>CAVLGL010000068.1:22810402-27610402 GCA_963668995.1 Parnassius mnemosyne
GGGTACGGAAACTGTATCAAAAGCTCTCTTTATATCCAAAAATACTGTTATACATTTTTTTTATCGATTTCCCTTACAATGTTTTTAGTAAGATCAACAGCATCTTCAGTAGATAAGCCGTGACGAAAACCATACTGTGACTTTGAAATTAAGTTGAATTTATTAAGATAGCTTACTAGTCTTTTATTTAATATTTTCTTCATAATTTTTGAAATTGACGTTAATACTGATATTGGTCTATAATTTGTTACTTCATCTCTGTTTCCACTCTTACAAACGGGTGGGATTACAGATTTTTTTAAGGCCTCCGGAAATATACCCTTTTCGAAGCTTAAGTTTATTAAATTACTAATTGCAGTAGCGACAATATTTTTAGACTTCTTAAGAAAATTAGTCGATATGTTATCCCATCCTATTGCGCTATTTGAATTTAAGGTCATAAGTGTGCTCTCTACTTCTGTTGGATCTGTATTTAATAAGACAAATGAAGTGACATGAGATTCAGAAATAACTGAGTTAGTTAAGGTTTGGTTGTTTCTACCATTGATAATAGCTTCGGCGAGAGATTTACCTATTTCCGAAAAGAAGCTATTGACCTGGTTGACTGATTGCAGAGGATTTTGTGTTAGGTTAAGAAGTTTAGAGCTAGGAATTCTAGGGGCTTTAAATTGCGTTATGTCGTTAATTGTGTTCCATAATAATTTTGTGTTAGTCGTAGAAAAGAATAATTGTTTTTTGTAATAGTCACGTTTCAATTTTTTTAATCAGGTTGTTACAGAAATTTCTGTACCTTTTATATGTAATTTTTAAAATTTCATCACATGGATTGCAACGTAGCTTTTTCTGCATTCTATTTCTTACTCGGATGCAGCGTAAAATTCCCTCAGTTACCCACGGTTTCAGTATGCGTATAAACGATAATAATACTAGTAATGGGGGTGATTTTGGTGTTTTCTTTTAGGGCTGTTTGAATCTTTTCAATAAGCATGTTCGCGAAGGTATTAGGGTTGCTTTGATTGTCTAGTTCTGAGAGATTTTGTGCAACTAAACTATGGCAAGCCTTGTCAAAGCTTATGACAGTTTTGCTAAGCCTGTTCTCATTATGATTTCTAGTAGAAGAAATCGATAGAAATATCATGAAGTGATCAGTTATTGTGGTGTTAAGAACAGCAGCAAAGGCAGAATACTTCGCTTTTTCAAGTTTTATAATAAAGTGATCAAAGCAGCTACTTTCCTTTTTGGTAAGTAGTGTCCAGGAAGTAGTCCGTGAAGGGATAAAGCATTAAGATAATTAAATCTATTATTTCGCTCATATGTTTGTTTAGATGTTTTTGGAATTATGTTTATGTTTATATCACCTGTCAGTAAAATATTTCGTCGAGATTGAAGCTGATCTAGATGGTTGTTCAGAGAATTAATAAAAGCTTCAGCATTATTATTAGCCGGTGATCGGTAAATGCCTAAAATCGCGAAGTGAGCCATAGTAATTTGAATACAGGAAGAATCTGATAATATTATTTCGTTAACTTGGGCTTGAACGCCATTTTTGATAAATGCGACTACACCATCGTTTTGATTTACGTGATTTGTCATCGAGTACATTTTGTAATTATCAAGATTTAGAATAGGTTTATCTCTGTCAATTCGGCACTCGGTAAGAATTATTACGTCCACTTTAAATTTAAATTGAAGTAAGTTTAAGGCTAAGTCATCAAGGTTGCGGTATACACTTCTTATATTTTGAGATACGATAGTGAATTTTACATTATTGGATTTTAAGTGTTCAGGTAAATCATCTATATTGCAATACATAGAGGTAGCAACATATATCGTTAAACACATTTTTAGGCAAATTTTATGGTGTTTAGCTGAACTTGGGATAACATCTAACACAAGTCTATTAGGATTTCTCTTCAATCTTGTGTTTATGCCACTTGCTTTCTTAAACAAAGTGATATTTCTCTTCACGAAGCAGCTTATTTCAAAAATATATAATGCCGGCAGCGGAAGTATATTTAGATTTGCAAAAGCTGTTCTACAGGATATGCTAGGCGGTATTCCAGAGATAGCTCGAATACACTTTTTTGAGTTATAAACACCTTTTGTATATTTGTGCTATTTCCCCACATTATTATCCCATATCGCAAAATGGAAGCTATATACGCGTGGTATGTAATAAGAGCTGTTTGTAAGTTTGTCACTTTTCTCATATTGTTAAGGGCTTAGACAAAACTATTAATACGATTACACAAAGACTCGATATGTAATTTTCAGTTTAGGTCCTGGTCTATGACTACTCCCAGAAACTTGGTAGACCTTATTTCCTTTATTTTATTAATATTTAGCTTAAAATTTTATTGTTTATGTTTGAATTGATTAAATTGGATAAAATGTATACAATACAATACAGTCAAGGTGAAATTTAGTGTCGAATCTCAAAGCGAAAATTATCTCTTTACAGGTTGGGTTACAACGTATTGAAGTCCACTTTTGAACATAAGCCTCCCCTTGTACTGTCTCATAACGGAGATATTTGCCATAGTTGCCACGCGTACCGCAGTTTATTTTTATTTTAAAGTTGTCTTTAGAATGACGCTGATGCCCATCTCCTGTTTTTTTTTCCCTCAGTCGACTCTTATGACACCCAAGATAATATTGGGTAGTGCTTATACTTACACCGCCACTACTCGATGACCTCTTTACGTTTGGAATATATGTATGTTACTTTACATTACTGATGCAGCATTTAAACCGTTACTATTTTTACATGGTGCAAAAGGGTAGATACTGTGATAAACGATTAGCCTCCTCTAAATAAATGTTCAAAGTGCTCAAAGTGATACCACAATTTACCAAATGATAAATGACTGCTGTGACCTAGATAAACCTACATACATTTACACTCGAAAAATCAAACCGCGGATTTTGTTACCAGTGAGGACTAAAAGGGAATACCTCATTATCGGTAAAATAATATCTTATGCTATGAGAGATATACGAGTATCATTACTAGTAAAAAGAGTATCCTATGCATCACTCACCATAACATCCACGTCTACCATGCAGAGTTGCTGATGGTGGGTAAATTTAAGTTCATCGCCAGTTATTAAAAACTTTGGCAGTAAGATTTCTTCCCTGAGAATATGTGATGTGTTGTAAAAACAGCCCGATCACATTAAAACTAAAGTTCAAGATATCATCATAATATCATGGTATAAGCCGTATGGTGAGAGTCTAGACGACTACAGGAAAGGCCAGGAAGATCTTATGGTACCGTACTAAATAAATAGTCGTATTCCTTTTTGTGTGTGTCAGATGTAAATTCACATTAGACCTGCGACAGCAAGCAGCGTCAAAAGTGCAAGACATTTTGTAACTCGATCACCATTACCCATGCCACGCAAATCAGTTCTGGAAAATCTCTCCAATACTGAAAAATTTTATAATGGGGAAGACCCATATTCATCTGTGGAGTGCCGAAAGCTTGATATAAACGACAACCAAGTTAGCCTTTCCTTTTGATTCATATTTGTTGCTTTTTATTTTTTTCAACCTGTAAGGTTCGAGGCATCTAAATTTTTTGATGGAGTTGCTTGCCCAACTTTTCTCAATAATATGTATGTATAATATACATCACAACTAATAATAATATTTTCGAAGAAATAATAAATCGAAAACTTATCACGAAACGAAATAAAGGTACCTACTTAGCAATTTTTGAAAAGTTTCTTTGTCGGGCATTTATTATAGATATGCTAAGAATTTCATCATCGTTATTTGTCATTTATTATTTGCCTACCGCTGAAAAATTACCTCACAAAAGATTTGCCAAAAAGCACGGCACTGAGAATAAGTTTCATTTTAAGGAAATTCTTTAAATTGGTCAGCTTTCTTCACGATAATTGTATGACATTTTATTGCGCTATGTTCTACATAAAAATGAATTCGTTTAACAAATTACTACCATTTTATTACGCTTGTACAAATGACAAAACTTAGTCGGTTTTCCATTATAAGTTAAATCACCATTTAGTTTATTTAAATATTCCAAATAGAATTTTTGCTAAGATTTTGAAGAAGATGAAAATTGTATTAAAAATATATATTCAAATTGTAAGGTGACGGCTCCGTGCCGCAGTGACTTAGTAATGAGCTGCAACGCTAAGGGCCGCGATTTCGAATCCCGCGCGGAATAAGTATTTGTATGGCCTACAAATAATATTCCGGAATTAATTCCCCCACGATACAGGAGAAAATCCTAGTGTAAAGGTAAGGTTTTAAAAAATAAAAATAGAAAAGAGTTAGTAAAAGTATTTAAAGTGACATGAGTGTCAACTGTTCTGTTTATATGTATTTTTATCGGTCTTTTTATTTATTTATTTAGGCTTACCAACTAAACACATACAAAACATTATTATTAAACATTTGCAGTTATAAACAAAATTATACTATATATGTATTTAACTTAAAGGTATGTACAACATTTCAACATGAAACTTAAAATTAGTTATGAAATTAACAGATAATAAAATATGATATAAACACAAAGACTATTCTATGCAATACAGGTAAAATAATAATTTGGTAGAGAGCTTAACATTGTATAATTTAAAGTTGTAAAATTTAAAGTTTTAATTTTCAGTTTGAGTGTAGTATAGAAATATTTTCTTTTTTAAGGAACCCAGACTATCACTAAAGAGATCTATATTACATTTACCGACTATATCATTGTACTTTCTCATCATAGACCATAGAGGAGAGTTGTTATCATAATTTTTGCTATTGAAATTTACACTAAAGGGACTAAAATTACACTACCTTGCTGAAACTCTGGGCACCTTCAAGTTAATTTGTGATAAGAGGGATGGACTATACACTTTATTATTAAGTAGTTTATGTAAAAGGCTTATAGATAGCAAATTCTTACGCTGCTCCAATGATAAAATTTCGCAGATAATCTTTCAGAGTATCTGCGAATTGTACCATGAACGCCACTTACATAAGATATTTTATTTAAAAATCTTTTTTGGATTCTTTCTATACGCTGAATATTATTTTGATAAGACGGGTACCACACGACTGAACAATAATCAACATGACTGCGAACCAGTGCAAAATAGAGAGCTTTTAACGCTAAAACCGACTTAAAATCTTTGATGTTTCTGAAAATAAAAAAAAAATAACATTCTTGATGATTTGTGTATGATATTGTTAATGTGGTTAGTGAATCGCATCTGAGAGTCAATAGCAATGCCTAAGTCCTTCACTTCATCTACTTTCGCTAAATCTACACCATTCATATTGTAACTACTATTATATTTGTTACATTTTCGAGAGAATTTAATGTGATAGCATTTATTTGTATTGAGAGACATTTTATTTTGCCGGCACCATTCTGTAATTCTATCTATATCCTCTTGAAGTTGAGTTTGGTCTGTGTTATTATTCACAATTTTGGATATAATTCAAATTCGGTGTTATGGATACAGTGCTTAATATCATCGATAAACATAATAAAAAATTAATGAGCCAAGGTGCGAGCCTTGTGGAACTCCAGACGTTGGGATAATTTCTATAGAAACAAAACCGCTAATGACTACTCTTTGTGTTTGATCTGTAAGATATGAAGCAAACTAATCTAAAAAGCATCCATGTATGCCAAATAATGTGTGTAGTTTGTTGATTAGAACTGAATGATTTACTGTGTCAAACGCTTTACTAAAGTCATTATAAATACAATATACTTCATTGCCTGAGCTCATTCTAGTAAGTTTTTTAAAAAAATCCGTGTTGTTGATCAGCTATAATATGTTTTATATGCCAAGTCAAATAAGGACAAATTAATGGTTCAAAAACTTTACCTAAAACTGGAAGAATGCTAATAGGTCTGTAGTTGCAGACATTACTTTTATCGCCTGATTTATGTAATGGTATAATTATTGCATCCTTCCAACGTTTCGGCAATATACCTTCAGATAATGATCTATTAAAAATAGTATGTAAAGATATCTTGAGCTCTACTGCGCATTCCTTCAGAAACAAGGGGTGAATCCCATCACTTCCAGCGCCCTTAGTAATATCTAGAGCCTTTAAGCACTTCTCGATACCGTTATTATTTAAATAAAGATTGCCCATGGAGAAAGAAGACTTTGGTATTTCCATTTTGTTTATATGTAAACTAATATCAATAGGTTTATATACCTAGTCAGGTCATAAGTATTGTCACACAGTTAAAACTTTTCTTTTAGAATGCTGGCCACAAAAATGTTTATTGAATTCGAATTTCGAATTGTTCATGAAAATAAAACTGTATACTTTTTAGAATTTTATTCATTTTTAAATATGGAGTGGACGCTTAAAGAAGACCATGTTGCAGTTATTGCGTTGCATCGTTGCGGTTACGCGCCAATTCAAATTTTTGACGTACTGAAAAATTTGAATATAACCAAAAGATTCGTTTATCGTACCATCAAACGATACAATGAAGACTCTAGTGTAGATGACAGGTCAAGAAGTGGTCGCCCTCGGTCTGTTAGGACTCCAGCAGTGATAAAAGCTGTGAAGGCGCGAATTCAAAGAAATCCCAAACGTAAGCAGAATCTGTTGGCCCTTCAGATAGGGTTAAGCAGACCAACGGTGAAAAGTGTGTTAAATGAAGACTTAGGGCTTCGGGCATATCGAAGAAAAATAGGACATCGTTTGAATGCTCGTCTAATGGACCTGATACTGAAGAGATGCCGCGCTTTGTTGAAGCGGTACGCGGGAAAAAAATATCGGGAAATTCTTTTTTCGGATGAAAAAATTTTTACCGTAGAAGAGAGCTACGACAAACAAAATGATAAGGTGTACGCACACAGTAGTGAAGAAGCGAGCAACCGTATTCCGCGTGTCCAACGATGTCATTTTCCATCCTCGCTCATGGTATGGTTGGGAGTTTCTTTTTGGGGCTTAACAGAGGTACATTTTTGTGAGAAAGGTGTAAAAATGAATGCAGTTGTGTATCAAAATACAGTCCTGACGAACCTTGTGGAACCTGTTTCTCATACCATGTTCAATAACAGGCACTAGGTATTCCAACAAGATTTGGCGCCAGCTCATAGAGCGAAGAGCACACAAGACTGGCTGGCGGCGCGTGAAATCGACTTCATCCGGCACGAAGACTGGCCCTCGTCCAGTCCAGATTTGAATCCGTTACATTACAAGATATGGCAGCACTTGGAGGAAAAGGCGTGCACAAAGCCTAATCCCAATTTGGAGTCACTCAAGACATTCTTGATTACGGCAGCCGCCGATATTGACATGGACCTCGTTCGTGCTGCGATATACGACTGGCCGCGCAGATTGAAGGCCTGTATTCAAAATCACGGAGGTCATTGTATACAACTATTATTCTTACGTTTATTTTTTATATAAGTTTAAAAGTACTTGGGGGTCTTTAATCACGCTGTCAACAACATTTTCAATGTATCTATCATATCATTTTTTGATTAATGTTTTAGTCCTAACTTTTAAGATATTGTATTCAAATTTATCTAATTTATTCCTGTACTCTTTAACGTTTTGACGAGATTTTTCCTTTTCTCGTAAGAGTTTTATAAGGTTTGTTGGATACCATGGAGGATATGATTTTTTGTTTTGTATGTGACATGGAACAAATTCAGTGATAACTTTTTTTATAATAGAGTAAAACTTCGATACGATTTCATCAACAGTCGAACAGTTTTGGAACTCCGAAGTTCAGTTAAGGTCGGATAAACGGGCTCGTATACTATCATAATTCGCTAAAAAAACTTATATTTATTAGGTTGTCTTTGAGAGAGCATTTTTGCTTTACACAAAACTAAGTCTACTTTAATTGGGGGATGATAGTTGTCTATTCGAGAAATTATACTGTTTGATTTTTTAACGGAAATATCACAGATTGTGTTACTCAGCACGAGGTCGAGAATTTTGCCCTGGTGATTAGAGATCTGACTGTATTGCTTTAGATCATAACTAGACAAAAAGTCTACGAATTCATAGCCGAAGATATTATCGAAATTGTTGGGTTTAAGCGATGAATCTGCATTAGAAGGAGTCCAAACAATGTCACGCAGATTAAAATCTCCAAAAATAAGAGTATGATTGCATGTATTATTAATCATATTACCAGAATTTTCAGTAAAATGCTTGAGATGAGTTTGATTTAGAGGAGAACGTAAGTAAACTTCTTGTGCTATTTAGTGGAAGTTATATAATAAACTAATCTAGTAAAGCTGAAAGTTCAAAAAACAAGATATCCGCATAATGGCGAGTTATCCTTTGACCACAAGCGATTTCTTTCATCGTTTGCGGTATTTTGTAACAATGTTTGTACATTGCTGTTCTGCTATTTGATACAGAACAGTTCTTTGTTTTATATTTATCACTGATGTTTGAATATTTCCTTTTTTTAATATGTTTAATAACTGAATCCAGTAATTAGGTTAATACATTATAGCTTTTTTTAACTTAATTTTATTTTAGATTTGGATTAATTTTAAAGTTTTATATTATCCTGGTATTTATTTATTTACATACAATAATGAAAAATTTTTTCAATCATTATTTACATAAATATGATGCTGTTGAAGTGATTCAAGAATGAATTCAGTGTGCTTTCTTTCCTTATAACTTGTTCCAAATCAAAAGGTTTAATTTTAAGATTATCACATATTATAGTATATTCGTACCGGGTATTTTGATATTTAGAGCATTCCGTTACTAAGTGTGTTATCGTTTGTATCGTTAAATGATCACAAGGACAACTGTTATTATCGACTACTTTATACTTATGTAGATACTCTTTATGATATCCATGCCCAGTAAGAATTCGTGTGAGAGCAAATGAACGTTTTGTGACATGATATAATGCTTGTATATGTGTAAGTGTGGGCAACCATTTTCTGGTGACTTCTCCTTGAGTATCATTTTGATAAAATGACTTAGTAGCTATTTTGCCATTAACTTTAGCGAGTTAGCGTACGAAGCTTAAGGGAAATTTGGAGAATATAGGGGCATTGTGACTGGTGGCCGCTGCTTTGGCTTCGAAGTCGGCGGCCGCATTACCTGATATACCTGCCATATATATATATATATATATATATACATATATGTGTGCTTTTATCCAGATGAAATGTACTTTAATTTTAGTTTTGTTAAGGGTTTTGTGAATTACATTACTAATGAATTTGTACTATTAGAATTACTGGTTTCCTCTAGTCCTGACTTGCTGTCGGATAATATTATTGCTTCAGCGACTTTTTGCTTTCAAGAGGTAGGCTTGCTCAATAGACTTCAACTCAGCTTGGAAGACTGAGCAAGAACTGTAAAGTTTAATTTTCATCGTGATTGTTTTGCCGTTAGGATAATAGATGTCATAAGCAGCTCACACCTGATCAGTAAATATGTGATGGATGGTATTACTTTACTTCCTCGTCACTAAGGGCTTCATTATATGTGACAGATATGCGTCGTGCGGGATGCAATAATTCTTTAGGTTTGGATGGTATATCAAGTTTGATATCAGTGGGCATAATGGCGAGTGGTCATAGGTTGTCCTGGATAGATAAGACGCAATGACTCGTTAACTTAGTTATTTAGTATTCATGGTTTATAGGTTTTCAGGGATTCTGTAGCGCTGTATAAGCGTTTGACTACGGTACTGTAAATCAGGGTTTCAATTACCATTAAAAAAAAAACAAGTATTTTGCATAAACTATTTGGTCTAATATCTTGGAGCATTTTATTAATTGTTTAATAATTTGTGTTATTTATGTTTTAGCAGCATAACTGTTTTGTTTGAAAAAATAACATACAAGGGCTACCCTTGTCAAATCATGAATTGGCAAGGGTTGTACATTATTAGTTATTACGGTATTTAAAACAGCAAAACGTTGTTCGTGGAATAATATAGAAAAAAAATAACTTTACTTTTAGTAGTAGCGAGTAAGTATATATATATATATATATATATATATATATATATATATATACATATATGTGTGCTTTTATCCAGATGAAATGTACTTTAATTTTAGTTTTGTTAAGGGTTTTGTGAATTACATTACTAATGAATTTGTACTATTAGAATTACTGGTTTCCTCTAGTCCTGACTTGCTGTCGGATAATATTATTGCTTCAGCGACTTTTTGCTTTCAAGAGGTAGGCTTGCTCAATAGACTTCAACTCAGCTTGGAAGACTGAGCAAGAACTGTAAAGTTTAATTTTCATCGTGATTGTTTTGCCGTTAGGATAATAGATGTCATAAGCAGCTCACACCTGATCAGTAAATATGTGATGGATGGTATTACTTTACTTCCTCGTCACTAAGGGCTTCATTATATGTGACAGATATGCGTCGTGCGGGATGCAATAATTCTTTAGGTTTGGATGGTATATCAAGTTTGATATCAGTGGGCATAATGGCGAGTGGTCATAGGTTGTCCTGGATAGATAAGACGCAATGACTCGTTAACTTAGTTATTTAGTATTCATGGTTTATAGGTTTTCAGGGATTCTGTAGCGCTGTATAAGCGTTTGACTACGGTACTGTAAATCAGGGTTTCAATTACCATTAAAAAAAAAACAAGTATTTTGCATAAACTATTTGGTCTAATATCTTGGAGCATTTTATTAATTGTTTAATAATTTGTGTTATTTATGTTTTAGCAGCATAACTGTTTTGTTTGAAAAAATAACATACAAGGGCTACCCTTGTCAAATCATGAATTGGCAAGGGTTGTACATTATTAGTTATTACGGTATTTAAAACAGCAAAACGTTGTTCGTGGAATAATATAGAAAAAAAATAACTTTACTTTTTAATTACTCCACCTCCTGTTTAAGACGAGAATAGGGCATTAGAAGAGAAGAAAATGAGAACATTAAACAATTGCTTCAATAAGCTTACTCGTGGAGTGCTGTAAAGAATTTTAAACATTGCCTAAGCTCCAACACGGAGTTTTAATGTAAAATAAATTATGCACGACGCTTCTATTTACAAGTTCAAGCTTAAGTTATTTAAATAACAAAACTTTATTACCTTCGTAATAACGGTATTATAAAATATATATTTAGCTAAAACAACCTTTATATATCTGATTTCACAGTACCTATATGCTGATTTAGCGCTAATAAAGAAAATCACAAAATTTGGATCCAATAAGTGACGGTCGAGTTGTTGAGAAAATTTATATTATCACTGTCAAAAGTCCGGAGTGAATTTGGAGTGTAACTCATTACGCTATCTACCAGAAAGAGCGGAACAAAGTCTGCTAGGCCAGCTAATGCTGACAAGCTAGCCAGGCGTTTCAGCTAATGGTAAGTGACTACTTCAGTCTTGTGTTATCAGACAAAGAAGGGCAGAAATGCCCCTGATGACTAAGCGTAGAAAATTAGTGAAAAGTTCAACGAGCATGACGAATACACGCTCTTGTATTAGTATCATGAAGAAGCGCAAACGCTCACCAAATAGACATCCTTAGAAAGCGTTCGGCGGGGCGTGTGACGTAACGCCACAATTGGCGTACATTTTGAGCGGCCGCTATTTTAGAGGTTTTGTTTGAAATTCATGCCAAACTCTCCGCCCCGATAAACCCTCTCTATTAGGACTTACCTATTCCATTTGAATTACATGCGCTTATTTATTTTAAACATTTATTTCACAATAAATGCTTGATAAATACCTTAGCATATTATAAAATATCGTTTTTATATTACTTTATACATCTTTTTAACATTAAATAGTTTAAAGTAATATCAATAGGTAATTCAAAATATATATATATATATATATATATATATATATATATATATATATAAATTAAAATATTTGTATTAATGTACTTCTGATGTAAACAATTTTTTCCATTATCGAGTAAATCAGCAAATAAATCATAATTTTGCCAGTGTGTAACTGTAAATGTGACATTTTTATGACAGTCCCTAAAGTTAATACGATCTGTAAGAAAGTTTAAATTGACTGAATGCCTGTTAGAGTAATATAAATCTATATTTTGTGTTATTTGTTCAATAGCTTAGATTAAATGGCATTTATGTGAATGGATCCATAAATCGGTATCCGAAATTTATCAAATAAAGCTTGAAGTAGATAAAAAATAGTAAGAAGTAAAAAACTTCCCCTAGGATGTTCAACATGGAGAATTGCGGGTACGGGGTTTCATTTCAAGTTGGAGATGGAGTTGGTACGGATATTTTTCTTTGTTAACGATATTTAAACCAGTAATAAGTGATGCACCGGGAATTGAACTTGCAAAGGGGATTGGGTCTGTTTGCTTGCATTCTATCAAATCATAGTTTCTATCAAAAGTATAAATATTATTCTAAGCATGTTTTTGCATAATAATATATCAAAGTCAGTTGCTGAACATAGGGCACCTCATATATTACCTCATAGAATAAGGGAGATTTTCCATAGTTGCCCAGCGTGGCAGGTGGGTTGGCAACCGCAGATTTTTTTAACTTGTAATTAGGAAGGAGTTGCTGACCATCTCCTGATTTGTTTCCTCTGTCGCCTCTTACGATATACACGGGATATTTTGACATATAATTACAACACCGTCATTATACGATCTCATATTTATTAATTATCATAATATTTGTTGAAGTTCATCTCTCGTTTACCATTCATAAGGAATAGGTTTTTTTTTGGAGATTATAAAAGTATGACAATTTTAGAAAATCAAACAATATCATTAATATCAAGTTTTCAACAAATAGTAATATTAATCTTTACGATGTGAAACAGGCCTAACGGTCTTATCGCCAGAGGAAGAAACCAGTCGTGAATACAATTTCTGACGAAAGGTCAGGATGACTACGTGAACCTAGACAGTAAAGTGTATAAATATAGGTACATATTACTGCACTAATAGCAACTTATGTTGTTGATACCTCTATCGAAGAAAAAATGATGCAAAAACACACAGAGCCTAACATTTTTAAGACCTTTTAATTTTATTGCATATTAGCGATCGACCCCGGCTTCGCACGGGTTATTTCTGAATCTCAATAACAGTGCCACCTAGTGGGTCCAAACACAAAAAAAATCATCAAAATCGGTCGAGGCTTATGTATTTTTTTTAATGAATTAAAAAAAATACATAAATTTTTCCAAATAAATTAAAGCATTTTGATTACATTCATGTCTATACGAGTTTAGACATATGATCACTTTCATCTTCATTTCACGGGAAAATATTACAAAAAAAGTTATGTGTGCTGTTTCCACACAATTATAATACGAGTAGGATATACTTTTTGTCCCATAGTTGATCGAATTTCGATCTCAGACGATAATTAGTAAGCTAGTGAGAAAAAAGGTAGACTTAAGAAAAAAAATTACGCGCGTAAAATAAGCATTGCAGAACATTTTTTATAGAATAAGAATGACAAACGAGCACACAGTTCACCTCATGGTAAGTGGATACTGTAGCCCGTAAACATCTTTATTTATACTTGATTAAGGATCAAAATGAATACGCGTTGTCGCCTCTGAGGAGATGGAATACCTCGTATGCAGTAAAAAGAGTCTCCGTTTCGCTCGCTACACTCCCCATAAAAAACAGCAATATTTTACGCCGGTATTATGCGAGAGCGTGGTCCTTCCCCGGTCGAGCCGACCCATTCGTGCTACATTAATAATATTACTGCAGCATGGCTCTACAACGTATAAAATAGTTATTATATTTCATAATATTAAAAATTATAACAACATCAACAAAGACGGGAATGAAATATGAGGAAAAGTAAATAAACAGTATCTATATTCTATGGAATAAATACAACAGGCAGGAAAAGCAGAATCAAACAAAAGACTACACTAAACAAAGGATTCAATGTTATTATATTTTATATGTACGTAATATTTTGTAAAGAAAATGAATTATTTTGTAGAACATTATCTGTACACAATATAACAAATAATCACCGATTTAAGATGTAATCGAGATAACCCTAGTATGATGTACGGCTTTTCCTAATTAAATTTTAATGTATAGGTCCTCTTGAAAACTATATACATATTAGACTAGTTGACAGAGATGAAATAATAATACATTATGTCATCAAACGTGTCTTTGACCTACAAAAAAGTACTTTTGAGATAAGTATAGATAAAAAATTATTTTAACAAATTTAAAATACAATTTTAAAGACCGTGTAGTGGCGGTGCAAGAATATCCACTACCCTATATATAACCAAACTAAGAGATGGACAGTAGCTTCTTTATAATAACAACTAGAAAATAAAAAAAAAACCGCGGTTACCATCCACCCAACTTAACAACTATGGAAAAATCCCCCTTATATGTATATCCGTAATGTATGGGATAGCCTATGGTTAGCAGTAGACTTTAATAGGCTAAAATGAATGACAAATGAAATATTTTAAGAGATTTAGTTGAAATAGTACATATTATGACATAATTGTTATAATAAAAGTAGTTACAAAGAGTTACATGTAACTAAAGGATTTCTAGACCTATAAATAAAACAATAAATTTTTTAATTGAAAGTATAAAAATAAAATACTATACATAGAGTTATATACATTCTTGTAAATTGGTATGGGTTAAATCAATCATAAACATTGTATTTAAAAGTTAATAATTTATAAAACAAATATTTATATTTTCACTTAAAAAATAAGCTTAAAATAGCATTTTCAAAAACATTTAACACGTTGCAAAATAACACAACTTCAATTTCATCAGGCTGAATTGTGAACGCTTGGGGCACCAATAAATTTTGAAATCTCTCTTAAACGGCCTACGTCAGCTCTCTCTCGGCGTAAATTTAACGGATTTTTATTACTCTACGTTTTACATATAATCAGACTCCTGTGACGAATTACTGTTTTATAGTCCATGAAAAACGGTTCAGCTTTCGTACTTTCATTTCCATAGGAATTCGGCACACTTACTTAGTAAAACATTATTTAGCACATTACAGCTGTCACACAAAGATGAAAAAAGTTTATAAGATAGGTAAACAATAGTCACATATTTGTATTACGGAAGTCACTTTGATGGTACTCCACCGCCGCTAGAGAAACTTTCTTCCCCATCTATTATCGGTTCTTTGAGCTATATGGCCGGCCCTAATCTTAGCTATTACTCAAGTTCTACTGCGGATTTTCTTATTACGAAATCTATCATAAAAATATCATTCTATAAGAAATATCACGCAGAGAAAAACCGAGCAAAGCCTCCTCTCCATAGCTCGCTGAACGATCTTGAGCATCCATAAGGTCAGCAGTGAAGGACTACGTCTTAGATCCATATTTCATCACTGCCAACACGCACTGGCTGTACACTTTTGTTTTAAGGTGATTAGATATATCGGTTAAGAAAATTCGTTGCAATTCCCGGACGTAGCCTAGCCAAGTTGCATTATCGATTGATCTCGTGGTTGAAGTTGGACTTACTTAATTGGCATCTAGCGTTGTGTTCCCAAAATATTTTAGTGTAAAATATAAAATACTCGTATATCTAATACAAATTGTGGCGGCGCTGTCGTCGCGCCACAAGCAAAAACACATCGAAGCCTAAATCGCACTAACAATAGTTCCGAAGTTAAAGCAGCATATATAGAATAGCTCGGAACTACCACACGGAGCGTTGGCCGCTCCCCGGGCTGAACACCTTGCTCGGCGGGAGATATCCCCTTTTCCTTCCACCGGCTACAGTGGTGACCCCGACGTGATATGAACACGCAACCAACAACCTTCAGAAAACTACAACTTCAAGCTTTCGACATTATTCTAAAGTACCCTATTCATTCTATCTCGAGCAGATATTGTCTGCAGTCTTCACATTTTTCAAGCTATCCAGCTTTACAAAGGTTCATCGTAGCACTGGAATAATAATGCTTCCTGTTCCTTCAAGCTACTCTCTGCGCTACAGTGTTCGGCACGGCTCTGAGCCTTACTGCTTGCCTCTGCTTCACGGCACTCTCGCAGATTACTTGCCTTCTTCTCGACTCACCGCAGACTACAAGGCAATTCCCTGGCACTTGCAAATTCGTCGACATCTAGACTGCACTACCGACCTCCGGTCTGAGCAGGGGGGTGATGTGGCGGCGCTGTCGTCGCGCCACAAGCAAAAACACATCGAAGCCTAAATCGCACTAACAAAAGTTCCAATGTTAAAGCAGCATAATATATAGAATAGCTCCGAACTACCACATGGAGCGTTGGCCGCTCCCCAGGCAGAGCACCTTGCCCGGCGGGAGATCTCCCCTTTTCCTTCCACCGGCTACAAGAAATATATGCTATAAGAAAATTTGACTCTGATACTTTTCTTGAATGAGCGCTAAGGAGGAACGTCTCTTCATTAGTCCGTAGCAATTTATTGAAAATAGACATTTTCCCCACTTTAGGGAAGATTTGCCGATGTAGCCACGCTTGAAAGATAAATTGTTGAATTTGAAATTTAAACGAAAGATAAGACCCAGCTCTTAAGAGTGCTTTAGAGGCAAAATGAAATTGCCTTTTAAATTGTAAGAAATGAGTAAAATAAACATCAGCTTACTTGATAACATTGATTAAATTAAATATATATGGTGGCAACCCCGGGAATAAATTTGTAAAATATAAGCTCCCAATAAAGTTTAAGTTTGATTAATATAAATCATTAATATTCGCCTCAATTTTTGTGTTACAATTGTTAATTGTGCTCAAATTATACCGTGTCTTAAGTAAAACGAATGTCACATACCTAAATATATTATATTGAAACGTTCGGATTTTAAGTGACAGGTAACGTACATATTGTTTGAATATTACATAAGATATACAAATATAATATAACACCTTAACTTCTTGACTTTATTTACACTGCTACTTTTATATTCAGTAGAAGTTCTACTTTTTACATTTTTTACCTAATAAATACGTAGCAAAATGAATACACGTAATGCCAAGATGCGGCAGCTTGAGACCCAGCTCCAGCTCGCGCTTCAGGAACTAAAGGCGTGCAAGGAGTAGTGTGAAATATTACTAAAATAAAGGTATGACAATGACAAACAAGTAGTTAAAATAATTAAAAAGAATACACAATTAAAGTGTGATATGGCAATTTTACACACAGATTATCTTAATATATTAAAAGAAAGGGACTAGCTCAGTTAACGGTCAATGAGTTTGATCAATGCAGCAAGGAATATGAGGAATCTCTCAGATTCATTACTGCATTGCAATAACGATTGAATGAAGATTAAGGGCAAATTTTACAATCAAACAAAAATTTTGACGACTTAAAAGCCTCCCAAGCTCAAAAAAATTTACAAAGGAGCACACAGTCTACCTGATGGTAAATGGTTGCTATCGCCCATAGACATCTACATCTATCTTCGATTACGAATCAAAATGCAAATGCATTGTCACCAGTGAGACTAAGATAGAATGCATCGTTTCCAGTAAAAAAGGTATCCGGTTCTCTTCACTTACCATACGAAACACAGTAGCGTTAAGCTGCTATTTTACGCGGGTATTCTGTGAGAGCGTGGTCCTTCCCCAGTCGAGCCGATCCATTCATGCAACAACTATACTACTAATAGCTGCAGAATGGCTCTACCACGTTTCCAAACATTTTTCCATGTTACATTGCCTTACTTATGGGGTTTGCCACAAGAAAATAAATTAAGACGTGACTTAAATATACTATGCAATAATAATGTATAACTGACTTATAATTGTAATAATTACAAGTTTCATTTAATTGACTTAAATAATTTAATTAAAAAGTTTATGACAAGAAATAGTTATTACTTATCATTCTTTAAGACTGGTACCAAATACCCTATTTTATTATTTATATTTTATTTCAACCAATGATTTGGCTACCTTGACACCTGCTGTTATTGAGCAGCAAAATAATTTTACATTTGATTTGGAATCAGTTCCAAGTAATTTAAATTAGATAATAAGACAATAGAGATAATCTCTAGCAAAGATAATTCAAAGATATATCAAAAGATAAGATCAAAAATATTGCGCTTAGACTTAGTATTTCATATTTAAGCAATATAACTCAAAAATTTGTGATCAATGGTAAAGGTTCCTCCAGATCGGTAGTATCAATGGGCGTACCTCAGGGCTCGATTCTTGGCCCATTCCTTTTCTAAATCTATATTAATGACTTAACTTATCTTCTAGGGGACAATCACGATATAGTATTCTTTACTGATGATACCTCTTTAATTTTCAAAGTCAATCGGCAATTAGTTAAATATGACGATGTAAATAATGCTCTATCGAAATTAGCACATTGCTTTAACTCCAACAATTTGCTCTTGAATGGCAGTAAGACAAAATGTTTGCTACATTTACAATACCTAATATTAAACATTCGAATACCGATGTGTTTTTCTTGATATTACTATTGACGCGAAATTTCAATGGGGCCCCCATAGATGTAAATTAGCAAGCAGACTTAGTTCTGCAGCATACGCTGTAAGAAAGATCAGTCTCACAGATGTTCATACAGATAGACTAGAGCCACTACACCTACACCTTGTATGCCGTGTGTGTGATATACATACAAATGTGATTAAAATACAATTATTTTGGAACGAAGTTCCTTATCAGACGGTACGAATTCGGCGGATGGGGGCTAGGCGAGAAAAAGTGTAATATTTTTCCGTCACGACCCCTTCTGACTAAGTGTAGACGGCCTTGGCGGCTATAAGGAAGCGAGATGGAATTCGCACTTTTTCTTCTCTTGCCATGAAAGAAATATTATTTTATTTTAAATGACGCTTTATTTTATTAGACACTAGTAATTCATTTATTTGTATTTTTTAATCAATAAATAATAGTCTGAGAGCTGGCAACGAATTTTGGGAAGGTCCTTTGGGCAAGTTGTAATTTTGAAAAAATATATTTTCATCAATTGGCGAATCCAGCCCCGCGAGTCTGGCAAAGCGTTTGCAGTTATTTCGTTACTGCGCAGCATATCTCGCAACATTTGCAAAAAAAAATCCAAAAAAAGGTTTTTGTGGCAACATGATTTCTTTTTATCTTTTAATTTAGTTTTTATATTATTCCAAAAAATAATCCCAGACGTTTTTGTCGGTTATAAGGTATTACCAGACCTCTCCAAAAATATGTTTTTTTAAATAATATACTTTTGGCAATCTCGAATTTTAATCACGTATTTATTGAGTAATTTTAAAATTTAATAATACCTGCAAATCGCCAGACGAATTTAGCGGTTGTTAACAATTCCCAGACTTGAATAAAGTTCACAAATGAATACGACCAAAAAGTCTTATGCATAGCCATAAGTGCGAGAAAGATAGCTTATCGAAGCATGCCGACAGCGGATGGGGGCCTAAGCTTCTCGCGCTGTGATTGTTTATTAAGAAATATATTTTTAAAGATTTTAAGATTAAATTCTTGTTTTGGGATTTAGCATCTATCTATGCGCATATATGACCATGTAAATATCTGTGTATATAGTTTGAATTATTTTATATAAGTGCTGTAATCTTTTGTATAATAGCCATTACTATTAACCTCGTATTAATAGTAAAACTTGGCAATAAATGTCTTGATAATTACCACCCCATGATCTTAAAAAAGGACAATATGTATAAATGCTTACCGCCCAGAGATGAAGGTGGAAAAAATAACAAGTTGCACGTTCTCTACAGCCGTAACTTATCACAGTGATTGACAAAAAAGAAATCAAGATGCCACAAAAACATTTTTTTGTTTTTTTTTGCAAATGTTATATGCTGCGCAGTAAGGAAATAACCGCAAACGCTCTGCCAGACTCGCGGGACTGGATTCGCCAATCGACTAAATTATATTTTTTCACAATTTCAACTTGCCTAAAGGACCTTCCCAAAATTCGTCGCCAGCTCTCAGACTATAATACTTTTATCAATAATAATATACTAGGAAAGGAACTTCTTTCCAACCGAGTGTTCCACGAAATTCACGCATGTTTTTTACGGCACCTACTATACGAACTACAAGATAAAAGAGATTCCGTGTGGGGTTGTATGTTGTGGTTGCTTAAAATGATGTTGTACATTTTAAAACAAGGAATTAACAATTTATGTTTTTTTTTGTATTTGTGCCCTATAACGCCAAACGCTCCGCAAAACACTTTTCACTAAAATCTTAATAGATCCTTCGTCCTTATAAATCAGACCTTCTCACAAGGTATCCTCGCAATAGTGACTGAAGAAATTTCGAAGCTTTTGACGTTCAAAAAGTGTTTTATAAAAGTCTATTTTGAATAAAATAATTTCACTTTGACTTAACGATTTCAAGTTGTTTAAAGTTTGTTTGTGAATATATCGCGTAAATCGTAATAATAGCTGTATAATAATTCTGACTGGCCTAAATAATAACCCCGCCTTAACTTTCAATAGACTATTCAAACTTTGTTCTTTAAGTACAGTCATAAAAGTGTCATGAATTTAAAAATATGAGTTAAACTTACTCTACCTTTCAGATTAATACGTAAAAACCCTAATAAAAGTGTAAGACATAACTTGCTCTAATGAAATTATTATAAATTTATGTTTTTTATGTAATTTAAAATACTTGTAGCAAAATTAAAGAGAAAAGTAAAAAGTAGGACTAGAATAAGAGATCAGTAAGCTACTGATGGGCTGGCTGGTTGAGGAACATGTTTCGTGGCATTTCTTGAGCAGGCCTATGTTCAGCAGTGGACTTGTAAAGGGCTTTAATGATGAAGATGAAGATGATTCGTTCTTATCCTACAAGCAATAATTATTTATATTTATATTTTAAACAAGGTATTTTAACCGTTTTTTAGAAAGTTCAGATATATTTTCTGGAATGCTATTGTAAGTTTACAAAACATTAATATCACGCACGCACTCAAATTAACCAATGCGTTTGCAAAATTTTTTTATAGAATAATGGTGACAACCGAGCACACAGTCCACCTGATGGTAAGTCGATCCTCGATTAAGAATCAAAATGCGTTGTCACCACTGAGGACAGAGATGGAATGCCTCTTTTGCAGTAAATATGGTCTCTGCTTCTCTACACTCACTACACGTAGCACAGCAGCATTAATCTTTTATTTTGCGCAGTTATTCTGTGAGAGCGTGGTTCTACAACCTACATTCCTGCTACAACCATAACATAGCTGCAGCGTGGCTCTACCACGTACCATACGGTGTCTTTCGGGATGTCACTCGTGCAGAGCATGAAGAGGAGTAGGAGAATACGGAGCCCTGGGGGATATCAGCCTTGAGAAGCACTTCGAAGAGTGAGTTACTTCCATTCGATAGCAAAAATGGCATTTGGCAAGAAAGGCTCTAATGATGTGAGTGAGCTATCAGGCACGTTGAGTTTATACAGATTGTAAAGCAAGCCGTCTTGCCAGACTTTGTCAAACGCTTTTGCGACATCGATAAAGGAGGCACCGGTGTTATTGGATCCATAATTTCTTGGGCGGGAGAAGTTTTCTAGGATGTACTCCGAAAGTCGATGTACCTGATTAGTGCACGAGTGTTTGGGTTTAAATTCAAACTGCTCGTCTGGAAGAAGCTTGTTGGCGAAGACGTGTTTACTAAGACAATTCAATATGATTCGCTCGTAAAGTTTCCCCAGTGTGCTGAGGAGACTAATGGGTTTATAGCTGGAGGTTAAGTTGTGCGGTTTCCCTGGTTTCGGGATTCCTATAACGTCCGCCTCTTTTCAAGCGTCTGGAAAGGAGCAGCTGGAGAGAAGGGCGTTGAAAATGCCTACAAGTGGTGCTGAGAGTGATTTCAGCACCATGTTGCTAATGCCCTCGAGGCAGTGTGCTGATTTATTTTTGAGATTTTTGATTGTTTATGTGACTAAATCGACAGTCAAAGGATCTAAGGGGTTGCCCGCAGGTGTTAGCACAGACTTACGCTCGACCTCCGCTTCGAACTCTGCAAGGTGAGCGGATGGGTTCACTGTCCGCGAGGCATTCGTATCAGAATCGTCAAAAGCGAGATTGGGGTTTCCTGGCCTAATTAGAGGTGGCAAGGATACCCAAGGGACGATATAGGATAGTGGATATTCTTACATCGCCACTACACGGTCACCAAAATAGGGTAAAGGTACCATATATGAGATAGGTTCCTAAAATGAGATTCAGTATTTAAAAGTTCATTTACTTGTCGTGAGCGACAATGGTATTGTTTGGTCAGTCATTCGGTCGTGTGTAACGTGCACCATTTAGGCACCGGAAAACATGCGAGAAAATACACTACCACCTCGACTTTTGTCGGGAACGGATATGGATTTTTTTCATTCTCAATTGCAAGGTATGTTAAATCATTAAAAAATACATTTAGATTAAATATATATTTGTGTTTTCTATTACAGAGTGAATATTAATATTCCAATTAATTTTATTGTGTTTAAGGCTTCAAGATACTATAAGCTCATTCTGCGTAGATCAGACCAAAAATTTATATTCAAAAATGAAAGTAGCCGGGCTAACTATGACATCGGGGCGTCAAACACCTCAGTCACCCCCGTGACCATAGGCGCTGTAAAGCACCCGAAACGTCGGGAATTAAAAAAGTTAAATTAAACGCGATAAAATCCGTAAAAATTAGTATCGTTTAATTATGAACCCTAAGTATCTCATATTAGGATACCTTCATGCTTGCATAGATGAAGTGTATTATTTTGTTAAAACATTTATATAACAGAATCGGTAAGCAATATTGCTAAAATATTTATAGTTTTGAAATATACCTACATTAAATGTAATTTACTATGACGTAAAATTACCTTCTTAACTGTGATATTTTACGAGAAATACTCAAAAATAATAATGGTATCTCATATTATTATTTCTTAATATAATATTGTATTACTCTAGCAGTACTCGCGATTTCATACGCGCAAACATGTATCTGCGCATCCTACTATTTTTTTATTATTATGAGCCAGTACTTTTTTACTAATCCACCAGATTATAAGAGGTGGTGCAGCCGAAGATAGTATAACGCACTGAGTTTAACAAAAGCATATTCATTCGTGCATTTAAGACGGCCACATTGTAATCGGATGAAAAGGCAGATGTGGGCAAATTATAAATATTGTATTGTATATATTACTCATAAATACACCTAAGTTTCTGTTGTGTATTAGGTATAATAGATTCCTATTGATCTTTAATAACATACTTGGAGCTGTGTGGCGGTCTAATTGCCTCGTAACAATCTAAGGTCTTCCAGCAATAGAATGTAACAGGCCATAACTTTGCTTTTTAAAATATGTATATGATAAAAACGTCTTTAATAAATAAATATTAATCCAGTTTTATAAATAAAGAACCATTGAACCAATACAGATGAAGTAAGTGGATATAGATTATACATAAAACAGACTTAAATTTTGGTGTTGGCAGATAAAATAGATTTTACTCGTCAAAAAAGTAGTTCACCGCTTTTTAGTTTCTTTTTTCTTTTCGTTGATATTCTGTGCAGTAATGCTTCCCTAAATACAACATTGGACCTAGAACTATCGGGGATTATTGCATACAGATTGTTTACATGCGACAGAGCTACGAAGAGCTGGCCGTGCTACAAAACGTAATCATTGTCTGGATCTGCGCTTTGTTATAGCGTATCATAAGCGAACAAAAAACTGTTCAAAATTGGCAAACAGACACAACAAAACTGACAGAAAAAAACAATAGAAACATGACAAAGTCATTGAAAAACTGACCGACAGATAATGACGACTGTCTGTCTTCTTCTATTTTTATTTTATTAATATTTTACTACTAGCTGTGCCCCGCGGTTTCACCCGCGTCATCACGTGTTGGAGGTGCGCGACATGACCTAGTTCAAGCATTTTATAATTGCAATTAAATATTTTATTTCATAGCAATAGATGGAAAAATTGGCATAATTAATGGAGTATTTTTATCTGTCTGTCTGTAGAGCGAAGTTAAGTTTTATCCACTTTCCCTCCCCCTTCCGATTAAGCAATTCTCGCAGTTCCACCGGGCGGCTAGGGTTTATGTGTCGTTCGCTCGCCCAGCCAAGTATTGAATTATTTTAATTTTACATTATCTCTTAAACTATGTGTCCAAATAACATGGTATAAAGAACAAAGTTTATCGTCATAAAATTGTCTTGATGATGAAGTAACTTTCGTTCGTAAGGATAAATAGGCCATGCCTAATAATAACGCTCATAAATCACTTTTAAATGTTAAATATTTTTTGGCTAATTATGGCTTATGTATAAGAAATAGACATATGGTATCGCGGACTTTTTTTTAGACGGAGTAAAGATCTATATTTTTTTTAGAACATTGTATTTACGTATCCCTAACGATAACACCAGCGTACGTAGATAAATCATTTCGGGAGTGCTTTTTCTACTGACTTGCTTAACAAATATCTATATTTAAGGCTAGCTGAGTAATATAGCTTAATTCTAGATAGCGTATACTATTCCACATGAATCAGGCTATAATATACAAAAATAATTTTTCAAATCGGACTGATAGTTCCAGAGATTAGCGCGTTTAAACAAACAAAAAAACTCTTCCGCTTTATTATATTATAAGTATATAATTAAAATATGACATCATACCCTTTTTAAAATTGTATACTATTGTTAGATAATTCTCTTAACCATTTAAATAAATGAAAACTACTTAGAAGACTTTACGTTATAAAATGTTCATGGATTAGAAGTAAATACAATATACACTCGTATTCTAAATAAATGATGTATACAAACCAACAGCAACATGATTGCAACGATGTAACATAGGCTGGCCTCACTGCAGCGTCACCTTCTTTGATGGTACTTAAAGTATTACCACGACGGACAGAATGACGACAGCAATTGAGAGTCGTTGAATGAACCAAGCTAGTTTTCTGCGCAGTTGTTTATACTGCTTGTACGAGTGGGGGAGTTTAACCGCTTATAAGAAATATACTCTCACAAAGTCCGTCCACAATACGAGTATATCAGGAAAGAGATTAGTCTCATAGCTCATGAATATTATTGTATCTGACAGAAAGACGATTATGTGCTAAAGTTGTGGTATTATTATATATATTTTTATCTCATATCGTATTTATATCTTTGGTTTTAATATTTCCTAAATATAGTTTTTTATCCATGGAACTGGCAGAATTTTATATCCAAGAACAGTGCTGCAGAAATTTTTTTATAATAATAATAAAGTCCACCAGACTGAATTTAGGTCACGGCGGCTAACCTCAATGGAGACTAGCCATCGGCGCAGGACCGGCTTAAAGTGCCCAAGTGTATGTGCAAGCACAGGTGCACTCTCTATTCCCTCACTATCATAGTCCGATGAGACGGTAAACCGAGACGACCAAAGAGAGATCAGGCGTAGAATCAACAGCTTTATGTGCTTTCCGAGACATGGGGGCGAGACACCGCAAACTCCCTGACTCCGGACAGTCAGTATCTTTAGAGTCTAACTTTCACAACATTTAATCCCGTCAGTGTCTTTACAATCTAACTTTCACAACATTTAATCCCGTCAGTGTCTTAAGAGTCTAACTTTCACAACATTTAATCCCGTCAGTGTCTTTACAATCTAACTTTCACAACATTTAATCCCGTCAGTGTCTTAAGAGTCTAACTTTCACAACATTTAATCCCGTCAGTGTCTTTACAATCTAACTTTCACAACATTTAATCCCGTCAGTGTCTTAAGAGTCTAACTTTCACAACATTTAATCCCGTCAGTGTCTTTAGAGTCTTACTTTCACAACATTTAATCCCGTCAGTGTCTTAAGAGTCTAACTTTCACAACATTTAATCCCGTCAGTCTCTTTAGAGTCTAACTTTCACAACATTTAATCCCGTCAGTGTCTTTACAATCTAACTTTCACAACATTTAATTCCGTCAGTGTCTTAAGAGTCTAACTTTCACAACATTTAATCCCGTCAGTGTCTTTACAATCTAACTTTCACAACATTTAATCCCGTCAGTGTCTTAAGAGTCTAACTTTCACAACATTTAATCCCGTCAGTGTCTTTACAATCTAACTTTCACAACATTTAATCCCGTCAGTGTCTTAAGAGTCTAACTTTCACAACATTTAATCCCGTCAGTGTCTTTACAATCTAACTTTCACAACATTTAATCCCGTCAGTGTCTTAAGAGTCTAACTTTCACAACATTTAATCCCGTCAGTGTCTTTAGAGTCTTACTTTCACAACATTTAATCCCGTCAGTGTCTTAAGAGTCTAACTTTCACAACATTTAATCCCGTCAGTCTCTTTAGAGTCTAACTTTCACAACATTTAATCCCGTCAGTGTCTTAAGAGTCTTACTTTCACGACGTTTAATCCCGTCAGTGTCTTTAGAGTCTAACTTTCACCACATTTAATCCCGTCAGTGTCTTTAGAGTCTAACTTTCACAACATTCCCATCTAATAGCCATGAGATTAAGAATGTGATCGAAGAGTTTTTATTTTCTTCTGCGGCGGGTCTTGCAGAACTTAGCTCCAACCAGTTCCACGACAGTTTCCACAAGCTTGCCATTCATATCTTCCACTGAATTGCTGTCTTATAGGCACTGAAAACCGTTTTGTAACTCAAGCTGGAAGAATTCCTAGACGGAAAAACTCAATATCTGATTTTTTTAGCTAATCCGGGATTCGAACCCGTCATGATCAGCAGTCGCGTTTATAACCGCTAGTACAACGAGACAGACCAACGAACAATTTTGCTCTAAACTTGTACTTAGTCGGTGACCGTTGTATTGTTGCAACCCAATAATAATAACATTTATTATAAATATTTTCTCTTCGTGTTGAATGTATTGTGCTGTAGTGTGTTGTGGCTACTTTTATTTTCTTTCTTTCTTTCTTTCTTTCTAATATAATTACAATTGAATGTCTTTTGTAAGGAATTCTGTATATAGAATTCATTTGCATATACTTTTTTCACAAGGTCAATGAGGTCAGCGAAGTAAAATAAAATATGAAAATTTCAGTTCGGTCAGTCCATAAATTTTACATTGCTGACCTCACTAAGGCATTTTTATGTCAAGAGTCGCTGAAGTAACACAAAGTTTAATCACTTTAATAGAGGGACAAACTTCTGTGTTAGTTAAAATACAACTTCGTTATTTATACCTACCAAGGTCGCATGGCTATAAAGTAAATTATATTTATTATTATAGAAATTTTTACAAGTAGCTGTAAAAAGGTTAGTGTGTAATAACAAATATGGTATATATTAGGAATAATATTTATTACTTAAAATCTTTCATAGCCTTAATCACGGTTGATAATAAAGTATCGTCACTTAAGTTACATTTCGGTGATCAAAGTATTTATATATTTAAGCTACTTATATATATACACTACTATTATTACTAAGCTATTATCAACGGTGATTGAGGCTATGAAATCTTTAAGTATTAAATATGGGTTTAAATATCAGTCTAAATATATATGTCATGGTCAAACGTCGAAGTTGCGGCGTTCCTAGGTTTGACTGGTCAAACCTCAGGTCTGACATAAAGTCTAAGTCAAAGTTCAAATATATTACGTTTTTCTGCCTTTGACTAACGAATTTTTGTCTTTAGATATTGGAATGTGTTAGTTTGTCATATTAAGTATAATAGATATTTTTTTATTATAATGTTTATTAGTTATTGGTTTCCTTGTCACTTGGAAGAGAAGGCCAAACCGGCCTCTAAAAGCTTGGCGGGCTCAACAGAACGGGATCGTATTTCATGCCGGCACACGGCCTTCAACTTTATAAGGCGCAAGTTCGGCCTCTCATAGAATACTGTTCCCATGTCTGGGCTGGGGCTCCCCAGCGCCTGCTCCTTCCACTTGACCGCATCCAGCGCAGAGCGGCTCGAATCGTCAACGACCGAATCCTTTCCGATCGGCTCGATTCACTGGCGCTGCGAAGAGATGTGGCATCTCTTTGCGTATTTTATCTCATCTACCACGGGGAGTGCTCTGAGGAATTGTTTGGACTAATTCCAGCCGCTCAATTTCACCATCGCACATCGCGACAAAACTCGCGATACCTTCCATATCATTTGTATTATTGGCGGTCAACCACACCACGCGATTTAGAAGATGTTTTCTTCCTCGCACAACTTCCTTGTGGAATCGATTAGCACCAGCAATTTTTCCGTACCGATATAACTTAGGGACATTCAAGAAAAGAGCCTACTCCTTTTTAGAATGCCCGCAACGCATCTGCAATTCCTCTGGTGTTGCAGTTGTTCATGGGCGGCAGTAGTCACTTACCATCAGGTGAGCCGCATGCTCGTTTGACCCTCTCATATAAAAAAATATTGTTTCAATATTAGAAGAATCTCATCTCACCTTTTTTACACAGGAACATTGACCCAAAGTTACTTTTGCAATGGCTTCAGCGCTGCAGGAAGTGCAGCGCCTTCGCCCTTGCGTAGCAAATCCTAGGTACCTGTGCGGACCGTAGCGACTCAGGTTTGTCGCCGAAGGCGACCAATAAGCCAAATCAACGAAGGCGGGCGGGGTCTGCTCTCCCTCCGCGCCTACGTTTTGCGTACGTGGTGATTTGGTTTTAGAACAGATTCGACCTATCTTATCTGTAAAGTCGGGTTGCCCTAAACTTTGTTATGATAATGGTTAATGAAACAATGTTCTGTCAATTGTTATAATTTTGTTTTCTTAAATAAATTGACTGCTCTCTACTGCGACACATTTGGCCGAAAGGCCGAAATTGGATATTATTTCGGAGTTTGCCGAAAGGCCTTGGTCAAACCTAGGATAAACCAGTAATTCCGGGAAGAAACTGCATATCGGTTATTGGTTTTTAGGCACGGATGTATCGCAATATTACTATAGCTTTAATTTCGGTTTGTAATTTACCACCGCCATCGTTTTGATCAATTTATATATCTTATAGTACTACTTGGTTCAATACTGAATACAAGTAAATAAGTATAAATGAAATACGTGACTAAAATGATTGAGATTTTGTATCAAATTCTTTCCTTAGTTATTAATGTTGTGAAATAAAACGCTCAATCAGTTTCGTGCTCTAACTGTTTATATTTTATTCCCACATTTCCTAATGCGTTTGCTGAAATAGTTGAGTTCTGTAGGTTGTGGTTTATGTTTAGTTTTTAAGACTATTCAAACGATAGGCACTCTTACGCTTACGTGGTATTGTGACCAGAGTTAATCAAGGAATGCTGCGATGCTTTGGACACGTGAAAATAATCAATGAGGAAAGAGTTCCAAAGAAAATTTAGGCAGCAGTAGTGACTGGTAGAGTTGGCAAAGGACGTCCCAGAGGGGTGCTTATCAACAAAATTGACCCTTATTTTATGTGAGGATCGTGCCAAATGTCTAGTATAGTATAGTATAGTCTTTGCCTACCCTCCAATTATATTTTAAAACATATAAAATAATCATTTCTAAGAGTTTTGTATAGTTAGTAGTGCGTTTTTTTACGTATTGATGTG
This sequence comes from Parnassius mnemosyne, assembly GCA_963668995.1. Classification (NCBI taxonomy): domain Eukaryota; kingdom Metazoa; phylum Arthropoda; class Insecta; order Lepidoptera; family Papilionidae; genus Parnassius; species Parnassius mnemosyne. The sequence goes on from CAVLGL010000068.1 coordinate 22,839,901, forward strand.
AACAACATATATCGGTTAAATTTTAGAAATAAAGAACTACGATTATTAACAGTGGTAGAGCCACGCGGCAGCTTTCGCTGTCGCACGGATGGGCCGGCTCGAACCGGGGTGGTACCACGACCTCACAGAAAACCAGCGTGAAGTAGAAGTTTACCTCTGCGTTTCGCTTGGTGAGTGCAGGTGGCCGGAGGCCCTTTTTACTGGAAATGAGGCATTCCATCTTAGTCCTCACGGGTGACAACGCATCTACATTTTGATTTGTAATAGAGGATAGATGTAGATGTCTCGTTTGTCACCCTTATCCTATAAAAAAAAAGATTACGTTAAATATCACCATTTCAGACCAAAAATTTATTAGAAATTGTTTATCTATCAAACCATCTTACTTAAAGCTGCATGTAGTCATATCTGTCAAATCTTTGGCGTCTTTGCAATAGCGGAGACCTCAAATAACAATTTGTTTATAACGAGTGAAAATAGCATAAGTTGACATTGGTAATATATATAGAACAAGATCCGATTTTTCGTAAATGTTAGATAATATCGTTAAAAATCAGTCATCAATACTCCCAGACACTTTCCGTCGTCAGTATCGCTTTGTAAACGCTTTAAATATCTCAAAAAAATTACTCAATTTCACTTATATTCTGAAGGTCCATTTTTTTTTATGTAAGCCAGACAACTATTTTTAAACATTTTACAAGAAGGCAGACCAATCCAAGGGGTAAATAATCCCTTGGATATTAATACATGTCTCAATCACGCTCATGCGTGCGGATAATACCCTCGCGCTCATACCCACAGAGGCATAAAAATTGGGTATAGGGGATGGTTGACTCCTTGGATAGTTGTCTGGCTGACATATATTATAAAAATGGAACTTCAGAGTACAAGCGAAATTGAGTAATTTTTTTAACAGCTGTAAAACTATCCTATCGTATACGAGTATTATTAATGCGTAGAGGATCAGTACACATTATGTTATTAAAAAGAAAGACAGTCTTTGGCTTTATTTTGACATTATTTAAAAAAAAAACTGGATAGACGAAGATCCATTTATCCTTCTTTAGTTTACTTTAGTTAAAAAGAAAAAGGTAAGTCATCAGGGACGTAGTAATAAATTTTTTTTTCTAAATCTTCTCTGACAAGAATATGATAAAATATGAAATGCTACACATTTCATATTTCATCATCCCTTGATACGATATCATTTAAATTAACCTTAATTCTTATGGTAACTGAGGATATTATGATAAAAAAATCTGTTATTTTGACATTAAAAACAAACACTCTTTATTTATTTGTATAGATAAAAAATTGTTCTCTTTATATAGCTTCAAAAACACTTCACAAGAATATTATAATCTATATCTACATTTAAATAAAATTGAAATGTCCGTTGGTAATGTCAAAATAACAGTTTATTTTTTACTAAAATAACAGTTAATTTTTTACTAAAATAACAGTTTTTTTTTACTAAATGCATATGAAAGTAAATACAGAACTTATAACGAAATATATTTTTTTAAATTTTTGATCATCAGATAGCTGTAAGTAGTAACTTAGGTTACTTTTACTTTAGAAAACTTATTAGGGTACCGCGCAAAAAAAAATGAAAACCCATGAAATCCAACAAATTAAACGCGGACGAAGTCGCGAGGAACAAATAGTAGTATATATAAGACAGTTAGATGGTCCGACATACATTTTGCAGCCCTTATCGTTAGCTCGCGATTTTTGCAACTAAATAAAAATATTTTGTGGATATGAGTCATTTTTGCACGCTTCACAACGTGAGGTGTAGTGCTCTACTCTCGATATGTGTCCATACCTCAATTTCGATACATAAAATCCTTATTATACTTTTAGCTAGACATCAAATCCATATTATTATTGACGTTACAATAACTAAAGACATTGAGTTTTAAGATTTATTTTCTAAATGATTCACTTTGGATTACATAACAAAAAATGTATTTGAAAAAATATATGGACTGCCGTCCGTTGGTTTGTTTGTCGGTGAGTCTTCTCGCTTAATAAAAATTTAACCAATAGATTAAGATAAAATATTGGTAAATCCAATTGTGCATGCCTTAAGCGTATTAAAAAAAATACGTATAACACTAACATTACCATAGATTAATCTATGAACATTACACGTAATTTTTAAAGCAGTTTAATTACACACCAGTTTTCACTACAAATCTTATAATTATTATTCAAGTACTTAATACTTCAAGTTTTCCGATAATATTGTGTCAAATTTCAATGTAAAAAAAAGGCTTGAAAAATACAAAATGCACGACTTATAATGCTCATATAATCGTGAAAAAATTAAAAAAATGTAAATTGTAGTTCTATTCGTAAAAGAGTTCCAGTAGCTGTAGTACACTTTCAAGTCACTCTATCAAGTCCGGAGGTAAGGTCTTATCATAACTAACAAAACGAGGCCAAACTCGGCACATCTAGTTCTCCTCATCGAGGAGTTGCAGTAGCAGTCATCAAAGTACACTTTCAAGTCACTCTATCAAGTCCGCAGGTAAGGTCTCATCATAACTAACAGAACGTGGCCAAACTCGGCACATCTAGTTCTACTCGTCGAGGAGTTCCAGAAGCAGTTATCAAAGTACACTTTCAAGTCACTCTATAAAGTCCGGATGTAAGGTCTCCTCATAACTCACAAAACGAGTCCAAATTGGCACATCTAGTTCTCCTCGTCGAGGAGTTCCAGTGGCAGTCTTCAAGGTACACTTTCTAGTCACTCTATCAAGTCCGGGGGTAAGGTCTCATCATTACTAACAAAACGAGGCCAAACTCGGCACATCTAGTTCTCCTCGTCGAGGAGTTCCAGTAGCAGTCACCAAAGTACACTTTCAAGTCACTCTATCAAGTCCGGAGTTAAGTTCTCATCATAATTAATAAAACGAGGCCAAACTGGGCACATCTAATTCTCCTAGTCGAGGAGTTCCAGTGGCAATCATCAAAGTACACTTTCAAGTCACTCTATCAAGTCCGGAGGTAAGGTAACTATCAAAACGAGGCCAAACTCGGCGCATCTAGTTTAAAGTACAAGACGTATAAGTATATTTATATATAAATCCTGCGTGCTTTTAGGGAAACAAAATATTTAAAAATCTGTGATTATGAACATAATAATAATATTTTAACTTGGTCAAGTATGTATCAAATTTGGTTTTCGAAATATAATATTATATTTCTACGGCGGTCTTTTTGCTGCAAACAAGCGATACAATATCCATTCACAACGGCGACCGAGGCCGGAATGACGAATGTGGACGAATGATGAATTTACTAAACAGTGTATTTAGTAAAATAAATTAGGTACAAGGCTCACAAACCACCGAAAATGTCGCCGTTTTGTAGCCGAAAAAAATTAATTATAACTAAACAAAACAAAATTACAAACTGCCATTTACATTTCATGGCTTCCCACATGATACATGAAGAGTTTTAAAATTAGACTGAGTTGAATAATTGATATTTTCAAAAGTTATCGTGTTTACGAAAACCGCGTACTTGATAAATCCACACCATTAGCCCCTAAAGCCCCTTTTTTATGCAAAAATAGCAATTAATCGATTTAAAAAAATATTAATAATTTCAACAATAATTTATCTTTCTGACAATGTGCTTTTTATATCATTTATATGTATGATATGATTGCTAGATAAGATTTCATGCGACAAAACGTTGAAATCTTAATTTTTAGGCCTTAGTAGAACATACCTTGCGCTTCGCGCTTACGGCATGGTTGGTTTGTAAGTTAGTTTAGTCTAATATTCCTATGTACTGACATTGTCACAGTAGTTAAGTTAACTTGTCAGTGTAAGATAGGAAAGAGTCTTCGTCTCCTTCCACTTCAACCCTCCCTAAGCTGCCGCAAACGTAAGTGGCGTGCACTTTTGGATTTTCCAAACTATTTTGTTTGTAAATATAGAATTTGTAAATAACTTGAACACAGCGCCACGGATCCGATAGCCATTAACCATCGTCTTGACAAAATAAATATATTGTGTGACCTCGATCGGTCATGTCGTTCAGAAATTACACGATTACTAACAATTATTATATATGTATTTAAAGATTAGGGCGTCATATGGCAACAGGTGTAATGCTATTTAATTTAAATTCCTCAGTGACAACAAGGAGCTGTATTAGTCTGAAGCAGATTGTTCTCATATTGATGATATATATTCAAATAATATTTAACAATAATTCTAAATTTTAACATTCATCATCATCTTTAATATGATAACCACAATTGTGCATGGAAATAAAGTGACATACATCTAAATCACACATAAGTTTTGATTAATGTAATACGAGTACTAACATTCCTATGGACTAAGTCTTAATATAAAAATTATTATTATTATAGGGATAACGTTTCTTTTTCTTAGCTCTTTGGCTTGTTTTGACTGTATATACGGGTCGAAGCCAAGTAAATACAGTGTGTAGTGAGTATTTACATATGTAGGTGAGGTGTTACGGGGAGCTATTTCATTTTCTTCCAATTGCATGAATTTTCTAACAATTCAACAGGTATATAAAATTGCGACTTTTGGAGTAAAATTAACGTTGATTATTATTACTGAATCTTTCTCGACCTTCTACCTATTCGACGGATAATTTTAATGATAAAATAGAGAGGGATTTATTAGTGAGTAGAGACATGGAAACAATAATTGGGATTGCATGTATGAAAATTTTGGTGTGAAAATATCGGTGTTCCAAATTTCGCTCCAGCAAGCCACGTGAAGTTAAATAAAATACATAATATTATATTTCAATAATCTGAAACAAGTTCAATAATTGATGAACCAAGAGTGTCCAAAAGGAGAAGGTTTAGTCGCAGAAATGTCACTTATACGACTTGCTTTGTAGACAAGCAGACAACGAGCAAACACCACATGACAAAACTATTTCCATTACACAAATACTTTGTAAAGACGTAGATTTTTAAAAGGCCAACAAATGGCCTGAATTTACGGCTTAGCTATCTATATAGACGAGCTAAAAAGAAAAGGAATTTCCGGTCAGCGAAAAATTTACAACGAAAGCCAAAGAAACAAAAAATGTAATAAAGTCTACACTTAATATCACGATCTTAAAGCAAACATCTCATTTCGCGAACAAATAAAAGTACGCCTCCCACATTTCAAACACTTACGTGATTACGTCAGGAACATACCTTTGGGTGAGGCGAGGATTAAACAAACATTTGCACATACAACCTTTCTGTACATTAATAGAGTATTTACGTGTTGCTTACCTACTCAATAAAATGTAATGTGGCTTAATATATTATCGTTCTAAGCATACTAATTCAATTTAATCAAAATTCAATATAGTTTATATATTTCATATCCGCCTAATTTTTTTCTACACTGGGAACAATTTCCCTATAATCAAGCAAGTAGATTATTTGGATTAAAATTTAATATACTAAATTAATAAGCTACATTCATCCCAATATTGGACGCATTTCTCGAAACCTGTTGATTGGCTTCAAAAAACTGAATTTTTTTAACAAGAAGCTGATCGTGAGAACGTATTCGATAGCGAGGTAAAACAATTCGCGCTGTTAACTTAAATATTTAAATTTCATGACGGATCTCCTTTACTTTAAACATAAATTTCAAGAAAATTACGCCTATTTATTTTCGTGATTATTTAGTGTTAAATGTTTATTTCACATAATTAATAATCATTTCTCATCTACATATATTTAAATATTAAAAAGTCATTTGTTAATCGAAAGATTTGATTTACTATGTTTGTATTATAACATTTCGAATTATAAGAAATCTATTATATATATATATATATATATATATATATATATTAATAGATTTCTAATCTATTATATCGCGAGCTTTAGATTTGCTTCAACAGTCGTTGGGAATTTGCAAGTAACTTCAAATAAATGAAACTAATTTTCCGAATTTTATCGCGTTTAATTTAACTTTTTAATTCCCGACGTTTCGGGTACTTTACAGCTCCATGGTCACGGGGGGAACGGAATGTTTGATATCCCGTTGTCATAGTTAGCCCGGCTACTTTCAGTTTTCGAATATTAATTTTTGGCTCGATCTGCGTAGATCTGCGTGATATGATATGATGCGCGATAGAGTCCATAAAAATTAGTTTCATAATATAATGTATAGTATTCGCGTAAATATAAAGATCATTAAGTTCAAATAAATAAAAATTGTCATACTGACAGGATTGACATGAAGTGCAATACAGCTATTTAGTGGTGCACACACAGTGAGTTTGCATGTGTGTGTGTGTGTATGCGTGTGTGTGTGCGTGTGTGTGCGTGTGTGTGCGTGTGTGTACGTGCGCGTGTGCGTGATGATTGATTCTGAAAATCGTTTCTGTATGTGATAACGAAAAAAGTGGTGAAAATTATTTCGTATTATTACTATCCTGCGATGGAAAAAAAGGAGTCCATCGCCCTATATCGGTACTTGCTGGGCTTAATACTTAATTTATATTTGGTTGGTTCAGAATGCTTTAAGATATTAGGCTTGTTTAGTTTTACTTGTGATTATTTTAATTCTATGTTTAATGTGAAAAGTGAACTTAACATTTTTTCTGTCGGCAACAAAGGCAATAGTGGTAATGACGTAGTAACGTGGACGTGGACGATCTTAGTTGTCGCACGTATGGGTCGGCTCGACCGGGGTAGGACCACGCTCTCATAGAATACCAGCGTAATATAGCAGCTTAAGGCTGATGAGTTTCAATTGGTGAGTGAAGAAAACCTGAGGCCGTTTTTAATGGAAACGAAGCATTCCATCTTAGTCCTCAGGGCTGATAAATGTAGATATCTATATGCCAAAGTATTCACTTACCATCAGGTGGGCTGTGTGCTCATTTGTCACCCTTATTCTATAAAAAACGACTCACGGGACATTGAAATTAAATAAGCAAATTATTTTCCCCTAGGTGTGACAATGGAAAATTTCAGGAAGACATGAGACCTAATAATCTCTCTTAACTTAGCTTTAATAGGTAGCGGTATACCTATTTGACCAAGCATATTCTATCACATAACATGCTAGACGTAAATAGCTTGATGCAGCTATGCGAAGCTTTAAATATATATTTAAATGTATTGACTGTACTAGTTATGATATTGGATACGATTGACATAGGAGTTAATATAAAGTACGCTAGTCGACGTTCCTTTGACAAAGTTTGTGAGATTTTGATATGCTTAAATAAGGTAGTTGTCGGAACTAGCAACTTTCATCGTATTATTTATGTATGTGCTCATTTATGTTTAACACTTAATAATTTAAGTTATTTCATATTTACTGTTTGAAATAATATATATTTATAAAGCATATTTTAGAATTAAAGCTTAAATTACATTAGTTGTAAATTAAGAACATAAAAGGAAGAACTTAAATGCAAGCATATGATGCTAAACGATACCAGTGTTCGTTTGTTAATGATTATATAAACACTAAGATGTTTTATTTTCAACCTAGTAACCCATTAAAGCTATGTCGAGACATACTGAATGAAAGAAGCCTTTAAAACGTCATGAATTTATGCAAACATTGCAGTTTTAAAGTTTTATGGGGTAAATTATTTTAATATTCGTACCGTATTCGAAAGTTTTCTAATAAAATAAAAATTCTTTGACTACATTATGAATTAAATATTATTAAGAAAGTCATATTGTTTTGACAGATGTTATTCCAGGTGGTAGGATCTTTTTTCTGCCTTGGATAGGCAGAAAAAGTCCTACCACCGCCTGGATAGGCACAGGCTTGATCCGCCTGGGTAGGCACAGGCTTGGTCCGCCTGGGTAGGCACAGGCTTGGTCCGCCTGGATAGGCACAGGCTTGGTCCGCCTGGGTAGCCACCACCCTCTAATCTATTTCTGGCGCCAAATTGCAGTGCTTGGTTGTGTTGTGTTCAGGTCTAAAGAGTATCTTATTCCTCAGAGGTTGCAACGCATCTGTACCCTTCTTTATTTGAAGTTGGCTGCAAGTGTCCATTGACTGCAGTAGCCACTTATCATCACAAGACCTATTAGATAATTTTTCTATTCAGTTTTATAAAATAATTTTATCGATTAATAGTAATTGCTATTTAAACAATTATCAATTAAAAGTTATTAACGAAATCATTTTACCAATAAATCAAGAAGCAAACGGAGTTGTTTTCCTCCGGCACCTATCACATTGTCTCTTATTTACTACGTGCTCGGCAGTGAAATAAAACGTGAATAAAACTATATATCTGAGAAAATACATAACATATTTCAAGAATATGGAAACTGCGCCAACATAGATTGTGATAAGCTGGACTCTTCACTAACTCTAAAAATCCTATCAAAAAAAGGTCTGTGCTCAGACGTTGAAAATATAAATAAAATAGCTCATAATTTGAATAATTTTTAATAGTTTAATTTTATAATGAATTTCAATTATTATCAACTATTTTCATTATTTCACATAACAATTCTGCTGAGTAATGGCGTAAAAATAAATTACTACCCTATAATCACCCATTGAGTATCCTAAGATGGATGGATGGATGGTGGATAATACCATCTTCCTGATAACCACAAAAATTAATAAAAAACTGGGGTTGCGAACCCGCCTGCCAAGCTTGGTAACAAGAAAAATCCCTCCTTGGAAGCAATCTATGTTCAGCAGTGCACTTTCGATAGGCTGTAACTTAAAATTCAAAATTAATTTTGTAACCCAAGTCAAAAAAGTTGCGTAAAATAATATTCATTATAAATAATATAATATTCTAAAAAAGTTTTATAACACAGAACTTTTTTTTAAATTCAAAAAGATGAAGACACGGAGGTTTTAAACTATATATTTATATAATTAAGTGTATAAAGCTTGAGCTTTTCCAAGCTTAAGTAATGCATGATATGATATTATATTTATATCTTATTAACCGCTATAGTAAACAACGGAACGGGTTTTATTTGAACGCAAGCAACTATTTTTAATTACTCCGCAGGATATTATCGAGTCTTTTGTCATGTTATATTTACCTACTTCGTTCGGGGTAACCAATATGTATAGTTCTATAAGTACTATAACGGTAATCAATACACTTATAATATTATGCAAAATATGTTGGGACATATAGATTCTTTTACGCTGCTAACTTACGGGTATATGTATATGTTTATTTGCAATCACAACTTAAATGCAATGTTAATTTACTGGTTACAAAACATTCTATCTTAGGCTAAGCGTCCACTAGGCTCACCGAGCCGAGTCGAATCGAATTGCAGAAAGTCGCCTTATTTATTATGAAACTGCGTCCATTAGCGACGAGCCGCGACGCGTCGAATTGAATCGACCGCGCGAATTGCTTGACAGGCGAATTTCTTCGCCGATGCGATTAGATTCAACTCGGCGCGCCTCCCGGCCTCAGTCGACGCGGAGAAGTGGATGTGCGCCAGCGTATTTTAATTAATTTTTATTTCGTTTTCGTAATAATCTTTTTGTTTAAATAAAAATGAATGAAGAACTATTGATATCACTGGTCCAACAATATCCAGAATCGTTTAATCATGAAGATCTACATTATCACGATGAAATAAAAACATCTCTTTATCCGAGCAGTCTATGACGCAAAACGACCTATTTTTATGAAGAATTTGTGATGAATGAACATTTAGATTCGACTCGTCGGAGATGGACGCACTAGGAATAAATGCGACTCGCTTCAATTCGACGCATTTCTGCTGTAGTCGACGCCTGGCTTTAGTCACGCACGGCAACGCATCTGCATTTTGATTCTTAATGGAGAATAGACGTAGATATCAATGGACTACAGCATTCGCTTACCATCAGGTGAACTGTGTGCTCGTTTGTCACCCTCATTCTATAAAAAAGTGAAAAAGCTTTGTTTACATGATTCATCTTCTTGGATACCGCCGTTATTTATTTCAAGGTTAATGGCCAAATGATCGCCTAATCCTTAAACAATAGGCATCTTGCGCTTTCTTACAAAGAAGAGAAGGAGTTTTATATTAATTTTATGCGAATATATTTACCGTATCTTTTAAAACATGGATATTTCTGACTTACTTTGTAGTAAGAATCTTGAAAAAGGGCTTTGTGTGCGGTTGTTGTGATCTTTATGAGAAGAAAACAAGGATTCACCATCTCCTTAAAATTTTGTGGGAGGTATCATAAAGTACAAAATAGCTGTTGTTTATTTGTTGTAGTTGATGTTGTTCATAGCCATCTAATATTACCATATTTATCTTTTAAAAATCAAAAAGTACGGCTACTACTTTTTTCTCCACTTTTTAAATAGACTTCTATGTATTTAATCGTTTAGAGATGTTCCAATCAACACCAACAACCGAAGAGGTTGAAATTTCATTTGAATCGGACTGTCTAATGAGAAATGATAGATTGACAACTTTATTCAAATGTTCACATTTAAAAACGGATACTTTGGGAAAGAAAATGTATTTGAATTGAAATCGTTCAAATATTGTTCCACTTTTATTTTTCCTGTCAGGACAGCCTGCATAACAATGAAGAGGCTAAGAATTGTTGTGGATTGATTGTTTCTCGAAATTTTAAGTGACAATTTCGTGTAGACAAGTATTTCGTTGCGTAGCAAAATCAATTTTTTTATAAAGAAATATCCTGTTGTTTTTGTCCACTTATATTTTTTTTGTGTTCAATTAAACTGTTGCATGACATGTCAATCTGAAGACGAACATGCTTCTATGTCAGCAGTAGTTTGCAAGTAAAGCATGTCATGCCGCATTACCATCTAGGGCCCAAATTAACCATATTATCGTGGCACAAAGAGAAGAGAAAATAAGAAAATTACATCTATTTTTATCAATTATAAAAAAAAAACTAAGTATCATAATATTCCGTATCAATATTAATGAAGTTTTTGTTTAGAGGTAAAACTTTTCTTTTTTTATAGGATAAGGGTGACAAACGAGCACACAGTCCACCTGATAGTAAGTGGTTGCTGCGGCCCATAGACATCTACATCTATCCTCTGTTACAAATCAAAATGTAGATGCGTTGTCACCCGTGAGGACTAAGATGGAATGCCTCATTTCCAGTAAAAAGGGCCTCCGGCCACCTGCACTCACCAAGCGAAACGTAGAGGTAAACCTCTACTTCACGCTGGTTTTCTGTGAGGTCGTGGTACTACCCCGGGTCGAGCCGGCCCATCCGTTCGACAGCAAAAGCTGCCGCGTGGCTCTACTACTGTTAGAAACTATGATTTTTTTCTTAAAAAAGAAGACTTGAGGCTTCTTCTTTCTGTAGCAGTCGCTTTATTATCATTGAAAATAGTATTAGAATACGTAAAGTAACAATAAAGTATCCAGTATTTTATTTTAATAAATATCCTAAAGAAGTTTGAATACATACATATCAAAATAATCAATCATCTAAACTAATGTTAAAGCGATTTTTTATTTCCTCCAATTTCTTGTAAAGTGTTAGTAGCAATCTAACTCAAATATTCTTAACCTTAAACCAAAACATGCGTGATTCAAATGGAATCGCTCTTACTAACTCATTTTGTAGATATTAAACATCGACGGTTTGCGGTAATAATAAACGCAAGGCAGCCATTTTTAATTACGCATCCGTGCGATTGCAGGGGCTTTCAGCAGTAGCAGTACTCCTTTGGGATCGATCCACAACATCCATGTAGATTAGGGCAATAAGGATAAAAGTTTTTCTACACTATTGCGTTTTATAAAAATAAAATATGAATAAATTCCGGGGAAGATCCACGCTCTCACAGAATACCAGCGTAAAATAGCACCTTATACTGTTATGTTTTGTATGAGGAGTGTAGAGAACGAGAGACCCTTTTTACTGGAAACGAGGCATACCATCTTGCTCCTTAGGGGTAAACTCATCTGCATTTTGATTCTTTATCGAGGGTAGATGTAGATTGTAGATGTCTATGGGTCACAGGATCCATCCATTGTTTTCGGCCTGGTTGCGGCATAGTAAAATTTTACTGTAGTTGATGCACATGAACGATTATGGAACATATAATACTTCTGTTGATTTTATCTAATTTAAGCCAGATATAAGACAGAAAACCCTTTCTGAAATAACAGCAGGCCTGTGCCCAGCAGTGGGCCGTAAATAAGCTGTAACTTTACTTTAACTTTATAAGATATTTAGACATATATACGGGTAGTAGCGGCCGTCGATCATATTATGCGTGTCGTCTACACCTACTAAACCTGTGCCTTCCCTCGTGTGAACTTTGGATTAGTATTCTCCTTTAAAAGGAATAATAAAAAGAAGTTTAAGTTAGATATAGATATAAGGAAAAGAAAGTGTGCCTGATGGCGCACACATTATTGCATTATAATATCGTCTTGCGCAGATAAATTCAGATTCTCCGTTAATTCTGGCCGCGCTGATCAAATTTGGTCTAGAGGATATTATTATTAAGTTCATTAACTTTTTCTGAAAGGCCGACCTTAAATCACGATTTAGTATTCTAAATATCAAATTTTGATTCTGTCTCTGATATTATATTCAAAATTAAACACTAAATTAATCTCTAAAGCAATAATGGTCACTGCTTTGGATAGTGTAGATCTGACAATTTTTATGGGGTGAAAAATTACATACTTATAATGTTAAAAAATACTACATTTTTTAACCATTATAAGTCAGTAGACAATAGATACCCATAATTTAATCGGACGGAAAGACAGACGCCGGCAACATATTCCACTCCTTTGGTGTACACAAACGAAGCAAACCGTTTTGGTTCGAATGCGTGGAATAACGACAACAAAGTAGTAAAGCCCACCGTCTGTCTAGTTGTCAGAAAGGAGAGGCAGGAATTCCTGCGCACACTTTTCGATATATAATATGTGGAACAACGAGAGGCCGCCTGTGCTCGGGGCTTACAAGATTAGTTTCAATCAAATTAAGGTCACAAAAACGCCTTATAACACTACTCTCTACTGAGTCCAACGTAAATAACGAAATCGAAATAAATAAACACAAAGCTCCCTGCATACTTAACGGATAGCGATTGCAGTTTATTTTTTAAATAATGCCTAGCTTATAAATAAAAACGTGTTCTTCAAAATATCAAATACACATTCCGCAATTCGGATTCTATCTCCGCCGGCACCAACCAAATTGCCAGTTGCAATTTTAAGTGCTGATTTAACACGTGTTCGGTGGTAAAGAAAAACATCGTATACAAATATGCAAATGACAGAAATTAAAAAAAAATACTTCGAAGATATGTGAAGTCCACCAATACGATTTAGGCTGCGAGGCTACTCTTAAAAATGATAGATAGGCCTGTGCCTAGCAGGGCGAGGAATATATCTCCTTCCACTTGACCGCATCCAGCGCAGAGCGGCTCGAATCGTCGACGACCGAGTCCTTTTCGATCGGCTCGACTCATTGGCGCTGCGAAGAGATGTTACATCTCTTTGCATTTTCTTTCGCATTTACCACGGGGAGTGCTCTGAGGAATTATTCGGATTAATCCCACCTGCCAAATTTCACGAACGCACATCGCGGCAGAACTCCCGATACCATCCACACCATTTGGATGATTGGTGGTCCACCACTGTGCGATTTAGAAGATGTTTTCTTCCTCGCACAACTTCCTTGTGGAATAGTTTACCACCAGCGATTTTTCCGGACCGATACGACTTAGGGACCTTCAAGAAAAGAGCCTACTCCTTTTTAAAAGGCCGGCAACGCTTCTGCAATTCCCCTGATGTTGCGGTTGTTTATGGGCGGCGGTAGTCATTTACCATCAGGTGAGCCGCATGCTCGTTTGCCCCCTCTCCTATAAAAAAAAATATTGTATGTAGCTTTACTTAACTTTATTAACTAATGTTTGCTAATTATCACATATTACATACAATAAAAGTAAATAATGCGGGATTCTATCTATCACACATTATTATCATAGAGTTAGTTACATCACAGAAGAAAAAAGAAGAAAGTTTTAGTTTTCATGTGTGTGATAAGTCAAAAAAATGCATGCCTTAATTCATAAGTGAACGATATTGCTGGCATGCAATAAATAACAGAGTAACATTTCAAATGACGTCAGACTTGAGACGTTAAACACCCAAAGTGGTGGCGGCAAGAAGTAAAGCTCGACGGCGCACATCATCGTTCTGCCAGTTCCCGTTGCAGACGATGCACAGTAATATGCTTCTTGGTCTATTTATAACATAATTTAATATGCGAGATTAAAATCCAACTGAAGAACGACGACCAAGCAATCTGCCTTACCAGTCTGAGGATATAAAATTACTTTGCGTACATCCGCTTAATATAATGGACTTCCACAAAGTAACGCCTGATTCTATTAGATATCTGTTTTGCTATGCTCTTACCAGGAGTGTACAGTTTGGGTAAAACTTTCAAGATTTTAACCTTGAAATGGATGGCAAAGATACGTTTCTAGTAAAAAAAAAGCTGAATTACACCTTTTACAATGTTAGTAAATTATAATATATACCTTCATAAGTTAATGAAATTACCGTATTTTAAGTTCGATTGAAATTAATAATACTTAAAATGATCACTTTTTATGGGATCGACTTAAAAATACTAATAATATATTTTTTCTTTTTATAGGATAGGGTGACAAACGAGCATACAGTCCACCTAATGGTAAGTGGTTGCTGTAGTCCATAGACATCTACATCTATCCTCAATAAAGACTCAAGATGCAGATGCGTTGTCACCCGTGAGGACTAAGATGGAATGCCTCTTTGCTAGTAATAAGGATCTCCGGTTCTCTACACTCACCATACGAAACACAGCAGCGTTAAGCTGCTATTTTACGCTGGTTTTCTGTGGTAGCGTGGTCCTTCCCCGGTCGAGCCGACCCATTCGTACTACAACTATACAACTAATGTAGCTGCAGCATGGCTCTACCACGTAATAAATATGTGATGAAAAAAAAAACCACAAGTTTTATTTCTATTTCAGAGAAATAAAATAATGTATGATAAGATAACAGGCTTTGAGGTATTTTTTTTATATAAAAAAATACTAGTAAAGCTATTAAACATTACTAATATTCCCTTTAACCACTTCTGGTAAGCTTAAAACGCTTGTGTTAGAAGTGGTTCACGACAGTAGTCGAATGGCGGATTTGAATCCACGACCTTTCGAGTTCGCGGTTCGTGACATGCCATTAGGCTACTGACCAAACTACTACTACTCTATCTTAGTCTTCAAATGTGACAACGCATCTATAGCTTTCTTTATTTCAAGTTGGTTGCAGGTGACCATGGGTTTCAATTCGACACTTAACATCAGGTGGAATGTAAATTCGTTTGTGACTTGTAAAAAAAAAGATTTAAGAATAAACGTTACATTCAACGTTCCCGTATGTCAGGTTTTACGAATTTATAAGTACCAAGAACTATAACAGCAAAGTCTTTTAATGTGAAAATCGATAGTACTATAAGCTCCTCTGTAGCAAGGCCCCATCGAGTACATGGCGAGGGTCTCGACAATAGCGCCGACGCGTAATTAAAAATGGCCGCCAATGTACACATAAATCTCACTTTTCTACTACGTGAGCTATTATATCTTACAAACGACAAGCGAATAAAAGATGAAAGCCTATTAAATCCCTAAATAAATAACAGTTAAGGGTATTCTCGTATGTGAAGCACTCTTGTAAGTTAATATAGGATTTTCTGTAATTTCCAAAATATTATGCAAATTTATTTCAACGTAGTGATTTTTTCTGAATATCAAAATATACTGGCTCTCTTACCCTTCAAGCAAAGATGTCGGTGCACTGCTGTTGCGCAGCATAAAATTTAAAGCCGTTCATATTCACTATTGCCATGAATTATACGTGGTAGAGCCATGCTGCAGCTATATTAGTAGTATAGTTGTAGCACGAATGGGTCGGCTCGACCGGGGAAGGACTACGCTCTCACATAATACCAGCGTAAAATGGCAGCTTAACACTGCTGTGTTTCCTATGGTGAGTGTAGAGATCCGGAGGATTTTTACTGGAAAATAGGCATTCCATCTTAGTCCTCACGGGTCATGGGTGACAAACAATGCATCTGCATTTTGATTCGTAAGCGAGAATAGATGTAGATGTCTATGGGCCACAGAAACCACTTACCATCAGGTGGACTGTGTGCTCGTTTGTCACCCTATCCTATAAAAAAAGATACATCATTGTCATTACAGCATATGAAGGCAGAACATTCTCCATATATTGCCTCATAGGGAAGATATTGACAATAGTTTTTACGGTAAGCAGGCAAATTGGCAACCGCAGTTTTTTTTTATTTTTAGCTGTTATTAGGAACACGCTGGCGCCCATAACCTAATTTGTTTCTCACTGTTTACTCTTACGACACCCGCGTGACGGATATCGTCACGTGTAGGTGTATATTCTTACAACGCCACTACACCGCACTACACTCCAATTAAATGTGGGTGTCTTAACAGATGAAATTATTACAATCATTTAACTTTAATGTACGCATTTCGAACGAAGAATCAAATCATTTGGTTCAAATGCGTGGTGCGTCGATAATAAAGGTGTAGAGACAGGCCGAGCCGCTTGTCCGTTGGTGGAAGGGAGAGGGAGTTTTAAAATATGTAAGTTATACTTTTTAAACAGCGCCATCTATTAAATACCAAAAGTGATATTATATTGAAGCTTATTTAGGCGTGTGGGCGATTTTTGTATGGGTATCATCTTATGAGTTTGCGTCGCCGACATGTTAATGTTGACAGTATATCTGCAGCTATAATAATGACCTGTTGCGTTTGTGATATACGATGCGATGCGATAGATAAAATTTTATGTGTTCGTGTCACCAACATGCTGTAATAGAAAATTTTTTAAAATTTTTGTTATAATAATTTTTTTATAGATTGCAATAGTGCTGTGTATATGTATACGAGTATAAGTAAAGTTAAATCGATACGATTATTATTTTAAAATTGTATATGTTATGGGCCAAGTGATTAATTGGAATAAATAGTCCATGCAACTAAGAAGAAAACGGACTTATGACTGACTTTGTTTCTTTTTTGAATTCTCGTCTAAACAACATACCACCTCAGTTTCCTCCATTATCAACAATACTATTTTTAACAATTTGCGGGGGCTAGACGTGAATAAATCAGGTGAACCGAATGATATACCAGCTTTAGTTCTAAAGGATTGTACATCTGAATTATCTCGTATGTTAACACGATTGTTCCGCCTCTCATTTAGGACTGTAATAGTGTGAAAGCCAGCTTATGTGCAGCCTGTGCCTAAAAAGGCAGCCGTGTTGACTCCACTATTTATCGAACAATTTCAATTATCTCAATACTCTGCAAGATTATAGATATATTGGACCTCATGACATACCTAGAACTGAATGACTTCATTAGCGGCCATTAGTACGGGTTTTGTCGAATCCCATTGGGAACCTTCTAGCATATGCCACTTACATAGGAGGCGAGACCCTCGAAAATAGTGAAGAAGTCCTTGCTGTTTCCCTTGATGTTTCGTGGGCTTTTGACATTGTCTGGCACGCTAGTCTTTTTGGGAAAGCTTCCAACGTACGTCCTATCCTCTCGTCTGATTGACTAGGTGAAAGACGTTCTGAGTGACCGGTCTCTCTGAGTCATCGTCGAGGGCTGCCCATCTGACCTTATGACTAAAGCCGAAGTTTCTTAGGGGTCCGTTCTCTCAACAACTCTCTTCCTGTTGCATATTGATGATCTGCTTATGCTCACTATCTGCGAGTATGCAGATGACAGAACAGTCGGAATCGAATCCAGTTCGAAAAAGAATTTATGATAGAGCATGTAAATCTCTCTCATATTTAACCATCGTCGAACTCAGTAGAGTGGGGTGCTAAAAAGATTTTCGGTGAACTTAGTGTAACCCTTGAGGAGGTGCTTATAATCTAGTACAAATGTTAAAAGTTACAGCTTCTATACGTCCCACAGCTGGGCACATGCAGCACACTATTTAATAATTAAGTAACAAGATTTAGCATTTTTATATAAATTTTAGTATAAATAATCTATGATAATACTTGACGATCTTTGTGATATCAATAATCTGTTGTAAGATTGTGTGATAAAACTTGCCTTAATACCGACATACAATAGCGTCGCTTACCAGGTTTAGGGAGACTTTACTTTAACAAATGTTTGTGTCATGTTATCCAATACAAAAGCCACAAGCTCCACGCTTGCACAATTTCCAGGCTTATAAATACTAAAATACGAGCTTAGCGTACTTGTAGTAACGTGAGGAAACTATTTGAATACAAAAGCTTGTTGTTACAAGTACTTTATATTATATTTTATGATTAATATCTAATCCGCATGAAATAGTCAATGTAATGTTACATATTTACAATTATAATATTCTCATCCTGCCCAGTTAGGACAATGAGTTTTAGTCATAGATAATATGTGCAGTGTAAAAGGCGTAAGAGGATATTATGGGATATGCTAGAAAGACCTGATGGATTTCCATTGATAGCAATATGAAGTCCCACTGCTGGGCCTTTTATTCTCTTCATATTCTTTTAATATCTTAGAGAGTTTAAAGGTAAGATGAAGTCCGCCTTGTTGCGTGTTACGGACTTGACATGTTTTCGAAAATATATTTTTAATTTCTCAGATATGCAGGTTTCCTCATGGTGTTTCCCTTTATCATCGAAGAACGTAGTAAATGAGAACTTGAAATGGCGATTGACAATCTTTTAGGTGTAAAGTGAAATTTACCGTGGCCGCTTAGTCTTACTTAGGCTTAGTTATCACGACCCTTGACTACGGGGAGCCGCATCAAAGGTGCGAAACGTCAGACAGTGCGATCGTCAATTAACTTTAAAATGGTGACCAGCAGTGAACTTCTACGGGCTGATGAAGAAGAGTGTGTCCGGAATTGACAGATGACCAGAATGAAAATGCTATGTTAATGATACATATTTGGAATAAAACCAATTGATTTTATTCCAAATACTGTGGATCTGATATAATGTTTGGGACGATCCTGAACATGTTCATCAGATTTATCAGTTATATCAGATTTGATAGACCACAAATGCTCGCAAAACAACACAGATTCAACACACCAAGCACGATTAGCGAGTCTATTGAAATTTAAAAAAAAACATACTAATTTCAATAGCGAGGATGGCTGGGTGCTACAATCTGCTTGAGATCCCAAAATTAATAAAATTAAATCCAAACCCAAGCATACTATTGCAAGACTTCAATATACTATAAGCTCGTTCTGCGTAGATTGGACCAAAAATTAATAATTAAAAGTTAAAGGTAGCCTTCGTTAACTATAACATCAAGACGTCAAACACCTCAGTCCCCCCGGGACCATGGTTCTGTAAAGTGCCCGAAACGTCGGGAATTAAAAAAGATAAAATTAAACGCGATGAAATCCGTAAAGTTAGTTTTATTCCACGTGTAGTATTCGCGTAAATATAAAATTTCATGATTTGCACACTATGAATAAAAAGACCGACTTAATGCTACATGACATTCTCTACCATTCTGCCTCCAAGTTAAGCATACAAGATATTAAGAGTACAAAATGCAAACAAGTGCGTTAAAAAACTGTGCATGATGAAGAACTGATTTTATATATTAAAAAAAGCGCGAATAGGTCAGCTTGAAGGGGGAAGTAACACGCTCTTAGCGGCATAATGCTGCTGTGATTCGTATGGTAAGTGATGAGAATCGTAGACTTTTTACTGGGAACTAGGCGTTCCATTTTAGGTGTAATTGTGAAGATTGTAATTGGCTTATAATACATCTTTGACAGATGATTTGAGGCGCGTCATATCGGATACAAAAAAGAGCCGAGTTTTATCAAAAGCATGCGACAACGGCATCACCTATCGCAATTTGTTACATTGGACTCGTAGTATAGGTGGTTATCACATAAGCGTTAAATTGAGCACGGATAAATTGACTACGGTTGCGTGTATAATTGTAGTCATCATCTATACCATCATTACAGCCCTTCACAAGTCCACTGCTGAACATAGGCCTCCCCCAAGGAATGCCACAAAGCACGGTCATGAGCCACTTGCATGCATCGACTTCCTGCATATCTTTCCAGGTCGTCACTCCATCTAGTGGGTGGACACCCTATACTTCACCTGTTGGTACGAGGCTGCCACTCGAGAACCTTTTTTCCCCATCGGTTGTCGGTTATTCAAGCTATATGGCCGGCCCCTTGCCACTTCAGCTTACTAATCCGTTGGGCTATGTCGGTAACTCTGGTTCTACGGCGGATATCCTCATTTCTAAGTTTATCACGCAGAGAAACACCGAGCATAGCCCTCTCCATAGCTCGCTGAGCGACCTTGAGCTTCCTCATCCGGCCAGCAGTGAAGGACCACGTCTCAGTTCCATAGGTCATCACTGGCAACACGCACTAGTTCAAGTTTTGAGGTATACCTGACGAGAAGATGTGCCGTAATTTCCCGAACTCTGCCCAACCGAGTTGAAACCGTCGATTAATCTCTCGGTCGAAGTTGGACTTACCTAGTCGGACTATTTGTCCCAGGTAAACATACTCCTCAACAACTTCGAGCTTAGTGCTCCCAACAACTACCGACATAGGTAAGACATGGACATTAAACATGATCTTTGTTTTGTCCATGTTCATCTTAAGACCTATCCGTTGGGAAACAGTATTGAGGTCATTGAGCATAGTGCTTAGGTCCTCCAGCGATTCTGCCATAAGGACTATATCGTCGGCAAATCGAAGATGAGTGATGTACTCGCCATTGATGTTGATACTGTATCCTTTCCAGTCCAGAAGCTTGAAAACGTCGTCCAATGCAGCGGTGAAGAGTTTCGGGGATATGACGTCACCCTGTCTTACACCTCTCTGCAATTGGATAGGTTTCGTACTCTGGTTCTGTACTCGGATAGCCATCGTAGCCCTACTGTACAAGCACTTCAACACTTCGATATACCGAAAGTCAACTTGGCATCGCTGAAGGGACTGCAGCACCGCCCAAATTCCGACGGAATCAAAGGCTTTCTCATAGACCACATACGCCAGACATAGTGGCAAATTTTACTCCTCGGACTTCTGTAAAATTTGCCGAATGGTATGTATGTAGTCCATGGTGCTAAAGCCTTTTCGGAAACCGGCTTGTTCGGGAGGCTGGAAGTCATTAAATCTGCGCGCGAGACGATTCGTAGTGATTCTCGAAAACAGCACGTAGACGCGGCTCACAAGGGAAATCGGTCTGTAGTTCTTTAACAGAGCATTGTCGCCTTTCTTGAAGTACAAGACCACCGCACTTCTGCTCCACGCCTCCGGTGTAATGCCACCATGTAGGATGGAATTAAAGAGCTTCTGAAGGACTTCAAGTACCGGTATTCCACGCGCTTTCAGATGTGCCGAGGTTTGTGCATAAGGTACGAAATCCTCGTCGACACACTCCCAATCTTTACAACTTTGTTAACGAGAGACTTGTGGACGATAAATCCGACACCTCCTTGGGACAGATGGTCGCCCTCTCGGTGATAGAACAAGTTGCCGGATTCAAGGATTACCATGTCCTCCCCCTCTCTTCAGAACTCGGATAATCCTATGATATTCCAGCGCAACTTGTCTATCTCTTCTTCCAGCTCCAGGATCTTCTCTTCAGTCCTCAGGGTGCGTGCGTTATAAGTTGCCAGGTCGAGTCGACCGAACCTCCACCTGAGATTCTTAGCACCCCCTGCCCCGCCGTTACCATGGTGGCCACCGTAGCCAGGAATAGCGGGGTCGCCGGGGACTGGGGGCCGTCTCTTCGTTATTCTCATGGGGGGTATATTGCCATAGTTGCCACGCTTGGCGAGCGGGTTTGCAACCGCAGTTTTTTATTGTTGTTTTGCTATTATCAGAAAGATGCTGCTGCCCATCCTCTGCCTCAGTTTCCCTCTTACGATACCCACGGGAAGATATAGTGTAGTGAGTATTCTTTCCCGCCACTACACGGCGAATAATAATTGTAGTAATACAATATTTTTTACAGGCCTTTATCGATGACAAAAAAAGACGTTAGTGACTATATTGTCCAATACTGCAACACACAAATGCGACATTTGTGTTTATTTCTAATCTATTGCATTGCGACGGCTCTCGATTTTCTGAAAATTGTGTTGATCGAAAATCAGCCAATGCCCATGATTATGGGAACAAACTACATTGTTACTATGTAGTATGTAATTAAGATTGAATTCCTAGAAAAATCATACATTTTTAAACGTGGCAGAGCCATGCTGCAGCTATATTATGGTTGTAGCTCGAATCGGTCGGCTCGACCGGAGAAGGACCACGCTCTCACAGAATAACAGCGTAAAATAGCAGCTCAATTCTGCTTTGTTTCGTGTGGTGAGTTTAAAGAACCGGATACCTTTTTTACTGGATATGAGGCATTCCATCTTAGTCCTCAAGGGTCCGTGCGCATACGCCTTTCGATTCTTAATCGAGGATAAAGGTAGATGTCTATGGGCCGGAGCATCCACTTACCATCAGATGAACTGTGTGCTCGTTTGTTATCCTTATTCTAAAAAAACCATTCTGAATTAAAGATTTTTGTGGTGATTTTCAAGATGGTTATTTCAGATGGATTTTCACGACACATCTCTACCACCGGGCGGATTTTGTCAAAATTTACGGATCATATTATTAGCTATACAAAAATTTTTCATAGATTTTTTTTTATTATAAGGGTGAAAAACGAGCACACAGTTCATCTGATGGTAAGTGGATGCTCCGGCCCATAGACATCTACCTTTATCCTCGATTAAGAATCGAAAGGCGTATGCGCACGGACCCTTGAGGACTAAGATGGAATGCCTCATATCCAGTAAAAAAGGTATCCGGTTCTTTAAACTCACCACACGAAACAAAGCAGAATTGAGCTGCTATTTTACGCTGTTATTCTGTGAGAGCGTGGTCCTTCTCCGGTCGAGCCGACCGATTCGTACTACAACTATACTAATAATAGCTGCAACATAGCTCTACCACGTATAATGATGTGTTTAATATAAGTATATTCATAATATTCCAGGGGAAATGTTTGTACCCTGAAAATATATTACGAAAAATTTAAAAGGAAAACAATATCATATAATAAAACAAGTTTAATATTTGTGATATCTTGAGATATGTATACACAACTTTCATTACTATATAAACAAAGAACAGTCCATAATTTTGTTGTAAAATAAACGGCTTAGTCAGAATTATAGGGCAGTATGAAAGCGATGTAACTCGTCCTCGAGAACAATGCAAGATAAGACCGAAGTAACTTTTCTCGTGACCTCTTTACTCCCCTCATTCTTACATAATAAAAGTAGGCAGGTTTATAAAGTATTTTTAAAGGTATCTTATCTCCAGGTCATAGATAAATGAAGAAAGATCGAAACAGAATTTGGTCGTGGTCGTGTTTCTCTCCATGATGAAATTTGTGCAGATCGACTCTCAACTGCGATCAACGAGAAAAATGCGTCTACTGTCAGGCGACTAATCGAAGAAAACCAGCGCATCACCCAATGACGAGATGCAAAGACATTTATGACAGTATTAGTAAGAACCCAATTAAAAAAAATTACATCAACATTTAAAACTAGAAAACTTTGTTGTCACTATTCCTCATGATTTTACCCCAAAACAAAAACACGCTGGCTGGACAGGATTCATGTTAAAAAATGTTGTTAAATTGTGATGATGGACTGTGCTATTTACGTAAGTAAGTAGAGATGAAACATTGATTATATATTGTTACATTCTGAAAAAAAGTATCAGTCCTGTGTACAGGTGTTCCAAAGCGACAGAAAACCAAAAATTTTGAGGCAGGCGCGAAAGCGTTTCTCCTCCCAGACGTGTCCTCTCAATCAGATCCCACTTGATCAGCAAAAGACAATTAATGCTGGGTATGATAAAGTAAATAGGTGCTAGAACCATGCTGCAGCTATATTGCCACGCTCTCACAAAAAACCAGCAGAAAATAGCAGCTCAATGCTGCTGTGTTTTGTGTGGTGAGTGTAGAGGATCGGGGACTGGATAGAAGGCATTCCATCTTAGTCCTCAGGGGTGACAACGCATCTGCATTTGGATTTTTAATCGAGTATAGATGTAGATATCTATGGTCCACCATCAGGTGTGCTGTGTGCTCGCTTCATGTCGCACCACCCTTATTCAATAAATGCGATCGTGTGTGTGCCCGCGAATATATATATATATATTATATACTCGCGTGCACACACGATCGCATGCACGCTCGCACGCACACCTGCATGCACGCACGCATGCACGCACACACGCACGCAGATACGCACATACGCACGAACGCACAAACGCATGGACTCGCAGTGTGACGCACACACGCGGAATGTGACGCACACACGTGGTGTGCGTCACATTCTAATATCAACACCGCGAGGAATATAATTATTATAATAATTTACCAAAAATATAAAGCCAACAATTTTGCGACACACAATCTTAACGTTTAATAACTTAATGACTTAACTCTGTCAAGTTAATGAAACGTGATTGTAATGTGAATATGTTTTACATCACTGTCGCAGATCGATCGTAATATTTTTAGTATATTTTCCTCTTGTAGATTAAAGGATTTGACGGATTTTGAAACGAGGAGTGAATCAAATTCAGATTAAGTTAGTTTATGGTAATGAATTCAATATGATGCTGGCATAAGATAACAATATGGTGTTTGTATAAAGGGCATTCCGCTGTACGTGTTTTTTTTTTCATTAAATAACAGGCCACGGCAGTAATCGGGTTACTGATTTTCAATTATGATATAAGTACTTGTTGCACGTTCATTTACAGCTTTAAATTTCTAATTAATGATAATATTTTCTAGTATAACTAGAAACTCTCCTTTTTTACAATTAAAGGCTTATTGCGCATACAAGAAATGAATTAGAATTTTACAAATCTACCTTCTTCAAGAGGATATAATAATAAACTTTGATATACGTATAACATTTACGAAAATGTATGCTGAGCCTACTGGGAGGCGGTGACATAGAAGATCTACAAAAGAAGCTTTTCACGTTGATACGGCACGGCACCTTGACATGCAAAAGTATGAGCTATTATTACGTCAGCTTTCACATGGACAGCTTTATGTTGTGCAAGCGTTTTCACTAAAAGCACAGGTTCTTATATAGCGACCATACTCGCAGGGTGTACGGGCTAGTAGATGGCCCGTTCATATTCACAGATGCTGAGGGGCAACTACTACATACATCGCAGGAATATTGGCTTTAAGGCTCGAACTTCCGATGCGTGTAAATAACATACAAAATCGACGTGTATGTTTTATTTAATCGAGTCTGGTTAAGGCAGATTTATACCTAAACTCTTCAATTTTATTTCGAGTTATTTGTGTTTTTGGTTACGGATCAGAACGGTTCTTTCGGGAGGATGGTCATGGCCATAGATCACAAGATATGAGTGGATGGCAGACCTTCTATACTCGGTCTGGAGTCAATAAAAGAAGTACCTTGGGTCCCTGTTCTTGTGGATGATGAACGACTTGCATGAGTCATGAGTGCTGCAAAATGACAGAAATGCTACGTGTTGCTCCAAGTAGAGTGTCAACAATCGTCTACTTTTCAACTCCTCCAAGTGTAACTTGACCAGCTTTTCTTGCTTCCAATCTTTGTTATATGCTACCTATTGCTCACCAGACACTCCATTGGAAAGAGTTAACGAATATAGCTTGGACTTTCATACAATACTTGCAAAAACTTTATAAAACCCTCGGCTTTATAATTGGAGCTGTATTTCAGACCAATTTTATTAAGTTTACCAAAGTTTTGTACAACTTTTACGGTCGTAGCAAACTTGAGTTTAGTGCTCTCACTTGGGATACATACGGGAGTAAATACACCGATGTAATCGATATATAATACATAAGACACAGCGAAAGTTGCGTGTTCGATGGACAAGAGTTTATACGGGTAATAAATGTTATTCTTATCTGTGGCATTCGTTATTTGTATAGGGTGTTGTCGATTCGGATATGTTGGTGAAATTTGAGGGGAATTAAAAAAAAACTGTCCCGGTGGTGCACTTCTATACTTACTTTAGGAATAGATAAAATATAATCTATAAACAGATAAAAAATAGTGGCATCGACCTAAACAGACTGAGAGAACTCCTAAAGTTCGTTGCACATCGAGTATCATTGGAATTTCTCACACGGTCTACAGAGAAGTTCCATAACGTAGTAAGCTAAAAACTTCGGTTTTAGATATCGGATATCTTTTAGCTTTTCATACAATTTGTCGCAGGGGCAAAGGAAACTTTTAAAGTTACAATTATTAAAGATTCCTGTCGATTTCATTTGTAGTTAACTCGTGACGTAAAATATTTACAACATATTATCTTGTTGCTATTTGCTACTT
The DNA here is from genome assembly GCA_963668995.1 of Parnassius mnemosyne. Lineage (NCBI taxonomy): Eukaryota > Metazoa > Arthropoda > Insecta > Lepidoptera > Papilionidae > Parnassius > Parnassius mnemosyne. The sequence goes on from CAVLGL010000068.1 coordinate 22,866,384, forward strand.
ATTATTTTTATTTTATTTAGTTGGAGCAGCAGTTATACAATATTGTTATAATAAACAGAACCTTAAAAATATATATTAACTAAATATTCTGCATTAAATATCGCCTCAGCCTTTCTAGTTTCTAATTTATACTAACATTTATTATATTTTGCCCTTTTTAAATTTATTTTATATTCCAATATATATATATATATTTAACCATCCGAAAAGCTGTTGATCGTTATATTGTCAAGCAGATCCTCAAGCTTTTAATAAAGATAAGTATTAATATACAAAAACTGCTATTAAACAAATGGAAGCATACAGTTTAGCCACTACTTCCAAAATCAATCGATATTATACCGTATTCTGCAATGAGATCTCGTAGGCCAGTGGTCCAACTTCTACTAAGACTACTGATTCGCTTAGCTCAAGGCTTTTACCATAGGTAGTAACAAATTTTCTGTAATGATGTTAAATTTTAGTTTTGGGTCTGCGTATGTTCTGATAGTCTTAATGTCTCTGAAATTGCAATCGAGACCAACCCCGATCTTTCTAGATCGGGTCAAAAAGTATGTATACATACATTTTCGACACCTTCATTTTATCTTGCGCAGTGGTAATTCCGAAATTATTATAAAGATATCCTAGTCTAAAAAGATTAGAATTTTCCATTTACAATTACATTTCGATAACAACTGCGAATAATGGTATACTTAATTTTTTTCTTTTTATTTACTGGAGGCATCTTATATCATTTAAGATATTCCAATCCCATTGTACAGTAATATAGCAATATATTTATAGATTGAAATAAGTTATAATTAAAAACAATAACTAAAAGCCAGATTTAAAATTAATTTCCTAAATTGAATTGACTGACGTTACATTTACCTATTTTGAAGTGACACGGACGCCATTTCCCGTTCAGCTATATCGGGTACGTTCCTTGCTCATTATTATTTAGTGGATTTTAATCAAATTATTCAAATTTTCAATCAATCAGTTAACCGTAACAAAAAACACTATTGCTTTTTTATACTGCTCAATTTTCAACTAATATGTAATATATAGTTTTCAGTTATCAACATTTATTAGAAAGTCATTACTTTTAGTGACCATTGTATATTAGAGATAGCAATATATTTTGTCAAACATGTTTGTAAGAGTTCAATGCCCAGACAAGAGATGCTTGTAGGCGCCATGTCCCCCCTTAAGTAAATTGACACATGATCTGCGAACCCTTTTTAACAAACCTATTAACGGTAATGTGTTATTTAAAGCTTAGTTGAATGTAACAAAACAAACCTATTTATATTTCCTCAGGATGTACTTTGTCATTATAATTATTGGGGTACTTAACCGTTAGAAAGGATATACACTAAGTGGAAACCGAAACCGAGGAGATAGAGAAGCTAGCTGAGTGCTATCATTGACCTAGAAGGTAATGTTTTTCTTCTTTTTATGGTCATAAAAGTTTACAGCTGTTCATTGGCCTCTCCTGCTGTAAGGTGGATTTGCCTAAATCGCCTTTGAGGCTGCTCCTAGTTTGATGCTCTCGATATTTACGTATTGCGAAACAATATGGTTACAGTACCATCTATCGAAACCAATGAGATCTTTCTGGAATTTTCTATTTTCAGTTTTAATTGGGTACTGAATTTTAATACGTCATCACCGCATAATCGTGGTACATCGATAGTGGCGGGGTAGAATTGAAGTTAGATCGGGAAACTCCCACTCGTTTTTGCAGTACTTATAAAGTTCACTGTAGGCGCCGTGCACAAGAGATTCTGCCTAAGTCGTTCCACGAGTGCTAAGACTCGTAGAATGACAGTATAATGGTCTGGTCTGTCCGTTGTAGTAATTCTTCTAGTATAGGCAAAGAAGATAGTGTTGCTGAGAAACTGCCCTGCGTTACAATGAGATGGGTATTGTTGCAGTTGGCTTGCATACTTTGATGTTATCATGTAATTACGTTTCTCACTTTACACTACTGTGTAATTTTGATGGGGACATATTACGGTATGGTCGAGCTGGATTTTTTATAGGATAGGGCGGCAAACGAGCACACAGGCCACCTGATGGTAAGTGGTTGCTGTGACCCATAGACATCTATTTCTATCCTCAATAAAGAATCAAAATGCAGATGCGTTGTCACCCGTGAGCACTAAGATGGAATGGCTCTTTTCCAGTAAAAAGGGTCTCCGGTTCTCTACACACACCATACGAAACACAGCAGCGTTAAGCTGCTATTTTATGCTGGTGGAAGGACCACACTCTCACAGAAGTGAGAGCCGACCCATTCGTGCTACAATTATACTACTAATATAGCTGCCGCATGGCTATACCACGTGTGAAATATATTGTCATTTGTGCTTCAGACGTCTAAAAGTGAGTAAAACTAAATTACAAGATCCATTACATTCATACATACATACATACATAATATATGCGTAATACGCGCAAAAAAAGAGAAATTTTGTGTCATTTGCCTTTCAAAGAAAATAATATTGTGTTTTATAAATAAATATCAAAGTCTGTACTACTTCAAGATTATTACACTTCAAGATTACTTCAAGACTTTTCATCATATAAAAAGAAAGGTATTATATAGCATGATATCATTCCAATATACGTTTTTGGTTTAATATTCCTATTCTTTTTTAAATCTATCTCTAGACTCATAGAGACAGTAGAGTCCAAGGGGGAGGCATTGGCCGTTAGTTTGGATATAGCGAAGGCCTTCAATCGGGTCTGGCACAAAGCGCCAAAAATCCTTCCTATGGGTTTCCCGAGAAATTGTACAAATGGATCACCAGTTATCTTGCTGCTCCGATGAGCATCAAGATCGCAGTAGACGGTGCATGCTCTGATTTCAAGCCTATCAACGCTGGTGTTCCACAAGGCTGCGTGCTATCAGCAACGCTGTTTCTACTGCATATCAATGATATTTTGCAAACTATTAACATTTATTGCTATGCAGACGACAGCACTGGTGATGCCTTATATACCAGCCGTGCCAATATTACTCGGGAATACGTCGCCAAGTACCGGGACAAACTTGTGTCTGAGGTCGAGTCTTTGCTGAACAAAGTCTTGGATTGGGTGCGACTAAATCTAGTCCAGATCAATCCACAGAAGACACAAGTTTGCGCGTTTACCGCTAAAAAGAACCCATTTGTCGTATCTTCTCAGTTTCAAGGCACTCCCCTTGCTGCCTCAGCTAGCATCGGAATCTTCGGCGTCGACATATCGAATAGTGTGCAGTTTCGTGGTCACTTGGAAGGGAAGGCCAAATTGGCCTCTAAAAAACTTGGCGTGATCAGCAGAGCGAGACAGTATTTCATGCCGGCACATCGCTTGCAACATTACAAAGCGCAACTCCAGCGTCACATGGAATACTGTTCTCATCTCTGGGCTGGAGCAACCCAGTGCCAGCACCTTCCACTTGACCGCATCCGGCGCAGAGTGGTTCGAATCGTAGACGACCGAATTCTTTACGATCGGCTCGATACACTGGCATTTCGTAGGGATGTTGCATCCCTTTGCATTTTCTATCGAATCTACCACGGGGAGTGCTCTGAGGAATTGTTCGGATTAATTCCAGCCGCCGACCGGTACGTCTTAGGGACCTTCAAGAAAAGAGCTTACACCTTTCTAAAAGGCCAGCAATGCATGTGCAATTCCCTTGGTGTTGCGGTTGTTCATTGGTGGTGGTAGTCACTTACCATCAGGTGAACCGCATGCTCGTTTGCCCCCTCTTCTATAAAAAATAAATTTTCGGAGGTTACTCAAATACTGTGTTCAACATACTTGCGGGTGACGAAAGATGGATTTATTGTTATGATTCTGAAATTAAGAGAGAGTCTGCTGTCTGGGTGTTTCCTTCCGAGGATTTGCCAACTAAAGTGAAGAGAGGTCGCAGCGTGGGAAAAACATGGTAGCCTCGTTCTTCGGAAGGACAGGCCATTACGCAAAAATTGTTTTATGGGGTTCAAAAACAGTTACTGTAGAGTGGTATACTAACAATTATTTGCCACTTGTCTTGGAAAAAGTTCGGAAGAAACGACCTTGCAGTAGGATCCTCCTTCACCACGACAACGCCTCGTCGCAAACCACCAAGCAAACAATCGACTACTTGGCGATGTACGCCGTGGAATTACTGGGTCACCCGCCCTATAGCCCCAACCTCACATCTTATGATTTTTATTTACTTCCGAAAATAAAAGAAAAACTTCGAGGAATACGTTTTATGGACGCCTAGGAAGCAGTGGCTGCGTTTCAAAATGCCGTCGAAGAGACCCCAAAGGACGACTGGGCAAAGTGCTTTTCTCAGTGGTTCCATCGGATGCAGCGATGTATTGATGTAAATGGACACTATTTTGAAAAGATATAATAAAACAAATAACTTGCTAGTTTGTTCAGTTTTATTTTCTAAGAAATTTCAGTTTCACCCTTGTATTCTTATAAATACTTGACCCAAATTATTGTTGGTGAAGTCCGCAAAACAGAAAACCTATATTGAAAGGAGCAGTGTTTTACAGAGTGCAAACTCCGTCTTGAAAATTAGAAGAAAAGTTGACAGCTTCATAGTTTTCCACAGTTTGCAAGCGGCTTAAAAATACCAATTGTGCTCTCCTTATTACACAATTACTGAGTTGCTACGATTTTAGCAACGTGCTATCTATAAAAAATAGCACGAACAACGAGCGTAAAGCGTCCCGAGAATAAGAAATGTTAACATGCATGACTGTAGTTTACATATGTATATACCACAAATTTTCATTTCTGGGTGCTAGTCCAGACGGCAAATATGAACCTGGTTATTTAGAAGTTAAATGCTTATTGATCCGATTATAATATGAAACCCGAAGAAGCAATCAAACAAAAGAAAATTGAGTCTTGGTTGTATAAATCTGACGTTTTTACAGTCAACACAAAAAGTAAATAGTATTAACAAGTTCATTTCAAATATGTGTATATTTTTCTGTGGATAGGCGACGGTAAAATTAGAATTTGAATTCATCAAAAGAGACGAACGTGGAGGGACTTTTAGTAAAATTCTACTATAACTGCTTACCTTTTTTAGTATTTTTGAGTTTTGTTTATAGTTTTTTTTGTGTTTAACTCTGTTTTAATGTTTTGAGTGATGTTATTTAAAATAGTTGGAATGAAAGATGCTATTGTTCACCTACCATAGTAATTTGAGATCCTAGGCACATTTAATTTTTGATTGGTAATATTTCTTGTAATTACTTTATGGGATGTGGGCACTTGGATGCTTTTATTATTGAATTGTTTAATTAAGAGGGTCATGTGAAATTTCATCTGCGTGGGTAAAATATTGCAGTATTTGAAAATCTCTAATAAGTTATCTTTTTGTTGTAGTTTTATTTTTTGGGGTATAATATGAGTAATCTTAGTTGTAGTTGTAGTTTATATATTATTTCGGTATATGACGTAAAGGGTCGTTCATTACTATATATATGTAGAATTTAGCCAGTATAGCTTTTAACTAGTCGCAGACTGCATCTATGTGAAATATCCTGCTAAATCTATTGTCTACAATTAATCATAAGTATGTGTGATGCGTTACTTGTTCTATTGCCTCACATTTATATATTTTGAATGAAATGATGAAGTTCATTTGTTCAGACTCCTCAAAATACCTGTTGTGTTTTAAATAGTTTCAGTGTAAATGTGAATGAATTTGGTTTTATTTGCATTCTAGACAAGTCCCGCATCACGCGATCATTTGGATACCTGCTTAAAATCTTGCAGCATCCATTGCGCTGCTTCTTTGACATCCTTGCTGGTAGCCAAAAGGCACGTATCATCTGCATATTATCAAACGGAACAATGCTTGACAACATGCTCCACATCGTTGATATATGCTAAATAGTGCAAGGGTCCAAGCACCGAACCTTGAGCTGTTCCTCCAGTAACATCGATAGCATCACTGACTTCATCACAGATTTTAACTTCATATTTACTATTATTGAGGTAGTCTTTACACCACTCTAAAATTGGGCAGCGTACAGCGGTATTCTCTAGTTTTGTCAAGAGCGTATCGTGTCGAAGTATATCAAACGCTTTGCTAAAATCTACGAATAGCATAATATATAAAATATGCCGGAAAACTATTTCAATGTGTGCATGCGTAAGTCAACTTGCAATTTGAATATCCAAATTCGAGCATGTCAAAAATGTAACTACGTCCTTAATATAGTACAATGGTTTATTTTTATATCTTGGAAAATAATATATTATAATAGCAAAGACATTCAAGTAGTAATAATAGACCGGACATCAGCAACAAAATGGTCACGTCTTACTTATGCCCTATAGGATATATTTCGTTTTTGTGTCATATAATCTTAGTGACCTCATCAAAAGCTCAAGACGTATTCGTTTCCTAAATTCAAAGGATGCAGATTTAATCACTTACAATAATAAAGAAGGTGAAACAGTAAACGATACCGTACCCATACCAATAAAAAATCGGGTGGGGTTGTGTCCGGGGCCCACGGCCTTTGGTTGTAACGTGAAACCTCTATGCAAGTTTTGTCGCGATGTGTGTTGGTGAAATTGGGTGGCTAAAATTAATACGAACAATTCCTCAGAGCACTCTCCATGGTAAATACGATAGAAAATGGAAGAGGATGCAACACCCTAACACAGTGCAAGTGAATCGAGCCAATTAAAAAGACCTCGGTCGTCGACGATTCGAGCCGCTCTGCTCTCTATGCGGTCAAGTGGAATGAGCTCGCACTGGGACCCACGGCCCAGATATGAGAACGGTATTGCATGTTAGGCCGAACCTGCGCTGGTAAAGTTGCAAACGATGTGTAGGCATGAAATACTGTCCCGCTCTACGGAGTACGCCAAGCTTTTTAGAAGCCAATTTAGCTTTCTCTTTCAAGTGACCATGCTACTGCAAGTCATTCGATATGTCGACGCCGAAGATTCCGCTATTGCCTGCGACAAAAAGGGAAGTGCTCCGAAATTGAGGAGATACGACAAATGTGTTCTTTTTAGCAGTTAAATTGTGAATTTGTATAATAATTTATCGTGTAACGACTTTTAAGTTTAGTGCTTTTCTAAAATATGTTAGATTTGAAGTGTATTTTTTTAAAGAAATGAATTTGAAAACATGGAGGCGCTCGCTTATTGGATTTGATGTTTCGCGATGTGCCTTCGACGGGGACCGACCTATTAAATAAATATATTAAATATGTATTTAATATATTTTCTATATCATATTATTATAGCGTCTACTGGACCTAGTGACGTCATCCAAGATGCTACCAATGTGAGCTACCAAATTGATTCTTAGTTATTGGAAATTAAATATTTTATTTCATGATATTTCATTTCATTCATGACGTTATTCATGACTTAAAAAGTTTATATGACTTTTATGGTGTGATGGAAGTCATAATAAAAATATTTATACAATAAAAAAGCTTGCATATTCCCTATTATTATATTGTAAAGCATTACAAAATTAGTAACCTTCAACAACATTATTGAAACGGTAACATTCCTAAAACGGGTTTTTACCTTACATTTATTAGCTTCACCTACTGGGGAATAGCTGAAATGTTTCCCTTATAAATATTCATCATAGTTTTGCAATGTTTAGCTAGAAAGCGTCACACACGCGTGAGCTCAAAGTTTTTGTATGCAATTGTTTCCTATGTCCACTCCATAGTATACCTATATATTTAAATCTCTTTGTATAATAGTATATAAATAGGCTGCGAGGCTTTTTTCTGAATATATTAAGCTCTCTGTTAAATAAAGGGAACACTAATTCAAAAATATCTCTATTTATTGCATTTAGTCTATAGAAGGTAACGAAGTGACTTTAAATGATGTTATCAAGTTTTAGAATACTCGTGGCGTTCACGAGCATCAATACGTTTATAACTTGGTGCAATACAGCGTGTCACTTCGCAAATTACATTATTGTCTGATGTTTCGCATTACGTTCACTCTCCAAACCACGTGTCAATTTAAGAGAATTTCAATTAATATGACAGTGGTTGCTCTTGGAACCAAATTTTTTCTTATTAGTTTGTTTAAAATTTTAAACAAAATACTTTAATATTTTTATACGGTCCAAATTTGTAAGTAGTAGATTAAAAGACAGTATCTTTGCACATTTTACAAGTTAATAATAATAAAAAATAAAATTAATTATAAGTTTATATATTTTTAGTTAATTCTAGGATTGAAATCCATATTTATTTTAATATTTTACTTCTATATACATCATATAATAAAACTGAAAAAAGTTGTGTTTTACAATTCTAATGATTTTCTAAATAAACCATAAATAACACCTAGAAAACTAGATAAAAGATAGTGAATTCAAATGGACGATTTTAGAATATTTACTTGTATAACTTAGTATTCACGATTTAAGCGAAAACTACTATACAGATTTCTATGAAATTTGGTTCACAGGTCCGGGTATTTTAATCAGTCAAATATTTGAGAAGGTTATTACGCCATCTATAGAACGGTAAAGCGTTTTCCGTTTTGTTTGGATTTTTCCCAGAGTCGCCTCCTACAACACTAACGGGAAGTGATGTCGTGGTAGAATTTTAAGGCCACTACTACACGACTTGTAAAAACATCACCCTAACTAAATATTATTTTACCTTGAAGATGTTTACATAGGGTGCCGGGGCTACAATTAACAGAGGTAAGTATTAACAAGCGAATTTCTTAAAAACTATACATACTAAACCTTCAGCGTATGTTTTAAAACGCCGAATAGATCACGCCGCATGACTCGGTACTGGTCAACAACTGAGTTGCGAACCAAACTTATTTTTTACGCAAGTAACGAACATTTTTAACTTCACAATTTCTTGATTTATGCTCAAAATAAACTTTGTTATATGTTTTTTGTTACCTCAGATCCATATTTTATACTTAATAACGCTCCATTGTTAATTTGACTAACTTAATAACCAATATTTGGTTATATTATTTAAAACCAAAAATATGCCTTTGGGGCTATAATTAACAAATCGGCGGGGTTAGTATTAACGTGTTAATACCAATCCCGGATGCGAGGGCTAATATGAACAAGGAAACTTACTGTTTGTGTATAAGTAATAATTGTATGTTTTTTATGACAGCATGAGTATGTATAAACGAAAAACTACTCGAGGCACCAAATCTACGAGTTGATTGTGCTAGAAGTAATGGAGAAAAACAGAAATTACCGAAATGTAGCAAAAGAATTTGGGCTCTGCCTCATTTCACTATTTTCACTATTCCATTTTGTAAAAAAAAGCGAGTACACCAGCGGAAATGAGTTAGGTACAAAAACCCTAGCCCTAAGCTAACTCTGAAAGACCTCTGACTGAAAAGCTCCTCCACAAGCTGATTTTAATCGTAAGTAGGCTAAAAATCTGCCAGATACTCAAGGAAAGAAAGCTATGTATTCTTTGTGGCGTCTGGTACAATGAAGATTTATCAGATGGTGACAGGATTTAATATATCTCTTGCAATGGCTGAGCCCAAGCTGTGACGTCACATCATTCGATTGCCTGAATTGTAGTTCGGATGATGAGTACGAATAGATATCCTTTTGTTATTCTTAATTTAGTTCCTAATCGTTGATATTTTTTTAGTATTTTTTTAATTTTATAAAAAAACTACATTTTATCCATGTTGTGTAAGTTAAACAAAATACCATTTTCCACCTCATCTCATCTCGTTGTTTGCATAATTGTTTAATTCTGCGCATAGAAACTATTATAACTGATGACAGGTGTAAAACTGATAAATGTTAAGAAAAAGTGACCAAAAAATATTGATATCTAAAATAGTTTAATGGTTAATTAAACTGGTTTATTTTTTTCATGTTAAGATAGTTTGTGGTTTGTAATGTCAATTTATATAAAAAAGATGATCCAAACACGTCTGTATTAATAGCACTTTTATTAATAAAAAAAATAATTCCATGCATATATTTGTTTTCTTCTTGAATAGTTGGCATAACATAATGTTAATACTTACCTCAGAGCTGTTAATTCTAGCCCCGTTGATGGGGTAAGAATCAACAACTGACTTTTTTGAGAAATAATGTTCCATTTAAGACATCACTTATTTTATGTTTGATTTATTTTTATTAATAATATGATAATTGAATAGTTGAAGCATCATGTCACATCAAAATGAAATCTTAATATTTAATAATTTCGAAGGTACAACTAAAAATGCAATTTTTGTTAATTGTGGCTCCGGTCTCCCCTACCTACATAAATTGCAAAGAAAATAAAATTACTTTTTGAGATAAAATAACATTGAATGGAACAAAATGACTAACACAAACAGCTAGCCTCAATCGAATAAAATTTTGTATCATTTGCAGCGTTGTTAGTATTTTCTGATGACATAAATTTACGTAAATGGTATTGCTTTTGAGCTATATGTGTGATATTCACAAAAATGTTCAAGAGTCTAACGACAGTGATAAAAATAAACAGGAATTGATATATACTTTTATTCGGGCAGAGTTTTCCCTTAATTATAAATGTTAATAATATGATCATCAGTCCGTGCTTTTATATCTTCCCTATATAGTATATTATCTGTTTATGTCACTGGCTGACTGGCGACTACTTCACCTGCCCCGGGATGGAATTTGGCGAGGCAAGGCTCACGTGGTGGTGGTGGGGGAGGGGGGGAGTGACGTAGCGGCTAGGCGTGGCCGGCTTGACAGCCGGCTTAACATCTGCCTAGCGTCATCTAACGTTACAAAAGTAAATTTTAAAATATCCTCAATAAGTTACAAACAGTTATTTTAAATTTTATTTTAATTATTTTTTTAGTTGTTAATTCACGTGGTAGAGCCACGCGGCAGCTTTTGCTGTCGCACGGATGGGCCGGCTCGAACCGGGGTGGTACCACGACCTCACAGAATACCAGCGTGAAGTAGAGGTTTACCTCTGCGTTTCGCTTGGGGAGTGCAGGTGGCCGGAGGCCCTTTTTACTGGAAATGATTCCATCTTAGTCCTCACGGGTGGCAACGCATCTGCATTTTGATTCGCAAACGAGGATAGATGTAGATGTCTATGGGCCGCAGCAACCACTTACCATCAGGTGGACTGTGTGCTCGTTTGTCACCCTTATCCTATAAAAAAAAACCTGCGTATAGTGCTTACTAATGTAAACATAAAATTATAATTTTATCCAAAATAAAAATAACTGTTTCGTTAATATAGCGATGCGACTACCTATGCAAGAAGAAACTCCGAAGGAGCAACAAACATTTTCCAGATTTCTTTTTTCTTTTGACATTTGGTTACGTATTTTGAAAGTTACGACAAAATACTCGTATGTAAGCAACTTTTAGGTTCCTAGAAAGTTTATTTGTCAACAACTTTTTACATGTATCTGTCCGACTCAGGGATCTCAATCTAAATGTCCATACAATCTGTAGTAGAAAATATTTATTTTCAGATGATTGCTGAATTTTAAGGCTTCATAATTGTGTGGGAAAATATTATCATTTATCAATTACTCGGTAAAAACGTTCACTGAAACGATTTCACCGAAGGTGCATTACTTAGAGTTATATTTGCCTTAATGTGTGCCCATAAAAATAGATTAGTTCGATTATAAGTATGCTACTTCCGATAAAACGGTGATCAATTTATCTCTACATACAACCACATAAAACATTTGTTTGCCTTAATCTTTCAACGCTATTATTTGAAGATTCCGTAGTAAATTACCTTTTTAAAAAAGTTTCTGTCTGTATTTACAATTAAGGTCTGTATATAATATTACATAATACGTGGTAGAGCCATGCTGCAGCTATATTAGTAGTATAGTTGTAGCACGAATGGGTCGGCTCGACCGGGGAAGGACCACGCTCTCACAGAATACCAGCGTAAAATAGCAGTTTGACACTGCTGTGTTTCGTATGGTGAGTGTAGAGAACCGGAGACCCTTTTTACTGGCAAAGAGGCATTCCATCTTAGTCCTCACGGGTGACAACGCATCTGCATCTTGAGTCTTTATTGAGGATAGATGTGGATGTCTATGGGTCGCAGTGGCCACTTACCATCAGGTGGACTGTGTGCTCGTTTGTCACCCTATCCTATAAAAAAAATATTCCTAATGTTTTCTTAGAATAATATTATTTTTATTAGAATAATATATAAATATATTATATTAGAATAATATATAAAGGGAAGTAAAATGTTCTTTAAATAAATTTCTCTTTGAATACTTCCCCCAACTGTTGGAGACATACTCCGCACGGAAAGAAAAGAGACGATTAACGCACACTGTCTTAGATAATCAGAAACCGATTAAGATCTGTCTTTCACGCAATCTTTCATTCAGTTGACCGTATATCTTAGTTGAGCGTCTCTAATTTCTAAAGCCCAGAAATACCTAAACCAAACCTAAATAACAATTTATATAAAAGTTTTGTGATAATTTTACCTAAACCTTTAAAATCAATTCGTCGTTAACGCCGCAAAGGGGCAAACCTCAATTTTTCAAAAAATTACAGGAGAGCAAGAAAACATTTATTATTCCCCGATTAATAGCTTTTTTTCATCAGAAAATTAAATATATTAGACTTAATGGAAAACTACAAATAAAATTAAGCGAAAAAACTTTGTGAAGAAGAAAACTTCTGGTAAATCACACAGTAGTTGATCGCCAATCATCCATATGGTCCAAATTATGTGATATCGTAAATTATGTGATGGTAAATGCGATAGAATATGGAAAGGGATGCAACATTATTTCGTAGCGCCAGTGAGTCAAGACGATCAGAAAGTATTCAATTGACGATGCTTCAGACTGCTCTGGAATAAGCTAGTGTGTGCACTGTGGTGGCCACTATGGTGGCCCAGATGCTGGCTGAGGCAACAAGGGATGTAAGTACCATGAAATTGAGAAGATACTAAGAAGGGGTCTTTTAACGGTAAACAAGCAAACGTCTATCAAAAGTCTTCTAGGATTTAAACTGAACTATAATAACCAGGCAAACTTTGGAAGAGACCTATGTTCAGCAGAGTCCTTTAAATAGTCCGTAAGGTGGATTTAATCACATCCAATCCAAGACAACGTTTAACAAAGACTCTACTTCAAGCACAAGTTTGTTATGGCACTCTATAACATGTTCCCGAGAAATATTAGCCGGTTGGTGCATGAAGCATTGCCATCGCCAGTGCTGTCGTCTGCATAAAAATGAATGTTACTGGTTTGTAACATATCGTTGTGATATGCATAAGGAACAGGCTAGGCAATAGTACGCAGCCTTGTGGAACACTAGCATTCATAGGCTTGGAGTCGAAGCATGATCATGAAATCGAAGGAATTGTGCTGGACTGCTTCCGCCAATCGATGTATCTGGTAAACTGGAAGATCACCAGCTGGGGCTTCTCAAAGTACCACATGAGCTGACAGTTAATAATTGATTCTATTATTTTAGAGAACAAGAATATAGCGGCGGTAGGCCGTTAATTGGACAGATCAGAGTGGTTACCTTTTTTATAGATCGGCTCTGAAATAGCCCTAGCAAAAGCGCTTTTGAAGAACCTCAAAGCGGAGTATTACATTTTTTAAGGGCGCTGGTGTTTACATCGCAGGACGTCGATGTGACAGCCCAGGCATCATAACACTCCTAAATGCGTAATGGAGTTTTAAAAGAGGTCGAATCTATCTACGATGGGTACCGTATAATAATATTGATCTATAAAAATATATTCAGGTCAATGTCAATTTTTAATTTTGTGTTATTTTTCATCATAATTGATAATTTGTTATAAGCAGTAGATGTTTTGTTTTACAGTAGATGCCGTGAGTTATTGCGCTGGGGGCCGCGGGTTCGAATCCCGCACGGAACAAGTATTTGTATGGCCTACAAATAATTTTTCCGGGTCTGGATGTTTGTCCTTGTGCAATTTATGTTTGTAAACTGCCTCCATGACACAGGAGAAAATCCTAGTGTGGGGGTGACGTTTTTTTAAATAAATAAAAATAGCTTAGATGGTTAGCGCTCGATGTGATGCTTTCACTTTCGATCCCCGCCGGCACCAATTAAATTATTAGTTGCAATTTTAAGTGCTGATTTACCACGTACTCGGCGGTGAAGGAAAATATCGTGAGGAAACCTGTGCCCAGCAGTGGGACGTATGTAGGCTGTAACTTTTTTAGACATTTTCATACACAAACAATATATTTTCATTCTTTATCTTTTCAAACAGTATACATACATATGTGTATACTGTTTGGTCATTTCTATACAATATATATATATATATATATATATATATATATATATATATATATATATATATATATATATATATATATATATATACAGGCTGTCCCAGTAATGGTGGATAATCTGGTACGTACGTATTTGAGCGGGGGTGAGGTGGCCTCGGTTCCCTAAAAAAAATTCTATCCCGAACGGTTCGCGGTCTACGCCATGTTTTATAAAATTCCAAAAATTCGTACTTCTGCTCACATTTGTGATCATCAGGTCCGCAGTTTAATGCCTAGATCGGATTTTTTTCTTTTAATGTGTTCCCTAATAATGATGTTTCTAAATTACCCTTAAAAGTTTTCAACTACTATGGGTAGTATTTTAGAAGACGGCACTAAACATAAGTTTAAATTTTTTACTTTATTTAACTGCTAAGTTTGAGCACCTGTGGTGAAAAAAAAACGTACAGGATCTGTGTGGCCAACCATTTAAAAAGTTTGCCTATATCGTACGGATTCTAAAACATTAAAAAACCATATACTTAATGTCATTACTTAGTGAGCTATAGCCGTTAATGTGTAAAAGTAGGCATTTCATTACAAAATTACAAAATTATTCGCAGATAGTTTTTTTAAACATTGCATGTCTTTATTAGGTAAGTACATTTGTCGCCCTTGAAAATTTTACTTTGCTACCTGCTCGCCTTGTTTGGACGAATTCTAAGCTGTGTGAGCGAGACAAACGGTGCTTAGGATTAATGTGAGTAAAAAGGATCGACAGATTCTCCATTGTATGAATTCGTGTTTGTAATTCGTGTTTGGTTATTGTTAACCTTTGGCGTACCACGTGGGGTTATTTTAACCCCAACACTTTTAAAATGCCATGATTTCATATTGAAACACTACCAAATGACTCGATTTTTTCAGTAGCTGAAGCTTAAGACCTGCCTGCCAAC
The DNA here is from genome assembly GCA_963668995.1 of Parnassius mnemosyne. Classification (NCBI taxonomy): domain Eukaryota; kingdom Metazoa; phylum Arthropoda; class Insecta; order Lepidoptera; family Papilionidae; genus Parnassius; species Parnassius mnemosyne. The sequence goes on from CAVLGL010000068.1 coordinate 22,881,581, forward strand.
AAAAAATCTAAGGGGTTAATATCAGGTGATCTTGGTGGCCACAATATCGGTCCAATTCGGCCGATCCATCGGTCACGGTTGGCTTCGTTAACTCCTTACTTGGAAGGCGTAATGTGCCGGACAACCATCATTTTGGAGCCACATTCTTCGCCGGATGGCTAGTAGCTCATCTTCTAGTAAATGGGGCAGCTCATTTTGCAGAAATTCTAAATAATTGGCTCCATTTAGTTTACCCGGTTTGTTCGCTGCCAACTGTGCAGATTATGCAAGTTAAGGTATTCGTCTCTTTTACACGTTGACTCGTCGCTCCACAAATATTTTCTAAAAATCCGGGATCTTCATCCATTCGCCTCAACATTTCTCTGCAAAAAGTAACTCGTGCTCGGTAGTCACGTTGTTGAAGAGTTTCCACACGTGTAACATGATAAAGGTGAAGTCTCCATTTTTTGACAATCCGATGTGCTGTAGAGTGCGATAATCCAGTGCGTTGTTCGATATCTCGCATCGAAATAGACGAATCTTTTCTGCCGATTTCCAAAAAGGTGACGGTACTCAATTCGACTGCACATGCGATGTCGTGAAGGTCGAGATACGCGCTAACTATATTTAACCTTCGGCGTACAAGGTGAAAAATACTCCTCACCTGTACCATGTGGGGTTAAAATAACCCCATAAGACTTAGCCTCCAGTTTGTGTGTAAATGAAGTTTAATAAATTTACGTGCGCTTTTTAGGTATTTATAATAATAAGTGAATAAAAAATAAACAAAGATGCATAAAAATAGACATTTATTAAGAAAAAGTTACAATCGTAGAACTTCTTCATAAAATCAACGAATTTCCATTAGGTAATATAAAAAAATCAAAAAAAAATATTTTTGAATCAAAAACGTAATTATTTTGCTTATTACTTAAAACAAGAGAACTGTTTTAACATATATAACTAATAATTACAATCACGGTTATTTGAGAGAGATCGTTCGTTACCTAAATCAGACAATTTTGGCACATTAAATTTGCATGTTTTTTGCATATAGCAGTACACATTTTAAGAAGCAGCCATTCAGTGTCCTTTTTTCAAATACAGAACGAACATCTCTGAGGTCTCCTTGGCTGCTTTGATGATGGTCCTGGAACTTATTTATTTAGAATTTCATTCACGTGTTTTCTTGTATCGCGTGGTACATGTGGGTTATCTTTTCTTTAGACTCATATTCCTCCAATAACAATGCCGCAATACGATCATCGTTCATATTTGTAGGTGTAATGAATATCTGCACCTATAATAAATACAATATTGTATACATAATAGACCTGTAGGTGTAAATAACATAAAACCGAAGATAGGTATACTTACTTTTCAGCGACGTCCTGTACAACGTGGGGTTAAAAATGCCCGGGAACCACTTTATGCACGTGCGCACACGACTGCGTTGCGCAGAGTAATGACTAATGACACAGATATGTTAATCGACGTGGCAGGTCTTAAGCTTCAGCTACTGAAAAAATCGAGTCATTTGGTAGTGTTTCAATATGAAATCATGGCATTTTAAAAGTGTTGGGGTTAAAATAACCCCACGTGGTACGCCAAAGGTTAACAATAACCAAACACGAATTACAAACACGAATTCATACAATGGAGAATCTGTCGATCCTTTTTACTCACATTAATCCTAAGCACCGTTTGTCTCGCTCACACAGCTTAGAATTCATCCAAACAAGGCGAGCAGGTAGCAAAGTAAAATTTTCAAGGGCCACAAATGTACTTACCTAATAAAGACATGCAATGTTTAAAAAAACTATCTGCCAATAATTTTGTAATTTTGTAATGAAATGCCTACTTTTACACATTAACGGCTATAGCTCACTAAGTAATGACATTAAGTATATGGTTTTTTAATGTTTAAGAATCCGTGTGATATAGGCAAACTTTTTAAATGGTTGGCCACACAGATCCTATACGTTTTTTTTTCTCACCACAGGTGCTCAAACTTAGCAGTTAAATAAAGTAAAAAATTTAAACTTATGTTTAGTGCCGTCTTGTAAAATACTACCCATAGTAGTTGAAAACTTTTAAGGGTAATTTAGAAACATCATTATTAGGGAACACATTAAAAGAAAAAAATCCGATCTAGGCATTAAACTGCGGACGTGATGACCACAAATGTGAGCAGAAGTACGAATTTTCGGAATTTTATAAAACATGGCGTAGACCGCGAACCGTATATATATATAAGACAAAATTTAAGCACATTTTAATGTTTTTTGCGAAAAAAATTATACTTCATCTGTGTTTATAAATATGTATTGAATTTTTAAAAAAATACGATGTCGACATTGGCAACATATGGGAATACATCACAACGGATGGCATTGAATTTCTTTTTATTTTGTTTCCCGTAAACCTACATAGGAAAAAACTACCAACTATCGATGTTGGATGTCGAACTGAAAAGTTAAGGTTTATATAAAAATTTGAAAAAAGTAAATCGTAAATGCAAGAACAAACGACAAAGGATAAACGGTGTAGATTAAAAGAATAACACTTTCTTCAAAAATTAGTGACATCCAACCAAAAAAGTAAATATGAAATTCCGTAGAAACGATGTTTGGGGCGGTATCATTGAAATATATATAATATCTGAATAGCTGAAATCATTTGATATATAATTTATTCATTAATTCATTGCAGCCGATCAAAACCCACTGCTGAACATAGAATGCCTCATAATATATCTACCTTACCGATCCTTAGGAACGAACATCATTCTTGGAACTGCTATGGAGCTTGGCGCTTGTTCAGATTTCAACTCTTTTATAGACGAAGTATAAAATGTACGAGAGAAAAAGATGAGTATTTTATTTTATTTAAAAAGCGTAAAATAGCTTAATGCCAAAAGACAGTTTTTGGGAGGTGTAAAACATATTACTTGTATAAACTGTTATAAATTATAGTCAAAATATAATCCAATCCAAGGTGTTAAGCGTACCATGCCGATGGATGCATGACAGGGAAGAGTTCAGTTGCAAACGGTGACTACCCGAGACCAAGGCGATTCGGGTAGTATTTTAGCCCTCCCTCCAGCATGCTGGGCTCTGCCGGGGGTGACTGAATTTTTCCCTAGCTATTCGTGAGACCTAAATGGACGAAGATCGACATTTGGAAAAAATAAACTCTCCTTTAATGGAACTGACTGTAGGAGGCTCTTTTAGCCTCACCAACACCCTGCAACCCTACGCCCTAATCTGGGACGAGCCGAGTAGTGGAGGGCACGTCTGCAGCCAAACCAAAGTTGGAAACGAACCTGAAGAAGTTTACTAGGCATTATAAGCTTAGTGGGGCAGTTCGGAAGAGGTACCGAAAGCTGATATAGGAGCCGAAGAGGCCCTCTCTTTCTCTGCCAGAAGCCCTGGGGCGAAATTCCTTTGCCCAAACCTCTCCCTGTTCTCCCCAGGTCTGAAGAGGAGTCCCCCAAAGACCAGCCCAGTAAATTTGTGAAGCTGGCAACGGGGGAGAAGAAGATCAGCTTCAGTGCCGTGTAGGAATTCGCAATTCGAATCCTATGAGCGTAGAGCAGATGCGGCTGGTTAACCGGGCACTAACGGAGGCTATTGCTAAGATGGCCTGTGGAGCGAAGCCGGGAATGGGATCTAAATTTTCGGGTTTCCCCCACACGCCAGGTTGGATTCTGGTAACGTGTCTGAATAAAGCTGAAGGCGATGCTCTCAATCAGAAAGGCAAAAATAGAGCTGTTTCAACTTCGATTAAGATTGCAACTACAAGAAGCTATCCACAAGGTGGTGTTTTGTTACCCCTCCTTTAGACTCTTGCGGTTGATCAAATTTTTTACAAGATGGCAGACCTTCGCATTGACACACTGGGTTATGCTAATGACCTTGTAATCATTACAAGGGGCTTTTACCAAAGTACTTTATCATTAATATATAAAGAGCCCTAAACACCATAAACAACTGGTGCAGGGATAACAGTTCATGAGTTAATGCGGATGAAACTATTATAATACACTGTGGCGGTGCTGTCGTTGCGCCATAAGCGAAACACATCGAAGCCTAAATCGCGCTAACAAAGTTCCGAAGTTAAAGCAGTATATATAGAATAGCTCCGAACTACCACTAAGAGCGTTGGCCGCTCCCCAGGCAGAACACCTAGCCCGGCGGGAGATCTCCCCATTTCCTTCCACCACCAAAGTGGTGACCCCGACGTGATATGAACACGCAACCAGCAACCTTCGGAAACTACAATTTCAAAACCTTCGTCATCGTCCTCAAGTACCCCATTCATTCGCTCCCAAGCAGATATTGTCTGCAGTCTTCCCATTCTGCAAGCCATCTAGCTTTACAAAGGATCATCGCAGCACTGGAATAATAATGCTTCCTGTTCCTTCAAGCTACTCTCTGCGCCACAGTGTTCGGCACGGCTCTGAGCCTTACTGCTCGCCTCTGCTTCACGGCAATCTCGCATATTACTTGCCTTCTTCTCGACTCACCGCAGACTACAAGGCAATCCCTGGCACTTGATCCGGCTCATCGTTCTCGCCGGTATCACTTGCATGTGTGTAGTATAGCAAGCATTACACACCGGCATATCGTTCGCACCGGCGTCACTTGCCTTTACGCACACAGCATCCATTCCCCACCGGCATTAAGGACGCACTGGCAATCGGACTGCACTATCAACCTCCGATCCGAGCAGGGGCGTGATGTGGTGGCACTGTCGTCGCGCTACAAGTGAAACACATCAGAACCTAAATCGCGCTAACAAAGTTCCGAAGTTAAAGCAGTATATATAGGATAGCTCCGAATTACCACTAGGAGCGTTGGCCACTCCCCGGGTAGAACACCTAGCCCGACGGGAGATCTCCCCTTTTCCTTCCACCGCCACAACACTTTACCAAAAAGAGAGGGTTGCACAAATTAGTCACATCAAAACTTAAAAGTAAAGAAGTACCGTTCTCCATTAAAGTTAACAATCGACCAAAAACTAACATGGAACTCTCACCTTAGCAATTTATATCATAAGCCTAAAATTTCTTTAGCTACGTGCAATGGCATGGTCGGGAACAACTAAGTCTTGCGCCCCAGTATGATCCTATGACTGTACAGCAGTATAATGAGGCCGATTCTTACCTACTCCTCGACTGTTTATTTACGTGATAGAGCCATGCTGCAGCTATATTAATAGTATAGTTATAGCACGAATGGGTCGGCTCGATCAGGGAAGGACCACGCTCTCACAGAATACCAGCGTAAAATAGCAACTTAATGCTGCTGTGTTTCGTATGGTGAGTGTAGAGAACCGGAGACCCATTTTACTAGAAAAGAGGCATTCGATCTTAGTCCTCACGGCTGACAATGCATTTGCATTTTAATTCGCAAACGAAGATAGATGCAGATGTCTATGGGCCACAGCAACCACTTACCATCAGGTGGACTGTGTGCTCGTTTGTCAACCTAATTATATAAATGAAAAAAAAACCACGTGGCATTTGTCAATATTCAAGCTCATACCATTAGATTTGCACCATAGTACTAGATTGTCCAAGTCGTTTTGAAGCAACAATACATCCTCTAATAAATTTACTGATTTTAAAAACTTTAAATCATCGGCAAACATGTAAAACTCTAGAATTTTGGAAACAATTACCGATATCATGAATAAAAACGTTGAACAGCATGGGACCCAGATGGGATCCTTGAGGAACTCCGGAAAAGGTTGTAAAAAGCCAGATTTGAGACCCACTGCTACCACCACAGACAGTCTATTCGTTAGGTAAGATCTGAACCAGCGCAAGAGATTACCTCCTATGCCGACATATGATAATTTGTGCAATAACATATCGTGACTGACTTTATCAAAAACCTTACTAAAATCAGTGTATATGACATCGCAAGACTTCGCATGCTCAACACCTTCGGCCAGGCCTTCAACGAAGTATATCAGATTAGTCGTGGTAGAGCGGGCTTTCATAAAACCGTGCTGTTGCGGTGCAGTTAAGTGTCTTAGATGCCAAGACATTATAGGGACTTTAGCAAACACCGTAATAATTGATATTGGCCTATAGTTTTTCACTGAGTTTATATAGCCTCCTTTGTGTAACGGTATAACGAGAGAAGTTTTCCAAGCGCTGGGAAACGTTCCAGAACAAAGATATTTGTTAATTATCAAGGACAGAGGTACAACTAGAGCACTAGCACATTTTACAGCACAGCAGTGAATTATAGACATAGCCGCGATCACAATAGATCTTTTAGGTCGCAGTGATACTGGTCTCTCTAGACCTGCTCGTACATAGTAAAAAATCCAAATATACAAACATACATATATTCAATGTGTATATATGCTTATAAACTTAAATACATAAATATATGTCTGATCATTATAAGCAAATTGCGGATAGAATCTAATTACATATATATGCCCGAAGCACGTTAAATTACGATAACGCCTAAATTATCACAGTATATTTAAATTATTTAAAGTATTAAATTAAGTATGAAATAGGAAAGCTAAATAACCTAAACATAATGTTCAAATGTAGTCATTCTACTGCTGCAGTTCTAGTCACGTTTATGTATATTTCTTTTGCTTAGACAAAGCAACATTAAGTTTTTAATTAACTTCTCGGCAATTCAGAGAAGATGCGAAAATTATTTTAATTAAATATAAGAAATAATATATACTGATATAGAATTAAAAATTATGTTGGTAAATGTAGGATATCGTTATCATAACAATTTAGCAGTGGAAACAATTAAATTAATTTATTATGGTGATGATGATGATAATCAAAATCTTTAGAATATAATCGTGCATCTATTTTTCTTTCTGGTATATTCCGACGTTGCCCCTTACGATACCCACGGGACGAAAGTATGTCTATCTTTCCGTCCGAATACAATCTGGACGTCTTCAACGCAAGTGTGAATACGCTTTTGTTACGATAACACAGTGAAATTTACCATCTAACCACCAGGTGGGATTGTGGTCAAGCACTGGCTTATAATAAGTAAATAAAAAATGTAGTGAATTTTTTACGCAGCTACTTCATGGCAATGGTCCTACACAGACTCGTATTGATTTTTATAATATTTTAGCAATTTTCCTGTCCGATTTTCAGACACAATAGTAAGATAATAGCAATGAAAAATATGTAGTACACGTAACAACAAATGGATTATGTTTGGTTTCGGACTATAAGTATTTGCAACCGACTTCAAAAAGGAGGAGGTACTCAATTCGACTGTATGTTTTTTTTAATTTTATGTGTGTTACCTCATAACTTTTTCTTGCGTGAACCGATATCGATGATTCTTTTTTTATTTGAAAGCTGGTGCTTCTCTTGTGGTTCCATATATATTTGATCAAGGTTTGATCAATAGTTTTTCAGTTATTCGTATTAATTTATATTGAAGTCGGTTGCACAAAATTTGAAATTATTTATAACTAGAGATGGGAAACATACAGAACAAGATATCCCTAAAAATAAGAAAGTGTGTTTTGGTTTGTTCTTCTTTGACGCAGCAATGAAGCAACGGATCGAAATGTTTTTGCAGAGTGTGAAATGTTTTTGAAAGTGTCATAGGCTAATTTTCATCCCAGAAAAAATGCACGTTACTTGTGGGAAAGATCTCGAGCATATTTTTTGTATTTACCTCTTTAGGGCATGCGATCACAGACGGCACGGCATTGCATGGCGTGGCAAGGCACATTTCTGTGGCATCCCGCTACATGCCAAACAAGTGAAGACGCGTTCATTTACTGGACGCTGGCGCGAGTCGCTGAGATTGCCGCAAGGGGATATATTCAACCTTGTTTCAATTACTTAGAAGTCACATTCCTTTAACGACATGAAGTAACTTATGCGTTTTACGTGATGCAGCGGCGTGCCGCGGCATCCCATGGAATGCCGTGATGTGCCGCAGCATTCCACGGAAGGACGTGATGTGTAGCAGCATGCCGCGGTGTCAAGTGGACATTTCGGTCTACTAGTGTTGAAATAAATGAATGTCAGTGCTAAAATCACTAAAATAAGGTCAAAAATCTTTTGTCCATGAAAATATTCCTTTGACACGCCGTGCCATGCCGTGCCGTCTGTGAGCGCAGGCCCTAATGCTTTTTTACGTTTTGGTACTACACAATGGCCAATATTTTTTGAAATTAGATCGATTTCCGACCTCAACGCGGAAGAAGATGTGGGAAAAACACGTAACATAAAATTAAATGCAAGGTGTTGAATCATGAGAAAATTACATAATGCAACTATTTAAGACTTTAGAATCTACAGTTAATTAGATTTATTCTCAACCGTTACAGACGGGTTTACTTATGCAGATGTTTATGTTATACGAAATTAATATCTACAACCACAATTTGGTTTCGAAGCGTTTTTGATTCCGGACTGTGCTTCACAAATGTGACAAAACAAACTCGTGAGACGAGTTGATGAACCCTCCGAGGTAGTTGTATAAAACCAGAAGTCTTAATTACAACCGTTCGTGTCTCCCAGTGATTAAAACGAAGATTAGAAAGCTTTCTGTTTGTTTCAAGTGTAATTAAACACCACTTTCATTGGTTGATACTAACCTTCAGTAATTATACCTTAATTATATATGTTTTCAGCAATTTGTTTAATCTGGTACTGTACAAAATATTTATGCATTCTGTTAAATGTTCCAACGTGCAGGAAATTTAGTATTTTTATTTAGTAAAGTAGGGATTACTTAATTAAAAAATTACTTTACTTAGGTATTATATAGATAACCTAAGAGTAACTGGTATTGTTAGAATGATTAGGTATATGAATTAACTAAATTATATACTTTAACGGTAACTAATACTCCTAGGCTAAGCGTTACCATTACGTTCAGTTTATTATAATATAATATAAAGTTACTTTACTTATCTTCACGCACAATCCCTGACGGGGTAGCCAGAGATCGCCAAGTGTCACGATCCTTACATACCTCTTTCGCTTCTTTCAGATTCATTATCTTCTTCATACATGCACGTCCAGGTATCCGAGTACTCTTGACCCTACCCTCTTCGAGCAATTTGCTCACATGGTCTTCGAAAGTTAGTCTCGGTCTACCTCGACACCTTTTAATATTAACTTTCGCGCTATATATTTTCTTCACCATTCGGTCTTCACTCATTCGCTCAACGTGCCCAAACCACCGAAGCACGCCCTTATCAATTTTTGTGATAAGGTCATCTTTCAAACCTGCCATATTGTGAATCTCTTCGTTTCGCTTTCGGTCGGCCATGGTAACGCTGCACATTTTACGAAGAGATCGCATCTCCACTGCATTCAACTTACTTTTATGCTTCTTCTGGCATACCCGGGTTTCGCTGCCATATAACAAAGTCGGTACCAACACTGCGTTATGTATTGCAAGGCGTGCACTCTTCACTACGCCTTGCCTTTTGACTAACGCAGTCAGGGCACCATTGACTTTGTTCCCGGCAGCGACACGCCTGTCCACATCTAAATCACATCTTCCATCCCGGCTAAAAGCACTCCCCAAGTATACAATTTCATCTACTTGTTCTAGACATTCCTGATTTACCCATATTTCACACTTCGTTCTCTCTTCGTCCCTTTCAAATACCAGAACCTTAGTTTTATTAGCGTTCAAACGGAGACCTTTAACCCTCTGCTACTGACGTAACGTACGTCAGACACCGCAAAATTTATATGTCTGTCTCATTCCGTCATTTCGCGACATAATCTCCTGTCTCGCTCAGTACCTTCCTCTGAGAGCGCCACCTACGCTTTAGTGCGGCGACGGCAGCCGCAGTGTGCGCACGTGGCTAGTTGGAGCTATCAGGTGTCTACAGGACGTAAGGTCAGTAATAAGTGATGGATCTGTCATACGTATTGTCAGTAAAATATTTATAATACCCTAATGTCTTACATACGTCACATCAGTAAAATAGTTATGTTAAAAGTATCTGTCGTTCATCACCTTAGCAATATGTTTCTATATAATTTTAATGACCTATGTTTTTGTTTCTATCTATATAGATGGCGAGTACCAGTAATTCGAGGAAGAGAAATCTTACAGAAAAATTAATTGAACAGTGGTTAGAAGAAGATAACGAGCACGAGTTTAGTGATGTAGACGACGAAGTAGCTGATCAAAATTTTACAATTGAAGAAGAAGAACATGTTGCGATTGAGATTTCAGAAGTCGAAGAAATAGAAATTGAAACATCGAGTGAAGGGACAAATCGTTCTACTAATACGCCTGACTCGAACCGCAATTGTTATCGAGGTAAAAATGGTTTTGTTTGGTCAGTTACTGACTTTTTAAGGACATCGCGAACACTAGCTCGTAACATTGTGTCTTTACCTAGACAAAACCCTGATCATACGAGATTTCCTGGTTACGAAGCACTCTGGCTGAAGCTTTTTGATGACAATATGATAGAAACAATAGTTTCCTGTACAAATAAAAAACTTGAAGTTTACCGCCGCCAGTTCTCTAATTATTCGAAACACGAGCTGAGAGATACAAATGCTGTAGAAATTCGATCTTTATTTGGATTATTATACTATTCCTCAGTATTCAAATGTAACGATGCTGATTCAAACTATTTGTTTGCAACTGATGGAACAGGTCATGAAATATTTAGATGTGTCATGTCTAAATATAGATTCAACACACTTTTGAATTGCTTGAGGCTGGACAATATTGATGACCGACAGGAGCGCTTAGAAACTGACCCTCTTGCTGCTGTTTCTGGATTTTTTGATAAATTTATCGCAAATTGTCAAGCAAATTACACACCTGGTCCATACACCTGCGTTGACGAAATGCTATTAGCCTTCAAAGGTCGCTGCAAATTTGTCATCTACATGCCCAAAAAACCCGCTAAATATGGGATCAAGATAATGGTCTTGAGCGACGCCCGGGAATCCTACGTATATAACGCATACATTTACCACGGCAAGGGTTCTGATGGTGTAGGTCTCCCGGAGGCTGAGAAAAAGCTTTCTGTCCCTACACAGTCTGTGTTGCGACTTATAAAACCCATTGAAAATACCAATCGTAATGTGACAGCGGACAATTGGTTCAGCTCAATACCTCTGGCAGAAATGCTATTGAAAAAAGGACTGACATATTTGGGAACATTAAAAAAGAACAAACGAGAAATACCTCCAGAGTTTATGCCAAGTAAAAACAGAGCTGTTGAAAGTTCTCTTCATGGTTTTACAAAAGACCTCACTTTGTTGTCTTTTGTCCCGAAAAAAGATAAAGCCGTCATACTAATTTCTAGCTGTCACCATAGTGCAAGTACGGACACAGAAACTAGAAAACCGACCATAATAGTCGATTATAATCACACAAAAGGCGGGGTCGACGAAATCGATAAAAATGTGCGATATATTCCTGCAGTCGTAAAACGAGACGTTGGCCACAAGCTATATTTTATCGAGTACTAGATATTGCTGGCATCAATGCATATGTACTTTATGGTCAATGTGAAGGTACGAAATTGAGAAGAGGAGATTTCCTTATGCATCTATCCAGAGAACTAGTATTACCCGCATTAAAACAGCGAGTTTACAATGAAAAACTCCCAAGAGAATTGCGATTGACTCTGCGACGTGTACTAGGTCAGGACCTGCCCCCACCACCTTTACCCGAGTCTTGTAATGAGCCTAGTACATCATCAAGAAAATTATGTCGCATCTGCCCTAGTAAATTGAAGCGACAAACAAGATTTGTTTGTTGTATATGTGCGAAACATATTTGTTTACAGTGCTCCTCGCAAATTTGTGTTGACTGCAAGACTGAACTTTGAGACTGATTAAAAAAAAATCACTGTAAGGATTTTTATAATTTAAGTGTTTTTTGTTTTTTGAAACTTGAAGAAGGCAACGTTATGTTTTTTTTGTTATTTCTTTTAATTTTATTCTTTTTCTTGAATGTCAAAGTTCCTAATTACAAATGTTCCTATAATTCATAAGGTTTCGGTAATAAATAATATTTTCTTAAAACAATGGTTTTATTGGTCTGTTTTTTACAATGGCTTAAGAAATATAATGTAAACTTTGCTAAATTCAGTTTTATTTTCAATAACTAACAATAAAATTTGAAAAATCCTTACCTAAAGTATACGTCTGACAGGCTACTCCTCAGTAGAATAGTTACAAGAAAGGCACCTCAGTAGCAGAGGGTTAATATAAAGTTGTATATCAAAAATTAAGTATGATAGACTTACAAGGATTTTACGTGTATCTTGCTGTCCTAATACCCTAATGATCTATACAATAGCTTAAAATTTACCCATTACACGTGTTAAAGCATCACCGTTACAGTTACAGCCTACTAAAGTCCACTGCTGAACATAACGCTCCCCTATAGATTGCCTCATAGGGATCTCCTCTAACAATTTACCATTGTTACCACGCCCGGCAAGCGGGTTTGCAACCGCAGTTTATTTTTTATTTTTAGTCATTATTAGGAAGACGCAACTGCTCATCTCCTGATTAGTTTCCCTCTGCCGCCTCTTACGACACCCACAGGAGAGGATTCATTAAAGCATTAAGAGTATAAAATGCTGATATAAAGTATCTTAAGTAGTTAATGATGTATATTGGTATCTAAAAAATATTTCAGATAAATCTCTTTCTCAGGTAAAAATTTCTGGTGTGTCTGGTAAATAGCGCACATCGCGTAAATATGACTGCTAAATTGCCCGTCAAAGTACTTAATGTTGGTAATTTTCGGGTGAAATTGGGTCTACCTGAATTTCATATAGAACATTTGAATTTATAATGAAAAAGTTATGATTGTTTGTATAAATAACCTGATGGGACTTTTATGATTTAATTTTTAAAAATATAACGATATTTTATTGATATGGTTTTTATGAGTTGATGAATCCGTCAACTCATGTTGGTTTTATTTAATGATGCTGATATTTTTATTCGATGTTCTTTTAAATTTTTATTGACAACTAAAATATTCATAAATGATATAATAACTAAAGATTCATAATGATGAAAGAATAATAATAATGAGATAGATATTCCTCCTTATGAAATTAATAGTCAAATAACTAATCATAGTCTAAACTCATCCTTCGAACTGTAAATTGTGAGAAGTTATAAATGGAAGGATCGAACTGTAAAACCTAAAACGATAATAGTTTTGAAGCAAAGAGCAATGGCAGACTTTCATACATAAAATTAGTTGAGAAGAAATGGGAGCGTCTATATACCAAAAATATCTTAAAATGTTAAGCGTCAGTCCCTTAATAACTCTGTCAAAGAATTTTGTACTGAGAAGGCGCCAAAAAAAAGATATTTACATTTGAACCTTTTTAGGTTATGTCCTATGTCACTTGGAAAAAGTCATGCTTCCTGTGGTTGTTTGATGTTAGCTTAATACATAATACATAATTGAGAGTTTTTAGATTATTGTATCTCTATTATATATTTGCATACTATAAATATATATTTCTGGCATGGCTCCAGGTCTTTTGTACCATAGTGATATTCTCAGAAGGGCTAGAACCCAGAGGCGTAAAGCCAGTAAAAAAAACAGTGACATTTTATTTTAGCTAGTGTTGGCATAACATTAAATGGAATTGTTACATAGTACTATGATTGAGATAATGTATTATTGTAGGAAATTCTTTGTAAGAGACTTATTCTCAGCCATATTACTTTTATTTTTGTTATTACTGATAGTACAGTTATTACTAATAACAACTTAATATAAAAATATTTTGTGTGTTGTGTTGGTAGTGTTACAAAGTGTATACCAAAATAGTAGGAATATACTAAATGGCAACATTTGAATAGTGTAAAATGATTTCAGTCATTTGATATTCCCAAAAATGTTTGTTTTTTTCTGTGGCTTTAATTAAAATAAATTTTTATTTGAAAAATCATAGAAAAATTATAAAACTCATTTTATATATAACTTATTTCTAGACGCTATAATTTTGGTCAACTATTTTTCTGCCATTGCTCTTTGTGTTTATAAGTCTTTCTTGTTTTTAAAAACATTTTTACTCGATAGCTTGATACTTGTTTACATAAATGATAAGAATTCAAGCATTTTTACAAATATTTTATACGTAGTACTTTTTATGCGTGGTAGAGCCATGCTGCAGTTATATTAGTAGTATACTTGTAGCACGAATGGGTCGGCTCGACCAGGAAAGACCATGCTCTCACAGAATACCAGCGTAAAGCCGCGTCTCCACCAAAGTTTTGTTACCAACTGTTGTGTTGGCAACAAAACATGGAACAATGTCGGGAACCATGTTTCCATTTTTGGCGGCAACATCAAAGGAATAAATACGCTTGTTGCAAACATTTGTTCCCTCGGTGGAGACGCTTGTTGGAAACAGTTGGAAACATAAATGTTGTCAACATTTTTGGTGGATACGCGGCTTTAAATAGCAGCTTAACATTGCTGTGTTTCGTATGCTGAGTGTAGAGAAGCGGAGATCCTTTTTACTGGAAAAGAGCCACTCCATCTTAGTCCTCACGGGTGACAACGCATCTGCATTTTGATTCTTTATTGAGGATAGATGTAGAAGTCTACGGGCCTCAGCAACCACTTACTATCAAGTGGACTATGTGTTCGTTTGTTACTCTATTCTATAAGAAATAAAATCTTTTAACTTTCGTTGCTTGAATGCAAACCGAAATTTTACGTATTTTATTTATTCATTACCCCCCATATCAATCTCTACTGCTGAACATAAACCATAGTTACCACATTAATAAGGAATCCCATCACCGTGTTTGTTTACCTAATTTTACGAAGCAATCAAATATACAACACTTTGTGCATATTACCTAAGAGTTATATACCTAAGAGTTGAATACAGCGGAAGTATTTTTTAAGATCTATGATGTTAATTTGGTTTTAATGGTTTTAAGTCTAGTTAATAATTTTAATTTAATATAATTCAATTTTATTTTAATTTAATTCAAATGTAATCAAAATTTTTATTTCATTTCAAATGTAACTATGATCTGATAGATTGAAATAAATGATTATTATTACATTATCACATATATATTGTCACAAAACTATAATATTATAAATATAAATACAATCTATATAAATAATATTATTATTTCGGCTATTATCCACCGCGGCGAGGAATCCTAAGCCATCGGTGAAATTAGGCATCCAAAGATAGGAACCTTCTCACTATTCGAGCCGTATTTAATAAGGCCGATTTTTGAATTAATCCCTTCAGCCATTTGCCCAAACCCAACTTGGATAGATAGTCGTCCATAGTTTTACCAATAAGCCCATTGACTGAAACAACTATTGGTACAATAATAGTAGAATCAACGTCCCACATAGCGACAATCTCATGAGCCAAGTCGATATATTTTATCTTTTTATCATTCTCTGCTTTCACGAGATTCTCGTCATGAGGAACACTGATATCCACTATTATTGCCTTGCGTGCAGTTCGGTCTATCACCACAATGTCAGGTTTATTTTCCACTATAAACCTGTCTGTGATAATTGACCGATCCCAGTACATCGTGACACTTCTATTTTCAAGGACTGGTTTTGGTTCATACTTATAATATGGAACGTCCTGTTGAGTAAAACCAAATTTAATCGCAAGCTGCTGGTGTATTATTCTAGCTACTTGGTTATGTCTGTGCAAATACTCGCCATTTGATAGTTGTGAACAACCGGAAATAACATGTCTGAGGGACTCTCCAGGGTGGTGACATGCGCGACATACGTCAACTGTGCCATCCCTCAAAATGTACTTCCGGTAGTTATTCATTTTAATTACTTCGTTTTGTATTGCACAGATAAACCCTTCAGTTTCTGCAAAAATGTCACCAAACTGTAACCAATGTACTGATGCAACCATGTCTACACAAGGATTAGTCAATGTTTTAAAAAATCGACCATGCAGTTGTTTGTCATTCCAAACCTTTTTGCGTTCATCTATAGTCATAGTACGAGGCCTCTGCCAGTCCTTTGCCGACATATTAAGCGGGGTTAATGATTTGTCATTAATCACTACGTCACTATGAATGCGTGATGTGTCTTTTTTTTAATAAAATAGTCTCTGAGGTTGTATACTTCACGGTTGTGTAGGTTTTTAATGTTTAATAAGCCCCGTCCACCATCTTTTCTTGGAAGATACAACCTCATGACAGATGATCGCGGGTGGTGCATTCTGTGCGTAGTCATTAATGTGCGGACTCGTCTATCTAAGTCATCCAATTCCGTTTGAGACCATCTTGTAATACGAAAAGTATATAGAAGGCTAGGTATTACCCAGGAGTTATATGCTCTAATTTTGTTTCCGCCAGATAAATGACTTTTGATAACTTTTTTTAATCTTGACATAAATTTTACTTTTGAATTTTCTTTAATGTTTTTGTCATTAATTCCTAGCGCTTCTGCCATGCCCAAGTATTTATAGGTTTCTGTCTCAGAAAGAGAACTGAAATGTAAGTCATCTGTAATTGCAAAATTATTACAATCTTTAATTTTGCCCCTATTTACGTTTATGACAGCACATTTATCTATTCCAAATTCCATTCTAATATCATTGTTGAAACTATGTGTTAATTTCAACAATAATAATAGATCACTCTCTTTTGATGTGAATAGCTTGAGATCATCCATGTAAAGTAGATGTGAGATGGGTGAGTTTTCTTTTCGAAACCGAAATCCTAATCCAGATTCCTCAATAACAGTGCTTAAAGGATTCAGGGCTAAACAAAACCAAGTTGGGCTCAAACTATCGCCCTGGAATATACCCCGCTTAATATTTATAGAGTCTATCGAACTACTTTGCCACTTACCTGGTAGATTTAGGATAGTGTTCCACTGACCCATTAATTTACTTAAAAACTTACAAATTTTGTCATCTATTTTATATATTTCTAAAACTCTCTTTAGCCATGAATGTGGAACAGAGTCATATGCCTTTTTGTAATCCACCCAAGCAGCGGACATATTTTTGCGATTACGAAAAACTTGTCGGCAAATAGCTGTGTCAATGAGAAGAAGTTCTTTACAACCACGTGACCCTTTCCGACATCCGTTCTGTGCGGTTGACAGAATGTTATTATTTTCCAAATGTTTATAGATCTTGTTATTTAAAATTGCAGTTATTAATTTGTATACAGTTGAAAGGCATGTTATAGGTCGGTAATTTTTAGGTTCCGTGCTGTTTCCATTTTTATATAGTAAGTGGGTAATACCAGTTGTAAGAAGTCTCGGGAGCTCACAGCACTCAATGGCTTCTTGAATCTGTGCAGCCAAACGCACATGGCTACTTGTTATCCATTTCAGCCAAAAGTTGTGTATACCATCTGGTCCAGGTGATTTCCAATTGTGTAATCTACGAGTAATTGAGTATACATCTTCAGCAGTAATTGAGATAGAACCCATGTTAGCCAAATTAGAAAACTTACGTTCGGTTGCACGAATCCATTCGCCTTCATTATGAGAAACTTCATTAGACCACATATTTTTCCAAAAATTTAGACATTCAATTAAGCTTGGGCTGCCATGAGTACAATTATTAGTTGTAGTTTTCTCCCAAGACCGATACACCCACTTTTGATTACTTTCAAATGTGCGATTTTGGAAGTACCGTTTAGACCTTTCTGAATATCGTCTAATACGGTTGGCCCATGCTTTTAACTTTTGTTTTTGCGTATCAATGTACTCAGTAATTTTATCCGGAAAATGGGGATCTAAATGGCTAATATTATTTTCATTAGAGATTTGATTTACTAAAGTAATTATTTTTTTACGCCTGTTACCTGTTTAAGTTAGTAATATTTATATTATGGTTACTGTTATTAACATTTAAGTCATCAGACTCACCTGGAAGTGTTCGTTGGGAATCAGAAATTGAATTGATAGAAGATGTTGAGTACTCACTGCAAAGTTGTTCAAGTAATCTGTCATCCAAAATCTTACGACTTAGAATGACACGTACTTGATCTGAAAGTCTTTGGGCAGTTAAGTTTGTTAGGTTGGGCTGTAGCTGTTGGAATTCAGATAGCATTTTAGGGCGATAAGATGTAAGATTGGTTCCTCCTTTGGTAGCCTTATAGTACGCGCGCATAACACTTATATTTAATTCTTTAGTCCAGCGCATGCGTCGTCGCACTACACCATCAGTAGCGGGGTCCTCTTGTAGGATGGTAATTCCTGCAGGTCCCAAGCCAGCCGGTGGCGCTCTTCGTCCCCTCAAAGATGGTACGGGGGTTCTTCTTGTGCCTCTAGGATTACATTCCATGGATGTGTAGTCCTCCGTAGGCGATGTTACGTGTGCGATTGTGGTATTGGCGGTATTTATTCGTCTTTGTCGTCTCGTTCGATGCATAATATAACGTTAAATTAAATATTTTATAAATCTGTTTGTAAAATTTCTTATATGACAGTTGTCAATTTGAAAGAAATACATTTTTTCTTGAAATTAGTTTCTTATCCACAGATTTTTAAAGTTTTTATTTACATTGATATTGTAAAATGTATTTGCGTTGAAAATTTGTTATTTGGGAACTTGAAACATATGCTACAAAAAATAATTTTTAAGATTTTGTACTGACTGCATCATTTACTTTTGACAACGTCCGCCATCATTTATTATTATTATTATTATTCATCTATATTCTCCCTATTACAGAGGTAGCTTAAAACCTAATCACACGGGCCGAAGCCAAGCGTGAGCAGGTGCTAGGTGATGGTGTAAGCGGAGGTGACGGATGAAGTGGTGAGGAATTTGCGTGTGAGTCGGCAGGTGTTGAGAATGACAGCTTTCTGCAGTGTGTACAGTGTGTGTTGGGGTACTTGCAAAATATCTAAACTGCGTTGTAGGCTTTTAGGTATGACTCCGGTGGATGAGATAACTATTGGGACTATATGGATGGCTTCTGCTTTCCATTGACGCTTCAGTTCTATTGCTAAATCTTGATATTTTGTAAGTTTTTCAGCAATGGTGGATTGTATGTTATGGGTGTTTGGTATGGCAATGTCAATAAGGTAAGTAGTTTTGTTATTTTTGTCATACATTGCGATATCTGGCCTATTGAAGTGGATAGTTTTATCCGTGATAATGGTCCTGTCCCAGTAAATTCTATGATTATTATTTTCTAGTATAATGTCCGGTTTATATTTGTAATATGGTGTCATTTTTTGTATAAATTTGAATTTAAGCGCAAGATGTTGGTGTATTATGGAAGCTACCTGGTCATGCCGGTGTTTATAGTCGGTTTGTGCAAGGGCTCTACAGGCGGATGTAATGTGTTGTATGTTTTCGGGACTAGATTGGCAATGTCTGCAAGTATCGGTGGGAAGGTTAGGTGCGCGTATTATGTGTCTCTGGAAGTTTCGAGTATCGATGACCTGGTCCTGGATCGCTAACATGAAGGCCTCCGTCTCTGGGAAGAGTTCACCGCGCCTCAGCCATGCGTTCGACGCTTTTTTGTCGACATGTGGCTGCTGCAGGTCGTGATAGTGCCTTCCGTGTAGGGACTTCTGTTGCCATGAGGCGATCTTCTCTTTTACGTCAGTAATCCGTTCGTTGCGTTGTGTATTTCGGTCTGCAAGGTTAAGTGGTGTGAAGCGTTTGTCGGCTAAGGTTACTATTTCGTGGAGAGGTGAGTGTTCTGAGCGTTGATAGAAATATTGTCGAAGGCATTTGATTTGTTTGTTATGCAAGTTGAGGACATCTATTATACCTCGTCCTCCATCGGATCTTGAAAGAGTCATCCTTTGTACGCAGGATCTAGGGTGGTGCTTGCGGTGAGCCGTTAGAGTGGTATTTATAATACGTTGTAGATTGATAAGGTCACCTTGAGTCCAGTTTATTACACCAAACGAATATGTCAGTATGGGGATTGCGTAACTATTGATAGCTTTTGACATGTTGCGGGAGTTGAGCTGAGACCGAAATATACTATTGAGCCGATGTTTAAATTTCTTTTTGAGACCTTCTTTTGTTTCCTTTTGATGAATCTGTCGAGCTTGTTGGAAACCTAAGTATTTATATGCGGCCAAGGGTGCTAGGGGTTCAATCGTGTCTCCTGATATTAGGCTATAGCTATTACGGTTAATTTTTCCGTTTTTAACTGAGAACGTTTTGCACTTGTCGATCCCAAACTCCATATGAATGTCGTTTGAGAAAGATTGGGTGATGTCTGCAAGGCGGTGCAGTGACTGTGTAGTGTTACTGTATAGTTTTATGTCATCCATGTACATCAGGTGTGTAAGAGTGGTGTGTTTGTGTGGAGTGATGATAGAGTAACCATGATTGGTTTTGTTCAGCATTTGCGAGAGAGGGTTTAATGCGAGACAGAACCATAAAGGGCTGAGCGCATCACCTTGGAATATTCCTCGACGTATTGGAATTTCTGGTGTTTCTATACAAGAAGTTCCTATGGTTTTTAAAGTAGTTTTCCAGTGCTGCATTGAGTTTTTAAGAAAATGTATAATTTGTGGGTGAATTTTATAGTGTTGTAATATATATAGGAGCCAGCTGTGCGGTACGGAGTCAAATGCTTTTCGGAAGTCTATATACATTGTGCTGATGTTTTTCCTATTAGACATAGCTTGTTTCATTGCTACGGAGTCTATTATGAGTTGCTCTTTGCACCCCTGACTACTTTTTCGACATCCTTTTTGTTCTTCAGCAAGAATGTTGTTTTTGGCTATATGTTGATGTAAGAGTTCAGCTATACATGCTGTAAGTAGTTTATAAATGGTTTGGAGACATGTGATAGGTCTGTATTTGGCAGGATTTTGATGATCTACGTCTTTCGGAATCATGTAAGTGAGGCCTTGTGTAATGTATCGGGGCATTATGTCTGGTTTTTGTATAAAGTTATTGATATGGTTATAAAGTAGAGGGTGAATTGCTGTAAGTTTCTTATACCAGTAATTATGTATGCGGTCGCTTCCAGGTGCTTTCCAGCTATGGGATTTTTTAAATATATGCACAAATACTTCCAAAGGTATTTGTTCAAATGCCATCGGTGTGATAGTATCAGTTACTTTGAAATCTGTGTTCAGCCATTCCGCCTCTGTGTTGTGGTGAACCGGCACAGACCATATACCAGACCAGAAGCTATGTAATTCAATGGCAGGTGGTAATGGTGTATCTTGCCTATTTCTATGTGTGTCATGTTGCGTGTCTGAAGTCAGGCTCCTGTAAAATTGTTTTTCATTGTTGATAAACTGGCTATTTTGTGACTTCCTAAGTGTACAGTTAAGGTATCTTTTTAATCTGCTAGATGCCGCATTCAGTTTTTGTTTAAGTGTGTCAAGGAATTGTTCATCGCTCAAATTGGGTTCTTCGTGTTGTGAATGTATTCGGTATTTATTTTTTATTGCTTTTACTAAAGTGATGAGTCTATTGCTTCTGTTGCCTTTGCTATATTCTGTTAGTCTTCCAATGTCTCTTCTGAAATCCTGTATCTTTTTTGTCAACCTTGTCTGCCAGGCGGGTTCTTTATTTTGAATTTGGGTGGGCAGTGTGTTTGTGTCTCTGATTTTGGTTCCGTTACTTATAGCTGCTGTGTATGCCGTGCAGTAAATTATGGTCTGAGTGGTCTCAAAGTCCTGCTCTCTCGATATGTAATTTGGTAATATTTCAGTGTTTATAAAATCTACAATTTGGGCTAGCCTTTTAGAAGTTTTTTGTTTTGGTATATAAGGTCGTTTAGTTGGGCTAATGTTCCGAAATTTGTCTATTGCCATTCTGAATAGTTCCTGGATATTTTCCGCGTCGTTATTTTTTATTGCTTGGTTTTGTTGAGGTTCAAAGGCTTGAGTAGGTACTACTGATTCGTCAGTTTGAGATTGTAAGGTTAAACTAGGTGAATGCACGGGAGTGTTACTTTCTATAATGTATGGATGAATGTCAGCTTCTTGTGAGTTTTCTGTTTCGGCTGTAAGGGTCGTGTGTTGTAATGTGATATGTGAATAATTACTTTCTAAATTGTCTCGCTGGGAATTCAGCTTGCTTGATATACTGTCTCGTATCTCTTGAAGTCTTTGGTCACCAATCATTTTGTTGTTCAAAATTACTCTGAGCTGATCTGATCTTATTATTATTATTATTATTATGTTTCATTGCACCTGTGTTTACAAATAAAAATAAAAATAAATTTCAAAAATTACTTGAATGTCATGTTTATTCCATAAAATTTATTGAAATTGAAAAAATAAAGTTTAAGTTTTTTATACGTCAGTATTAAAAGGAAGAGGTCTGGTTTCGTTAAAACTAGTAATTGAAGAAAATGTAAATAAAAGGTATAGCTAGCTGAATAAGCGTAAATTGCGCGTTTAATACGACCACAAAATGTTGCGATTATCATAAACCTGCTATTTCTTGTACCCTGTGTGCGTCGTTACGTTGCACGTTATATAAAGTTGGAAAATATAAACGTAAATCCTTTCATATTGCTAATATACACACAAAAACCCTTCTTGCGTCTGTTAAATGCCATTATAAAGTATGCAGCTTTATTATTTTATGAAATAAGTATGTATGTGTTATAATACATGAAAGTTGTGTCTGTGGTTCAATTATTAATTTGTAGTTGTCGATTGTTGGACTCGGGCGTATACCAAATACCGTCACTCTGTGCTAGCAGATTTGTTTAGCATTTAGCATAGGCAAGACGAGAGTAGAGGTTTTAATGTTTTAATGCGATAAACCCACACTGCAGCTGTAGTAAGACTACGACTCGGTTCCACCCCATTCGGAAAAGTATATTTTTATAATACTAGAGTGACAATCGTGATACCTACAGTTTAAGTTATTGATGGTAGTTGTTGTGGCTTTTGGACACTTTCACTAAATATTTTATCATAATTAAAAAGATTTTCAGGCATTTTTTGTAGTCACTATTGCTCATTTATCTGCTGGTGATTAACGTTAGAAGTAGTTTAAATATTAATAAAAATAAATAATAATAATAAATGCTTTTATTGCTCAAAAATTATTTGTTCAATATTGATGTACAATTTTCAGTATGATAATACTTTATACTCCTCATTTGTAAACATACTTGTTTATTTTTTACGAAAATTGTATAAATTGCTATTTATCAAGGAAACGGCATGGAAGTTAGACAGTGAATAACTTTTGTTCCGGGCTATTATAATAGAACGTGGAATAATTCATGCGGTATACCAAATATTCAGTTAAGGCATGATATTCGCAGGGATACAAAAGATACGTGACCAGCAGACATAACGGCGTGGACATTTTTGCTTAAGAGACATTTCCTCGTTAAAAAAAATCTTATTTATTTAATTTACATGTTATCCTAATATCCTCGAAAGAACTATTTATTAACTTTCTGTCTTACTTGCATTTGGAGTGTTTTAGAACCAAAGTTTATACAAAATTGTTTGTTTTTCCGTGTAGATGTGTTATGATGTACCTAGGGTAAGAAGTTATGGTAAGTGTTTATTGTGGCACGAAAATATCCTGCGCTAGTGACAGCTTCCGGCAATTTCCAACAAACGAGAGCACCTGACGAAAAGTGGCTACACACATGTACATATATATTATCTAAAGAATAAAGCGTGTTCGTAGATGGCACATCGAATGTCTGGGTTTCTATGAGTGCTATACAGTAGTAATTCTGCATTTGTGTAGGAATAATAAAACCTTATACTTTTAACTTTATCTACGAACTATAACTAATATAACTACATAAAGTTCCAATTAAATTTAAGTAAAATATACAAAAATATCTATGGTAAGCACCCGACTCAACATTATGAAATAAATTTGTCGGAACTTCATCACAAGATCTTACTTCTGATATCAGAAATACAAAAGAAAATTATACTACTAATCTCACAAATACAATAAGAAAGGTTAATTGTTAAAAATAGTAAAAGTGTGAAAACGGATGTTCCACTTACTCTCTTGCTTACGCAATCGATTATTATCAGTAATAAGACAGCAAAACGTACTAAAAATTCAGTATAGAATAATTGCAGTTCGACCACACCGTAATACGTCCCCGCCACAATCGCACACCAGTGTAACGTGAGGGACGTAATTACATGATAACACCAAAGTTTACAAACCAACAGCAACACTACACATCTCACTGTGACATAGAGCAGCCTCTCAGCAACACCATCTTCCTTATCTGCACCAGAAGATAAGAAAGGACAACCTCAACGGACAAAATTAGGATACTATCTTGGCACTACTACTACATAGAATTACTTCAACACAATCACCCGCCCACGGCACCTACACTGAAATTTATAATGCACAAACGAGTGGGGATTTCTCGATATATCCTCAATTCGATCTCGCCACCATCGATATTACGCTCCGCTAAAGTGACGCAACCTCTTCTTTACTCTCGGTCCAACCGGTATTTTATAGACTCGCTGACAAATGTTTTAAGATATACTAGCCTCTCAGTAATATTCCCTATGCTAAAGATGATTTTTTATGTTTTGTGCACAGGAAAGTAGTATCCGACCGAAACCGGTTTTTCAACCGAAACCGAAAGCGAACCTTCGGGCTGGGTGTCAGTTTCGGCCGAAACCGAAACCGAAAATGAAACTTATTTAGACATGTTATTTTTTTTATTATAAACTGAAATCTGTTATTTTTTATATATACAGATAGGTAATGCATGTTAATAAAAAATATTAATTGTTATTTTATATTTATTTATTTAAGTATTGTATACTTTAATAAATAAATATATTGCTACATGACTACATATTGTCACGTAGCAAGATATTAAAAAATCAACAAGTTAACATTAAGAAATACTTTATTAAGTAAATTTTGTAAATAATCAGCACTTACACCCATAAAAAGTTTAGCTAATGAACATATTTTATTGTTTTCACAATATTGTTAAAACTAAAATATTATTCAATGAGAGCATTAACGTAATATAATTATGACTAATACACGAGTCACGAACGACGCACGATAATCCACGAACACTTGAGTTTCGGCGTTGCCGAAGGTTCGGCAGATTTTTTGTCGAAACCGAAACTATTACCGAAACTAGATTTTTTGCCGAAACTTGCCGAAACCGAAACCGAAACCGAATATTCGGTCGGTCTCTACAGGAAAGCATTTGAACAAGGATATACATGGATCGGGTTATTTAATAAACTTATGCTTATGTCAAAACTAGACCATTTTACAAATTTTCATAAAAATTTATGAATTAGTTTTCTTGCAATCTACGTTACCACTTTTAGCCAACATCCATAAAGAATTTTTCCAATCCGATTGTATGTAATTTTTGGATGTGCTGCGTTACGTGATGTCTTCGCTAATTGTTAACGGATGTTGACATTTTTTTTAATAAATAGGTAATAACTCATGAGTGGTTCCATTTAAATTTGGAGAAAGAACTCCACCCCTAAAGGTCGAATAGATAGTGATATTCCTTATTCCGCCCAAAAACATTATTATCATCATCTTTACAGCCCATCACAACTCCACCCTTGAACATAGACCTACTCTAAGGAATGCCACAAAGCACGGTCCTGAACCACCTACATCCATGGAATTTCTGCATCTCTTACGAGGTCGTACTTATCCGTGTAGTGGCGGTAAAGAATATCCACTATCTTCCCGTGAGTATCGTAAGAGGCGACAGTGGGAAAAGACAGGAGATGGGCAGCAGCATCTTCCTGATAACAGCAAGATCACAATAAAAAAATGCCGCTCGCCAAGCGTGGCTACTATGGCTAATATCCCCCCATGAAATTAAATTTACGAAGAGACAGCCCCCAGTCTCTGGCGCCCCCACTATTTCTGGCTACGGTGGCGACCATGGTAACGGCGCGGCAGGGGGTGATAAGCTATCCGCTGTAGGTTCAGTTGCCACCTAAGACGACTGGACCTGGCCACATACAACGCACACACCCTGAGGAATGACGAGCAGATTTTGGAGCTCAAAGAAGATATAGACAAGTTACGCTGGCATATTATAGGATTATCCGAAGTCCGAAGAGAGGGAAGGACACCGATTGCCGTGCCTTGAATCCAGCAACTTGTTCTATCACCGGGAGGGTGACCATCTGTTCCAAGGAGGTGTCCGATTTATCGTCTACGAGTCTCTCGTTAACAACATTGTAAAGATTGAGAGTGTGTCGATGAGGGTTGCGTACTTTATACTCAGAATCACCAAACAGTCATACAGGTGTACGCACCAACCTCAGCACACCCCGATCAGGAGGTGGAGGAAATGTATGAGGATATCTCGAAAACCATGCATTCCTCCAAAACCCATTACACAGTGTTAATGAGAGACTTCAACGTAAAACTAGGCACAAGAGAGAACTGTGAACGAAACCCAAAAGGCCAAAAGCCAACCGACTTTATGCAGAAAGAGGGACTTTTTATGGTAAACACTTTCTTTCGACGCGACTTCACAGAAAGTGGGCCTGGTCGAGCCCGACGGTTTGACAAAAAATGAGATTGACTTCATTATGATGACCAGACGACAACTGTTCAGTGATGTCTCAGTGATCGCGAGGGCGAAAACTGGTAACGATTAGCGAATAGTTAGAGGCAAGCTGAACCTGAACGTTAAGTTGGAGAGATCTCGTCTAATGAAGTCAACACTCCGTCCCCCTCGCGCTCTAATCCAAAGTCCTGAAACCTTTCAGCTCAAATTACAAAACCGTTTCCAGTGCCCAGAAGACTGCAGTGCAGTGGACTATATGAATGACCAGCTCATGGAACTGTCCATGCGGTCGAAACTAAGTACTGCAAGACCCGCCGCAGAAGAACACGAAAACTCTCGGATAACATTCTTAATCTCATGGCTGTTAGACAGGAAATGAAGCTATGAATGAAGAAATCTGTTGAAGACTGCTTCAACAGATTTGACAGCATACAGGCAACTGAACAGACAGATCTCTAAATGCATGTGGCGCGACTTACGCAACTTCAATACAGTTTGTATTGAAGAAGCGATCGAACGGAACAAGACTCCAAAGTCTTTGCCAGAGTCTTTGCCAGAGTCTTTGCCATAGGGGCCATCTTTGCCATAATATTGCCATAGTTGCCACGCTTGGCGAGCGGGTTGGCAACCGCAGTTTTTTATTGTGTTTTGCTGTTATCAGAAAGATGCTGGTGCCGATCTTCTGCCTCAGTCTCCCTCTGTCGCCTTTTACGACACCCATGAGAAGACGAGAAGGGATAGTGAGTATTCTTACCCGCCACTACACGGGGAATGTCTAATTACTAGGTAAATGAAACACACAATCGTGAAAAAGCTTCTTTTCAGTTTTTGAGTTTTATTTAAGTAAATACGAAAGCCGTGCACTTCACCAGCACAGGAAAAAAAGTGTAAGATTCCCGCGAGGACCAATGAAACAGAAGTGGGGTAGTCGTGTTCTTCAAGAAAGGCAACAATGCTTTCTTGAAGAACTACAGACCGATCTCCCTTCTGAGCCGCGTCTACGTGCTGTTTTCAAGAGTCTAGAAAAAGCAATGTTGTGTTTAGTTGTTAATATCGCCAAATGATCATAGCTATATCATGATATGGTCAACAATTACTATCAAATTTTATGAAATGCTACCATTTCACGCAATGATCGACTAATTTATAATACTATTAATTAAGAATAAAAAGCTCTTTATTTAAACTATAAGGATAATACGAGTTTTGTAGTAATTGCAGTGTTTATCAGTTTATTTATAGATTAAAAAAAACTAATACCTAATAATAACTTTCTACGTACTAATAAACATTTTAGATTCTATGATTTTCTATAGATGTCGTAATTATTTATTTAGTACCTACTAAAATGGAATAACGAAAGAACTAAAAATTGAACGTTTAAATTTTCAAATCATTATGTATTAAATTATTTAAACATATAAATGTAAGTTATTTATATTATTTAATTTATTATTGACTGGAGGTAAATGTTACTATTTTTTGTATTTTACATTAAATGGCATTGTTTTGAAAAAGTGTAACGTAGATTACCGGCGTAGTTCAATTTATAATGCAACGTTTAAAACTAATTATAGATATTTATAAATATTTCATTTAATTAAAAAAAAATTAAATGAAATATTTACAAATATCTATTCATCAATCAATCATATAAAATAGAAATTTACGTCTAAAGGAAGGAAAATACTTAACCCTGCTTTTTTGAAGTTTCGTAATCGGATAAAATGTAGCCTATAAATTGCCCCGGGTCCATAACTACCTACACACAAAATTGCATTGAAATCTGTTTAGTAGTTTTTGCGTGAATCGGGAATACACAGACAGATACACAAATAAAAATTCTAAAAACCACTCATTTGGCTTCAGTGCCCTTTACTTAGTCCCGTGGACTTGTTTTTCCCAGAAAATATTAGAATTACGGACACGACTCTTCTACAGATTTTTTTACCTATATGTGTAGATTAAGAATGATATATAAATTTAAGAGAACAGTGAGGATTATTAAGATATTTATTTAAATAAAAGTGGATAGTAGATACCTACTTGGAAAAGTAGATTTCTACTACTCTCCCAAGTAACTTAAACTTTGTTTTGTAGGCAATTTAGTAACTCGGAGTCATACACGAGTGTAATATCGAAACTTTTGATATGGAAACTTTAGTAATCACTTTCAATTAGGTTCCCAGCTAAAAACTTTTAACTTACTTTAGAGTTATAGCTCAAATGTCTGAATAGGTTCATGTGTAACTTTTATTGAGTTTTAGAGTAATTAATTTCTGATATAGTGAATTAGTGACGGTAATCATGTGGAAAGAAAATGGCCAAATTAATGGTACGAATATACCTTTATAATTGTTAGCCGGCAATTTGAGTGGAATTTAACAAATGATGCGGTTTGTCTCTTACATGTCTAGTAAATTTGCGAGATATGAAACCAGGACCGGTAGAAAATTAAATTGAAAGTACACCAAATAAAAATTATGCAATGATGCTTAAGTATTTTTTTTATAGAAGAGGGGGCAAGCGAGCATACGTCTTGCATGAAGGTAAATTATTACTTCCGCCCATGAACAACTGCAATACCAGGGGTATTGCCGACGCGTTGCCGGCCTTTTAAAAAGTATCTTCTAGCTTACTATACTTAGATCTTGAAGGTGCCTAAGTCGTATTGCTCCGGAAAAATCTCTGTTAGAAGAAATTCCACAAAGAAGTTATGCGAGGAAGAAAACTTCTTTTAGATCGCACAGTGGTGGACCGCCAGTCATACAGATGGTATGGATGGTATCGCGAGTATTGTCGCGATGTGCGATGATGAAATTGTGCGGCCTTAATTAGTCCAAACAATTCCTTAGAGCATTTCCCGTGGTAAAAGCAATAAAATACGCAAAGAGATGCAACATCTCTTCGCAGTGTCAGTGAGTCAATCCGATCGGAAAGAGTTCGGTCACCGACGATTTGAACAGCTCTGCTCTGGTTGCGATCA
The DNA here is from genome assembly GCA_963668995.1 of Parnassius mnemosyne. NCBI lineage: Eukaryota > Metazoa > Arthropoda > Insecta > Lepidoptera > Papilionidae > Parnassius > Parnassius mnemosyne. The sequence goes on from CAVLGL010000068.1 coordinate 22,911,043, forward strand.
AATGGAAGGAGCTGGCACTAGGAAGCCCCAGCCCAGAGATGGGAACACTATTCCTTGTGCTGCTGAAATTGCGCCTTGTAAAGTTGCAGGCGGTGTGCCGGCATGAAATACTGTCCCGCTCTGCTTAGCACGCCAAGCATTTTAGAGGCCAATTTGGTTTCGGCATGTCAACGCTGAGAATTCCGATACTGGCTGATGCAACAAGAGAGTGACTTGAATCTGAGGAGATACGAGGAAGGGGTTCATTTTAGCAGTAAACGCGCAAACTTGTGTCTTCTTGGGATTGAACTGGACTAGATTTAGTCACCCCCCAGTCCAAGACTTTGTTTAACAAAGTCTCGACTTCAGACACAATTTTGGCGCCCTGGTACTCGGCGACGTTTTCCCGAGAAATATTGGCACGGCTTGTGTATAAAGCATCACTAGTGCTGTCATCCGCATAGCAATGAAAGTTACCGGTTTGCAACATGTCATTGATATGCAGAAGAAACAGCGTTGGCGATAGCACGCAGTCTTGTAGAACTACAGCGTTAATGGGCTTGTAATGGGAGCATACACCGTCTACTACGACCTTGATTCTCCGATCTGCAAGAAAACTGGTGATCCAATTGCACAATCTCTCTGGAAGCCCATAAGAAGGAAGTTTCGTAAGAAGCGCTTCGTGCCAAACCTGATCGAAAGCCTTCGCTATGTCCAAACTAACGGCCTACGCCTACTCCTTGGACTCTACTGTCTCCGCCCATTTATGAGTTAGGTAACCCAGAAGATCACCAGCCGAGCCCACTAGACTTGTTGACGTCGATGGGTAAACAGCAAATCCTATATGGAAATGTTCATCAAGGGTCGAGTTGGACGCAAAGAGAGAGCCCAGCAGATCGGCTTCGTCCTTTGCGGCATAGGGCAGTAACAGCTGACTGAAGTTCCCTTGGAGAGCCTTGGCGAGAGATCAGAATGCACGTCTTCCCGAAGGAAGACCAACTAGTTTCTCGCCAATTCTGCGGATGTGCTATGACTTTGCCTTGACAATGACACTTTTGAAGGACTTGGAGGCGGAATTATACTGCTTTTTAAGAGCGCTAGTATTTGCATTCTGAAACACCGATGCGTGAGCTCTGGCCTGCTAGCACTCTTGCTTATGGCGTAATGCAATTTTGCAGAAGCGACCAAATCATGGCTGGGTTCTACCTTCGGTAGGTACCACAGATGTTGGAATAAAAAGTTCAACTCCCTGATCATTTCAGAGACAGAAACAAACTGGCCTCCAAGGGTAGGATTAAGGTAAGGTAGGTTAAGGTAGGATGTAGATAGGAGTCTACCTGATGGTAAGTGGTTGCTGCGGCCCATAGACATCTACATTTATCCTCAATTAAGAAATAAAATGCAGATGCGTTGTCACCCCTGAGGACTAAGATGGAATGCCTCGTTTCCAGTAAAAAGGGTCTCCGGTTCGCTATACTCACCATACGAAACACAGCACCATTAAGCTGTTATTTTTACGCTGGTATTCTGTGATAGCGTGGTCTTACCCCGGTCGAGTTGACCCATTCGTGCTACAACCATAATAGAGCTACAGCGTGGCCCTACCACGTAAAAAAAATCGCATGCAAAAAAGATCGCATTCTGACCCAATCGGCAGACCTATAATGCCAAACACGGCGGCAATCTGCAGAACGCAACCGCGATGTTAGCGTGAGTGGCACTGAACCAAAGATCAGACAATGGTCCAAGGAGCCAAGAGGGGCATCAACGGAGACCTTTTTTTTATAGAATAAGGGTGACAAACGAGCACACAGTCCACCTGATGGTAAGTGGTTGCTGCGGCCCATAGACATCTACATCTATTCTCTATTACAAATCAAAATGTAGATGCGTTGTCACCCGTGAGGACTAAGATGGAATGCCTCATTTCCAGTAAAAAGGGCCTCCGGCCACCTGCACTCACCAAGCGAAACGCAGAGGTAAATATCTACTTCACGCTGGACCTCACTTCTGTGAGGTCGTGGTACCACCCCAGTTCGAGCCAGCCCATCCGTGCGACAGCAAAAGCTTCCGCGTGGCTCTACCACTGTTACCACTCTACCTGATATCCGTCCGGATGAGAGGTCAGCAGAAGGTCCAAAAGGGAAGGTACATGATCTTCCACATCTGGGATCCGCGTAGGCGAGGTAACCAGTTGTGTCAAACCATATGTCAAAGCAAAGGCATAAACAGATCTACCCGCATGATCGGTTAAACGAGAACTAAGCCATTCAGCGCGGTGGGCGTTAAAATGATCAAGCATCACGATCTCTGCGGATGGGACCTATTGTAGCACGGAGTCTGCAGCCATTTGAACGTGGTCGATGAGTCGGTTTGTGTCGGCATTGCTGCTATGGGACCTATAGAGGCACCCGTAGATGCGGGGATGGTCATCGCTATCTACCCGCAGCCATAAGATGGACAGGTCCGTAACTTCAAGGCTGCCAAGCACTTGAAAACATATGTCCTCTCTAACGTACACGCAAACTCCAGCCCGGGGCACAAAGGATTGTTCTATTTTTTAACCCGGGTAGGAGAGATACGAAGTATCAGCCGTAGAGGACACCTGTGTCTGGGTTAGAAAGAGTAAGGCCGGCTTCGCTTTTTCCAGATGGTACAGGACGGCGTTAAGGTTTGAATGAAGTCACCTAATGTTGTTGGAATTCACGAATAGCGTGGCAGGGTGCGCTTTTGACTTATTGCTCCGTTTGCCCCGAGCAGGTTTAGTCTCGAGCAAAATATCGCCCCCTTCCCCCTCCCCATTATATGCGGAGCAGCCTGAACACCCACGCTCAGGAAGAGGAGGGTAGCTTGGATGCTCAGCGAGGGATTCTCCGTCACCAGGGGTGCTGGTACCCTCCTGGAGTAGTGTTTTATTTAACTCCAGTACCATGTTAGGGGAGGGATGGGGGGATTTGGCCTCCAACCACCTGCATTAACCAGACGAAATGCAGAAGTAGAGCTTCTATTTCACGCTGGTTTTCTGTGAGGTTATGGTACCACTCCGATTCGAGCCGGCCCATACGTGCAACAGCAAAGGCTACCGCGTGGCTCTACCACTGTTAAAATATATTAAATGGTGTAGTATGTACAGTATACACGGCTCCATGGCATAGCTTAACAAGTATTTCTATGGCCTACAAATAAGTGCTTTGGGTTTGGATGTTTGTTCTTGTTAAATTTATTGTAAGCTGCCTCGAAGATACCGGAAAAAATCTAGTTTGATAGGACGATTTATTTTGAAAAAAGAAATATGTTTGGATGAAGCCATATAAGAAACAATATTTTGCAACGTTTAAGTTAAAACATAAATAACTTCACTCATTAATGCTTGAGTGCAACAGGCAGCTTCTTTCACACGTTAATATCCTAAATGAGAAAATTTCCGTAAGTATAACTTAATGAAGCATGTGTAATATAGAAAAAGAAGGTCTCCTCATTGTTACAATGACTCTGAAAGTTCGTTAATTGATTGCCCTTGAGTTTGAAAACAAATGAGGTAAACAAATGAAATACTGCTTGTCACTTACAAGAGAAGGTAATTTATCCATAGACATTAATAGATTTTAAAAGCTTTTCTTTTTCATCGGTAACGACTTTTTGGGTTCTGTTCAAGACATGAAATAATTAGCCTTAGTGCAATATTTTGTACACCTTAATGTTGTAGTTTCCTGATTAACGTTTCATGATGAATGTAGTCGAATGTCTTGAAAATATCACAAAAATATCTAAAGAATTTTAAGAATTTTCTCAAACATCAGAAATGTATTAAATAAGCCCAACAACTGCGGCAGCCGTCGAACGACCCTTTGTAAAACCAAATTGATTTTTATGAAGTGATTGATTTGTAAGAAAGATTCACATTTTATCGAAAATTATATTTTTTAAACATTTACTGAGTTTTGAAGTACAGGAATTGGTCTAAAATTAGCGAGGTCCAATGTATAATACTAGATTTATATAAAAGCTACTTCTACTACTTATGGTGAGAGAGTACTATGGATGTGAATATCATGATGAGAACAACATTGATAGAAAGCATTCTTTTTTATATAATATTATATAAAATTAAAACGAATCGACTGAGAGTTAACTAAGTCGATGTGTTCTGAACTGTCAAGGGACGCTTCATCAATCATAAAAATTTTGCGTTATATTATTATGATGTCTGTTTTGATCGATGGCATATTTCTTCGCTTTAAATATATTGCGGTACTGGGGTTAAAATTAATACCAGTATACCAAATCGAATTAGACTTTAATTTTTTATTACATACATAAATACATAAACTCTCACGCCTTTCAGAAGACCTTCACATTCATCATATACGCAATAAGGCTCATCGGGTAAGGGTACTCTTAATTTGACCCATATCTTTTTATAAAACTGAAGGGATAAACGTAATAACACTCCACCGGATAGTAAGTGGCTATTGTCGACGGACAGTTAGAGCCAACTACAAACAAAGAAGATTTAAGATGCGTTGTCACCCGCAGCCTGTAATTATAAGGTCGCCTCAATGTAATTTTATTACCATATAAAATAACAACTATTAGTGGAATCGAATGCAAATGAATAATAGTTTTACTATAAAATTAAACTAAAATAAAGGTGTAAATAAGATCCACGTTAATAGTAAAATAATTCGTATTCCCTAGTTTCAAGAGCATCTTCTTCTATTCCACAATTGCGTGCAATATCATAGCCACCACTAAACGTAACACCACTACCCCAAAACACACTATATATATAGTAGTCACACCATCGATAAAAGGACGGGATTTTGAGGCCAAATTCGAGGCATTGCATCTTAGTCCTCGGATGTAACAACGCATTTGCATTTTGATTCTTAATCGAGGATAGATATGACTGTGTGTACGTTTGTCACCCTTGTTCTATAAAAAGAAACAAATTAGCTTCTAAATTAGGCATCATCAGGAGGAATAGCATGTGTACGTGCATTTTAAATAATTACGTATATATCATTGTCACGTTTATTTAGCTACTTAATTTTAATATAATTACATTTTAATAATTTAGCAATGGATTGGTATAATTTTCCAGCTTCTGTAATTTCAATCATAAGTATTTACATTACAGTTTGTACTTATATTACATTAATTTATGCTATTAGACCGTAAACTGAAATTTATTAGACTGATAAAATTAATATTAACAACCTTTATTCTCTTGAAAAGGTAAACAACGTTAGCTGTTTTATTCACGAAATAATTAAATTAAGATTTATGTATAGTTATTTTGGAGTCATTTTATTTTATAAAGTCTCTTGTAAATAAAAATATTACTTAGTCTGTGTGTATATGAAAGAAAATTCCGTCAATGTATTCGTGTTTATGAACTTACAGGTTGAAACGTAAACATATTTTCATTTTCCTTGAACTTTGCTGAAATTTCTAGCCATTTTTGTCTTAAGAAGTTGTTTTTCGATTTTTTTATTAAAATATAAATTTTTAATTATTTCACATTCCGCAAGAATGCTTTAAATAGCTTTGAAATATCAATAAAACGCAAAAATAAATATATAGGAATCAAAATGTCTATTTCCGTCTAAAGGAGAGTTAGTATAATTACAAAGTGTGAGATATTCCATTCAGAGGGTTCAACGCACCTGTACCCTTCTTTATTTGAAATTAGTTCTAGGTTACGATCACAGCTACCGTAGCTGCTAACCATGTGTGGATTGCAAGTCCATTTGTCACTTCAATTTATAAGAAAAGAAGCGTAAATAAATAATCACTACTTACGTTTTGCTAAGCATAAATCTCGCGTTTCTGAGAGTTTCAATGCGGCAAAGTAAAGCTACTTTTTATCAAGCAGGTTTTATTACGATGTTTCCATTCCTGACCAAGTTTGTAATTTAATCAGCATTTGAGTCGATTACAACATTGGTTAAATATATAAGTGATGGGCGTGAGTTTTTAAAGAAAATAACTGTAGTTAGCTAAGACTTTAAAGTATATGTAAAAGAGTCGATAAAGTCTGTTTTCGATGGATATACGACGGACATAAGAACTACTAAAATATAAAGTCATCATTTTTTGACACTCTATAATAATAATAATCAGTACATCTCAATCAGATATTTAAAATTTATATTTAATTAAAGTGGTATATTAAATTAATAAGCCTACAACAATGAAATGTAAAATTCAATCCCTTGCACCAGTTATTCCTGCCTGTGGAATTTGGTTACAGTATTTCTGTACATTTGTTTCCCCATTAGCGGGCACTAAAGATTATTTTGTTTACCTGCAGAAGGATATACCACGTACAGGTGAGGTAGACAGTTAAAAAGTTCGTAATTTTTATTTTATTTTATTATTTTCGTAAATTAACTTATCAAGGATCTTTCCACGATACGTGGATCCAGTATATATAAATTACATACAGACAAATATCCAGACCCGGAACAATTATTTGAACACCATACAAAAACTTGTTCCGAGTGGGTTCCGAATTCGCGGCCCTCAGCCCTGCAACTCAATACAAAGCGGCTGCGCTACTGAGCCGTCAACATTTCGTAGAACACCTCAATAAGAAGAATATATCCATATAAATATTTTAAAAATGTGTCAAAAATGTGTGGTATGAATGTGGGTTAAGAAGAATGAAATAAATTTCGCTACGATGCTCTTCTTTTTCTACTCTTAAAAAAGTAACCTTAATAATGATCAAGCTCTATGAAGTTTTTTAAAGACCAGTAAAAATTGTCTGCCCTAAAACAACACCACCACGACCGAAAGTACGTGTTGGTGTGGTTATTTAATTGTTTTCTGCTACATGTACTATGGGGAAGAGATACTCGAGTTGCAGCCGCGTTCTGGATAGCGCAGAGTTGGGCATCCCCCCACAAAATGGAGTGATGACCTGATAACATACGCAGGTAGGCGCTGTATTTCCCATTTTTGGCATCTCTGTGTGAGTTGTTTCGCTAATAATTAATGATATTTCACAAAATGTACATAAATTATGCAAATACAATACAATAGAAAAACAAACAACAGATCCATTTTCGTAAAAACTTTTATACTATGACATAATATGCTCAAGAGACTTTTGTGCCATTATTTACTGTACTCCAGAGACAATATTAAATAAAAGCTGAGGAAAGTTACAAATATTTCATTTGAGATTATTACGATATTTTAAAAAGTATAGTAGCTTTTTCGTAGTTCTGTGGCAAACAAATTACCACTCTACCTGAGGATCTACTAGATATAATTAAGATGATTTATTACTTCTTAGTAGTAATACATCATGTTTAATAATTTGATCTATGGGTTTTATAACACACTAGCTGGTACACGGCGCGTTGCTGCCACAGAAAAAAAAACTTGTCGAAATATCGTTTTAAATTTGGAAGAGTTATATTGTTTAATAAGGTATGATAATACATTCATTGAAGTTGAGTGATGTATAACTTTCAAATAAATTTGTCGGTACGATATGTGCGCCACCTATTGTAAGTTAGTTGTAATATGTAGAATCTTCTCACAAGTGCAAGCAATAAGTTGAGAAAGTCTTAGCGCAATCTGATGAACGGTATGGCAGTGCATAAAATACTAACAAACAAAAATTAATCCTTATATATTAGATTATAATAAACTCTGCAACATTATGCTACTACTCTGTGATAGAAATTGTATACGTCGTGATTCCCTTATCCTTAAGTCGGCCTTTTGTACACGCTACAAGTATCACATCTAATATTTAACGAGATATTTAAGAATAATTCTAACTAAACATTCTTAAAGAATATTGGGGTATTGAATTAAAATATTAAAATAAATAACCTGACAAAGAAAATAATTTGACATATAACACTCAGACATTATGTAACGACTTACCCAAAAAAGTCAGGAGTAAATATGTGCACAGCTTCATCTTTCCAGGTTCCTGTAAAGAAATGATTTGTTTTTAATTTGTTAAATTATTCCAAAAGAAATATTGCAACTATTTGTCATTTTGTATATTTTAAGAGACGATAATACAATCTATGGCCTTTGTAGCCTTTCCCGTCGACTTTTACGACGCTCACATGACCAAATGGGGCGATGTATTCTTTTAGAAAGCTACTACACGGCCAATAAAACAGTCTCCAAACACAACACATTGAGCTGTATTAGCACACATAAATAAAATTGAAGTGTCTATTTTTAATGTGAAAATAAAAGCTTTCTATTAAATGCATATTAAAATAGTAAGTAAAAGTAAAGTAAATATGGTACTAATAACAAAAAAAAAAACAATTTTTGAAATTTTTGTGTGTGTTTGTTCCGGTGAATCTTCGAAATAGCTACAACGATTTTGACGTAACTATCACTGACAGATAGCTGATGTTATAAGGAATAACTTAGGCTACTTTTATTTAAGATAAAAAATAGGGTTCCACGCTGAAAATTAAAACCAATGAAATCCAATTGTAATAAATTCCACGCGGGCGAAGTCGCGAGGAACAACTAGTTAGTAAATATAGCTAGCTCAGTGCAGGGCGCTTGGAAACTCCTTGCCTACTTACTCAGAATTATAACGATATTGACTGAATGAACTACGTTTCAATCTCCGTCATTTATGGATTTTCCTTTGTGTGGAACGTAATGTTGACATCACTAACAAGTTACGTGATTTTGCATCACTTCTGCTCGTTATATTCACAATTTCCACATTTTTCATGTCACTATCGTGTTGATTGCTGACTGAGAGTACAATGATAAATATATTTCACCATATTTTATATAAAGCTATGTAGTTTTATAATTATTTCATATATTTAAAAGAACACTACACATTTAAATAAAACCAGGTTTACGGATTTTATCACGTATATTAACCTATTTTATATTCCCGACGTTTCGAGTACAGCACCGTTTAAATATCTGTCTGTATGGGTCTTTTTTCTATACACAGTGGACTCAAGGTATTATCAGGATTCCAAATTACTAACACATCTAGAAAAGCTAAAGAATTTTTGTCCTCTACTTCCATTGTGTGTGCTCCATAAAAACCAGCGTTAAAGAACATATAGCTGATGTGAAGAATCGACGCTTCGGGAAGTCTGCATTAGATTCGGTAGACCACAAATCCTCGCTAAAGAACACCGGTTCCTTCCAATGACGATTCGCGAGGCTATTGAAATCCAAAACATCCTAATTTCAATAGATAAGATGGCTGAGTACTACCATCTGCTTGGGATCCTATAATTAATAAAATTAAATCCTAACCCAAGCATACAACTGCAATACTTCAAGATACTGTGAATTCATACTGCGTAGATCGGAACAAGAATTAATAATTTTTAATCCTAGGAGGTAGCCGTAGAATACCAGCGTAAAAAAGAAGCTTAATGCTGCTGTGTTTCTTATGGTGAGTGTAGAGAACCCGAGACCCTTTTTACTGTAAAAGAGACATTCTATCTTAGTCCTCCCGGCTGACAACGCATCTGCATTTTAATTCGGAAACGAAGATAGATGTAGATGTCTATGGGCCATAGCAACCACTTACAGTGTACAGGTGGATTGTGTGCTCGTTTGTCACCCTTATTATATGGGTGCTTTAAATTAGTCTAAACGTCGACTATACGCGATAGAATCCGTAAAACTAGTTTTCTTTATATATGTAGCGTTAAAATATTTTTGAAACAATATTTTTATTAATTGTGTGATTAACATCATCTAATTGATCAGAATATGTATAATTATATGAGAATTTTTGATGTATTCTCGGCTGGTTGGGATTCATATATTATACTTATAAAATGTATAAGTTATAATATTCTACTCCTTTGTTGTAAGCATAACAAAAGACAAAACTGTGCTACCGAACTGTCAAATTTGGAAACATAAGATTGATTTTAAATACTTTATGGGTGATTATTTACCAATAAATTTATCACTTTTTAGAGGTACTTATTATTATTAATAATTTTAAAAATGACATCGGTCAAATACGACCTGACCAAAATATGAAACGACAACCAATGATTGATACGTCAAAAAATAGTGACATAGGTGTATATTATATTACGGGGTCCAACTTATTTTATTGAAGCCGGTAAAATAATTTAGCTTTGTAATGAAAAGCCCCATTTCCTTACTACTTTTTATAGGTTTGGAACGCATCTAAACCCGTTCCGTTTTTATCTGTGGTACACGTTTCATCACAACATTAAAATAACACTACCATTATGCGTTTAATTTTTTTAAACACCTACTACATTTTATTGCAGATTTTTTATTTATTTTTGTGGTGTATTATCAATAATATCATTTTTATATGGGGATATGGTAAGTATTCCGAAATAAGTTGCAAATGATAGGTTGACAGTAAATATAGAATGCACTAATACTTAGGATGGAACGTATTATGAGTGTCTATGCAGTCTGTGGTATTATGATACGAGAGCTGTCAAAGCGTGAGCAAAAGTCAAAGCACCTATGTCTCAGATACTTAGCAGTGAAAAGATTAGAAAGGTTATTGATTCATTTTTGTGGTTTTAGCCATTGACTTGTTTTATTTAGTTAAAAGTATATATTACTGCATAGTTTTCATATCAATTGTTTTAGCTGAGGTTGTAGTCATGGCTGCATTCATGGCTACATCATAACCTCAAAAGTGACGAAATAAATAAGTGTAACAACGTTCTATGATCCTCGGCTTTTATATAATATATTTTCAATTTAAGATTGAGATTGTGCCCAGGGGGAACGAATTAATCCATACACTAGTCATGTTCGCAATATTTTATAGCCAGGTTACTGCATGTATGGGCCATGACCGATGTTCTTTCTGGTTAAAACCGGTAATTCGTAGTTATATTAAAAATATGTATTTTTTATAATTAACCACGTTTTTTTTTTCATATTCTTAAAATGTCATCCGATTCTGATCTATGTCCAAAATTCGATATGTCCAAGTCTCTAGCTCATCGGGAACTTAGTTTAAATTCAATTTCGTTACTAAATTCTATTACTTTATTACAGAATATACGACAGCGAGCTAATAAATAAAAATAATAATAAAATTATATTGGTAAATTTAAATGTGCATGCCTAACGCGTATCAAAACGTAACGTATAACATGATTATACGTAATTTTTTAAAGTAGTTTAATAACACACAAGTTTTGACTAAAAACCTTATAATTATTACTATACTTCAAATTTTCCAAACAGTTTATGTCAAATTTTAATTTGAAAAAATTGCTTGGAAGATCCAAATATGCACGACTCATAATGCTCATATGATCGCGAAAAAATAAAAAAAATGTAAATTGTATTTTTATTCCTCAGAGAGTTCCAGTAACAGTCACCGAAGTACACTTTCAAGTCACTCTATCAAGTTCGGAGGTAAGACCTCATCATAACTAACAAAACGAGGACAAACTCGGCACATCTAGTTCTCCTTGTCGAGGAGTTCCAGTAGCAGTCATCAAAGTACACTTTTAAGTCACTCTATCAAGTCCAGACATAATATCTCATCATAACTAACAAAATGAGGCCAAACTCAGCACATATAGTTTTTACGTGGTAGAGCCATGCTGCAGCTATATTAGTAGTATGGTTGACACACGAAGGGGTCGGCTCAATCGGGGTAGGACCACGCTCTCACAGAATACCAGCGTCAAATAGCATCTCAACGCGGCTGTGTTTCGTATGGTGAGTAAAGAGAACCGGAGACCCATTTTACTGGAAAAGAGGCATTCCAACTTCGTCCTCACGGGTGACGACGCATCTGCATTTGATTCGCAAACGAGTATAGATGTAGATGTCTATGAGTCACAGCAACCACTTACCATCAGGTGGACTGTGTGCTCGTTTGTCATCCTATCCTATAAAAACAAAACACACATCTAGTTCTCCTCGTCGAGGAGTTCCAATAGCAGTCATCGAAGTACACTTTCAAGTCACTCTATCAAGTCCGGAGGTAAGATTTCATCATAACTAACAAAACGATCCCAAACTCGGCACATCAAGATCTCTTCGCCGAGGAGTTCCAGTAACAGTCATCAAAGTACACTTCTAAGTCACTATATCAAACCCGGATGTAAGGTCTCATCATAACTCACAAAACGAGTCCAAACTCGGCACATCTCGTTCTCCTCGTCGAGGAGTACCAGTCATCATCATCATCATCATTACAACCTTTCATAAGTCCACTGCTGAACATCGGCCTCCCCCAAGGAATGCTACATAGCACGGTCATGTGCCACCTGCATCCATCGAATTCCTGCATGTCTTATCAGGTCGTCACTCCATCACGTGGGGGGTCACCCCACACTTCGCCTACCGGTACGAGGCTGCCGCTCAAGAATCTTTCTTCCCCATCGGTTGTCGGTTTTTCGAGCCATATGGCCGGGCCACTGCCACTTCAGCTTACTAATCCGTTGGGCTATGTCGGTAAATCTGGTTCTACTGCGGATATACTCATTTTTAAGTTTATCACGCAGAGAAACCCCGAGCATAGGCCTCTCCATAGCTCGCTGAGCGACTTTGAGCTTCCTCATACGGCCAGCAGTGAAGGACCACGTCTCAGATCCGTAAGTCATCACTGGCAACATGCACTGTTTGTATTTTCACCTCTCTGCAATTGGATAGGTTTCGTAGTCTGGTTCTGAACTCGGATAGCCATCGTAGCTCTACTGTACAAACCCTTCAGCACTTCGATATACCGACAGTCAACTTAGCACCACCGGAGGGACTGCAGCACCGCCCAAATTTCGACGGAATCAAAGGCTTTCTCATAGCCCACATACGCCAGACACAGTGGTAAATTGTACTCCTCGGACTTCTGTACAATTTGCCGAAGGGTATGTATGTGGTCTATGGTGCTAAAGCCCTTTCGGAAACAGGCTTGTTCGGGAGGCTGGAATTCGTCAAGTCTGCGCGCGAGACGATTCGTAATGACTCTCGAAAACAGCACGTAGACGCGGCTCAGAAGGGAAATCGGTCTGTAGTTCTTCAAGAGAGCGTTGTCACCTTTCTTGAAGAACAAGACCACTGCACTTCTGCTCCACGCCTCCGGTATAACGCCACCGTGGAGGACGGAATTAAAGAGCCTCTGAAGGACTTCAAGTACCGGTCTTCCACCCACTTTCAGAAGCTCCGCTGTAATTCCATCTTCGCCTTAGGCCTTGCCGTTTTTAAGGTGCTGGAGAGCCATTCTAATCTCTCTCAAACTGACGTCCGGGATATCTTCGGAATAGTGTCGGATAAGACTCGCTCTTGGATCGTTACTCACACTTGCGTGTGGCTCCAACGATGACGTGTACAGCTGCCCATAGAACCTCTCAATCTCACTCAAAATCAGGTGCCCCGAAAACGATGCTGCCACACTCGATCTTCAGCTTTGACAGTTGGCTCTATCTGGCAGACACATCTCTGGCAAAGACTTTGGAGCCTTGCTTCTGCTCGATCGCTTTTTCAATACAAGCTGTATTGAAGTTGCGTAAGTTCCGCCGCATGCATTTGGAGATCTGTCTGTTCAGTTGCCTGTATGCTGTCAAATTCTGTTGAAGAATGTACCTTCATCTCCCGTCTAACAGCCATGAGATTAAAAGCGTGATCGGAGAGTTTTTGTGTTCGTCTGCGGCGGGTCTTGCAGAACTTAGCTCCGACCGCATGGACAGTTTCCACGAGCTTGTCATTCATATCGTCCAGTTCATTGCAGTCTTCTAGGCACTGAAAACGGTTTTGTAACTCGAGCTGAAAGGTTTCGGAACTTTGGAACAGAGCACGAGGGGGACGGAGCGTTGACTTCATTAGACGAGACCTCTCCAACTTAACGTTTAGGTTCAGTGTGCCTCTAACCATTCGGTGATCACTACCAGTATTCACCCTCGCGATCACGGAGACATCACTGAACAGTTGTCGTCTGGTCGTCATAATGAAGTCAATCTTATTTTTTGTGGAAGCGTCGGGGCTTGACCAGGTCCACTTCCTGTGGGGCCGCTTCTGGAAGAAAGAGTTCATCATAAAGAGTCCCTTTTTCTCCATGAAGTCGGTCAGCTGATGGCTCCTTGGGTTCCGTTGCCCTATTCCGAAATATCCTTACTTTCAGCTCACCGTTCTCTCTTGTGCCTAGTTTTGCGTTGAAGTCTCCCATTAACACCGTATAGTAGGTTTTGGAGGAATGCATGGCTCTAGAGATATCCCCATACATTTCCTCCACCTCCTCATCGGGGTGTGCCGAGGTTGATGCCTGTATGACCTTCAGCGAATACCGTTTGGTGATTCTGAGTATAAGGTACGCAACCCTCGTCGACACACTCTCAATCTTTACAACGTTGTTAACGAGAGACTTGTGGACGATAAATCCGACACCTCCTTGGGACAGATGGTCACCCTCCCGGTGATAGAGCAAGTTGCTGGATTCGAGGATTACCGTGTCCTCCCCTTGTCTATCTCTTCTTCCAGCTCCACGATCTTCTCGTCAGTCCTCAGAATGCGTGCGTTGTATGTTGCCAGGTCGAGTCGTCTTAGGTGGCAACCGAACCTCCACCGGAGATTCTTAGCACCCCCTTCCCCGCCGTTACCATGGTCGCCACCGTAGCCAAGAATAGCGGGGCCGCCTGGGACTGGGGGCCGTTTATTATTGTCATTGCTCATGGAGGGTATATTGCCATAGTTGCCACGCTTGGCGAGCGGGTTGGCAACCGCAGTTTTTTTATTCTAATTTTTGCTGTTATCAGAAAATGCTGCTGCCCATCTCCTGCCTGGTAGTGGATATTCTTAACCGCCACTCCACGGCCAATCAAAGTACACTTCCAAGTCACTCTTTTAAATCCGGATGTAAGGTCTCATCATAACTCACAAAACGAGCCCAAGCTCGGTACATCTAGTTCTCCTCATCGAGGAGTTCCAGTAGCAGTCATCAAATTACACTTTCAAGTCACTCTATGAAGTCTGGGGGTAAGGTCTCATCATAACTAGCAAAACGAGCACAAACATCTAGTTCTCTTCGTCGAGGAGTTCCAGTAGGAGACACCGAAGTACACTTTCAGGTCTATAAAGTTCAAGACGTATAAGTATATTTATATATAAATCCTGCGTGCGTTTATGGGAACAAAATATTGTAATTAAAATCTGTGATTAAAAGTTAAATATTTATCTTACCTTGTTCAAGTATGTATCAAATTTGGGTTTTGGAATATTTTATATTTCTACGGCAGTCTTTTTCGTTGCAAACAAGCAATACATTATCCACTCACAACGGCGGCCGAGGCCGGAATGACGAATGACGGTTATAACGGAGTGAAACAGTGTATTTACTAAAATAAATTAATACAAGGCTCACAAGCCACCGAAAATTTCGCCAGTTTTTAGCCGAAAAATATAATTATAACTAAACAAAACAAAATCAAACTGCCATTTACATTCCATGGCTTCCCACATGATAAATGAAGAGTTTTAAAAATACATTGAGTTGAACAATTGATATTTTCAAAATTTATCGTGTTTACGAAGCCATGCGGCCTTGATAAATCCATACCATAAGACACTAAAACCCCTTCTTATGTAAAAATAGCAATTAATCGATTTAAAAAAAAAATATTAATAAGTTCAACAATCATTTATCTTTCTGACAATGTGCTTTTTATATCATTTATATATATAATATGATTGCTAGATACGATTTCATGCGACAAAACGTTAGAATCTTATTTTTTAGGCCCTAGCAGAACATACCTGCACACTTTGCGCTTACGGCATGCAATAAATAAAATATAAACGGGGTAAAATATTTTTGCCTTTATCAGCAAAAGTAAGAAAAATATTAACTTCTTCGCCCCTTAGGTCTACTTAAGTAATATTTCAATGTCCCCATTATGTAGTATCCTAAGCCTGAGTGACAGCCGCTCAAAATATATGCCGAACGCCACGACGCAGATCTTGCCGAACGCTACCAACTCAGGATAAAGCACCTTACTCAACGTCCATCTTACTGTACGGCCCGCCAAAATCATGCACAAGGCTTGACTTGACATAGACCAATAATAATTATTGATTGTTTGAAATTGTTATAGTGTGTTTCTTGTAAATTTTGTGTTATTATTTACGGAATTATCTCTTAAACTATGCGTCCAAATAACATGCCACAAAAAGCAAAAATTGTCCTCATAAAATTGTCTTGATAATGAAGTAAATTTAGTTCGTAAGGATAAATATGCCATGACTTATAATAAAGGTCATAAATCACTTTCGAATTTTCAATATTTTGTCACAAAATACCTTATTGTGGCTTATGAATATATATATAAGAAATAGGCATATGGTATTGCTGAGTTTTTTTAGTTGAAGTAATGTAGTTTATGTAGAACGTTGTATTTACGTATCAATAACCATTACAACAGCGCGCACGGCTAAATCATTTCGGGAGCACTTTTTGTTCTGACTTGATAACAATAATTTAAAATTTAAAATTTTGTACAACATATTTCAATATAAATTATTAATAATAACTCAAAGACTATTAGCTATACCTTGATCAAATTTATATGGAAGCACATGTGAAGCATCAGCATTCAAATAAAAAAAATCATACGGCTCACCCAGAAAAAAAGTAATGAGGTGACATACATAAAAAAAAAGAAAAAAATACATACAGTAAAATTGAGCACCGTCTCCTTTTTGAAGGCGGTAGAAAATCATTATGTAAAATTAAATGAGAAATGTAGCTTAATGCTATTCCTCGTGATTCTGGCTATAATATACGAGTACAATTTATCAAATCGGACTGGTACTAGTACCAGAGATTAGTGTTTTTAAACAACCTAAAAAAAATCCGAGGCAGTCATATGGGCTGCCGACAGAAGTGAAAACTCAATGATATATGCGCATACATGTACCCAAGTCGCATATATGATACGTCACGAGCATGTCGAGGTCATCGGTAACGTGAAACCATAAGTTTTTCCCCTACCAAAAATCGTTCAACGCGGCTAAAGAAGTATTCACTTCAAAAACAAAAAACTTTTCTCCTTTATTATATAATAGTATACATTTATTTAGTTTATATATTTTTATTATAAACTTTGATTTACCTCGTGTATGTATACTTAACTAATTAAATTCAAATCCACAAACGGTATGCATAAAAGTGCATTAAGGTACGAGTGCTCGCATTTAACAATCTACGTGCCGTCGCATCGCATAGATTTATTACCTACATTTTATCAATGTATTATGCCTCCCGGTGCGGTGATCCAATCGCAGAGGTAAGAAGTATTACAGATTGTGAGTAATATTTATGTTATTTATATAATAAATTATATGTGGTAGTGCCATGCTGCAGCTATATTAGTAGTATAGTTGTCCGTTTTTTTTATTTGTTTTATTCGTGCTACAACTCTCACAGAATACCAGCGTAAAATAGCAGCTTAACATTGCTGTGATTCGTATGGTGAGTGTAGAGAACCGGAGACCCATTTTACTGGAAAAGAGGCATTCCATCTTAGTCCTCACGGGTGACAGCGCATCTACATTTTGATTCTTTATTAAGGATAGATGTTGATGCATATGGGTTACAGCAACCATATACCATCAGGTGGACTGTGTGCTCGTATGCCACCCTATCCTTTTAAAAAATACCTACATTTTCAGATGTTAAATAAAATTTCTTATTGTTTGTTTTTACAATGTGGCTAATAATTGTCACTTTTTGTATAATTCTAAATCCATAATTTCTAACAAAATTTACGAATATTGTAGCTATTCCTTCCTGCAATGAATAGGTAAAAAATGATTACAGGGACTATTGAACAATTTTATTTTAAAAAATGCGCTAAGAACTCACAAGGTGTTACTCATTCACAATAATTTTGGCAATAGTGCACCTATTCCCCTCTCTAGAATCATTGTAGTATGATATACTTATACTAAATCATTTATTTATGTATAATCATCATTTATTTGCAATGGATTAAAATTTAAACATATACTGAACTCAAAAACATTTAATATTCAAAAACAAAAAATATCTGACAGAGCCATACTGTATACCTGGTGGAGCCACGTTACAGCTATATTATAGTTGTAGGAAGAGTGGGTTGGCTCGACGGGGAAAGACAACACTCGCACAGAATACTAGCGTAACATATCAGTTTAATGCTGCTGTGTTTTTTATGTTGAGTGTAGGAAATCGATGACCCTTAGTTTTTTTTATAGGATAGTGTCACCCTATCCTATAGGGATAGGGTGACAAACGTCAAAACGTTCTTCGTCCTTAGGAGTGACAACACATCTGCACATCTTTTTTTTTGTTTCTTAATCGTACATTGATGTAGATGTCTATGGGCCACAGTATCTTCACTTACCATCAGTTTTGTGTGCTTGTTTGTCACCCTTATTCTATAGAAAACAGAATTGAGGGCATTTTATACATTAAGGGCGTCCGCTGCTGAGAGCAGGATCCCGTCGTAGGTACACGCAGCGTTCTACGTACCGTTAGCGGTAGCATTAGCGTAGCGTCGCAACGCGTATAACGAGCAGCCCGCTCGACGTAGCGCAGATAGAGGTTTAAATGTTCTGTGGACGTAGCAGTGCTTTTGAATTTTGAAGAAACAGACACACGCGTGGTTACCATACTTCCCGCTTAAAGCAGTCCGCCCTAATGTTTATTTTAACCAACTTCACAAAAAAACCAAAATTCTATACTTGACGTGTGTGCTTCAACGGCTGCAAAAATTTAAATAATTATTTTTTATTAAATAAGCCATACCTCAAGCATTTTACGAAAAAGTTTCATCTCCAAGGGTCGAAAATAGGGGGGATAAAGTTTTTTATTCTATCCGCTTAGATAACATAGTGATATTGCTTAGTCCACTCAAAAGAAAAGAAAAATAAACTTTTAATAAAAGTAATAAATCTACTTCAAAAATTAAAAAGAATAAAATAATTTTAACACGATAAAATTTTATCCTATAACTTAACAAGACATTTAACCTTTAGCCACCGTGTAGTGGCAATGTAAAAACGTTCTACGTTCTCGACTTTGACGTCTTCGACTTGTGAGGGGCTGTAAGATGATAATAAACAAATTTTACCAATTTCAAGTCAGCTGTAAGAATATATCATAAAACATTTATTGTATTATTTTAATAATATAATACATATTTATATCATTCTGAAAGAGATATCAAATGCTCACTTTAATCACACACTGTAAATCTATTTTCATGAGTTTTACGTGACCAAAATGTCGAGCCATTTTCCGTTTACTTTTAGCCCTGTCCTGAGAGGGAAATGGGTGAAACTAGTTTTCCAGTTTAGAATTATTAAGTTAGTTTAATTTAATCCTTTAGTCGTTATTAAGTAAATGACATTTTCGGAATAAATACAATACATGTAAATAGATTTATATTTGATAATTTACTAGTTAAATAATTATTCTATTGCCCATTCGTGTTTAAACATGTGGTAATTTATATATTAAAACGTGAAGATAAAACTTCGTTAAGGTGAATGCGCCAGGGTAACTCGCGAAATTCAAATTATCTTACGTTTTTTGCAATTTGTAGGTCAGTGTCTGGTTGTATGTTTAACAAAATATGATTCGGGACCGT
Organism: Parnassius mnemosyne; assembly: GCA_963668995.1. Taxonomy (NCBI): domain Eukaryota; kingdom Metazoa; phylum Arthropoda; class Insecta; order Lepidoptera; family Papilionidae; genus Parnassius; species Parnassius mnemosyne. Next base: position 22,930,641 of record CAVLGL010000068.1, read on the forward strand.
AACAAGTATGTGTTTATAGAATTATAATCATTAGAATCATCAATACAATCAATCGTCTATGTTCGTAAAATCCCATTGTGTGGCTATTTCCAGAAAAACTCATTCAAAGGGATTATATGAACTTAGAGGGTTGTATTGGTGATTTTAATGATAATAATTCTATAAACACATACTCGTTATGGTCGCGAATCATATTTTATTAAACATACAACCTGACTCTGACCTGCAAATTCCAAAAAACCAAAATTTAATTTCGCAGGCCACCCTGGAGCTTTCACCTTAAGCATATTGCGCGCGCGCAAGAGTTTGGGATTTGGTATAGTTAGTTTTTATGGACAATACATAATACATGTATTAAAATTAAACATTCATGCTTACGTTTATACATGTTAATGTCAAACACATAATAGTCTGTGTCAAATAGTCGCGCAAAGTAGAAAATGTCGCCAAAATTTAAAAAAAATGTTGCCCACTAATTTAGACAGATTGACTTATCAGTCTCTATCGAGCTGTGAAGTTTTTTGATTTGAAATGTTCCTTTTTGAATAATCTGTAGAGTGGCAAAAAACGTCCTTTTTATATTTTGTTCAAATGTGCAGAGAAATAGAGCTTGCTTAATAGGTATACAAACTTAAAACTTTAATGAATTACAGTCGAATTTCGACCAATAATATTAACCCGTTAATAAACGTAAAATTCGATTAGACATTTGTAACTAGTTATATAGTTACATCTATCAAAAATACTAAGAACTGCAAGTAAATTATTATATTTCAAAAATAATCTGAAATATATTATTTAAATCATAACGCTCTGCTGAGAACATTGGAGTAACGTAATATTTCAACGTGTCATATGCAGCTGTTACTACCACCACGAACTACCAAACTATTTGAAACCACAATTTCACTCTGCCACAATCTAACGTACAACCTCATTAACTTAATTTTGTATTTCTTTAGGGCACAAATAGTAGTGCTCAATAGGAAATTAAGAAATAATTATTAATGTAAAATTTTATATAAATTATTTTTGTGTTGTATATAATATGATTCTACGAGTAGGTATACAACATTTTCTCTAAACTTTATCCATATTTAGAGCTTGGGTGAATAATATATTTTTTAAGTAAATAGTTCATCTGATTGTGCATCTCCCCCCCCCCCCCCTTTACGTCATAATACATCGCGGTTTGAGGTTATATTACATTGCCTTATTTCTGTATGCACATAAATCATTTTAGACAATACAAAGGGCCATTTCAATAAACCGTAACTTTGTTTACTTATGATGGTCCCTAACAATACTGAAAAGGGTTGAAAGCAAGTTGAATATAGCTTGAGAAATAATAAACAAAACTGTAGTTATTGCGGTGGACATACATGCAATAAATGGAATTAAAAAAAAATAGTATATGATTGAACTTAAAATTCGCGTCGATTAACTTCTATAGCTAATTGAAAAAAAAAAATTGAAGGGAACGTGACAACCGAGTACACCTAATGGTATGTGAATAGACACATATATTTATCATCAATTATGCAGATGTGTTGTCAACCCTGAGGACTAGGATGGAATGCCTTGTTAAGTAAAAAGGGTTCCCGTGTCTCATTTTACGAAACATAACATTATTAGGAAATATAAAGCTAATTTAAAGTTTAAATTAGCTTCATAATTCCTAACTTTATGAGGAACATTATTGGAACACTTCGTGGTAGAAGGAAAACTACTACGAAATACACCTGTGCTGTATTTTAGATATATGAAGCCTAAAGTCTTGGTTGCTCGCCATAAATTTCTCAGTACGTGAGCAACCTGGGTTCAATCCCCGGCGCTATAAATGAAAATTTATAATACAATTTTAAGTGTTGATTAAGCACGTGCTAGGCAATTAAGGAAAACATTGAGAGAAAACTTTCATGTATAAGGAAAAAAATATTACAAAAGACGTGCAGTCCACTCTGGAAGTAAATGACCTGAAGTAATGCGGTAGACTAATTGCTTTGTAACCTCTCAGAAATTAGAGGAGGTTTATACCCAGCAGTTGCAGGTATAAATTCTGTAACTTGTGTTGTTCAATTTTTAGTATATAGGGTTAAGAGCCTTAATTACATCGAAAAGTAAACCTGCAAAAAGCAATGTGTGTCACGACTCTCATAAAATAGACAGCTTTGATTTACATTAATTCAGAAGAAGTAGAAGACTTCTACTTAAACATTATTAAAATTTAAATTCTAATTATGGGCCTCTCCCGAAGTAGGGATAATGATCGTGTTATGACCAAATCTTAGATTATTATAAGTCATCCCGCGCTCTGACAGAGCAGCGATGACTTATCAATAATCTAAGGACAAAATGTTAAGCTTATGACATATGTCAAACTCCTAATTGCTCGTTTTTGACGTAGGTGACGTGACAAGACCATGGAGAACTAAGCTTAATATCGTCTAAACTTCTTTAACATACGAGTATGTACGTTTTTCTGAGAAAAATAATAATATATATAAGACCCCATTTTATAAATATGGAGTGGAAAACGAGCTAACAGTTCAACTGATGGTATCCAAGTAGTTACTGCAACCCCAGCTTAAATGCCACCGACTTCAAACCAAAAATACCAAAGATGTATTCCTAACCCTCACACTAAGCGGACTAAAAAGAAATTGGCTATCGTAATTATACTGACTGTCTCCTTCCTCAAAGTGTAACACGTCAGTGGGCGCACTGCTAATATAGAAGTTCAGGAAGGAAGCTACTACGTAATTTATTCTAGAAAATACGAACCGGTCTTTAAAAATATATAGAATAGCGCTTCCTCGTTCTTCGATTATAACCGTATCGTGATGTATTGACAGAAATCCGCTTTTGTTAGAAATGTCATAGCATCATAACTTTTTTTATGTCCTCAACCTAAAAAGACCGTATTATGATATCAAAACAATCACCGTAGCACATAAACTGTAGAAAATATTATATATTATATGCGCAGCTAATGTCTGTCACAGTTTTACTTCTCAAATATATATGTATAATATATTAATTATCTATGGTTTCTCTCTCTTTTTTTTTTAAATCGTTTCCCCTACACTAGGATTTACTCCTGTATTGTGCAGGAAGCTTACATATATAAACTTAACATCGACAAACATCCAGACCCGGAACAGTTATAGATAGGCCGTACAAATACTTGTTCCGTGTGGGATCCGAAAACGCGGCCCTCACCGTCACTACTCATAGCTAAGTCACTGTGTTACGGAGTCGTTCAAACTTTACACGTCAAACACGCACATGACAAATTTTATTTTATTTGAATATAACAAAATAATATAATGTACTGACAATGATTATTTCCTCTCTGACAAGCCCTCGTTTATAAATCCATTGCTGAACATAGGCCTCCCCCAAGGAATGCCACAAAGCACGGTCCTGAGCCACCTGCATCCATCGACTTCCTGCATGTCTTACCAGGTCGTCACTCCATCTCGTGGGGTGTCGCCCTACACTTCGCCTACCGGTACGAGGCTGCCACTCGAGAACCTTTCTTCCCCATTGGTTGTCGGTTCTTCGAGCTATATGGCCAGCCCACTGCCACTTCAGCTTACTAATCCGTTGGGCTATGTCGGTTACTCTGGTTCTACTGCGGATATCCTCATTTCTGAGTTTATCACGCAGAGAAACTCCGAGCATAGCCGTCTCCATAGCTCGCTGAGCGACCTTGAGCTTTCTCATCCGGCCAGCAGTGAAGGACCACGCTTAAATATAATAAAATAATATAATGTACTGACAATGATTATTTCCTCTGTGACAAGCCCTCGTTTATTTTGAAAGGTCAATTTATGCTGACATCAAGTTTAAAATATGAGCTAATAAAAAGTCGATTTTAACGGACGATGTGTCGCTGAAAAGCATAATCTAATTTTCGAACGGATCGGTATATGGTTTGAATATTCACGTTCGCACCCCGATTATCGTTAAAATTGACGGTTCTTTAAAGCGCACACTTTGTAAACCGTATAGACTTTTTACTTTGTTGGTATTCCTTCAATCTTATAATGTTATATTCTCAAAATATTATATTCTTATCATTTTGAACAATCATCAAAACAATTATTTTTGTAATACATATTAAACACTGAACGAAAGAGTTAAAACAAAATAACGTATTATTTTGATATAGATATCAATTCTATTATAAAAATATTACAAATATGTATATTTGAAAAACTTTCTCAACTTTTCATGCCAGAGGTATCATTTAAGAGGTATTTTATAACAATAACCACGTTTCGTGTTAAACATTTAGCAATGTTCAAACTAATGTTTGAAATATTGAGGTTCAATGTGTCTCCCCCACGTCAAGTTTTTAAATCCTTCTTACATGTATTATAACAAATCTTAAAAAAATATTAGGTAGCTCTCACTTCGTCGTTACGTCACAATACGTACATAGTCAATTTTATTTTATTTCTTCTACATCAGTGCAGTGCAGGAGTAAAGTTGTCAATTTTTCTCTTGCAGTACCAACTTAAAATGTTCGCGATTCTGACAGAAACGAGACTGTGTGGAAAATCGTGTTTATGATATTTATAAATAAGCTCAACTGAAATCATATCAGGCTTTAGCATAGAATGTATGACCATAACCTCCAAAATATTGCAAAATACATACGAGTTGGGACATTGCTGGAAAGGACAACGTCTCTTTAGAAGGATTAAAAAGACTGAAATACGAGTATAAGAAGTAGATTAATTACAATACATACCTTTTAGAATTCTGTAAAAAATATTTTCTTTGTAACCCGACTAGGAAAATAAAAATCCTCGCTATATTAAGGACATACACGAAACGAATTTCACTTATGGGTAACAACAACGCTTAGGGTTATCTAGCAAAGTGTCGACGTGAGTCTGTCAATACCTAAAATTCGTTCTGAAATCGATTGAATTCACTGTATTATTTTTAAATATTAAGCAAACTAAAAGTTCTTATGATTTGTAGCTATTTCAGTCCATGGATACCTAGCCATTTTTAATATTAGGATAACAGACTCTTGCAAACCACATTTTGCAAATTGTGTCAGTCGATTCTTTTAAAAGCACATTTAGAAATTTCTATATTTATACGATGTTTTTATGTATGTTGCCCGATTTTTAGGGAACGTCTGAGCTGATTTAAATGATTCTTTTTTAGGGTTGCGTAGTTACACAACAAGGAACCCTTATAGTTTCGTCATGTCCGTCCGTCCATCCGTTCGTCCGCGGTTTTGTTCAGAAACCCTAGGTGCTACAAATCTATAATTTGGCATAGTTATAAATGTTAATCACGCCTAGAAAATTGTTAAATAAAATCTTAAAAAAACATTTTTATTTTAGGTACTTTCTAATACAAATAAATGGAGTATGATTTTTTTTACCCGTCTATTCCATCACGTGGGGTCTTTCAAAAATATTGGGGATGTGGTGGAACATCATCTTTTCGATTTAGGGGTTCGTTTGCGAAATAATTAGCTTTAAAGTGGTATTTTTCATTAGAGTCATGTGTCCCTCCCTCTACCAACTAAACCGCTGTTTTTAGAAATGTGAAAAGTTTAGACGATAGTAGTATGATAAGTAGTAGTATAATGAAGTTAAGGAAAAAAAAAACTATCACAGCTAATAGCCTGAGAGCTGGCGACGAATTTTGGGAAGGTCCTTTGGGCAAGTAGAAATTATGAAAAAATATAATTTCGTCAATTGGCGAATCCAGTCCCGCGAGTCTGGCAGAGCGTTTGCGGTTATTTTGCTACTGCGCAGTATATAACATTTGCAAAAAAAATTCCTAAAAAATGTTTTTTTGGCAACTTGATTTCTATTTTATCTTTTAATTTAGTTTTTATATAATTAAAAAAAATAATCCCAGGCGTTTTTGTCGGTTATAAAGTATCACCAGACCTCTCCAAAAATATTTTTTTTTATTCCCAAAAAATATACTTTTGGCAATTTTAAATTTTAATCACGTATTTATTGAGTAATTTTTAAAAACACCTGCAAATCGCCAGACGAATTTAGCGATTGTAAACAATTCCCAGAGGTGAATAAAATTTACCAACTAATACGACAAAAGTCTTATACGTAGCCATAAGTGCGAGAAAGATAGCTTATCGAAGCATGCCAGCAGCGGATGGAGGCCTAAGCTCCTCGCGCTGTGATTGGTTATCAAGAACTTTTTTTACAGATTTTAAGATTAAATTCTTGTTTTGGGATTTAGCGCATATGCATGCGCCTACTTTATTTACTACGGGCTCGAATACCGTCGGGAGTGGTCGTTTGTTGCTACTGCTCGTGCAGAAAAATATCGATCGCCGTAGAAATACAAAATATTTCAAAAACCAATTTGATACATAGTTGACCAAGGTAAGATATTATTATTATTTTTATAATCACAGATTTCTATTACAATATTGTGTTTCACCAAAAGCACGCAGAATATATATATACGCCCCTAGCTGCCCCAACAAAGGTTGACGGGATTAGGGCCCATGAGTAATACCATCGACGGGCAGCAGAGGGACGGGGCCACAATATGGCCACGTGGAATATGTTCTATCACAATAAACAAAAAGGGGGGGCGTTATATACTACTGCCATGCAACAGGGAGAATATTAAAACGAGCTTACTTACCTATATCCAAGGCGACTGGTCCCTCAGGATTCGGTCAGGTCGCATGTGGTTGTGTGGTGCAAGGGAAATAAGGTGCTGTGATATGTATCTGGGTGTAACTGGTGGTGATTGACCTTATTAGACCTTTGCCGTCGGCAGCAGCCCGGACGTCAGCACCGCTCCAAATTAAGGTAATCTTCCGCGGCGCCGTCCACAGTCACTTTCTTCGTTCGTCACGATGACAGTCCATTAACTCTATCGTACGATTAACTAACTTACAGAAGCCACTAACTCTCGTTTGTTATAATCTTAACACACAAAACGAACACGGAGTGTCCGGATCAAAGGTCACTACCGTTTCGCGTAGCAACAGTTATTTCTAGAATATCAAAGGCCGCACTAGCCAATATTGTCGAATGCACTTATACAGATTCTGAGTCAGGCCCAATAAGTCCCGGGAAAGGCTATCCAACAAGGAATGCGCGTTACAAATCCTTGACAGTACATTTACTAGACGCCTAAACTATTCCGAGTTTCCCGCACAAAAATTGACAGCGTGCTGACGTTGGCACAGCTGGCAGACGACTCAGCTTTTTCGCTCGCGACCCGCGCGCCCTTGTCACGCTCGGCCGAACTTCAACCGGTATCGCGCCGAGCCGAGTGCCATCTGGCGTCGATTCTTGACATTAGCGCTTGGCGCGAACAATATATATATATATATATATAGTCCAAGGCGTATATATATATATATATATATATATATATATATATATATATATATATATATATATACGCCTTGGACTTTATAGACCTGAAGGTATGTCGATATCTGCAAGAGTACTAGATATGCTGTGTTTGGGCTCGTTTTGTAAGTAATGATGAGACCTTACCTCCGAACTTGATAGAGTGACTTGAAAATGTACTTTGATGACTGCTACTGGAACTTCTCGACGAGCAGAACTAGATGGGCCGAGTTTAGCCTCGTTGTGTTGGTTATAGAATATAATAGATATATAGAATAGACCTTACCTCTGGACTTCACAGACTGGCTTCAAGGTGTACTTCGTTGACTGGTACTGGGACTCATTGACGAATAGAACACATTTTTTTAATTTTTTCACTATCATTGGGCATTGTGAGTCGTGCACTTTTGGATTTTACAAACATTTTTTAAATTGAAGTTTGACATAAAGATATCAGTAAATTGGAAGTATAGTTATAAGTTTATTACTGAAAACTTATGTGTATTGAAACTACTTATTATACTACTTCTTACTATACTTCCAATTTACTGATATCTTTATGTCAAACTTCTTTGACTTCAACGTCAAAGAAGTTTGACATAAAGATATCAGTAAATTGGAAGTATAGTTATAAGTTTATTATTGAAAACTTATGTGTATTGAAACTACTTATTATACTACTTCTTACTATACTTCCAATTTACTGATATCTTTATGTCAAACTTCTTTGACGTTGAAACCTTGGTCAACTATGTGTCAAATTGGTTTTAGAAATATTTTGTATTTCTACGGCGATCGATATTTTTCTGCACGAGCAGTGGTCACAAACGACCACTCCTGACGATATTCGAGCCCGGAGTAAATAAAGTAAGCGCATGCATACACGCTAAATCAAAAAACAAGAATTTAATCTTAAAATCTGTAAAAAAAAATTTTTGATAACCAATCACAGCGCGAGGAGCTTAGGCCTCCATCCGCTGCCGGCATGCTTCGATAAGCTATCTTTCTCGCATTTATAAGACTTTTTTGTCGTATTAGTTGGTAAACTTTATTCACGTCTGGGAATTGTTTACAACCGCTAAATTCGTCTGTCGACTTGCAGTTGTTATTAAAAATTACTCAATAAATACGTGATTAAAATTTGAGATTGCCAAAAGTATATTTATTGGGAATAAAAAAAAAATATTTGGAGAGGTCTGGTAATACTTTATAACCGACAAAAACGTCTGGGATTATTTTTTTTTTGAATTATATAAAAACTAAATTAAAAGATAAAAAAGAAATCAAGTTTTTTGCAAATATTATATACTGCGCAGTAGCAAAATAACCGCAAACGCTCTGCCAGACTCGCGGGACTGGATTCGCCAATTGACGAAATTATATTTTTTCACAATTTCAACTTGCCCAAAGGACCTTCCCAAAATTCGTCGCCAGCTCTCAATCTATAAGTAGAATTAAGAAGTTAACGAGTGAGAGTCGAACAACTTATAAAATGCACTTGGATTAAAAAAAAACCGTTACCACTCCCTAGAAAATGACCTAAAACTAGCTGCATTATAACTTTGTAATGTTATTGTAAACTGTTAAACTTTCACTTATTTTCTTAGTTGGTAGTTATTGTAGGCCTCATTCAAAGTATTTATAAAATCATATAGCCTCTTGGTTTATGCGGGCGACCTCAGGATAATTTAAGACAGTGGTGGTTTACGTGAAGGTTCGTTGCGGTCATATATGTATATCTTAGCGTTGATATATTTTGATATATAGTCTTAGCGTCAACTATAATCATCTTTGTACCTTAGCATGTGAATGATTTGATGTAAATTGTATTATTATTCTCAAAATCGAAAAGTTTTAAATTTTTTCTGGAAAACCACTTCCCATAAGTCTGATTTGAGAATTAGTCCTTTAGTTACGATCTTCTTATTTGGGCCCATGTTTAGTTGTTATAGCGGTTAAAAAGCGAACTCACTTATTATGCTCATTATCAAGAAAGTTCACGTATTGTTACGGACAACTACGGAACCCTACCTCTACATTGTGCGTGGCCCTACACGCACTTGGCCATTTTTTTTTTGAAATTAAATAGGGCATGCATCAGGGGTGGTCTTTACAAATTTAAAGAAATAATTCCATCCCTAAGGTCAAAACAAAGCTGATGAACTATTTACGCGACATTATATTTAACTCCGTTTGAAGCCATATGTTTATACTTTTTATTGAAGGAAAAATTATTTATATTTAATACCTTTTTGAAACAGATTTAATCGGTTAATAGCCCATCTGTTAGACTAGATACCCCGGTCACTTTTGTTTCTTAATCGTCTATCAATGTTTCTCTTATCTTCTTCAATTAGTAAACAGAGAAAATTTGCTTCAAGATTTAAAATTTGCGTACTGTAAGGATCAATTTGTTTCACTTTTATCACTTTATTTATTTAGATAGAAAAAAAAACGTAATAAGCACAAGAAAAACATTTTTATATCGATGAAGATGTTATTCCGAAACATGTGTTCTGATTAGTATTATTTTGAAATATACCATAATCGTTACAGCCTTTCACAAATTCACTGCTGAACATCCTAAGAATGCCATGAAACCACGGTCCTAAGCCATTTGAATTCATCAACTTCTGGCTTTTCTAATTAGTAGCGACTAAGGCCGTCACTCCATTTAAAGGTTGGGCGCAATACACTTTGCTTACCAGTACGAGGCTGCCACTAAAGAAACTTTTTTCCTATTGATTGACCGTTCTTCGAGTTATATAGTTCTATATATGTATAGGCTCATTGCCACTTCAGACTTTACTGATCTCTACTCTCTCTACTTTACTGACCCGTAGGACTAAGTCTGGTTCCTCATTATGATGCCAGAAACGGCTCCAGCGATTTGGATGAAATTTTGCTTAGATAAGATTTTACTTTCCAAGTTTATCTAAGCAGCTGTTATTCCTGACAAAACTATTTTTTGTTTCTTATGTCACAATTTCTTCATTTTTTCTCAAGAAAAACAGTCATCCTCTGTTATAGTAAGCACTCTTTGTGAAGGTTCCATCATTATCGCCATGTTTAGCATGCGATTGTCGATACATCTAGCACCTTTTACCATGATCTGCATCATCCGTCATTATACAAGGAGTGACAACCGTCCTGTATGTGAGGTAACAAGTTCCTTCTAGCATTTTTACCTGTAGTAAAGCTAGGTTGCAGCTATATTGTGGTTGTAACACGAATGGATCGGCTCGGTCGGTAAAAGACCACGCTGTCACAGAATACTATTGTAAAATAGCAACTTCATGTTGCTATTTTTAGTATGATGAGTGTAGAGAACCGGATACCCTTTTCACTGGAAATAAAGCAATCCATTTTAGTCCTCATATACAATTCATCTGCATGTAAATATCTAAGAGCTGTGGCTCTTAGATATTTACATCTATTCCTACTTTATATCAGGTGGACTGTGTGCTCATTTATCAACCTTATCTATTCTATACATAAAAATCAATTTCTGGCCGTAGGCTCGCTAAAACTCAAAAACAACTCGATCGATTTGGATGAATATTTAAGTGTGTTTGGATAGGTTCCTTGTTGTTTCACATTTGTACCCGGTAGGTGGCGCTAGTGTCAAGATGCAGAAACCACCTGTGCGAAGCCGGAGCGGATCGCCAGTATTATTTAAAAAAATCGAAGTGGCCTTTAATGATAAACAGACAAATGTAGTGATGAATTCCCTATCTTTCACTTATTTATTACAGCACTTCACAAGTTCACTGCTGAATATAAGCCTCCCCCAAAAACTGCCACAAAGCACAGTCCTACCCCACCTGCATTCATCGGCATTCAGTTGTTCCCGTTGTTGCCTGTGTGCAGCATTACACTTGAGAAAGTTGAACAAGTGTAATTTAAAAGCCTGCTGCAGTTATTTGCTGGAATATAATCCACATATTAAACCTTGATGACATAACACAAGAACTCTTAATACAACAATTATTTTTAATGAAATAGAAGGGAGAACATATCTCTATATATAAAAATCAATTGCTGTTAGTCTCGCTAAATCTCGAAACTGGATCAACAGATTCTGATGAATTTTTTGTGTGTGGTTCCCTGAATGGTTTAGATTCACAATTGGACGTGGTAGGTGGCGCTGTTCTCGAGATTCAGAAATCACCCGTGCGAAGCCGGTGTAGTAAACAATACTTTTCTAACTTGATGAGATAAATGAACAAATCATTCATTCATAAAAATCAAGACTTTTAGCTTTCAGTTTTATGTAAAAATATAAAGACTACCAAACTCAACGTAACAAATTTTATGAAGATGTTATCTCCAAAGCCTTCATTACCCCTTGATTTTATAGAGTAAGTTTTAGTACTCATAAATTTTATAGAGAGCTTTCTTGATGTAGTGTGCTAGTGATTTTATCAAACATGCTTTATAAATGTTTTTATTTGTATATGTTTCGTTTTAATAATCATTGTTTTACCCAAACATATTACAGTTAATACAAATAAACAAAGATCGGTTATAGACCATATAGTATTTTTATAATATTTTTATCTTGTAAAACAGACAAATTTGTTTTTTACAAGTAAATATCCGTGATTTCACTCGCGTAATAGTTATATTATATTAATTATGTTATGTTTATTATGTACTCGTACTTACTAGACAATTATGCCCACTTTATATCATACAGCATAGTATAAAGAGGGCAAGATGTGAGACCTCGAGTCTACACATCCGTTATAATTAAGGTAAGACGCCTATGCGTTATAGAAATGGTATAGAACACTTACCTAGTTTACAAAAACGTTCAATTATTTTGAAATAGAAAAATTATTCCATAATAAGAGCAGAACCACTCTGTACTGCAGCGTACTGCAACGGGTGTCGGGTTGATCTGAGGAGTTTGACGTCTCAATGTCAGACACATACAATTTTAAACTTTAACTTACATAACTTTAAAATTCTTTACGTGATACAATTAAATCCCTAACACGTATGATAAATTTGATAACATAGCTAATAACATTACCAGGCGTAAGTCTTACTGAACAAAGAGTTAATCCTCCCTTATTTCAGAGGCTTTCAAACAAAGGCTTACGATGACTGCTCAGACTATTACGACAAATATTTCAAGTATATATACGAGTTAAATCTTTTATTCCGGAAAAATGATATTTAAATAACGAACACTTTTGTGTTTGCTTTGAGATAGGCCAGTATAAAGAAAATCTAAACAATAAGTGCTACAAAAATTTGCTCAAGGAACACTCGACATGTCATTCAAACATTTTTTAAAAAGGTTACATTTCACAAAATTCTGTCTTTAGGTACCAGAATACTTCATAGTTTACATAAGGCTCTTTAGCCGAAAATTGAACCCTCTAATTTTTGCAAAAATATGTAAGTTACATATAACATGAACACTCACGCCTGTCAGCCAGAGGGGTTCCTGGCACACCTCTCTCGCTTCCTACACATCCATATACTATGCTCGTCGGTTAAGGGTATTTTTAATTTGGCCTATTTTCAAAATATCTCTAATTTGGTAGGTAAACTTTCGCCGAGGGCGTCCCTTCCCGACTCTACCATTCCCTTCTGCAACATAAATTTGCTTTGTCACTCTTTCCTCGTTAATTTTTTCTACATGACCAAACCACCGAAGTATTCATTTCTTAATCCTAGTCACAATATCATCTTGAAAACCACACTCTTCCCTTATCACACAATTTCTCACCCTGTCATTCAGATTCAGCAATATGGTAAGTCTATATTTTTATTGCACAATGCTGGTATAATAAGGATTAAGTACTACAGGACCCCCAGGAGACTTCCTAAGAACGTCGTTCCTTAAAGAGGATGATCACTTTCCCCCTACACCCTCCCTTCCACAGGGAAGGGAATCCAATTCACGAACACTGTTACACACACATTCAAATACAATACTAGTACAGACCACTAGGGCACACTGCGTTCGCCGGCAAACGCGTACACGTGGTTAAATATCTGTGACACGGGGCGTTTTTAATTTTTCGAGCCGTTTCGATCATCCCGATAGTGGTACAAGCCGTGGTTCGTAGCTCCTTCTAAGTGGCCCTAGAATCACATGGCTCGACCGATTCTGATCAAAAACACTGTGTGTGTTTGAAAGGGTCCCTGAATTGTTTAAATTCACAATGGAACCCGATAGGCGCTGTTGACAAAATCTAGAAATTACCCGTGCGAAGAAGGGCGGATCGCTTGTATTTTATAAAAAATTGAAGTAGACTTCAAAAAAATTAAAAAGAATAAAAAGGATTGTGTTTGCTGTATTTTTTTTTGTGGTAGACTTTTACTTTAAATTAAGTCTAATTTAAGTTTTATTGTAAGTGAGGCGACTGCAGTCCAGGGGCTGGAGTGGCCCAGGACTGCAATCGCCGTTGCGTCGCTTAGCGCTGCGTCGCCACCGATAGAATCGTTGCACTCAATAGCTCGTATGTCCTCGCTTACGAGTCTATTTCGATGAAACTGTAAAGGTCGCAAGGCCAACATCATACACTTTAAAAAAAATAGAAACGAAAAGGATTAATTGTCAAATCAATCGATATATATATTAATTTAGATCTACTTTAAACTTTAATAAATTGCAATTTATTCGCTTTAAATGGTACTTTTATTCATATTTCTGTTAATTTCGAAACAGGTCCGATTAGTTATGTATCTTTCTTTATTTAAATCACGCTTTACTGATTGACAGACTATACTCTGACGAAATTTGTGCCCTATTCTCGACGCAGCGTTACATATTTGTACATATAAATTTTTTTTACATATTTGTAACGCTGCGTCGAGAATAGGGCACAAAGTTCGCGATATATTTACCGCTATTCACAACATAAAATGCAGCTGCCGTCATCATATACAAACGATTAACCCAATTTAGGGTTTCGAGTTTGCGAACGATTGCATAACACAGAATTGCGATAAACGTATATAACGTAAATAGTCTTATAGTGCTTTTCAGTACACAATAAGCGGAAAGCAGTAGTATTTTAATCCCAATCACTATAAAAATCACGCAGCTTACATTTAAACTAAACTATATTGTTATAAATTAAAAAAAATATATTATTTGGGAGACTAATTATTAGAGGAACTTAATAACCTGTGATACACTAGATATTGAACTCGCAAAAGAACACCTTCAAAATATACAACCATAGCGTCAGATCTATTAAGAGCTGTTTACGTTAAGAACAATAAAAAATTGATACCCATATCATTTTTTTAGGGATAATATTTTTATACGTGGTTGCTGCAGCTATATTATGGTTGTACTCGATCGCCTCGACCGGGGTAGGATCACGCTCTCACATACTACCATCGTAAAATAGCAGATTATTGTTGCTGTGTTTTCTGTTGAGTGTATAGAACCACATACCCTTTTTACTGGAAACGAGGCATTTCATCTTAGTCCTCAGGGATGACAACGCATCTGCATTTTAATTCATAATTGAGGGTAACTTACCATCAGATGGACTATGTGTTTTTTTGTTACCGTCATTCTATAATAAAACATTAATGTAGATAGAGTAATAATTACTAAACACAAATGCATCATCAACTAATGCCTCCTTGGAAGAGGTATTTGATACAGAATTGAAAAGCCGTTGTCCGGTTCCTAATCATAGATTGTTTTTGTATTGATTTTGAAGAAGTTAAAAAGCGTCAACAGGCTATCTTGCGGCGGAGTTTTTCTACTTTTTTATAATTATAAGAAAGTGTTTGACCACAATTCCACCTGGTGTTTGTTGATTAAGCCCTGATGGCAACTCCCACTGCCTTAGCGTAAGTTGTCCGATAAGGTAAGAGGCTGCCCCGGCGTGAATGTACCACAGCACCCTTGCGCGGACACCTCGATTTTTCTTTGGCATGGACTCAATGAACCGCCCACAGTTGAGGTTCGAAGAAATTTCAACCCCTAAAACTGAAGGCAGTCACTCTAAAGGTACATTGGGGAGTAAATGGTCTCCTTTTAGCAGTGAAGATTGACATCACCCCATTTGGAGACTGCCTGCAGTACCTTTTTTCTAGAATTTGGATTTTCTCGCGAAAGCTTCAATCATAATTTAACAAGGAGAAAGAAAATAGAAATAATTCCGTCCCCTTTACACCGTGAAAAAAATATACGCAAATAATTTTGTCATCATTGCAACGTATTTTCAGGATATTACTCAAAATTTTGCAAACAAGTTTCAAACTTTATCAGCTTAAAGTTATTTTGTTCCCGAACACATGTCGACTGCAGTTGGTCTGAAGTTGCGCTCACCTGCCACTTACTTCAGGCAAATACAATTTATACCCCAAGGTAAACTTCTATATCAACTGCCTTCTAATAGATAAAAACCTTATCAAATACAGCTTACATATTGTTTAGTTAAAAAGAAAATCTGACAAATTATTATGTTTTTCTGTTTTAAAATGCTCTCAAAAATAAAAGCAGACATGATTGCAGCGGTGGGACGTTTATAGGTTACTTTTCTGTACTAATATATTAATTTATCAGTAGTTGGAGTATAGCGGGGTTGTAAGCAGAGCGTGTATGTGGTATGAAAGCCATATTAGTTTTATAATCAAATACTCGTACAATATCATGTATAAAAGTTCTGCTCTGTCGGTATTATTATAGTGTGGCGATTTGATATATTAGTGTTATCTGGCATGGAATTACTTAATAGGCTTTTTTCTGAGAATAATTAAAATTTTCGTCAAATCCTTATCGTATGTAGACTGCTTCTTTACTGTTTAATATGTGTATTTCCATTTCTGAGAAATATATAGTTCAATATGCA
Organism: Parnassius mnemosyne; assembly: GCA_963668995.1. Classification (NCBI taxonomy): domain Eukaryota; kingdom Metazoa; phylum Arthropoda; class Insecta; order Lepidoptera; family Papilionidae; genus Parnassius; species Parnassius mnemosyne. Next base: position 22,946,860 of record CAVLGL010000068.1, read on the forward strand.
AACAAAACACTCACGCCTGTCACTCAGAGGGGTAGGCAGAGACTACGGACTTCCATTTGGCGCGATCCTGACACACCTCTCTCACCTCCTTTACATCTATATATTTACGCATTTACGCTCGTCGGTTAAGAGTACTCCTAATCTGGCTCATTTTCAATGTATCGCCGATTTGATCGATAAACCTTCGTATAGGGCGTCCCTTCCCGCCTCTGCTATTCTCTTCTGCAACATAAATTTGCTTTGTCATTCTTTCCTCGTTCATTCTTTCTACAGGACCAAGCCGCCAAAGCATTCCTTTCTTAATCCTGGTCATAACATCATCTTGCAAGCCACACTTTTCTCTTATCACACCATTTCTCACTCTCTCATTCAGATTCATCCCTAGCATATATAGATAAATAATATTTATTGAAAATCATGCTTATGTTTAATTTATCACTGTTTCGGAAGTTACCTCTGTCCTGGGTAGAAGCAGCAAGATACCCAGCGGGACATTTTTTAACATAACAACTGTTTACTAACATATATCATGTTACACATTTAACTTCACAAAACAAATTAGAAATTACCTGGTAGCCATCATCTTATTCCCAGGGGGTTATTATAATCCATACATTCCTTCAAATTCTTGATATTGCTGTGTAATAAAGTTTTTGAACTTGGTGAAAGACGAATTTTGTATATTTTCTGGGATTTTGTTGCAAGATGTCGACATCGTCACAAAAATGAATTACTGGCTCTGTGAAGTCGTGTAACTGGTACTACTAGCTTGTCTATCTGTTCCTAGTATTTATTTACAGAGTGAATATCACTTCTTTTAATGAATTGCTTATATTTTTGTGTTCATATATTACATTTCTGCAATTGTATTTGGAGGCCAAAGTTAATCTATTAATTCTCTTAAATTTTTGTCTCAGTCTCTTTAGGTTTTTAATCACAGATTGCTCTTATGGCCTTCTTCTGCAAAAAACTAATAATTTTAGTGTCAGTCGCGTGTCTCCATAGTAAAATACCATACGAGATTATACTATATAAATAGCTAAAATAAGCTAGTCTAGCTGTTCCAACACTGTGGTTAGATTTCTAATCATTTTTACAGCCATTTTTTTTATAGGATAAGGGTGACAAACGAGCACACAGTCCACCTGATGGTAAGTGGTTGTTGCGGCCCATAGACATCTACAACTATCTTCGTTTGCGAATCAAAATGCAGATGCGTTGTCACCCGTGAGGACTAAGATGGAATGCCTCATTTTCAGTAAAAAGGGCCTCCGGCCACCTGCACTCACCAAGCGAAACGCAGAGGTAAACCTCTACTTCACGCTGGTATACTGTGAGGTCGTGGTACCACCCCGGTTCGAGCCGGCCCATCCGTGCGACAGCAAAAGCCGCCACGTGTCTCTACCAGCCTATGCTTCAGAGCTAAATTTGCTTTCGCATCTAGCGTGATCCCAAAAAAGCGGTGGTATCTACAAGACTCAACTCCTCCCCATTTAAAATTATATTAGTATTTTAATGTCTGACATTTAGGGTTACGAATTTCATACATTTAGTTCTAGTGTAAAATTTCTAAGTATAAAATTCTGCTTCATCGATTTAGATGTCATCGTATATTTAAATGGCAAAATATATTAGGCTTGGAACGACTAACGATGATCAAACTGACGACTACGTGCATTTGAGGCACGGAGGTGAATACCGCCAACTTCCTCACTTGGGACTTCTACCGAGAACTTTTTGATATTAAAATCCTATAACTGATATTCGGCCCAACCCGGGATTTAAACCCGGGACCACGTATTAGCAGTCTAGAGGTAAGTAGTACTAGAGGTAAGAAGTTTTAACAAGTTAATCTATAATACTCTAGAGGTAAAAGCTATCAAGTTTATTTTGGCAGTTTTCTGCGAGTTAACTATAAGATTTAATATAAAGCGCATATCAAAATCTAGCAAACTTCAGCTACTTTTGTTGTTCGTAAAATTAGACAGATTGTGAAATAAATAGCAAAATTAGTATTCACTCACTCACTACATAACAAGTCCACTGCTGAATGGAAGCCCCCGTATATTGCCTCAATGTATGATCTTAGGCCACCTACGTCTTTCAACCACCTGCGTGTTTTAAAGTCTCCATCTAGTAGGATTCGTACAACATTATGTTTATCAGTAAGAGGGTACTCCTCGAGAACAATTTTTCCTCCTCAGTTGTCGGTTCTTCGAGCTATAGCGGCTATAGCCGGTCCATTGATACTTCTTCCTAATAATCCACTTAGCTATGTCAGTAATTTTCGAGATTATATCCCGCAGAACCGTGCCAAATTTCGTAATATGTAAGCAAGCTGAGTTCTGAGTATGGCTGAATATGATTCACAGGCAGTAGAGCTCGCATCTTGCTTAGGAGTCTGTCTGGGTATTTATTACTACCAGTAAATAGTAATGCACCTGATCTTGTGTTTCGGATCGAAATCTAAGAAAATCACGATGGGTTGTGAATATTCCATGTTGGTCCTCTTGGCTTAGAACGTATCTATATCCTCTTTAGTTGAAGTTTGTTAAAAGAGTCCATGGGCTTTAGTAATTAATCATTATTCGGTGGATTACTTATAGATACGTTTTTCACTCAAATATTAATAAAGAAAGAGTTAGTTCTTTCTCACTCGTGCCTTCGTGGCTTTGGTTATGATCGGTTATAGCAATTTACCGCCAAGGACTTCATCGCCACTTACCATCAGGTGGGATTGCAGTCAAGGACTGGCCTATAATAATTAAAATTAAAAAAAAATACTTTTGATAGTTTACGATCTGATTGCAGGAAATATAAATGTTGTTTATGGGAACAACTGTAATTATCTATACTTTTATATAATTAATTCTATCTCACAATGTAACTATTATCTTTAATTTCCGTTTTGTCTTCAATAAAGTAAATAAATAAATATAAGTGGGGCGGCTATTTTGACGTCAATGCTGAGTGTAATTTATGACCGGATATTAATGAGGTAATCACTGCGCCGCATCCGATGAAATTTGACCAGGATAGGGTACAAAATCACCCATTTATTTTAACAGCAAATATTGCAACAACCATTTTGGGGCTCGCGTTATTTTTAATGGAGTTTCATAGTCTTTTGCGCGTTTTGGTTCTCAATGATAGCAATGTACTTACTGTTAATTATGTATGTAAAGAAAACTATCAATCATCACAAAACATATAATATGCTCTTAAAAAGAAATAATAATTTTTCGGCTTACTTACACTATACTTATCACATGCGCTAGTGAATAGTTGCAAATAATATTATTATTGCATTATAATCTTTGATGTGTATTTTATTAAAATCTATTTATGTTCTGTTGTTAATTTAGATGTATAATAATAGTGAGGTTTACCTTTATATTTACTACTATTTACTATTATTTATATAAGGGTAAACCTAACTTCACACAACAAAATAAATGTTAATAAAATAAGTAAGACGAATAATGATTATCTCTTTTTAAGAGTATATTATATGTTTTGTGATGATTATAAATACAAACTAATACAAAGTAAAAAGAATAGCATTATGGGTTATGGCACCGACGCGGGCGCAATACCCTTCACTGGCAACCTCACCCGCTTCTTCTCTTAAGCCTTAAAATAGCGTTCTGTACAGCGATAGAGACGTAGGTACTTTAGGAAGCATTTAAGTTTTGTGTGAACTGCATTCCTTCTAATATAATAAAAACTATCATAATTAATAATAATTAAATGTTAGAACGGGACTTATAGGTCCCATGTTTATGTGAGACTAATAACATAAAATAATGTGCCAACTGTGATTCTTGCCATTAAAAGGTCACTATTAGGTTTGTAACTGATAACGGGCTAGCCACCATTCACGTTCTTCACAATTTTCCACTTAACCCCATAATTTTGGCTAAAAGTGGCTCGAATAGTTAGTTGTCATTTGGACTCAGCCTAGTCCCTTTGGGTATTGCAGTTGTGACGCTATGTAAAATTAATAATTGTTGGCATCTTGTGATAATGTAATGTATGTAAGCAACACTTCAAATGTATTTAAAAAGATCGGTACTTTCGCAAAACTGAAAGCGCCTTGGAACCATTGCATTTACTTCCTGCTTTCTCCTGTGCTTCGTTAATAAACAAAAGTAACAAGCTAAAGCATATTAGCACCGACTGCGATACCTTATATTGCCTATTACTGCCGTAATTTAGTAATTCAGACGGTAAATTGCAGCTGCCGCAAACAATTTCGAGTGATTAACCCATTACAGCACAGCCGGCAGCCAGTCACCCACACTACCTAGGCTCATTAGGTTCTCCAATAACATTTTATTTCTTTTTTGTTTTTTATTTCATATTATGGCAGAAAATTTTGCGAAGATGTTTCCTACCTCATGGTAAAAATATTGCATTATACAATTTTCATTTAAGTTCACAGTAGTGCGACGTTTATAAACTGCAACTTTACTTTATTTTTATACTATTTCAGGTGTAAAAATACCTCACTCTCACTGTAACAACATCCTTGTACCAGTACTAGTAGTTATATCAGAAGATGTCTACGTCCACCGCATCCACTTACCATCAGGTGGACAGTGTGCTCGCTTGTCACCCCTTACTTATATACAATAATGTTGAAGAATTTCTATGCAAGAATAAAGTTTGGTGACCATAAACTTAGTTTAAAGTTGGTGATGATTTAATTTATCGTGAACTACTCGTGGACGTGAATCTAATTACAGAACAGAAATACTGTTGTACATTTTACATAAGAGGGCTACAACGCAAAAAGGTGTTCATTTTGATAAAGAAATGCAACACATAATATATAAAGTCTACGCCAAACTTTGTTTTTTAAAATGATGGATGCATTGCATACATACATTGCGGCAATTTTAATTTAAAAAATGCCGCAATTAATGTGTGTGTACTTTGAAAGATTTAAAAAAAAATATATCAACATCGAGACCTCCGTGAACTTTTTTTTTCTTACAGGACGAGTTCTTTAATATTGTTTAGACAAGTACAGTATTAACTAAAGACGCCGTAACATCCGTTACTTCACAAATATCCGAACAATCTTAATAAAACAGAAAACTTCTTATCTTCATACACTTAAGGATTTTGACGCCATTTCTATTCAAAAAAATAAACTAGAAAAAATTGGGATAAGGGGCACCAAACTTTCTATTTAAAGATTTTCCGATGAGTAGAAAACAGATGGTCAAGCTGAGTCAATATTACATTATAATATTGGTCCTCCTGTGGCGTACCCTAAGGAAGCCTCTTGGGCCAAACATTATTTTTAATAAATACACTTTTAAAGCCTGATGCTTTAAGACTAACACATCTGTAGCCTTCTTTAAGTTTGGTTGCAGGTGTCCATTAGAAGCGATAACTTCTCACCAACAAGTAAACCGTTAGCTTGTCTGTCTACTAGTAATATAAAAAGTATGCATATTAAATTTTTACCTACATATTAAAAGTAATTTATATTTGTATTTTTTTAAACAAAAAGGGGCAAGCGCCCATTCACTCCAGTACTTGACCTAGTTATCCCGTGTCAGGAAAGTTTTTTCTTTACTGTCTATAACAAGCTATGTGCTGAATGGTATATATATATATCTTTATTTATTGCGATTTTAGGCAAATTTTACATATAAATACTTACTACTAGGTACTTAAATTTACCCATATCGTCTCCGTGGGGCGTAAACGCTGACAGAGGGAACAAACCAGGAGATGGGCAGCAGTTTCTTCCTAATTACAGCCTAGAAAATAAAAACTGCGACTAAAGGTTGGCAGCAGCGGCAACTATGGCGATATTCCTTATTAGGCAATCTATGGGAAGACTTATGTTCAGCAGTGGATTTTGATAGGCTATCACGAATAAAAAATGTTATAATAGGACTTCAAAATAAAGCACTTTAAATGTGTTGTGAAAAAAATAAACTATAATTCAAAATTCTCACACAAGGCAAGTAAGGTTAGCGAAATTCCGTAGTTTGGGGAATTTCCTAATTTTAAGGCCCTTCTTGTTGTTGGTATGGTATGGTAAGTATGGTATACGGTTGTAATATATCTATATAAAATAATAATGTTATAATGATAAAAAATACTTATATATTATATGACTTTCTGATTTGTAATAAAGAACTGTATCGAAATAAGAATATACTCCTAACTTTTAATCTCACAAGTTCTAGAACTGTAGAAGGTATGATTTTGTGTCATATTACACACATAACAGGCGGACAAAACAAAATTGTACGCGTTTTTTGTTTGACAGCGAAACCCTAAAAAAGAACTTTATACTGTTTAGACGGGCAAGATATATTTGAATTTAATAAAAAATTTACATCAGCCGTACAAAACGGGTCTGACATTTTTCCGTCCCATTCAAATTGTGATAATGAATATTGCATGCGGACGCTGCTGTCAAGTGCGTCAACTTGTATTTCTATATGTCACCATTAGGTTAGATCACCGCAACAGTAATCAATCGATAGCTGTGTCACCTTGCTTGTTTCAAGTCATGGTTACTTCAATAGTACTCTATTGTTATTCGGAATTCATAAACGCATACGTAACTATTAGTTCTTAATACAACAGCCCCCGGTTTAAATTTATAGTATGGGAAAAAACGGAGTGCGATTACCAATAGCACCAATGAAATTGTTAATTTGTAATAGAGAAGTTGCATGTTTTTTATATATTTTTTTAAATATACTAATAATTTTTAGTAAATTTTCAAAAAAAAAAATTAATAAGAAATAACATAATTATATATTTTATAAAATTAATATTATAAATAATTATTAAGAAAAAACAAAAATAAATAACAATTGATTTTTCATGTAATTTTACAATTAAAAATTATTTTTCTAAAATGTAAATTCAAGCGCCTGTGATGTCATTATATCGCTTTAGTAACGCCACCACATGGTGAAATGATAAAACATGCATGTTTACGTTGTCAAAATTAAAAAAAAATTGTCATTGCATAATACAGGTTATATATGTTTTGTTATGGCACATGGTAATCCGCTTATTTCCTTGTATGATAAATTATAAATATTTTAAGCACTTAAGAAGCGTAATGGCGACGTCGCGGAGCACCATTACCTAATTGTGAAATAATAAAGGAAAATGTTACACGAAAAACGGCATCCAACCTTAAACACCGAGTTGTGAAACCAACAGTAAAATCGTAATTTGGCAAATCAGGTACAGCTGTCGCCAAGCACATCGAGATATTAATACATTCGGTAACCCAAACCGACGGTTCCCAATCAATAGAAAAATTAATTAACTTTGTTTTGTGGATATAGGAAAGCGATGCTTTCCATATGTCCAATGTAGAGGCTTATTAAATTTTAAATTTATCATGGTGTAAAAGGTATATAATAAATTCTCGTTCAAGAAGCATTCTCACACGTACACGGTAGATCCTGTTTTTTTAACTAGTGAGGCTCTGGTACCGACTAGTGGTGGTATATTAATTCGCACTGAAATCCTATAGACTTATGCCATGCTGGGTGTGCAGCACTAATACAAGTTTCGACTCTGTGCTCACTAGCTCGCCTGTCCAGGTTATCAGGTGCATATTATGGTCTAATAATTTAATAAGTTTGTCATATGCCTTTTTATTCCCTAAATAGAGTAACGACCTAGTAAGACATGCAATAAATGTAGGTGCAGTAGCTCCGCGTTTTGTGGCATTCCTTTAGGGGGAGTATGTTCTACAGTGTGGATTGTGAAGAGATGTAATGTTGTTAGCAATAGGTGTTCGACAAACAAACAAACAGGCTCCGTGGTAACTCTATGTGTGTTGCGTATTGGTAATTTGCACGAAACACTAATGATGTTGCTCTAAAATGAAATCCACGCAAGCGAAGCCGCGAAACAGCTAGTCTACAAGAAATAGCATATATAATTCTAATATAAATATCAAATTTACTTTGGTGAAAACATTTTTCATGTAAAACGTTCTTTGTTGGCACTGAGAATAGGTACGAAAAATGTCAGGCCCGTCGTATGTCAGTGACGTTAATATTTGATCATATGGGAATATATGTTTTCCTTCCGTTACATATTCTATATGTAAAACGTAACATAAACCTTCGTGAATTTTTTTTTATTTCAAATAAACTGTTAGATATTATCGTCGGAGTGACAAATTCTATTACTGTTTGTTATTGATTTCAATTTTAAGCGTAAACCTCCTTCAAATGATCTTTTTTAGTTCTTAATTTTAGGTTCAAATAAGTTTTATTCTCATTAAAAATAATAATTATCACTTACACGAGAACTTAAGATTTAAAAATACAAAAGATTGTACACATACGTTGAACTTAAGATACTCATATCGCTTTTTGCACACAGCTATGCTAGATTCATTACGTTTTAACAATGCTGCACAGAATAAAATTTAACAATAATTGTGAGTTGCATACTTGTGTAGTTTAGACTAAAATAAGCAGAGTTGTGAAATTTTTTGCATAATAATAGGACAACTATACGTGATCAATTTTTTTCCCCCAACTAGTCCTTGTTTTCGGTATGGTTAAATGGTCAACTCGGCGAGTTTCACTTTTGTAGGTTTTTCTTTGTGTACTAAACATGATTTTAGAGTGTATATTTTTTATTTAGTATTTTGTAAATGAGTAAGCCTCGTACCGGTAGGCGAAGTGTATGGCGTCCCTCCACTAGATGGAGTGATGACCTGGTAAGAATTGCAGGAAGTCGATTTATGCAGGTGGCTCAGGACCGTGCTTTGTGTCATTCCTTAGACAAGGCCTATGTTCAGCAGTGGACTTGTAAAGAGCTGTAATGATGATGATGATGACGATAAAATGAGTTAACAAGTAGTATACTATTGTAATTAATTTATATCAGTTTTGTTTCTATGTATATTTTCCTCGTAGGTGTTGAATACGGGTAGTGAAATGGCATTTTAATTAATTTGTTTTGCGCAATCTGTAGTTCTGATAACTTTGTTTTGGAGGTGCAGTCCCATTCCTCTATGAGATGTAATAAATGTGGTTTAATTAGAGAATTTTAAGTGGTTAGATTACCTCTACGAGGAAGGCATCGAAAATTATTTCTAAATAAGCCCATGAGGCGTGAAAGTATATTTTTTATATGGTCGATAGGTAAATTCCATGTTAAAAAATATTTCTCGTTATTTTTGGTTTAAATGTATATTATACATTTTTAGAGGTAGATGAGACGGAATTTTCTTGTTTTTAGATTTAAAAATGACATAGGAAGATTTTGATTCGTTGATTTTATGAAGATTGTAGTGAAACCAGGTGTGGAGTGTATTGATATCTTCTTGAGCCTGTGTAATAAGGGCATGTATTGTTTATTCAAAGTAAAATAGGCATTTATCATCCGCATACAAAGTGATTTAGCATGGTGGTTGTCGTGAAGCGACAATTAAAAATAAAAGAATCTAACCTAACAGCAACAAAACAACAAAAATACTACAAAAACAAATAATATATTTAAGATTCAAAAGATATTTACAATTTTATATAGTAAAATGGGGTATGAAGATGAGGATGGATGTCGTGATTTACAAATTTTATTTAAAAAAAGGTAATAAAAAAAAGGATTAGAGTCGAAGTTGAGTCTGAAGATCCAAAGTGTGCTCTCAGTACCTGGAACGAGCACGCACGGCGTAGGTGAGAAGGCGTGGGCGTCTCTAGGCGACGACCTCAGGTGAATGCGGTGATTGCAGGATCCGGCGATTCCAGGCCAGACAGGGGCTTGCAGGATCCTCAGCGACTTCAGACAGGACAGAGGCCTGCAGGATCCGGTGACTTCAGGCGGGACAGAGGTTTGCAGGTTCCGGAGACTTCAGGCGGAACAGAGGGTTGCAGGTTCCGGCGACTCCAGGCAGAGCAGAGACTTGTAGGATCCCGGCGACTTCAGGCAGAGCAAAGGCTTGTAGGATCCGGCGACTTCAGGTAGAGCAGAGGTTCGTAGAGTCCAGTGGCTTCAGGCAGGACAGAGGCTTGCAGGATCCCGGGGCAGTGCGGCCCCGGGATAAGGCCTTTAGGAGATGCTTCGAACTCGAGAACTGAAGCGAGACTGCATTTCCTCACCGATTGTTCGGCTTTTATACCTTTCTAGACAGAACGGAAAAATTATTTAAATTAAACGCAAATTTTTTGTAAATGGTCAAGAGGAAAGAGTATTTATGTAGAATTATCGAAATAGAAACAACAGACCGGTAGCAAATTTGAATATAATTGTCATAGCGACCAAATAAACAACGATGTCCAAACATGTCAAATTTTGGTTTTAGGCTTGTAATAGAAAAACGGCAAGATTTAAGTGAAAAATGAGATATTATTGATATAGGAAAAAAGGTAGCGCAACTGCACGCACAAAGCCCGAAATTGCAGAGTTACGGAAAACTAAATAAAAGATCGAAAAAAGGTAGACTCCATTGACACCAATTTAAAAGTGCTGATAATGTGAAAATACGAAGTAGAAATGATTTGTTATTGTGTTCTTATGGTTTAAAATCGTTACAGGATCCTATGGAAATAAAGGTGATGTAAAATATCCAGTTTTGAGGTGAATGCAGAAAATCGAAACAGAATGGAAAAATGAATTTAAAATTTTAGAGGTAGATGAGATGGAATTTTCTTGTTTTTAGATTTAAAAATGACATAGGAAGATTTTGATTCGTTGATTTTATGAAGATTGTAGTGAAACCAGGTGTGGAGTGTATTGATATCTTTTTTAGCCTGTGTAATAAGGGCATGTATTGATTACTCAAAGTAAAATAGGCATTTATCATCCGCATACAAAGTGATTTAGCATGGTGATATATTTTTAATATAAATGAGAAAATCAGAGGACCCAGTGTCACAGAACCTGTAATTTTGTTATCCCGGGGGTTTCCCAGACCCCGATTACGATTTTGGAGTCGAATTGTTCGGATCAAATTTTACAACTGAATTTTAAAAGTACGCCTAGCTAAGTGACGTAATTCTAAATCCAATATCGCCATATCGGATTTATAATGAAGTCAATTTCCTTATTGTGTTTCGCTCATCAAGCCCTTTCATTTGATGCTCGTATCATAGGGGTTACTATAAAAATTATAAATCGCCATTTTTGACGTCCGCCATATTAGATTTAGAATAACGTCACTTTATTTATTGTATTTTCCTTATCAAGTTCTTTCATTTGATACCCGTATCTTAAGTGTTGCTATGAAAATGATAACTCGTTATTTTATAACGTCCGTCAAATTGAATTAAAATAGCGGCATTTAAGTAGTCGTTCATTGTCACAAAAATCAAACGTGTGTGCCAAATGCTACCTCAATATCTTTATTTATAGTGTAAGTGGGTGAAATATTGATTGCAAAATTCCAGGATATACATACAAGTAAAGTTAAATAATAGCTATTAATAATTGAAAAAAAAAACCTAAAGCAATCGTTTTACTATCAATATTGGATTTTATTTTAATTATCAAGACAACAGTCGTTTCGTATCAGATTCTAACATCATTCAATCTGTCTTTTTTTGCTCTTTGTCAATCTTTAATAATAATATATTGTGCTGGGTTGGGGCTACCAAATCATCGCCTCTGCTACTCGAAAGATCATAAAACACGCACACGCTCACGTACATGCACACCCACATGCACACGCACACGCACACGCACACGCACACGCACATGCTCACGCACACGCACACGCACATGCTCACGCACACGCACACGCACACGCACGCGCATTCGTACACGTACACACAAATGCAAACGCACGTCACGTGCACACGCATACGCACACGCATACGTACAAGCACACCCACTGTCTCTGTCACTGTCTACTTCTATAAACATTTTTACGGAGAGCGTTTACTTGCAGTCCAGTTTCGTTGCATTTAGGTGGAGTGAGTTGTGTATCACCAGCAACGCAAAGTCAAGAATTTGCATTCAGAAAAACCCGAAATTAGGGGCTTTTTAGGTGCTATATTAGGTGCCAAGTGTAAAAATTAGATGCTCTAAAACTTTCACCGCAACGAACTATTAAAATTTGCGTTGCTGGCAAAACGTAGCGCTAGCAACGCAATTAAATTATTGGATATACAATAAATATTAATAGCAAGGAACTTAGTGATAATTAGGTGCTGCAATTGTAGGCGATAACAAGGCAATCCCTAATAAAATAAAATCGTTATTCAGAATAGAGCAGATGAAAAATTATTACCTAAAAATTAGCAGATTTTTCTAAATGCAAATTCCTGACTTTGCGTTGCTGTCGAGATACAGCTGGTGGAGTGGTGTTGAGCTTAAGATTTCTATCAGATCATCAAAAATGCCCTAATTTTAACAGTAAGTGTTGACGGGGGAAATCTAAAATGGCTCAAATAAAGAAGTTCATTGGGGTAGTAGGTAATTAAAATATTTGTAATCAACAACTTGTTTGTCGTACGCAGTACGTGTTTAACAGTAATTTATTAACCCTCGATTACTCGCACGATTTTAGCCTCGCGAGTAGTTACTAAACATATACCGACAGGAATTTAAAACATACAGTTATGTAAAAAAATGTGAAGTGGTTTCATTAATCATTAGTATTTTGTTGAATTAAAGGCAAACTTTGATGTTCAAACCTTTGATTAGGCAAAGAGTACGGACTTCCAATTGGTACGATGTCCCTTCTTTCATATCCATAATGCATATATGCTTGTTGGTTAAAGTTATTTTTAATTTGGCCCATATTTAATATATCACAGATTAGGTAAATAAACTTCCATCCTAGGACGTCCCATGCCGATTCCGCATCTCATTTCTGCAGCATAAATTTGCCTTCTCACACTTTCCTTATTTATTTTCACGTGTTCAAAACACTGAAGCATTCCTAGTTTAAAGCTTTATGAACATCAAAAGTCACAACATCTTCTTGCAAAGTTTATCGATCAAATCGGCGATACATTGAAAATGGGCCAGATTAGGAGTACCCTTAACCAACGAGCGTGTATACGTAGATATATGGACGTAAAGGAGGCGAGAGAGGTGTGTCAGGGTCGCGCCAAATGGAAGTCCGTAGTCTCTGTCTACCCCTCTGGGTGACAGGCGTGAGTATTTGTTGTGTGCTGTTTATTATTTGCGCGGAACCCTAATTCCTCTTTTATAATAAAAGTAGCCTAAGTTACTCCTTATAATATTAGCCATCTATCAGTGAAAGCATTAGCAATCTCTCGTCATAATCGGTCTAGTAGTTTCGGAGATTAGCCGGAACAAACAGACAGACCAAAATATTAAAATTTGTGTTTTTGTTATAAGTACCGTATATACTTTCATATGCATTTAATAAAAAGCTGCTATTTTGACATTACAAACATACACTTTATATATAGATTTTGAGATGTTGAGAGTATGTTCAATATTTTAAGAACTATAGTAATAATATAATTATGTTAATGAAAAAATATTAATAACGTATTACAAAATTACACATCTTATTTAGCATTCTCGAAGTACAATATTAAATTTTGCAGACCAATTTTCTTAAATTCGTAGCGAACTTTCTCAACCGTGTGCTCTCACATAGTGTGCCCGTTCAAATTGTAAAGCTATTATTATGCTACATGCATGTGTTTTGTTTTTTCTGCCCCCATTGTAAAGAATCGACGCTGAGGAAACATATTACTTCTTAATGGAGATATATCTACCACGATTTTGTATTACATAGTTTCTCTTGGTATGTGGCAGTGTTAAAAATAAGTTACTGGTAAAAGTAAACAATATAATGCACATAATAGACATAGTTTAAAAAAAGAAAAAAAACCACTACACAGGTACTATATAAATTTACGAATGAAGTAAATTCTCAATAATGAAATAACATGGAATAGTTGTACCAATTTATAATTTTTTGTAAAGCATTTGACACTTTAAATTATTCCACTCTTTATTTAAAATTTTAGTTTAATTTGTGATTTTGACGCAAAAGAAAAATAAATTTTGATAAATAATATCTTTATAAACACAACTTACAGTTGGAAAAGTAACTTTGACAATTTCCAATAACTTTTGCAATTAAACTTGAGAAGCTTAAAATCCTTTCAAAGAAAAGTAATTTGAAGTTAAATAATACCATTGTACATTTCTTGTCGATTTACATTAAATTTTAAGTCAAAGAGCAAAAAATCTATCCATAACATTAAAATCAATTATTTAAGTCACTTAACTATTTTTATTTACTTATTCACAAACATCTTACAGCTAACAGAAGTATCCATCCAGAACGCATAAAAGATACATCATTAAAATTATTTATTTTCACAAGCAACATCACCCATAACAAAGTAGAATTTACATTTTGTTTAAGTTGAATTTTGTGATTCAATTAAATAAGAAGATTACTATTTAAATATAAATAAAATTAATGTAACAAAATGTTACAAACCTATTACATAAGTCAAGAGGGTGAAAATAAAAATCGATTTTCTGATTTAAATTCCTTAAATTATTTATGTCAAATAAAATTCTCGTCTTCTCTCTTTTCTCTATGTTTTCTCTCTCTCGTCTTTCATCTCGTCAGGTACCTCAAAACTTAAAAACGAGACTGTAGGTACAACCAGTGCGTGTTGCCAGTGATGACATATGGAACTGAGACGTGGTCGTTCACTGCTGGCCGGATGAGGAGAAGCTCAAGGTCGCTCAGCGAGCTATGGAGAGGGCTATGCTCGGAGTTTTTCTGCGTGACAAACTTAGAAATGAGGATATCCGCAGTAGAACCAGAATGACCGACATAGCCCAACAGATTAGTAAGCTGAAGTGGCAATGGGCCGGCCATTTAGCTCGAAGAACCGACAACCGATGGGGAAAAAAGGTTCTCGAGTGGCAGCCTCCTACCGGCAGGCGAAGTGTAGGGCATCCCCCCACTAGATGGAGTGACGACCTGGTAAGATATGCTCCTGCATATGTCGATGGATGCAGGTGGCTCAGGACCGTGCTTTGTGGCATTCCTTGGGGGAGGCCTATTTTCAGCAGTGGACTTATGAAGGGCTGTAATGATGAAAATAAGGTACACATGTCATTTGAAATACTTAGAAAATTATTACTAAGGAGTTTTAAGCAATTAGTAAATAAGTCGATTTCGTAGTGCCTAGCAAGTATGTCCCCGACTGCATGCATAGGACTATTGGTAGGCGTGTGCCTACCACGATCCATCTGCGCAACCGGCAGCGATCGTAGGAATTAAGTTACGAAATCGCTCTAGTGTCTTCGGACTTTCGAGCTTTTGATGTAAATGTAACATCGAAAGCTTCAGGGTTTCCAAAACGAATACCGAAGGACGAAACGAATAGATGAGGGTAGTAATTGTACTGTCTTTTATAAAGTCAGCAGGCAACTTTGCTTTGTATTTCTTCTACCAAGACTTTCCTCATTCTATTTAGACTATTATTATTTAATTTTATAACAATTACTCCATATTCAAACAGGCTGCGAGCGTATGCAATAAACAATACTTATGTTACTGCTGTATTGTCAAACTACGATGCTGCTGTTCTTAAAACTAATATAAAGCCCTGTGAGCCAACTTGTATATATATAGTTCATCTGATAATGCCGATCACATTATCAGTTTCCAAGCATAGCGATTAAAGCTTAATCCTTGCTGTAACGGGAGAGGCTCATGTTCATCTGTGGACTGTTGCGTACTAATATAAAAAAAAACTTATATCTTTAAGTTATATCATAATAGGTCGGGAAAAAATTTCTTTGTATTTAATATACAAAATCAAGACATTTTTTTCCAAGTTTAATGACATTTAGTTATAATGTATATGTGTCATTTTCTTCGACAAAATGTTGCCATCTTGTAGGTAATGACATAGTCATTGCTGTATAAATTCTGGGATTTGTGACCAAAAAAAAAATGCGACAGTTGGTTTTGACAGTCCTCTCTTGATTTTAACCTAACACTACAAAAATAATTCTGAAGAGACCGCAACAGGTGAAAATCTGAGGGTGCAAGGTCAGGACTATATGATAAATGCATTAACACTTCACAGTGTGCGTGGTCTGGCGTTATCGTGATGAAATACCACTCCTTTTCTGTTGATTAATTCCGGCCGTTTTTTCTCAATTTCTTACTTGAGTCTCATTAGTTGTTGGCAAAAGAGATCCAAATCGATAGTTTTGCCAGGCGGAAAAAGCTTATAATAAAAGATGACCTACCAATCCTACCATACACACAGAATCACCTTATTGTGTGTTAATCCGGGTTTCGATACAGTCTATTTAGCTTTACTACCCTTTAACCATGATCTTTTTCGCACGTTCTTGTCGTGGGTGATCCACTTTTCATCACCAGTGATCAATCTTTTCAAAAATGGTTCGGGTTCATTACGTATCAATAAAAAAAATCGCAAATGAGTACACGATTCATTAGGTTCTTACGGTGAGATCGTGTGGTACTTGAGTACCACAATATTTGGATATTGAATTTTTTTGTATAGCCAGACTTTTTCAAATGGGTCAAAACTGATTCGTGGTTACTCCTCAATACCTCAGCTTCGGTCGTAACTACTAATATGCCGATCTTGTTTCACTTTTACAAAAATGGCATCGAATTTATCCGTATCCAGACCAGAGCTAGCTACATATTTGACATCATTTTTCCCTTTTTCGTAATAAAACTTCAGAATGTATCGAATTTCTTTGTTAGATCCACTCATTTTGGCGGACAGAAAAATGATTGAAAAATGTCGGGAAAGTTTTTTTTCTATTTTTTCTTATTTTTTTTTTCATTTCCTATGTGTATTGATATTAAAAATCAGCCAGATACAAACAGTATAACAAAAATTTTATTTCTAGAATTTTTCTTCTATTTTATATAAACAAAATACGAAGAAACTTTTTTCCCGGCGCATTATAAATAAAGTGTTGAAGTAAAAATGTATAGATTCCACACATGTACATGGATATGACTCAGTCATTGATTGCGGTTGTTTATTTCACCTTTCTAACAGCGTGTCGCAAATCGTATTTCATAGCACGAAAATACTGCATATATTGCGTGTATTCAGAATATTAAACGTTGAAACGTCAGCGACCTCTATGAGTGCCGCAACAGAATTTATAAAGCAGTGTGACTGACAAGTGGACTTGTCTACCTTAATTCTGTCACCGCTTTTCATGTGGCGTTTTCCAACACTAATTAACTTCGTGCTATTCATAAGTTTCCAAAATATAGAAATTGTATTTAAAGCTTTTAAATGATCACGAATACCTCGTAACTCTATTTCATATATTTAATTCTGTTTTTTTGAAGACGTTTATGTACGTTTTTCATTAATTTCATACCACTTCTAATAAAGTGTGAACGCATTTACATATATTGCGCTTTTTTATTGAGAAATAATTAATCAATATGAAAATTCAACCATACCATTATTGAATAACCAATAACAAGCATGGTTGATAAAGCTATTTACAAAAAGTGCATTATATTCATTTAATTATTGTTTTTATTAAGAAAACAAACAGCGACAACAAAATACGTAGGTACACTCTTAAGCTTCTTACACAAATCCAAGCCAATGACAAGTTTTCCTTTTTAAAATCAGTGATAGTTGTTGAAAAAGTAAATCAGTATAAGCAATCATTGTTCACCAAGTAGCAATTCAAAAAAATATAATCTTAATATTTATTAATACAGCTACGAGCATGGGGTTCGAGACAATTAAATGCCATCAAAAACACAACTCGTGAAAAAACCAAGTCTCGCAACTCAGTTCTTCTACCGTAAATAGTTGTGAGATCCATGCACATATAATGCCAAGTCGGTTAATTTATTCAGTTCCTACTTAAGGGTCCTTCTGTCTCAAGTTATTACGTAATTAGCTAACCTAACAATATAATATTTTAAATAAATAGATCGACTTGGCCATCGCATGAAAACACAATGTATCTCACAAATAATACATATTATATTAAATTAGACTGCTTAGAGTAATTTGTGAAGTGGTGCGGTATGTATGGGTTGTGTACTTGTCACACACGCGTTATGATGGAACACGATATTTGATTTTTGACATAAATTCGAGACAATCAGTATGCCTCGAACTACGAGTATATCGAATACTAAGCGCATATCCAAAATTGTGCACCTTTGATCCAACAATTGTAATTTTAATTTATTTTATTTTATTCCTTAATAAGTACATAAATTTATTGACTTGCTTACTTATGAAAAGAATGATTTAATATATTATGTTAAATAATTTTCGCATGCCAAATGTGGTAAACATGTGAACTATGTACAATTATTTGTCATCTTTAATGTACCATGTTTAGCGAATAAATGATATTATTATTAAAAAAAACATTAAAAGGCCATGCGTGGTGCAACCACTTTTGTAAGTTACTTAACCTTTTTGATTGCGATAATTCAGGAAGCTTATAAAAGTTCGTTGTATTCTCTCTAAGCCATCCTTGTGCGTGATATATTGAGAATACCATATTTGCTCGCATATTCAAGAATGCTTCCATACATGTATAATAAACGGTTTTGGCTAGATCTGAGAACGGTTTGCAAACACGTAATACTAAACGAAGGTTCCGAAACGCCTTACTGGAAACAATTATAATGATCGGTCATTAAGATATTTTATTTAATAAATATATACTACTAGTTTGATTTTGAAACAGAAACAGAAACTTTTTTATTCAATATAGATTATAAATAATACTTATTGAAAGTCACTCTTTTGTTTGATTACCACTGGTTCGGAAAAAACCTCTGTCCTGGGAAGAACCAGCAAGAAACCCAGCGGGACTTTTTTTTTTAAATAACAGCTTACAATCATGATGTTACACAAATTAACAACACAACAAATTAGAAATAGCTTGGTAGCGATCATCTCATTTCCAGGGGTTACCATCATCCATAAATTCCTTAATATTATAATAACCCTTTTTATACAAACTTAGTTTAATAAAGTTTTTGAACTTTGAACAGGTCAAACTTTGTATATTTTCTGGAATTTTGTTGTAAAAGCGTATACATCGCCCCAAGAATGAATTACTGACTCGATGGAGTCGAGTAACTGGTACTACTAGCTTGTGTCTGTTCCTAGTATTTACAGAATGAATATCACTTATTTTTGTAAAACTACTTTTATTTTTGTGTGCGTACATTACATTCTCATAAATGTATTGAGAGGCCAAAGTTAATATATTAATTTCCTTAAATTTTTGTTGCAGCGACTCTTTAGGCTTTAAATCATAAATTGCTCTTATGGCCCTCTTCTGCAAAACAAATATAATTTCAGTGTCAGCTGCGTGTCCCCATAGCAAAATACCATACGACATTATGCTATGGAAGTAGCTGAAGTAAACTAGTCTAGCTGTTTCAACACTGGTTAGACTTCTAATCTTTTTTACAGCATATGCTGCAGAACTAAGTCTGCTTGCTAGTTTTGATATATGGGGGCTCCATTGAAGCTTCGCGTCTAGTGTGATTCCAAGAAAAATGGTGGTATCTACAAGACTCAGTTTCTCCCCATTTAAAATTACATTAGTATTTAATTGTTTGACATTTGGAGTCACGAATTTCATACATTTTGTTTTAGTGCTATTTAAATGCAAATTATTAACATCGAACCAATTTACAAATTTAGATATAGCACTATTTACTTCGTCATATTTTAGTAACTGTCGACTTAATTTGAAAATTAAAGAAGTGTCATCTGCAAATAATACTATATCATGGTTATCCCCTACTATGTAAGGTAAGTCATTAATGTATACAAGAAACAGAAAGGGGCCGAGAATTGAGCCTTGAGGCACGCCCATTTGTACCACCGATCCGGAAGAGCTCATATTGTTAATGACAACTTTTTGCGTTCTATTACTTAAATATGAAATAATTAATTTAAGGGCATCACTTCTTACACCGTAGTGTTGAAGTTTCCTGATTAATGTTTCATGGTGAACACAATCGAAGGCCTTGGATAGGTCACAAAATATACCCAAAGCATCCTGTGAATTCTCCCATGCATTAAAGATATATTTAATCAGTTCAACACCGGCATCAGTTGTCGAGCGACCCCTTGTGAAACCAAATTGATTTTTATGAAGTAAATTATTTATATTAAAAAAAATTAACATTTGATCAAGAACAATTTTTTCAAAAATCTTACTAAGTGTTGGTAGTACAGAAATAGGTCTAAAATTGGCGGGGTCTAATGTACTACCAGATTTAAATAAAGGTATTACTTTACTATGCTTCATTAAATCAGGAAACACACCAGATTCGATACTAGTATTAAAAATAATAGCTAAATGAGGCGCGATTGTATCTATTATAGACGCAATAACTTTAACGGAAATCCCCCACAGATCCGCAGTTTTCTTAACATCAATAGTTTTAAAATATTTTACAATATCTTTTGATGACACTTTATGAAATGTAAAATTTTTTGTACACACATTTACATTTTGTTTAAGTAATGATTCGGCGACGGCAGGAGAAGAATTCAGTGACTTAGTGGTCAAGATCGGAATATCAGTAAAATATTTCTCAAAAACCATTGCTACGTCCTGATCTGATACAGTTAATTTGTTGTTAACACTTAACTGGTCATTTGAATTGCGATAGTTGATCTTACCAGTTTCGCTATTAATTATACTCCATGTCATTTTAATTTTATTGGAAGCCGTCTTAATTTTGTTGCTCAAATGCAAAGAGTTGGCTATGGAGCACACTCTTTTAAATATTTTTGAATATTTTTTTTACATATTCCCTAAATTCGACGCTATGATTATATGACCTTTCATGGTAAAGATCATATAACCTATGCCTTAAATTTTAAATTAATTATCTTTATAAAATTAAAGTTGCTGGGCACAGGCCTCTTCCCATTTCGCGCAGGTTATTGAGCAAAAATGCCATTCTGCCATTCAGCTTCAGTGCGTGTTGAATTGAAGATATTTTTAAAATATTTTTGTTCCTCCGATTTGTAGGTTTTCTCACGATTTTTTCCTTCGTCACTGAGTTTGTCGTAAATCTGCTCATGAAATTGCAATTAACAACCTAACTTGTACCGGCGATTATCGAATCCACGTTGTTCAAGTAATGTGAAATTTACGGCAAGATCTTGTTCTGAGAGAACAATGTCTTTTTCAAAATTTAGGTCAAAGATTTTAAAAAAATCATTGAGTGATTTTATATAATACTATTTACGACTTAGCGTTCGGCTGCAGCGCTGAAAGCCGCGTGTTCCATTCCCGCACGAAACAAGTATTTGTATGGCCTATAACTGTTACCGTTTTCACACCGTAATAAGTATAACTATATCAATTGAATTAATTTGTACAATTTGATACAGCTTCAACTTAACTCTGCCATGTATAAAAGCTATAAAGCAAAACGTACAATATAGCTAATTCTTGGAGTTAGTGGTTTCATTACCCTTTCTATATATTAATATCGCCATATAGACTATATAGGCTTATAAAACAACTTACACACATGTACTCGTATGTAACTACTATTGCATTTTTGATCAAAAAGTAAAAAGTAAAAATACCTATAGTATTTTTATCGCCATTTCTTTTACATTAAGAAGAACCTTATTCTGAAAGAGTGAAGACATTTAATTCCATATAAAAAGAGGAAATTTACACTCAATCAAAAAAGTATCAGGAATGGATGATTTGTTTATGGTTCCAAATTCAATTTTTTGTTTTTTTTTTGTTAATTTTGGATTGGCGCATCTGTTTTCCATTTTGGCGCGTAGTTTGAACTCTTTTAATGTTATTTATTCTAAATAACATCTGTTATTTAGATTAAATACAGTGATGTTTTTAGTTATATTATATCTAGTGTGTATTGCGAATTTCACAATAGACAAAAATATCGCACAAAGATTTTGTCTTAAATTTTGCATCATTAATGGAATATTGTGTTCGGAGTCACTGAAAATGTTACAAAAGGCTTACGGTGAATCAACTTAATCAAAAATACGTGCTTATGAGTGGTACAAAGTGTTTAAAAGCGTTCGAGAAGCGATGGAAGATTTGCCTCGCTCTGGTAGGCCATCAACGTCTGCAACTGAAGTTAACATCGTAAAAGTTGAGTGACAGAAAAGAAAAAGTTTAGTGAGAGAGAAAAAAGTGAAGTAAATAGTGACTGAAAATCCTCATTCAAGTTAGAGAGAGAGCTGCCGAACTTTTGTGTCTCACGATTCGATCTGTACGATTTTAAATAATCGCTTGGGCATAAAATATGTTGCCGCCCAGCTAGTCCAAAATGACCTGAATTTTCTCAAAAAACTCAATCGAATAAGAGTCGTTAAGGACATTCTTCACGTGGTAGAGCCATGCTGTAGCTATATCAGTAGTATAGTTGTAGCACGAATGGGTCGGCTCGACCGGGGAAGGACCACGCTCTCACAGAAAACCAGCGTAAAATAGCAGCTTAACGCTGCTGTGTTTCGTATGGTGAGTGTAGAGAACCGGAGACCCCTTTTACTGGCAAAGAGGCATTCCATCTTAGTCCTCACGGGTGACAACGCATCTGCATCTTGAGTCTTTATTGAGGAGAGATGTAGATGTCTATGGGTCACAGTAACCACTTACCATCAGGTGGACTGTGGGTTCGTTTGTCACCCTATCCTATAAAAGAAAATGCTAGAACGAGTCTATTCCGACCCAACATAAATGAAACGCATTTTTACTGGTGACAAGACGTGGGTATACGAGTTTGATATGAAAGGTAGTCAACAAGCTTCGTAGCGGCGCCTTTCAACTGAACTGAAACCATAAAACCACGCCAAAGTCCATCAAAAGTCAAAGTCATGTAGACTGTTTTTTTTTTGACTATCGCAGTATTGTGCTCTCGGAATTCTTGCCGGGAGGTCAAACGCTAAATAAAGAATATTATTTGAGTGGTATGCGACGTTTAAGAGAGCAAATTAGACAAAAAAGGCTAGATTTGTGCAAAGAAAATTCTTGGATTTTGCACCACGATAATGCGCCTTCACACAAGGCTATCATTGTGAACGAATTTTTGACCAAAAACTCAACAAATACCATCGAGCAACCACCTTATTCATAAGATATGGCTCTAGCCGACTCCTTTCTTTTCCTAAACTCTAATTACCACTTCGTGGCACCCGTTTTCATTCGGTAGAAGACATAAAGGAGAATTCGAAGCAAGAACTGAACTCAATTTCGGAAAAAGCGTTTAAAAATGTTTTAATAATTGGATTATTCGTTGTAGAAAGTGTATCGTTTCTGAAGGAGCATACTTTGAAGGTGATAAAATAAACTTGGATGAATACCTAACATTTTGTGTATTATTGATCTTTTCCCGGTACTTTCTTGACAGAGACAGAGTTTAGAGCAATTTTTTTTTGCAAATCCTTGCAAAGATGGCTTAAAATGAAAGTTAAAATTGTTTTGTACTCGTAGATTTTGTTGCAAATTATTGAACAATCTCAAGGTAGCATTACTTCTTGTTGTCAACTAATTTATTTCATTAAAAAGTTTGTAAACCAACTTCTGTTTTAAAAGTTTAAGCACCTTTGATGAGAGCTTTTTCCTTTAGTACCCAGAGTAACAAAATTAAAAAAAAATATATTTTTATTTGCAGGATTTTTATCAATTAATATTGGATGAAGCCAAATATATCTTAAAAATTGAACTTAAGTGGTTATTGAACACGTTCACATATTTATTATAATCAAAGCATATTTTTCATCTATTCTGAGAATTTTGTTTGAGAACAATGAGTAGCTGGCACGCACAACACAAATCTACATATAATTTATTCCTTATACATAACCAATATTATATTTTATACCTGATTTTTTTCTCTGTCCGATTTGCGATGTCGATATACGTGATTAATTTGCGCATAAAAAGCAATTAACGATTTCTCTTGAGCTTGCAGAAGCAGATGACTGCTTTTTTCTTTTTTTCTGTTGTTATCATTAATATCCTAGTGTCGAGATAACGTTGTTTATAAAAGAAAAAAAAACGAAAGTCTAATACTTTCTATTTTTCATTTTTATTACCCTTATAATCATTTACTGGATGGCTTTTCAAGAATGCGCCAATCTCCGCACATATTTATGATGTTATGTGCAAAAAGTATGGAACAATTTTTTTGACGTTGACTTTACGATAGGTGAGTAATGAGTTTCAAATTCACTCCGGACTCTTTACAGGATAAAAAGAAAATTTATTAATTTCAAAAACAAACTGTGTTTGAATTATTTATCGGGTTCAGACTTTGTGATTTTCTTTTTTGGCATTAAACCAACATAAATATAGTTTATATCAACATCAAACTTTTAAGGTAATGTATGCACCAATCCAATTCGACAGGCTCATGTCCAATGATTTGTGCAATGATTAAGAAAAGGTACAATTTCTTTTGTCGTAATTTAATTATCTTCCTTGATATACGGAACGGTTCCTGGATATACAAATAATAAATTACAAATTACTTACTGAAGTAACGTTGTGCACAGCAAACATTTACCATCAGGTTGACATGGAATTTCAGTGTAAAATTTGACTTTATAAGGTTAGAGTGACAAACGAGCACACAGTCCACCTGATGGTAAGTGATTGCTATGTCGCGTAGACATCTACATCTATCTTCGATTACGAATAAAAATGCAGATGCGTTGTCACCCGTGAGGACTAAGATGAAACGCCTCCTTTCCAGTAAAAAGGGTATTCGGTTCTCTACACTCACTATACGAAACAAAGCAGCGTTAAACTGTTATTTTACTCTGGTATTCTGTGAGAGCGTGGTTCTTCCCCGGTCGAGCCGACCCATTCGCGCTACAACTATACTAATCCCAGGACGGTTCTATCATGTAAAAACTCTTCTGGCTGAATCTTTTTTTTTTTCAATAAAACGTTACCTCATCCATTTATACACCATATTCAATAACTAGCTTCAGCGCACTTCAACGCGTTGTTGTATTTTCCCAAATTTGATATTTTGCTCTTTCAAATATAACTTTGCAACCATAGCACATAGCAGAAGAGGTGTGAAATAAGATGAAAGAGCGAATACAAGCATTTTTATCATATGTCAACTTCATTTTGTGTCCTGCTAATTGAAAAATGAAACACAGATGACCGATGACGGCGAGAAAAACCATCCAAAAGACTTTTGCGAAAGATCATCAAAACTGGCGATACATTCATTCGAAAAATATATTTGATTTTGATGTAAAAATTGGTTTCGGTATTTGATTGGAGAATAGCAATATCTGTGTGACTGTTTCGTTCTTCGCTCATCAAGTTATCACCATAGGTATATGTAAATTTATCGAGTTCATTCGGAAATGAATAAATAAAAGCTGCTAAGTTTGTTCGTCATTGATAAAGATACATACTTTGACATATATATCGAGCAAAGTGTTATTTTAAAACTGTAACAGCAACTCTAGCAAAAGTGTGGTGGTATTATTCTTCGAAAAAGGTTAAAACAAAATTAAGAACAGACAGAGATTGAGAAATTAAGAACTACATACCGATTTCCCTTCTTTGCCGAACCTATGTGCTGCTTCGAGAGTCAGTCTAATCGTCTCACATGCAGACTTTACGAATTTCCAGTCACTCGAAAAAGCCAGTTTCCAAAAATACAAGTAGTAAAATTTAAAATTTTATATAGCTGACTTCAATATAAATTATTAGAGATAACTCAAAAACTACTGGTCAGACTTTGATCAATTTATATGGGACCACATGATAAGCACCAGCTTTCAAATAAAAAAAGAATCATCAAAATCGGTTCACCTAAAAAAAAGTTATTTGGTAACACACATAAAAAAGTACAGTCGAAGTACCTCCTCCTTTTTGAAGTCGGTGGAAAAGACTTTTGTACCAAAGAACTCATACACACTTTTCAGCAAATTATACAGAAGCCTGAAGAGTATAATCTGGCACTTTGTTTGATTAAGAGAAAGCCCTTGATTTCTTCGACCTGATAAAAAATTCAAGTAGTCGATAGATGCAGGTAGCTCAGAGCCATGCTTTGTGGGGGAAACCTAAGGTGCAGTCGTTCTAAAGTCCTAAAGTTCAAGTCCTAAAGTCCTAAAGTTCAAGAAATCTGTTGTATGTGTTCAATGTTATACATGTTACAATGTAGTACAATGTTACACAACAGATATCTTGATAATATTTCGATTTCAACTCAATGCTAAGCTTCTGTCACGTTTCCCGCTAAAGTGGGCGCCATCTTGAAACGTGACGGTTGACGAGCATACTCATTGACGATTCCCTATTTAAATTCGCCCTCTTTTATTCTCCTGCTATTTTATTTTAACAAACAGCGGATCTAATTTATTGAAGTATCTATTGTTGTCGTATTACCACGAATACGCCTCATTATATTCTGCTGACGTGAATATAAAAGTGCAGTATACATTTCCAATAAAATTATATTTAGTTTTGAAATAAGATTGTACTAGACGAAAAACTACGGTACGGAAAGGTAATGGGCAGCGTGCGGGGTATCACGACTTACGAATATTGTCTTGTGACGTTTTCCCGATCCGAATACATTAGTGTATAAGCGTGCGTGTTGCACGTGATGACGTTTGGGTCTGAGATGTGGCCCTTAACTGTTGGCCGTATGTGGAAGCTCAAGGTCGGTGTTTCTCTGCGTGATAGAATTTGTCATAAAGTTATCCAAAATTAAGCCAAGGCAATTAAAATAACCCAACGGATCAATAACCTGAAGTGGCAATAGAGCGGCCATATAGCTAGAGCGCTGGCAACCGATAGGGATGTTTTCGAGTGGTATTAAGGGTAGGTGATTCGTGAGTTTTCTTATTTTTTCTAATACTGTTTCAAACAAATTTTGACCTACTATTTCACTCAATTTTTTTAATCGTTTCATTACTGCTAGCTTTTAGTAAAGATAACAGCAACTGGTTCTTTGTTAAAACAGTTGAAACTACAGAACTAATTTTTAGCAACTAATTAGTAACTATTTACTTCCGAATTTCCATGCAAATTTCAACGGTTTCGGCTGACTTTTCGAGATAACCACCTGGCAGGAAATCTCCCATTTTTACTCGAGACCGAAAATTAATTAATAATGTATCAAACTTGAAATTGTATTTCCTTTAATTTACGACACAATGTTTATTGGTGATATTTGCTTCACCTAATTAATTGCCTTATTGATTGGCTCTATAAAATAAGGGCTGTTATTTTTACATGTTTAAGCCTGTTCCGTTCCCGGCCATACAAGTGACTTCAAAAATTCATAAATCCAGTTCCACTTATCTCTGACATAAAAATAAATTTTCTAATAAGTATAATTCTCTATTTTTAATTTTGGCTATAAAACGTATACCTTTTGCTCTAGAGCACGCTTATTTACATTTCTATACGCACACATAATATGTACACGTGAGTAATGAAAATGGCTCGGTCTCATAAATCTTACCAATTTAAAAAATATAAATACAAGTTTAATGTACAATGACTGATTAAAAGCCCCATTAAAATATCATAAAAATGTTTCAACAATATCTTTATTCTTAAATATTTATTTATTTAATATTTTTTATAATATTTTTATTATTATTATTTATAGTATTTATGTACAAAAATTGTATACATTTTCGTAACTAGTTATACCTTCACGCTCTGTCAATGCGGATATTCTGTTATTTGGCATGTTCGGCAGTACACTGTGCCTTAGTCTATACTTGCGATCTTAGGAAATATTCTCTAAATCATCTACCTGTGTATATTCAAATATATCGCAATGTGTTAATAGAGGTGGAAATGGTTTACATAACGTGATGGTAGAGCTACGCGGCAGCTTTATTATGGTTGTAACATGAATGAGTCGGCTCGCCCGGGGTAAAATATCAAGTTAATGTTGCTATACTGCCGTAAAGCTGTTTTGTGTGGTGAGTTTAGGGAAACGCAAATTTTTTGCTGGAAAAATACATAAATTTTAGTCCTAAGGATTGACAACACATCTGCATCTTGATTCTTAAACGAGGATAGTAATGTAGATGTCTATAAGCCACAGCCTCCAACGATATGACAAATTTACCACCCTTTCTATAAAAAAAACACTGATGACACAAAACACTAACTGTGCTTATCATGTACAGGCAAATTTCGCTTTAACTCTTTTATTGATAAATTGACGGTGCAATACGCTCATTTTAAAACAATCTTATAACTTGTGAAGTTTTATATCATTAAATCCTAAATTATTTAGAACTGTAGTACGTGCTAACTTTATGAGAAACAAACATTGAAACGCATTGTCAAACTAAATATGTATATCAAAATTCACTCAATATGTATGCAATATATAAGCAATTTAACTTTGTTTAAAAGGTTCTCGAGTGGCAGCCTCGTACCGGTAGGCGAAGTGTAGGGCGACCTCCCACTAGATGGTGTGACGTAAAAAGTTGGCTCAGGTGGCTCAGGTGCTTGTGGCTTGTGTATGTCCACCAAACAACGCCAGCAATTAACCTATTGCATACATTGCAATGTAATAGTGAATAAAATTATACATAACTATAGCGTCAGTAGCCTAATGGCAGGGCGCGGACCGCGAACTCGAAAGGTCGTGGGTTCGAATCCGCCATTCGACTACTGTCGTGAACTACTTCTAACACAAGCATTTTAAGCTGACCAGAAGTGGTTAAAGGAAATATTAATAAATTTTAATAGCATTATTAGTATTTTAAAAAATCGGAATACATTCCATTCAATTTGCTACAACTGGCATGTGGGTTGGCAACATCAGCTCCTTGTTATTTTGAGGTGTTATCAGGAAGATGCTGCTGCCCATCTGCTGTTGTATTTCCCCATTTTGACTCTTACGACACCCATGTGATGGTAAGATGTAGTGGTTTCTCTCACGTCGCCGCTACACGAAACATTTTATTAATTATTAAATCCTGTCTCATATATACTCTTACATATGCAATCTATACTTACACTAAAAAAAGTTACCTGCGTTTTTACGGTGTAAGAATTATGTGTCATGATAAAGTACTTTGCAAAGGGCAGAAAAAGTAATAGGTTCGCATTAAACCCGCGTCTCGCCTGTCTTGGACAGTGACTTACGATACTTCATCCACTTAGCTTGTTTAACTAAAGGTGACCTTTCACTGGCTTTTTTTCATACACTCTGCCAAATTGAACACTACAGAGCATATATAAGCATTATCAGTAATATGTCATATAATTGCAATATTTAAAGTGTTTCGTTCCAAAATGCTTCTCTATTTTCCCGTTAAAGTTTACTACTAGACCACTCTTTCGAGATAAGAAAGATTTGACAAACATAATTGCCACGGTTGGCATTCGGATTAGGATAACGACTTTTAGGCTTCCGAACAACCTGTTTTCAGAAAAGGTGTAGCTCAGCAACTTCAAGCCTTTCGAACAAGTCATTTTCTAAAAGGGCTTTAGTACCATAGACCACGTAATATACTTCAGAACGGACGGACACTTCGGTAACTTGTACAGAAGACCGAAGAGTAAAATCTGTTATATTGGCGTATGTGGAGTAAGTCTTCAATTTAGTAGAAAGACGGTCGATTTAAGTGCTGATATGTTTGTACAGAACCAATGCACGTAACCTTTCCGGCGTGAATGATGAATAAGGCGTGATACAGGACATATCCCGGATATATCACCGAAACTCTTCACCGCCTTAGAAGACTTTTTTCTGCTACTCGACTAGAAAAGGTTAGGTTAACTTAGAAAAATAACAGCAAATACCTATATTATAGTTGTTTCGTATACCTACTCTATAATTGGTGATAAGTCACACATCAACTTATTATTTACAAAACATCCAATCGACATCCATCTTAGATGAAGAACAAAGATATATATATATATATATATATATATATATATATATATATATATATATATATATATATATATATATATATATATATATAGCTACATACTTTTATCTTGAGGCATTACTTTTCCAGTAACCGGATCTTGGGTTTTCATTACATAACATGAAACTTAATACAGCAGGACTACAGTTGAAGGACGTATTTTATAGCAAACTTTAGCCATTATCAGTGTTCGCGACGGCTTGTATTGATGATAAAGATTAATTACTTACTTTTAAAATTTAGTAGCAATCCCGTTTAACCACATAACACGTAAATACAAATACATTTTAGTATTTACTTAACCTTAATCCATTTTTCTAAATATTCATTAGCTAGAAGAGAGAAAACATTTCATGAGGTAGTAAGATAAAATATTCAAACAATTTGATATATCAAATTGATATACCGAAATGGGACGCGGACGCGCAAGAAAATTCACAGAGGTTGCCAAGGGGGCGATTACGGCCAATCTTCCCTACTAAGACACAGACCTACATCAAACAGCAGATTATATGGGATGATGGGGAGGAAGAAGACGAGGTTGTTTTTTGTTGTTGTGATGTATTAAATCTTTGTTTTTCTTGGACGTTATAAAAATCGACAAAAATTGAAGACAATCATTTTTTTATTAGGATATTATTAAAGGACATAGACATCATTTAATAATTTCAAATGCTTTAATAATTTTATTATTAATTTAATAAATTAAATATAATTAAGTAATAACTATAATATATTAATAACAAGAATACGCACTAACCCATATCGTCCCGTGGGTGTTGTAAAAGGAGACACAAGGAATTTGAAATAGGAGATCGCCCAGCATATTCCGGATAACAAATCAAAATAATAAAAAAAGCTTTTGCCAAACCGCCTGCTAAGCGTGGCAACTATGGCAATATGAGTCAAACTATGGGGGGAGGCCTTAACAGTGATCTATTATAGGCAGTAGTGGCAGTATCACAGTGACAAGTGAACTTACTGTCCACTTTATAGCTAATGTATGTAGCCCAAAGACGTAAGTGTCTTGCAAACACAACATCTTACAAAAAAGATTACAGATAAACATGACTAGATTGCAGGACTAAAGTCCCAAGAGCTTACGATACCTCATCAATAATCCTCACAGCCTATATTACTATATATTTCGCCCAGGAGAAGTGAACTTACTCGTACTCACAGCTAAGCAACACCTATTCATTGAGGACGTAGGGGCTTAGCAGTGAACTGTAGACATAGCAGCGCTCACAATAGATCTTTTAGGTCGCAGTGATACTGGTTTCTCTAGACCTGCAAAGCTGCTCGTACATAATAAAAAAAATACAGCCTATATTTATAATGACTCTCTATAACGTATGGCGTGTACGTAGTGTATAACGTAACGTATAGGGCAACAGTGCAAACAACGGTTTGCACTGTTGCCCAGCAGCAGCTAAAGGTAAGAGACTGGAACTTTCCAAGCGAACCCCTAGAAAAAAGCAGGCCTCGTTTACATTACCGTTGCAAAAATAGATTAAGAATTAAAAGGACACAATTTTTTTTATAGAATAAAGGCGACAATCGAACACGCAGTCCACCTGATGGTAAGTAGATGCCGTGACCCATAGACATCTACCTACATCTATCCTCGAAAAGAATCAAAATACAAGTGCATTGTCATCCCAGAGGATTCATATGGAATAACTCCTTTCCAGTGAAAAACGGCACTTTACACTCACCATACGGAACATCAGCAGCAGCACTAAGCCGCTATTTTATGCTGATATTCTGTGAGATCGTGGTCTATCCCCGTTGGAGCCGACCCATTTGCGCTACAACTCACCTGAATTACAGAAATACATTAACCTTGGAAAAATCGATTAAGAATTAAAGGAACATATTTTTAATAAAATAAAATTGATTAACGAGCACACGATTCACCTGATGGTGATTAGATGCCGTGACCCATAGACATCTACATCTATCCTCGATTAATAATCAAAATTCAGGTGCGTTGTCATCCCTGAGGATTCAGATGGAATAACTCCTTTCCAGTAAAAAGGGGCTCCGGCACTTCACACTCACCATACGAAACACAGTAGCACTAAGGCGCTATTTTACGCTAATATTCTGTATGAGCGTGGTCCTTCCCCGGTCTAGCCGACCCATTTGTGCTACAACCAGTCAGAGTAATCTTCTCAACTGACCTCGTATATTCAAACAGGCGACGATTTGTAATAATAATAGTGTGAATGGTCTGGCAATTCGTCTATTAACCATTAAGTGGCGATTATAGCAAATTCTAAACACTAAAGCATTTTTCCGCCGTCGTAAAAAGTTAATTTACGTGCTGATGGCGACATTAGCGACGCACACTCAAGAGAAAACAGAGTTTTTTTTTTTTCATTATAAAAAAGCGTAACTGTTATGTGAATTAAAACTACCTACTAAGATAAGGCAATCATTCGATCGTTACCAGTAAAAAATAGTCTCCCTTTCTCTAGACCCGCCAAACGAAACACAGCAGCATTAAGATAATATTTTCGCTGGTTGTCCTGATAACAACTGAAAATAATATAAAATGCCAATATAAAAACCGCTCCCGCCTCCCTAATATCGCTTAGAAAGTATCCCTCTTATGAGAAAATCTATGGAGAAGGCTTATGATAAGCAGTGGACTTTGATAGGCTCTAATGGACGGATAATGGAATTGATGAAATCAGTTACATCATATACTTAAAAATACGTATTAGCAAGTGGCAAGTCATGTACATATTTATTCCAAGAAATAACTGTAAAAAATTAGCAAAAAATCCCCACGCTCACTTTTTACGAGTCTGTATTTTTTCCGCGACGGCGTGTTTATATATATATGAATAACCATTTTCAAAATGTTTGTCTGTGTGTTTATGTGTCTATCCGGCTAATCTTCGAATTGGCTGGACCGATTGTAATGATACTTCACAAATAGATATAGAGCTATGCCAGGAGTGATTTAAGTTATATTTTATCTAAAAAACTTGAAAATTGAAACTTGATAAACTAAATAATGGTCTTCGATGATTAACTTAACCTTAATAGCCGTAATATCCATAATGGATCCCGAAACAACATTCATTTGTTTTAAGAACTAAGAATAAAAGGAAATGCCATCTATGCCTAATGCCACCTAGGTATTATATATTTTTTAGTATTTTTGTGTACAATTTTATAAACCATAATCTTTTTTTATTATTTCTATACTTATTCAATTGATTTGTATCAAAATTTTAATCAAAAACCTTTAATAAGCATATGTTTTAGATTAGGGTACATTAAATAATTTCATGTCAAAGTTACGACGTTTATGTAGATTAATCATTAATCTTCTAACACTAGGTAAGTTGAGTCAGCTGGTATTTAGATATAGTATTTACATCACATTTGATAAGTAGGCAATAACAAATATTTTGACGTGCATTATAATCACAACATTACCTACCTTTTTCGATTCAATAAAGAACTAAAGTCCATCCATACACGTCCACGTTTTCCGTCAAATATTTGTCAAGCACAAAATACATTCACATAAATTGCACAAACGTAGTAGAGTAGAGTAGCCGAGCACATGTAGAGGCGTGTCGTCCGAAACCGCCGGTCGCACGCGGTCACTCGATCAGCTGTTCGAAATACGCAATAATCAGTCGGTAAAGCGCGTATCCAGAACAAACTGCGTAGGCGGGAGAGCTTTTAGCGAACGCTGGGATCGGTACCCATTTACACCTTTAACGGAGTTCGTTTCGCGAAGATTAGGTGGCGGCATCTCGTGAGCTCCAAGCGGGCGGACCCGCCGCACACGCCGCCACACTAATCAGTAATCGTTGCCGGGAAGGGAGGCTGCGTCGCTCTCGCCCTCTCCGTACCCCTCTATCACCCCGCTGCTCTCACAACCCCCGCTCGTAGCGTATATATATTAAAGATCTGAGACACTAAATTAGGTACAAAATGAACCTCTTTGTTTACAATGTAGAAAATGACAAATATAGAAAATGAATTTGTCATTTTTCACTTATAACATGCGGGAAAATTATTCTATCTGTACATAAGATGTTTTATGGCTTTTTTCAATAATTAAACTTATAAGAATAAATATATTATTACATATGTCAATCAGTTTTCATTCTTTGATAATCAACACTTGGTTAACTGATGCGGACAACTAGGTTTTAACAGCGATGTACAACTAAAACTACGGAAATAATATTAAATACCAAATAGTTTACATTATAAATAAAAAAATCTACTCAAACTAAAATTATGTAAAAATGTAAATAAAATGTTAGTTCTTATTCAAAAACGTATTGCTCAAGGCAACGCCTCTGCGAGCTTAACCTTTCACCGCTTGTTCCGTGGTCGGTACTACGAGAAGCTGAATTTTCAGGGGTGACACACTTCCATTAAATATTCATTCGTGGATTGTGAATTAGCGAATTCGTGAAGTTAACAGAGACTTGATAGGCGATAAGACCGAAAGGGGACCGCCAGCTATCTAATTAATCGCCCATGCGCAAACTGGCTTACCGTATCCTTGAAGTTGAGTGGCTGATAACGTTAAAGCTGCTACATTAAAGACATTAAAGAAAATACTGAGTAAAATAAAAGCTTTCACTTCCTTATTATATGTTTTATAAGTTAAGTAGCCGTTAAAGTAAAATTTTATTAATTTTTAATAGTACAGAATATAAGGAATTATTTAGGCATTTTGGGCCACGCACGACCACTTTGTAGAATTTACAATCACCATTGGTTATTCCTTACTGATAAGATTTAGCCTACTTCTTTCTAATAGAAAGTCAGCCTAATGGCTGACCTCGCACCACACCTGCGATTCCTCTGGTATTACAGATGTTCATGGGCAACGCAGATCACTTAACATTAGGTGAACCGTATGCTCGTATGCTTACTCTTCTGTACAAAAAAAAACGTATATAATAATTATTTTTCAAATATAGCCTCTTTTCCATTATATCGTAAACAATAATAAAGAAGTTGGATTTCACCGTAATCGCCACGAATTGTGTTCGCAGTCCTAGACGTTTTACACTATAGGCTCTACTTACATTCACCTGACTGGGTATTCCACGATTAAGATTATAGGTGCACTGTCTTCTTCACTGTCTGCTTCGGCTCGAGCGAGGAAAGACCAAACTCACACAGAATACAAGAGAAAAATAGCACGTAATGCTGTTGTGCGTTTCACGTGATGAGTGACGAGACCTGGAGACCCTTTTTACTAGTAACGATGACTCGTTTCATATGAGTCCTCAAGGGTGACCTAGAACATGCTTTTGGATTCTTAATCGAGAATAGATGTATGATATTATATAATAGATGTCTATGGGCTACAGCATTCTCTTATTAGATTGGCTATTAGGGAGGAATGAAAATATATAGAGATTTTTTTTCGTAACATTTTTATATAGCGTAATGGTAAAAAGCTGCCTATGTGTGAAATAATGAAGTATGTTAAATATACTTTATGTGACATAATTGTTTGAGACGCCCCAGCTCGAAAGCATTTTGAAAAATAGTTTAATTTCCTTCGTTTTTTATATCCTCATTGAGATGTATATAAAACCCCTAAGAGTAACTTGTATTTTGTATGTTTAAAACGCATACTAGCGACTGAAACATAGATTATCATTATGATTGGATGTGTTTAGAAATAACAGAAGAATAATTTCACAGATTTTTATAAAGTTTTGCATTATAGAACATTGACATTTTTAGGACATTTTTTTTTTTGAAAACTTTGTTCTATCTATTTCTATAAGCAATATTTTTTATTTATCCTATCACACAGCTTTTTGTAAGTATACCATAGTAAATTTTTTTCACTCCGCCCTATTGACTGGGTTATTGGATAAACCACTCCCGAAATAAAACTACAAAAATTGCATTTAATACAACTTAATAATTTATTTTATTTTTTATAAAAAAAAAATTATGCATGATATTATTTGTCAAATAAGGCCTTAAGGTGAAAATCATCATTTATTCCTTTGCTCGACCCTGAACTACGCGCTTGCGCGTTTCCTTTGCATCAAGTGCCGATCTTAACTCGACCATCTTTTAAAATGCAACGATTCGACAGCCGTAAGCTCGAGTGCAGTCAGGAAATTCAAATCGTGCATGAGCTAAAACAGTTATTGTTAGTAAATCTTTTGATTTTCTAGCAACTAATTCGAGAACAGTTTATTGCATAAGAAATAAAGTAGCAGCATGATTACAAGTTTATATATTCTTGAAAATTATGTAGTAATTTTTATTGAATACAAATATTTTCTTAAACGTGTAGTATGTTAATAACTTAATATAATGTAAAATATTTAATTACTGAATTTAGAGCCACAGAATATGGGCTGAGAGCTCACCAAAAATATCATCACTGTACACAAACAACCAGAGTTCGATTCCTGACGGCACTACCAAAATCGTTAATAGCAATTTAAATTCTGATTTATCAAAGAAACATCTCGAGGTATCCTGCAAACTCCATCCTACATTGGTGATGATGATGACATAAATAATATTTCTAGATCATGTAAAATCCGCCAGCACCCACTGAAGCAGTGGGACGGATTCTCTGCTCCAAAAGTAGGGAAACAGCATAGGACATCTGTATCTAGCAGTGGGGTTATGTTAACTTTTACCTAAATATTTTGTTAACGTTAAAATAACTAAAAATACAGTGAAAATCGTTCACCACATTTCATTATTTTCTTTTAATTATGAAGATCAATAATTGTTAAAATTTAACAATTTAACCGTTAAATATCTTATTTAATATATGTTTATTTAATAGTAATCCGTAACAAAATTTAAATAAATATATCATATTCTTTAAATAATTTAAAATACAGTACTATTTTTGACGCGATTTTTATCATCAATTTTTTAGAAGTTTCCATACAATTAATAAATAACAACAACGAAAATAAAAATCACAAGGGTAACGACAAAATGGTTCACAGATTTAAAAGCCTCTCTCAGGCATCATTATTTTCAGCTCTGGAAATTTTGTCGACACCGAAGCCGACACGAGGGTCTCCTTCCCCTGTCGCCGACGGGCTGGTGGGAGGGAATGGTTCATTGTTCTGTCACAGGTGAATGCATGCAGGTCGGGGTTACATGTTCTACTATGACGCAGGATTACATCCGTAAAAATAAAGCACTTTTCAAGCGTCTATAGATTATTCGTTTCCATAGTGATACGAATTTGTATCGAATCGGAAGTTTGCTGTCGTAGCATTAAGGAAACAAAGCGTATTACCGTGAGTAAAAGAAATCAAAATTTTGGATGTATATAATTTACATGAAATTTTTAAGATACAAAATTGATATTTTTAAACATCATAGTATTTATGAAATATTATGATTTTGATTGCTAAATTCCATGAACAGTTTAATTAGTAACTTTACGAGTATGTAATCCATTGTTTTCTATTCAGGTAAGGATATTTAAAACCTTATAATACATAATAATTTACATGACATTTTTAAGATGCAAAATTGATCTTTTGAAACATCAGAGTATTTATGAAATAGTATGGTTTCGATTGCTAAATTCCATGAACAGTTTAATTAGTAACATTATGTAATTCGTTGTTTTCTATTCAGGTAAGGATATTTAAAACCTTATAATACATAATTTACCTACATGACATTTTTAAGATACAAAATTGATCTTTTTAAACATCAGAGTATTGATGAAATAGTATGGTTTCGATTGCTAAATTCCATGAACAGTTTAATTAGTAACATTATGTAATACATTGTTTTCTGTTCAGGTAAGTATATTTAAAACCTTATAATAAATAATTTACATGACATTTTTAAGATACAAAATTGATCTTTTTAGATATAATAGTAATGATGAAATACCATGGTTTCGATTGCTAAATACCATGAACAGTTTAATTAGTAACATTATTTAATTAATTGCTTTCTATTTAGGTAAGGATATTTAAAAAGTTTTAAAAATATATGAAACCTAAAGCTGGGGATACAAAACGGCCAAGGGTAAGGGGGAAAGAGAAAGAAATCGGCGGACGATGCGGGTGGTATCAAGGAGCATTTGATTGCATTAGCCCGGAGCGATCCGTCACGAAGTCCCAGTCGCCTCAGGTGACCCGAAA
This sequence comes from Parnassius mnemosyne, assembly GCA_963668995.1. Lineage (NCBI taxonomy): Eukaryota > Metazoa > Arthropoda > Insecta > Lepidoptera > Papilionidae > Parnassius > Parnassius mnemosyne. Next base: position 22,984,943 of record CAVLGL010000068.1, read on the forward strand.
TGCTGATCGGGATCAAACTGTTCTCAAAGTAGTCGTTACAGAAATAATTTCGGTCGACAGTACACCCCCATATATCGGTCATCCTGTGAGCCAGGTCGAGTTATATTTTGTTCTTATCTATTTTCTCTTTCAAGAGGTTCACCTCGAACGGAATAGTTATGATAATCAATAATATACGACTATCTGGCTTATTCGAAAGAATAGTCCTGTCTGTGATAATGGTCGGATCCCAAAAAATCCCTGGTGTATTTATAAGAACGGCTTCTGGGGAGTACTTGTAGTAAGGCATTTACAGATCCACATGACTGGACTTTAGAGCGAGCTCCTGGTGTAGTGTCCTGGCTAATAATTTATCTCTATGTAAATACTCAGGGTTAGAAATCGCTAAATAACCGGAGCTGACTTTCCGACTAGTGATGTCACTGGTACCATCCTTTAGGATGTATCTCCAATAAATGTTTGTCATAATATTATTATTATTGTGGGGTATCTATAAAGTTTCCTCATCTGGTTGGGCTGTATAATTATATAATTGTAAATAAAAATGATAAACATACATAAATATCAACAAAATAAAATAAATACATAAATAAATAAAAACCCAACCAGATAGAAGCCTTCGGCAGGGGAACCAAACAGGCGAGGGTTAGGGAGAAAGGGAAAGAAACCGGCGGACGATGCGGGCGGTATCGAGGAGCACCGCCTACTGCATTTGAGCTTGGAGCGATCCGTCACGGAGGCCCAGTCGCCTCAGATGATCCGAGAGGCCTAATTTTTATTATTATTATTAATATTTTTTACAATTTTAATAACTTTTATTATTATTATTATAGCCATTACAACCCTCAAGTTGCAATATCAATATCAAGACCTATATTTCCGGCAATTTTTTTAAATGAAGACTTCTTTAGTATCGTTGTGATTTGACTCGATGAAACGAAAAAGCGACACTAATAAGAGACAAACATATTATATATCTATAACATTTAGCCTGCGAGAGAATGAGATAGAATACAGTATACAGTATTTGCTATTATCTCAGTGTCCTTTTCCGAAGATTTGACTTCCACCGCGTGTGAACTGCACACATGTTTATTTTTCACACAATTCACTGCTAGAAATGGGTCTCTCTCCTTAAGCGGTAAGGTTTTTAAATGTGGTTAAAATAAAATATGTAATTACTTTTGCCTTTTTCCTTTTTATACTATGTTTATATGTTAACATAGTCATAAATATGATTAATATAGTATAATTATGTTTACTTGTCTAGAGCAGATGTACAGGGAGGGCGCAGGCTAAAACTCATTCATCAAGTCAACACTCACGTCTCAACATGGTTAGTGTAACAAATGAGGTAAATGAAGAAATCCATGCGTCACTTTGAGTGATTAATGTTACTGAATTAGAAAAATGTTTATAGAAATTGGAATTAATTCTCATTTAAACATTTTGTAATATTTCTTCTTCAGTTTTTGATGTACGAGTATAATAAAATATGCCTTCAAGAATCTTCTAGCAGGCAGCATGCGTTTTTAGGAATGGATGTTCACCAGGCCGGGCAGGTGAAGTAGCTAGTGCAGATGATGTTGAGATATGCACTAGATACCCTCGACCTGTTAACGTTGTTTCACATCACTAATTCATGATATTTGGGTTCGGCATATTTAACAGGTTCTTAAATGTGGGTGAAAGGTATGTATGAATTGATACACCTACATGAATTGATCTTGATATTGACATTTAGGGATCAAGCACGAATGGGTCGGCTCGACCGGGGAAGGACCACGCTCTCACGCGGAATACCAGCGTAAAATAGTAGCTTAACGCTGCTATGTTTCGTATGGTGAGTGTAGAGAACCGGAGACCCTTTTTACTGGAAAAGAGGCATTCAATCTTAGTCCTCACGGGTGACAACGCATTTGCATTTTGATTCGCAATATCTATGGACCACAGCAACCACTTACCATCAGGTGAACTGTGTGCTCGTGTGTCACCCTTATCCTATAAAAAAAAGTCCTCTTACAATCCTTAATAATTAATAGTGTAGTCGCGGTGTAAGAATATCCACTATCCCGTATCGTCCTATGAGTGTTGTAAGAGACAACAGATGGAAGCAAACCAGAAGATGGGCTGCAGCATCTTCCTAATAACAACTAAAAATAATATTCTGCGATTGCCATCCAAACGTGGCATCTATTGCAAATTATGAGTCAAATTATGGGAGAGGCCTCAGCTACAGACTTTTGGAAGGCTGTAACGATAACGGTAACGATAACTGTAATTACTACAGCACTTAACAAATATTACTACATTCCGATGATATTCCCGACGTCAGTCTAAGCGAGATTAGAATTGCTTTCCATCACCTTAAAACGACAGGGTCCCATACGAGGATGGAATTACAGTGGAGCTTCTGAAAACGGGTGGAAAACCAGTATTTGAAGTCCTTCAGAAGCTCTTTAATTCCGTCCTCCATGGTGGCATTACTCCGAAGGCGTCGAGCAGAAGTGCGGTGATCGTGTTCTTCAAGGAAGGCGGCAACGGTCTATCGAAGAACTACATACCGATTTCCCTTCTGAGCCGCACCTATGTGCTGTTTTCAAGAGTCATTATAATCGTCTCGCATTCAAACTCAACGACTTCCAGACTTTAGTACAATAGACCACATAGATACCCTTCGGCAAATTATACAGAAGACCGAAGAGTACAATCTGCCACTTTATCTTGCGTATGTAGACTATGAGAAAGCCTTTGATTCCGTTGAAATTTGGGCGATACTGCAGTCCCTTCAGCGGTGCCAATTTGACTGTCGGTATGTCGAAGTACTGAAGTGTTTACATAGTAGGGCTACGATGGCTATCTAAGTACAGAACCAGAGTACGAAACTCATCCAACTGCAGAGAGATGTAAGGCAGGGTGACCTATATTTACCTATATTGCTGCAGTGAAAAGTTCTTGGCTTAGGATCTAGCATATATGTGATCTATACATAATTTAAATATTAATTATGTGTGTTAACTTAGAAGTTCTTTCTAGGTGAATCGATTTTGATAATTTTTATTTGAAAGCTGATGTTTCTCATGTGATCCTATATAATTTTCGATGGAGTTTTTTGATCGAGATCTGACCAGTAGTTTTCGAGTTATTCTTAATAATGTGTATTTAATTGACTTCGACTATATTGACGATGTTCTCATTTTATTTATATTGAAGTTGGTTTTACAAAATGTTTTACTTTACCATTTGTTACTAATTTATGACTTCGTTCATTAGGACTAAGATGAAATGCCTCGATTTCATCTTAGTCCTCAGGGCCGGCAACGCATCTGCATTTTGATTTTTAATCGGGGATAGATGTACATGTCCTCGTTTGTCACCCTTATTCCATAAAAGAAATGCTGGTGTTCTGAAAGTTAAATAGTTCTATCCCATTTGAAACGTCCCACTTTTGCTGCAGCCCAAATACAGATATACATAATTTACTTTTTTTGAGCTTTTATGGCCGGGCAAAACCATCGGTTCGGATTTCCACCGCCAACAACTAATCACTCTCAACCCAAAGACAAAATTGAGAAAAAATGGCAAAAATTGATCAACAAAAAAGGTCACCACTGTGCGATTTAGACGATGTTTTCTTCCTCGCACAACTTCCTTGTGGAATCGATTACCATCAGCGATTTTTCCGGACCGATACGACTTAGGGACCTTCAAGAAAAGAGCCTACTCCTTTTTAAAAGGCCGGCTACGCATCTGCGATTCCCCTGGTTCCCCTGATGTTGCAGTTATTCATGGGTGGCGGTAGTCACTAACCATCAGGAGAGCCGCATGCTCGTTTGCCCCCTCTCCTATAAAAAAAAAGAAAAGGAGTTGTCTTTTATCATGATAACGCCAGACCACACACATTTTTGGCCACTCAACAAAAATTGAGAAAGCTTGGTTGGAAAGTGTTAATGCATCCACCATATAGTCCTGGCTGATACCACCAGCTGATACAACCTCAGATTTTCATCTGTTTCAGTCTCTTCAGAATTCTGTGGATGGTGTTAGGTTAACATCAAGAGAGGACTGTCAAAACTATTTGTCGCTTTTGCTGCAGAAAAAATACACACATACATAATTTTGTTTCTGGAAATTGTTGTTTTCTGGAACTATCATGGTGTTATTAAATATTAAGCCTTTATTAGTCGCCTCATGGAAAATCTAATTTATTGTAATCAATCACAAACTGCCTTCGCTGCCACTGCTAGAGTGGGAAGTATATTGGATATTTTATTATTATTGGCTTTTAATTTCTAAGACACATCAAATTGTTAAATTTTCTTTGACTTTGACAAAATAGAATTGACGCACTCTCAAGCATAACCTCAAATTCCAGTGTAGCTAATTTAATACAAAGAAGTAAGAACGAATCTTACTTTTTTGTATTAAAGTAGCTACACTGGACTTTGAGGTTATGCTTGTAAGTGCGTCAATTTTATTTTGGTTGCATTTAAGGCAAACTGCAATGTGTAATTAATACTATAAGGATATTTCGAAACTATGTCTTTGGGTATAGGTTTATCTCATTGTTAATTTAATACTTGCTTAATTTTTTGTACGTGGAAGAATCGGGTTGCAGTTCAAATGAGTCGGCTCGACCGTGGAAGCATCACACCCGCACAAATATGACAACCAGCGAGAATGTAAGTGTAATGTGAATGTTGCTGCAGTTTTTCATATTGTAAGCTTAGAAATCCGCATACCCTATTTACTGATAATGAAACATTATCTCAGTTCTCGTAGATGATATCGCATCTGTATATTCGTTTTCAATTAAGGATAATAAATAGGTCGGGGAAAAAGTTTCTTCGTATCTTTACTGGCTGGTATTCGTATTTTAACAATACATATAGGACAATAAGAAGAAGAAAAATAAAAAGTAAAAAACACTTTTCCACCTTTGTTCAATTGTTATTTTTCTGTTCGGCAAAATGAGTGAATCTAAGGAATAAATTCGATGCATTCTGAAGTTTTATTACAAAAAGGAAAAATGCTACTCAAGCCGCAAAAATTTGTGACGTTTATAGACCCAATGTAGTGTTAATAAAAGTAGCGCAAAGTTCGTTTAAGCGTTTACAGCCCAGGAATTTTGATGTCAAAGACGCAGCTCGCTGTGGTCGCCCTCATACGGATAGAGGAAAAGTTTTTGAAAAAGTGAAGCAAGACATATTAGTAGTAACAACAAAGCGGAGGAATTGAGTATTGACCACAAAAAAAGTTTTTAACCTAATTGAAAAAGTCTGGCTATAAAGCCAATGCCAGTCTCATAGGTGGTGTTAAGTGGGTAGGCACTTAGGTAAGGTTAGGCGCAGTGAGTCCCACATAACCACGACAGCCGGCTGTCGTGGTATACTTAGAGCATTCACCACCTCCCTTCCTCGCTTTCCAGAGGGTAGCCCTTTCCATTGCATCTGGACGCAAAAAAGTACCATACGAACTCACTAAAAGAAACCTAATGAAAAGTAAAACCATCGCAAACGCATCGTAAGCAAGAAATTGAGAAAAAACTTGGTCTTTCATCATGATAACGCCAGACCACACGCATATTTAGCCACTCGGCAAAAATTGAGAGAGTTTGGTTGGAAAGTGTTAATGCATCAACCATAAACTCCTGACCTTGCACCCTCAAATTTTCACCTATTTCGGTCTCTTCAAATTTATTAGGGTAGAGTTAGGTTAAAATCAAGAGAGGACTGTCAAAACTACTTGTCGCATTTTTTTTAATCAAAAATCCCAAGATCCAGCAACGGGATTATGTCGCTATGTCACACTAAGATGGCAACAAGTTATCGAACAAAATGGCACATAAAAGTATCTAATTTATAAAAATTAAAAAAATAATTTATAAAAGTGAAACGCACCTACCGCCTCAGGGGCGGCCATCGTTTTAATTTTTGTGTTGCTTGTTGCATTGGGCAACAGCTAGGTACAGACCATAGCACCAACGCGCTAGGTGTATAGGTGTTTGTCGTAGGCGTCGCCGAAAGATGGGAGAGCTTGGTACACGTCTGTGCATAGAATAGTACTACATGATGGCGTCGTTTACAACGACATTTCAGCTTTTTTTTAATAGGATAAGGGTGACAAACGAGCACACAGTCCACCTGATGCTAAGTGGTTGCTGTGGCCCATAGACATCTACATTTATCCTCGATCACGAATCAAAATGCAGATGCGTTGTCACCCGTGAGGACTAAGATGGAATGCCTCGTTTCCAGTAAAAAGGTTTTTTTTATAGGATAAGGGTGACAAACGAGCACACAGTCCACCTGATGGTGAGTGGTTGCTGCGGCCCATAGACATCTACATCTATCCTCAATTGCGAATCAAAATGCGTTGTCACCCGTGAGGACTAAGATGGAATGTCTCATTTCCAGTAAAAAGGGCCTCCGGCCACCTGCACTCACCAAACGAAACGCAGAGGTAAGCCTCTACTTCACGTTGGTATTCTGTGAGGTCGTGGTACGACCCCGGTTCGAGCCGGCCCATCCGTGCGACAGCAAAAGCTGCCGTGTGGCTCTACCACTGTTAAAATTCTCCGGTTCTCTACACTAACCATATTTTACGCTGGTATTCTGTGAGAGCGTGGTCCTTCCCCGATCGAGCCGACCCATTCGTGTTACAACTATACCAGAAATATAGCTGCAGCGTGGCTCTACCACGTATAAAGAAATATAGCTGCAGCTTGGCTCTACCACGTATAAAATGTGTTTATTGCACAGCGCAATGCCGGCCCGCGCCCAAACCCACGCCCGAGATTGCGCCCGACCCCGCGCCTATATCCGGCCTCTCTATCCAACGTGTCTGGCCTCCTACCGATCGTCTGTCCGTGCGGATCGACGACCCTTTGTCACCGAGCACCGAACCTACGACCCCCGTGTCGATAGACACAATTTATGACGCCACGTCCGTCGCGCCTTTCACGATATCCATCTGCGGTCCGCCCTCTCCATTTTTCTCAGATGCCGAATCAGGCTCCTACATGAGACCGGCACGCATGTCCCGCTTAAGCCCGCAGATGAATGCTTCACAAAAGGCAGCCGAGACTAACTCGGCCCCCTAGTCCACCACCGCCACCCCAGCAAAAAACCAGCCCCCGTGGCGTGCGCTCAAGTTTGCAACCAAGCCCGCAACGAAAGTGACCCTTTTTCAACGTAGCGACTAGTCGCCGCCACCCATCATTGTTTAAGACAAACCCAAATGGAATATATAATAACCTTCCAATTGGTTGAACTCTAAGAAAATATACTGTCCGAAGGCGCAAAACGCCGGTCAGGGCATCCGCATATTCGTAGAGACGACTGAGGATTTCCGCAGTGTGACAAATCACCTGCGCGCCCAACAGGTCAGTTTCCACGCACGTCCTCCCTGAGGAACGTAACTTACGCGTGGTATTCCACGGACTCCCCAAGAAGCTCGAGACAGTCCGGTCTCAAGCCCAAGTGTCAAGGCTCAAATCTACCGGTCCGGGATTTTTAGACCTGAGCCTTGTCATTCTGGACTTTTCTCCGGAAGGCAAGGAGATTTTTAATGTTCGGCGCATCTGCAACCTAACGAGTATTGCAGTTGTAGCCCCCCGAAACAGGTGCATCGTTGGTCAATACCACCGATGCCAACTTTGCGGCCATTCGGCCAGAAACTATTATGCCAAGGCTAGATGCGTCAAGTGCCTTGGTGACCACGACACCACTAACTGCTCTCGCATTCCTGAGACGGTTGGATCTCTGAGCTGTATCGATTGCCGTGAAAAGGGACACCCAGCGAACTAACGCGGGTGTTCCAAAGTGCTGCGAAGAAAGCAGCGCGGAAATGGAAGCCATCCCGGCCGTCGCCATGCCAAGCCAGTGTGTTTCGCTCTCGGGTGCCTGCCTCCAAACCAATACAGTCTTCGGTGCTCACATCTTCACATCAGACTAACACCAAGCCTATGTCGTAATATAGACAACAAATTTCGATTGCGCAACCTTTAAACCGAGGCGAAACAGCGCCTTGAAGAATCCAGACATGGTAAGTGGGATAATCTGCTGGCGGATATCGAGCCGTCTGAAACTGCCTTCTGGCAGTTGACACGAGCTCTGAAAGCAGAACAATCCTCACATATGCCTCTCATTAGGCCAAGAAACCCCGATTTTGCCGTTGACGACTCTGAAACAGCCGAATGCCTCGCGGGCAGTTTAGAGAGCATATAGATCCCACTCACCTTACAGAGGTCAAAGCGGAGGTCGAGCGTAAGTCTGCACTACCACCTGCGGGCGACTCCTTAGATCCTGTGACAGTCTACGAAGTCACATAAGTAATAAAAAGCCTCAACAAGAAATCAGCACCCGGCCCCGATGGCAATAGCAACATGGTACTGAAATCTTACTCCGCGCCGCTCGTATGCCTACTAGGAGGTATTCAACGCTCTTCTTTCCAGCTGCTTCTTCCCGGATGCCAGGAAAGAGGCAGACGTAATAGGAATCTCGAAACCGGGGAAATCGCGCAACTTAGCCTATAGTTACAGACCAATCAGTCTCCTAAACACACTGGGGAAAGTTTACGAGCGGCTCATATTTAACCACTTTCGTAAATACATCTTCGCTAACAAACTTCTTCAAGACGAATAGTTCAGCTTTAGACCCGAACATTCGTGCACCTACCAGTTACATCGCCTCACAGAATACATTCTGAACCTGTCAGGAAAAGTCGTAGAATCGCTACGAATGGTGCCCTCTTATTCGATGTTGCAAAAGCATTTGACGACGGCTTGCTTTACAAGCAGTATAAGCTCAACCTGCCTAATAGGCTCACCCACATCATCAGAGCCTTTCTTGCAAATCCCTTTATCGCTATCGAATAGAGAGTATTTGCTCTACAAAGCATCCTCTCAAGGCTGGAGTCCCACAGGCCTCCGTCTTCTTCCCACTTCTCTTTATACTCTTCACGAGTGACATTCCGAAGCACCCAGTAGTGAATACTGCTCTTTTCGCCGATGACACAGCACTCTTCGTCGTTCATCATAATAAAAGAATCCTCACTGAGATGCTCCAAACAGCCGTCAACCGCTTAGACGATTGGTTCCGCTTATGGAGAATCGAAGTGAATCCTGAAAAAAGTGTAGCAATACACTTTCAAAACACCCCCACTTTCAATCGTCAAAACAAAAAATCCCAAGAAATCGATAGGTATGATCACCCTATACGGCCGCCAGATATCCAGGCAATCAACGGCCAAACACCTAGGGGTCACATTTGACCACGTAATGACATTCTCGAAACACATACGAAATGTCCGTAGCCGTGCCAAAATCATCACTAGTCGCCTCCACCGGATCCCAAGAACAATGATGTCATTAGCGGCCTCTACGAGTAGAACCTTGGTACTTGTGGATGGACCGAAGAAAACTTGAAAGAAAACTGCAGGATCGCTTTCAAGAAGTCCTGGAGAGGACCAGGCGGACAACCGTGATCCTTCAATGTTCGGCTGCCTTGAGAGATATCCTGATCGGGTACAACCGGATATACGTCGGCTGGGACGTGGTGGAGCCGTGTGATTACGTGGATTTCACGTGCTGCCAGAGGTGTCAATAGTATGGGCATCCTGCGAAGTACTGCCGATTGAAGGAGGTCGTATGTGGAAAATGTGGAGAGGAAGGGCATGAGCGCAGCGCTTGCAAGTCCACGGAGGAGAAGTGCGCTATATATAAGTGCGTGTGACCATGGCGAGGAACTGGCCAACAAGGCTATATGCAGAGCAACGCTCTGTGGCCACCACTCAATACTACCAGTAAGGGTAGCCCCGCAGACAACCATGAAGACAAGGCACTACGACTGGGACAAATAACCTGGGTCGGGGTAGCTTGCCACGGCTGAGTTGCCCATCATGGCGCGTGAACTGCACCTGGACATTGTTCCTGTACAAGAACAGTACTCCCAGGTTGCGGGGATCGTCCAGGTTGGCGGTCATCCGTGGGCTGGCGTTTATCTTGCCGACCCAACAGCAGCAGCAGGCAGAACATGAGCAGCTGTGCTGAGTCACCTCAGCAATATCATCGGACTCAACTCCACTGGGGTGAACTACGGGCTGCTGCGCGAGTTTTGCGCATGGGTGTCGCGATCGTGGAATGGGGCAGGAGAGAATGCTGGTAGAAGGCCCTGATGTCATAGGCGGTATATAGCCGTCAGCCCTAGAAGGGGTAGAGTGACGTAAAATTAGGAGTATTTGTAGGGAGTCAAGAAAGTGCGCGCGGGAAAAGAGCCACGTCCAAGTACCGCGCGCATCTCCCGAGGTCGCCCGTATGACCTGAGGGTCGGTGTGGCCATGGGAGGTGGAGGGTTGTAGTCGCCGCCACCCGCTAGTTAACAGAAAGAGCAAACCGTCCTTAAGGCACAAGCTCCATCTTTACAAAGCTTGCGTAAAACCTATCATGTCTTACGTAAGCGTAGTTTTCGGGCACGCGTCCTATAGACATTTGTACGACTTCCAAGTCGTCCAAAATAAATTCATTCGCATAGCCACCGGAGCTCGGTGGTACTAGCGAAATTCCGACTTACACAGAGGCTGTCAACTTCCAAAAAGTTCTAAATATTTCAAGGAAATGTCTCGGCGCTATTTCGCTCTGCGCTATTAGCCCCCTACGCTCCGACTCAGAACCTTACAAAAAGCTTCCGGAGGCCCCGTAAAGTTCTAATCGAACCCCCTGTTCCCAACCGAAATGTGGCCGCCCATTAACACATAAATACTACACATTTACCCAGTGCCAGAAACACTGTTAGGACAGCAACGGATGGGCTCCACATCGCGTACACACCGTACACCCGCGTCCCTGGGCGGTTCTCCCCACCCAGAACATCGAAGGATATGAGTTAGCCGTCAGAGCCGGGGTCCGCCATGCCCATGTTCTGACGGCCGTTAGATAACTCATCCACGTGTACTGCAAACTGTCCTAGTAGTCATCGTCATGCAAGTAACGATGTAGTGTAATATAAATTCACTCCATTTCAGTGAGCAGATGTGGGCAAAGTAATTTTTACCAACTTTACTAACTTTTAACAACAAACAGTGGCTAGATATAACTAAACCACCGTAGGCTTAAACATAATTTCTAAACCTCCACCCCGTCGTTGTCGACTTACCACGCACTACGCTACACGTTCATAGCAGAGGAGCGGAATAAGTTATTACAAGTCGCGGCACGTATGTCTAGTGCTAAACGAAACGTGAAGAGGACGCGCACGAATTGAATTTCACGAATGCGACTGGAGAGCCAACCAGCAGGTGCGAACGATACACACAAGTCTATAAGCGCAACTTAGCGCAATAAGCCAATCAACGCGACTTATGCGCAATAACGGTAACCGCTAGACTTTCGTGTCACTTCTTATAACATCTGTTTTTCCATCCGATTACAATATGGGTGTCTTCAAGGCAAGAGTTAATAGACTTTTGCTAATCTAAGTCAGTTACTTTACTATCTTAAGCTGCATCATCACTTATTACCCGGTGAGATAGCAGTCCAGCACTGGAATTGAATAATAAAAAATCTAATATCTTGTAAGTCTAAGTAATATGTAAGTTTTACGTAGTTATTCCATATGCATTTTTATATGAATAATTACAAAACTTTTACTACTATTTACTACTTCTTTACATACACACCAGATTGCTTTATGAGTTAATTTTGTCATGCGTCGCTAGAACAAGAAATCAGTGAAAACAAATCTGCTCTATTATTTTACCATTATATCTATACGGAACTTGTAGGTAATTCAGTTACTTGACGTACAAATTATTTCAGAGTATATTAGATATTTTTATAGAAAAATCTGTAAGTAATAGAAATTAAAGTTATATTATGTTATGCATAACACCGCTTATTAATTAGAGAAAAATATACCACACTTCAGTTATTACGTTAATAAACACTGGGTTGAAAATTTACAAATTTTAATCTAAAACTTTTCTTAATTAAAATAATTAATATTCCAAAACGCTCTTTTCTATAGAAGAGGAGGCAAACTAGCATACGTCTCACCTGATGGTAAGTGACTCCCGCCACCCATGAACAACCGCAGCACCAGGGGAATTTCAGATGCGTTGCCGGCTTTTAGAAAGATGTAAGCTCTTTTCTTGATGTCGTTCCGGTCCGGAAAAATCGCCGGTGGTAAACAATTCCACAGAGAAGTTGCACGAGGAAGAAAACTTCCAGTAAAACGCACAGTCGTGGACCGCTAAGCATCCAGATGGTGAGGATGGTATCGCAAATATTGACGCGATGTGCGTTCGTGAAATTTGGCGGCTGGAATTAATCCAAACATTTCCTCAGAGCTCCTCGTGGTAAATTCGATAGAAAATGCAAAGGGATGCAACATCCCTACGCAGTGCCAGTGTATTGAGCCGATCAGAAAGAACTCGGCCGTCGACGATTCGAACCGCTCTGCGCTGAATGTGGTCAAGTGAAAGGAACTGGCATTGGGGTGCCTCGGCCCAGAGATGAGAACAGTATTCCATGTGAGGCCGGATTTGCACTTTGTAAAGTTTCAAGCGATGTGCCGGCACGAAATACTGTCTCGCTCTGCTGAGCTGGCCAAGATTTTTAGAGGCCAATTTAGCCTTCTCATCCAAGTGACCACGAAACTGCACACTATTCGATATGTCGACGTTGAGGATTCCGATGCCAGCTGAGGCAACAAGAGCAGTGCCTTGAAACTGAGGAGATACGACAAAGGGGTTCTTTTTAGCGGTAAACGCGCAAACTTGTGCGTTCTGGGGATCGAACTGGACTAGATTTAGTCGCCCTCCAATCAGAGACTTTATTCAGCAAAGACTCGACTTCAGACACAAGTTTTTCCCGGTACTCGGCGACGTTTTCTCGAGAAATATTGGCACGGCCGGTATATAAGGCATCACCAGTGCTGTCGTCTGCATAGCAATGTATTTTACCAGTTTGCAATATATCATTGATATGCAGCGTTAGTGATAGCACGCAGCCTTGTGGAATACCAGCGTTGATAGGCTTGAAATCAGGGCATGCACCGTCTACTACGACCTTGATACTCCGATCAGCAAGGAAACTGGTGATCCATTTGCACAATTTCTCGGGAAGCCCATAGGAAGGAAGCTTTGAAAGAAGCGCTTTGTGCCAGACCCGATCGAAGGCTTCACTATGTGCAAACTAACGGCCAATGCCTTCCCCTTGACCTCTACTGCCTCCGCGCATCCATGCGTCAGGTAGACCAGAAGATCACCAGCTGATCGACTCCGATGAAAACCGTACTGGCGGTCACTAATCAGCTGGTGATTCTCAAGGTACCTCATGAGCTGGCAGTTCATAATGGATTCTATTATTTTGGGAGAACAAGGAGGTGATGGCAATAGGCCTGTAGTTGGACGGGTCTGAGCGGTCGCCTTTTTTAGGGATCGGGTGGACAAAAGCTGTCTTCCATGATTTCGGGATTACGCCTAGGGAGTAGGAGTACCGGAAAAGACGCGTTAAAACCGGTGCCAACTCAGAAGCACACGTCTTCAGCACAGTGGGAAGGACTCCTTTAGGCCCACTCGACTTGCTGACGTCCAGGGAGAACAGTGCTTTACAAACCGAGCGGCGTGTAAATCGCACATCCGGCATGGAGCACTCACACCGCGGGATGGTCGGAGGTGTGTTCCCCCGTCATCTAGAGTCGAGTTGGACGCAAAGAAAGAGCTTAAAAGATCGGCTTTCTCATTTGTGGCATGGACCAGTGAGTCGTCCTCTCTGTGCAAAGATGGAAGAGATGGCGGACAGAAGTTCCCTTGGAAAGCCTTGTCGAGAGACCACAATGCACGGGTTCCCAAAGGACAGCCAACTAGCTTCTCACCAATTCTGCCGATGTGCTCAGACCTTGCCTTGGCAATGACGCTCTTGAAGGACCTGGAGGCGGAATTATACTTCTTTTTAAGAGCGCTGGTGTTTACACTTCGAGACGTTGATGCGTCAGCCCATGCTCGGTAGCACTCCTGCTTATAGCGTGATGCTATTTTACAGGAGCAACCAAACCATGGCTGGGATCTGCCTCCGATGAGCACCACAGAGGATGGAATAAAAAGTTCCATACCCTGAAGTACCACATCAACAACAGAATCGGCAACAACGCTGGGATCTTCCGGCGAGAAAGAAACTCGCCCCGAAGGGTAGGATGCAAAAAAAGACCGCATCCCGTCCCAATCGGCCTATATTGCCAAACACGGCGGCAAGCTGCAGACCGCAACTGCGATGGGAGAGTGAATGGCACCGTACTCCGGATCAGATAATAGTCCGAAGAGCCCAGAGACGGAGACCTGATATCCATCCGTATGAGAGGTCAGCAGAAGGTCCAACATGGAAGGTACATGATCCTCCTCATCTGGGATCCGCGTAGGCGAAGTAACCAGTTGTGTTAGACCATATGCCAAGGCAAAGTCATAGACAGATCTACCCGCATGATCGGTTAAACGGGAACCAAGCCTCCGGCTACCTGCACTTACCAAGCGCAAGGCAGAGGTAAACCTCTACTTCACGCTGGTATTCTGTGAAATCGTGGTACCACCCCGGTTCGAGCCGGCCCATCCGTGCGACAGCAAAAGCTGCCGCGTGGCTCTACCATTGCTCTCCTGACATATGTTTTGTAGATATCTGTATTCATTTAGGAACCGTTATGTAGAGAGAAAAAAATAATTTGCCTTATCGTGTAGATGTGGTCTATGATACCATAGCCTTAGCGAAAGTCACCCTGCTCGGGTGGTGGAATTCGTTATCCTTGGACATCCGCAACGGCTGAAATCACGACCCCGCAACCAATTTCAGACAAAAGAAGCCCGCATTACCAGTCAGTAAATATTATATTGATTATCTTTCTTACCTATTGAACCGGAATACACCAGTTAGTGCAATAGTACTTGGCGCTAGGCGGATTCTTACACAGAAAAAATGATTGTGAACCACCTAGTGGAAATGTATATTTTGTCTTGTAAATTTATTTCATTAAAATATATTAACGAAATACAAAACTTAGTTATTATATTTTTTAAAGTTAGAAGTTTAATCACGAAGCTATATTATCATTATTGCATATATGAACATTCAATCACGACAATTATTATGCGATCCATAAGCTACCCTGTAATTAATTAGACTGGCACCGGCACAAACTACATTAAACATATGTTATGGTATTAACATCTAAATATTTCTTGTATGTATATATATTTATATACATGTAATTGGTTTCTTTGAAACCAAATGAAAATATTTACAGCGTTTGCGTCTTTCATTTTGATATAAAAGTAAATGCACTTTAATTCAAAACCTCTGTGTGTTAGTTAAAGTTGGATACGCTTGCTTTATTTACTCAAGGGAAATCTTTCGCGTGTTTGAGCATTAACATTCAAAATTTAATAACCTTAAAATATGAAATATCTGTTGTATAAAATCTGTTTCAATGCTTTTTGTTTAAATTTCTTGTTTAGTTAAAGGATTTCGAAAGAGTTTTTCGAGGATTTTTTTTAATACAAATGAAAGATTTCCGTTATCTTTCATTTGTATTAAAAAAAACAATATTACTATAAAATATATTCTACGGCAAAAAAATATCTCTTAATTATTTGTATTCTTGTCTGTTAAAATCCGTAATTTTTTACTTTTTTATTATTTTTGCAACAGCAACATTTTTTTGACGCTTGGCTCTATTTAATATAAGTCCGTGTTAGTTTCATTTAGCGTAGTTAATAGACTGCCGTCCGTCTTAGATATCTTATTCTTTAGCCAGCCGTTCATGTTGAAAATCCTATCGTCCTATCGTCGCCTATTAAAACACTCTCGGGACGAAATGATGGATTTTCATATGCCGCGAACGCATGGTAAGTTTTATTGTATAGGTAATACATAATGTGACATGGCGTTATATCGTTAACAATTAAATAATAAAATTACAAAAACCTCATGATGGTGATATATATATAGGAAGAGTGGTTGCTTCTGTGTTGTGTTCGCGTACGTGTCACAAGTGGCACTATAATATTTCCTACGCAGTTAACAGCATCCTAACGTATTTAGAAATTCTCGCCGTAACCGTAAACCGCCAGTCGGATATTGTTGTATTTAAAAACAAAATATAAATTCTTAATATTTTTGACTTCTTAAGAACCAAACTCAATTACAACTTAAATGGAAAACTAAGACAAGTTTGAGTAACTTCGAGTGTTTAAGGGTAAACTATAGAAATGAATTAATGCTAAGTTCAAACTTGTCAACTCTTCAAGTAATGCTGCGAATTGAGTACAAAAGTAATTTGTAATAGGACTTAGGAAACTCAGAAATGTATTTCACATTTAAGTATAAAGTACTATCTTAACTAGGAGCATAACATTTTCTGGTTTTCGTGAAAATATAATTTAAACAAGATTTTATTAGAATGTTTTTCGATAAAAAACAATTCGTTTCGTATTATCGGCTTTGATATTAGAGATTGTGATATTCCTTACTCACTCAAATGGATAAAAAACTTACTTTTAATAAAACACATTACACACATATTCTGAAAAGATCTGACGGCTCTAATTACACTATGTCTTAGCACCGACATCAGAATGTGAAATCATTTTATCTGCCGACTTCCAAAAGGAGACGGTACTCAATTCGACTGTATGTTTTTTTTATGTGTGTTACCTCATAACTTTATACGGGGTGATCCGATTTCGATGATTCTTTTTTTATATGAAAGCTGATAGTTCTCGTGTGGTCCCATATTCCCAATTTGATCAAAGTCAGACCAATAGTTTTTGAGTTATTCTTAAATAACTTATATTGAAGTGGGCTGTACAAAATTTTTAATTTTTAATTATTCCTTTTAATTCCTGAAGTAGGCTTTTACTTTTTATTAAAAATATTTTTATAAGAAAGCTTTATATTAATTAATAATGCAGCAAACTTTTAAGTACTCGTATTTTTTCAGTAATAAGTTATTATATACAAAGCATTTTTTCCGAGTGAAGCAACGTTAGTGGTGTACACTGTACAACGGCTTTTACGAGTACCTACTATGCCTTTTTGAAGTTTTTTATTTCAATTATTCTAACATATGACATTTGTTAATAATACTACTTTAAATATAAATAATTACTTATTTATCAATATTAATTGAAACGTAAATAAAATACCTTACATGATTTATTTTACAAATAGGAAAAACCATCTTTACAGCCTTAATCTTAAGCTGTTAACGTCAAAACAGCAAATACGAGTACTTCAGAAATAAATTGTATTGCAACAAAAAACTCACAAAATACTGCTCAATTTACCAACATGAGGCATCTATTTATTACAGAACTGCCTTATTCATTGAATTTATAATGTTTATTTCGTAAATTTATTGCTTGAGCAGTAGATTTCCCCAGAGCAATTACAGTTGCTTTATTGAAGCCTATTTAAGTTATGATACATACTCGCAACCATTGAGTTATATGTACTACGTACTAGAGAAGCCATTCCGAACATTGACTATGTTCAACTGAACTGTACTGCAATCCGTACAAACTAAATATTGCGTAAATTGAAGAATTGTGAATTCCATAAAATAACTATTATTACATTTTATTTAGAAATATGTTTGTTAATTAAATTAAGATATTTTATATTAAATTCTTATATTTATTTTATATCAAATTAAAGTCTTCGCGCATACGCGAAGATATAGAGTAGGACACAATTTTTGTTTGGAATGGCTTCTCTAGTACGTAGTATATATAACTCAATGCTCGCAACAATGTTATAATAATCTTCCTACCTTTACGAGCAATTTTTGTATATATAGGTGTTGGCGACGCGCTTAAAAGATCATTTGAATAATTTTCCACTTCGTAAAAACTAGCATATTTGTATGTATAATCATTTATGATTAAAAGTAAATACATATATTCCAAATTCCAAATAGAACGATATATGTCAAAAGTAAATATATTCAATATAATGATAAGAACATTCGATTGTCGAGCAAAAGTTCGGGGTTCAATTCCCCGGTCGAGAGTTAATTCCACAAAAGTATGTTTATAGATTAACTTAGCGTCATGTGTTATATTGTAATCGACTTTGTAATACGAAGTTTTATATTAAATAAGATAATTGTTTTAGTTAAAAATATGTTATGTTCTTGTGATAAGAGAGAGATAGGAATAGCATATGTAAATAAATAATATTTTATAATGTACAAAGATAATGTAATTTAGACAGAAACATCACTAGCCTGCTATCGTGGTGACAAGAGTCGTGCAGAGTTCGTAGTTATTGCAGAGCAGAGGGACTTGTACAGTGTCTAAATAATGTACTAAAATATAAAAAAAATAATCTTGTTTAGCATGTGTCAATTTATGAAAACTTTAGTATGTAATGTGTGTAAAAATAGGCAATAAATGTTTCAAGAATATTGTGTGGAATAATAAGACAAGTTATGTGTTAAAAGTGCTTATTTTATGCTTAGAATAGCGAAATAGTAATAAGTATATATAAGAAAATTTAAGTTAAATTAAACTGTATTAATGCTGCTTAAAGGTTTTAATTTGTGAATTAAACTATTGTATTAGATTGCTTTTGAGAAATATAGATATGGGATAAATGTGAGAGTGCGATAATGAAAATTAGTGTCAGATTATGTCGAAAAGCCGCACGACGCAAACATAGTTTCTCTGTCGCGTATAGCTATCGTCCTTGACAGCTTGGGACCTTGGGAACAGCTGCAAACGATCAACCGCAATGCGTTCAAGCAACTAACTCGACCCCGCCGCCGGTAGGAACCAACCCCGTGCAATCTCCGGACGCGGCCAGCTGTCAACAAAACTCCTGTTAACCGCCCACACTTCTACCGGTTATGAACGCGCCGTATCGAGCCGAGCGCCCTCGGGCGTCAAATCTTGAAACCAACGTTTGGGCGTGAACAAACCCCCGTCCCGGATATAAGGATTCCGGCTCCGTGGCGCAGTGGCTTAGCAATCAGTTGTTGCGCTGGGGGCCGCGGGTTCGAATCCCGCACGGAACAAGTATTTGTATGGCCTACAAATAATTGTTTCGGGTTTGGATGTTTGTCCTTGTGCAATTTATGTTTGTAAACTGCCTCCACGACACAGGAAAAATCCTAGTGTGGGGGTAACGTTTTTTAAAAAAATAAAGGATTTATGTCCGCGAGCAAACCGGCAAGCGGGACATCGTCCCGACGACAAGTTGCAAGACCGAATCTACAACCAAACTAGGCCACCTTAGGCACCCCATCAGATCTTGCAACCTTAACCACCGCCTCAAAATTACAGCCCCAACGTGGGCAAGCCGGAGGGTTGAGCCTCAACCGGATGCCCTTCTTGGACATCGCAGCACCTAAATAAATCCTGTTACTGGACAGAAGTCCGACGACCTCTTTCAAACACCTATCTGTGCCCCTATGATTAGTTCCACAATCCGACCGAATCAGGTCTGCAAACAGCGACGCGTTACGAAGCAGCCCAGCGTGGCCACCTAAGCTTCAGTGCAGAGAGCACCCACAAGTTCCACATGAGCGGCGTCTGTGGAGAGCCAAACGAAACGCACAGATATTCCTTAGTATGAATTTTCATCATAATCAAGCCATCTACTATATAACTACTTAATTTTGCAGTAGCTGATTTCAATCTCATAATCTCTCAACTAGCCCTTTAGATATGTAGTCCTAGACTTATATTTCAACCAAATTTCAAGAGTATCAATACTCAATCTGCTATGTAAAACTTGAAAACAAACTGTAATAAATTTATTTCTTGATGCGCATAGATCAAAACAGACAAATTAAGCAAAACGACAAACATAAGAGATAGCCAAAAAAAGTTTTTTTTTCAAAATAAATATCTTCGACAATGCCAACAAAAATATGAAAACAAAGAGAGGATAAATTTTTATTTCCTTCGGCGCAAACAGTGTTACCCAATTTCAATTTTCTTTTCAACAAAAACAAACAAAGACAGTGATTAAATATATTTACAAAACATATGCACACGTATTCAAGGAGTATATTAAATTCACCCTTTTACTCACAACCGCTACAACTATGAAACATTTGCGGAAAACCCAAAAGCATTTTTATTTTTAATTTAAAGAATTTTTAACTAAGTGCTCGACCAAAACCAAATCTAACACTCCTTGACAGCGTGATTCAACGCTCCAGGGGAGCCCTAATCTTCCCACCACCAAGTGGAGGCTACACCGCGTGAACCCGAGACCAATAGAGTGCAAACCGCTAACAGTCACCACTCGGGTTGTACGCCTTCACTGAGGCCGTCGGCAAAAGAACAATTTGACAAGTGGACTGTTGACGGCTCAAGGCTCAGTGAAGGCGGCCGTGGTGGGAGCTAGGGTGGCAGCTACCTAAGGCTGCTTCTATCAAAGGGGGGAGGTTGGTACACCAGTCGCGGCCACTCAGCTAACGGGGGTGAGAAGGGTCTAGCTGACCGCTGAGTGGCTGTGAAGTTCCTCTCCACACGCTGAGGGGGGCGAGGACACCCCCGCCCCTGGGGGAATTACCCCCCGACTGGACGATGGAGGGACCCCTTTCAAACCGGTGGCCGGCCGGCGAGCGCCGAGCGTCGTCCGTCAGAGGGCGTGGCTGAGCGACGCCGCCCGTGGCGGTCGAGGGTCGGGCAGAGCTCCGAGAGGAGACACCGTTCGCACACAGGCATAACACTGCATTGTAACCACCCCGGCAATGCGGACAGGGCCGCTGGTGCGTGCAGACTCGTTGGAGGTGCCCTTCCAGACACGAGTAGCACCAGCGGCGCTCCCTGGCGATAGCTCGCCTCGCCGGAACCGGCTTACTTAATAATTTCGGGCACGACGTCACTCGGTGATCAGATGCTCGACAATAGGAGCAGGGGGGCGCCTCCCTGGCCGCTAGGCCACTGTAAGATGGTAGGGAGCGACGCCCTCCCGCGGGTAGCTCCGATAGGCCTGGGGGTGACGACGACTTGCCCGGCGGATTCCGCCTCTCACTGGGCACGGCTCGTAAGTCGTCAACGGTGCCCGCCGCGTTATCAATCTGCCGGCACTGCTCCTCTAAGAACCGCAGCAGATCATTGAAGGGCGGAATATAGGATGCTCCGTCCCCGCCGTACCTCTCCTCAGAATGTATCCTAAGGTCGAGAGGCAGGCGGGACAGCACGATATGGAGCAACAAAAAAGCCCATTCGCCCACTGGTAAATCCAGCCGCCTCAACGCATTACAGGCCACCAAGACTGGATTCGCCAGGTCCGGACGTAGACTGGCCCGGTCACTAAGCAGCGGGAGGCTTAGAAGCTGCTTAGCATGTTCGTCCACAATTCGCCGAACGTTAGCGTATCTTCCGGCTAGGAGGTCCCGAGCAGTCTGGTAGGCGTCGTCCGACAATCTCAAGTGACCGACGACGCCCAGGGCCTCCCCCTCCAGTGAGGCCAGGAGGTACGCCATCTTCTGGCTCGGGGTCAAGTCCCTCCGGGCGTCCACTAGGCCGTCGAAAAGACCAACGAAGGTCAGCCATTTGGAAAGGACCTCGGAGAACCTTGGCAGGTCAAGAGTCGGGAGTCGCCCAACAGCTCCGGCTGAGGCTGCTTCCGAGAGGACTCGGGCAGGCCACTCATCCGAGCTTCACGCGCCTCCTCAGCATACCTGCCTTCAGCCTCGATCAACTCGTCCGTGAACGAAAAGAACTCCTCGTAGTCCGCGAAGCAGGAGTCCAGGACTCTCTTTTCCACATCCGAATCCTCGAGTTCAGCGTAAGCCTCCTCCACTGCGGCCCTTCGAGCATCGACCTGCTCGAGCCGCTTCCTGAAGTTATAGACCCTATCCGGTCGACCTATCAACGCATGGACGCTGGTAGCCCAGCGCAGCTCCGTCCTCAAGCAACGAATCAGTAGCTCGTACGATGGCATCACTACTAAATACAATTAATACGCCGCTCAAATATAAATCAAATTAACAAATAACAAATACAGTTCCTATCAAATCAAGTTAAATAGAAATTACACAAATACGATTACTATTTATTAAATTAAATACAAGTTAGCACAAAAAAAAACACAAATCAAATTAACAAATAACAAACACTAGTACGATCAAATTAAGTTAAATACAAATAAAGGTGCACACCATAGTCGATCCACAAAATTATCCGATTACGTGATAACCTTATCTACCTAGTCAAAGTACCTAGCTTTAACAAACTACGGTAAGTACCTTGCCTCAACAAAACTACCGTTTGCTTAACCTACGGGCGCGCCTTTCAAATCAATTCAAATCAAAATCAAAGGAAAATAATTTTATTATAACGTACTATTTTTATACTATATTATATTATTAATATTACGGCCGTGGCGTGATTGGAAATCAATCAACCACGCTCTGCTACCAAAAATGTTACGACCTACAGGTGTCCCTGCAAATGTCGAATATCCCTGGGCCCATGAGCGGAAAACTCAACGAGCAGCCGCAGGTTCGAGCCCGAATGGCTATATGGAAAATGTTCTATCCTACTACAATTTAATGGGGAGACTAGTCAAATGGAGAGTACTTACCTGTATCTGAGGCGACGACTGCCTCAAGGTTCGGTCAGGCAGGAGGTGTGTATGTGTTGCGTGTATGGTGATGGTTTTTGTGGTGTGGATGTGATTGACCTGACTGGACTGTTGAGGTCGGCAGCTACCCGGACTCCGGCACCGCTCCAAATTATGGTAATCTCCAGTGGCGTCACCCACGGTCAATTTCTTTCTTTTTCACTATGTCAGTCTATTAACTTTACCGTACAATTAACTAACTTCAAGACGCAACTAACTCCCGTTTTTCATAAAGCGTAACACACAACACGAATACCGAATGTTCAGATCAAAGGTCACTTCCGTTTCGCTTGGCAACAATTATTTCTAGAACCTAACACGACCTTCTCTAGTGTCACGAAGTTCAGCGTTCAACCGACAACCGAAAATTTTTCCGAACTATATCAAATGCCGCACGAGCAAATTAATATTGTGAAATTCACTTATATACGCTATCAAATTAGAATAACAAAATTCGCTGTAAATTAGGCACGCACAGCACACAATTCAGACGTTGATCGAAATCAATGTTAACTTCCTAACAATCTGTCAACCCGGCGTCTAATTCTAGACTACAATTCCTCGTCGTTGCACCATTTGCTAACACAACCGACTCTAAAAATTGGAGGTTGTCCCGAGCGACTTCACGAGGTGCGATCAACCGCAATGCGTTCAAGCAACTAACTCGACCCCGCCGCCGGTAGGAACCAACCACGTGCAATCTCCGGACGTGGCCAGCTGGCAATAAAACTCCCGTTAACCGCCCACACTTCTACCGATTATAAACGCGCCGTATCGAGCCGAGCGCCCTCTGGCGTCAAATCTTGAAACCAACGTTTGGGCGTGAACAGTTATATTGCTACAAAAATCTCATGCAAAATACTGCGCAATTTACCAACATGAAGCATCTATTTATTACAGAACTGCCTTAATCATTGAATTTATAATATTTATTTCGTAATTTTATTGCTTGAGCAGTAGATTTACCCTGAGCGAATACAGTTGCTTTATTAAAGCCTATTTAAGTTATGACATACTCGCAACAATGTAATAATAATCTTAATAATTTTACGAGCTATTTTTGTATATATAGGTGTTGGCGACGCGCTTAAAAGATCATTTGAATAATTTTCCACTTCGTAAAAACTAACATATTTGTATGTATAATCATTTATGATTAAAAGTAAATACATATATTCCAAATTCCAAATAGAACAATATATGTAAAAAGTAAATATATTCAATATAATGATAAGAACATTCGATTGTCGAGCGAAAGTTCGGGGTTCAATTCCCCGGTCGAGAGTTAATTCCACAAAAGTATGTTTATAGATTAACTTAGAGTCATGTGTTATATTGTAATCGACTTTGTAATACGAATAAAAGTTTTATATTAAATTAGATACTTGTTTTAGTTAAAAATATGTTATGGTCTTGTGATAAGAGAGAGATAAGAATATCATATGTAAATAAATAATATTTTATAATGTACAAAGATAATGTAATTTAGACAGAAACATCACTAGCCTGCTATCGTGGTGACAAGAGTCGTGCGGAGATTAGTTATTACAGAGCAGAGGGACTTGCACAGTTCTAAATAATGTACTAAAATATAAAAAAATAATCTTGTTTAGTATGTGTCAATTTATGAAAATTTTAGTATGTAATGGGTGTAATAATAGGCAATAAATGTTTCAAGAATATTGTGTGGAATAATAAGACAAGTGATGTGTTAAAAGTGCTTATTTTATGCTTAGAATAGCGAAATAGTAATAAGTATATATAAGAAAATTAAAGTTAAATTAAACTGTATGAATGCTGCTTAAAGGTTTTAATTTGTGAATTAAACTATTTTATTAGTTAAGATATCCATGTTTATTAATAAAGATTGTTGTTTTGAACATGTGTAGTAGATATTTAAGATTTACAAATGTCTTGTAAAATTTGTTGTATTTTTTTTTAATATCTTAATATATCTTTATGTGATAGCGATATAGTGTATATCATAATAATGAGACTTTTGTTTGTGTTTTTCAAGTGAAATTATGTAATAATATTGCTTTTGAGAAATATAGATATGGGATTAAATATGAGAGTGTGATAATGAAAATTAGTGTCAGATTATGTCAAAAAGCCGCACGACGCGAACATAGTTTCTCTTTCGCGTATAGCTATCGTCCTAGACAGCTTGGGACCAGCTACCAGTTTCCAGGCTAAATCAAGATAGAAAATAATAGGGAAAAGTGATAGGAAAAAGAAGCGAAAGTTTTCAATATCGCACTCTTAAGGGGAAATTACGAAAATATATTGATGTTTTATTTAAGAAGACGAAGCAGTGTCGAACCTAGTAAGTAGGATAATTACAGTCCACTACTGATGAACGTCAAGACCGGGACCATTCCATAGGGACCCGTCATCTTAGTCGTCTAATCTTTCTTTTGAGAGAGAACAGACGGGCTTTGAGTAGCACACTTTCTCAGGGGTCACGTCCACCTCGTTGTTCTCGAACCAAACGTGGTGTGGTATTAGTTTCTGTGGATAGAAGGTCACTAATTGATTGATCTCTGCTGCAGGGCGGGTCATAGGAGCCACTGTTGTTTTTCAATAGTGTAGTGTTTGCATATATATATAAGACACTGTCTCGAGCGCACCGCGTCAGTTTCACGAGAGTCTCGGGCGAGAGTGGACGTGTTTAGTTAAAGTGCGTGCCGAGCCTGTGTTACACTACACTGATTAGAGAAGATAGCAGACAATACAAGTGGCGACGAGAAAAAAGGTAAGTACCTGTTTAGTATAAACATATCAACAAAAATAGGTTAGCAATATGCAACTATTAGCATTGCAATCGCAAATTGTAAACTAAATCCTAGAGTACCCGCGGAAAATACTTTGGATTATGAATTATGATTTATTGTTTTTAACCCTGTGCTAATCATTTTAATAATTTCTATAAATTATGTGTTCGCATATGACCACACTTATGGTGTGCAAAATTTATTTTCTAAATTAGCTAAATTTTAGTGGCATTTTACATGTAGGTGTGATATTTATCACCTTTAATGAAAATACTATTTTACCGCTTTCATGGCATATAATAAATAAATAAGTCTTACAAAAAATCGTGGACACTTCACGACTTCTGTAAATTGCATAGTAGGTAACTAGTAATACTGTCAATGCGCATTATAGGTATTGAATTTATCCAAAGCCTAAATGGCACAGCAATGGAAGTAGTCCGTATAACAAATAAACCGAAAGAGAAGGGCGAGTGTTATGGAACATATTACTATCATGAAATTGAGTTTGGGTACCAAAATACCAACCATTCCATTAGTATTGGGTATTAAGATACCAACCATTAAATTGGTGTTGGGTATTAAGATACCATCATAAAATTGAGTTAGGGTACTAAGATACCATCATTAAATTGAGTTAGGGTACTAATATACCATCATTAAATTGAGTTTGGGTACTAAGATACCATCATTAAATTGAGTTTGGGTACTAAGATACCACCATTAAATTGGAGTTTGGGTACTAAGATACCACCATTAAATTGGAGTTTGGGTACTAAGATACCACCATTAAATTGGAGTTTGGGTACTAAGATACCACCATTAAATTGGAGTTTGGGTACTAAGATACCACCATTAATTTGGAGTTTGTGTACTAAGATACCACCATTAAATTGGAGTTTGGGTACTAAGGTACCACCATTAAATTGGAGTTTGGGTACTAAGGTACTACCATTAAATTGGAGTTTGGGTTCTAAGGTACTACCATTAAATTGGAGTTTGGGTACTTAGGTACTACCATTAAATTGGAGTTTGGGTACTAAGGTAGGTACCACCATTAAATTGTACTTAGGGTACTAAGGTAGGTACCATTAAATTGGACTTTGGGTGCTAAGTACTACCATTAAATTGGACTTTGGGTACTAAGTTACTACCATTAAATTGGACTTTGGGTATTAAAATACCAGCATTAAATTGGAAATAAATATATAAGAAACTGTTTCAGTTTGCCCCTAAAATAATAATAATAATGATACCGTCATCAACTTTAATGTGATAGCATATTTATGGCTTCAAGGTGTGAAAAATGGAAAAGGTCTCTACTAATCTATCTGGACGCAGCTGAAGTTATATCAGCACTCAAGAAACGAGCTACGCTATTGCATTTTGGTGGCTCTGGGATACAAGAAATATTCTACATTTTACTGGGTGCCAATGTCGAATCATCAGAAAGCGTTGATGTATTTAAAGTAGCCATAAAAAAACCCGACGAGTATTTTCAACCTAAACGGAGCAAAGTTTATGAGCTGCATGTTTTTCGATTGCTAAAACAGAAAAAAGGAGAAAAATTTGAGAAGTTTTGATAAGATTGCGTCAACAGGCCGAAAAGTGTGCATTCGAAAAGCAAGATGATCATCTCATAGATCAAATTGCGGAAAAGTGTAATTCGAAATTGCGCAAGAACCTTGTATCTTACAAAACGTGGGAAGAGTAATAAAAAAGAAAAAAAGTTTATGCTTTTAATCAAATGTAAAGACCAGACAAGACATTATTAGCATATGGTAGTAACTCTCCTTTGGCAATGGAGGGTTCATTTGATACTATACTCAAAGTCGATGGACGAAAGGAACATACAACCATTTACGTGATTTCGGGGGGTACAAGAGACCTGTTGGGTAAGAACACAGCAGTCCGTCTGGGTGTCTTAAAACTTGGTATCGGGATAAATCAAGTGGAGAGTACCGATCCCCATTAAAGAGAAGGTTGCAATCAAAATTAAGGGATCACTAAACAGCGATATAATTGAAGAAGTGCAAGAGCCGTCTAAATGGGTTTCACCAATGTTCCAATCATGAAAGAAAATGGTGAATTACGTTTGTGCGTAGATATGAGATGTACAAACGCCGCTATATTGCGAGAAAACCACCCCCTGCCTACTATGGACCATTTTTGCCTAACATGAAGAAAGCTTAATATATTAACTAATTAGACATAAAAAAATGCCTTCCATCAAGTGGAAATTCACTCTGAATTCAGACACATAACGACTTTTATAACCCCCAAAAGATTATATAGATATAAAAGAATAATGCTTGGAATTAACTGCACTTCCGAGATTTTTCAGAAGATCATTGAACGGATGCTGACAAACTGTGAAGGGGTCGTCAATTTTATTGATGATATCCTGGTATTCGGGAACAGTGAAGAAGAACATGACGCATGACTAAAGAAAGTTCTACGGGCACTTAGTAAAAACAACGCCGTGCTGAATAGCAATAAATGCATATATAAAACGCAGGATGTGAATTTTCTGGGACACAGGCTTACACATGAAGGAGTAAACCCTTCAACAAGTACTTTGAGAACATTATGAAATTTAGGGTTCCAAAGACCATAGAAGAACTCCAAAGTTTTTTAGGACTCTTAAACTACATAAACAAATGGATACCTAACTTGGCCGCCATGACGGAACTTCTGAAGCACCTGCTAAGACAGAAGATGAGCAAAAGGAAGAGCTGGGAAAAACAATGGTCTGGGGAACAAGATAAAGCATTCCAAAAACTCAAACGGATGCTCACGGAAATACAGATTTTAGGGTATTATGACGTCAGAGATGCAAGACAGGTGATAGCAGATGCTAGCCCTGTCGGACTTGGTGCTGTCCTTGTACAAAATGATACAAATGGCCCTAGAATTATTGCCTATGGTAATCGAACTTTGACAGACTGCGAGCACAGGTATAGCCAAACGGAAAAAGAGGCACTAGCATTAGTTTGGGGGGTCGAACATTTAATTTTTTTTTATTTGGAAAGCCTTTTGATTTAGTCACTGACCACAAGCCGCTAGAGATATTGTTCGGGTCTAAGTTAAAACCATGTGCGAGGATTGAACGATGGGTACCGAGGCTACAGTCTTATTCATACAAGGTTGTATACAAGCCAGGAAAAACAAATATAGCTGATCCCTTGTCACGATTATGTAACTATCCTGATAACTCACCAAAAGGAAAAGACCAGCATGTGTACCAATGAGTGGAAAATTCTAGACCAGTTGCTATACCAATGAGTACCATTGTAGCATATTCAGAAAAAGACTAAGAGATTTACAAAGTGAAAAAAGGTGTCTATCAGAACGACTGGGACGATTCGATTAAGAGTTACAAATTTTTTGAAAACGAGTTGTTTCCATGATAGCATTCTACTTCGTGGAAATAAAATTGTAATACCACAGCAACTCTGCAAGAGTGTATTAGATGCTGCATACGAGGGTCATCCAGGTATCCTAGCGATGAAGGGACGCTTGAAATCAAAGGTATGGTGGCCCCGTATCGATAAAGACGTAGAACAATTAGTAAAGGCCTGTAAAGTTTGTACGTTAGTGGGTTTGCCAAACCCACCTGCACGAATGAAGAGACGAGAGTTGCCTGCAGCTCCATGGATAGATGTCACAATGGATCTAATGGGACCATTGCCAAGTAACGAGTTTCTGTTAGTAGTGGTCGACTACTATAGTCGATACAAAGAAGTAAAAATTACAAAAACATCACAAGCTTACAGATTATTAAAATGGTAAAAGAAATGTTCAGTAGACTTGGTTATCCTATTTCTATCACCGCAGACAATGGCAAGCAGTTCGTTAGTGAAGAGTTTCGATCTTTCTTCAAAGAATGTAACATTAAGTTTTTTAGTACTGTACCATATTGGCCTCAAATGATCGGCGAAATTGAAAGACAAAACAGAGATATTTTGAAACGTCTGCGTATCAGCCAGATCGAGAGGAAGGATTTAAAAGAATGTTTGTGGGAGTATCTTCTAATGTATAACAGCACCCCTCCTTACAGTTACCGGGAGGTTACCGTCTGAACTGTTTTTTTTAACGAAAAAGTAGGGATAAAATTCCATCAATAGGTGAAATAAATTACAGACAATCATTTAGATTCAGATATCACGGATAGAGACAAAATACGAAAAGAAAAAGGAAAAGAGTATGTAGATAGGAAACACAGAGCAACTTACTCAGATATAATACAGGAAGATAAAGTTTACGCAAAAGCAGTGGAAAAGTCGAAAAATCTTACAACAAATTTTAAAACGACGCCACACGTCGTAGAGAGTGCACGAGACGGTGACTGCACAGTACGCAATAGTGAAACGAACCAAAGGTTTAGGAGAAATGTGATACATTTGAAGAAAGTAAATATATATATATATATATATATATATATATATATAAGTCACTGTCTCGAGCGCACCGCGTCAGTTTTACGAGAGTCTCTGGCGGGAGTGGACATGTTTAGTTAAAGTGCGTACCGAGCCTGTGTTACACTACACTGATTAGAGAAGATAGCAGACAATGCAAATAGGTATATTATTCTACATTAGCTGTTGCATAACCAGCAGCCTAGTTCAGCAGTGGACTTAAAACACTGATAATAACAAAACAATTATTGCTTAAGAGAATATCCGAGCGAGGTTCAGTTTTTTTTATAGGATAGTGTAACAAACGAGCACACAGTCCACCTGATGGTAAGTGGTTGCTGTTCCCCATAGAAATCTACATCTATCCTCGTTTGCGAATCAAAATGCAGATGCGTTGTCACCCGTGAGGACTAAGATAGAATGCCTCTTTTCTCGTAAAATGGGTCTCCGGTTCTCTACACTCACCACACGAAACACAGCAGTGTTAAGCTGCTATTTTACGCTGGTATTCTGTGAGAGCGTAGTCCTACCGAGGTTGAGCCGATCCATTCGTGCTACAACTATACCAGTAATATAGCTGCAGCATGGCTCTACCACGTAAAAAAGTTTCAGTTAATATAAACTTACCTATTCCTCAGTTTACGATAATGACAATGGAACAGTTATTATTTTACAATACAATCTATATCTACCACTGCCAATTTGCCGTTTTACTGTTTTTCCATAAATAAGTTATTACCTTCTAAAATTACTAAAACTGTTGTCACTCTCGGTTGTATAGCTGGTCGTTTAGGTACGGTGTGACAGCACTAGATCGTAAATACCTATTCTTTAAATTTCTTGCAACCCTCTTGCAGGATACGCTCCTTAATTAAATTACTGAGGGCTATTTACGGGTTGATAAGGAAGAGTATGAGATTAAATTAAAACAAATATGTAAAAGATACACAACTACAAAATTATATGTACCTACATCTGTTTTAAATACAATTTTTGCTTTTCTTTAACCCAAATTAAAAAGTTGAAACTTCTGCCTAACCACAAGTTTTTATGTTTCGTTTTGTTAAAAGAATTTGGTGTATCCGCCGACTTTCCAACCGGCAATCTTTAAAACTTTTAATTAAAAATTTTTCGTCAAATATTTTTATCAAAACTTATTTTCTTCTTTTGATGAAATCAGTATAACCTATTAAAATGCATATTGAGCTATACTGAATAAGGTGTAGGTCAATACATATTCGCTTCTGATACTTTCACAACCTCTAATTACCTATACCTCAGGTTAAATGTTCATAAGACATCATCATCCTATTAATTAGTATCATGTGGGCAGTATGATGGTGCAGTAAAAGAATGCATCACCAATTTGCTGTAGGTGGCCTTATAGTTTTTGGTCCAATAGAATCTGATCTCTTCATAACGATCATCCATTTATTGTCTGATATTTGGTTAGTATGGGACCATAAAAACAATTTATTTGATTGTTTTGGTCGTATCTATTATAGCACTCGGGTGCTACACAATACTTAAATGACATTTTAGTCCAAAAGTAAGAATAAGAGCGAGATGGTACCATACAGTACCTTGCGAGAGACGAGTGATGACGTCAACGCGCTTTGTCTGGCCGGCCGAATTTTGACGAGAATAACGCGTGGGAAAGCGCACTTTAGTCTTCATTATCTTAGTAATTTTTTAAGATTGGAAAAAATTAAAACACATTTGTTCTTAGAATTTTCTCTAGTTTTTCTTAACTTTTTTTCTTACATCTTAACAAACAAGTTTAATACTGTTTTAAAAAAACCCCGACTACGTAAAGAATTACTTATAATAAGCATTATACGATTGTATAAGTCATACTTTATCACAGCTTTATTATAAGATTTGAAGCGAGAATGGTCCCCAACCAACGTTAAATCGCCATAGATCCTAAATGTTCATTCAAAATTAAATATGAATTCGGAAACCTAAATATGATTTTTAAAGAAAAATCAATGATACTCCACTTGACATAGTTCGTCGACTTTCATTTTTTTCTCCCAATATGGCGTCCTATTCGCCGTAGTGAATTTTTATTACTGTCATGTCTCCAGTGACATTTGAAAGATTAAGAAAAATCGATTGACGTAAGAATCATCAAAATCGGCCCACGCGTTTTTTTTTTTTGGAGTTTATGGCCTGGTATCTAGACCTTTAGGCCAAGTCTTAAGTATTTTAATTCGGTTTATTGTAATTTCCCCACTCCTTCATAGTATACTGCTTCACAATATGTTGATGCGTCACATTGTGCAGTTCTTGGGAGATTTTGGCGGCAACTTGATCCAGCAGACAGCTGATAGTTGGCGATGGTATCTAAAGGTGCCTATGCAAACAAACAGCTTATCTTGAGAATCCATCACCATCAGAGCACTTGTTTCACTGTTTCCACTAATAGTTCACATGCGTAGACACTTAATACACAAAATCGCAACACTTCTACATATCAAAGTCCACTTCAAACCATTATTTAAACAATAATACAGGAGCAGCAAACCACCGCCGGTCAATTTCCCGCCAAAACTCCGGCCCACGCGTTTGGTCTCTAGAGCCACAGATTACTTAATAGTTTACTAAATTAGAGCGCCACAAAGGAACAAACATACATACATACGAATACATACATACATATATAGGCTGATAAGCAAACTACCCTCCGCAGTCGAGTAAAAAGGGGTACAAAGTTTTCTCTTCACGATTGTAATCCATCTTTCATCAAACGCATTCTTCGCCCAAAGATTGCTACAATATACCTACTGTACTGAACTTCACAAATCCATAATCCCCATGCACAAATTAAAAACATAGTTTACCCAAAACTGCTAGTTTTCAATCGTAATAAATAGCTCTACTTCGATATACAACAACGGTTTTTACTATTCCAAGTAACTTTCAGAGCACTTAGCGCTTACATAGAAAACCAGGTTAGGCTCTATTTTAAAATGTTAATATATCAGCAGCATAATGCAAATATATCAGCTATGCTAATAGGTTCGTTTACACCTACAACGCACACAGGCAGGTTAGGCTTAATATAATTTGTTGGTGGCTTTTCAGAATTTATTGAAATTATTTATGTTACGATGTGAAACTGTGATATCGAGTTGAATTTACTCTTGATATTTCTGAAATATGAACAGCTCTGCTACGTTATACGAGTACAACAAGGTTTCGTACTATATACAAAGAGACTTTCAGAGCACTTAGTTAGGTATACCAGGTTAGGCTTTGGGATCTCTTTTTTCTTCACAACATAATAATAACTAATTTTTTAATAAATTTTACTATATATTTTATATAATTATTTCTAAAAATATGTTATCCAATTATCAATGCCAATAGGTTACATATTTGTAAATATGATATCTATAGTACTTTTTTTTAAAGGAGAGGGGACAAACGAGCATGCGGCTCACCTGATGGTAAGTGACTACCGCCGCCCATGAACAACTGCAACACCAGGGAGGGAATTGCAGATGCGATGCCGGCCATTTAAAAAGGAGTACGCTCTTTTCTTGAAGGTCTCTAAGTCGTATCGGTCCGGAAAAATCGCTGATCGTAATCGATTCCACAAAGAAGTCGTGCGAGGAAGAAAACATCTTCTAAATCGCACAGTGGTGGACCGCCAATCATCCAGATGGTGTGGATGGTATCGGGAGTTCTGCCGCGATGTGCGTTCGTGAAATTTGGCGGCTGGGATTAATCCGAACAATTCCTCAGAGCACTCCCCATGGTAGATGCGAAAGAAAATGCAAAGGGATGCAACATCTCTCCACAGTGCCAATGAATTAAGCCGATCGGAAAGGGTTCAGTCGTCGAAGATTCGAGCCGCTCTGCGTTGGATGCGGTCAAGTGGAAGGAGCTGGCACTTGGGAGCCCCTGCCCAGAGATGGGAACAGTATTCCATGTGATACGCCGAACCTGCCCCTTGTAAAGTTGCAGGCGGTGTGCCGGCATGAAATACTGTCCCGCTCTGCTGAGCACGCCAAGCTTTTTAGAGGCCAATTTGGCCTTCTCTTCCAAGTGATCACGAAACTGCACGTCACTCGATATGTCGACTCCGAGGATACCGATACTGGCTGAGGCAGGAAGGGGATTGCCTTGAAACTGAGGAGATACGACAAAGGGGTTCTTTTTAGCGGTAAACGGGCAAACTTGTGTCTTCTGAGGATTAAACTGAACTAGATTTAGTCGCCCCCAATCCGAAACTTTGTTCAGCAAAGACTCGACTTCAGACACAAGTTTGTTCCGGTACTCGGCGATGTTTTCCCGAGAAATATTGGCACGGCCGGTGTATAGAGCATCACCAGTGCTGTCATCCGCATAGCAATGAATGTTACCAGTTAGCAACATGTCATTGATATGCAGATGAAACAGCGTTGGTGATAGCACACAGCCTTGTGGAACACCAGCGTTAATAGGCTTGTAGTCAGAGCATGCACCGTCTACAACGACCTTGATGCTCCGATCTGCAAGGAAGCTGGCGATCCAATTGCACAATTTCTCGGGAAGCCCATAAGAAGGGAGTTTCGAAAGAAGCGCTTTGTGCCAAACCCGATCGAAGGCCTTCGCAATGTCCAGACTAACGGCAAACGCTTCCCCCTTGGACTCTACTGCCTCCGCCCATCTATGGGTCAGGTAGACTAGAAGATCACCAGCTGATCGACCCCGACGAAAACCGTATTGGCGGTCACTAATCAGCTGATGATCCTCAAGGTACCCGATGAGCTGGCAGTTAATAATGGATTCCATTATTTTGGAGAACAAGGAGGTGATCGCGATAGGCCTATAGTTGGATGGGTCTGAGCGGTCGCCTTTTTTAGGGATCGGGTGGACAAAAGCTGTCTTTCATGAATTCGGGACTACGCCTTGGGAGTAGGAGTACCGGAAAAGACGCGTTAGGACCGGTGCCAACTTCGGAGCACACGTCCTCAGCACAATTTGGGGGATTCCGTCAGGCCCACTCAACTTCTGGATGTCCAGGGAGAGCAGTGCTTTGCAAACCGAGCGCTGTGAGAACAGCAAATCCGGCATGGAGCACTCACACCGCGGGATGGTCGGCGGTGTTTTCCCGCCTTCATCAAGAGTCCAGTTGGACGCAAAAAGGGAGCCTAAAAGGTCGGCTTTGTCTTTTGCGTCTTGGGCCAGTGAGTCATCCTCCCTGTGCAGAGATGGTAGTGATGGCTTACAGAAATTCTATTGGACAGCCTTGGCGAGAGACCAGAATGCACGGGTTCCCGAAGGAAGGCGAACTAGTTTCTCGCCAATTCTGCCTATGTGCTCTGACTTTGCCTTGGCAATAACTCTTTTGAAGAACCTGGAGGCGAAGTTATACTTCTTTTTAAGTGCTGGTGTTTACATCCCGAGTCACCGAAGTCGCCTTGATAACACTCCTGCTTACTGCGTAATGCAGTCTTACAGGAGTGACCAAACCAAGGCTGAGATCTGCCTCCGATGGGTACCAAAGATGATGGAATAAATAGTTCCATTCCCTGTAGCACCACATCAGTGACAGAGTCAGCAACAGCGCTGAGATCATCCGGCGAGAAGCAAACCCGCCCCCATGGGTAGGATGCAAAGAAAGACCGCATTCCGTCCCAATCCGCTGACCTGTAATGCCAAACACGGCGGCAACCTGCAGAACGCAACCGCGAAGGGAGCGTGAGTGGCACCATACTCCGAATCAGACAATGGTCCGAAGAGCCGAGAGGGGCATTGACGGAAACCTGATATCCGTCCGGATGAGAGGTCAGCAGAAGGTCCAACAGGGAAGGTGTATGATCCTCCACATCTGAATCCGCGTAGGCGAAGTAACCAGTTGTGTCAGACCATATGCCAAGGCAAAGTCATAAACAGATCTCCCCGCATTATCGGTCAAACGTGAACCGAGCCATTGGGCATGGTGGGCGTTAAAATCGCCAAGGATCACGATCTCTGCGGATGGGACCTGTTGTAGCAACTGCTGAACCTCTCCACCAATGATGCATTTTTTCCTCGTTGCCACGCTTGGCAGGCTAGTTTTTTTTAATTGATTTGTTATCAGTAATGATAATTTAGTGGCAAATTATATCTTTCAAATTGTTGTTAAGTTAGTTACTGTGATCTATCCTGATTGTCAAAATAACAGTTTTTGCAGACTAATACTCAACTGATCTCTCCTTTATATTACGTTATTTATAACATGATAGCCCTTATTTTGCACAAAAGTAATACCTAACAAATCACAAACATAAAATAAATTGAAATTAGTTGATAAATCTAATAAAAACTGCGGCTGCCAACTCAGTTGCCAAACGTGGCCACTGACACAGACAATTATCCCACAATAAGGCAATATTACATGGGGAGGTTTGTATTTAGCAGCGGACTTTTGATAAATTGTAATAAATGTATGATGAATGGAACTAAATTTACCTTAAATATGCTCGCATGTAAAATAATCATATTGGGTACTAGCTTTTCGCCGTCACTCCGCCCGCGTGGAATTTATTACGATTGGATTTCATGGGTTTAAATTTTTTTGCGCGAAACCCTAATTTTTTCCTGAAATAAAAGTAACCTAAGTTACTCCTTATAACATCAGCTATTTACCAGTGAAAGTCTCATCCAAATCGGTTCACAGGTATTTGCGTGATGCGTGTTCAGACAGACGTCGTGTTAGAGTTTCATTATAGTAAAATATATTTCGAATTTCATTAAAATACAAGTAATTACGTTTTCCTAGTCAAAGTACATCGAACTCACGTAAGACTTTTCATAGTTCCACAATTTCATACACGTACGAAATACGAATATAGTTTTATGCAGATCGGCAAATTATTTACTCCAATTTATATTAAGTATATTAATTAGGAAGTTTATGCTACCTAACCAGGTAAATTTCCTTTTAGGGTTACAATAATATTATACTTTAATGTTATGGACGGGTAAATAAACTTTTCTATAAAAAAGATATGAACGTAGTTTCTTGGATATTCCAATAAACATGTTTTTTTTTTTAAAGTAAATCAAATCTAAAATCTATTATAACGAAAATTGACAAATTTATAATTCCTCAGACTACTTATAAGATTTCCATAATATAGAGTACTGTAATAATATGGGCAACATTTTATTAGATTCACAGTCTAATGCCTTACAAAGTCCAAGGTCTTTTCCAAGCTTCAAGTCACAGTAATCAAATGCTCGTAGCTCGTCGCCGAACAGATTTTAATTTAGGAATATGAACTTTATGTAATACATAATTTAAACAATAAATCACTTTAGGTTTCAACCTTCTGTTTCAATTCGATATTCAAAATAAAACAAAATTAATTTTTAATATAATGTATTCGAAATTTTAAATAATTATTTTATTTTCCTGTACATTAGTTTTGTTGACAATGGACTCAACTATATAGAAGTGTATTAAATTAATTAAAGTATCTCAAACACCAAAAGGAAATCGTACTGTGCGTCTCACCCAATCAGACGGAATTCCAATTCACACAAAATTTAGACTAGATACTCGTACTTTTAAAACGGAAAAAAATAATCGTAACTATGCTAACATCCTTGTGGCAGTTAATAACCCTAACTTTACAAGGCGCAGGTTCGGCTTCACATGGAATACTTTTCCCATCTCTGGGCTGGGGCTCCCCAGTGCCAGCTCCTTCCACTTGATCCAGCGCAGAGCGGCTCGAATCGTCGACGACCGAGTCCTTTCCGATCGGCTCGATTCATTGGCGCCGCGAAGAGATGTTGCATCTATTTGCATTTTCTTTCGCATTTACCACGGGGAGTGTTCTGAGAAATTGTTCGGATTAATCCCAGCCGCCAAATTTCACGAACGCACATCGCGGCAGAACTTCCGATACCACCCACACCATGTGGATGATCGGCGGTCCACCACTATGCGATTTTTCTTCCTCGCACAAAATCCTTGTGGAATAGTTTACCACCAGCGATTTCCGGACCGATACGACTGAGGGACCTTCAAGAAAAGAGCCTACTACTTTTTAAAATGTTCCCCTGGTGTTGCAGTTGTTCATTGGCGGCGGTAGTCACTTACTATCAGGTGAGCCGCATGCTCGTTTGCCCACTCTCCTATAAAAAAAAACGTACCCGTGTCCGTGCGATAATCTGAAGCTGTAAACTGAGTAGTAGACAACATAATATACAAAACATATAGGGCGCGGGTAGGTTCTACTGATAAACTTTTGCCCTATGAAACCGATAACATCAGTGATAGTTTGTAGTATAATTCATCGAATAATCAAGCTCAAAGAACCAACGAACGTTGGC
The DNA here is from genome assembly GCA_963668995.1 of Parnassius mnemosyne. NCBI lineage: Eukaryota > Metazoa > Arthropoda > Insecta > Lepidoptera > Papilionidae > Parnassius > Parnassius mnemosyne. The sequence goes on from CAVLGL010000068.1 coordinate 23,023,081, forward strand.
TTCAGCTTTTATCTAAAACCAGAACCCGTGGCGTTAATCTAGGTTCTTTGATCTGAACCTCTAGTTATGCAATAAATCAATAATATAGAGTTAATTAATATTAATTTTATTACAAGTAATGAGTTATTTTAACATATATACTAAACTAATATGTACAGTTAAAACTTGTGAATTTGTTCAGTAATTTAATGAGTATACTTTGCGGCTTTGTATATAATAACGGAATATTATATTTGGTGAAGTTTTATAGAATAAAGGTGACATACGAGCACAGAGTCTACCTGATGGCAAGTGGTTTTTTTTTTATAGGATAGGGTGACAAACGAGCACACAGTCCACCTGATGGTAAGTGGTTGCTGTGGCCCATAGACATCTACATCTATTCTCGTTTGCGAATCAAAATGCAGATGCGTTGTCACCCGTGAGGACTAAGATGGAATGCCTCTTTTCCAGTAAAATGGGTCTCCGGTTCTCTACACTCACCATACGAAATACAGCAGTGTAAAACTGCTATTTTAAACTGGTATTCTGTGAGAGCGTGGTCCTTCCCCGGTCGAGCCGACCCATTCGTGCTACAACTATACCAGTAATATAGCTGCAGCATGACTCTACCACGTACGAAAATACTGCTGTGACCCATAGACATCTACATTTATCCTCAATTAAAAATCAAAATGCAGGTGCGTTGTAACCGCTGAGGGCTAAGATGAAATGCCTCTTTTCCAGTAAAATGGGTCTCCGGTTCTCTACACTCACCATACGAAATACAGCAGTGTAAAACTGCTATTTTAAACTGGTATTCTGTGAGAGCGTGGTCCTTCCCCGGTCGAGCCGACCCATTCGTGCTACAACTATACCAGTAATATAGCTGCAGCATGACTCTACCACGTACGAAAATACTGCTGTGACCCATAGACATCTACATTTATCCTCAATTAAAAATCAAAATGCAGGTGCGTTGTAACCGCTGAGGGCTAAGATGAAATGCCTCGTTTCCAGTAAAAAGGGTTTCCGGTTCTCTACACTCACTTTACGCAACACAGCAGCGTTAAACTGTTATTTAATGCTGGTATTCTGTGAGAGCGTGGCCCTATCCCGATTGAGGCGACCCATCATGTCACAACCATAATATAGCCGCAATGTGGCTCTATAACGTAAAAATTTATCATATATTACATTTTAAAAACGTCTTTCACACCACACTCATAGGTTAGTAGTACATCTATACAAATAAATAAAATTGAAGTGTCTGTTTGTGATGTCAAAATTACAGCTATTTACTAAACATATGAAAGTATATAAGGTACTAATAACATAAATACAAATTTTAAAGTTTTTGTCTATCTGTCTGTCTGTTTGTTCCGGCTAATCTTCGAAACGACTGGACCGATTTTGACGGGATTTTCACTGGCAGCTAGCCACAACTAAAAACAAGGAGTAACTTAGGCTACTCTTATTTTAGAAAAATAATTAGGATTCCGCGCAAAAAATTAAAACCGCAAATAACACGCGGGCGAAATCGCGGGGAACAGTTAGTAGGTAAATATATTTAAACACTACTTTACTACCTACGTAGTAGGACTCCTTTTCTTTCGGCCGGGTAGGTGTCACTAGATAGTGATACTATAAGTACCTATTGCTTATAATAATAGCAGTGCGTTCACTACCGTGTTCCGGTCTGAAAGCGACGCGTATAACACGCGTTATAATTACAGGCTGTGAGGCGTTCCATCTTGGTGTTCTCATCTGTTTTCTCTATTTGAAATCTTAACACTTTCACTGTTCGGTTTTTAGACACAATAGTAAGACAATAGCAATGACCTATATGTAGTGCACGGGACAGCGAAAGGGTTAAATTTTTTTTTACGATTTGTCCGAATCACACGGTTTGCTAACATTCAATCGTTCGGGATTTTTGACAATTTTAAAATAGTATTAATTAAAATTGTGTACATTACAGATTTTATCAATCCATTAACAGTATAAAAGAGATATGAGGAATTGTTATTCTTTAGTCTTCCATTAATGTTCTTGTTTTAAATAGTATTAAGTTATGATATTATTTTTATATAATGTAGTATAACCATATCTTCATACAAAATTTTAGTAGTACAACCATATCATATAATGTATGGGATATCATATTAAGGATTTCAGTATAAAATAGCTGTTTTATTAAAACATTCAAACACATTAACAAATATTTTACCCTTATTACCTAAACATTTATGCCATGTCGAGAAAATATAATTTATGATTTTGCTATAGAACTGGAGATCTGAATTCCTTTTAAGGGATTTTATAGCTCTTTCTTTGTACCTCTAGCACTTCGATATAACAACAGTCAACTTGGCACCGCTGAAGGGTCTGCAGCGCCGCCCAAATTTCGACGGAATCAAAGGCTTTCTCATAGTCCACATACGCAAGATATAGTGGCTAATTGTACTTCTCGGACCTCTGTAAAATTTGCCGAAAAGTGTTTATTTGGTCTATGGTACTAAAGCGTCTTCGGAAACCGACTTGTTAGGGAGGCTGGAAAACGTCGAGAATGCGTGCGAGACGATTCGTAATGACTCTCGAAAACCGCACGTAGACGCGGCTCAGAAGGGAAATCGGTCTGTAGTTCTTCAAGAGCGCATTGTCACCTTTCTTGAACAACAAGACTACCGTACTTCTGCTCCACGCCTCTGGAGTAGTGCCACCATGGAGATCGGAATTAAAGAGCTTCTGAAGGACTTCAAGTACCGGTTTTCCACCCGCTTTCAAAAGCTCCACTGTAATTCCATCCTCGCCAGGGGACTTGCCATTTTTAAGGTGCTGGAGAGCAATTCCAATCTCGCTCAGACTGACGTCCGGGATATCATCAGAATAGTGTCGGATAAGACTTGCTCTCGGACCGTAACTCACATTTGCGTGTGGCTCCAACGATGATGTGTACAGCTGCCCATAGAACCTCTGAATCTCACTCAAAATCTCAGGTGTCCCAGAAACGATGCTGCCACATTCGGTCTTCAGCTTCAACAGTTAGCTCTTTCTGGCAGACATATCTCTGGCAAAAGACTTTGGAGCCCTTGTTCCGCTCGATCGCTTATTCAATACTAGCAGTATTAAAGTTGGACAAGTCCCGCCGCATGCTTTCGGAGGTCTGTCTGTTCAGTTGCCTGTATGCTGCCAGTTGCCTAACAGCCATGTGGTGAGTGTGATCGAAGAGTTTTTGTGTTCTTCTGCGGCGGGTCTTGCAAAACTTCGCTGCAACCACATGGACAGTTTCCACGAGCTTGTCATTCATATCGTCCACTGCATTCCAGTCTTCTAGGCACTGAAAACGGTTTTATAACTCGAACTGAAAGGTTTCGGGACCCTGGATTAGAGCACGAGGGGGACGGAGTGTTGACTTCATTAGACGACACCTCTCCAATTTTACATTTAGGTTCAGTGTTCCTTTAAGGATTTGGTGATCGCTACCAGTTTTCACCCTCACGATCACTGAGATATCACTGTACAGTTGCTGTCTAGTTGTCATAATGAAGTTAATCTCATTTTTTGTCGAACCGTCGGGGTTCAACCAGGTCCACTTCCTGTGGAGCCGCTACTGGAAGATAGAGTTCATCATAAAGAGTCCCTCTTTCTCCATGAATTCGGCCAGCTGCTGACCCCTTGGCTTCCGTTGCCCTATTCCAAATTATACCTTAATACCCTCAGCTTGCCGTTCTCTCTTGTGCCTAGTTTTGCGTTAAAGTCTCCCATTAACACCGTATAGTGCGTTTTGGAGGAATGCATGGCTTTAGAGATATCCTCATACATTTCCTCCACCATATCATCGGGATATGCCGAGGTTGGTGCGTAAATCTGTAAGACCATCAACGAATACCATTTGGCGATTCTGAGTATACGGTACGCAACCCTCGTTGACACACTCACAATCTTTACAACATTTTTAACGAGAGACTTGTGGACGATTAATACAACACCTCCTTGGGACAGATCGTCACCCTCCCGGTGATAGAACAAGTTGCCGGATTCGAGGATTATCGTGTCCTCCCCCTCTCTTTGGACCTCAGATAATCCTATAATATCCCAGCGCAACTTGTCTATCTCTTCTTCCAGCTTCACGATCTTCTCGTTAGTTCTCGTGTGCGTGCGTTAGATGTTGCCAGGTCGAGTCGTCTTAGGTAGCAACGGAACCTCCATCGGAGATTCTTAGCACCCCCTGCCCCGCTATTACCATGGTCGCCACCGTAGCTATTCCTAGCGGGGCCGCCGGGGACTGGGAGCCGTCTTTTTGTAACTTTTGTCAATGGGGGGTACATTTTCATAGTTACCACGCTTGGCGAGCGGGTCGGCAACCGCAGTTTTTTATTGTAATATTTTGTTATCAGAAAAATGCTGTTGCCCATCTTCTGTCTCAGTTTTCCTCTGTCGCCTTTCAGGACACCCATGGGAAGATATGGGGTAGTGGGTATTCTTACCCGCCACTATACGGGATCTGAGATTTAAATGGCTTAAATATTAGATTAGTGCTAACTACTACTCACACTCAAATATGTACTTAAAGATATGCTAACATTGTTACATAATATTAGAATGCAAACAACATACTATTCTCGATCAAGTGACCTTTTATACGGGCTACTATTTTAGTTTAGCCGAGTCAGACACATTTTTAATAATCGATAGTCGGCTCTTGCTGTTATGGCTCGTAAATTTGGGTTTTAGGACCGATTCTTAAATTGACATGACATTCTTTAACTTTATGTAAAGATTTAATACTTCATTAGGTTTAATTCAACTTATTGAAAGTTATGATATTTTAAATTTATGAATCATTGAAGGAGTACATTCTTTGAAATAAAATGTTACTAACTATAACCTCTATTACAAAGCAAATATATATTTTTTATGTATATCCACGCTGCAGTTTGACTGCAGAAAGATTGGTTCGGCTCGATAAGGGAAGAACTGCGCTTTTACAGAATACCAGCGTAAAATAAAAATGTAATGCGTCTGTATTACAAGTAGTTAGTGACAAGAACCGATTAGGTCTCTCTAGTGATAAAGAGGCGTTTTCATCTTATTCTACAGGAATGAATGCATCTGCATTTTAATTCTTAATAGAAGTTAAATGTAGGTATGTATAATACGGCTCAGCATCCACTTACCAGTGTGCTCATTTGTCACACTAACTTGTATAAAAAATACTCTTTTGATTATCCTTTTGGTTCTTCATGACATCTAAAGTTGTCCATTGAATTTCCTTTAAATCAGCTTAAATCAGCAGGCAGCCTGCTTTAAAGAGAATGGTAAAATAATCCCGGTGGAATAAACTTCACTGTCTATAATTATTTACAGAATAATGTAAAAGACTAATGGCTTAACTTTTTAAAACAAATATATCTTCTGAATATGCTCATAAATACGTCCGCTTTCTTCATACATTATGAGTACGTTTTACAACTGTTAATTTATCAAACAGACGTTGAAATATTATAACGAAATTATTCACAAAAATGTTTTGTGAAACAAAGCAATTTATTGCAAGAGTGTTCTTGATTCTATCTCTTTTCAGTCAGTGTTTATAGATATGTGTAAACAAAACAGATCACTTATTGAATCGTTGTTTGTAAGTGTATCTGTGTCACAAAAGTTCTTCTCAAAAGCTATTTCATGTAGATAGTTATAATAAGTAGTAACCCAAAAACAGACACGGTAAAAATTTTACTTTCGACTTAAGAAGTTAATCTTGTGGGTGCCAAATAAAATACAATTTCAGAAATATATTAATCTTTGTTATGAGTTGCGAAAAGACGCTTTAAAGTACATAGCAGTTCCCCACCGTAACTCCAAAGACGCGTATTGATATAGAGGAATAATAGAAAGATTATCAAAATAAAATTATCAAATTTGCATTGTTGGTTTTATTTTTGTTTTGTAATCTGGTGAATAATCATACAGGTCTTTCATAGTACTAACACCAGGCTCTCACAAATTAAAATGGTTATACCTTAAATAGTATTATTGATGTAAACAATGTAAACTTGTGAGAGCAAATAAAATAAACATTATTAAACATTATTATTATATTTGTGTCGGCTTTCAAATGCCCTTTATAATGTTTTTAAGTTCTCAGACGTATAGGTTTCTTCATAAATTTCTCTTCGACGTTAAGCATATGGTAAATAAGCACTAATTGCAATTAACAATTTTTATAGGTCGTACCGGGATACAAAGACGATTTGCTCGTGTACTATGAAATCCTTTGAACTACACTGCTCTCATTAAATGTATTTAACTAAACATAAAAGTTAATGTTTAGTAATATTTATGTGTGTATATATATACGCACACATACACACACGAGCACGCGCGCACACACAAGCGCGCACACGCACTCACGCCCACGTTCACACACGCACACGCACACACGCGCACACGCGCACAAGCGCACAAGCGTGCACGCGCGTGCACGTACTTATAATAAGGCGTCCGATCCAAGAGACTGTATTTCAGGGCGAGCTCTTGGTGTAGGATCCTGACTTGTCTACGCAAGTACTCCGAGTTAGAAAGTGCTTAAAAACCGGAGATGATATGCTTAAGTGATTCACCGGGATAGCGACTAGCTCGACAGATGTCGACGGTGCCATTCCTTAGGATGTATATCCCATAAATGTGGGTCTTAATAACCTGATTTTGTATTGCACAGACAAAACCCTCGGTTTCTCCGAAGAGGTCACCAAGACGTAGCCAGTGGAGGGAGGGAACTGTGTCTACAAAAGGCTCATATAGAGCCTTGTAGATCCTTCCGTGGAGTTATTTCTCTTTCTATCCAGGGCGTGAAGTTCTATTTAAGTCCGCCTGAGTATGCCAAATGTATACATGAGAAAGAACTTGACCCAACAGCTATATGCGTCGTCTGCCTTATTCACGCTCGACAAGAGGCTATTAAGCGCTGTTGTCAAGCGTGCCAAAATATATCGCAAACTGATTGTTTCATTACCTTTATTTTGTGACGTACCTAAGATACTATATTTTGTGACATACCCAAGATACCTATATTTTGTGACACACCGACAGGTATCGGTATGTTTTAGCCTCGGACAGGGTTCTTATGTTGATGAACATAGATAAGTCTATGTCCTCGGAAGTAGCAACCATCCACTTTCGACATGGAAACCGCACACTTATCCATCCCCAGCTCCACTCTAATAGAATTTCTTAACTCACAGGTGATGTTTAGAAATCTCATACGATGGAATCGACTGGAGGCGAATAGCTTAAGATCAAAACAGTGTCAAAACAAATTTACAAGCTAAAGTTACTGCGGCATTTTCAACAGGAAGTATACATGTTCAAAATGCTGTGTTTTCCCTACAAATTCCCTCCTCATCCCTTATGGTCTGCCTGGCAATGATTTTTTATATTACAGACGCCGCTGTTCGGCATCATTCTAAAAATCTCTTGTTTTCTCACTATGCAGCCCTACTAGGCATATTTTACAGGAAGTGGATTTTTACAACTGGACATTTGTTCTTATAACAAAAAGATAAATTATACAGACAAGCGATAGTTTAATTTCCAAACAAATCAATATTTTATTTTTATTCAGTTTTGCATCCTTATTATGTATTCATTTATTCACAGATTCTAAGCTGGTGAAATTGCTGTCATAAGGTAGAATCTGAATCTTGATAAGTGATTATTTTTCTTCAATATACTCGTAAAAGTTATAAAAAAAAAATCAATTATACTATTATAGGTACTTTCATTTCCCACTCGTAAGCCTAAGGTATTAGACGACATTGGCTGTGACAGTCGCGATGAATGTGTTCTCATCAAAAACGAGCAAAAAATCCTATCGGTTTCCACATTTATGACAAAATCATATTAAAACATATTAATCATTTTCACGCAACGCTTTATTTATAAATACGAAAGCAGGCTTAAACGAGAGCTACATTAATAAAAACTTGGTAGTCGCGTGGCTAAGCATTCGTATGGCCTACAAATAATTATTCCGGGTCTGGTTGTTTGTCCACATACAATTTATATTTAAAACGCCTCTTCAATACATTAGAATATCCTATTGTGAAAAAAAAAACAACGAAATATAAAATGAGGTTGTGTCATATAAAATTTTACTTTGCTTAGGAATTTTGTTACTTCTAGGTTGATTTTTTTTGTATTGCATATAAAAAAACATTATTCTAGTTGATATTAAAAGAACAGTATTTTAGGGTACAGAATTTTTTATTTGAATATTCCTTCATCTTTATGTTGCATTTGACCTCAAAAAATGTTAATGTGTGGATATACCTTAATCGTAAAATGGTGAATAAATGACGTGAGCTTTAACGAACGAAACTTTTAATTTGTTATGTCGAATAAATTAAAGAAATTCCATTTAATTTCAATTTTGCCACTACGTGGTTAATATTTATTCAAATAAGTTGTGATATAAGGGGTAATGTAAGTACTTTTTCCCAAATTTAAACCTCACCCGCAGTGCGATATTGGGAATGACTGATAATATTTTATTACTTAAAATAAAATGTTAATATTAAAATGGTGAGTGAACTTACACCGGTTATGAGCTATATTTTCTTAAGTGGCATTTTTTTATTTACTAGCAAGTGGTTTGATTATACATTTTTTTTCTATTCTAAATATCATATTTATATCAAACTTTAATATCTACGATATCAGTTAAATCAAAAAGTTCCCTATAGAATAGATTATGCTAACTGCAGCATAATGTCATGTTCATGATAACCATTCTTTTTCCTAATTTAAAATATATTTCAATACCAAATGATACTGATAATCGCTAAAAAATTCCATCGAAATGTGATGACCACGGCTACAGGATCAGCTCATCATTGTGTTAATTAATGGTATAATTTTTGTCGCCCTATAGCAACGTGCATAACAAATTTTAAGGCGATACCAGTGACAACGGTTAATCAATTCTCAATAAAGGAGACAATATTTTCTATAGCATGAAGTTATTGTTAGCTTTACGTTAAGGTATCACATCTGAGTATATATACAAGTAAGAGATACGTAATTCTATGAGGAAGTGGTGGTTCTTGTTATAACATCAGACCGTCATTGCGTTTGCATTTTATACAACAACCTCGACGTATAGACGAAAGCAGTAAACTTTAAACTGTAGCATTGTACAGAGAATAATGATCATTGCTACAGCATTAGGTCAACGTTAGACTTACGTTACTTATAAAGGCTTAACTGGTTTCAAGAAAAGTCCATAGAGCACAATGAAAGTTCAGCGCATTTGGCCACTCTTAAATGTTTGAATTTCGAATGTTATATTTTTTAAAATATAATTTTTGGCGGGCATAACTAACGCGAAAATATTTTAGGGCGATGATTTTTTATGATTTTAAAAGTTCACTCCTCCACAATATCTAGCTTTTGAGCACCGTAAGGAGTTGGCAGCATGATAAAATTCATGAAGGTCGACCATCAACTGCGATCACTTAGGAAAATGTAGCTCCTGTCAGGCGACTAATTGAAGAAACCGACGAATTAGTGAATTGCCTATGTGAAGATTTAAGGATATTTTGCTATTGGTATGATCAAAATTCAAAGAAATTATCATCATCATTTAATTGTTAGGAAACTTTGTTGCCTCTGGATTCCTTATGAACTCACCCCAGAACAAACCGGGCTCGAGTCGGGAAAGGAGACAGTCATTTTTGAGCCCACTAGAAATTTTAATGAATGTTAATGTTATTACACACAAAAAAAAGATACCAATTTAATATAGTAAATGGCTTACACATTTTATGAAAATCTAAACGGAATCAAGAAATCAAAAAAAAAGAATTGCTTTGATAGTTGTATTCAGGTCATTGGTTCTGCTAATGTAATATTAAAAAAAATTGTAGTAGAGATGTGCTAATTCGGAAGAAACTAGACGCGAGTTAATTTGAGTCGAAAAGTTCTCGAGTTACGCAACTCGAATTGGCTGAACGGAGTTGTGTCAGTTTGTTATAAATTATTTTTATATTTTGTTCTTCCATCCAACATAATTATTATTACTAAACTTAATTCGTAGTTGTATATTTTTGTTTTGCGTATAGATCTTCATAAAATAATATCACTCTAACTTTATGACAATGATACTTAATCAGTTTATATATATTACATAATATATCAATAAGTTGTTCAAATTAATAAGTCGAGTTAATCACTAAATTCTAGACACTGCATTGACCGTAAGATAAAGATGCTACTCGAGTAGAATTTTGTGACTCGAATAACGCGAGTTAATAATAATTTATCATGTCACTTTAGTTGTACTTGAGTTTTTGAGCTATTCGAACTGACTATTTATAGTCCCTGCATCGATTGAAGTTTATCACTCGAGTTGAGAGTAGAGATTACTTTTGTTAAAGCATTTTAAATAGGTACCTTTATTAAAAATGTAAAATGTGGCAATGTGAAATAAAAAACAAATATTTAATTATTTGTAGTATTTCCATGCTTCTTTTTCATACCTGTAGTATATCAAAATCTATAAACTGCTTTTTACATATATTACAAAATACAAATTGCTTCCATCTCGATTTTTTTTAATACATATAATGACACACTGGCGATTTTTGTTTTGTTGCGCCATTGTTATCACTGACTGAAGCCGTGGTAGCTCAGATGGTTAGCGCTCGCTGTAAGCTTCACAGTACTTGAGCAACCCGGGTTAGATCCCCGCCGGCACCAATGAAAATTGCAATTTTAAGTGCTAATTTACCACGTGCTTGGCGGTGAAGGAAAACATCGTGAGGAAACCTGCATGTCTGAGAAATAAGAAAAAAAATATTTCGAAGACATGTGAAGTTCGCCAACACGCATTGGGGCAGCGCGGCGGACATTTCCTTGCCCTAAAACCCTCTCAGAAATGAGAGGAGGCCTGTGCCCAGCAGTGGAACGTAAATAGGCTGCAACTTTACTTTTAACTTTACTGTTATCACTGATACCGTAAACAAACAAGTATGTTTAAGTCATCTTTTATGTTATGCACTACTTATACGAAGTAACAAAAATAAACAACAATGATAGCACAATCACGATATTATAAATCAAACTAAGTTCATATTTGTTTACAACATGCCAAGATGCAAGTTTGAATTTCGATGTAACCAGTGACGTCAACCGCGGCGCCTTATACTATGTGAATTAGTTGATTAGATGATAGAATTAGTGGATTAGTGAACTGACATCTATCTAGTGCTCTCCGAATCCACACGGTGCGTCGAGTTGACTCGGTAACTTGAGTGCAAGCGGACTCGAGTAAAATTTATTTTCACTCGAGTACCGAGCTACACAAATTCACTCGATGGCATCGAGTGAAAACAGAGTTCGAGTTGCATCACTACTGTAAGAATATAGTCTGTGTCTGTGATTAACTGTAATTGTCAATATATATTACATTAAAACAATTTTCGGTAGCAAAATTAGTTAATAGCAAAAAAGTTTATACTTGTTTGTTTACAAGACAATAAAATAAATATCGTCTCATCGATGCACAAGTGTTTAACATAATATGGAGACTATCATTCAGGTCAATGAGTTTAGTTAGTATGTATGTACAAAAGTTTACTTTTACACCTAGAATTTTGGAAAATCGAAATAAGATCTATAATTTATGATGGATTACCTAAAAAAATGACAAACACAGGTCTTAGAACCTTGTTTAAAATTGATAAAGTATTAAAATTTTATGTTATTAGTAAAATCTAAATTAAATAATAGATAGAATAAATACATGAAAAAAGTTTTTGTGTTTGTTAAAAGAAAATTAGAATCTTTGGGTCGTTTAAGAAAACTTCTCTATTCGATGTAGCTTCATCGGCTTTAAAGAGCGATTCATTTAACCTTATGTATTCAGCAAGTTGCTCCGTAAACTTGACAATACCAAATGGCATCAAACATGGATCCTGAATTTATGCCAGCCACAGTAGATAGACAGTATTTTTTTTATAAAAGAGGGGGCAAACGATCATGCGGCTCACCTGATGGTAAGTGACTACCGCCGCCTATGAACAATCGCAACACCAGGGGAATTGCAGATGCGTTGCCGGCCTTTTAAAAAGGAGTAGGCTCTTTTCGTGACCCCTCCCCCCCCCCTGAACGGGTTCCTGCCTTGTCGTGGCGGGGGGGCTTAGTAGCCGTGGCTTGGTCACCCACGGTGAACAAAGAGGAACCCCTTGGCTGGCCCGTGGTGTAGGGCCGGGCCGAGGTGGCCACTCCGAGTTGGCTTGGCGAGCCCACTTCGGATGTGTGTCGGTGGGCTGCGGTGAGAGGCTTATCCGCTCCCTCTACCGCTGCAGCCGAGGTGGAGTCGCGGAGGAAGAGGAGTGTTGGTATGGCGATGCGCCACTTGCCCTATCCTCCGCGACTCTGACGGGGCCGCGCCGTTAATGATGCGGTGGTGTTGGGGCTGCGGGGGGAGAGGAGTGTCGGTATTGCGAGGCGCCGCTCTCCCTACCCTCCGCAGCCGAATCTTGGTTGGCAGCGGAGCCATAGACCAGATCCGCCGCTGGGGTCAGGAAGGCTGGTGCTTCTGAGTGCTAGTTTTTCCTGGCTCAATGGCCTTCGCGCATCGGACACGGGGGCGTCCTTGGCGCATGTTAAGTTAGAGGCCGAGGAGGAGGGCGCGCCATGTGTTCTGGTGCGCCTTACCTGAGAAGGATATGGGGGAGGAGTAGTCCTCTCCCGAGGAGAGGCCGCCATGGGGCGGCCAGCGCAGTTGGGGCCGCGGATGTGTGCGAAAGCGTTCCCGTGGCCCTGCCAATATGCGACGAGGTTGGAACACCATGGGGTTTTAGTCGGTGCGAGTCCGACATAACCCGCCCTTGCCCCCACGAGGCGGGTATGCGTAGGTATTTCCCCATGTAAAAAAGGCTCTTTTCTTGAAGGTCCCTAAGTCGTACCGGTCCGGAAAAATCGCTGGTAGTAATCGATTCCACAAGGAAGTTGTGCGAGAAAGAAAACGTCTTCTAAATCGCAAAGTGGTGGACCGCCAATCATCCAGGTGGTACGGATGGTAATGCAAGTTTTGTCGCGATTTGCGATGGTGAAATTATGCGGCTGTAATTAGTCCCAATTCCTCAGAGCACTCCCCGTGGTAAATGCGATAAAATACGCAAAGAGACGCAACATCTCTACGCAGTGCCAGTGTATCGAGCCGATTAGAAAGAACTCGGTCGTCGACGATTCGAACTGCTCTGCGCTGGATGCGGTAAAGTGGAAGGAGCTGGCACTGGGGTGCCCTGGCCCAGAGATGAGAACAGTATTCCATGTGAGGCCGGATTTGCGCTTTGTAAAGTTGCAAGCGATGTGTCGGCATGAAATACTGTCTCGCTCTGCTGAGCATGCCAAGCTTTTTAGCAGGGGCGGATCTACTTAAAGGCTTTTTGGGCTGCAGCCCAGGGCCCCGTGAATACAGAGGGGCCCCAACCGAACTGAAACCAATAGACGATATTGTCAATAATAAAAATTATCTAGAATTTAAAAAAATCCGATCATAAGGTTGGCAACACTACGATCAATCAACCCGTGTGCGCATCTATCAAACGGAACGGGGAATTCCCTGTCGCTTGTTTTCGATCGCTGTATTCCGTGTATTGTCTATTACTGGGGTCTTCCCTCCGCTTATCGCCCGACGCAATTTTGTTATTTTTCCGCACTTCTGCTATCGTCGACTAAGTATATTAACGAATTGACTTTGTTATTGTTAGAAGTGTGTTTACTGTTTAGTGCGTGTGTTTAGTTTACTAAGTGATAGATAACTTAAAAGTTATAAGGACCGGACTTTTCTTTTAATTTACTAAAATTGAAAGTGTTCAGCATAACTAGACTTCCTGCTTTTAATAGGCAGTAGGTAAGTAAAAAGAATTATAAAACATGACTTTTTTATTTTTATTTCAGTTTCAAAACTAAATGAATCGAACTCGTTCGATATTACGAACGAACGAACGGTTTCGTGGCAGTTTTAGATACATGGCCACTAAATGTTGGAACAATATACCACCACCTATACGGGAAACTAAATCTGTAAACGGTTTTAAAGCTAAATTAAAAATACACCTTTTAGCATCTCAAAAGTCATTATTTCACGTGTAGTGGCAGGTTATTTCATAGATACATAGATACATCATATATATGGATATATGTGTATGTTTAATTTTAATATAATTTACAATACTTTTATGTATATACTTGGAAATATTTACTTTCAGTGAATGGTAAATTCATTATTTTTCGTTTATGTTGTTACCGATATAGTCACGGGCGCAATACGGAATCAATATTTATCAGGGCTCCGCTGAAAATCAGCGCTGCTGCAGTATCTGTGGTAGCATATGCTGAGACGGAATCCTTTTGGCATCACATCACTCACTCTTGTTGCGATTTATTTTATTTTTATTTATGTTTTTCAACTACTTTGTATGTTTTTATGTCTCATTATTTCTAAATGTATATTTTGTGTGTGTATTGATGCTAATAAACATATGTCTATGTCTATGTCTATGTCTATATTTAATGATAATTTGGGAATTGCTACACTCATTACAAAGTAGGTATTAAAATTAAAAGTTCTATCCAGTTCTTTGTTTATTTTCAGAAAAATATCTTATTTTACAGTATGTCTGCTAGAAAATATAAAAGTGGAGCTGAAAAAAGAAAATTACAGTTTTGTCGAGAAAAAGAAATAAATAAATACGCAAAACTTGAAACTTTTTTTAAATCAGAAGATATAAACGCGAATGAAATAGCTATAAATCCATTAAAAAACGTAAAGGAAGGTATTTTATGTGAAGAGAGTATAACCGAAGGAAGCAAAAAACCGCAAAATCAGAAAAAAAATACCAACGATGAAAATATACAATATCTTGACTTCGAGCAACCCTCTGGTTCCTCTGAAAACGAAATTGGTGTTCAGCAAAAGAAAGGTAATACCGATACCGAGGTGGAAAGAAATTTAGAAAATATTAAGTTTGAGTTTGAGAAATATGTTGACGTGGGCTTGTGGCCAGATTTGCTAAATAATGATTTTATTAATTTCGTCCTCTCACATGAAATGACTGACTTTCAAAATAAAGATCCGAAGAATATATATTCAGCTTCTATGAAGAAATATAAAGAACAAAACAGATCTTTTTCAAATAGGTATTTCACTAGAAAAATGAAAAATGGCCAATTACTGGAAAGATCTTGGTTATGTTATTCAAAAAGGGTTGGTACTGTTTTTTGTTTGACTTGCAAACTTTTTTCTAAAACTCCTTCTCAATACACAACCGGATTTTCTGATTGGAAACACATAAGATTTTGTTTAGAAAATCACGAAAATTCTAATGAACATAAAAACTCAATGTTAGTGTGGTTGACACGAAAAGAAAATAAGTCTGTTTTAGACAAGCAGCTTCAGGAGCAATTAAATAAAGAAACAGAATATTATCACAATGTCCTAAAACGGGTTATTGCAGTGCTAAAGTTTTTGTGTATAAGAGGCTTAGCACTTAGAGGTTCCGAGGAAGTATTTGGTTCTCCACATAATGGTAATTTTATGGGTGCTCTAGAGCTATTGGCAGAATTCGACCCATTCATACGTGAACATATTGAACAACGAGAGCTGCGACCAAACCCTGTAATATCATATTTATCAAAAACAGTATATGAGGAAATAATTGAGATTATGGGTAAACAGATAATTAAACAAATTATAACTGAAATAAACAACGACGACACAAAGTATTATTCAATTATGATGGATTCAACCCCAGATCTGTCTCACGATGACCAACTTGCTATTGTATTACGATACTGTTTTCGGGGAAAAGTGTATGAAAGATGTGTGTCTTTCATTAAAATTAGTAGTCATACTGGCTTATATTTATTTAATATTCTAGAAGCCTTTTTGGAAACAAATGGACTACTACTGGATAATTGCAGGGGACAGTCATATGACAACGCTGCTAATATGGCCGGAATCTACAATGGTGTACAAGCACTACTAAAAGAAAAAAATAAATCCGCGGATTACGTGCCATGTGCTGCGCATTCCCTTAACCTAGTTGGTCAAGAATCCGTGAAGGTTGCAACCGAAATTGTAAATTTTTTTGGAATAGTGCAAAAAATATACGTTTTCTTCTCTGCTTCGACCCATAGGTGGGAACTATTAAATCGTGAAACAAAAGTAAAATTTACATTAAAAAGTTTAAGCCAGACCAGATGGTCTTGTCACTTTGATGCTGTCAGAGCTTTGAAAAGCAATTATGATGGCATTATGAAAATTCTCAATAGTTTCGGCGAAAATAACGATGAAAAGGTTGATTTCCGAAAAGAGGCACGAAATTTATTTAATAAACTGGCGAAACTAGAAACTGCAATTTTAATTCTGTTCATCAATCAATTTTAATTCAGAGTCTGCGCGCACGCACTCAGCGTACGGACGTGTTGCTCACTATTATTTCTGTATTTCGTAGGTAGTACCAAGTAAAATGGTTCAGTGTAAAAAGTGCAAGTTATTTGTTTCTTTAACAAAAGATGATGTTATTAAGTGTAAAGGTTCATGTGACTCTGTGTATCACAAAAAATGCTTATCGAACGTAAAGGAGTTCCAAAGAACTCAGCTGTGTGAATCATGTCACAAAAGTGAAATCAGCCCTAAAACGCAAGTACCTAAAATTAATGTAGATATCGAGAAAGCTAGTGCCGAAACGCTTCTAGCAGAGGTCAATAAAAAACTGGAAATAATTTATCAAACACAAAAGAAAATTGATGACCTAACAGAGGCCGTGGATTTCTACGCTGAACAGTACCAAATGATGCTTAACTTTAAGGAAGCCGCGGAGAAGAAAATGACTGCTTTGGAAAATAGAAATAAGTATTTAAAAAAGTGCAATGACTCCTTAGAAGAGAGGATAATGTTTTTAGAACAAAGGGAAGTGGAGAAAAATATTGAAATAGCGTGCCTGGATGAGTCAGAGAAGGAAGATACAAAGAAAATTGTTGAAATTGTTGCACAAAAATTAAATTTAAACATTGGTAATATAGAGAACGCAAATAGGGTAGGTCGAGAAAAGAAAGGAGAGGGTAGGCCGAGACCTATAGTCGTTACCCTACGAACCAAGCAAGCTAGAGATGAATGGCTAAAGCAAAGAAAAGTGTTAGTATATAATAAGGAAATTCTCGGCAACAGCAATGGCAAGCGGGTGTATATAAATGAAAATCTTCCTAAAAATACGCGACAATTGTTATGGAACGCGAAGAAAATGTTAAAAGACGTTTATAAACACATATGGCCACAAAACCTTAAGGTTTTGGCTAAAAAAGACGATAACTCGAAAATACGCTGGATCCGTTCGGATGCAGATATCAATAATATGTGTTTCAACACTGATAACAGCAGCGTATAGTAAATAAAACACAATAAATTAGTATTGTGGAAGCTCACTGTATGTGAATACCTAAAGACACAAAATGGATGATATTTTATCACACATCGAGGATAAATATGAGTATAAAAAATTTCTAGATGCAGGTACGTGGAGCACACACTTAAAAACAACCACGGAGGACCTAAAAATAATTCACCTAAATATTCGTTCTCTTAGGAAGAAGTTTAATGAATTGCTAATACTGCTTGAACGCACTAATTTTAGTATAGACATTATATTATTAAGTGAAATAAATATCAGACAAGCGGAGCTACCGTTATATTGTATAGATGGGTATGATATGCACGGGTATACAAGAGAAAATCGACGAGGAGGAGGCTTATTAGTGTACTCTAAAAATGAATTGCGCCTGCAAACAGTAAACCCGCAAAGCTGTGGTTTGGAAATATTGCACAGTCAACTTAAGAGCTCTGACACCACCATACACATAATCACCGTATACAAACCGCCAAACACAAATAAGTTATGCTGTATTCAAGAATTATCTGTACTAATTAAGCAAATTCCCGAATACGAGGACGTCGTTATTGCAGGTGATATGAATATCAACTTATTAGAAAAAAATACAACCACCGATAAATACAAAAACGCAATGTATAGTTACGGAATGCAGAGCGTTATCAATGACTTTACTCGCGAGGAAATATTAGCCGGTAGACTCGTAACGTCGTGCATCGATCATGTATGGGTACGTACACGCAGCCGCCGATTCGCTTCACATATGTTTACGTGCAAGTTGTCGGATCACTATATGGTAGGTGTAAGTATTACCAAAGAATCAAAAGGGGTAAATAGAATAAGTCTTACTAGTGGCAAATATAAAATGTATACTTTGAATAATAAAGTAATAACTCGTGAGTTAGAGCAGGTTGATTGGAGTAAGCTCGTAGAGATAGATTGTCCTTTGATAATTTATGAACAATTGTGTAGTGTTTTTGCACCTATCTACGATAAAGCTAAAGTTAGTCTTAATTGTAATAGAAAAAACCGGGTAATACAGCCGTGGATCTCTAAAAAAATTAAAATATTGATAGATAGAAGAGATTATTTATTCCGTAGGTGGAAGACTAGTCCTCAAAATGTTACTTATAGATTAGAATATACGAAACACAGAAATCAAACAAATAAAATTATTAGCAAAGCTAAAAATAACTATAGAAGGCAGGAACTATCACGCTGTCAGGGAGACTTTAGGAAATTATGGGAAACAATAAATTGCTGGCTAGGAAATAGTAAAAATAGCTTAGATGACGTAGTAATTAAGTATCTAGGAAAAATCAATAGTATAAGTAATATATGTTCAAAATTCTCAGAAACATTTACAAAAGAAATTGATAAAATAAAACATCAATGTAATATTAAATTACTAAATCGCGAGACCTATGTAAAATCGAGTGATACCACTTTCTATTACAAAAAGGTAACCGAAAATGAAATAAAAAAAATAATTAGTCAACTAAATAGTAAAAAATCGCCAGGTTTAGATGGAATAAGGCCGCAAGATCTAATTTTAGTTAAAGAAAAAATAAGTCCAATATTAGCAAAATTTGTGAACCTTAGTTTTAAAACAGGCTTATACCCAGACAGTTTAAAAAAGTCTATTATCCGCCCTGTTTATAAGCAAGGAGACCATTGCAATTATTCAAACTATAGACCTATTGCAATATTGTCTGTTATTAATAAAATAGTGGAGAAAGTGATAGTTACTAGAATTAGTGAGTATCTAAAAAAAAACTGCATAATTACAGAAAAGCAGCACGGATTTAGAAAATTACGTAGTACATCGACGGCCTTATCAAATTTCACCGATGATATCAACGAATGCTTAGGTAGTAAGCAGTATATATTTCTTTTATTCATAGATTTTAAAAAAGCGTTTGATACGCTGGACCATGAACAGCTGTTGGTAGCTATGGAAGAGTGCGGAATCCGCGGTCCAATCAGTTCATGGTTTCGTAACTATTTACACAACAGAATGTTGTGCACAAAGATAAAAGAAACCATTTGTCATGGTAAATTAGTTAGTACTGGAGTTCCTACTGGCTCTGTGTTTGGCCCTGTGGGCTATATCATGCATGTAAATAGCATGGTAAACGTTGTGAAAAACTGCAGAGCATACATGTATGCTGACGACACATGCATGATGTATGCTGACAGGGATATGAAGGTGATTGAGAACAAAGTACAATCGGATTTTGATAATGTAATCAAATGGTCCCACGATAATGGAATAATTTTAAATATAGAGAAAACGAAATGTATGCTCATACAATCGCCATACCTGCATAAACCATGTATACCTACAAGTATAAATATCATAGGCCATTCGTATGATTGCTTGCATAGAAATAAACAATGCATTGGTTGTAATTCGATTGAGCTTGTTGAGAATTACAAATATCTAGGATTAACCATAGATACTAAGTTTAGTTGGAATTTCCATATAGAACGAGTATGTAATAAATTAAGATCGTTATTATGTAAGTTTGTACACCTTAAAAGAGTAGTTGATAAAACAACATTACGCATTCTGTACTATGCTCTCGTGGATTCTGTAATTAATTATGGCCTTTCAGCATATGGACGTACGTTCCGAACGTACATGGATAGGATACATAACCTTCAACTAAGATTTATTAAACTGTTAGTTAGTAAGCAAGCTAAAGAGAAAAGTAAGGGTAACTATAATCTATTGTTTAAGAAATGCAATATTCTACCAGTACGTGAAAAAACAAAGTATTTATTAGCAATTGAAGGATACAAAAGTAAATTTTTAGTTAGGAAATCAATTTATGGTAATTTAAGAAAGAATACACGTAAATTGTTTGAGGAACCAAGTGCGCAAAACTACTTTGGTGAAAGGACGCGTAGGTATTTAGTGCCAAGAATATTTAATGAAAACGTGCCACAAGAGGCCTGTAAGACAAAACAAATTTTTAAAAACAAATTGAAATATTGGCTACTGAATGCCATCGGAGACCTGTAGTATTAGAGTAGTAATATTTAGTTTATTATTAATTATTAATCTTAATTATTTTTTATTAATCTTTATTCATTATTAATTTAATTTAAGATATTCGTTTTCTGTCTTTTATAGCTTTGTTATTAATTTAGTGATAAGTGTACTTTACCTACTTAGTCTTTAATTTTTTTTTAATTACTTTATAAGTTTACTATATGTTTTGTTTTAAAATTTATTTTAGAGAAATATTAAAATGCAATTGTAAACCTTAATGAGTGCAGTTTCGCCAATAAACTGTATTCTCAGTTTGGCGAACTTAATGTTTTTTGAACCAATTGTATTTACTATGATAATAAATAAATTAAAAAAAAAAATATATTTTTTGGGAAGAAATTTTGGAGAGATTTAATGTAGTTAATAAAAAAGTACAGAGCCCTGGTTTAGACATTGGTGAAGGCAATAAGTTAATTGTGTCATTAAAAGAGTTCGTGAAAAACATAAGGCAACAATCAGATCAGAAGCTAAAGGAATACGAAAAGAAAGCTAAAAAATTAAGTACTAGTGTGGAAACAGACTACAGTGACATAAATAAGAGACGCATTACTTCAAAATTTTCAGATAAATCTACAGATAAAGTCTCAGTAAACGGCGCAGAAAAATTTAAAAGAGACACGCTTAACGTTGCGTTGTATAAGATGATTATGGATTTAAATTATAGAAGCCAAGCCTATGAGACCTACAGCAAAAAATTTAAATTTTTAATGGATTTGCAAGATAGAAATCAAGAACACATAGATCTGGAAAGTGTACGTAATATTATTGATTATTATCCAAATGACATAGACGAACATTTAGTGAATGAGTGCATTCAGTTAAAATCTTACTTACTGCAGTCTAAGACAGAGTCTTACACCTCTTGCAGTGAAATTTTTTGGCTAATTTATGAAAAGAATCTTGTTGATGTTTTCCCAAACTGCTATACCATCTTAAAGATTTTTTTAACGATGCCGATCACTAGCTGTGAAGCGGAGCGTTCTTTCTCCAGGATGTCGTATATAGAAAACAAATACAGGACAACAATGTCGAACTATCGACTAAATCATTTATCAGTTCTTTCAATAAATTGCGATTTAACAAAGGACCTACAGTGCGATGACCAAATAAAAGAATTTGCAGCACAAAAATGCAGAAAGGTTGCTTTATAATTTATATAACATAACCATCTATAACCTGTCAATTTATTTTGCAATAAATAATGTTTTAATAAATAAATAAAATATTTTGTTTTCCTATTTTCTTCCTGTACTTAACATATATTACATTACATATACCTACATCACTTCAGAAAACAGTTTCTTGTCAAAATGGCAATTAGTTGAGTAATTAGGTAGGGCCCCTAAGCAGTATTAGCCCAGGGCCCCACAAATTCAAGATCCGCCCCTGCTTTTTAGAGGCCAGTTTGGCCTTCCCTTCCAAGTGACCACAAAACTGCACACTATTCGATATGTCGATGCCAAGGATTCCGATGATAGCTGAGACAGCAAGGGGATTGCCTTGAAACTGAGGAGATACGACAAAGGGGTTCTTTTTAGCGGTAAACGCGCAAACTTTTGTCTTCTGGGGATTGAACTGGACTAGATTTAGTCGCCCCCAATCCGAGACTTTGTTCAGCAAAGAATCGACTTCAGACACAAGTTTGTTCCGGTACTCGGCGACATTTTCCCGAGAAATATTGGCACGGCCGGTTTATAAGGCATCACTAGTGCTGCCGTCTGCATAGCAATAAATGTTACTAGTTTGCAATATATCATTGATATGCAGAAGAAACAGCGTTGGTGATAGCATGCAGCCTTGGGAAACACCAGCGTTAATAGGCTTGTAGTCGAAGCATGCACCGTCTACAATGACGTTGATGCTCCGATCTGCAAGGAAGCTGGTGATCCAATTGCACAATTTCTCGGGAAGCCCATAGGAAGGGAGCTTCGAAAGAAGCGCTTTGTGCCAGACCCGATCAAAGGCATTCGCTATGTCCAAACTAACTTGTCCCTTGGACTCTACTGCCTCCGCCCATCTATGAGTCAGGTAGATCAGAAGATCACCAGCTGATCGACCCCGACGAAATCCGTACTGGCGGTCACTAATCAGCTGGTGATCCTCAAGGTACCTCATGAGCTGGCAGTTTATAATGGATTCCATTATTTTGAAGAACAAGGAGGTTATGGCGATAGGCCTCTAGTTGGACGGGTCTGAGCGGTCGCCTTTTTTAGGGATCGGGTGGACCAAAGCTGTCTTCCATGAATTCGAGACTACGCCTTGTGAGTAGAAGTACCGGAAATGACGCGCTAAAACCGGTGCCAACTCCGGAGCACACGTCTTCAGCATAATGGGAGGGACTCCATCAGGCCCACTCGACTTGCTGACGTCCAGGGAGAAGAGTGCTTTGCGAACCGAGCGCTGTGTAATTCGCACATCCGGCATGGAACACTCACACCGCGGGATAGTCGGCAGTGTATTCCCCCCGTCATCTAGAGTCGAGTTGGACGCAAAGAGAGAGCTTAAAAGATCGGCTTTCTCCTTTGCGGCATGAGCCAGTGAGTCATCCTCTTTGTGCAGGGATGGAAGAGGTGGCTGACAGAAGTTCCCTTGGACAGCCTTGGCGAGAGACCAGAATGCGCGGGTACCCGAAGGAAGGCGAACTAGAATTATACTTCTTTTTAAGTGCGCTGGTGGTTACATCCCGAGACGATGATGCGTCAGGTCAGGCCCGGTAGCACTCCTGCTTATAGCGTGATGCAATTTTACAGGAGCGACCAAACCATGCCTGGGATCTGCCTCCGATGGGCACCACAGAGGATGGAATAAAAAGTTCCACACCCTGAAGTACCACATCAGCAACAGAATCGGAGCGTGAGTGGCACCGTACTCCGGATCGAACAATGGTCTGAAGAGCCCAACGGGGCATCGACGGAGACCTGATATCCATCTGGATGAGAGGTCAGCAGAAGGTCCAACAGGGAAGGTACATGATCCTCCACATCTGGGATCCGCGTAGGCGAAGTAACCAGTTATGTCAGACCATATGCCAAGGCAAAATCATAAACAGATCTCCTCGCATGATCGGTTAAGCGTGAACCGAGCCATTCGGCCTGGTGGGCGTTAAAATCGCCAAGAATCACGATCTCTGCGGATGGGACCTGATGTAGCACGGAGTCTGCAGCCATTTGGACGTGGTCGATGAGTCGGTCTGTGTCGGCATTACCGCTATAGGATCTATAGAGGCACCCGTAGACGCGGGGATGGTCTTCGCTGTCTACGCGCAGCCATAGGATGGACAGGTCCCGTACCTTCAAGACTGCCGAGGCGTCGAAAACAGATGTCCTCTTTGACGTATACGCAAACTCCAGCCCGAGGCACAAAAGAGTGTTCTAATTTGTACCCTGGGTAGGATGGATATGAAGTATCAGCCGTAGAGGACACCTGAGTCTCGGTTAAAAACGCAAGGCCGGCTTCGCCGTCTCTAGATAGTAATGGACAGCGTTAAGGTTGGAATGAAGTCCCCTGATGTTGCTAAAATTCACGGATAGCGTGACAGGGGTCGCCTTGGTCTTATTGCTCCGTTTGCCCCGAGCAGTTTTAGTCGCGAGCGGAATTTTGCCCCCCCCCCCCCCCCATCCCAGAATACGCGGGGCAGCCTGAGCACCCACGCTCAGGAGTGGAGTTGTTTGGTCGTGGATGCTCAGCGAGGAATTCTCCAGGGGTGCTGGTACCCTCCTGGGGTAGTCTTTTCTTTAATTCCACTACCATGTTGATGGGGGGGGGGAGGAATTGGGCCTCCGGCCACCTGCACTCACCAAGCGCAACGCAGAGGTAAACCTCTACTTCACTCTGTTATCCATTACAGTTTGCATAAGTATTTTAACTTAGTTAAGCCATTATCCTTGTTAATCAAATGCTTCTATTATCCTTAAACTGATGAGTTGTTAATTCTGCAAAAAGGGATATTATTTTGTAATCCACTATCAGATAGTTAATATAAAAATAATAGTCCGTCCCCCTACATGAAGCCAGTGAAAATAAGAAGTCAGACAACTTTTACATAGTTAAATATTGTTGATGTAAATCCATAATTATTACTTATGTGTTTGGTCATCTTGAGCTGATTAATAATGTGTATTTTATAATAATTTCTTATTTAATTAACATACCGGCAGAGACAACAAAATACTGACAGAAATATGGAAATATAGTTTATTGACATTGAAGTATAGTATATATATAGTCTTATCTCATATCTCTTATTACTGCAAATGTCATAATTTCTAACAATAACATCATATGTGGATGTGTTTCTTTTGCTTTATAGTGTTCGAAATATAAACAATACAAACATAAACATAGACCTCACATGCTATTTAGATAGCAATAAATATATAAAAAATAATATATACAATATTCATTAACTTTTTCAGGTGAATCGCATAGAATACATGTCCTGTTAGCTGAAATCTTGCAGAGCTGCTCGTAGGCAGAGACAAAAAAGTATGTGGATATTGAATACAATTACAATAGTTATATATCATATCTCATAACATTAAAAATATCCTTGTTATGTGATTATCAAGTTATTTTGAAATGATAATTACTGACAATAATAACATCATAAAATACAATTAATTTAAAATTAAATATTACAATTTAATTAAACATGTGTTTTTGTTATCCTTACACAACCAGTTTAAAACATCTTAGTTCATATTTATGTGTGTAAAAACATAGATAAGCATGATATTACCTAGTCATTTTGGCTTTAATGGTATTTGGGGTATGATAACTAATCAGTTAATATATTTTAAAACAAAGTTTACACACTGCACCTTTACTGATTCAACCAAAACATATTAAGTCTTGACACCGCATCTATCCGTTCCACTATTAATAGACTGCTTTGGAAATAATAACAACAATAAATGCAGTGGCATTTTACATTTGTGTTTTTACCTTATACAACCAGTTTAAAACATCTTACTATATAGCATGTAAAGGTAATATTATAAATGGTCATATTATCAGTTGTTCATCTTGTCTTTAATCATATTTATTTAATTAATTTAATGGTGTTTGTGATGTACGAGTATATTCACTAATCAATTAATACCTGTAAACAATAGTCCCCACACTACGTTTGTTTGTCTGTGCACTATGTGAAAGAAGTGTTAAATGGATTTTCCATCAATCTTAAAGTACCTATAATTGCTGAATGTACCTACAACTTTGTTTAATGCTATTAATTAATAAGCTATTCTATTCTATATACACTATTCTAACTCATAATATCTGTGAAAACTACTAAAAAATCGCCTTTAGTTTGTTTTAAGGTTATTGTGATATTCATGTTTCAATTATTAATTTCTCAGAATTCCCATTAGATGCGATAAAACTAATATTAATTTTGTAATCTATAGATTATAAGGAATAAATCGATATACATTTCATTAAAATTCTCTGAAATTCGTGGTGGGCCCATTCTCCATAAAAAAGAAATTGTCTCCTTTTTTATTGTTAAAATATGATTACGGTCATTCAAATGATATGTATGACGCTGTGATAGGAGATGAAATATGGTTGACAAATATATTGATACATCCCGAAAAGGAAGCAACAGTCTTCCTTATGAGAGTTCGAAGGCGGCAGCAAACAAACAAAATTGAGGCAGACGAGAAGCGTGGGCAAAAAAATGATTGGTTTTTTTTCACCCACACATGTCCTATCTGATTGATGGGATATGATATCTGGATCCCACCTGATGAGCAAAAGACCTTTAATGCTAAGAGTACCCCACCATTTATTTACCCCCATATTTTTGTAATCGCTGACAAGACGAAGTAATTTTTGGCTTCTAAAAAGGTGGAGCTCTTGACCTAGCCCACACACAGTCCAGACCTCGCATCATGAAATTTCTTTATTTTCGTAAAAAATCAAAATTTGGTGAGAGGTTTTAAGCAATAGGTTATTATTATGGTCATGCTTCGACCTCAATCATTATAGTGTATACCAAATTTTAAACCCATTAACCATTAAATAATTACATCGGAAAACCACGATCCAGGCTACATTACCAGACATTCTTTATGATTAAGTTATACGATATAATACTAAACGTGACCTCAGAAGTAAATAAGTATGTTGATGAGAGTGACAGATATGTAGGTGTTTTTATTGACCTACAAAAGGCCATTGGCACAGTATCATCATCGATTCTTTTGCGGAGGTTGGAGAACTTGGGTTTAAGAGGGACTGCACAGCCATGGTTTCAAAAGTATTTATGTGACAGAAAGTAGTACGTTAGAGTGGATGGACATTCCAGTATTGACATGCGATGTACATACGGTGTCCCACAGGGCAGTACTCTATGGCCGACATTATTTTTAACTTACGTAAATGACATTGAATTAAACGCCGCCAATATAACTACATAATATGCTGAAGACACAGTAATAATATTCATGCAAAGAGCTAGGAGCGTGTGAAACAAGTTGCTGAGGCGGGACTGGCCTAAATTTCTTGTTGGCTAGAAAATAATCTACTTTCACTAAATACAACCAAAACAAAATTAATCTGTTTCAGCAAAACTCTAGCGGGTCAACCAAATGACAAATTTAAAATATGGTTATACAAGTCCATGTAACAAACTTGATGATATTCCAATATCTTGTAACTGTCGTTACATAATTAAAACTAACACAATAAAATTGAAATTGATGAAAAGCTTCAGTGGAAACAAATATCACTTAGTGAAAAGATAAGAAAGCTTTTAAATTACTGAGGCTTGTGCACGCGCACGCACGAGCACGCGCACGCGCACGCGCACGCACACATGCACACGCACGCAAGCACGCACGCACGCACGCACACGCACGCACGTACGCACGCACGCACGCACACGCACACACGCACGCACGCACACCCGCACGCACACACGCACGCACGCACGCACATATGCACTCACGCACGCACGCACGCACTCACGCACGCACGCACGCACGCAAACACGCACGCACGCACGCACGCACGCACGCACACACGCACGCACGCACGCACGCAAGAACGCTCGCACGAACGCACGCACGCACGCACAAACGCTCGCACGCACGCACGCATGCACGCACGCACGCACGCACGCACGCTCGCTCGCACGCACGCACGCACGTACGCACGCACGTACGCACGTTCGCAAGCAGCACGCACGAACGCACGCACGCACGCACGCACGAACGCACGCACGCACGTACGCACGCACGCACGCACGCTCGCACACACGCACACACGCACGCACGCACGCACGCAGCAGGCACGCACGCACGCACGCACGCATCGACGCACGCACGCACGCACGCACGCACGCACGCACCTTCTGTATCCCAAAAGATCGTCGCCATGATCTTTGCGGCCGATTGAGACATCTTATACTTTTAAGGAGACGACTCAGGTTCATAATGGAACCCAAGTATCATCGCCATTTACAATTCGGGCCATAACTTCCTCCCTTTGCTCTCCACAGCGGTCCAAAAACTCGCGACAACTTTCGACGCGCTTGTGTTTTTGATGCGCAGAAAACATTCTCGGAACCCACCTTGCACAGACTTTACTCATGCCAAGGTGATTTTGTGTTTTGTTTTTTCTTTAGCCAGGCATCTTCCGATACAAGTTTTTAAACTTTTTCGATTATTTCTGTTGTGATAGCCTCAATCGACTGTCCAGGTTGGGGGTCGTCTTCATGGAGTCCCTCCCTTGTTTGAAAAGGATGTGCCATTTATAAATCTTGGTTTTCCCTGGAGCGGAGTCCCCATAAATAGTTTACATCTCTTCGAAAATGGCTTAAGGTCTCTTTCCTTGTTTGGTTAGAAACTTATTGACGGTGCGATATTCAATTTTCCCATAGTTGTTAGTTTCTTCCCGATTGACTTGTTTACTCGTTGATAACTCAAAAGCTAATGACTCGATTAGTTGTTTTTTGCGCCTAATGCAAGGCACCCTCCGGAAGCGGGTGGTAATGCTCATAGCATACCACGCAGCGGTGTTTGAAGAAGTACCTACCCACTAATAACCACCTGTGGGACTGACGACCAGATGACAATTGTTTAGTGATGTGTCAGTGATTGCGAGGGTGAAAACCTATATGTGGTAGAGCCATGGCGCAGCTATATTATGATTGTAGCACGAATGGGTCGGCTCGACCAGGGTAGGACCACGCTTTCACAGAATACCAGGGTAAAATAACAGCTTAATGCTGCTGTATTTAGTATGGTGAGTGTAGAGAACCAGAGACCCTTTTTACTGGAAAAGTGGCATTCCATCTTAGTCCTCACGGCTGAGAACACATCTGGATTTTGTTTGGCAAGCGAGGATTGATGTAGATGTCTATGGGCCACAGCATATTGGTGGCTTGAAATCAGGTGGACTGTGTGTTCGTTTGTCACCCCTATTCTATAAAAAAGTTAAAACCTTCTTTTCTACGTGGTAGGACTTTTTTCTGCGTAGGAGACCATCTGGATAGGTATCACTAGGTAGTGATACTATAAGGTACCTATTTCTTATAATAATAGCAGTATGTTCACTGCTGTGCCCTGTCTGAAGGCTATAGAGACGCGTTATAAGTACAGGCTGTGAGGCATTCCATCTTGGTTCTCTCATCTCTTTTCTCTATTTGACATCTTAAATTTTTTTTTTTCGATTTGTCAGAATCACACGATTTGCTAACATTCAATCGTTCGGGATTCGGAAGGAAGTTCATAAAGTTTTATGAAGAGCTCGATTCTCTTCGATTTATAACTAGTTGACCATCTGTGATTTAAATGGCTTAAATATTAGATTAGTGCTAACTACTTCTCATACTCAAATATGAACTTAGCTATGCTAACATTGTTACATAATATTAGAATGCAAGCAACATAATATTCTCGATCCACTGACCTTTTATACGGGCTACTATTTTAGTTTTGAATAATCGATAGTCGGCACTTGCTGTTAAGAGTTTGGGGCCGATTCTTAAATTGAATTTAAAAATTTAGTACTTGATTAGATTTAATTCAACTTATTGAAAGTTATGATATTTTAAATTTATGAATTATTGAAGGAGCACATTGTTTGAAATAAATTATTGCTAAATATAACCTCTATTATAAAGCAATTATAGTTTTTATTTAGGTATAGCCACGCTGAAGTTTGACTGCAGAACGAATGGTTCGGCTCGATAAGGGAAGAACCGCGCTTGCACAGATTTTCAGAGTAAAATAACTGCGTAATGCGTCTGTATTACAAGTGGTTAGTGACAAGAACCGATTAGGTGTTTTTAGTGATAAAGAGGCGTTTTCATCTTATTCCACAGGAATGAATACATCTGCATTTTAATTCTTAATCGAAGTTAAATGTAGGTGTGTATAGAACTTCTCAGCATTCACTTGATAGTGTGCTCGTTTGTCACGCTTACTTGTATGGAAAAAAAACATTATATGTTTGATTATTCTTTTGCTTCCTCACGTCCTAAATTTGTCCATTGAATTTCCTTTAGATAAGCTTAAATCATCACGCTTGACAGGTTGATTGGCAGCCTGCTTTTAAGAGAAATGTAAATTAATCCCGGGGGAATAAACTTCACTGTCTCTAATTATTTACAGAATAATGTAAAAGACGAATACGACTTAACTTGTTAAAACATACACACCTTCTGCATATGCTCATAAATACGTCCGTTTTCTTCATACATTATGATTACGTTTCATAACTGTTAATTTATCAAGCAGACGTTGAAATTTTACAACGAAATTATTCACAAAAATGATTGTCAATGTTCTTCTTCTTTATTCTGTCTTCCTTCAGTCAGTCCAAGCTTCAAGTCACAGTAATCAAATGCTCGTAGTTCTTCACCGAACAAATTTTAATTCTGGAATATGAACTTTATGTAATAAATAAAGGTCACGTTTAAATAATTTCATTTAAAATTTAAACCATAAATTAATTTAGGTTTCAATACCTTCTGTTCCAAATCGATATTCAAAATAAAACAAAATTGACGTAAAAAGTTTTTATATAATTATTTTGTTTTCCTTTAACTCAATTTTAGTAGTAAGAATCAACTAGGAGTATATTAAATAAATTAAAATAGGTACCTCAAGCACCAATGACCTATGGATCCGAGACGTGGTCCTTCACTGCTGGCTGTATGAAGGAATTCAAGGTCGCTCAGTGAGTTATGGAGAGGGCTTTGCTCGGGGTTTCTCTTCTTGATATACTTAAAAATGAAAATATCCGAAGTAGACAGAATAACCGACATAACCCAACGGATTAGTATGCTGAAGTGGCAATGGGTGGGCCATATAGCTCGAAGAACCGACAGCCGATGTGGAAGAAAGGTTCTCGAGTGGTAGCTTCATTCTGTAGCGCGTCCTCCCGCTAGATGGATTGACCACTTCGTAAGACTTGCAGGAAGTCTGTGGATGTAGGTGGCTCAGAGCCATGCTTTGTGGCATTCCTTGGGGAGGTCTATGTTCAGTAGTAGATTTGGAAAGGGCTGTAATGATGATGATGAAATATAATTATTCGTTTAACTATCGTACAATAAATAGATCAGTCTCGCATTTTATTGTTTTATTGCTAGTTCCGCTCGTCAGTATATTTCTGCACCAAAAAAAAAACAACTAATTATAATATTTATGTAGTAAGAATATCATTAGTTTTAATGTTGTATTTTTTCACTGTTACTGCCTTACTAACACGTAGATAAAAAAACATTTGTTTTGCTGCTATGTTATTATTTACGCAGTAGAGCCATGCAACAGCTTTATTATGGTGTAGCACCCATCGATTGGCCCGACAGAATATCAGCGTAAAATACCAGCTCAATGCTGCTCTGTTTCGTGTGGTGAGTTAGAGAACTGGAGACCCTTTTTACTGGAAACGAAGCATTCCATCTTAGTCCTCAGGGGTGGCAACGCTTCTGCATTTTGGTTTTTATTCGGGGATAGATCTACATGTCCTCGTTCGTCACCCCTATTCTATAAAAAAATGCTGGTGTTCTGTTAATCTGTGCTGTGCTGTGGTTTAATACAAGTTACTTTTGTTGCAGCCAAAATACACACATACATAATTTGATTTCATCGTTTTCTGGAACCATTAATTATTATTAAATATTAAGCCTTCATTAGTCGCCTCATGGAAAATCTAATTTATTGTAATCATTCACAAACTGCCTTCGCTGCTACTGCTAGAGTGGGAAGTATATTCAATCTTTTATATGGGGTATCTATATTTTTTTTATTATTATTGACTTTTTATTTCTAAGGCACAAAAAATTGTTAAATATTCTTTGAATTTCGTTTCTAACTTCTTTGTATTAAAGTTGCTACACTTTACTTTGAGGTTATGCTTGTATGTGCGTCAATTCTATATTAATAATATTAAAGGGAAACTGCAATGTGGAATTAACACTATTAGGTACTATCTCGAAACTATGAATTCATGTACAGGTTCAATATATTTTTATTTTAATACTTGCTTAACTTATTGTAGGTTTTTTTAGATCGCACTGCAGTACGAATGAGTCGGCTGGACCGGGGAAAGACCACGCTCACACAAATATAATAACCAGCGTGAAGGTAAGTGTAATATAAATGTTCCTGCTGTGTTGTGTTTTGTAAGCTTAGAAATCTGTGTAACCTTTTATTTAAGACATTTTATCTTAATGTATATATTCTTTTTCAATCAAGGACATAATATATAGGTATCTATAGACCACATCATCTATTTATCCTCAGTTGCATACATTTTATCTTGTAATTTTTTTTCATGTTCATAAATTCATTTCATGTTAATA
Organism: Parnassius mnemosyne; assembly: GCA_963668995.1. Lineage (NCBI taxonomy): Eukaryota > Metazoa > Arthropoda > Insecta > Lepidoptera > Papilionidae > Parnassius > Parnassius mnemosyne. Next base: position 23,055,392 of record CAVLGL010000068.1, read on the forward strand.
CATGAAATAAAAAACTTAGTCATTAGTTTATCAAATTTAATCACGAAGCTATATTACCCTTATTGCATATATGAACATTCAGTCACGACAGTTATTATGTGATCTATAAGCTGTTCTGTAATTAATTAGGCTGGCACCGGCACAAACTACATTAAACATATGTTATAGTATTATGATCTTAATATTTCTTGTATGTATATTTATATACATGTAATTGGTGTCTTAAGAACGGTTCCTACCAATTTTGTCTTGATAGGTGTCGCCCCCGAGTCCTGAGGAGTTGCATGTTTTTTCTAATGCCTTACATAGATAACTCTATAAAAGTACAGTTACTGTAATAATATGTATTGTACTATTTCACATTACATTCTAAGCTTCTAGCTTCTTGTAAAATTATGTTCACCAGCACACAGGAATCTACTATTCAGTGAGATCGTGGTCTTTCTCCAAAAAACCGACCCGTTCGTGCTACTTAAATAAGATAGCTACCGCGTGGCTCTATCGTGTGCCAAGAGGTTCCTTAGAAAATAAAACTCATATAACATCAACCGATCGATCGATTTTTTTCTAAAAAATCTTTTAATCTCTACCAGTCTATAATCCGGTCATTCCATAGTACTTTCATACGTTAGATAAAAATCACTTAACTCCAGAAATGCGTTTAAATAACATGTTGTTAGCCGTATAGAAATCATTTAACGTATCAGTTCCTTCCTACAATGGTTTAGTTCGTATCTTTGGGATGCCGACAATGCTTACTGTGGACCACAGTTTCCCAACTAATGTGATGTTGTTGCTGATGGTTCTCAAGTAACTTTGAACATAGTAACCTGAAACTATTATTTCACATATCTACATTATAAACCATTATTTTACATATAATTTTCAACTTTCATCTGACAAATACCATCCTATTATATCTATATGACAACATACGCACAGTTCACCAAGTGAACTCACCTAGTGAACTGTGCGCACGTTGTGAGTAAGTTCTGAGTGAATAATGTAGCCCAAATACATTTATGTATTCTCGATTAAGAAGCAAAATTCAGATTTATTGTTACCTATCTACATTTAAATCTTAAATCTGCAAAAGTTAGTAAATTTTGACATAAAGTTGCTTTCAAAGATGCGCGAGATTTTTTATAAAAAACTTTTTGAAAAATAATCTTATTCTATGAGCTACAGTGACCTGTGCAGAGTTATAACTCATAAGGAATATTCGTCGCGAGTAAAGGTCTCCAGTTATCGTCACTCATCACCGAAATCAAATTTTGAACATTTTATATTGCATAATTTGGATTAATAAAAATCTTTACAGCATTTGCGTCATTCATTTTCATGTGAAAGTAAAAGCATCTTAATGCAAAACCTCTGCATGTTAGTTAAAGTTACGTTAGGATACGCTTGCTTATTTACTCAAGGGAAATCTCCCGCGTGTTTGAGCATAAGCATTCAAAATTAAATAACCTTAAAATATGTAGTGACAGTTGTATATGATCTGTTTCAACGCATTTTGTTTAAATTTATTGTATTTAGTTAAAGGTTTACGGTAGAGTCTTATCAGAACTCATAATAAATAATAAAGGCAAATGGTGAAGATAAATTAATTTAATACAATTTCAAACATTCTGTCCTTTTTATGTTTTAAATTCAAAATGCATAGTAATGCATTATTTTAACTGATTTTACTGCGCACGCACACATTTGTAAGGGCCGATCGATAGGCAAAAACGTTGTTGCTCATAAATCACATTCTACTTGGGATAATTTCAAATAAAAGTAGAAGCCTTATTTACTCGTATTTTCAAAAACTGCAATAACGGTATATCATTATTTATATATTTGAACTTAAGCTTAAAACTTGGCTACTCTTTGAAAAATAACCCTGAATATAAGAAGAGTGATTGTTTCTGGGTTGTGTTCGCGTACATGTTCACAAGTGGCACTATAATATTCCGTACGCAGGTGCAGTTGAAAGCATCTTACAGTATTTGGAAATTCCAACCGTAACCGCAAATTGGCCAGCCCGACATTGTCATATTTAAAAACAAAATATAAATGCTTAATGCAAGTAACTTCTTAAGAACCGAACTCAATTACATCTTAAATGAAAAACTAAGACAAGTTTGAGTAACTTCGAGTGTTTGAGGGTAAACTATAGAAATGAATTAATGCTAAGTTCAAACTTGTCAACTCTTCAAGTAATGCTGCGAATTGAGTACAAAAGTAATTTGTAACAGGACTTTGGAAACTCAGAAATGTTTCTTATATTTAATTACCTTAGAGCATAACATTTTCTGGTTTTCGTAGAAAATATAATCCAAAAAAGATTTTATTAAAATGTTATTCGATAAGAAACAATTAGTTTCGTATTAAAATGTAAAATATTAATAAGTATTCAGGGATCAAAAAATTAATGTAATAAGTAACGTAAAAAAAGTAGGAAGTTTACAATTCGACTTCTTTTTTTTTTGTAAGCTTTTATGTTACGCGTGATGCATGTGTTTATGTGAAGCGTGTTTAATTTTTTTTAAATTTTAAAATACCACCTTTAAGAGTGGCCAAATAGGGGATAAAGTTTTCAATGTAGCTATTGAGACGATAGAGAGATTGTGCTATTCCTTAGTTCTTTCAAAAGGATAAAAAACGTACTTTTAATAAAACACATTACACACACATTCTGAAAAGATCTGGCGGCTCTAATTACACTGTGTCTTAGCACCGACATCAGAATGTGAAATTATTTTATTATTTTTAATTCCTGAAGTGGACTTTTACTTTTGTTATAAGTATTTTTATAATAAAGCTTTAGGTTAACTAATCATGCAGCAATTTTTTAAGTATTTTGTTCAGTAATAAGTTATTATATGAATCAAGACATAATTTCCGAGAGAAGCAACGTTAGTAGTGTAAAAAGGCTTTTAATATGTCTTTTTGAAGTTTTTTATTTCATTTATTGTAAAATATAACATTTTTAATATAGTAGAATAGAATAGAATTATTTTTATTCAATATAGATTATAGTACACAATACTTATTGAAAGTCATTTTTTACTTTTACCACTGTTTCGTAAAAATACCTCTGTCCTGGGAAGAACCAGCAAGAAACACAGCGGAACTTTTTATAAAGTATATTTTACAATATAATATTTTATACAATTATTATGAAAACATTTAGAAACAGCATGTTAGTTATCACCTCATTCCCAGAGGTTATTATCAGTCACGTACTCTTTAGTAGTATAATAACCCTTATTAGACAATTTTTGCTTACTAAATCATTTAAACTTTTTGATAGAATAGGTCTGCATATTTTCTGGAACTTTGTTGTAAACCCCATGAAGGAATTACTGACCCTTTGGAGTCGAGTAACTGATATAACTATCTTGTGCTTGTTCCTAGTATTTGCAGAATGAACACCACTATTTTTAATAAAACTATTTTTCTTTTTGTGTACATACAATAAGTTCTGGTAAATATATTGACAGGGCAAAGTTGATATATGTATTTCTTTAAATTTTTCTCTAAGCGATTCCTTCGGACCTAGGTTATAAATTACACAGATGGCTCTCTTTTACAAAACAAAGATAGTTTCAATGTCAGTCGCATTACCTCATAGCAAGACTCCATATGACATTATGCTATGAAAATAACTAAAATAAACAAATCTAGCTGTTTCAACACATGTTAGGCATCTTATCTTTTTTACAGCATATGCTGCAGAACTAAGTTTGCTAGCTAGTTTAGATATATGTATATATGCTAGTTTAGATATATGCAGTCTTGATATATAATGAGGGCCCCATTGAGTTAAATTGAACTCATACAAAATACTGCGTAATTTACCAACATGAGACATCTATTTATAACAGAACTGCCTTATTCATTGAATTTATAATGTTTATTTCGTAAATTTATTGCTAGAGCAGTAGATTTCCCCTGAGCGAATACAGTTGCTTTATTAAAGCCTATTTAAGTTATGATACATACTCGCAACAATGTTATAGTAATTTTACTACTTTTACGAGCAATTCTTGTATATACTCGTGTGTTTTTACACGTGGTAGAGCCATGCTGCAGCTATATTAGTAGTATAGTTGTAGCACGAATGGGTCGGCTCGACCGGGGAAGGACCACGCTCTCACAGAATACCAGCGTAAAATAGCAGCTTAAAGCTGCTGTGTTTCGTATGGTGAGTGTAGAGAACCGGAGACCCTTTTTACTGAAAAAGAGGCATTCCATCTTAGTCCTCACGAGTGACAACGCATCTGCATTTTGATTCACAAAAGAGGGTAAATGTAGATGTCTATGGGCCACAGCAACCACTTACCATCAGGTGGACTGTGTGCTCGTTTGTCACCCTATCTTATAAAAAAAAATTACTTTTTCAAATTTTTTCTCCGAAAATTAAATGACTTTCTATATTTATTTTTGGAATCTATATTGAATAGAATAAACTTACGAAGAGACGGCCGCCAGTCCCCGGTGGCTCCGCTATTTCTGGCTACGGTGGCGACCATGGTAACGGCGGGGTGGGTGCTAAGTATCTCCGGTGGAGGTCCGGTTGCCACCTAAGAAAACTCGACCTGGCAACATACAACACACGCACCCTGAGGACTGACGAGAAGATCCTGGAGCTGGAAGAAGATATAGACAAGTTGCGCTGGAATATTATAGGATTATCCGAGATCCGAAGAGAGGAGGAGGACATGCCAATCCTCGAATCCGGCAACTTGTTCTATCACCGGGAGAGTGAGCCCCATAGATTACTAGTGTGCCCCATGAACTCAATAATCGCCAGCGCAAAGTACTCGTCAAGAGGCGCCTTGCACTGCTCAACAGGCACACAAACAAAGGAGTTTTGAACCGCATTGTTATCTGTAACGAAAAATGGGTTCTGTTTGACAATCACAAGCGCTCAACAAGTTGTTTGGATCCTGGTTCAGCACCACTTTATTTAAATTACTAAAAGCTATTTACGGGTTGATGAGGAAGAGTATGAAATTAAATTAAAACAAATGTGATTTCATGTATAGGATACACAACTACAAAATTATATGTGCCTACATCTGTTTTAAATACAATATACGCTTTTATTTAAACCAAATTCAAAAGCTGGAACTTCTGCCTAACCACAAGTTTTTATGTTTCGTTTAGTTAAAAGAATTTGGTGTATCTGCCGACTTCCCAACCGGCATACTTTAAAACTTTTAATTAAAAATATTTTTCGTCGAATATTTATCAAAATGTATTTTCTTCCTTTGATGCAAACAGTTTGACCTATTAAAAGGCACGCAGCTCAATAAGGTGTAGCTCAATATGTACTCGTTTCTAATATTTTCACAACCTCTAATTTCCTCGGGTTAAATGTGTGTTTGGATAATATGAGACCATAAAAATAATTTATTTGGTGGTTTTTGGTCGTACTATTAAAGCATTTGAGGACAGCACCAGTTTTCATTTCAGTTCAGTTCACCAGTTTCGAGTGATGACCAATGGAACTGCGACGTGGTCCTTCTCTGCTGACCGTATACGAAAGCTCAAGGTCGCTCAGAGAGCTATGGAGAGGGCTATGGGTTTCTCTGCGTGAAAGACTTAAAAACGAGGATATTCGCAGTAGAACCAGAGTCACCGACATAGCCTAACAAAATTAGTAAGCTGAAGTGGCAATGGGCCAGCCATATAGCTCGATGAACCGACGACCGATGAGGAAGAAATGTTCTCGAGTGGCAGCCTCGTACCGGCAGGCGAAGTGTACAGCATCGCCCCACTAGATGGAGTGACGACCTGGTAAGATATGCAGGAAGCCGATGAATGCAGGTGGCTCCAGCAGTGGACACACCAAAAGCAAAACGTACTGTGCGTCCTACCCATTAGTTTCTTAGCTTTTTTTTTATAGGAGAGGGGGCAAACGAGCATGCGGCTCACCTGATGGTAAGTGACTACCGCCGCCCATGAACAACTGCAACACCAGGGAGGGAATTGCAGATGCGTTGCCGGCCTTTTAAAATGGAGTACGCTCTTTTCTTGAAGGTCCCTAAGTCATATCGGTCCGGAAAAATCGCTGATGGTAATCGATTCCACAAGGAAGTCGTGCGAGGAAGAAAACATCTTCTAAATCGCTCAGTGGTGGACCGCCAATTATCCAGATGGTGTGGATGGTATCGGGAGTTCTGCCACGATGTGCGTTCGTGAAATTTGGCGGCTGGGATTAATCCGAACAATTCCTCAGAGCACTCCCCATGGTAGATGCGAAAGAAAATGCAAAGGGATGCAACATCTCTTCGCAGTGCCAATGAATCGAGCCGATCGGAAAGGGCTCGGTCGTCAACGATTCAAGCCGCTCTGCGGTCAAGTGGAAGGAGCTGGCACTGGGGAGCCCTTGCCCAGAGATGGGAACAGTATTATATTTGAACTTGAATATTTTACTTAGACTTAGAAGAAGTAAAGTACCATTTGGAATCGACCTTGTTTCTATTGGCAGGATAGCCGAGCTAGATTACTCTGAGCATATTTTTGTCCACAGACACTGCAACCGAAAACTGGTACTAGTCAGGAATGGCCGTGTCATGGATTGATGGCGCCTTAGCGGAAGAAGCAGCGCTATCTTACAATTAGTTTAGCGAATTAAGAATATGTGCCTCCTCGTGTTAGGAAGGACGAGCGGACGAATTGGTGACTAATAGTGTTTGTTACAGGAATGCATGAAAATACACGACCGAGAACGGTCGTACGTCAGGACGGCCGTGTCGGAGCGTCTATAAAATACCCGGTTGGACCGAGGTAGAATGGAGGGTATATCGAGAAACCCCCTCTTGTGTCTGTAGTATAAAGTTCACTGTAGGTGCCGTGCGCGGGAGATTCCGGTCAAGTCATTCAACGAGTGTGGTCATTCTACTAGTGTTAAGATAGTGTCGTGGTTCTGTTCGTTGTTGTAATTCTTCTAGTGAAGACAAGGAGCATTGGTGTTGCTGAGAGGCTGCCCTGTGTTATATTGAGATAAGTAGTTTTGCTTTTGGTTTACATATTTTGGTGTTATCATGTAATTACGTACCTCACGTTACACTGGTGTGTGATTGTGGCAGAGACGTGTTACGGTGTGGTCGAACTGTAATTTCACTATACTGAATGTATAGTGCGTTACGTTGTCTTATTATTGATAATGATTAAACTGCGTAAGCAAGAGAGCAAGTTGAACATCCGCTCTCACACTTTTATTATTTTTAACAATTAACGCTATCCTGATGTATCTCAGAGATCAAAATTGCGATCCTCTATTGTAATCTCCGACATCAGAAGTGGGATCTCCTGTTGTCATTTCCGATATATATATATATAGTATTCTCATCTGGTTGAGCTGAATAAATATATTATTATTTTTATATGGTATAAATATATTTATCTCATAAAGAAGGGCTGCATAAATATTATTACACGTGGTAGAGCCATGCTGCAGCTATATTAGTAGTATAATTGTACCACAAATGAGTCGGCTCGACCGGGGAAGGACAACGCTCTCACAGAATATCAGCGTAAAATAGCAGCATAACACTGCTGTGTCTAGAGAACCAGAGACCCTTTTTACTGGAAAAGAGGCATTCCATCTCAGTCCTCACGGATGACAACGCATCTGCATTTTGATTCTTTATTGAGGATAGATGTAGATGTCTATCGATCACAGCAACCACTTACCATCGGGTGGACTGTGTGCTCATTTGTCACTCTGTCCTATAAAAAATATAATAATATATATAATATAAAATCATAAATATACATTTAATATAGTAAAATATATAAATAAAATATACATAGATAAATAAGTAGCCTTCGGCAGGTGTTGGGAGGAAATCGAAAGAAACCGGTGGACAATTTTGATATATATCGAGAAGCACCACCTTTTGCATTTGAATCCGGAGCGGTCCGTCACGGAGACGAAGTCGCCTCAGATGACTAATAATAATAATAATAATAATAATTCTTTTATTGTCAAAAATAAATCACAAGAAATTTTATAAAGTCTCTGACTCCTAAACTAGACGAGTCTGTATCTTAGGAATCAGCGGCCTCGCCCAGAGTTGTACTAAAAGAACGGGTAATACTAAAAGAACTATGCATGTTTTCATTGTTGAAACAAAAGAAAAGTAAACAACTTTACAAATTTAACAAATTTACAAAATTAAATCAAAAAATAATAAAAGTTGTAATATAATAAAGTATTCTATATGTGTTATATTTAATACTAAACATCTATACTATACATATATTTAATATATATATATATATACAAGACGAGCACACACATATATATGTGTATATATACTTATATAATTATCAAATATATATATATATATATATATATATATATATATATATATATATATATATATACATATATAGATATTAAAGTTCATATATAAATTATGCATAAACATAAACGAAACGTTAATATTAATTGTCCACACATTAATCACTTCCCTGTTTTTGTTTATTTATTTATTTTGAAACTATAAATTAAATTAATAAATTAAATTAAATCAAATTAAATTAATAAATTTTCTGTTTTATTGTAATCTAATGACAACAACCAATCACGAACTCTAATTTTACACTCGTGTTTTGAAAGAGGATAGAAATTTAGAATTTTGTTAAGTTTGTTATAGAGTACTATAGAGAGATATGCGCTTTGTCGTCTAGCAAAAACAGTGCGGCATCTAAACGGTGCCAGTACGTTGGGTATTCTACGTTTATTACGACAGATCTCAGGGTCGTAGGGAGTGCGATCGTGTTGCTTGGTGATCAAATTTTGAACGTATAATTGCCTGACAGACAGCAACTTGCATTCGCTGTATAATAATTTTGTTGAGTACCTATAAGGTTTGAAAGTCATAGTTTTTAGTAAACATCTTTGAGCTCTTTCGAGCTTAATTAAAAAACTTTTGCACGATCCTCCCCAGACACTTATGCAATAGCCTATAATTGATTGTGCTAAAGTAAAGTATACTGTGCGCAATAAATCAAAATCAGCAATGTGTCTTAGCTTTTTAAATGTCCAAATAAGTATACGAGTCCGGAATGAAATAAGATCAATGTGTGGGAGCCAGCTAAGTTTTTCGTCTAACAACACTCCGAGGTATTTTACAGTTTTACATCTAGTTATATTAAGGCAAGAGCATTTGTCTGTTGACTTTAGATCACAAAAATGTACTTTCAGTTCAATATCCTCAACAGCTGGAGTATTGGTAATACGGAACTGTAAGTACGTTGATTTAGATACGTTTAGTGTTAGTAAATTGTCCTCAAGCCATTGTCCCACACATTGGAGATCCCTTTCAGCAATCACCTGAACGTCAGCCCAAGTCTCTCCATAAAATATTATAGCCGTATCATCGGCATAAGTGAATAATTTGCCATGTATTAATGGCATACGACAAAAGTCATTAATATAAATTAAAAAGAGACTTGGCCCTAGGATACTTCCTTGAGGGACACCAAAAGTGACACTAGTATCAGAACTAATGAAATTTTTAATCTTAACTCTCTGCACTCGGTGACTTAAGAAGCTTTTAAAAATAGAAAGGGCCGAATTTCTAATACCGATATTTTCCAATTTGTGTACAAGAATGGGAATCGAGACGGTGTCGAAAGCCTTTGCTAAATCAAGAAAAACACCCAAACATTTTTTTTGTTTGTCCAACTTATTGGTTACAAATTCTGTCAAGCCTTTTACCGCATCTTCTGTGCTATTACCCGTTCTGAAACCGAATTGCGTGCTTGATAGAATATTGTATTTGGTCAGGAATTTAACCAAACGGTTATTCAACAGCCTTTCCAATATTTTCGAAAGAGCTGGCAGCACAGAGATAGGTCTGTAGTTTTCGATACTGTCTCGAGCTCCACTCTTGTATACAAGAGTAATGAGAGACCTTTTGAACACCTTTGGAAAGCATCCTTGTTCAAAACAAATTTTAAAGAGATTGGTAAGCGGTAATATAATTATATCTTTTATCATTTTAAGAAAAACGGCAGAGATAGAATCCCACCCAACGGCACAATCATTTTTAAGACTTAACAAAGTAGATTCTACCTCCGTCTCGTCAGGTGGATAGAGCACAAATGAGTTAAGAGATCTGTGGGTCGAACTTGTAACTGTACGTTGACCACGATTTTCAATTATTTTATCAGCTAATTTTTAACCTAGATTAGAAAAATAATGATTCGCTCTCTCAACTGAAACCGTAGGATTTTCCCTAATTAGATTATCAGCGTAATTATTTATATTATTACGTCCTGAGATAGATTTAATGACAGACCAAGTTTCTTTACTGCTTTTGGCACTCTTTAAAAGATGTGTTTCATGTTGGCGCCTGAGTTTTCCTAACAATGAATTACAAAAATTCCTGTACCGTTTGTAAGAAATTTCAAGTATCTCATTATCAGGGTTTTTTTTAAGATTTTGGTGTAGTTTATCACGGTGGCGGATGCATTTGATCAAGCCAGGCGTCATCCATGCTTTAAGAGTACGTCTAGATCTAGGTAGCTTAATTTTTGTTGTGTTATTTTTTACAGCCGATGATAATATGTTGACGAATTCATGAGCTGCTATGTCTGCATTACAAGTAGGAGATATGAATGAAAAATCTACTGCTTCAACTGATTTTATGGCGTTTTTATAGTTAATTTTATCAATGAAAATATTATCAGGCTTACGTTTGGAATCTAAAGATAGATGGGTAAGAATTAAGGCGTGGTCTGTGATAGTACTATCCATGACTATTATTTTGGTGTTCAATATCGTTTTGGTCATTACATGATCTAAGCAATTTTTTATGCGTGTGGGGTAAGTATGACCAGGCAAGAGACCCAATCCAGCAGCTAGATTTAAATATGGTGACTCGAGAGGCTAACCGGGACTAGCCCGTTTACAGAAACGTTCACAGGAATAATTGCGGTCGACAGACTACCCCATGTCAGTCACCTCGTGAGCCAGGTGAACCAGTAAAAGAGGGCTTGGCCCCTTGGTAGTGCGTAATATATGTAGTGTACAAACATCGACCGAAGTTGCACATGTCAATGCGTGTAAACGCCATACAGAATACGATCATATCCAGTCACCGTAAATGTACGTCACACGGGTTATGCAACGATAGGCACACTAGCCATAAAAAGACCTCCGTGAGCGCCACCACCTGCCAGACCGCCGTTCCTGCAGACGTGATGTAAGTGTAAGGCATTACCACCAATTGTATGATCAGCACGACCAATTGGCCGCAGAGCGTGTCACGAGTCTACCGCTCATCTCAAGGGAATAGGGTACCACGTTGCGGGGCATTTGGCCACAGCCTTGAGAGCTTCCTCAGATTCTCCCTCCAGCTACCACCCGCATGAGGTAGACACATATGCTCCACCAACCAATACAATGGCAGATATAGCCTGTAGGCAGTTATAAGATAATAGTAATAATTCGCCATCAGAAAGGGTTTGTGTCACTGACGTTGAGTATATGCATTTTTCGATCATGTTTGTCTCACCCACCAATAAGTTGCCTTCAATCTTTTAAAGGTGGGAAATTTATAGAGATATATTGTTGTTCGCGCCAAACGCTAATTTTAAGAATTGACGCCAGAGGGCGCTCGGCGCGGTGCATTCGTACCAGTTTGACGTTCGCGCGACTAGAGTTGGTTTTGGGTGTGGCGCGTCGGAAGTCGAGACAATGCAGCGCAGTCACTAGGACAGCGTTGTCGCGTACCGTATAACCTCTAATAGGGTCGGTTTTTGTTAGCAAGTTTATGCACCGACGAGGAGTTTTGTTGAGTCTAGAAAAATAGATTGTCTGCGCGGACGCCGGGTCGGTTAATTGTTTTGGAAGTTAATATTGATTGCGATCAACGTCCGGTCTTTGATGCGTGTGAGATATACTATTGCAGTTCTTTCGCTAGACTCGTGAGGTCGCTTTAAGAACGCTTCTATTTTGAGTTATCATTTTAGTGCGTTTACGCAATAACGAGGCCTGTCTAAGTGTTGAGTGATTAAATTAACTTACCTTTGTTTGCAAGTAATTTACGTCAATTTGTATAGTGATTGCATTTTGAAGCGCACTTGCAATATTTAATTTGCTTGAGTGGCCTGTTAATATCGTACCAAAGAATCTTAGTTTGTTGTGTGGAACGCGGAACTTTGTGACCCGAGAGAAGGTCGCGTTCGGTTTCTAGAAATAATTTGTTGCTAAGTGAAAATGGAAGTTGAACTTTGATCGACCGTTCATTAGTTGTGCCGTGTGTCACGTGTTTGATTACGATTAACGGGGATTTAGTTGAGTTTGAAGTTAATTAAATGTACAATAAAGTTGATAGATTGAAATAGTGTACAATAAAGTTGATAAACTGAAATAGTGAAATGAAGTCAGCAGTTTTCAATTGGTGACGTCTACTGGAGTGATACCACATCGTGGGGCAGCATCGGACCAGGCCGCTGCCCGATCACCTCGGTTAATGATTTCTTATATTTACGCGAACACTGCACATTTTTAAATAAAACTAATTTTACGGATTTTATCGCGTATATCAACTTATTTTTATATTCCTGACGTTTTGGGTGCTTTCCAGCACCACAAATCCTCGCAAAAGAACACCGATTCCTCCCAAGGATGATTCGCGAGGCTATTGAAATTAAAAAACATCCTAATTTCAATAGAGAAGATGGATGGGTGCTGCCATCTGCTTGGGATCCCATAATTAATAAAATCAAATCCAAACCCAAGTATACCACTGCTAGACATTTCAAGATACTGTAAGCTCATTCTGCGTAAATCGAACCAAAAATTAATATTAAAAAACTGAAGGTAGCCGGGCTAACTATGATAGCAGGACGTCAAACAACTCAGTCCACCGTGACTACGGGTGCTGGAAAGCACCCGAAACGTCGGGAATATAAAAATAAGTTAATATACGCGATAAAATTCGTAAAATTAGTTTTATTTTAAAAAAAACACCTCGGTTAAGTCAGGTTCCACATATACACACTACTACACACTACTTACATGCACCTCACTATCACCTGACTGGTACCATGTGGTCAACCGGTGGATCGGTAAGTGTTTGTTTGATTAGCAGCCCTTATAGAATATTTGTCCATAGGCCATTTGGGCCCCGTCCTCTGTTGCCCATTGATTGGATTACTCAGGGGCCCTAGTCCAGTCAACCTTGGTAGGGGCAACTCAGGGCGTGAACATTTCTGGTAGCAGAGCGTGGTTTGGATTGGTTCTCCAATCAAGCCCGGCCGTAATATAGGTAATAAATAAGTACGTAATAAAATTTAAATATTTTTTTTGTTTGTTTGTTAGCGGGTAGAATTCAAACCCACGCCCGTTAGAGACAGGAGTTTGTTAGGGCTAGGTACGCGTCAGGTATTTTGGGTAGGTAGGTTAAATAGCCGAAGGGTCGGTCGCTTCAGCGAGGCATCTTTGCTGACCGACGGAAGTGTGTATTTGCCGTTGTGACGCCTCATAATTATTATTAATAAATTATAATTAAATTCATTATAAAAACATTTAAAAATGTCATAGAAATTTTATTTTAAACAATTAAAATGCAAATAATAAGCATAAAGTTCAAATATATTCATTTGGAATATTGAATATTATAGTATTAGTAAACGCATAAATTGTCTCTAAAAATCTCTAGATTTATTCAAATTCTGCTTAAAATATTCAAAATGTACTAAATCATATAAATACAAGTCGATTATATTGCAATAACAATTTAATATAATAGAAAAAATGGATCAAAATTTTTTTTATAGGATCGGATGACAAACGAGCACACAGTCCACCTGATGGTAAGTGGTTACTGTGACCCATAGACATCTACATCTATCCTCAATAAAGACTTAACATGCAGATGCGTTGTCACCCGTGAGGACTAAGATGAAATGCCTATTTGCCAGTAAAAAGGGCCTCCTGTTCTCTATGTCGTGGACATCGCACGCGCCTACCGTTTGTGGGCGGCGTCTTAGCAAACAAACGACACTATCCGAGGTACGATAGCTCGAGTCGACTTACAGCAAAAAAAACAAACGTCCGTTACGATCGGCAGATTTTTACAATGAATCTCTCGACGTGTCCCGTTCGACACCGCCCGAATGGAATGCGAGCGGGCGGGGGGCGGTGTGACCTTGCTACGGTGCTATGCGCTTCGAACGTTCGTTAAGAATTCAATTTTCAAATGGTTAATATTTTGCCTAAACAAGATCTATCATAAAAAACATGCTTTGACATGACATACCTACTCATATCTATTAATTCCTGACAAGTCTCGTATTCCGTCAATGTAACAGTCGCGGTCTTTGAAGGTAGTTACAACTGCCTCGCAGTCGCACTTAAGAGGGGCTTCTTGCGAGGCCCCAAACAAAGACACTTAAATTTGTGACTTTCTTTTTCGATCGTAAAACTGATCATATTAATTAGTCATCTGTGGTAAAGTCTGAGGGCGTCGCATTTCAGGGGGCCTCGCGAGGCCCCTTTAAGTGCGAAGCCGTATTCGAGGGCCCACTTCGCCCACGCCTAGCTACGCCACTTCTTACAATCATGTATGTAACACAATTAACAACACAAAACAAATTAAAAATAGCTTGGTAGTGATCACCTCATTCCCAGGGGTTATTACTTATTATCATCCATAAATTCCTTAATATTATAATAACGCTTTTTATACAAACTTAGTTTATTAAAGTTTTTGAACTTTGAGCAGATATTGTATCTTTTCTGGAATTTCGTTAAGTTGTGTGTATATTTTGTGTAAGTGTGTGTGATATATTAAGTTAATGCTCTCATTGAATAATATTATCAACATTGTGAAGACAATAAAATATGTTCTTAAATAGCGAGTAACTTTTTATGGGTTTAAGTGTCGATTTTTTACAAAAGTGATTTAAAAAGTATTTCTTAACGTTAAATTATTGATTTTACTTTAAAATAAATAAATATATTGCTACATGACTATTACAGTAACTATTTTTCATTAACATGCATTACCCATCTGTATATGTATAAAAATATACCAGATTTCAGTATACAATAAAAAAAAATTAACATCTAAATAAGTTAACAAACTAACGTCTAAATAAGTTTTGGTTTTGGTTTCAGCCGAAACTGACACCCAGACCGAAGGTTCGTTTTCGGTTTCGGTTTCGGTTGAAAATCCTGTTTCGGTCGGACACTAATTATCATATTACACTATAATATGTATGCAGTTATTTTGTATGAACAGTATTACAGTATGAATTAATGCAACTCAACTCAATAGCATGCGAATGACATTTCCATTTGGGAATTCGTAACTTTACACCCTGTCACAGGGTGACGTCATATGACAGGGTGACGTCATATCCCCGAAACTCTTCACCGCTGCATTGGAAGACGTTTTCAAGCTTCTGGACTGGAAAGGATACGGTATCAACATCAATGGCGAGTACATCACTCACCTTCGATTTGCCGACGATATAGTCCTTATGGCTGAATCGCTGGAGGACCTAAGCACTATGCTCAATGACCTCGATAGTGTTTCCCAACGGATAGGTCTTAAGATGAACATGGACAAAACAAAGATCATGTTCAATGTCCATGTCACACCTATGCCGGTAGTTGTTGGGAGCACTAAGCTCGAAGTTGTTGACGAGTATGTTTACCTGGGACAAATAGTCCGACTAGGTAAGTCCAACTTCGACCGAGAGGTCAATCGACGGATTCAACTCGGCTGGGCAGCGTTCGGGAAGCTACGACACATCTTCTCGTCAGACATACCTCAAAACCTGAAAACGAAATTGTACAACCAGTGCGTGTTGCCAGTGATGACTTACGGAACTGAGACCTGGTCCTTCACTGCTGGCCGTATGAGGAAGCTCAAGGTGCGTGATAAACTTAGGAATGAGGATATCCGCAGTAGAACCAGAGTAACCGACATAGCCCAACGGATTAGTAAGCTGAAGTGGCAGTGGGCCGGCCATATAGCTCGAAGAACCGACAACCGATGGGGAAGAAAGGTTCTCGAGTGGCAGCCTCGTACCGGTAGGCGAAGTGTAGGGCGTCCCCCCACGAGATGGAGTGACGACCTGGTAAGACATGCAGGAAGTCGATGGATGCAGGTGGCTCAGGACCGTGCTTTGTGGCATTCTTTGGGGGAGGCCTATGTTCAGCAGTGGACTTGTGAAGGGCTGTAATGAACTTTACACAACCCGTTTATCAAACCTGTAGGCCTGTAGGTGGCTAAGCTTGAGTTTATATTTAGTTATGTCATCTTACACTAATATAAACAGCATCTAATTGGTATTTAATGTATATTTTACAAAAAGCATCTATTCTATAAATTTAACTGAAATTATTTTTTACATGATTTAATATTATTTTGACCTTTATGTAGAAATGTAAAGGAATTTTGTAATTAATTTTTACACAGTTCGTCTAATTAATCTGGAACTTCGCGACGTATTCAGAACCAATGACAATATAGTTTAACGCCACGTTAATAGATCCTATCCAGACGAAGCCTGACGGGTCGCCAATAGTGTTTAAGTATTGTGCAATCACAATATTTTTTTATAGCTGACAGATAGAGGTTACATTTATTGGGAGAATGAAGAGAATATATCACTTGTGATATACGAATACGTAAATAGTCTCGTGAACATAGATTTAACAGATATAACGTATAACGTCCATGTTACACTTCTGCCGCTAGTTGTTGGGGGCACTAAGCTCGAAGTTGTTGACGAGTATGTTTAAACAGAAACAGAAACAGAAACTTTTTTATTCAATATAGATTATAAATAATACTTATTGAAAGTCACTCTTTTGTTTGATTACCACTGGTTCGGAAAAACCTCTGTCCTGGGAAGAACCAGCAAGAAACCCAGCGGGACTTTTTTTTTTAAATAACAGCTTACAATCATGATGTTACACAAATTAACAACACAACAAATTAGAAATAGCTTGGTAGCGATCACCTCATTTCCAGGGGTTATTAATATTATCCATAAATTCCTTAATATAATAATAACCCTTTTTATACAAACTTAGTTTAATAAAGTTTTTGAACTTTGAGCAGGTCAAACTTTGTATATTTTCTGGAATTTTGTTGTAAAAGCGTATACATCGCCCCAAGAATGAATTACTGACTCGATGGAGTCGAGTAACTGGTACTACTAGCTTGTGTCTGTTCCTAGTATTTACAGAATGAATATTACTTATTTTTTTTAAAACTACTTTTATTTTTGTGTACGTACATTACATTTTCATAAATGTATTGAGAGGCCAAAGTTAATATATTAATTTCCTAAAATTTTTGTCGCAGCGACTCTTTAGGCTTTAAATCATAAATTGCTCTTATGGCCCTCTTCTGTAAAACAAATTTAATTTCAGAGTCAGCTGCGTGTCCCCATATCAAAATACCATACGACTTAATTATGCTATGGAAATAGCTAAAGTAAACTAGACTAGCTGTTTCAACACTGGTTAGACTTCTAATCTTTTTTACAGCATGTGCTGCAGAACTAAGTCTGCTTGCTAGTTTTGATGTATGGGGGCTCCATTGAAGCTTCGCGTCTAGTGTGATTCCAAGAAAAATGGTGGTATCTACAAGACTCAGTTTCTCCCCATTTAAAATTACATTAGTATTTAATTGTTTGACATTTGGAGTTCGTTTTAGTGCCATTTAAATGCAAATTATTACATTGAACCAATTTACTAATTTAAATATAGCATTATTTACTTCGTCATATTTTAGTAATTGTCGACTTAATTTGAAAACTAAAGAAGTGTCATCTACAAATAATACTATATCATGGTTATCCCCTACTATATAAGGTAAGTCATGAATGAATACAAGAAACAGAAAGGGGCCGAGAATTGAGCCTTGAGGCACGCCCATTTGTACCATCGATCCGGAAGAGCTCATATTGTTAATAACGACTTTTTGCGTTCTCTTACTTAAATATGAAATAATTAATTTAAGAGCATAACTACAACCGTAACTACACACCGTAGTGTTGAAGTTTCCTGATTAATGTTTCATGGTGAACACAGTCGAAGGCCTTGGATAGGTCACAAAATATACCCAAAGCATCCTGTGAATTCTCCCATGCATTAAAGATATATTTAATCAGCTCAACACCGGCATCAGTTGTCGAGCGATCCCTTGTGAAACCAAATTGATTTTTATAAAGTAAATTATTTATATTAAACAATTTAACATTTGATCAAGAACAATTTTTTCAAAAATCTTACTAAGTGTTGGTAGTACAGATATAGGTCTAAAATTGGCGGGGTCTAATGTACTACCAGATTTAAATAAAGGTATTACTTTACTATGCTTCATTAAATCAGGAAACACACCAGATTCGATACTACTATTAAAAATAATAGCTAAATGAGGCGCGATTGTATCTATTATAGACGCAATAACTTTAACGGAAATCCCCCACAGATCCGCAGTTTTCTTAACATCAATAGTTTTAAAATATTTTACAATATCTTTTGATGACACTTTATGAAATGTAAAATTCTTTGTACACGCATTTACATTTTGTTTAAGTAATGATTCGGCGACGGCAGAAGAAGAACTCAGTGACTTAGTGGTCAAGATCGGAATATCAGTAAAATGTTTCTCAAAAACCATTGCTACGTCCTGATCTGATACAGTTAATTTGTTGTTAACACTTAACTGGTAATTTGAATTGCGAGAGTTGATCTTACCAGTTTCGCTATTAATTATACTCCATGTCATTTTAATTTTATTGGAAGCCGTCCTAATTTTGTTGCTCAAATGCAAAGATTTGGCTATGGAGCACACTCTTTTAAATGTTTTTGAATATTTTTTATACATATTCCCTAAATTCGACGCTATGATTATATGACCTTTCATGGTAAAGATCATATAAACTATGCCTGCTCTTATGGACTCCTACTGTCTCCCATACATTGAATGACTTCCGACTGTTCAAGGAGAATGTTTTAGAAGTAAAAGTATCATTAAATTAATTGCAAATAAGCTTAAATAATGTTCCAAACAAAAAATTTAGATCATTTTGGTATGAAAGTGATGGAAGTTTTTTCACTATGTTACTTCTAAATTTCTCTCTTACCTGGGACAAATAGTTCAACTAGGTATGTCCAACTTCGATTGATAGGTCAATCGACAGATTCAATTCGGCTGGGCAGCGTTCGGGAAATTACGACACATCTTCTCGTCATTCATACCTTAAAATCTGAAAACAAGATTGTACTACCAGTGCATTTTGCCAGTGATGACTGTGAAGCTTTTTTCCAAGCTTCAAGTCACAGTAATCAAATGCTCGTAGTTCTTCGCCGAACAAATTTTAATTCTGGAATATGAACTTTATGTAATAAATAAGGGTCACTTTTAATTAATTTCCTTTAAAATTTAAAACATATATTAATTTAGGTTTCAACACCTGTTCCAAATCTATATTGAAAATAAAACAAAATTGATGTAAAAATAAATATATACAAAATTTTTATATAATTATTTTGCTTTCCTCTGACTCAATTTTGTTAGTAAGACTCAACTAGAAGTATATTAAACTAGCTGTGCCCCGCGGTTTCACTCGCGTATATCACGCGTCTGCGCCTTGCGACATGCGAACTTCGAGAGAGACATCACGACGGACGGTTGCTGAATTAACAAAGATTTAAAAAATAAAATATGTTACTAAAATTACATGTAACGTAATTGGTGGTTATGCATGATACAGGTACTGATACGAATAATGTGGCCTAGTTTGTACCGTCGTTACTAGTTGACATTTTAACATGAAAAAGTAGTTATTGTGTCACAACTGTAATAGTTAAACATATGGTATCGCAGACTTTATTGTAGATATTGATATCCTCTATAAAACTGAAGTACATTAATTTGCTCTATTATCAATAGTTTCCGCAGCGTACGCGATATAAGGATTCTTTTTGGTATTTTTTTCACACCTTGGGTTACATTAACGAAGTTTTCATACCGATCCCTAAGTTTTTTGAAAATATTGTATAGCCTATGTTCATCAGGGATAATGTAGGATTCTAATGGTGAAAGAATTTTTCAAATCGGTCCAGTAGTTTCGGAGCCTATTCGATTCAAACAAACAAACAAACAAAGAAATCTTTCCTCTTTATAATAGTATATATATATATATATATATATATATATATATATAAGATAAGATAAGATAAGATAAGAAGAAGAGTGTAGATAAATTAAAATACCTCAAATACCAATACCAACCAGTGCGTGTTGCAAGTGATGACCTATGGATCCTAGACATGGTCCTTTACTGCTGGCTGTATGAGGAAATTCAAGGTTGCTCAGTGAGCTGTGGAGAGGGCTTTGCTCGGGGTTTCTCTCCGTGATATACTTAAAAACGAGAATATCCGAAGTAGAACCAGAATAACCACATAACCCAACGGATTAGTAAGCTGAAGTGTCAATGGGCCGGCCATATAGCTCGAAGAACCAACAACCGATGGGGAAGAAAGGGTACTTTAGTGTAGCCTCGTACCGACAGGCGAAGTGTAGGGCGTCCTCCCGCTAGATGGATTGACCACTTCGTAAGACATGCAGGAACTCTATGGATGTAGGTGACTCAGAGCCGTGCTTTGTGGCATTCCTTGGGGAGGTCTATGTTCAGTAGTAGATTTGGAAAGGTATGTAATGATGATGATGAAATATTATTATTCGTATAACTATCGTACATTAAATAGATCAGTCTCGCATTTCATTGTTTTATTGCTAGTTCCGCTCGCCAGTATATATCTAAAACAAAAAAAACAACCCAATTATAATATTTATGTATTAAGAATATTATAGCTAACACGTACATAAAAAACATATATTTTGCTGCTATGTTATTTATTTATTCAGTAGAGACATGCATCAGCTTTATTATGGTGTAGCACGAATCGGTTTACCCGACAGAATATCAGCGTAAAATACCAGCTCAACGCTGCTGTTTTTCGTGTGGTGAGTTAGAGAACTGAAGACCCTTTTTACTGGAAATGAGGCATTTTTTAGTCCTCAGGGGTGGCAACGCATCTGCATTTTGGTTTTTAATCGGGGATAGGTCTACATGTCCTCGTTCGTCACCCCTATTCTATAAAAAATGCTGGTGTTCTGTTAATCTGTGCTGTTCTGTGGTTCGATACGAGCTACTTTTGTTGCAGCCAAAATACACACATTCATAATTTCGTTTCATTGTTTTCTTTAACCATTAATTATTATTAAATATTAAGCCTTCTTTAGTCGCCTCATGGAAAATCTAATTTATTGTAATCAATCACAAACTGCCTTCGCTGCCACTGCTAAAGTGGGAACTATATTGAATCTTTTATTATTCTTGGCTTTTTATTTCTAAGGCACAAAAAAATGTTAAATATTCTTTGACTTTCGTATCTTATTTTTTTGTATTAAAGTTGCTACACTTTACTTTGAGGTTACGCTTGTATGTACGTCAATTCTATTTTGGTTATAGTTAAGGGAAACTGCAATGTGGAATTAATACTATTAGGTGATATCTCGAAACTATGAATTCAGGTTTAGGTTCATTTCATTTTTATTTTAATACTTGCTTAATTTATTGTAGG
The DNA here is from genome assembly GCA_963668995.1 of Parnassius mnemosyne. Lineage (NCBI taxonomy): Eukaryota > Metazoa > Arthropoda > Insecta > Lepidoptera > Papilionidae > Parnassius > Parnassius mnemosyne. Next base: position 23,077,032 of record CAVLGL010000068.1, read on the forward strand.
TTTTTTAGATCGCGCTGCAGTACGAATGAGTCCGCTCGACCGTGTGATCTTTCCCCGGTCGAGTTTATTATAAAATTATGTTCACCAGCACACAGGAATCTACTATTCAGTGAGATCGTGGTCTTTCTCCAAACAAACCGACCCGTTCGTGCTACTTAAATAAGATAGCTACCGCGTGGCTCTATCGTGTGCCAAGAGGTTCCTTAGAAAATAAAATTCGAATGAACAACTCATATAACATCAACCGATCCATCGAATTTTTTCTAAAGAATCTTTTAAACTCTACCAGTCTTTAATCCGGTCATTCCATAGTACTTTCATATGTTAGATAAAAATCACTCGACTCCAGAAATGCGTTTTAATAACATTTTGTTAGCCCTATAGAAATCATTTAACTTGTCAGTTCCTTCCTACAATGGTTTAGTTCGTATCTTTGGCATGCCGACAACGCTTACTGTGGACCACAGTTTCCCAACTAATGTGATGTTGTTGCTGATGGTTCTCAAGTAACTTTGAACATAGTAACCTGAAACTATTATTTCACATATCTACATTATAAACTATTATTTTACATATAATGTTCGGTTTTCATCTGATAAATACCACACTATTATATCTAGATGACAACGTATGCAAAGTTCACCTAGTGAACTGTGTGCACGTTGTAAGTTCTGAGTGAATGATGTAATGATGTAACCCAAATACATTTGTGTATTCTCGATTAAGAAGCAAATCAGATTTATTGCTACCTATCTACATGAATAAAAATATAAATATGTCCGTATGTTAAGTCTTAAATCGCTTTTTTATAAGCCACTTTTTGAAAAATACACGTAAAAATAAAATTTATTTTTTAATCAAACATTCTGTCCTTTTTATGTTTTAAATTCAAAATGCGTGGTAATGCATTATTTTAACTGATTTTACTGCGCACGTACACATTTGTAAGGGCCGACCGATAGGCAAAAACGTTGTTGCTCATAAATCACATTCTATTTGGGATAATTTCAAATAAAAGTAGAAGCCTTATTTACTCGTATTTTCAAAACTGCAATAACGGTATATTATTATTTATATATTTGAACTTAAGCTTAAAACTTGGCTACTCTTTAAAAATAACCCTGTATATAAGAAGAGTAATTGGTTCTGTGTTGTGTTCGCGTACATATTTACAAGTGGCACTATAATATTCCGTACGCAGGCGCAGTTGACAGTATCCGACAGTATTTGGAAATTCTCACCGTAACCGCGAATCGGACAGCCCGACTTTGTCATATTTAAAAACAAAATATAAATGCTTACTGCAAGTAACTTCTTAAGAACCGAACTTAATTACATCTAAAATGGAAAACTAAGACAAGTTTGAGTAAGTTTGAGTGTTTGAGGGTAAACTATAGAAATGAATTAATGCTATGTTCAAACTTGTCAACTCTTCAAGTAATGCTGCGAATTGAGTACAAAAGTAATTTGTAATAGGACTTTGGAAACTCAGAAATGTTTCTTACATTTAATTACCTTAGAGCATAACATTTTTTGGTTTTCGTAGAAAATGATTTTATTAGAATGTTTTTCGATAAGAAACAATTAGTTTCGTATTAACTTGTAAAATATTAATAAGTATTCAGGGATCTAAAAATTAATGTAATAAGTATACGTTACTTAAGTAAAAATGTAGGAAGTTTACAATTCAACTGTGTTTTTATTGGGGACGGGGGGCCGTTTCTTCGTAACTTTCATCATGGGGGGATATTTGCCATAGTTGCCACGCTTGGCGAACGGGTTGGAAACCGCAGTTTTTTATTGTAATAATGCTGTTATTAGAAAGATGCTGCTGCCCATCTCCTGCCTGTTTCCCATTGTCGCCTTTTATGACATTCACGGGAAGATATGGGGTAGTGGATATTTTTAACCGCCACAACACAGCAATTTGATACATACTTGATTATTATTATAATCTCAGATTTTTATTACAATATTTTAAAAGCACACAATAAATAATAGTATTACGTACTAAAAGTAAGTAGGATTTATAGATAAATATACTTAAAAACTTGGACTTTATGGAGGGACCTGAATGATGATATGATGATCATATAAAAATTATGAGTCGTGTACTTTTGGTTTTTTTCAAACATTTTTGTGATTGACGTTTGACATAAAATTATCAGAAAATTGGAAGTACATAGTGAAAACTTGTATGTGTTGTACTTTAAAAAAATTACGTATAATCATGTTATACGTAATTTTTTAATGCGCTTAAGGTATGCACAATCGGATTTACCAATAGTTTAATTTTAAAATAGTATTTATTAAAATTGTGGACATTACGGATTTTCCAATCCAATCCATTAACAGTATAAAACAGCCAGTATATAAACACCAGATATGAGAAATTTTTATTCCTATGACTTCCATTAATTGTCATCTTTTAAATAGTGTTAAGTTTTGATAATTTTTTTTTTATAATGATTTCTTATATGCGCGAACACGTCATATTTAAATAAAACTAATTTTACGGATTTTATCGCGTATTTTAACTTATTTTATATTCCCGACCACCGAAGTTGTATGGGCTACCAAAAATACACAAGTCCAATGCTCCACTACGTCCCATAGTGAGTCAAATCAATTCACCAACTTACAGATTGACTCAACACTTAGCGAATATACTCTCACGCTCAAGGGACATACAAGAGCACACGCAAAGGTTTCCTACCATTTTGTCAGCGAGATTAAAGACCTACATCTGGCAGACAATGATACTATGGTCAGTTTTGATGTGCAGTCCTTGTTCACATGCTTACCCGTTGAAGACTGCATCTCGATTGTTACTAGAAGGCTAGACGAATACAACATGCCCGTAGAATATGCAGTATTACTCAGACACTGCCTTAGATCTGGCTACCTATTGTGGAAGGAGGAATTCTACAAGCAAGTAGATGGAGTGGCGATGGGCTCACCTGTATCTAACATTGTCGCCGATATATTCACGGAGGACTTTGAGGAGAAAGTCCTGCTTACTTCTCCCATAAACCCAAGATTCTACAAGCGGTACGTAGACGACACTTTTACAATTCTACCTTTAGATAAAGTAACTGCATTTTTAGACCATCTTAACTCCTTAAATTCTAAAATTCAATTCATAATGGAGTTAGAGGCAAACAATTCTTTAGCTTTTCTAGATATGTTAGTAATTCGGAATCCTGATAACACCTTGAGCCACACTGTATATAGAAAAAAGACCCATACAGATAGATATTTAAACGGTGATTCGTACCACCAGCCTTCACAGTTAGCTACCGTGGGTAAATCTTTGGTTCAGAGAGCACGAGAGATCTGTGACAGTAAACACCTGGCCCATGAGCTCCAATACGTCAAGCAAGTTTTGCACGACAATAAGCTTCGATTACCGTGCCTACGTCACAGTGAATGAGTGAAGCCGGCCACAGTTGAGCGAGTGCCTGCTGTACTGCCATATGTCAGAGGTGTCACTGACAAGATTGGCTACATTTTGAAGCGTGCTTCCATTAAAACATAGTTTAAGCCGCCTAAGAAGATTAGTCAGTTTTTACCACCAGTCAAGTGTAATATTCCTCTGCAAGATGCAGGAGTGTACAAGCTTGGTTGTGAATTTAGTCTCTCTTATATAGGACAAACTAAAATATCCATAAAAACCCGCGTTAAGGAACACATAGCTGATGTGAAGAATCGACGCTCCGGGAAGTCTGCAGTCTGTGAACACATACAGGATCGATCCCGTCACTATATTAGATTTGATAGACCACAAATCCTCGCTAAAGAAAACCGATTCCTTCCAAGGATGATTCGCGAGGCTATTGAAATCAAAAAACATCCTAATTTTAATAGAGAAGATGGCTGGGTGCTACCATCTGCTTGGGATCCCATAATTAATAAAATTAAATCCCAACCCAAGCATACAACTGCAAGACTTCTTGATACTGTAAGTTCATACTGCGTAGATCGAAAATTAATAATTTTTAGTCTGGAGGTAGCAGTGGTTAACTATGACATTGTGACGTCATACACCTCAGTCCCCCCCCCCCCGTGACGATGGGTGCTATAAAGTGCTCGAAACGTGGCAGCGCTATGGCTCCAAAAGCGAAACACATCGAAGCCTAAATCGCACTAACAAAGTTCCAAAGTTAAAGCAGCATATCTATATAGTTCGGAGCTATTCTATAGCTCCGAACTACCAATCGGAGCGTTGGCCGCTCCCCGGGCAGCACACCTTGGCCGGCGGGAGATCTCCCCTTTTCCTTCCACCGGCCACATTGCACCCCGACGTGATATGAACACGCAACCAATAACCTTCGGAAAATACATAATATAATATATACATAAACACTCACGCCTGTCACCCAGAGGGGTAGGCAGAGACTACGGACTTCCATTTGGCGCGATCCTGACACACCTCTCTCGCCTCTTTTACATCCATATATCTACGCATACACGCTCGTCGGTCAAGGGTACTCCTAATCTGGCCCATTTTTAATGTATCGCCGATTTGGTCGATAAACCTTCGTCTAGGGCGTCCCATCCCGACCCTGCCGTTCACTTCTGCAACATAAATTTGCTTTGTCACTCTTTCCTCGTTCATTCTTTCTACATGACCAAACCACCGAAGCATTCCTTTCTTAATCCTTGTCACAACGTCATCTTGCAAACCACACTTTTGTCTTATCACACTATTTCTCACCCTGTTATTCACATTAACGAAGTTTTTACCCTTATTACCTAAACATTTCTGCCATCGCGAGAAAATATCATTTATGCTTTTGCTATAGGACTGTGGATCTGAATTCCTATTAAGAAAGAGGATTTTGTACCTCTTTCTGAGAGCAACATTTTTTTCCTTGCTGGAAATTGTCCAAATTGCTGAAAAATGGTAATCAGTTAGAACTAGGTCTGGCGGGTACGAAATATGACGTATGGTAATTTCTAACTGCAGATCTTGTAATGTTATAACGGTTTGTTGACAAGTCTGACTTCTTTTCCTATCATGTTTCGGAGTTGTTTCTCTGAGTTTCACCATAATTGTTAGAATTTATTTACTATCAACAACAGATTTAATAACAAATATTTGAATTTCTTTATTTTTAATAACAGCAAATTTACACCGAATATTTAAAACTTCTATATTCTAGGATGTTTCTTTGGACTAGGCCAACCGCCTCCAATTCCTAGGGGTTGAGCTATGGGCGGTTCATCGAGCAATAAAGAGGTGCTAAGAAGCTTATTGGTGACCTTGGTTTTGTTGTCGCTGACTTTATACTCGTATAGTATAGGATGAATTTTCGTGAGTGTGGGAAAGTGCCTTTTAAACAATCAAACAACCAGGTGGTCATCGGGTCTTTAAACAAGCATTCAAATCCAAAGGTCTGCTTTGTCTTTCACAATGCGAACAACAAAGGAGTAGCATAATTTACCGCCGTTTGTCTTTCCATCCGATTAGCGTCTTCAAGGTAAGAGTAAATATGCTTTTGTTACATTAAGACAATGCGATTCTAGTCAAGTACTGGCGTATAATAAATAAGTTAAAAAAAACTTTTAAAATATACTTTTAAACTTTTAAATAAGTTAAAAAAAAATTCCCATTAAATACTTCAAAATGATGCCCCAGTATCTCCAGAAGAATCGTTAAAAAAATCTTTGTAATCATCGGAAACTTAGGTAATAAGGTATATTTGTAATTAAGGAAATATTCAGAATTGCGTTTTTTTTATATGAGCATTTTATACTCCTTTTAGTTATTTAGTTGTTAATAATGTAATGGATTTCAAAGTTTTCCTTTAATTTACAGCATAATGTGTTTGATCTTTACCATTATCCCCAATATGAAATACAGGTGGCTGTTATTTTTTCACGTATCTGTCTGAACTATTGCCGGCTCAGACAAATGACTTTTCGAAATTCCATGATGCATGAATTTTATTTAAAAATAATATCACAAAATAAAGCAAATTTTTGCATTAAATTAAATTTGTTACGTACCTATATTTGCGGTACTTCTCCGCCAAATCCTGTTTGTTTTTTTTTTGCGTTTAACTGGCCAGCTACAAACTCTTATATCATTATATTCCCACGATTGTCATATTGCATTTGAAAATAACATCGATCCAATTTAAATAGAGTTCCCACACTGAATTCATACCTTGTCGTGACGGGGGTTTGGCATCCCGACGATTGGTTGAATATTCCCGTGGCTCTGTCAATGTGCGAAAAGCAAAAAGTAAAAGAAGAACATCGCCGAGTTGTAAAAATTTTCCAGAAAGTGTTTGCAACTTCTGTTTACAGTTTAAATGCTGAAATAATTGCATATTTAAATTCTTAAATATGCAAGTTTTTTCACCATCTTTTTCTTTACTGCCGCACACTTGGTAAATCATAAGTTGAAATTTTAATTAACAATTTCATTGATGCCGGTAGAGATCAAACTCAGATTGCTCGCGTACTGTGGAATTTGCGGGTAGCTTTTAACCCCTGACTCAGTGGGTATCCTATAACTGGAGCTGGACTACCTCAGGGGCCATGAGGTAATCTGGCTCCAGTTATAGGTATAACTGGAGCCGGATTATAGGTATAATAAGTTAATAAATAAGTTGTAGGTATAAAACATAATCACACAGATACACAGATACAGATAATCATCGCCATAATCATCATCATCATCATTACAGCCCTTCACAAGTCCACTGCTGAACATAGGCCTCCCCCAAAGAATGCCACAAAGCACGGTCCTGAGCCACCTGCATCCATCGACTTCCTGCATGTCTTACCAGGTCGTCACTCCATCTCGTGGGGGGACGCCCTACACTACGCCTACCGGTACGAGGCTGCCACTCGAGAACCTTTCTTCCCCATCGGTTGTCGGTTCTTCGAGCTATATGGCCGGCCCACTGCCACTTCAGCTTACTAATCCGTTGGGCTATGTCGGTCACTCTAGTTCTACTGCGGATATCCTCATTCCTAAGTTTATCACGCAGAGAAACTCCGAGCATAGCCCTCTCCATAGCTCGCTGAGCGACCTTGAGCTTCCTCATACGGCCAGCAGTGAAGGACCACGTCTCAGTTCCGTAAGTCATCACTGGCAACACGCACTGGTTGTACAATTTCGTTTTAAGGTTTTGAGGTATGTCTGACGAGAAGATGTGTCGTAGCTTCCCGAACGCTGCCCAGCCGAGTTGAATCCGTCTATTGACCTCTCGGTCGAAGTTGGACTTACCTAGTCGGACTATTTGTCCCAGGTAAACATACTCGTCAACAACTTCGAGCTTAGTGCTCCCAACAACTACCGGCATAGGTGTGACATGGACATTAAACATGATCTTTGTTTTGTCCATGTTCATCTTAAGACCTATCCGTTGGGAAACACTATTGAGGTCATTGAGCATAGTGCTTAGGTCCTCCAGCGATTCTGCCATAAGGACTATATCGTCGGCAAATCGAAGGTGAGTGATGTACTCGCCATTGATGTTGATACCGTATCCTTTCCAGTCCAGAAGCTTGAAAACGTCTTCCAATGCAGCGGTGAAGAGTTTCGGGGATATGACGTCACCCTGTCTTACACCTCTCTGCAATTGGATAGGTTTCGTACTCTGGTTCTGTACTCGGATAGCCATCGTAGCCCTACTGTACAAGCACTTCAACACTTCGATATACCGACAGTCAACTTGGCACCGCTGAAGGGACTGCAGCACCGCCCAAATTTCGACGGAATCAAAGGCTTTCTCATAGTCCACATACGCCAGACATAGTGGCAAATTGTACTCTTCGGACTTCTGTACAACTTGCCGAAGGGTATGTATGTGGTCTATGGTGCTAAAGCCCTTTCGGAAACCGGCTTGTTCGGGAGGCTGGAAGTCGTCAAGTCTGCGCGCGAGACGATTCGTAATGACTCTCGAAAACAGCACGTAGACGCGGCTCAGAAGGGAAATCGGTCTGTAGTTCTTCAAGAGAGCGTTGTCACCTTTCTTGAAGAACAAGACCACCGCACTTCTGCTCCACGCCTCCGGTGTAATGCCACCATGCAGGACGGAATTAAAGAGCTTCTGAAGGACTTCAAGTACCGGTCTTCCACCCGCTTTCAGAAGCTCCGCTGTAATTCCATCCTCGCCTGGGGCCTTACCGTTTTTAAGGTGCTGGAGAGCCATCCTAATCTCGCTCAGACTGACATCCGGGATATCTTCGGAATAGTGTCGGATGAGACTCGCTCTTGGATCGTTACTCACACTTGCGTATGGCTCCAACGATGATGTGTACAGCTGCCCATAGAACCTCTCAATCTCACTCAAAATCTCAGGTGTCCCGGAAACGATGCTGCCACATTCTGTCTTCAGCTTTGACAGTTGGCTCTTTCTGGCAGACAGATCTCTGGCAAAGACTTTGGAGCCTTGGTTCCGCTCGATCGCTTCTTCAATACGAGCTGTATTGAAGTTGCGTAAGTCCCGCCGCATGCATTTGGAGATCTGTCTGTTCAGATGCCTGTATGCTGTCAAGTCTGTTGAAGAATGTAGCTTCATCTCCCGTCTAACAGCCATGAGATTAAGAGTGTGATCGGAGAGTTTTTGTGTTCTTCTGCGGCGGGTCTTGCAGAACTTAGCTCCGACCGCATGGACAGTTTCCACGAGCTTGTCATTCATATCGTCCACTTCATTGCAGTCTTACAGGCACTGAAAACGGTTTTGTAACTCGAGCTGAAAGGTTTCGGGACTTTGGAACAGAGCACGAGGGGGACGGAGCGTTGACTTCATTAGACGAGACCTCTCCAACTTAACGTTGAGGTTCAGTGTGCCTCTAACCATTCGGTGATCGCTACCAGTTTTCACCCTCGCGATCACGGAGACATCACTGAACAGTTGTCGTCTGGTCGTCATAATGAAGTCAATCTCATTTTTTGTGGAACCGTCGGGGCTCGACCAGGTCCACTTCCTGTGGGGCCGCTTCTGGAAGAAAGAGTTCATCATAAAGAGTCCCTCTTTCTCCATGAAGTCGGCCAGCTGCTGGCCCCTTGGGTTCCGTTGCCCTATTCCAAATTTCCCTACTTTCAGCTCACCGTTCTCTCTTGTGCCTAGTTTTGCATTGAAGTCTCCCATTAACACCGTATATTGGGTTTTGGAGGAATGCATGGCTCTAGAGATATCCTTATACATTTCCTCCACCACCTCATCGGGGTGTGCCGAGGTTGGTGCGTAAACCTGTATGACCTTCAGCGAATACCGTTTGGTGATTCTGAGTATAAGGTACGCAACCCTCGTCGACACACTCCCGATCTTTACAACGTTGTTAACGAGAGACTTGTGGACGATAAATCCGACACCTCCTTGGGACAGATGGTCGCCATCCCGGTGATAGAGCAAGTTACCGGATTCGAGGATTACCGTGTCCTCCCCCTCTCTTCGGACTTCGGATAATCCTATAATATGCCAGCGCAACTTGTCTATCTCTTCTTCCAGCTCCACAATCTTCTCGTCAGTCCTGAGGGTGCGTGCGTTGTACGTTGCCAGGTCGAGTCGTCTAAGGTGGCAACCGAACCTCCACCGTAGATTCTTAGCACCCCCTGCCCCGCCGTTACCATGGTCGCCACCGTAGCCAGGAATAGCGAGGCCGCCGGGGACTGGGGGCCGTTTCTTTGTTACTGTCATTCATAGGGGGGTATTTGCCATAGTTGCCACGCTTGGCGAGCGGGTTGGCAACCGCAGTTTTTTTATTGTAATTTGGCTATTATCAGGAAGATGCTGCTGCCCATCTCCTGCCTGTTTCCCTTTGTCGCCTTTTACGACACCCACGGGAGGATATGGGGTAGTGGATATTCTTGACCGCCACTACACGGCATCGCCATAAGGAAGTACTTAATTTAAAAGTACACTTAGTCTTGTCTCTTCTACATAGCGTTTGAAATTGTGACTGAGAAAATCTGAAAATATTCTTTTACTTGATGAAAAAAGATAGCCTTTACTATCAATTAGAGAATATTGATATTTGTAAAGTTTTATGATTAGCTCGATTCTATAAATATTAAATTAGTATTATACTCATATATGTACTTAAAGCTATGCTAACATTGTTACATAATATTAGAATGCAAACAACATATTCTCCATCGACTGACCTTTTATACGGGCTACTATTTTAGTTTAGCCGAATCAGACACATTTTGAATAATCGATAGTCGGCTCTTGCTGTTATGGCTCGTAAATTTGGGTTTTGGGACCGATTCTTAAATTGACATGACATTTTTCAACTTTATGTAAAGATTATATTTAATACTTGATTAGATGTAGTTCAAACTATTGTAAATTATGTAATTTTAAAACAATTTTAAGGAGCACATTGTTTGAAATAAAATATTACTAACATCTATTACAAAGCAATTATAGTTTGTTTAGGTAGAGTCAAGCTACAACTTTACTGCAGAACGAATGGTTCGACTCTATAGGGGAAGAACCGCGCTTGCACATAATACCAGTGTAAAATTAAAATAACAGCATAATGCTGTATTACAAGTGGCTACTAACAAGAAACGATTGGGTATTTTTTAGTGTAAGAGGTGTTTTTATCTTATTCCACAGGAATGATAACGTATCTGCATTTTAATTATTTATCAAAGTTAAATGTAGGTGTTTATAGAAAGCCACAGAATCCATTTACCATCCACTTGACTGTGTGCTCGTTTGTCACCCTTACTTATATAAAAATTTACATTATTTTTTTGCTTGTTCATGACATCTAAAGTTGTCAATTGAATTGTCTTTAGATAAGCTTAAGTTATCACGCTTCACATGTTGATTGACAGTCTGCTTTTAGGAGAAAGGTAAAATAATCCCGGTGGAATAAACTTCACTGTCTCTAATTATTTACAGAATAATGTAAAAGACGAATATGGCTTAACTTGTTAAAACAAATACATCTTCTAAATATGCTCATAAATACGTCCGTTTTCTTCATACATTGTGAGTACGTTTCATAACTGTTAATTTATCAAACAGACGTTGAAATATTACAAGGAAATTATTCACAACAATGTTTTGTGAAACAAGACAATTTATTACAAGTGTTCTTGATACTGTTTCTTTTCAGTCAGTGTTTATAGACATATTATGTAAACAAAACAGATCACTTATTTTTGAATCACCTCGTTGTTTTTCAGTTGATCTGTCTGTCACAAAAGTTCTCTTCGGAAGCTATTTCACGTAGATAGTTATAATACGTAGTTACCCAAAAACAGACACGATTACAATTTTACTTTCGACTTAAGAAGGTAGACCTGTGGGTGCCAAATAAAGTACAATTTCAAAAATTTATAAATATTTGTTATAAGTTGCGAAAAGACGCTTTGAAATGGCAGTTCCCCACCGTAACTCCAAAGACGTGTATTGATAATGAGCAATAAGAGAATGATTATCCAAATAAAATTATCAAATTTGCATTGATGGTTTTATTTTTATTTGGAAGTCTGGTGATTAGTCATACAAGCCTTTCCTAGTACTATCACTAGGCTCTCACAAATTAAAATGGTTATACCTCCAATAATATTATTTACAAGGCAATATAAACTTGTTAGAGTAAATAAAGTATAAATTATTAAACATTATTATTATTATTGCTTCGGCTTTCAAATGTCCTTTAAAATGTTTTTATGTTCTCAGACACATAGGTTTCTTCATGAACTTCTCTTCGCCGTTAAGCACATGGTAAATTAGCAATATTTATAGGTTGTGCCGGGATACATAGACGATTTGCTGGTGTAGTATGAAATCCATTATACTACACGGCTCTCATTAAAAGGGTTTCACTAAACATAAAAGTTATAATGTTTGGTAATATTTATATATACGCACACACAAACACACGCACACGCACATGTACAAGTACACGCAAACATACGCAAACGCACACACACACGCGCACACGCACGCACACACATACACACTTACACGCACTCACACGCATATCGTTCGCTTTAAAACGCATGCACGCATAAGTATATCTTTTAGTCTTTAAGTTATTCCTTGTAAGACATATTTAATAAGTATATACTCGTAATATAAAATATAGATATAGATATGGGAGAGTGGAGTCACCTGCTATTTCATTTATTTGTATTTTCATCTGGTTGGGCTGCATCATATTCGAGCACGGCTTCCGGCAAGTACTTATAATAAGGCAGTTTTCGATCAACAAGACCGTATTTCAGGGCGAGCTCCGTGTGTAGGATCCAGACTACTAGTTTGTGTCTATGCAAGTACTCAGAGTTAGAAAGTGCCAAACAACCGAAGATGATATGTCTAAGTGATTCACCGGGATAGCGACTAGCTCGACAAATGTCGACGTTGCCATCCCTTAGGATGTATATTCGATAGTTGTTGGTCTTATTAACCTGATCTTGTATTGCACAGACAAAACCCTCGGTTTCCCCAAAGAGGTCAACTCACGTAGCTAGTGAAGGGAGCTAACTGTGTCTACAAAAAACTCCTGTGTTGTAGAACCTCCTGTGAAGTTCCTTCTCTTTCCATACGGTTTCACGGTTGGAAATGCTCTGTACTACCGAGTATTGCCACTGCTCGTTGGCTAAGGATAGAATGGAGAATCCGATTTCACCAGGAAAAATTACGGAGGCTGCACACTTCCCGGTTATGCATGGTGAGAGCGCTCAAAAAGCCGCGCCCACCACGTTTCCATGGCAAGTATAGCCTCATTACTCGTTAGTAATTGACGTCCCACAGATTGCATCACCTGAGATAACGATCTGTGGGACGTCATAACACTTTTCTGTCCAGGGTGTTCAAGTTCTCTCTAAGTCCACCTGAGTATGCTAAAGGTATACATGAGAACGGGCATGACCCAACAGTTGAATCCGCCTGCATTATTCACGTCCGGTAAGTGGCTGTTAAGCAATGTTGTCAAGCATGCAAAAACTGATCGCAAACTGATTATTTCATGTTCGCCTCATCGATACCTATATTTTTGACATACCTAATTATCGGTATGTTTCAGCCTCGGAAAGGGTCCTTATGTTTGTAAACATAGATAAATCTATGCCCTCAGAGTTAACAACCCTACCCTTTTCGACATGGAGAACTCTGCACACTTATCCGACCCCAGCTCCATTCTAACAGAAATTCTAAACTCACAAGGGATGTTTAGAAATTCCATAAGATGGGAGCGACTGGAGGCGAATACCTTGAGATTAAAACAGAGTCAAAACAATTAAATCAAAGGGCATTTTTTAAAAGGATTTTTTTTTTTCAAAATACTGTTAATTCCCTACAAATTCCCTCCCCTTCACTTATGGTCTGCCTTGTAATGACCTTTTTTCAGTCGGATATACGGACGCCGCTGGATAATGTCGGCATCATTATAAAAATGTCGTGTTTTCTCACTATGCTGCACTACGATGCATTCCTTCAGGAAGTGAATCGTTACAACTGGACATTTGTTTTTATAATAGAAAGATAATAGCGATTGTTTAATTTCCAGACAAACTAAAATTTTATTTTTGTTTAGTTTCGGTTTAAAGATCTTTATTTACTCATTAAGACAAATACATGTCACTTACATGAGTACATTATACAATTTTAAATAAGTCACACAGAATAAACTAATAACAAAAAGAAAAGTGAACATAAATTAGGGTAGATTAAAATTAAATATAAGTAGCAAGTTAGCTGCGTAGAAGCAATGTTTCAAGTACTGACTATATAAGGCGGTGGTCCAAGTTATAAAATGTCTTGGTTTTTAATGTGGTCTAATAGTTTTTTTTTTAAATATTTTGAGCGAACTTGCATCTTTTATATTTGAAGGGAGTTTATTATACATCTGTGCTCCTGCAAATGTTACAGCATTTCTTCCAAAGTTCGTGCGAATATTTGGTAATACAAAATGATTTGCGCGGCGTGATGATTATTTTAGTGTCTTTCCTTTTGTGGTGAACGTTATATTTGAATGGATCATATTACGCGTGATTTTATATATTAATATACAAGTGTTAAAGATGTATAATTGTTTAATGTTTAAGAATTTTGTTTCGTGGTATATTTTTTTAGTCGATGTTAAAAAGTCGTAATGATATAAAATTTTAATTTATTTAATTTGCAGTATTTGTAGCTTTTGGAGATAAGTTTTGTCTGCTGTACCCCATATCTCTATTAAGTAAAGTAAGTGTGGTTTAACCAACGCGTTATAGATCAAGAGGCGAGCTTTTGCTGGTATACATCGAGCCATAACGTATGTAGAACCTATTAGAGATGAAAGCTTATTTTTTATAACTGCTAAATGACCATTCCATGACAGATGTTTATCAAGAAATAGTCCAAGGTATTTTTCTTGATTAGATTGACGTAGCGTTTCTCCATTATAGTGTAATTTTGTGTGGTGTTGGATTTTTTTGTTTTTTGCACTAAATATTACGTAAGATATTTTGGCGGTATTAATTGTTAATAGGTTGTACTGAAACCATCTATGTAGTGTGTCAAGATCTTGTTGAGCAAGCAAAGTAAGGTCATCTATATTTTGTCCAAATTAGAACAAACATGTGTCGTCTGCATACAAAATGAGATGGCCGTGTAACCTTACTTCACAAATATTGTTAACATACACTAAAAACAATAGCGGACCAAGAATTGAACCTTGTGGTACTCCGCAGTTTATAGGTAGGGGACTGATTTAATAATTTCCAATCCTTACAACCTGATATCTATTTTCAAGGTAAGATTTTAACATCTGGAGTGCTGTGTCTGTTATACCAATACTTTCCAACTTTTTTATTAGCAACGAGTGACTCATTGTGTCAAAGGCTTTTTTTAAGTCAATGAATACACCCAGTCCTAGCTGTTTTTGGTCTATTTTAGTTTTTATTTTAGTAGTTAAGTCAATAGCTGCACTAAGAGTACTCTATTTTGAACGGAAGCCATATTGTTCATCACACAAAAAATTATTTCAGTTAAGTGGTCATTCAGTCATTTGTAAATTACTTTCTCCAGGATTTTTGAAAGCATTGGCAAAACTAACACAGGCCGATAATTTCCTGGATCCGTCTTCATACCATATTTATAGATCGGATTGACGTTAGCTACTTTAAGACTATCTGGGAATATACGTTGTACCAGTAATTTATTAAGACAGCCAGTGAGATTGAGAATAATTAGATTTTTTACACACTTTATTGATTTTGTACTAACGGAGTCAATCCTTGTGCTAGTGTTAGTTTCCAGACCATCGACAATATTAGCTATCTCATTTTTATCACATTGTTTGAAGACTGACAATTAGATTTGGATTGTATCAGATTTTAGTTTTGGCAATGTGTGTGTATCGTTGTTATGATAACGGGACAGTATTTTGTTTGCAAGTTGCGTACCAATATTTGAGAAAAACTTATTGAATAACTCACAAACAGCTATAGCATCTTTAATGACTAGGTCGTTATCCGTTTTAATATTTGGGGGAGCACAACTTACAATTGGTTTATTCTTAGAAAGTGTATTTATCAGTTTCCACATCTTTTTAGGTTTACTTATACATTTTTCAAACTCTCTGTAATAATATCTGCTGTTTGAAGTTGTTACGGCCTACGGCTGCTCCCTTAAAGGGTCAAATCCTCTGGAGCCCATGAGCAGAAGACTTCACGAGCAGACGTAGGTCGGGCCTCAATATGGCCACGTGAAATTTCTCTAATTACACTAAACTATATGGGGGAGAGTTCTATACTACGGCCAGTCGACCGAGAGGATATTAGACGGAGGTTACTTACGTATATCCAAGGCGACTAGTCCCTCCGGAGTCAGTCAGGTCGCATGTGGTTGTGTAGTGCAAGGGAAATAAGGTGATGTGATGTGTATCTGGGTGTGACTGATGGTGATTGACCCTAGACCTTGGCCGTCGGCAGCAGCCCGGGCGTCGACACAGCTCCAAATTGAGGGAACCTTCCGCGGCGTTGTCCACAGTCACTTTCCTCGTTCGTCACGATGACAGTCCATCAACTCTATCATACGATTAATTAACTTACAGAAGCCACTAACTCTCGTTTGTTATAAGATTAACGCACAAAACGAACACGAAGGTCAAAGGTCACTACCGTTTCGCGTAGCAACAGTTATTTCTAGAATATCAAAGACCGCACTAGCTAATATTGTCGAATGCACTTATACAGATCTGAGTGGGACCCAATAAGTCCCGGAAAAGGCTATCCAACAAGGAATTCGCGTTATAAATCCCAGACAGGATGTTTACTAGACGTGTAAACTATTCCGCGGTTCCCGAACAAAAATGACAGTGTGCTATCGTTAGCACAGCTGACAGACGATTCACTGCGCTTGTGCGTTTTACGCACGACCGAATGTCAAACCGGTATGACAACGAGCTGCGCGCCCTCTCGCGCTATTTCCTGAAATTAGCATTTGGCGCGGACAGGAGTCTTGATAAGTCTCGCCACTTTTGTCTTTTCATCAATATATTCTGATTTTAGTTCGTTATTCTCTGGGTCTTGCTTTAGTTTATACGACAATTGATTCGTTTTTTTAATCCCCATTATGATTTTTTTACTAAACCATTCTTTCTGAGGTAGATTGACAATTTTACATTTTATTTCTTTACTTTCTGATATTTTTTTCTTTATAAATTTTTCTAGAGTGCCAAAATTACAGTCATGATTCTGGAACTTATGATCTCTAGTTCACTTATAAAAAATTTCATAGTTAACAGCTTCATATCGTACCTTTTGCATTTGTGGTGGTTTTACTTTTTTCATTTCAACGTAGATATTTTTATGGTCTGAAAATGAAGATTCAATGATAGCCATATGAAATTTTTGGTCGTTGAGATTTGTGGCAACATGATCTATAATAGTTCTCGACGTTGGTGACACACGAGTGCTGTGTAGTACTTCAATTTTGTTAATTAATTTGAAACCAGTTTCCTTCACTAGATCATTATACAACGTAGTCGGATACTAAAAGATCTATATTTGTATCGCCAAAGACAATTGCTCTTTTTTTTACTGCAGTTGCAGTTGATATGTGTTGAGAAAATTGTTAAGATTCGTGTGGCCTGGTTTGTACACAATTCCTACATCAAGTACATATTTTTTGAGATGTATCCACAAGTAGTTGTTTCCGCCAATATAAGATTCCATAGTTAGGTCATGCGCTAGATTATTATGCACAAAGATGGATACTCCGCCTCCAATGACATCCGATCGAATGTTGTAAGTAGTGTAGTTGTACCACTTCTAAACCACCTGAGTCAGACGTGGTTCAACGACGTTCGTCGACGCCCGATCCTAAAAAAAAAAAAAAAGGTTTTGGCATGCTCTGATCACGAATCCGCGGTCCATTTTTGTGTAGAATGCACGGTTCCGGAGATGTGTAGATCAATTAGCTAATATCTAATTGATATCCGGTAAGGGCCTCCACCGTCATTAGCGTCCCATTGTTGTTCCTATTTCTATTGTTCTATTGTTCCTTAATCACCTTCATTGCAGCGTGTGCGTCGACTATATCAGTGCTATTGTTTATTATAATTCTTTGTTTATACAACGCTTATCTGAATCATCAATAAAACACATTACATAATTTTGTTACAATTTTTATTTATAAAATACAAAATCTTATTAATTATTATCTATAAAATAGGAGCGAAACATCTCATCCACTAAAATATCGTTGTACAATGTGTTCCTTGTAAATATACTCGTAAAACTATGTATTGAACATCCTTGAAACTTATATAGTAAATACATTAAGCAATATTCGCCACAAACTGAAGTCCACTCATTCTGAATCCTATCAACATTCCAGTTCCATCTTTTACAATTCCTTTTTAAAAACTCTAGATGATATCGTACAGGTGATCGTCCATATGAATCAAAATATTGACCGACGTCATTCGTATCGATATATAAAGCTACCCAATGTGACCCTGGTTTATCATCTGTATCCAAATTACATATTATATACGTTGGTACGTGGGTATACATAGGCAGTCTATTAGCTGCATAAACATTATTTTCTAGACTGGGGTGAATCTTTTTCAGATGTTGTTGTACATCTAGTGTATCCATGATATTACTGCTATTAGTAGATTATTACAGTACCTAGCTACTCAATGAATAACATAGGAATGGTCAATTATAGTGATTTCTACATATTAAATTGCATTTTTGTGATATACATATCGTACTTGAGTCATTGATCACCAAACAAAACACAATACGAAGAAATGTTGAGATAGGCAACGGAAATGTGAGATAAACTGGTTGACGCATAAAGTAATTATCAACTCATTACGGAAATACTTTAGATTAGAATTTTTACGTACTGGTGGTATATAAGACCAACAAACGCAGTCATCGAGTTAGTGTACGGTCGTTTGGCTACAGTGGATCTATCAATAGTACATTTGTGTTACTTCAATACACCAAAGGCTATGGATGTAAGTGTTTATTCTATTGACTAAATTACTTTTTTTCTGTTATTTTCATGTGTGTGTATTATTTTATTTAAATATTGTGTATGTATATGATTAAGCCGTGGTAACTCAGATGGTTAGCGCTAGCTGTAAATTTCACAGTACGCGACCCGGGTTCGATCCCCGCCAGCACCAATTAAATTGTTAATAGCAATTTTAAGTGCTTATTACCACGTGCTTGGTGGTGAAGGAAAACATCGTGAGGAAACCTGCATGTCTGAGAAAATTTCGAAGGCATGTGAAGTTCGCCAACACACATTGAGGGAGCGCGGCGGACATTTCCTTGCTCTAAAACCCTCTCAGAAATGAAAGGAGGCCTATGTTCAGCAGTGGACTTTAATAGGCTGTAACTTTAACTTTTTTAACTTTTATGATTAAGTGTTAACAAATTGATATTAACATGATAACTGTGTTGTTGCAGAAATCATTGAGCTTCGATGAAGATACCTATAAACAGTATTACTACTCGCCACTCTCCCCTCAAGAAGAGAGTGATAACCTCGTCATTAATAATAACACATGCGATGGTGGAAAAAGAAAATCGCAATCGATTGATCATTTTTTTGAAGCTGAATCAAAAATAAAAAAGAGGAAGGGAAAACTTCAGTGAAGTGTGTACCAGTGCTTTTTTCTCCACAATCATGGAAGAGAATACGGAACTATTCAATAGCGAATTAAATCAGGAGTTGTCTAAAGTTTGTGAAGAAATGGAGAGGGGTCAACTGTTCGATTCGTCATACGATGATGAGTTGTATCATCACTGTGCGATGGTTGAAACACAGTTTAAGTATGTAAAATAAACATTCATTTCGATCATAATTTACATATTGTCTTATACAGTTTTTAATAAATTTAAACATTTTAGCAGTCAACCACTACAACTTGGAAGAGGAACGAAGCGAACGTGCAGCAAAGAATCCAAGATCATCAAAAAACCAACAACGGAAGCAGAAGCGCATACCTCTGCAGGGAACAGTATCAGTAACGATGATCAAGTGGAATGTCCAACGTGCCATATATTTATCAAGAAACGGTATTTAGCTAATCATTTTAAAAGTAATGTTCATAAAAATAATCTTTTAAATTCACATAATTCTTTATCAAACGTTAGTGTTATTGAATCTGCTTTTGGAAATAGGATTTTAACTTATAAAATCAAGAGTAGAGTAGATCGTTCGACATGGGTAAATTTTGAAACTCCTGAACTATTTTTAAATTCTATTAAAGATGATATTTTATTTTTATTACAAGAGTGTATTCATCAACACATAATTTTTAAGGTAAACTTCATATTGCATGCTGATTTTGTTCAACAAACTAAAGATATTCATGATACGTTCGATTTTCAAACGCTTAACTATATTATTTGTCAAGGAGATGACTTAAATATTTTTCTTTCATCTTTAAATGATACAATTACTACTAAAATTAGTGCTTTCGAAAAAAAAGATAGTGGATGGAGTCTAAAAAACATAAAATCTATAGACATGAATGTTAATAAATTTAACCCCCTACGCGGTACTTCATACATAGATCTTCCTCGTGACATAAAATTAAAAAAGGCTGTTATAAATGTAAAAAACAAGGATTATTTTTGTTTTAAATGGGCGTTACTCTCGGCGTTATATCCTGTAAACAAACACACCGATCGGGTATCATCGTACGTTAAACATGCAAATAAACTTAAATTTGATGGTATTTCCTTTCCGGTTAAAATTTCTGACATAGCAAAAGTAGAGAAATTAAATGATATTAGTATTAATGTTTTTGGGTTAGAATATAATAAAGAAAAACGATGTAATTCTATAGTAGGTCCATTATTTTTAACAAAGTGTCGTAAAGATAGACATATCAATTTATTATTTTTTTCCAAGGATACAAAAAATCATTATTGCTATATAAAAAATTTATCGCGGTTAGTTAGTAAACAAATTTCAAAAGACGGTCACATCATGTACATTTGTGAAGCATGTCTACTTCGTTTTCCATCTCAGGAAAGGTTAAATAACCATGAACAATACGATTGTGCTCACATTTGTACAGTATTACCAAACAGTGAAACTTTAAAAAAAAAGAATTGGTTTGGTCAACCTATTTCAAATGATAAAATTAAATTTGATAGTTATGAAAAAAAGTTAAAGATACCATTCGTAGTTTATGCTGATTTTGAAGCATTTTTAAAACCAATAGAATCATGTTCTAACGATCCTTCCAAACCTTTCACTCATAATATTCAGAAACATGAAGTACATAGTTTTGGATATTATATAAAATGTTCATATGATGATAAATTATCAAAATATGTAACATATTGCGGACCCAACTGTGCACAAGTGTTTATGGAAAGTTTATCTAATAATCTAAAAGAAATAAATAGACTTCAAAAATATCCACCACTTCTGCTAACAAATGAAGACAAAACCAAATTTCAAATG
Source organism: Parnassius mnemosyne (assembly GCA_963668995.1). Lineage (NCBI taxonomy): Eukaryota > Metazoa > Arthropoda > Insecta > Lepidoptera > Papilionidae > Parnassius > Parnassius mnemosyne. The sequence goes on from CAVLGL010000068.1 coordinate 23,097,950, forward strand.
CAACCATTTGTCATATTTGTGAAACTGAGTTGGCAAAACATTTTTATGATTTTGATTGGTACACTGGTAGTTTTATAGGTGTTGCTCATGAATCATGTTGTTCGAAGATCAGAACACCTAGTTATATACCAATATTTTTACACAACCTTAGTTACTATGATGCTCATTTTATTGTTCACGCGTTAAACTTTTGTGATGGTGAAGTCGAAGTTATCCCTCAAAATAAAGAAAAATATATATCCTTTTCCAAAAAATTAAAAGTGAATAACCACGAAATTATATTGAGATTCTTAGATTCATTTAAGTTTTTATCGTGTAAATTAGAAGAATTGGCCAAAAATCTCAGTAATGATCAATTTCAAGAATTACGTAGAAATTACCCTAATGATGAAGATTTCTTTCGTTTAAAACGGAAAGGTGTTTATCCATATGAACTTATGACTAAATATGATAGTTTAAGTCTAACATCGCTCCCTGAACAAAAATGTTTTTATAGTTCACTCACAGATTCACATATTTCAAATGATGATTACAATCATGCTAAAGATGTTTGGGAACATTTTGGGTGTTGTAATATGCTAGATTATTCAAACCTATATTTAAAAACAGACGTTTTACTTTTATCCGATGTATTTGAAAACTTTAGAAAGTTATGTATTAATACATATGATTTAGACCCTGCCCATTATTACACAGCACCCGGTTTAAGTTGGGATGCAATGTTAAAATATACAAAAATAGAATTAGAACTTTTAACAGATTATGAGAAAATTGCATTTATTAGATCAGGTATCAGAGGTGGTGTATCTCAATGTAGTAATCGTTATGCTAGAGCTAATAACAAATACATGGAGGATTATGATACAGGGAAACCAAATTCATATATCACATATTTTGATGCCAACAATTTATATGGTTGGGCTATGTCTCAATATCTTCCTACTGGTGGATTCGAATGGGTAAATCCAAATACAGAATTTAATGTGTCTAAGACATCAGACTTCGGTTTTATTTTAGAAGTTGATTTGGAATATCCAGATGAACTTCATGATTTACATTCGGACTTTCCTTTATGTCCAGAAAACATTTGTGTAGGCAATATTAATGAGAATAAACTAGTCCCAATTTTAAATAATAAAGATAAATATGTAATTCATTACAGAAATTTAAAGCAGTGCATAGAAATGGGGGTTAAATTAACTAAAATTCATAGAGTTTTAAAATTTAAACAGTCTCCCTGGTTGAAGATGTACATAGATCTAAACACAAAATTAAGAACTTTAGCAAAATCAGATTTCGAAAAAGATTTTTATAAATTAATGAATAATTCAGTCTTCGGTAAGACTATGGAGAATATTGAAAAAAGGGTTAACATAAAATTAGTTACGCACTGGGAGAACCAGAGTAAAGCTTTAGGTGCTCAAGATCTAATCGCTAAACCACAATTTCATAGCCTTTCAATATTTTCGGAAAACCTAGTTGCGGTTCAGTTGCGAAAAACGAAGTTAATATATAACAAACCAATTTATTTAGGGTTTTGCATTTTAGATATTTCAAAAACATTAATGTATGATTTTCATTATAACTATATGATTAAAAAGTTTAGTAAAATCAAATTATTGTATACAGATACGGATAGTTTAATATATCATATATTTACAAATGATTTTTACACTGATATAAAACCTGACCTTTCATCATACTTTGATACCTCAGATTATGATACAAATAATATTTTTGAATATCCAAAATTAAATAAAAAGAAATTAGGTTTTTTTAAAGATGAAAATAATGGTAAAATCATGAAAGAATTTGTGGGTTTACGATCCAAAATGTACGCTTTTAACTTAGAGAATAAGACTATAGCCAAGGCAAAAGGGGTAAATAAATGTATCACTAAAAAGATGACAATGAATAGTTATAAGTCTTCTCTATTTAATAAAAAAGTGCAATATTATAGCATGCTTAGATTTAAATCAATTAAACACACAATTTTCACACAAAAATTAAATAAGATAGGTTTATCATATAATGACACAAAGAGACATATTTTAGATAATAATATCGAAACATTAGCTTGGGGCCATTATAAACTGCGTTAAGTGTTGATAGTTTTTACTTTTATGTCTGCGTTTAAGAAAAATTTATATTGATTGTAAAATTATGATAATACTATAATATGACGTAGTTTATTACATATTTAAACATTGTTTTATTGTAAATAATTTAAGTTAATTGTTGTTTCTATTTATTTGAGGTTGAGTTAATTGTAAAATTATGATGTACTAATTGTTGTTTCTATTTATTTGAGGTTGAGTTAATTGTAAAATTATGATGTACTAATTGTTGTTTCTATTTATTTGAGGTTGAGTTAATTGTAAAATTATGATGTACTAATTGTGTTAGAAATAGTATACAGATAATTCTGTTTTATATAATTTTTGGAATATATATTAATTGTTTACACCAACACTTTCATTTTTTATTTCACCCCTTTGAACTTTAGACGTGTGTTATGTTTCACTTTATCCATCCGTTCACTGCTATTGTGGCAGGACCAAGTGGGTGTGGGAAGTCAAATTTTGTAACAAATTTCATAAAATCAGTTACAGAAATATGTAATTGTGATTTTAATCAGATCACATGGTGCTTTGATGAAATGCAACCATTATATAATTTACCAAATGTTAACTATCATCAAGGAATTCCAAATCTTAATATGTTTGATGGTGAAAACCCACATCTTGTTATTATTGATGATCTAATGAGAGAGTCCGATGGAAGAATTGTGGATATATTTACAAAAGGTAGTCATCACAGGAATCTTAGTGTATTTTATCTAACACAAAATTTATTTCATCAGGGTAAAGGACAAAGAGACATATCTTTAAACTCAAGTTATATAATATATTTTAAAAACCCTCGAGATAAAACTCAAATAAGATATTTAGCAAGACAAGTATCACCAGATAACCCAAAATTCATTGAAAATGCCTACAGGGATGCAACTCTAGAGGCGCATGGATATTTAATGGTAGATTTAAAACAGAATACCAATGATTTTTGTCGTATCAAGACAAATGTCTTTCCATTTAATGGTTTCTGTACAGTCTACGTCCCCACAAAAGAGTTTAAATACACCAAGAATCAAACAATTGAAATCATTGCTAAATGATGCATCGTCGACTCACAACGTATAAACATTTGCTAACCGCTTTGCATACGCTTAAACCAAAATATCAAAGAGCATTACTTAAAACGTGTGATGAAGAAGAAATTAACTGTATTTGTGAGTGTATTCATAACGTTTTACAAGGAAAAGTACCTCTTAAAGATCAGGATAAACAAAAATTGAATAAACATAAAAACATACTCCGTAAACTAGTACGTAAGTGTAAACATAAACTAAGAAAAAATATAATTATACAAAAAGGAGGGGCTTTCTTACCAACAATATTAGGTGCAATATTGAGTGGATTAGTGAGTGGACTAGCCAGTTAACATGGAAAATGCAAAGAAAATGATACTTATCGAACCTGGATTGATTGAAAAATTAAAACAAGAAAATAAGGTTAATAGTAATTTATCTCGATTAGATATTGAAATGCAAAATATTATGAATAGTAAGACGGAAGACCGAAAGAAATGGATATTATATTTACAAACACTGCAAAGATACCTTCATTTTACCGAAGAGGATCGTCAACCACTCAAATTACCAATTTATTCTGATACATCTAATGAAGATTCAAATGAGTCAAAAATTGGTTTTAAAAATAAAGATAGAGATCCAAAAACTTCAGTTGATATTGAATCTTTGCTTGAGGAGAATCGATCCATTAAAAGTAAAGAAAATGATGAAAATCCACTTTACACACCAACTCAAATACTCAGTTTAATACCAAAAACTTATCATAAAAAAGGGCAGTTATTATTAAACTTAGTTGAAACAAGTAAAAGTAAAATACATTGGGATAACGAAGGTACAGTCATAATTGATAGTGAAAAAATTCCTGGAAGTAATATTGTTGATTTAATAAATGATTCACTAAGACCCCTAAAAAGAAGTGATCCGGTAGGGTGGGTTAGATTTGCTGAAGCATTAAAAGATATTAAAGTACCACTTACTTATATTGGAAATCCAAGGAGATGTGAGTTTATTAACCAACTTCAAGCAAAAGATCTGAACAAACCCTCTGAGATTGAAGTTCAAGAGTTTTCTACACCGTGCAGTAGAGATAAAAAGTCTACAACTAAAATACGTAAAGGACTTGAGTGGGAAAAATGGACTCCGTACTAGAAGAAATTAACAGGATTTATTATGATCCATCTAATCCCGCTGGTTTTGGTAGTATTGATAAATTATCAAAAGCCATGAAGGGTAAAATGAATAAAAAGCAAGTAAAGGAATGGTTAAAATCACAAGAAACATACACATTACATAAACCCATTCGAAAAAAATTCCCGCGTAATAGGTACATTCTATCAAATATTAATGAACTGTGGCAAGCTGATTTAAGTGATATGCGAACTTATTCTCAATATAATGATGGTTTCAAGTATATACTTTGTATTATTGATGTATTTAGTAAATATGCTTTTGCAAGACCAATGAAAAAGAAAAACTCAGAAACAACTAAAGAATGTTTTGAAAGTATATTTACTGAAAGTAATTTAACACCTACTCACATACAATCCGATAAAGGTACAGAATTTGTTTCAAAAGATGTACAAAAATACTTTAAATCCAAAAAGATTAATTACTATACCACTAACAATCCTGACATTAAGGCCAGTATTGTTGAACGATTTCAAAGAACACTAAAAATGAAAATGTGGCGTTATTTCACTCATAATAATACTTATAGATATATAGATGTTTTACAAGATTTAATATACTCTTATAATCACAGCTTTCAGTCTAGTATTAAGATGTGCCCATGTGATGTAAATTCCAACAATATTATGACAGTTTGGACTAATCTTTATGATAGACGGTCAAAAAAACTTTCTTTAGAAAATCCTAAACCAAATTTCAATGTGGGTGATTATGTTCGAATAACTAAATATAAACATGTATTCCAAAAAGGATATGAATCAAATTGGAGTGATGAAATATTTATTATATCTTCAATAATTGATAGATCTCCATGGGTTGTTTATACAATAACAGATTTACAAAATGAACCAATAATTGGTACTTTTTATGAAAGAGAATTACAGAAAATCACTTACAACCCCACCTCACAACATAAAATAGATAAAATAATTGACACTCGTTATTCAAGTAACAGAAAAGAAGTATTAGTGAAGTGGAAAGGTTATCCAGATAAATTTAACAGTTGGATTTTAGCTTCTAGTTTAAAAGAAATATGAATAAAGAAAGTTTCTATTTAACTTTGCTCAGCAATAGTTCAATGGAATACTTTCCTGATAACAAGACCACAAATTTTTCAACGAAATTACCAAAAGCTATAAAATTAGAAGGTGAATGGTCGGTTGGAGTTGTCGAGTTTCAATATCCATGTACCATGTTTACTGTTCAAGACCATGAAAATGTTATATACATTACAAAATCTATGTTAATGCCTAATGAAGATAAGCCATCCACAGTGTACTACAAAAAACATATTCCAGCTACCAACTATGATAACGTTGAGCATATTTTAAGAGTGTTAAATGGTATCGGAGAGAACTTGAAATTTCGCTATGATGAAATAACAAAATTTGTGTCTATTTCGGTATTGGATAAAAATATAACATCCGTAACATTATCACCCAAATTAAGTTTACAGCTAGGTTATGAACCAAATAAAAATCTCCTAGAGAGAAATTTTGGAAAGTGTCCTGCTAATTTACACTTAGGGTTACCATCTCAACTATTTCTATATTGCGACATTATCGATCCTCAGATTGTGGGTGATGTTATGACTCCTTTATTAAGAGTCATTTCATTAGATCCTACAAAATACATTTATGGTGCAAATAAAATGCACGTTTTCTCTCAACCTCACTACTTACCTGTTATGCGAAGAGAGTTCGATACGTTGGAAATAGTTATAAGATCGAGTACAGGACAAAAAATACCATTCCAGTTTGGAACCGTGTGTATTAAACTACATTTCCGAAAATTATAATAATGAATTCTCTTCGTGATCATCATAAATGTCCATATGAAAATTATTATACACATCAAGCTGGATCAGGAGTTGGAGTAATTTATAAGGGTTCACCATATCAACGCGGTCATGGTATTGGGAGCTTCTTAGGGGGGTTATTCAGATCAGTTTTACCTTTACTTTCAAGTGGTGCTCGAGTGATTGGTAAGGAGGCATTAAGCGCTGGAGTAGGACTTTTATCGGATATGGTTCAAGCCCGTCCTATGGAAGCCTCAATAAAAGATCGTCTAAAGCAAGTTAGTACGAATTTAAAACGAAAGGCTGATGAGAAAATTGATCAATTTAACATGACTGGATCTGGGTATAAAACTAAAAGAAAACGATTGACATCGTTCATTCCACCATTAACTGCTAAAGTGAAAGCTGCGAAAAAACTTAGTCTAAAACCAAAAAATATCAAAGATATATTTTCAAACTAAATATGTCTTTCCTTCATAATCATTCTTGCGAGTGCGTTAAGTCAGAATTGGATTTGTTTGCACTACCGTCTACACAAACTAGCATTGAAAATGGATTGTGGATTCATTATAAACCAATTTCATCTCTTGGTGATGATGGACCTATCGAGTTTCAAGTTCCTGGGACCGGCGATGACTACATAGATTTGTCTCATACATTACTCCACATAAAGGCAAAAGTATTAAATCAAGATTCAACTAACTTGGTATCTACTACAATAGTAGCACCTGTAAATAATTGGCTGCATTCACTTTTTAGTCAACTTGATGTTTATTTAAACCAAAAACTTGTATCACCACCTAATAATACCTATGCATATCGAGCATACATGGAAACCCTTTTAAACTATGCCCCTGCTGCTAAACAATCTCATCTTACTTGTACTCTTTGGTATGAGGATACAGGAGGAAAAATGGATTCTACAGATGGTAAAAACATAGGATTTGTTAAAAGACAGGAATTGATTAGTGAAAGTAAGGAAATAGAAATGATTGGTCATCTTCACGGTGACATTTTTAACCAAGATAAATTTTTAATTAATGGTGTTGAAATGAGTGTTAAATTGGTTCGATCAAGAGAGAGTTTTAATTTAATTGTTGGGTCAAACGATGTAAAGTTTAAAGTTTGCATTACGGACGCAACTCTTATTGTTCGACGAGCACGAATTAATCCAAGTGTATTACTCGCACATCAAAAAGTTTTAGCTTCTACCACTGCTAAATATCCTATTACTCGAGCTGAAGTAAAAGTTTTAACAATTCCTTCGGGTGTTCAAGGAAAAACTCTTGATAATATATTTTTAGGACAGGTACCGAAAAGATGTATAATTGGATTTGTGAACAATTCTGCATTTAATGGTTCCCTTACTAAAAATCCATTTAACTTTGAAAACTATGGTATTAATTCTTTCAGCTTATATATTGATGGTCAACAAATACCTTCAAAAGCTTTGCAACCATCTTTTAATAATAGCATATTTACATCAGCATATCATACTCTATTCTCGGGAACTGGTATTCACTTTCTTAATGAAGGAAATGGAATCTCTTGTGAACAGTATGGCAAAGGTTACTGTCTATTAGCATTTGACTTAACTCCTGATTTATCAGCTAACTCATCAACTCATTGGAATCTCATAAAGCATGGTAGTGTAAGAATAGAAGTACGATTTGAATCCTCATTAATACAAACAATTAACTGTATAGTTTATGCTGAGTTTGATAATATTATTGAGATAGATAAAAACAGAAATGTTACTGTAGACTATAGTAGTTAAGGTTATAATATGTGTTGTGTGTTAGATTTTATGTGTTATGTGTAATGCATTTTGTGTGTATGTAACTATGTGAAACGTTATAAAATTAAATAAAACAAATTGTATGCAATATATTTTTTTTATTTCTTTATAAATCTTCTATTTAATCTAATACAAAACACTGTTCGAGTTGAAATTTTACATAAGCACACTGACTAAACCACTGAACATGCTGCTGCCAAGGATCATCATCATCTTCCCAATCTTTTAAACCACCACCACAATGGAAACACTTGGTCCCGTCTGCATGGCCAGTATAAAAGAAACCAGCTTCTGCAAGATCTTCAGGTTTCTGTCGCATAACTAGAGGCCAGTTTTCGAAACTAAGCAAACGGCTAGATTTTGAACTGAAGAATGGATATTCAGCTCTTGAGTACTGCATACTCTTCTCGTTTTCTTCTCCACTCAGTGTTGTAGTTTTGTTATTCAATGATGTGTTTTGTACACGTATGCCACACTCATCTCTTCCTTCCGCTCTTGTCTTCCTGTAATTGAAGTAAACAGAATCACATTCACTAATGATCAGCTAATGACTGTCATTGTTAAAAAAGTATTTTTTAACTTTTTCACTTTCTGCTATTGTCTTTGTTATATTGTATACGAGGGCGTTTGTGTTGTCGTAGATGCTATCCTTATTAGTCTTTACGTAATATTTAATTCTAGTGGAAGCATGTTTCCAATGATCAGTAGTTGGAATCTTGGATAGCTTCTTCATATCGTACATTTCAATTTTGATGAGATGCGTCGCTTGGTCTCCGTCGTCAGAATTAGTAGAAATGTATGATACACCATCTCTAGCGGCTCGTGCTACGGTTGATGATAACAGCTTCCTCTTTTTTATTTTTGATTCAGCTTCAAAAAAATGATCAATCGATTGCGATTTTCTTTTTCCACCATCGCATGTGTTATTATTAATGACGAGGTTATCACTCTCTTCTTGAGGGGAGAGTGGCGAGTAGTAATACTGTTTATAGGTATCTTCATCGAAGCTCAATGATTTCTGCAACAACACAGTTATCATGTTAATATCAATTTGTTAACACTTAATCATAAAAGTTAAAAAAGTTAAAGTTACAGCCTATTAAAGTCCACTGCTGAACATAGGCCTCCTTTCATTTCTGAGAGGGTTTTAGAGCAAGGAAATGTCCGCCGCGCTCCCTCAATGTGTGTTGGCGAACTTCACATGCCTTCGAAATTTTCTCAGACATGCAGGTTTCCTCACGATGTTTTCCTTCACCACCAAGCACGTGGTAATAAGCACTTAAAATTGCTATTAACAATTTAATTGGTGCTGGCGGGGATCGAACCCGGGTCGCGTACTGTGAAATTTACAGCTAGCGCTAACCATCTGAGTTACCACGGCTTAATCATATACATACACAATATTTAAATAAAATAATACACACACATGAAAATAACAGAAAAAAAGTAATTTAGTCAATAGAATAAACACTTACATCCATAGCCTTTGGTGTATTGAAGTAACACAAATGTACTATTGATAGATCCACTGTAGCCAAACGACCGTACACTAACTCGATGACTGCGTTTGTTGGTCTTATATACCACCAGTACGTAAAAATTCTAATCTAAAGTATTTCCGTAATGAGTTGATAATTACTTTATGCGTCAACCAGTTTATCTCACATTTCCGTTGCCTATCTCAACATTTCTTCGTATTGTGTTTTGTTTGGTGATCAATGACTCAAGTACGATATGTATAACACAAAAATGCAATTTAATATTTAGAAACATATCAGTTTATCTCACATTTCCGTTGCCTATCTCAACATTTCTTCGTATTGTGTTTTGTTTGGTGATCAATGACTCAAGTACGATTTGTATATCACAAAAATGCAATTTAATATGTAGAAATCACTATAATTGACCATTCCTATGTTATTCATTGAGTAGCTAGGTACTGTAATAATCTACTAATAGCAGTAATATCATGGATACACTAGATGTACAACAACATCTGAAAAAGATTCACCCCAGTCTAGAAAATAATGTTTATGCAGCTAATAGACTGCCTATGTATACCCACGTACCAACGTATATAATATGTAATTTGGATACAGATGATAAACCAGGGTCACATTGGGTAGCTTTATATATCGATACGAATGACGTCGGTCAATATTTTGATTCATATGGACGATCACCTGTACGATATCATCTAGAGTTTTTAAAAAGGAATTGTAAAAGATGGAACTGGAATGTTGATAGGATTCAGAATGAGTGGACTTCAGTTTGTGGCGAATATTGCTTAATGTATTTACTATATAAGTTTCAAGGATGTTCAATACATAGTTTTACGAGTATATTTACAAGGAACACATTGTACAACGATATTTTAGTGGATGAGATGTTTCGCTCCTTTTTATAGATAATAATTAATAAGATTTTGTATTTTATAAATAAAAATTGTAACAAAATTATGTAATGTGTTTTATTGATGATTCAGATAAGCGTTGTATAAACAAAGAATTATAATAAACAATAGCACTGATATAGTCGACGCACACGCTGCAATGAAGGTGATTAAGGAACAATAGAACAATAGAAATAGGAACAACAATGGGACGCTAATGACGGTGGAGGCCCTTACCGGATATCAATTAGATATTAGCTAATTGATCTACACATCTCCGGAACCGTGCATTCTACACAAAAATGGACCGCGGATTCGTGATCAGAGCATGCCAAAACCTTTTTTTTTTTTTTTAGGATCGGGCGTCGACGAACGTCGTTGAACCACGTCTGACTCAGGTGGTTTAGAAGTGGTACAACTACACTACTTACAACATTCGATCGGATGTCATCATTTTTTTTTTTTTTTTTTTTTTTTTTTTTTTTTTTTTTTTTTTTTTTAGGATCGGGCGTCGACGAACGTCGTTGAACCACGTCTGACTCAGGTGGTCTAGAAGTGGTACAACTACACTACTGTTGTAGTAGTGTGAATAGTTCGTTATTTGAAAACGTGCCACTTGGTCATCTGATCTTATCCAGGTCTCAGTCAGTAATATTATATGTATGGTTTTATTAAAAGCTTCGATAATGCACATGAGTTCATCAAATTTACCTGGTTTACAAATACTTCTGGCATTAGCATAAAAGAAATTAAGGTTAGATTTATTAGAGGTGACGTTTTGATAACAATCAACTACTTGGTATGTAATATCTTCTATATCTTGATTATTTAATGGATGTTGGTAGGGGAGCTCTTGTCGTTTTTTCATTCCAATTTCACGATTTTGGGTATTCCTCTGATGTACTTAATTGTGATATCATTCTCATGGTTAGATACTCTTCGTGCTAGTTCTTCTTTAGTTTTGCTTACTTATTTTGTATTCATATAAATTGAACACAATAAATAATACTACTCTATATTCATAGATTCTAAGCGGGTGAAATTGCTGTCATAAGATAAAATCTGAATCTTGATAAGTCGCTGTTATTTTGCTTTAACATACGCGTAGAAATAATATTAAATTCAATTATACTGTTATAGGTACTTTCATTTTCCACTCCTAAGCTTTACGTATTAGACGACATTGGTTGTGACAGCCGTGATGAATGTGTTCTCATTGAAAACGAGCAAAAAAATCCTATCGGTTTCCAACAACTTCACATTTATAACAAAATCATATTAAAACATATCAATCATTTTCACGCATTGCTTTATTTATAAATACGAAAGCAGGCTTAAACGAGAGCCACATAAATTAAAACTGTAGTCTCGTAGCTAAGCGTTCGTATGTTTGTACTAATTGTTACGAGTCTGGATGTTTGTCCACGTACAATTTATATTTAAAACACGTCCTCAATCCAGGAGAATATTCTATTGTGAAAAAAAAAACAGAACGAAATATTTTATGAGATATTATGAGGTTATGTTTGATTTTTTTATTGATTTATAAAAAAAGTCATTCTAGTTGATATAAAATGAACAGTATTTAACAGTACAGAATTTTAATTTTAATATTCCTTCTTCTTTATGTTGTTTATTTAGAAAATGTTAATAGGAAAATACGTATGAAGTTTCCTTATTCGTATAAATGGTGAAAAAATTTCATGAGCTTTTAACAAACGAAATTTGAAATTTCTTACGACGAATACATTTAAGTTGCGATGTAAGGGGTAATATAAGTACTTTTTCCCAAGCGTAAACCTCGTCTACAGTGCGATTGTCAAACTCTATTGAGAATCGCTTTTGAATTATTGAACATATTCTTTGCTTTGAACAAGTCACAATAGAGATGGACATATTAATGTTAAAATAATCAGCTGTTAATATCAAAAATGACAATGTTTTACTAATTTCAAATGTATGTAATAACTATTCAGAATGATTGAAACTATATTATAAAGTAATACTTCATAATTTGTTATTAGGTGCTGTAATTATTATTATAATATTAACATAATATTATTTTATTGACAACTAATCTTTATAATGACTTTGTAAAAAAATATGAATTTATAATTGTACTATTTCTATGCCGATACCGGTTAGACATGTAATGATCCTAAAAGTTATAATGCAACAACTTATTATACCATCTCTCTGAAATAATAAATAAATATTAACTGATAAATAATACAAATTATTCAAAATTCAAGGAAGTATTCACAGATATTCACGGTTGACCTTGCATTACAGTACATCTGGCTGAGCGCTGCGCGCTTACCACCCTCTTTCGCAAAAAAAACCGGCAAAGTGAGAGTCGGACTCGCGCACCGAGGGTTCCGAACAAATCTGTAGGTATATAAGTTTAAAATTATTAAAAATATTTTTATTATATGATGTAACTAAAAATTTATGCTTTTTTATCTGTATATATATCTATATCTATAAAATGTTGCTTCGTACCAAATTTCAAGATTCTGAGTTCACGGGAAGTACTATGTAGGTTTTGATTCCCTTGCGAATGTCGAAAATTTACGGCATAAACGGCTGTATCTTTTGATTGCGTTTGCTTAGAAGTTTGATTTTTTCACAGCTCTAAGGGACAGTAGACTTGAGTGTTTGATATGAATTTCAGCTTGATACACGCGTTCCTGAGAAAAAGGGTCTTGACAGACAGACAGACGGACAACAAAGTGATCCTATAAGGGTTCCGGTTTTTCCTTTTGGGGTACGGAACCCTAAAAATGGTTGAACGCATGAAAAATGTTTAAATAAAATTTGTTAACATCATTGGAGCCGAGATAATCGCGAAACCTTTGACCTTGAATAACTTACGACGCTGACACCAGATTTTATAAGACTTTTCAGACAACTTTAAGAACGTCAAAATGAAGATATATACGAAAATTCAGCATATTTTCTCTCATTCCAAGATTGACAGCTTTTTTATGCTACTGACTGGAGTAATTTATATTTAATTAACTTAAATACGATATCAGTTAAATCAAAAGTTCATGATGCAGTGTGCAGGTTACACAGCATCATGAAATTTCTTTATTTTCGTAAAAACCAAATATTGATGAGAGGTTTTGAGCAGTAAGTTATTATTATGGTCATGCTTCGACTCCAATCATTATGTAGTAGTAGTAATAATAATAATAGTAGTAGTCGAAGCATGACCAAATAAATTTTAAGACCATTAACCATTAAATAATTACAACGAGAAACCACTAACCTCCACGAATAAAGCTCTGGAAATCAATTCATATCGGAAAGCTATCGAAAATGTGCCGGACCCAATACCGCAATCTAATGATGTTCATTAGTGTCTAAGGGAGAGTTCCGGCTGTGCGCTCGCCAAGCCACCTACTCAGCGTGATGGGTATAGTCAACATTTTCAAAAAATGCATAACTCCTTGCATATTTTGGATAAGCTCTTACTCTACAAAGAACTTAATACTGCTCATACAGACGTCAGTTCGTAAAATATTTTACCTACTACCCGTGCGTGAACTTTTCATCAGATGAGTCGCATGCTCGTTTGCCCCTCTTCTATAAAAACAATAAAATGAAAATGAAATCGAAATCAAAATGAAATGAAAACTAATCTACTATTATTATTCTATGTATCTTCTTTTTGTCTTTTTTAGGGTTAATGATTCAGTATTGTTTAACAAAAATGAAATTGAATAGTCTCTAGGTAATGTTTTCTCGAGTTAATAAATAAAAACCTGTCCGAGCTGAACTAAAAAGGACAATATTTATACAAACAATTTTTTTTTCATTCATTCATCACTTTCCGTTCACATATATTTGCGTTGCTTAAGTCACTAATTTGAAACGTTATACGTACTGCTTGTTACAAAATCTAAATGAACCCTATAGTTAGTAAAATATTGTTACCCCTTTGTTCGTAAGGTAACCGTTTGCCTTACAATGTGTGAAACAATTTTTGAATGACACCGACAAAGCAAGACAAATTTATCACACACTTTTTACTCTGCACATCACGTTTTACAAAGTTCATATATTTTTTTAAAACTTCGTTATAATACATGATCCAAATGGCAAATACGAATTCACAATATATTCTTCTTCTTGATTTCTTTATTTTTGTACATTCGGATATTTCTGACGTGGATCGTGTCATGGCGGTGTAAGAATATTCACTACCTCATATCATCCTGGGGGTTACGTAAATGCGACAGGGGGTAATTAAACAGGAGATGGGCAGCATCTTCCTGATAATAACTCACAATAATTAAATATTGTGGTTGCAATATTTAATTATTGTATAATAATTAACTACAATAATTAACTAGGCTTGGCAACTATGAAAAATACCCGAGGTAATCTGTGGGGGAGGTCCATTTTCTGCAATGGACTTTTTGATAGGCTATGATGATGATGGTGAAGTGGATCTAATATACAAAAACAAAACCAAAAACCACCTCTTTTAAATTTCTAAGTGTTTGTATTATAATCGGTATATATTTAAAATACGTATACTGCGGAAAGTGTCGTATTTTGTAAAGTTGTACATCTCAAGCTTCTTGGAAATGACACTTAGAAGTTTGTAACTTTATTAAACTTTGCTCCGTTGGGTATTTGTTACAGTTCGCTGTGTACACTGCTCTTATACACGGAATATTTACTTAAAGGCTTGCAAAATACTTCTATAAACGCGTTACCAGTGAAAATGTTTCGTTTGATATAATTTCATTTTCACTTTTAGCAAGAAATTTCAATCAAGTATACATATTATATTATGTAATAAATCAAAAAACAAAGTTTGAAATAATTGTTATACTTTTGTAGTATTAAATAATCAACAATCATTTTACTTGATTTTGACACACTCCTAATATTTAATTAGTAACGTACCTAATATTTTTTATAAAATTTCAGTCATTGAGGCCTGCGTGACTATTTACGTATTCGTATATCACAAGTGATATACTCTTCATTCTCGCAATAAATGTAACCTCTATCTGTCAGTTATTAAAAAAATATATTGTGATTGCACAATATTTAAACACTAGCCACCCGCCTGGCCTGGATAGGATCTATTGTTGTGGCGTTATTTAGGTTTAAGACAATTAAAAGCCATTTTGTTCTTTTTTTTTAGAAATCAAGTTTTTTGGATGAAATAGATCCTCTTTATTATATGAAACTTTACAAACATATACAGAGTAGTATGATCCTCTATATTACTCTGTATATGTTTGTAAAGTTTCATCAAAATCGGTTCAGCCATTCCGATGATTAGCCCAGACAAACATGCAGACAGGTAGACAAAAAATGTAAAAATATTTATTTATGTCTTAGTAGGTGGTAGAGCCATGCGGCAACTTTATTATGGTTGCAGCACGAATGGTTCGGGCTCTAAAAATAGCAGCTTATTGCTGCTGTGTTTCGTATGGTGAGTGTAGAGAGCCGGAGACCTTTTTTACTGGAAACGAGGCACTCCATCTTAGTCCTCAGAGAGACAACGCATCTGCATTTTGATTCTTAATCGTGGATAAGCAAGCAAATAACCCTCTGAGCTTAAAAAAGTCAGTTATTTTAATATACAGGCAGACACTTCAATTTTATCGAAAATAAAGAGTACAAATGAGTTTGGGAGTGACTCGCCCTTTAGAGCTAGTCAGTTTGAATATCCTATCATGTAGAGGATGTCATGGGAGCCATGGTTGAATAGGGGCAAAAAGTTCTATTACACTCCTAAGGGGTCAATTTGGCCAAAGACCAAAAAATTGGGGGGGTGGCTCGAACTTTAGGCATAGTCAGTTTGAATACCCTATCATGTAGAGAATGTCATGCAGGGCATGGTTGAATAGGGGCAAAAAGTTCTTATTAACGTAGGGGTCAAAATGGCCAAAAACCAAAAAATTTGGGGGGTGGCTCGAACTTTAAGCATAGTCAGTTTGAATAGTCTATCGTGTAGATGTAGAGAATGTCATGGGGTTCATGGTTGAATAGGGGTAAAAAGTTCTCGTTACACTCGTAGGGAGTCAAAATAGACAAAAACCAAAAAATGAAAAATTCTTATTTCAGCTATAACTCTGCCTCATTCGGAGGTTCTTACACAGTCTTTACTTCCCGCATCCCACTAGTTTATATCTATAAATTTGAGTCAAAAACAATAGACTGCATTAAATAATTACACTATTTATTGACTGTTTATTTTGTTTTAAAAGTAACTGTCACACCTATTGCTGCCAATGATTAGCTTATATTACACATACAGTGACCTAAATAAATTTGGCTCGTTTCCTAGCACCTGCCGCCTAACTTCAGTGTGAGAAATTGATGTCATATTTTAAACCGTTATAGTTTCCCCAATGGTAGTTCTTAATAAAGATTTATACGCACAATTACGTTTTGTTAAAAGTCATTACCCCTAGCTTCCACAACACAGACACGTATGTAGAGCTGATGTTATTTTTTCTGTAATTTAATCAAACGGTCAAATCATCGTCATCATTACAGCCCTTCACAAGTCCTCTGTGCTAAATATAAGCGTCTCACAAAGAATGCCACAAATAGTCTCGAATTACCTGACTTCTTGCATGTCTTACCAGGTCGTCAAATAATGCGATCGATTTTTTCTAGGTATGTGTTGCCATTTGTGGATATTTTTTGCATATACTTATGTATGTATAGAGTCCGTACCAAAAAATGTTTCTTCCCAATATTGGCTAGTTTAAAGTTCGTTCTATTTATTTATTTTTACTTTGAATACCATATCTAAGATAACGTCATATTACGAATTGTCTTGTTTGAACGGCTCTCAAATGACAAAACTTATAATCCCAAGGTCTGAGTGGAAAGCGTTCAGGTCGCGTCACGACGCGCTCACCATACATTTTCTGCTGCTGTCACTCCACATCGCTGCGTAGCCTGTCATTGTTATCGCCAATCTAGCATAGACGGGATGGTTATGCTGCCTTATCTATCAAAAGCAACAATCTACAAAATAATTTCACCTAAAATTCTTCCTCTTCTATTTCATCAACCCAAAAAATCCATGGCTATTTTTATAGGATAAGGGTGACAAGCGAGCACACAGCCCACCTGATGTTAAGTGAATGCTGCCCATAAACATCTATATCTATCCTCGATTAAGAATTGAAATGCAGATGGTTTGTAACCCTAGACCCATGATACTTATAGTATTTTATAGTTGTAATAAAATAGCTGCAGCATGGTTTTCCACCAGTTAGATATGAGCCTTTCTTAATGTCAAAAAAAATGTCAAAAAAATGCCTTTCTTAATGTCAAAAAAAATTATTTACCATAATTGCAGCACTTGATAACATTGTGTATAATTTTTTTTTTACTTTTAAATATATTAAAATATGAATATTAAAGAATTTATTTACAGTTGTCCACAATATAAACTTACTTACCTTACTTACCATAACACTAATTTGGTAAATCCTAAAAGCGTATCAACATTAGCATTCTGCACACATCCTGATAACAATGAAAACAACGTAGCAAACATATAATCTGAGTGCGCGTGACCTAACCCTAACTAGATAATGGTTGTGTCTTTAATTTTTGCATACATTAGAGGAAAATATTAAACCCTTAAACAAGCATAAAACAATGACTTTTTTCTGAAGTAATTTTTTGCCCAAGAGGAGATTTTGCATTTAATTTTAACATACGGTAAATGTTTATATATGGTAGAGCCAAGTTGCAGCTATATTTCTCGTCGGTCAGCTCAACCGGGGAAGGACCACGCTCTCACAGAATACACGCAAAATAGCAGCTCAATGCGGCTGTGTTTCGTATGTTGAGAACCGGAGATCCTTTTTACTGGATACGAGGAATTAAGAGGATAGATGTAGCTGTCTATAGGCCATAGCATCCACTTCTCATCAGGTGGACTGTGGGCTTGCTTGTAACACTTATTATATAAAAAAAAACACATGTTCAGTCAACGTTTCGATTGCAGGATCCTTCGCGTTATGAAAGTCGTTCCCTGTAGTGTAAGTTATCCTGGGGTCGTGATAAGCGCTGCGCTATCTTCAAATTTAACAATGACTGTAATTTTTAATTAAAATAATTTCATAACATCCCTTTTGTTGTAAAGTTATTATGGCTTTTGCTTTTGTTTACATAAAACTTATTCTACTTTGTTGTCCGTTCTTTTTATTATCATAAATTTGAGTTATTCCGATATATTTTAAAACATAAATTTATAAAAGGTAAAGGAAAGCCAACACTTTATAATAATATACTCGTACTTTCCATTATTTTTTACATCTAAATTAAACTATGTTATTATATAATAAAACGCGAAATTGGATGAATATAAAAGAAGACGTAGGTCTAAAAAATGGATGGAATGTGTTAGCAATAACATGCGTAAGAAAGAAGTGATTAAAGAGATGACGGCTGATGTGGAGAATGGAAGAAGATAAACTATGCCGACCCCAAATAAAAATGAAATCAGGACAGGAAGAAGTAGAAGAACTGCATTGTTATCTCATCTACAAGAGAGAACCTCTTCAAACAGAATGTCAACAATGATCGCTAAACCAAGCGATTTTTTTTAACCTGATCTATCCATGTCATATTTCTGATATCATGATCATCATCATTATAATTTCAGCCCATCATAAGTCCACTGCTTAACATGAGCCTCCCATAAAGCATGATCCTGAGTCACATGCATTCATCGCCTTCCTTCATGTCTTACCAAATCGTCACGTCATCTAGTAGGGCTCGCCCAATACTTTTCTTACCGGTACGAGGCTATCACTCGAGAACCTTTCTTCCCAATCAGTTGTCAGTTTTTAAAGCTATATGGCCGGCTTGGCTTGTTTCTGGTAAGCAAATCAATATTTCATCATATTATTTTTCTAGCCGAATGATGACGGCTTATAAAAATTCACCACCTTCCTTTGAACTATAAACGTAGTAGAAGTATGACGAGATTATTTGTGCATTCATGTCAGAAACGACTAGTCAGTTACCAAGAGTAGCGTGCTTATAATAAAGGTGACAGTGATAAAATAATGTTGTTTATGCTAAAATATATTAAGATATCATTGTAATAAGAATCGATTTGAGCAGAGAACAAAATAAATGATGTCGAAAAATTTATTACTAATTTTTAAATTTGGAAATATTTTTACCCTTTTGTACATTTTGTGGTTAATATAATGCAAAACGTTAAAACATTTTATAAAGTGGCCTGAGTCGGAACGGGTCGGTTAAACATAACAAGGGTTGCTAATAAATTGCTAAATTTGAATTGTGCGTTGAGATAAGAATAAAAAGTAAAACAAAATTAGAAAGTTAAATAGCTGTATAATTTTGCAAGTAATTATAGAAACATAAAATAATAAATTGAAATGTATTCGCGTAGTCTTTTATATTCTTCAGCCAGTTGAAATCCACAGCCGGATAAAAGCCATTCCAAGAATTCGCTAATTATTAAACGTTGTTTTTTATTTTGGGATTTGCTTATATACAGGCGCAATGATAAATAAAAGAATGAAACAATGATAATGGTCTTGTGGAATGATTAATACAGAATCGATACCAAGCAGATACTCTTCGACTGATAATGCTGCTTGCTCCATATCACCAGTTCTTATAATATGGGCTCGGTATTTTGGATGCGTTTTCCGTAACCTGCTGTTCCCCGGAGCCTCGTCCTTCAGTTAACTTCATAGAGTAGAGCAATGTAATATACCGGAAGTAAGCAAAGTATTCTACGTGCTCAATTAAGTTATAAAATAATGATTTTTCTTACAAGCGTTTTAGACATTTGCATTTGACCTAACTGGTTTTTTTATAGGAGGGGGGCAAACGAGCATACAGTTCACCTGATGGTAAGTGACTACCGCCACCCGTGAACAACTACAACACCAGGGGAATTGCAGATGCGTTGCCGCTCTCTTCATCAATCAGGCTCTTTTCTTGAAGGTCCTTAAGTCTTATCGGTCCGGAAAAATCGCTGGGGGTAATCGATTCCACAAGGAAGTTGTGCGAGGAAGAAAACTTCTTCTAAATCGCACAGTGGTGGACTAACAATCATCCAGATGATATGGATGGTATCGCGAGTATTGTCGGGATGTGCGATGGTGAAATTGAGCAGCTGGAATTAGTCCGAACAGTTCCTCAGAGCACTCCCGCGATAAATGCGATAAAATAAGCAAAGAGATGCAATATCTCTAGGCAGTGCCAGTGGGTCAAGCTGATCGAAAATAACTAGGTCGACGACGAACGAGCTGGTACTGAGGAGCTCCTGCCCAGAGATGGGAACAGTGTTTCATGTGGGGCGCTACCTGCGCCTTGTAAAGTTGCAAGCGGTGTGCCGGCATGAAATACTGTCCCGCTCTGCCGAGCACTTAAGCTTTTTAGAGGCCAATTTGGCCTTCTCTTTCAAGTGAACACGAAACTGTACACATTCGACATGTCAACACCTAGGATTCCGAAACTGATTGAGGCAACAAGGGAAATGCGTTGAAACTGAGGAGATACGACAAAGGGGTTATTTTTAGCGGTAAACGCGTAAACTTGTGTCTTCTGGGGATTGAACTGGATTAGATTTAGTCGCCCCCAGTCCGAGACTTTGTTCAACAAAGTCTCGACTTCAGACGCAAGTTTGTTTCGCTACTCGGCGACGTTTTCCCGAGAAATATTGGCACGTACGGTGTATAAAGCATCTTCAGTGCTATCGTCTACATAGCAATGGATGTAACATCCACATGGTTTGCAACATATCATTGATATGCAGAAGAAAGAGTGTTGGTGATAGCACGCAGCCTTGTCGAACACCAAGTTTAATGGGCTTGTAATTGGAGGATACACCCTCTACTACGACCTTGATGTACCGATCTGCAAGAAAATTGGTGATCCAATTGCACAATTTCTCGGAAAGCCCCTAGGAAGGAAGCTTCGAGAGAAGTGATTTGTGCCAGACCCGATCGCAGGCCTTCGCTATGTCGAAACTAACGGCCAACGCCTCCCCTTCGGACTGGCCTGCCTCTGCCCATCTATAAGTTATAACCTAGAAGATCACCAGCTGAGCGACCTCGACGGAAACCATACTGGTGGTCACTAATCAGCTGGTGATCCTCAAGGTACTGCATGGTAGTTAATAATCATTTCCATTATTTTGGAGAAAAATGTGATAGCGGTAGGCCTGTGGACGGATCTGAGCGGTCGCTTTTTTTAGGGATCGGGTGCACCAAAGTTCTCCCTTTCATGAGTTCGGTACTACGCCTAGGGAGTAAGAGGACAGAAAAAGACGCGTTATAACCGGTGCCAACTCCGGAGCACACGTCTTCAGCACAATAGGTGGGACTCAGGCCCACTCGACTTGTTGACGTCCAGGGAGAGGAGTGCTTTGCGCACCGAGTGCTGTGTAAATAGCACTTCCTGCATGGAGCACTCACACCCCGGGATGGTCGGTGGTGTGTGATGCGGACAAATGCGGGAAAATGTGCGGAAAAATACGGGATTCCAGTTAGATTCAAATTCAACCGCTGATGCTGCTGCTAAACTCCTGGTTCAGTTTCCCTCTGTCGCCGCATCGACACCTACGGGATGATAAGGGGTAGTAGATAAGCCGTGTATTAGTGGTGTACCACCACTACAAGCTTTAAAATGTTATTTAACATGTTTAAAAATGTCTTGCATTATAGATAAAAAAATTATATAGTTAAATAAAATAATTAAATTAATTATTACAGTTGAAAAGGCGTATTGAACTTAAAATTAAATATTTTTCAAAGACCTTGTTTGTGTTATTGTGACAGAAGAAAAAACAGATAGACTAGAATTTAATTTAATGTTTAAACAGAAAATGATACGTTGTGTTGATAAAACATTTATTTAGAGATAGATGTATAACGTAAGAGCTAAGAGCAAAGGAATGTTTTGTTCGTTTTGATGAGAACATTTATCACGACTGTCACAAAAGATGTCTAATATCCATGACTTACTGAAATCAATGTACGCATTTTATTACACTTTTTATAAACGTGCATAAAATTCAACATCGCTTTCAATAGATATTATTAAAAATTTGAATAAATTATTTAACAAATACATTGGAACATTTTGTTTAAATAAGCTAAAAGTATTCTATTAAATTTCAATTTCGTAAGTCTTTGTTTTTCTGCCGACTTCCAAAAAGGAGACGGTACTCAATTCGACTGTATGTTTTTTTATGTGTGTTACCTCATAACTTTGTACTGGGTGAACCGATTTCGATGATTCTTTTTTATATGAAAGCTTATAGTTCTCGTGTGGTCCCATATGAAGGTCAGACCAATGGTTATTGAATACCAATGTGCTGTTAAATGGGGAGGAGTTGAGTCTTGTGGATACCACTGTTTTTCTCGGTATTACTATTGACGCGAAACTTCAATGGGGCCCCCATATATCTAAATTAGCCAGCAGACTTAGTTCTGCAGCATATGCTGTAAGAAAGATTAGAAGTCTCACAGATGTTGAGACAGCTAGATTAGTGTATTTTAGTTACTTTCATAGCGTAATGTCTTATGGAATTTTGCTATGGGGTAATGCGACTGATATTGAAGCTATATTTGATTTACAACCTAAATTGTAAAGAGTCCCTCAGACTAAATTTTAAAGAAATAAACATATTAACTTTGGCATCGCAATATATTTATGAAAATTTAATGTATGTACATAAAAACATAAATAGCTTTAATAAGAATAAGGATGTGCATACTTTAAACACTAGGAACAAACATAAGCTTGTAATACCAGTCACTAGACTCCACAGAATCAGTGGAGTCTAGTGACTGGTATTACATTAGATTAGATTCATTTATGGGGCAATGTATACGCTTTTACAACAAAATCCCAGAACATATTCAAAGTTTGTCAATAAACAAGTTTAAAAGTTTTATTAAAGAAAAACTGTACAAAAAGGGTTATTATAATATCAAGGAATACATGAATGAAAATAACCCCTGGGAATAAGGTGATCGCCACCATGCTGGTTCTATAAAAATTTATTTGAAAATTGTATAAACGAAATTGTTTGAAAAAAAAAGTCCCGCTGGGTTTCTTGCTGGTTCTTACCAGGACAGAGGTATTTTTCGAACCAGTGGTAGATAAAAAATGACTTTCAATAAGAATTATGTAATAATCGATATTGATTAAAAATTATTCTATTCTATTCTATTCTATTGAGTTATTCTTAAATAACTTATATTGAAGTCGGCTGTACAAAATTTTAAATTTTAAATTATTAATATGCCTGTTTAAATTATGCAATCGGTAATCACTTAAAAACGGCTGATTTTAATTCAAACCTTTAATCCCTATAATCTCTAAATTTACATTTTCGTGATTTTTTAACTGGAGTAAAAGTGTCTACCGACAACTGTTATGCAAACTGATCTTTTAGAAACACATACGACACTTTTGCGACTATTCCGTGATAATCACACCGTGTTTATGTTCTCTCTGTTTCCGTGTACTAAGTATAGCTATAACATAAAACTATTGCAAATTTTTCGGATCGCGATAAACTGACCTTTTATTTTGAAGAATTCAAACCCGCAGCTCTTAGCGCCGCAATTTACAACAACGCTATAAGGTGCATCATGGACTCGTCAAACTACTTTAATGTCACATGATATTAAAAATGTCATAAATCCATTTAGTAGTCGTTTCTGCAAAAAAAACTTATTGATGGGTAAAATTATATTACACGTTGTATACACATATAATTTATTTATTTCTTTTATTTCTTTTTTAAAATACGTTACCCCACACTAGGATTTTCTCCTGTGTCATGGAGGCATTTTACAAACACAAATTGCACGAGGACAAACATCCAGACCCGGAACAATTATTTATAGGCCATACAAATACTTGTTCCGTGCGGGATTCGAACCCGCGGCCCCCAGCGCTACAACTCATTGCTATTCCACTTCGCCACGGAGCCGTCAAAACTAAGAATTACACTGAAACACGTTTGTTTTTAAACACAAATAGTATAATGAACAAATAAAATAAAAAGCGTAAATCAAATCGAGTGTAAAAACCATCTTTTTTTTGTTTTATAGGATAAGGGTGTCAAACGAGCACACAGTCCACCTGATGGTAAGTGGTTGCTGTGGCCCATAAACATCTGCATCTATCCTCGATTACGAATCAAAATGCAGATGCGTTGTCACCCGTGAGGACTAAGATGGAATGCCTCTTTTCCAGTAAAAAGGGTCCCTGGTTCTCTACACTCACCATATGAAACACAGCAGCTATTTTACGCTGGTATTCTGTGAGAACGTGGTCCTTCCCCGGTCGAGCCGACCTATTCGTGCTACAACTACAGATACTACTAATATAGCTGCAGCATGGCTCTACCACGTAAAAATCTGAAAATTAAACGTAAAATATCTGAAATTCGTTTATTTAGTAAATACTACCACCGATCCACCCCGGCTTCGCACGGGTGATTTCGGGATCTCGACAACAGCGCCACCTACCAGGTCAAATTATGAATCTAATCCATTTCATCATTCAAAATTTCATCAAAATCAGTCGAGCCATCTTTGAGTTTTAGCGAGACCAACGGACAGCAATTGGTTTTTATAAATGGAAATAATAAAGAGTTTCGATTTTAGTAAAGGAAGTTATCGATTTATATTTCTATGTAAACATCCTTGTGGCGTTTTTCTGAAAAAATAAATACCAGCATAGATGAACCATATTGACAAAGGACAAAGTTTAATTGAGTTGTAAACTCGTAAATTCAACACACATTAGGCTAAGCATGTCGTATTCACTTCAGTCGCTAGCCACATAAAACTTTATAAATAATTGAGATAAAAAATTAAACATCTGTATGTGATTTAATCTGATAAAAGCGTGGTCGAAAATATTTTGTGATACAGTTATCTGATCACATGTGCAGTACGAAATTAATATCTTAACTAGCCAATAATTCTACAAACGATGGAATTATCCTGTATCATTTGTGATTTTTTTGAGATATTTGGCCCGGAAATTGGCTATAACGAATCATTACAAATATTCTATGATTTAGAGTCAAACAAAATATATAAATAACAAAACAAAATATATAAATATAGCAGCTTAATGCTGCTGTGTTTCGTATGGTGAGTGTAGAGAATGCCTAGTTTCCAGTAAAAAGGGTCTCCCCTTTTTACTGGAAACGAAGCATTCCATCTTAGTCCTCAGGTTTGACAACGCATCTACATTATGATTCTTAATCGAGGATAAATATTGATGTCTATGGGTCACAGCATCCACTTACCATCAGGTGCACTGTGGGCTCGTTTGTCACCCTCGTTCTATACAAAAATTGCAATTATTCTAATTATAGCCAGGATGAACAGGGAAATGAGAACAGGCACAGGGTTGTGGTAATTAAGTTAAAATTTTTACTAAAGCGAATATTATGATGATCTTAAATTCTTATTGTAAAATATTTCCAATTACAAATAGATAATTATATAGATCTTTAAAAATATAGATCAAATGATATTACTAACTCTAGTTTAAATGCAGATATCTTCATTGTGAATTATATCACGCTGAGTAAATCCGATCATAGCCCAATCCATAGTTCGTTGATCGATATTAAGTTTTCTGCGACGCCCAGTTCTGAATAACCGCATTTAAAATCCATTCCAGACAAGTTGCGTCGGTCGACCTCTCAGTCGAAGATGGACTTTCCTACTTGAACGATTTTTCCTAGATAAACGTACTCGTCGATTGCTCAAGGGGAGTTATTCCTCTGTTTGTAGGAATTACTCCCCTTGAGCAATCTAAATAGGTGTGATATGGACGTTACACATGACCTACCCATTCGAAGACACCGTTAAGGTTCCTTATTGAGCATAGTTCTATGGTCCTCCAGGGCAGGACCAACGGCACTGCTTGCTTTCCGAGGCACGGGTCTGGAACACAGCCAACTTTCAGACTCCGTGCTGCAACTGTGATGTTCTTAACAGGAAAACCCAATTACAAATTTGGCCCGACCAGGGATTCATGATCAGCAATCGCGTTTACAGCCACTAGACCAATAAAGGAACTCCTTTATTGGTCAATTCATAATTGTAAATATACAAGAAATATTAACGAATATATTACTCAAAAAATCTCAAAGCCGTTAGTAACGTAGTCCTGGAGTCGCTATACAGTCGTAGTGGCCAAAATGGTTCTGGTATTCACCACGATCCTTCACTTATCATCGATGTCCTTAGAATAGGACATTTTCCACATTATAATCACACCGTGCTTATGTTCTCTCTATTTCCGTGTATTAAGTATGGCTATAACATAAAACTATTGCAAATTTTTCGGATCGCGATAAACTGAACTTTTATTTTGAAGAATTCAAACCCGCAGCTCTTAGCGCCGCAATTTACAACAACGCTATAAGTTAGTGCATCATGGACCCGTCAAACTACTTTAATGTCACATGATATCATTAAAAATGTCATAAATCCATTTAGTAGTCGTTTCTGCAAAAAAAAAACTTATTGATGGGTAAAATTATATTACACGTTGTATACACATATAATTTATTTATTTATTTCTTTTTTTTTCTTTTTTAAAATACGTTACCCCCAACTAGGATTTTCTCCTGTGTCGTGGAGGCAGTTTACAAACACAAATTGCACGAGGACAAACATCCAGACCCGGAACAATTATTTATAGGCCATACAAATACTTGTTCCGTGCGGGATTCGAACTCGCGGCCCCCAGCGCAACAACTCATTGCTATGCCACTTCGCCACGGAGCCGTCAAAACTAAGAATTACACTGAAACACGTTTGTTTTTAAACACAAATAGTATAATAAACAAATAAAATAAAAAGCATAAATCGAATAGAGTGTCTTCTTTTTTTTTATTTTATAGGATAAGGGTGACAAACGAGCACACAGTCCACCTGATGGTAAGTGGTTGCTGTGGCCCATATACATCTGCATCTATCCTCGATTATGAATCAAAATGCAGATGCCTTGTCACCCGTGAGGACTAAGATGGAATGCCTCTTTTCCAGTAAAAAGGGTCTCCGGTTCTCTACACTCACCATACGAAACACAGCAGCTATTTTACGCTGGTATTCTGTGAGAACGTGGTCTTTCCCCGGTCGAGCCGTCCCATTCGTGCTACAACTATAGATACTACTAATATAGCTGCAGCATGGCTCTACCACGTAAAAAATCTGAAAATTAAACGTGAAATATCTGAAATTCGTTAATTTAGTAAATACTACCACCGGTCCACCCCGGCTTCTCACGGGTGATTTCGGGATCTCGACGACAGCGCCACCTACCGGGTCAAATTATGAATCTAATCTATTCAGGGCCCCACTCAAACACATAAAAAATTTCATCAAAATCAGTCGAGCCATCTTTGAGTTTTAGCGAAACCAACGGACAGCAATTGGTTATTATAAATGGAAATAATAAAGAGTTTCAATTTTAGTAAAGGAAGTTATCGATTTATATTTCTATGTAAACATCCTTTTGGCGTTTATCTGAAAAAATAAATACCAGCATAGACGAACCATATTGACAAAGGACAAAGTTTTATTGAGTTGTAAACTCGTAAGTTCAACACACATTAGACTAAGCATGTCGCATTCACTTGAAAGTCGCTAGCCACATAAAACTTTATAAATAATTGAGATAAAAAAATTAAACATCTGTATCTGATTTAATCTGATAAAAGCGTAGTCGAAAATATTTTGGATACAGTTATCTGATCACATGTGCAGTACGAAATTAATATCGTAACTAGCCAATAATTCTACAAACGAAGGAATTATCCGGTATCATTTGTGATTTTTTTTTAGATATTTGGGCCAGAAATTGGCTATAACGAATCATTACAAATATTCTATGATTTAGAGTCAAACAAAATATATAAATAACATAACAAAATATATAAATATAGCAGCTTAATGCTGCTGTGTTTCGTATGGTGAGTGTAGAGAACCGGAGACCCTTTTTACTGGAAACGAGGCATTCCATCTTAGTCCTCAGGGCTGACAACGCATCTACTTTATGATTCTTAATCGAGGATAAATATTGATGTCTATGGGTCACAGCATCCACTTACCATCAGGTGCACTGTGGGCTCGTTTGTCACCCTCGTTCTATACAAAAATTGCAATTATTCTAATTATAGCCAGGATGAACAGGGAAATGAGAACAGGCACAGCGTTGTGGTAATTAAGTTAAAATTTTTACTAAAGCGAATATTATGATGATCTTAAATTCTTATTGTAAAATATTTCCAATTACAAATAGATAATTATATAGATCTTTAAAAATATAGATCAAATGATATTACCAACTCTAGTTTTAATGCAGATATCTTCATTGTGAATTATACCACGCTGAGTAAATCCGATCATAGCCCAATCCATAGTTCGTTGAGTGACATTAAGTTTTCTGCGACGCTCAGCTCTGAAGAACCGCATTTAAAATCCATTCCAGACAAGTTGCGTCGGTCGACCTCTCAGTCGAAGATGGACTTTCCTACTTGAACGATTTTTCCTAGATAAACGTACTCGTCGATTGTTCGAGGGGAATGATTCCTACAACCAAAATAGGTATGATATGGACGTTACACATGACCTACCCATTCGAAGACACCGTTAAGGTTCCTTATTGAGCATAGTTATATGGTCCTCCAGGGCAGGACCAACGGCACTGCATACTTTCCGAGGCACGGGTCTGGAACACAGCTAACTGAGCATAGTTCTATGGTATTCCAGGGCAGGACCAACGGCACTGCATGCTTTCCGAGGCACGGGTCTGGAACACAGCTAACTGAGCATAGTTCTATGGTATTCCAGGGCAGGACCAACGGCACTGCATGCTTTCCGAGGCACGGGTCTGGAACGCAGCCAACTTTCAGACTCCGTGCTGCAACTGTGATGTTCTTAACAGGAAAACCCAATTACAGATTTGGCCCGACCAGGGATTCATGATCAGCAATCGCGTTTAGTTAAGTACTATGCGCTACGTACTAGAAGAAACGTCAAGACATGGTTATTTGCAGCGCGCGTAGAGTTCACAAGTTCAAACTTATAACTGGTTACTATATTCAAACAAATGTTATTGGCATAGCTGGGCATTACCTCTTTAATCCGTTAATCGTTTACTTTTAAGTTAACTTTATTGAAAGTTTGATTTGTGTGGTTTCATCTTGCCATTTTCACTATTGGTTATATTCCGAGCAATTTTAATTTCATTAGAGGCATTTTTAATTTTGTTTGTTGACTTGGCTGCGCAACAAACTCTTTTAAATATTTTGGAATATTTTTTTACATATTCTCTAAATTAACCACTATGATTATATTGATGATATTAATCTTTCATTGTAAGGGTCATATAACTTTTGTCTATTCTTATGGATTCCTACTGTCGCCCGCTCATTAAACGATTTGCGACTATTTAAAGAAAGTATTTTAGAATTAAGTGTTTTATTAAATTCAAGACTTATCAGTTTAAATAATGATCCATAGTTAGTATTGTTTATGTATGAACAAGATGGCCGCTTTTTCACTATAATACTTCTAAATCTCTTTAAGCGATGTTCATTTATTGGAACAAGCACAACTTCATAACTTTCTGTTTTTGTGCATGTAAGGTAGCCAGACCAACTGTCCACCCACAGTGATCAGAACTTAAATTTTGAACAATTAACTTATGTAAAGGTATCAGTAAAAATATTATCTATACAAGTTGACTCAAAGAACAAATTAACAAGGTCGTATGATTTGAGTAATTATCTAACTTAATAATCGTGGCAGTAGTTTCTAGAAGATTGATATTAAAAGACTTTAATGTCAATCTCCTTGTGGAGATTTCTACAGTTTGCTCAACAGAGGGGATGCTCACAATAGCCTTACGTTCTTTACTTATTATTAATTTATTAGCTAATATAATAGATGCCACCGCTTAATTTTTTTTCTCTGTTAAAGCAACTGACCACCTGGTGGTTACTGAAATTAAACATATTATAGTTATAATCTTTTAATCAATATTCAGTTATACAAAAAAATTGTATATTGTTTCTATTTAAAAACAATTCAATTTCTAATTCTTTGCCCAAAATTATATTTTGATGCACCAGGTGTATACAATTTTTTTGATGGTTATTTTTTTTGAGAAATTATACAATTAACTCCTTATGAGCTGCATTCTGGATAATTTCAATTGTTACTATAGATTTTTTTTATTTTTTTTTATAGGATAAGGGTGACAAACGAGCACACAGTCCACCTGACGCAAGTGGTTGCTGCGGCCCATAGACATCTACATCTATCCTCGTTTGCGAATCAAAATGCAGATACGTTGTCACCCGTGAGGATGAAGATGAAATGCCTCATTTCCAGTAAAAGGGCCTCCGGCCACCTGCACCAAGCGAAACGCAGAGGTAAACCTCTACTTCACGCTGGTATTCTGTGAGGTCGTGGTACTACCCCGGTTCGAGCCGGCCCATCCATGCGACAGCAAAAGCTGCCGCGTGGCTCTACCACTGTTAAACCACTGTTACCTCTATTGTCTCATTTTCTAAATTAAATTACTTGGAACTGATTCCAAATTTAATGTTAAGTCATTATACTGCTCAATAGAAGCAATGTCTGGGTAGCCAAATCCTTGGCTGAGTTAAAATATAAATAATAAGATAGCACATTTGCTATCAGTTTTATACTATACTTGGATAGGTAATACCTATCTCCAGTCAAAAACTTCATAATTAAATTATTTGTGTCAATCACGTGAAATCTATCATTATAATTCTTACAATTAAATGTCAGATTTAAATTATTATTATATGACAAGTTATTTATTAATAAATTTAAATAATATCTTAGATTATTTTACTGTCCTGATCCTGACACACCTCTCTCGCTTCCTTCACATCCATATACCTACGCATACATGCTCGTCGGTTAAAGGTACTCTTGATTTGGCCCATTTTCAATATATCGCCAATTTGGTCGATAAACTTTCGCCTAGGGCGTCCCTTCAGGATCGTGCCAAATGGAAGTCCATAGTCTCTGCCTACCCCTCTGGGTGACAGGCGTGAGTGTTTATTTACTTTCCTTAAAGAACCTGGCGTTGAGCGCTGATACTCATTTTGATGTTTTAATAAGGAGTCAAAACGTTCTTCGTTATATTTACATGACTTTTTCAGATTATATATATGAATAGACAAGTAAAAAATCTGAGGGTGCAAGATCAAGACTACATGGTGGATGCATTAACACTTCCCAACCAAGCTCTAAATGTTTTATGAGTGCCCAAAAATGTGTATGGTCTGGCGTTATCATGATGAAAGACCACTCTTTTTCTGTTGCCCAATTCCAGCCGTTTTTTCTCAATTTCGTGCTTAAGTCTCATTAGTTGTTGGCAGGAGAGATCTGAATCGATGGTTTTGCTCGGCGGTAAAAGTTTTATAAACGATGTTATTCCAATCCCACCATACACACTCTGTCTGTGGAGCTTGACTACCATTTGATTATGATCTTTTTCACACGTTCTTATCGTAGGTAATCCGTTTTTTATCATTAGTGATCAATCTTTATCAAAATGGTTTGGTTTCATTACGTTTCAATAGAAAGACGCTAAAGGTGTACACGATTCATTAGGTTTCTTTCCGTGAGCTCATTTGATACCCAAATAGAGAGCTTTTTTATGTAGCCAAAATTTTTGAATAGGTTAAAACTGTTTTATAGTCAATGATCATTTCCTCGGCTATGTTGTAACTCATAACTACTAATATGCCTATATTTCGTCACTTCGTCTAATAGGGATGCTTGCCACAGATGCCACGCTCGGCAAACGGATTGGTAACCGTTTTGTATTACTTTGATTTATTATCAGGAAAATGTTGTTGCCCATCTCCTGTTTCATTCCTTCTGTCGCCTTTTATGACACCCTTTTAGGATTCTCTTAAGGCACCACTACACTTCCACAAGGTATGTGTCCGTGGTCAATTTATGATTTGCAATAAAATGAACGCCCCACTCTACGGAACAAAACGCTAGGATCTACATACTCTACTCAATACTTTAAGATAGAAACCGACTTTTGGAGATATCTAAATCCAGCAGTAGAATGATTTTATTAAAAGTCATTTTTAAAAAAAATCATGTATCCTGGTTGTAAGTGCACGCCAGTCAATACATCTTCATCTATCATCGCTAAAGAATCAAAACCCAAATACGTTGTCACTTGTCCCCATGAGGAATCACATGTAATGCCTTGTTACCAGTGAAAAGCGGTCTATGGTTCTCTATACTCATCGTACGAATCACAGAAACACTATGTTGCTATTTCCCGCTAGTATTCTGTGAGTGTAGTCCTTCACCGGTCGAGCAGATCCTTTCTTTTTCAACTATAATACATATGCAGCGTGGTCAAAAGATTAACAATCCAGTAAAGTTTTTTAAATATCTACGTCTAGTGCATAATGTTTCAAATTTATTAAAATTATAAATGAATAGATTTTTACCAACGATTTTAAGTATTAATATAATATGTGTACTAAACACCTGTCACATGCCTAAGATATTGATTTAAAACTCTAATTTAGGATGAAACCAAAATACACTAAAATATATTTTATTTGTACAGTAAAAATTATATGATTTCTTATTCATTTTAGCTGCTTAGCGTAGCGTGTTATATCTCGACCATCAAATACTTGAGCTTCCTATAGATTTTCAAGACATTTTCGACGAGAAATATGCTTTCTACATTTTGCTAAAAATTTAGAAACAACTTTAATCTGAAAAAATATTTTATCAACGGTGTAATTGTTTAGGTGGCAGATTTAGCTCCAATATTTTATGTCTTGATAAGTAATTTATAAATTAAAGTGGGCTAAATATATTTATGATTTGTTGCAGCTTCACGAATATCCTGGTTTTCTAAATGATTTTGTAGAAAAAGTAAATGAGGAAAGAATGTCAAGCGAAATTTATGTTGCAGAAGTGATTTTGCAACGGGTGTACTAGCCGTCTAATTTGGTCGATACTATCCGCATATTATCGACCAAATTGGCGATATATTTAAGGTGGACATTATTTCACAGTGACAGTGATAACTCGGATACAGACTCGGATCAGTCGCACATCCGATTAGCATATTGTATGAATGCGAGCTGCCTGCGTTGATTAGCAAATCCGAAACAAAACGATCGTAATTATTTAATTTTTTAAGTTTAACAGTAGTAGATAGCCCCTGTGTAGTGGCGGGTAAGAATACCCACTACAACATATCTTACCGTGAGTGTCGTAAGAGGTGACGGAGGGAAACTGAGGCAGAAGATGGGCAGCAGCTATTTCTAAAAGAACAATAAAAAAATGTGGTTGCCAACCCACTCGCCAAGCGTGGCAACTATGGCAATATACCCCGCAATGAATAAAGTTACGAAGAGACAGCACCTAGTCCCCGGCGGCCCCACTATTCATGGCTACGGTGGCGACCATGGTAACGCCGGGCAGGGGGTGCTAAGAATCTCCGTTGGAGGTTCAATTGCCACCTAAGCCGACCTGGCAAAATATAGCGCACGCACCCTGAGGACTGACGAGAAGAAGCTGGAGCTGGAAGAAGAGATAGACAAGTTGCGCTGAAATATTATAGGATTATCCGAGATCCAAAGAGAGAGGGAGGACATGGTAATCCTCGATCTGGCAACTTCTATCACCGGGAGGGCGACCATCTGTCCCAAGGAGGTGTCGGATTTATCGTCCACAAGTCTCTCGTTAATAACGTTGTAAAGATTGAGAGTGTGTCGACGAGTGTTGCGGACCTTATACTCAGAATTACCAAACGGTATTCGCTGATAGGGCAACGGAACCCAAGGGGCCAGCAGCTGGATTTCCTTTCCGGTGGCATCCATTTTGCCCATTGTCAAGGATAGATGTAAGTGTCTATGGACCACAGCATCCAATTACTGTTGTTGACAGTTTTTTTTTATAGGAGATGGGCAAACGACCATGCGGCTCACCTGATGGTAAGTGACTACCGCCGCCCATGAATAACTGCAACACCAGGGAAATTGCAGATGCGTTGCCGGCCTTTTAAAAAGGAATAGGCTCTTTTCTTGAAGGTCCCTAAGTCGTATCGGTCCGGAAAAATCGCTGGTGGTAAACTATTCCACAAGGAAGTTGTACGAGGAAGAAAACATGTTCTAAATCGCACAGTGGTGGACCGCCAATCATCCAGATGGTGTGGATGGTATCGGGAGTTCTGCCGCGATGTGCGTTCGTGAAATTTGGCGGCTGGGATTAATCCGAACAATTCCTCAGAGCACTCCCCGTGGTAGATGCGAAAGAAAATGCAAAAGGATGCAACATCTCTTCGCAGTGCCAATGAATCGAGCCGATCGGAAAGGACTCGGTCGTCGACGATTCGAGCCGCTTTGCTCTGGATGCGGTCAAGTGGAAGGAGCTAGCACTGGGGAGCCCCTGCCCAGAGATGGGAACAGTATTCCATGTGAGGCCGAACCTGCGCCTTGTAAAGTTGCAGTCGGTGTGCCGGCATGAAATACTGTTCCGCTCTGCTGAGCACGCCAAGCTTTTTAGAGGCCAATTTAGCCTTCTCTTCCGAGTGACCACGAAACTGCACGTCACTTGATATGTCGACTCCGAGGATTCCGATACTGGCTGAGGCAAGAAGGGGAGTGCCTTGAAACTGAGGAGATATGACAAAGGGGTTCTTTTTAGCGGTAAACGCGAAAGATTGTGTCTTCTGAGGATTAAACTGGACTAAATTTAGTCGCCCCCAATCCGAGACTTTGTTTAGCAAAGACTCGACTTCAGACACAAGTTTATTCCGGTACTCAGCGACGTTTTCCTGAGAAATATTGGCACGGCCGGTGTATAAAGCATCACCAGTGCTGTCATCCGCATAGCAATGAATGTTACCAGTTAGTAACATATCATTAATATGCAGAAGAAACAGCGTTGGTGATAGCACACAGCCTTGTGGAACACCAACGTTAATAGGCTTGTAGTCGGAGCATGCACCGTCTACAACGACCTTGATGCTCCGATCTGCAAGGAAACTAGTGATCCAATTGCACAATTTCTCGGAAAGCCCATAGGAAGGGAGCTTCGGAAGAAGCGCTTTGTGCCAAACCCAATCGAAGGCCTTCGCAATGTCCAAACTAGCGGCCTGAATTCTACTGCCTCCGCCCATCTATGAGTCAGGTAGACCACAAGACCACCAGCTGATCGACCCCGACGAAAACCGTACCGGCAGTAACTAAACAGCTGGTGATCCTCAAGGTACCGCATGAGATGGCAGTTAATAATGGATTCCATTATTTTGGAGAACAAGGAGGTGATGGCGATAGGCCTGTAGTTGGACGGGTCTAAGCAGTCGCCTTTTTTAGGGATCGGGTGGACCAAAGCTGTCTTCCATGAATTCGGGACTACGCCTTGGGAGTAGGAGTACCGGAAAAGACGCGTTAAAACCGGTGCCAACTTCGAATCATACGTCTTCAGCACAATGGGAGGGACTCCATCAGGCCCACTCGACTTCTGGATGTCCAGGGAGAGGAGTGCTTTGCGAACCGAGCGCTGTGAGAACAGCACATCCGGCATGGAGCACTCACACCGCGGGATTGTCGGCGGTGTTTTCCCCCGTCATCAAGAGTCGAGTTGGACGCAAAAAGGGAGCCTAAAATGTCGGCTTTGTCTTTTACGGCTTGGGCCAGTGAGTCGTCCTCCCTGTGCAGAGATGGTAGTGATGGCTTACAGAAATTCCCTTGGACAGCCTTGGCGAGAGACCAGTATGCACTGGTTCCCGAAGGAAGGCGAACTAGTTTGTCGCCAATTCTGCCTATGTGATTGACTTTGCCTTGGCAATAACTCTTCTGAAGGACCTGGAGGTGAAGTTATACTTCTTTTTAAGTATGCTGGTGTTTACATCCCGAGTCGCTGAAGCCGCCGCCCAGGCTTGATAACACTGCTGCTTACGGCGTAATGCAGTCTTACAGGAGCGACCAAACCGAGGCCGAGATCTGCCTCCGATGGGTACCACAGATGATGGAATAAATAGTTCCATGTAGCACCACATCAGTGACAGAGTCAGCAACAGCGCTGGGATCATCCGGCGAGAAGCAAACCCGCCCCCATGGGTAGGATGTAAAGAAAGACCGCATTCCGTTCCAATCCGCCGACCTATAATACCAAACACGGCGGAAGCTGCAGAACGCAATCACGAGGGGATCGTCCACACTCCGGATCAGATAATGGTCCGAAGAGCCAAGAGGGGCATCGACGGAAACCTAATATCTGTCCGGATGAGAGGTCAGCAGAAGGTCCAACAGGGAAGGTGTATGATCCTCCACATCTGGAATCCGCGTAGGCGAAGTAACCACTTGTGTCAGACCATATGCCAAGGCAAAGTCATAAACAGATCTCCCCGCATGATCGGTAAACGTGAACCGAGCCATTCGGCGTGGTGGGCGTTAAAATCGCCAAGGATCACGATCTCTGCTGATGGGACCTGTTGTAGCAAGGAATCTGTAGCCATTTGGATGTGGTCGATGATTCGGTCTGTTTCGACATTACCGCTATGGGACCTATAGAGGCACCCGTAGATGCGCGGATAGTCGTCGCTGTCTACGCGTAGCCAAAGGATGGACAGGTCCGAACCATCAAGACTGCCGAGGCGACGCGAAGAGATGTCTTCTCTGACATACACGCAAACTCCAGCCCGAGGCACAAAGGAGTGCTCCAATTTGTACCCCGGGTAGGAGAGATACGAAGTATCAGCCGGAGAGGACACCTGCGTCTCGGTCAGAAAGAGCAAGGCCGGCTTCGCCGTCTCGAGATGGTAGTGGACGGTTCGAGTGAAGTCCCCTGATGTTGCAGAAATTCACGGATAGCGTGGCACGGGTCGCCTTGGTATTTTTGCTCAGTTTACCCCGAGCAGTTATGTTTTTGAGCGGAATTTTGCACATCCCCCCCCCCCCCCAGAATACGCGGGGCAGACTGAGCACCCACGCTCAGTAGTGGAATAACATGGTCGTGGATGCTCAGCGAGGGATTCTCCAGGGGTGCTGGTACCCTCCTGGGGTAGTCTTTCGTGTAATTCCGCTACCATGTTGATGGTGGGAGGGGGGGGGGGGGGGGTAATGGGCCTCCGGCCACCTGCACTCACCAGACAAAACGCAGAAGCAGAACTTCTACTTCACGCCGGTATTCTGTGAGGTCGTGGTACCAACCCGGCTCGAGCCGGCCCATACGTGCAACAGCAAAAACTGCCGCGTGGCTCTACCACCGTTATGGACAATGGGTCCATTTGTTACCCTTGCTTCTATAAGAAAATGGCACCTTTGAGAAAAGCCTTTCATTCCATAAAATTTTGAGCAGTGCTAGTGCCTTTAGCTGTGTCAGTAAGTCTTCGATATCAAACCGAGTACTAAATCAGAGTCCGAAATTTATTAAACTATAAGATAATGTGACGTTGTTTACCTGTAACTTTTTTTTTCGTTTTCAAGCTAATAACCTGGAAAGCGTAAAGGCGAATCAACTTGCCGACAATATATATTTATTATCGCAGAATATCTAGAGGACATATTAGCACCATGCTATGTATGACCTCCATATTTTCTCTCAACGGATAGGTCTTAAGATAAACATAGACAAGATAAAGATCATGTATATCTATGCTGATAATTGTTGAAAACAATACAACCGAAGTCGTTGGCAATTATATTTCCCTACGACAAAATGTCTGACTATTACGAGTAAGTCCAATTTCTACCAAGAGGTTAATCGACGAACTCAATTTGTTCGAGCAGTGTTCGGGAAATTATAACATATCCTTTCGGAGAATATTTCTCAAATTCTCTAAACAGGGTCTTAAATACAATGTATATTGCTTTTGACGGCTCAGATAATCTCTCACTGCTGCCCGTATGAGGAAGCCATGAAGAATAAATATAATAAGGCAGGCCTTACCTGTATTCTTTAGGAGGCATATACTCAGCGACGGATTTGTGATGAGCTATAATGATGATAATGATGATGATGATAGTGATGATTTATGCATAGTACATACCTTTATACAATTCAAGTTAATATATTATAATAGAAACATCTAAGCACGAGTAAAGAAAGACTATAAAGTAAAATGAAAAGTGATTTAAATGGTACAATGTTTTTATTTTTTTAAATGGGAACGGGAATTAATAAGATGATGCACTCTTTTACTCCACACAATAAAATAGTTTAATTCATTTCCTACAAATATTGTTTATTTTATATTTAAAAACAAGTACAAGTGTTAGAGTTATAACTAACGATATGTATTTATTATTGTCCATATTCAATAATTATGTAAGAATTAATTTTTTAAATCGTATAAAGCATGAAATGAAATGTGTAAATTTACATTTAAACTTTTAATATCACTTGTTCAGCCTTATCAAACAATAAATACAAAATAGTTGATCAGAAAACAGCAAAAACAGTATCAATAAACTAGTCGCTTCGTTTGTCGCGTCTCAGAGTTACAAACACAGTTTATTGAATTTCACGCCTCAGTTTTCTCGAGTTGCTTTCTTCCATGCCAGCATTAACTAAGTTTTTTACTGTAATAAATTTATCAACTGCAGTTTAAAAAATTAAACGAATACTTTTACTTTATTATAAAGAACACTTAATGATAAAAACCTTGTTCTCCTATGGATAAATAGGGCAATATAAATGATTTCTGCTCCTAAAAAATGCTCGTCATTCATTCACACATTTTTATCACTCGGGTCTTTGAGTCAAGAACCAAGAATTCTATCAATGGTAAGTTTCCATACGTTGTTCAATCGGACATTGACTTGTAGCGTCTCGATACGAAAATGTGTGAAAACAATAGCGTAAATATCAAAGTTAAGCCTATACACGTCCTACTACTGCTGGGCACAAGCCCCCTCTTATTTCTGAGAGGGTCACGCTTCCTCAACACACACAGTCCACTTGATGGTAAGTAGTTGCTGTGGCCCATAGACATCTACATCTAAATTCGATTACCCGTGAAGACTACGATGGAATACCTCTTTTCTAATAGAGAGGGTCTCCGGTTCTCTACTACCTCGGTCGAGCCGACCCATTATTGCTACAACTATACCAGTAATATAGCTGAAACATGGCTCTACCACGTAAAAAATGTAAAGATTCTTAGTAATTGCAATGAAACCGAGTGGCTCGTCTTTATGGGCGGTCAAATTGAAGGACGAACAGAGAGAGTATTTCATTTAAGACCAAACTTACGCCTAATAAAATTGCAAGAAATGAACAAGCATTACTTCGTATAATGTCTCGCTTTGCTAAGAACGACAAGCCCTTCACGAAAAGTCAAATTAGACTTTTGCTTCCAGATTGCCATGGATCAAACATCACATGCTATGCAAAGGGCTTCCATACTTACTGAACAATAGCAACAAGCGGAGTGCATCCAAAATAAAAAACCGGTCAAGTGCGAGTCGGACTCGCGCATGAAGGGTTCCGTACTATCACACCGTTTCGTACACACGTTTCTAGTAGGGGTAGTGCCATTTAATTTTTAATTACACAACAGAAATACATATTCTGTTAAAATTTCAACTGTCTACCTATTACGTATCATGAGATACAGCCCGCTGACAGACAGATGGACGGACGGACAGCGGAGGCTTAGTAATAGGATCCCGTTGGTTACCCTTTGAGTACGGAACCCTAAAAAGGGAAAAACAACAAAGACGTTCTGATAAGGAGCAAGTAGCAAGTTTAGTTATGTGTTTTAATAATGAAAAACATATTGCAGTTGTTAAGTGATTTCCTCTGGTAAACTATTCCCATGGGGGATACAAACCGAATTACTGTTATATACAGGGTTATTTTGCAATATACAGCCAATTTTCAGAGAAGATTCAGAATTAGTGATATACTCGAATGGTAAAGAAAAATTAATTAAAAAAAATCTCATACACTCTGTGCTGTTTATCTTTTAAATTGGGATTGCGTGATAATGCATTATTTTAACCGATTGTCATTCATAAATATCTTACGACAACTATTTTACTACGCACGCACACATTCGTAACGGTCGATCGGTCGGCAAAAACATTGTGAATTGTATCGCACACAGAGGCGCCGCGTAGACGTATTTGTTGCCTATAAATCACACTCTATTTGGAATAATTTGAAAAAAGTAGAAGCCTTATTTACTCATATTTACTCGTACAGTAACTGCCATAGTATATCATTATTTATATATTTGTACCTAAGTACAAAATTTGGCTACTCTTTGAAAAATAACCCTGTAAATTATAAAATTTGTACCAATTATGACGTGGTCGAAGAGTCTGCCTGAGTCGCTATTGTCGCTGTAGAACCTAGCCGCTCTAATTACCGGAATTTAATAATTAGTCATAATATAGTATAGTAGTATAATTACAGCCTATATACGTCCCACTGAGAGCTCAGATGGTTAGCGCTCGCTGTAAATTACACAGTACGCGAACAACCCGGGTTCATTTCCCGTCGGCACCAATGAAATTGTTAATTGCAATTTTAAGTGCTAATTTACCACGTGCTCGGCGGTAAAGGAAAATGTCGTGAGAAAACCTGCGTGTCTTTTTTTTTATAGTATAGGGTGACAAACGAGCACACAGTCCACCTGATGGTATGTGGCTGCTGTGGCCCATAGACATCTACATTTATCCTCGTTTGCGAATCAAAACGCAGATGCGTTGTCACCCGTGAGGACTAAGATGGAATGCCTCTTTTCCAGTAAAAAGGGTATCCGGTTCTCTACACTCACCATACGAAACACAGCAGTGTTAAACTGCTATTTGACACTGGTATTCTGTGAGAGCGTGGTCCTTCCCCGGTTGAGCCGACCCATTCGTGCTACAACTATACTACTAATATAGCTGCAGCATGGCTCTACCACGTATAAATATAATAATAATAATACCACGTATAAATATAATAAATAAAAATGTCTGAAAAATAAGAAAAAAAAGTATTTCGAAGACATTTAAAGTTCGCCAACACGCATTTGGGCAGCACAGAGGATACTTCCTTGCCCTAAAACCCTCTCAGAAATGAGAGGAGGCCCGTGCCCAGCAGTAAAACGTACAATAATTATTCTTAATTTCAAACCATGAAATCATTCTGGGATTTCCCACAATATATAAGGCTGTAGCAGCCAGGCTAATCAACCCTAAACCGTTATAAATAATGTTACCCTGCTGCTACCATAACGCAAAAGGTGAAGGTCTGAAGAAAACATTTATTTCCTAATTACCCCCGGCTACTAAGATACTGCGGGCATATAAATATAGGCAGGGTTAGCTGAATAAACATACTCCATATTCCATTCGCCTGCACTTGCAATTACTGCAAATTAGTTTCATTTCCCCGCCACTAAACCACTCGAATTATGTTAATAGTGGACACCATACACCACTATTACAAGGCTACAGTGCCACGGAATCATTTCGCCGGCCATAGTATAGTTTATGGTGTAGTTATTTTTATGTATGTAAGAAATAGATGATATAGCGCTATTTTTATGCAAACATCAATATTAAACTATCAATTGTATCATATTTCCACTTTTATAGACATAATACATATACGGTTGCGGTTGTCGTAAAATTTAACGGAAATCGAAAGCTGTAGCACAATCCCGAAACGAGAGTTCGTTTGCTTAACAGATAGAGCAGTTGAT
The DNA here is from genome assembly GCA_963668995.1 of Parnassius mnemosyne. Taxonomy (NCBI): domain Eukaryota; kingdom Metazoa; phylum Arthropoda; class Insecta; order Lepidoptera; family Papilionidae; genus Parnassius; species Parnassius mnemosyne. The sequence continues at coordinate 23,140,053 of CAVLGL010000068.1, forward strand.
ATTCGAATTTAAATAAAATATATATATGCTAAAAATACTTGCCATTATTTTAAGAATATGTATGAATGAAAAGATGATACAAAAAAATATATTCACTAAGAATTATAAAAATAAACGCATAATTCATTTTTCTCTTTTCAAGTTTCTAATATAACTAAAATAAATGTTCCTAAAAATTCTAGTTATTACCTTTATCTTTTGTTATACCTTATTTTACTCAAATGACTAAAAAAATTAAGTAAAAAGAAAAAGCCCCGAATTGAAAACTTATTTTACTCGTTTTAATTCTTCGCAGGCGGCTGTTAATTTTTTATCTCTTTTGTGCTTCTATATTTATTTAAAACTGACTTGGTAACAAGAACGATTGTGATAATTAATTTATTAATATTTGATATTCTTCATCATTCCCCACGCCACTAAAGAAATACATGACTATCATTATTATATTGAGAGGCAAGTTGTACTGCTGCTATGCAAAACAAGGTCATCACTAAATAACGTTTCTTCTGCATCCGTTTTCGGTTCTATAGGACCAGCACTTTAACTTAGGAAGGTACTTATCTGTTGGCGAAGTACTTTTGGTACTACTTAAGGTGTGGTTGAGAAGACTCACATACAAAGTTAACAAAAATCACAGCTTAAAAAGAAAATTCGAAAAATTACTAGATCTAGTTTTAATCGTGAACAACCGCCTACGCTTATTTTCAGCCAATAATACATCGATTTCGCCTAACATTAACTAACCACAAATGGCTACACATTGTTCTAGGCAGCGTGGTTGTAGCTTATTTATATGTCTGTTAGGGTTCAGCCCCTTATAAGCAAATAAATAAAATAAAATAATACATTAGGTTACCGGTCACTTTCTTCAATTTATATAACTTTTAATTTATGAAAGTTATTTCGTATTAAAATAACAAACCTGATTATGCGTGAAATTTGATATTAAAATATTGTAGTTATCTACCATATTAATTTATAACAATAACTAGCGATCCGTCCCTGCTTCGCACGGGTGATCTCTCAATCTCGACAACAACGCCACCTACCGGGTCCAACTATGGCTAAGAATCATCCAGATGACCCCATAAAAATTACATCAAAATCGGTCAAGCTGAGGAGGAGAAGAATTATAAACACAGACACATCGGAATTTTATGCATAAAGATGTCACACATTTAAAGGCAAAAAAGACGTTTTTTTATTAGACACCTAGTAAATTTATCATTTTCAATAGAATATTTCTTGTCTGATTGCCCTTTCACAGTACTCATTTTTCAGATTCTTCAGGACCTTATAAATAATATCCTATCAATCAGCATGGCCGAACAAGCCGGTTTCCGAAAGGGCTTCAGCACCATAGACCACATACATACCCTTCGGCAAATTGTACAAAAATCCGAAGAGTACAATTTGCCACTATGTCTGGCGTATGTGGACTATGAGAAAGCCTTTGATTCCGTCGAAATTTGGGTGGTGCTGCAGTCCCTTCAGCGGTGCCAAGTTGACTGTCGGTATATCGAAGTGCTGAAGTGTTTGTACAGTAGAGCTACGATGGCTATCCGAGTACAGAACTAGAGTACGAAACCTATCCAATTGCAGGGAGGTGTAAGACAGGGTGATGTTATATCCCCGAAACTCTTCACCGCTGCATTGGAAGACGTTTCCAAGCTTCTGGACTGGAAAGGATACGGTATTAACGTCAATGGCGAGTACATCACTCACCTTCGATTTGCCGACGATATAGTGCTTATGGTAGAATCGCTGGAGGACCTAAGCACCATGCTCAATGACCTCAATAGTGTCTCCCAACGAATAGGTCTTAGGATGAACATGGACAAAACAAAGGTCATGTTTAATGTCCATGTCACACCTATGCCAGTAGTTGTTGGGAGCACTAAGCTCGAAGTTGTTGACTAGTATGTTTACCTGGGACAAATAGTCCCACTAGGTAAGTCCAACTTCGACCGAGAGGTCAATCGACGGATTGAACTCGGCTGGGCAGCGTTCGGGAAACTACGACACATTTTCTCGTCAGACATACCTCAAAACCTTAAAACGAAATTTTACAACCAGTGAGTTTGTCAAATATTGACTTACGGATCTGTGACGTGGTCCTTCACTGCTGGCCGTATGAGGAAGTTTAAGGTCGCTCAGCGAGCTATGGAGGCTATGCTCGGGGTTTCTCTGCGTGATAAACTTAGAAATGAGTATATCCGCAATAGAACCAGAGTAACCGACATAGCCCTACGGATTAGTAAGCTGAAGTGGCAGTGGGCCGGCCATATAGCTCGAAGAACCGACAACCGATGGTGAAGAAAGGTTCTTGAGTGGCAGCTTCGTACCGGTAGGCGAAGTGTAGGGCGACCCCCCACGAGATGGAGTGACGACCTGGTAAGACATGTAGGAAGTCGATGGATGCAGATGGCTCAGGACCGTGCTTTGTGGCACTCCTTTGGGGAGGCCTATGTTCAGCAGTGGACTTATGAATGGCTGTAATGATGATGATGATGAAGATGATGAATCAGCATGGTAAGTTGATATAAGTATACGATGTAAGTCGATAGATGCAGATGGCTCAGGACCGTGATTTGCAGCATTCCTTGGAGAAGACTTAAGTTTAACAGTGGACTTGTGTATGGCTGTAACAATACGATAAATCAAACAGTTCATGACATATCCACTCTTTGTTCTACATTCCAAGTAATATTTATAATATTTTTCTGTGGACTGTGTGCTCATTTGTACCCTTAACACTATAAGGTTATAAACGAGCATACAGCCCAAGTGAAGGATAAGTTGATACTGTGGCAAAAAGATACCTTCATGTGCCCTTAATTAAGAATCAAAATGCGCTGTCACCCATGAGAACTAAAATGGAATGTCCGATTACGAGGTAACGTAATTAATTAATTTTGTTTTTAAATAGAAATAGATTTTTTTTTTAATTTTAAAATAGATTATAAATAATACTTATTGAAAGTCATTCTTATGTTTAATTTACCACTGTTTCAGAAAATACCTCTGGCCTGGGAAGAACCAGCAAGAAATCAATCGGGATATTTTTGTTTTTTGAAAAAGAACAGTTTGCTATCAATGTTACACAATGAACTACACAAAACAAAATAGAAATAGCTTGGTATCGATCGTGTGCAACTATTCCGTGCAAAATTTATAAAATTTGAGTTTTGTTTTTTGCTTATTATAAACCAGTGCTTGACCTCAATTCCACCTGGTGGTAAGTGATGTAAGATGGAAGATTTTGGCGAAACACGTACTGGCGTTCACTGAGGAGTTCATTCTACTCTAGGTATGCCATTAATTCAAAAGTACAAGTTCAATGGGAAGTACCTAATTTTTTTTTAATATTTCCGCCACACTAGGATTATCTCCTATAACGTAAAGGTATACTTACATAAATTTCACAAGGACAAACATCCAGACCCGGAATAATTACGGTAGGACTACAGTAGCTACTTACAATAATTTGGACTGTAACCTCTTTGTCACTTCAGTGTAAAATGCGGCTTTGATGGCTCCGTGACACAGTGGCTTACTAATCAGTTGCAGCGCTAAGGGCCGCGGGTTCGAATCCCGCACGGGACAAGTATTTGTGTGGCCTACAAATAGTTTTTCCGGGTCTGGAAGTTTTCCTTTTTAAAATTTACTTGTCTAAAATATTCCCACGATACAGGAGAAAATCCTAATAAGAAGGTACCTTTTTTAAGGAAATAAAAATCATTTTATTAGTAGAAACTAGGATGCAATTTACTTATGTTCCCATACAACAAAAATGTCTAAGAAATCATTTGTGACAAACAATTATGCACAGTGATTCCATGAGTGCTACGTTTGAGCAATTTCGGTATTTTTTTTTATAGGATCGGGTGACAAACGAGCACACAGTCCACCTGATGGTAAGTGGTTACTGTGACCCATAGACATCTACATCTATCTTCAATAAAGACTCAAGATGCAGATGCGTTGTCACCCGTGAGGACTAAGATGGAATGCCTCTTTGCCAGTAAAATGGGTCTCCGGTTCTCTACACACACCATACGAAACACAACAGCGTTAATCTGCTATTTTACGCTGTTTTTCTGTGAGAGCGTGGTCCTTCCCCGGTCGAGCCGACCCATTCGTGCTACAACCATAATATAGCTGCAGCATGGCTCTACCACGTAGAAACGTACAGAGCAGTAAAACAATAAACGTCTTTTAGCTCGGATTGATTATAAAAAAAAATATTTCGTTGTACGAGAGACCAAACTAAAAGACAATAGTTTGTTATTTTAAACCTAAAATTTATGTTTCCATTAAATATTATCTTCAAAGCCTTCAGTAATAAGGAAAACCTGCGTAACCCAAGTATACCAAGTTAGCAACTTGGTATACTTGGGTCCTTTGATTAAGATAAGATTTCTAATGTCATTAAATTACTATTAACAAGTTATGTAAGTTAATATTAAAGAAACTGTTTTATTTGCAGATTTATAATGACTTAGCCCTTTCAGAATTTATAGGTAACTATTATTATGAAATAGATAGGAAACGATGTACATTTTTAGAATGATGGCGTTTATTATACGATATTACACGGTTCATTTTTACTTTTCATTTTTAATGAATCGTTCCAAACGTAAGAAAAATGAACAGTATTAATTAATCGTTCGCTCATAGTGCCTTCCCGATAAAAGTATTAACGCTCCGATGATTTCCATCGATATTTGCACTACCTATAACGAATGAAAAGTGAACAGTATAAACACAGTTGATTAATAAATGAATTCAGATTGATCGTTTTGGTTCTCTGTTTAAGAATTGTAACTAATTCTTCCATACACACAATTAAGTATACTTCCTACTTCATGAACATCCCGTGTTTATGTAATGTTTTCAGACTTTTCGTATTTATTCACTTAAAACGATGTACTGAAATATACATAATAAACCACGTAATATTTTTTTTACTTATTAGAAACAGTGCTGAACCACTATCCCAACTGATGCGTGATGATAAGTGTTGATGCCGTCCAGATGATTCAGCCAAAGATGGTAAACCACACTGGCGTAGCTAGCATTGTAAATAGAAGTAAATGTAGACGTTTCTATCACGTTATGTAACATGTATTACTAGATAAAGATAAAGTTATTTTTACTATTAATTTAACTATAATTTTCATTTTTGTATTTAATATAATTGAAAGCCAAAATCAAACGTGATGTAAATACATTCCTTAAATTCTAACAAATAATAATATATCTCACTATAAGCACATCTTTATTATTTTAAACAAGGTGGCGGTTTCATGGAAATGGTATAATTATACGAAATAGTTGCCGCACAGAAGCTATTTACGACTTAATTATAACATTAACGAGTAACATTCATCTGCTCTGCATTAACTGTACCGAGAAACTACTAGTAACTACGATCAGATGCATTCGTGTATAATCGTAGTAATAAAAATTATGCCTCTCTGCAGTTTTGGATAAGGACATTAAAAACAGTTGTAATTACATATAACGACTGTGTGATTCAAATTGATCAATACTATTGTTAATGGATACTGGACAATGTTGAGATAGGTACAAGTGAAATCGCCCCCCGAACGTGTCCTCGCCTTGTCGATGCGGGGACGCGTTCGGGGGGGGCGATTTCACTTAAGGCGGTTCTTCACGTTGGCCAACATACTGGCGAATGTGTTGGCCAACAACGGTAGCCATCGTGTAGAGCGGGTTTTAAGCTACGTTGGTACGTATTGGAACGATGGCCCACAAGTTGGTGCGAGATCCGTTTGGTGTCGGTTTTTTACAAAAGATCAAAGGGTTGTGGCAGAGTATTGGCCGCCGTGTCCACACGTTGGGCGCAAGTTCAGTTTGCTACGAGCTCCCAGAGTGATTGCACGCACCTGATTTAAATTTTATATGTACGCATCGTAACTAGTATCTACATAACGGCAGTAACAATGACCAATGAAAAAACTTTTCGCTTTATAGAACCCTACCAAGCCGAAAATTGTTTGTGAAACACAAGTCTTTTTTTAAAAAAAACGTTACCCTCACACTAGGATTTTCTCCTATATCGTGGAGGCAGTTTAGAAACATAAACTGCACAAGGACAAACATCCAGACCCGGAGCAATCATGTGCAGACTATACAAATTCTTGTTCCGTGCGGGATTCAAACCCGCGGCCCCTAGCGCAGCAACTCATTGCTAAGCCACTACGCCACGGAACCGTCAAGAAATAAAATTTCTTTTTTTCCATTTCTTTTTGATCACCCTTTTCTTATACACATTCACGTTGTAGTAATTGATGTATTAATTTATTTATTGGTGTATTAATTGATTTATTGATGTATTAATGCTATGAGACTAGGTAGGATACTAAAATCAAATTAAAAGGTAGGATACTAAAATCATGTTTTTACTGCCTTTATTATTCCCTATTAGTTACTTTATTTCGTTAATAATACTGTAATTTTTAGCTATGGAAGAGCGAAGTCACCTGTTACAGGCATTATTTTGCTTACTAGGTGACCTCGATCACTGATCATATTATAATGTAACTTTAATGTTTGACTAAATAAATTATTTATTATTATTATTTGGGGCATCTATATAGTTCACTCATTTGGTTGGGCTGTATAAATATATAATTGCAAATGAAAATGATAAACATACATAAATATCAACAAAATAAAATAAATGCATAAAAAATACATTAATAAATAAAAACCCAACCAGATGGAAGCCCTCGGCAGGGGAGACCAAACGGCCGAGGGTTAGGGGGAAAGGGAAAGAAACCGGCGGACGATGCGGGCGGTATCGAGGAGCACCGCCTTCTGCATTTGAGCTTGGAGCGGTCCAAGCTCAAATGCAGAAGGCGGTGTTTTATTATTATTTATTATTATTATTATTATTATTAAGTTCGCCATATGTACTACTTTGTGCATGAAAGTGTAAATAAATAAATATATTCTATAATTAAATAATAACCCTTTTTAAAAAGGTTTTATTTAATTAAAATTTTACAACAGTTTCATAGACAGGCTTCGAATATTTTCCAGGCCTTAGTTGTAAAAGTGTTAATTATACCTATGCCTAGGTGTTATAGTTTATTTATCTGTATAACGTTAGTGTATAATAAAGAAATATTAAAAATTTATATTAAAAATATTAAATATTAAAAATAGTGAAAATTAAATTAAAAATAGTGGTATGCTGTGAATAAATAAACCGCAACAGCCGTTAGCGCTTCAATAATCATTTTAATAAATTCGTCCGCACATTGGCCTGAACCGAAGCAAACTGTACGACGTTCCAACGTGTGGATGCGATCACAAATTCTATATAATATAATATCTTTAATCTAATATCTTTGCCAACACATTCGCCACTATGTTGGCCAACGTGAAAATCGTTCGGAGGAGTCTTAGTAGCTGTGGCTTGGTGACCCATAGTGAACCGCTCCCCCTACCGCCGCACCCGAAATAGTGTCGCAGGGGAAGAGAAGTGTTGGCCCTAACCTTCCTGATAATAACTCAAAATAATTAATAAACTACGGTTACCCAACCGCTTACCAAGAAGCAACTACGGCAAATAAGGCAACGACATCTAGGTAATACCTATATTCAGCAGTGGACTAATGGTAAGCTTTAATAGTATAGTATACTTCTTAAATCAAAAAAAAAATGCTTACATACTGCATCCGTGTGATAGGTATAATTTAATTCACTGTTGCGAACGCTTAAAATTACGCTGTGTAGTTACTTAACTCTTTATCTAAAGTTCCTGAATGTCATATTTATTTATATAATAGAATAATACGAAATATTACTTTATACAAGTATTATCAATAAATGGGGATGTCTCATTTATAATTCATGTAACTGTTTCATTTTTATTTTCATTTTCATACCTAACGTGAACTTAAATTTTGTCAATTGTGAATAGTGTACTACTTCTTTGTCTATTGCAAACAGCAAATTTTATTCAATTTTGAATTCCGCCCTTGATGGTGGAATGCAATTAATTACAAGAAAGAATTTTAATTTGAGGACGAACACCGGTGCCATGTCGTACTGACAGTCAAAAATGAGACATTCCGCATAATGTTTTCAGAAATTCCTCTTTGTAGAGTTAAAAACAATTATAATTTACTAAAATACGGGTCTAAAAGTTGTAAAGAAGGCTAGTTAAAATTTTAGTGGTAAAAGCAATACATGACTCTAAAACTCAATTACTTTTCATGTAATCTATATTTAATAAAAATTATTTGAATCCATTCTATTGTTCGTCTTCTTTTTTAGTTCGCATTATTTTGTTTTTTCCTGTTGTATTTAAGAAATTGAAGCAATCTCGATTTAAACATTAAAATAAATAAAGTTTCCCTTTAATTATACTCGATGTGTGAAAAATCATTCTAATCGCATCATCTATAGTATTTTTTGTAATTGTTTTCTGTATTTATTATAACAATCATTCCTAGTAGCTTAAGTGAAATTCTACAACCATATTCCACCACGTGGATATACAAAAACTTGTACTTCTGATTGATAGCGACATGATCATCCCACGTAGATGCCAAATGTACAATATCCAAAGGCTGTAAGTGACGTAACTTATTTTCTAAAAACAAACCTCCGAGGGCGACCGATTAATAGTAGTATATCCATTCGTACATACCGAATCCAAATCTCTCAGACTATTGATGGGGAGCAGCTCACCCATTAGTGATAGGGGATGTCGGCTATACACTCAACCCACCAAAGAGTTACTGTTGAATATCAAGCTCCACTTGTGCTGGTTTTTTTTATAGGAGAGGGGGCAAACGAGCATGCGGCTCACCTGATGGTAAGTGACTACCGCCGCCCATGAACAGCTGCAACACCAGGGAGGGAATCGCAGATGCGTTGCCAGTTGAATTCTTGACTAAAATAAGAACTTCAATATGTAGACTGTATAGGTAATTTATTGGTTGCTATAACAGAGATAGCCGTAATGCGTGCGTTCGCGACCGGGTGGTTCCGAGCAAGAGCGCGTTGTTGTCGTGCCGAGTTGTGGTGCCATGAAGGTGGTGGGGCCGTGAAGCGGCCACGGAACCGGTTTGAGGTCCGCCGCCCGACGACACGAGCCGGGGGAGAAGAATAGGCAGTGACGTCAGGAACAGTTACGTAAATCTAACGATATATGTAGCTCATATTTCCGGTCTGTTAATGCTGCTCTCAATCGGACGGAATTTGGTGTTAGCATTTACATTTGCAGAAAATCGATAAATATAGGTGGCTCAGGGCCGTGCTTTGTGGCATTCCTTTCGGTAGGCCTATGTTCAGTAGTGGACTTATGTAGGGCTGTAATGATGATGATGACGATGATTTTCAAATAAATTTACTTTGTGCTGGCGTAAGAGAATCCACTAACTCATCCCGTGGGTTTCATAAAAGGCGACTGTCATAATTATAATAATTAACCTAGTCTCGTACCTACCATCTCTGCATATAATGAATTACTAATACGACTGGGTAGTTAATCTTTATATATAAAAATTACGTGTCACGTTGTTTGTCCGCAATGGACTCCTTAACTACTGAACTGATATCAATGAAATTTTGCACACCGTGTACATTTTGGTCCAACTAGAGAGATAGGATAGTTTTTATCCCGCTAAATGTCCCTCAAAATTTTTTATTGCGAATTTAAGGAATTTTATAGGAATGGTCGTTGGAAAGGGCAGAACAACGTCTGCCTGGCGAGCTAGTATAATAATAAAGTTTAATAATTTAAACAGACACAATAAATATTTGTATGGCCGGCCTACAAACCATTGTTTTGCTGATTCTTCATTTGCAATTAATGTATGTAATGCGCCACCACGACATAAGTGTGCGGTGCTGTTTCCAAGGTTTATTGTTTTTTTAACGTTTGTATATATCGCAGGTTTATATAATAATAATAATAATAATAATAATAATAATAAAATATATAAAACATATATAAATAGGCGTAGGGAAGTGACGACCCCATCGCCCGCTGACGTAACAGTTAAGTGACAAAACTGCTATGTCAGCGCAGTCAGTCAGTGCCTTGCCAAGAGGTGTGAGCGCCGTGCCTCGGCAGTATTGAGGGTGCAAAGGCCCGTTTGTGCTTACGGCCACACTATTAAACGGCACCGGGTCTGGGCGTCTCCCGTTAATTGACGCCCAATTTAATGGATGATGGAAGATAATAGAACGCGCATAGGGCCGCTGCCTGGGGGTCGCCGGGGCGCGTCTGGAGCTGGCGCTGGACGTGACAGCATGCGAGCCGCCAGCCGAGCGCGAGGTGCTGCACGACCACCTAGCAGCCCCTCGCGTCCATCATCCCCACCAGACGGCTTGGTGTCGGCGGGGTCCTCTCGGACTCGGCAAGCGGCACCCGCCGCTGGTGGAGTACGCCGCATGCGTTGGACAAAAAATATGAACATAAACGCATTGCGGGCGTACTATAGGGCGAAAGGGGAAGAAACTGGAGGGATAGCGTATCGGGCTCGGATGCATCGCTTTTTTGCTGAGCTTGAGCCGTCAGTTCCCGTCACGGAGCAAAACCTGGCAGACCGAGTTCGGTACATCATACGCTCGAAAATATTTGATGATGCCGAACTCGAACGACTACGACGTGAGGCTATTCCCTCATCGAATGAACCGGCTATAGCTGGGGATGCGGCTCTTCAGGCCACAGACCAGCAGCCACATAAAGAGGGCGCCATGGATCTCCCTGCTCTTGTTGATTCGGGCGATGATGGAATGGTCACCCAAGAACTAGAGCAGATGAGGAGTAAATTGGAGAAACGGATTGTGGAAACGCGCAGTACGCCTCTCGAAAATCGACCGCGACTCCCGCGCATACCCCTAAGCAAGCGGAATCGGGCTGTCGTGAGGGCTCTCAACCCAATGCTGGTGACCTATTTGGAAGCCAGCCGGGACCTTTGCGAGACGGACTCAATTCTTTTTGGCGCCGCACTGGCAGTTTGTCGTATTGTTGGCGCCAAAATTCCCACGGCTGGACGCTCTACTAGACAAAGTAGCGCCATCCCAGCCTGGAGAAGAAGGATTGAGGACCGTATCGTAAAGGCAAGGGCCCTCATCGGCAGGCTGATAAGCTTCAGGTCGGGCAATAATAGGCCGCGAATTGTGCGCACCGTCAGAATGGCGTTTGCTGGGACAAATATCAGTTTGTCCCAGCCGGATATAACGCAAAAACTGACGGAGCGCATAGACGACCTGAAGCAGAGAATCGCTGCTTGGGGGAAGCGGATTCGGCGATATAACGAGAGGTCGACACGGTTCAACCAGAATTGTCTCTTCCAGAGTGATCAGAAGAGGCTATATAAATCATTAGAGCGACCAATGGTACGTGGAACGGGCCAAGCACCGAATCAGGCCGACACTGTCGCATTCTGGCGCGGCCTGTGGTCAGAGCCCGTAAACCACAGTGAGGGCCCTTGGACGGAAGTTGTGGTGAGTCAGTGTGCGAATCTTACGCCCATGGACCCCGTCATTATAACGCCGGACGATGTAGCTGAGGCGGTCCGAAGGGCCCCGAACTGGAAAAGTCCGGGGCTCGACGGGCTGCATCACTACTGGCTGAAGGGCTTCGTGGTGTGTCACGCTGTGCTCGCCCGACAATTTCAAGAGGCTCTCGACCAAAAGTCGCTCCCGAGCCTCTTCACTACTGGGATCACTCACTTGGTTCCTAAAGACCGGGATACCATAGACCCGAGCAAATACCGCCCCATCACGTGTCTACCCACGATATATAAGACATTAACATCCATTTTGAGCGCGAGAATCACTCGTCACCTGAACTCAAATCAGGTGATGTCGCGCGCTCAAAATGGATGTCGGGGCGGTGGTCGTGGAACCAAGGAACCACTCCTCATTGACGCGGTCATTGGCAAAGTGGTTAAACGCAACCGTCGGAACCTATCCGCCGCCTGGATAGACTACAAAAAGGCATTCGACTCGGTGCCTCATACATGGCTGAAGAGGGTCCTCGAGCTGTACAAGGTTGACTGTACAGTTAGAGACTTCCTCGGGCAGTGTATGGGGCAGTGGAGTACGATCCTTTGTCATCTAGGCGAACGGATGACGGCTGCGGAGAACCACATAAGGATAAGAAGGGGTATCTTCCAGGGCGATTGTCTGAGTCCAATCTGGTTCTGCCTCTCTCTGAACCCTCTCAGTACCTTACTGGAGGGCTCCGGGAGGGGATTTCAGCTTCGGAGAGGAGGTACAAAAGTGACCCACCTTTTCTATATGGATGATCTCAAGTTATTCGCCTCCAGTCGCTCTCATCTTGTGGAATTGCTAAACGTCACTTGTGATTTTAGCATTTCTATTAGAATGGAGCTGGGTACGGATAAGTGTGCGGTCCTCCATGTCGAAAGGGGTAGGGTTGCTAACTCTGAGGGCATAGATTTATCTATGCCCATCAACATAAGGACCCTTTCCGAGGCTGAAACATACCGATACCTGGGTATGTCACAGAACATCGGTGTAGATGAGGCGGGTATGAAACAGTCAGTTAGCGATGTGTTTTATGCACGCTTGACCAAAGTGCTTAACAGCCTTTTGTCCGGTGTGAATAAGACGCACGCATATAACGGTTGGGTCATGCCTGTTCTCATGTATACCTTTGGCATACTTAGGTGGACTCAGACCGAACTAAACGCTCTGGATAGAAAAGTCCGCACTATAATGACGTCCCACAGGATGCATCATCCGAGATCGTCAGTAATGAGGCTGTACTTGCCGCGGAAGAATGGTGGGCGCGGCTTTTTAAGCGCGCTTACCATGCATAATCGCGAAGTGTGTAGCCTCCGTAATTACTTTCTGACGAGAGCGGATGATCCATACTATAGGGACGTTATTTCTTGTGATAAAGGACTGACCCCTCTATCCTTAGCCAACGAGCAATGGCAAGACCCAGCAGTACAGTGCATTTCCGACCGGGAGGCCGTATGGAAGGAGAAGGAGCTCCACGGGAGGTTCTACAAGGCTCTACATGAGCCTTTCGTAGACACAGTCGCCTCCCTTCACTGGCTACGTTTCGGTGACCTCTTTGGGGAAACCGAGGGTTTTGTCTGTGCGATACAGGATCAGGTTATTAAGACCAACAATTATCGGAGATACATCCTAAAGGATGGCGCCGTCGACATCTGTCGAGCTTGTCGCCATCCCGGTGAGTCACTTAGGCATGTCATCTCCGGTTGTTCGGCGCTTTCTAACTCTGAGTATTTGCACAGACACAATCTAGTAGCCAGGATTCTACACCAGGAGCTCGCTCTGAAATACGGCCTCGTGGATCGGAAACTGCCGTATTATAAGTACTTGCCGGAAGCCGTGCTCGAAAATGACCGCGCCAGGCTCTACTGGGACCGGGCCATCATCACAGACAGGACTATTCTTGCGAATAAGCCTGATATTGTGCTGATGGACCGGGCACAGTCAAGGATATTTTTGGTCGACATTACCATTCCTTATGACGAGAACCTCGTGAAAGCCGAAACAGATAAGGTGACAAAATATCTGGACCTGGCTCACGAGGTTACCGGCATGTGGGGTGGTCTGCCGACCGAAATTATTCCTGTGGTCGTTTCTGCGAACGGGTTAATCCCAGTCAGCCTCCCGGGTTATCTGAGGCGACTGGGAGTCCGTGACGGACCGCTCCAGGCTCAAATGCAGAAGGCGGTGCTCCTCGATACCGCCCGCAACGTCCGCCGGTTTCTTTCCCTTTCCCCCTAACCCTCGGCCGTCTGGTCTCCCCTGCCGAGGGCTTCCATCTGGTTGGGTTTTTATATATTTATGTATTTTTTATGTATTTATTTTATTTTATTCATATTTATGTATGTTTAACATTTTCATTTACAATTATATATTTATACTGCCCAACCAGATGAGAAAACTTTATAGATACCCCAAAATAATAATAATAATAATAATAATTCTTTTATTGTCAAAAATAAATCACAAGAAATTTTATGAAGTCTCTGACTCCTAAACTAGACGAGTCTGTATCTTAGGAATCAGCGGCCTCTCCCAGAGTTGTACGAAAAGAACGGGTAATACTAAAAGAACTATGCATGTTTTCATTGTTGAAACAAAAGAAAAGTAAACAACTTTACAAATTTAACAAATTTACAAAATTAAATCAAAAAATAATAAAAGTTGTAATATAATAAAGTATTCTATATGTGTTATATTTAATACTAAACATCTATACTATACATATATTTAATATATATATATATATATATATACAAGACGAGCACACACATATATATGTGTATATATACTTATATAATTATCAAATATATATATATATATATATATATATATATATATACATATATAAATATTAAAGTTCATATATAAATTATGCATAAACATAAACGAAACGTTAATATTAATTGTCCACACATTAATCACTTCCCTGTTTTTGTTTATTTATTTATTTTGAAACTATAAATTAAATTAATAAATTAAATTAAATGAAATTAAATTAATAAATTTTCTGTTTTATTGTAATCTAATGACAACAACCAATCACGAACTTTAATTTTACACTCGTGTTTTGAAAGAGGATAGAAATTTAGAATTTTGTTAAGTTTGTTATAGAGTACTATAGAGAGATATGCGCTTTGCCGTCTAGCAAAAACAGTGCGGCATCTAAACGGTGCCAGTACGTTGGGTATTCTACGTTTATTACGACAGATCTCAGGGTCGTAGGGAGTGCGATCGTGTTGCTTGGTGATCAAATTTTGAACGTATAATTGCCTGACAGACAGCAACTTGCATTCGCTGTATAATAATTTTGTTGAGTACCTATAAGGTTTGAAAGTCATAGTTTTTAGTAAACATCTTTGAGCTCTTTCGAGCTTAATTAAAAAACTTTTGCACGATCCTCCCCAGACACTTATGCAATAGCCTATAATTGATTGTGCCAAAGTAAAGTATACTGTGCACAATAAATCAAAATCAGCAATGTGTCTTAGCTTTTTAAATGTCCAAATAAGTATACGAGTCCGGGATGAAATAAGATCAATGTGTGGGAGCCAGCTAAGTTTTTCGTCTAACAACACTCCGAGGTATTTTACAGTTTTACATCTAGTTATATTAAGGCAAGAACATTTGTCTGTTGACTTTAGATCACAAAAATGTACTTTCAGTTCAATATCCTCAACAGCTGGAGTATTGGTAATACGGAACTGTAAGTACGTTGATTTAGATACGTTTAGTGTTAGTAAATTGTCCTCAAGCCATTGTCCCACACATTGGAGACCCCTTTCAGCAATCACCTGAACGTCAGCCCAAGTCTCTCCATAAAATATTATAGCCGTATCATCGGCATAAGTGAATAATTTGCCATGTATTAATGGCATACGACAAAAGTCATTAATATAAATTAAAAAGAGACTTGGCCCTAGGATACTTCCTTGAGGGACACCGAAAGTGACACTAGTATCAGAACTAATGAAATTTTTAATCTTAACTCTCTGCACTCGGTGACTTAAGAAGCTTTTAAAAATAGAAAGGGCCGAATTTCTAATACCGATATTTTCCAATTTGTGTACAAGAATGGGAATCGAGACGGTGTCGAAAGCCTTTGCTAAATCAAGAAAAACACCCAAACATTTTTTTGTTTGTCCAACTTATTGGTTACAAATTCTGTCAAGCCTTTTACCGCATCTTCTGTGCTATTACCCGTTCTGAAACCGAATTGCGTGCTTGATAGAATATTGTATTTGGTCAGGAATTTTACCAAACGGTTATTCAACAGCCTTTCCAATATTTTCGAAAGAGCTGGCAGCACAGAGATAGATCTGTAGTTTTTGAGACTGTCTCGAGCTCCACTCTTGTATACAGTAGTAATGAGAGACCTTTTGAACACCTTTGGAAAGCATCCTTGTTCAAAACAAATTTTAAAGAGATTGGTAAGCGGTAATATAATTATATCTTTTATCATTTTAAGAAAAACGGCAGAGATAGAATCCCACCCAACAGCACAATCATTTTTAAGACTTAACAAAGTAGATTCTACCTCCGTCTCGTCAGGTGGATAGAGCACAAATGAGTTAAGAGATCTGTGGGTCGAACTTGTAACTGTACGTTGACCACGATTTTCAATTATTTTATCTGCTAATTTTTTACCTAGATTAGAAAAATAATTTAATAATTAATAATTTCTTGTTTATTTTATCATAAGCCTGAGAAAATCCAGTGTTTTGATCAAAAACCTAGATTGATTAAGATTTATGATAAAATCAACTTAACCTAACCTAACCTTAAATTTTTTCATTAGATCATTTAGATTTTATCATAACGTCTTGCGACGACCATCCCCGCGTCTGCGGGTGCCTGTATAGGTCCCATAGTGGTAATGCAGACACAGACCGACTCATCGACCTCGTCCAAATGACTACATATTTCTTGTACAACAGATCCCATCCGTAGAGATCGTGATAGTTGGCAATTTTAACGCTCACTACGCCGAATGGCTCGGTTCACGTTTAACCGATCTTGCTGGGAGACCTGTTTATGACTTTGCCTTGGCATATGGTCTGACATAACTGATTACTACGCCCAAGCGGATTCCAGATGTGGAGGATCATATACATTCCCTGTTGGATCTTCTGCTGACCTCTCGTCCGGACAGATATCAGGTTTCCGTCGATGCCCCTCTCGGCTCTTCGGACCATTGTCCACCATGCGGTCTTTCTTTGCATCCTACCCATTGGGGCGGGTTTGTTTTTTGCCTGATGATCCCAGCGCTGCTGCTGACTCTGTCACTGATGTGGTGCTATAGGGAATGGAACTATTTATTCCATCATCTGTGGTACCCATCGGAGGCAGATCTCAGTCATCATTTGGACGCTTCTGTAAGACTGCATTACGCAGTAAGCAGGAGTGATATCAGGCCTGGGCGGCTCGGGATGTAAACACCAACATGCTTAAAAAGAAGTATAACTTCGCCTCCAGGTCCTTCAAAAGAGTTATTGCCAAGGCAAGGTATAAGCACATTGGCAGAATTGGTGAAACATTCGCCTTCCTTCGGAAACCCGTGCATTCTGGTCTCTCACCAAGGCTGTTCAAGGGAATTTCTGTAGACCATCAATATCATCTCTGCACAGGGAAACACAGCGGCGGGAGCGGAGGAACACACCGCCAACCATCCCGCAGTGTGAATGCTCTATACCTGATGTGCGATTCATACAGTGCTCAGTACGCAAAGCACTCCTCTCCCTGGACATACACAAGTCGAGTGAGACTGACGAAATGCCGCTGAGGACGTGCGTACCAAAGTTGGCACTGGTTCTAACGCATCCTTTCCGGTACTCCTACTCCCTAGGCGTTGTCTCGAATTCATCGAAGACAGCTTTCGTTCACCCGATCCCTAAAAAAGGTAACCACTCTGATCCGTCCAACTACAGGCCTATCGCCATCACCTCCTTGTGCTCGAAAATAATGGAGTCCATTATTAACTGCCAGCTCATGTGGTACCTTGAGGAGCACCAGCTGATCAGTGACCGCCAGTTCAGTTTCCTGCTATCACCAACGCTGTTTCTTCTGCATATCAATGATATATTGCAAACCGGTAACATTCATTGCTATGCGAATGGCAGCACTGGGGATGCTCTATACACCGGCCGTGCCAATATTTCTCAGGAAAACCTCGCCGAGTACCGGAACAAACTTGTCTCTGAACTGAGCAAAGTCTCGGATTGGAGTCGACTAAATATAGTCCAGTTTAATTTCCAGAAGACAGAAGTTTGCGCGTTTACCTCTAAAAAAAACCCTTTGTCTTATCTCCTCAGTTTTAAGGCACTTTCCTTGTAGCCTCAGCCAGTATCGGAATCCTCGGCGTCGCCACATCGAGTCACGTGTAGTTTAGTGGTCACTTGGAAGAGAAGGTCAAATTAGCCTGTAACAAACTTGGCATGCTCAGCAGAGCGGGACAGTATTTCATACCGGCACACCACCTGCAACTTTACAAGGCGCAGCTTTGACCTCACAGTCCCCATCTCAGCGCTGGGGCTACCCAGTGCCAGCTCCTTCCACTTGACCGCATCCAGCACAGAGCGGTTCGAATCGTCGACGACCGAGTCCTTTCCGATCGACTCGATTCACTGGCGCTACGAAGAGATGTTGCATTTCTTAGTGTATTTTATCGGGGAATGCTCTGAGGAATTGTTCGGACAAATTTCAGCCGCTCAATCCCGCCAATCATCCATACCATCTGGATGATTGGCGGTCCACCACTGTGAGATTTAGAACATGTTTTCTTCCTCGCACAACTTCCTTGTGGAATCGATTACCACCAGCGATTTTTCCGGATTGATACGACTTAAGGACCTTCAAGAAAAGAGACTACTCCTTTTTAAAAGGCCGGCAACGCATCTGCAATTCCCTTGTTTTGCAGTTGGTCATGGGCAGCGGTAGTGACTTACTATCAGGTGAGCCGCATACTCGTTTGCCCCGTCTCCTATAAAAAAACAGTGACATATATTAAAAAAAACTTTGTTTATTTTCTTTTAATATAAAAAAAAAAGTTTACGAAAATAATTAAAATAAAATATGTAAACAAAAAACTGTTTCAATTAACATTCAAATGGAAGAAAAAGTTTAAAGTTGTTACATTGGTATTATAAAAACAATGTACAGTAGAAAATCCACTCTTAGCGCTATGAAGCACGAACAAGCTCTCGGTTCCAGGCTCTAACTGGACTTAGTTGTTATTATCAACAACTACCTACATCGAAGTTCAATGTAATATTTATATAGTACTAGAGGTCGACTAGTGGTCCAAATTCGACCGTAACTCATTTCATTCATAAGTGTGTATATTATGCGTAAATCTGCTTTCTACATAACGTTCATATATTAATCAACGGTGACAATCTCTACTCCATGCGACTGTCTGACCACAACATATAATAGATATTTTTGACATTGGCAGTATGAACGATTTCTAAAGTATAAGAGTGACAAACGAGCACACAGTCCACCTGGTAGTAAGTGGATGCTGTGGCCCATAGACATCTACATTAATCGTCGATTAGGCAGCAGCATTGAGCTGCTGTTTTACGCTGATATTCTGTGAAAGCATAGTCCTACCCCGGTCGTGCCGACACATTCGTGCTACTACCATAATATGGCTGCGGCATAACTCTACCAGATATATATAATTCTTTACCTATGAAATTGCCGTTATGATTTCTTATATTTACGCGAACACTATACATTTAAATAAAATTATCTTTTACGGATTTTATCGCGTATATTAACTTATTTTATTTTCCCCACATTTCGAGCACTTTACAGGACCCATGGTCACGGGGGGACTGAAGTGTTTGACGTCCCATTGTCATAGTTAACCACGGTTACCTCCAAATTTAAATTAAAAATTAGTCTGAATTTTTATTCTAATATTAATCTAGAGGTAACCTATTGGGACGTCAAACACCTCAGTCCCTCCGTGGGTGCTGTAAAGTGCTCGAAAAGTCGGAAATATAAAATAAGTTAATATACGAGCTAAAATCCGTAAAAACGAGTTTTTATTAAAATTGTCGTTTTTTATGAAATAAGTTAACGTAATTTTTTTCTATATTTTTTATTCCTATTAATCAAAGTAATCACCAATGGAATCGATACATCTTTGTCAACGCAGTGGCAGTATATTAATGCGCTTCTTGAAGAAATCAGCTGGACGAGAGGCAACAAATTCTTCAAAGGCATTTTGTACTGCCTCTCGGGTATTGAATTTTTTCCCCGCCAAAAAGTTATCTAAATTCTGGAAAAAGTAGAGGTCTATATGCGCAAGGTCTTGAGTACGGCAGATGACGAAGAGCTTCCAACCCCAGCTCTTGTAACTTGGAGACCGTCTGTTGTGCAGTATGAGTTCGCGCGTTGTCGTGCAGGAGCAACAGGGACGAGCGATTGACCAAAGCTGGTCGGAAACGTGCGAGCTTCTCCATCATTGTATTCTTCACAGTACATTGTATTCTTGACAGCACTGGTGATGCTCTATACACCGGCCGTGCCAATATTTCTCGGGAAAACGTCACCGAGTACCGGAACAAACTTGTGTCTGAAGTCGAGTCTTTGCTGGACAAAGTCTCGGATTGGGGGCGACTAAATCTAGTCTAGTTTAATCCTCAGAAGACACAAGTTTGCGCGTTTTCCGCTAAAAAGAACCCCTTTGTTGTATCTCCTCAGTTTCAAGGTACTCCCCTTGTTGCCTCAGCCAGTATCGGAATCCTCGGCGTCGACATATCGAGTAGCGTGCAGTTTCGTGGTCACTTGGAAGAGAAGGCCAAATTGGCCTCTAAAAAGCTTGGCGTGCTCAGCAGAGCGGGACAGTATTTCATGCCGGCTCAACGCCTGCAACTTTACAAGGCCCAGGTTCGGCCTCACATGGAATACTGTTCCCATTTCTGGGCTGGGGCTCCCCAGTGCCAGCTTCTTCCACTTGACCGCATCCAGCGCAGAGCGGCTCGAATCGTCGACGACGGAGTCCTTTCCGATCGGCTCGACTCATTGGCACTGCGAAGAGATGTTGCATCTCTTAGCATTTTCTTTCGCATTTACCATGGGGAGTGCTCTGAGGAATTGTTCGGATTAATCCCAGCCGCCAAATTTCACGAACGCACATCGCGGCAGAACTCCCGATACCATCCACACCATCTGGATGATTGGCGGTCCACCACTGTGCGATTTAGAAGATGTTTTCTTCCTCGCACAACTTCCTTGTGGAATAGTTTACCACCAGCGATTTTTCCGGACCGATACGACTTAGGGACCTTCAAGAAAAGAGCCTACTCCTTTTTAAAAGGCCGGCAACGCATCTGCAATTCCCTTGGTGTTGCGGTTGTTCATGGGCGGCGGTAGTCACTTACCATCAGGTGAGCCGCATGCTCGTTTGCCCCCTCTCCTATAAAAAGAAAAAAAAAAAACACGTCTACAGTAATGCTCATCTCATTTGGTAAGAAGGTGTGATGAATCACATTGGCGCTAGACCACCAAACAGTGACCATCACTTGTATAGGGGTAAATTTTCGTTTAGGGCATTGTTTAGGTGCTGAACCAGGATCCAACCAACTCGCAGTTGCGATTGTCAGCCAGAATCCATTTTTGTCGCAGGTAACAAAGCGGTTCAAAATTCCTTCCTTTGTGTGTCTGTTGACGCGTAGTTTGCATGGGCGATCATTGAGTTCGTGGGGTACCCATTTGTCAAGCTTGTTTACCTTGATAATTTGACGCAAATCGACCAATATTGTATTGATGCTAACGCTGAAAATTGCTGTTAATTCAGCCGACTGAGTATTATAAGCTGCGATAATCTCCTTTAATTCGTCATTGTCGACCAAAGTTTTTGGACGACCACGGATTTAATTTTTTCAGGTCGAAATTTCCAGAACGGAAGCGGCCAAACCAAAACAGGTGCTGCGTTCGTTTGCAGTATTCGCTCTGTAGTTGATGTTGCGCGCCGCTTGTGCCGCGTGGCTGCAACGACGTTACTCATATTCCATAATTACTCGAATTTTTAACGTATCCATGATGACAAAAAAGATTCAAATGCGATTAAAACATAACGCTAATCAATAAACAAATGACTAGTTTATGAAAAATAATTTCATTTTTTTTAAATAATATTACTTTTAATTAGAATTCTTAGCCAAACAAAAATGATTTTGATTTGAAATGGCCAATACTCCAGAACGGCAATTTCATAAGTAAAGACCTATTATATAGATGTTCTCATGTGGTGGGATCATAAACACATGCAAATAAACAATACAATAGATACTGATACTGCCAAAACAAAGTATAATTAAATAAATATTAAGCCTTCGCAAAGTAGACAAAACGATAAAGTGTTAGGGGGTAATGAAGAGCACTGAATTTGTTACTTTTTTCTTAAATATTCCTGTGTCCTAAAGATGCTGTCATATTGAAATCATCAAATTACAGTATTTACTAGCAAATTGTAGCGCATAACCACATGAGTAAAGAAACCGACCAGATGGGAAGTTACATACAAACGTCTCGCAGCAGGTACGTTCAAGCATCACTGCGCTATGTGTGCGTGAGCTCTCGCCGACAGATTCACCGACGCTCCGTCGGGGTACAAACCGGTTTGCGCCGGTTCAGTCAGAGTATGAATGAAAGGACTGTTAGTCGTGCGCATTGAAATAATATTTCGTGATTTTATAGATCAATTAATAAGTTTTTAAGTATTTTTACAAAGAGTTATGTTTAGAGATTGTGTACTATAAAATAAGACATTATAGATTTATATAGGTAAATAATTTTCTGTATAAACATAAATGCCTAACAGTTGTACAGTATTATAATATGAAAAATTCGAGAGAAAATAATACAATCGCCAGACAGTGGTGGAGGTGGTGTTGGTGGTGCTGGTAGTATCATTGGTGGTGGTGGTGGACAGTGGATCATTACTGGCACCACTACCACCACGACCGGCATCACCACTGCAGTCATTACTACCACCACTACCATCTACACCACCACCACCGACACTGCCTACTACCACCATCACAGTCGTTACCACCACAACCTGATTTTTTGTACTCATGAAATGATATTGATAGAAATATATAATGTGAAGCTTCTTTGAAAAGCTTCACATTATAAATTAACGCCTAAGCTGCCACTGCTTATGCCATAAGACATAACACTTCAATTCATAGGCCACACATATATCGACACAAACATAATCAATAACCCTATTAATAGAAAACGACGTTGAGACATTCGTAAACACCCATAATACCGCCGAAACACACGTCCAACGAATAAAAGACAAATTCAGAACAACTTTAGCACTTTACTCAAGAATGGACCCAAAAGCTGAAAGTTGAAAGACTGAAATATTGCCTTAAACTTAATGAACTTATGTACCTATTCAATTATGATATTCTTGAAAAATACATCTCATCAGATACACAACTAATAGATATACATACTTTAATATATTGCACTGCGATTGTCATCTCGGAGGAATTAAAATACAAAATCACAGAAAACACAGGACGTAAGTAAGAAAATCGACCACGATGACAACAAAGATTATAAAAAAGATATTACAAAATTGAGAGCAGACATAGGAAAACTTACTCAGTATATCAACAACAATAGATCTAAGAAAGTGTTTGACAGAGTTGAAATTTTATTTAGAAACAACCATACATACAAGACACTACTAAAATACCAACAGAAAACCTGAAGAGTTCTTGGACACACTAAAACAGAAACTAGCGCTCAAAGCTCAGACTCACAGACACAAACGATACAAAAAAGCTCAAGAAAGGAAGAACGATAATATCATATTTGCCACTAATGAAAAGCTATTTATACTAACTAGTTATAGAAACTTAGGGAATCCACAGACTGATAAAGAAATCAGGAATGTAGAGACTGGAAAAGCAGAACAGTTAGACAAATTTTGATCTGGTATATGGGAACAACAGGTAGTACCTCATAATGAGAATGTCACCTGGATAACTGAAAAAAAATGAAAGAAACGGAGTATAATAGAAGAAATGGAGTTTACTGAGATAACAGAAGATGAGATCCGAATTATTACAGAAAGATTACATAACTGGAAATCTCCGGGTATTGATAAAGTGCATAACTACTGGTTTAAAAAATTAACATTCGTAAGCTATAGCCAAAACCCTATCAGATATCATATTTAAGAAACAGAACATCCCCGAATTCATTGTTAT
Organism: Parnassius mnemosyne; assembly: GCA_963668995.1. NCBI lineage: Eukaryota > Metazoa > Arthropoda > Insecta > Lepidoptera > Papilionidae > Parnassius > Parnassius mnemosyne. The sequence goes on from CAVLGL010000068.1 coordinate 23,163,842, forward strand.
AGGTATAACATACATGCTACCAAAGGATAATTATTCCACACAACCGGCCCAATATCGGCCAATCACATGCTTACCAACTATCTACAAAATTTTGACAGCAGCAATTGCGAGGAAAATTAACATGTATTTAGAACGACGCAACATACTTGCTGAAGAGCAGAAAGGGTGCAGGCGGGGCCACATGAAATGTAAGGAGCAACTCATTATAGACTCAAAAATCCTAAAACAGGCTACTGCAAGAAACAGAAATTTACAATGTACATACATAGATTATAAAAAAGCTTTTGCAGCATCCCACATTTTTGGCTGATACGAATACTGGAAATATATAAGATTAACCCTGAAATAATAGGCGTTTACATAATATCATGACATACTGGAAAACTACACTGCAACTAAGCACCCGAAGTAACTGCACCAAAACAAGACAAATAGCCATCAAGAAAGGTATCTATCAAGGTGACTCCTTGAGTCCCCTGTGGTTCTGCCTCGCACTGAATCCACTATATTACCAGCTGCATAGTAAACGGGCTGTATACCGTCTTAAACACAATAGCGATGAATCAAAAATTTCACATTTTATATATATGGACGATATCAAACTATATGCACGGACAGAAAAATAAATGAAAACTCTAATAAAAATCACTACAGAATTTGGCAAGGACATAAATACGCATTTTGGGCTGGATAAATGTAACTAAAACTTATAGAATTAACAGACAACACATATATAACCCTACAAAAAGCCGCAATTTTAAATACTTGCAGGATAGTGGGAAAGTTCCTGCAGTTGGGGAAAAAATCCCTACATCTACAACAAACACACACCACACACTGTAATTTACTTGGCTAAAGGCCCGTAAATACAGTTATTACCAACTTTTTCAAAAAGTTTGAGCAAATTTAAGCTTTTTCCAATAATAATAATAATAACCCCTAAGCAAGCGGAATCGGGCTGTCGTGAGGGCTCTCAACCCAATGCTGGTGACCTATTTGGAAGCCAGCCAGGACCTTTGCGAGACGGACTCAATTCTTTTTGGCGCCGCACTGGCAGTTTGCCGTATTATTGGCGCCAAAGTTCCCACGGCTGGACGCGCTACTAGACAAAGTAGCGCCATCCCAGCCTGGAGAAGAAGGATTGAGGACCGTATCGCAAAGGCAAGAGCCCTCATCGGCAGATAGATAAGCTTCAGGTCGGGCAATAATAGGCCGTGAATTGTGCGCACCGTCAGGTTGGCGTTTGCTTGGACAAATATCAGTCTGCCCCAGCCGGATATAACGCAAAAACTGACGGAGCGCATAGACGACCTGAAGCAGAGAATCGCTGCTTGGGGGAAGCGGATTTGGCGATATATCGAGAGGTCGACACTGTTCAACCATAATCGTCTCTCTTTCAGAGTGATCAGAAGAGGTTCTATGAATCATTGGAGTGACCAATGGTACGTGGAACGGGCCCAGCACCGAATCAGGCCAACACTATCGCATTCTGGCGCGGCCTGTGGTCAGAGCCCGTAAACCACAGCGAGGGCCCTTGGACGGAAGTTGTGGCGAGTCAGTGTGCAAATATTACGCCCATGGAACCCGTCATCATAACGCTGGATGACGTAGCTGAGGCGGTCCGTAGGGCCCCGAACTGGAAAAGTCCGGGACTCGACGGACTGCGTCACTATTGGCTGAAGGGGTTCGTGGTGTGTCACGCTGTGCTCGCCCGACAGTTTCAAGAGGCTCTCGACGAAAAGTCGCTCCCGAATCTCTTCACTACTAGAATCACTCATTTGGTTCCTAAAGACCGGGATTCCACAGACCCGAGCAAATAACGCCCCATAACGTGTCTACCTACCATATACAAGACACTAACATCCATTTTCAGCGCGAGAATCACTCATCACCTGAACTCAAATCAGGTGATGTCGCGCGCTCAAAATGGATGTCAGGGCGGTGGTCTGGGAACCAAGGAACCACTCCTCATTGACGCGGTCATTAGCAAGTTGGTTTAATGCAACCGTTGGAACCTCTCCGCCGCCTGGATAGACTACAAAAAGGCATTCGACTCGGTGCCTCATACATGGCTTAAGAGAGTCCTCGAGCTGTATAAGGTTGACTGTACAGTTCGAGACTTCCTCGGGCAGTGTATGGGGCAGTGGAGTACGATCCTTTGTCATCTAGGTGAACGGATGACGGCTGCGGAGAGCCACATAAGGATAAGAAGGAGTATCTTCCAGGACAATTGTTTGAGTCCAATCTGGTTCTGCCTCTCTCTGAACCCTCTCAGTACCTTACTGGAAGGTTCCGGGAGGGGATTTCAGCTTCGGAAAGGAGGTACAAAAATGACCCACCTTTTCTATATGGATGATCTCAACTTATTCGCCTCCAGTCGCTCCCATCTTATGGCATTGCTAAACATCACTTGTGACTTTAGCAATACTATTAGAATGGAGCTGGGGACGCATAAGTGTGCGATCCTCCATGTCGAAAGGGGAAGGGTTGCTAACTCTGAGGGCATAGACTTATCTATGCCCATCAGCACAAGGACCCTTTCCGAGGTTGAAACATACCTGTTTAGGCCAAAAAAGGTAATTTGTACGATAACCAATCACGTTCGACTTCGTGAGTCGCACGATGGCACCAGGTGTCACGCGCATCGAGGGGAGAGGGCGCGGTAGGCAGCTTCGCAGCGTGTGACACTTGTGCGCGAGAAAGAGTTGCTCGCTGGCCGCGATGCGGGGAACCCGCGTATCTCGATTATCGCGGCCGAAGTTCACGCGACCGTGTAGGGTCCAGATAGTTAGATTTAGGGCGTGTTACTTCGCTACGTGGATATGTGAATTTTGCAATATTTAACTTGTTCGGGTGATGCGGAATTGTGCACGCGCGCGTCGAGTAGATATACGGTCTAGGATTCGAACCGCGTATTCCTTGGTCGAGAGCGTCACCCGGTTGATTGTTTGGAAATTATTATAATTGTGCCGTCGCGTTAAATACCTTTTTTTGTGTGTTGGTTGGTTTGTTAGTTTACGTGTCAACGAGGCGTATTTTGAATTCTTTTCGGGACGTGGTGTTTTGGTTCGAATGAAGGAACTTAGTTGTGTTTAATGCTGAACCTTATGACTCATTTAGAGATCGCGTTAGTTCCCTATTTATAATTTTGTGATAAGTGAATCCGGGACATTGAATGTCGAATTTTGAACTACTGCCCTTACTGTGTCGGGAATCACGTATCGATTCTACGATGAATGTGGAACTAGGCGAGTTTAAGTCAGTTAAATGTATAATGAAGCTAATAGACTGAAATAGTGACAATAAAGAAAGAAATGGTCCAGCGGTGGAGCCTGCTGGAGCGATGCAGCATTGTGAGGCAGCCTGGAACTCGGCCGCTGCTGGTCGCCTAAGCTGGTCCAGGTCTCAGACATTTACACATCACTAAACACTACTTGCCATGCACCTCACACCCACTTACGGCCTGACCGAGCCTTGGGGCGATCCAAGAGTCGCAAACAGGTACGTACTATATTTCCCTAGCCTTCTCCCATATAGCTTAGTATTATAGGAAATTCTTCCATTTGGCCTTTGGGCCCGACCCGTGTCTGCCAGTCGAGCAGGCTGCTATGGGCCCCAGCCTGAGCAACCTTTGGAGGGGCAGCTGCGGGCCGTACCATACCAATACCTGGGTATGTCACAGAACATCGGTGTCGATGAGGCGGGTATGAAGCAGTCAGTATGCGATGTGTTCTACAAGGCTCTACATGAGCCTTTCGTAGACACAGTTGCCTCACACCACTGGCTACGTTTTGGTGACTTCTTAGGAGAAACCAAGGGTTTTGTCTGTGCAATACAGGATCAGGTTATTAAGACCAACAACTATCGGAGATACATCCTAAGGGATGGCACCGTCGACATTTGTCGAGCTTGTCGCCATTCCAGTGAATCACTTAGGCATGTCATCTCCGGTTGTTCGGCGCTGTCTAACTCTTGAGTACAACCTAGTAGCCAGGATTCTACACCAGGAGCTCGCTCTGAAATACGGTCTCGTGGATCGAAAACTGCCTTATTATAAGTACATGTCGGAAGTCGTGCTCGAAAATGACCATGCCAGGCTCTACTGGGACCGGGCCATCATCACAGACAGGACCATTCTTGCGAATAAGTCTGATATTGTGCTGATGGACCGGACACAGTCAAGGATATTTTTCGTCGACATTACCATTCCGTATGACGAGAACCTTGTGAAAGATAAGCGAACAAAATATCTGGACCGAGCTCACGAGGTGACCGACATGGGGGGTGGACTATCGGCCGAAATTATTCCTGTAGTCGTTTCTGCGAACGGGTTAATCCCAGTTAGCCTCTCGGGTCATCTGAGGCGACTGGGACTCCGTGACGGACCGCTCCAAGCTCATCGTCCGCCGGTTTCTTTCCATTTCCCCCTAACCCTCGGCCATTTGGTCTCCCCTGCCGAGGGCTTCCATCCGGTTGGGTTTTTATTTATTTATGTATTTTTTATGTATTTATTTTATTTTATTGATATTGATGTATGTTTATCATTTTCAAATATATATTTATACAGGCCAACTAGATGAGGAAACTATATAGATGCCCCATAATAATAATAATAGAGAGCCGTGGTAGCTCAGGGGCTAAGCGCTCACTGTAAATTTCACAGTACGCTAGCAACCCGGGTTCGATACTACTGCTTTACCACGTGCTCGTCGGTGAAGGAAAACATAATGAGGAAACCTGCATATCCTAGTAATAAGAAAATAAAATATATATTTGGAAGACATGAGAAGTTCGCCAACACACATTGGGGCAGCGCGGCGGACATTTCCTTGCCCTAAAAACCCTCTCAGAAATGAGAGGAGACCTGTGCCCAGTTGTGGGAGGTATACAGGCTGTAACTTTATATTTAACTACCTAATTTGTTGATTTCAATATGGCACTTGAATAATTAAGAGAAAACTAACATAAGTCATTGCTCCTTATTACTGCCCGCATTATGCGCTGTTTTCCCTCCCTTTCTCCATAACCTTCCGTCGCTTTTTGTTTATTTAATTATATTTAATTTTTGGCATATTTTCAGTATAATAGTGATTATTATATTATTTATTTGTATAATTTGTTTATGACCCAACCATATGAGAACATATATATACATATATCAATACGTAAAGAGAAAAATTTTGTAACCCTTTTTAAGCATATTCTAAATTCTAATAGTCAAGCAACACTGCTAGCCCTGAGGTTAAACTTAGTTACCTCAAAGCTAGTGGTAGTGCGTAAACCGTTTCGCACAAAATATATGATAAATCTCACAATCCTCCGTGCGCATAGTATGCTTAAAACGGAGTACAAAGTTTTTCGCTTTACGTATCTTTACTTTCTCATGTGCTTAGGTTATAAACAAATTATACAAATAAAGAATACAATAGACTCTACAATACTGAACATATCCCAAAAATAAAATATAATTAAATAAACACAGCGACTGAAGGTTAGGGGGAAAGGGAGAGAAACAAGCGGACAATGCGGGCGGTAATAAAAATTAGTTTTCTCTTAATTATTCTTGTGCCCTAAAAGATACCGTCATATTAAAATCAGCAAATTACAGCATATAAATATACATGTAAAATGTACATTATATTGTTGTGATAATATTAATTCACTTTTGAAATAATCCATTTAACATTATTTTTTGCATATGTGTTATAATAAAACACTAGTATCTACAAAGCACAGTGTAGCTTATATTTGTCACTAAGTAAAAAACTATTATTTCAATTTAGTATCTCATGAAGAGTAGGAGAGTAGGATTGGAAGTTGAGGGTAAGTGTTGTACAGAAAGTAAAATTTGAGCTATTTCGTTTTAGAACATGAAAACCAATTTAATGAAAAGCTTTGAAACATTCCAGATTATTTAATATAATCTGGAATGTTCCAAATTATATTTAAAATATTTAATATAATCTGGAACATTATACTACATATACGCTCATAGTATATACGCTCTATTATACGTGGTAGAGCCATGCTGCAGCTACATTATGGTTGTAGCACGAATGGGTCGGCTCGACCGGGGAAGGACCACGCTCTCACAGAATACCAGTGTAAAATAGCAGCTTAACGCTGCTGTGTTTCGTTTGGTGAGTGTAGAGAACCGGAAACTTTTTTTACTAGAAACGAGGCATTCCATCTTAGTCCTCACGGGTGACAACGCATCTGCATTTTGATTCTTAATCGAAGATAGATGTAGATGTCTATGGGCCAAAGCAACCACTTACCATCAGGTGGACTGTGTGCTCGTTTGTCACCCTTATCCTATAAAAAAATCCTTCTTTAGTTGAGGTCCCATATCCAGCAGTGGACGTTATGATGATGATAAAAATTAGTGTCATGTGGTAGCAGCATAAGATAATCCATCAGCACATTTTTTTTAATAAAATTGAAGTGACAAACTAACTTACAGTCGATCTGGGGGTACATAAGTACAGAAGCGTTGTCACCTCTGAGGACTAAGATGGAATGCCCCATGGTCTGTAATTATACTGGCTCTCTCTATGCTCTTCAGACCGGAAGACAGCAATGCAGGCACTGCTATTTAGCGGTAAAAATGGGTAAGAGGATACCCTGTAGGACTCCTAGGGAGAAAAGGAGACCAACCACCTATATCTATCCCGATAGTGTTAAAAGAGGCGAATATGGGAAAATACCAGGAAGTTCTTATGTGGTAGAGCCATGCTGCAGCTATATTAGTAGTATAGTTGTAGGACGAATGGGTTGACTCGACCGGGGAAGGACCACGCTCTCACTGAATACCAGCGTAAAATAGCAGCTTAACACTGCTGTGTTTCGTATGGTGACTGTAGAGAACCGGAGATCCTTTTTACTGGAAATGAGGCATTCCATCTTAGTCCTCACGGGTGACAACGCATCTACATTATGATTCTTATTCGAGGATAAATATAGATGTCTATGGGCCACAGTATCCACTTACCATCAAGTGCACTGTGTGCTCGTTTGTCACTCTTATTCTATTAAAAAATTGCAATTATTCTACGACAACGCATCTGCATTTTTATTTGTAATAGACGATAGATGTAGATGTCTTTGTACCGCAGCAACCACTTACCATCAGGTGGAATGAGTGCTCGTTTGTCACCCTTACCCTTTATAAAAAAAAGTTCTCAAAGGCTTCGATAGATAAAATAAAATTACAGCCTATATAGGTACGCCCTACACCGATGCTCCATCTCCCTCGATCCTCGACCTCCGATCATTTTTAGCAAGCCATGTCTTCGAAATATTTTTTTTAATTTCTCAGACATGCAGGTTTTCCCACGATGTTTTCCTTCACCGCCGAGCACGTGGTAAATCAGCACTTGAAATTGCAAACAATTTCATCGGTACTGGCGGGGATCGAACCCGTGTTGTTCGCATACTGTGAAATTTACAGGAAGCGCTGAGCTCCTGAACTACCACGGCTCTTCGATAGGTGACCATCTCGTAAATGTCAAATTTAAAATACCTAGCCCCAAAAATTAATTTAGTTTATTTCTTGCTATTTTTAATATCTCACTGACACACAATTTGGATCGGAATTTATTAACCGCCGCTTCGCCAGAGTTATTTTAATTTCATTAGACAGGAAATAATACGAAGAGATGAAAAAATCGTTCCTTTGTACTGAAGGTGGAAATAAAATTGTCTCTCAGAAGCAGCACGACGGCAATTCAATTTGGCAGCCTAATGCCGGAGAGAAAATGAAGTCAATTTTTATGATTAAATAAGACTGCAAAATTGTCGCGGAAAGTTTGAAATAACAAGACTTCTACAGTAAAATTTCGTAGTTAGGAAATAAATGATATTTGCGAACTTTGCAAGTTTTGTGTTGATCACAACGAAACAATATCAAAACTTCGAACTGTATACCTAAGTAATTTTATTCATCATCATCATCATTACTATTTTTAATTTTAACTCAATTTCCCTGAATAAAAATATTAAATACAGGTCCAGCGTGATGTTGTATATGAGCCTGTCCCTTTCAAGCCAACGACCAAAATCGTACACAAGTTCCTCAAAAGACTCAAAACTTAATACGAGCCGTCCTTCCTTCCTTCTCGTCAGACCATAAAAACTCCACAGACGGCTGCAACGTGGAGACCTAAATATGAACCTCCTTTGAACTAAGTAACTACAGAACTAAAATAGTGTCATTGAGATCGTGTATAATTGCCGGTCCACACGATACAAACTTAAGCTTGCGCAACGTGTTAATATAAACAAAAGTTTGTGCAAATGAAACGTGTAAACGCTAAGTTTTGGATTCTCTAAGGCGCAAACAAACATATACCCAAGGTTTGCGCATATTGCAGCGTAAATATGTATATTGAAACTTGTTTGAGTAATACATACAAATTAAAGTAAAAAGGAATCATCATTATCATTGCAGCCCTTCACAAGTCCACTGCTAAACATAGGCCTCCCCCAAGGAATGCCACAAAGCACGGTCCTGAGCCACCTGCATCCATCGACTTCCTGCAAGTCTTACCAGGTCGTCACTCATCTAGTGGGGGGACGCCCTCACTTCGGCGACGAAGCTGCCACTCGAGAACCTTTTTCCCCATCGCTTATCGGTTCTTCGAGCTACATGGCCAGCCCATTGCCACTTCAGCTTACTAATCCTTTGGGCTATGTCCGTCACTCTGGTTCTGCTGCGGATATCCTCATTTCTAAGTTTATCACGCAGAGAAACTCCGAGCATAGCCCTCTCCATAGCTCGCTGAGCAAACTTGAGCTTCCTCATACGGCCAGCAGTGAAGGACCACGTCTCAGTTCCATAAGTCACCACTAGCAATACGCATGTACAGCCTCATTTTCAAGTTTTGAGGTATACCAAGATGTGACGTAATTTCCCGAACGCTGCCAAGCAGAGTTGAATCCGTCAGCAACGCAAATTTCAATGGTTCGTTGCGGTGAAAATATTGGAGCAACTAATCTTTAAACTTGGTACTTAATTAGCACCTAAAAAGCCCCTAATTTGGGCTTTTTCTGAAAGCAATTTTGATTCTATTTTGATTTTCAGGAAATCTGAATTTTGCATCTGCTATGTCCTGAATAACGACTTTATTTTTGTTAGGGGCGCCTTGTTACTGCGTATACTTGCAGCACCTAATTAGCACTTAATTCCTTGCTATTAATATTTATCGTATATCTAATAAATTCATTGCGTTGCTAGCAAAACGTCTCGCTAGCAACGCAAATTTCAACAGTTCGTTGCGGTGAAAATTTTAGAGCACCTAATTTTTAAACTTGGCACCTAATTAGCACCTAAAAAGTCCCTAATTTTGGATTTTTCCAAATGCAAATTACCGACTTTGCGTTGCTAGCGATACACAACTGTCGATTGACCTCTCGTTCGAAGTTGTACTTACCTAATCGGACTATTTGTCCCAGCTAAACATACTCGTCAACAACTTTGAGCTTAGTGCTCCCAACAACTACCGGTATAGGTGAGACATGGACGTTATACACGATCTTTGTTTTGTCCATGTTCATCTTAAAACCTATCCGTTGGGAGAGGCACTATTGAGGTAATTAAGCATAGTGCTTAGGCTCTCCAGCGATTTTGCCATAAGGACTATTTCCTCGGCAAATTGAAGGTGAGTGACGTACTCGCCATAGAATGTAATACCGTATCCTTTCCAGTCCAGTAGCTTGAAAACGTCTTCCAAAGCAGCGGTGATGTGATATGATATAACGTCACCCTGTCTTACACCTCTCTGCAGTTGGATATGTTTCGTACTCTCGGTTCTGTACTCGGATAGCCATCGCAGCCCTACTGTACAAACTCTTCAGCACTTCGACATACCGACAGTCAACTTGGCACAGCTGAAGGGACTGCAGCACCACCCAAATTTCGACGGAATCAATGGCTATCTCATACTCCATATACGTAAGATATAGTGGCAAATTGTACTCCTCGGTCTTCTGTACAATTTGCCGAAGGGTATGTATGTGGTCTATGGTGGTAAAGCCTTTTCGCAAACCGGCTACATGCGAGATGATTCGTAATGACGCGAAAACAGCACGTAGACGCGGCTCAGAAGGGAAATCAGTCTGTAATTCTTCAAAAGAGCATTGTTGCCTTTCTTGGAGAACAAGACCACCGCACTTCTGCTCCACGCTTCCAGAGTAGTGCTACCATGGAGGACGGAACTAAAGAGCTTCTGAAGGACTTCAAGTACAGGTTTTCCACCTACCTTCAGAAGCTCCGCTGTAATTCCATTCTCGCCCGGGGACTTGCCGTTAAAAGGGAATGACCTAAGTAAATAATAGAATTTATAGACTTACAAGAAGGTAACTCAATGCGGACGTCCGGCATAGAGGTACTGTAAACTTTGGCGATGTGTTTCAGTTCGTACGTTGTTACTACTTTCCAGACGCGAAGCAAAGCAAAGAGAGAGGCAAACAAGTCCACTTTCTCCTCGGTTTTGCATTTCTGCGTACTGGCCAACCAGCGGAAACTTTTACCGCTTACTTAAACCGCTTTGGCGTGAAAACAAACGCTCTACTGACAGGTTTTGGAGAGAGTTTTGCGTCAATATGTTTAATAATTCTGAGTTTCTGGTATGGGAACAGCAAGTCCTAATAACAGACGTTGTTGTTCCCCAGATACAATCGGGTACTGATTTAAGTTCATATCAGAAGCCTCACTGAGGCGTTAAAATAGCCTGCCTTTACTGGGCGTTCAAATACACTGTTTGTCTTCTGATCACCGCTGTGCGATCGGTACACACACACTTGTACACGTAGTAGAGCCATGCTGCAGCCGTATTAATAGTATAGTTGTAGCACGAATGGGTCGGCTCGACCAGGGAAGGACCACGCTCTCACAGAATACCAGCGTAAAATAGCAGCTTAACGCTTCTGTGTTACGTATAGTGAATGTAGAGAACCAGGAGACCCTTTTTACTGGAAAAGAGGCATTCCATCTTAGTCCTCACGGATGACAACGCATCTGCATTTTGATTCTTTATTGAGGATAGATGTAGATATCTATGGGTCACAGCAACCACTTACCATCAGGTGGACTGTGTGCTCGTTTGTCACCCTATTAGGATAGGGTGACAAACTTTTTTTATAGGTAAAAAAATCACAAGAATTAGGAATGAACTTGTACATTCCGGTGTCTACCAATACCCTAAACGCAGATAAAGTGAGATCTACAAAGTGACGGAGACGCTTTAAACAGATTCCGGTGCACTCTTAACGTGTGCGCCCCATCTAGAAGACATCATATCTGCGTCTGCGTCAAAAAGAGTAAGTATGGATTTTCAGTCTCATGGTGGTAGTAGACTGCGTTGGGATTATGATGCAGACTTCGGATGTTTAAGGTGAACTTTAATTCAGAGGAAGTGCAAATGCTGTATAAACTCACTCTTCTTTTTGTTATTTTCATTTGAATGGAATAGATACGCTGAGGGACTGGCACATGGACGAGGCGTCAAACCAGCCTACCAGCAAATTACTCGGTTGAAGAATTAAAAATTAGATATAATAAAGCGTTATTAAATCCGTTAAGATCGTGTTTTCTCTAAAAGCGACTTATAAAATATATCATTTGTAATCTTAAACAACATTTTGGTAAAAAATAATAAATACTGTAAACATTAACATAATATGTATATCACGGCATTAACGCAGTACTGTAGCTGACTCCCCTTCATCAAGTATAGATACATTTTGTACTACAGGTTTACATGATACTATTTTGAAGCGAATTTGTGGTTTTTAATAGCAAGTATTTATTCCTTTAGTACGTATCACAAATACAAAATAAATGTTAATAAATGGATTTAAGAAAAAATGCTATACTTATGTCATTTATGTCCATCAGTAATTTATGCAACGATGTATGCGTGTTTTATTTAGTTTACCATAAAGCACCCCATTTATTATCATGGATGCAGAAGGCTTTCATATAGCTATGTACTTGGCTTATGGCAAGCGCGAAGACACCTTTTATCAGTATAAGCAGCAACCACACGTTAGTTATTTTAATAGATTAATATGGAAAACCAAGGAGGCACATCAAATTTATTATTAATGGTATCTTACTTTGTCATTCAAATTAAAGTCGAAAGTAAAATTGATAGTCCGAGGATAAAATACTTTAATTTCATTTTCACAAATCGTGAGCGTCATTTTGTATAAACCATTTTACTGAGAGAAGAACTTATAATTAATAGAATCAGGCGTTACTTTGCGGAAATCCATTATATAAAAAAAATTTTGTAAAAGCTTTTATATGAGAGAAGAACACCAACTTCATACTAAAAAAAGAAACGTGTTTATACACGTACACTACAAGCGCCACTGTGGGCTCCCATATAAAACCTTTTTGAAGGGATTTTTTTGTCTTTCTTGTTTTTTTTAACGTTACCCTCTAATTACAGAAGAATACAAAGGTTAAAAAATCTAAATATTAAAATCTAAACCTATGAAATAAATTTGAATAAATTTCAGAAAATATTTTCAATATGAAAGACGTTGAAAAACAAATGTTTTTTTTTTCTTCTTTTAATTCATGACTTCTTTTATAGAATTCTGCTAATATAACAATTTAATTTTAACCAATTAATAGATAAATTAATTATGCAAATCTCAGAGTAATATGTATGTGATTATACTATAAGGAAAAAACCAAAAAAAGTTTAACATACTCGTAGAATTAACATTTTCAGTTTCTTCCGATGTAATATGAATTTATGTATCTAATATTTTAAAATGGCAATCTGAAGCAACGCGAAGGAAAAAAACAGCGATATCTTTTTCTAGCTTTATTTTGTTACGCCCAACCCACACATAAACAAAATTATAATTGTGTGTAAATTTCTCGGATTTCATACAAAGTTGGATCACCCTGATTACGTATACCAAGGAATAATTGACTTCTTATTTTATCTTTAAATTAGATGTTCCCCGCGACATCGCCCGCGTTCAATTTAGGGTTACAATGTTTTTGCGCGGAACCCTAATTCATTTTTTAAATAAAAAGTAACCTAAGTTACTCCTTAAAATATCAGCTATCTGCCAGTGAAAGTCCCGTCAAAATCGGTCCAACCATTTCGGAGATTAGCCGGAACAAACAGAAAGACAAAAATTTTAAAAATTGTGTTTTTGTTTTAAGTACCGTATACACTTTCATATATATTTAGTAAAAATCTGTTATTTCGATATTACAAACAGACTCTTCAATTTTATTTATTATATGTATAGATTGCCACATTGAGTAAATGACAAAACTGACATTTGACATTTGACTGACACTGACATCGTTGAAAAAAATACTAATTAAAAAAGGAAATCAGAGAAAAAAAAATTGTATGGAATATAACAAATTTTACGGATTTTATCACGTTTAATTTTAACATTTTTAATTCACCCATGACCACGGGTGCTAGAAAGTGCCCGAAACGTCGAGAATAACAAAAAGTTCAAATTAAACGCGATATCCGTAAAATTAGTTTTATTCCATGTGTAGTATTCGCGTAAATATAAGAAACTATTATATATATATATATATATATATATATATATATATATATATATATATATATATATATATATATATAATATTAAGTTTCAACTTAACTTTTATATTATTATAACGGCAATGTTTTATTTTTCGTTTGACAAAACATTGTCAATAATTAGTCTTATCTTCTCTTATGGACAAAATTTCCTGCATTCGTCAATATCAATTAATTTGATCAAATGATCGCTACGTAACACGAATACAATAGATTTAGATAAAATAAAACTAAACAAGAGCAAAGTCAGCACACTTTATTACATTTAGAATGCATCACCACACCGAAAAAACAAATATAACTTTGAAAGTCCTTCTTCTTTTTTCAAATTATGTGCTGTTATAGATGGCCAGTACGTAATGAAACTAATTCAATATTTTTAATCTTCTTATTATGTTACACTATAAGAGTAATATGAATGTATCAACTAAAAACACTCACGCGTGGAGTCTATTAATAACTAGGTACCTGCCTACATAGTAAAAACATTTGTTCACGTTATACAAGCCCTTGAAAAATTTACTGAATTGTATCAATAAGCCTACCAAAAACTAATAGTTAAGTCAGTTAAATTAATTATTTCGATATGAACCTTATCGTTAAGCGACAGAATTCATTAGAATAATTAGGTATGGATACGTGAGATGTATTAAAAGACAACACCTTACACAGACAGCTGTGAGTCTTGAATTTTAGGCAAATTTGAATAATACATGATGGCAAACCGTTGACTTAAAAAGTAAACAATCGATCGTTTGAACATTTGCATGACACTTTTTCCTATTAGATTAGATAAAAAAATTATTTATATATTTTATTTGGTTTTGACTATTGCGAATTTTAACGTAACGTTTCCTTGTAAGAGCAGAACCGAGTCCACAAAGAAAAAACAAGGGATTTTTTATTAATTTTGTACTTAAAAATTTAATATAAGTACTTCAAAAATTACTATGACAAGAGACATAAAAATATATTAAAAAACATGCCCATTTAACCAGCTATCCAAAAAGGTAAAAAGGTGAAGTCAATGAATAATAATGATAATAACATGGGTGCTGTAAAGTACTCGAAACGTCGGGAATATAAAATAAGTTAATTATAAGCGATAAAACCCTTAAAACTAGTTTTATTTAAATACCATAATCTTCATTACTTGGCACTGAAAGTGGACAAAAATCCAAAAAAATTTAAAGAAAGAGCGTCACAGAGCATATTTTCTTTGAATGACAAACTTATTGGGCCTTATTTTATGCCACAAAATTTAAACGGGGAAAGGAGAATGCCAGATCGTGCCCCACCTTGTACAAAGAGGTATAAATATGAAAAATAATGTTATGAATTTTGAAGTTTTTTGTGATAAATCGTTATTTTGTACAACTTGCGGTAAAAATTTTTTTTAAAAAAAAAGGAATTCAACGATTTATATTTACATTTCTAGTCTTTTCTAATAACATCTGCGTTTCTTTGTAAGTCTTTGTCATATAAAAATGTTACTTATCAATTTTTATTTTCAATTATTATCATAAGTCGATAATAATCATGAATTGCATTAGATAATTACTGAATGACAATCATTAATTTTCGTGCATTTTGTGAAATGATACACACACGTCATTGTGTCAATATCGTAAGTACGTATGTCAAATTAATGTCGAATATTTTCACACATTGACTAATTTGTGCTTGTGAAATATATTGATTATGATTATATCACATTTTTGCTTGTGCTGAGTCCCGCTGTCTTTACTGTTACACTTTTTCATGCTTTTGCTGACGACTTATGCTTTTATTAATATACGGACTCGATCACGCCTACTTATTGACTTACTACTAATTATTACAGACATTCTGGTAATTGCATCCAAGATGTTGAGGTGCACTAATTGTCATCTTTGCGTCGATAGGATGCTCCTTAAATTCTTATATATATATATCAACGAATGCTGTTCTAAAAAATAAGTTAAATATAATTATTAACGTCCATTGAATAAAACTATTTTTTACGGATTTTATCGCGTTTAATTAACTTATTTTATATTCCCGACGTTTCGGTTGCTTTCCAGCATCCGCTTTCCAATTTCCGTGGTCACGGGGACTGAGGTGATTGACGTCCCGATGTCAGTGTTAAACCGGAATACCTTCAGCTTTTTTAATTAATAATTTTGGTCCGATCTACGCAGAATGAACTAACTGTGTCTTGAAGTCTTGCAGTGGAATGCTTGGGTTTAGTTTTAATTTTAATTTAATTTAAACGCCGGGAATATAAAATAAGTTAATTAAACGCGATAAAATCCGTAAAAATAGTTTTATTCAATGTGTAGTGTTCGCGTATAAGAAATCATTATATTAACGTCCAGTTATTTAAAAAAACGCAAGTTTTAGAGACTTCAAATTATATAATTTGGATGCAGTAATAAAGCAGAAAAAAAGTATTGCATACGGCATTTGTGTACACCATACTTTTGGGTGGGTCAAAGTTTTATAGAGAATCTGCCATTCTTTTTTACGAAATGATTTGGAAAACTTATTAGTTCCAGAAGAAATTAAAAGTAATCTGATTTTGATATATACCAATACCCAAACTGGTAAATTGGGAGAGGAGGGCCAATTCCGTGGCCTACACGAAGTCGTGATCTGAAGCCGCTAGACTTCTACGTTTAGGGTCACATGAAGGACTTAGTCTAAGTGACACTAGTGAATTCCCTTGAAGAACTTCGATGGCGTATCTTAAATGCGGCAGAGCAGATTAGGGCTACAATATATTCAAAAATAACGAAAACTGAAGTTAGGAAAAGAATCAGAACGTGTATAAACAACCAACCTTCTATTGAGCAAGATGAAAAATTGTTTAAGTTTAGAAATGACCCACATTAGTTTCATTGACTGTACGTTAAGAATAAATGTCTTCACCGGAATATTATTACCTATTCGGATAGCTGATTAAACGGGCATGTTTTTTAAAACATTTTTATGTCATAGTAATTTTTTGAAGTATTAACATTTTATGATACATAAAGTGTAAAAAAAGAAAAACATAATTTATTAAGCCCCATAATTTTTTTATTGTGAATACTTTTTGTACTTTTTATGATTATATTCGCTTGGTTGAAGCTTCAAGAAAATAAATAATTTTAAAAGAAAGCATACAAAACAAGGTTTTATTTTTATTTAGAATTTTATACGAAATTCTGAGTGATTATAAAAGTCTTTTAAATCCGTATATCTCAAAACCTGTTCATTTTCAGCCATACATATGGGGGGCAAAATGTTTTGACTCCCCTATCATGCCCTGCCAGAAAGTTGTAGAGTTCCTAGTAACCCTGTATTATGGGACATTAAAGAAACAGAATTGCAGTGATTGCTTTGCAGAAGGTGAGTATGCAGCATCAATCATTTTCAAGATACTTCAAAAGCTAGGCATCAGTCTTATGTTTGTGTACTATATCGAATTTATCGATAGGTAACCAACGATTCCCCTACCAAGGACAATAAAAGATCAGGGTGACCTCTTGCGTTTAGGTTCAGAGTGCCTGTGAAGATTACCTTTGCACCGTGGACGCGTTTTGTCAAAATGAGAGATGAACAGCTCAGGCGATACGAATGTATTTTATTATTAAATGTGTTTAATATCACGATGCTAACTTACGTAATAAAGAAGAGGAATAGATAGCAAATGTACATGGTAAACCTAGTAAGTACCTATCTACCTACTACTATCATTTTTGTTTTTAAGGTGATAGCGGGAGGTCGAGGCGCGAAATTAAAGAAAAAAGTATGTTTTTACATTTTTGTCCCAGTTACGATTAGATATGAGACGTGATCTTATATATTGCGAAAATAAAACATTGTAATTTTTTTCTCCCAATTATACAATAAACATTTTTAACATTTCGGGAGTAGTTCTCGTCTTACATGCATAAGTTTATGTAATCTTAAGTATAATTTGCCGTCCACTACCATCTAGAGACGGCGAAGCCAGCCTTGCTCTTTTTGACCGAGACGCAGGTGTCCTCTCCGGCTGATACTTCGTACTTGTCCTACCCGGGGTACAAATTAGAACACGTCTTTGTGCCCCGGGCTGGAGTTTGCGTATACTTCAGAGAGGATATCTGTTCTCGACGCCTCGGCAGTCTTGAAGGTACGGACCTGTCCATCATATGGCTGCGCGTCGACAGCGACGACCATTCCTGCGTCTACGGGTGCCTGTCTAGGTCCCATAGCGGTAATGCGGACACAGACCGACTCATCGACCACGTCCAAATGGCTACAGATTTCTTGCTACAACAGATCCCATCCGTAGAGATCGTGATACTTGGCGATTCTAACGCCCAACACGCTGAATGGCTCCGTTCACGTTTAACCGATCATGCGGAGAGATCTGTTTATGACTTTGCCTTGGCATATAGTCTGACATAACTGGTTACTTCGCTCACGCAGATTCCAGATGGGGAGGATCATACACCTTCCCTGTTGGACCTTCTACTGACCTCTCATCCAGACGGACATCAGGTTTCCGTCGATGCCCCTCTCGGCTCTTCCGACCATTGTCTGATCTGGAGAGTTGTGCCACTCACGCTCCCCTCGCGGTTGCGTTCTGCAGGTTTGTCTCAGTACGCAAAGCACTCACTCATGCGGCTTGACTCACTGGCATTGCGTAGAGATGTTGCATCTCTTTGCGTATTTTATCACATTTACCATAGGGAGTGCTCTGAGAAATTATTCGGACTAATTCCAGCCGCTCAATTTCACCATCGCACATCGCGACAAAACTTGCGATACCATCCATACCACCTGGATGATTGGCGATCCAACACTGCGCGATTCAGAAGTTGATTCGAGATTTTTTCTTCCTCGCACAACTTCCTTGTGGAATCGATTACCACTAGCATATACCAGGTATTATTTTTTGAGGACATTATCATTACCAAATAAAAGCTTTAGTAAATATCTCTCTATTAGCAGAAGTCTTCTACACAGTGGCATTATTTTGGTTTCAACTTCCATAGCTCGTATGGGAGTTGAACACATAGCCCCAGAAATAATTCGCAGAGCTTTGTTTTGAATTATGTCTAGTTTTTTTTACACAACTACTATTTGAGTAGGCTAAACAACTGTAGTCGAAGTGGCTTCTGACTATAGATTTATATAGCATACTTAAAACATTGGGGTCTGCACCCCAAGTCACACCAGCTGTTTATCTTACAATATTTAAGCCCTTAAGAGAGTTAGTTATGTGATAGATGTGTAAATCAAAACAAAGTTTGTTATCAATGACAACACCCAGAAATGTATTGTTAGGTACAACTGAAATTGGATGATTATTGTAGAGTATGCCATTAGAGGGAAAATCTTTACTAAAAATCATGGCCTTGCTTTTGTTGGGGTTAATCTGTAAAGCCAACCTGTCATTACAATATATGTAGAATTGATCTAAAGCATTATTTTTACTATTTACAGCTCTATCTACATTATGGTCTGTACAATATATTATAAGATCATCCGCAAATTGTAAAATATTTACACCTATATTTACAAAATTAAGAATTTGACTAGTATATATATTGTAATTCAAATTGCGCAAATACAATTACTACTCTTTAGTTCAAATACAAATTACAATACAAACGAAGATACACATCACGGTCGATCAACAAAAAATGCCTAGCTCGGAAATCGACCCTTCGATAAGTAATCCACTACAACTATCCGACAACGTTAATTAACCGATTACGTAAAAATAACCATCTACCTACATGACGTATATCTCTAGAAAAATTCCCGCTTGCGCAACCTAGGGCGCGGTTTTTCAAATTACCCACTAACCAAAAAAAAAGGCAAGCAACAAACAACAAAGGGAAATAATTTTATTATTACGTACAAAAAAATATTTTGACGTATTACGGACGAGCGTGATTGTAGATACAATTTAAACCAATCAAACCAACGCTCCCTGCTACCAGAATTGTTTAATTTTTATCAAACACTATGGTCGAGATCGACCGGGGAATCGAACCTGGAACCACGCTCTGCTACCAGTTTGTTACGGCCTACGGCTGCTCCCTTAAAGGATCCAATCCTCTGGGGCCCATGAGCAGAAGACTTCCCGAGCAGACGTAGGTCGGGCCTCAATGTGGCCACGTGGAATCTCTCTAATTACACTAAAATATATGGGGGAGCGTTATACTACGGCCAGTCGACCGGAAGGAATTTGGATGTAGCTTACTTACCTATATCCAAGGCGACTGGTCCTCCGGAGTCGGTCAGGTCGCATGTGGTTGTGTAGTGCAAGGGAAAGAAGGTGATGTGATGTGTATCTGGGTGTGACTGATGGTGATATCACGATGCTAACTATAATAATCGCTAATGCGATTAACTAACTTACAGAAGCCACTAACTATCGCGGTGTATAAGGTTACCGCACAAAACGCACACGGAGTTTCTGGATCAAAGGTCGCTACCGTTTCGCGTTGCAACAGTTAGTTCTAGAATATCAGAGGCCACACTAGCTAATATTGCCGAATGCACTTATGCAGATTCTGAGTCAGACACAATGTGTCCCGGGGAAGCTCTCCAGTAGGGATGCGCACCACAAATCCTAGACCGTATTTTTACTGTCCGCGCTTTATTATTCCGAGTTCCCGACAAAATGACCGCGTGCCAATCGTTAGCACTGCGTAAAGACGACTGACTGCCTTTACCGTTCTCAACCCACCGCTCGGCCGACGTCAAACCGGTATGAAAGCTCCGCGCCGAGCGCCCTCTCGCGTTAATTCTTGAAATTAGCGTTTACCGCGAACAAAAAGTGTTACAGATGTTCGCCCAACCATTGCGTTTATATCTGAAATAGTCTTTTTCTTAACAGCATCAAGGCTTTTGTAATTAATGTAATTATCAATGGTTGGATGATTTCTATACCGTTTTAAAGCTTCATAAGTTTTAATAACACTCTGTTCACATGTGTCACTCCACCAAGGTGCTGGAGGTTTACAACGATAGTTATTTGCTTTGACAAACTTTGGCACAGTATCCCTCTTAAGTGTATCGAGCCTTACGATAAATTCGTCATATGACTGTAATGGATTCTCATTATTAACTTCAAAATTAGAAAAAGCAGTTATAAACAGCTCATTGTATTTCGTCCAGTCTGTCTTCTTGTATAAGAATTTTTCAAGGAGAGGATTAATTTGGTATCTATCAACGGACAATAAAACACGAGTAAGCCTAGGAAAATGATCTCCCCATACAATCATCATGCACCCACCATTCGCATAGTGGAGTGATTGGAGCACTACAAAAGCTGACATCAATAGGTATCTATCAACGGACAATAAAACACGAGTAAGCGTAGGAAAATGATCTCCCCATACAATCATCATGCACCCACCATTCGCATAGTGGAGTGATTGGAGTACTACAAAAGCTGACATCAATAGCCGATGGATTTCAGTTAGGATAATTAATAGTAGTGAAGTTACCATTGTTAAGGACACATACGGGGTCGGATTAACCATGTCGGGGCCCTTAGGCAGTGCGATTCTCGGGGCCCCTTTCCAGCCAGTATGAAGGGATGTGCCTAATAGCATCAACAGCATCACCAGACTGATGCTTAACTCCTCATAAATTTACAGTAAAACATTTGTATTCGAACGTAGTGTGCGAGATTATTTATTTTCTTAATATGAGCCTGAAGATCATAGTAACTATCAGACATATTTGACGCATTATCGTAAGTCTTGCCTCTCGCATTTTTTATATCAATGTTATATTGATTTAAAAAAAATTATAGCAACGAATCCTTCCCCTTTGTGACATATAATAGGAATAAATGTAAGAAAACGTTCTGCTACTTCTCCATTTGACGTAACGTCTGATCAGATATCAGTATGAGACATGTTTGGTGTCGAATTGACGCTTATTGAGAAATATTTGGCTTTAATAATTTTATTAACAATGAATTTTAAAACTTTAATTCCCAATATTTCAACAAAATCCTCGCAAATTGTTGAAGACAAATATGACTGTCTTCTTTTCCCAACATTACCATATTTGTGTAAATGCTAACTAGGAACGGATCGTACTCCACGAGTTATTGTAAAATTCCCAAATAGTTGTCATTATATTGAGAACGAAGAATTCATCATCACGAAATGCTAATCCACGGGATGACAAAAATTTAATCTCTGATACTACTCTTTGTAAAACTTTTATTAAATATTCCCTTTCTTAAGTGAATGTCATTTCCAAAGAGGCGTTAAGTCGGCCGTGAATACATCGTCAACTAATCAGTGGCTGCACACATTCTTGAATTCTTTGCGGCGCATTATTCCAATAAGAAAATCCAGTTTGAATTTGCGATTGACTTTGATCTTCGCCAAAAAGAACACATGAAAAGCAGTATAATTTTCCAATAGATGGAGAATACAAGAGCAACTCTCGTTTTAAGTTTACAGCCACTAATGCGTTTCCGAAAAAACATAGATTGAGAAAAAAATCTTTTACTGTCATCATATTGTCGGCTTGACAATATGATGACAGTAAAATCATACTCAAAGTGTTGACATTCGTAAGGATCTCTAGTACACCAAAAATCTGTACTTCTTTGCTAATATTTTGCCATAATTCAATGTCATTCTCGTGTTCTACGCCTAGGTGGACTACGTTTTAGTGTAGTAATTGGACCTCGGCCTCGGCCTCACCTTCCTCTGCACCCGCTAAAGTAGCTGTTTCTTGATCCTGGTCAGTCTGTTCAGAACACTCGCGATTGGCGACTAAATCCGAGTTGGAAAAGGTTTTGCATCTTTAATAGTTCATCACGCTTATTTTGTTGTTCAAGCAGCAGTTTAAGTTTTTCTTAATCACTTAGGTGTTTTTTGTTTACGGGTTCCTTGTTTACGGGTTCCTCCGACATTTTGTTACCTAAAGAAATGGTAAACAACCGTGTGAATGAAAATCGACGCGAGAGAAATAGTAATAATTTCTGTAATACCTATCTACACAAGAAAAACTTTGTCACTCTCGTCGTATAAAAAAATCTAGCACTCTTATCCTAATTCGTAAGTTTTGAAACACAAAGTACAGTAAAACTTTTTAAACTAAATTCACGATCACTCATAAATCTCTACGTAATGCATCCAACGAATCGGGGATTCCCCCAATGTGAATGAAGTCTAGTGCTCACTCAGCTGATCGCTCACCGGCTGCGTTCCGAATTAATACTTTAAGTATAAAAATATCTAGCACTCTTATATCCAAATTCATAAATTTTGAAACAGAGCAGAGTAAAACTTTATAAATTAAATTCATTCACGATCGCAATACTCACAGAACACAAATACAGATCAATCATTTCAAAACTTTTGTATATTATACAATACGCTACATAATGCATCAATATTGTTCGTTATTACTACTCGATACTAGATGGTTATGTTCTGTAAGTATAAAGTTGGTTAGTTAGGATGAGGGATAATAATAAGATTAAGCTTAGAATAGTAGGTATATTCTAAGTCTATGATTAGTTCTGTAAGTATATTTCATCAACTGGCAGCATGCGTCGCTATAACGCAATAATACCTAACGTCATTGAGGATACAAATTTTCCAATTAAATTTTCATTAATTTCAATTATATTCCATTACTTTTGTGCGGGTGCAGGGCCGATGCGGGGCCCCTAGGCAGTTGCCTACTCTGCCTAAAGGTTAATCCGGCCCTGGACACATAGATCAAATTCATCAATTAAATCGTATAACTGATGACCCCGACTTTTCGTGGTCGTACACCCAAATGCCACATGGTGAGCGTTGAAATCTCCAGCCACATACTGGGTGGCGCCGAGGTTATCACGTTAAATAGCACAGCAGTTAATACAAGTTGATATATGTCTGTTAAAATAATAAAATAAACAATAATAAAAGAAAATAAAAAATGCATTTTTCAAACAAAATAAATAGAGTAAAATATTGACAAGAAATAAATCAGCCTTGATATATAGGTTACTGACCTGAAGTGACTTACAAAACGTCGCACGCGCCAGAAAAATAATAATTTATATTAACACCCGATCCCATTTCTTGTCACTTTGCGCGTAGAGAATTATGCCTTAACTTCATTATTTTAAGTAAATTTTTCGCTTGACTTTGTTTTCATACGCCTGCAGCGTGCGTTCCCTTTGTTTTTAATTTCGCGCATAAAATTATGCCTTAAATAGTTAGCCGTAAGTGCAGTTTTTGTTTGATTTTTTCTTTATTTGAGTAGTTAGGTTTGATAACCTTTAAACTACCTATATTCGCCTTGAAATGGCATGGGTCTTTGACCTTCTAGAATTCATCAGGTGATATCTGTATGCATTTACATGATGTTATTTAATATTGAAACGAAAAAAATGCTACCGCGGCTAATATATTAATTGTTATATATTTTTTTAGTTGTGTATGTTTAAAGAAATTTATGTAGCATACGTCTTTTCATTTTATGTGATAACTTTTTCGTCACTCCGTATATTGGCTTAGGCAAATCTCTAATTATATCACGCAGTTTACTTATTCTGAAGTTACCATTCGAGGGTGGGTAGTATACACATAAAATCGTTAATTGTTTACCACTTACATATAACGATAATGCCACAGTCTGAATGTCTTGGTAAAATCTGGTTTGAATAATATTATTTAAAATACGGTTTGATCAAAATTGCTACTCTACCGTGCTCATTTTGGGCGTTATGATAGTGGGAATTATATCCCGAAATTTTAAAATGCTGAGTATCTTTCAGCCAAGTTTCATTGAGTAGACAGATATCAACATTTTGCTCAGGTAAAAATTTAGACAGTAAGGGTTTTTTCCTATGTATACTTTAAATATTGTACTGAGCTATACATAACTGCTGTATGTTCTGTACTGTACTGTCCATTAATGTGCAAGATTTTTTAAAAGTAAGTCTTTAATGAACAGTGTAGTCACAGGTTCATTATCTGTTTTATTACCCAATTCAACTAAAGTGTGGACCATTGCCATCAGAATATTCTTATTGTTTGCAAACGTATAATAAAATAGTATAAAACTCAAGTTCCGCAGAGTGCGTGACCGAGCAACTATTTTACAATTATTATTTTTTTAAACACTTTAGTTCGTTGATGTAAATAATGGATTCCTGTGATAGAAACATCACGCAAAGATGCAAACAGCCTAAAGGTGTAAGCAGTCATAGCAGCTACAAGAACAATTCCTTAAACATCTCTTCAAGCTTTTATCTTTCAGACAGCGCACAAAGCTTACCAGATTTATCGAAGGCATTGCTTAGTCATGAAGTGGAAGAGTTGAGAAGTGAAATAAAAAAACTAAGAATGGACTTACAAAGAACCCAGGATGAGGTTGACAACTTGAACTTAGAAAACCACACTCTTCAAGAAATAATTACTTCTCAAAAAACTAAAATGGAAAGACTTAAATTACTATGTTCAGATTCTTGCAGTATTAACAACAGTAAATTATCCTCAAAAAAACGCAACAAATCTATGAAATCGAAGTGTGGCTCTCTAAAAACTATCTTAAATTTAAACGAGAGTTATAGCGAATTGAATATCAACCTTGAGAACACTACTGTGACTCCGATTAAGCACACTCAACATAAGGAGAGGACATGCAATTCTCCTACAGTTGACACGCCTAAGCGAAACAAAAATGATGAATGTGAAGTAAATAATCAACCCATGACAGAGTCACAGTCAACACCAGTCCCCTCAACAGTAAACCCAATCGTTAATAAAACAATATGTTATAGAAATAGAGTTCTAATATTTTCGGACGGACATACACGTATGAGAAATATACTACAAAATTTAATAGGATCCAACTTCATCGTGTCCACTTTAAGTAAACCTGGTGCAACGACAGACAAACTACTTGAGTCATCTCTTGAACTATGTAAAGACTATAATAAATTCGATTACGTTGTGATTGTTTGTGGTAATAATGATAGGGACCCATTAAGACTACAGTCAACCCTATATTTTCATTTGGATAAATTAGCACACACGAATGTGCTACTTTGTAACACAAAAAGAGGTAGGTTCTTAAGTGAGATAAAGCTTTGTGAAACATTCCACTACATCTGTTCCCAGTTTAGTCACAGTATATTTATAAACGTGGTTTATAAAGTCCCATATGCTTCATTCTTTGTGATACTATGTAGATTAGTTCTGCGAGACATATTGCATCTAAATTATAAATATAATTATAACCAGTACATCGAGTCTAAGAAAAATATCAAAAACACAGTATCAACTTGCACGCAGACAGATCTGTTACTGCAACCTAATTTATTATCAGTCGAAACTCAAACGGAAAATCATTTATTTCGAGACTGATAACTTTACGATACTACACAATAATATACAAGGTATGAGATCAAAAATTTGTGATTTAGAATTGTTAGTAGATTCAAGAAACATTGACGTTCTTTGTCTAAGTGAAACATTCTTTCGAGATAAAAATGCAGATATACTACAGTTATCAAACTATAAAATGGCAACTTATTTCTCAAGAAAAAATAAATCTCGAGGTGGTGTATGTATTTATGTAAAAAACTCAATCAACTACAAAAAAATTGATTGGATTTCTGAACTACCTGTTGAAAATCACTTTGAGTGCTGTGGTATAATAATTCCAGAAACAAATTGGTATATATTATGTATGTACAGAACGCCTAACAGTAATATTAGTCTGTTTATTGAAAAACTTGAGGTATTGTTATTTAAACTTACTATCAGATTAAGATCCATGAATAAAAAAATATTTATTCTGGGTGACTTTAATATAGACACTCTAGTCTGTTCCAGCAAAAGCGAGTTATTTAAAAACACTTTGAAAAAATATAATTTGCACCTAACCTTAAATGAACCAACTCGATTAACATCACATTCTGCAACATGCATTGATAACATCATCACAAATAATCGGAAATACAAAGTGGAAATATGGGATTTGGGTATATCAGATCATACAGGCCAAGTCATAAAGATACCGTGTAGTGTAAGTTTCAGAGAAAAATACTGGTACAAAATGAGACGTAACATAAATTATTACATTGAAATATTTTTAAAATACATCTCTCAAATAAAATTTGATGACGTGTATCACTATAAGGATGCAAACGGTGCTTATGAAGAATTTATTCATTTATTTAAACTTGTATTTGATCTTTGTATTCCAACTGAAAAAGTTAAAATATGGTATAAAAAAGATACATCCTGGAAAACCAAAGGTATCATAGTCTCAAGTAAAAGTAAACGTAAAATGTACCTTCAAACAAAATACAGTGGCTCGCAGGAACATAAAATTAAATACGTTCACTGCTGTAAAATCCTAAAGCGAGTAATAAAAGAGTCTAAAAGAATTTCAAATGCCAAATTTATCTCATCTAGTACAAACAAAACTAAAGCCACATGGGCATTAATTAAACGACAAACCCAAAGTACAAATATCCTTCAACCTACAATAGACTACATAGTGCAAAACGAAAATGTCATAAAGTCACCTATAAAACTAGCAAATTCTTTCAACCATTACTATATTAACCAAAACAGTAACACATTAATATCAAACAACTATAAACCACAACACAGTTCTAACTCGAAAAGTATGTTCCTTTATCCGGTAGATAAATGTGATATAATAAACATAGTTAAAAAATTAAAAAACAAACCCAGCTACGGATATGATAATATACCCATTAAAGTAATCAAAGAAAGCATACCTTTTATTGCTGACCCGCTTGTACATATCATAAACGTAATGTTGGAAACGGGAGAATTTCCTAATAATTTAAAAAAAGCTCTCATAAAACCACTATATAAAAAAGGATCGCAGCACGACATAAATAACTATAGACCAATTGCACTGTTACCAAGTTTTTCGAAAATATTTGAAAAAGTAATATATATTAGAATCACAAAATTTTTGGAAATTAATAATATTTTAAATGTAAACCAATACGGATTTCAAAAGAATAAAACTACATATCTGGCAATATATAAATTATTTAATAACATTTGGCATAAAATCAATGAAAAAAACCAATGTGCTGCTCTTTTCATTGATATGTCAAAAGCATTTGACTGTGTAAAATATGATATTCTGTTAAATAAATTAGAAGGCATAGGAATAAGAGGACTAGCACTTAAATTAATAGAAAATTATTTAAATAATAGAATGCAAGCAACAGTTATAGAGATATATAATGAAACTACAAAAATGGTGGAGGTAGTTAAATCTGAATTTGAAAATGTAATACTGGGTGTACCCCAAGGCAGCATATTGGGGCCCTCTTTATTCCTATTATATATTAACGAGCTCCCAAACATAATAACCCACCTATGCGTAATGTATGTCGATGATGCAACTATATTTATTGCTAATGATGACTCAAATAATATTGATTATGAAAAGGAAATAAACAAAACATTGATAACAGTTACTGATTGGTTGCAGTCAATAAACTTGAAAGTAAACCTATCAAAAACCAAACTTATACAATTTAGAAATTACAAAAGTATACCTGCCAAACTAAATATAACCGTGACTGATATAGCTGTCGAAGAAGTAAAGAGCATAAATTTTCTAGGAATCGAAATAGATCAACATCTAAACTGGAAGGCACATATTGAAAAAATAAATAAAAAGATATCCAGTGCATGTTACGCATTGTCCATCCTGGCAGAGACTACAAATGTAAGTGTCACTAGAAATGCCTATTTTGGAAGCGTTTATCCACTCCTAACTTATGGTATCATATACTGGGGAAACTCAACAAATGTACAATCCACATTCGTTCTCCAGAAAAAATGTATTAGAACAATATATAATATGCATAGTACCGAATCGTTAAGAGATATTTTCAGAACGAAGGGTTTCCTAACATTGACTGGAATCTTTATCCTGGAATTATGCCTATTTGTAAAAAACAACATGCAATATTTTAATTTGAAAGCTGATTTAAAGAAAAACCATCGCGAAAAATATAAATATGATATAAATTTACCTATTATTAGAAATATGATCTATTTTAAAAGTACCTATATTACTGCTATCCGTGTATACAATCAGTTACCACTAGCTATTAAGCAATTAAATGGAAATATGTTCAAAACAAAATTAAGGAAATTGTTAATTGAAAATGTTTTTTACAATCTCAATGAGTATTTTAGTAAAAGTAATGTTAGTAAGTAGTTAATTTTAAATTTATTTTTCATTGTTGCATATCCGACATGGGTAGACTGTTGAAACTAAAACTATATGTTTTTCTATTAAGATCATATTGTACACAGTTATGCAATAAATGTATCTTTATCTTTTATCTTTCTTTATCTTTAATTTGAGCTTTAAGTTTTGTTTGGTTCAAGTTGGGTTCAGGCACTGTTTTATTTACATTATTTACAATTTTTACATTTTTATTTAATGTATGTACATTTTGGCTTATTGATGGTAGGGTCTTAACAATGCTGCTCGACTGTGCAGGTAAAGACGGAAAATCAGATGACGTAATTGTATTAGCCACAGAGGCATAAGTGGTGCTACCCTTTTTTTCAAGTATTTTTTTCATTTTTATTGGGCATGATTTGGAAATGGCCAGGTGAGGGCCACTGCAATTTACACAACACAGATTCTCTTTTTATCGCAGTCTCTGAAATTATGCTCCCCAGTAAATATCGAGCAACGTTGTTTACCATTACAAATTTTTCCAGGGTGGTTGAACTTGAAGCACCGAAAGCATTGCTGCAACGGCGAGACATATTCAAACACCCTGAACGAAAATAGGTCATATTGGATGTTCTCGGGCAGAACATTTGATAAGAAAGTTATACTGACAGTCTCGGGACCTACAGTACTTTGACCGACTTTTTTCGTGAATCTTCTCACTGAAATAATTTCATAGATCGAAGACAGTTTTGTATATAAATGCTTGTTCGAAATGTTGGTAGGCACATATCGGATGATTCCAGTTTTTTCTATCTGCGCTGCAGGAATATGCGCCTTCAAGTTGTGCTTTGTTAAAATTTGTGATGAAATTATTTGCAGTGTTGTATTGGTTAAGAACAACTGCAATTTTGTTGGCATTAACTCTATGTAAAGCTACCACACCTTTCACCTCCGAAGTAAAAATATGATTTAAATAAACTGGGCTTTTATTTCCAAGTTTAACCTGTTGGTCCTGGCTTTCAACAAAAACTTTGAAGTCCGTATTTGTACATTGTTCAGGATAAAGTCTCAGATAACCTGGCTTAAAAAACGGAATAAAGTCATCCTCACCGCCGCCTACTTCAGGTCCACATTCCTTCGTACCTCTTTTACGAACAATTTTGAATCGTTTCGGGGTTCCACCTGGGTCCTCCGGTTCATTCATTTTAATAATTAACAAAATGTACAATTATTTACACAGACTAAAATATTTACACAGAATATTTTAACGAAAAATAGTAAAAATAATTAAATCGACCGCCACGTTTGGAGTTCCCGCCTCGACCCTCATCAAAATTGACAATGATTTAAAGGTTGCCAGAATAAAGGAAAAATGTTGCCTTATAATAAACAGTAGAAATAAACAGACGTTCCCGAGCTGTAGACAAACCTAGAGACAACTTTATCAAATAATCAGACTTGTTCATTATTCACCCCGCGATTTCTATTCACCCCATTTTACGGTATGTGTTTTAGTATAACAATATAAAAATAGGTACCTATTTGCCAAGTTAGAAAACTGATAACTACGTAAATACCTAGGTAGTAGGACTTAGGACCACATCTGTTTTATGGTATATGGGTAAATATTGACATTTTCTGTAAGTTTAAACTAATAAAACACAAAATAATCATCGACAACCTCGAGATGTGGATTACGAGTAGGTACCTAGTATTTTTTATCGCCACCCATATTAGGTAAGTATTAAATGAAACACACAAACTTTCAGTTAGGTTTAAGTTGGTACAAATACGTACATAGGTATTTGTTCAAACTTAAACTTAATGCTTACCGAGGAGAGTAGGTACCTAATGCTTACTAAGAACATAGGTACGTACCTTTTCATCTTTATTCCAGGAGTTTCAGCAGCCGTAAAATCCTGATTCTTCATGAAATATTGTGCCACCATCAAGCTATCCACTCTTGGCAGATTGTCCGATTGTCCTTTTACAAAACCTTCTTCTATTCTAGCACTACACGTTTCAATTTAGTGTAATGGCATTTAGAGGATAATATTATATCTTTGAAATACAAGGAGAAACACTATAAGTAACAGGAATACAAAGACGATCGAAAGAAAACGAATCAAGACCCGCGTAATTTGGTCAAACCGCACCGGACCGAGCACCGCGTTGGTGTCGCGGTCGCGGTCTGCGGGGGTGTGACGTCATAATGTGAGCGTGTGTAATCTCTGAAATTCAAAAATGGGCTTAAACTTCTCGTCGTTATAACTTCGGAAATATTGCATGTATTGAAGTGAAATAAAAACTAATGTAATGTACATGATCTTTGCTACGATTTTAATAGTATTTAGGAGTAATATTTTGACCCTTTTGTGTTCCCCATTGATGCGTCGTAGATTTTATCATAAAACATTTAAATTCAATATTATTATTTTAGGTAATAGGTATAGGTGTATAATTATTATATTTTATTGTATTCGTTTCTCTTTACTATTAGGGTTGTAGATTTTTGATTGTGGATGTCGGATTATTTTAGGATTAAGAATTATTTATAAACTAAAATAAATTTATAAAATAAAATGATTCATACGTGTGCTGTGAGAGATTGCAAGTCCAAATCCCGCACAAGGAAGAAAGGTAAATACATATTGTTATTATTTTTATATTATGTATATTTTGTTATTTTATGCCAAATTGCCAACGTAAAAAAATGGCAGACGTAAAAAATAGGTACTAGTCGCTGGGCATTACTGTTTCGAAGTTTGATTTTTTTTCTTCATCTAAGTCGTGTAGTTGGACAGGCTAAGGTTTTAGACCATACTATAGTGCCTCGTCTTCGTTCTTTTGAAGTTTTTCATAAAATATTAAGATTTAGGGGTAAATTTTTAGGTTTGTCAATTTTTGGTGGTAATTAAGAAAATAGCATTTATTTTTAATCCAAGATGGCGGTCATTTTTTAATATATGTATGATATAAATGTCAATTTCAAGGTTTATTGGGGTGATAATTACGAAAACGGCATCCATTTTCATATCCAAGATGGCGGACATTTTTTTAATAATATGATATGGGTACCAATTTCGAGGTTTCTTGTTCATTTTTAAATCCATGATGGTGGACATAATTTTTTTAATATTATGGATGTCAATCTCGAGGTTTCTTAAGGTGTCAATTACGAAAACGGCATCAATTTTCATATCCTAGATAGTTGATTTTTTTAATAATACAATATGGATGTCAATTTTAAGCTTTCTGGGGGTGATAATTATGAAAATTTATTAATAAGTATTGTATTTAAAAATTTCAGATACAAATTATGGATGGAAGTTATTGGAAGACCTGATTTAGTTGGAAGAACTTTCGAAAGCCTAAAGAATCAATTATAAAATAAAGTAATAATTCAATGTCTGTAGTCATTGTAACGTTAATAATAATATTATGGATTTGATGTCTAGCTAAGAGTATAAGAACGATTTTATGTAGCGAAATTGAGGTATGACCACATATCGAGAGCAGAGCACTCCCTCACTTTTGAGTACTTTCAGTAAAAATCTAAGAACAAATTGTTACTTATTTTTTATATTAGTAATCATACTGTTGATGATGTTGTAGATCTAAAATAAATAATTAAATTAGTAAAAGTTGTTAATTTGTGACAACCCTAACCTTCATACGCTATCTAGACGTTGTCGGCATTTACCACACGATCAAAGGCGTCGTCCTACTGTATGTTTATTATACTGTGGTATTAGGGTATATTATTTTATTAGGATTAGGAGTTATTCTTATAATATAATTAATATGTTATTATTGTGTGGTAGATTCTCTTTACTAATGTGGCTGTAGAAATTTTATGCGTAAACGGCGCAATGGTGCCTCATACTATCGTACCAATTATTGGTGACGAAGCTTGCTCATTCCGAGCCACAGCATACATATTATATGATACTCAAGTTATGGCTCAGGAGGTACGTGAAGAAATATTAAACCACGTGATGGAGCATTGGGACGAGTTTTCCATCATGTTCCACGACAGAGATAGGAATAATTTTAACACCTCTGCTGACTACTATGCCGAAATGTCTCAACCTTAACATATGGTGGTTTGTGCGAATTAGTAGCTGCAGGGCAGATTTTCCCTTGTGTCTTTGAGGTTTATCATAATGGTATTTTATACGAGTAATTTGGTGGAGAAGAAAACCCCGTACATAGATTATGCTTTAGTACTTCGCATGATCTCTCTAATGAACATTTCGACGTTTAGCTTCCTGTAGATAATATGTCGGATTCAGTTTCTACTTCTCAGATTGAAAGTTCTTCTACTTCTCAGATTGAAAGTTCTTCTACTTCTCAAATTGAAAGTTCTTCTACTTCTCAAATTGAAAGTTTATCTACTTCTGAGAAAAAGAAGCGTCGCCAGGCTAGATATACTAATAAAACTATAAAAAAAAACAACTCAAGAATGCCAGTATTAGAAATTTAATCAATAAAACACAAAAATCCAGAAATACATCGTGTTATAGTCATGACTTAGCAGCAAAACAATTCAGAGTCTCACCGTACTGCAGTAATGACTTATCAGCAAATAAATCCAGAGTCTCACCGTACTGCTGTTATGACTTACCAGCAAAATAACCCTTAGTCTCACCGTGCTACAGTCATAACTTACCAGCAAAATAACCCTGACCCTCACCGTTCTGCGGCGCAAATTATCAACACAGTAATCCAGAACTGAGCAGCTGTTTCTAGGCATGAAAGGAATAATCCAAGAAAACGATCAGAAAGACAATTACTTCCATGGAAAGTAAAAGCTTTATCTGGGCTGATGTATGATCCTGAATTATCTTATGAAACTGATAAAACGGTTATTCTTGGTGCTATGAATCAAAAATGTATACACTGTTCTTTCAAGTGGAAAGAAGAAGCCTCTGGCATGAGGTGCGCCGGTGGTAAAGTGAAGCTTTCTGCTTTTGAGCCCTTGCCAGAACCTCTTTATAGCTTGATTATGGATCTTCATCCAGAGCATGCACATTTCAAGGATCGTATTAGGAAGTAGAATGGCTGCTTTCAAATAACCTCCTTTAGGGCAAAAATAATAATAGAAGATGGTTATTTGCCCACTTTTAAAGTGCTAGGACAAGTTTATCATTTGGTTGGTAGCCTATTACCTTTAACTCAACAAGAGCCTAAATTTCTGCACATTTTTTTTCATTGGTGAGGACGGAAGAGAGGCAAGTTTAAGATGCAACAATTTTCCTGATGTAAAACCAAATCTGGTTAAACAATTGCAAGCAATTTTGCACGACAATAATTGGAGGAATGCATGGCTCTAGAGATATCCTCATACATTTCCTCCACCTCCTCATCGAGATGTGCCGAGGTTGGTGCGTAAACCTGTATGACCTTCAGCGAATACCGTTTGGTGGTTCTGAGTATAAGGTACGCAACCCTTGTCGACACATTCTCAATCTTTACAATTTTGTTGACGGGAGACTTGTGGACGATAAATCCGACACCTTCTTGGAACAGATGCCCTCCTGGTAATGGAACAAGTTGCTGGATTCGAGGATTACCATGTCCTCACCCTCTCTTCGGACCTTAGATAATCCTATAACATTCCAGCGTAACGTGTCTCTTCTTCCAGCTCCAGGATCTTCTCGTCAGTGCGTTAATGTTGCCAGGCTGAGTCGTCTTAGTTGGCAACCGAACTTATGGCGCGGTGGGGGTGCTAAGAACCGGAGATTCTTAGCACCCCCTGCCACGCCGTTGTCATGGTCGCCACCGTAGAAAGAAATAGCGTGGTCGCCATGTACTGGGGGCCGTCTCTATGTACTTTAATCATGTGGGGTATATTGCTATAGTTACCACGCTTGGTGAGCGGGTTGGCAATCGCGGTTTTTTTATTGTTATTTTGCTGTTACCAGAAAGATGCTGCTGCCCATCTTCTACCTCAGTTTCCCTCTGTCGCGTCTTACGACACCCACGGAAAGATATGGGGTAGTAGGTATTCGAACCCGCCACGAAACGGGGTTTGTACCCCGGTTGGGAATACGGAGTATCGGCCCGAGAGAACACCTGTGTCTCGGTGAGAAAAAGCAAGGCCGGCTTCGCTCTTCCAGATAGTGGAAGACGGTCTTAAGATGTGAATAAAGTTCCTTGATGTTGCACAAATTCACGGTTAGCGTTCTTCCCCGAATCAAGTTCGAGTTTCGAGTCCCGGTTCCCATCCGTGCTACAGCAAAAGATGCTGCGTGGCGTCACCACGTAAAAATTTTTTTTTTAATCTGTGTGGAGTCTCAGTCCAATACATCGGAATTTGGAGTTTGGCGAAAACTTAACCGACGCGGCGGCGGCTGCTCTTTAAATCACTCTTTAAAGTGCTAAGCTAAGCTAAGCTCACTAATTAAAGAGGATTTTGATATGTAAAAGTGGTGCAATTTTGTGTATTATTTATTTATTTTATTTATTTAAAACTTCATATACACATGTGGTATATAGGCGGACTTAATGCCGAAGGCATTCAATATACTATTAGTGGAAACGGTGAAACAAATGCTCCGATGGTGATATGAATCTCAAGATAAGGCGTCTGTCTGCTTAGGCGCCTTGAGATACTATCGCCAACTGTCTGCTGACTCAAGTTGCCGTCAAAACTTCTAAAAACAACGCAATTTGACGCATAACATATTGTAAAGCAGTGTACTATAAAGGATTATTATCACTTAATACTAAAAAGAGATACTATCGCCAACTGTCTGCTGACTCCAGTTGCCGTCAAAACTTCCAAATACAACGCAATTTGACGCATCAACATATTGTAAAGCAGTGTACTATAAAGGATTATTATCACTTAATACTAAAAAGAGATACTATCGCCAACTGTCTGCTGACTCAAGTTGCCGTCAAAATTTCTAAAAACAACGCAATTTGACGCATCAACATATTGTAAAGCAGTGAAAAATTATTATCACTTAATACTGAAAATCTATAAAAACAACGATCCCGAATGAAATGAAGACGTGGCTTAAAGGACAAGCATCCAAGCCAAAAAATCTTAATTTAAAAAACGCAGGTACGCATATTAGTCTGTGTCTTTTTATTAGCTTGCTACATAACGAGTTTGAATCGACGAAATTTTACAAAAATCGGATCGCATCCGATTGACAGATGTCACTTTTTTTTTTGGTTCACAGAACAATTATTTTTTAAGTTTATTTATAAGAAATAAAGTAAAATCTAAAAAAAAATATTATGATTAGTCTCGTTACTAAATTACGAGAATTAAGATTAGTTTATACGAGAAATAAGATAATTTACTTCAAATGACTACTTTTCGCCTTTATGCTACTTTACCACTAACCTCTATATATGGACTGACTTTACACCGTGACATAATGAGGCGATTTGATTTTCGCCATTTTGGCGCTGACAGCACAAGTGAACGTCCACGAAACTAATAATAGAGATAAGACAGTGTTGACAAAATATATCGATAAAATTTCTATACCCAGGTCTACCCGTAACGTCCATTCTATTTATGGATCATATTAATATAATATCATACAATAAATAAATGTACAAATAATACCTAGGCCTTAGACGCAAGCTTTTTACCTCATATAAAAACAAGATCGACGCTGCGTTGGTCTATCTATTTTGTTCCGGGTTTCAAATGAGGAAATGCCTACGCATACCTGCTTCACGGAGGCAAGAACGAATTATATCAGACTCGCACCTACTAAAACCCCACGATGTTCTACCTAGGCCACACATTGGCAGGGCCACGGAAACGATTTCAAACACATCCGCGGGCCCACCAGCGCGGACCCCTCCTTAGTTGATAACTTCTCGTCCCCCTTTTCCTTCTCAGATAAGGTGCACCAGGAACACAAGGCGTACTCCCCTTCGCGACCTCTTACTCCACCTGCACAACGGACTCCTCTAACCCGATATGTGAAGGCCAAGGAGCCAGGAAAAAGCAAGCACTCGGAAGGACCAAGTGGTATAGACCCGCCAAAGGCGAGTCGAGTGGCACATCGCCATACCAACAATCCTCTTCCCCTGCGACTCCACCTCGCCTGCAGCAATAAAGAGAGAGGTATCTCTCGCCACAGTCCACTAACACACATCCAAGGGCTCGACAAGCCCGCTCAGAGTGGCCACCTTGGGCCAACCATTCACTTCGGGCCAGCCATGTGAGTCGCCCTACGTTTAGCATGGTATATTATTGACTTTGGCCTGACCATTGGTCTGACTAACTACATTCAATTATGGAATTTGAAGAGTCCCTTGTCAAAACCGGGAACTGACTCAAACATGAAAAAATAAGGGAATGTTTGTGTGAGATTTCTTAAACGTGTGCGGAATCCTAAAACAAGCATTGTTTTAGGATATAACTTCGTTTGTTGCTACCATTTTGCGGTAAAGTGAATAAAAAAAGACATTTAATTTCACAATATTTATGTAAAACATTAAAACTTTATACAATGCTGTTATTTTAATATGTACCTTAATCACTATCACTATCTTCACCAACAGTAAAATCATAAGGCCGAAACTTTTTTCTGAACGCTGCCACATGGGCGTCTTCCTCTTCGCGACTTATAAGGCACTGTCTCCAATCTGCCTTATCTTCGCAATTCAATATGGGCGGACTGGACAGAACGTCTCTGTAATAAAAAAAAAGCAATATTTCAAATATTCTAATTTACTGGTTAACCGTCAAGTACTGGACACAAGCCTATCCCATAGAAGAGGAGTTCGTCATAATCGCCAAGCTTGGTTTCGACATTTCATACCTTTGATGCTGCTTCCCATCCCTGTCTGTATATTTTACATCTGTTATATTCTATGTGGTGCCATATGGTAGAAATTAAGACATACCAATGTTGTGGTCTTAATGTCTATAGTGCACCATTATATCATCTCATGGTTATTGCAAGAGGCAAATATGGGAAAAACCAGGAAAAATAACGACCTGTGACCCATATAAAAAATTAGATAATATTTCGCCAAATAATATATATATTGCAATGTGGCAAGTACATATAAAATTTTATGTTACATTTACTATTTTCATAACATAATGCTTTGTTATCTAGTGAAAAGGAAATTTTAATAGCAGACTATAAAGTGACATGCCAAAATTTTATTTATAAATCGAACAAATATCAAATAATATCAGCCTTGAAAGCCGCGTTGACACGATCAAAGTCTGCTTTGACAAAGTAACAACAAAGCTTTGATCAAGGTTCACTTTGATACCAGTTGACACATATGACACATAGTTTAGACATAGTTAGACTTGGATCAGTTTGTTAATTTTTACCGTCCTTCGAAAGTAACAACAACACCTATAAAAATATGTCTGACGACATAGATTTGTTACTAGGCAGTGTAGAAATTATCGCAGACTTGTTAATACAAGAGCTAAATGAGTAAAGAAGAACGCGTAAAGAAGAAAAACCCGCAAAACCCAAAATATTTTTTTTAAATTTTTCTTGAGTTTTTTTTTACATCAATTGACTTAAAAAGTAGAACACAGTCCAAGTCTACTATGATTAACGCCCACATCAAAGTGCGCTTTGATTGTTCGTTTACACGATCAAAGTAGCGTCAAAGAAGTCATCAAAACCACTTTGTCAAAGCAGACTTTGATCGTGTTAACGCGGCTCAAGGGTATATTTCACAAAAATTACATATAGAAATACAAATGCAGTGATATACTTAATAACATCAATAGGAGATGGTGTATTCTCCAATCGAACATCAAGAAAAACTATAAATATATTGATTACCTGCCAAATTGCAGAGGAAAATGTTGTTTGGTTTTCGCGAAAATCTGATCGCCTGTGGGTAACTCCGCATGGAAGTAAGGAGCACCTGGCAACACCACTTGTGCGATATCCGCAAATGGCGGTAATACTTCCATTTGTATGCTGTTTATGCCAGCCTCATCCTGCAACATATTTTGTTTTAAATACAATGGGCATGTTTTTGGAACAAAGTTCCTTATCGGACGGCACTAACACTAATTTGGCGGATTAGTAGGCGAGGCGAACTAGGTGAGAAAAAGTGCAAGATTTTACCGTCACGACCCATTCTGACGTAGTGTAGACGGCCTTGGCGGCTATAAGGAAGCGAGATGGAATAATATCCATCTCCTTCGCACTTTTTGTTATCGTGCCATGAAAGAAATATTATTTTATTTTAAATGACGCTTCATTTCAATAGACGCTAATAATTCATTTATTTGTATTTCTTAATCAATAATATAATATGTTTATCAATAATAATGTACTACAAAACGAACTTCATTCCAACCGAGTGTTCCACGACACTCACGCATGTTTTTTTTAATCAAAATATACTAGCAATACTACTAATATTACTACTATTTAACCACTACGGGTAAGCTGAAAATGCTTGTGTTAGAAGCGGTTCACGACAGTAGTCGAATGGCGGATTCAAACTCACAACCTTTAGAGTTTGTGGTCCGCATTCTACCATAAAGTTACTGACGCTTTATTAAATAACCATTAATACATTATTTTAACAGAAATCTTTAAGGTGGTAGAGGCACACTCTCAGAATATCAGCTTAATGTAGAAAACCAGAGACCTTTCTTACTGGTAGCGATTCTATATTGGTCCTCAACACATTTTCATTTACATTTTTAATTAAAGATAGATGTAGGTGTATATGGATCACAGACTTCACTTACAATCAGGTGGACTGCGGCACGCTTGACACCCATATTTAAAAAAAAAACGCGTGGATGTAATTAGAACAGAACAACCAAGTTTTAAGACCCTACTGAAAGTGGTAAATTTAAAATATATATATATATATATATATATATATATTATAAAACTGAAGTGGCAAAAGAACTTACAATCCACTTGATAGTAAGTGGCTACTACAGTCTATTATCATCTGCAGCCAAACTCAAACACGGAAGGCTACAGGTGCGTCTTGTGACATATGAGGGCTAATATATAATACCTTACACCTTGGAATTGTACTGGTTCTCTGTATAGTTCAGACCGGACCACAGCAGTGCAAACACTGCTATTTGCTATAGAAATATGTAAAAATGTGATACCTCCCAAACGGGCTTCTAGGCAGAAAAGGCGTCATAGTTTTAAAGCTACTACCCAATTTTTATCATCAATGCACAAAATGAAAGAATACTATTAACTAAAACTACTATTAGTATTAATAAACGTTCCTCAGCTCAAGTGCAGGCACTTAAGAATAATCTTGAGGTTATGATCTTAATAATAACCATACCTCAAGTTGCGGCTTACAAGATCCCAAGTACAGTGTCTTGAGGAACTCATCTCAGTAACTGAGATACTGTTTTTGTGTTTTTTTTTTTTGAAACAGAAACAGACACAGAAACTTTTTATTCAATATAGATTATAAATAATACTTATTGAAAGTCACTCTTTTCTTTAATTACCACTTGTTCAAAAAAACCTCTGTTCTGGGAAGAACTAACAACAAGAAACTCAGCAGGACTTTTTTTTAAATAACAGCTTACAAACATGTAAGTTGCACAATTAACAACAAAACAAATTAGAAATAGCTTGGAAACGATCACCTCATTCCCAGGGGTTATTATCATCCATAAATTCCTTAATATTGTAATAACCCTTTTTATACAAACTTAGTATAATAAAGTTTTTGAACTTTGAGCAGGTCTAATTTTGTATATTTTCTGGAATTTTGCATCGCCCCAAGAATGAATTACTGACTCGGTGGAGTTACAGAATGAATATCACTTATTTTTGTAAGACTACTTTTATTTTTGTGTACGTACATTACATTTTCATAAATGTATTCAGAGGCCAAAGTTAATATATTAATTTCCTTAAATTTTTAAATAATAATTTCTCTTATGACCCTCTTCTGTAAAACAAACATAATTTCAGTGTCAGCTGCGTGTCTCCATAGCAAATTACCATACGACATTATGCTATAGAAATAGCTAAAGTAAACTAGTCTAGCAGTTTCAACACAGGTAAGATTTCTAATATTTTTATATGCTGCAGAACTAATTCTCCTTGCT
This sequence comes from Parnassius mnemosyne, assembly GCA_963668995.1. NCBI lineage: Eukaryota > Metazoa > Arthropoda > Insecta > Lepidoptera > Papilionidae > Parnassius > Parnassius mnemosyne. Next base: position 23,204,702 of record CAVLGL010000068.1, read on the forward strand.
AGTTTCGCTATATGGGGGCTCCATTGAAGCTTCGCGTCTAGTGTGATTCCAATAAAAATGGTGGTATCGACAAGACTCAGCTCCTCCCCATTTAAAATTACATTAGTATTTAATGGGCTGGTTCTTTTCTCGCTCAAAGGCTAAGTATAGCCATTCAGCGGGGAAACGCAGCCAGCGTTCTTGGCACGATACCGCGGGGAGTAGGACTATATGATAATTAAGTTTATAGTTTTAGTTTTTTTTTAATTATTGTTACAGTTTTTAATATTGTATATAATAAAATATTGTATATTATGTTGTATTTGATTGTTTGACATTTGGAGTCATGAATTTCATACATTTCGTTTTAGTGTCTGTTACGGACGGCGAAGGGAGCCGCCGCCCGGTCGCCCCTTCATACCCCGTTGCACCCCGCACACCGGCAGCAGATCACGCGATGTCGCCGACCAATCAGCGCGCGGCATCGCCTCACGACGTTACTCACATACTGAGACGCTCTCTTGCGAGATATAAGAAGGGCGTTTTGGTCTGTGAGCTGTTCATTTCGGAAGCGGCACTCGAAGACAACAGCAAGAGAAAAATCATCAAGAGAAATCAAGAGATACTCCATTGAAGATTGAAGAGTGAAGACTCCCCTCTCTGTATATAGTTTATTAGTGCCGCATTTGTAAATATTTGAATACAGTATAGTCTACAGTAACATCTTTCCTTTAAGCAGTCCCTAGCGTAGTAATTAGTCAGTCAACCAGTTTTATACATTAAATTCATACAGTCCACTACAGTCCCTAATAGTGCCATTTAAATGCAAATTATTAACATTGAACCAATGTACTAATTTAGATATAGCATTATTTACTTTGGTCATATTTTAGTAATTGTCGTGTTAATTTGAAAATTAGAGAAGTGTCATCAGCAAATAATACTATATCATAGTTATCCCCTACTATTTAAGGTAAGTCATTAATATAAACAAGAAACAGAAAGGAGCCGAGAATTGAGCCTTGAGGCACGCCCATTTGTACCATCAACCCGAAAGATGTTTATTAACAGGTTCCCTTTCCGCGATATAGACACAATAGTAAAACAATTTAAATGCTCATATATGATTCATGGGACAGGGAAAGGGTTAATTAGCAATAACCTTAAGATGATGATATCGTAATGAGGGCGTATCAAAAGATTACGCAATTGAGTTCGTCATTGAGGAACGTTTATTAATACGGGCCTTAATGTACATGGAATAAATGTACACTTCATATCATCACTTACCTGAAAAACTTCTAAAATCTGTGATTCGCATACTCGAGGCACAGGCACGCACTGTATCTGCATATGCGTCGTCCGAAAGTTCCTTTCAAAGAAAACTACAAGCTTATCCATTGATGCGTAAAATTCTTTCAAAGCTTCTTTAAACTTTTTTATTTCGTTTACAACTTCATCTGGGGCCTGAAAATAGGGAATGTATGTAATCGTAATAATAACAAACCATTATAGATAAAATTAAACTTATATCAAAAAGTACTTAAGAAATAACAATTTAAAATTAAAAATTTTGTACAACCGACTTCAATATAAATTATTAAGAATAACTGAAAAACTATTGGTCAGACCTTGATCAAATTTATATGGGACCACATGTGAAGCACCAGCTTTCAAATAAAAAAAGAATCATCCAAATCGGTTCACCCAGTAAAAAGTTATGAGGTAACACACATAAAAAAACATACAGTCGAATTGAATACCTCCTCCTTCTTAAAGTCGGTAGAAAAGAAGATAAGCAATATTGTTGTCATTACAACTAAACCAGGATATGATTCTAAATTTACTTTGAGTTCTCGTCTTCTTACTGGTAACAAGGTATTTTGATTCTTAATCGAGGGTAGATACATATAGGTGTCTTCCATTTTCCATTGGGTGGACTTTTGTCATCCTTAATTATATAAAAATATTAGATGTAATAAATATTAAAAGGTATCTCCCAAACTAGCCAGAAGATAATTTGAAATTAATTGTACTTCTTTATTTAAGATCATCTGCTATGTTACATTTTTTCAATGCTGTTTATTAATGTTTATAACATCCTTAATATGTATATCATTATCTTAATATATGATATCATGTCATGAGCACAAATATAACTATCAATGATATTTTCTCTCATTAAAAAAGTACTTAAGAAATAACAATTTAAAATTAAAAATTTTGTACAACCGACTTCAATATATATTATTAAGGATAACTAAAAACTATTGGTCAGACCTTGATCAAATTTATATGGGACCACATGAGAAGCACCAGCTTTCAAATAAAAACAGAATCATCGAAATCGGTTCACGAAGAACAAAGATATGAGGTAAAACACATAAAAAAACACTGTCGAATTGAGTACCTCATTCTTTTTGTAGTCGTGTTTCGTATGGTGAGTGTAGAGAACCGGAGACCCTTTTTACTGGAAAAGAGGCATTCCATCTTAGTCCTCACGGCTGACAAGGTTAGATGGAGATGTCTACGGGCCACAGCAACCACTTACCATCAGGTGGACTGTGTGCTCGTTTGTCACCCATATTCTATAAAAAAAAGTTTCATAGATGCTTAATGCTTTTTCATATTCATGAGGCCACAAAGAGCCCACTGATGACCATAGTCCATTTACACTGTCAAAAGTTAAGTTACAGCCTATATACGTCCCACAGCTGGGCACAGGCATCTCATTTTTGAGGGGGTTTTAGGACAAGGAAAGTCAGAGAAATATTTTTTTCTTATTCCTCAGACATGCAAGTTTCCTCACGATGTTTTCCTTCACCTACGAGCACGTGGTAAATCAGCACTTGAAATTGCAATCAATTTCATTCGTGCCGGCGGGGATCGAGGCCTGGTTGCTCGCATACTGCTACAGTGAGCGAGCCTTTCAGCTACCACGGCTCAGGTGTAACAGGTATTCACATAGTTGAGAGGAGTATAATACATTGACTAAACTTCCTGTTAAGATTGGAAATTACAGTAAAACTTTCCAGGATAAGACAGGACTTATTCCAACAGTAAGTAGATAAGTAGAACAGTAAGTAATTATACGGTTAATTCATAACGAGATAATTAAAAAAAATATGTCCAAAAACATTACCTTACTGACTGACTGATGATGAGCTATAGGTAATATGAGAACATGGTATGGTGTAAGTGGGCCTTTTGGTAACGCAAGGTAGCAATGGCTTCCAACACATATAACTAAATGCTTTTCAACATTTGGCGACGATAAGCAGAACCAACATGTATCTAAAAATATTATTTAACATTAAACATACCTTTCTTATACATAAGAGGAACAAGTGTCATTTAATGTGTTAAATATTGAAACTTATTCGTAGCAATGTCTACCTACAACTGCATCATTAAAGACAAGATAAAAGCCTAAATGAAATAAGCATGAAAGGATTATATATGAATATATCTATATTTTTTTTTTCAATTAAAATAAAAGAAACCTGGATCAAATTCTTTTCGTTTTCTTTCCGGATTGTCGAAAGTTTTTCTTTTTCTTTTCCCTTGATCATCATCCGCAGCATCCATATTGAAAAAGTATTGACCATTGCCAGAGAACTGTAAATTAGGCAAGTACCGATATATATATATAAATATAAGTTTAAAAAATAAAAAAAAACACGCTTTTGTAGATAACCGAACTAGAAAGTAGAAAATAATATTCAATATTAAGTTTAAAATAAGAAAATAGTGATTAACATTAAAAAAAATATTATTTAAATAAGCATGCCCTAAAGACTGTTGACATACCATATAGCCTGTAATTAAACTCACTCACTTACTCTTTAATTTTTAAGCCAGTATTAAATGCAGAAAAGAACCTATCATCTACAGACAGCGAATTTAAAAAAAAAATTCAAAATTTTGTACAGCCCACTTCAATATAAGTTATTAAGAATAACTCAAATACTATTGATCTGACCTTGATCACATTCATATGGGACCACACGAGAAGTATCAGCTTTCATATAAAAAAGAATCATCGAAATCGGTTCACTCAGTAAAAAGTTGTGAGGTAACACACATTAAAAAAAACATACAATCGAATTGATTATCGTCTCGTCTTCGTAGATAAGAATTTGGTTTTGGCGGGAACTTGATTGGTGATAGATTACTGCTCTTGTATTATTGCTAAAATAATGGTTTGAAGTAGATTTTAATACGTAAAAGTGGTGCAATTTTGTGTATTAAATGTCTGCGCATATGAAATATTAGAGGAAACAATGAAACAAGTGATACGCTGGTGAACCTTAAGATAATGTGTGTACTTAGGCACCTTGAGATACTATCGTCATCGACTATCTGCTGTCTCAAGCTGCCGTCAAAATTTCTCAAAAATTTCACAATGTGACGCATCAACATATTGTGAAGAAGTTTTTTTAAACAAATTATCATAAAGGATAATTTGTTAAACACTTGACACTGGCAAAAGTACAACAGTAGGAGTCTATTACACTGGACTGCTTGTGCTTATAGTTGTTGACTCTGATTTGTTTATAATATTACTAAACATCATATATGCATGTAACAAATTTAAGAATTCGTGCGGCCACTCGCGAATTAAGCGGAATACGATATCTGAGTGTGTATGTTGCATGTAAATATGAAATATAAATAGACAAATCAATTTCCTTTACAAAACACACGCTTTAAAAAGACACGCCAGGTCTAAATTGTCTACAAGCATTCCTAAAGGTGTGTACTCTGGCCTGCAAAAGTGAAATTCCTTAAACTGATTTTCCTCATTTACATCAGTATGGGGAATATGACTCTGACTCTCTACCTCTTTCTCTTACTCACTCAAAATACTTTGCATTTTGCATTTTGTAAAGTCACATAAGTCAAAGATCCGATTACTAAGCATGCAACGAGGCATTAGTGCAACACGGTTTATGTACTAATTACTTTGAGACAAAATTTACCTTAACAACTTTACCAGGCTGATGTTGTTTCATTAGTTCAGGATCGTAAGGGCATTGTGTTTCATCAGTGGTTGCTTGCAGCAGATCTGTCATACGCATTTTACTTATAGGCTGCAGTGAACACGCATATATCCATTTCTCCTTAACTTTGTTCCCAACTGGAGCCAAGGCTATAAATCTGGTTACACATTCACGATAATCTTGATGTATGCTTTGATTTCTGTCCAAAAAAAATCACGCGAATTATTGTTGACGATGTTTTAAGAATAACAGTCTAATTATCGGATATACAATTTTTTTAACCACGCTGCAACTATATTATGGTTGGAGCACAATGGATCGGCTCGACCGGCAAGAATCATGCTCTCAGAGAATACCAGCATAAAATAAGATCTTAATGTTGCTGTGTTTTGTATGGTGAGTGTAGAGAACCAGAGATCCTTTTTACTGGAAATGAGGCATTCCATCTTAGTCCTCAGGGGTGACAACGCATCTGCATTTTGATTCTTAATCGAAAATAAATGTAGATGTCTATGGGCCACAGCAACCACTTACCACCAGGTGGACTTTTGTCCCCTCTATTCTAAAAAAAGGTAAATTTTATATTATTTCCAAATTTATACAGAGCATTGGCAATTGCATTACCAGTATAATATCGTCGTGTCTATGGCACACTTGCGAATCTGTCATTGTAGCTTAATACTGTTTATTGGCCTAATTCGACTTCAATGTAATAATACACACTGTGGAAAAGTTTCAAATCTGTATCTATAATATGTTATGATATATTTTATGAAAAATTTTGTAAATGCGCAAGTCTAAGTTTTTCTACGTGGTAGAGCCATGCTGCAGCTATATTATGGTTGTAGCACGAATGGGTCGGCTCGAACGGGGAAGGACCACGCTCTCACAGAAAACCAGCGTAAAATAGCAGCTTAACGCTGCTGTGTTTCGTATGGTGAGTGTAGAGAACCGGAGACCCTTTTTACTGGCAAACAGGCATTTCATCTTAGTCCTCACAGGTGACAACGCATCTGCATCTTGAGTCTTTATTGAGGATAGATGTAGATGTCTATGGGTCACAATAACCACTTACCATCAGGTGGACTGTGTGATCTTTTGTCACCCGATCCTATAAAAAAAAGTCACAGTTGTTTCTATTACATTGGGGGCAGATTAGGCCAATAAACAGTATTAAGCCACAGATTACCAATGATTAAGCGAAAATGACAGATTCGCAAGTTTGCCATAGACATGTCGATATGTGATAATGTTTGCCTTTGACATTAAATATTTTATAGGAAAATCGACGACTTTAGGCAATGAGAGAAAATATCATTGAAAACATCATAGTTATATTTGTGCTCATGACATGATATCATATATTAAGATGATAATATACATATTAAAGATGTTATAAACATTAATAAACAGTATTGAAAAAATATAACATAGCAGATGATCTTAAATAAAGAAGTACAATTAATTTCAGATTATCTTCTGGCTAATTTCGGAGATACCTTTTAATATTTATTACATCTAATCTTTTTATATAATTAAAGATGACAAAAGTCCATCCAATGGAAAATGGAAGACACCTATATCTACCCTCGATTAAGAATCAAAATACCTTGTTACCAGTAAAAAGACGAGAACTCAAAGTATATTTAGAATCATATCCTGGTTTAGTTGTAATGACAACAATATTGCTTATCTTCTTTTCTACCGACTTTAAAAAGGAGGAGGTATTCAATTCGACTGTATGTTTTTTTTAATGTTTGTTACCTCACAGCTTTTTACTGGGTGAACCGATTTGGATGATTTTTTTTTTTATTTGAAAACTGATGCTTCACATGTGGTCCCATATAAATTTGATCAAGGTCTGACCAATAGTTTTTGAGTTATACTTAATAATTTATATTGAAGTCGGTTGTACAACATTTTTAATTTATATTATTTATTTGAAAGCTGGTGCTTCTTGTGTAGTCCCATATAAAGGACAATGTCCAAAATCGCCCTGTGTAATAAAAACATCGAACATACACGATAATTAATTGTCTATTTTATTATATTAGTTGTAAATATTTTTATAACACGGACTAGCTGCATGCAAAAATTAACATTAAAAAGTATTCTACTCGACTAATAACATTAATCGCCGCCATCTTCGCCAAACATCATGTGGTGTCAAAAGATGATTCGGGATGCCAATTGATTGTAATCGATTTTTGAATTTTTAGTTGCATATTTTTTAATCTGAATTACATATTGAATTTATTTCGAATAAAATTGTAAAAATAAACTACACTAAAAATATTAAATTACCATTTCTTTATATTTTTTATATTATTCCCTGAAAGTATAATTTAAAAAACCTACTATACCTAATGAATGAGATCATACTCGATTTTGAATAGGTAGTTAGAATAATGCTGAAGAAAAATATTTGTAAATGTTCGCTTAAAAAGGAGAGTATTTTACGTCTTACTAAACGATAACTTACGAGTTTACGACACTTAATATAAAAAAAAAACACTGATCGTTACTGCATTTATTATAAATGTGTTTACAGATGTTATTATTAATAATTTTTTTTTAAAAAAATAATAGTAATGTCATTAAACATTACTAATATTCTCTTTAACCACTTCTGGTAAGCTTAAAATGCTTGTATTAGAAGTGGATCACGACAGTAGTCGAATGGCGGATTCGAACCCTATTGTTACAAGTATGGAAGAAGTAGAAACGTGCGTGTTATTATAAGTAAAGTAGGATATTGTCATACTTGGTAATATTATCGTATAACAAAAGATGATGTATGTAATGTTTGTAACGTATGGCTATAATAAATCTTAGGATATATCCATAAATCGCATTTTATTTGGCGTTCCTATTTTTTTATGTCACTAAATGGTCACTTGTCACTTGTCAGTCTCGCAAGAAAAAAAAATACGATCTCCAAATCGATTCAAACCGAACATACTAGAATCGATTCTCGATTAAATCAAGCATTAACAGATCTATTTTCGATCAATCGCGACATTTTCAAACATGCCTAATATAGACACAGAACATTACTGACGATAATTTACCGTAAATACAAGTAATTGTATAGAAACATCATTAAATTAATAAACATAACATCACGCTTGTATTTCCCAGAAGGAGTAGGTAGAGTTGTGTAGTACTGTTATGTTATACGTCCCATGTATTCGAGAGGTTTTGGATCGATTCATTTAATCGATGGAGTGTTCAAGTCGATATCAGGACATCGGACTAGGATTTTTCAGATTTATATATAATTATCTAAATCCATATATAGAAAATCGATTATTTTACTATAAACAATCGATTAAACGATTTCAAATCATCATGCCTACTTTGTACTGTCACTGTCATCTCTCACTCTGTCAAAATTACATTGGTTGGCGTCGTTTGCTCTTTGTAATTGTACCGGTGTTTTGGTTACTTTCGGGACTATATATTGAAAATTATGACTTGGCTATTTTAACGTCTGATTGCTTTCAAGAACGACTTATGTTGTTGTGATTTTCACTTTGTTAAAAATCACTCGGAGCTATGAAATACCGTAGTATTCGTGGTTCGATTATAACCTCAAAATCTGATAATATTTTTGAAATATATCTATTATGCTGCTAGTCCGCTATAAAAATAAGATCATATAGGAATTTACTAATGATCGACAATAAAACACATAATTTTCCGATGCTCTTGGTTCCAGGGCGAACAATGTATGGGCGCAGAGCAATGTCCTTTGATCATGGTCTGACCAGTAGTTTTTGAGTTATCCTTAATAATTTAAATTGAAGTTGGTTGTTCAATATAAATTATTAAAGTAATTCAAAAACTATTGGTCAGACCTTGATCAAATTTGTATGGGACCACACGTGAAGCACCAGCTTTCAAATAAAAAAAGAATCATAGAAATCGGTTCAACCAGTAAAAAGTTATGAGGTAACACATAAAAAAACATACAGTCGAATTGAGTACCGGCTCCTTTTTGAAGTCAGTAGATTAAGTATAGTTCTCTGAAATTTTAGATCTGATCTCTTTAAGTTTTTTTTGTTTCATTAATATTATTTGGGTTATTATTTCTGTGTGAAATGGCATTTAGTATTTTACAGCATAAATATTTAATTGTGATATTTTTGGATGATAAATCCAATTCAAGATTGTCTTTGTGGATATTAGGAGAATAATTACAACTTTTTTCCAGTAACTTGATTTCGTCTTTCCAGTATCCAACACAGACAGTGTAATAATTAATTACAATCATAATAAAATAGTTACTACTAAATTTGTTCAATTTACAATTTGTAAGCAAAATCCTTTTTTCATTTCCTTAAATTCAGCAATTTTTTTTTAATCTGGCATTGCCATCGTCGGCGAATGTAACTTTAAAAGTATGGCGGTATAAAACAAGTTTCACGGATTTTATTATTTAAATCGAATCAAAGAAAATAATTTAATAAAGTTGAAGGTAGCCTTTGTTAACTATGACATCGGAACATCAAACACCTCTGACGCGCCGTGACCATGGGTGCTGTAAAGTGCAGTAATTAAAAAAGTTAAAGTTAAAAGTGATAAAATCCGTAAAATTTGTTATATTCCATGTGTAGTATTCGCGTAAATCATTGTATGGCGGTATTGTAACTCGATGGCCGCCCGCGCCGCATGTACATATTAACACCTTAAAGCACCCTTACTTAAGTAAACACTTACCTATATGGTTGCCTTTCATAGTATTTATCTAATGACGGAACAAAATGATATCTTGGTTTGATGTGTATAGCAAGCCACGCTATTAAATCTGATAGGCGATCTTTTTCCACGTCCATCTAAAAATAGACAATTGAAGTTTGTAATGTCATGTTATAGAAAACATCTTGCATTTTAAAACTAAGCTTCTACTTATTCAGTCTTTGATATTGCTCATTATTGATTGTGTGGAAGTTTGTCACATGACATTAGATTCTAGAAAAACAGTAATAAGAATGATTTTAAGAACCTAGTTCAAGAATTATATTATAAGAATAATCATGAATAAGATTTATCCAACTTTCTATATCTAGTTTTTACTTTATAAGTAATATTTTGAACATCTATTTTAATATGTGTCCCTTGTTATTCTATTGTATATATATATAACTGGTTTATAATACATACTATCCGTGCGGTTAAAGAATGGGATTAAAAATGGCTTTGCCTCTATTCACGTCTCTCTCACTGTCGCTATCTATACTCACAACCGCCGGTAAAGACTACAAAGAAAATACGGTGCAATATGCGTTTTTCGTGTGTTCAACTTGTCATTGAAATCAATGATAACAAAATGCCATAAACTAAAAAATTAATTCAGTGCGGTTTCGATAATTTGTGAGCTAGACGAGCTCTGAGTTTCCTTGATAATTATTGTTAATTTTGTTTGTTAATATTATTTTATAAAATATTTACATGTCATTGAGACATGAGTACCCATTTTTAAAATTTTCTTTTATCTGTCTACTTATTCGAGCTAATATTTGGAACCATTTGTAATTAAACTTCACCAATACTAATACTACGTAATACCAGAAGTGAACTAGACTAAATTTTATATAAAAAAATTAGAGTTTAATAAAATACAAATAGTAATAAGATAAAATAAATTGTCTTTAATAATTCTCTAAGCTTTGAATAAAGCTACATTAATAAATCCACTCAGCCGAAGCCAGAGCGGATCCCTAGTTATAAATGTTGTTTTAAAATTATGTACCTACTTCCGTATACAATTCTATTCAAATATTTTATCATTAAAAGAAATTTTCCAAGTAACCGAATAATGTAATGTTATAACGATATACCGTTATTAGCCAGTTTTCGCTACTGGTACTGTTCATGTTGACAGTACGGGCTCGATGAGCAGCTATTTCTAATAACTTTCTTTATCCATACGGAATGTATAATGTTTCTCAAAAATGGTTCTACTCGGTACTTTATTACACACATATGTATATTTTACGCTATTCCATTTATCTACTCTTTATTTATACTTTTACTTTTATTAGTATATTATATATATCTTATACTTTTATTATTTATTTTTTTTTTATTTAAAAATCTTTATTGCACTTAAGATGTACAATTGGCGGACTTAATGCCTTTAGGCATTCTCTACCAGTCAACCACGAGCTAAACAGAGAAACTTAAGCAGGTGCCATAAAAACTTGAGAATATATACGTGAATGTAAATATAAACATATACATACTATACTTGTAAATACAAAAATAAATATATATAACTACAAATAACATAAATACTATACTCTATACATGATACATAAACATACATAATTTTAAACAATACATAATACATACATTTTAAGCATACTTACATACAAACATATTATACAAAAACAACTTAAGTAATTTATAATACTCATTATACAGAAACATTTAATTAAGAAGGTCAATTGCTGAAAGAACAAAGGTAGTGATCAGTCACCATTCTTTTAAAGGCTGCAACAGAAGTCGGTTTCCTGATATGAGGAGGTAATTTATTCCATAGCCTTATGGCCTCAGCGGCGAACGACTGAGACATAAATTTAGTACGGCGAGGAAAAACACATAAAGTAGTTCCCTCGGAGGATCTCAGGTTACGATCGTGGGAAGAACCCAAATACTGAAACTTGCATTTCAGATATTGAGGAGTGCATGGATCATATAGGATTGAAAATAGCGTGCGAAGAATTCTGATGCATCTACGCTTATGGATAGGGAGCCATTTAAGCTTGGAACGATATAAGGATACATGATCGTATTTACGAAGGCCACAAATAAAACGGATGCAATTATTTAACAAACGATCCAATTTGCACAGAAGTATTTGACTCACATCGGGGTAACACACATCAGCATAATCAATGACTGGTAAAACGAGTGTTCGCACCAACATAGCCCTAGTCTCGGTTGGAAGGAAATTCTTGAAACGATAAAGGCCACGCAGGGTGATTGTCACTCTCCGGCTTATTTCAGCTACCTGAGATTGCCAACTTAAATTAGCATCAATCATTAGCCCAAGGTCTTTAACTACATGTCTAAGAGGAATATTTGTGCTATTGTAAACAATAGGCTCCAGTGAATTGAAGTCTAAATTAGCTAGACGACGAGGGCTACTGAGAAATATGGCTTGACATTTAGCAGGATTGACAGCAATTCCATAACTTGTGCACCAGTCGCAGATAGCCTGAAGATCTATATTTAAAATTTCAATCGCAGAGTTAACCTTTGCTGGATCAATCTGAGCGTACAGCTGTAAATCGTCAGCATACAGATGGTAGGAGCATTTGAAATTTACAGTTATGAGATTTATAAAAATAGAAAATAATAAAGGAGAAAGAATTCCGCCTTGTGGAACGCCAGTAGCAAGATCAGACCAATCAGAGAAAGACTGTTGATTGACCTTAACTCTTTGCTAGCGACCACGAAGATAAGTTGATAACCAATCCAAAACAGACGAAGAGAAACCCATGTATTTACAGATAGCAAGAAGAATGTCATGATCGACTGTACAGAAAGCATTAGAGAAGTCAATTAATACGAGAACTACTACTTTTGACTCCTCCATACCCTCTCGTACGTCCTCGAGAACTTTAAGGAGAGCTGTGTCCGGGACGAAAACCAGATTGTAAGGGACTAAGAAGTTTATTTTTATATATGTAGCTGGATAGCTGTTTGTGTGCAGCTGATTCTAAAATCTTTGAAAGAAAGGGAAGTATAGAAATTGGTCTAAAATGGCTTAAAGAAGTGGGATTATTTAACTTGGGGAGAGGAAGAACAAATGCTTTACGCCAAAAAGATGGAAAAACCCCAGTAGAAAAAGAAAAATTAATGATGTGGGTAATGATTGGGAGAATGTAATCAATTACGGGAATAATCATATTTCTACTTATTTCATCATAGCCAGCTGCTTTAGATTTAATGGAAAAAATAATTTTACGAACATTTTCATCAGTTATTGGAGAAAAAGCAAAGCAGTTTGCATCGATTTTAGGAAGGGATGAGATGAGTGAAATGGTTTTATATTTAGTTGAGTTGTCGACTATAGGTGCCGAGGAGAAGTGCTTATTAAGATCATTGAGAGATATTGCCCCTATATCAGGGCAATTCCTTTGTTTACCTAACCCAAGTGAATTAAGAAACTTCCAAATGCCGGCTGGCGAAGAGCTTAAAATGTTCTTATGAATATGTCGGCGTTTTGCAGCTCGAACCATCTGATTGCATTTGTTTCTGGTAGCTTTATATATATTCCAGTTGGCATCACAGCGATTGTTTTTAAATCTTACAAAAGCCCGATCACGTTTTGCCATTGCTTTACGGATATCACTGTCCATCCACGGTGCTGGAGGGCGCTTGATCTTTACATTGCGTATCGGGGCTACTGCATCGAATAACTGAAGGATATTACTAGTCAGTGTCTCTACCATATGATTTACATCAGATGTATAAAAAATATCTGACCAGTCAATTGAGGCAGCCTTCCGTTTCAATAACTCCACATCCATAGTCGCAAAGCTACGCAGGCGCAAAACAGGTGCGGTAACTTTTGGCGATTTGATTCGATAGGTAATAAATAAAAAATCATGCCGCGAGAAGCCAGAAGCCGGAAACTGCCCATGATTTACAACATGTTCAGTAGACGAAACGATTATCAAATCTAACCATGAATCAGCAGTGTTAATATTAGAATGCGTGGGCCCAAGCGGGAGAATAGAGAAATTTACTGAATTCATGATCATTCGTAGTTCTCGCGATCTAGAGGAGCTGTGCAAAAGGTCCGTATTGAAATCGCCCATAATTATGTGATGTGCGTACTCAGATGCAATTTTCGAGAGAGCGGACTCAAGGTCATGAAAGTAGTTAACTGAGGGCGGAGAATACACAACTCCAAGAATAATTTTGTTTCCATTTAGGAGAACTTCTACAAAGAGATACTCAAGAGATCCAGACGCTATAGAGGGAGAAGATGCAATAACTTTATAAGGGATACCACAGCGAAGGTAGATCGCCACTCCACCACCTCGATTTCCTAATCTATCATTACGTAATAGCACGAACCCGGGCATACTAAATGAAGTCGAGAGTAAAGAAGGTTTGAGCCAGGTTTCGGAGATTAGAATAGCGTGGATCGTATCAGTAAAAATATGCAAAAGTTCTGAGAAATGTTGAGGTAGGCTCTGCGCATTGATGTGACAAACATTAAAATGTTTATAGGAATTTGTTATTTGTTGAGCAATAAACGTGTTTAGGCTAACCGATTCTATTACCGAATCTTCAGTGGACTTGAATGATAAATCTGAGTCAGAAACTGAGTGAAAGGAACCATCGTCAGACATTGTATTGTATAACGAATTAATGTAATGTATATAAAATAGATAGGAAATATATAAATATATAAATTAAAAAAAATATATAAATATAACGGCACGCAGTTAATATAGGTACTAACCCGCCGGTCGACTGTTTACAATAAGCAAATAAGGCGTCTACAAAATTCATAATTATGACGTGATACAGGGTCATAACATCATTACATGGGTAGCGTGAGTTAAATTCAACATAAGCTGAACAGCACAGAAAAAAAATTGCTAATATACAAGAAAAGAGAAAAAAAAAATCACAAATTATTCAAATATTACTTTTTGGCCAAAAGCCCGGTAGGCACCGATACATGTATGAACGTAGACATTAAAGGAAAAACATTTCATATTTAACCTATGAATATGGCGCTATCTACTCTCACCCAAATGTACTCTGTGCAGACACATCTGTTCTGTTTATAGTCATAAAAATATAATTTATAATCATGGACGTATAAATTTATAATGTGTACATACATCCTTCCTTATATATTATTATTACCCTCTGGCATGCACAATAAAATATGACTCCTATGTATTTCTATACAACACACATAAACATTTCAACGTATATGTACTAGCAATAATATTTGATACCAAAAATTAGGTACAAATTATTATAAGATATTATTTCACAATCAGTATGATAATTAAAAGTATACAGAATTATCAAACAACGCAGGTATCCAGTTGTATTATTATATTCTATGTGCCACTATACTTTTAAAATATACAATATAGTGACCATAATCCATTGAGGTAATATGTTACTACGTAATAACATATTACCTCAATGCCATAATCCTAGTTAACTAATGTGCAATGAAATCAATATAACTAAAACTTGTAGGTTAAGAATAGAAATAATAACTACCAAAAAATATTAGTATATCACTTATTTAATTAAGCTATTTGCACCTCGCATTGTTTCTTAAATCATCCAGGGATGACTGGTAAACAATGTCATAAGGCATTCAGTCCATCATTTTATATCGCTTAATGGTGTATTTATAAACATTCAATAAATAAATAATTATATTATAACATGTTATAATATATATATATACATTTTATTGAATCAATCAGATTAATATATTATTTACACTAAATCTGTACATATAAAAATTAAACTGTCTGTAATATTGAAATAACTGCTTTTTATTGAGCTGGGGGCAGGGGGTGCCGTGTAGTGGCGGTTAAGAATATTCACTACCCCATATCTTCACGTGGGTGTCGTAAAAGGCGACAAAGGGAAACAGGCACGAGAGGGGCAGCAGCATCTTCCTGATAACAACAAACTTACAATAAAAAAACTGCGGTTGCCAACCCGCTCGTAGGGGGGGGGGGGGCAAATACCCCCCCCCCCTATGACGAGAGTAACAAAGAGGCGGCCCCCAGTCCCCGGAGGCCCCGCTACTCCTGGCTACGGTGGCGACCGTGGTAACGGCGGGGCAGGGGGTGCTAAGAATCTCCGGTGGAGGTTCGGTTGCCACCAAAGACAACTCGACCTGGCAACATACAACGCACGCACCCTGAGGACTGACGAGAAGATCGTGGAGCTGGAAGAAGAGATAGGCAAGTTACGCTGGCATATTATAGGATTATCCGAAGTTCGAAGAGAGGGGGAGGACACGGTAATCCTCGAATCCGGCAACTTGCTCTATCACCGGGAGGGTGACTATCTGTCCCAAGGAGGTGTCGGATTTATAGTCCACAAGTCTCTCGTTAACAACGTTATAAAGATTGAGAGTGTGTCGACGAGGGTTGCGTACCTTATACTCAGAATCACCAAACGGTATTCGCTGAAGGTCATACAGGTTTACGCACCAACCTCGGCACACCCCGATGAGGAGGTGGAGGAAATGTATGAGGATATATCTAAAGCCATGCATTCCTCCAAAACCCAATATACGGTCTTAATGGGAGACTTCAATGCAAAACTAGGCACAAGAGAGAACGGTGAGCTGAAAATAGGGAAATTTGGAATAGGGCAACGGAACCCAAGGGCCGACTTCATGGAGAAAGAGGGACTCTTTATGAAGAACTATTTCTTCCAGAAGCGCCCCCACAGGAAGTGGACCTGGTCGAGCCCCGACGGTTCCACAAAAAATGAGATTGACTTCATTATGACGACCAGACGACAACTGTTCAGTAATGTCTCCGTGATCGCGAGGGTCAAAACTGGTAGCGATCACCGAATGGTTAGAGGCACACTGAACCTAAACGTTAAGTTGGAGAGGTCTCGTCTAATGAAGTCAACGCTCCGTCCTCCTCATGCTCTGTTCCAAAGTCCCGAAACCTTTCAGCTCGAGTTACAAAACCGTTTTCAGTGCCTAGAAGACTGTAATGAAGTGGACGATATGAATGACAAGCTCGTGGAAACTGTCCATGCGGTCGGAGCTAAGTTCTGAGTAAGTACAAAAAATCTCCGATCGCACTCTCAATCTCATGGCTGTTAGACGGGAGATGAAGCTACATTCTTCAACAGATTTGACAGCATACAAGCAACTGAACAGACAGATCTCCAAATGCATGCGGCGGGACTAACGCAACTTCAATACAGCTTGTATTGAAGAAGCGATCGAGCGGAACCAAGGCTCCAAAGTCTTTGCCAGAGATCTGTCTGCCAGAAAGAGCCCACTGTCAAAGCTGAAGACCGAGTGTGGCAGCATCGTTTCCGGGACACCTGATATTTTGAGTGAGATTGAGAGGTTCTATGGGCAGCTGTACACGTCATCGTTGGAGCCACACGCAAGTGTGAGTAACGATCCAAGAGCGAGTCTTATCCGACACTATTCCGAAGATATCCCGGACGTCAGTCTGAGCGAGATTAGAATGGCTCTCCAGCACCTTAAAAACGGCAAGACCCCAAGTGAGGATGGAATTACAGCGGAGCTTCTGAAAGCGGGTGGAAAACCGGTACTTGAAGTCCTTCAGCTCTTTAATTCCGTCCTCCATGGTGGCATTAAATTGGAGGCGTGGCGCAGAAGAGCGGTGGTCTTGTTCTTCAAGAAAGGTGACAAAGCTCTCTTGAAGAACTACAGACCGATTTCCATTCTGACCCTCGTCTATGTGCTGTTTTCGAGAGTCATCACGAATCGTCTCGCGCGCAGACTTGACGACTTCCAGCCTCCCGAACAAGCCGGTTTCCAAAAGGGCTTTAGCACAATAGACCACATACATACCCTTAGGCAAATTGTACAAAAGTCAGAGGAGTACAATTTGTACAATTTGTCTGGCGTATGTGGGCTATGAGACACCCTTTGATTCCGTCGAAATTGGGAATTGCAATGCAAATTTCAGTATCAGTGATACCCATAATCGTTGTCTCCGTTCTACGGAAAAATCTAACCTCCATGTTCCCCTCTGTCACACTAGCTTTTTACACAAATCTTTTACTTCTCATGCGGTAAGATTATGGAACGAGTTACCGGGCAGTGTACGCGCAGCCACGAGCAAGGCATCGTTCAAACGCTTGCTCTGGAATTACTATGTAACGTTGCAGGAGTAGTTTGTGGTTTTCCATTTCATTTTTACATTTGTTATTGGAGTTTGAATCAGAAACTGCTATATTTAATTATGTATATATATATATATATATATATATATACAACGTGTCCCAAAATTCAACGATAAGCCAACACCGGAGGATAGACCTGCCCCGGACTAATCGGGTAAAAAAAGAAAAAAAAATATATCCCAATTATATTTTAAGTTATATAAAAAAAATGAAATTCTTCAGAAATTGAGACCGTTTATGATATTTTTCACTACCATGACCACAATTTTTTAAATATTTTTTTCTTTTTTTTTTATAGGCAACCTGAATAGTACTGCTATCTACCACAATTCTTAAAAACTCCAGAATAACTCTTGTTTTATCACGAAAATTAATGAAACTTATTTTATTCCCTAAATTTTTTGAAGACTTTTACTTTTAACCAAATTTAACTTATCGTGGTGTAAAAAAAAAGTATGAACACTAGTATGGCAAGTTTTTTTAAAAATTGACGCAACTAACCAATATTCCAAAATAGTATAATACTCTAGGAAAACAAGTTATAAAAAAATATGGGCCTATTATTTCTTAACAGGGGCCAAATTCCTTAAATTGTAATTGTCAGTAATCACTTTTACTACATGCCCAAAATGGGTTCCTGTTACAATTTCTAGGAATTCGAATGGGGCATTAATACCTTAGATGTTAGAGAGAGATAGATAGATAGAGATATTTACGTTAAAAAGAGACAACAACAGGGCAGGTAGAGAAGCTGTTATTATTCTCAGCAAGTCGGTTCAGTACGCTCTGCTCCTTTGTTTACTACGCACCGTACCCAATTCAACTTACGTGGCCCTCGTACATACTATCGACTTTTGGCTTGGCTTTTTGGACTGGAATCGACCTGCAAACTTAACTGACCTGGCATTATTTGGACTGGAAGTGATCTGCAAACTGAACTGACCTGGCATTATCTTGGACTACGATTGTGTGTTTTGTGATTTAGAGTTCTGGCGCATTTTGGACTGTTTGGCGTTTAACATGCCGCAACCGTACACACCACAGGAATACGCTAATATGCATTTAATCTATGGAGAATGCCGATGTAATGCTAACGCTGCTAGCAGACTGTATCCAGAAAGATACCCAAATGCTCAAAGATATCCTGATTATCGAGTGTTTATTAATGTGCATCAAGCGTTTTCGGAGGGTCGTATGCCATCCAATAGGAGCAGCGCTGGAAGACCTAGATTGGATCGTGATGAAGAAGTTCTCAAGGAGATAGAAAATGACTCGACTACTTCGGTACGTGCCATAGAAGAAGCTACAGGAATCCCGAAAAGTTCTGCACATCGAATATTAAAACGTCACAAGCTTCACCCATATCACTACAGGCGTGTGCAGACGTTATTACCGCGGGACTATCCGCTACGGGTCACATTTTGCCGTGTAATGCTGCAAAGGCACAGTGAAGATCCCCACTTCCTAGACAAAATTCTAGGGTCGGATGAAACAACGTGCAAGAAAGATGGGTATTTAAATCTTCACAATCTACATAGTTGGAGTAATGAAAATCCACACTTGATGAGACAAGACAAATCCCAATATCAATTCAAGGTTAACCTATGGACCGGCATATTAAATGGAAAAGTAATTGGACCCTTTGAGTTACAAGGAAACTTAGATGGCAATAGTTATTTAAACTTTTTACAAAATGACTTGCAAGAATTGTTAAACGACGTGCCCTTAAGTGATCTTCAAAACATGTGGTTCCAAAATGATGGTTGCCCAGCACATTATGCCCGTCCTGTGCGAGAATATTTAAATCAAGAGTATCCAGGGCGTTGGATCGGGCGACTTGGTCCTATCTTATGGCCACCCCGTTCACCCGATTTGAACCCCCTGGACTTCTTCTATTGGGGTTGTCTTAAAAACAGGGTCTACTCAAAACCCATTGTGACATTGGACGAGCTTCGTCGAAATATCACTCAGGCTGCTGATTACATTAATAGCAGAAGATATGCAAGACAAATAAAACGATCATTTTTAAGGCGATGTCGTGCATGTATTAATGCTGGTGGCAAACAGTTCGAACATTTGCTATAATGTTAATAACTTAATAAATTACACGTGAAACTGTTTGTACCATTTGTTTTGAAATATTAAACATTTTTCAAGAAATAATACTTTTATTACACCCGACCGTCATTTGGCCCCTGTTAAGAAATAATAGGCCCATATTTTTTTATAACTTGTTTTCCTAGAGTATTATACCATTTTGGAATATTGGTTAGTTGCGTCAATTTTTAAAAAAACTTGCCATACTAGTGTTCATACTTTTTTTTTACACCACGATAAGTTAAATTTGGTTAAAAGTAAAAGTCTTCAAAAAATTTAGGGAATAAAATAAGTTTCATTAATTTTCGTGATAAAACAAGAGTTATTCTGGAGTTTTTAAGAATTGTGGTAGATAGCAGTACTATTCAGGTTGCCTATAAAAAAAAAAGAAAAAAATATTTAAAAAATTGTGGTCATGGTAGTGAAAAATATCATAAACGGTCTCAATTTCTGAAGAATTTCATTTTTTTTATATAACTTAAAATATAATTGGGATATATATTTTTTTCTTTTTTTACCCGATTAGTCCGGGGCAGGTCTATCCTCCGGTGTTGGCTTATCGTTGAATTTTGGGACACGTTGTATATATATATATATATATATATATATATATATATACATATACAATAGAATAACAAGGGACACGTATTAAAATAGATGTTATTTACTTAGCTGTTTGCACTTTGCACCCACAATATTTTCTCTGCTTAGCCTGGAGGTAGACTGGTAGAGAATGCCCTGTTGCATTAAGTCCGCCTTTTTGTACTTGGTGTGCAAATAAAGCATAAATAAATAAATAGATATCGAAGTGCTGAAGTGCTTGTACAGTAGGGCAACGATGGCTATCCGAGTACAGAACCAGAGTACGAAACCTATCCAATTGCAGAGAGGTGTAGAACAGGGTGATGTTATATCCCCGAAACTCTTCACCGCTGCATTGGAAGACGTTTTGCAAGCTTCTGGACTGGAAAGGATACGGTATTAACATCAATGGCGAGTACATCACACACCTTCGATTTACCGACGATATAGTCCTTATGGCAGAATAGCTGGAGGACTTAAGCACCATGCTCAATGACCTCAATAGTGTCTCCCAACGAATAGCTCTTAGGATGAACATGGACAAAACAAAGATCATGTTTAATGTCCATATCACACCTATGCCCGTAGTTGTTGGGAGCACTAAGCTCGAAGTTCTTGACGAGTATGTTTACCTGGGACAAATAGTCCGACTAGGTCAGTCCAACTTCGACCGAGAGGTCAATCGACGGATTCAACTCGGCTGGGCAGCGTTCGGGAAACTACGACATCTTCTCGTCAGACATACCTCAAAACCTTAAAACGAAATTGTACAACCAGTGCGTGTTGCCAGTGATGACTTACGGATCTGAGACGTGTTCCTTCACTGCTGGCCGTATGAGGAAGCTCAAGGTCGCTCAGCGAGCTATGGAGAGGGCTATGTTTGGGGTTTCTCTGCGTGATAAACTTAGAAATGAGGATATCATCAGTAGAACCAGAGTAACCGACATAGCCCAACGAATTAGTAAGCTGAAGTGGCAGTGGGCCGGCCATATAGCTCGAAGAACCGACAACCGATGGGGAAGAAAAGTTCTTGAGTGGCAGCCTCGTACTGGTAGGCGAAGTGTAGGGCGACCCCCCACGAGATGGAGTGACCACCTGGTAAGACATGCAGGAAGTCGATGGATGCAGGTGGTTCAGGACTGTGCTTTGTGGCATTCCTTGAGGGAAGCCTATGTTCAGCAGTGGACTTATGAAAAGCTGTAATGATGAGGGGGTTATTTTCATGCTGTTAAGACAATTAACTATTTTTTTAAAAAATTGTGCCTGTCAGTCTGTCTGGGTTAATCTTCAGAATGGCACCGGTTGAAATGAAACTTGATAAACAGATAGAGGGCAATGCCAGGAGTGATCTAAGCCATATTTAATTTTAAAAAAACCTTGGAAATATATTTTTTTAGAACACGAAAATTTGATAATATAAATGTTCTTAGATGATTATATTAAATCTCAATAACGTCACGTTAATAGATCCTACTTAGACGAAGCTGGGGTGAGTTCGACTTATAAATAAATTTCACAGTTCATTTACAAACTGAGATTTTTGGGCTTCAGTTGAGATTATTAGAACATAGCTAAAAGATAAGTATAGAAGTTGAATAAAAGACCAAGTAACTATATATTTAAGACTATAATATCCATTGGATGGTATGATAATTATTGTACAACAAATAATTTTTTAAATCTGACTGTCGGTCTGTCTGTCTGTCTGTCTGTTTGTTCCGGCTAATCTCCGAAACGGCTTGACCGATTTGGACGGGACTTTCACTGGCAGATAGCTGATGATCTAAGGAGTAACTAAGGCTACTAATATTTGAGAAAAAGAATTAGGATTCTGAGCAATACAATTAAAACCCAAAACTACACGCGGGCGAAGTCGCAGGAAACAGCTAGTACATAATATTTAAGTAAATACATAGAAAAATCATTGACTTGGGAATAAGCATTAGAATTTTTGAATTTTGATTTGAACCAATGCTTGGATGAGTATAATGTTTAATAAGAACAGTATCTTATATTTATGTTACCTTTTGACATTCATCTTGCTCTATCCCAGCAGGCCATAATGTAGTAATAAGAACATCAACACCTCTGTACTCACTCTGTCCTCTAAAACATGCGTCCCTAACAGCACTGCAATCGCTGGGCTCAAATGTACACATAGGGATGTCTTTACCAAGCTCTCGCCTTGACAAGCCAGTGAGATAAGCGATTTTCACATCAGAGCTGGTTGTAAATATACCTCTTTTGCCTGCAACATTAGGTTTTTTTTTTATTAAATCACATATAATAATGGATCTAATATAAATTATTTGAAAACAATGTATACAATACCCATGTAAATAACATTTGGCACAATTTCAGCTCCTTCCTCACAATAGTATTTGACATGATTGCTGTCACTAGGTCCAAAAACATAAGTAGTCACTGGAACTAAAACATTAATAGATTAATATTATCCCTCTTTAATACAGTATTTCTTACATACATACAGTAATTCCTATTTATCCGTTAGTTGCCTTCTGTAATCTATTACAGAAAGCAGTCTAAGTTGGTACCAATAAGCGTCAGTAGCTTAATGGCAGGGTGCGGACTGTGAACTCGAAAGGTTGTAGGTTTCAATCCGTCATTCGACTACTGTCGTGAACCACGTCTAACACAAGCATTTTAAGCTTACCAGATATGACTAAAGGGAACATTAGTAATGTTTATTAATAGCATTACTAGTATTTTTTATAAAATAAAAATACTGCAAAAGCATAATTTGATTTTATTACAGCCATTCCAATTCTATTGCTGGACATACCCTTCCCTCTTCTATAGATTGTCTTTTATGAAACCTTTGGATGAAATGGGGTTGTCATTTCTCCTACGCTGTCACTACATAGTTTTTCTTATATACACAACAATAACAAAATGACACCTTTTCTTGTTCCCATTTTATAGGCATCTAGTTGAGAATTATCATCACTGAAAAAATTTCCAACGCATAGAAGAACGTCAAATGGTCCAGATTTCTTCACAACTGACTCAACACGTGAAAATAGGGCATTGAATTTTCCATTAACATCGCCACAAATCAATCTGAAAAGGAAGATAATATACAGGGTTATTTTGCAATTACCGCCCAAATTTGCAGAGAAGATTGAGAATAAGTAATATAGGCGAATGGTGAAAAAAAATTAATTTAAAAAAATGTCAAACATTCTGTCCCTTTTTATCTTTTTAATTCAAAATGCCTGGTAATGCATTATTTTAACTGATTGTCATTTATAAATATCTAACGCCTACTGTTTTACTACGCACGCACACATTCATAAGGGTCAATCGGTCGGCAAAAACGTTGCAAATTTAATCGCACACAGAGAAGCGTGCGTAAGCATAGTTGTTGGCCATCAATAACATTCAATTTGGAATAATTTCAAATAAAAATAGAAGCCTTATCGAAAATACGAGTAAATTTTCAAAAACTGCAATAACATATCATTGTTTATATATATTTGAACCTAAGTTTAAAATAATTTATTAAAAAAAAAAGTTATGAGTTTTTTGGATAAAATATAGTCTAGACACCTCCCGGGATTGTTCTCTAGCTGTTTGTAAAGTTTCCTCACAATCGGTTCAGCCAATCCGAAGATCAGCTCAAACAGATAGACAAAAATTTAAATAACTCGCGCATGAAGGGTTCCGTACTATCATAATACACGTTTGTAGTAGGGGAGCCCCTTTTAATTTATTTCATTTTTTATTATTTGTTGTTATACCGGCATCAGGAATACACATTCTGTGAAAATTTCAACTGTCTACCTATTACGGATCATGAGATACAGCTAGAAAATTTGGCTACTCTCTGAAAAACAAATCTGTGTCAAATAAACAGTAAATTTTAAATAAAAAGCTATGGAACCAATTACTCTACTCTACAGAGTTAGCAATTCATAGATTACATTCATAATAGTTAGTAGTCATTCATAGTATACACTTTTAAAACACAGTCCCAGAAAATTTGGGTATCTATTTCGAAGTTGATTTTATTGTGGTTGATCAAACACTGTATAAAAAGCTTATAATAGTATAAATAAATACATCATTATCATCATCATTCCAGCCCTTCACAGGTCCGCTGCTGAACATATGTCCCCCCAAGGAATGCTACAAAGCACAGTCCTGAGCCACCTGCATCCATCCACCTCCTGCATGTCTTACCAAGTCATCACTCTATCTAGTGGGTGTCGCCCTACACTTCCCCTACCAGTACGAGGCTGCCACTCGAGAATGTTTCTTCCCCATCAGTTGTCGGTTCTTTGAACTTTATGGGCCATTGCCACTTCAGATTACTAATCTGTTGGGCTATGTCGTTCACTCTGGTTCTACTGTGGATATCCTCATTTAAAAATTTATCACTCAAAGAAACCCAGGGCATAAGCCCTCTCCGTAGCTCTCATAGTGACCTTGAGGTTCCTCATACGGCCAGCAGTTAAGGATCATGCCTCAGATCCATAAGTTATCACTGACAACACACACTGGTTGTACAATTCCATTTTCAAGTTTTGAGGTATACCTGACAAAAAGATGTGTCGTAATTTCCAGAATGCTGCCCAATCGAGTTGAATCCGTCAATTGACCTCTCGGTCGAAGGTGGACTTACCTAGTCGGACTATTTGTCCCAGGTAAACATACTTGTCAACAAACTGAAGGTGAGTGGCACCATAGAAGGAATCGTATAAATTTCGATGGAATCAAAGACTTTCTCTTAAACCATATTTGCAAGGCAAAATGGCAGATTGAGCTCTATGTATGTATGTGGTCTATGGTGCTAAAGCCTTTTCGGAAACCGGCTTGTTTAGGTGGCTGGAAGTCGTCGAGTTTGTGTGTGAGACGATTCGTAATGACTCTCGAAAACAGCACGTAGACACATCACAGAGAAAAAATTGGTCTGTAATTCTTCAAGGGAGCATTGTTGCCTTTCTTGAAGAACAAGACCACCGCACTTCTGCTCCACGCCTTCGGAGCCGTCCCACCATGGAGGACTGAATTAAAGAGCTTCTGAAGAACATCAAGTACCGGTTTCCACCCGCTTTCAGAAGCTCCGCTGTAACAGACTGACAACAGAGCTTTTGAAAGCGGGTGCTTTCAAAAGCTCTGTTGTAATTCCATCCTCACCATTGTTTGCCGTTCTTAAGGTTGTGAAAAGCCATTCTAATCTCGCTCAAACTGACGTCCGGGATGTCATCGGAGTAGCAATAGTAATG
Source organism: Parnassius mnemosyne (assembly GCA_963668995.1). Classification (NCBI taxonomy): domain Eukaryota; kingdom Metazoa; phylum Arthropoda; class Insecta; order Lepidoptera; family Papilionidae; genus Parnassius; species Parnassius mnemosyne. The sequence goes on from CAVLGL010000068.1 coordinate 23,230,530, forward strand.
AATACGTGGTTGATAATAACCCACATACCCAGTGGTAATGATCTTCCAGATTCTCAATTTAAGTTTTGTAAGTAGTTTGTATAACCTGTTTATATTGTATAATTCTACTTTGAAAAAAATACCCGTGGCTTTTTTGCTAGTTCTTCCTAGGACAGAGATTTTTTCCGAACCAGTGGTAAAAGTAAAAAAATACTTTTAAATGAATTACTTGTAGTCAATATTTGATAAAAAAAACTAGTCTATACTGAAAGAGAAATTGCTTGTATAATAATTCTAATTAAAAGACAAGTAAATTAAGCTTACGTTTTCTGTTTGTCAGACATCCTTAACGTTGTTAATTATTCTTAAAATATATAATTGGGTCTTGAAATACAATGTATCACAACAAGAATTTCTTATTTTTTATTCTTTTTTTTTTTATAACTTGGTTTACAGCTCTGGGTTCTAGTCCTTCTGAGCCTGAAGTATCAGCCAGTAAGTAATAGGTATAATAATAATTATCCTTCATATTACACTGCTTCACAATATGTTGATGTCATCACATTGTGCAGCCCTTGAGAGATTTTGATGGCAACTTGAGCCAGCAGATAGCTGACAGTTGGCGATGATAATATCTCATGGCTCCTAAGCAGACAGACACCTTATCTTGAGAATCAGAGCACTTGTTTCGCCGTTTTCACAAATAATTCACATGCGCAGACACTTAAGGGTGCGTTTGCGAATCGGGCCAAATTATGCTGTTTTTCGGTACATTTTGTGACAAAACTAAACCAAATCAAATATAACTAATAACTGCAACGTATAGAATGTTTCTTTATCTTCAAATAGTGGTAATTTTTTTGTTGAAAATAATAGTTTTTTACATTGTAAAAAGGATCTTCCTTAGCCATTTTCTACAAGATTAACGATACCGGCTCATGTTTCGGTACATTTTTTTTCTATTATCAACATATATTAAGATTTCTAAAAATACTGTAAGTAGGCAGACATATTCAATAAAAAATGCTGGTGATTACTTTTTATCAAAATGTCACAAATGGTCGGAAAAAAAATAAACACTGATGCCTATTTTTTGACATATTTTGCTGATACGGATGACAATAAGGGTTATTTTATTTTTAGTGCCTGTTTTGATTTGTTGTACAAAAATTTCGATGAAACCACAGTCGGCGCTCGGCCGCTATCGCAGGTGGTCGCTGTTTCGCCTACAGCAGCTGAAAAAGATCGCTGTACAAACACAAAATATTCGAATTTGATACATAGGTACATGACCTGACATAGTATAAATATTTTTATAATCACAAATTCTTATTATAATGTTTTGTTTGCGCGTTTGCGCGTTTACCGCTAAAAAGAACCCTTTGTCGTATCTCCTCAGTTTCAAGGCACTCCCCTTGTTGCCTCAGCCAGTATCGGAATCCTCGGCGTCGACATATTGAGTGACGTGCAGTTTCGTGGTCACTTGGAAGAGAAGGCCAAATTGGCCTCTAAAAAGCTTGGCGTGCTCAGCAGGGTGGGACAGTATTTCATGCCGGCACACCGCCTGCAACTTTACAAGGCGTAGGTTCGGCCTCACATGGAATACTGTTCCCATCTCTGGGCAGGGGCTCCCCAGTGCCAGCTTCTTCCACTTGACCGCATCCAGCACATAGCGGCTCGAATCGTCGACGACCGAGTTCTTACCGATCGGCTCAATTCATTGGCACTGCGAAGAGATGTTGCATCCCTTTGCATTTTCTTTCGCATTTACCACGGGGAGTGCTCTGAGGAATTGTTCGAACTAATCCCAGCCGCCAAATTACACGAACGCGTGATCCGGGCCGAACTCCGGATACTATCCATCTGGATGATTGGCGGTCCACCACTATGCGATTTAGAAGATGTTTTCTTCCTCGCACAACTTCCTTTTAGAATCGATTACCATCAGCGATTTTTCCGGACCGATACGACTTAGGGACCTTCAAGAAAAGAGCCTACTCCTTTTTAAAAGGCCAGCAAAGCATCTGCAATTCCCCTGGTTCCCCTGGTGTTGCGTTTGTTCATGGGCGGCGTTAGTCACTTACCATCAGGTGAGTCGTATGCTCGTTTGCTCCCTCTCCTATAAAAAAAATAGGATAATTTTATTTTAGAAAAAAATAGGGTTCCGAGCAAAAAAATTAAAATCCAAAAAATCCAATCATAAAAAATGCTAAGCAGGCGAGGTCTGGGAACAGCTATTATGTAACAATAATTTCATAATTTGTATTAAACTTTAACTTAATTTTACATGCATTCTAGTTTATAAACAAATATATTTTTTGGTTTTAATTTTTATATCGATAGCTAATCGATAATTTTTGCTTTGCTTTGTGTATCCTTAATCGCTTTTTTTAAAATAGATTTAACTATGTTCCATCTTTAGACAGGCCAAAAGTATAAGCTGTCACCCGCACCATGCTATAACACAAAGATTATAATTTAGTACTTTAAATTTTTTAGAATTAAATTGACCATATTAAATTCCAATTAAGTGTGATTTAAAGACTTATCTATATTAGGATAACATCATGAAATCCCACAAAATTACACTATCTATTCCGATCACTAAATATGAAGGATAACACGGAATATAAAAAACAAGAGGAAGCCCAAAGGGGGCGGGCCAGGCGTATCACAATTAGTGACAGTAGAGCGTAATAGACCGTCAGTCGCAGACTCAAATTGTTGCGAGCTGACGGGTCGCTGCTTAAGTGATATATGCGAAAATATGCTGTTTTGTGCAATTTAGGAGTGTAAAAACGAAAGTAAAAAATAAAAATATTTCGAATAGAGGTGTTTCGTACCAAAGGCACGTGTAATTTTTTAATTTTTTGGATAGAAACTTAACTAAACATGGGCATATTTTTTTTATTATTGTCTTTATTACAAGTAATATTCAACCTTATTTCGTTAATGTAAGGTTCATCTGTAAATACATTTTGAATAAAAATAGCTGCAATAGTGTTGTAACTACGCCGACATTAAAGTATTCGATAAAATGTTATTGTGTACACAGTCGTGTTCATTCACTAACATATTAATGAAAATTTGCAAATGCTGGATGTCTTTGAAAATATACGAAGTTTTAGGGTGAAAGCCTACGAATGAATTATTAGGGTTGCTAATCCAAAGAAATAAGAGAGTAGTTTAGCGGTACTCATGACTTTTGGAAAAAAGCTGAAATAAAAGTGATCTTAATATCATAATCTACACTCCGAATTCATTATCATCTAAAATTTTATATTAAAGTGTGAACACGATAATTTTTAAACAAATATGTGTTATTTCAATAACAATAAACAATTGCTAAATTTTTTATTTTCTTATTCTCTTTGTTTCCATTTCAAAAATGATAATTTAGCTTATTGTAAATAAATTTCCATTAAATACAATTAATTATATGCCAGCTATATGAATTACAGGGATATACGTGATACATCCTGGCAATTTTCATTAAATTTTGCTATTTTACTAATTTTATCATATATTGTTTTTTTTTTTACAATTTAGTTTCTTCAGTCAATTCATATGCATGATAATAATCATATATTGAATATTGATATAAGCCAGATCATGTTCAGGCAGAGTAACTATATCACTAACATCATTCACGTAGCAGTACACGTTAGTTATTGCATGAGTAGGGCAATGTCAACGTTATGTCTATTTTAATTATGTCTCTAATAGCGTGAAGTTATTATTGCGATATCTAACGTTAAGAAGTTAAGTTTGCTCATTAATTATAGAAACTTTGTTGATGAAAAGGAATATGATCTCTACTTTTAAGGACTTATTGTTCGTACTCAAATGAATGGTAAGTAACATAATGACTTTCTCTTTTATTTTAAATAACCAATCACGCTAAAATTATTGAAATGGTACACATTTCTTTCTTGTGTATGTGTGAGTTTGACAACAGTGGTTTCACTACAAAATATGCGTTTTGCTACTTCCTCTTGTTTTTTATATTACGTGAAGGATAATTATACATTGCGACTTCTGGCTCAGAAGGGCTAGAACCCAGAGCTGTAAAGCCAGTTATTAAAAAAATAAGGTTTGTAATGGAATACTTTTTACGCCGGCTCCACACGTTGGCCCCAATCAGGAGTTCCTGTATAGGACAATTACTATACTCTTTGGCCCCAATATAGGCCCCAACGCTACTCATCCAACGTGTGAATCTAGAAAATGGCATTGGTCCCAACGTTGGGGCGAGCGTTGGTAGTTGGCCGGCTCGTGTCGGTTTCATCAAAGGAATCTGCGCCAACGCTCGCGATCTGTTAACACGTTGGCACTTTGCTCAGTTCTGTTGCAACACGCAGCGAGTGCAGCAGTGGCTTCCTCAGCCACAAAATAGCTACCGGCATGGACAAATGAAAAAATCATAGTATTTATTGAACTTTATCAAGCACATCCAATAATATGGGACGCAACTCGAAAAGATCATAAAAATAAAAATTTATTAGCTGATGCATGGCGCACCATTCAACAGAATATGGGAATGAATTTCTCAATTGAAGATTTAAAAAAAAGCGAGAATCATTAATGAGCACATATCGCCTTTACAGAAAAAAAATTAGTGACTCTACTCGATCTGGATCATCAACAGATGATATTTTTAAACCAAATTGGTTCGCTTAGGAGCTCATGGATAGCTTTCTTGCTCCGAATTATGATAAATCAGATACAATTACTATTCACACAGAGGTAAGATAAACATTCATTAATTTTTACTTTATTTATTTACATAGATAACATCACTAACTGTGACAAGTTACATACTTAATCTAAAGCACTTAGTTGTTTATTTCATTATGAAAAAATCACCTGGGTAGGTAGGTACACTGAACCACAGGCTAAACGTAACATGTTGACCTTGAGCGCGCCCTTATGCCCTACGTATTAAAAGATGTTTTCGTAGTGCAACTGTTACATACATACCTGACCATATATACATATCTGACCTGTGGCTGTGATTACCTAAATCTACATAATAATTTTGTAAATCGGTAGATTTTTTATTTAGTGTGAATAAAAGTATGATGCATATTCATTTCGTATTTCTCTAACATTTTCTGTTGTTCTTACATTATCTATATTACCTTCCGGCATATACATAAGGTAGGAGTGCTGAGTCTTTTTCAAAAAATTATGAAGTATAACGCAAGTGAGTGTTATAATAGATGCTTTTTCGGGTTGTAGTAACATATTGGTTTTTAACACTCCAAATACCGATGTCATATTCCAAATGCACATTTAATCACAACACGAGCCCTTGATAGTCGACTATTAAATTTTCTATTTTGTGAGCCAACTGGCGGTGTACCAGGAAAAGGTTTCATAATCCTTTTAGATAATGCAAAAGATCCATCTGCCACAAAAACATAGGGCACAGGAAGATGTTGATCAGGTAAAGGAGCGTCATGCGGAAAAAGGGAATCAGGTCCATATATTTTGTTATAAAGCATGTTATCATTAAAAACTCCACCGTCACTCATACGTCCATGTGTTCCTACGTCAGCTAATAAAAAGTTGTACTCACTATCAGCTACCGGTAGTAATATTATACTGAAATTGTGTTTATAGTTATAGAACTCTGATCCACTATTAATGGGTGACTGTATTTTAATGTGTTTCCCATCGATAGCGCCCAAACAATGTGGAAATCGCCATTTTAATTCAAATTCTCGAGCATTTTGAGGCATCTAAAACAGAAAAAAATATATCAGTGTAGGTAATAGGTAATAATTTAAATAAGGGTTGAAATTTACTTGTTTTGTTTGAATTTTTAGACTATGGAGTTTTCTAATGAAGACAGCAATCAAGATAGAAGCTTTTCTGACGAAGACAGCATTCAAAATAGAAGTTCCACGTCAGCGAAAAAACGGCGAGAATCAGAAGTCACGGAAGTACGAGCTCAGATTAAGACAGCTGTCCAAAAAAATCTCTCCGACCGACCATGAACTGAAGTAGACGAGGTAGACTTATACTGTCAACTACTGGCCAAAAAAATTTAAAAATTTAATGAGCAACAAAGGGAGGTTATAATGCACTATATAGATGAACTTATTTATCAGAAACGAAATGAGTCTTACTTAAATATTAATAGCCCTGCTCGTAGCAGCACTTACTCGTACGTAAGATCTACCCCGGATTCCATGCGTTTTACACCTACACCGTCCCCTTCATCACAAATGTTACGATATGTCTACCCGAGATTCCGTGCGTTATGCACCTACACCTCAAGTGATGCCAAGCCCGTCATATCATGTTGCTGATGATTATAGTGATTATACAGTTGTATCACCAAATCATAGCCAAGCAGAATATGTGACAGGTTCATCCACCTCCTTCACATCTACTCCAAAGGTGACAATTATATCAAATGACATTATCTCTCAGGCATTTACTCTTTTTCAGATACAAAATAAGAATTGAATGGTAATGCAAGGACTCGATTACTTTGTCTAATTCTTTTTATTAATAAACCTGTTTTGATTATTATTATTATGGTTTTATTTTACAAAATATACAAAAATTACTTACTTTTACAAAAGAACGCAATGCCTCACATAGTGCTTTACATACTTCCGGCACGATCAATGATATGACATGAGAAGAAATCTTAAATAGGTAATGAAGACTTTTGAATGAATCTCTAGTCGCTAAAAATCTAAGTGTCACAGCAAGGCGTACTTTGGTTGGTATTCAGTCTCTGAATACTGTATCTTGCTTTTTTATTCTTGGTCCAATCAACTGTAGAAGGTATTCGAAATCTATCGAAGACATACGACAAAGTTATCAAACTGTCCTGATGGCTCTTGAATCAAATTACTCAATAATCGGGTTTCATCATACCTAAAAAAGAAAGAAAATGTAAATATAGAATAGATACTTTAATATTACAGTAAACAACTGCTGATATAATTATAGTTTGTTGTTGATGTTATTAGAATATTTAAAATGGAGTGTATAACTAGATCTTTACTCACTGATTTCGTGTTTTATGATGTGTCGTCATCCACCATCTTCTTTGATGTGGCTTTTTATTTTTTCTCAGTAATAAATATAAATGTGCACTCAGTACTATAAAAGCGCTCAGAGCAGTTTCGATTTCTGTATCGGACATCTTCACGTTGGCACTGACGGGACAGAACTAGTTTATTAGCCAACGTGTGTACGCCTCACCGAATTTGCAGTCCAACGTTGGTACGAGCGTTGGGACCAACGTGTGGAGTAGGGATGATCGATGTTGCAGAAACATCGATGATGACATCGATGTTGGCATCGACAGGTCAACATCGATGTTCGATATTTGGCCTACTCAAAACATCGATGTTAACCATTATCGATGTTTTTTGTGTCATACTCATATTGTTTCAAAATTATGTGAGTATACACAGCAAGGGAAAAAGTAACAATTAACTTGAATATCAATAACATAATATACAATATTTTAATATATACAATATTTAAAGCTATAATAAAAAAAAACTAATACTAGTAGCTTAATTATCACACAGTCCTACTCCCCGCGGTATCGTGCCAAGAACGCTGGCTGGGTTTCCCCGCTGAATGGCTATACTTAGCCTTTGAGCGAGAAAAGAACCAGCCCTCTTATCAACAGCAGCAACGACCAGCCACATATGGAGTTCCTTTAGAAACTTCACCGCACGTGGACCCCACGGACCGATAGTCTTTATAGCAAATGGCACAAATATGTAGTCATCACTCAGAGATTCATATTTGCGCTGCTTACTTAGTTATCAATTTACGTAGAATAGTTATTATGCGACAGCAAAAAAATAACAGCGATAAAAGACAATGACACTACAAAATAAAGCGAAAGCAGTGATCACTGTGACATTACAGGTGACACTAGACAATTAAGTTTGACACACCATAATGATAATTTTTTAGGATAGCGATGCGTTCAGGAATTCTGAATTATTCAAAATTAAAAATCTTCAGAGAGGATGTAAGATTTAGTTGATATTTATTTCGCGCGTTTGCAAGTTCCCAATAATCGATTATGGGTTCATTGACATCGATGTTTCGATGTTTAACAAATATCGATGTTTTCATTTTTAACATCGATGATCTTCGAACATCCCTAGTGTGTAGCCGGCCTTATCTATGAAGTATGAATACTTTCCACTAGGAGTAAAGTCACAGAGTACTTTTTTGGAGTAAAGTATTCTGTGATACTTTCTAACCATAGAGAAAAGTAATACATTGGAAATTTCTAACTTTCTATATACCTAGTTTGTGTGAAATACAATACAACAATACATACATAGAGGAATATCCATCCAGTTTAAAATAAGTTGTTTTTAAAACAATGCAAAGATCGTAATAGTTTATAATTTAGAATATTGAAATCATGGCGTCTTCAAGTAGATTACCTGGGACAGGTTTAGAAGAGGTGGGTGTTCCAGGTCAGACTTTTCTCCGCGATGCTTTAACTAGTTGTACGGACCCTTTAAAAGCTATTGAAGAGTTTCAACTGGAAAATGGCATTCTTTTACCGTCGTTAAGGCCAATGCTACCTTTGCTTGATCTACATGGTGTTCGTCGTCTTGATTTTCATACATCAGTATTGGAAGAATTGAGAGATAAACTTATTGCACACATAAATGAACTTGGCTCCAAAGAAGGTAAAGAGAATGACAAGAAATTAAAAGATCTCTTAGCAAAAAGCTTTGCGGTTGTTAGAGTAAAAGCTTTAAGGCCTGTAATAATGAGTATCCTTAAAAACACTCCACTTATTGATGATAAATTTCTTCGTGTTTTGGTAAGGGACCGTGAATTATATAATGACACTGACACAGAGGTAAAACGTCAGATTTGGCAAGACAATCAATCCCTATTTGGAGATGAGGTTTCTCCGTTACTCAGTCAATACATCAGAGAAAAGGAAAATGTGTTATTTGATCATGAGAATCTATCTAATCTATTCTTTTCCCCATCGCCTAAAGTAAGGCGGCAGGGTGCTGTTGTTCAAAAGTTAGCTCATATGATAGGCAATAGTGTTAAGTTATATGATATGGTCTTACAGTTTCTACGCACATTGTTTCTGAGAACAAGAAATGTTCACTATTGCACATTACGGGCTGAACTTTTAATGGCACTTCATGATCTGGAAATACAAGATATTATATCTGTTGATCCCTGTCATAAATTCACCTGGTGTTTAGATGCTTGTATCAGAGAGAGAAATGTTGATATCAAAAGATCTCGTGAACTTCAAGGATTTTTAGACAGTATTAAGAGGGGTCAAGAGCAAGTTCTTGGAGACTTATCTATGACTCTTTGTGATCCTTATGCAATTAACTTTTTAGCAACATCAGCTATTAAAATACTACAACATCTAATAAATATTGAAGGTCTGCCTAGAGATAATACAATATTGATCCTTTTGCTTAGAATGTTGGCATTAGGTTTGAGCGCATGGGTAATGATAGACTCGCAAGAGTTTAAGGAACCAAAGCTTGATAGTCAAGTAGTAACTAAATACCTACCTGCTCTAATGTCTCTAATGGTTGATGATCAAGTACGTGCATTACACAATAAGTTACCACCAGATGAGAGAGAGTCTGCTATTACTACTATAGAGCATTCAGGTCCCCCACCAGATGCTTGTGAGGCTTACATGAGAGAAAGTTCAGTGTGTGGTGTTTTAGCTATGTACTATACACTGCATGCAGCAAAACTACGCGATCGTGGAGCTCTCCTCCGAATACTTAGTATACTAGGAAGTTGTAAAGATGGTCGTGCCTATGAAGATCCATTTTTGCACGCACTTGTTGCACTATTAATACAACTACCAGATGAATTCCAAGGCGAAGACTTTAGCACGGTTTTGTTTGATGAGTTCTTTTTTGCTGGACTAACAAAGGATAATGTTATAAGACACATACTAAAATTACTATGGTATATACATCCCAAACTTCCTGAAACTAGAATTCAAACTTTAATGAAAGCTTTACAGCCAGGCACTCAACACAATGAATCTGTTCATAAATTACATGAAGCTTTACAACAAAAATTAAATGCTCAAACTGAACCAGTTGCTAGCACAAGTGAAATGGAATATTTGGACTCCCCTTTAATGAGTGTACCGACACCTGCACCATATCACATGTGAATGTATTATTTCTATTTAGCACCGCAGTTGGATCTTTTGAGACTGGAAAGGACCCAGACCGTTGACTAGGTGTAGTGCGAAGGTGCAATACATCTGCTTCTAAGCTTGTCAATATACCTACCAAGTGTGATGATTACGGCAAATGGTTCCTACAGAAGGTCCATTTTTGTTCATCTGTGGACTATTACAGGCTGTTAAAAAGAAGGCTTATGTTAATGTAATAAATGTTGCAAGTAATTTTTTTATTATAATTAATTCCTCTACATATGTATTTTATTTTCCATTTTGAATGAAACTGGTTTTTCCATACTTTGATATGTATATTAATTGTGTTGATACTGTAGATATGTATATTATGCTTAATGATTATGATGCCTACCCTGCCCTGACATGGAGAAATCTATTACTCTATACATTTCTGTGATCTTATGTAGACTTAAGTAAGTTTGATTAATCTAATTTCTTGTTTCTATATATTATTTATCCATAAAATATCAAATTTAGAATTTCAGGTATTTAGATATTTAATTTTTAGTTATTAGTTTAAAAGTAAATAGTTAATTCTTCTCCCTAAAATGTCGATTTATATGTAGATTTAACAAGTTACACAGGCAGAAGAAATAAAGAACAAAGGCATAAAATAAAATTAAGAGCACATTTACTTTTTGTGTTTTGATTGCTTTTCAAATATAAAAGGCGCTAAAATTAATTAATATAAGTACGAGATTTATCATGCGTTCCTTATTAGCGACGCGAATCGCAAACTATAAAATAAAAATAATGTATATATGTAATATCAGTAAATGCTTCATATATATTAGCTTCATTATATTCTATGGCTTCTATTTTGCACGATCATGCCATTCTTCTCGCTTCTTGAACCTATTTATTTCTATCCATTTATCAACACATGCCCGACGTTTAAGGGTACCCTTGATTTGGCTCATCTTTAATATACTTACCTATTTGTATAAGTATAATATGAATTATAACACAAGTGGATTCAATACCTTGCTGGAATCAACCTGTGCTCAAATAGAGGACGTGATCTGTGATCGCCACGCATGGTAGGCAGATCGGCGAGAATAGTGCAAGACGTCTTGCGTCTTGCCTGGGATATTTATTGAGCCACAAGTTTTTATTATGTTACACCTAAGCTAAGCTAAGGATGCGTGACGAACTACATTGCCACTACTCGCAGATAATATGTGTACATAATTTTAGTATAATTATAGTCAGTATAATTATATTTCCATGATTGTCATATTGCATTTGAAAATAACATCGATCCAATATAAATAGAGTTCCTACTCTGAATTCATACCTTGTCGTGACGGGGGTTTCGCGTCCCGACGATTGCATGAATGTTCCCGTGGCTCTGTCAATGTGCGAAAAGCAAAAAGTAGAAGAACATCGCAGAGTTATAAAAAAATTCCAGAAAGTGTTTGCAACTTCTGTTTACAGTTTAAATGCAAGGGAAATGCATATTAAAGCTGTCCGCCTTTTATAAATCTTTTAAATAAGGTGTTTTACAATGAGGTATTAATAAATAAATAAATATTTGGTATTATGTTCATTTTAAATGGTATAGTCGCGCTACAATTGAATTGTTTCCCAGTACCTTTATTCGCCTCGCGGGGGCAATGACGGGTTATGTCGGGCTTGCACCAACTAAAATCCCATGATGTTTCATGGTTTTTTTTTCCGTCGTAGAGCCACGCTGCAGCAATATTATGGTTGTAGCATGAATGGGTCGGCTCGAACGGGGTAGGACCACCCTATCACCTTATACCATCGTAAAATAACAGCTTAATGCTGCTGTGCTTCGTATGGTTTAGAGAACCGGAGACCCTTTTTACTCGAAAGGAGGCATTCCATCTTAGTCCGCAAGGGTGACAAAGCATTTGTATTTTGATTCTTAATCGATAATAAATGTGGATGTCTATGGGCCACAGCATCCACTTACCATCAGCACGGCTAGCATGTTCTGGGGACAAAAGTTTTATCCCCCGATTATATCCACTGACAAGAGATAAAATTAATTTGTCCCTATGCCAAAGCACGGCATGGAGAAGTATATCCCCGTTTGACATAACGAGTAGACATATATCCCCCGTCCGTAGCATGGAGCCAAATGATAGATAAAAAATTATGCTTTTTTGACATTTGAAAGGGACAATTCTATCCTAGTTCATTGGACATGGGTTTAAGTTTATATTCATTCAAAAAAATCTATATAAGTCTAAGTCTATCTCCCATTTTATCTACTGTGGATATTATATCCACCGGTGTGCCCTTGCTCGAAGGTTGTATAAAACGAAGCGAGGGGATAAATATTTTCTCCTTTCCCCGGGGATAAAATTGTCTCATGTTCATGCTAGCCCTGCAGTAGGACGTATAAAGACTAACTTTAAACTTTTTAAACTGTAAATTGCCATCTATCGGAGACCTCAAGGTGTTTTTGTTTGAGGTATTTTTATTTTTGATTACTTCCATATACGATTTAAGACACACACTAGACGAAATGAGGTATGAGGTAAACACTGCATTGGAGGTTTATAAAAAAAACAACATTGTACATCCATTCTTTATTATTAGTAATGACTTAATAGTAAATCTTTCATAAGTAAAAGAATGTAAAGTATAATAAAAAACTCAAAGGACGGATTAGAAAGTGAGCATATTATGGCAGTAAGTAATATTTAAAAAGAAGACGCTGAAATATGACAAAGATAAGAATTTTAAGATGGAGTTATTTGTAAGCATTTAGTTTATGCATGATGATCGCGTCGTTCGGGCTTCATATCGAGCGAATGTAGAGAGCGCAGCGAACGCGAGCGCTCGAAAAGCGAGGGATCGGTATAAATTGGTTCACTTCCATCATCAAATGCATTCGCAAGTCTTCCAGACGAACCTGCTTCTTCCCCAACTTCAGCAAAAGTGCGACCGAGTCCACTGGAACAACCAATTTATATTAGTTATACCGATACGTTTTATCAGAATGTTTTTAATGCAAAACCAATGAGAATGTACAGACAGAATAACAGACAGACATTTTGTACACAGATACAGATTGGTTGCAGGTATTTTTAATTTTTATAGGGTGAGTACTTTATCAAATAAACACCTGCAACCAATCTCAAATAAAGAAGGCTGCTTGACGCGTTGGCATATGATATTGGGTGAGTGAGGGAAATAGAGAGTGACCTGTGCTTACGCACCCACTCGTGTAGGTACTATAATTAATTCCTGCGCAAATGGCTAATCGACGTTGATACTGACGAGACCATATTCGGTTTGGAGGACGCTATTATGTAGCAGCCTATGTATTTTATATTTTAACTGACTGTTCCCCGCGACTTCGCTCGCGTCTTAGGGTTTTTATGTTTTTGCGCAGAACCCTAATTCTTTTTCTAAAATAAAAGTAGCCTAAGTTACTCCTTATGAAATCAGCTACCTGCCAGTGAAAGTCCCGTCAAAATCGGTCCAGCCGTTTCGGAGATTAGCCGACACAAACAGTCGAACAGACAGACAGACAAAAATTTTAAAAATTGTGTTTTAGTTATATGTACCATATTTGCTTTCATATGCATTTAGTAAAAAACTGTAATTTTGACATTACAAACAGACACTTCAATTTTATTTATTTGAATAGATTTTCAACATTTCTCATTCAATCATATTGTGGATCTCTGCCTACTTGATTTCTAGCACGATAAGTAGAGTACTGGTAGAGAATCGTCTCGGTAGCGTAATTATTAGCATTATAGGGGTATTTACTCATATGTTAATGGCTAAGTGCTCGGCTGTAGCGATGCCTGTCGCGATGTCGATTTCCGCACGGAACAAGCAGTGGCGTAGCTATGCAACCAAGGAACCCGGGGCAAAAATGAAATTGGGGCCCTATTTGAACTAAACTAAATACTTTAAAGGTGCAAAACTACTTCATTATCAGCTCTTTATCGCTCAATGCAGGGCATAATAAAGCAAAACTACTATGTATAACGCAGCAGATAATATTTAATCGTACTTCCTAATCTATATATCCTAAGTATAAAAGGGGATAACAAAACACCACATGTACATAAATTGAACCCGTCTGAAATCGGGGCGGGTTGCTAGTAATATTATAAATACTAGCTGTTCCCCGCGACTTCGCTCGCGTGTTAGAGTTTTTACGTTTTGCGCGGAACCCTAATTCTTTTTCTAAAATAAAAGAAAGGCTAAGAAACTTAGGCTAAGTTACTCCTTATGAAATCAGCTACCTGCCAGTGAAAGTCCCGTCAAATTGGGTCCAGCCGTTTCGGAGATTAGCCGGAACAAACAGACAGACAGACAAATTTTTTAAAAATTGTGTTTTTGTTATAAGTACCGTATATACTTTCATATGCAATGAGTAAAAAGCTGTAATTTTGACATTACAAACAGACACTTCAATTTTATTTATTTGTATAGATTAAAGTTTGTTTGTTTGTTATGCTTTAACGTAAATACTACTGTATGGATTTGGATGAAATTTAGCACACCGTTTCATCCCGTCATCACCGTTTCATCTCGATAAAATGACCTCATGGGATATTTTTAACGTTGGTCCATACCAGGCGAACGAAGTCGCGGGCGGAAGCTGGTAAAAATAAATAATTACGAAGTAGGTTACAGTTGATATATAAGTACTAAAACAATAAAACCACAGTTTAAAGAAATGAAGCAGACGATATTTTAACAATGATGTTTATGTCCTGGAGATGGAAGAAATTTTTGTGATTTTAGTTCGATCCGTTCGAGGTTTGTTGGTAAGGGCCGAAAAAAGTTAAAAGTCGTTTTTTTTTATTTACTTCGTAAGTATTATATGTACCTATATCTTTTTCGAACATCGTTCATGGAGGATGAACGATGTTGCCCCCTTGAACTTGGGGGCCCCGGAGCACTGCCCCGCCAAGCCCCAAGGGACAAGCATTTATTTGGTCTACAAGTAATGGTTCTGGGTCCACATGACTATGGTCCATGGCTAATTAAGTATTCTTTAAGTCACAATATCTTACTCTCATTTGGTTTTATGTTGTAAGCAGCACGTACCGTTGGTGAAAACGTTTTTGTTTGTTTTATAATATATTACCATCTCCTAGTAACATCTCCTTTGTCGGTCAACATCTTTTTTTATAGAAGAGGGGGCAAACGAGCATGTGGTTCACGTGATGGTAAGTGACTACCGCCGACCATGAACAACCGCAACACCAGGGGAATTGCAGATGCGTTGCCGGCCTTTTAGAAAGGTGTAAGCTCTTTTCTTGAAGGTCCTTAAGTCGTATCGATCCGGAAAAATCTAAACTACTAGATTTAGTCGCCCCCAAATCCGAGACTTGGTTCAGCAAAGACTCGATTTCAGACACAAGTTTGTCCCGGTACTCGGTGACGTTTTCCCGAGAAATATTGGCACGGCCGGTATATAAGGCATCACCAGTGCTGTCGTCTGTATAGCAATGAATGTTACCAGTTTGCAACATATCATTGATATGCAGGAGAAACAGCGTTGATGATAGCACGCAGCCTTGTGGAACACCAGCGTTGATAGGCTTGAAATCAGAGCATGCACCGTCTACTACGACCTTGATGCTCCGATCAGCGAGGAAACTGGTGATCCATTTGCATAATTTCTCGGGAAGCCCATAGGAAGGAAGTTTCGAAAGAAGCGCTTTGTGCCAGACCCCATCGAAGGCCTTCGTTATGTCCAAATTAACGGCCAATGCCTCCCCCTTGGACTCTACTGCCTCCGACCATCTATGAGTCAGGTAGACCAGAAGATCACCAGCTGATCGACCCCGACGAAAACCGTACTGGCGGTCACTAATCATCTGGTGATCCTCAAGGTACCTCATGAGCTGGCAGTTTATAATGGATTCCATTACTTTGGAGAACAAGGAGGTGATGGCGATAGGCCTCTAGTTGGACGGGTCTGAGCGTTCGCCCTTTTTAGGGATCGGGTGGGCCAAAGCTGTCTTCCATGAATTCGGGACTACGCCTTGTGAGTAGGAGTACCGGAAAAGATGCGTTAAAATCGGTGCCAACTCCGGAGCACACGTCTTCAGCACAATGGGAAGGACTCCATCATGCCCACTCGACTTGCTGACGTCCAAGGAGAAGAGTGCTTTGCAAACCGAGCGCTGTGTAAACCGCACATCCGGCATGGAGCACTCACACCGCGGGATGATCGGCGGTGTGTTCCCCCCATCATCTAGAGTTGAGTTGGACGCAAAGAGAGAGCTCAACAGATCGGCTTTCTCCTTTGCGGCATGGGCCAGTGAGTCGTCCTCTCTGTGCAGAGATAGAAGAGATGGCTGACAGAAGTTCCCTTGGACAGCCTTGGCAAGAGACCAGAATGCACGGGTTCCAGAAGGAAGGCAAACTAGTTTCTCGCCAATGCTGCCGATGTGCTCAGACCTTGCCTTGGCAATGACGCTTTTGAAGGACCTGGAGGGGGAATTATACTTATTTTTAAGAGCGCTGGTGTTTACGTCCCGAGATGTTGATGCGTCAGCCCAGGCCCGGTAGCACTCCTGCTTATGGCGTGATGCTATTTTACAGGAGCGACCAAACCATGACTGGGATCTGCCTCCGATGGGCACCACAGAGGATGGAATAAAAAGTTTCATTTCCTGAAGTACCACATCAGCAACAGAATCAGCAACAATGCTGGGATCTTCCGGCAAGAAGCAAACCCGCCTCCAAGGGTAAGATGCAAAAAGAGACCGCATCCCGTCCCAATCGGCCGACCTATAGTGCGAAACACGGCGGCAAGCTGCAGATCGCAACTGAGATTGGAGCGTGAGTGACACCGTAATCCGGATCAGGCAATGGTCCGAAGAGCCCAGAGGGGCATCGACGGAGACCTGATATTCGTCCAGATGAGAGGTCAGCAGAAAGCCCAAAAGGTAAGGTACATGATCCTCCACATCTGGGATCCGCGTAGGCGAAGTAACCAGTTGTGTTAGACCATATGCCAAGGCAAAGTCATAGACAGATCTACCCGCAATATCGGTTAAACCAGAACCAAGCCATTCAGCGTGGTGGGCGTTTAAATCACCGAGTATCACGATCTCTGTGGATGGGACCTGTTGTAGCACGGAGTGTGCAGTCATTCTGTGAGATGAGTCGGTCTGTGTCGGCATTACCGCTATGGGACCTATAGATTCACCCGTATACGAGGCACCCGTAGACGCGAGGATGGTCGTCGCTGTCTACACGAAGCCATAGGATGGACATGTCCGTACCTTCAAGACTGCCGAGGCGTCGAAAACAGATGTCCTCTCTGACGTATACGCAAATTCCAGCCCGGGGCACAAAGGAGTGTTCTAATTTGTACCCCGGGTAGGAGAGGTATGAAGTATCAGCCGGAGAGGACACCTGAGTGTCGGTTAAAAAGAGCAAGGCTGGCTTCGCCGTCTCTAGATGGTAATGGACAGCGTTAAGGTTGGAATGAAGTCCCCCGATGTTGCAAAAATTCACAGATAGCGTGACAGGGGTCGTCTTGGTTTTATTGCTTCGCTTGCCCCGAGCAGTATTAGTCGCGAGCGGAATTTTGCCCCCCCCAGAATACGCGGGGCAGCCTGAGCATAACATACAACAAAATATTTAAAAGTAGAACAGTGGCGTTATAAAATATTATTTATAGTTTATACCTTAATGAGAAAGGCTTATGCAGGTGCGATGCGGAAAAGAGAGATGGACGGGCGGGCCTTGGTCCGGGGGCGACTGGCCTCAGAGCTGGAGTGGGACTTGAAGCTTGAATGTTTTTGCGCAGAACTCTCCAGTAGCGTCTGAAATAGAAATTAAATTAACAGTCTCATCTTTATCGACGAAATATATAACATTAATATTTCGTCCCACGGATGTCGTAAGAGGGTCACCCATGGGACCATATAGTCACCCAAATAGTCATACGAGAAATGACAAAGATCTTATGGCTTCCGATATATGGTAACCATCTTTTTTATGCCATGAGTTATATAGCAGACTGGTGACGTTGCACAGTGTAAAGAACGATTCACGGTACACCATGTCGCGACCATGGTCGAACATCTTAGTATACTTTTTGTACGAACTGATTCATGCTTCACCGTGGCTCGACCGTGCCCTTGCCGTGCGCCGCCGGGATCCGGCCGGGGCACGGCGTCGAAATGTCGGTGGGTATTATTTCCCGGCTCCGGCTCGGCCGACCCCGACACGTTGCAACATGAACGAGTACACCGGGCCCCCGCAGGGCAGTCGACGACAATTCTTTGAGATGTGAGCAATTCAACATCAAAATGGACGATGAAAAATTGCTACAATTTGTGCGCAAGTAACCTGTAGTTTACGACATGAGCCATCCTAAGTTGTGAAAATTGCATATTTACTCAAGCGTTACGTCTATTGACTGATGAAATTACTAGTTGACACAAAACACCAATCACAAACACGGACGTACAAAGAATACAAGCAAACATCCCGGTGTAGCATGAATGATTGGCCCGGCCGGGGCACGTTGGACGTGACCCGGGTAGAGCCCGGCCCGGTCGCGACACGGTGTAACGTGAATCATCCTTAAAGTTGCGAGACGTCCGGTAATGCAATAGCCATAATCCGCTTGCCTTCCAAACAATGAAAGAGGTCCATGATCCGCGGTGGACTTTTATGGGGCGATGTAGAAGAAGAAACTTAATATATTGTTTATCTCAATTATGAACGTAAATTTAATAAATATCAAATTTACCGAGCTCAGATAAGTTAAGCTAGGTATATACGAGTATAAGGCGTTGCTAAACGACCTTTAAAAATCATTGAGCAGTTTTTGTCTTTAAACTACAATGCATGAACTTTTGGTTTTGCTTTTATTAATTTTTTTGATAACTTCTTGATAAAAAATACGTCTTAACATTTTCATGTAAATAACTGCTTGATATAAAATTCATTAAGTAAATCGTTAATTACAATATTCAATAAACATAAAATAAAGAGAGTAAGTACCGATTTTTATTTTTAACAATGAACGATGTAACTAGGTACGGCTCGTGGAAACGCATTAGCTAAGCGTTCAAAATGTCGCAGATTCGATTTCCACACAGAACAAGGTATGGACGAGTATGACTCACTTATGATGATTGCTCTAGGTCGGGGTGCTTGTTAATGTGCAATTTATGTATGTAGAATGCCTCCATATACAGAGGAAAGACTTACCTACATACATACCTTAAAACATTTAAAAAAAAGAAAACAAGGTGCAAGAAACTAGGATAAAACAAGGAAAAATGGTTTACTCAATACTAAAAAACTTATTTCAAAATGGGCGATGATGAGAATAAATTGAAATTATAAATTAATTTATAATTTTAATTTATATATATTACCATTTTGTAATTTTACGAAGATATGAGTGTAAGTCTTCCTAAAATCAATAAATAAATAAATAAATAAAGAAGTGACCTGACCGCGTAGTGGCGGTGTAATATCCTCTTTTTTTTAAGATAGGGTGACATACGAGCACACAGTCCACCTGATGGTAAGCAGTTGCTGTAGCTCATAGATATCTACATCTATCCTCGTTTGCGAATCAAAATACAGATACGTTGTCAGCCGCTGTCAGCTGGGTCTCCGGTTCTCTACTCACTATACGAAACACAGCAGTATTAAGCTGCTATTTAACGCTGGTATTCTGTGAGAGCGTGGTCCTTATCCCATATCGTCGCGTCGTAATCGTGATATAGTCGTCGTAAGAGATGACAGAGAGAAACAAGTAGATGGACAGCAGCGTCTTCATATTAACAATTAGAAAGTAAAAAAAAGAACTGCGGCGGCCACAAGCAACTATGGCAAACGATCCCTCTTATGAGGCAATCTATGGGGAAGATAAGTATGTACAGCAGTGGACTTTGATAGTGTGAAATGTTTGGATTTAAACAAGAGATTTTACACACACAAAAAAAATTAACTTGCCTGTAAATATATAGAGCGGCAGTTAACATCGCCAGCAGCAATGATAGAAGGACGCAGAGAGCCACTAAAAGTGACCGGTAGTGGTAAGGCGAGACACACACTCCCGCCGCGGAGACGACAGGAGACGAGTCGGACTGTCGGTTTTCTTCTAGCAGCTCGTTGCGATTGTCGAAGACCTTGATAAAGCAGTAATTTTTTAAAGAATACTTGTAAAGCTATAAACGTTACTAAAATCCCCATTAACGAATCCAAGTAATCTTAAAATGCTTGTGTTAGGAGATTACCCACCATTATTTAAGTTTGCAGTTTGTACCCTGAACCGTAAGGTTACTGTCGCTTAACACAGTAAATATGTGGGAAATAAGGTTCCCACCTCCTACATATTTACCGTGTTAAGCGACAGTAACCTTACGGTTAAGGGTACAAACTGCAAACTTAAATAAAGGTGTTAGTTACAAATATAAATAAAGCGAATAACATAAATAAAAGAAAGAACTCTCAAAAATTATATGAGTAGGTTCTTTCTTGCCTTTACGTTTTACTTTAAGGGGTAACGTCTAATTTATTTCCAAATATCAAATGCAATTGTGGGTGAATATCCTGCTGACCCTGCTAACCTTACGGAAACTTCATCAAAATACGTCCAACTCTAATTCCACATGTGGTAGTGTAGTGGTTAAGCATAATGAGTGCGTGTCGATGACCAAGCTCAGCACTTACGAATTCGCCCACCCAGCGTAGTGATCAATCAAGATAGTGTGATTCTTATTGTTTCTCAAAATCGATCTTTCAAAAAATGGTGGCGCTGACGCTATCTCTTAGTGGAAAGGCCTAGGAAATGTGATGCAGACGTCAATATTATGACTAATCTTTTTTTTTTATAGGAGAGGGGGCAAACGAGCGTGCGGCTCACCTGATTGTAAGTGAATACCGCCGCCCATGAACAGCTGCAACACCAGGGAGGGAACCACAGATGCATTGCCGGCTTTTTAAAAAGAAGTACGCTCTTTTCTTGAAGGTCCCTAAGTCGTATCGGTCCGGAAAAATCGCTGATGGTAATCGATTCCACAAGGAAGTCGTGCGAGGAAGAAAATATCTTCTAAATCGCACAGTGGTGGACCGCCAATCATCCAGATGGTGTGGATGGTATCGGGGGTTCTGCCGCGATGTGCGTTCGTGAAATTTGGCGGAAGGGATTAATCCGAACAATTCCTCAGAGCACTCCCCGCGGTAGATGCGAAAGAAAATGCAAAGGGATGCAACATCTCTTCGCAGTGCCAATGAATCGAGCCGAATGGAAAAGACTCGGTCGTCGACGATTCGAGCCGCTCTGCGCTGGATGTGGTCAAGTGGAAGGAGCTGGCACTGGGGAGCCCCTGCCCAGAGATGGGAACAGTATTCCATGTGAGGCCGAACCTACGCCTTGCAAAGTTGCAAGCGGTGTGCCGGCATGAAATACTGTCCCGCTCTGCTGTGCACGCCAAGCTTTTTAGAGGCCAATTTGGCCTTCTCTTCCAAGTGACCACGAAACTGCACGTCACTCGATAGGTCGACTCCGAGGATTCCGATACCGGCTGAGGCAAGAAGGGGAATGCCTTGAAACTGAGGAGATACGACAAAGGGGTTCTTTTTAGCGGTAAACGCGCAAACTTGTGTCTTCTGAGGATTAAACTGGACTAGATTTAGTCGCCCCCAAACCGAGACTTTGTTCAGCAAAGACTCGACTTCAGACACAAGTTTGTTCCGGTACTCGGCGACGTTTTCCCAAGAAATATTGGCACGGCCGGTTTATAGAGCATCACCAGTGCTGTCATCCGCATAGCAATGAATGTTACCAGTTAGCAGCATATCATTGATATATAGAAGAAACAGCGTTGGTGATAGTACACAGCCTTGTGGAACACCGACGTTAATAGGCTTGTAGTCGGAGCATGCACCGTCTACAACGACCTTGATGCTCCGATCTGCAAGGAAGCTGGTGATCCAATCGCACAATCTGTCGGGAAGCCTATAGGAAGGAAGCTTCGAAAGAAGCGCTTTGTGCCAAACCCGATCGAAGGCCTTCGCAATGTCCAAACTAACGGCCAACGCCTCCCCCTTGGACTCTACTGCCTCTGCCCATCTATGGGTCAGGTAGACCAGAAGATCACCAGCTGATCGACCCCGACGAAAACCATATTGGCTGTCACTAATCAGCTGGTGATCCTCAAGGTACCGCATGAGCTGGCAGTTAATAAATGATTCCATTATTTTGGAGAACAAGGTGGTGATCGCGATAGGCCTATAGTTGGACGGGTCTGAGCGGTCGCCTCTTTTAGTGATCGGGTGGACAAAAGCTGTCTTCCATGAATTCGGGACTACGCCTTGGGAGTAGGAGTACCGGAAAAGACGCGTTAGGACCAGTGCCAACTCTGGAGCACACGTCCTCAGCACAATTGGGGGGATTCCGTTAGGCCCACTCGACTTCTGGATGTCCAGGGAGAGGAGTGTTTTGCGAACCGAGCCCTGTAAGAACAGCACATCCGGCATGGAGCACTCACACCGCGGGATGGTCGGCGGTGTTTTCCCCCCGTCATCAAGAGTCGAGTTGGACGCAAAAAGGGAGCCTAAAAGGTCGGCTTTGTCTTTTGCGTCTTGGGCTAGTGAGTCGTCCTCCCTGTGCAGAGATGGTGGTGATGGCTTACAGAAATTCCCTTGGATAGCCTTGGCGAGAGACCAGAATGCACGGGTTCCCGAAGGAAGGCGAACTAGTTTCTCGCCAATTCTGCCTATGTGCTCTGACTTTGCCTTGGCAATAACTCTTTTGAAGGACCTGGATGCGAAGTTATACTTCTTTTTAAGTATGCTGGTGTTTACATCCCGAATCACCGAAGCGGCAGCCCAGGCTTGATAACCCTCCTGCATACTGCGTATTGCAGTCTTACAGGAGCGACTAAACCAAGGCTGAGATCTGCCACCGATGGGTACCACAGATGATGGAATAAATAGTTCCATTGCCTGTAGCACCACATCAGTGATAGAGTCAGCAACAGCGCTGGGATAATCCGGCAAGAAGCAAACCCGCCCCCATGGGTAGAATGCAAAGAAAGACCGCATTCCGTCCCAATCTGCCGACCTGTAATGCCAAACACGGCGGCAACCTGCAGAACGCAACCGCGAGGGGAGCGTGAGTGGCACCACACTCCGGATCAGACAATGGTCCGAAGAGCCGAGAGGGGCACCGATGGAAACCTGATATCCGTCCGGATGAGAGGTCAGCAGAAGGTCCAACAGGGAAGGTGTATGATCCTCAACATTTGGAATCCGCGTAGGCGAAGGATCCAGTTGTGTCAGACCATATGCCAAAGCAAAGTCATAAACAGATCTCCCCGCATGATCGGTTAAACGTGAACTGAGCCATTCGGCGTGGTGGGCGTTAAAATCGCCAAGGATCACGATCTCTGTGGATGGGACCTGTTGTAGCACGGAGTGTGCAGTCATTCTGTGAGATGAGTCGGTCTGTGTCGGCATTACCGCTATGGGACCTATAGATACACCCGTATACGAGGCACCCGTAGACGCGAGGATGGTCGTCGCTGTCTACACGAAGCCATAGGATGGACAGGTCCGTACCTTCAAGACTGCCGAGGCGTCGAAAACAGATGTCCTCTCTGACATACACGCAAACTCCAGCCCGAGGCACAAAGGAGTGCTCCAATTTGTACCCCGGGTAGGAGAGATACAAAATATCAGCCGGAGAGGAAACCTGCGTCTCGGTCAGAAAGAGCAAGGCCGGCTTCGCCGTCTCGAGATGGTAGTGGACGGCGTTTAGATTCGAGTGAAGTCCCCTGATGTTGCAGAAATTCACGAATAGCGTGGCAGGAGTCGCCTTGGTCTTTTCGGTCAGTTTGCCCCGAACAGTTATGTTTTTGTTCCACTCAGGAGTGGAATAACATAATCGTGGATGCTCAGCGAGGGATTCTCCAGGGGTGCTGGTACCTCCCTGGGGTAGTCTTTCGTGTGATTCTGCTACCAGACGAAACGCAGAAGCAGAGCTATAGATATAGATGTAGATGTCTATGGGCCACAGCAACCACTTACCATCAGGTGGACTGTGTGCTCGTTTGCCACCCTTAATATATAAAAAAAAAGAATACTATAATACACATCTATGATTTAGGCTATATGACACAGCTACAATAAATATTGGAAATCAAAGATCGCATGTGCGATAGGAATTGATAGGAAGCAGTTTTATCATGTTCTAAAATCTTGCCTACGGTAAATCCTCTTTGGATGGAAACCACGTCCAACAGTAGTTTCCTTATGGTCAGATGTGTAAGATAGAATACACTTCCTCTAACTATTCTGAATAATAAATGATAAATGATTCGCGAGGCTATTGAAATTAAAAAAGCATCCTAATTTCAATAGAGAAGATGGATGGGTGCTGCCATCTGGGTTCCTACAATTAATAAAATTAAATCCGAACCCAAGCATACCACTGCAGTACTTCAAGATAGGCTCATTCTATCTGTGTAGATCGGACCAAAAATTAATATTCAAAAACTGAAGGTGGCCGGGCTAACTATGACATCGGGACGTCAAACACTTTAGTCCTCCCGTGACCATGGGTGGTGTAAAGCACCCGAAACGGGAATTAAAAAGTTAAATTAAACGCAATAGAATCCGTAAAAATTTGTTTCATTTAATGTGTAGTGTTCGCGTAAACATAAGAAATCAGAAATGATGGAATTAATAATTAGTTGAACTTACTTCAATCATCTTTCTAACGTGACTTGGTGTTTCCACTTCATCTTTAAGATATTTGTCGACGCTGGCTTCTTCGTATGAAATTTTGTAAACAGTTCCAACGTTATCTTCGTTACTTTTGGTTTTATTTTCTTCTTCGTTTTTTGCTTGAATTGTGTCATTGCTTTCTACTCCTAGTGTGGAATTCGCCTCACGACGGCGACGTCCAAAAGATGGTTCCGACCGTCCTGTGTGACTCGGACAGTAAGCCTATAAAAAACATAAACACATCACGCGATCAAAGTAGATAAAACATTATAGGCACAGCAACAAAACTGCACAAATAGGTACTTAATTATATATGCTATACAGTTTGTAAGATAACCTTACTGATCCTTAATAACTAGTTACGGACGATAAGTAGGAAATCGCAGAAGTTTTCTACGATTGACGTAAATCCGTCATCGGATTGTTTGTTATAAATACTTTGTTATTTGTATCATCATCTCTGGTTATTACTCCAGATTCACAACTGTTTAACGAATTAATTAATTTCAACCGTATAATTTAAGTTACGATATATGAGTGTCTGAGTTTGTATTTTATGTAAAATGACTGTTGTATCCTTGCGTCTCTGACACTGAATTTCATTTTTTCAATAACTTCTTTATGTTACTAACTGAAGCTCTCATGGTCACTGAATGAATCATTTTCTTCGGTTATATAATATGTTAGAACAAAATAATTATTTATTTAAACGACTCTCCGTTCGACCGACACGCTAGTTACTTTTAATTTATTCATTCCTTTGTTCATTATCATCACAATAATTAATTTAGTAAAGAAGATGGTATTCTCATCATCAAAAAACATATCCCTTATTAATATTGGAATTAATTAAAAAAGATAAACGAATTATTATCAGGATTCGATAAGATAAAAAAAATTTGCAATACATTGAAAATGCAGAGAATGAATTGATAGAGTACTTCGTAAATGAATTTCCAATGGTTTTTTAATTTCAAACCATGTCGTTTTTTAACTAAATTATACATGGAAGTACTTATAAAAATAACTATAACTACCTAATTTAAAAATTTCAAGCACATTATTATGTCAATTTTTTCAAATACATACCGGCTGACAGCCATCTCTACATGTGCGGACTGTTGCTTCAAACACCAAGAAGTTAGACTCGGGAATCTTGAAGGCATTAAATCTTGCCTCCAAAGCATCACCGTTACGTCCTTTGTCTAGTTCCGGGAATACATCTGGGTCCACAGGGCATCTTAAAATAACAAAAAATAAATAATTAATTAGTTAATGTAATAAATTAGCGAAACATTTTCCGGGCTTAATATATTTTTTAAATTCAATAATAATTTTGTAATTAAAACTTTTAACTGAATTTCATATCAAACATAAAGTAAATATTTATAAAACATAATCTTATTAAAAGAGAATATTATATAAGACGAGCCATAAATTATTCTTATTTAAATCACTATCTTATTTTTAACTGCATTGTAGCTGTTTTCATCCACTTTGAAAGCATCATCATCATTGTAACCCTTTTCTAGCTGTCATCTTTCTATCGTCATCTGGTGAAGGCCGACCTACACTTTGCTTATCAGTACTAAACTATCACTCTTTCTACCAACTTCAAAAAGGAAACGGTACACAATTCGACTGTATGTTTTTTTTTTAATTTGTATTACCTCATAACTTTTTACGGGGTGAATCAATTTCGATGATCCTTTTTTATTTGAAAGCTGGTGCTTCACATGTGGTCCCATATAAATTGATCAAGGTCTGACCAATAGTTTTTGAGTTATTCTTAATAATTTATATTGAAGACGTATGTGTACAAAATTTTTAATTTAAAATTATAATCGTTGCATTTTAATTTATGTTATAAACATGAAACTCCAAAAACTATTAAGCATTTCAATTATTATCTTCATTATCGTCTCAAGCTCTTGAGATAAACATGATCAAGACAAATATCATGTGCAACGTCCATGTCACACAATAGTAAAAACTATAAACCGTATCGTTCATATAGTCCTACTCCTTGCGGTATACGGATATAGGGCTTGCCATAGTGCCAAGAACGCCAGTTGCAGTTATTCTCTAAATGGCTTATAATACTAAGACTAATATAATCGGATACTAACCCAACTCTGTCAATAAGTTGTACAGATCTCCCAGAATATGGATCCCTTGCAATGACATTTGTTGCGAAAATATCTGTAGCGTAATTGTAACCGTCTTGAGCTTCCAGCCTGAAGGTCAGCGGGTCGCCGACAGCGATCGTTGTAGTTGGACGACCTTGGTAAAGGATCATCAAGCGAACCTTCGAATTGAGAGAACTTTCTTCTGGGAGATACTCAATAGGTATGGGGCTACCGGATCTGTCAATCAAATTATAACCAAAACTACAGTTAGGCTTGAAGTTAAGTTTGAATGGAATAGCGTTTTGACTTTGAATGAACGGTAATTCAATAAATAAAACGATTAATAAAATAAACTGTTGTTAAATACATTTAGCTATACACTGGAATTTTGAGAGTTCATTCATAGTCTATCGTTAGTAGCTGTTAGTGAAATAACAGCAAACATAAATTACCATAAAATAATATTAATCCCAAATTGATAATAATAAACAATTTAAAAGTTCAAAGTAAAGTAAAATGTCTTATCTCATAATATAAGACAAACAAACCCACACTGTCACACAAACGCAGGTATAGATAAAAGCATTCAAAAAACTACACAAAATACAGCATTCTATATAATACCAATAATATGTCCGATTTACCCCAAGTGACATAGATAAACATAACCTAAAACAATCCATTCTAATTATGCTTAGTAACAAATCACGCAAACTCCGTTATGAGTTATATAAAGGACATGGTTGCATCTATTTGAAAATTGTATTACTAAGCAAAATATTGCGCGTGAATTTTTGATTTATAAAATATAAAACAAGGTCGTACAGGAAAAGACAGCTGAGTAAGCTTGTATGCTATTTACGCAGTTGTTATAAAGTAATATTTTTATCACAGTTACACAGTAAGTCAATATTTTGTATAGAGGCTGGATTTTTTTTAATAAATTTGAAATGACAAACGAACTTACAGTTCATCTCATGGTAAGTGGCTACTGCAGCAAGATGCCTTTTCATCTCTGAGCACTAAGACGAAAAGCCTCACAACCTCTAACTATACTGGCACTCTACACCCTTCAAACCGGACCACAGCAGTACGCGCACTGCTATTTGAGGGCACAAATAGGAAGAACATTGTACCCAGACCTACTCCCAGGCAGAAAAGTCCTAACTCCTAGTGGAATCTAGATTGTTCCGAGTGACGGTATGCATTCCGTTATACCTAATTTAAACATAAGGATATGATCTAAAAAAAAGCGAATACCTCTTCATGTTTGTAACTTGCTCATCAAACAACCCTAATTTAGTCACAAAGCATATAATTCGACACTTGAAACCAATAATTCCGCATATTTTACTTTTTCAAATAGATACAACCATCAACGTAAATCATTGTCTCACCCGGCTCCAATGTAGTTCGAAGTTACCACTGCTTCGGCGGGACCACGAAACAGACAAGTTAGATTGAATCTCTTGTCGCGGGAGGTTTGCACATTGTCGCTGAACTGTACCACTACTATGTTGGTCATCGTGTCACCGTACTGCAAGGAGTTCAGCAAATAAGGAAGTTTTTTTTATGTCGCTTGAAAATATGTACCTACTCATCATACATTTTTTTTTAAATCTTTATTGCATTTGCATTCCCTAAAGCAAAGGATGCAAAAGGCGAACTAATTTAGACATTTTCTACCAATACTTCTATGTGACCAAATTTGATTAGATCAATGAAAACATTAATGCAAATACAAAATACTCGTATATCATTAACGTCAAAAGTTTTGAACAGAATATAATATAACGTTCGCTATCTTGATTATATTAACATATAATCAAGATAGCGAGCATGAGACGAGGCAGGTAGTCAATGGATGCAGGGTAGTGGGTCATGTTTTGCCAAATCATCTTTAATCTTTGGAGTAGGTATACTTATACATTAGTAGATTCGACTTCTTTGCTAATACACTTGTCATGGGTTGTTGCAGTAATTAGGGTGATGTTTTAAATCTATCTGTTCTCTTCTATCTATTACAGCCTATAAAAGTCTACTAACTTTACGTGGCAGTGCCATGCTGTAGCTATATTGTGGTTGCAGCACGAATGGGTCGACTCAACCGGGGTAGGACCACGCTCTCACAGAATACCAGCGTTAAATAGCAACTCAATGCTGCTGTGTTTCGTATGGTGAGTATAGAAAACCGGAGACCCTTTTTATTGGAAACGAGGCATTCCATCTCAGTTCTCACCCCTGAGGACTGAGGTGGATCAGCACTTTGCACATCTGCATTTTGATTCTTAATTGAGGATAAATTTAGATGTCTATGGAGCACACAGTCCACGATGAGGTGGACTGTGGTGGACTGTGTGCTCGTTTGTCACCTTTATTCTATAAAAATAAACAAAGGCCTCTTCTATAGATTGCCTCATAGGGAGAACTAGTTGCCACGCTTGGCAGGCGGGTTAGCAACCGCAGTTTTTTATTATTTCGAGTTGTTATCAGGAAGATGCTGCATCTTCTGTTTTATATTCCTCTGTCGCCTCTTACGACACCCACGGGACGATATGGTTGATGTTTCAAATACGGACTAACAAATAGAAAAAAAATCAAAACTAAATTAATTTTAATAAAACTGCCAAACTAAATATTCATATATTTCATATTTGTGAAATTCTCTCCTTTAGAAATAAGTAACAAGTAACTTATCACAAAAATGAAACAAACATTGCTTGTTTCTGATAGAAATATATAAATACCCACCCGTTGTGTACCACATTCAGGGTAACCGTGAGCACCAGTTATTCGAAGTACATTCGATACACCACCGTTGCCGCGGAAGAAACAACGGTCGTAAAATCCGTAAGTGTACATTCGACCGTAAAATCCCTCAGGAAGGCGAAGGGTGAATTCCATTCCGTCTTCATTGCACACTTGCGAAACTGTAAAAATTAAAAAAAAGTTATTATGTCGATTAATACCATCGTATTGATTACACTAAAAGTTATAATAAAACCAAGTTTTTGCAGCAGTGCACTAACTGTGATATTCCATTTTGATAGACAAGAGGGCCAGAATATTATGTCCTTATGACCGATTTATGATTGTCCTCCGAATATTAGGACTCAAGAGCTTTTCATCATCATCATCATTACATCCCTACACAAGTCCACTGCTTACCATAGGCTTCCCCAAAGAAAGCCACAAAGTACGGTCCTGAGCCACTTGTATCCATAGACTTCATGCAATACATGCTGCAATTTTTAAACCAGGTTGTCACTCCATCTTGTAGGAAGACGCCCTACACTTCGCCTGCCGGTACGAGGCTGCCACTCGAGAACCTTTCTTCCCCATTGGATGTCGATGTTTTGAGCTAATATATGGCCGGCCCATTGCCACTTCTGATTACTAAACTGTTGGGCTATGTCGAAGTAGTCCTCATTTTGAAGTCTATTACGCAGAGAGACTCCAATTATAGCACTCACCATAGCAAACTTGAACTTCCTCAAACGGATAGCATTGAAGGACCACGTTTTAGATCCATATATCATAATGTGTATACCTGACGAGAAAATATGTCGTAATCTTCTGAACAAGATGTTCGTTTTCACACATACGTCATCTGCGGCAGGAATTCGAACCCGGACCCAAGGCATAATACTACTACTATTACAGTATTGTAGGGTCGCGTGTTCAATCGCCATATATGCCTCCGCAATACATTAGTAAATGTTTGTGTGAGGGCAACATTTCTTTAAAAAATAATGCACAAAAAAACAAAGAAAAATTAGAACATTTATTAATTAATACCTATGAGGTATTTTATCGTATTCGTTAGGGAACTTATTTCTCCTTTATTTGAGATTGGCTGTAGGTATTCATTTCATTTCATTCATTTCACAATTCAGTGGCCATTTACTATAAGGTGGATTGCAAGCCCGTTCATGAACTTACCATCGAGGCAGTCGTCTGCAATGCGTCCAAGAGCTCTCTCATAGAAATCATAATCGTTAGCTGTATTATCAAAATGTGCCGGATTAGCTGCGTCTAGTTCTCGGGTATCACGATCACTGAGCTCACAATTATCCCGTGACACGGCATCATATCCGCCATCCCTGTAACATACAAAAACATTAAAGGATTAATGTTGCTGTGCTTTGTATGGTGAGGGTAGAGAACCGGTGAATCCTTTTAGAAACGAGGCATTCCATCTTCGTACTCAGGGGTGACAACACATTATTAATGGAGGATAGATGTAGATGGGTCCATGAGTTACAGCATCCACTTACCATCAGATGGACTATGTGCTCGTTTGTCATCGTAATTCTATAAAAAAAAGGATTATAACTTCCACGATGACATCAACCTATCTGCAATGCCTGAGCGAAAAGAAAAAAATTTATTTCTTTAATTTTTTTTGTTACCAAATTCTTTTATTTGTTGTATTATCTTTGAATTTGTTAAAGATTTTCCATGTTGTGGCGGAGATGAGAAACCATATTAAGGTCCCGTAAGGGATGACTACGGGAAACGTCGAATAATCCCGTGACTTCTGATGGCATATAAACATCTCGTGTTTTATAGGATAGGGTGACAAACGAGCACACAGTCCACCTGATGGTAAGTGGTTGCTGCGGCCCATAGACATCTACATCTATCCTCAATTACGAGTCAAAATGCAGATGCGTTGTCACCCGTGAGGACTAAGATGGAATGCCTCTTTTCCAGTAAAAAGGATGACCGGTTCTCTACACACACACCATACGAAACACAGCAGTGTTAAGCTGCTATTTAACGGTGGTATTCTGTGGAACGTGGTCCTTCCCAGGTCCAGCTGACCCATTTGTGCTACAACTATACTACTAATATAGCTGCAGCATGGCTCTACCACGTATAGTACGTACGTACCATAAGTAAAATATCCAAAGAGATAACGGACGGGAGCAGCGTTAAAAGTGCGACATATCTGGTATAGTTACGTCCACCAAGCGTGGCAATTATGTAAAATCTTCTCTAATATGGTAGAAGTCCATGTCCCACATTGATTATCAAGGATTGATAAAGAAAGTTAGTTACATATTTATGCAATTTAGCGTAACTAACTCACAAGCACAATGAACGTCATACCTTATTTTAAGAAACAGAACCTAGTCTGGCCAGTAGACATAAACAATGTTGCAATAAAAAAAAATGAAGTTTGATGAAATGCTTTTATTAAGTAAGAAACTTCGATCGATTTTCCATCATTTCATATATTATTTAGGCTAGACATTAGTCCTACATAAACCTACATTGTGCATCGAACATCTCAAGAAATCTTTACAGCTATTCGTAACAGTAGCTTAATTCATCATGGAGACCGCATAAATTCAAAGATTTGTGGCCAGAGAGATTAAATTGTCTGTTTAGATAAAAAGTCAAAGGCCACTTTTAATCAAATTGTTTTAATTAATACTTGAGATATGGTTCAGCACGAATGGTTCGACTCTACTGGGGAGGACAACGTTCTCATAGAATACCCGCGCAAAATAGCAGCTTAATGCTAATGTGTTTCGTATATTAAGTGTAGGGGACCCTTTTTAGTGGTAATAAGGCATTTTATCTTAGTCCTCGAGGGTGGCAACGCATCTGTGTCTGTGATCCATAGACTTTGTGCTCGTTTGTCACCTTTATTCTTAAAAAAAAGAGAACACATAATAGGTACATATATGTAACTCCTTACTTAAAATTGAATGACCGACAAATGAAGTCCCTTGCTTCGATACATTCTCTCTGGCAGTGAGCCAAGGATTGAGCGGTAGTAAATCGGCGGACGAAACGCTTTTGCATGCGCTGCCGGCCAACCTGTCTGAAACTGTCTTCTTCACAACGCGATCCTTGCCAAGGCCGATTGCCAACCGGTGGTCTTCCTATTGGACCACCGATGGGACCTCCAATGGGACCGGATATGGAGCCACCAATGGACCCACCAATGGACCCACCGATAGGACCGACAGGTCCATCTGGTTCGTAACCTCCGTAGCCTGCACCTCCTGAAAAGGCAAATAGTTTATTGGAATTATTACATATTTATTTTTTAATTAACTATAAGTATTATATTCTTCCTATCATATTAGTTAATGTCCTGCTCTACCTATCGGTCGATCCAATCCAAGCGGAGGGTAAGTTCCACGATATCCGCCCGGTCGGTCTATTGGTCGTCTCAAGCCAAATGTGGGTCTGGGTTCCACAGGATACCTAACAAACAAATATACAGTATTACATTAAGACTATAAGTTTATTTTATAGATTGCCAAGGAATATAAAAAGACGCCACTACCTCTAATTATAAAAGTTGTAAAATAAATTATGTTAAGGATGGTAATCTTCAAGACTTTAACTATGCCATATCTCACACTCTTTCGTGTGCGCAATATTATGCTTAAAAATAGGTTCAAAGAATTCCCTTCACGTATCTTTCGATCTGTATATTAGATGTCTGCCGTGTTGGCGTTTTGGTTGTTGTAGTGCAACTGCTGTTCATGATGTCCCAGGTTCGAGCCCCAAGTCGGCACCAAAAAATCACAGTTATTGATTTTTTCCATCAAGAAATTCTCAGCAGTTGCCTGGAGTCAGAAAGTTGGCGGTGTTTCACCCCCGTGCCTCGGAAAGCACGTAAAGCCGTTGGTCCTGTGCCTGTTCTCTCTCCGCCCGTGTCGGTTTACCGTTCCAGTGACAGTGAGAGTGAGCGAATAGAGAGTGCACCTGTGCTTGCGCATACACTTGGGCACTATAATTTTGTCCTGCTCGGATGGCTAGTTTCCGTTGAGGCTGGCCGCCATGACTGAAATTCGGTCTGGTGGATATTATTTAATATAGAGATACCTTTTATTCTGCTTCGTTAGTCCATCAAAGTCCTGTGTTGGATAAGAGCCCCCGTTTTAAAGAGGATCTGTCTTAGTCGTCACACTTGGAAGGCGGATGGACAATTAAAGTGTGAAAGCACATGAGGTAAGACGTTTCATAACATTGACGCTGTTGCCCGTTGCCAGTATTTATCGATCAGTAAAAAACTAGATACACAATCCCATGCAAAAGTTCTCTAATAACTGTCGCCAATTGTTTTGACGTAATTTCAGTTGAAATAAATATACATTAATGTAAATTCAACCTTAAACGCATTGCCTAAAGTTGTATTCGCGAAGTTACGTACAAATTAAAAGCGCACCCAAATGTTCGAGTGGGCGCTCATTCGGTGAGGACATTTTTGTCATTATTTTTGTTTTTTCTTAGTGATCGATGTCAGTATGGGTATTATACGTCTGACTTAAGCAGGATGGTTATTATATCATCTATTGGGAGCCACAGTATTGTTCTGGCATTTCCCGTAGACTCCTCTTTCAACACTCACGAGACGAAATGAGCTGATGGATAAACTCACGCTGCCACCTCAAACACGTCTATCAATTTAATAGTTAGTTTTAAATATAAAAATGTATATAATAAAATAAAATTAAACATGTTAATTGATTGCAGACTAAGCATAATTAAACATAAATATTATTGTCTAATTAAATTAATTTAAATTATAATTAAATAGCATTAAAATTTCATTGGCATTTGCATACTGTATATATTAGAATATGCTGACAAATTTGATGTTCTATAATTATTATATTTGAGGTCTAAAGATATGAATGTTAAATTTAGGTTAAACGATATATTTACAAATAAAGACTTCTCCATTCTGTTATATTCTAAGTAATATTTTAACAAAATTAAATAATTCCTTATATTAATATTGTTAACTTAGCTATAAATTACTTTTTCACAACATTTAGACGCTTACCTATCAGGCGTAGGACGAACCCCTCTGTCTGGAAACCTTTCGCCTCCGGGATATTCAGAACCGTAATAACCGCCACGTCCGAAACCTATTTTTCAATAAGGTAAGCAATAAAGTAAGCATTTTGAGGTACATTTTGAATATTGTATAATATTCGTAAAAGGCAGTAGTCTTATAAAATTATGCTTACCAGGATATGACGAACCGGTCGGCGGATATTTGTCATATAGATCTGGATACCGCTCACCACCCAGTGGTGCCGGGTCTCGATTCACACCAACTGGATACCGACTGAATGGATATCTACCCCAATCATTTGTGCCAGAAAACCGGTCCTGATCGTAGCGATCAGGATAGCGGCTAGGATATCGTGAGGGACGAGGTGGATATCTGCCACTTCCACGTGTAGGATATCTATCAGACGGATAGCGGTCTTCGGGAAATCTATCAGGATATAAGTCAATAGGATATCTGCTAACGGGGTATCGATCTGCATCGGGATATCTACCAATGTCATTTGGTTGGTAATCAAATAATGGATATCGTCCACTGTCAACTGGGAGGCGATCTCCACCTGGTACAGGGTATCTGTCTGGTGCTGGATATCTATCAGGATATCTATCTATTCCTGGAGGGTATCTATCCGATGGGAATCTGTCAGGGCCGACACCAGGAGGATATCTGTCATCGGGATATCTATCAGCGGGCGGGTAACGGTCTCCTGATGGATATCTATCGTGATATAGGTCGGGACCGGCCGGATACCGGTCGTCGGGCGGTGGATACCGGTCCGGTCTCCGATTAGGTCTCCGATCGTACCGGTCATCGTCTGTTGGGTACCGGTCGTCATCGGGGTAGCGGTCAACACCTGGTGGATATCTGTCGCGATCCTCGTCACCGTTACCACCTTAAAAAGTTAAAAATTAAATGAGGTAAAGTTTTTGGAAAGTTGTCAGAGTTGGAAGGTGATAAGCATGCACTATGAGCTACGATACAATAACTACGTAAGTATTTAGAGTTACAGTAATTACAACCAAAATATATAAAAAAAATATTATTATTTATAAAATAATAAGAAAATGGCATTCACTATGTTAGGTAGGTAGTATCAGAAATTTTGGATATTAAATAATCGTAAAATGTAATACCTATTTGTATATGCACCTAATTAATTGCACGCCTGACGTAAGCGTTATTAGGTTATGCTTTACTCTTGACACGTCAAGGTCAAGCAATTTTGTGTTCTTAAAATGCCGCGATCATATTTAAATATTAATTTGTAACATTAACAACAAATAAAGGACAGTGACATTATGTCTCACCTAGTGGCTCCGAACTGGAGTATTTAAATAGGCTAAAAGTAAAGGTATATTTTAGGGTCGCCATTTTTTTTTCATTTTAAAATATTTTCAAGTCAAAAATAAAAAATAGTATGTTTTAATTTCAATCATCGGTTATTATTTTGCCAATTTGAGCCTTTAATAGTCGCCTCACTCAGACTATTAAAATATATAAGTACTTATAAAATTACAGTATTCGGACCCCTGATATAGTAAGATAATATATTTTAACTATTTAACATAATATTTCAATTACAGTATCAGTTTTATATAATTCATAATAATAAAAAATATTCTTACCTAGCCAGTAGATAACTATTTCAAAAACAAAAACGTGGAAAACTTTTTAGTATAATTATGCATCTAACCTGAATTGGAACCCGGTCTCCGCCAGGGCGTTTGTGAGCCACCTCCAGTGCTCCCCGCATCGGTTTCACCACTGACAAGCTGATCTGAATCCCCAATATTATTATTCTTATAAACTATTAAAATTAAATTAACTTATAATTAAGGTACGTGAGGGTAATATGGTCCGCTTAAGCTTTTCCGCACTATAAAACCAAAACCACAGAATAAACCAAAACTAGGAGGAGGACGGAGACAAAAACAGAAAGTCGTATTACTCTAACTAATATATTAGGGAAAAACTAGCAAACAACCTTTAGCAATAACTGGGAACACTTAAAAAGTAACTGCACTAAATTTTTTACTATTATGTCAACTGTCAAAATGGCTTCGTTAAAGCAGCGCCCTTTTGACCCTTTATTATTTGATTGACTCATGAAAAGATATCTAGCAAACAATGCTGTAGTTTTTTAGTTATAAGAAAGTGACCATATTAATCGGATGACCATATTACCTTCACGTACTATATTTCTTATATTTACGCGAATAATATACATGGAATGAAACAAATTTTACGGATTTTACCGCGCTTAATTTTAACTTTTTTAATTCCAGACGTTTTGGGCACTTAACAGCACTCATGGTCAAGTTTTATTCCATGATATTTACATATTTTAATGTAATCACATACAAAATAGTATAAACATTTTGATCTGCTGAGGATATTACATTTAAATATATTGCAATTTTTTTATTATCACGATTTTATTATTTTACCACAAAAGTAGCAGTCTTTAATACGTCCAATAGCTGGACTAAGAACTCCTCACATTTCTAAGAGGATTATGGAACAATTAAAGAAGAAAAGAAAAAAAATAGCTGCTCCAATGCGTGTTGGCGGAGTCAGCACGGCGGACATTAATTTGTAATTTTACCACAATGATCAATTCCAGATTTCAATTTTTTTTTTGATTTGCCTCCGCAAACTATCGTCAAATCGTTCTGAGTTATCGATCTTGGTCTTCGACTAGACTTAAAACACTTCTGACACTAATGACATTGTTAATTGCAATTCTTAGTGCTAATTTGCAACAAAGGCGGTGATCGTCGTCTGTACTGGTGAAGGAAATCGTGACTAAACCTGCATGTGTGAGAAATTATAAATATTTCGAGAATAGCGAGGCGCACTAACTGTTCCTTAATCCTCTCAGAAATGTGAAGAGACCTGTGCCTAGCAGTGGGTACCTTACTTTTTATACTACTTTTAATGGAAAAAATAAACGATAATATTATAAGAAATATATAAATAAATGTAATACTTAGGTCCAGTAATTAACTAACGTTAGTATCTATGATTTAATAGACAACTGTTCTATTTTTGAAACGGAGATGGCTTCAATGTTGCATGTTTTGCCTTTTTACTGCAATTGCCCAGACATATATTGTACAGACCATACACTTTTTAAAAAGCTAACATGATTTTTTAAAAAAAAGAAAAAAAAATAGGAGATTCCATATATAAAGGTGATTTTTGTAGCGTTTCCTTGTGATATTATCATCATCATCATTACAGCCTTTACAAGTCCACTGCTGAACATAGGCTTTCCCTAAGGCATGCCACCAAGCACGGTCCTGAGCCACCTGCATCCATCGACTTCCTGCATGTCTTACCAGGTCGTCTCTCCATCTAGTAGGGGGTCGCCCTACACTTCGCATCGGTACGAGACTGCCACTCGAGAACCTTTTTTCCCCATCGGTGGTTAGTTCTTCGAGCTATATGGCCGGCCCATTGCCACTTCAGCTTACTAATCCGTTGGGCTCTGTTGGTTACTCTGGTTCTACTGCGGATATCCTCATTTCTAAGTTTATCATGCGGAGAAACCCCGAACATAGCCCTCTCCATAGCTCGCTGAGCGACCTTGAGCGTCCTCATACGGCCAGCAGTGAAGGACCACGTCTCAGTTCCATAGGTCATCACTGGCAACACGCAGTGTTGTACAATCTCGTTTTCAAACTTTGAGGTATATCTGACGAGACGATGTGTCGTAATTTTCCGAACGCTGCCCAGCTGAGTGGAATCCGTCGATTGACATCTCGGTCGAATTAGAACTTACCTAGTGGGACTATTTGTCCCAGGTAAACATACTCGTCAATAACTTCCAGCTCAGTGCTCCCAACAACTACCGGCATAGGTGTGATTAAACATGATCTTTGTTTTGTCCATGTTCATCTTAAGACCTATCCGTTGGGAGACACTATTGAGGTCATTGAGCGTAGTGCTTAGGTCCTCCAGCGATTCTGCCATAAGTACTATATCGTCGGCAAATCCAAGTTAAGTTCTGTATTCGCCATTGATGTTAATACCGTATCCTTTGCAGTCCAACAGCTTGAAAACGTCTTCCAATGCAGCGGTAAAGAGTTTCCGGGATATAACGTCACCCATTCTTACATCTCTCTGCAGTTGGATAGGTTTTGTACTCTGATTCTGTACTCGGATAGCCATCGTAGCCCTACTGTACAAGCACTTAAGTACTTCGATATACCGACAGTCAACTTGTTACCGCTGAAGGAACTGTAGCATCGCCCAAATTTCGACGGAATCAAAGGCATTCACATAGTCCACATACACAAGGCAAAGTGACAGATTGTACTCTTCTGTCTTCTGCACAATTTGTCGAAGGGTGTGTATGTGGTCTATGGTACTAAAGCCAAGAAACCAGCTTGTTCGGGAGGCTGGAAGTCGTCGAGTCTGCATGCGAGACTATTTGTAAAGACTCTTGAAAATAGAACGTAGACGCGTTTCAGAAGGGAAATCGGTCTGTAGTTCTTCAAGAGAGCGTTGAAGCCTGTCTTGAAGAACAAGACCACCGCACTTATACTCCACGCCTCCGGAGTAGTCCCAAGATGGAGGACGGAATTAGAGTTTTTGAAGGACTTCAAGTACCGGTTAATTCCGCTGTAATTCCAGCCTCGCCCGGAGCCCTTGTCGTTTTTAAGGTGCTGGAGAGCCTTGCCTTGCTCAGACTGACGTCCGGGATATCATCGGAACAGTGTCGAATAATACTTGCTCTTGGATCATTACTCACACTTGCATGTGGATCCAACGATGATGTCTCACAATCTCACTCAAAATCTGTGGCAAAGACTTTGGAGCCTTGATTCCGCTCGATCGCTTCTTCAATACGAGCTGTATTGAAGTAGCGTAAGTCCTGCCGCATGCATTTGGAGATCTGTTTGTTCAGTTGCCTGTATGCTGTCAAATCTGATGAAGATGGCAGCCTCATTTCCCGTCTAACAGTCATGAGATAAGAGTGTGATCGGAGAGTTTTTGTGTTCTTCTGCGGCGGATCTTGTAGAACTTAGCTCCGACCGCATTGACAGTTTCCACGAGCTTATCATTCATATCGTCCACTGCATTGCAGTCTTCTGGGCACTTAAAACGGTTTTGTAACTCGAGCTGAAAGGTTTCTGGACTTTGGATTAGAGCACGAAGGGGACGGAGCGTTGACTTCATTTGACGAGAGCTCTCCAACTTAACGTTTAGGTTCAGTGTGCCTCTAACCATTCGGTTATCGCTGCTAGTTTTCACCCTCGCGATCACGGAGACATCACTGAACAGTTGTCGTCTGGTCGTCATAATGATTTGTCGTTATCTGATTTTTTTGTCGAACCATCGGGGCTCGACCAGGTCCACTTCCTGTGGGGCCGCTTCTGGAAGAAAGAGTTCATCATAAAGAGTCCCTCTTTCGCCATGAAGTCGGCCAGCTGCTTGTCCATTGGGTTCCGTTGCCGTATTCCAAATTTTCCTACCTTCAGCTCACCGTCTCTCTTGTGCCTAGTTTTGAATTGAATTCTCCCATTAACACCGTATAGTTGGTTTATTATGTTACTACTCCTTATCGAGATGTGCTGAGGTTAGTGCGTAAGCCTGTATGACGTTCAACGAATACCGTTTGGTGATTCTGAGTATAAGGAACTGAGGTGAACCCTCGTCGGCAACAAAAGTAACGTTGTTGACTTGTGGACGATAAATCCGACACCTCCTTGGGACAGATGGTGTTAGAACAAGTTGCTGGATTCAAGGATTACCGTGTCCTCCTCCTCTTTTCGGAGCTCGGATAATCCTATAATATGCCAGCGTAACTTGTCTATCTCTTCTTCCTGCTCCAGGATCTTCTCGTCAGCCGTCAGGGTGCGTGAGTTGTATGTTGCCAGGTCATCTTAGGTGGCAACTGAACCTCCACCGGAGATTCTTAGTACCTGCTGCCCCGTCGTTACCATGGTCGCCACCGTATTCGTATTGTCGTCGGTGGCGTGTCTTTCCTAGTGTAGTGGTGTTGGGAGTAGTGGTGCTGGGATTAGTGATGACGGTGATAGTGCACGCAATTGACGGAGGGCGGGAGGTACTCTTCAAACAAGGTAAGACACATCATTTTATTTTATCGAGCGGATGTACGCGAAGTAATTTTTTACCAACTTTAATGTTTGCTCATTATTTCCCTTACTCAATATTCGTAATACTTAAGTGGGTAAATAAAGAAATGCGATGCGATAATAGATTTTTTTTTGCCCATACACGATATTAAATAACATCAGTGGAATTGAAAAGATGTAGCTGGATGACGGATACGAGTTATTTCTCAGTGCTAGCAATGTTATAAAAACATAACGTAGAACTACTTATAATCTATATATTCATTG
Organism: Parnassius mnemosyne; assembly: GCA_963668995.1. Taxonomy (NCBI): domain Eukaryota; kingdom Metazoa; phylum Arthropoda; class Insecta; order Lepidoptera; family Papilionidae; genus Parnassius; species Parnassius mnemosyne. The sequence continues at coordinate 23,271,771 of CAVLGL010000068.1, forward strand.
CTGGCAACAACGAAGAAAAAATAAAGTATTAATTTTTTAATTTACAAGTAAGAACGAAATCCCATCTATTTAAATATATAGTCACCATAGCAAAATCTTATACTAAATGGGATAAGTGCTCTTCTCTATTAGCTTCCACTCATTGACACACTATCACACACTAAGTTCTCACGTGTTTCATCAATCAATGCGAGTATATCACCGCAAATACATTGATGTTATAAATAAAAAAAAACTTGAATTATCAGCTTTCAAATGGTTTTCTCGTTTTCCTATTCGCATATTTAATTAACGAATGTAATTCGTCGAATGTAATAATGGGGGTTTTCATGTACAGTATTTGCGGACAAAAATGCCAATCTGCCACTCTAGACCCTTTCTTTCTAGAACATTTTACAAGCTATATTACAGATCCAGTACACTATAATGATCTAAAATAGCTAAGAAACATTCTTCTGTCACAGTTTAAATATAGTAAATATTGCATAATTAATCAACTGAATTTTTAACAAGAGCCGTAGTACCTAGCTCAGAGTCTAAGCGCTCGCAGTAAATTCACAGTACCCGGGTACAATTCACGCTGTCACCCTATGTAGTACATTTTACTTATCCTATACCTATACTTAGACGAGCAATTATTGCATTATATTTTTTAGATAATTTACATTTGTTAACAAATTTTGTATTTAGGTAATGATTTGCTGAAGTGTAGTGGATTTGTGAAGATGATGATGAATGTTTTACTTACGTAGTAACATTATTTAATCTGTGGTTTTACTTCCCAAGATTTTTTATATAGGTGTCAACCCAGACAATTATATTCTAACGCCGATCAAACCTCGGCTATCAAGGTACTTATAACAAAACACTTACGCATAAGATTTTCGTAGTAATCAAAATCTGGATCGTAAAGCAATCGCATCCCATCTTTCTGATTGTACCGGCTCAAACGACATGTCCTTGCGCGGTCGCTGTATACGGCGGACCTGAACGAAAACAACGATAAAACTCAAAATAGAACTCCAACATGACACATATTACTCATAATGTGCGTGTATAGTTCAATGAACTTTGGATTTAAGGGCACCTACAAACGTTGATTTTGATTGTTAATGCTAAATGTAGACTTTGTTAATAAATTTATTTATAAATGTTAACCTACATAGATCCTGTGGCATCATAACAGATATATAGCCAATTTTTTTTAAATAATCAAAGCTTTTTATTAAGAAACGCAAGCAGTGTAGTTATTACTATTAACTACACCCAAAGAGATTTAAATATATAATACATACTTAAATGTCTTTGACTACACATTACTCTTGAGAGATTTCCGGGTTCATTAATGGATTCTTTATATTGTTTATAAATTGATGTCGGCAGCGGTTAATAAGTAGGTATAGGTACTCTATATTGTTGGAAGTCACAACTGCGCAAGACAAACTGTAGTTTCATTATAAACAACCAAATAATAACACTTTTCCAACTATTCAACGTCTATTTTAACGCTTATATGTTCAGATCAATAATATATGTACCTATAACATTCGTTATGATCTATAAATACATTTTGAAATAATACACTTGCTCGATTATAACTGATTACTGACTTAATAATTGCGTATTACTTTGAAATTTCAAGTTATATCAAAATATCAATATATTTATTAATGCATATATGCAAATCTCTCTGTATTTTTAGTTAAATTAACTTTTCTTTTTAATACTTGATAGTAAATAAAATTGACAAGGAACAGATGGTAAGATGTTAATATTGTTTACTTTAATTTTCTGTAAAAAAATTAAGTAGTGTGTAAGACCACCTTATTATGCCAGCGCCACATCAGGTATATACAAATGAACGTAAGGGGACACGTTAATGTATGCGAACTGCATTGTTTACGTCTGCCTTGCAATAGATTAGTGTGATTTGCTTTGTAGGTCGAATATTTTTCATAAGATAAGATTATTATTCATATAAAATAAATCAAAACAAAATATTATTATCGTGATTGCGGCCGATTGTCGTTTGTTTTTTATGCTTCTATAGAGAGGTCACAATAAAAAGGAGCATTGAAACAGCGTTAAGCGTTTCCGTTAGGATTATACGTAGTGATTACATTCTATTTGGTTGAGATGTTATAAATCAAAATCCGTGACACACTATACGTACGATATACTATAGCGTATAACTGCGAGTTAGACGCCATAATAACATTGGAATACTTAACTGCGATACAAGACACATTGTGACGTCGCAGCGGCAACTTAGCACTTCTCATCACCATCATCATTACAGCCCTTCACATGTCCACTGCTGAACATAGGCCTCCCCCAAGGAATGCCCCAAAGCACGGTCCACCTACATCCATCGACTTCCTGCATGTCTTATCAGGTTGTCACTCCATCTAGTGGGGGGACGCCCTACACTTCGTTCGCCGGTACGAGGCCGCCACCCAAAAACCTTTTATCCCCATCGGTTGTCGGTTCTTCGAGCTATATAGCTGACCCATTGCCACTTCAGCTTAATTATCCGTTGGGCTATGTCGGTCACTCTGGTTCTACTGCGGATATTCTCATCTCTAAGTTTATCACGCAGAGAAACTCCGAGCATAGCCCTTTCCATAGCTCGCTGAACGACCTTGAGCTTCCTCATCCGGCCTGCAGTGAAGTGCCACGTCTCAGTTGCATGGGTCATCGATGGCAACACGCACTGGCTGTACAGTCTCGTTTTCAAGTTTTGAGGTAGTGTACCTGACGAGAAGATGAAAGCTGCCCAGTTGAGTTGAATCCGTCGATTGACCTCTCGGTCGAAGTTGGACTTACTCAGTCAGACTATTTGTCCCAGGTAAACATACTCGTCTACAACTTCGAGCTTAGTGCTCCCAACAACTACCGGCATAGGTGTGACATGGACATTAAACATGATCTTTGTTTTGTCCATGTTCATCCTAAGAGCTATTCGTTGGGATACACTATTGAGGTCATTGAGCATGGTGCTTAAGTCCTCCAGCGATTCTGCCATAAGGACTATATCGTCGGCAAATCGAAGGTGTGTGATGTACTCGCCATTGATGTTAATACCGTATCCTTTCCAGTCCAGTAGCTTGAAAACGTCTTCCAATGCAGTGGTGAAGAGTTTCGGAGATAAAACGTCACCCTGTCTTACACCTCTTTGCAGTTGAATAGGTTTCGTACTCTGGTTCTGTACTCGGATAGCCATCGTAGCCCTACTGTACAAACTCTTCAGCACTTCGGTACTCTAGCACTTCGACATACCGACAGTCAAGTTGACACCACTAAAAGGACTACAGCACCGTCCGAATTTCGACGGAATCAAAGGCTTTCTCATAGTCCACATACGCCAGACATAGTGGCAAATTGTACTCCTCGGACTTCTGTACAATTTACCGAAGGGTATGTATGTTGTCTATGGTGTTAAAGCCTTTTCGGAAACCGGCTTGTTCGGGAGATTGGAAGTCATTGAGTCTGCATACGAGACGATTCATAATGACTCTTGAAAACAGCACGATGACGTTTCTCAGAAGGGAAATTGGTCTGTTGTTATTCAAGAGGGCGTTGTCACCTTTCTTGAAGAACAAGACCACCGCACTTCTACTCCACGTCTCCGGAGTAGTGCCATCATGGAGGTCGGAATTAAAGAGCCTCCGAAGGACTTCAAGTACCAATTTTCTACCAGCTTACAGAAGCTCCGCTGTAATTCCATCCTCGCCCGGGGCCCTTGCCGTTTTTAAAGTGCTGGAGAGCCATTCTGATTTCGCTCAGACTGACGTCCGGAATATCATCAGAATAGTATTGGATAAGACTTGTTCTTGGATCGTAACTCACACAGCTGCCAAAGAACCTCTTAATCTCACTTTAAATCTCAAGTATCCCAGAAAAAAGGCTGCCACACTTAGTCTTCAGCTTCAATATTTGGCTCTTTCTGGCAGACAGATATCTAGCAAAGACTTTGGAGCCCTGGTTCCGCTTCTTCAATACGAGCTGTTTGGAAGTTGCGTAAGTCCCGCCGCATGTATTTGGAGATATTTGTGTTCAATTGCCTGTACGTTGTCAAATCTGCTGAAGAGTACAGCCTCATTTCCCGTGGTACAGCCATGAGATTAAGAGTTTGATCCTCCGATCACACTCTTAAGTTTTTGTGTTCTTCTGCGGCGGATCTTGCAGAATTTAGCTCCTACCACATGGACAGTTTTCACGAGCTTGTCATTTATATCGTCCACTACATTGCAATCTTCTAGGCACTGAAAACGGTTTTGTAGCTCGAGCTGAAAGGTTTCGGGACTTTGGATTAGAGCACGAGGAGGACGGAGCGTTGACTCCATTAGACGAGACCTCTCCAACTTAAAGTTTAGGTTCAGTATGCCTCTAACCATTCGGTAATCGCTACCAGTTTTCACCCTCGCGATCACGGAGACATCACGGGGACTGGTAGTCATAATGAAGTCAATTTCATGTTTTATCGCACCGTCGGGGCTCGACGAGGTCCACTCCCTGTGGGGCCGCTTCTGGAAGAAAGAGTTCATCATAAAGAGTCCCTCTTTCTCCATGAAGTCGGCCAGCTGCTGGCCCCTTGGGTTCCGTTGCGCTATTCCAAATTTTCCTACCTTTAGCTCACCGTTCTTTCTTGTGTCTAGTTTTGCATTGAAGTCTCCCATTAACACTGTACGGTGGATTTTGGAGGAATACATGGCTATAGATATATTCTCCTACATTTCCTCCACCTCTTCATCGGGATGTGCCGAGACTGGTGCGTAAACCTGTATAAGCTTCGGCGAATACCGTTTGGTGAGTCTGAGTATAAGATACGCAAACTTCGTCGACTCACTCTCGTTCTTTACAACGTTGTTAATAGTAGATTTGTGGACGATAAATCCAACACCTCATTGGAACAGATGGTGGCCGCCTCGGTGATAGACAATTTGCCAGATTCGAGGATTACCGTGTCCACCCCTTCTCTCCGGACCTCGGAAAATCCTATAATATTCCAGTGCAATTTGTTTATCTCTTCTTCTTGCTCCAGGTTCTTCTCGTCACTCCTCAGGGTGCATGCTTTATATGTTGCCAGGTCCAGTCATCTTAACTAAACCTCAACTCGCCACCGTAGTCAGGAATAACAACGCCGCCGGGGACTGGGGGCCGTCTCTTCGTAATTTTATTCATGGGGGGTACATTGCCATAGTTGCCACGCTTGGCAAGCGAGTTGGCAACCGCAGTTTTTTCATTGTTGTTTTGCTCTTATCAGAAAGATGTTGCTGCCCATATTCTGCCTCAGGTTCCATCTGTCGCCTCTTATGACACCCACGGGAAGATATAGGGTAGTGCTCACTACCCACCCATTACTCACTTTAGCACTTCTAGCAAATACTAATTCTAACGTACTTTTGCCTTTAGTATTTAGCCTTAAATTTACCGCCGCTGAGAAGAAGCATTAAGACTACACTGCGCTGTGAAATCATTTTAAAACGGAACCGCTCCTTCAACGCTATAAGTATGTATCGGATATTCTATACGCAATACAACACGAAGGCATGGTTTATGTTTCATACAAGTTCGCTCACGGTTGGACGAGCTTTTGAAGTTGGATAGTTGGAAGATCGTATAGTGCCAGCATTAGGAGTAGTGATGTCTTTGTAAAAAGAAATTCTTAGAAGTTTCACAACATGACGTGCCTCTTCCAAGTTAATACGGTTAGAGTTTACGTAATATCAATACTCTCACTCTCTTGCACGGCAGATTTACGAATTCTCTACCGATCTGGAGTCAATACTCTCACTTTCTTGGTACGGCAAATATATAAATTCACTACTGATCTGTCGCACTTAAATTGGATTAATTTCTTTTAAGTATAAAATTAATATTTTTAATATCTTCTATCTTCGCCCTTTATGGCTGCGAGTAAAGATAGGATGGTGGGTTTTTTTCTTAAGCTGCTACCATTTTTATCTGCTTGATAAAATAAATTATATTCAAAATTTATATTTAATAATGTAGCTTCTTAAAAAATATTCAGACATTATTATTTAAAGTAGGTATCATGATATAAAGATTAAGTGAATTTTTTTATATGTGCATAGTTACCTGCATTGGAAACTTGTTTGTCTCAGGCATTCGTCTAAGCATTCGCTGAGTGAGCGTCCCGTGATTTCCGAATGAAACTCCCCGGTGATTCTGCTGTTCCTGTACCTCTGGAACGCGGTGTCGGGTCTTCTTCCGGGCGAAAACAGATGTGACGTGACGCTGTTGTCCGGATACTCCGTACCACGAGCTGTCACCCGATGAGAGACTAATCGTAATTGAAAACCTTATTTGTGGTTTCGTTTAACTCTGGTCAAATACATTTTTTTTACTTTTTTCTGTTCTGATTTTATTAACTACTTTTTTATGTATACAAAGTAACAAATAACAGTTTTGTACAATTTAGCGTTAAAATTAAAGTCACACAATCATCGCTATTATACATAAAGTATTTGTAACGTGTTTTCTGACGTGTACCATTGAAATACTAAGTACCATTAATTAAAATATTTAAAAGAACAACACTTACGATTGTCTAAGCAAACGAGATCATAAAAATGATGCGTTGGTGATGCACTAACTGTAACATCATCCTTTTGAGAAACAGAGTCCTCTTCAGAGAGTACGCACTGGCGAGTCATTGCATCATGTTCAATTGACCGGCAGAAATATCTGTTGACAAATATTTTGTTAAAAAGTAAGAACTGCTTAATATGACGTATGAACCAAAAAGATTAATAATTTATTTACTTAGTTACACCAATACACGTAGATGAAGTTCCGCAAAGTAATCGAAACGTAGGGTGTTTAAAATAGGTTAGATAATTTTAAAAAATACAACCAATGCGTGTTGCCAGTGATGACTTACGAAACCGATTCATCCTTCAGAGCTGCTATTTATGGAGCTCAAAATACCTTAGCGTGCGATGAAAAAGGCTATGCTCGAAATTTTTCTGCGGGATGTAATCTGTAACGACGATATCCGCAGAAAAGAGCAACTGACATAGCTCAGCGGATCACTTAACGGAAGTGGCAATGAGCTTGCCATATAGCCCAAAGAACCAACAATCGATGGGAAAGAAAGGTTCTCGAATGGCAACCTCGTATTACCCCACTAGATGAATGACGACTTGATGAAACACGCAGGTAGTCAATGGATGCACGTGGCTCAGGAGCGTAGTTTGTGGCAATCCATGGGGGAATCCTAAGTTCAGCTGAAGATTTGTGATGTGTTAGTGATAAAATTAAAAGTGACAAAATCCATAAAAGTCATTCCACTCATTTCTTCGTGTGTAGTATTCATGTAAATATAAGAAATCATGTCTTTTAAATTTAGTTGCTCTGATTCAAATACAAAGAATAACTTACTTTTCAGCACGCACGCACATCGACTGGCACTCTTCTAAAGTCATATTTGAAAAGACATCAGCTTCGAATGGTCCTCCGAGGCGTTTATTTTCTTCTTTAATAAATACTGCTAGACCATCACAACGCCTTTCCGCTGAAAAGTAAATCGTTTTGAGTTTTCCTGACGTTTATATTTTTGTAATAAAAGTGATTGAGAGGTACTAAAAATAAGTAACTTAATACATTTCTACCATTTTTAGAATTTTCTGTCTGTCTGTCTGTCTGTCTATCTGTTTGTTTGTTAACGTATCACGTATAAAGTACTAATTTATATCATAAGAATCATTAAGGAAAATATAAAGTGTATCTTCGTGTTACATTTAGTCTTTATTTTATTAAAATCAGTTCATTCAATCAAAAGTTATGATAAATATTCTGAAGTATGAATACGAAGTATAGGTACGAATTTGTTCAACGGTGGCGATGGTTGAGTCATCAAGTGCATTTTAGAGTAATACTATATCATAAATCATAATTAAATTAGGTAAAATAATGTTCTATAATGATATAATTATATCTAAAACGCAGTAAACAAAAGTATTAAAGAACGTATTAAATAAAATAATATACAAAAATCTATACATATAATAAAAATGTAAAAAGCAGACGTCTGTACATTTTATATTTTTGTAATAAAAGTGATTGAGAGGTACTAAAAATAAGTAACTTAATACATTTCTACCAATTTTAGAATTTTCTGTCTGTCTGTCTGTCTGTCTGTTTGTTTGTTAACGTATCACGTATAAAGTACTAATTTATATCATAAGAATCATTAAGGAAAATATAAAGTGTATCTTCGTGTTACATTTAGTCTTTATTTTATTAAAATCAGTTCATTCAATCAAAAGTTATGATAAATATTCTGAAGTATGAATACTAAGTATAGGTACGAATTTGTTCAACGGTGGTGATGGTTGAGTCATCAAGTGCATTTTAGACTAATACTATATCATAAATCATAATTAAATTAGGTAAAATAATGTTCTATAATGATATAATTATATCTAAAACGCAGTAAACAAAAGTATTAAAGAACGTATTAAATAAAATAATATACAAAAATATATTATAACCTTATTAACTAAATCTAAAGTGAAATAGTTAACCAATATCATCGATAGATGGCGGTATGGTCCAAATATAATATAAAAAGGCGTTTTGCTTACTATGCAGACACTGGTTTATAAGTTCTTTTATGTATTATATATATAATAATGTACCAATCGCGTCAATTAATCTGTTTTATTTTGATTGCTGTTAGCAGCGCCATCTCTCTTTAATTATATACTTATAATAAAAATGGCGATAACATGTTGTGTCTGTTTTTGTACATTGTATAGAATATTTGTCACTAAAATCATTATAGGGAAATGGAAATAATTAAGTAAACACATTTTTATAATTTTGAGAATTGTCTGTCTGTCTGTCTGTTTGTTTATAAACGCATCACATCTAAAGTAAACATTTTTTTTAAAAGAAATCGTCATAAAGCGTATCTTCAAGTTACTTTTAATTTTTGTTTTATTGAATTTGGTTAATTCTATCGAAAGTTATGATTATTAGTTTAAAATGTAGGTTCTAATTTGTTCAATGGCGCCATAAAATCTCAGAAAAAGTAATAAAAAGATTTGTGTGTAAAAAACGTTCTATAATAATATATTTATACTTAAAACAAAGTAAACAATAAAAAAGATGTTTTCCTTAAATTAAAAAAGTTTTCTCACAACGAACGTAATAGATGGCATTGTACAAATTACATTCTTTTCTGAATTGCGGCGTTAAGATACTTCGAATCGTATTGAGACTCACTGACGTGCAGTCACATCACAGTCTTACAAATAACCATACATTACCCAGAACCAGGGTTGGCTGATTTAAATCAGACTGATTTAAATCATGATTTAAATCACGATTTAAATCGCCTGATTTTGATTAAAAAAATCATTGATTTAAATCAACATGTATAAAATAATGTAATAGGCAGAAAATGAAATAAAACTGGCTTAAAATAAAGTAAAATCTTTTGTTGTTTCATGTTATTCTTATTATTCTACTACAATAGTCTCATAAACTTTGGAAAATAAACAACGACGTAGCGATGAGATCTGTCAGTTTTAAAATCAAATTTTTTATTTTTTAGAAATCACTCTTAATATGTATATGAACTGTAATTAATACAGTATGTATTAATTAATTTACCCTTAATCAGTTTCATACATATCTATACAAATAAATAAAATTGAAGTGTCTGTTTGTAATGTCAAAATTACGGCTTTTTACTAAATAGATATGAAAGTATATATACGATATGTATAACAAAATACATTTTTTTAAATTTTTGTCTGTCTGTCTGTTTGTTCCGGCTAATCTTTGAAACGGCTGGGCCGATTTTGACGGGACTTTCACTGGCAGATAGCTGATGTCATAAGGAGTAACCTAGGCTACTTTTATTTTAGAAAAAGAATTAGGGTTCCGTGCATAAAAACCAAAACCCCAAATAACACGCAGGCGAAGTCGCGAGGAACAGCTAGTGTTTTCATAAACTTTTAATCCTACTATGTTAAAAAGTGATACTAACTCGTGTATTTCCAAATATACAAAAAAATCAAAAAATTCAAAAAAAATCAAAAAAATCATGATTTTTTTATAAAAATCAGCATGATTTGATTAAAATTAAAAAAATCATGATTTTTTCCATCCCTGCCCAGAACCAATGTAGATATTATATATTTTCAATTTCAATTTTAACTTAATAAATTAAATTAAATGATATATATTATGAGTTTATTATTATTATGAGTTATAAATATATATGTATATAAATATCTATGTATATATATAAGTAAAATAGTCAATTTATTTTGTATCAGATTATAATGAATATACTAATATCCGAAATCACAACTTCCCACAACTCAATAGCGAACTCATATCCCAACATCAAAGGATGCTACATGAAATAAATCCATACGTTCATAGTTTTAGGGCTGCATTGCAATCGATCCGTCAAGATTTAATAAACAATTATGAAATAGTTATTCACGCTGACAGACGTCCTGTTACTACAAAAAAAAAAGTTACTGAACACCGCGGTAGCAACGTTCCTGTCACTGATGAAGTGGCAGTGGAATTAGTTGACCAGGAGTGCGATAGACGTGACATCGTGTTGCACACACATGACGATCGACTGCCAGGGATTTATTAAACGCATCGATATTATGATGCTCTACAATATCCATTAATATATTGTCACGGTGAAAATGGGTACAATTTCGATTTATCAAGTTAATCCTAATACCAGAGAGACCAATTTTAATAAAAAAATTTACTCAGCAATTTTATTCGCACCTGTTACATGTAAGGCATATATCTTCTTGCGTATCTGCAAAGATTTCGGGGGTTGTTTTACCAATTTATAGTGGGCATGTATGCAAAAATAGAAACGGAGCGCTTAGTGTGTATACGCACTAACCAGAGACGTCTGTTACACTGACGTCTAATAAGTGATATTACAGTAATGATATAAATCGTTTAATATTTTCTTACTTGAATGTCAAATTCTCCAAGTAAAACCTATATACGCGAGCTACGCCGCGGGCACAGCTAGTTCTATAATATATAAATGAATCGCTGAATGTGTTGCTAAGCGCAAATCTGGAGAGCAGCTGAACCGATTTCGCTAATTCTTTTTTTATAATATTACTTGAAGTACGAAGATGGTTCTTACGGAGAGAAAAGTTTAAAAAAATTGCCTGAAAAAGTCTAAAAACAACACTTTTCTATATTCCCATACAAAAGATTCGTAATAATACTTAAAAGTCAATTTGAACTTTAATACAATACCATAAAGTTTAAGTGTTAGTGGAGGGGTTCCGGGAAGGCAAAACAATTGAGTGACGTTAGTATCGTATAAAAAATCGTGGGGCTTGGTTGGTTGTAGTGGCTGTAGTTGGCTTCTTGCCCACAGAGCAGAACATCTGACTTCGAATGAAAGTGTTAACTAAGGTTTTCATAGATCCCCAAACTTCTGACAATACGTGTTTATTATTATTTTACACTTGGGTACGTATGGGTTGTTATGGGCATAGTACAATTAACATACAGCAGATGGCGCGCGTATAGTACAAACACATTTGTAAGTTATATATCATTCAACATCAATGAATGCATTGTCATTCCTAATAATATAACTCTTCCAAATTTAAAACGATATTACCACAATTATTTCTTCTGCGGCTGCAACGCGCCGGTTACCAGCTAGTTTATCATATTTTTTTCGTTTTGAGTTTACAAAGTCATTTGATTAGGAGAAATTTCATAAAGATTCAATGGACTCTGACGGATGGTGACATTACGATCTAATATATGACACACGTAGTGGCGGTGTAAGAATATCCACTACTCCATAACTTCTAGCGGGTGTCGTAAGAGGCGACAGATGGAAATTAAGTAGATTGTGGGCAGCAGCATCTTCCTGATAACAACTCAAAATAAAAAACAAAACTGCGGTTGCCATCCCGTCTGCTAAGCGTATCAACTACGTCGAAATCCCCTCTATGTAGGGTTACCAGATGAAAAAATTAAAAGTCCGGAGAAGATGCCTGATTTCCATTTAAAAATCCTGAGATTTTTTTAGTTTGAGAAGAAAACCTTACTTAAAAAGGTATCTTCACATATTAAGTATGATAAAACTGTTTAAGTACCTACTTGGATAAATAAGTTTTGAATTTAATTGTGGAATTATTTCCAAAGGAAAATTATTTTTAGTTTGTTTAACTTTTTATTAAAGAGATCTTTAAAATGTAAGCTGTATTATATTGAAAGTTCTAAAAATCCTGAGATTTCATGAGATTTGCAAAATCCAGCCGCAATCCTGAGAAGAGTCTAAAAATCCTGAAATCTCAGGACAAATCCTGAAATATGGTAACCCTACCTCTATGTGACTTTGCTCTTATACTACTATATTACTTTTATAGACTGATAGGGATATGGCAGATGTTTTATATTAACTATTCACACTGGTTATCGGGGAGCAGCTTTAAAGATGTGCGACATCTGGTACTGCTATCTGTAAATCGTGCTACTGTCTGTAAATCGTGGCGAATCCTAACGGAAAAAAATTCTGAAGAGAGGGAGAGAGAGAGAATTAGGTCCATATTTATCAGCCAACTAGTTTACTAGTATTTGATTAAGAAACCTTTTTTGAACCAGGATAGTGTCAAGGAAAGGGCAAACTATTAACCATCATGACGATGTCATTAATTTGGTAAGGTGTGGACGTCAAATCACATTTTAAAAGAGGTTTTATGCTGAAATTATATTCTTGTTTTATAAAATGAATGTGGCTATCGAACCTGCACTAAACCGCAGCAAACTTCAAGCATGAAAGACTACAGAAGCGTTGTCAGTTGTCACCTTTCGGGACTAAGATCACAGCCTGTAATTACACTGGCTCTCTATAGTCTTTATACCGAAACACAGTATAAATCTTAGACAGTTATCTAAAGGTCAACTATGTTACTGAAGCTTTGAATTTAACCCGTCAACAGTATCTTGCAAGATGGCGTAATTTCTTATATGCTGCAACCATTGCGGCTTGTATTTACTGCCCGGGAGAAATATTCCGTGTTTTCTTTAAATATGTGGGTACCTATGGTTTATACAATACTGTTTATTATTTTCAATTCGTGGTCAATTTTCTCATCTAAATTTATAATATATCATTATAACATTAGTGCTAAAAGCGAAGTATAACAGTTAATTTCCAGTAATTAAAAAAAAATGGCGGGAACTGAATCGCCGTAGTCGATGACAGTTACTGACAATAGATATTTGACACTTAGACTAAGGTTGCCAACCGTCCTGTTTTCCCAGGACATGTCCTAGTTTTTGTAGTGTCCTGGGATATCCGGGATAATTTTTAATTTAAATATTGCAACTCTATTAAGCCCGATTCATATGGACAGCGAACCGATAACGTGGAGAAGCGTTTTTATTTTGTTATGTATGGTATCGTTTGAATCTACTCACATATAAAAAGCGAAAACGAACCGATACTTGCATAGTTGCATACATACTGTGGCGGCGCTGTCGTCGCGCCACAAGCGAAACATATCGAAGCCTAAATCGCGCTAACAAAGTTCCGAAGTTATAAGCAGTATATATAGAATTCGCCACGTTTTCGATTCGGTTCGGTTCGCAGTTATGTTTGACAAGGCATTTACTGCGTCCTGTTTTAAACTGAATTGTCCTAGTTTTTCCAACTTCAAATCCTAGTTTTTTAAATATGGGGTTGGCAACCCTAATCTAGACGCAATACTTGTTTATGGAGGTCAACTATCCATAAACGCCGCGCCGCCGCTGTTTGATGTTATATGTACACATAATTATCGAGTGACTGATAGAGGAACATGTTCCAATTACTAAAACGAATTGGCGCCAATCGTTGTAACGTGAAACGCATAAGACAATGTAATAATAATAATATTAAATTACGCTTCTAGTCTTATTAGCCGACTTCAAAGAAACAAGAGCTTGTCAATTCGACTGAATATTTTTGTACGTATGTTATGTTACGCTAATACGCGATACCTTCGTTTATAAAATTGGTTATACTTTAAAAATTTATATGGGACCATACCATATTTAAAGGTGGAAAGATAATGGATGAAGATTTTAATGAAACTATTTAGATGTCATTATAGTTGTTACCTTGAGATTGTATATTCCACGGGTATATTCATAAGTCCACTCGAAATAGAACTTTAAAAAGTACAGACTTCAAAGAATTAAAATAATTAATAATTTACTAGCTTCTGAAGTCGGCGGTGTAATTATTCATTATTGATACATTGTGTTTTAGCCCCGATTTCTGGCTTTTGATTACCCCAAGCGCTTACGAATGAAACCCAGTTATGATACATGTGTTGTGTTAATACATCGTTTTGTGGTGAGATAGAGTTAGAAGAGCTATACAATCTCTACTCCCAGGTATATTTCCCAAGTAAAACTTACCATTAAGACATGTATTTTCTAGATAGTCGGCATTATGGTCGTCCTCCAGTAATTCGGGGTGAGTTCTTCTAGTGAATCTACTTAGGGAGCAAGTCCTTAAAGCAGAGTCATAGGTCGCTGAACGACAAACAAAGCTGAACTCCCCTAAACATTTGTCCTCGCATTCCGTGCGATTGGCAACCATGATCTCTTTGAGGTCCGAGGGTGGTAGCTTCAATCGTTTTCTAGCGTGGCGCTCGAAAACGTAGCGACGCGAAGGGCACTCGCGTTCCGGACGGTTCGCTGGAACAGTGTACATCGTATACAATAATATGTAACAAAAATCCTGTGGTTCCCGTTTTTAAATATCGAACATTTTTTTTATTTTATTAAAAAAAATAATTGTATGCAAATTGTATGTGGTTTTATTACCTCTGCATTGTCTGGGGAGTAAGAGAATTGTCAAAGACCCCGCTTTACTTAGCTTTAGCATCGGCTAGTGTCAGTAAGAGGTAATAAAACCATATAAAAATAAAAAAATATGGTCGAGTTTTAAAAAAAATTATTTCTATAGGTTTGAATACTGATCCTGATTAAGTATTTAACGGAAACCACAGGGTTTTTGTTACATGTTGTATAACAACAACAACACCCATTGTTCTACAATGCAGGAAATTCATTTGATAAACACAATGTCATAACAACTTACACGTGAGACATATTTCGTTGAAATGAACACTGTTGGGGACGATCATGAGGGTGCCGATACCTTCGGGAGCGGCTTGCTCCCTAGTTAGGTAACAAGTTGACTCTTCATACTCCGGTTCTGGGCTGAATGCCGCTATTCGCGCCCCTGGTTGGAAGTCAATGGAGTTGCAAGTGCGGACGAGACTATTCCCGGAACGGTCACGAAGGCATAGATCCTGGCATTTCTCCAACACGCGGAATGGCGGTGCAGTTTCACGTACCTGCAATAAAATCAACGTAATTACTATTAAGTAAAGTAAAGTAAAGTTGCAGCCTATTTACGTCCCACTGCTGGGCACAGGCCTCCTTTCATTTCTGAGAGGGTTTTAGGGCAAGGAAATGTCCGCCGCGCTGCCCCAATGCGTGTGGCGAACTTCACATGTCTTCGAAATATTTTTTTCTTATTTTCTCAGACATTCAGGTTTCCTCACGATGTTTTCCTTCACCGCCGAGCACGTGATGAATCAGCACTTAAAATTGCAACTAACAATTTCCTTGGTGCCGGCGGGGATCGAATGCTCGAGCACTGAGAAGCTTATAGCGAGCGCTAACCATCTGAGCTACTACTATTAAAAACTTAAGTAAATAATAGAGAGAGAGAGAGAGAGACTATTTTTGCTTTCGTCTTAGAGACGACATGCAGCCACATGCAGTCGATGGATGAAGATGGCTCCGCAGCTCCGCACCGTGTTTCTGGCATTTCTTGGGGGAACCCTATGATACCTTATGTTATTTAGTGTATTTGTGAGAGGCTGTAATGATGATGATGGCGTCAAGCTTAAAACGTCATAAAGTTCTTCTAAATAAGTACCTAGTTCAAATTTTTAATATCTGATAACCTTGTAATTTTAAAATAATAATCTTACATTAGAATTCATTTCATGGTTTAATCTCTCGGAAATACATGTAGTATTTACTTTATTTTAGTAAACATTTGCTTAACTTCCTGTTATTTTCCTGGATTTAAAGATAGTTTAATACAAATATTAATAATAAGAATAGTTGCAACATACGCACCACGTCGTCGTCAAATCCGTGCAATTGTTGATTTGGTAAGCGTTCGTACATAACTCTACCCATTCCCTGGTTACACGTCGTTTGGGCTGCAATGATAATTGATTATATTATTTAAGAATATATTAAAAGTTACAGTTAAAGTCTCTATAGGTTCCATTTCTTGACAAAGGCCTCGTCTCATTTCTGAAAACTTTTTTATTTAGTGCAAGGAAATATCCGTCGTGCTGCCTCAATGCTTTCGGCGAATATAACAAATTACTTTAAAATATTTTTTGAATTTCTTAGACATGCAGATTTCCTCACAATTTTTTTCACCGCTGAGCATGTGGTGCCAAGGGGGTCGAACCCGGGCAACTGGCGCACAAAAAAAATTATAGCACTAACCGTTGCTTAGAAAAAAGAAAGATATAATTTAAGACCAGTGCCGGTAAGCAAACATTTCTTGAAGCAATCATACGCACCACGCTGAGCGGTCTTATTTTCGGTCGTAGAAAACTTAGAAAACCTTCCAGTCCTACTGAGAGTTCTACAAAAATATGTAATTAGACAGTAATTACATTTTATCTTTTTTAAACTTATAAAAAAATCAAAAGTGTTTGATAAGCTAGCAGATGTAATAAATGTAATAGCTAATAGAGAATTATCCTATTTAATAAAATAAAAACTCATCTTATTTTTATTTTAAAAACGATAGTAGTTTAGGTTTAGGCTTTTCTTTTGAATGTTGTTTTATTATATTTTTATCTATTTATATAAACCAACAAACAAGACATGTACATTAAATATTCGTAATGTTAATAAATTTCCATAATGTGAATGATAATTATATATTGTTTTAATTATATAGAAAAAAAACCTTGTAAATATAGTTATGGTGTTTGAATTAAATAAACATTAAACAATAAAGTTAATTACATTTTTGTCCTACTATCTCTGACAACAATAAGACTAGACTAGACTAGACTAGAAGGTTATTACGACGTTAACTCGCAAACAAGTTTCTTAGAAAACGTAGTTTGTACCTACTTGTAATTTAATATTATAACGCCAGTCGCATTAGCTGTAAGAAATATCCATTTTCGCTTAACTTAATTATCTAATGGAACTATTTTGATGTAGTTTTTGTTAAATAGTAATTCACTAGAAGCACTGATGACGAAGGTTGTTTAAACATTCTAAATTATAGCTATAATATGTTTCTTCATAATTAAACTGATGACTGTAGTTGCTGCTCCTAGGAAATCAAGTTTTTTTAAAAAAAAAATGGATTTAATACTTTGCAAACTATTGGGCTTGTTCGCAAACCAATGAAGATTATTGACCTTAGGGCCTGTTAAGGCTGTTAACCTGTCTATAAAAACCAGGTTTACACAAAGTTGATGTTTTTGCATACTTCATATTAGAAACCAGTATTAGTTTACAAAAAGAGAAAGAAAACAAATTCTTCTTACACAAGTAGAAGCTGTGTTTTTACATAGATTCGATACGTTCACGCTATAATTACTGAGGTTATCAGGGTGACTTTGCAATCTTTGCCAATGCCAAGTATAGATCAAGCTTCTAAGTACATATAATGTATATTTCATTTTTCGCATCCCTTCTTCCTGCCTCTATTATCGTGTCATTCTTCCTTTCTAACGTATTCCTTACTTACGTACTGGCTGTAGCGGATTTAGGCCTGTGCCTAGAGTAATTTTAAAAATAAATACATACTATATTTTAAAACCGACTGAGATTTCTGCCTACTTTAAAAAACAATTTTGCCATGAAATCTCACAAATGCTAGAGTCATCTTACCGATAAGTTGCAAAAAATGTTCAATCCAAGTACGATTTAATATACAATCAAAGTTATATCTATATATGTACATATATGTAATCATAAAAGCTAAATATTATATTATTCATTTTAATATCTTAAACAAGTTCTGTTCAACGGTTACTTTGTTCTTCAACAATATTTGCTTTTTATTTACTTCAAGGTATGTTGTATTGATGTTTATCGTCTAATAATATTTCGAACAAATATCACACTCGGGTACTAAATAACGCTTGAAAACAAAATGGAAGTTCAACTTTGAGTTGTTTTGGTGTTATTTTTTTTTAAACGTTACCCCCACACTAGGATTTTCTCCTGTATCGTGGAGGCAGTTTACAAACATAGATTGCACGAGGACAAACATCCAGACCCGGAACAATTATTTGTAGGCTATACAAATACTTGTTCCGTGCGGGATTCGAACCCGCAGCCCCCAGCGCAACAACTCATTGCTAAGCCACTACGCCACGGAGCCGTCAAATTTATTTCACAAGCGTAAAAGATAGTATTCATAAATTAAGAAAGGAAGTTAAGTACAGGGTGGATCATCTAATGTTTGGAATGTCTAATGTTTATTTTGAGGTTGGAAGGTTTGATGATATTTCCGATATGACAGAAAGTTAGTTTTATGTTTGACATTTATGAAATGGGTGGCTTTTCGTTTGAACGAAGCTGGTAAAAACTTATTTACAAAGTGGTCAGTCTTCTACCCAAACTGTAAGATTTTTACAAGAAATAAAATTAACAAAAAGGATATGCTAAAAACGTGGTTTGTGGATCAATTTATAAAACCAGTTCGCAAAACTGGATCATTGTTGGATAAAACAACCCGTGTATGTACTCATCCAGTGCGCTCAACCGAAAAAATCGCTGCTATTGCTCAGAGTGTGCGTGAACAACCATAAACATCAACTCGTCATCGTTCTCAAGAATTGAACTTTGCACACTTCTTTGAAACTAATTTTGCATAAAGATCTCGGTATCAATGCCTACAAAATTCAATTAGTGCAAAAGCTGAAGCCGCATGACCATCCGATGCGTTTTCGGTTGGCTCAGTGGGCCGAAGACCGCTTGATTGAAGATGAGCAGTACCGAAAAATCATCTTTTCAGATGAAACTCATTTCCACCTCGGAGGATACGTCAAGAAACAAAATTGTCGTACTCAGACTCATTGTGTGGCTCAGAAAATCCACACGTCATCGTGGAGAAACCAATGCATCCACAACGAGTGACTGTCTGGTGCGGACTTTCGAAAATGAGCAATGATTTTTTGTTTATCAAAATTAAAGAAGATGACATGGACGACATTTGGTTTCAACAGGACGGCGTAAAGTGCTACACAGCCAACGTATCAATCGATCTTTTGCGCACTGTTCTCGAAAATCGCATAATCAGCCGAAATGCTGATGTCAATTGATCACCTCGAAGCTGCGATTTCACTCCGTTAGACTTATTTTTGTGAGAAGCTGTTAAGAACAAGTGTCACAGAGACGATTAACAACTTGAAACATGAAATCGAAGTTGCCATTGACGAACTAGAGTCCCAAACAATCGAAAATGTACTGAAAAAGTGGACTGATCGAATGGTGTATTGTAAAGCTAGCCGTGGCAGTCATTTGAATGATGTTGTCTTCCATTCCTAAATCTAATAAACTCATAACTTTGAAGAAATATTCATTAGCTTTTTTTTATACCCGACTCAAATTCCAAATCATAAATGGTCCACCCTTTATTACAGTACCAAAATATACGTCATGTTAATGTCTTTCATAAAATGTAAATTCCAAATTCGAGATATCTAATTCAAGCAAGTGTTAAATACTGTGAGATTAAATACTACCATATTAAGATAAATCGTCGAATGCTGTATTTTTATATTCACGAAATGTTTCTTCCTCCGTTAGAATCCGCAATGTAGTGTTTTTGGATAATAATTAATAATATTTAATAATTTTTTAGATAATTGCGGTCCACGACTGTGCTTTTTACTAGTTTTCTTCCTCGTACAATTTCTCTGTGGAAATGTTTACCACCGGCGATTTTTCTGGACCGATACAACTTAGGGACCTTCAAGAAAAGAGCTTACACCTTTCTAAAAGGCCGGTAACACATTTGCAATTCCCCTGGTGTTGCGGTTGTTGGTCCCATGGGCGACGGTGACTACCAGTGACTACTTACCATCAGGTGAGCCGCATGCTCGTTTGCCCCCGCTTCTATAAAAAAAGTGTATGAAATCCATTTCGATAAGATGGTTCAGAAACTTCAGACTTATGACGGTGCAACTTAAAACAGTCGTAAGTTAGTGCCATTATTTTATTTAATGTTTTTTATATAATGCACTGTAAAACTTGAGGGAAAATTAAACGTAAACGTTGCTTAAATATAGAAATCAGGCATAAGAGAACACCAAACAGCGACCGTTACTACTCGTAATTACATACATTTAATAAAAATTCTATTAATTTTTTTTATTAATTGACTTTCCGCAATTATTTTATAGGTCTTCTACGTACCTGCTTAATTTTTGTAAAATTAACTGAAGATATACTTATTCTCATAATTACCATTTGCCATTGTGAGCATAGTGAGTGCAGTGAAAGCGTGCATGACGCTCGTCCCCCGCGGCTTCATCTTCAGAACTTGCTATCAGCTGCTCCGTACCACAGGTCACCGACCGCTCATGTGGCCTAATCAACCACAAATTAACAGTTATATAATAATAAAAGTTATATAAATATAGTAAAAATATCGTTAGTGGAAAGTAACAAACAGTTGACGCGAAACTTCAATGGTACCCCTATATGTCGCAACTAGCTAGGAAACTAAGTTCTGCAGGTCGTCACTTCATCTAGTGGGGGAATGCCCTATACTTCGCCTGCCGGTACGAGGCTGCCACTCGAGAACCTTTCTTCCCCATCTTAAAAAAAAAGAGTTTCCTGCTAGTTCTTCCCGGGAGCAATGTTTTTTTTCCGAACCAGTGGTAAAAGCATACTCCGGTTCACCACACTCACCTTACGAAATACAGCAGCATTAAGCTGTTTCTTAAACGCTGGTATTCTGTGAGAGCGTGATCCTTTCCCGGATACGTCTACATGACTTTTGTCATTAATCTTTCATTATATTATAATTATTGATAATTGAAAGAATTTAACTAAGGGCGAGAAAATTTCGATTAATTTTGTTTACATAGGTGAGCTGCTGCTTTATGTTTGGAGTCTATTTCGGCTGATATTTCTCAGTAATGCCACACATACTGGCTGGCTAAATTACTGAATATATTTGATTGATTTTTTGTGTACCATAGTAAAATGCTACATTGCTGTTATCATAGAATATATTATAACGCGCAAATACTTAAGCAATCCATTGGAAGTATATTCATGAATAATGTAAATTATTTAATAACCCATTGTGACATTACGTAGAAATCATGACGGCTAGATTTGAGCCTCTGTTTTGATCGATACGGCAAAGAAACCTTGAAACACCGTGACTGTTTACTTGAATAGATATAAAATTTATATTTATACACATTGTAATTTCAAAATAACAGCTTTTTATTAAATGCATAAAAAAGTATATTTACTGTACTTATAACAAAAACTGGAGGACCTAAGCACTATGCTCAATGACCTCAATAGTGTTTCCCAACGGATAGGTCTTAAGATGAACATGGACAAAACTAAGATCATGTTTAATGTCCATGTCACACCTATGCCGGTAGTTGTTGGGAACACTAAGCTCGAAGTTGTTGACGAGTATGTTTACCTGGGACAAATAGTCCGACTGGGTAAGTCCAACTTCGACCGAGAGGTCAATCGACGGATTCAACTCGGCTGGGCAGCGTTCGGGAAGCTACGACACATCTTCTCGTCAGACATACCTCAAAACCTTAAAACGAAATTGTACAACCAGTGCGTGTTGCCAGTGATGACTTACGGAACTGAGACGTGGTCCTTCACTGCTGGCCGTATGAGGAAGCTCAAGGTCGCTCAGCGAGCTATGGAGAGGGCTATGCTCGGAGTTTCTCTGCGTGATAAACTTAGGAATGAGGATATCCGCAGTAGAACCAGAGTGACCGACATAGCCCAACGGATTAGTAAGCTGAAGTGGCAGTGGGCCGGCCATATAGCTCGAAGTACCGACAACCGATGGGGAAGAAAGGTTCTCGAGTGGCAGCCTCGTACCGGTAGGCGAAGTGTAGGGCGTCCCCCCACGAGATGGAGTGACGACCTGGTAAGACATGCAGGAAGTCGATGGATGCAGGTGGCTCAGGACCGTGTTTTGTGGCATTCTTTGGGGGAGGCCTATGTTCAGCAGTGGACTTGTGAAGGGCTGTAATGATGATGATGATGATGATAACAAAAACATTTTTTTTAAATTTTGTCTATCTGTCTGTCCACCTGTTTGTTCCGGCTAATCTTCGAAACGGCTGGACCGATTTTGACGGGACTTTCAGTAGCAGATATCTGATTTTATAAGGAGCTTAGTCTACTTTTTACTTTTATTTTAGAACAAGATATAGGGTCCCGCACAAAAAAATTAAAACCCATTAAATTCAATCGTTACAAATTCGACGCGGACAAAGAAAATATACACTACGCGAAACGAAGTGGTATGTAATTTAGTAGGTAAATAAAGTCATCGTAAACATCTTATTGATTTCAGTACAAGCCTGATATTAATAAATTTAAAGAATTATGAGGCAGTAGAAATGCAAGAAAGTGTAATTACATTCCTTTAGGAATTACTTCAAATAAGAAGGCATTTCTTAATTCAATTGTAACTGGGATATCCACTTTTGTGGAACTCTCGTTCTGTCTATGTGTCCTGATCAGCGTAATCGTGTCACAGCATGATAACTGCTATATTTTCTAACTGAATTAAATTTAAATTAGGTCTATATATTTTTTATAGATGTTAATTTAAAAATAAGAAAATGCAAAGATATATATTACATATTTCTACTCCATGTACGAACAACTCTACTAATGTTGAGCCATGCTGCAGCTATATTAATTGTATAGATGTGGCGTGAATGGGCCGGCTCGACCAGGGAAGAACCACGCTCTCACAAAATACCAGCGTAAAATAGTAGCTTAATGCTGCTATGTTTCGTGTGGTGAATGTTCTACGCTTGGAACCGGGGACCCTTTTTACTGGAAACGAGGCATTCCATCTTAGTTCTCACGGCAGACAACGCATCTGCATTTTGATTCGCAAACGTGGATAGATGTAGATGTCTATGGGCCACAGGAACCACTTGCAATCAGTTGGACTGTGTGCTCGCTTGTCAACCTTTTCCTATATAAAAAAATGTAAACAATAGATGCAAAATTTATTTTTTATTAGCTTATATAAAGGTGTATCGTTGCGGTCTCGTATAGAAACAATTAAGAGGTTCCTAATCCATAATCTACTTTTAAGAATTGTGCTTGGTTTTTGAATTACCAAACTAATGTCCTTCTGACTGAATTTTGGTCTCGGTCCTGACTCTGGGCTGCTACTGAGAATTTTTTGACAGAAAAACCCAATATCTGATTTCGGCTCGACTAGGGAAGCGAACCCGGGACCTTATGATCGGCAATTGAGTTTACAACCACTACACCAACCAGGCATTCAATAGTGAAATATCAAGCTATAAAGTAGCCAACAATATGCAACGTTAACCTTTAACAATTACTGAATACTTTCGACGAAAAATTGTAATTAAAAATATAGATATTAGAGATAATCTACATAACAGAACCCTTTGCCCTACCTAATGTCTGTTACTAATATGGACTTAGCCAACTTTTTTTTATAAATGAGCAACAAGTTTCGCCATGAAGGGTTATTACTTATTACTAGTATTTATTCTGTGCGTAAGGTTACAACAGCTGTTTGTGTAAAAGTAAAAATTGGAACAGGAATGAGTCCCCCTTGCTGCGTCAATGCGTGTTAGGGGACTTAATATGTCAGTTTCCTCAAAATGTTTTTTATAATTAATTATAAAAAGCCTATTCACTCTTGCCTTGAAGACACCCACACTGTAATCGGATGGAAAGACAGATGCTGGCAACTTATTCCACTCCTTCGCTGTACGCATGATGAACGACCTGGCGAACCGTTTGGTTCGAATGTGTGGTAAGTCAACAACGAAAGGGTGGAAACTGGCCGAAATTCTGGTTGTCCGATGGTGGAAGGGAGAGGGGGGAATTAAATTATGCAATTCCTGCGCACACTCTCCGAAATGCATCCTGTAGAAAATCGAAATGCTGGCTACTCTGCGCCTGTGTTCGAGGCTGGTAAGATTGGTTGTAACCAAATTCGGGTCACCAATAAGCCTCTTAGCACGCCTTTCTATTGAGTCCAAAGCTGCTATGTGGCATTTTGCAGCACCAGCCCATATATGGCAGTAATACTCCATGCACGACCGGACTTGCGCTTTATATAAAGTAAGCAGCTGTCCCGGCGTGAAGTATCGCCACACCTTTGCAAGGACCCCCAGCTTCTTTGCAGCTGCTTTGGACTTGGACTCAACGAACCGTCCGAAGTTCAAATTTGAGGATATTTCAAACCCTAACAACTGAAGGCGGTCGGTATATTTCAGTAATACATTTCGAAAAGAAGGAGCCAAGGTGAGCTGGCTCCTTTTTGCAGCGAAGCTCCTTTTTGAAGAGACACGCTTGTGTTTTGGAGGCGTTGAAATTCACAAGATTGGCATCGCCCCATTCGGAGACTGCCTGTAGTGTGAGATTCACTCGCTCTACCATAGCTTCTCTTTCGAACTGGATTTGCTCCCGACTGGCCCGAGGGCTTGGTTGGTATCTCTCAACAAGTGTGCTATCGTCTGCATACCCATAGATACCGGGCATAAGCAGATCATTAATATGCAGCAGGAAGAGAGTTGCAGAGAGAACAGACCCCTGAGCATCACCGGCGTTAGTCGCCATAGGATCGGATGAGCAGCCATCGACGACGACCCGGAGAGACCGTTCACTCAGAAAGTCCTTTACCCATTCAATCAGAACAGGGGATAAGCCGTACGCTGGAAGCTTACCCAAAAGGCTAGTGTGTCAAACTCTGTCAAAGGCCTTCGAGACATCAAGGGAAACAGCAAGTGCTTCCCCACTGTTCTCGAGTGCCTCGCCCCATACGTGTGTAGCATACGCTAGAAGATCCCCGATTTCGGCGATTCCCATATTGCCGTTCACCAAGGAGGTCATTTTGTTCTAGGTATGCCATTAAGCGGGCATTCAATATACGCTCCATAATCTTGCAGAGTATGGAGGTAATTGAGATTGGCCGATAATTGGCAGGGCCGGCACGGCTGTCTTTTTTTGGAACAAGCTGCACGTTGGCCAGCTTCTAGCTTGCTGCGTCAATACGTGTTAGAGGACTTAACATGTCAGTTTCCTCCCGATGTTTCTTATAATGCTTTACCTGATGTTGAACTCAAGTTATAAAAATTTGTAAATACTAATAAAATAAAGGTAGTTATTTAGTTTTAGCCCAACGAAAGGCGTGTAACTGAGTGAAGCGTTTAAGGTCTAAGGGGTAATGCGATTGCAAATTTTGCATTTACGATCCTTAGATATGTTACTAGTCTGCTAATGATGATGCCGATAGTTTTTAACGTTGCTTGTAACTCTACAGAACGAAACTCTCTTAGACGATCATTCTTGTCCCAAGGATAGACTTATTTCAAACAGAATCTAATAATACAACAAAATGACTAACTACTGTTATTTTAGGCATAAAAATATTGCCCGTGGAATATTGTATTGTACACATAAATAATATGATATATACAAGTGGTAAAATTATTTTTTTTTCACAACCGACTTAAATATAAATAATTTATTGTTGATTTTTTAAAAACCGCTCGATAAAAATCTGGGACGCAAAAAAGAATTTTCCAAATCGGTTCAGACGTCAACGAGTAATCCATGAACATAAATAAGAAAACGATTCAGATGAATTCAGAATCTCCTCCTTTTTTGAAGTCGGTTGAAAATATCTTTTATTAACAATCCAATTAACAATAAAGTGTTCACTGCACTCCATAAAGTCGTGCATGCAACCAAGTTGAATAATGGAAAGAATTTAATTTCTGTTATTAAAAAAAACATTATCCGCACATTAGGATTTTCTCCTGTTTAGTAAGATCTTTTAACATGAATAAGTTGCATATGAATATACATTCAGAGTTCAGACCATTTGTAGGCTAATAATATACATTTTTTCCGTGCGAGATTCGAACCCGCAGCTTCAGTGCCGCTACCAAACGCTCGGCTGTTAAATGCTTTGTGTACTTTGTTTACTGTTACAAATTAACTATTCACCGATAGTGCTCTGATTGTACATAGTCGAGCCGAATTATTCGCATACTCTCTGTACTCCGAGTGTACAAGCGAGCCGAATTATTCGCATACTCTCAGTACTTCCGAGTGTAATTACAATGTTAACTTTGTTAATATAACCTTGTATAATTACTACATGATAGTAGTGTGTCAATTCTGTTTATAGCTTACGTCATATATGTCCGATTATAACGATGCTGTCATCAGAATTATTATAGCAAAGTGAACAGCAATTTAGTGTTTCATTTACCTTGTCCACGGATAATTGGCCTGTCGCATGTGCACACAAACAAAACCTTGTGTTAAATACAGTATATAAAATGCAGAATGTGATAATACGCAAATTACAACAATGAAATACTGTTAAACTATTGATAGCCGACATTATTGACATGTATGTATCTACTCGGACATTGATACCGTTAACGTGCATAGACGCGTGAAATGAGGGGCGGTCAACGCATAGATTATTATATATTGTATATATATAATATATACTTATATTTGAGAGGTCAATGTAAGTCGTTTTAGAGCAGCGTTATGAAACTGTCAAAAGTACATGACAGTAATGTAACCTTCTTTTAAAACCAAGTTAGACAAAACTTAGGCGCGATTTTAATACTCAAGATTTGACACTTCTTGAAATATAATATGCACCAAAAATATACGCAGGCGTAAAATAATTAATTTAATTCTTAACCGAATCGATTTTTAAAACTTACTTACTTTTTATTTTTATATTACATAATATGTATGTACGAGTATTTTACTATAAATTAATCGAGTTAAAACAACTTTGCCGTACGAGGTTGCGTTTTTTTAAGCGATAACGATATAATATTTTACTATAATATGAAAGGCATGTTACTGAATTAGATTCTTAACCAGCTAAATTTTTATTTAGATTATTTATTTACTGATAATAAGCAAAAACGTGTCAAATAAAGTAATTTTTTGTCCACCGAATGTCGCACGCATACTTCGTGCTTTACAAATATGCAAGCAGCGGAGAAGGGAGTGCTAAAAGCATTTTAACTTAGTAAATACTAGCTTTAAGAGCATTGGTTCTTTTATAAACGAGGACAAACTTCACCTGATGGTAAGACAAATATTATGGTTACCCTCTGTCCAGGAATTAAAACTACGTCGTTACAAGTAATTAGGGTCTCCAGTTCTCATAACTTACCGTTATGCTGCTATTTTACGTTGGTATTCTGTAAGACCGTGGTTTTCCACCTCAACCGTAGAATAACCACGTTCGTATATAATAACAGCTTGAAAAAGCATTATAAGGCTGCTGATATGATACGAATGGTGAGTAACGCGAATTAGAGGCCCTTTGCCACATTACCTAACTAGTAACCCATTAGCGTTCGTTTATCCATTTTAGTCCACAGAAGTGACATCGTATCTGCATTTTGATACTTAACTGAGGATAAATGTAATGATCCACAACATTCACTTCATATTAGGTGGACTCTGTACTCTTTTGTCTCCCTTTCTTTTATAAAAATAATAAAGTTGTGTTTGGGTAAAGAAAAGACCTCACTGTGGTGAAAAACAGCTAATGAAACATCATAGTCACTAATTTTAAGAATCATTTTAAAATTTGCTACTATATGTTATGAGCCCTACTCACAAATCTGCATGACAAAACGCTCCGACGACTCGATCTATGAAAATTTCGGCTTTTCCAAAAAAAAAAAAACTGTGCCGATTGAAAGCGGATGTCCACATCCGGCCTATTGTACCCGACCAATGTCCTCGTATGAGCAATTCTGTGAAATGACGTAGCTTCTAAATTTTAAACAGTTATCTACAAAATGAAATCGAGTCTCGTTCGAATAGACATTGCAGGTTGAAATGTAGTTAAACTATTACCAATACAGTTATTATGTGCTTATAAAAATAGCCCAGACACTTGTCGGTCGCCTTAAATTTCAAAGTTCTATTATCCCCGAATCCAATGCAATTTATGGTTGCAATTGTAAGGATTAATTTGACTAAAACTTAATGTTTGCGAAATTAAAAACACTCGTATTTCCAGGACAAAGAGTTAAGTAAGTACAGAGGGATAGGCACCACGCATTGGGGCAGCGCGGCAGACCATTCTTTGCTACAAATTCCTTTAGTATATGTCGGTTACTATGGTTCTACTGCGGATATCCTCATTTCTAAGTCTATCACCCAGGGAAACTCCAAGCATTGCCCTCTTCATAGCTTGCTAGGTGATCTTGAGCTTCTTCATGCGGCTAGCAGTAAAGCCATTCTAATCTCGCTCACACTGACGTGATGTGATCATTGAATAGTGTCGGACGAGACTTGCTTTTGATTCGTTAGTCACACTTGCGTGTGGCCCCAAAGATAACGTAAAATCTCAGGTGTCCCGGAAAATGACGCTGCCACGATCGGTCTTCAACTTCGACAGTTAGCTCTTTTCGGTGGACAGATCTTTAGCAAAGACTTAAAGAGTCTTGGTTTTGTACAACTGCTTCTTTGTTACGAGCTGTATTAAAGTTGCGCAAGTCTCGCTACAAGCATTTCGAGATAGATAGATAGATAGATAGTTCAGTTGCCTCTATGCTGTCATATTTGCTAAAGACTGCAGCTTCATGTGCCGTCTAACAGCCATGAGATTAAGAGTGTAATTGGAGACTTTTTGGGTTCTTCTGCGACCCAGTGTACTTCTTGTAACTATTTTTGCGTTGGAGTCTCCTTTCAACACCGTATATTGGGTTTGAATGAGTGCATGGCTCTAGAGTAATCCGTATACATTTCCTCCACCTCTTTATCGGGATGTGAAGAGGTTGGTGCGTAAGCCTGTATGACTTTCAACAATACCGTTTGTTGATTCTGAGTATAAGGTACGCAATCTTCGTCAACACACTCCCAATCTTTACAACGTTATTATCGAGAGACTTGTGAACGATAAATCCGACAACTCCTTGGGATAGATGGTCACGGTGATAGAACGAGTTTCCGGATTCGAGGATTACCGTGTCCTCTCTTTCAAACCTCAGATGGTTCTGTAATATTCCAGCTCAACTTGTCCACCTTTTCTTGCAGCACCAGGATCTTCTCGTCAGCCCTCAGGGTGCGTGCGTTAAATGTTGCCAGGCCGAGACGTTTTAGGTGGTAGCCGAACTTCCACCAGGGATTCTTAGTGCCCTCCGCTACGCTGTTACCATGTTCGCCATCGTAGTCAAGAATAGCGAGGAGTTTGCTTCTGGAGGATGTTTACCATAGTTGCCACGCAAGCGGGTTGACAATCGCAGTTTTTTCATTGCCTTATAATGTGTAGAATGTATTAAAAACTATCAAATGTAAGGCAAATAAAACTTTTGCTACTGATGAAGATCAGTTTCTTCAGTATTTCTTCAAAACTTCATACAATTTTACTTTCAAAACGATTATAGATAGTGATTTACGAAGAAGTATTCGAAGTATTGACGTCACGTAGATAATGACAATATTATTAAAACGTCTTTGTCAGTCGTCGTTGTTAGAGTTTGACGCAATATTAAATGCTTTCAATACTTTTCTCTCATGTCTTACAGTTAAGTAATAGAAGCTGACAGAGTACAGAAGTTGTTTAAAAGAAAAATTTAAATTCACAAACAGTTTCATAATAGTTCAATACAAACTGACGCAACTTTTTAAACTGCAATAATGTCGGTTGCACAAGGTTTGTTAGCCTATTTATGAAATTTAACGAAAACCTGAAATAGGTGAAAGCGATCCATTTTCGTTTGAAAACATTTCCATGAATTTATTGCGGAACTGTTTTTTTCAATAGATTTAGCAGGATTCTTTCATAGTATCCAATCAGGCATGACATTTGTAAGTGTGTGAAAGATTCTCTATTGTAGCACTATGGGATCGGCTAGGATGGGTCCATGGGAATGGGTGAAAATCTACAATGTTTGTATTGACCAATACTATTATGAAAGCTTGTGAATATGTTTGGATATTTGTTGCACAGATTATGTACGTGTAGGTGGTAGTAATTACAACGTATTATGGCTGCAGTGTGAAATGGTCGGCTCAACCGGGGAAGCACCACGCCCGCACAGAATACCAACGTGAAATGGCAACATGATGCTGCTGTCTGAAGTGTTTCGTGTGATGAGTGACTAAAACTGGAAACTCTTCTTATTAGTAAGGACGCATTCTATTTTAGTCGAGTAACAACAAACTTGACAGTTCCGCGGAATACAATTGGTAATTTCGCCCAGAAGTCATCTTTGCGATAGCCTAATAGATAAGAGAGAGCATAATAGAGAGCGTAGGTGGTCAGATTTTTTGTGTTATTTAGAGTTCTTGTCCACACAAACCAGTAGTTGAGCAAAAATAAATAATTGCAGATAAATAAAATGTTTTTTTTTGGAGTTACATACCTTTAACGGCGTAATGCGTACTTTTTAACCCGTGAGATCAATACGAAAATATACACAAAAAGCGACCAAGTGCGAGTCGAACTCGCCCATGGAGGGTTCCGTAGCAGCAAGTAACATAATATAAAAATTCTTTTAGTTCATTGTACCTTTAATCGATGTTTTAATAATAGTGTATTTTATTTTATTTTTATATTTGAGTTGATTGAATGAAAGGTAAATTGCGGTTTACGATTTATGACATATTAAAAAAAAAAACTACTTACTAGATCTCGTTGAAACCAATTTTCGGTGAAAGTTTACATGGTATCATGGTATTTTATCATTGATACTTTTTACCTACTGAAAGATTGGTAAAAATGTCTGATATGTCATATTAATATACCGTCAATTTCACTAAATACTTAGCTGATTACTTGATCGGTATTTATGTTTCTATTAATGAATACTAATAATGTTATTAAGATGAATAGTGTATCTACATTACACTACTACGACCAACGTTAGTACCATTATGTCGGTATAATTAGCGTTTGATGACGATGAAATAATATTCACTCTTTTTCATTTTATTTTTATTTCATTCACACTTTAATTCCTACGATTTAACAATGGGAAAGGCCAGAACGATGGCATGCCCCGCTTGTGGTGTTCTAACTCGTATATGTGGAATAAAAGTTACCTAGACCTGCAACAGGGTTCAGCGTTGCGGCAGTTGCTGGGACATAAAAGAAGATTGCGCAAAGAGTAAAGATGAGCTAAGTTAAAAGTGTATAACCGACGAGCATGTATGCGGAGATATATATATATACGGGGGATCTTGCTATGTGGCGTTCCTTGGGGGAGGCCTATGATTTGTGAAAGGCTATAATGATAATGATGATGAATCATCATCCTCATAAGCATGCAAGAGTCCACTCTAGGATTTAATTAACAATTTAAAAAAAAAACTATACGAAATTCAATGAAACTACTAATAGCTACATGCAAGCTAATAATATCGGTCGGTTGGCATCCGGCGGATATGGAATTAATCGCACATGGAACGTTTGTTTCATCGAGAGATCAACTTTAACGCGAATTGAGCGATTTCTTACCGGCTAGTTGTATCTGCACAATATGGATATGATCATCATCATCATCGGTTCTCACTGCGCTCGGTTCGCAAAGCACCCCTCTCCCTGGACATCCAGAAGTTGAGTGGACCTGACCATATCCCCCCAATTATGCTGAGGACGTGTGCTCCGGAATTGGCACCGGTTCTAACGCGTCTATTCTGGTACTCCTACTCCCTAGCCGTAGCCCCAAAATCATGGAAGACAGCTATTGTCCACCCGATTCCTAAAAAAGACGACCGCTCAGACACGTCCAACTACAGACCTATCGCCATCAACTCCTTGTTCTTCTAAATAATGGAATCCATTATAAACTGGCAGCTCATGCGGTACCTTGAGGATCACCAGCTGATTAATGACCGCCAATACGGTTTTCGTCGGGGTCGATAAGCTGGTGATCTTCTGGTCTACCTGACTCATAGATGGGCGGAGGCAGTAGAGTCCAAGGGGGAGGCATTGGCCTTTACTTTGGACATTGCGAAGGCCTTTGATCGGGTTTGGCACAAAGCGCTTCATTCGAAGCTCCCTTCCTATAAGCTTCCCGAGAAATTGTGCAATTGGATTACCAGCTTTTTTGCAGATCGGAGCATCAAGGTCGGTGCATGCTCCGACTATAAGCCTCTTAACGCTGGTGTTCCACAAGGCTGAGTGCTATCACCAACGCTGTTTCTTCTGCATATCATTGATATGTTGCAAACCGGTAACATTCATTGCTGTGCGGATGACAGCACTGGTGATGCTCTATACACCGGCCGTGCCAATCTTTCTCGGGAAAACGTCGCCGAGTACCGGAACAAACTTGTGTCTGAAGTCGAGTCTTTGCTGAATAAAATCTCGGATTGGGGGCGACTAAATCTAGTCAAGTTTAATCCTCAGAAGACACACGTTTGCGCGTTTACGGCTAAAAAGAACCCCTTTGTCGTATCTCCTCAGTTTCAAGACACTCCCCTTGTATCGGAATCCTCGGCGTCGACATATCGAGTGACGTGCAGTTTCGTGGTCACTTGGAAGAGAAGGCCAAATTGGCCTCTAAAAAGCTTGGCGTGCTCAGCAGAGCGGGACAGTATTTCATGCCGGCACAACGCCTGCAACTTTATAAGGCGCAGGTTTGGCCTCACATGGAATACTGTTCCCATCTCTGGGCTGGAACTCCCCAGTGCCAGCTCCTTCCACTTGACCGCATCCAGCGCAGAGCGACTCGAATCGTCGACGACCGAGTCCTTTCCGATCGGCTCGATTCATTGGCGTTGCGAAGAGATGTTTTCTGCATTTTCTTTCGCATTTACGACGGGGAGTGCTCTGAGGAATTATTCGGATAAATCCCAGCCGCCATATTTCACGAACGCACATGGCGGCAGAACTCCCGATACCATCCACACCATCTGGTTGGTTGGCAGTCCACCACTGTGCGATTTAGATGTTTTCTTCCTCGTACAACTTCCCTGTGGAATCGTATCGCTCGACTTAGGGACCTTCAAGAAAAGAGCTTACTCCTTTTAAAAGGCCGGCAACGCATCTGCAATTCCCCTGGTGTTGCAGTTGTTCATGGGCGGCGGTAGTCACTTACCATCAGGTGAGCCGCATGCTCGTTTGCCCCCTCTCCTATAAAAAAAATCATAGAAGTAGCATGTGTTTTTGTTCATCTTAAAATAGAATGAGCGGCACGCCGACAAAATATTCTGTGCATCAATTATATATGTAAGAGGCTAGAGAAGTGACAATTGATTCTGTGCTACAAAGGCACATCCTCAGAAGCTGCTTCAGTTCAATCACAGGCATTTTTCGTGACGATTTCGATTTCATCCATTTTGGCGCGAAATTCTAAGCGTGTCTGAAATTAAATTATGCACTCATCTTTGCTTTTTTGATATAATGTAGGTTGAATGATGCAAAAACAATGTGTAAAGGTTTCCGTGTCTACAACAAAAAAAAATTGTCAAAATTGTTTTTCCGCAATTACTCGAAAACGGTAAAAATTAGACAAAAAAGTTCTAATAAAAATGTGTAGAACTTAAAATTTTACTTAAAAAAAGGTTGTATAATTTTTTCCTCCGGTAAAAATTAACCGACTTAGGGAGTTTTAAGTTTAAAGATGGATGTAAATTTAACTAAATCGTAGGTAATAGAAAAATAAGTACATTTTAATTTTCTAAAATTACTTATAAAATCCAATCTTTAATTTTAAAAATACAGATTTATATTATTAATTATGAAAATAGAATGTTAAAAAAATTATGATTTTTTTTTGCCATATTTAGATTCCTCGTAAAACTCCCTAATTTTTCCCTAATTATTATTAATTATTATATTACCTAATTATTATATTATTCCCTAAATTCCCTAAACATGCAAAGTTGAGTGCCAAAATTTTGATTTCAGACCTTATTTCACTGGATTATGAATGCGATCTCCAAACGCCGACTAAGAAGTGGGCTATTGCGTGCCCTCTTGTATAAAATAAATAATATTGTATTTTATACGTGGTAGAGTCATGCTGCAGCTATATTAGTAATATAGTTGTAGCACGAATGGGTCGGCTCGACCGGGGAAGGACCACGCTCTCACAGAATACCAGCGTCAAATAGCAGTTTAACACTGCTGTGTTTCGTATGGTGAGTGTAGAGAACCGGAGACCCTTTTTACTGGAAAAGAGGCATTCCATCTTAGTCCTCACGGGTGACAACGCATCTGCATTTTGATTCGCAAGTGAAGATAGATGTAGATGTCTATGGGCCACAGCAACCACTTACCATCAGGTGGACTGTGTGCTCGTTTGTCACCCTTACCTATAAAAAAACCGATATTGACCGATTTCAATCGAATTGGATTTTGTGTCTCGTCGCAGATTATATCCCGCTGACCTATAAAAAATTGTAGAGAGTTCGTGGAATGGCCGAGACCTACGTTGAAGCTGGCTGATCACTATAGCCTCCTTGCGCGCGTAGCCCAACAGTAGTAGCATCACACTTTTGGCGATCCTTCCCTTCACTGTCTAGGATTTATTACTCCTGATCTATGTTATTTTTTCAATGGGTACCTAGATGACAAGGCAAGCCTCACTAGCCGCGGGAAAAGTCCCTACAATAAATGGCGAAGATTCGCAGTAATTGCATTCTGGACATAAATTTAGCAATATTTTATTTCTATAGTATGGTGTGGACACGTGCATGGACACGCTAGTTGCATAATATATGCAGTCACACAACGCTGCACCGCCGCCGCCCTAAGCGCGTATTTAGTACTTAACATTAATTTATAAATTAACGTCTATGCGTACTACCTTTACATACTACCTTTAAACAAAATCTTAATAATTTTGTTAATTGTTTACACAGGACGACATATAAAAAACGATGCTTATGTACCTAAAGTAATAAGTAATTATACCTAAAGTAATAATTAAATAGAAATGGTAAATTATACTGATAGAAATTTTTGGCAATATTTCAAAAATAATGTTTTGAAAAACAGATTAAGTAAAAAAAAAAGTAATATAACATATAATTAATATTTTTAAAAGTATAGCTGCTTCTTTAAATTAACTTTAATACAATACTTTTATTATTTACTTACTTGAGCTTCGAATGAAAAAAATAAAATTCCACGTTTCCTAACACTAAGTGCCGTTCCACTTCTTGTTAAAACATCGACACACGCATACCAGCTCACTAGGATGCTCTAGTCACGGGTGCACTTCTGGACAGCCAAATCGAAATTGTGGTCAATTCTACACCATAATTTAGTTAAATCACATACGGGGGGGAGTGACAATAGGAGAGCATCGATGTGAGCGAATCACACCAAAGACACGCATCGCTAATTTTCCATAGCCGCTTGTGTTTAGTGACACCGGTTCACCGACCAAAAATCGTCGTATTTTATGAACTGAAATATCATACTTTGTGCTGACCATTGTTGGGACAAATATTTCAATTGGTCATTAAAACTTCTATCTACAACTACACGTTTTTCGTACCATCATTATGAATTTAATTAGATATACAGAGAATTGCATTAAGTACCCAACATCAGCATTTGAAAATAACTAAAGAAATCTAGAAAATACACTTATATTAGTCCAGTGCCATACAAATAATCGTAGACGTAATTCGCAGTAAATCGTAGACTTACTGCGAATAGAGAACACAGTACGCCTGATGGTATGATGGATGCTGTGGCTCATAAAAGTCTACATCTGTCTGTCTGTCTGTCAAAAATGCAGATGCTTTGTCACCCCTGAGGAATAAAATAGAATGCTTCTAAGTCGAAATCTATATTGAATAAAAAAATTCTGTTTCTGTTTCAATGCCTCGTTGCCAGTAATAAGGGTCTCCGGTTCTCTAGACTCGCCATACGAAACACAGCAACATCAAGATACCATTTCTCGCTGGTTTATTGTGAGAGCGTTGTGCTTCCACGGTCGAGCCGACCCATTCCAGCTACAACCATTATATAGCTGCAACATGACTCTAAGGCTTATAACTTCTAAGATTCTTAAGGATATTAGATTTGCTATGTATGCACGAGGTTTACTGGCAATCATAATCACAAACAACAGCTATCAAGCAGCCATTTTGTTTTGCATATACGTGGCGAACGTACTGGACACGGGAGATTAACATCACCTGTAACGAATTAATTGTGTTCATATTGTTTTAATCATATGACCTTGGCTGCGGTTACCACGACGGTCATCGTTCATCTCTGATCAGACGATTACAGGTCAACATGATAGCTTCTAGCCTTTATTAGATTAACACAGACAGATCATCCGGCATTATGATTAAAACAAAAGAGTCAATGACAGAGTAAGCTTATTACAATTTATTTATTTATTACAATTTACTTATTACAATAATTGTACCAAGCAAAAATTATATAAAATATACAATAATTGTACCAAGCAAAAATTAAAAATATTCCTATGTAGTTTATAAATAGACATATTGTTAACTGATATATATATGGAAAATAAAGATTAAGATTAAGATTAAAGATAATAAATATATTTTATTTTCAGTTTCAGTTTAAAGACTGTATAATTAAAGACTGGTAATACGAGTTTTTATCTTAGTCCTTCGGGGTCACAACATAATATCTGTGGCCTTTGTTTGAATTTGGTTGAGGATGTGCTAAGAATGCAGGTAGCAACTTACAATCACGTTGATCTTAAACTCGTCTTGTCTCGTCTTATTTTATTATAGAAATAAATAGGTAGGTAGTACGTTAAGGAATAATTAATGATCTATTTTGTATACTTTATCTTTTGTATCTGACATTGCGTCCGACCCCTGTTCATCTTATCGTTTTCACATACTGTGAAGCTGTAGATTAATGAGCTTCAGTAAACATTTACACTAATATAGTATTGACAGTAATGCTTACCTATGTATTTACATTAAATGTTGATGATGTTTCATTTACATTTTAAATAACAAAATTTTCAGTTTAATGTTTTGTTCAAATGTTTCTTTATATTACATTAGAATAGATTTATAAATATGATCTAAGTGTATTAGTTACTAGCTTTTTACATGCGGCTTCGCTCGCGTGTCTTTCAATTTAGAAACATCATTGATACCGCTCCGTGTCAAAATTAGCAAAATTGGATCACTTGTAGAGTTAACTCGGTGTCTATGTCTCTATGTCTGTTTGTCACAGATTTTTTTTTAATTGTCGGAGACTATTGGATGTTAATGACATTGATTTAATATGCTAAAGGAGCACATAAGTGAGTTTTTCAGAATTGCATTAATATCATTACCATTTTTTGTATTTAGGTGAATGGCAGAGTCGGGAAGGGATGCCCTAGGCGAAAGTTTATCGACCAAATTGGCGATATATTGAAAATGGGCCAAATCAAGAGTACCTTTAACCGACGAGCGTGTATGCGTAGGTATATGGATGTGGAGGAAGCGAGAGAGGTGTGTCAGGATCCTGCCAAATGGAAGTCCATAGTCTCTGCCTACCCCTCTGGGTGACAGGCGTGAGTGTTTATGTTTTTTTTTTGTATTTAGTCATGACTTCCGATGTATCCTTACGAAGGACAAATCATCTTAGAATCAGAATTTACATCTCTCTTTACATTTATTCTTAAATAAAGTTAGTTTTCACAAAAAAAAATTAATTTCATAGTCTTCTATTAATTTACGGCATCATATTTATTTGCGATATTTAATCAACATCAATGGTCCCATTTAATATTTATTGACACCATAAAATAATAGCTGATATATTTTACGTTCTAATAGACGACGCAAGTACTACTAAGTAAGCAGCCTACATTGTACATCCGATCATATAATTTGGCACAGACCGCAGAGGGTTTTAGGGGAAAACAGAGTTCGCTGCGCTGACGCCAACGCGGAATGGCCGACTCCACATATAATTTATTTCCGAAATATTTTTAAGTTCTCAGATATACCGGTTTCCTCATGATGTTTTCCTTCACCGCCAGGAATCTGTTAAATAGACACTTCAAAATGCAATTAAAATTTGGGTGGACTGAATTTGGGTTCTTACGTACTATGAAATTTACATTTGGATCGGTTCGAATACCGGCTTTGACAAGTGACTTTCAAAATTTAATTAGTGTAGTAGTACGGTTTCTTTACTCATGTGGGAATACTAATAGTTAGAATAAAAATAAATCTGTGTTTAAGTAAAATTTGCCTTTAATATTTATAGTACTATTTCCCAAGAGCCTGTTTATTTTCATACATATGTATACTCATGTGTAGTCATATGAACTATGGAACCGGGATTGTCACAAAAATCTTAAGTTGTATAAGTCTCATTAAAAGTAAAAATGTAAAGTAGCAGTTTACGTGTAGCTTATGACAGTTCAAAAGGCTCCTTATTACCTATATAGTGTTTTGTGAACAGAAAAGATTCGGCCGCAATATTCGCAATATGTATTAGCGGTTTTTACATATCCTCGATTTATTTTTAACTACTCAGACATCTAGGTTTCCCCAAAAAGTTATCCTTCACCACTTCACCACCGAACATGTGGTAGATAAGCACATAAAATTTCCTATAACTGTTTCATTGGTCCTCGCGAGAATCTTACACGTTTTTCTCCCGTGCTATGAAATCTTTCTGCGGGCTAGTTTAAATAAAATTCACAAAAACTGACAGACGGACAAAAATTCCAAAAACCACTAATTTGACTTAAGTATCCTTTATTTGGTCCCCTGGACTTGTTTATTCCAGGAAATATTAGAATTACAGGTACGACTTTACTATAAACTTATTATATGTACCTACTTAGGTATATATTTAAATTTCTACAGGATACATTTCGGAGAGTGTGCGCAGGAATTGCATAATTTAATTCCTCTCTCTCCCTTCCACCATCGGACAACCAGACGTTCGGCCAGTCTCCACCCCTTCGTTGTTGACTTACCAGGCATTCGAACCAAACGGTTCGCCACATTGTTCATCATGCGTACAGCAAAGGAGTGGAATAAGTTGCCAGCATCTGTGTTTCCATCCGACTACAATGTGGGTCTCTTCAAGGCAAGAGTGTAGGCCTTTGTGAAGTCAGTGCGCTTCACCATCTTAGACTACATGACCACTTACCATCAGGTGGGATTGTAGTTAAGCGCTGGATTAGAATAATATTAAAAAAAAGATTAGTTTGCCGTGCGGAGGTGGTGTCTATCTACTCCATATTATCACGTGGGTGTCGTGAGAAGTGACAGAGCGAAACTAAAACAGAAAAAGGGTAACCGCGTCTTTCTGGTAAGAGCATAAAATAATAAAAACTGCGGTTGTCAACCCGCCCGCCAAGCGTGGCAACTATGGAAAATATAACCCCTCCTATGAGGCAATCTATGAGGAAAGTCTATGTTCAGTTGTATTCTTTTGAAACTACTTGAGCTGGGATATTGGCTAGAAAAGATATTCTTTTATTTTATTTTATTTTTAACTGGAATCTTTTCAGTTTTATAAGTATTTTTCGAAAACCACTAAATTATTTATATCTCCTTCGGACTCTTTGTCATCTTCGTTTTAATGCTAAATATAACTAAAAGGAAACTATATTATGAAACATTTGTCATCATTCTTATATACATAAAAATACAATAATTGTTTGCTGATATTGTGCTATCACGATTGCACTGAATGAAACATTGTCTCATTTATCTACTTTTCGGTACTAGTGATATTGACAGAAGCATTCGTGATGTATAAAACGTTATCAAGTTGTATGTTATAATGTTCGATCGTGATCCTCGCTCGCAAATCACGATACTTGTTTTAACCTAGATAAAAATGTAGGTTAAAGAATTTTACATGCGACATATATGTATATGTTTTTTACTTATTATAAGCCAGTGCTTGACCACAATCCCACTTGGTGGTAAGTGGCGATGCACCCTTAGATGGTAAATACTGTCTTAGCGTAACAAAAGCCTATTCACTCTTGCCTTGAAGACGCCCAGGTTGTATTTGGACGGAAAGATAGACGCCGGCAAATTATTCTACGCCTTTGCTGTACGCATAACAAAAGAGAAAGCAAACCGTTTGGTTCTAATGCGTGGAATATCGACAACAAAGGGGTGAACACCCGCCGGCCGCCTGGTTGCCCGATGGTGGAAAGGGAAGTAAGGAATTAAAGCGTGTAATTCCTGCGCACACTCACCGAAATGCATCCTATAGAATACCGAGAGACTGGCTACGCTGCGTCTGTGCTCGAGGCTGACAAGATTGGTTTCAACCAAATCAAGGTCACCATAGAGCCTCTTAGCACGTCTCTTCACTAAGACCAACGCTGCCAGGTGACATTTTGCAGCACCAACCCATATGTGACAGCAGTATTTCATGCACGACCGGACTTGCG
Organism: Parnassius mnemosyne; assembly: GCA_963668995.1. Taxonomy (NCBI): domain Eukaryota; kingdom Metazoa; phylum Arthropoda; class Insecta; order Lepidoptera; family Papilionidae; genus Parnassius; species Parnassius mnemosyne. The sequence continues at coordinate 23,312,495 of CAVLGL010000068.1, forward strand.
CTTTATATAAGGCAAGAAGCTGCTTCGGCGTGAAGTACTGCCGCACCCTTGCAAGTACACAAAGTTTCCTTGCAGCTGCTTTGGCTCTGGACTCAATGAACCGCCAATAGTTGAGGTTTGAAGAAAATTCAACCCGTAACAACTGAAGGCGGTCAAGGTACTCCAACGGTACATTCCGAAAAGTAGGAGCCAGGTTGAGCAGGCTTCTTTTAGCGGAGAAAAGATACGCTTGTGTTTTGGAGGCATTAAATCTCACGAGATTGGCATCGCCCTATTCGGAGACTGCCTGTTGTGTGAGATTCACACGCTCAACCATAGCTTCTCTTTCGGACTGGATTTGATCTCGACTGGCCCGGGCATTTGGTTGATATCTCTCCACAACTGTGCTGTCGCCAGCATACCCATAGATACCGGGAATGAGCAGATCATTTATATGCAGCAGGAAGAGTTGCGGAGAGAACGGAAACTTTTTTTAAACTGAAATCGTCATATTGTCTTAGACATCGTGGTATAGCGTATCGATGCTAAAACTTCTTTTCTAATATCTATACCTAACCGCTGGGAAACTTATAACAGTTGCATTTATAGTTTTACCACTTTAGTTTTACAGAATTATACAAATCAATTATCTCTACGCCAAAGAACACAAACAACACAGACAGCAACCATAGAGCAACACTCCTTCTCGGGTAAAATAAACCTAGCAAGCTAACAGCATAGCAAAGTGGCGAGGCAATCAGCTTTGTAGCGGTTTCTAACGGTTGCCGTTGAGCAATCAGTTTCAAAATAGGAGGTTCAGATGCCTGGGTGATCAGTAATCGATTGCTGAAAACAGAATTTGAAAATTCGAAACCGTTCTCGAGATAATCGTGGGACAAACGGACAGACGGACAGACGGACAGACGGACAGACATCGTGAAATCAATAAGTGACTTCGCAAGCTTCGCCACTTAATAAAGTACTCTGTGAACGCACTCGCCTGCACTCGACTTGCCGTGTTCACATGTTACTTGGCCATGTCAGTATGTTCACTCTTTCAAACTTGACCAAAATGTTGACTGTAGCACTCGCTTTGTATCAATTTGCCTACGCTCGCGTTGGCTGAGGCCAACATGTACTGCCTTTGATTTGTGCAGAAAAACCGACACTACTCCGAAGTGAGATGAGTCGTGACGAACGATCCCAAGTTTATTTTTTATAAGATAAGGGTGAAAAGCGAGCACACAGACCACCTGATGGTAAGTGGTTACTGTGGCCCATATACATCTATCATCGTTTGCGAATCAAAATGCGGATATCAGCCGTGACAACTGAGATGGAATGCACCTTTTCCAGTTAAAAGGGTCTCCGGTTCTCTACGCTCACCACACCAAACACAGCAGCAATCAGCTGCTATTTTACGTTGGTATTCTGTGAGAGCATGGAGGTATTCTCGAGTGGTGGCAAGGCAGCCTAAACGAACCGTCTACAGTTTGGCACTTGCCTGCACTCGGTCAGCTAGGCGAGCAACGACAAGTAATGGCGAGGTAAGACAAATGGGCTGACTATAGTTTGGTACTAGTCTTCGCTCGGCCAACATGTATAGCCGCCTTTAACAGGGATTATATAGACTTCTTCGTTAATAGCATCGTGTAGGTTGCTGCAAGATCGGGGATAGACTAGAATAGTGTCAGAGAGCCCATCAATTTATATTTAGGCATAAATATCGACTTCGTACTGAATATGACTCGTCGTAGTCGCCACGATATCGTAAATATTTAGTTGTATGGTGGAGACTAGAACATATCATCCTATTTCTGCCCGTGAGTGAGGCGGATAGATGGCGGTATAACTATCTCCTCGCCTGCGACGGGGAGCAGCATTAAAGATCAGCGTCAGCTTCTAACAGTGGAAGAGGTCTATGTCCACAGCAGCTATTGTTACGGACAGATAAAAAGGAAAAGAAAGGTCGTCAAATTATATCTATAAAAATACTGTCAAAGAAAAAGCAAAAGGCATAATATTATGTTAATTATGTTAATGATAAAGAACTTAAATAATCAATCAGCCTTAGATTAAAGAAAAACAGGTGTTCTGATCCTCCGTAGAACTTTTTTGGGTTTCCGCTAGTCCAGCAACACATTGTTCAAAACTCGTTCCCAAATATCAATGTATGATGGTTGTTCATTGTTTTGTAAAACATAATATACGTATTAGATATGGATCGTATAGCAGGTATCATCATTACAGCTCTTTACAAGTCCAATGCTGAACATAGGCCTTCCCCAAGGAATGCCACTAAGCACGGTTGAACCACTTGCATCCATCGACTTGCTGTACGTCTTACCAGGTCGTCATGGAGTGAGTAGTGGAGGGACGCCTTACACTTAGCCTGCCGGTGCGAAGCTGCCACTCGAGAACCTTTCTTCCCCATTGGTTGTCGGTTCTTCGAGCTATATGGTCGGTCCATTGCCAATTCAGCTTACTAATCCGTAGCTATAAAAATATTTTAAATACATTATTCAATGTTTGGACATTACTTAACAACATTTTAAACCAAAAGAACTGATGTTGTTGTCGTTAAGCATTTATAAAGATATTATGGTGAATGGCGATATTTCGAATATCTCAAACAATAGATAATTGTTGAACAAGTACAAAAAACACTGATAAAAATTCATTATGTATAGTTCAGACGAATGGTCGCACGCATTGTAAATAATGAAACGTTATTTAAAGGTTTACTACCTACATTGTTTTGCAGATCAGATGCAATGTACCTTTCCGTAAGGAGTAACTACGTAATTTGTTATTCTGTCTCGCTAGGCTTAAAGCAAGTCTTTTTATAGAGCCACAAGTACAGTTTTATTCGCTTTGGTTTATCAGAATACAAACATTTAGCATGTGCCTACTTGATGTTCATGATATTCTGACCTTGAATACTATCAATGAGCACGTGTATAGTGTTCTAAGTATGAAAACAACCTATTCCTTTTTGTTTTCTTTTCAATATTTTCTTTTTTTATTCCGTTGAATCATAAGCTTATTTATTTATTTTGTACTAGCTGTTCCCCGCGACTTTGCCCGCGTGGAACTTGGATTCATGGGTTTTTCAAAACAAAAGTAGTCTAAGTTACTCCTTATATCATCAGCTATCTGCCAGTGAAAGTCCCGTCAAAATCGGCCCAGCCGTTTCAGAGATTATCCGGAACAAACAGACAGACAGACAAAAATTTAAAAAATTGTGTTTTTGTTTTTAGTACAGTATATACTTTCATATGCATTTAGTAAAAAGCTGTTATTTTAACATTACAAACAGACACTTCAATTTTATTTATTTGTATAGATTTATTAATCTCTTGATTTTAGTGTTTTATTTATTTATAAAAAGAAAACATTATACATAAAAAGGATAGATAGGATGGATGCTTGTAAAATTCATACTATTTTAATTAAAACACAATATTTGTTAACACTCGTTAAATAGATAGGTTATTAACTCAAAATGTAATGAAAATTCCTTTACATTCATATTATTTCAAAAACGACAATGAATAAAAAAAGGTGTTATGGCTCAAATTCCAGTCAACCTGTAGCCCTGTATCTAAAGCGCGGCGCCCACCTAAGTAACGTAACGCATGATCTGACGCGTGATTTGACGCGTAACTTGTCACTCGCCTCAACATTCAAAGAGATTGTATGTAGTAGCGCTCATTAGCGTGGCGTGATGCTGCATGACCTGACGTGCCATTCAGCTTGCTACTAGTGACGCATTGAAATGGCGCGTAACACGTAACTTGCAGTGGCTTGTCTATACAAAATGAAAGACGACCTAGCTTTTTTTCTTTTCATGAAAGGCCATGTATACAAAATGATTGTTCTAGACCCGATTACATTAATAGGAATTCGCAAGATACTTCTTGCAACTTATAGTGACTTGCCTATGCAAAATATAATTCTAATTCCTTCATAGCATTGAAAGTACAACCACGTTTCAATTTTTTTCCTTAAAGCATGTACCCGAAATCTTTTGCTGGCACTTGGAATGTTTGAAATCTGTAGCATAGCAAGGGCATGTTTATCTTCTTCAGACGACATTTTGGCTCAAACTGAATTCTGCGATATGCTATTGTTGTACAGGTTGGCGCAAGCAGTGTCACCCGTGGTCACCTCAGAGTATCGTCAGAATCATGCTACAAGCCATGTCGAAATCATGTAGCTTAGGTGGGCGCCGCGGTTAATGTCGTCCTTTTGTGTTCCTTAAGCCAGCCTAACATAGGGTCACACCATCACAGTCTAACTGAGGCTGTGACCTGTGATAGACGTATGCCCTTTGAGTTTTTAGTACATTATGTAATTACAGGTCTTTGTAGGTGAGTTTAGGCACAGTAATGTATTCATAACAACTTCTAATTTTGAATCTTGAATCATGCGTGTCACTAGCATGAAGCATAAATTAAGGCAGATAACAATATCTATATAATATTTTATTTTAATGTTTTATTGCGTACTTACGTCCTTACTGTGATTTGATTTTAAGAAGTGTAATTTTTTTAACACTTAAACAATAGATTAAAGCAAATTGTGATATATTTTTTTATAGAATAATGGTGACAAACGAGCACACAGTCCACCTGATGATAAATGGATGCTGGGGTCCACAAACATCTACATTTATCCTCAATTAAAAATCAAAATGCAGATACGTTGTCACCCCTGAGGACTGAGATGGAATGCCTCATTTCCAATAAAAAAGGGTCTCTACAGCAGCATTAAGCTGCTATTTTACGCTGGTGTTCTGTGTATACCCCGGTCGAGCCGACCCATTCGTGATACAACCATAATATAGCTGCAGCGTGGCTCTACCACGTTAAAAATTGATGTAGCACATTGATTTCTTATAAATTAATCATCCAAATTTTGAAATCATCGTCATCGTGTATCCCATCATAAGCTCACAGCTGAAAATGTACATTAAACAGCTTCCGCCATAGATTTCCGCAAAGCATAGTCTTCATTAACTTTACTTTAATAAGTTTTTCGTTAATGTACTAAGTTATAGTTATAGTTTTGTCTTTTTAGGGTTCCGTACCTCAAAAGGAAAAAAACGGAACCCTTATAGAATCACTTTGGTTCCTCCTTTGCCGTCGAAACAGACCAACTCTTCGACCATGTCCAAATGGCTACGATTTCTTGCTACTGCAGATCCCATCCGCAGAGATCGTGATCCTCGGCAATTTTAACGCCCACCAAGTCGAATGGCTCGGTTCATGATTTTGCCTTGAAATATGGTCTGACACAACTGGCTACTTCGCCTACGCGGATTACAGATGTGGAGGATCATGCACCTTCCCTGTTGGACCTTCTGCTGACCTCTCATCTGTACAGATATCAGGTCTCCGTCGACGCCACTCTTGGCTCCTCGGACCATTGTCTAGTCCGGATTGTGGTCCATTCTGCAAGCTGCCGCCGTGTTTGGCACTATAGGTCGGTCAATTGGAATAGGACGCGGTCTTTCTTTGCATCCTACCCTTGGGCGGCGATAGTCACTATATAGCGATAGCGATGGTAAATCAGATGAGCCATATGTTCGTTCGCACCATCTCCTATAAAAAAAGGTATTTTCACACAGGTTTTATATAGTATTAAAGAGCAAAATGTATAATTCTACTAATATACTAACAATAATTGTATTAATAATGATAATATACTAATGAAGTGGAATATGATTTTTTTTTCTATAATTATCCGCCCGATTTACTGGGAAAATACATCCAAAGCGGAACCCAAATTTTAAAGACTGTGTGCATCACTTATTGATACATTACCAGTACTAGGGTTTCGGCTCTACGCACAACGACCCGCCTGCCGTATGTGATGAGTATTAGAAACTTGTCTTAGATTTTTATGGCAGCTGGCACATACTTAAAAAGGCCTATGACCAGCAGTGGACTAAGGTATAAAGGTTGTTGTCAACGACGAGGAAGACGACGACGCCAATGATGATGATTACTTTTTTTTGATAGGATAAGGGTGACAAACTGGCACACAGTCCACCTGATGGTAAGTGGTTGCTGTGGCCCATGGACATCTACATCTATTCTCTATTACAGATCAAAATAGAGATGCGTTGTCAACCGTGAGGACTAAGGTGGAATGCCTCATTTCCAGTAAAACAGGTCTCCGGTTCTCTACACTCACCATACGAAACACAGCAGCATTAAGCTGCTATTTTACGCTGGTATTCTGTGAGACTTAATGTTTCCTTTACCGATTATGGCCATTTAGATAACGTTATTAGGTACAAAACCTGTCAAATATTATAATAGTGCATATGTGTACATGCAAACACGGAGTTATTCACTCATCCTGAGTTTCCCGAGTTATGTTATTCCTGAGCTTATGTGCGATAAGATAGAGATAATAGTAGTAGTAATGATAATATTTTGTAACCGAAAATAAGATATTAATATAAAGCCTGGCGTCGACTACAGCAGAAATGCGTCGAATCGAAGCGAGTCGCATTTATTCCTAGTGCGTCCATCTCTGACGAATCGAATAGTTTATTCATCGCAAATTCTTCATCAAAATAGGTCGTTTTTGCGCCATGGACAGCTCGGATGAAGAGATGTTTTTATTTCATCGTGATAATGTGGATCTTCATGATTAAACAATTCTGGATATTGTTGGACCAGTGATATCAATAATTCTTCATTTATTTTTATTTAAACAAAAAGATTTTTACGAAAACGAAATAGAAATTAATTAAAATACGCTGGCGGGCATCCCCTTCTCCGCGTCGACTGAGGCGGTGAGGCGCGCCGAGTTGAATCGAATCGCATCGGCAATTCGCGCGGTCGATTCAATTCGGCGCGCCGCGGCTCGTCGCTAATGGACGCAGTTTCATAGTAAATATATAGGAGGCGACTTTCTGCGATTCGCTTCGACTCGGCCCGGCGAGCCTAGTGGACGCTTAGCCTAAAAAGGCATCGGCGTTCGATACGGTACATCGATAACAAATGTCAAAGAACAAAACGAAGCCAGTCACGATGCCCACCAGAATTACACAATTGTACTATATACCATCAAAATATTAATTTCGGCATTTTAACGCGAAACGATGCTGATTCTAGTCAATTGAAATATAATATGTATTTCACTTACAAACTCTCAAAACGATTTTTTCTTTGTAGAGCTGGAGAGGAATACCAACAAAAATAATGTGTCAAATAAGTCTTATTTGTGTGGGTACTTATTAAATATTTTATTCTTGTTATGAATCGAATCGGAATAGACCAAGTATTGAGACACTACTTCTTTTTCATAATGGATTCTCCTTTGTACCACGAGGGAAATAAACAAAAGAATTCACGATTAAAATTATATCGTCGTAATTTGCTATTACAATGACGTTGTGTTTACAACTCATCTTATCTTTTGTAATTTTATAAAATCCATAAGATAGTGTGCACACTTTAACTTGTTCGTGAATAACTCGAGTTGTTGCTTATCTGCCTTTTAAATAATAATATTACAAATAAAGACAATAAAATAAAACAGTATTCAAATTAAATCTAAAATAAAACATTATTTTCAAGCAATGAAATATACAAAATCTAGAGGTAGAGAACATTAAAAAAATTCATATTTATTCATAAATAACAAGTTAACTTCCATTTTGTAAATTATTCCAATACTGTATACTCTACTTAATACATAACTAAGTAAATGATCACATTATATTGATATCATTATTATTATTTACGTACATAAATACATTTTAATCTTTGGTGCTTAAGAAAGAGCTTCATAGTGATAGTGTTAGTGAGAGATTAAGGTCATTATCATACAACATATCTGGGTTTTTTTCTAGACGATAGTTCACATAGCTGATCCTATAGGTGACGCTGTAGTTAAGTTATTAACAATCAAAATGATTCATATTGTTTACAATATATTATGTTAGCTTAGAAATAAAAAGTCCGAAATGAAATAGGAGTAAAAATCATAGCGCCAGCTATTGGAAAGTGCAGAACAACGTCTGGTGTGCCGGCTAGTTTCATATACAACAAAAGTTAATAGAAATATGTATTAAACAAATCGATGACAAACAGAAATATAGACAATTAAGTCCTTCTGTATAGTTTTTGACCACGGTATCAGATTCGAAACAATATTTAATAATATAATATTTTCTATCGTTTTCAGTAAAAAAATGTACGAAATTATACTATTTAAGTAGCGGTTAAACATTTGTTACAGAATCGAAATATGTATTAACTTCTATGATCAAAGCATAATTATAAAAATCAATGAACTGTGTTCATAAAATAATAGATTACATTAATCTTTGACAACATTCTTTGGACAATTGTTAATTGTAACAAAATTTGGTCATAGAAAACATTGTAACAAAGGAGAGCAAAGAAGAGTGTTAGAGTTGAGCGGTATTCTTGAAAGCAATTATATTAAAGTACGTTTATATTCTACAATTTCTTCACTCTGATACTATATCCAAAGACCCGTCACCTGCGTCCGGCATCCTCAGCTAGAATCCCAAAGTAATAATATAGAACTCTACATTAAAAATAGTTACAGAAAGGTAGAGTCGTCTTTTCGCTAAAACTTGCAATGATAATAATAAGTAATACATAAAAAATATTTTAAAATACGAAATAGTGACTTTAGTAGCAAAACAAAGGGCATGAATACGCCGCTAGCTACAGAAGCAATTTTCTACACAGTACTTCACCTTAGAAAACTTTGATGCTAACTATGTTTCAGAGACAAAAAGAGTGGAAAATACCTGTTTTTTTATCTTACTTTTTAAATAACATTCAAAGAACAAAGATAGTAGATTACCTATATTGTTCATTTTCTAAGTGTAAGTATCCGCAGCTATAATTTGGTTAAACAGAATAGATTTCTCAGATATATGGGTATAAGATTATATTATATAATTCAATTAACTCAAAAATTGAGAACCAATAAATAAAACGTGATCAATAAACACACATCTTGTAATCACTGAAGGTTGCTAATTTATTCCTTCGTACCTAAAGCTCAGCAAGATTTCAATGAAAAAATTGAAGTTCTTAGCTACAATGAAACAGGGAGTGTGGTAACATTTATTTGCGAATTAATCGTAAAGCAATTTGTCATTAATATGATAGGTGGCAGAAAAAAATAAATAAACTACGTCCTTAATCAATGCTTAAAATTTGTTTTGGTTAGAGATTTCACCTTTGTGATCTAGATCATCCACAGGGTGGAAATTGTTGAAAAAGACTTTAGTTTGTAGGACTTTATATTGCAGTACTTTAATCAGTCAAGTTTCATCAGAACGGAATTATTGTGAACGATTATGAAAATAACTGTCAAAACTCAAAACATTAAGTAGTAGAACCATAATCATTAATTGATGGAATCATACAAATAAGTAAATCTAAGTTCAAAATTAATGCCGGAATGTAGCGAAATAAGTACTGTTAAATTGTTTTTATCTCCTATTGATATCACCAGTGATACTAAGAAAATCAGTTATTTTGAAATAACCACGTCGAGCCGTAAAGCCAGTAAAAAAACAGTGACATTTTATTTTAGTTAGTGTTGGCATAACATTAAATGGAATTGTTACATAGTACTATGATTGAGATAATGTATTATTGTAGGAAATTCTTTGTAAGAGACTTATTCTCAGCCATATCACTTTTATTTTTATTATTACTGATAATACAGTTATTACTAATAATAACTTAATATAAAATATTTTGTGTGTTGTGTTGGTAGTCTTACAAAGTGTATACAAAATAGTATGAATATACTAAATGGCAACATTTGAATAGAGTAAAATGATTTAAGTCATTTGATATTCCCATAAATGTAAGTTTCAGGCCCGTGACAGCTTAGTTCCATTCTATGCAACTTGGCGCTACCGTCGCAATTTGTTCTCTGGCTACGGACGCCATTTTAAAACGCCATATTGTGTTAATGTCAAATCAAATTGACAAAATTCAAAATTATCGATATTGATTCTGAGTTTAGCGCAAATGTATTTCCTCGCATTTATGTTGCATTGACATCTTGGACGCAAAGTTTCCTCCGTTATTTGTGAAAATAACAATACTCCGTTTTTGTGCTGGTCGTGTGCATATTGTATACTATGATACTATCTTAACGGAATACGAAAAGTGCTATGTTGGTGCAGATTCCCTAAAAACGATAATTTAAGAAACTTGTGGATGTATTTCATAGTATTCACAAATTCCTAGATCATTGAACTTCCCAAAGAACGTTTCTTGACTAGGCAGAAAACTTCGATAGGTACTCTTATCCATGCTTGCTTACTAACGATTAAATAGCTCATGGCGTGCCTCTGACTGCAACAGGCGAGTAATTTTATTACTTATCATGGTACTTAAGTTTCGGCTGCTGAAAGTTGTGATTTCTAAATAGGTATCAAGTGGACTCCAGTAATGAAGTATTGAACCATACATTTTGAATAAAAAACATTGCATCACTGTGATTATTTCACCAAACATTTTTAATTATAAGTACATAGTATAAAGTGGCAGTCACTTAATAAAATTGTGTCTGTAACTATGGAAAGACAAAAAATTATATAGATATTTGCTATGAAAATGTATCGTTATAAAAATATCACTAGAACAAAGCTTGCAAAAAAGCAACAATTTATTACAAATTTTCAAAGATGCCGCTTGAATATGGTTTAATTTTTAGTTTTGTTTTAATAAATAATGATGTAATTGACATCTTCTGATCACAACACTTTTTACATTTATAAATTTTTTACAATATATTTTATTTCACTTTCCTTATTTTAAGGTTATCAAAATATTCAAGATTTATTAAATCACTAATGTCCAAAATGCTTATATAGATCTGCTTTTCGGCTGGTACTGGATGGCAGGAGCTCGTACTATCTGGGAATCTCATTAAAGCATTCATACAAGCATCTTCAACTTGTGCAAGTTGTGACTTGTCGTCATAGTGCAGGAACATAGGGCCTTGTAATTGCAAGACTGAGTGAGCGAGACCATTTCAGAACCTTTAACTTGTAGTTATGGGTATTAAAGAATTAAAATTATAGTTTAGAGGGAGTGGTAACAGGATGGATGTATAGTATTTATTTCTAAAACAAATGTTATTTGACTTCCCTTAATTTTATACATTATTCTATTTTTACTTAGTTGTTATAGCTTATGGGGTATATAAATTTATTTGTTAACTCTACTGATTTTAATGATTTTAACAATTCTTCAATATCTACAAGTAAAATTCCTAATTTACTAAAGATTACAGACGTTTCGATTTCATTCCATCTAGTGTAGATTGATTGGAAATTGTGTAAAAATAAATCAATCATTATTCCCTTCATACATGCTCTACGGTTTAGGGTACTCTTGACCTGGCCTTATAAAAACGAATTCTGAAATATTTAATGATTATTTAATAATTGACAATAAAATTATACAATTTCATCAGACAGCTTTACTTAGATAAAGCGTTTTCAGCACACTGTTTAAAATCAACAATAAAGTTCCATCTATGTTTCATGAAATGGAGGATATTTATAAATTTAAAAATAATTTAAAACATCTAACTAAGAAATGATAGGCATATAACAATGACATATATCTTTTTCAAAGATGTTACCTGTACTATTTTACTTGTATTCACAAGAATTGAATTTGAATTAATCTTGATAAAATTATTTCTTATAAATGTTACTTATTTTAACAAGTGATTCTATTTATTTCATTAAGGTAATCTTGTTCACTAGTGTGTATTGACGAATTTTTAAATTACCAATCATATTTTCATACTTTATAGCATCTTTATAATCAAAGTCACCAGTAATACTCTTAATAATATATCTTAGGGAGTTTAGAATGCCTTGTTTGACTCTAAATGAAGGTGATAACTGTTCAAATTGTTCAATACTGGAATTTGTTTCGAATTCAGTTTGAAATATTATAATAATTAATTGAATGTTTAGAGATTTTTTTGTCAAAATAATTCTAACATGCTTATTTAAGTATTTAAGTTCATGTATCTATTAATATTAAATTCTAACTGCTCATGCGAAACATTTAAATCTGAAACTTTAATTATAATCCACTTTTCATCACTTACACTGAGATGGCCATCTCTAAGTAACACACCAATATTAATATTATAAGGCCATAGGAATTGTTTTCTGCTACATGTAATTCTAAATTTGATGTTGTGGTTAAATCTAATTAAAATTATTTGCAAAACGAATGAATATCTAAAACCTTGTGAATTATTATGTATGGATTGTGAAGTTGGTTAACTATAATTTTTTTTTAAGTAGGTATTGAAACCACTAAGAATATTTTCTAATTCAGTTTCAATTTGATCTAGAATCATCAGAATCTTTCACTTAAAAAGAGATGCATCTTATCCTATAAGGTAATTGTTATATATAATATTATTTAGTTTGTATGTATAATCTTGTTGATGCCATAAAAATTTTATAATATATTAAATAAACTTGAAATACTTTGATCGCCATCAAACATGCTGATCAAACTTTTTTAGATCCTTAGGTCTAATTTGAAGAAAGTGACATACTTTTTTCTCTTCTCTGTTCCATTTTTATTTAAAAGTCAATACATGTATACAAAAATATTCTGTTAATTATTCTCTTTCTATAATTTTAGCACTTCTTAACCCTTTTGTTGTCCCGTGCAGTACATATAGGGCACTGCTATTGTCTTACTATTGTGTCTGCCAACCGGACAGTGAAAATGTTAAGATTATAATTAAGTACATTATTTTTATTTAATCCATTTTATTTTTCTTTATAATAATATTTACCTAATAAATAACTGCCAAGTTTTGTGCAGAAATCAAATAACTTTCAACGATTTTAGTTCAAAAGTCACAACATAGAGCCATAAAGAAATAACCACAGGAAATAACTACAATGAGACAGGATAGTAAAACGCTTTATTTACAGTCCGCTCACTGCCACGTCTACCAGTAGATCTCCTCTTGTCTGAATAGGAAGGTTTCTTCAGCTCCTGATTTAACAAACTTATTTGGTTTGAGGATATCCGGAACTGTGGACAAGACCAATTTGAATGTACTTGAACTCAGCTGTAAGCTGTGAGCTGGCTGCGCCAGTTAAGTTTTGGGAGTGGTGGTGAAGCTTTTTAAAAACTACAAATATATCTCAATGACATTTAATAACTATTACATTACAGTAATGTATTAAAATTAATTCAGTGCAATACTGACTTCCTTAACTACGTGATTACATTACTATGATGAGAACGAATCTTATTCTAAATGCAAGGGCTTTTATAGGATGGTCAAAACAAGTCAAACACATCAAAAGTTCTAAATAATAAATTAATATTTTTATGTTTATCATTCAGTTACAAAATATGAATATAGTACTTAATTATTTTATTTATTTCATTACAGGTTACATTGATGAAGAAAATAGTATCAAAGAAGAGAAAATTGGTTAAAATTTTGACAAAGATTGCAACTAAAACTTTAGGTGACTCAGTTTCTCAGACTTGTTAAAGCCCAATGCCTGTCAAGAAATAAAGACCTATCGGAAATTTTGAAAAAAAAAAATGGTATAAATTACATTTTTTTTACTAATATCTTTGCTAATACTAGGTAAATCAGGTATAGAATTACAATTAATAACTATATCAAATTAATGTTTTGTACAGAGAAATCCTATACAGATGGAACTTAACTTTTCTAATTTAAATTATACCTAGATCTGGGAGTTATTCAAAATGTGAAATGGTTTACAAATTTTAGAAACAAAATTGTATTTCTTTATGGAATATTCTAAGCCACTTAAAATATACTATAAAATAATCTTCGACCTTAAAAAAATATTATGTAATAAATCACATAATTTACTTTTCATTACACATTGATATCAAAATAATGAAGCTTAAATAATAAGGATATGAATATACAAGTAGCACTTCCTTTGTGTTAATAGTTTTCCATCTAAAAAATGAGTAATGGTAAAAGATTGAAATTAACATTTTTCCTGTTTTCTTATAGATAAAACACAAAAATTCAGTTCTCCTAAAACTGATCACTTGATTAAATTCTCGAGAATTTTTTAGAAACATAATTTATAATTGTGTTCTTATTTGTTTTACTCCACGGTTGGTTTGATAATGTTAAAATTCCCTATGTGAATACCACTGTGTACTTCAATTTATATCTTCTCAACCAATATTCTTTTTATTTATTTATTTATTTTATTAAGAAAACCAACAGCCTTACAAATTGTATATCTTATAACTATGTGTAATGTAGTATTGCCAATAACAGGTTTCCCTTAAATTAACAAATGGCACTGTAACAATCAAACTTTGTTAGTGCTAAAATTAACTCTATAAATGTACTAAGGAATTCAAGGATGCCATCCGCTTAAACCTATCAATATAATAGATAGTTAAGTAGATACTAAGCTAAACTGTACACCACACAAAACAAGTCAGGTAAAGAAATACAATATACATGTTTGTGAAAGTAATATATAAGTACCACACATTATAGACGTAGACAGAGATAATGATAGAAGGCAAAGACGAATAAGAAAAGTAAAGGTTAAAGTACAACTTTTGTTTATATCACTTAAAATTTGTGAGAGTTTATCATGATGCCTGTCACCTTCTTTTTGAAAGTTAACCTGAGTAAAAAAAAGTAATCTCTGCCATCAATTTTTTAAGCGGTAGAGCCATGCTGCAGCTATATTAGTGGTATAGTTGTAGCACGAATATTATTCGTGCTACAACTAAACCAATGGACCACGCTTTCACAGAATACCAGCGTAAAATAGCAGCTTAATGCTGTTGTTTCGTATGGTGGGTGTAGAGAACAGGAGACCCTTTTTACTGGAAATGAGGCATTCCATTTTAGTCCTCACGGGTGACAACACATCTGCATTTTGATTAGTAATCAAGGATAGATATAAATATCTATGGGCCACAGCAACCACCTTCCATCAGGTGGACTGTGTGCTCGTTTGTCACCCTTATCCTATTAAAAAGGAATCCTCTTTTCTTGTCTCAAGTCTTCTTAGCTGTCTCTTTGCCTCAATATTTTATATTTTTTACTTTATTTTATAAATATTTATTTACAACTTGTTCCCAAAACTTTTTATGGCACTATGTAATATTTTCCTCATTTTGGTAATGTGTGTATTTATTAGGTCTTATATTTATTATGAGTTTATTACTATCGGTGGCCAGCTTGCCTCTCAAGTTCGCCATGTAATGACGTTATTAAATGAGACAACCTGTATCTGCCAAGTGCTGTTTATTACTACATTAAATTTATAATTGATATTACATTAGTGGATACCGTGAGCCACACTATAATTGTATAAAGGTTAACAAAGTCTGTTGTAAGCAAATAGGAAATGTCTTTTGGTGAAATACTTGCAGGTGCAATAGCTGTAAAAGTAATTAAATTAAAAATATTTTTTTTCTCAGATTATTTTCATTATGCAAACTCTGACGCAACAATGGCCTCAACAGCAGAAGTTGTTGAATTTTTCGACACACTGACAATGTCAATGGCTACCCGGTTGATGTGCAAAGAGGAAAGTTAAGACAAGTGGTTAAACAAAATTTACAACATCACACTTTTTGGATTGAAGCTATTAACAAAATTAAAAAAAAATGATTTTTGTAGACACCATGCTATATAGTAGCAAACATGCTATCCAAGTAGGAAAACCTCGACTTGTGCGAGGGCCATCCCAACAAGGAAGGATAACTTGTTACTGTAAACTTGTTGATAATTATTATTTGAACAGTATAATGTAGAATATTATTATCACAAAAATATTAGCCAAGACCCTTTAGAAATTTATTTTTGAATGTATAATAGTTATAGATTATAGAAATGTTGACCTAGATGCAAACATATTTATATATGCCTTTAAATATCTGATATTATCTAACATGGTTAGTCCACATTTGAAATTCTCTAATTGCGAAGAGGATTATGGAGACACATTATTAAATGTTAGCGGTCTTTTCAAAAATGTTCATAATAATAAAGAAAATTACTCTGAAAACACTCCTAATGTTTTGCTAGCTCTCCTGTCCTCTTCACAAGCAACTTCAAGAGAAAAATTGCTTGTGGGTGATGTAGTCATGGAAAAAATTGAATACCACTGCTCAGCTTATACTGCTGGATACATTTGTCGGAAAATATCGAAAGGTATTCCTTGTAAGGATTGCATCAAAACAGCAGTACAGAGACAAATATTCACTCTTACATAAAATCTAGAGCATAAATTGTTGAAAAATAATAATTTGGCATACCCTACCGAAAAATTACTTATCTTGTACAGGGATGATACTCACTTTATTCATAAGTATTTGAATTATAGCTGTATCAGAAGTAATATTAAAAGTAAAATATTGAGCACTTTGAGTTTTTCCTGGCTAGGATATAATAAGCATGCTTTCATTGTAAAAAAACTTTCATCAATATATTAATAAGGTTACACGGGCACAATTGGTATATAAAATTGGCAATAATAAAATATTGAAATTTTGTAACTGAATCTTTAGGTGACTAAGCCTCACAAAAGCTTGCTTATTGTCCAATCTCTGTCAAAATATAGAGAAGTTGAATGTTAAACAAATAACTTTATTATTAATGTAATTAAAACAATTTAAAAAATGGCCAGGTTTACCCTAAATGAAAAATTAATAGGATGTCTACTAATGAAACAAAGCTCCAAACACTACAAACTTAGAAAAAATGTTTGTCTTGCCTAACAAACAAATGTTATATAGACCAAATAATAATTTGGCATACCCTAGCGAAAAGTTCTTTATCTTATACAGGGAAGGTACTCTTTTAATTCATAACCATTTGAATTGTAGCTGTTTTAAAATTAATATAAAAAGTAACTTGTAAAGTAAAATATTACTTACACTATGATTAAATATGATTCCTGTGGTTTAATTTCTTTAATTTGCTATTTGCTTTATCTAATGAACAATAAATATTGCTCTGTTTTCGTCAAATTCTGCCTATATACAATGTTATGTACATTTTTAATATAACCCAATGTACTTTTAATTTAATCCTAAGATTACGTGTGTATGTATATGATATTGGTGTGCTTGAATAAAAAATAAATGTTTATGTACCAAAATTGTTTCATTAAGTAATATTTTAATATAACTATATAATGCGTCGTTACGTTGATATCGATAAAATAAGAACATCGCTAAATATCGATATCGATGATTTGAAGGATGTGTGCTTGCAATCCCTAAGCTATATTTTTTTTTTATTTTATCACTCATCTGTCAAACTGGGCGACTGCAGCGCCAAAAGGCATAGTTGGGAAACTTGACTAAAAGTCACTGTCGTATCTGTAGCTTGCTACATATATATTTATCTATGGTAAGTTTTTTCTGTGGCTTCAATTAAAATACATTTTTATTTGAAAAATCATAGAAAAATAATAAAACTCATTTTATATATAACTTATTTCTAGACGCTATAATTTTTGTCAACTATTTTTCTGCCATTGCTCTTTAGGTAACTTAGAATATAGTTGCTATTCAAAAATAAAGAACTTATGAACAAATTAGGTAAAACATTTTATGGAGATGAATGATTGGGGTTAATTGATCTTAGAATTAGGAAAAGGTATGGTAAAGGTTAATTTTCACGACGACGGAAAATTAATGATGAAAAATAATGACGAGAAACTAAAATTGTATGTAAGAATAATCAATAAGAGTATATATATATATATATGATTGTAGAAATTTAAATATTGAACAGTTCTTTAACGTAGGTATGTGATCAGAATCAGGTTTTCAACTCTCACTACAGTACTTGATCATATACCACCATTTCCTCTATCCATCATCATTCATCTCAAATAATTAGTGTACGTGATGCAGAGGAGATGAAAAATAAATGTTTTAGGTCAAGAGTGATTTCGACGTGGTTAGCTGGGCGAAACGTCGAATGCACAGTGCGCCGTTCACAAATCGGGCTGCGCCACCGCCCGATGCCTACGTGACGTCGCTCTCGTGCCATCGCACTGAAGGGGGGAGCCGCCGACCGGCATGTTTTGTTCGTTGTGCTGTGCAATATCGTTGGACTTGCTTTTGTCGATTAAATTAAAAAGTAAATAAAAGAAATTGTTATAAAAATTTAGATACTTTGTTTTCTCAAAAAGTGATGGAAAGTGTTTAGTCCAATAAAAAAAGTAGTTTTAATGTTTTAGAACATAAATTATTATTAGAACGTTCCTTTCCATATTTTCTTCCTTAAAAAATTAATCTCTCACTAGATATTTTTCTTCTGTACCATGGACGGCTTACATTTCATTGCCTGCCCGTGTAAGTACAAAACCAGTTTTTGGGTATTCGCGTTAAGAAATTCTTAGTAGTAACCCAGAGTCAGAAAGTTATCTGTACTTGAACCCCATGCCTCGGAAACACGTAACGCCGTTGGTCTCTGAATCTCCCTCCGGTCCTATCCTATCAGATGAGAGTGAGGAAATAGAGAATGCGCATACGCTGCCTAATAATCCGGTCCTGCGCATATGACTAGTCTCCGTTAGGATAGGCCAATGCGTCTGAAATTTGAACTTGAGGACAATATAATTTACATTTTTTATCATAGTTTCGAAATTTAATAGAATAAACATAAGTCTAATGTTGTTGTTTTATTTAGACTCCGATACAAATTAAACTTTGGGATTCGTATATGTAACAATTTTATTGAATAGAGTAGCCAGCTTATCTATGTACATGTATACATAAAATAAGCAGCATAGTATGGGTTGTTGCCATCTGGGGCCACTAGAACTAAAAAACCAACATTTCCCTTCTCTAATTTTCACAAGCATTTGAAAAGAATATATAAAAAATATAAAATCGGTAAAAGTCTTCTAAAGTCCTTTTATGTTATTTAAAAATGATAATAACATTTTTTTATACTTATACCTTTGGAAAAGTGTGTCTTGTTTTGTTACAGTTTTGCTACAGTTTTCATTATATTTTAAAAGTATTAGGCAAGAACTAATTTGCAGTTTTTTTTACTGGCATCATTTAAAAATTTATTCGGGAAGCTGACTTTTTTCCCAAGCCCCAGGCCCATGGCCCACCGCTAACTCATTTTTTCACATATCGATATCGGTAGCGAAAAGTAAACAATCCTAATACGGCTCTATAACTTATTTAGATTGAAGCGAAGCAATTGAAGTAGCGTGAGCTGACTGAGCTGTGGGCAAAGCAAAACATAACAAAGAATCAGTCGTTTTCACGTTCTCATGTTAAGCAGACGTTTTGTTAATCAAGTGTTTAAAACCTGATAAAGCTTTCATAAACCATTAATTTTTATACTTAACCGCACCTTCATTACATATTTCATTTTGTACAATACTATTTTTAATTATCAGAAATGTATTCTACAAAGAAAAGTTTAGATAAGATTCTACAAATATATAAAAATGAAATTCGCCGGCAAATAAGCAAGACTACCAGCGTTACAAATTCCGATGCATTGGCACCACGACTCGATCAATCGGCAAATAAGTCCCCGCAAAATGAAGAAACGGGAGTACCTAAGAAGTTGCTGAAGTTGCAGAAATATCACAGGTCAGTGAACTCGCCCTGCAGTTTGCGTAACAGAGACGTATGACCCTTGAAGGTATTTCGTTACATGAATGCTATGTTGTTGCTTGCAAAAAAATAACTTTCTATTCTATTATTACTACTATAAGATATTTTCAGTTTCAAGAACTGTTTTGTCAAAGAATTTTACGAAACAAATACGAGATCTCGTAGAATGTCTTTCGACAAACCGATATTAAGTTAGTACATATATTTATTTTTCGAACACTACATTAATTGTATACAATTGTAAAGAACACTACAAGTAATAATTTTTAATCAATAGTATAACATACTATTGATCAAAAAATTGAATCGTACCTAACAGTATTTTAACTATATTTTTCCAAATTTGCGTCAATTTACATACTTTTTACAATTTACTTACTTGATATTTTTATCTGGGTACAAATTGTTTATTTCTAATTTAACATTTAAATGCCACGAATGATAGTTAATTCACTTATCTGATACGCTAAGAGAGTGCGATTGGTAAATCCACCTCCAACATTAAGGGCTTCGTTACCACTTATCACCAGGTGGGATTGAAGTCAAGCACTAACTTATAATAAGTAAAAATATATCTGATAACGTTAAATACGTGCACAAGTAAACACTTAGTTTCACTTAATGGGTAGCAAAAAATGTTGAGCAAACACAAAATAAATTTTTTATCTTTAGATTCCTGTCGACTCTCACGCCCCAGCAAATGCCACTGGCAGCCCGAGGACTGGCAGTCTCCAAAGACCAGTCCCGGGAGTTCATGGCTTGCTTTCCAGACATCGTGAGGGACCTCACAAAGACTGGCAAGCATATTGACGTGCCGGAAGCCAGCAAGTGGTTGGCTAAGGTACGTTCTATGTTGTTTTTGTCAGTCTTAAGACAGAATAATGTAGAACCTATATATTTGTGTAATTAACATGTCTTCGAACCAGTTGAAACCAGGCTTTACTTGGGAACTTGGTAGTAAGCTACACTATATTCTATAGCATTGATCAATTGATAGTAATCTAATACATCTGATTTAAAATTTTACGTATAGCTTTTATAAATAAAATAACATTAGAACTACAAATATCATAATACTACCTATTTCTCCGATTTGAGCGAAAAGGAGCGTAACGTAGTTCAAAAATCATTTCAAGGAAATTAATTAAAAATAAAGTAAAGAGCGACAAGTTTTGTGCACGAAAGATATTAAGTAAAGAGCCACAAGTTTTGTGCACGAAAGTGTAGTTACTAGGTATATTTGTGTACCAAAGGGATAAAGAGAAAATGAATTTAATCATCAAACTCTGTAAAGATCTCTACTTTTTGCTCAACAAACATTCATTGAGTTCACGGAAAACTTATTTTATGGAATCATCGAATGCCGCTGGAGAACAACGTAGTTGTCTAGACTTATTATTTGCCCACATACTCACGACGCTTTTTATAGTAGAGGTGGTTGGGTACTAAACAAATTAATTTATACACCAAGTGGCAATTCCGATAATTTGTCAAAGGAAACGAAAAAGTTTGTTTGTAACTCTACGAAATAACCCAATTTGTGGTTGTTACAGCTATTACAATACAACGTGCCGAATGGAAAAAAGAATCGTGGACTAGCGACCGTTCTTGCTTACAAAACATTGGAGAAGCCAGAAAACTTGACGCCAGAGAATATACGTTTGGGAAACATAATGGGCTGGTGCACCGAAATGGTAATTACTTTAATTTCCTATTTTTTAGTAATACGTGTCATGAAATAGATTTAGTTTTTATTTGGGCCTTCAAATTGGAATTAGCACGTGTAACACAAACTGAAAAAAACTGGTCTGTCCTTGATGCATATAAAAAAAAACAAATATATCTATAATTAGACCGTCGTTGTTGTGTCAATAAAAAACCAGTCATACTATTATTCTTATGGCTACTCTTACGTAATCGTCAAATTTGTTTAGGTATTAGCAGATTTATCTTATTTTAGGAGTACTGTTTAAAATTCAGATCAGAGAGATTCTGATTTAACTTTATAAATTAGCTGAAACTTAGGTTGTACGATTTTGTTTATAGTAGTATGTTTACGTGTAAATGAAAGAATTGCAAGTAAGGCAAAAAGTATTACATCGAACATAAAATATAAAGTTATAAGAAGGCAAAACAGTTGCGAAATTTTTTTACCATTATTAACTAACATTTTTAGTTTTCTTGATTGAAAAGCTTGCACTTTTTATTGTTATTTATGAACATTTCTTACTTTTTTAAACAAGAGAATCATCTTTATGTGGTTCGTTTTCAACTTGATTAAGCGTTGTTTGTTTACTCAATTATACCTACCCACCGTATCATTGAATAGAAATTTTTTAGATTCATATCCATTTGGATTTTAATAAATAAAACTAAGTTTTTATATTTCTATTCTCACGTTATGGTCCTCCATATTTCAATTTAGTTTTTGCAGTAAATGGTCACATCTTTTTTTTTTTACACTAACTTCATGTACAAAATTTTTCCATATTTTAAGTTGCAACTAATTTTTGAGTGCAACTACTTATCGCTGTCATAGTAAACGCATGCCTTCTTAATGATTTTGTTTTCTTGGAGCTTGTTTTGAAGCCTTTTAATCAGATACAACGACGTTGAACATACCGTATTTTAAGAATTGTGTTCTTAAGAAATATTAATTTCAGATTCTAGTGTATATGTAAGTCTTATTTTGTGCTGTTCAGTATATGTATCAAATTAAAAAAGCTGATCACAGCTACATAAAGGTACAACCTTTGAAAGAACCGTGCAATCTAATTTAATCTCCGTATTTATTAAATCAACCAATCATACGCTGTCCGCCTATACGTACGCAGAAAACTATATCACTTGATGTTTTTAGTATCAATGTCAAAACAAAACAGGATCTATTTATCATCGTCTGGCTTAAATGATATTGATATAGGTATTATCGTTTAAGCCATCAAATGTTCGATCTCTGTTACAATCAGTTTTATTATAATACGTGAACACAGTGCATATCTACGGTTTTAATTATAAGTACCTACTGTATTTATTTGAAACCATGCCTTCGTCCACTTGACTAAAATTGAAACAACGTAAGCCGTTCGTAAGTTGTTGAACCAGTATTTTATATTATAAATAAATGGTTTTTCATGTACTTTTTGCACTGCAGATCAAAATGTACAGAATGTAGTTTTTGATAAACTATACACAACTTTATATTCTTTACTCAATTTCTTTAATCATTTGATGAACATATTATTAGTAAGGCCGTACAGACTTTAACCCTATCCTGAGAGAACTTTCTATTTGTCAGAAGTCAGGTCCGATTTATAACCGGTTTATGGAAATATTTGTTTACACTTGTTGGATGTCGGTTGCGACTGAAACTGAAGCCATTTAAGTACTTTCCAGGGGGCTTATAAAATAAAATCATGGGTGCATCTAACCCTAAAGAAAAGATTATCATTAGTAAATTTTATTACTAAACTAGCTATACATTCAATTTAGGGTTTTAATTTTTTTTTGCGCGGAACCCTAATTATTTTTCTAAAATAAAAGTAGCCTAAGTTACTCCTCATAACATCAGCTATCTGCCAGTAAAAGTCCCGTCAAAATCGGTCCAGCCATCACAGAGATTAGCCGGAACAAACAGACAGACAGACAGACAAAATTTTAAAAATTTGTATTTTTGTTATAAGTAAGTGCTGAGCACGCCAAGCTTTTTAGAGGCCAATTTGGCCTTCGATTCCAAGTGAAAACGAAACTCCATACTATTCGATATTTTGACGCCGAGAATTCCGAGGCTAGCTGAGGCAGCAAGGGGATTGCCTTGAAACTGAAGAGATACGACAAAGGGGTTCTTTTTAGCGGTAAACGCGTAATCTTATGTCTTCTGGGAATTGAAATGGACTAGACTTAGTCGCCCCCAATCCAAGTCTTTGGTCAGCAAAGACTCGACTTCAGACACAAGTTTGTCCTTGTACTCTGCAACGTTTTCCCAAGAAATATTAGCACGGCCGGTATATAAGGCATCACCAGTGCTGTCGTCTGCATAGCAATGAATGTTACCAGTTTGCAACATATCATTGATATGCAGGAGAAACAGCGTTGGTGATAGCACGCAGCCTTGTGGAACACCAGCGTTGATAGGCTGCACCGTCTACTACGACCTTGATGCTCCGATCAGCAAGGAAACTGGTGATCCATTTGCATAATTTCTCGCAAAGCCCATAGGAAGGAAGCTTCGAAAGAAGCGCTTTGTGCCAGACCCGATCGAAGGCCTTCGCTATGTCCAAACTAACGGCCAATGCCTCCTCCTTGGACCCTACTGCCTCCGCCCATCTATGAGTCATGTAGACCAGAAGATCACCAGCTGATCGACTTCGACGAAAACCGTACTGGCGGTCACTAATCAGCTGGTGATCCTCAAGGTACCTTATGAGCTGGCAGTTTATAATGGATTCCATTATTTTGGAGAATAAGGAGGTGATGGCGATAGGCCTGTAGTTGGACGGGTCTGAGCGGTCGCCTTTTTTAGGGATCGGGTGGACCAAAGCTGTCTTCCATGAATTCGGGACTACGCCTTGGGAGTAGGAGTACCGGAAAAGACGCGTGCCAACTCCGGAGCACACGTCTTCAGCACAATGGGAGGGACTCCATCGGGCCCAATTGACTTGCTGACGTCCAGGGAGAAGAGTGCTTTGCGAACCGAGCGCTGTGTAAACCGCACATCCGGCATGGAGCGCTCACATCGCGGGATGGCCGGCGGTGTGTCCCCCCCGTCATCTAGAGTCGAGTTGGACGCAAAGAGAGAGCTCAACAGATCGGCTTTCTCCTTTGCATAGATGGAAGAGATGGCTGACAGAAGTTCCCTTGGATAGCCTTGACGAGAGACCAGAATGCACGGGTTCCCGAAGGAAGGCGAACGAGCTTCTCGCCAATTCTGCCGATGTGCTGATGGGTGGACTGAGATGTTTTACGTCCCTTTGTCGTATCTTTTCATAGTTAGCCCGACTAGCTTCAGTTATTGAAAATTAATTTTTGGTGCGATCTAAGCTCGTTCTGCGTAGATCTACGTAGATAGATAGCATCAGTAAAAATAGTTTTATTCAATGTGTAGTATTCGCGTAAATATAAGAAAACACTTAACCCTTTTTCGTGTATGCAAATTTAGAAGTTGTTACATTATGGGAATAATTTCATTATTCGTTATTCGACAAGGGTGCGTTCTCAGTTTCGGTTCAGTTCTCAGTATAGTTCTTGCAGGGGTATAGTATGATTGCCTTTCAAATTCATTCAAAATAGTGTTACAGATTTCTTACGCCGCCACCACGCAACGGAAAATCTGTTACCCAATTTCGTCCCGTGGGTGAAATGTAAGAGGCGACTATGGGAATGCCAGACAAATCTTATAGCTTCCGATAGATGACGTATTGTTTACATTAAACAATATACCTAGACCAGTGAGGCGTCGAAGGTGATACTACGAGGTGGAATATACCTGCCAAGCGTGACGATCAAGGAAAATCCTCCATACTACGGGAGAGGCCTATCTCCAGCAAAATAATTTGATGGGCCAATAAAGAAGAAGCTAGAAGAAAAAGTATAACAAATATTTTCGCAAATTTGAATAATTTTTTTTTAAATTTATTTATGTACTCTCAACAAGATACAAAAACAGTCATATAGTGAGTTCGTACAAAGGTTCTAGGTACTTATTCCATAATTTGCTGAAATGTCTTCTAAGGTCTACTGGAAGATATTTTAGGAATATAAAGGACAATATAATAAAAATGCGAACTTAGTGCGTACATTATTACTACTAATGAATAAATAATATTTATGAATAATTTACATAACATTATGTAATGTTATGTAAATTATATTAAAAATCTAATACAATATATAATAATGACAGCTACGATAATTACATAAAATATATTATATAAATTAATACTAAATATAAACTACAAAAATAATTAAATTAGTATGTACTTAAATATTAAATTATTATTTTACTATTTCAGTTTCATACACATCAACTTCTTCTAAATGACATCATGGAGAGTTCGAATATGCGCCGTGGTGTGCCATGCTGGCATCGACGTCCTGATGTTGGCTTGAGCGGCATTAATGACGCTACTTTTGTGCAATCCGCCATGTATTCAACTTTAAAACGCAATTTTTCTACTAAATCTTACTATAAAAATGTTTTGGAAATGTTCAACGAGGTGAGAGAAGTGTTCTTATGACTATGACTGTAGTTTAAACTACGAGTATAAAGTAACAATATACTATAATATATACGTAATACGGGGTTATTTTTCAAAGTGGCTAAATTTTAAACTTAAGGTCAAATAATGATAGGTATACTGTTATTGCAGTTTTTCGAAATACGAGTAAATAAGGATTCTACTTTTATTTGAAATTGTCACAAATTGAATCTATGGGCAACAACGTTTTTGCCTACCGATCGACCCTTACGAATGTGCGCGTGCGCAGTAAAATCAGTTAAAATATTGCATTACCACGTATTTTGAATTTAAAGATAAAAAGGACAGAATGCTTGAGATATTTTTTTTCACTATTTGCCTATATTACTTTTTCTAAACATTCTCTGCAAATTTGGCCGGTTATTGCAAAATAACCCTGTGTATATGTTCCTCAGCTGAGCACCTCTAATTCCTGTAAGGGTTTAGAACCAGGCGCAAGCGAATTAGACGTAATGGGGCAGCCGCACCGCTGCGATTTCACTTGTTTTTAAAATGTTTATTTCGTTTGTCAGACATGCAGGTCTCGATGTTTATTGTTTTTTTTTTCACCGCCGAACACTTAATGTATCAGTTTAAAAAAAATTGCAGTTAATAATTTCATTTGTGCTAACGGGGAACGAGCTCGAATTGTTTGCCATTATCAAATTTGAAGGCAAAGCTTTAAATATTTTAAAAATTAGAAACAACATTTTTTTATAGATATCTATTTATTAAATCTTTGTATAGATATATTAATAGAATATTATATTTCAACAGATGTTGCTAAAATGTTCAATCGGTCATTATTTGGAGAAGCAACTGTTAACAACGGATAAACCAGACCTCTCACAGTTCACAATGGAGAAATACGAAGCAATTACCAAGTATAAAACAGCATATTATACATTCCAAATGCCTGTAGGACTGGCACTTTTAATGTCTGGAGTCGACGATCCAGAGACTCACAGACAGGCTAAGACCATTCTTTTGGCAATGGGAGAGTTCTTCCAAATTCAGGTAAATATTTTTTTGGTTTTATTATATTTTAATTTATAGTGTATCCAACAAGCAAAAACTAATGCATTGAGCCAGGGCTTCCCAAACTTATTTTTACTGTGACGCCCTTGGGAATTTGCCACTTTATTGCGACGATTATTGCGACCCCTCCTCTGGCCAAAAATACCTACCAGTTGTAGTTCTAGCCTAGTAACAAGATACCAGAAAAACTCCAAATAACATTTATAATTTTTATTAAATAATAAGAAAAAAAAACAAAAACAAAAATGAAAAGAGATACTTTGTTGGCTGGCTACTAATGAGAAGGATGTGCTTGCTTTTCTGAGCATAGCTTCTCAAAACGTGGCTCAAGTTTGAAAATTGCCACTCTCATCTCTTTCTCTACATTTATTTTCGATCTGTACTTGTTCTTTATTACTGCAACTGCAGAAAAGCCTGTTTCGCACAAGTATGATGTCGCAAATGGTAATAGAACCCTCAATGCTGCATAGCAGATGGCGCAATATGCGTGAGAAACTGAGCTCCAAAATTCAAGCAGTTTGTCTTTGTCGTATTGGAGCTTAAGGCTCGAGTCACAGGACAATTCTATTAATTGTTCTTCTTCCTTTGTCAAAAGTGTTGATGGTCAGGTCGACTGAAAAGGGTTTCTAACCCAGTCATATTGCTCCAGATTTTCGGGAAAATAGTTTTCAAAATGTTCACTTAATGATGACAACTGCTGTGTAAATATTAGTTTTAGAGAGAGATCAAGGCTTTCTATCGAGTTTTCTTGTAGAATGCATTGTAAAGCATGGAAACAGTCAGTATGTACATGATTTTCTAATTTTCTCTTCCATAAGAGCAACTTCTTCTGAAACCCAGTGATTTTATCTGCCAGTTGCAGTATGTGAGTATTTGTTTTCCTGCAAGGACTTATTAAGATCATAATTTCTGAAATATGTCACAGAGATATGCCAATTTTATTGTAAACTCTGTATTAATAAAGTTTTGCGCATCATTGTGTGATTCTCTCTGTAGATAAGTATAAACCTCATTTTGTAGTTCGTATACATGTGCGAGTACATTGCCTTTGGACAGCCAACGAGAGTTGCAATAATAAATTAAAGAAGTATTTTTCAATTTCACCCAATTCTCCACAAAGCTGATGGAAAAATCTCGCTTTCACAAGTCGTGTATTAATGTAGTTCACCACTTTTATTATTATATCCATCACAAAATTTAATTCAGGTGTAATATTCTTTGCAGCTAAAGTCCCTCTATGTATGACACTGTGTCCATTTTACATTTGGAGCTTTGGTTTTGATGAGAACTTGTAGTCCTCCATACTGTCCAGACATCGCTTGAGCACCATTCGTACACACACCCACACAGTTCTCCCATTTAACATTATTTCCGATCATGTATGTATTTAAGATCTCAAATAGATCAGTAGCCTTACCACTTTCACATATTTTTCTGCAAAATAACGAATCCTCACACACATTTGTTTCTTGTATGTACCGCACGTAACTTACCAATTGAGCATCGTCATTACTATCCGTCGCTTCATCCAGTTGAATGGCAAATAAGCCTGAAAGTTTTTCCACAATTCGCTCATTAATATCTTCTGCCATGTCGTGAATACGGCGGCTAATCGTATTGTTTGAAAGAGGTACATATTTTATTTCTTTAACCGCTAATTCTCCAATCATCACCGGTACCATATCAACCGCTGCAGGTAAAATCAGTTCCTCAGCAATTGTATGTGGCTTCTTACATTTGGCAACACGGTGAGCTAACTTGTAGGAGGCAAGCAATGCTTTGGTAAGAACTGATGCTCTTGAAAGCAAAGCCGTGGACTGATGTTTCAGTTTTCACAATTTTCAAAAAGATGTCGCAATTTTCTAACACAAAAGTCTCTCGGCTTACCTTTTAAATTACTGTGTGTTGTTTCCAAATGACGTTTTAATTTATTAGGAAAAATACTTTCAGCTGCCAACACTTTATGACAAACAACACATTGAGGAAGTTCTACGTTCCCTTTAGTAATGTAGGTAAATCCGATATCCAAATATTGGTCGTCATATTTTCTATACTTCTTCCGTTTTTCTGAAGTTTCTTTACTGCTTTCTCCCGAGTCTTTACTTCGTTTTCTATTTCTTTGAATAAAATTATCCCTAGTCAATATTGAATCTTCACGTGCGTAATTAAAACAAAAGCTTGAGTGACTAAAACGAAATGTATACGCGGGGGATAGGGAAATACACGGAGGGAGGACGATATATATATATATATATATATATAGGAGATTCAAAATTCTGATGGGGTTTAGCGCAGACTTTCTCCTTCCTCCAAGTGTTGCCATATTTTATAATCCAGTGGGCTTAAATCTGGACTAGAAGAGGACCAGTCTTCATGTCCGATTAAGTCAATTCCATGGGTGGTCAACCAGTTTTGCGTGCTTCGTGCCCTATGAGCTGGTGCAGAGTCCTGTTGTAATATCCAATGTCTGTGTTTGAACATTGTTTGAGAAAGAGGTTCCACTATGTTTGTTAGGACGGTATTTTGGTACACCTCGGAACTGGTTTTTACACCTTTTCCACAGAAAAACACCTAAGTTAAGTCTGAATATGAGACTCCAAGCCAAACCATGAGTGACGAAGGATAATGTGCTCGTTGAACTCTCGGAATACGCGTGCTGGATTCTTCACTACTGTGGGCATACACTATATCATTTTGTTTACTTTCCTCGATGTTAAAATTTTTTTCATAAAAACCAATTTAACAAACTGCCTCATCGTAATCTCGTACGTTGATTCTCCTTCTTCAATGAATTTTTTCCTTCAATAATCTAGTTGGAGCTTATTACTTGGAACTTTTATAATTCCCATCATACTTCATATCATCATCTAATGTTCTTATTAATTTCTTTTAATATCCAGAGCGATAAAGTCGCTTATTTTATATTTGGACCTTTCATATTTATTAAATTTTGTTTTTGTTTCAATATGTATAGGTTTAGGTACAATAAATAATATATTGATTAATTGAAAACCGCATCAAAATAGTTTACAATTTTATAATAAATTTCATGCCTTACGTTACTGTTAGGGGTGGAATATCCAAAAATCCCTAATTACGTGTTACTAAGTTTGTAATCGAAGACTTATAATAGGGTTGCCAAAGATAAAGGTAATTAAAACATTCACAAACATTAATTTCAAACAATATTTCAACTTTAATTCTGTCGCCTTAAGGGTAGAATAAAAAAAAAATTACTGTAACACGTATTTATTAGTTTTTAATTTCAAGTCTAACTACAAATTTTTATTCATCCACATTTAAGACAGAAGATGGGCAGCAGCATCTTTCTGATAAAAGCAAAAAGCAATAATAAAACTGCGGTTGCCAACGCGCTCGCTAAGCATGGCAACTATGGCAGTATACCCCCCATGAGCAACGACACTAATCTCCAAATGCATGCGGCGGGACTTACGCAACTTTATTACTGCTCGTATTGTAGAAGCGATCGAGCTGAACCAGGGCTCCAAAGTCTTTGCCAGAGATCTGTCTGCCAGAAAGAACCAACCGTCGAAGCTGAAGACCGAATGTGGCAGCATCGTCTCCGGGACACCTGAGATTTTGAGCGAGATTGAGAGGTTCTATGGGCAGCTGTACACGTTATAATTGGAGCCACACGCAAGTGTTAATAACGACCCAAGAGCAAGTCTTATCCGACACTATTCTAATGATATCCCGGACGTCAGTCTGAGCGAGATTAGCACCTTAAAAACGACAAATCCCTGGGCGAGGATGGAATTACAGCGGAGCTTCTGAAAGTGAATGGAAAACAGGTACTTGAAGTCCTTCAGGAGCTGTTTAATTCAGTGGCACTACTTAGAAAGCGTTGAGCAGAATTGCGGTGGTCTTGTTCTTCAAGGAAGGCGACAACGCTCTCTTGAAGAACTACAGACCGATTTCCCTTCTGAGCCGCGTCTACGTGCTGTTTTCGAGAGAGATTACGAATCGTCTCGCACGCAAATTCTATGACTTCCAGCCTCCCGCACAATCCGGTTTCCAAAAAGGTTTTAGCACCATGGTATATGGTATACATACCCTTCGGAAAATTGTACAAAAGACGTGAAATAGTACAATCTGCCACTTTGTATTGCGTATGTGAACTATGAGAAAGCCTTTGATGCCGTCGAAATTGGGGCAGTGCTGCAGTCCCTTCAGCGCTGCCAAGTTGACTGTAGGTATATCGAAGTGTTGAAATGTTTGTACAGTAGAGCTACGATGGCTATTCGAGTACGGAACCAGAGTACCAAACCTATTCAACTGCAGAGAGGTGTAAGACAGACAGCCCAGGCCCGGTAGCACTCCTGCTGATAGCGTGATTCTATTTTACAGGAGCAACCAAAACATGGCTGGGATCTGCCTACGATGGGCAAACAAAACATGAATCAGCTCACTTATGAAAAAAATAGTTTTAATTAAACATTACTTCTTAATTTTACTTAAATAAAAAATAACCTAGAAAAATTAATGCCTGCAAATTTTTATCACTCAAAGACGAGCGCAGCCTATAGCAGAAGAAGACAATATTCGCTCTGGCTCTACACTGGTGGGCGAAATAGTTTTTAAATGTTATACCTAT
Source organism: Parnassius mnemosyne (assembly GCA_963668995.1). NCBI lineage: Eukaryota > Metazoa > Arthropoda > Insecta > Lepidoptera > Papilionidae > Parnassius > Parnassius mnemosyne. The sequence continues at coordinate 23,344,069 of CAVLGL010000068.1, forward strand.
CGATAAGTAGTACTCGTTGTCTTTGCCCATCATTTTCATATAGAGCCATTTCAACTCAATTATAATTTCAATCAATTTAAGTCATTTTCTTGATCTGTCAATTCAGTGGCAGTATTAACAGCCTTAGACAGCTCTCTATTAAATTCCTCTTCATTTGTTAGGGGGATTCATGTAATTCAACTTCCTGCAGATTTTGACTTCCAATTGCTGTTTATTCAAGGGATACTTTTTGTCTAGCTTTCGTGCGATTTTGTTTATAAAATGAGGATGACAAGCGAACACACAGTGCACCTGATGGTAAGTGGTTGTTGTAGCCCATAGACATCTACATCTATCCTCGATGACGAATCAAAATGCCGATGCGTTGTCACACGTGAGGACTAAGATTGAATGCCTCGTTTCCAGTATCAAGGGGATCCGGTTTTCTACACTCACCATACGCAGCAGCGTATTCTGTGAGAGCGTGGTCCTACCCCTTTCGAACCAACCCATTCGTGCTATACTATACCAGTAATATAGCAGCAGCATGGCTATACCACGTAAAAATTTTCAATTCCGTGTAACATTTCATCATTTGTAGACCGAAAAAGATATTTGCATCGTCCATACTGGCAAAATGACTGTCAGGGTTGGTTAAGTATCGCAATATTGATGCTTGCATGTTTTTTATATTGTTTTCGCAATGAGGTGACCATTTTATTACTAAGATAAGTATTAATTTGAACGAATTTTTTTATAGCAAATTTTAAAGAAACATCGGCTGTAATCAATGTTGTATCGCGACGGAATAGAGCTTCTACGATAGTTTTAATAACATCCAATATCTTATTTAACTCTTCTATGTTTGTCCAGTCTTCCTGAGTCCTACTGAGACCTACAATATCAGATTTGAAATCAATTAATGCTTTTGAGATCGTTTTTAACTTCAGAAATCGGCTTAACTTCGCGACTATGCTGCTCCAGCGTGTATTTACATCTAAAAACAAACAATATTCTTGTCCAAAATCAGCTATGATATGCTTTTGAAGATTTCGTCACTTTTAGTGGGGGAAGCCTTGAAAATTTTTACCATATTATTACAAATCCTACTGTTTGCTGTATAAATAGAAGAAATGATTAATAATCACGTTTTTTATAACACTACATTGCAGTGATATACTTTTTAAGAAACTTTGTAAAGGAACCGAAAGAACCGGGTTTTAAATTTTTGGAACCGGTTCTTTTCGTGACTCCTGAAACCGGGAATTCCCGGTTCTTTTGGAACCGGGAAAAACCGGTTCCGATGCCTTAATCTGCAGGAACACAGGCCCACCCGATTTCTTTATTGGTATGGGTACAGTATCGCTTACTGTTTCACCTCCTTAAATATTGTAGGTGATTAAATCTGCATCCTGTATTATATTTTTTATCGATAGCACCTATCGATAAACGTTGCCAATCACTAACTCTTTGGTGACGTTACTGGATAACAGAGGGCGCTTATTACAATAATGAGAAATGTTCTCGAACAATCTACCAGAAACAATAAAAATTAATAATTATGGGGTAATTATACATTATACTTGCGATAATAAACCGAAATCACATGCAGTTTTTGCAATATATCGGGACTTATAATACCTTAATGCACAATTGAACATATTTTCTTTAAAAAAATTTTTTTAAATTTAGGAAACGAATGCGTTTTGAGTTTTTGATGATGTCACTAAGACTGAATGATACAAATCCAAAATATATCCTATAGGATGTAAGTAAGACGTGACCATTTTGTTGCTGATATCAGCCGGGCTATTCACAATCGTCTCGGAAAGCGAAATCGACTCTGATTCTATAACTTCTCGCACCGAAACCAATAAACGCTATTCACATTTAACATTCGGATATTTTGTAGATAAATAGACTTGTATTTTTTTAGAGTAACGCCTGAACAAGAACATAATGCAATATTTTGGTGTTAGCCATTGATATCGAATATAAAAAATATATAATTTAACTATATAATAAATAACAAAAAACTGAGACTGAAACTGATATCAATGGCTAACTCCAAAATATTGCATTATGGTTTTGTTCAGGCGGTACTCTAAAAAAATACAAAAGCCTATTTATCTACAAAATTCGTAAATGCATGTAACTAAATGACGATACAATAGTTATAGGATGTATCTAAGTGACCTTTATCCGAACGTTAAATGTGAATAGCGTTTATTGGTTTCGGTGCGAGAAGTTATCGAATCCGAGTCGATTTCGCTGGTCTATTACTACTACTTAAATGTCTGTGACTTCTATTAAATGTCGGTTGTACCATGAGAATTTAAAGTATAACGGGAGGTTATATGAAAAACCATACTACGTTATTATTTACAGAAACCCTATTTTAATGTCTACTATAATTTAATAATAAATATAACATTTACATTTGTTTCAGAATGACTTCCTTAACTGCTTTGGTGACCCAGCAGTTATCGACAAAAATAGCTGCGATATTCAAGATGGTAAATGCACTTGGCTTGCTGTAGTGGCTCTACAAAGGGCAACACCAGCTCAAAGACAAATCATGGAAGAATATTATGGCAGTTCTAAACCAGAAGATGTTGCAAAAGTCAAAGATCTCTATGAAGATTTACAACTTCCGCATACATACTCAGTGTACGAAGAAGCCACATACGATCTCCTTAGGACACAAATTCAGCAAGTGACAAGAGGGCTACCACATGACTTGTTCTTTAAAATCTTGGAAAATATCTTCAGGCGAAGTATTTAAGGAGATTAAGCCTCGTATCTTAGATTAAGTTACTATTAATACTTGGAATGTAATACTTAGTGTAATATATATTATATAATAACTTAATAACAAACTAAACCTTCTTTTTCTATACCCATAAGTTTACACGATTTTACTGTGAACTTGGATTATTGATAGGTCTTCGCGCGCTCAGAAGACCGTGAATATAATTTGAGTATGTTTCTGTTGGTTATATTGTATTCAGTACAGAAAAGGAATTAAATGTCTATGACGATGACATGATGGGGAATTTTGAACGATGTGCTTAATGATTGTCACTTTCATGCAAAAGAAGATTAATAATTAATGTGTATTGAACTAAAACTGCCCCGTACTATAAGTATTCTGTGCTAAAAGTAAAACACTATTTCATCAAATGTTTATTTGCGTATATTTTAAACAGAAAATGTTGAATAAATGATTAATATACTCGCATATCAGATATTTTACTTCAAATATTAATCCCTTGTGCCATCCCTTTTAGTATGTTTATTCGCAGAATGTAAACCGACTCTTTTTTTGCAAAGAATCATTGAAATCTTTTTCTAAAAAATTTCGTCGCAAAGGATGAAAAATAGGGTAAAAAGTTTCATATTGGACTTTTGTTGAACGAATTTTATATCATATCTTTGCAGATTGTAAATCGATATTAATGATTCTTTATTTATTAAATAGCCTTTGCCTCTACCCTCTATGGTGGTTCTATATACTTTTAAGAAAATATTTCGCCACCAAAGGTGGTAAATAAGTGAAGTAGTTTCATATTGCACTCTTAAGTAGTTTTTGATTTTCACCTTAATTATTTTTGATTTAATATCCGCTTAATCGATTCTAATGAAACTTGGCACATAGACGTAGTTTACATGAATTAACAACATTACGGTACGGTAAGCTTAAGCTTATCTATATGAAGGCATTCGTGGGGATGTCTCGAAGATATAGCAATTTTTTGTAGCTTTCGGGCTCTTATGATTTGTCTTGACGAGAATTTTAGACTGTTGACCTGTTTGAGTTTTAACTGTACGTCGCATGAAAGATGTCTTTCATGTTTTATTATTAACTCCACTCTAATCTATATTCATATAAAATATATTATCATTTTCTTTTATATACTTATACAGCCCAACCAGATGAGAATACTATATGTAAATACCTCATAAAAATAGAACTTGCCCGGAAGCGGCTCCAACGATTTGGATAAAATTTTGTTTTGTTTGTAAATTGCACAGCATTGTGGTTATAACGCTTTATTATAAACGGTACTTTGCCTTGCGTATGTGGAATATGAGAAAGCCTTTGATTTCGTCGAAATTTGGGCGGTGCTGCAGTCCCTTCAGCGATGCCAAGTTGACTGTCGGTATATCGAAGTGTTGAAATGTTTGTACAGTAGAGCTACGATGGCTAGTCGAGTACGGAACCAGAGTACCAAACCTATTCAACTGCAGAGAGGTGTAAGACAGACAGCTCAGGTCCGGTAGCACTCCTACTGATAGCGTGATGCTATTTTACAGGAGCGACCAAACCAAGGCCGGGATCTGCCTCCGATGGACACCACAGAGGATGGAATAAAAAGTTTCATACCCTGAAGTACCACATCAGCAACTGTAGTATTTGTACAGTAGAGCTACGATGGCTATCCGAGTACAGAATCAGAGTACGAAACCTATCCAACTGCAGAGAGGTGATGTCATATCCCCGAAACTCTTCACCGCTACATTGGAAGACTTATTAAAGCTACTGGTCTGGAAAGGATACGGTATTAATATCACTCACTTTCAAATTGCCGACGATATAGTCCTTATGGCAGAATCGCTGGAGGACCTAAGCACTATGCTCATTGACCTCAATAGTGTCTCCTAACGGATAGGTCTTAAGATGAACATTGACAAAACAGAAATCATGTTAAGTCCATGTCACACCTATGCCGGTAGTTGTTGGGAGCACTAAGCTCGAAGTTGTTGACTAGTATAATTACCTGGGACAAATAGTCCGACTAGGTAAGTCCAACTTCGACCGAGAGGTCAATCGACGGATTCAACTCGGCTGGGCAGCGTTCGGGAAACTACGACACATCTCGTTACGGCGGCTCTTCACGTTGGCCAACATACTGGCGAATGTGTTGGCCAACAACGATTGCCATCTTGTAGAGCGGGTGTTTAAGCTACGTTGGTATGTATTGGAACGATGGCCCACAAGTTGGCGCGAGATCCGTGTGGTGTCGGTTTCTTGCAAAAGATCAAAGGGTTGTGGCAGAGTATTGGCCGTCGCGTCCACACGTTGGGCGCCCGTTCAGTTTGCTACGAGCTCCCAGAGTGATCGCACGCACCTACGTAATGGCAGTAACAATGACCAATGAAAAAACTTTTCTCTTTATAGAGCCCTACCAAGCAGGAAATTGTTTGTGAAACATAAGTTTTTCAAGTCTTTTTTAAAATAAACGTCACCCCCACACTAGGATTTATCGTAGAGGTAGTTTACAAATAGTTCTGCAGCATATGCTGTAAAAAAGATTAGAAGTCTAACCAGTGTTGAAACAGCTAGACTAGTTTACTTTAGCTATTTCCATAGCATAATGTCGTATGGTATTTTGCTATGGGGACACGCAGCTGACACTGAAATTATATTTGTTTTACAGAAGAGGGCCATAAGAGCAATTCATGATTTAAAGCCTAAAGAGTCGATGCGACAAAAATTTAAGGAAATTAATATATTAACTTTGGCCTCTCAATACATTTATGAAAATGTAATGTACGTACACAAAAATAAAAGTAGTTTTACAAAAATAAGTGATGTTTATTCTGTAAATACTAGGAACAGACAAGCTAGTAGTACCAGTTACTCGATTCCATCGAGTCAGTAATTCATTCTTGGGGTGATGTATACGCTTTTACAACAAAATTCCAGAAAATATACAAAGTTTGACCTGCTCAAAGTTCAAAAACTTTATTAAACTAAGTTTGTATAAAAAGGGTTATTATAATATTAAGGAATTTATGGATGATAATAACCCCTGGAAATGAGGTGATCGCTACCAAGCTATTTCTAATTTGTTGTGTTGTTAATTTGTGTAATATCATGATTGTAAGCTGTTATTTAAAAAAAAAGTCCCGCTGGGTTTCTTGCTGGTTCTTCCCAGGACAGAGGTTTTTTCCGAACCAGGGGTAATCAAACAAAAGAGTGACTTTGAAAGAGTGATCATACTGACATGGCCAATTTAACATGTGAACACGGCAAGTCGAGTGCAGGCGAGCGCCTTTGATTTGTGCAGAAAAACGGACACTGTCCGAAGTGAGAGGAGTCGTAGTGAGCGATCCAGAAAGAGCGCTCGTCTGCAGTAGGCCAACTAAGCGAGCCACGACGAGCAATGCCGAGGCAAGACACATGGGCTATAAGTATTATTTATAATCTACATTGAATATAAAAGTTTCTGTTTCTCTGTTTCTGTTTCTGGATAAGGATAAACATCCAGACGCGGAGTAATTATTTGCAGGCCATACAAATACTTGTTCCGTGCGGGATTCGAACCCGCGGCCCCCACGGTGCAACTAATTGCTAAGCCACTACGCCACGGAGTCGTCAAGAAATAAAATTTCTTTTTTTCCATTTCTTTTCGAGCAGCCTTTTCTGCCGACTTCCAAAAAGTAGACGGTACTCAATTCGACTGTATGTTTTTTTAATGTGTGTTACCTCATAACTTTGTACTGGGTGAACCGATTTCGATGATTCTTTTTTTATATGAAAGCTGATAGTTTTTGTGTAGTCCCATATGAATTTGATCAAGGTCAGACTAATGGTTATTGAGTTATTCTTAAGTAACTTATATTGAAGTCAGCTGTACAAAATTTTTAATTTTAAATTATCTTATACACATTTACGTTATAGTTTTTACGTGGTAGAGCCATGCTGCAGCTATATTAGTAGTATAGTTGTAGCACGAATGGGTCGGCTCGACCGGGGAAGGACCACGCTCTCACAGAAAACCAGCGTAAAATAGCAGCTTAACGCTGCTGTGTTTCGTATGGTGAGTGTAGAGAACCGGAGACCCTTTTTACTGGCAAAGAGGCCTTCCATCTTAGTCCTCACGGGCGACAACGCATCTGCATCTTGAGTCTTTATTGAGGATAGATGTAGATGTCTATGGGTCACAGTAACCACTTACCATCAGGTGGACTGTGTGCTCGTTTGTCACCCTATCCTATAAAAAAAAAAAAAAAAAAAAAAAAGTGGTATGCTGTTAATAAATAAAGCAGCAGCAGCGCAGCAGCCGTTAGCGCATCAATAATCATTTTAATAAATTCGTCCGCACATTGGCCTGAACCAAAGCAAACTGAACGACCTTCCAACGTGTGGACGCGATCACAAATTCTTGGCCAATATCTCTGCCAACACATTCGCCACTATGTTGGCCAACGTGAAGAGCCGCCATTTAGACATACCTCAAAACCTGAAAACGAAATTGTACAACCAGTGTGTGTTGCCAGTGATGACTTACGGATCTGAGACGTGGTCCTTCACTGCTGGCCGTATGAGGAAGCTCATGGTCGCTCAGCGAGCTATGGAGAGGGCTATGCTCGGGGTTTCTCTACGTGATAAACTTAGAAATGAGGATATCCGCAGTAGAACCAGAGTAACCGACATAGCCCAACGGATTAGTAAGCTGAAGTGGCAGTGGGCCGGCCATATAGCTCGAAGAACCGACAACCGATGGGGAAGAAAGGTTCTCGAGTGGCAGCCTCGTACCAGTAGGCGCAGTGTAGGGCGACCCCCTACTAGACGGAGGGACGACCTGGTAAGATATGCGGGAAGTCGATGGATGCAGATGGCTGAGGACCGTGCTTTGTGGCTTTCCTTGGGGGAGGCCTATGTTCCGCAGTGGACTTATGAAAGGCTGTAATGATGATGATGATGTTAATAAACGGTACATGGAAAATCTGCTAAAATATTAATAGCCCGATCATAATATTTTTTACTAGATAGATATGTCCCCGCAATCGGGACTCTCTTGCCGCACACCGTCTAATCGAATCAACTTTTCTTAAAAAACTTTCTGAAAAAATTTTCATTTTCGTTTGATAAGCGTTCGTGTATGAAGATGATAGAATTTTGATCTTCCATTTCATTCGATAAATGCTCGTGTATCAAACTGAGTCGGTGAGGACGCTATCTTCCGCTAAATCCGGCAATACATGTTGGCCTCAGCCAACTCGAGCGTAGGCAAATTGATACAAAGCGAGTGCTACAGTCAACGTGTTGGTCGAGTTTGAAAGAGTGATCATACTTACATGGCCAAGTTAACATGTGAACACGGCAAGTCGAGTGCAGGCGAGCGCCTTTGATTTGTGCAGAAAAACCGACACTGTCCGAAGTGAGAGGAGTCGTAGTGAGCGATCCAGAAAGAGCGCTCGTCTGCAGTAGGCCAACTAAGCAAGCCACGACGAGCAATGCCGACGCAAGACACACGGGCTAGATATACGTCAGTGCTCGCCTTCGCTCGGCGAGCTATGCCATCATGTATCCATAGAGCAAAACAGGCCACCGGTGGCGGTCCGGCGTGTTCACAGAAGACTTTATTATACATGAGGAGTGTTGCTCTATGGTTGCACCGCTGTCGTACGTCTAACCGAGGTAGCGATAATTGATTTGTAAAATTCTGTAAATACTAAATTGATAAAATTATAAATGCAACAGTTTGTCATCGATAGTGAGAAAAGAGGTAGCTCTTATAAGTTTCCTAGGGGTTTAGGTATAGATAGTAGAAAAGAAGTTTTAGCATCGATACGCTATACCACATATACATGTCTAAGACAATATGACGATTTCAGTTTAATTTTTTTTTCGTTCTCTCCACAACTCTCTTTCTGCTGCATATAAATGATCTGCTCATTCCCGGTATCTATGGGTATGCTGGCGACAGCACAGTTGTGGAGAGATACCAACCAAGTGCCCGGGCCATTCGAGATCAAATCTAGTCCGAAAGAGAGGCTATGGTTGAGCGTGTGAATCGCACACTACAGGCAGTCTCCGAATGGGGCTATGCCAATCTCGTAAGATTTAACGCCTCCAAAACACAAGCGTGTCTTTTCTCCGCTAAAAGAAGCCCGGTCAACCTGGCTCCTACTTTCCGGAATGTGCCCTTGGAGTACTTTGACCGCCTTCAGTTGTTAGGGGTTGAATTTTCTCCGAACCTCACCTATTGGCGGTTCATTGAGTTCAGAGCCAAAGGAGCTGCAAGGAAATTTTGTGTACTTGCAAGGGTGCGGCGGTACTTCACGCCGGGGCAGCTTGTTACCTTATATAAAGCACAAGTCCGGTCGTGCATGGAGTACTGCTGTCAGATATGGGTTGGTGCTGCAAAATGCCACCTGGCAGCGTTGGACTCAGTGAAGAGAAGTGCTAAGAGGCTATGGTGACCTTGATTTGGTTGAAACTAATCTTATCAGCCTCGAGACCAGGTGCAGAGCAGCCAGTCTTTCGGTATATACTATAAGATGCTTTTCGTTGAGTGTGCGCAGGAGTTACACGCTTTAATTCCTGCCCCTCTTTTCCATCGGACAACCAGGCGGTCAGCGTGTCTTCACCCCTTAGTTGTCGATATTCCACGCATTAGAACCAAACGGATTGCTTCCTCTTTTGTAATGCGTACAGTAAAGTAGTGGAATAATTTCGGGGCGTCTATCTTTCCGTCCGAAACAATCTGGGCGTCTTCAAGGCAAGAGTAAATAGGCATTTGTTACGCTAAGACTTTTGTTTGGACCAGTCCATGGAATATTACAGAACCTCGATGAAAACCAGAAAATGGACCTTGAAAGTGATTCTTCGTTTTCTAGATCTAGCCGTAGTAAATTCCTGGAGATTGTACAAATGTCATTCTTTGGCAAAAAGTGTGCAAAATAATAAGATAATGGATCTCATGGCTTTAAGGTTTGAAAATTGGAGAGTCATTGCTATCTGTACTGGACAGAGATAGACGTGAAACAACTCCGCCCTCCCCTTCGGTTGAACAAGCTTCAGGTATTCGCAGATACCGACCAGGAACAAAGCCATCAGAGGGTAAGAGGTAAGATGGATATGACCACCTATCAATCGTAGATGACATTACGTCTCCTCGTTGTTGTCGCTTAGTCTTGTTCCTCACGAACAAAAATCAGATGCAGAAAATGCAACATTTATTCATGTTTAAGCTGAAGCAATGATTGTTTTTATTTATACCATATATAAGTAATGACAAACTTTACTTATAGTTCGATTGTAAACAAAAAATGTAACGAAGAGACTGATTATTATTGATATTGTTAATTTTGCATGCTAAAAATATTATTAATGTATACTTCTAAATTTATTTTATTTTTTATTATATTATATAATGTATTTTCTAAATTTAAATCGACGGATTCAACTCGGCTAGGCAGCTTTCGGGAAACTACGACACATCTTCTCGTCAAACATGGCTCAAAACCTTAAAACGAAATTGTACAACGAGTGCGTGTTGCCAGTGATGACTTACGGATTTGAGACGTGGTCCTTCACTGCTGGCCGTATGAGGAAGCTCAAGGTCGCTCAGCGAGCTATGGAGAGGGCTATGCTCGGGGTTTCTCTCTCTTAGAAATGAGTATATCCGCAGTAGAACCAGAATAACCGACATAGCCCAACGGATTAGTAAGCTGAAATGGCAGTGGGCCGGCCATATAGCTCGAGGAACCGACAACCGATGGGGAAGAAAGGTTCTTGAGTCGCAGCCTCGTACCGGTAGGCAAAGTGTAGGGCGATCTCCCACGAGATGGAGTGACGACCTGGTAACACATGCAGGAAGTCGATGGATGCAGGTGGCTCAGTACCGTGCATCGTCGCATTCCTTGGGGGAGGCCTATGTTCCGCAGTGGACTTGTCAAAGGCTGTAATGATGATGATGATACTTCTAATATTGTGATCTTATTTTTATTAAAAAAAATAAAAGTTTAATTGCGTAGTTTACTTTTAATGTTTATTTTATTTTATTAAACCTTGAACAAATTTCCTGAAAGTTAAAGCGTTAGTGAAAAATAAACCCAAGTCGCACAATTGTGTTATATATATATATATATATATAGATATATATATATATATATATATATATATAACACAATTGTGCGACTTGGGTTACAAATTGTTATATATATATGGGACAAATTGTTATATATATATATATATATATATATATATATATCACAATTATATTTTTTTTTTAAATACATAATAAATAAATAACTTAAAAGTAATAAAATATTTTATTTTTCAGTACTTCATGTCAATCTCATAAACTCAATTTATCAAAAAAATTTATATAAATATTAAAATAAAATTATCGGGTTCGAAAGTGGTACAGTTCTGTTAGTCATTTTGCTAAAAGTAATAATAACGATAAATCATCCCGACACTCGTTTGGATATTTTAAGTCTGACAATCTTTGATGCTGGAAGAATAAGTATTCAATAGAATTCTCATTAATTTCATCAGTTGCTTATTATTAGTTTATTTAGCATTAAGTATATGGCGTAATTATGTGATTAAAACAATGAAAATAAAAACTGTACCCTCTAGTACTCAGCGACAATAAGTTGAGGTGCGACTGGGGTGGCCCAATCACACAACAAAGACGCCAACATTTATATGATACATAAATTAGGCATAAATTGATGTAGATTCTATTAAAAACTCTACATCTGTCAAAAATATGCTATCAGCGCTGCTAGCGGTGTGTATGAAATTATTTTACGATATAACAATATGAAGAAATAGCAATGTTGTGTTTAGTTGTTAATATCGCAAATTGTGTTTAGTTGTAAATGGTCAAGCTATATCATGATATACTTAGTCAAAAAACAATGTTAAATTTAATTAAATGCCACCATTTCGTGCCATAAATAACTACTTTATGATACTATTAATTCTAAGATCTGGCTAATACATATATAAAAATATCTTTATTTAAACTATATCGATAGTGAGAGTTTTATCAGTTTATTTATAGGTAATGAAATCTTTTTATAGAGTATAAATTAAACTTAGAAACATCTCACATTTTATGATTTTCGATAGATGTCTCTATTATCTACTATTTAAGTAGTAATTAGTTACTATGAACTTTATTCATTCCTACTAAAATAAAATAACAAAAGAACTGAAAAAAATTAACGTTAGAATTTTTAAATAATTATGAATTAAATCATTAAATCATATAATTGTAAGCTATATATTTTATTTCATTTATTAGTAACTACTACAATTTGAATTTCACGTTAGATGGCACTGTTTTGATAAAGAGAAATTTAGATTGTCGGCGTAGTTAAAATTATTACGAAACGGTTAAAACTAATTTTAGGCTTTATTTATAAATATGTTATTTATTTAAAAACAAAACATCATTAATCTATAATATATAATAGAAATTAACATCTTGAGGAAGGAAAATACTTAACCCTCCTTTTTTGAAGTTCCGTAATCGGATAAAAGTAGCTTTAGTTGTCCCGGGTCCCTACCTACCAAACTCTACACACAAAATTTCATGTTTGAAATCTGTCTGGTAGTTTTTGCGTGAATCGGGAATGCACAGACAGACACACAAAAATTCTAAAAGCCACTAATTTGGCCTCTTTGACCTTTATTTAGTCCCCTGGAATTGTTTTTTCCAGAAACTATTAGAATTACAGATACGACTTTTCTACAGGTTTATTATATAGATATAATTTCTTTTCAGTTATATTTAGCTTTAAAAGGAAGATGACAAAGTGTCCGAAGAAGATATAAATAATTTAGTGATTTTTGAAAAATACTTATAAAACTGAAAAGATTCCAGTTAAAAATAAAATAAAAAAGAAGAATATCTTTTCTAGCCAATATCCCAGCCCAAGTAATTTCAAAAGAACACAACTGAACATAGACTTTCCTCATAGATTGCCTCATAGGAGGGGTTGTATTTTACATAGTTGCCTCGCTTGGCGGGCGGGTTGACAACCGCACTTTTTTATTATATTATGCTCTTACCGGGAAGACGCGGTTGCCCTTTTTCTGTTTTAGTTTCCCTCTGTCACCTCTAACGACACTTACGTGATAATATGGGGTAATGTGATCTCTTACACCACCTCCGCACGGCAAACTAATCTATACCTACATATAATAAATTTGTAGAAAAGTCGTACCTGTAATTCTAATCTTTCCTGGAATAAACAAGTCCAGGGGACTAAATAAAGGATACTTAAGTCAAATTAGTGGTTTTTGGAATTTTTGTCCGTCTGTCAGTTTTTGTGAATTTTATTTAAACTATCCCGCAGAAAGATTTCATAGCACGGGAGAAAACGATGTGTACGATTCTCGCGAGGACCAATGAAACAGTTATAGGAAATTTTATGTGCTTATTTACAGCATGTTCGGTGGTAAAGTGGTGAAGGATAACTTTTCGGGAAACCTAGATGTTTGCGTAGTTAAAAATAAATCGAGGATATGTGAAAACCGCTAATACTCATTGGAGAATTGCAGCCGAATCTTTTCTGCTCACAAAACACTACGTCCTGGTATGTCACGCAGGAAGTCAATTCAATGGATGCAGGTGGCTCGAGAATGTGCGTTGTGGCATTCCTTGGGGGAGGCATATGTGGACTTGTGAATAGGGGAAATCTTCGTAAAGTTCGAAAATATGTATTATTATTATATTAACTACCATAATTTCGTTTTAAATGCATCCTCACCACCATGCAAGCTAGAAAGCCAATTTTCCATGCATTATTACATATTGGACTTTTGTTTAAGGAATTTTATATCATACCTTCGCAGAATGTTAATCGATTTTAATAATTTTTTATTTATTAAATAGCCTTTGCCTCCTATGTTAGTCCTACATATTTTTAAGAAAATATTCCGCCGCTAAGGGTGGTAAATAGGGGAGGAAGTTTCATATTGGACTCTTGTTTAAGTCGTTTTTTATTTTCACCTATCTCCGCTTAATCGATTCTAATGAAACTTGGCACATGGGCGTAATTTACATGAATTAACAACATTACGGTAAAGCGGGGAATTCACTTGACGAACATGCCCGCGGGCATGTCTGTAGACATGCCTGCCGGTATTCGTTACTATAGGTCTGAGCAAAGTTAGATAGTGTAGGGCCGTCACAGTTGGTCTGGCAGACTTGCCTGTTGAACGTCCGCTTGATACCATTTTGTCTGCGCGGGCACAGAGCACACAAAGGATTCCTACCATTTTGTCAGCGAGATTAAAGACCTACATCTCGCAGACAATGAAACTATGGTCAATTTTGATGTGCAGTCTTTGTTCACATGCATATCTGTTGAAGACTGCATCTGGATTGTTACTAGAAGGCTGGAGGAAAACAACATGCCCGTAGAATATGCAGTATTACTCAGACACTGCCTTACATCTGGCTACCTATTGTGGAAGGAAGAGTTCTACATGCAAGTAGATGGAGTGGCGATGGGCTCACCTGTATCTCCAATTGTCGCCGATATATTCATGGAAGACTTTGAGGAGAAAGCCCCGCTTACTTCTCCCGTAAACCCAAGATTCTACAAGTGGTACGTAGGCGACACTTTCACAATTCTACCTTTAGATAAAGTAACTGCATTTTTAGACCATCTTAACTCCATAAATTCTAAAAGTCAGTTCACAATGGAGTTAGAAGCGAACAATTCTTTAGCTTTTCTAGATGTGTTAGTAATTCGGAATCCTGATAACACCTTGAGCCACACTATGTATAGAAAAAAGACCCATACAGATAGATATCTAAATGGTGATTCTCATCACCATCCTTCACAGTTAGCTACCGTGGGTACATCTTTGTTTCAGAGAGCACGTGGGATCTGTGACAGTAAACACCTGGCCACCGAGCTCCAACACGTCAAGCAAGTTTTGCACGACAATAAGCTTCGGGTCCCGCGTCTACGTCACAGTGAACGAGTGAAGCCGGCCTCAGTCGAGCGAGTGCCTGCTGTACTGCCATATGTCAGAGGTGTCACTGACAAGATTGGCTACATTTTGAAGCGTGCTTCCATTAAAACATACTTCAAGTCGCCGAAGAAGATTAGTCAGTTTTTACCATCAGTCAAGTGTAGTTCCTCTGCAAGATGCAGGAGTGTACAAGCTTGATTGTGAATGTGGTCTCTCTTATATAGGACAAACTAAAGGATCCATAAAAACCCGCGTTAAAGAACACATAGCTGATGTGAAGAATCGACGCTCCGGAAAGTCTGCAGTCTGTGAACACGTACAGGATCGCCCCGTCACTGCATTAGATTTGATAGACCACAAATCCTCGCTAAAGAACACCGATTCCTTCCAAGGATGATTCGCGAGGCTATTGAAATCAAATAACATCCTAATTTCAATAGAGAAGATGGCTGGGTGCTACCATCTGCTTGGGATCCCATAATTAATAAAATTAAATCCCAACCCAAGCATACAACTGTAAGAATTCAAGATACTGTAAGTTCATACTGCGTAGATCGGAACAAAAATTAATAATTTTTAACCTGGAGGTAGCCGTGGTTAACCATGACATTGGGACGTCATACACCTCAGTTCACCCCGTGACCATGGGTGCTGTAAAGTGCTCGAAACGTCGGGAATATAAAATAAGTTAATATACGCGATACAATCCTTAAAATTAGTTTTATTTAAATAATATTTTTAGTACACTACAATATATAATACAACACCTAAGCAGTAATTTTTTGAGTCGGTGCCCTTCTCACTATCAATTTGAATTTTTACGCTGGTATTCTGACATTCTATGAGAGCGTGGTCCTTCCCCGGTCGAGCCGACCCAATACAACTATACCTACTACTAATATAGCTGCAGCATGGCTCTATCACGTAAGCCTGGCTCTACCATGTACTGCAACGGTAACATAGCTGCAGTATGGTTCTACTACGTACTATTCTTTTTTCTTACCGTCTGATAAAAGGGACGATTAAAGCAATACTTTATATTTTAGTAATTTCATATTTTTAACCAATACCAGACAATTATTTGCTTCTCTGTTCCTTTGTGATCTTCCGTTTGCTTCAAGCTTATTTTCTGCCGACTTCAAAAAGGAGACGGTACTCAATTCGACTGTATGTTTTTTAACGTGTTACCTCATAACTTTTTACTGGGTAAACCGATTTCGATAATTCTTTTTTTATTTGAAAGCTGGTACTTCACATGTGGTCTCATATGAATTCAAGGTCAGACCAATAGTTTTTGAGTTATTCTTAATATATTTTTTATTGAAGTCGGCTGTACAAATTTTTTAATTTTAAATTATTAATGAACTGTCATAATATAATAAATAATAGTACTGTCATTTTATTAATAACTAGAGATGTATTATAGCCAAGTAGGACCGTGGTAGTTTAGGAGCGTGCTGAACGCCTTCCATGTTTTATTTGCGTTCACTGGCTCGCAGGCAGCAACTATAACCGCTTTCTTACGCTTTAAACCTGAACACGACAGTAGACGTACTTTAGCATGGGTTTAAAAATAAGAATGAATCGAGACGGACTCCTAGTATATAAAATGTATATTTTTGCACATCGGACGATATATCCCCAAAGCTTCATCGCTGCGTTGGAAAGTATACGTAAATGTAAACATCAATAGTGACTACATGACAATGTAGTAATTACACCAGCGTCATTCTCATTGAGCAGACAGCAGTGTCTTCCAATTAAAGGAATAGGTCTTTAGATAATCATTGAAAAACAATTAATATTTTTAACGTTCATGTCGCACTTATGACAGTATTTGTTGTGAATACTACGGTAGTATATTTTGAGGATGTGTATCTGAGACATAAAGTCCGATTAGGTGCGTCCAACTTTAATAAAGAGGTTAATCGATGTATTCAACTTGGATGGATCGGGTTCGAGAAATTGCGACAAATCTACTTGTCCGATAATCTAAAAATAAAAGTTCACCTTTATTGCTGGCCATATAAGGAAACTCAAACAACATCAGAATGGAATATGTCATGGCCTCGACTGGCGATTTTTAATTTCTTCCTTTGTAAGATTCGCTCACATTTAAAGTAAAGTAACCTGTCTGTGTCTGTGCATCCGGATTTTATTGTGGATTGGATAATAATATAGATCCGGTCCACTGATTTGTTGACATCAATGACTTAAGTAATTTATTAATTTCAGTTTTATTAACAGTGGCATTAAAATTAACTGAATATGTAATGGTTAACTCATTAATAGAGGTGTGAGCAGCATGAGAATTATGCTGCGCAAAGGAATATGTGTAATAAATGTATTATGCAAAGAAGTCCTCAATTTAATATGCATTCTCAGCTATTGCTGTTATTGTACAATGATAATATGTTGTTGGGAAATGGCTGATTCTTTGTTGTTGGGAAATGATTTCATGGATTTTACG
The DNA here is from genome assembly GCA_963668995.1 of Parnassius mnemosyne. Taxonomy (NCBI): domain Eukaryota; kingdom Metazoa; phylum Arthropoda; class Insecta; order Lepidoptera; family Papilionidae; genus Parnassius; species Parnassius mnemosyne. The sequence goes on from CAVLGL010000068.1 coordinate 23,361,261, forward strand.
TATCTTCAAAATGACTTTTGGTTCTAGTAATAAGTTCTTCTGATTACCGTTACCGTTACAGCCTATTAAAGTCCACTGCTGAACAAAGGCCTTCCCCATAGATTGCCTCATAGGGTAGATATTTGCCATAGTTTACACTCTTGGCAAGCGAGTTGGCAACCGCAGTTTTTTTAATGTTAGTCGTTACTTTGAAGACGCTGCTGCTTACATCTGAATTGTTTCCCTCTGTCGCCTCTTACGACACCTACAGTATGGTATGGGATAGTGGAAAGTCTTACGCCGCTACCACAAGGTATTACGGTATTCTTATGTTTATAAGGTAAAATTTCGGTAACATTATCTTTCAACATACTTAGCTTTTGCACATAGAAATGAAAAAAGCTTATAATCACCTAGATTGCCGTAAGTCTTTTTTTATAGAATATGGGTGACAAACGAGCACACAGTCCACCTTATGGTAAGTGGTTGAAAGTGAAGTATTTTACTTATTAATGTATTTGTGTTTGTTTTGTAGTATTTTTACTTAAGGCTTGCTCTAGTCGATATGTATAATTTTCTTAATTCGTATAGTTTCATTGTAAAATAATTCTGTCGCATTATCTAAACTATCTACATAAAGTTGAGAGTACCAATCAAAGCCATTATTTAATTCAGCCCGTATCTCGTTAAAACTACCCTTTGAATAAATGTATTTGCTTTTGATTTAAAAACAGTAGTTCATTGACTTCCATATTATATTTTATAAGAAGATATAAAGTTAAAGATAAGATTAAAGGTCGTAAACTACAGGGTGGGGCCATCTAACGTTTGACATTGGAACTATAGTTTATTTTGTTTGTTTGTTGTTTTGTTTGGTTGGAAGGTTTGATGATATTTTTGATGTGACAGAAAGTTGGTTTTATGTTTGACATTTATCAAATGGGTCGCTTTTCGCATTAACCTAGAATCTACTAGTTAGTCTGTGGATTTAACAAATTTATGAAATATTAAAAACTTTTTTCCAAAGTAGTGAGTCTTTTACTGAAACTGTAAGAAATTTACGAAAAAAATTTGATAAAAAGGATGTGCCAAAAACTCAGTTTGTGATCAATTTGTGAAGCGAGTTCGTAAAACTGGATCGTTGTTGGATAAAACAACCCGTGTACCTACGTACTCATCCAGTGTGCTCAACCGAAACTATCGCTCCTGTTGCTCAAAGTGTGCGAGAACAACCATCAACGACAACTTATCATCGTTCTCAAGAATTGAACAGTTCACGCACTTGTTTGTCAAGAATTTTGCATAAAGATCTCGCTATGAATGCGTACAAAGTTCAGTTAGTGTAAGAACTGAAGCCGCATGACTATCCGATGCGTTTTCGGTTTGTTCAATAGGTCGAAGGCCACGTGATCGAAGATGAGCATTTTTACCGAGAAATCATCTTTTCAGATGAAGTTCATTTCCATCTCTGAGGATACATCAATATGCAAAATTGTCGAATCTGGGGCTCACAAAATCCACACGTCATCGTGGAGAAACCAATATATCCACAACGAGTGACTGTCTGGTGCGGATTTTGGTCTGGTGGTATTACTGGGCCATTTTTCTTCGAAAATGAGCAAAGAAACGCCGTTCCAGTGAATGGAGATCGCTACCCCACTATGCTAAGCAATTTTGTGTTTCCCAAAATTGAAGAGGATGACATAGACGACATTTGGTTTCAATAGAACGTTGCAAAGTGCCACACAGCCAACGTAACAACGATGTTTTACGTACTGTTTTCGAAAAGCGCATAATCAGCCGAAATATTGATTATTATTGGCCACCTCGAAACTCTTTGTTGAAAGCCATTAAGGACAAGTGTTACGCAAACCATGTAGAGACGATTGACGACTTAGAACATGAAATCTAAGTTAAAATATGACGAAGTAAACAATGCTATATCTAACTTAGTAAATTGGTTTAATGTTAATAATTTGAATTTAAATGGCACCAAATGAAATGTATGAAATTTATGACTCCAAATATCAATAAAAAAGAAATCATTTAAATACTAGTGTAATTTTAAATGGGGAAGAACTGAGTCTTGTCGATCGTAAAAAATAAGTAAGAAAATTCTATTTTAGTATGTGCAGTGCAATACCGTCATACTCATATATACTAAATTTAAGTAGCTTACGATTCATGTACTTCATTACCTAAACTAATAAAGAAATAAATAGAGAACGTGGTAAAATTGAGAAAATAATTGAAATAATTTTATATTTATTCCGCCCTTTTGTTGTTCTTGCTTCTCAATCAAATCTTCGCAATCTCAAAAATCAACGACTAACGCCCTCGTTTGACTCCCTTTAACAATTTTTTTGTTACTTCTCGCATTTTAAATAAACAAACTCCACAAATAGCAAAAATGAACTACAAAACACAACAATAAATTCAATAATCAAAAGTAAAAGGAATATATACTCAATTAGAAATTATAAATCGGCCGATAGGTATTTCATTCATAGATTATACACATTAGTGTTGATATACTCAAAATTTCTTCTCGGACTTAAAAACTTCGTAGAATTTGTCAACCTTCACATTCTTCTCTTAGTGGCTACTCATCGCAATATAGACTGTGATGACTCATTGATTGATCTTATTATGACTGCTTCTTTGATCATGTAAATAATCATGGTCAACTTCCCGCTCCGGGGTTCTCACGACATGACCTGGTTTACGCTTCTTTTAAGCTCATTCCTCCCAAAACTACTTCTAATATTTTGATATTACGTAATTTCAAAAGTATAAACCCGGATAATCAGAGGAAAAACGCTTCTAATTTAAATTTAGATCCTATAGGGAACGCATGTACAGTTGATGAAAAAATATCTTACCTTAATAACACAATTCTCAGCCTGTATGATGCTCATGCTCCAATTCACAAAGATTAAAGCGTGCTCCTGCTCTTTGGATAACAGAGAATTTTCGGTAAGCAATGATTAGACGGAATCGGGCTTTTCTTTGATTTAGAAGGGAACGAACGGAGGAAAATTGGTTAGCTTTTAAGTTATGTAGGAATCGATGCAATCAGATGGTACGTAATGCTAAACACCGCTATATCCATACTAATATTTCTAACTCTTCGCCAGCCCATATTTTGAAATTTCTAAAATCTTTTGGTGTGGGTAAGATACCTACTCAGGATTGTGGTCCTTCTCTTTCTCTCAATGACTTGAATCAGCATATTGTTTCTGTTACATCAATAGATCCTGCGATTCGTACCCAAAGTATAGCTTATTTGACTTCAGTTAAGTCTTCTCACACCTCAGTTTTTCATTTCTCACTGGTTCATTAGGATGAGGTTAGAAAGGCTGTGCTGGCAATCAGGGCCGTGGGTTGTGATGAAACCAGTAGATATCAAATCTACTTGTCCGCTAATCTTAAAATAAAAGTTCACTTTTATTGCTAGTTAACATCGTAGAGTATCTTCTACCAGCTGTAACGCATATTATTAAATTTTCTCTAGACTCTGGACAGTATCCAAACCCTTGGAATAAGGGCTATGAGCGTTCCCTTCCTAAAGTTTCAAACCCCTTAGTCCCTAACTATTTTTGTTCTATATCTATCTTGCACTTTCTTGCCAAAGTTTTAGATGCCTGTTTATATAAGCAAATCTCCGATTTCATATCCAAAAATAACCTACTGATTGCTTAGCAGTCTGGTTTTCGCTCTGGTCACAACACCACCACTGCTACACTGAAAGTTATTGAGGGTATAAACACGGAATGGATAGCAATAAGTAAGTAACACAGTTGACAACGATATAGTGGTACCTCGACATACGAGTTTAATTCGTTCCGCAACCTTGCTCGTATCTTGAATTACTCGTATCTCGAAGCAAATTTCCCCATACAAAACAATTGAACTACCATTAATCCGTTCCAAAAATGTCACCCCAGTTATTTTTGTTACGTGGTTTTGAATAATAATAACGTATTTATAAATGACAAATACTTATTGTACAAAAACAAAAAAGAGAATGTAAAGATCTTATACGTGGTAGAGCCATGCTGCAGCTATATTAGCAGTATAGTTGTAGCACGAATGGGTCAGCTCGACCGGGGAAGGACCACGCTCTCACCGAATACCAGCGTAAAATAGCAGCTTAAAACTGCTGTTTCGTATGGTGAGTGTAGAGAACCGGAGACCCTTTTTACTGGAAAAGATGCATTCCATCTTAATCCTCACGGGTGACAACGCATCTGCATTCTAATTCGCAAACGAAGATGGATGTAAATGTCTATGGGCCACAGCACCACTTACCATCAGGTGGACTGTGTGCTCGTTTGTCACTCTCCTATAAAAAAAAATTAGATATCCTCACTGGTCTTTGCCTTTTTCGCTACATTTTTCTCGCTTTCACCTGTAGGCCGTTTAGAAAAAACCAAGGTTAGTCCAAGGAGGTTTGTTTCTTCCTCCCTTTCAGAATGTTCCGGAAATGAGTTAGGCAAGTGTCATTAAAAAGATCAGATGCACGACCTGTTGTAACTTTTTCTGGGTGTTTCTTTTCCACGAACTGTGAAACTCTCTCCCACATTCCTAAGATCTCCTTTATCTCACTTGTAGAAATAACCTCCTCCTCTGACCCCTAGAAACCAATTTCTTGTATAACCTCCATATGCTGCTGTGACTGTAACTCTTGTATCTCTTCAGTCGTCAGTTCCTGGGTGTGCTCCTCGACGAGCTCGTTCACGTCTCTCTCTTCCACCTCTAGACCCATGGATTTCCCCAGAGACACAATCTCCTCCTCTACTGACATACCGGGTTCCAATTCTTCGTAGATCCTTTCAGCTACAGCTTCAGGCCACAGCATTTTCTATGCAGAGGTTAAGATCCTCGTTGTAACACCCAGCCAGGCCTGATCGATTATTTTTAGGCAAATCGCGATATTAAAGTGGTCCTTCCAGAACTCTCGAAGGGTGAGGTTTGTGGTCTCCGTCACTTCAAAGCAGCGCTGAAACAGATGCTTGTTGCGCGGTCGCGTGCTATCGACCTGCTGAACCGAAACTCATAATTATCTCGAATTTCGCTCGTAACTCAAAGCAAAAAATCACTTGCTCGCCGGCTCGTATCTCGAAAAACTCGTATGTTGGGGCACTCGTATGTCGAGGTACCACTGTACTCCTATATATCCTGTCCTATCTTAAATTTGCTCCCTCGATCTTGAAATAATTTTCCTCTTATCTTCGCGATCGCCAGCAACCATTCCACGTAAGGGAGGAGATTTCCCAGTAGTTAAGACTGATTTGATTCTGGTGTGATGCAAGGCGGAATTCTATCTCCCATTTTATTTTCAATTTTCATTAACTACATATCCTCCGTCATTGATTGTTCGTACCATCTATATGCAAACAATCTCCAAATATATGTGCAATCGGATATCGATAGTCTGTATGATGCTATCGCTAAACTAAAGCATAATTTGAAAGCCATTTATGACTGGTCATCGCGTTTTGGCATTTATGTTAATCCAACTAAATGTCAAGCAATGTTTGTTGGCAGCTCAAGAATGCTAGCAAAAATTTACTTCAGTTGCTTGCCATCCGTATTTTACAATAATAATTTGATTCGATCTCTAACTGGGTAAAAACCGGGGTCTATCCATGGATAAGACGTTTATTTGGAAAAAACAAGTCACTGAGGTCATCCGTAAAATCACTGCTGCCTTAAGACCTACTGTCTAAAAAACTTTCTCCTATACAAAACTAAGCATATGATGGTTCCAACACTGATCTTGTCAGTGATTGATTATGCAGATGTTTGAAACTCAGACTTGAACCAAAATCTTCTCAATAACCATGAGCGCCTTCTTAATAACTGCATCAGGTTTATTTTCGGCTTTCGAAAATATGACCACATATCTTAATTTCATATTCGCCTTAGATGACCAACTATACGAGAAAGGCGCACTTCCAAAATTTTGTCTGTTCTGTACTCCATTTTAAATTATTTGTCCTCCACTTCCTACCTTAAAGAAAAATTTCTATACCTTTACTCCAACCACGACAAGGTACTGGATCTGCAACTAATCTGAAAATTTCAGTTCCACTCCATTTTACTGACTTTATCGGCAATTATTTTACTGTTCAGGCTACACTACTCTGGAAATCCTTACCTGAAGACATTAGGAAAACATCAAATAAGACAGCCTTCAAAAGATTAGTCCGGGAATATCTTTTAAAAACAATGTCGTCAGCATAGAGTAGAGCTAAGCGGTAGCTTTTGCTGTCGCACGGATGGGCCAGCTCGAACCGGGGTGGTACCACGACCTCACAGAATACCAGCGTGAAGTAGAGGTTTACCTCTGCGTTGCGCTTGGTGCGTGCAAGTGGCCGGAGGCCCAATCCCCCCCCCCCCCATCAACATGGTAGTGGAATTAAATAAAAGACGACCCCAGGAGGGTACCAGCACCCCTGGAGAATCCCTCGCTGAGCATCCACGACCAAACTACTTCACTCCTGAGCGTGGGTGCTCAGGCTGCCCCGCGTATTCTGGGGGGGGGGGGGGGGGGCAAAATTTCGCTCGCGACTAATGCTGCTCGGGGCAAGCGGAGCAATACAACCAAGGCGACCCCTGTCACGCTATCCGTGAATTTTTGCAACATCAGGGGACTTCATTCCAGCGTTAACGCTGTCCATTACCATCTAGAGACGGCGAAGCCGGCCTTGCTCTTTTTAACCGAGATTCAGGTGTCCTCTCCGGCTGATACTTCATATCTCTCCTACCCGGGGTACAATTTGGAACACTCCTTTGTGCCCCGGGCTGGAGTTTGCGTATACGTCAGAGAGGACATCTGTTTTCAACGCCTCGGCAGTCTTGAAGGTACGGACCTGTCCATCCTATGGCTGCGCGTAGACAGCGACGACCATCCCCGCGTCTACGCGTGCGTCTATAGGTCCCATAGCGGTAATGCCGACACAGACCGACTCATCGACCACGTTCAAATGGCTGCAGACTCCGTGCTACAACAGGTCCCATCCGCAGAGATCGTGATACTCGGTGATTTTAACGCCCACCACGCTGAATAGCTTGGTTCTCGTTTAACCGATCATGCGGGTAGATCTGTCTATGACTTTGCTTTGGCATATGGTCTAACACAACTGGTTACTTCGCCTACGCGGATCCCAGATGTGGAAGACCATGTACCTTCCCTGTTGGACCTTCTGCTGACCTCTCATCCGGACGGATATCAGGTCTCCGTCGATGCCCCTCTGGGCTCTTCGGATCATTGTCTGATCCGGAGTACGGTGCCACTCACGCTCCAATCGCAGTTGCGATCTGCAGCTTGCCGCCGTGTTTGGCACTATAGGTCAGCTGATTGGGACGGGATGCGGTCTTTTTTTGCATCCTACCCTTGGGGGCGGATTTGCTTCTCGCCGGAAGATCCCAGCGTTGTTGCCGATTCTGTTGCTGATGTGGTACTTCAGGGTATGGAACTTTTTATTCCATCCTCTGTGGTGACCATCGGAGGCAGATCCCAGCCATGGTTTGGTCGCTCCTGTAAAATAGCATCACGCTATAAGCAGGAGTGCTAGCGGGCCTTGGCTGACGCATTAACGTCTTGGGATGTAAACACCAGCGCACTTAAAAAGAAGTATAATTCCGCCTCCAGGTCCTTCAAAAGCGTCATTGCCAAGGCAAAGTCTGAGCACATCGGTAGAATTGGCGAGAAGCTAGTTCGCCTTCCTTCGGGAACCCGTGCATTCTGGTCTCTCGCCAAGGCTGTCCAAGGGAACTTCTGTCAGCCATCTCTTCCATCTCTTCACAGAGAGGACGATTCACTGGCCCACGCCGCAAAGGAGAAAGCCGATCTGTTGAGCTCTCTTTTTGCGTCCAACTCGACTCTAGATGACAGGGGGAACACACCGCCGACCATCCCGCGATGTGAGTGCTCCATGCCGGATGTTCGGTTTACACAGTGCTGGGTTCGCAAAGCACTTTTCTCCCTGGACGTCAGCAAGTCGAGTGGGCCCGATGGAGTTCCTCCCATTGTGCTGAAGACGTGTGCTCCGGAGTTGGCACCGGTTTTAACGCGTCTTTTCCGGTACTCCTACTCCCATGGCGTAGTCCCGAATTCATGGAAGACAGCTTTGGTCCACCCGATCCCTAAAAAAGGCGACCGCTCAGACCCGTCCAACTACAGGCCTATTGCCATCACCTCCTTGTTCTCCAAAATAATGGAATCACTGGTGATGCCTTATATACCGGCCGTGCCAATATTTCTCGGGAAAACGTCGCTGAGTAACGGGACAAACTTGTGTCTGAAGTCGAGTCTTTGCTTAACAAAGTCTCGGATTGGGGCCGACTAAATCTAGTCCAGTTCAATCCCCAGAGGACACAAGTTTGCGCGTTTACCGCTAAAAAGAACCTCTTTGTCGTATCTCCTCAGCTCCAAGGCACTCCCCTTGCTGCCTCAGCTAGTATCGGAATCCTTGGCGTCGACATATTGAATAGTGTGCAGTTTCGTGGTCACTTGGAAGGGAAGGCCAAATTGGCCTCTAAAAAGCTTGGCGTGCTTTGCAGAGCGAGACGGTATTTCATGCCGGCACATCGCTTGCAACTTTACAAAGCGCAAGTTCGGCCCCACATGGAATACTGTTCTCATCTCTGGGCCGGGGCACCCCAGTGCCAGCTCCTTCCACTTGACCGCATCCAGCGCAGAGCGGTTCGAATCGTCGACGACCGAGTTCTTTTTAATCGGCTCGATACACTGGCACTGCGTAGAGATGTTGCATCTCTTTGCGTATTTTATCGCATCTATCACGGGGAGTGCTCTGAGGAATTGTTCGGACTAATTCCAACCGCTCAGTTTCACCATCGCACATCGCGACAAAACTCACGTTTCCATCCATACCATCTGGATGATTGGCGGTCCACTACTGTGCGATTTAGAAGAAGTTTTCTCCCTCGCACAACTTCCTTGTGGAATCAATTACCACCAGCGAATTTTCCGGACCGATACGACTTAGGAACCTTCAAGAAAAGAGCTTACACCTTTCTAAAAGGCCGGCAACGCATCTGCAATTCCCCTGGTGTTGCGGTTGTTCATGGGCGGCGGTAGTCACTTACCATCAGGTGAGCCGCATGCTCGTTTGCCCCCTCTTCTATAAAAAAAAGCATAATGTCAATACTGCTACCTTTATCCAGATATATTATGTATGTATGTATTCATGTGTGTGTATATGTATATATGTATTAAGGATAATTGTTTCTATTCATATGTATTTGTATAATTTACAAGCCTTATTTTAATGTGTTATATCTGTATAAATAACAAGGGCAGAAACATGGTTGACAAAAATGATTGCGTCTTGTTACACAATCAATGTAATTTAATTAAGAATTTGATTTTTAATCAACGTTTACCAGTTTCAAGAGTATTATATTAACGCACAAAACAATGCCTCAGTGGTTTGCTCTTTATCTGTGGTTTAGTTTATTTTTAATCGAATATAAAATATAGATAATAGTACAGAAAGAAAGTAACCTTTAAATATTTCGAACATATTAACTTCCCCACTATGAAATCTGTCAAATATTATACCCGTAGATAGATACTATGTCTATGATTATACCTCACTTTTAAGTGGCTCCGCCCTGGTGGCAGAAAAAGTTGTGGATGGCCTCACTCCTTGGCAAATATATAATAGACTAGAGATCGCCTTCTCCACGCTTAACATTTTAAGATATTTTTGATGACGCTACCATTTCTTCTCAACTAATTTTATGTATGAAAGTCTGCTACTGCTAGTAATCTACTACTTTATTATATTTTAGTTATTTAAGTCATCTGCCACTAATTCCTGACCACGCCTGGCAGAAAATGCTAACTGGCATTAAGTCCGCCCTTTGTAACCTTTATGGTTGAAACAATAAAGCTTTTAAATAAATAAATAAAATATAAAGAATTTTTTCAAGAAAAGGATGACTGTTTATTTAATAAAAATTTATATTAATTAAATACAAAAATGTTATACCAATATATATAATAAAATTACATACGTACTACATACATACATACGATCATATAGCGTAGCGACGCATTCCGTGGCGACAAGTCGTCCAATAAATGTTTCACATCAAAAACTAAAAAGAATAAAATTATTTTCACATGATTTAACACCTTTGTGTCACCTTTTGTTCACCTTTATGTCTATTACATCGAATATCGGAATAAAACCCAAATTCAGAAGCTATTAAATTGTGTGAATCTGCTTAGTTTTTTGAAGTAGGTTAAAAATCTTTATTTTTTTACAAGTTTTCTATTTTTCTTATGGAGTGTAGAGTAGAAGGAGAACCATCTTATAAGGTACGAAAGTTGAAAAAGTGTCCCACAATATACTGAAAATAGAAGTTCCAAAACCTACCACAATAGCGCTGGCGTCTGAAAAACTACGATATGAATATAGCTGTTGTAGACGGAGTGAAGTCAGCTGAATTCAAATATTTAAAAAAATTCATGACTAGAGTAATTAGTAAAATGCCAGTATACAAAATATCAACTATTTACGTAGTACAAAACCAAGCGGATTGGCCGGTTCTTGTTTTTGTTTCAATTTCTCCATCTTATTCTAATTACTTTTGGCGCTTTTTTTTTAATTTATCCTATGCTACTGCAGCGCCGCTCTTATTGAATACGTTTTTACGGACACTTTTCATATATAGAGATGGTCCTCCTTCTTCTCTACACTCCATAAGAAACAGAATACTTACTGGCCTACCTTACCTTATCTTATATGACATTTATAATTATGGATTGGATAATGACGTACAGAAATCGTATTGTTTCAAGTTCACATCAGAAATAAAATTTTAAACGTTATTTCAAGACATTTGAAACAAATTACTTTGGCATATGGTAGTAATCATAAAGTATATTCTTGAAAATGTATATATATTACTGATAGCTGGTCCCGAATGAATTTTCTTTTTCTGAATGTGTACGCTGTTGGCCCTGCGGCCATGACAGCTTCATCTAATTAGGCTCGAACTATTGAGTGCAACGATTTTGCCGGTGGCGAGGCCGACCCCTGATTTCGGAGTGAGGCTCCTCGAGCTAGGGGGTAGGGCTCGATGCGATTCAAGGGCCCTCAGAAGGAGGTACGAACCTCGGCTTGAATCACTATCACAATTTGTTAACGGGTCGCAAAAATTAGAAACGCCCCGTATCACGGGTGTTAAACCTTGTGTACGGGGTGTGTCTGTGACGACGCATTCGCCGGCGAATGCGGTGTGCCCTAGTGTTCTGTACTAGAGTATTGTCTGAGTGTGTGTGAGTGTTTATGATTACTAAACTAGTTCCCTCTCCTGTGGAGGGGGGGGGGGGGAAGGGATTGACCTATTCATGGAAGTGATCTCGTCGTCGGGATCAAGAAGAACGTTCTTGGGACGTCTCCTGTGGGGGGCAGCATCCCTCAGTGGGGAGTACGAGCCCGCCTCATTCACCAACGGATTTTCGTGTTCCTTTATCGAATCGAAGTATCTTAAGGATAATTCCTTAAGATACGTGTGTATAGTGGGCATATCGAGGTCGCGGTGAAGATCCGCGTTTCTCACATAGAAGAGAGCTCCTGTGATCTGATGCAGGAATTTATTTTGAGCAACTTGAAGTTGTTTTAGACTCTTTTTGAAGACGTGAGCAAAGGACACACCCGCGTATGTCATAATAGGACGTACGCAGGTTTTATAGAGATGCAGTTTGTGTCTTAGAGACAGCTTACTGCTTTTGTTGGTTAAGGCGAAGAGACGATATACAACGAATTTTGTCTTGTTCCTAACTGTTGTAATGTGCTGAGAGAAGCTCATTGCACAATCTAAGGTCACCCCTAGGTATTTCACCTCTCGGACTCATGGGATTGGGCTGCCGTAGATCGTACCTTTTTATATTTTTTAATCTGTGCCATTAATGTGTTATAGAAACACCTTCTGTTGAAAAAGATGGCTTTGCTCTTATCGGGGTTCAGTTCGATTCTCCATTTTCTGCACCAATCGCCCAGTGCGTTTGCTGCAGCTTGGAGTCGACTGCAGATTATAATAGGGTGGACGTCTGAGGAATAGATGGTAGTATCATCCGCGTATAGTGCGAGATGAGTACCTGGTAACGAAGGAATGTCACTTACGTAAAGTGAGTATAGGGTCGGGGAGAGCACAGAGCCCTGGGGAACTCCTGCTCTGATAGGTCTGGAAGAGGAGAAAGTACCCTCCACGCGAAAACGAATGGATCTATTTGCAAGAAAATCTTGAACGATGTTGAAAAGTCTTAAGGGCAAACCTGTATGGATAAATTTGATAACTAGTCCATTGTGCCAAACTTTGTCGAAGGCCTTGGCCACATCGAAGAACAGTGCTCCTGCGTAAACAGAGTGCCTGTTCGCCTTTGTGGCCTGATCTAAAATGTGCTCCGTGAGGCGGTGCACCTGCTGAACACTTGAGTGTTTTCTTCAAAAGCCAAACTGCTCGTTTGGAATTAGGTTTTTACTTATCACTGCATCCTTCAGACGGCTGAGGATGATCCGCTCATAGATTTTCCCCATCGCACTGAGGAGACTGATGGATCTATAACTGGATGCCCTATTCCTGGGTTTATTCGGTTTTGGAATACCGATGATTTCTGCCTCTTTCCAAACTTCTGGAAAGGTGCAGGTGAACATTAAAACATTGAAAATAGCCACTAGTAGGCAGATTAACTTAGGAGGCAGGGCTTTAAAAACTTTATTGTTAATGCGGTCAGCGCCTGGCGCTTTTCGAGGTTTGAGATTTTTGATGATGGTTTTCACCTCATCAAAAGTAACGGGAGGGAGTGGATCATCCGTTGATGGTGTGGCGGACAGGTTAGCCGTTTCCTCGTTTACCTTGTTCAGGTGGACGGGACAGGGCGATTGGCAGGGTGCTTGGAGAGAATTGGCTCTCGATGCTATCCGCCATGAATTCGGCCTTTACCGAGTCATCCAACGCTAACTGACCATTAGATTTAACTAATGGGGGCATCAATGCGACATTTTCTTATTTAAGAGCTCTCGCCAGCTTCCAGAAGGCTGTATGCGAGGGCGAGATATCCTCCATCAGATTGTCCCATCGTGACTCCCTCAGCTGAGCCATGCGCTCCTTGACCTCTGTACAGAAGCGGCGCAAGTTGGACCTATTATTGACGGTTCTGTAACGGTCATAGGCCCTCACCGCAGCGTTTTTCTCCCTCAGTAATCGCCGTACATCCCCAGGGAGCTCAAAACGACGATCACTCGACGCCTTGAGCTGCCTCGAAGGCTCCCCGGCAACCACCTTAATGTGAGAGGTAATATGGGAGATGGCTTCTAAGGCCACCTCTTTAGTGTCAATAACGTCTGGCACTTGATCTAAATATTCTGAATTCAGACAATTATTATGCAATACAACTTTACATTAGTTTCAAAATACAAAGTGATCGTTGCGACCGGGGAATGAACCCTGGCCCAAATATTACTTTAATATTTCTTTAAATTTGTTAAGAAAACAACGAAAAGGTAATTCAACCGGGGAATCAAACCCAGAATCATGAATTATGTCTTAAAAATTCCCTTTATGAATTTATTATGAAAAATATTGCTAAGAAAACGACAATACAGTCTGACCTGGGAATCGAACCCAAGACCTTTAAATTATTAATTCGATATTTCTTTAAGATTTAACTAAGCGTTTTATTATAAGATAATTATTGCTTGAAAATTTATCTTTAGAAGCTATTCGTAATTGATAAACTAATAAAATGAAATATTCTTTATAGCCGCGTTGCCAACAGTTTTCTATAAATGAGTGACGTGTTTTGTGAAAGTTCCGATCGTATTCAAAATTAATCGGAGAAAGATGAAACAAGAATAAATAACTTAAATTAAAAATGGGTACCTTAATTAAGTTGTCCAAAAATTTTTTTTTGCCGAATATTCTTCAATGTGAACTACAAGGTAGATAAAATTTTTACACGTTAATATATTTATATTTTGTATTTTTATTAGATAAAAATTGCTAAATAAAAATTACAGTTCGCCCGAACGTGGATATGTAATTTACATGACAAAGCGAAAGCACTTTATAACATAAGTGATATTATCACAGATCATTCTTTGACTGTTTGTGAGGATTCAACACTCATTTGACTTTGAACCACTCTAGAGTTTAGTTTAATTTTAAGTGATTCCTGACAATGGTTTTTCAGAAAATAATTTTTAATATAAACAGAAACCATATGTGGTGTGTGTGTAAAAATAATTATTTTTGCAGGTTTATTAATTTATTGTTATTATCTTTGGTTATTGTCTGTAATTCAAACAAAAATATGGTTATTATATTATAATTTTGCAAAACCTCCGTTTTGTAGTCTTTGCCTCAACCAGTTCAATTTAAAAATTAAAAGGTTTTTAAAAACCATGTAAATATATAAAAAATATTTGCTATATTATGGCTTATTAAAAATATAATATAGGCCTAGATTATGTGGATAGTGATATCCAGTTCAACAATATATATTCATAATTCCCTTTATGTAATGGCATTTTGTATTGATAAATAGTTAATAATTTTTCTTTCAGTGTTTTAAAAAACAAAATTCGTGCAATGTCAACCAGTATTTCTTTATCAGAGTTTCAAAAAGAAAAAGATACTTTTCAAGATGTCTTACCTAGTGTAATTCACTCACTTGTCACAAGTCCGAACCTGTCGGAAATACCTGAGTTTTCAGTGTGGATGAAAAAGGTATAATATATTTTATTATATAAGTGGTGGAGCCATGCTGTAGCTATATTATGGTTGTAGCTCAAATAGGTTCGTTCGACTGGGGAAGAACCACTCTCTCACTGAATACCAGAGTAAAACAGAAGCTCAATGTTTCTATTTTTTGTATGGTGACTGAAAACCGGAAATCTTTTTCACTGGATACAAGGCATTTCATCGTAGATGTCTATGGGCCACAGTATTCACTTACTGTCAGGTGGGCTGTGTGTTAGCTTGTGACCCTTATTCTATAAAAGAAAAACTATATTTTTTGGAATTACAAAAGTATTATTACCAATTTTCACTTCCAACATTTATCTTTTAACAGATATTAGATTACAATTTGGCTGGTGGTAAGAAACACAGAGGGTTAACTACAGTACTTGCTTATGAAATGCTGGAGAAACCAGAGAATATCACAGAGGAATCATTAAGGTTGAGTCGTACAATGGGATGGTGTGTTGAAATGGTAAATAACTACTTGTTTTTTGTTTATTACAAATTAGTAACTAATTCTCCACCTCTTTGTCCTTGATTTCTCCTTTATTGAAATGGCCTGCTTAGTCTTATTATTGCGGTCTTTGTATAATGATTGTACTTGTAATAACATGTATAGCAAAAAAGTGACTAATTTACTTTTAATTTGAGCTTTTCTTTCCATCCAATTAAAAACTGGGTGTCTTCATGGCAAAAGTGGATAGGCTTTTGTTACGTTTATATGGTATGATTTACCATCTAGGAATTCATCACCACTTACCACCAAGTAAGATAGTTAAACACTGCTTGATATTAGATAAGTAGTAATTAAGTGCTCGTAAGTTATTTAAAAAGCAAATTATGGAAAGAAATGGCAATTATCCAAGTTTTATTTGCAATTTTAAGCAAAAATTTGTGTTTGACCATATTATGAGTTGACAAAAAACCATCACTGGATTTTAATATTATTAAGTTATATTTTATACATATACATAAAATACCATCATATAATATTAAAATCTCTTCATATGTTTTAGTAATTCACATATTCTCTTGAATTATTGACGTGAATAGGTCTTTAAATTTATTTCCCACCAGTGCCGGCCTGAGGCAAGTTTTAGGATGGAGCGAGACCCAATTATGGCACCCCCTTGCTTGCCCCTAATATATACCAGTTGTACGTGCACATGCAAGCATGAAACTGGGAAGATCTCGACTACATCTTAAGTGTATGTCTAATTTGTCGATTGAAAACAGCCATGATCGTGGTATTTTAGGCACTGCTCTCCTTACGGTATCTATAGGAGACGTTGATGTAGAATGAAAAAACAAAATTAAAAAAGAATTAAGGTACATTTATTTAAATAAATCATAACAACAATAGACAATAAAACAAAATTAAGTCAACATTCACTAACGAGATCAATAAGCATAATCAACTTTTGAACTGGTGAACGTTATGTTATATGCTTACTAATTAATGTAACATTGTAATAAAACAAACTCTTCCCGCCTTATTCCAAAACACGGACTTAATATAGTACTGGAGTTAGTAATATATTTAAACCATAAACTAAGAAAAACGTTATTACAAAACGAAGATTATCTCTGGTTCAAGGATTATCTATGGTATTAAAGTTAATCTTTCGAGACCCCTAGTTTAGCTATGGTACTAACCTTTCTATATAGTTTGTGGTACTCTATACTAACCTCAATTTCGGTACTTCTTAATTTGAGGTGAGCGTTATTTTCATTTGGTGTTATTAAAATCGTTAAAAATGGATATTAACATGATTGACTTGATGGATTTAGAAGATTTGGACATGCTAGACACCACTCGGCGACCTGATAGACATCGACATCGTGTGAATCCGTTTGAATTGAGTGACGAAGATTTTAGGTATAAGTATAGGTTCTCAAAACGTTTCGGAGAAAAAATAGTGGGTATCTTACGTGAGGATTTAGTGCACGACCCTCGAGGATGCCCATTGAGTCCTGAAATTCAAGTGGTTTGTGCATTACGCAACTGGGCTCGCCATGAAGTAAGTGCTGTTTATAATCTTGGTGGGGTCAATGTACCTAACATTACGCTAGATAAAAAGCCAAATAATACATATTATTGTTTTATTCGTAGATTCAAGACGATACAGCTGATTTACATGGTGTGTCTCAACCAGTAGTAAGTAGGACATGTAAAAAAGTAGCGGAAATTTTGTCACGGAAGCCCTGAGAATTTATTAAAATGCCTACTACTTTAAATGAACAGCAGGAAACCATTAGGAAATTTCGCAGTATTGCTAATTTTCCTACAGTAATTGGCGCAATTGACTGTACTCACATACGAGTAAAGAAAGTGAATGCTGATGGGGGTCAGTTATATATTAATAGAAAAGGATTTTCTTCAATTAATGTACAGGTAATATACAAATATTTTAAATAGCTGTGATTGTCTCTTAATAACTTTACTTTATCATAATAGAAAATAATTTGTTTGACTATCTTATGGTAATAAATATATATTAAAATAAACCAGAAAAACAAAGTACTAATGAGCTCTTATTTTACAGGTGGTTTGTGACGCTGACCTGAAAATCATGGACATTGTAACCAGGTGGCGTGGTAGTGTACATGACTCCAGAATATTCCGAGAATGTAGACTAAAACAGAGGTTTGAGGCTGGTGCATTCTCTGGAATATTACTTGGTGACAGTGGCTATGCTTGTACCCCTTACCTATTTACACCGCTGCTGAACCCCACAACACCACAAGAAGAAAGATATAATAGGAGCCATATCTGTACCAGGAACACAGTGGAAAGATGTTTTGGTTTGTGGAAGCAACGGTTTCGTTGCCTATTAAGAGGTATGTTTGGAGATATTGAAACAGCAAAAAAAACAATTGTTGCATGTGCTGTACTACACAATATGGCCATCGACATGAGAGAAGATGTGTTTCCTGGTGAGAGAGATAGCATTGAACAATATTCATCTGAACCTATAGTACAAAGATATATTGCACCATCAATAAGGGGAAATATTAGAAGAAGACAGTTTATTGAAACTCATTTTCAGTAGGTAAACATTTTTTTTTTACATATTTATATAGCTATTTATAATTAAAATTAATAATTATATTTATAAAATTGTCAATTTTTTTTCAATTGTCTAAAGCTATGTATATATAATTTATTTTATTTTGTTATTCAGAGGCCAATTTTGGCTATAAAATTACATTAAGGATCAATAAATGTATAAGACAATTATAATAATATTTCTTTTTGATTTCAGAGATAATACCCATTTATAAAGGAAAATATTTCTGCAGAGCCGTTGTCAGCTGTCAAAGAATAACGACTACATATTCACCAATATGAAATAAATTCAGGGTAGTATTGTGATAATATTTCATTTATTGAGCAAAATGCTTTTATTTAGGCTATAAATGATTGTGTTTCAGGGAAAGATGCGGGGTACAGCACATTCCACATCAATATGAAGCTATATTATATAAAGATTTAAGTGCTTTAGAGATATGTTTAGATTTTTTAATAAATATCGTCCCTCCTCTACATTCACAGCCGGATTTCCTTTCCAGAGGTGCACGGGTCCACGGGGAGTAGGACTGTATGATGACTAAGTAATTAGGTTTAGTTTTTTTTATTATAGTTTTTTACTATTGTATATTATATTTCACTGTTATGTAAATAAAATGCATATTAATTATAATTATTTATTTTAATTATTAATAAAAGATGTACAAATATTTGCAGCAATTTAGTACCTGAAAATAATTGTTTCATATATGAGGATATTTACAAACATGTATCTGATATAGTCTCAAATATTTAGTTTTTTTATAGGATAATGGTGATAAAACACAGTCTACCACACACACATACACACACACAGTCCATCTGATGTTAAGTAACTGCTGTGGTGCATAGACGTCCACATCTATCCTCGACTACAAATCAAAATGCAGATGCGTTGTCACCCGTGTGGAGTAAGATGGAATGCCTCGTTTCCTGTAAAAGAGGTCTCTCTCATACAAAATTTGTACAAAAATTTATCCAAAATTTGTCAATAAACAAGTTTAAATGTTTTATTAAAGAAAAATTTTATAAAAAGGTTATTATAATATCAAAGAATACATAAATGAGAATATTGGAAATACTGGAATTGAGGTGATCGCCACCATGGTGGTTCTATTAAAATTCATTTAAAAATTGTACAAATAAAATTATTGTTAAGAGAAATATGTTTATAAAAAAGTCCCGCTGGGTTTCTTACTAGTATTTAGTCTTTCAATAAGTATTCTGTAATAATCTATATTTAATAAAAATCATTCTATTCTATTCTCATTCTATAAACTCACCATAATAAACACAGCAGCATTAAGTTGCTATTTAACTTGTGTTTTTCTGACTTTCTAATAAAAATATTTGTAACTCTAATTTTCTAATTTTTAGGTTAGCTATTTTAATATTGTATTTATGTTCCTCTTCCATCATTTCCAGTTGTCTTTTTTTAAAATCTGTGTTACTTTTTACAATTGTTTGGTGTACATCTTCTCTTCTGTAAAATGAAATGGAATACTTAATGTAAGTTTTGTAGTTATTTTAGAAATTTACAAAGTATTCTAGAGTAATAAAAGTGCACTTAACCTTGTACACCAATTAAAGAAATATTTTTTAATTATTTTTAAATCAATTCATATTAAACTTTGCTTTTAATATTTGAAAACATGAAACAATTTTCAGTGTTTAAATACTAATTTTCACATTTTAAAAAGTATGTAATGTATCAGACTATGTAATTTTTTCAACATACCTATTTTGCAAGCTATTTTTCCTGTTTTTAATTTTTGTTATACCCCTAGTAATAATATCTTTATTGTTGGTTATTTTCACCATTTTGGCACTTTCTTCTGTATCTGTAGTTGGATCTATCTCTAAAAATTAATATAAATATAACAGTTTTAGAAAATTAACATTTATAATATTTACAAACTTGTATGCATATGATTGTAACTATAATAATAATATATTTTGCTTTTTAATAAATATTCAATCAGTATTATTTACCTTGCACATATACAACATTGGGTTCTGGATTTTCTACATTTTTAACTATAGCTGTGTCTGTTTTTTCAAAATTAAGGCGAGGCTTAGGGTCAGCAACTTCTTTTGATGTTGTAGCCACAGTCACTGGATCCTAAAATAAATCATTAAAACATTTATTAACATGTTTTCCTGTCACCTGTCATCTCTATTTTGCCCTTTATTGAATCAGGTATTTTCTATGTTGTAGAAATATTATTATGATCCAAGACAAAAGGTAATTTAATAAATTATTAATTATAATACCTAATAGACAAAAATAGAAAATTATAATCGGACTGTGTAGATAATCTAGTAAAATGTGTGTTATGATATTATATAGACCACTATATATGAATTTGTGACATTTCAATTTTGAATATAATTAATTATAAAGAAATTTATGTTAAATTGTTACTAAGTATATTAAATTTTGAATATTCGGAAAATAATTTTGGATTGTAAATTGTATGCTTTAAGAGTAGATTTCAGAGCACTACTTAGGTACTAAAGTAATGGAAAATAAAGTTCTTTAATTTTAATTAAATTTGTAAGACATGTAAGTAATTTTATTTACCACTGCATCACTATCATAATTATTTACTTCAACGATAAAGTCGTGAGGGGCAATGGACATTATTTCCAAGTCCTCAAGAGAAGGTGATGGAGGTTTTCCGCCACCCCCGGTCTTTGATTGTTTCCTCCTATATGTGTATAAGTTTGATTTAGCACACAACTTCGTTCTTTTCCAAGATAATTTCAATTCACCATCTGATCGGCGTTTACCTGTTATCTCATTAAATCTAAAAAAAAATACGAAATCACGTAAACAATACCATACCTATTTGTACACATAACAAATGCGATAAGTACTTACTTATTAGTTATATTCTTCCACTCTTTTATTTTTTGAATATTTACCGATGTTTTTGTCGACTTATTCTCTATTATATGTGCTGATTGTGAAATAAGTGTACGTAATATTTCCTATAATAATAAGAACATTCCTTTTAGTTGAAATAAGGATAATAGGAGGATAAGAGTATTGCTACGTACTGACAAATTTCGATATTTCACTAACTTTTTCTTCAGAACTCCAATTTTCACCCCGTTTTTTCTTTTGTTCCATTATTATATAAATATAACTGTAATAGCAAGTACTTAATTAATTATTAATAATTTAATTTACTTATTATAAGGCTGCAATATAAACTATTTTGAACGTCTCAAATCCCGCGCTCGCGTTACCTCTGTAATTCACTACATTTCACGCTAGAGTTGTTAAACTGAAAACAACTTGATATAATCAAAAGCGCGTCAAAAGTATATGTCGTGCTTGTTCAATAGATTTTAACGTAAACAAATAACAATGTATGATATGTTTTTGTATTGATGGATAATTATTTAAGCATAATTAAATGTGAAAATAATATTAATATTTTATGAAACCGAACGTTGCATTGAATGAAACCTGTATGAACGAATGATAGAGTGTCATTTTTTGTTTTTTATCTGTGAATGATATTTAATATAATACTAACGTTGGTATTAACTGGTCCTCGGGTAGTCTGCGTTTTGTAATAAGCACACGTTTTAGTGCTGGTATTAACTAGAATATTGTAACAAACCTGGACTTCTTACTCCTAAACTTAACCCAGTACTAAAACATTTTTTTGGAATAAGACTGTTCAGGTTTAGCCTACTGGCTCCTAATAATAATATAATTAACTTAATTGAATGTCTGAAAAATAAAAATAATAGCATAACAATAGCAATTAGGACACCTGTATGTCCTTAAACACTCAGTGGGTTAATTAATAATAAACTATTTAAATAGAGAATTTTTCAAATTAAATCGCTGCGTACGCGCTTTTGCATTTACAAATTTTTATATGACCTCCTCATACGATAATGTCTGAGCTATATCATTTTCATTTGACAGCAAGGCTAGATCAGAAAGCTTACCTTCTGCGAGAATCGACCTCAGCTATGTTTTACTTAGCGTAAGCTTGCTAAAACTGCGTTCATCTTCGGCCACCGTAATCGGAATAGTTACAAAAATCCGGAGAACTGTCCAAATAATAGGTCTTTAACTATGAAATTGTCGTTCTGCAGTACTGGTCATTTCAAATCAAAATAATTTTTGTTTGGCTATGAATTCTAATTTCAAATTACTTTTATTTTTAAAACATGGCATCGTTTTTCAAAATTATTCATTTGTTTATTGATAACAGTTATGTTATTATCTTTTTCGTCATCATGGATACGTTAAAATTCGAGTAATTGTGGAAAATGAGTACCGTCGTGGCAGGTGGCAGCAACGCGGCACAAGCGGCGCGCAACATCAATGACGTATACGGAGCGAATACTACAAACTAACGCACCACCTGTTAGTGGTTTGCTCGCTTCCGTTCTGGAAATTTCGACCTGAAAAATTAACTCCGTGATCGTCCGAAAACTTTCGTCGATTTTTTTTTTATAGGATATAGGTGACACACGAGCACACAGTCCACCTGATGGTAAGTGATTGCTGCGGCCCATAGACATCTACATCTATCCTCTATTACAAAACAAAATGTAGATGCGTTGTCACCCGTGAGTACTAAGATGGAATGCCTCATTTCCAGTAAAAAGGGCCTCCGGCCACCTGCACTCACCAAGCGAAACGCAGAGGTAAACCACTACTTCACGCTGGTTTTCTGTGAGGTCGTGGTACCTCCCCGGTTCGAGCCGGCCCATCCGTGCGACAGCAAAAGCTGCCGCGTGGCTCTACCACTGTTAAAGGACAATGATGAATTAAAGATGATTCTGGAAGCTGATGATACTCAATGTACGGTTGAATTAGCAACAGCTCTCCACGTTAGCATCAAAACAATATTGGTCCATTTGCGTCTAATTGGCAAGGTAAAAAAGCTTAACATACCCACGGGCGCCCCACGAACTTAATGATCGCCAGCGCGAAGTACGCATCGAGACGTGCTTTGCACTGCTTAACAGGCACACAAACGAAGAAATTTTTAACCTCATTGTTATATGCAACGAAAAATGGATTCTGTTTGACAATCGCAAGTACTCAGCAAGTTGATTGGATCCTGATTCAGCACCTAAACAATGCCCTAAGCGAAAACTTACCCCTAGAAAAGGGATGGTCACTGTTTGTTGGTCTAACGCTAGTGTGATTTATCACAGCTTCTTACCAATCAGGATGAGCATTACTGCAGATGTGTACAGTGAATAACTGAACACAGTGATGGAAAATCTCACACGTCTCCAACCAGCTTAGGTCAATCGCTCTTCCCCGCTGCTCCTGTACGGCAACACGCGACTTCATACAGCACAACAGACGGTCTCCAAGTTACAAGAGCTGGGTTGGAAGCTCCCGTCATCCGCCGTACTTACCAGACCTTGCGCCTATAGACCTCTACTTTTCCCACAATTTAAATAACTTTTTGGCGGGAATAAAATTCAATATCCGAAAGGCAGTACAAAATAACTTTGAAGAATTTGTTGCCTCCCCCGTTCACCTGATTTTTTCAAGAAGGGCATCAATAAACTGCTACTGCATTAGCAAAGATGGGTGATTACTTTGATTAATAGAAATAAAAAAAAATAGAAAAATACTTACGTTAACTAATTTCATAAAAAACGGCAATTTCATAGGTAAAGACCTAATATTAGGTAACGTATCTTGCCAATTATTTAATACTATATATTATATAAATATTATTAAATAATTTATATGTAATATATATAAATTATTTAATAATAATGAAGGACTGCTTTCGGGTGACCTATATCGATATGTAAAAACTTTTTCAAACACATCATTTCTCTTGAAAACTCCAACCCCGAAATATGGCGATTAACTTCATGCATTCATTTTTCCTTCAGCTTTGAGCATACTTTCTTAAAATTTTCATCAGTCTTATTCAAATACATAGAAGAAACTCTCTATTCTATTCTATTCTATTCTATAAACTCCAAGTCTTATTAACTGTAAAAAGTCGTGTAAAGCATTTCTCTATTTAAGTTTATGGCGGTGTTTTTAAATAAAACTAATTTTACGGATTTTATCGCGTATATTAACTTATTTTTAACTTATTTTTATATTCCCGACGTTTCGGGTGCTTTCCAGCACCCGTGGTCACGGGGGACTGAGTTGTTTGACGTCCTGCTGTCATAGTTAGCCCGGCTACCTTCAGTTTTTTAATATTAATTTTTGGTTCGATTTACGCAGAATGAGCTTACAGTATCTTGAAGTCTAGCAGTGGTATACTTGGGTTTGGATTTGATTTTATTAATTATGGGATCCCAAGCAGATGGCAGCACCCATCCATCTTCTCTATTGAAATTAGGATGTTTTTTAATTTCAATAGCCTCGCGAATCATCCTTGGGAGGAATCGGTGTTCTTTTGCGAGGATTTGTGGTCTATCAAATCTAATGTAATGACGGGGACGATCCTGAACATGTTCACAAACTGCAGACTTCCCGATACGTCGGTGCTTCACGTCAGCTATATGTTCTTTAACGCGGGTTTTAATAGATATTTTTACTGACGTGAAGCACCGACGTATCGGGAAGTCTGCAGTTTGTGAACATGTTCAGGATCGTCCCCGTCATTACATTAGATTTGATAGACCACAAATCCTCTCAAAAGAACACCGATTCCTCCCAAAGATGATTCGCGAGGCTATTGAAATTAAAAAACATCCTAATTTCAATAGAGAAGATGGATGGGTGCTGCCATCTGCTTGGGATCCCATAATTAATAAAATCAAATCCAAACCCAAGTATACCACTGCTAGACTTCAAGATACTGTAAGCTCATTCTGCGTAAATCGAACCAAAAATTAATATTAAAAAACTGAAGGTAGCCGGGCTAACTATGACAGCAGGACGTCAAACAACTCAGTCCCCCGTGACCACGGGTGCTGGAAAGCACCCGAAACGTCGGGAATATAAAAATAAGTTAATATACGCGATAAAATCCGTAAAATTAGTTTTATTTAAAAATGTGTAGTGTTCGCGTAAATATAAGAAATCTTTATGACGGTGTCTAACATTGGATAGAAAACATTTGTTCTGAATAACATTTCGGGATCTGGAATATTTTTGTATTTTATATTCTTTATTTATATTCTTTATATATTTAGAGTCAAAAGTATCCGAATTTGGCATCTTTCAAACATTAAATAATTCATAACTCTTTTTATTTGTATTTTATCAAAGAATACAAAAAAATTGTCCAGTTTAAAAATAACAATTCCTTTCAATTGGAAAAAACCGATTTAAACAATATGGTACCGAGTTGCCCCATGGCAACATGCATTTATATCATCAGCAGAACAAATTGAAGAAAATCGCATGAAAAAATTGAGGTGGAATAGTTTTGCTACTCATGCGTCGATTCCTCCTGGGCTAAAAGAACATTTTCTTCTTTTTTCGTTCGCGGATTCTTTCAAACTCCAATTTTATTTCAGCTTTTTCAACTGTATCTTTAGCTGCAATGAGAGCCTTTGTCAATCATTCGTCTCTATATATATTCTTTTTTGTGCATCAGTTTTGTAGCATCTCATAAATATACCAATGTGCTGTTAAATGGGGAGGAGTTGAGTCTTGTGGATACCACTGTTTTTCTCGGTATTACTATTGACGCGAAACTTCAATGGGGCCCCCATATATCTAAATTAGCAAGCAGACTTAGTTCTGCAGCATATGCTGTAAGAAAGATTAGAAGTCTCACAGATGTTGAGACAGCTAGATTAGTGTATTTTAGTTAATTTCATAGCGTAATGTCTTATGGAATTTTGCTATGGGGTAATGCGACTGATATTGAAGCTATATTTGTTTTGCAACAGAGAGCCGTTCGGGCGATTTACAACCTAAATTGTAAAGAGTCCCTCAGACTAAAATTTAAAGAAATAAACATATTAACTTTGGCATCGCAATATATCTATGAAAATGTAATGTATGTACATAAAAACATAAATAGCTTTAATAAGAATAAGGATGTGCATACTTTAAACACTAGGAACAAACATAAGCTTGTAATACCAGTTACTAGACTCCACAGAATCAGTAACTCATTTATGGGGCAATGTATACGCTTTTACAACAAAATCCCAGAACATATTCAAAGTTTGTCAATAAACAAGTTTAAAAGTTTTATTAAAGAAAAACTGTACAAAAAGGGTTATTATAATATCAAGGAATACATGAATGAAAATAACCCCTGGGAATAAGGTGATCGTCACCATGCTGGTTCTATGAAAAATTATTTAAAAAGTGTATAAACGATATTATGTTTGAAAAAAAAAAGTCCCGCTGGGTTTCTTGCTGGTTCTTCCCAGGACAGAGTTATTTTCCGAACCAGTGGTAGATAAAAAACGACTTTCTATAAGAATTATGTAATAATCGATATTGAATAAAAAAATTATTCTATTCTATTCGATCTGCTTATATGCATGTGCTGACAAGATCAACGTGGAATAAAACGTCGTACCAAATGACTAAAGACAGCAAAAACTCGAAGACAGCAAAAAGTGTCTGCCATTTTTTTTTCTTAATTCTTTATAATCTTAGCTGACGGATAGTCATTATTATTATTTGAATCAAAACACTTTTTTTTTGGGCAATTCTTTTGCGACTTACCTGTATGCGCAGTACCAGATGTACCCAGGTAGGCCAGGCAGACAGTCATATACCTGCTTATTATGAGGACTGATACTATTCAACAAAATTTCATGATGCATCAAACACTTCATGAAAAATGCGTCATGAGATCTCGGACCATTATATTCTACAGAACTACTTTATGAGCATTGCCAAGTGTTGACTGTACAATAACTTTTTATATTGTATACAGCTTTTAAACAGCACTTCTTAACTAAATATAATAAGAGCGCTGCACGACGCAATCATCTTGTTGCCAAATAGATTCCTCTTAATACCTATTTCAGTCATAGATTTTTTGTAATCCTTGGCCCTAACCTTTATAATAAAGTGCATCAAAAATTATTCCTACACTCATTAAATCACTAAATTGAAATGCACTCTGAAAGAATGGCTTTTAAATCAATCGTACACGGAAACTGAATATCTTCTTTATATTCTCAAATAAACTCTCTATTTTACGAGTATACTTCACATATTCTCACTCTCGCACACACACTTCACACACTACTCACTCGCGCACGCACGCACGCACGCATTCCCTGACGCACGCACACACGCACGCAGGCACCCACGCAAGCACGCACGCACGCACCCACGCCACACACGCATACATCCACGCACGCACGCACGCACTCATCCACGTTCCCGCGCACGCACGCACGCACGCACGCAGGCACTCCCACAAGCACGCACCCACGCCCGTACGCACTCACGCAGGCACTCACATAAGCACGCACGCACGCTTTCACACTCGCACGCACGTAAGCACTCACCTACGCAGGCACGCACGCACGCAGGAACTCACACAAGCACGCACGAACGCTTGCACGCACGCACGCACGCACGCACGCATGCCGGCACTCACGCAAACAAGCACGCATGCCTGCACTCATGCACGCACGCACTCACGCACCCACGCACGCACGTAGTCACTCATAAAGCACGCACGCACTGAATATCTTCTTTATATTCTCAAATAAACTCTCTATTTTACGAGTATACTTCACATATTCTCACTCTCGCACACACACTTCACACACTACTCACTCGCGCACGCACGCACGCACGCATTCCCTGACGCACGCACACACGCACGCAGGCACCCACGCAAGCACGCACGCACGCACCCACGCCACACACGCATACATCCACGCACGCACGCACGCACTCATCCACGTTCCCGCGCACGCACGCACGCACGCACGCAGGCACTCCCACAAGCACGCACCCACGCCCGTACGCACTCACGCAGGCACTCACATAAGCACGCACGCACGCTTTCACACTCGCACGCACGTAAGCACTCACCTACGCAGGCACGCACGCACGCAGGAACTCACACAAGCACGCACGAACGCTTGCACGCACGCACGCACGCACGCACGCATGCCGGCACTCACGCAAACAAGCACGCATGCCTGCACTCATGCACGCACGCACTCACGCACCCACGCACGCACGTAGTCACTCATAAAGCACGCACGCACGCTTGCACGTACGGACGCATGCACCACGCACGCACGTATGCACGCAGGCACTCACACAAGCATGCACGCACGCTTGCACGTACACACGCACGCACGCGCACACGCATTACATACCTAACCCTAATATTATTACTGTACTCTATTTTGCCTTAGAATTCTACCGGTCTAATTGTTCTCAGATTCAGTTATTACATAAAATAATTATCTTTATATAACATAAAGACTAATTATATAAAGTAACATAATAAATACAAAAAAATGTGCGGTTAAGTAATTAAATAATATACCACATAAACTAATCAATAAGAGATTAATGTTCATTATGCCGTCATATTTTTGTAATTAAAATTTCATCAAATGTTACTCAACTGAATAACAATCATTTAACAAGTAAGAAATAGTAAATATTTCAAACAGTATCATAATATTATTATCATTATTAAATGCTTGTGCAGAAAGACGTGGTTACGTAAATGGATGCCTACGTAAAACCGATTGTAAAGTACATAAAAAGCAAAATTTAAAAAATTTAAAAACCCACCAGGGATATAAAAGTTGTATTTGAAAAAGGATCAAATAAAAATTTTAAAAACCCCCGACGAAGAGGAAGTAAGCCACAAAAGAAAGAAATAAAAGCGTTTTAAAAAGGATTGATTTCTCGCGAGGGTTGTCATAATAAACAACTTGTAATTATGACTTTCCTTAGTTCTTCCTACCTTTGTGTACCTTTTTGTTTGTCGTAGCGATAAACATATCAACAACATCATATATAGGTATGTACTACCTATTAGGTAATATAATTACAAACCTAAGTAAATCCGTCGGGGCTGCCACACTATGCTCTGAAATGAACTAAAATTTTGCATTTTTATAAGTTTGTGACTAATTGAAATTACGTTGGGTAAGTAAATAAATGTATTTAAATAGAACTAGTTTTACGGATTTTATCGCGTACGAGTACATACTTATATTACCGACGTTTCGAGTACTTTACAGCACCCATGGTCACGGGGGGGGGGGGGGGGGGGGCTGACGTCCCAATGTCATAGTTAACCATGGCTACCTCCAGATTAAAAATTATTAATTTTTGTTCCGATCTACGTAGTATCTTCTCTATCTAATTACAGTATCTTGAAGTCTTGCAGTTGTATGCTTGGGTTGGGATTTAATGTTGTTAATTATGGGATCTCAAGCAGATGGTGGCACCCAACCATCTTCTCTATTGAAATTAGGATGTTTTTTTATTTCAATTTGGTCGTTAATTTTTGATATTTTATTATATGTTTGTTTTTGCATTCATTATATTTATTAGTTTCTTGTTTATTTAACGTTTCGATGCAAACACTATAATCAAATGTCGTTAAGACTGCCTTTAACTCACTGAATGATGTGTCTATGGATTTGTTTATGTCATGTAGATTGGAGCGTTTTTGTTGGATTACCGTTCGTAACAACTTTTTACTTGCCTGATTTAAGATCTTAGCGCTTCATCGAATGTCCTTTTTAGTGGATATTTTGACACACGTAGGAATGAGATTATGGTCTCGGCATCTCTTCAAGAAATTTAAGGCTGTTAGATATCTTGCGCGCTTGGTCATGAGATCTTCTAATCGGCGAATTTTATTAGCAATTACCAGTCCTTACTGGTTTACATGTTACAATGATACTGTAAGTTCATGCAGCGTAGATCGGAACAAAAATTAATCATTTTTAATCTGGAGGTAGCCGTGGTTAACTATGACATTGGGACGTCATAGTCATACACCTCAGTCCTCTTCGTGACCATGGGTGCTGTAAAGTACTCGAAACGTCGGGAATATAAAATACCTAAGTTAATATACGCGATAAAATCCGTAAAACTAGTTTTATTTAAATGTGTAGTGTTCGCGTAAATATAATTAAATAAATTTAATGTTTAGTTGATGTAAATTGCTATATCTCTCAGATTTTTTATATTGAAATTGGAAAGAATTTAGGAATTTAAGAAGATTTTAAAGTGTACCTTCTTAGCTAGACCAAAACCCTATTTAGTATTACTTTGATGATTCCACTTCTTTGTTGTACGCTTACCCAACGATGAAGCAAACCTTTCCATTCGATCCAATCAATTTGTACAAAATTATGGCAGGCCTCTGTCCCTCTTGCTACCTGCGTGAAATGATTACCTACAATCATTGAGTTATACAAGTAAATCAATGCCTACAATTGTGAGGCGCCCCCGGAATATGACGCAGTCGCGGTTGGCGCGTTCCAGGCGATCTATCTAATCTACTTATTGAAATAGGTACTTATTGAAATAGGTACCTACTCGGCGAAATAGTTTTTGTTTAATGTTTAGTACATTTAACTGTAGGATAAAATAGTTGAAAAAGTTTTAATGTAATTTAAGAATAATATATATGTATATTTAAGAATAATATTTTTTTTGTATATTACCGACGTTTTGCCATTATAATTTATCTTTTTGATAAATTATAATGGCAAAACGTCGTTTCTACTATTTATTATCGTTGCGTGGATGAATGTTTAATGAGCAAACAAATGGATTCAGATATATCAATTTTCAAGTTAGCGAAGGATAATAATGAAAGGTGAATATATTCTTTTTTTGTTAGATAGGTACTTATAGCGAAAAAAGAGTTAAGTAATAATTTAACTACAGAAGTAATACCTACATAAGTAGGTCATCGATTTATATATTACACAACTCAATGAAGTAGGTACTTTATTACAAAACTTAGTTGAAATTTACCTCACTATTCAAGTACTTACTTAAGGTACGTTGGGGTAATACCGAACGGATTTTCGAATAGTTGGAAGAGTCTGCCAAAAACTTTAATTTCTCGACATTCGTATACGTCAGATTTATGGAACATGGAGCAAACCGTTAATCGTTAAACGTAGTTTAGCTCTGAGAATATTTTGCTTGTGTAAACTCAACGGTTTCTGCTTTAAAGGTGTGCGAAAACTAGACATACTTTTTTATATGCATAATGAAAAATTGGCCATTAAGGGGTAAGACCGGACTTAAATTTAAAACCACTTCTACTGCTTAGAGAAAAAAGTTTATAAAAGAGATTTGTCCTATCTTTAACGCTCAAAAACATATTTCAATATGATCTATAAATTACTAGAAACATAAATGTTCCAAACGATTTTCTCTTTTTTTGTTTCTTGCCATCCGATCTTATCCCTGATATAAAGAAATTGTAATTTTATGTTTCTCAAACTTTGTTATGACATAAGATGGAATTACTCAATATAAGAGAAAGATCGGATGCATTTGATTTTATATGGAAAAAAAAAAAACAGTAAGGACTGGCGAAATGCCCTGGGATAATGCAGGAGTTAAGGAAGATATAAATATTTTAACAAAGCGGCATTTATTATTATAAATTATTTTTTAAATAATTATTATAAATTACATTTTGATTTGTAATAGAGGATAGATATAGATGTCTATGGGCCGCAGCAATCACTTAACATCAGGTGGACTGTGTGCTCCTTTGTCACCCTTATCCTATAAAAAAAATGTATTTAATGTGTATTTAAAAGTAATAAAACCATCGTATTGTTTTATTACTTTTAAATATACAGACTTGCTAACGAGACTGAGTCCCATAGTCACTTGAGTAATCAACGAAAAAATATACACGACCAATGAAAGTTTAACAACCACTGCCATATTTGTAACAGGCAAAGATCGGATAATATTCATCCGATCTTCACTCACGAGGGGAAACATCGGATCTCGGCCTACAGCGATCTTACCCTTGCATGGACCAGCTTTATTTAGCTATAACTTCATAAAAATTAGTATCCACACAAAATAATAACAAAAGAAGCCATATTCTCGCTAAAAATCGTAAATAAAAGTGATAGGGAAAGATCGGATGGACAAAAATAATACAAAAATTACATTGTTTTATAAAATGCCACGCAGCATAGGTCCCACTTGCCGGAGTGACTGGCGCGAACTGAGGGTCGGGGCAGGATGAAATGGCGTCGTGTAGCATATTGTTAGCTTTTCAAAATATAGCATAATTCGCCGGGAATTTGAATCCTACGGTCTTGCCCCATCACCGATCTTACCCCAACGTACCTTAATTAGTTTGAGCTGCAGATGCTCCTTTCGATTGTTTAAGTCGGTCGTTCGGACACAGCGCGTAATCAACAGATTCGTTAGAAAACCTATTCTTCAAATAAAATAAATATCAAATTGCAAACTTCTAAACAATCTTCGTTCCCGAAACACTTTTGTGGTATGGAATTTAGATCATTTAGAAAAAGTGATGCATTTGCTCGTAAACCGATGGTAGACGTTCTGAGCCTGTTCATGCAAAAAATAAAATAAACAGGTGAAAGAGATTCACAGACAGGCAAATTAGCTCAAAATTAGGATACCTTCTCTGGCATCATTTTTAAACTCATTACTTTCTCCAAGTACTTTCCTATTTGATATATTTATTAGGTACAAGTAGTTGTGCTATCTTTTAGGAATAGAGCACCTATTTAGAAAAAAACATAGCTATATGTAGCAAATATGTTTCAATGTATTAATTCATTTAATAGCTATGAAATCATATAATAATAATAATAATTGACGCCCAATTTAATGGATGATGGAAAATAATAGAGCGCGCATAGGGCCGCTGCCTGGGGGTCGCCGGGGCGCGTCTGTAGCTGGCGCTGGACGTGACAGCATGCGAGCCGCCAGCCGAGCGCGAGGTGCTGCACGACCACCTAGCAGCCCCTCGCGTCCATCATCCCCACCAGATGGCTTGGTGTCGGCGGGGTCCTCTCGGACTCGGCAAGCGGCACCCGCCGCTGGTGGAGTACGCCGCATGCGTTGGACAAAAAATATGAACATAAACGCATTGCGGGCGTACTATAGGGCGAAAGGGGAAGAAACTGGAGGGATAGCGTATCGGGCTCGGATGCATCGCTTTTTTGCTGAGCTTGAGCTGTCAGTTCCCGTCACGGAGCAAAACCTGGCAGACCGAGTTCGGTACATCATACGCTCGAAAATATTTGATGATGCCGAACTCGAACGACTACGACGTGAGGCTATTCCCTCATCGAATGTACCGGCTATAGCTGGGGATGCGGCTCTTCAGGCCACAGACGAGCAGCCACATATAGAGGGCGCCATGGATCTCCCTGCTCTGGTTGATTCAGGCGATGATGGAATGGTCACCCAAGAACTAGAGCAGATGAGGAGTAAATTGGAGGAGGCGATTGTGGAAACGCGCAGTACACCTCTCGAAAATCGACCGCGACTCCCGCGCATACCCCTAAGCAAGCGGAATCGGGCTGTCGTGAGGGCTCTCAACCCAATGCTGGTGACCTATTTGGAAGTCAGCCGGGACCTTTGCGAGACGGACTCAATTCTTTTTGGCGCCGCACTGGCAGTTTGCCGTATTGTTGGCGCCAAACTTCCCACGGCTGGACGCGCTACTAGACAAAGTAGCGCCACCCCAGCCTGGAGACTAAGGATTGAGGACCGTATCGTAAAGGCAAGGGCCCTCATCGGCAGGCTGATAAGCTTCAGGTCGGGCAATAATAGGCCGCGAATTGTGCGCACCGTCAGGATGGCGTTTGCTGGGACAAATATCAGTTTGACCCAGCCGGATATAACGCAAAAACTGACGGAGCGCATAGACGACCTGAAGCAGAGAATCGCTGCTTGGGGGAAGCGGATGCGGCGATATACCGAGAGGTCTAGAATCGTCTCTTCCAGAGTGATCAGAAGAGGCTCTATGAATCTTTGGAGCGACCAATGGTACGTGGAATGGGCCCAGCACCGAATCAGGCCGACACTACCGCATTCTGGCGCGGCCTGTGGTCAGAGCCCGTAAACCACAGCGAGGGCCCTTGGACGGAAGTTGTGGCGAGGCAGTGTGCAAATATTACGCCCATGGACCCCGTCATTATAACGCCGGATGACGTAGCTGAGGCGGTCCGTAGGGCCTCGAACTGGAAATGTCCGGGACTCGACAGACTGCATCACTACTAGCTGAAGGGGTTCGTGGTGTGTCACGCTGTCACGCAAGAGGCTCTCGACCAAAAGTCGCTCCCTAACCTCTTCACTACTGGGATCACTCATTTGGTTCCTAAAGACCGGGATTCCACAGACCCGAGCAAATACCGCCACCCCAAAACGTGTCTATCTACTATATACAAGACACTTACATCCATTTTGAGCGCGAGAATCACTCGTCACCTGAACTCAAATCAGGTGATGTCGCGCGCTCAAAATGGATGTCGCGGCGGTGGCCGTGGAACCAAGGAACCACTCCTCATTGACGCGGTCATTGGCAAGGTGATTAAACGCAACCGTCGGAACCTCTCCGCCGCCTGGATAGACTACAAAAAGGCTTTCGACTCGGTGCCTCATACATGGCTTAAGAGGGTCCTCGGGCTGTACAAGTTTGAATGTACGGTTCGAGACTTCCTCGGGCAGTGTATGGGGCAGTGGAGTACGATCTTTGTCATCTAGGCCAGCGAATGACGGCTGCGGAGAACCACATAAGGATAAGAAGAGGTATCTTCCAGGGCGATTGTTTGAGTCCAATCTGGTTCTGCCTCTCTCTGAACCCTCTCAGTACCTTACTGGAGGGCTCCGGGAGGGGATTTCAGCTTCGGAAAGGAGGTACAAAAGTGACCCACCTTTTCTATATGGATGATCTTAAGTTATTCGCATCCAGTCGCTCCCATCTTATGGAATTGCTAAACATCACTTATGATTTTAGCAATTCTATTGGAATGGAGCTGGGGACGGATAAGTGTGCGATCCTCCATGTCGAAAGGGGAAGGGTTGCTAACTCTGAGGGCATAGACTTATCTATGCCCATCAGCATAAGGACCCTTTCCGAGGCTGAAACATACCGATACCTGGGTATGTCACAGAACATCGGTGTCGATGAGGCGGGTATGAAACAGTCAGTTTGCGATGTGTTTTATACACGCTTGACAAAAGTACTTAACAGTCTTTTGTCGGGCGTTAATTAGACACACACATATAACGGTTGGATCATGCCTGTTCTCATGTATACATTTGGCATACTCAGGTGGACTCAGACCGAACTGAACGCTCTGGATAGAAAAGTCCGCACTATTATGACGTCCCACAGGATGCATCATCCGAGATCATCGGTAATGAGGCTGTACTTGCCGTGGAAACATGGTGGGCGCGGCTTTTTAAGCGCGCTTACCATGCATAATCGCGAAGTGTGCAGCCTCCATAATTACTTTCTGACGAGAGCGGATGATCCATTCTATAGAGACGTTATTTTTTGTGATAAAGGACTTACCCCTCTATCTTTAGCCAACGAGCAATGGCAAGACCCGGCAGTACAGAGCATTTCCGACCGGGAGACCGTATGGAAGGAGAAGGAGCTCCACGGGAGGTTCTACAAGGCTCTACATGACCCTTTCGTGGACACAGTTGCCTCCCTCCACTGGCTACGTTTTGGTGACCTCTTCGGGGAAGCCGAGGGTTTTGTCTGTGCAATACAGGATCAGGTTATTAAGACCAACAACTATCGGAGATGCATCCTAAGGGATGGCACCGTCCCCATTTGCCGAGCTTGTCGCCATTCCGGTGAATCAGTTAGGCATGCCATCTCCGGTTGTTCGGCACTTTCTAAGTCTGAGTACTTGCATAGGCACAACCTAGTAGCCAGGATTGTACACCAGGAGCTCGCTCTGAAATACGGTCTCGTGGATCGGAAACTGCCTTATTATAAGTACATGCCGGAAGCCGTGCTCGAAAATGACCGCGCCAGGCTCTACTGGGACCGGGCCATAATCACAGACAGGACCATTCTTGCGAATAAGTCTGATTTTGTGCTGATGGACCGGGCACAGTCAAGGATATTTTTGGTCAACATTACCATTCCGTATGACGAGAACCTCGTGAAAGTCGAAACAGATAAGCGAACAAAATATCTGGACCTGGCTCACGAGGTGAACGACATGTGGGGTGGACTGCCGGCCGAAATTATACCTGTAGTCGTTTCTGCGAACGGGTTAATCCCAGTCAGCCTCTCGGGTCATCTGAGGCGACTGGGACTCCGTGACGGACCGCTCCTAGCTCAAATGCAGAAGGCGATGCTCCTCGATACCGCCCGCATCGTCCGCCGGTTTCTTTCCCTTTCCCCCTAACCCTCGGCCGTTTGGTCTCCCCTGCCGAGGGCTACCATCTGGTTGGGTTTTTATTTATTTATGTATTTTTTATGTATTTATTTTATTTTGTTGATATTTATGTATGTTTATCATTTTCATTTACAATTATATATTTATACAGCCCAACCAGATGAGTAAACTATATAGATGCCCCAAATAATAATAAATCTTCATGAAATCATACAAAACTCGGCGATTTAGGTACCTTAATTTATAGCCCTCATGGCTTAACAAGTTTTTAAAACAGACCTTTAAAAGAATCTTTAAAACCACTTTTAGCGGTATACCATCTTGTAAACGATAGTTATAAATAACCCAGACCGGCAAGGTCGCCAATCCCCTTGCCGCATGGCGACTTTTCTTCCTACAATGATAGAAGCCCATGACTAGCATTGAACTATTACGGGCTGATAAGGGATGTAAAGAATCATATCCGCCATTTTGATATCATCTTAATGGGAGGTTATCCCAGAC
Source organism: Parnassius mnemosyne (assembly GCA_963668995.1). Lineage (NCBI taxonomy): Eukaryota > Metazoa > Arthropoda > Insecta > Lepidoptera > Papilionidae > Parnassius > Parnassius mnemosyne. Next base: position 23,397,928 of record CAVLGL010000068.1, read on the forward strand.
CTGTGGGCAATTATAACGCTTTCCTAGCTCACGCCATTTAGCGCGATGCACAACGTATTTATTCACAATTCACCGCAAACCGTAGGTGCTCTATGGGGACTCCGTGAGGTAAAAACACGCCACAGTTTAAATATTATAGTAGATCAATTGAATCGAATACTATACTAAAGAAGAAAAGTATCAATTCAATTAGAATTGATACTTTTCCTCTTTAGTAGGATTTCCTTATTTCGTCAGATTTACATTTTATTATTTAGTACTTTACTTTTATTATTACATAAAATGTACATATTGTATGAAATTATTCCACTTCTGATGTTAGAAATTATTCTCAAAAGTATTTAAATAAAATAATACTACTCGGTAACAAACCCTGCTTGCTATCAGCACCCAATTACACAATAACACCAAAGTATGCAAACCAACAGCATCACTATCCATCTCAATAAGACAGGGTTGCCTCGCAGCAACACGACCTTCCTTGCCTACACTAGTAGAATACCCCAACCGGCATAATAACGACAGTAGGTCTCTTAGAATAACAGACTGGTGCCTCTTAGTCGCCTATGCGGTACTTTATACTGCTAAAAGAAGTGGGAGTGGCTCTACGTTAGCACAACGTGTCGTCAGAGTAAAGTCATAGACACTACGTTCGCATAACTTAACACAAGTGGTAAAGTTAAAAATTTAGGACAAACGGCTACAATATAAATAAAATGATAATTAAAAGTCAATTAAATTCACATTATTAAGAATAACTTAAAAACTACTGATCAGACCATGATCAAATTTATATGAGACCACATAAAAAGCAGCAGCTTTCAAATAAAAAAAAAATTATCAAAACCGTCTCGCCAAGAAAAAAGTTCTGAGGTAACAGACATCACACATAAAAACACAGTCGAAGGGAGAACCTCCTCCTATTTTGAAGTCGGTCAAAATACCTGATTAAGTCATAGGCATTAAATTAGCATAACTTAACAAAATAATAACTAATTAAGTGATAGGCGCAACGCTAACATAACATCTACGTATGTCATAGGCACGACCTGAGCATAACATAAGCTAGACGTGACAGAGGCACGACTTTAGCTTGTCCGCCTTCTACTTTTAAGAAAGAGGCACATCGTTATCGTATCTCAATATTACTCTTTCACAGAGGAAGTACTATGTTAGCTACTTCTGACACAACATGTGTCACTACTCATCCTCAAAGTAAGCATGGGGCAAGTACATACCTCGTGTGGAGGCTAAATTAACGTTACTGGCTTAATGTAACTTTCCCGTCTCGGCCCTTTGTGGCCATGAAACGATAAACTCTCGTTTTTAAATCTTTAGCATTTTTTATTCAACAGCACACAATGAGTGAGCTCTTGAATACATTTCATACAGACTAATCGTTATATCGATAACCGCCGATCGCCTCATCTCATCGCATCATTTAGATGCAGTTTTCTGTAGTCACAAACCCTTTACAGAGAACTGCATCTAAATCCGTTAAACCGTTTTGGAGGTAAATGGGGACACTCATTTGCACAAATGTGCTTATTGCAGCGCCCCCTGGTAGGCTAACACATGTTTGAAATACACAAACACACGCACGCACGCACGCATGCGTGCCATAGTACATGAAAATGTACCAAAAAGCACATTTCTTCAAAGCGCCATGACTACATGAAAGTATGTAAGATAGAACTTTAAGAGATGTTAGAAGAATTAACCCACATAAGACACTGCTTTTTGTAAAGAATTTTGAAAAAGTTGCGTGTTTATATTTCTTCGGGGTCACCACTTCACCCATGAATGGAAAAGATCTCTCGCCGGGCAAGGTTTTAAGTCTGGAGAGCGGCTAATGCTCCATGCATAGAATTATTACGCATAGAATACTAGTACGCGCACCGAAAGTGAAGCAAGTAAAAGTAACGCGAAACCGCGTAAGTTGACTCAGCGACGCGTCAGTGCGCAACATCACGTCTTACGGAGAAGAGCTCGCGAAAAATTGTAAAAATTACCGTTTGTGTTATAAAATATTGTCACAACGGTGATGATAAACATAAAAGAAGTGATGGTATTACATTTCACATATAAGTTTATACATTTAATTCATTATAAGTACGTAAAACTAAAAAAAATACTTACCTAAGCTCTCATAACACAAATGTTGCTAGTTGTGGGGAAAAAATCACAATTTTCTTTTAAAAATAATTATTTTCTATTTGTGTTTAAAACGTTTAATCGCAACGCTCTGTATAAAACTCAAATGTTTATATATGGATACCTACTTCTCTAAGTGTTAACATTATATTAACAATGGGTGCCTATTTAAAACTAATACGGAGTGATCAGCGATTCGTCGACGCCATTTTAACGCAATTATTTTATTTTAATTGCTTTGTTTATTGACTAAGGCTACGTTTTAGAGTATAGAATAAAAACTTTTTTATTTACAACATCAAGAGATTATTAATAAGAACTGGTTTGTAAACAACCAGATGTCACTTTACACCCAAACATAACCAGATGTTACGTTAGACTCAAACATAGCCTATTTTAACCGACTCCCAAAAAGAAAGGTTATCGATATGTATGTACACTGATTTCTAAGCTTGATCAATTTGTATATACATGCTAAAGTTTTAGTGGTTGTTGTCCCGCAGCCAAATTATACTGTCTCGATAGTTGAGTCAATTTATTAAATTAAAAAATATTACAATTAAAAAAGGGTAGATTTACAATAGTAATACCTCACAAGCTATTCGGGCGTCCAAACTAGTTTATGTCACTACGCTTGGGAGTTCATGTTATGAACATTTATTAGTGGCCCTTCACTGTGTAGGAAGCGCGCGGTAGCGCGTGCGATAGACGTAACACTACATTACGTGCAGCGAATTTTTTTTTTTCAGACTTTATCATAGTAGTTCGGTATAAGCTAGCCTGCACGCCCGACCTTGCTTACTTTACTTATACTTGCGAGATATTGCTATTGGTTTGAGATCGCATTCGAGTTTTGTTTTCTCGATTGCAAATCTGCCTTTTTTACATCCTAATAATTTTTATTTTAATAAATCTATTGTACTATTAAGGCAAAATCATTTTACTTCAGGAAAACAACCATTAAAATTTCAGCGTGTATATTGGATCAATCTTTGTGTATATCCTTTCAAATAAAAAAAATCTAAATCGGTTTAGAAATTGTAGAATTCTGAGGTAAAAAACATTAAAAAATACACCGAATTGATAAACTCCTCCATTTATGAAGTCGGTTAAAATTAAACATTACACGATGTGCTTATTGTATTCGAGCAAATTAATTGTGTTTAATAATATTCTTAAATTTTATTACGTCTGCATTTTTGTACCATTAATATATGTATAATAAAGTTATATTAGTACCATCATTATCGTGTTTATTTTATTCCGTTTTATATTTTCATAAGATACATCTTCGTATGTAATACGTAATCTTTATTATATCGATTTTTTAAATTAATCAAAAAATAGTGATTTGATGAATTTGATTGCAAACGCCAGAAACTGGTATCACTGAATGGCGTGTATGTGTGCGTGTGACGAGCGTAGGCACATTCGACTCGCGACCACTAACATAATGACCTTGCGTCATTTTAACGCTCGTGTTTTGTACTGGACTGCGTTTCTATGCGTAATAATTCTATGGCTCCATGTGTTATTACGGAACTGTTCTAATAAATAATCTAATAATGCTGCTTATAGCAGAGTCGTTTAGAAAATTTTAATAGTATTATTTATGCTTGTGACGCGACAACAGCGCCTCTACAGTAGTACTACAAGCATAGGAAATAAAAGGTAATGGTTGTTTTTCAGAACTGCATGTTTTTGTGTATCTGACGCTGCATTCAATCTTTTTAACCGACTTCAAAAAGAAAGAGGTTCTCAATTCGAGTGTATTTTTGTATGTATGTTACGCGATATCTCGCTGTTTTTGATCCAATTTTGATGACTCTTTTTTTATTAAATACGTTATACTTCAAGGGTGGTTGCATATAAATTTGGAGAAAAAATTTCACCCCTAAGGGTAGCAAATAAATAACTTCTTTTTTAGCTATTTCAAGTCGTTCTTTACTTTTTATTAGAAATTAATAATTATTGCATAATACGTTACATCAGACACTTGTTTGTGCATACACTTGTAGTACTTTAATATGACTTGCGTAGTTGATAACTTTCGGTAATATACGAAAGCTTACGCTATGCCTGAATCGGACGAGAAAAAAAACTATTTTATTGTTGACAGTTACAGGCGTATTTTTTAATGGCGGACGATATAATGGATGGATCTACGACCCGTAGGGGTGTACCTTGTTGGTACCGACTTCCAGAAGTTGGTCTTGGCGCCATTAATGACACTACCCTTGTATACACCTCTATGATGGAAATATTGAAAACACATTTTGGTGACAAGAAACAATATACTAATATAGTAAACTTATTTAATGAAGTAAGTTACTCTTGTTTTCTTAAAAAAAATATATCATTTTTTGTTCTAAATGCTTGTAATTCTAAGTATATCTTTAACCTACAAAAACTATGTTATTCACTATTGTTATATAATTTTTATTTTTCGTTAAATATTTAATTAGAATAATAATGATTTTTTCAGACACTGCTATTTGCGTCCCTAGGGCAACACTTAGACCTCACAATGTCACAGCGAAAAAAGAACGATTACAGTCTGTTTACGGTAGAACGTTACAATGCTATTGTTAAATACAAGACTGCTAATTATACATTTAAATTACCCGTTTGCTTGGCGATGCTTTTAGCTAACAATACAGACGCGCAGAGCCACAAAAGAGCTGAAGAGATAAGTTTAGAAATCGGCTATCTCTTTCAAATCCAAGTAAGGATGCTTTTATTATAGTTTTTATCATACTAAAAAGATCTTGCCACTGACCTTTTTCAGCTGAAAGTCAAAATCTGTTGAATATAAGTAGGTATTATATCTCTTGATCAATGGCGTAGCGTGCCTTAGCCGGGCCCTATATCAAAATTTATTGGGCGGCCCAAATGAAGGGTAAAGATTTTTCACAAAAGCAACAAAAACGCTCGCATTGATTTAAATAATTATATATTGAGTATGTCTTACCAGGTCGTCACTCCATCTAGTGGTGGGACGCCCTACACTTCGCCTGCCGGTACGAGGCTGCCCCTCGAGAACCTTACTTCACCATCGGTTTTTTTTTTATAGGACAAGGGTGACACACGAGCACACAGTCCACCAGATGGTAAGTGGTTTCTGCGGCCCATAGACATCTACATACATCCTCTCTTACAAATCAAAATGTAGATGCGTTGTCACCCGTGAGGACTAAGATGGAATGCCTCATTTCCAGTAAAAAGGGCCTCCGGCCACCTGCACTCACCAAACGAGACGCAGAGGTAAACTTCTACTTCACGCTGGTTGTCGGTTCTTCGAGTTATATGGCCAGCCCATTGCCACTTCAGTATCCTAATTCTTTGGGCTATGTTGGTTACTGTGGTTCTACTGGGGATATCCTAGTTTTTAAGTCTGTCACGCAGAGAAACGCCGAGCATAGCAATCTCCATAGTAGTGAGTGACTTTGAGCTTCCTCATACGGCCAGCAGTGAAGGAACACGTCTCAGATCCATAGGTTATCACTCTATGATGACATGACATGATATGATATTGAGTATAAGCTATTCATCATCATCATTATTATTACAGCCCTTCACTATTCCACTGCTGAACATAGGCCTCCCCCAAGGAATTCCACCTTTAATGTTAATTCCTACCTATCCTTTCCAGTCCAGTAGCTTGAAAACTGACAGACTGAGACCCGCCGCATGCATTTGGAGATCTGTCTGTTCAGTTGATTTTATGCTGTCAAATCTGGTGAAGTCTGCGGTTTCATTTCGCGTCTAACAGCCATGAGATTAAGAGTGAAATCGGAGTTTTTGTGTTTTTTAGCGACGGGTCTTGCAGAACTTAGCTCCGAACAAACGGACAGTTTCCACGAGCTTGTTATTCATATCGTCCATTCCATTTGCAGTGTTCTAGGCATTGAAAACGGTTTTGTAATTAGAGCTGAAAGTTTTCGAGACTGGATTATAGCACGAGGGGGATGCAGCGTTGACTTCATTAGACGTGACCTCTTCAACTTAACGTTTAGGTTCAGTGTGTCTCTAACCATTCGGTGATCGCTATCAGTTTTCACCCTCACGATCACTGAGACATCACTGAATATTTGCTGTCATAATGAAGTCAAAGTCAAACTCATGTTTTGTCGAGCCGTCGGGGCGACCCGGTTCAGCCGTTTCATTGTAACTTTCATCATGGGGGATGTTTGCCATAGTTGAGAAGTGGGTTGGCAACCACAGTTTTTTTTATTGTACTGATGCTATTATCATGAAGATGCTGCTGCTTATACCCGCCTGTTTCCCACTGTCGCCTCTTACGACACCCACGGGAAGATATGGGATAGTGGATATTCTTAACTGCCACTACGCGGCACTGTAAGGTATTACTTACAATTAATACTCCTAGAAACTACACAAGCCAAAAATTCAAACTTCAACAAAACGAACTTATTTATTACTAGCTGTGCCCGCGGCGTAGCTCGCGAATATAGGTTTAACTTAAAGAATTTGACGTTTAGGGTAAGAGAATATTAAACGATTTATATCATTACTGTATGAATAAGTGGTAACAAAATAAATCGATATGCTCAAAGTTCTAAGTCGTTTATGATAGAGCTTCTGTGTAAACGACGATAGAAGTAGACTTAGCCGGGGCGTACAGAAAAAGGTTACGGGGACTACTAACGCGGGAAAAAGCAACATAGAGTTGGCCATGTGCAAAACAATCAGTACTGAGGTCCACTCCTGCAACGCGTAAAATTTGACCTTGCGCTTTATTTACGATCGTCGCATAACACACGCTGAGTGGCAAACACACTTAAAATAGGGATGTTAGATGATCATCGATGTTAAAAATTAAAACTTCGATGTTTTAACATCGATGTTGACATATGTCAAACATCGAAACATCGACGTCAATGAACCCATAATCGATAATTGGGAACTTGCAAACAATGCGAAATCAATATCAACTAAATCTTGCATCTGCTCTGAAGACTAAAAATCTTGAATAATTCAGAATTTCTGAACGCATCGTTAACCTAAAAAAATGTCAGTATCTTGAGTCAAACTTAATTGTCAAGTGTCTCCTGTAATGTCACAATGGTCACTGCTTTCGCTTTATTTTGTAGTGTCGTTGTCGGTTGTCGCATAATAACTATTCTACATAAATTGATATTCAAGTTAATTGTTACTTTTCCCTTGCTGTGTATACCCACATAATTTTGAAACAATGTGTAAGTATCTACACATATATAAAAACCATCGATAATGGTCAACATCGATGTTTTGAGTAGCCTAAACATCGAACATCGATGTTGAGCTATCGATGCCAACATCGATGTTATTATCGCTATCTTAAAACTGAAGCCTGAGCCGTTGTAGCTCACATCGTTAGCGCTCGGTGTAAGCTTCACAGTACTCGAGCAACCCGGGTTCGATCCCCGCCGGCACCAATGAAATTGTTAATTGCAAATTTTAAGTGCTGATTTACCACGTGCTCGGCGGTGAAGGAAAACATCGTGAGGAAACCTGCATGTCTGAGAAATAAAAAAAAATATTTTGATGACATGTGAAGTTCGCCAACACGTATTGGGGCAGCGCGGTGGACATTTCCTTGCCCTAAAACCCTCTCAGAAATGAGAGGAGGCCTGTGCCCAGCAGTGGGACGTAAATAGGCTGCAACTTTACTTTACTTAAAACTGAAAGGAAAGTTATTTGGTATTAGAGGGATTCTGGGTATAAAACAATATCACTATCATGATATTTATTGCAATTTCGCTACTTTTACTTTTAGTCGAGTTTTGTTGAATAATTGAATATTTCAATATCTCTTTTTCCTGGTTTTTGTTTCTGTTGATTTTTGTGACGTGTTGTTAGCCAGTAGCCTACACGGCTCTTACAGGCAGGCATAGATTACCGTATATATACCTTACTGGCTTGCAACTTCATCAGACTCATGTTCATAAATTGTTTCAGTGAGTCTTAATACGATTCACCGGCGAAAAATCTTAACACCGCAATTCAGAAAAGGTTGTAATTTGTACAACGCCATCTATTACGTTCTTTGTGAGAAAACATCCTTTTTTAATTTAAGGAAAACATATGTTTTACTGTGTTTTAAGTACTATAATAGAACGATACGAAATATATTATAATAGAACGTTTTTTTTACACACGAATCTTTTTATTACTATTTCTGAGATTTTGTGGCGCCATTAAACAAATTCGAACCTACATTTCAAAATAATAATCATAACTTTCGATAGAATTAACCAATTTCAATAAAACAAAGATTAAATGAACTTGATAATACGCTTTATGATTTTCTTAAGGATTTCATTGAAAAAAAGATGTTTACTCAAAACGTCATGCGTCCATAAACAAACAGACAGACCGTCAGATAGTACAATTCTAAAAATTATAAAAATGTACTTATTTAATGATTACAGTCCCTATAATGATTTTAGTCACAAATTAATATACTATACAATATTCAGAAACAGATACAACATGTTATTACCATTTTTATTATATGTATAAATTTAAAGAGAGATGGCGCTGTTAACATCAATTCTAAAAATAAGAGATTAATTGACACATTTGATACAATAAAAAACATAAAAGAACTTATAAATCAGTGCCTGCATAGTAAGCAAAAAATAAAGTTTGATCCTCGCCGAAAAACGAAATTGTTAATAGCTCTTAAAATTTGATTTACCACATAGAGTACTCGGCGGTAAAAAAATAAAAAATAAATGAGATTGTCAACACGCAGTAGGGCAGCGTGTCGTTAATATAAAGGTTAGAAGCAAATATGAAACTCATCTACAGGAAAAAATTTTTCATTTTCACACCACCATCTATCGATGAAATTGGTTAACTATTGTACTTTAATTTAGTTTAGATAATAAGGTTAATATATTTTGTATATATTTATTACGTTCTTTATGTAATACTTTTGTTTACTGCGTTTTAGATATAATTATATCATTATAGAACATTATTTTACATCATTTAATTATGATTTATAATATGATATTAATTTTAAAATGTACTTGATGACTTATCCAACGCCACTATTGAACAAATTCGTACCTATACTTAGTACCCATACTTCAAAATATTTGTCATAAGTTTTGATGGAATTAGCCAATTTTAATGAAATAAAGACTAAATGTAACCTGAATATACACTTAATAATTTCCTTAACTATTCTTATGATATAAATTAGAACTTTATACGTGATACGTTAACAAACAAACAGACAGACAGACAGAAAAATCTAAAAATGGTAGATATGTATTTAATTACTTATTTTTGGTACCTCTCAATCACTTTTATTACAAAAATATAAAATGTACAGACATCTGCTATTTACATTTTTATTATATGTATAGATATCATATCATTCATAGCTGAAGATGATTTCAGTTTTTTAAAATTTTCTGTCTTTATAGACAATAGTCACAAGTCTGACAGCCTTTTCTGTTCATAGAAGTCCGTAGAATTTTTGCTTATACACGTTCGGGGCCCCTGTACCCCGGGCCCCGGGGGCCCCGTATCATTGATACGGCTGATACGGCGGTAGCTACGCCCCTGCTCTTGAGACAAAGAATATCCTTTATTACATGAACATATTTTGCGCATTTTTATAGTCTGTTCTAAATATGAAGTGCAGTATGATACATAAATAGAACGGAATCTTGTACACACATATAACATATAACTCAAAACGCAAAATTTATGGGTTTCTTCATATTTACTGCTTACTGCTAATTTCTAGAGACAAAGTTATATAAATTAAAAATTGCAAGTTGCAGACTGCTTGTTAATATTGCACCAGAGATGTAATTTATCTAAGATACAAATATCTGAAATACAGATACAAAATACGTATTTACATCTTGTAACTAAAACTTTTTTAAAATTAATTTCGTATCTTTTATTTAAATACCTTTTGTTTGGTATTTTAGTATTTTGTAGATACTATGTTTGCTAAAATACTTTTAGTAATAGATAACTCATCCTATTGTGACATCTTAGGTGCCATTAATTTTAAATGTCAATCTTTAGTCTGGGGTCAAATTGATAGATGGCGTGGCAATTCTTTCTTTCTACAGAATGTCACCGGCTATGCCCCTTGACTCGTGTATTTTTTTAATTATTCCGCATAATAGTTTGTATGTGAGAGAGACACGTAAAAGTTTGGTCGGTCGGTCGGAGCGACAGAAAAATCGGAGGTTTTAGACAATATTGAAGGTGATATAAAAAAGTCAAAAGATAAATCTTATTACATGTTTTTAGAGGATTCTGATTCCTCTATTGTAAGTGCCGAAAACATAGGATCTACTAGCAGCGCCGCAATACTTAAATACTTAAATAATAAAGACTCCAACTTATAGAGCTTAAATGCTTATCCTACAATAAAAAAAAATATTTTTCAAATACAACACCTGTTTGCCAAGTTCTGCCCCTGTGGAGCAACTCTTCTCATTTGGATGCATGATCATGAGGCCTCATCGAAGAAAAATGAGTGATAAACTGTTTGAAGTACTGGTTTTACTTAAGTCTCAATTAAAACCTTAAAAATATAGTATTCTGCTGTGTCACGTTTGCGCGATCAACGCGATTTACATGTAAAAAAATAAAGTCATTAAAAAGTGTTATTTGTTTACAAAAATATTTTATCTATAAAAAGTATTCAAAAGATACGTATTTTATATCTAGTATTTCACATACCATTCCAGAAAGTTATTTGCATCTGAAATACTTAATTTAAAAGTATTTTGCATTTTGTATTCCAGATACTTTTATTATGGTCCCCACTCACGGTCAGTTCAACTGATCATTCCAACTGATCAGTTCAAACTAGGGCTGTTGATATTTTTAAAATATCGGATTTTCAATATATAGATAATTATAAATATATCAATATCGGAGTTTTATATATGGAAAACATAAGCGATATATTGGTGCTTACTGCTTAAAAATTATTCACACAGTTTATAATTTAGTATATTTATTAAACAAATTAAATTATAAATGTTCCTAATTAGTAAAGAGCCATGGTAGCTCAGATGGTTAGCGGTCGCTGTAAATTTCACAGTACGCGAGCAACCCGGGTTCGATCCCCGCCGGCACCAATGAAATTGTTAATTGCAATTTTAAGTGCTGATTTACCTCGTGCTCGGCGATGAAGGAAAACATCGTGAGGAAACCTGCATGTCTGACAAATAAAATAAAAATAACACGCATTGGGGTAGCGCGGCGGATGTTGCCCTAAAACCCTCTCAGAAGTTAGGAGAGGCCTGCCCAGCTGAGGAGTGCCCAGCATTAGGCCGTATATAGGCTGTAACTTTTACTTGAATTATTGTTTAATTTAAATAAGACAATTATGTTTACCAATATTTGTCAGTAAGAGTTTTCAAAAATATTCGTTGTTTTATATGTTCAGCTGTTTCAAAACTCCAATTATTGGGCACTAAAAGATTGATTGTAGAAGTAATTCGTTCAGATGCTTTGGATGCAGCTGAAGAAATCAAGTATTTAACAGCTATTTCTGATAGCACGGAAGTAAATCATAAGACGCCTAAGCGATTAAAAATAATTTGAGGCTTATACCAACATCGAAGCACTTATTTCGTCGTTTTCTCTAATAGCTCACATGTGCAGACACTTAATAAACATAATCGCATCACTTTGATAAAAATCCACTTCAAACGATTATTTAAACGATAAAACAGGAGGAACTATCCGACAATGGTCAAGCTCCTGCCAATTATCCAATTATTAAAACTCACAGTAAGTAAAGTAGTACTAAGTTTCATAAATTATAGTGATTTTAATATCACAGAGATATACCTTACAAAATTACATTTATTTTTAAGATAATAAGGAAATAAATGAACTGGGGAAAAATGAAAAACATAATATAGTGTAAATAAAGTATAGTAGATTGGGTCCATCAAGAATTAAGATTTAAGTTTACGATGGTGTTGTAGATTAAATGATTTACGTGAAAAAATAAAAAATTAAATTATTTAAAAAATATATCAACTGTCGTATATCTATATTTCAATATCCTACTTATATTTCAATATATGTCGTCAAAAATATTAGAAATAAATATCGGTATTTTTAAATAATAAAATAGATTTTTCGATATATCGATATTTTATCAACAGTCCTAGTTCAAAGGTGGGGCGTGGCCGTGGCCGTTTGGTTTGCGTGACTCCTATAAAATATCATATATATAAATTAAATGATATTTAATAATACCTAAATCTTAAAAGCTTTTACAAAAATTTACTTCGCAAATATCCGCGTTTTAAAATAAAATGATGTGTCTTACGTAGTAAGAAGAGCACCTCCCGCCCTCCCTCAATTGCGTGCACTATCCCCGTCACCACTAATCCCAGCACCGCTACTCCCAACACCACTACACTAGGCAAGACACACCACTGACGACAATACGACACTTGTTTCGCCTCTACACGAGGCATCCTCAGGTGATATAGACTCTACGGTGGCTAACCACTTAGTGGTGACGGGGATACCATAGAACTCGGTGAAATCCAATCGTAATAAATTACACGCGGGAAAAGTCGCGGGGAACAGCTAGTTAATAGATAGGAAATGATATTTTTAATTTATAGGAGTCACGCCAACTAAACGCGCACGGCTGCGGCTTCATAGATCGAGAAATGAAATCCGTTCCGTGTATAGGTATATATGTATATAAATAACGTTTCCTATCATGATATCATCACAGTCATCTAGGTCTCCATTTACCTATTTGAAAATGAGTCCAAGCACGACGGTTCTACGTAGTAGCATCACTGAAATCCTTTAACCACCTTCTGTGTCCACCATAAGGAAGGTGACATCATTACCATCACTTTGGTCTCCATCCGCTGTCAAACCAACTTCTCTAAATATATATGACGGCTCTGTGGCGCAGTGACTTAGCAATGAATTGCGGCGCGGGTTCGAATCCCGCACGGAACAAATATTTGTATGGCCTACAAATAATTGTTCCGGGTCTGGATGTTTGTCCTTGTGCAATTTGTGTTTGTAAACTGCCTCCACGATACAGGAGAAAATCCTAGTGTGGGGGTAACGTTTTTATTAATAAAAAAATATATAAAATAATATTAAATCTTAAAACATGTTATAAAAAATTATAAAATACATATAAAAGCTACTAAGAAAGTATGTGCGCCCGGAAAAATCGTGGGTTGCCGTCAGTTAAAAATTTTAACTTAAGATTCCACATTCACGATCAGTTTTTGGATGTACATCAGTTCAACGGAGCAGTTTAACTGACAGCACGCCCGAATAAAATCCGTGTGTTGACTTCAGTTAAAAATTTCAAATTAAGATTTCACATTCACGGTCAGTTAAACTGATCAGTTTAACGACCAGGTTTTGACCGTGAGTGGGGACCATTAAGGTTACATCAGTGTATTGCACTAGATTAAAAATAAATTTATTTAATAACTTTCACTACAACTAGTTGGGCTGTAGTCGTCATCATCGTTGTGTACATTAATTATTTATTATTTGATTTTCTATAACACAGTCACAATAAATGTCTATTTCATGGTCGTCCATAATAATTTTCTTTGGTCCAGTCATACCTTGTGTGAAGATTTGTAGAAAATACAACTAATGCAAGTTTTCCTCCGGCTGATCCCGCATGGCAAATTATGAGGCGTCCACTTTTTCCCACGGGCATCTTTGAGCAAGATGTTCAGTGCCAATCCATGAATATAACGTTATATTTTTAAATTCTCGTAAAAATGTTATTGTTGGAATTCATGTCCCTAAATAATTATTTTGTATTTGTCATTTTTTATATCGGAAGCATTTTACAAACCGGCATCTTTTAAACTTACTTGCAAATTCGCTGCAGTGGATTTCACAGAAATTATAGGAAAATAGACTTGTTAAATTAATGATTCATATTTAATATATGCAAATTAAAAAAAATTAAATTTAAGTAAACAAATAATAAATGAATAAAATGTAGTGGTTCGTTTATTTGAATATTTTTACCGCCCATTCGCATTAATATGAATTTGAATCATCCCAACACTGCGGCAAGGTACATAACGATATATTATCATTGAAACAAGGCGAAGCAAAAAGTTGATTCTGGTTAAATTGTTTATAATTTGCTTTGTTTGAGAGATTCGAATTTAAATTAGTGATTAAAACGATACGTTGTGATGAAATATAGATGACTTCATAACTCTTTGGATTTACGTAAAAGGTTATTTTAAATCTTGTGAGTACGCTTGTACAAAGTAATTGCGGGAAAATTAATGGGAAACGTCAAAAGGTATTTCTTACATTTGGTGGAGTATAATAACCTAAAGTAAAATAAGTATTCAAAGAATAGTTGTAGGCAGTTATATTTATTGATTTCATTTGAATTTTGAAATAGTATTAGTTTCTAAGTGTGTTTAATGGTCTTCAGGACGATTTCATTGACTGCTTTGGCGCGGAGTCGGAGACCGGTAAAGCGGGTACGGACATAATGCAGGGCAAATGTTCATGGCTAGCCGTGACAGCTTTGCAGCGCTGTAACGAAGCACAACGCAATGTGTTCACATCCTGCTACGGCAATAGAGAGCCCGCACATATAGAACGCATTCTGAGACTTTATGAGCAGCTGGAATTACCACAGCTGTATCGTCAGGAGGAGCGCAACCGTTATGACGCGGTGATGGAAAAAGTGCGGGGCCTATCTGTTGACACTAGTCTGCCGCCTGAACTTTTCCTCATAATGCTTGAAATGATCTACAAGAGGAAGCTCTAGAATATATAACATAGCGGGGAATCGATTAAGAGCTATAAACATATTCTAATTAACCCAATGAAATTTAAAATGATTGGTTTTGTTTTAACATTAATTGTATTCTGACTGGTCTTTTAATACTGATAACACTAGGCTATAAATATTTTGTGAGTATATAAATTTTATATTTTATTTGTAAACAAATTTATGTATTAATGGTAAAATATTATATTTGTGGATATATTTTGTAATGAAATGTCTTATATGCATAAAATTACATAAAATAGGTTAAAATGAATATTATAAGTACGTATTATATTTCACGTTTTGGCTACAATTTCACTATTTTAAGATAACGATATTTTTTATTTTTTGTTATTTAGCAAGTTAGTGAGGATATAAATAATGGAATTATTTTATATATGTTACGCGCAATGCGATCTAAATAATAATATAAGAGTTTAAAAAAAAACTTAAACAACACACGTTGATCTGCTTTGATGATCCTGATAATTATTTTATCCTGGCGATTTTGATCAGCATACTAGAATAAAGTTATTCAATTATTGTATTGTCAACGGTCCTTCATTTCAGTGTAAATTTTCAAGTCAATCGGCCGTCTACAAGTTGGTGATAATTACATTAAAAGATTCCGTTATAGTGCCACCAACTTATCTGTTCAGGTGGACAAAATTGGAACTAAAGCCGCCATTTTGTAAATGACATTTCGCTGTCAGGTATTATTTATGAGCTATCAGGTGAGTGTTTTTAAAAAGTGCTAATAAAATGCCTAAAGATCTTAAAAGTGATGCGCGACAGATTATCCTGAAAGTTTTATCTTTTATGAAACGTATACAAGCCCCAACTATACCATTTGAAAAGCTGTATGAACGCGTCGCTGCCGCGACAGGTTTGTATTGCCAGATATGGAAAATTAAAATCACCAAATAATGTACTTGTGAAACATAGTAAAAAATTTATTTCAATCTACTGTAAAACTGTTGGTAAATCTTATGTTCCAACGCCCCAAATAATTGAAGATGCATTCCATAAAATTACACCGGTGTTGTGGAAAAAATATTTGTAATCATATAAAAAACTTGAAAATGAATACAGACTAAAATACGCGTATTTAGATGAAGCCTTTATTATAGCGTGTCAGAGCGATATCGAAAGCGACTCCAGTGACTGTGACTCAGAAGATGAATTATTGGAACCAGTAGCTAGCGCGGGTACATCTTTCAAAACACAAATTCCTGGAGTTCAGCCGCTTGAACACCGAGGTCGCGACCACAATTATTTTTATAAAATATAAAAAATATATATTATAACACTAATTCTCATTAATTTTAATATATTAACAAGAAATTTGTTTTATTTTATATTATGTGTAATGAATATGTAGTCACCTATTTCCTCGGTGAATTTCTTAAATGGCAATAGTAAGCGCTCCACTAGCGACGCTGTCAACTGAACAGATAAGTTGGTGGCACTATACATAATATACTGGTTTACTTTTTTTACCTTCTGGAATAAAAAAGGGTGTAACAGGTGAACGGAGTAGAGAAGCCTACGGCACAGATATTTTAAAATTTAAAATAATAATTTTTCAAAATATGAAATTGATGTATCAATAAATACTATTAATTTGAAATAAACTATCCATACTAAATAAATAAAAACATAAGATTTCAAATAAATGAATAAATAAATTGAAAACTATCGATATTCAAATCATGTGCACCCTACTTTACGAGCGGCAATAAAACAATGAATGTGTAACGCACTGAAGGTGCGACGAGTCGATATTTTTTTACCCGCGGTGGAATTTATAACGTGCACAATCACTGGTGGTATTTCCAAAACTCACACAAAATTAAAGAACATGCTCATCAAGTTCGTTTCAGTGTTAACTTTTGGGCGGCAATCATTAATGACCACATAATTGCCCAGCAAAGACGTAATAAAAAGAGACAGGATACACACTAACATTATTGTATTTTAAAGTGGCTCAGGTAGTACTGTACCTACGTACAGTTATTTATCATGACACGTTGCGCTAACAAAAAGAGACAAAGAAGAAAAGAGCCTACTCCTTTTTAAAAGGCCGGCAACGCATCTGCGATTCCCCTGGTGTTGCAGTTGTTCATGGGCGGCGGTAGTCACTTACCATCAGGTGAGCCGCATGCTCGTTTGCCCCCTCTCCTATAAAAAAAGACAAATGATAGGGCATACCCATCGTTAGAAAAAGATGAATATACATCATTAGTTGCCTATTGATTGCTGCCTAGCGCTCATTGGCGCGAGCGCGTGACATACCGATATGGAGAATGAACACACTAGCTAACGTCAAAGTTTACACTAGCGGTTAGTGTTGAAATAATAATACCAATTATGAACAAAATATCTATATTCAAAATATTAATGAGACGTTTTTCTTGTCTCTAAAAGTTGCCATGTAATTTGTGCACCACCTAAACACACAGGAAGGCATTTTTGCCACGATTAACTAGAAGATTTACGCGCTGTAGCCAAGGTATAGCCGCGACGCGAGAGCTTGCCAGACTGAATGCGAGTCGGGCAATTACCTGACTTGTATTGCCATTTTAGAGCGAGTATGACGTATCTATACTTTTAAAAACATCTTAGATTGCCAGCCGCCAACAGCCAACGAGGTGATAGATGGATTGGTCGCGGTTGCCCTGTGAACTGACCAGCGAGATCACCATACCTAACACCTTTAGACTTTTATTTGTGGGCCGAACTAAAACGATTAGTGTAGGTACAAAGAAGAAGCACAAATTGTTAGTGCTAGTTTGTGGTTCTTTTTTTATAGAATAAGGGTGACAAACGAGCACACAGTCCACCTGATGGTAAGTGGTTGCTGCAGCTCATAGGCATCTATATCTATCTTCGTTTGCGAATTAAATTGCAGATGCGTTGTCAGCCGTGAGGACTAAGATAGAATGCCTTTTTTCCAGTAAAAAAGGGTCTCCGGTTCTCTACACTCACCATACGAAACACAGCATTGTCAAGCAGCTATTTTACGCTGGTATTCTGTAAGAGCGTGGTCTTCCCCGGTCGAGCCGACCAATTTGCGCTAGAAGTATACTATTAATATAGCTGCATCACGGCTCTACCACGTACAAACATCTTTCAAAAGAAACGGTAGACTTTTTGAACAATTACTGCGATACCGCTAAGAAGGTAAATTTTCGTAAGTAACAATAGTGTAGTTTAATTTTGTAAATATAGATCAGTGTAGTTTGTAAATAAGTTATTTCCATCTTGTAAATACGCCTAAGATGTTGCAGTATACGGTGGGCATAAAAATTATTATTCGAAATATGAATCTATTATAATGCAAGATAAAATTTAACATGTAATTAGCCCGTAAACGTATGAAGGAAAGATCGAAATCACAAAAATAATAACCTGAAAAGCTTAGATTAATGATAAGTCATCGCGCGCTCTGACTAGATACCGCCGGCGCTCATGTAAACTGCGGCAACAAATACTACGCCGGAATCGGCGTACCCGAGCCAGTCGCGTTGCAGGTATACTCTGTGGTTGCAGGCAACGTGTGAGGTGGACGTACCGAATATTTTGTTAAATTTTGATCATAATCCGAAGTAAAATACCACTTTACGTATTGAAACTGTGTAAAAATAATACTACAACAAAAAAGAAAGACACTGGAATCACATACTATCAGTAAATATCATACAATTTCGAAAATAACACGAGCCATAAATCAGTCACAAAACATGAATGACGCTATTCAGTGTTGCCACGCATACAAAAATAAGGATCTCCGTGGCTGATATTTTTTATGTGAATTTATTGTTACTATATATTATAATATAATATATTTAACTTATTATAATATAACCTAAATTTATATTATTTAATGTTTATTTTATGTAGTATTGCTCAAATGACATAATTACCGTTTATTAGGGTTCCGTACCCAAAGAGTATCAAGGGGACCCAAGTCTCCATTTTCACAGAATGTGTATTTATATTGCTGCTATAACAACATAAAATAAAATAAAATAATAAAGGTCCCAAAAAATTTTTGAATTATTTGTGAATATTAGTTAGACATGTAAATAAAAAAATTAAACTGATAAAAAGGAGGCCTTATCATTTATATGTCATTTATTCAGAAGAAAAACCTATACATAATGTTCACAAATATATTGATACATTCGTTATTAATAAACTATTCATTTTTAAGTATTTCTGAAATACATTCATAACTATGAACTTAATTACTAAGCCATAGATAGCATAAAATAAATTTTCCCGTTAATCGTGTAATAGTTAAGCTGCTGGCATATACAATTTTTCTCGCACACTAGCATCTTGCAAATTGTCTTATACACATTACAAAATTATGATGCCGCAATCACGGAGCTGTTACTTTCAGGTAGCGCGGTATCTAGTTAGAGCGCGCGATGACTTATCATTAATCTATGCTGAAACGAAAGGTTTTCGGTTCTGGCGGGAGTAGCTTCGGCTCGAATACGAATGTATGTCGCAGCCAATTAAGAAATAAGACGTATTAATAAGCGCCTAGTCGTAATGTACATCATGTAATGTATGAGCTTTTTGCGTTTTACAATGCGGTTGATAATGCTGAATTTAAGTGTCATGCATTACAAAACGAACAAATGCAGCGGGTTGTCTTTAATACTGCAAAATAATAGCGCTTTTGTATTTTAGCTAGAAATAATGCCGTAAAGAAAGTGGACCTAACTAGTCGTCCTGTAATCAGGCTAGACATTGTCTGCGTTTTAGTCAAGTCAACGTATCATAATGTCATTCCGGCTGAACGTCGGTAATCTTAAACGGCGCCGTATAAAAAAAAACCACTTAACTGCAAGCATTTCGAAGCCAAGTATTGTAGTTAGGTGTTTATGAATACACTTGATTCTAAATGTTGGCTGCAACGATGTATCGGCCGCTCTCCCTCGGCCGCTTGGCGCATTTAGGACGATGAAAGCCGAAAGAACAAAAGAAATGTGCATGTGTCTCGATCTTGCTACAACTTTGATTCACTAGCGATAGTGAACGGCGTAGGCTACTGTTTAAAATAATACATATTATTACATCTATTTATAGTTATACTTTTACGCAGATGCCGTAGGATGAATTGCTTTTATGTATTTTTTTTTGGATTTTCCAAAATTTTGCCTATCAGTTATATTTTACAAATACTTTCGAGGATAGCTTCTATTCCACTTACAAAAAACACCATATTATTATTTTCCAGACGGTAAAAAAGTCACCCAGTATAGATAGGATAAATTTCCGTACGTAAACTTAACTCCATTTAAATGTAGTCAGTTTTATTTATATTTTATCAAAGAAATAAATCTGTTACTTTGTTATATTTTATTTTTGGCCAAACTATAACTATATGCTATCATACGCGAGTAAAAATTAGTTTGACGTTACAAAACGGCCGCAGACTGTTTTGTTATTTCAACCGACTTTAAAAAGAAGGAGGTACTCAATTCGGCTGTATGATTTATTTATGTGTGTTACCTCATAACTTTTTTCTCGTTAAACCGATTTCGATGATTCTTTGTTTATTTGTAAGCTGGTGCTTCTCATGTGGTCCCATATAAATTTGATCAAGGTCTGACCAATAGTTTTTGAGTTATTCTTAATAATTTATATTGAAGTCGGTTGTACAAAATTTTTAATTTTTAATTATTACTTAGGCTATTCAGTCGGAGCTGCAGTTATCCTTACCGGATGCCGAAAGCTCGCAGAGCGACAGCGATAATTTCTTCAAATACCTAATTTTCAAAAGTATCTTAGCTCGCATTTCCTTTTAAGTAATGCAATTCCTCATTCTTCGGAATGTAGCCTGTATAACACCGAAAGGTAGGCTATTCTGTAAACTGCTATACTAGACACGCACACTCACCAACAACACATAGACACGGACATCGTCCTAAAAACCATAGCAGTCGACTCTAGTGGCCTCACAACGGACCGATTATAACAACTTCTTATTGGGAAATTAAATATTTTGATATTTTATTCATTTTTCATTTATCTATTCATTACAGCTTACTAAAATTACATAAATATAGGCTCCTCACATATTCTAAATCGAGTATGAACATACCTGTATTTAAATATATACACGTTTTATTATGTATGGTCTGCTTTCGTGAGGAGAAATACACATTATGGTTATTATTATACCATTGTTGGCATCGCCCATAGAATGTCTTTAAAGGAAGATGCTTCTCTTCAATCTCTTCTTTCATTTCCTCCGTCGCCTCCTACAACGGCATTTGATATTTTCGTATCTTCAATGAGAATTTACAATACCTGAAATTACTTTTTGTAACTATTAACTTTTTATTTTAGCAAGGATTTACTTTCTATTATTAGTTCTGTATTTTACTCTTACTTAAGGTACTTCATCATAGAAGGAGAAACTCTTTTCTGAACACAAAATTACTAATGTTTCATTTATTTTAAACAATGCAAAATAGTACACACACACAGTAAATAACCTACTTAAGAGACCTCTTACATTTCGCAAATTTAGGTATTTCGGCGGCTCTTCACGTTGGCCAACATACTGGCGAAAGTGTTGGCCAACAACGATGGCCATCGTGTAGAGCAGGTGTTTAAGCTACGTTGGTATGTATTGGAACGATGATCCACAAGTTGGCGCGAGATCGTGTGGTGTCGGTTTTTTGCAAAAGATCAAAGGGTTGTGGCAGATTATTGGCCGTCGCGTCCACACGTGGGGCGCACGTTCAGTTTGCTACGAGCTCCCAGAGTGATCACACGCAACTTATTTAAATTTTATATGTACGTATCGTAACTAGTGTCTACATAATGGCAGTAACAATGACCAATGAAAAAATTTTTCTCTTTATAAAGCCCTACCAAGCCGGAAATTGTTTGTGGAACATAAGTTTTTCAAGTCTTTTTTTAAATAAACGTTACCCCCACAATTTTTTATGATGATTTATTGTAGAGGCAGTTTACAAACATAAATTATATAAGGACAAACATCCAGACCCGGAGCAATTATTTGCAGGCCATACAAATACTTGTTCCGTGCGGGATTCGAACCCACGGCCCCCAACGCAGCAACTCATTGCTAAGCCACTACGCCACGGAGTCGTCAAGAAATAAAATTTCTTTTTTTCCATTTTTTTCGATCACCCTTTTCTTATACCTTTTCTTATCAGCAGCCGTTAGCGCATCAATAATCATTTTATTAAATTCATCCGCACATTGGCCTGAACCGAAGCAAACTGAACGACCTTCCAACGTGTGGAACTTTTTTTATACAGTGACGGTCTTATTGAAGTTAAATGTCCTATTTCAGCTTTCGGAATAGATTTTGACACGGTCTTTCGACCAAAAAAAAAGTTAAAGGTTATAAATTTAGTGATTCAAGTGTAACATTAAATCAAAATCATGACTGGTTTTACCAAATCCAAGGTCAGCGTCATTTAGCAAATAAAAATGTCTGAATACTTGCCATAATATGTACTGGCCCAGTTTATGCAGTTAAAGTACTAAAAATTTACAAAAACGGTCAATTTTAGATTTTCAATATGTTACCCAAGTTACAAGATTTTTATGAAAAGTGTGTTCTGCCTGAAATTATCGACTCGAGAAAAGTTCGGTCAATGCCGTCGCAGCAAATATTTTTCTAATAAAAAATATGGTAATTCACTGTAAGAACCGATTAAAAAAATATTAGTTACATTTGGTTGTTTTATTTATTAAAACAGGTTGCAACCGTACCAATTATTTATTTATACCACTATTCTGCCGGTAGTAGACATAATCGATTATTAACATTAGATTACGGCGTAACAATTAAAATATTTATGTGTACTTATTTTGACACTAAATTTCATAAATAATGAAAAATATATCAAAATGGTATATAATAATAAATTAATAATATAACATTAAAATGACACCAAAAAATTTTCCATCCACTGAAGTCCATCCTAAGAAAACTTGTATTATGAAAGATCAAGATCGTTTAATCGCCATACTCACAGTATTGTAGTGCGAGCGAGTGAATAGATATGAAAGAAAGTTTCGGTCGCGTAGCTCGCCGCCCGCGCCCGCTCGGTGCGTAAAATGGCGGCTCTTCACGTTGGCCAACATAGTGGCGAATGTGTTGGCAGAGATATTGGGCAAGAATTTGTGATCACGTCCACACGTTGGAAGGTCGTTCAGTTTCATAGATAAGAGTGTATATACGGAAAGTAGTGATCGCGGATGGCCGTGGCCGGCGCAGTGAAATATGTGGTACTTTTATTTAATTAATTAAAATATAATAGTAACGATTTAAAAAGTAACAATAATAGTATAGTTAAAGTATTAGTTAAACTAAGCAAATGTTGATAATTATTTTGGTATTTTAACGTCTAAATGATGTAGAACTTCGGAAATATTGTACCTATCGAAGCTTTTTCGGTCGTTTTTTCAATTATGTCGATTTTTTTCCTAGCGTATAACGAAAATGTATTCTATAATTAATAAAGTATAGGATATTTGGAAGATAAAAATATTTTTTTTGATGGTCGATATTCAATAGAATCTACAAATTAGAGCTCCCAAATCATGTCTTCGAAAGTTTTTGCCTAAACAGGCATCGGGAGAATGATTATTACTGAATAAAAAAAAATAAGTTATCTAAAATTTGCTTTGAGCTTATTTGAGAAGAGAAAACGAACTATTTTTATCAAGTAATTGTTATTTCAAGCAACGAACTATAAACATACAATTTCAACGAGGAATCCTTGTAATTTCGCGTTTTTTTGTAATACGCCTCTTAATTGCATGGCATTGAATACCTGGGTACTGAATTACATTACGCGGAATAACTATTTTATTCTATCAATTACCTATTTTAATAATTTTTTCGAGTCATATTTTAAGCCTACTGTTTTCAACAGTTTGCTATTATTCATGTACGACTACTTAAGCTAAATATTTTTTTAATCTTATTATTTCTTCTCCGTGATGTATCCATTAGCGTAGAAGTCATAATTTCTTTATATTTCTTTTGCATGTTCTAAATTATCAGATCCGGTAAGGAGATCATCCATGTAAAAATCTTTCATGGCTTTTTTTGCTGCAGTTGGAAATTTTTCTTTTTTATTATGTGCCAACATTTAAATCGTTTTTGTCTTTAAGTATGGTGCACTTGCTGTGCCAAATATAACGCTGGTTAGTTTATATTCTTTTAGTTCTCCATGTTCTCTCCAAAGAAGTCTTTGTAGATCTGTACATTTGTCGGTAACCTTAATCTGTCCGTACATTTTAATGCAATCTGCAACGAATGCTACTTCGTATGTTCGCCAAGGCATGACAATGTGTCTTCATTCACGTTGTATTGTTGGCCCTACATACATGTTATAATTTAATGATTTTCCTTTTGGTCATTTAGAGGAGGCGTTAAAGACTATTCTAACCTTTGACGTAGTTTTGTCTCTCCTTATTACAGCATGATGCGGTAAATAAAAAATTTCATTTGTGGATCTGATTGCTTCACAGCTATCGATTTCCTGCATGTGTCCCAATTCTTTATATTCCATTAAAACCTTGTTGTATTCTTCTTTCAACTCTTGTCTAATCTTCTTTCTAACTGATCTAGTCTTTGTTTTGCTATATTCTTAGTGTTTCCGTAGTCCATACTAGAGTCTTTTATAGGTAATTTCACAACACATCTCCCTTCATAATCTCTTGTGTATGTGTTTTCATAAATCTTTTCACATTCTAACTCTTCTTCTATCATTCTCTTTTTCGAAGTGCAAGGAATGCTAGACTCGATTTCCCAAAATTTTCGTAACAACTCATTATCCTCGTTAGTTGTAAGATGCATACTTAAAATAGATTTTTTTTCTCGTTACAATTTGTATTTTTCTCACCAGAAAGGATCCACACTAGTTGTGTATTCTGAGCTAAAGGTGAGCCAGGTGGACCTTTTACTACTCCATATTTTATGATTCTACTGTATACTGCTGCGCCCAAAAGTAAATCTATTCTCCCTGTTATACCATAAGTGGGATCTGCTAATGGTAAGCCTTGGATATGTTGAAATGCTACCAGAACTTGTGTTGATGGCAGCAATCGCGTTAATATTTTTAGTACATAAGCGTCCACGCTTAAGTTGAATTTAAAAGACTGCAAAGTAAATGTTACTTTGTGTTTAATCTTAAACATTTTTGAATCTCCTATACCGCTGATGGAGCCATTGACTGTTTTTCTTTTCAAACCTAGGGTTTTAGCAGCTGACTCGGTTATGAAAGACCCTTCAGACCCTTGGTCTATCAATGCTTGTAACTGCTGTATTCTTCCGTTTTCCGCTCGAACTTTGACTAATGCAGTCGCCAGTAAAATATTCGGTCTCTTTTCCATGGCTAAGAGTGTAATTATATCTTGTCCTCCATTGGAAATATATTATATATTTTGTATTTCTTCTACTGAAGTCTCTTCACTGTTTCTGACACATGCTGTTTATCACAATCGATACTTTTAGGAGGTGGATGTATTAACGAATGATGTTTCTCGCCACATATGTGACAACGAGCGTCATGCTTACAGATCTTGACTCCATGATATGGAACAAGACAATTGAAGCAGAGTTGTTTTTCCTCTATAACCTTCTTTTTATAGCTCAAAGCTATAAACTGTTTGAATTTATGTATGAAGTGGTCGCCGTTACAGTATGTACATATATTTTTTCTACTTTCAGTTTTGCTCGCATGGTACACTACAATAGAAAAGCAAACTATAATAAAAAAATAGCTTTGCACATAAATTATCAGTATCACCTATCACAGACTTTGAATTAAATAAATCAGTCTGATCATATTGAGGTAGGCGATTTTGATAAAATCTTATCTAGAAACCGTAAAATTACCAAAAGAACTAGAAAGCTTTATCTTATACTAGCTGTTCTCCGCGATTTCGCCCGCATGGATTTTTTTGCGCGGAACCCTAAAATAAAAGTAGCCTAAGTTACTCCTTATAACATCAGCTATCTGCCAGTGAAAGTCCTATCCAAATCGGTTCAAAGGTTTTTGCGTGATGCGTGTTCATGCCAAAATAGTTCGCAGATTTTCTTCAGACTTACATATTTATAATATTAGTAGGATTCATTGCAAAAATCTGGCCATGTCTTCAACCTTGTAGGAACCTCTGGTGTTTACAGAAACAGATGCTTTTATAACTCCAATGATGCTGTCACGGTCATACAATATAATCTTCTTTTTCAAGCCATTTGAAAATGATCGCAGATGATAACATCATAGTACTGACTTCAGCATTACAACCATCAATGTTTTTGATTTTCCCAGGGAAATAGTTGTTTAGGTGCTTGGCTATCTTTGGCTTTTGGTGTTGTCGCTTCAAGACTTTTTACGTGGAGCCATGTTACAGCTGTATTAGTTGTATAGTTGCAGCACGAATGGGTCAGTTGGACCGAGGCAGGACCACGCTCTCACAAAATACCAGCGTAAAATATCAGCATAAATCTTCTGTTTCGTCAGGTAAGTGTAGAGAACCGGATACCCTTTTTACTGGAAACGAGATATTCCACCTTATTCCTCACGATTGACAACGCATCTGCATTTTGATTCGTAATTCGAGGATAGATGTAGATGTATATGGGCCACAGCAACCACATACCATCAGTTGGACTCTGTGCTCGTTTGTCACCCTTATCCTACAAAAAAAAATCCTGTGAGAGTAGGGTAACTTCCTTTTCTTCTGGCTGTTGGATTGATAGTCCAGGTCCAAAATCAGTTAAAGATGTGCTCTCTTATTATTTGGCTAACTGTTTCCAATAAGTAATCATTTTTAGCGTTAGCGTTAATCCACCTAGATAATACAAACTCTTCTTGTCAGGGTCAATATAGTTGGTGGTCCCATTTTCCGTTGAGAATGTCTCATTTTCAGTTTGTTTATAACAGTCGGGTGAGGGACATGATATTTTCAACATATCCGTCTTATTTTAGCGCCTTTATGAATTTCATCGAGATACTTAAGCAAATTTAGCTCTATATATTTAAAATATGTTTTTTTGGGTCTATCTTCATAAATCAAGTTTATAAATGCACATTTTTGAGAAATTCTAAAGCTACTCAAACCAACAATAACAACGAATGCTCAAGAGAGAAGACAAAAATTGTGATAATTATGTTGTAATTTATTAATGTGATGAAAAATTTATAAATAATCCTTTGTTTATTTTAATCTTATTGAATTATATTTAATATATAATTGTGTTTTCATTTGTTTTACTTAATGTAACATTGTTAATATTTCTAAATGTGTAAGTACTCACAATTTAGTTCTTTTTCCTTTTTAAATTTCAATATATTTTCATTTAGGTAAATAGAATATATATCTTTATAGTCTATCAAAAGTCCACTGCTGAACATAAACATGAACATAGTTATTTGCCATAGTTGCAACGCTTGTCAAGCGGGTTGGCAACCACAGTTTTTTTATGTAGCTGTTATCAGGACAATGCTGCTGTTTCCCTATGTCGCCTCATACACCACCCATGGAATGATATGAGGTAGCATAGGTAGCATATCTGCAAAGTGTGCATTGCACACGGGCGCCATCCTTTAGGGGCGCCAAATCCCAGGGTCAAAAATTGCAAAAATTTCCAAAAAAATTTAATTTTAAAATAAAACTTGAGAAATTAAACAGGATTAGGTATAAATACACACGAAATTTTATTAGTATATCATCCAGTTACTGCCGATTCTTATGTTGCGAGAACATGTTAGACGCCCATTACACGGTAGGTTTTGCTGTCAGTTTTACAACAATCACGGTTGTGATTGACGAATAACCTATCGTGTAATGCGGTGATTGACGGTTGCAAAAAATTGATTGACAAATATCTGGATATTTTGATTTTTACGTCAATCAACTATTAGTCACGAATTTTGATTGAACGTGTAATGACATTTCGTCAATCACGCGTCAGTCAACCAGGCCCGGTCAACTTTGTATGGGCGGAATGGAATGCCTACGGGGGCTAAATTTCATTATTGCCATTTGTCAGATAAATGTCCTGTGTGACAATTAGTAATATTTTGCTAAAGATGAATTAGAAACTCTCAAATTGTAAATTTTTCTTATGAAGATTACTATCTCTGCCACATTTTTTTGCGTTATTATATTATCATATCATTGACAGAAAAGGAAAAAAAAAATGTTCTTTTTTTTGTTTTGATTTTTAATGAGTAGAAAATTATATTCGTTTCTGGTAGCACTAAAAACAAATAGGGCGCCGTTGCATTATTGTCGTTCAAGGTTGATTGTAGTTTTTGTTTGGATTGTATCTCCTTTTCTACGATTTTGCGAGCTTAGGACGTCGAATTAAGATTTATTTCGTCCGTTTTGTGTTGTGCAAAGTATTAGACATTGATACGCAGTGAAATACGAGAAAGTGACTCTAAAAACCGTGCTGTGGAATGGCGGATAAAGAAAATAGAAGGAAGTGTTTTAAGTGCGGCAGATCACGGGCCGTAGACAACTTTAAATTATTTATTTTTCCAAAACCCGAAGTCTGCAGTAAAGAACATTCACAAACTATATAGTAACACTACGCGAGAACATTTTGCGGTACGTATTTATTCACTTCAAGTTCTAACCTTAAAGAGAACTCTTTATCCAACTTATAAAGGTTATATCTCATAACCATCTATAAACAGAATATTGGTTAGTAAACCACTAGAACTACTTTGATATTATTCGTATTTAATAATAATATTTTTTGCTTTCAGCTGTACATTGTGGGCGAAATATTTGTTTCCTGCCAAAAAGCTTTCCAGGCAAAGCTACACAAGGAGCACAGAATGCTGTTTTGGGTGCAAATATGCAAGAACCCCAATTTACATTCCACAACAAAGAAATAGTGACTCTTTTTGATACACCACATTTGTTAAAGCGTTTTTGAAATTTATTTATGGAATATGACATTCAGTGTAGAACAAATATTTCATCTGGTAGTGAGATTGGAACAGGTAATTTGAAGAGTAGTTTTGCATTTTATATAAATTATTTGACAAAGCTTGTTGCAGAATTTTACATAAAAGTCTAGTCACCTAAATTAATCAACTAAAATAAATTATAAGAAATTATATAAAGAGACATTTTAAGTGTTAATTCAGGGTAATAAATAGACAACCAAATATTGTTAAAATTAATTTATGAGTTTTTACACTTTGCCAGGTGCAATGCAAGAGCTTATTTATTAATTAAGTTGCTTGAGAAAAATATATTTATAATATCAATTCATTCATAATTGTAAATTATATATAATCATTGTTTTACATAGGTAATTGGAATATTGTGATAAATATTGAATTTTAGTCGAGTAGGTCCAGACTTATAAAAAGAAAAGTTATGAGAAAAGGTGGTACATGCTTTCATATCTTTTTCTCATATAGGTAATTAGTGGGTAGAACATATTGTTGGAAATTACTTGTCATTTCTATAATTTGTACCTAAAACACCAGTTTTGTAAAGTACTTTTTTTAAGTTATGTATATTTTTTAATTTTAATTTGTATTTTGAATAAATAAATAGAAAACTGTAATTTATTGTTCTTTTATTCAGCGCTGGGATAGGCAACCCAAAAAAATACCTCAAATAATCCCCAAAAAAAAAAAGAGCAACGTTCAAATTTTCCCGCCACGAAAATATTGCAGGTGGGCCGACTATAGATGGAGCTAGTGGGTATATCCATTTTATTTTATATGAAGTTGGCGTTCTTCTCCGTAGGAGTAATAGTGTTCTGTGCAGTCAACGCTTAGACAGCAATGGAGGCGGACGCAGAATATATTGAAGAGGCTGCTTCTACGCGCTCGCGCAGCCCGTCGCCACTCCCACCAAATGTGTTTCAGCCAGAAAAAGATTTTATTTTAAATTTTCAGTCTCTCCCCGAGTTGTGGGACACGAAAAACCCCGGGTAGGTTGGATGCCCCTAATACCAGCCACGCCCCTAATTCCAGCCTTTCCGCCTTTTTACTTCGTAAATAAGATTTCTAGTAGTCTTAACTACAAATATGGTCGGCTAAAAATTCTTCGTAATTAGAGGAAAGTATATTTCAAATATTACCTCACAGTTTTAAACCTAACAGTGTTAAATTAAAAATCAAAGCATAAGCCATAGAATTATTACGTAATAATTTTATGACATAAGCATATTTTACATTAGCTCATCTTTAGGCTTTTTGATTTGTATGAATGTGACTATAGACATTTTCTTTTAGTGGAAATTAATGGGGCTGTAATTAGATATACGAAATTTATGGAGTGCATATTGTCAGTCGCCCGACTGTTATTTGGTTTGACGTAAATAATAAGAAGTACCTTCAAAGAGTATAATAAGTATATACAGGAAAAGAGAGCCCTCTGACGATATTTTATTGCAGACAAAATTGAACTACTAGCGTCTCCTACAAATTGAATCCGAACTAATTCGCTATATATAGCTATATTATGTACATCATATTAATGTAACTATTATGTTCTTTAATTCGCATACTTACTGAAACAATTTTTACTTTTTTTGTAAAATAATTTATACTTTTAATATTAAAAGTAGGTAAATAGTTTCAATAAGTACACTTGTATTTGTGAGATAATAATATATAAAAAGGCTATTTGCGATGTTACAGGAATGACAATTTAATATGACAATTATTTCATTTTTTATTTTTATTTTTTATTATAAAATGCTGGTTGCCAGTATCATAATTGTCATATTTATCGATTGATTCGATAATTATTACGTGTTTTTATGTTAAAATTATAATTTTTTATCAATAAAATCACCAATAATTTTTTGGTGTACTTATTTTTATTTTGTAAGTAAATTTCATTTTATTTTTCCAAAGTAGCGACATCTGTGAAGCCATAAGACCAACTATAAACAAATTATTTTTGGAAACAAGTTATGGATGGCGCCACCATCCATTAAATTTTTGTGGTTCAAGGCAACTGTCCTACGCCTGAGTACCTTATTTTAACCATGTAATATAAATCAGGGCTGTCATAAACTAGAATAAATACCATTAATTTGAACTCACACAGAAAACCAACGTAGAATAGCAGCTTAACGCTGCTGTGTTTCGTATGGTGAGTAGAGAACCGGAGACCCTTTTTACTGGCAAAGAGGCATTCCATCTTAGTCCTCACGGGTGACAACGCATCTGCATCTTGAGTCTATATTGAGGATAGATGTAGATGTCTATGGGTCATAGTAGCCACTTACCATCAGGTGGACTGTGTGCTCGTTTGTCACCCTATCCTATATAAAAAAAACATAACTTATTTTATAGTGAAGTAAGTTATGATCAATTCGTCTATATTTTAAAATTGGTGTTTGATTTAAAAGTTTAACAAATGATACGTACTTGCTTTTCAGACATTTGGTATATGTTAAGAACACCATACAATATTTAATTATTTTTTGAGAAAGACAAAAACAAACAATAAATGTAATTAACTACAACTTAGTAATACTAATTTTACTATAACTTAAGAACATAAATGAAAATCATAAAAAGGAAAGTGGTTCAGGACCATGCTTTGCGGCAGTCTATGGAGAATGATGTTCTGTAGTCGACTTGTGAAGGGCTGAAATGATGATAAAGATTCAAAAACTTGGATGATTAAATTATAAGAAATCGGTGTACTATAATACATAATTTTTAATATAATATTGTTTTAATTAATTGTTTAGTGTTAAAAGAAAAATTTAACTGCTTAAAGCTAAACCACAGTAAGGTAAGAAGTAAAACATTAAAATAAAATAATTGTTGTCGTAATACATATTCCATACTTGTGACATGCATGATTTAAAATTAAAAGTTGTTATGAATTTATTTCAGTGCCCCTAAAATTTACCTACAATAGGTACCTACCAAAAACTCAAAAGGCATAGCCCTATGCTATGCTGGCATTAGATATACAAAAGGAAATTGAAATTGACACTAAAAGGCTGGTAATAGGGGCATCCACCCTGTACGAATAAATGTAAAAGTTAAGCTTATTTTTCGTCCATAAATGTGTTTCAAATAAAGCCGCGTATCGATTATGCGCCCCAAGAGGTCTAACATTTGCGCGCGTTAAATTAAAATGGGTAAAATGATATTAAATATTACAATTTTTCCTATTCGTTTTTTTTCTTTTTCCTTTCAAGATATAAAATTATAATTAAATGGTGAATCGAAAATGAAGTTAGTTTATAGGTACGTCCTTTCACTCCGAAAATTTGGGTTTGACTGACGATCAGTCAGCATGAGCGTGTAATGTCGAAATTATTCTATGATACAAATGTTAATCATGATTGATCGAACTGATTGACGCTTGCCTAGGCGTGTAATGGGCGTCTTAAGCTAGGGTCCCACGGCCTGTTTTGTCACAGGTCAGACCGCGCCAGGCCGGACAACAGGCCGTGGGAACCATCGCATCCGATGAGGCCTGTGGTGGCCTGTTGGCGCCCGTCCGATCCATCGGGAGTCGGTAAGATCAAAGGCGCGGCGCGACGGCGCCTGTCGCGGCATGTACGGGCGCGTCTGCGTCGGTTGCAATCGTTCATTTCAACTGCGGTGGCGCTTGCGCGTACATGCTCATGATGGAATGGACGAACGAGCTTATATTCGAGTTTTTAACTCTTTATAAAAATGAACCAGCGCTTTGGAATAGTACGTCGCCTCAACATAAAAATAAGAATGATGTCCATGATGCGTGGTTACGCATAAAAACTAATTTTAAAGATGGAACTATCCCTATCACGGAGTTAAAAAAGAAAAAGCTTGGTTTATCAAACGTTCATCACTGAATAACACCACAGCGGCTGCACACGCAGCCATGCGCTCCGTATCACTTAACATGTTGGAATGTCAGTCGACAGGCCGCACCAGGCCGGCACACGCCGTGGGAACGCTCAGTACGGGCCGCGACAGGCCCATACAGGCGGGACAACGCCTGGCGCGGCCTGTCGCCTGGCAGGCCGTGGGACCCTAGCTTTAGGCGGTAGTTTCTTGATTTTTCCTGTTCAGACCTGCCCGGAGCGCTATAAAAGCGATGCATCGCCAGAGGCGTTTTTAAACCGCTTAGTTCACTGGACCGTGCAACAAGTGCATAAAAACAAGTAATCCTATTAATTTTTACATTTAAAATTATTTTTATTTTATCAAGTGTTGTGTTGCATACTATTTCGTTTACTACTTTTTTTTTCTAAAAAATTATGTGCTGAATACCTGCTGACTGCAATTTCAACGGTTTGATTTTTTATAAAATGTTAAGTGTTCCCTATTTTACTTTATACTATTGTTACGAGCTTGGGGTTCGAGACAATTAAAAACTGCCGATTGAATTACCAAAATTGACACTTTAATTACACAACACTAATTACAATCTAAAACCACAAATAATAAAACACAATCACTTTAGTTCGCAGTTATTTCGCTTCGAAGTATTCTCTTGTATCGCCAATTCGATACTGCCTCGGTCGTGGTCTATACCGGCCTTATATAGGGCCTCAGATAGTTTCCAGAACCTTCTACTGTAGCGACATCTAGAATTTTCGAGTACATATCGGTCCTGAAATTTTTGAAAGGATCTTGACTCTCCTAGTTCTGCTACTCGACACTAGAGGGCGCTAGTGTAACTAGTGTTGCCATGTACAAGACATTAATAGTGGCGCGCAACACTGCCCCCTCCTAAGACATGCTCGTCCCGAGCACTATTGGCCTCATAATAACGCGGCAGTCGATCAACATGGCCGATCTTAGGAGTATCTCTGGCACCTTTCTGTATCCGGTAGGTTACGTCATTGATTCTTGTCACAATCCGGTACGGTCCGTCCCATTTAGCTTGAAGCTTAGGAGATTTCCTTTTGCTGCGAGCTGGATTGTGTAACCACACTAGTGAACCTTCGTCAAACCCTTTGCTGTTCATTTTGCGATCATACCGTGTTTTCATCTTCTGAGACGTTTGCAGGCCCGTCCGTCTGACTTGCTCATAAATGTCATTCATTTTGTTCCTTTAGTTATACTGCGTGGGGCATCAGGTGGTATTCCGGTGATCAGATCTGCAGGCAGCCGTAATTCTCTCCCAAAGTTTGCGTGAACAGCGCTTGGATATGCGGTTTAAGAAGAACTTTATTATCTCAAAGAATTTTACATTCACTTTTTGAGACTTATATATCTATAGCTTAATATAAATTTGGTTTGGGCTATTCGTACAATGTAACAATGCAAATTATAATTTAAACTATAATTTAAACTACCGAAAAATACAAAATGTAGGTGGTTGTAAAAAGTTTCTAGCAACAGCGATGGTTCGTCTTGTGCAAATTCGACCGCCGACTTCTTTGTGCCGATTACATACATAAGCATTACTGGATGTGACTCGCACAGTAGAGTGATACAGTTGATTAGATTCAATAGTTTAGAGAGAAAAAAGTCTGATTAAGTGTCGATTATAATAATTTATGTATTTAGTAAAATTTGTAATATTTATATTATTTATTATTTCTGAATAACTTGAATGCAGTGGAGATGCGATCTCTTCGTAAAATGTGCGGCGTTACCATGGCCGACCGAAAGCGAAACGAAGAGATTCGCAATATGGCAGGTTTGAAAGATGACCTTATCACAAAAATTGATAAGGGCGTGCTTCGGTGGTTTGGGCACGTTCAGCGAATGAGTGAAGACCGAATGGTGAAGAAAATATATAGCGCGAAAGTTAATATTAAAAGGTGTCGAGGTAGACCGAGACTAACTTTCGAAGACCATGTGAGCAAATTGCTCGAAGAGGGTAGGGTCAAAAGTACTCGGATACCTAGACGTGCATGCATGAAGAAGATAATGAATCTGAAAGAAGCGAAAGAGGTTTGTAAGGATCGTGACACTTGGCGATCTGTTCTCTCTGGCTACCCCGTCAGGGATTGTGCGTGAAGATAAGTATAACTTAGATAATTGGTATTTTTAGAGTGTAAGAAGGAAATAATCTAGATATTTATTTATTTATGTTAGTTATTGAACATGAGAGTATTTATTTATTTAGATAGGTCTTTGTTTAGTCTTTCGATAGATGATACTTAAGTAGTCTTTTAAATGTGTGCATTGATTTTGAGTCTCTAATATCTTTAGGTAATTTATTATATATTTGTGAACCTTCATACATTATGCATTTTTTCCGAAATTTGTTCGTGGTGTTAATAATTCAATAAAGTTGCTTCGCCTAAGTTTCATTTTGTGTAGTTGTATTCTCTTTGAAAAAGTTGTGTTTGTGTGTATATCTTTATTTAAAATTTTTCGTACTAAAATACAATTTTGGTACTTGTATGTTTGCGATATGTTCATTACTTTAATTTGTCTGTAAAGCTTATCTGTCGGTGTAAAATAATCAAAATGAAACAAAACTTTCAATAATTTATTTTGAGCAGTTTGTAGTATTGCTAGATTAGTTTTGGCTGCATTACCCCATATTTCTACTAGATAATCGATTTGTGGTTTCACAATGGAATTATAAATTGTATACCGTACAGGGACTGGAAGACAGCGACCAATACCCTTTATCATACCCGTTAGAGATATCAACTTAGATTTTATTTTTAGAATGTGGGGGTACCAAGTTAACTTACTATCTAGAATAAGACCTAGACACTTTTCTTGCTCCGTCTTATTAATTTTTATGCCGTCAATCATCAAAGGACTATAGTCACCAATCTTTTTGTTTTTAGCTGCAAAAATCATATAGCTAGTTTTAGTTATGTTGATCGTTAGCAGTTTGCTCTGTAACCATTCATTTAGTGAATTCAAATCATTTTGTGCTTCCGACAAAATAGATTCAATTGAATGACCATAATAGAAAAGACACGTGTCATCAGGGTACAAGGTTACATCCCCACTTAAGCCTATCTTATTGATATTGTTTATATATATTAGAAACAGTAGGGGTCCTAAGATAGAACCCTGAGGTACCCCAAACGTTACAGTTTTGCAAGAACTTCGTGTTTTACCTATTTTTACTACTTGTCGGCGATTACTTAAATACGATTTGAAAATTGCTAGTGCAGTGTTAGTTAAACCAATGTTAGCAAGTTTATGTATTAACAACTCATGACTCACTGTGTCAAAAGTTTTTAAGATCTATAAATACACCAAGCGCGATTTTTTTTTCTAGTGTGGCGGATAGTGTATTTGATTTGGATCTAAAACCATATTGTTTCTTACTAAGGAAATTTATTGACGTTAAGAACATTTCAAGTCGATTGTAAATAATTCTTTCGAAGACTTTTGAGAGTACCGGTAGAACTGAGATAGGACGGTAATTTCCAGGATCTAATTTTCACCCAGATTTGTAGATTGGGGTGATTTTGGCAATCTTTAGATTGTCAGGGAACTCTCCTATCTTTATACATTCATTAATGCAGCCTGTTAATTCTTCTATTATTAAACTTTTGACGCATTTAATTGCTTTAGAACTAATACCTTCTAAGCCTGAGCTAGTGTTAGGTTTTCAATTATTGCAGAAATTTCATCTACCGTTGCTGGTGCTAGATGGCTAAGTTTTTGCGAGTCAAATCCAGAATTACTCTCATTTTTATTACTGTAGCTTATGTAAGGTTTTTATTTGATTTGCTAAATCCGAGCCAACACTGGCGAAAAACTCATTAAAACATTCACAGATTTCATCTGTTTTAGTTAGAATAAGTCCATTTTGATTCTTCAACTTACTTGGGAATGTTGCTTCTTTCAATTTATTATTTGATAGATTGTTAATCAAACTCCACATTTTTACTGGTTTATTTTTGCAATTTATAAATGCTTTAAAGTAGTAGTTTGCTTTATTTTTCTTCTTTGACTTCATTTCTTTTCTCTATAAATTTATTTTTTATAACAAGATTTTTGGGGTTCTGTTTATATTGTTTCCACAGAATATTTCTGTTATTTATTTCATTGATTATTTCTTTATTTATCCAATCTTGTCGTGGGGGGTTTAAAATCTTTTGTTTATTAATGATACTCTTTCTTATACTGTCTAACAGCCTTTCTTCTAATTTATCATATGATTTAGATTCATTTGTTTCTTTGTCATTCTGCATAGTTGCATAAAGTTTCGCGTAGTTTACAGCTTCATATTGTAATTTACTTAGAGGAGCCGGCACATACTTTTTAACCTCAATATACATTTGTTTGTGATCTGAAATAGGTGACTCTAAAATAGCAAAGTGAAAATATTTTTCATTAAGGTTAGTACATAGATGGTCAATAATAGATTTAGTTGTTTCAGTTTCCCTAGTACAAAAATTTCGGTCTATCTTATTTATAATTCTGTAACCATTTTCTTCCAAAATTTCTTTGTAAGCAAGGGTTCCACGATCTTTGGACAGTAGATTAAAATTAAAATCACCAATAATAATTGCTCTTTTATGTTTATTTATTTGTGCAGAATATTCATCCAAAAATTGTTTTATATTCGCATCTGGTTTTCTGTATACGGTTCCAACATCTAGACAATATTTTTCGAGATGAATCCAAAGGAAATGGTTACCATCCAAATTGGTGTCGCTGACGTGGCAGTGCTTCAAATCATTGTGAACAAAAATTGATACACCACCACCTCTTCCTGTGTTTCTGAAATTATAATAGTGGCTGTAGTTAGGGATTATAACTATTTTATATTACCTTATATTAACTTTTTGCACTTAATATTGTATTTTATGCATTTTTAACGGTGCAGTTATATTCAAGCACAGTGCAATTTTGTTAATATTGCATAGAACCCAAATGTAATTATTTAGGTATATCAACTATTTTTGTTAAACAAATACGGGGCAACTGTCCATGGCAGTAAGTATTTTTCTCCAAATATTTATAGCTCAAAATACAACTTTTGATCTGATTCTTGGGGAGATTTTTAAGTTTATCGGTAGAGTCACCTGGGATTGTATACATTTGAATTAAAATCCAACAAAAGACAGGTAGGTTCAGCTTACTCCCAGGAATATGTTATATGAATATTTTTTTAACTTTTTGTAACTATCATGGTATAAATTCAGTTAATTTTTGAAGTTATTCAATTTCGTACACTAAACAATTTTTTTAATCTTTTTACCGCGTCCTTAACAATCATTTTTCGATAGTCCTAGTAAGTAAAATGTACATCACTAGCTAACGCCACAATGACAAATCAAAATTAGTCACGCGTTTTCGGGCTTGCAGGTCGTCTATACGCCAGTATATTCTAAGTCTATGGCAAATACATATATAATAGAGATACAATAATCTAAAATCTCTCAATTATGTAGGTAGGTACATTATGTTGAGAATGTTATTAACCTAACAACAAACAATCACAGGACGCATGACTTTTTCTAGGTGACATAAGACATAACCTAAAAAAGTTCAAATCTAAATATCTTTTTTTTGACTCCTTCGCAGGAGAAAATTCTTTGACAAAGTTTTTTTTTTATTGGATAAGGGTGACAAACGAGCCCACAGTCCACAGTAAGTGGTTGCTGTGGCCCATAGACATCTACATCAAACAAAATACAGATGTATGAATGCGTTGTTACCCGTGAGGACTAAGATGGAATGCCTCATTTCCAGTAAAAAGGGTCTCCAGTTCTCTACACTCACCATACGAAACACAGCAGCGTTAAACTGCTATTTTACGTTGATACTCTGTGAGAGCGTGGTCCTTCCCCGGTCGAGCCGACCCATTCGTGCTACAACTATACTACTAATATAGCTGCAGCATGGCTCTACCACGTTGCAAAAAGTTACTCAGGGACTAACGCTTAACATTTTAAGATATTTTTGATGACGCTACCATTTCTTCTCAACTAATTTTATGTGTGAAAGTCTGCCATTTTACTTTATTATATTTAGTTATTTAAGTCATCTGCCACTAATTTTTCCCACGCCTGGCAGAAAATGCTAACAAGCATTAAATCCACCATTTGTAACATTTATGATTAAAACAATAAAGAAAATTTGCAAGGAAAAGATGACTGTTTATATAATAAAAATTTATATTCATTAAATACTAAAATTTAATACAAGTATAATATATAATAAAATTACATACATACTACATAGTGGCGACGCGTCGTTACACCGTCAGTTGGTCAGACCCGCCGCTATAGATGTGTCACATCAAAAACTAAAAAGAATAAAATTATTTTCACATTATTTGACACCTTTGTAACTATTAGAACGAATATCGGAATATAACCCGACTTCGGAAGCTATTAAATTACCTATGTGAATCTGCTTAGTTTTTAAAGTAGGCTAAAATCTTTTTTTTTCCAAGTTTTCTGTTTTTCTGTTTATAAAACGTCAGATGTCAGTGACATGACTTCAGCACAAAGATATAAGAAAGATAGCTTATATCACTGACTTAGAAGTATATGGACTGGGCCTACCAAAAGAATTAGTGTGACTACCTAGTCAAAGCTGGCGCGTAAAATGGCCGCCTTTTATAGGGTTGTAACTCAGCAACATGGGCAGCTGATATTGATATTTTTACTAATATGAGTTTGTACTTATTTCATATAATTATAGAAATTAAATCCATAGCCTAATTTCGTAACACACCTAAAATGGCAAACCATACCAATTTGACAGTTTAACAACATCCATTGCGTGGTTTTTGTTGTCGAGCAAACGAATTTTTCAGTCACATGAAGCAATGGATATTGTTGGGTTGTTAAATTAGTTTTAGATTGCTATCCCTTAAATTTCGCTTGAGCTGCTTCACGAGGCTTCACCGTATATGTACACTTACGCAATGCACACTCTGCTACAGATTTTTTATGTTAGGTACACAGTCAAACAATGAGTTAAGTATGCAGGTAGCTAACTTGCAACTTGTTTTAAACAATGTTCTGAGTATGCTAAGTGCTTACTTAAGTTTTGAAGTTATACTTCTTTTGGCGCGTTTGAGAAAAATGATGAGAGTGTATTTTTTACAACTTCAATTGGTAATTGTCTGTCAATTGTTAAGTTTTCCTGAGAACTGATAACTTTATTCGAGGTAGTTTATTCAAATATATATAAATGTATAAAACGTGCTTTATTTTAGTTATTTTTGTTTTGTAACGCTAAAGAAATATAACTTCTTACGTACGTACATAAGTACACACACACGTTTTGTTTTATATCAATGTGAACAAAGTTAAAAAGTTATAACACACACACACACAATAAAAATAAATATTGACAGAGTAGTGGGAAAATGAATATAATTGCTTGTATACCAAATACCTTTGTTTACTGTACAATACTATTGTACAGTAAACAAATATATGGAGATGGGATGGAGATCCTTGATTCCATATTGTAATCCCATATTATAATATTTTTAATAGAAAATAATAATGATTATTTGAGTAAAAATTAAATAAACTATTTTTAAAATCAATACTTATTTATTATTAACTGGTGTATATAGGAACGTTCTACACATAATTGATCACAAATGGTAAGTTATATAAGCATGTTCGGTCCTGCCGGATATCATATTTAATTTCTTTATTCAAATTTTAAATAAAAATATTATTATTTTTGCAGGTACATTAATTTTGTTCATTTAAAATTCGAAAATCTGGCATGTTCATGAAACGGTAAATGAAATATGATATCCAGGATTTATAAACTATAATTATTATTATATATTCATTTCTGAACAAAATTAATTTATTAAAATAATTTCTACCGATATCATGCATAAGAATGTACGACACTACTTCACTGCTTTTTTGACAGTTTGACAGCAGATCTACCTCAAAACTTGGCGCTTAACATGGCGGTGCAGTCACGCAAGGATGTGCTAATGACGTCACACGAAAGTATTACCAAAATAGGCACTTTACAAACTGTAGATATCTCTCTTTTCTATTGCAGCTACTGCTTTGTTAAAAAGAGACAAAACTGTTTTTGACAAGTGTGTGTCGATATTATAGATATTTGTAAAACTATTATTTCTTGATGGAATATGCCCTCTCCATAGCTATATATATCTCTATGGCTTATATCTATGCTTCAGCACTTCGGCATGACATTGACCACAAACTATATAGAAATTTAACGGTGGTAGAGCCACGCAGCAGCTTTTGCTGTTGCACGTATGGGCCGGCTCGAGACGGGTTAGTACCACGACCTCACAGAATACCGGCGTGAAGTGGAAGCTCTGCTTCCGTGTTTCGTCTGGTGAGTGCAGGTGACCGGAGGCCCAATTCCCCCCCCCCCCATCAACAAGGTAGCGGAATTATGTCATAAACTACCTCAGGAGGGTACCAGTACCAGTACCCCTGGAGAATCCCTCGCTAAGCATCCACGACCATGCTATTCCACTCCTGAGCGTGGGTGCTCAGGCTGCCCCGGGTATTCTGGGGGGGGGGGGGGCAAAATTCCGCTCAACACAATAACTGCTCGGGGCAAACTGAGCAACAAGACCAAGGCGACCCCTGCCACGCTATCCGTGAATTTCTGCAACATCAGGGGACTTCACTCGAACCTAAACGCCGTCCACTACCATCTTGAGACGGCGAAGCCGGCCTTGCTCTTTCTGACCGAGACGCAGGTGTCCTCTCCGGCTGATACTTCGTATCTCTCCTGCCCGGGGTACAAATTGCAGCACTCCTTTGTGCCTCGGGCTGGAGTTTGCGTGTATGTCAGAGAGGACATCTGTTCTCGACGCCTCGGCAGTCTTGAAGATTCGGACCTGTCCATCCTTTACGCGCTACGCGTAGACAGCGACGACCATCCGCGCGTCTACGTGTGCCTCTATAGGTCCCATAGCGGTAATGCCGAAACAGACCGACAAATTGACCACGTCCAAATGGCTACAGATTCCTTATTACAACAGGTCCCATCCGCAGAGATCGTGATCCTTGGCGATTTTAACGCCCACCACGCCGAATGGCTCGGTTCACGTTTAACCGATCATGCGGGGAGATCTGTTTATGACTTTGCCTTGGCATATGGTCTGACACAACTGGTTACATCGCCTACGCGGATTCCAGATGTTGAGGATCATACACCTTCCCTGTTGGACCTTCTGCTGACCTCTCATACGGACGGATATCAGGTTTCCGTCGATGCCCCTCTTGGCTCTTCGGACCATTGTCTGATCCAGAGTGTGGTACCACTCACGCTACCCTCGCGGTTGCGTTCTGCGGGTTGCCGCCGTGTTTGGCATTACAGGTCGGCGGATTGGGACGGAATGCGGTCTTTCTTTGCTTCCTACCCATGGGGGCGGGTTTGCTTCTCGCCGGATGATCCCAGCGCTGTTGCTGACTCTGTCACTGATGTGGTGCTACAGGGAATGGAACTATTTATTCCATCATCTGTGGTACCCATCGGAGGCAGATCTCAGCCTTGGTTTGGTCGCTCCTGTAAGACTGCTTTACGCAGTAAACAGGAGTGTTATCAAGCTTGGGCTGCGGCTTCGGCGACTCGGGATGTAAACACCAGCATACTTAAAAAGAAGTATAACTTCGCCTCCAGGTCCTTCAAAAGAGTTATTGCCAAGGCAAAGTCAGAGCACATAGGCAGAATTGGCGAGAAACTAGTTCGCCTTCCTTCGTGAACCCGTGCATTCTGGTCTCTCGCCAAGGCTGTCAAAAGGAATTTCTGTAAGCCATCACTACCATCTCTGCACAGGGAGGACGACTCACTGGCCCACGACGCAAAAGAGAAGGCCGACCTTTTAGGCTACCTTTTTGCGTCCAACTCGACTGTTGATGACGGGGGGAACACACCGCCGACCATCCCGCGGTGTGAGTGCTCCATGCCGGATGTGCGGTTCTCACAGCGCTCGGTTCGCAGAGCACTCCTCTCCCTTGACATCCACAAGTCGAGTGGGCCTGACGGAATCCCCCCAATTGTGCTGAGGACGTGTGCTCCGGAGTTGGCACCGGTTCTAACGCGTCTTTTCCGGTACTCCTACTCCCTAGGCGTAGTCCCGAAATCATGGAAGACAGCTTTTGTCCACCCGATCCCTAAAAAAGGCGACCGCTCAGACCCGTCCAACTACAGGCCTATCGCCATCACCCCCTTGTTCTCGAAAATAATGGAATCCGTTATAAACCGCCACCTCATGCGGTACCTTGAGGATCACCAGCTGATTAGTGACCACCAGTACGGATTTCGTCGGGGTCGATCAGCTGGTAATCTTTTGGTCTACTTAACTCATAGATGGGCGGAGGCAGTAGAGTTCAAGGGAGGCATTGGCCGTTAGTTTGGACATTGCGAAGGCCTTCGATCGGGTTTGGCAGAAAGCGCTTCTTTCGAAACTCCCTTCCTATGGGCTTCCCGAGAAATTATGCAATTGGATCACCAGCTTTCTTGCAGATCGGAGCATCAAGGTCGTTGTAGACGGTGCAAGCTCCGACTACAAGCCTATTAAAGCTGGTGTTCCACAAGGCTGCGTGCTATCACCGACGCTGTTTCTTCTGCATATCAATGATATGTTGCAAGCCGGTAGCATTCATTGCTATGCGGATGACAGCACTGGTGATTCTCTATACACCGGCCGTGCCAATATTTCTCGGGAAAACGTCACCGAGTACCGG
Organism: Parnassius mnemosyne; assembly: GCA_963668995.1. NCBI lineage: Eukaryota > Metazoa > Arthropoda > Insecta > Lepidoptera > Papilionidae > Parnassius > Parnassius mnemosyne. The sequence continues at coordinate 23,441,508 of CAVLGL010000068.1, forward strand.
AACAAACTTGTGTCTGAAGTCGAGTCTTTGCTGAACAATGTCTCGGATTGGGGTCGACTAAATCTAGTCCAGTTTAATCTTCAGAAGACACAAGTTTGCGCGTTTACCGCTAAAAAGAACCCCTTTGTCGTATCTCCTCAGTTTCAAGGTACTCCCCTTGTTGCCTCAGCCAGTATCGGAATCCTCGGCGTCGACATATCGAGTAACGTGCAGTTTCGTGGTCACTTGGAAGAGAAGGCCAAATTGGCCTCTAAAAAGCTTGGCTTGCTCAGCAGAGCGGGACAGTATTTCATGCCGGCTCAACGCCTGCAACTTTACAAGGCACAGGTTCGGCCTCACATGGAATACTGTTCCCATCTCTGGGCTGGGGCTCCCCAGTGCCAGCTCCTTCCACTTGACCGCATCCAGCACAGAGCGGCTCGAATCGTCGACGACCGAGTCCTTTCCGATCGGCTCGACTCATTGGCACTGCGAAGAGATGTTGCATCTCTTAGCATTTTCTTTCGCATTTACCATGGGGAGTGCTCTGAGGAATTGTTCGGATTAATCCCAGCCGCCAAATTTCACGAACGCACATCGCGGCAGAACTCCCGATACCATCCACACCATCTGGATGATTGGCGGTCCACCACTGTGCGATTTAGAAGATGTTTTCTTCCACGCACAACTTCCTTGTGGAATAGTTTACCACCAGCGATTTTTCCGGATCGATACGACTTAGGGACCTTCAAGAAAAGAGCCTATTATATAGGTCAATTGCGTCAGTGTAACGCATTGATATAAGAAAAAGAGGATAAGCAGTAAATTGCATATATATTTTTTGATTATACAAATATAATGCAAACATGAACCTTGCCAACAAAAATATATCTGTCTTATTCTCACACGTTATGATTTTCAAATGTAAAAAAAGATAAGTACATATCTCAGACTTCAATTTTCTGTTGACAGTTTTCATAATTTCACTAAGCTCCACCTTGAAGCATGACGCCATTTTAGGATGACGTTCATTTGTGGTAGTTCGTCTGTCATCTAAGCCTTGTTCGGAGTTATTTTCAGTGTTACAGTGAATTTTGACTATTTTTGAGCTTCTTTGTTCATTAGTAAAGGGTAATTGAGCAAAAACAACATGACAAAGTGTTGCATCAATGGATGTAATTCAAATGCTCGTAAAAATTAAGAAGGATTGTCATTTTTCAGGTTAGTTGTAATTTTTTTCCATAATTGTATATTTTTTCGTGTGAATTGCGTTTCGTGTTCATGTTATGGGTTCTAAATCGTGTTTCGCGCTATTATCTAGAATTTCCAATGACTATTATAATGTATATTTAAACAAGTAAACATTTTGATTGTTTACATTTTTCCATAGTGCTGCCCTTACGCGCTGTCATGTTTTGAAATTATCGATATAAATTTTAACAATAATATTAATGTAGTCCTAAGATCAAATAACGTTTTAGACACGTAAACTGTATACTTAATAAAACGATCGATTGAGAGCCTTTCATTTTAGAAAAGAACTTGAAAATAGTGTAAATCGTAAATTTTCTATAATAGCTTTTTCATCAAAAGATTTGATGATGTTATGATTATTTTTGATTGGTACTTAAGGATGCATAATATTTATTTTAGGTTGCCAAAAAATGAATGCCTTCAAAAATTGTGAATTGATAATATAGGCCAAGAAAACATAAAACCTGCAGTTGTAAGAAGAATATGCTCCTTTCATTTTGAAAAAGAATGTATAAATGGATGTAGTTCGGCTTAAGGGTGATTTGGTTCATGTGCCTAAAATAAATTTTCTGACTAAATAATATTATTTCGTCACGAATAAATGATTTTAATCAGTATACATTATTGTTTTTTTATTTATTTTTAATCCTTACTCTCTCGTTTACCTCCAGTATCCACCACTAATTACGCTACTGGTGGAAGTCATTACAACTTGCAGGTTGTAAACACTATAAAATTGGTATTTTGTGGTATTACACAAATGGGATATAATGAGAAATGAGTATGGAAGTGGAAGTCTGAAGTGGCGCAGCCACCCCTATTGATAGAAATGTTGAAATGATACGAAGCCTAATACATTCCCTATAGTGGTGGTTTAGTTAATCTCTGCAGAGGAGAAAAAAAATGCATGCGTCGACCTAGGGACGCATGGATGGAGTGCTTATGTGCAGATTGCCGTCGTTACGAAAAAACGTTAGCTCGTTGCACGAACTCAGTATAATATTCTGGTGCACGTCGTATACGTGTTCTGAAAAGAAAGGAGTTAAAGCTCCAATCAAGTGCTCTTTCCTTGGTCTCTTCGCTCACTTTTGACTGTTGCTTCACCATATCTTAAAGCTATTACAGTTTCAAAACTGCTATTCTGAGTTGAACGTAAGATTTATTTATTTATCATCTCAATACAACTATTATTACAGGATTAACCCAATGCAATAGTGTAGTGATCTAATATTTGTTTATTTAATATTATATACCTATGAGATGGACAATACGTCATAATTTATATAGCATCGATACTGAAAATATCGACAAAAACAACGCTATTTGTTGTGGGTGGAGTCGACGCCATATTTGAGAAACACTTGACTTCAGATCACGTGACCACATCCCCTATTTTTCTTATATCTATGATGTAACGCGACAGCTTGCTACATATATATTTATCTATGCAATTGACGTCGGATGATCTCTGACTAGTATACAGTTATCTTCCCTACATACAATGTACTCTGTTATCTGTTATCTGTGGATGATCGGATCGGATAGGTCATCTTCATCTGACATTTAAAATTGTAGATTGGATGACGTTGGATGACGTACAGAAAAAGAAATCGTATTATTTCAATTTTTAATTTCACATTGTTTCACATCAGACTTAACGTTATTACAAGTTTTCAAGATAGATTACTTTGGCACGTAGAGAGAGATTGTACATACTCCCTCTACGACTTTGGCATATCGTAGTGGTCGTAAAGTATATTCTTGAAAATGTTTATTTAGTTTTCTATAAATGAGAGTAACGTGTTTTGTGAAAGTTCGGATCGTATTCAAATTTAATCGGAGAAACTTGAAACAAGAATAAATAAATTAAAAATGGGTACCTCAATTAAGTTGTCCAAAATTATCAGTATTTCTAGCAGGATATTTTTCAATGTGAATTATACTACAAGGTACATAACATTTTTACATGTTAATACATTACAAATTTGTATTTTTTGTTAGATAAAAATTATTAAATAAAATTACAGTTCGTCAGAACGTGGATATATAATTTTCATGACAAAGTAAAAGCACTACAATATAAGTGATATTATGACAAATCATTCTTTCACTTAAATTATTTATGTTTTGTAGGGATTCAACACTTTCATTTGACTTTGAACCACTATATATAATTTACATGACAAAGCGAAAGCACTTTACAATATAAGCGATATTATCACACATTATTCTTTGACTGTTTGTGAGGATTCAACACTCATTTGACTTTGAACCACTCTAGAGTTTAGTTTAATTTTAAGTGATTCCTAACAATGATTTTTCAGAAAATAATTTTAAATATAAACAGAAACCATATGTGGTGTGTGTGTAAAAATAATTATTTTTACAGGTTTATTAATTTATTGTTATTATTAATGGTTATTGTCTGTAATTCAAACAAAAATATGGTTATTATATTATAATTTTGCAAAACCTCTGTTTTGTAGTCTCACCAGGTCAATTTAGTAAGAAATTACCATTAAATTTAGTGAAAATTAAAAAAAAATATTAAAAGGTTTTTTAAAACCATGTCAATATATAGAAAATATTTGATATATTTTTGCTTATTAAAAATATAATATAGGCTGAGATTATGCTGATAGTGATATCCAGTTCATCAATATATATTCTTAATTCCCTATTTGTAATGGCATTTTGTATTAATAAGTATTTAATAATTTTTCTTTCAGGGTTTTAAAAACCAAAATTCGTGCAATGTCAACCAGTGTTTCTATATCAGAGTTTCAAAAAGAAAAAGAGACTTTTCAAGATGTCTTACCTAAAGTAATTGACTCACTTGTCACAAGTCCGAAGCTGTCAGAAATACCCGAGTTTTCAGTGTGGATGAAAAAGGTATATATTTTATTATATAAGTGGTGGAGCCCTGCTGTAGCTATATTATGGTTGTAGCACAAATAGGTTGGTTCGACTGGGAAAGAACCACTCTTTCACTGAATACCAGTGTAAAATAGCAGCTCAATGCTTCTGTTTTTGTATGGTGACTGAAAACCGGAAATCCTTTTCACTGGATACAAGGCATTTCATCGTAGATGTCTATGGGCCACAATATCCACTTAATATCAGGTGGGCTGTGTGTTAACTTGTCACCCTTATTCTATAAAGGAAAAACTATATTTTTTGGCATTACAAAAGTATTATTACCAATTTTCACTTCAAACATTTACCTTTTAACAGATATTAGATTACAATTTGGCTGGTGGTAAGAAAAACAGAGGGTTAACTACAGTACTTGCTTATGAAATGCTGGAGAAACCAGAGAATATCACAGATGAATCATTAAGGCTGAGTCGTACAATGGGATGGTGTGTTGAAATGGTAAATAACTACTTGTTTTTTGTTTCTTACAAATTAGTAACTAATTCTCCACCTCCTTGTCCTTGATTTCTCATTCATTGAAATGGTCTGCTTAGTCTTATTATGGTGGTCTTTATGTAATGGTTGTACTTAATGATTTCTTATATTTACGCGAACACTACACCTTTAAATAAAACTAATTTTACGGAATTTATCTTGTATATTAACTTATTTTATATTCCTGACGTTTTAAGCACTTTACAGCACATACAGGGGTGGGGTGGGGACTGAGGTGTAAGACGTCCCAATGTCATAGTTAACCATGGCTACTTCCAGATTAAAAATTATAATTAATAATTATAAATATAAAGTAAGTTAATATATGCGATAAAATCTGTAAAATTAGTTTTATTTAAATAGTTGTACTTGTAATAATATGTACAGCAAAAATCTTTCCATCCGATTAAAATCTGGGTGTCTTCATAGCAAGAGTGGATAGGTTTTTGTTACACTTAAATGGTATGATTTACCATCTAGGAATTCATGACCACTTACCACCAAGTGAGATGATTAAACACTGCCTTATATTAGATAAGTAGTAATTAAGTACTCGTAAGTTATTTAAAAAGCAAATTATAGAAAGAAACGTCAATCATCCAAGTTTTTATTTGCAATTTTAAGCACAAATTAGTGTTTGACCATATTCTGAGTTGACAAAAAACCATCACTGGATTTTAATATTATATAATTATATTTTATGCATATAAAATACAATCATAATATTAAAATCTCTTGACATTTTTTTCTCATGAATTAACAAAATCGGGGGATACAGTTTGGTGTTACAGATACATTGAAAAAAATTGAAAATTTATTTATTTTTGCACCACAAAACCATAAAAACATATTAACATTTAACACAAAAAATTAAGAGCTATAAACAAGAATGGTTGTGGATCGCTGGTGCCTGAAGTAGGTAATTAAAAGTTGAGTTACAGGTCATCTTAGTTACCAATAATCACTAAGCTTTTAAGGTAAAAAATTATGAATATAGATGCGAGTGCCAGAATTTATGAGTGAGTGCGTGCGTGCGTGTGTTAGGTTTTTGAGCCATTTTCTAGCAGTATCAAATTCTTTTTGCGCTCGTTGGTATGTATCACTCCAAAGTACTGGCTGAAAAAACAAGTGCTGTATCATCAGCATAAGTAAATATGGAACCACCTTCTAGACATAGATTACACAAATCCTTAATATACACCAAACATAAGGTCAGTCCAAGGATACTGCCCTGAGGTACACCATATGTAATAGGGTGGGAGGTACTCAGGTATGAGCCAATTTTCACACGCTGAACACTATTTGTAAGATAACTGTGAAATAGGGATAGCTGGCTGCCTCTTATTTCCAGGCAGTCAAGCTTAGAAGTCAAGAGAGAGATCGAAATTGTTTCAAAAGCTTGCTAAGGTTTAAAAATAGGGCGACGCATTTTTCCTTATTATCAAGTTTAATAATAATATGATTTTGTAATTTGTGTACAGCATCATCAGTGGATAATTTCTTTCGGAAACCAAATTGATTAACAGGTAAAATTTTACGGGATTCCAAATATTTGATAAGTCTTGAGTTTAGGATTTTCTCAAGTATCTTAGACATTGCGGATAATACTGAAATTGGCCTGTAGTTTTCGACACATTTCCGATCACCTGACTTAAACATTGGATATAAAAGTGCTAGTTTAAAGCACAGAGACTCAAATTGCAGATGTGTTTGTGGGGAGGAACTATGTGTTTCTTTAGAAAGTTGGAAGAAATACCATCCCATCCAGTAGCACAATCGCTTTTCGGAGACATAATCAATCGAATTACTTCTGTAACATCAGTTTGAATCTGTTGGTACACCTCCATTTTTTTTCTGCATATTTGCTTACCACACCAAAAAAATAAGTATTAATTTGATTAACCGTATTTTGGGGATCTGATTCGTTTAAAATATCAGTTGGTATTGACTGTGAATTCTTTACACTAGTTAGATTTGTGATATTTCGAACGACATCCCATATTCTCCTTGAATTTTTAACAGCTTTTTTAAATTTCAGTTTTTGGTATTCTTTCATTGTATTTCGTAAAAGAGAATTACAAAAGTTGCGGTACCTTTTATATGATATTTTTAATATTTCATTATTAGGGTTTTTGCGATATTTCTAGTACAAGTTGTCCCTATGTCGCATACATTTGAGTAAACCTGATGTAATCCAGAGTTTAATGGGCCTGCATTTGCGTGACAGCATCATTTTTTTTGGTATTGATAGTTAAGATATGGATAATAGGATCAATGAGATACTTAGCCACTTGATTAGTGTCATTTATTGAGTAAACGTCATTAAAATCATTAAAATTTAAAGTTCATAAGATCAGTAGTGACCTTTTTATCATCTATTTTGTTAAAATAAGTTCGATTACATGTTATAATTTTATTTGTTGAGAGTGATATCAAAATAGCAAAGTGATCTGTTAGTCTGTTACCATCGATTGTAATACTAGAGGCTTAACAGGGAAACTAGTTTTCAGATTGGCATGGTCAAGACATGTAGATCCGTGTGTTCACGGATCCACATGTCTTGACCATGCATTCCAGAATTTCGAGATATTCCAATGAAATTAGAGTTTTTTTGACCGGTTGCAATATCAATATTGATATCCCCTGCGATTACGATGTTCTTGTCACATCTCAACTCACGCAGGACAATATCAAGTGATTTTATAAAATGTGTAGGTTAACTAAAAGCATAAGGCCTATAAATAGTGAGAATAGCAATGTCCTTTCCAATACTTATCATTATATAGTTTCCAATACTTATCATTAAATAGTTCAGAGACATTGAACTCCCTAACACTTACGTTGACAATTTTACTTTTTACGTACACGACTACTCCGTCGTTTTGATTGTAATTATTTGAAGACTTAGTTTGTGTACCCATCTAAATTAGGGATTATGGGGTTGCAGGAGAGCCAAAATTCCGCGAGAACAATTAAATCGCAAGACAGTTTGATTCTTTCTAGCAAAATTAGGTCTGTAAAGTTTGATTTCATACTTCGAATATTTTACGATAAAAGTGTAAATGGAGCTCTTGATTGAGATGTAATATTAGCACAATCTTCAGGAGTAAATAAAACCGAGTCACAGAAAGAAACGTCATCAAAGTTTGTTAAAAAATCATTTAAAGCAGCGATTTTTTTTATTTTTTTTTTAAATCGTATTGAGAGGTATTGTGTACCACTCTCGAGCTTAGTAGTGTTCGGGTGTAAATTTATGCAGCTATATAAAATGCAATAAAGATCATTATTAGTAATAATAAGAATAGATAATAAACGTTGGTTCTGGGTTAAGGTTATAATTTACAGTGTGTCTGGTCACGGACTACCAATATTCTTGGTACATATATAATAACTATTTTAATACACAAACACTACACGCTGTACTCTAATCCCCTTCCCCTCTATGTGACAGCTATTTTGTTTTTTTCTTGAGATATTCTCTACGTGTGTACAAACAAATCATATCTCTCAAAGTTTTAGTCTTACTGAGATAAAAATAGGCTCATTCGGAGGGCAACAATATTGTCTATCGCTTACATTACGATAAAATGGGTTCACATAATATGTACTCCTAATGTTACCGCCATTTCTCAAATTAAAATATTCCGCGTTTTGGTCAATCTTATCGACGAATCAAATTTCCTCTATAATACCTTCATTTATTCCACTAATTCCTTCTTGCGACCGACAATCGGGTAGAAGAAGAAGTCTAAGTAAGAACACGCCCGCACGCGGAAGCATATTGTGTCACGCTCGCGACTCGCATATCTGTTTAATTATCATACGCTTAAAATCACGGCCGTGAATTGTATAAAATAAGTGTAAATCGCGCAAGAAAACTAGGAGTGTACCACGCCAGTGTCAACCTCAAGTAAAAAAAGAAGCTGACGGCGTTCTCCAGGTGCGTACCTTCAGTTTTATGTGTCGGTTGCAAATTTCAACGAACTCCAATTCCAACTACCTATTACAGTCCACTTTATTCCAATTTTGAACCACGCGTCACCACCTAACTTTAAAAAAATATATTTAAGTCCAAATAAATATCAAAAAAGATGTCACTAAACAAAGGCCTTTTGGCCTTTGTTTAGTGACATCAGGCCGTAAATTCTGCAAGCTACTAGCGTAAGTAACTGATATATATGGAACATACTGGTCCTCCATCTCGAAAAAAATCACAGTTTGACAGTTGATTAGTAACAACCATTCGCCGTGTATCGGTCGCGGTGGTCTCGTAGCGTGGCCACTTCGCTTACCCGATTTGAAGCCCTTGGACTCACTCATCACAATAATAATGTCAGTCGCCATAGAAATAAGATCTGATTTACAAATGATTAGGCACTCAACTCAGGTGGCATATAGAGCTTTAGATTGCCTACAAGCTGCAGGTGGCCACTTTGAGCAACTGCTTTAGATATTTTAATTGTACGTCAATTCTGAAAAACAATTAAATAAAAACTAATAGGTAACTTAAATGTTTTTAATGTTTTTCTGTTTCGGGTTTCGACAAAGGCCCTTTGTTCTTGCACATACGCTATGTTCAAACAACAATAAGTCTTAAAGTAATAGGCATACAGCTGTAAACTTAATGTTTTATTGTAGCTTAACTCAGAATCTGTGGAGCTAGTAAAAAAAATGAAAAGGGCAATCGGGTTTGTTTTTGCAGTAATTTACAATAACTTGTCCATTTGCATAATTTTTTGATAATATTTGGACTTAATTTTTTTTTTAAAGTTACGAGTATGTGAACCTGTTTTTTATTAATTTAGACGATTGATAAAATTGTTGTCCTCCGAATAAGCCTATCTTATTGTTTTTGGTTTTACCAAATGATGATGATTTTTTTTGTACACACGTAGAGAATATCTCAAGAAAAAACAAAATAGCTGTCACATAGAGGGTAAGGCGATTAGACTACAGTGTGTAGTGTATTTGTGTATTAAAATAGTTGTAATATAAGTACCTAGAATATCGCTAGTCTGTGACCGGACAGTGTGTCCGGTTACGGACTAGTGTATGTATATTGCTTAGTTTATATAGGTACTCCAAAAAAAACAGAGAGTACTATTGTAAAAGTAGATTTTAGATTTGTGTGTTGATAATGTAATTTGTGTATAGTGTTTTTGTGTGTAATATTGAAATTGTGTTATAATGAAAATAAGTCTTACATTACAAATTAAGGCAGAGTTATACTGAGCTAAGAATTTAGTTAAAATTAATGATGAAAAATTAACTAAAATAATAATATGATAAAAATTAGCATAATATTGAGCCGAACCTAGTCATTTCTTCTTAAGGATCATTATGTCATTCTCATTCTTGACTTTAATGCGAGGGCCGATGATAAAAATTAGCATAATATTGAGCCGAACCTAGTCATTTCTTCTTATTTCTTCATTATGTCATTCTCATTCTTGACTTTAATGTGAGGGCCGACTTCAAATTTCCACATGAAAATTCTACCTTTATTTATCCAACAGTGTTTGTAATCCAAAGTATTGGCATTTTGGCGAGCTAGAGCAAATAGTTTACGATCTTTATTTGACAGGTTCTCAGTAATATATTATATAGGTTTTGAAGATCCGGGCAAACTGACGGTTGTTGTGGAATCGTCCAAAAAATGTCCCTCCGACAAAAATTTAAGGAAATTAATATATTAACTTTGGCCTCTCAATACATCTATGAAAATGTAATGTACGTACACAAAAAAAAAAAAAAAAAAGCGAGTCGAACAATCGAAGACAATAATATTCACATTCTTGCTTATTTCTTGTAAACAATATCAAAAAGTACCCTCTCCATAAAAAAAAAAATAGTTTTAGAAATATCTAATATAAAGTTTGTATAAAATTATGTAAGTACAAAAAACGCTTAATATTCTCTCACACAATTGTAATATGGTATTTTATATTTAGGTTAAGTAAAGGTTAAGTTCAATATTATGTAAAATAAAGTATAATGTATAACATATTAGAGCAAACTGTGCAGTGCCAAGACAAACACAATTGTGTTTAATGGCACGAAGAAATTATATGGTAATTAAAACTGTTACATTGTTGAAATAAATTAAAAAAAATATATAAAAGTAGTCTTACAAAAATAACTGATATTCATAATGTAAATACTAGGAATAGACAGAATAGAATAGATTTATTTTTTATTTACCACTGGTTCGGAAAATACCTCTGTCCTGGGAAGAACCAGCAAGAAACCCAACGGAACTTTTTTTAAAACATATTTCACTTAACATTAATTTTGTTTGCACAATTTTAAATGCATTTTCATAGCGATGGTTCAGTGGCGATCACCTTATTCCCAGGGGTTATTTTAATTTTTTTTATAGGATAGAGTGACAAACGAGCACACAGTCCACCTGATGATAAATGGTTGCTATGACCCTAGCATATATACTTAGACATATATATGTATCCTCAATAAAGAATCAAAATGCAGATGCGTTGTCACTCGTGAGGACTAAGATAGAATGCCTCTTTTCCAGTAAAAAAGGTCTCTGGTTCTCTATACTCACCATACGAAACACAGTAGTGATAAGCTGCTATTTTACGCTGGTATTCTATGAGAGCGTGGTCCTCCCCGGTCGAGCCGACCCCTTTCGTGCCACAACTATATTACTAATATAGCTGCAGCATGCCTCTACCACGTATAAATATTTGTGTATTCCTTGATATTATAATAACCCTTTTTGTACAGTTTTTCTTTAATAAAACTTTTAAACTTGTTTATTGAAAAACTTTGAACATGTTCTGGGATTTTGTTGTAAAAGCGTTATTATACATTGTCGTATAAATGAATTGCTGATTCTGTGGAGTCTAATACCTTGCATTACAAGCCTAGGTTTATTCCTAGTGTTTAAATTAAAAAACATCCTTATTCTTATTAAAGCTGTTTATGTTTTTATGTACATACGTTACATTTTCATAAATATATTGCGATGCCAAAGTTAATATGTTTATTTCTTTAAATTTTTCTCAGAGGAACTCTATAATTTAAGTTATAAATCGCCCATACGGCTCTCTTTTGCAAAACAAATATGTCTTCAATATCAGTCGCATTACCTCATAGCAAAATTCCATAAGACATTACGCTATGAAAGTAACTAAAATAAACCAATCAAGCTGTCTCAACATATGTGAGATTTCTAATCTTTCTTACAGCATATGCTGCACAACTAAGTCTGCTTGCTAATTAGATATATGGGGGCCCCATTGAAGTTAGTAGTACCAGTTACTCGCCTCGACCGAGTCATTCATTCTTGGGGCGATGCGTACGCTTTTACAGCAAAATCTAAGAAAACATACAAAATTTGACCTGTTCAAAGTTCAAAAACTTTATTAAACTAGGTTTGTATAAAAAGGGTTATTATTATATTATGGAAATTATGACTGATAATAGCCCCTGGTAATGAGGTGATCGCTATCAGGCTATTTCTAATTTGTTTTGTGTAACATACATGATTGTAAGCTGTTATTTGTTTAGTCTTGCTGGGTTTCTTGCTGGTACTTCCAGGACAGAGGTTTTTTTTGAACCAGTGGTAAAGCATAAGAGTGACTGAATAAATATTATTTATATAATCTACAATGAATAAAAAAAATCTGTTTCTATTGTGGTCGACAGGTTATATGGTGTTTTTACAGGGAAGAGATTCAGTGGTGCTGCGATCTAGTATTTGGTGTAAAGTACCTATTATTTTATTTTATCCACATGCAAATATAAAACAAACGACCTCTATTCAACTTATGTAAAAGTTTCAGTATGAAGTTAGAACAAATAATATTAAATGAAATAATAAGATTAAAATGAATATCCATAAAAATGCCATTAATTTTGAAGAAATTAATTATATCACAATTAAACAACTGTCATTTATATAATTGCTTTAAAACGACTTTGAGACGCATTCGATTAATAAAAACAATGAGAATTCCTGATAAAACAGATATTAAATGGAACATTGAATGTAAGTAAAGACTTCATAACGTGTTATTATTACCTGTATGTAATTACAGTCAAGGTTGTCGCATCGATAGCGAGGCCACCCTTTTGTTGCTATGGCAAAATAATTAAGGCGATGAAGCCATCACAAGACAGACAAACAAGAACAAATTACAAATTGGATTTATGCAATGAGCGGAAAAGCGGAATTCGAACCCGCGGCCTTTAGCGCCGCAACTAATTGCTAAGCCACTGCGCCACTGGAGCTGTCGTGATCTTTATAAATCTAGATCGAAGAGTTGTGTCATTTCGCTCTTTTAATTATTTCTCGCCTGTAAGTGTCTCGCCTGCATTGTCCGGCTATGTTTGTATAGCTATTGTAATGCTGTTTGTGGTATTCGAATGCAATTCGTTTTTTTTTCATTTGTCTTTTCTCTATTTTATGCCTAAAAAGAAGTTTTACAAGATGTAATAGCTGCCCATCGTGAATTATTGAGCTTAAAATGTGATTTTTGGCGGGCCTTCCCTTTTTCTTAAGCGGTTTCCATATTGTGGACTACTTGTCCGTTTCGATATAGATCTCTTCAAAATAAACTAACTGGATAAGTCCGGTTGTAGTTCAGTGCACTTCTCATTATGATGCGATTGACATAAAACGCATTTATGTGGAATGTGATGATATTCCTTTGACCCTTAGTAAATAGATTTAATGTTCCTTTATTCGTATTCGATTTGTCGCTGAAAATGTATATCTGAGACTCTTTACTTTCCTTATGGTAGCCTCGAGTAAATGAATTTAATATATGTATTTACATTAGCAGTCGGCCTATTTTCTAATAAATATAAAATTCGTCAGTCACACAGCATTGCTTTGAGGTTGGGTTAAAAAAAAAAGAATGAATTCTCGCTTCCAACTTTTCTCAACTACCCCTAACCCTAATAGTATTACTGTACTCAATTTTGCCTGAGAATTCTGCCGGGCAAATATCTCAACAGAAGTAAAATCATACAGGTAATTCTTGTTTTCAGATTCAGTTATTACATAAAATAATTATCATTATATAACATAAAGACTTATATAAAATAACAATAAATACAAAAAAATGTAGTGCGGTAAAATAATTAAATGATATACCACAGAAGTTAATTAATAAGAGATTAATGTTCATTATGCCGTCATATTTTTGTAATTAAAACTTCATCAAATGTTACTCAACTGAATAACAATCATTTAACAAGTAAGAAATATAATATTTAAAGTAATTATTTTAAACAGTATCATAATATTATTATCATTATTAAATGCTTGTGCAGACAGACGTGGTTACGTAAATGGATGCCTACGTAAAACCGACTGAAAAGTATATAAAAATTAAAATTAAAAAAATTTAAAACCCACGACGGATATAAAAGTTGTGTTTGAAAAAGGATTAAATAAACATTTTTTAAAAACCCCAGAATAAGAGGAAGTAAGCCACGAACGAAGAAAATAAAAGCGTTTTAAAAATGGTTGATTTCTCGCGAGGTCTGTGATATTAAACTACTAATTATGACTTTCCTTAGTTCTTCCTACCCTTGTGCACCTTTTTGTTTGTCGTAGCGATAAACATAGCAACAACATCACATACATGTATGTACTACCTATCTATACAAATAAATAAAATTAAAGTGTCTGTTTGTAATGTCAAAATTACATCTTTTACTAAATGCACATGAAAGTATATAGGGTACTAATAACAAAAATACAATTTTTAAAGTTTTTGTCTGTCTGTCTGTCTGTCCGTCTGTATGTCTGTTTGTTTTGGCTAATCTCCGTAACGGCTGGACCGATTTGGACGGGATTTTCACTGGCAGATAGCTGATGTCACAAGGAGTAACTTAGGCTACTTTTATTTTAGAAAAAGAATTAGGGTTCCGCGCAAAAAAATTTAAACCCTAAATAACACGCGGGTGAAGTCGCGGGTAACAGCTAGTTAGGTAATATAATTATTATTACAATCCCAAGTAAATCCGTCGGGGCTGCTATTCCATGCGCTGAAATGAACTAAAATTTTGCATTTTTATAAGTTTGTGATTAATTGAAATTACGTTGGGTAAGTAAATAAATGTAATCTTTAATCGATATAAATTGCTACATCTCCCAGCTTTTCTATATTGAAATTGTAAAGAATTTTGGAATTGGAGAAGATGCTAAAGTGTACCCGCTTAGCTAGACCAAAAGCCTATTTAGTATTATATAATGATTCCACTTCTTTGTTGTGCGCTTACCCAACGATGAAGCAAACCTTTCCATTTGATTCAATTAATTTGTACAAAGTTATGGCAGGCCTCTGCCTTGCTACCTGCGTGGAATAATTATCTACAATCGCGAGGCGCCCCCGGAATACAACGCAGTCGGGGCTAGACCGTTCTAGGCGATTGAATGTTAAAGTTTTTCTATCTAATATAATTGTAGGATAAAATAGTCGAAAAAGTTTTAATGTAATTTAAGAATAATATATATGTATATTTAAGAATAATAGTTTTTGTATATTACCTATCTATTTGATAAATTATAATGGCATAACGTCGTTTCTACTATTTATTATCGTCGCGTGGATGAATGTTTAATGAGCAAACAAATGGATTCAGATACCTATATCATTTTTCAAGTTAGCGAAGGATAATAATGAAAGGTGAATATATTTCAGAATAGAATAGAATAATTTTTATTCAATATTGATTATTACATAATTCTTATTGAAAGTGATTTTTTATTTACCACTGGTTCGGAAAATACCTCTGTCTGTCCTGGGAAGAACCAGCAAGAAACCCAGCGGGACTTTTTTTTTTCAAACATATTTCACTTAACAATAATTTCGTTTATACAATTTTTAAATGATTTTTCATAGAACCAGCATGGTGGCGATTACCTTATTCCCAGGGGTTATTTTAGGGGGTATTCCTTGATATTATAATAACCCTTTTTGTACAGTTTTTCTTTAATAAAACTTTTAAACTTGTTTATTGACAAACTTTGAATATGTTCTGGTATTTACTTGTAAAAGCGTATACATTGACCCATAAATGAATTACTGATTCTGTGGAGTCTAGTAACTGGTATTACAAGCTTATGTTTGTTCCTAGTGTTTAAGGTATGAACATCCTTATTCTTATTAAAGCTATTTATGTTTTTATGTACATACATAACATTTTCATAAATATATTGCGATGCCAAAGTTAATATGTTTATTTCTTTAAATTTTTATCTGAGGGACTCTTTACGATTTAGGTTATACATCGCCCGAACGGCTCTCTTTTGCAAAACAAATATATCTTCAATATCAGTCGCATTACCCCATAGCAAAATTCCATAAGACATTACGCTATGAAAGTAACTAAAATACACTAATCTAGCTGTCTCAACATCTGTGAGACTTCTAATATTTCTTACAGCATATGCTGCAGAACTAAGTCTGCTTGCTAATTTAGATATATGGGGGCCCCATTGAAGTTTCGCGTCAACAGTAATACCGAGAAAAACAGTGGTATCCACAAGACTCAATCCTCCCCATTTATCAGCACATTGGTATTCCAATGTTTTACATTAGGTATTGTAAATTTAATACACTTTGTCTTATTGCCGTTTAAGAGCATATTGTTGGCATTAAACCAATGTACTAATTTCGATAGAGCATTATTTACATCTTCATAATTAATTAACTGCCGTTTGAGTTTGAAAATTAAAGAGGTATCGTCAGAAAATAATACTATATCGTGATTGCCAATGGGCCAAGAATCGAGCCCTGAGGAACGCCCATTGATACTACCGATCCGGAGGAAGCTTTACCATTGATCACGACTTTTTGAGTTCTGTTACTTAAATATGAAGTAATAAGTCTAAGCGCCAAATTTTTTACACCGTAATGTTGTAGTTTCCTGATTAATGTCTCATGATGAACACAATCGAAAGCCTTGGAAAGATCACAGAAAATACCTAAAGCATCTTGTGAATTCTCCCAGGCATTAAAGATGTATTGCATAAGCTCAACACCGGCGTCAGACGTCGAGCGACCCCTTGTAAAACCAAATTGGTTTTTATGAAGTAATTTATTTGTATTAAAAAAAATTAACAATTGATCCAAAAAATTTTACTGAGAGTTGTTAGTACAAAAATAGGTCTAAAATTAGCGGGGTCCAATGTACTACCAGATTTAAATAAAGGTATTACTTAACTCTACTTCATTAAATCAGGAAACACCACAATCGATACACACACACACCACGTTCGATTTCTTTTTTTGTTGTTAGTTAGGTACTTATAGCGAAAAAAGAATTAAGTAATAATTTAACTACAGATGTAATATCTACACTTACCTACCTACTTTATTACAAAACTCAGTTGAAATTTACCTCACTATTCAAGTACTTACTTACATATCTATACTTGTTTTTTGTAATTAAAATATTTTAAGTTATAATAACACAAAATACTGAAATTAAAACGTTGTTTAGAAGATTTATAACTAAGTAGAATACGATCACATTTCTATTAAGAATCGCATTTGGAGTTTATTTGTTGTTTACACTATTTCTTCCGAGCCAAACATCGCGATTCCCGAAGAATGGCTTTGCAAGTTGCATGCGTTGGGCATCACAGAACTCTCATAGTAGCGGAAATATGGTCAATCGTATTCAGTATTTAGAATAGGTACTTTGTCTAAATAACTTACCATTTCACAATGTATTTTTTTACTCTTTATTAACAGCCCTTAGTAACCACGGAATGTCAGTCGTGACGTAGGAAGGGGAAAAGATGCAAAGTAATACGGACACTCGCGCGCAGCGATAAAGTTTTATTTAGCTTCCGTGCGCGATTTATCTAATTAATAATAATTATGTAGTCTAATAAAACGTCGGCAAGCAGTCAAATTCAAAGGATTGCAACTTCTGTACGTAGTACTATTATTTATTCTGTGCTTATGGCGCGTTTTTAAACTGATCATGTTATCACAGCGACATCTCTCGTTAAGTAGCTGAATCCAGTTCTGGATTTTTTTAAGATTGTAGGAAATATGATTTGTGTTTTTAATACCTAATGGTTCGTACTCAAGCTGATGGCGAGTAACATAAAGCGCATATAGAATCGATTAGAACATATTGTTCTTGAAAAAAAATATCGATCCACGTTTTGAGGAGGCAAAAGGGTAATTTCGTATTTTTTTTACAGCTAATAATTAGTCTGAGTTGCATATGTTCCTCTCGATTGTTTAAGTCGGTCGTTCGGACACAGCGCGTAATCAACAGATCTGTTAGAAAACCTATTCTTCAAATAAAAAAATGTCAAATTGTAAACTTCTAAACAATCTTCGTTCCCAAAACACTTTCGTGGTATGGAATTTAGATTACTTAGAAAAAGTTATGCATTTGCTTGTGAACCGATGGTAGACAATTTGAGCTTATACATGCAAAAAATAAAATAACACACAGACACACTAACACACGCACGCACGCACGCACGTACGCACGCACGCACGCACGCACGCACGCACCATAGTAGGTACATGAAAATGTACCAAAGAGCACATTTCTTCAAAGCGCCATGACTACATGAAAGTATGTAAGATAGAACTTTAAGAGATGTTAGAAGAATTAACCCACATAAGACACTGCTTTTTGTAAAGATTTTTGAAAAACTTGCGTGTTTATATCACGTCGGGGTCACCACTTCACCCATGAAGGGAAAAGATCTCTCGTCGGGCAAGGTTTTAAGTCTGGAGAGCGGCTAATGCTCCATGTGTTATTACTGAACTGTTCTAATAAATAAACTAATAATGCTGCATATAGCAGAGTCGTTTAGAAAGTTTTAATAGTATTATTTTAGACTTGTGACGCGCCAACAGCGTCCCTACAGTAGTACAACAAGCACACGAAATAAAAAATAATGGTTGTTTTTCGGAACTGCATGTTTTGTGTATCCGACGCTGCATTCAATCTTTTTAACTGTCTTCAATATGAAAGAGGTTCCCAATTCGAGTGTATTTTTTTGTATGTATGTTACGCGATACCTTCGCTGTTTTTGATCCAATTTTGATGATTCTTTTTTTATTAAATACCGTTATACTTCAAGGATGGTTGCATATAAATTTGGAGATAAAATTTCACCCCTAAGGGTAGCAAATAAATATCTTCTTTTACTTTTTGTTAAAAGTTAATAATTATTGCATAATACGTTACATCAGAAACTTGTTTGTGCATACACTTGTAGTACTTTAATATGACTTGCGTAGTTGATAACTTTCGGTAATATACGAAAGCTTACGCTGTGCCTGAATCGGACGGAAAAAAACTATATTTTATTGTTGACAGTTACAGGCGTATTTTTTAATGGCGGACGATATAATGGATGGATCTACGACCCGTAGAGGTGTACCTTGTTGGTACCGACTTCCAGAAGTTGGTCTTGGCGCCATTAATGACACTATTCTTGTATACACCTCTATGATGGAAATATTGAAAACGCATTTTGGTGACAAGAAACAATATACTAATATAGTAAACTTATTTAATGAAGTAAGTTACTCTTGTTTTCTTAAAAAAATATATAATTTTTTGTTTCTAAATGCTTGTAATTCTAAGTATATCTTTAACCTACAAAAAGTATGTTATTCACTATTGTTATATAATTTTTATTTTTCGTTAAATATTTAATTTGAATAATAATGATTTTTCAGACGCTGCTATTTACTTCCATAGGGCAACACTTAGACCTCACAATGTCACAGCGAAAAAAGAACGATTACAGTCTGTTTACGGTAGAACGTTACAATGCTATTGTTAAATACAAGACTGCTTATTATACATTCAAATTACCCGTTTGTTTGGCGATGCTTTTAGCTAACAATACAGACGCGCAGAGCCACAAAAGAGCTGAAGAGATAAGTTTAGAAATCGGCTATCTCTTTCAAATGCAAGTAAGGATGTTTTTATTATTTAAATAGCTTAAAGTTTATATCATACTAAAAAGATCTTGCCACTGACCTTTTTTAACTGAAAGTCAAAATCTGTTGCATATAAGTAGGTATTACATCTCTTGAGACAGATAATATCATTTATTACATGAACATATTTTGCGCATTTTTATAATCTGTTCCAAATATGAAGTGCAGTATGATACATCAATAGAACGGAATTTTGTATAACTCAAAACACAACATTTATGGGTTTCTTCATAATTATTGCTTACTGCTAATTTCTAGAGACAAAGTTATATAAATTAAAAACTGCAAGTTGCATAATATTTGAGGGAGACACGTAAAAGTTTGGTGGGTCGGTCGGAGCGAGAGAAAACTCGGAGGTTTTAGACATTATTGAAAGTGATATAAAAAAGTCAAAAGATAAATCTTATTACATGTTTTTAGAGGATTCTGATTCATCTGTTCTAAGTGCCGAAAACATAGGATCTACTAGCAGCAACGCTGACTTAGAAACATTGCAATACTTAAATAATAAAGATACCAACTTATAGAGCTTAAATGCTTATCCTACAATAAAAAAAATATTTCAAATACAACACCTGTTTGCCAAGTTCTGCACCTGTGGAGCAACTCTTCTCATTTGGGGCCTCATCATCATCATCATCATGATTGTAAGCTGTTATTTAAAAAAAAAGTCCCGCTGGGTTTCTTGCTGGTTCTTCCCAGGACAGAGGTTTTTTCCGAACCAGTGGTAATCAAACAAAAGAGTGACTTTCAATAAGTATTATTTATAATCTATATTGAATAAAAAAGTTTCTGTTTCTGTTTCTGTTTCTGTTTCATCGAAGAAAAATGAGTGATAAAATGTTTGAAGTAAAGTAAACGGTTTTACTTAAGTCTCAATTAAAACCTCAAAAATATAATATTCTGCTGTGTCATGTTTGCGCGATCAACGCGATCTACAATTAAAAAAAAAAACTCATTAAAAATGTGTTTTTTTTACAAAAGTATTTTATCTATAAAAAGTATTCAAAAGATACGTATTTTATATCTAATATTTCAGACACCATTCCAGAAAGTTTATTTGCGTATCTGAACATACATAATTTAAAAGTATTTTGCATTTTGTATTCCAGGTACTTTATTTAAGGTATCTTGTACATCACTGTATGCACTAGATAAAAAATAAATTTATTTAATAACTTTCACTACAACTGGTTGAGCTGTAGTCGTCATCATCGTTGTGTACATTAATTATTTATTATTTGATTTTCTATAACGCAGTCACAATGAATGTCTATTTCATAGTCGTCCATAACAATTTTCTTTTGTCCAGTCATAACTAATGCAAGTTTTCCTCCGGCTGATCCCGCATGTCAAATTATGAGGCGCCCACTTTTTCCCACGGGCACCTTTGAGCAAGACGTTCAGTGTCAATCCATGAATATATTATATTTTTAAATTCTCGTAAAAATGTGATTGTTGGAATTCATGTCCCTAAATAATTATTTCACCTTTGAGCAAGACGTTCAGTGTCAATCCATGAATATATTATATTTTTGAATTCTCGTAAAAATGTGATTGTTGGAATTCATGTCCCTAAATAATTATTTTGTATTTGTCATTTTTTATATCGGAAGCATTTTACAAACCGGCATCTTTTAAACTTGCAAATTCGCCGCAGTGGATTTCACAGAAATTATAGGAAAATAGACTTGTTAAATTAATGATTCATATTTAATATATGCAAATTTAAAAAATTAAATTTAAATAAACATATAATAAATTAATAAAATGTCATGGTTCGTTTATTTGAATATTTTTACCGGCCATTCGCATTAATATGAATTTGAAATATCCCAATACTGCGGCAAGGTACATAACGATATATTATCATTGAAACAAGGCGAAGCAAAAAGTTGATTCTGGTTAAATTGTTTATATTTTGCTTTGTTTGAGAGATTCGAATTTAAATTAGTTATTAAAACGATACATGTTGTGATGAAATATAGATGACTTCATAACTCTTTGGATTTACGTACAAGGTTATTTTAAATCTTCTGAGTACGCTTGTACAAAGTAGTTGCGGGAAAATTAATGGGAAACGTCAAAAGGTATTTCTTACATTTAAATGACTAAAGTAAAATAAGTATTCAAAGAATAGTTGTAGGCAGTTATATTTATCGATTTCATTTGTATTTTGAAATAGTATTAGTTTATAAGCATGTGTTTAATGGTCTTCAGGACGATTTCATCGACTGCTTTGGCGCGGAGTCGGAGACCGGTAAAGCGGGTACGGACATAATGCAGGGCAAATGTTCATGGCTAGCCGTGACGGCTTTGCAGCGGTGTAACGAAGCACAACGCAATGTGTTCACATCCTGCTACGGCAGTAGAGAGCCCGCACATATAGAACGCATTCTTAGACTTTTCGAGCAACTGGAATTACCACAGCTGTATCGTCAGGAGGAGCGCAACCGTTATGACGCGGTAATAGAAAAAGTGAGGGGCCTATCAGTTGACACTAGTCTGCCGCCTGAACTTTTCCTCATAATGCTTGAAATGATCTACAAGAGGAAGCTATAGAGTATGTAACACAGCGGGGAATTATTAAGAGCTATAAATAAACGCATTCGAAATAATCCAATGAAATATAAAATAATTGGTTTTGTTTTAACATTAATTGTATTCTGACTGGTCTTTTAATACTGATAACACTATGCTATAAATATTGTGTGAGTATATAAATTTATACTTTATTTGTAAAAAAAAATATGTATTGATGGTAAAATATTATATTTTGTGAATATATTTTGTAATGAAATGTTTTATATGCATAAAATTACATAATAAGTACGTATTATATTTCACGTTTTGGCGACAATTTCACTATTTTAAGGTAAAGATATTTTCTCTTCTTTTATCTTTTGTTATTTAGCAGGCAAGTGAGCCACGTGCAGGCGAGTGAGGTTATAAATAATGGAATTATTTTAAATATGTTACGCGCATTGCGACGATTATAATAATAATATAAGAGTTTAAAAAAAACCTTAAACAACACACATTGATCAGCTTTGATGATCCTGATAATTATTTTATCCTAGTGATTTTGATCAGCATACTAGAATTAAGTTATTCAATTATTGTATTGTCATCGGTCCTTATTCGAGAGTAAATTTTCAAGTCAATCGGCCGTCTACAAGTTGGTGATAATTACATTAAAAGATTCCGTTACATATATTGATTAATTTTTTTTACCGTCTGGGAAAAAAAATAAAGTGTAACAGGTGAACGGAGTAGCCTATGGCACTGATATTTTACAATTAAAAAAAATCAAATTATGAAAAGGATCTATCAATAAATACTATTAGTTTGAATTAATCTTTCCATACTAAAAAAATAAAAACTATAAGTTTTGAAATAAATAAACAAATCTATTAAAAACTATCGAAATTCAAATCACATGCACCCTACTTTACGAGTGACAATAAAACAATGAATGTGTAACGCACTGAAGGAGCGACGAGTCGATATTTACCCGCGGTGGAATTTACAACGTGCACAATCACTGGTGGTATTTCCAAAACCCACACAAAATTAAAGAATATGCTCATCAAGTTCATCAAGCTCATGACGGCTCCGTGGGGCAGTGGCTTAGCAATCAGATGTTGCGCTGGGGGCCGCGGGTTCGAATCCCGCACGGAACAAGTATTTGTATGGCCTACAAATAATTGTTCCGGGTCTGGATGTCTGTCCTTGTGCAATTTATGTTTGTAAACTGCTTCCACGACACAGGAGAAAATACTAGTGTGGGGGTGACGTTTTAAAAAAAAAACAATATAAAAAAAAGATAAAAAATAAGATAAATAAGTTCGTTTCAGTGTTAAATTTTGGGCGGCAATCATTAACGACCACATCATTGCCAGCCGCCAACAGTCAATTCGGTGATAAATGGATAGGTCTCGGTTGACCTGTGAACTGGCCAACGAGATCACCAGACCTAACATCTCTAGACTTTTATTTGTGAGCCGAACTAAAACGATGTGTCGAGATCCGGAGACCCTTTTTACTGGAACCGAGGCATTCCGTCTTAGTCCTCACGGGTGACGACGCATCTGCATTTTGATTTGTAATCGAAGACAGGTGCAGATGTCTATGGGCTACAGCAACCACTTACCATCAGGTGGACTGTATGCTCGTTTGTCACCCTTATCCTATAAAAAAGGTACAAAGAAGAAGCACAAAGTGTTAGTGCTAGTTTGTGTTTAGAAAGAAACGGTAGACTTTTCTTTTTGAACAATTACTGCGATACCGCTAAAAAGGTAAATTTTTTAAAGTAACAATAGTGTAGTTTAATTTTGTAAATATCGATCAGTGTAGTTTGTAAATAAGTTATTTCCATCTTTTAAATACGCCTAAGGTGTTGCAGTATACGGTAGGCATAAAATTATTATTAGAAATATGAATCCATTATAATGCAAGATAATATTTAACATGTAATTAGCCCGTAAACGTATGAAGGAAAGATCAGTCACAAAAATAATAATCTGAAACGAAAGATTTTAGGTCGGCACGAATGTATGTCACAGCCAAATAAGAAATGAGAGGTAATAATAAAAGCCTAGTCGTAATGCACATCATGTAATGTGTGAGCTTTTTGTGTTTTACAATGCGGCTGCTAATGCTGAATTTTAAGTGTCATGCATTACAAAACGAACAAATGCAGCGGGTTGTCTTTAATACTGCAACATAATAGCGCTTTTGTATTTTAGCTTGAAATTTTGCCGTAAAGAAAGTGGACCTAACTAGTCGTCCTGTAATCAGGCTAGACATTGTCTGCCGTTTTAGTCAAGTCAACGTATCATAATGTCATTCCGGCTGAACGTCGTTAATCTTAAACGGCGCCGTATAAAAAAAAAACACTTAACTGCAAGCATTTCGAAGCGAAATATTGTAGCTAGGTGTATTTGAATACACTTGATTGTAAATTTTGGCTGCAACGATGTATCGGCCGCTCCCATTCGACCGCCTGGCGCATTTAAGACGATGAATGCCGAAAGACCGAAAGAAATGTGTATGTGTCTCGCTCTTGCTACAACTTTGATTCACTAGCGATAGTAGCCTACGCCGTTCAAAATAATATCACCTATGTATAGTTATACTTTTACGCAGATGCTGTAGAATGAATTGCTTTTATGTATTTTCATAAATTTTGCCTATCAGTTATATTTTACAAATACTTTCGAGGATAGCTTCTATATATTATTTTCTCTATATATTATTTTCCAGACGGCTGTATGATTTATTTATGTGTGTTACCTCATAACTTTTTTGTCGTTCAACCGATTTCGATGATTCTTTTTTATTTGAAAGCTGGTGCTTCTCATGTGGTCCCATATAAATTTGATCAAGGTCTGACCAATAGTTTTTGAGTTATTCTTAATAATTTATATTGACGTCGGTTGTACAAAATGTTTAATTTTTAATTATTATTTAGGCTATTCAGTCAGAGCTGCAGTTATCTTTACCGAATGCCGAGAGCTCGCAGAGCGACAGCGATAATTTATTCAAATACCTAATTTTCAAAAGTATCTTAGCTCGCATTTCCTTTTAAGTAATGCAATTCCTCATTCTTCGGAATGTAGCCTGTATAACACCGAAAGGTAGACTATTCTGTAAACTGCTATATTGGACACGCACACACACCAACAACACATAGACACGGACATCCTCCTAAAAACCATAGCATTCGACTCTAGTGGCCTCACAACGGACCGATTATAACAACTTCTTATTGGGAAATTAAATATTTTGATATTTTATTCATTTTTCATTTATCCATTCATTACAGCTTACTAAAATTACATAAACATAGGCTACTCACATATTCTAAATCGAGTATGAACATACCTGTATTTAAATATATACACGTTTTATTATGTATGGTCTGTTTTTGTGAGGAGAAATACACATTATCGTTATTACTATATTATTGTTGGCATCGCCCATAGAATGTCTTTAAAGGAAGATAGAAGATACTTATGTCAATCTCTTCTTTCATTTCTTCCGTCGCCTCCTACAACATCCACGGGACGGCATTTGATATTTTCGGATCTTTAATGAGAATTTACTATACCTGAAAGTACTTATTGGTAACTATTAACTTTCCATTTTAGCAAGAATTTACTTTCTATTATTAGTTCTGTATTTTTCTCTCACTTAAGCTACTTCACCATAGAAGGAGAAACCCTTTTCTGAACACAAAATTACTAATATTTCATTTATTTTAAACAATGCAAAATAGTACACACACATAGTAAATAAACTACTTAATTGCATGGCATTGAATACCTGGGTACTGAATTACATTACGCGGAATAACTATTTTACTCTATCAAATACCTTTTTTAATAATTTGCTCTAGTCATATTTTAAGCAAGTCATATTTTAAACCGATAGTTTTCAACAGTTTGCTATTATTCGTGTACAACTACTCAAGCTAAATATATTTAATTTTTTTAATTTCATTATATCTCCTCCGTGATGCATCCATTAGCGTTATAGTAATAATTTCTTTATTTATTCCATATCCTCGATGTCATTACATATAAATGAAAGCCAAACTTTATTAAATACTTATTTTACATTAAGTGTATAAATTGTTTTTCAACGTTTGGTTGTTTATTATTTGTATATTATTTATCTCAAAATATAATTTTAAAAGAAAATAACACTAATCTCTTACCCCAAGCATTAACAAATATGTTTAACGAGTACTATGCCATTGTCAAACACAGAAAAACTACGTTAGAATATTAGCTAGATAACACTACTAGCTGTAGACCATATTTCAAAAAACTAAATATCCATGGAAAATAACATTTTCAAGAAGATTAAAAATACACATAGCATAAATATACGTTACCAACATGAATTATACCTACCACAGTAGCGAACAAATATGTTAAATACAAGGCCCTAAAATATGGCAATAAAAATTATAATAAATTATCTACCCCAGGAAATATAAAATAAACAGCAGAATTAACCAAATTTCAATTAAGCCTCAGTAAATAATTAAAACAAAAACCCCTTCTACTCAGTGGAGGTGTATTTATATAACAAAAACTAAAACTATTATGTATTTTTATATTTATCTATATTCTAAGTATATTTTATGTGTAAGCAGCGTCCTTGTCAAATTCATAATGCCTGAAAAGGGCGTCTAAGTCGTAAGGACATTTTTAATTTAAGACCAATTATGTATACTTGGGTTGCAAACAAATGATTTGGTTTGATTTACAAGGAATATAATGTACGTACTGTTAATGTACCTTCATATTGTAGGTATATAAAATAGGCATTTATTAATCCCAAAAATGTGTACAATTTATTATAAGAAGACATATTTTTGTACGAATCGTAAATATCTACAATATATTTTTATTTTTAGTCTAATTCGTGGGCTTAGAAGCATTGACTAGAGAAAGTTATTGCATGCTTGTGTGGCACGCTAGAGCTTGTGAATATCGAAGTACAAAAAGAATCCCGCAATGAAGCAAATAACTGCCAAATAAGTCATCATTGTGTCGTTGTAAGCTAATAAATGGTTATGACGCCCGAATGATAGGTCACCTAAACTTGTCATATTGGTAAAATATATTACTTATGTATTTTAATATATGAGTATTTATATAGAACTAGTATGCGTGCTCCTCACGCAGGTAAAGTTGCTATTTGTAAACAAAACTTTTTTAAGGATAGTTTGGTGTTTTACATCAGATTTAAAATACAAAATAAGCTAAAATTCGATAACGACATACAGACGTAATAATTTTATGAACGTGTATTGTATGTTTAAGTTTCTGTTATTTATTAGTGGTTTAGAATTATTTCATAGTATTAATTTTGAATTAATAAATACCTTTATTTTTTTGCTAAGTTTTTTTACTAAGTTGCTACTAACTATTAACAAAGTAGTAATTAAGTAACTATTAACCTTAATTATATAAATTTTATTAAATATCTAAATTCTCAGGAAGGCTATTTATAATAAAATTTTTGTGATAGAAACAAAATAAAACACAAACTTCCTTCTGAGGAGTTTTATTGAGTGATGTGAGTGAAGGATATAATAATTATGTGATGCACAGAAAAAGCATCTCTAGCCTTATTATGAGATATTTTTTTATAGGATAAGGGTGACAAACAAGCACACAGTCCACCTGATGGTAAGTGGTTGCTGTGGCCCATAGACATCTACATCTATCCTCGTTTGCGAATCAAAATGCAGATGCTTTGTCAGCCGTGAGCACTAAGATAGAATGCCTCTTTTCCAATAAAAATCGTCCCCGGTTCTCTACACTCGTCATACGAAAGAAAGCACTCGGCTGCAAATTTACGCTGGTATTCTGTGAGAGCGTGGTCCTTCCCCGGTCGAGCCGACCTATTCGTGCTACAACTGTACTACTATTGATATAGCTGTAGCATGGCTCTACCATGTATAAACGATTCATAGGAAATATTAACTGTGAACATGTAACCAAGTACCCCTTTGAAATATTTTATTTATTTATTTTTGTCTAAACGGTAAGGCCCCAGGCGAGGATGGAATTACAGCGGAGCTTCTGAAAGCGGGTGGAAGACCGGTACTTGAAGTCCTTCAGAAGCTCTTTAATTCCGTCCTCCATGGTGGCATTACACCGGAGGCGTGGAGCAGAAGTGCGGTGGTCTTGTTCTTCAAGAAAGGTGACAACGCTCTCTTGAAGAACTACAGACCGATTTCCCTTCTGAGCCGCGTCTACGTGCTGTTTTCGAGAGTCATTACGAATCGTCTCGCGCGCAGACTTGACGACTTCCAGCCTCCCGAACAAGCCGGTTTCCGAAAGGGCTTTAGCACCATAGACCACATACATACCCTTCGCCAAATTGTACAGAAGTCCGAAGAGTACAATTTGCCACTATGTCTGGCGTATGTAGACTATGAGAAAGCCTTTGATTCCGTCGAAATTTGGGCGGTGCTGCAGTCCCTTCAGCGGTGCCAAGTTGACTGTCGGTATATCGAAGTGTTGAAGTGCTTGTACAGTAGGGCTACGATGGCTATCCGAGTACAGAACCAGAGTACGAAACCTATCCAATTGCAGAGAGGTGTAAGACAGGGTGACGTCATATCCCCGAAACTCTTCACCGCTGCATTGGAAGACGTTTTCAAGCTTCTGGACTGAAAAGAATACGGTATCAACATCAATGGCGAGTACATCACTCACCTTCGATTTGCTGACGATATAGTCCTTATGGCAGAATCGCTGGAGGACCTAAACACTATGCTCAATGACCTCAATAGTGTTTCCCAACGGATAGGTCTTAAGATGAACATGGACAAAACAAAGATCATGTTTAATGTCCATGTCACACCTATGCCGGTAGTTGTTGGGAGCACTAAGCTCGAAGTTGTTGACGAGTATGTTTACCTGGGACAAATAGTCCGACTAGGTAAGTCCAACTTCGACCGAGAGGTCAATCGACGGATTCAACTCGGCTGGGCAGCGTTCGGGAAGCTACGACACATCTTCTCGTCAGACATACCTCAAAACCTTAAAACGAAATTGTACAACCAGTGCGTGTTGGCAGTGATGACTTACGGAACTGAGACGTGGTCCTTCACTGCTGGCCGTATGAGAAAGCTCAAGGTCGCTGAGCGAGCTATGGAGAGGGCTATGCTCGGAGTTTCTCTGCGTGATAAACTTAGGAATGAGGATATCCGCAGTAGAACCAGAGTAACCGACATAGCCCAACGGATTAGTAAGCTGAAGTGGCAGTGGGCCGGCCATATAGCTCGAAGAACCGACAACCGATGGGGAAGAAAGGTTCTCGAGTGGCGGCCTCGTACCGGTAGGCGAAGTGTAGGGCGTCCCCCCACGAGATGGAGTGACGATCTGGTAAGACATGCAGGAAGTCGATGGATGCAGGTGGTTCAGGACTGTGCTTTGTGGCATTCTTTGGGGGAGGCCTATGTTCAGCAGTGGACTTGTGAAGGGCTGTAATGAATGAAAATGAATGAATGAAATCGACACCGGGTTTCACGGAACGTACACAAAGGGCACTGCGACGATAGTATAGTATAAATATCGCGGCACGACCGCGGTCTGCTTCCTCCTTTCTCGCTCCAATCAATCTCAATCATTCATTTGTTAATTACAGTGTGGCGGCGCTGTCGTTGCGCCACAAGCGAAACACATTGAAGCATAAATCACACTAACAAAGTTCCGAAGTTAAAGCAGCATATATAGAATAGCTTCGAACTACCAATCGGACCGTTGGCCGCTCCCCGGGCAGAACACCTTGCCCTGCGGAAGATCTCCCCTTTTCCTTCCACCGGCTACATTGGTGACCCCGACGTGATATGAACACGCAACCAACAACCTTCGGAAACAACTTCAAACCTTCGTCATCATCCTCAAGTACCCCATTCATTCGCTCCCGAGCAGATATTGTCTGCAGTCTTCACATTCTGCAAGCCATCCAGCTTTACAAAGGTTCATCGCAGCACTGGAATAATAATGCTTCCTGTTCCTTCAAGCTACTCTCTGCGCTACAGTGTTCGGCACGGCTCTGAGCCTTACTGCTCGCCTCTGCTCACGGCACTCTCGTAGATTACTTGCCTTCTTCACGAATTACAAGGCAATTCCCTGGCACTTGCAAATTCGTCGACATCTAGACTATACTATCGACCTCCGGTCTGAGCAGGGGGGTGATGTGGCGGCGCTGTCGTCGCGCCACAAGCGAAACACATTGAAGCATAAATCACACTAACAACGTTCCGAAGTTAAAGCAGCATATATAGAATAGTTCCGAATTACCAATCGGAGCGTTGGCCGCTCCCCGGGCAAAACACCTTGCCCTGCGGGAGATCTCCCCTTTTCTTTCAACCGGCTACATTCTTTTTTTGGTGACAGCGGTGGGATCAATAAGTTTACCTATCAAAAGTCTACTGCTGAACATTATGTCTTCCCCATAGATGGCCTCAGAGGTTGCATATTTGCCATAGTTCCATCTGTTAGCTGGTGGGTTGGGAAGCGATTTTTTATTATTATTTTGAGTTGTTATCAGGAATATACTGCTTCCTAACTCCAGTTTCATTTCCCTCAATCGCCTTTTACTACCACTCACGGGATGGTATGGGGTCTTAGAGCTTCTAAGTATGAGGTAATGAATTCTCGTATGCCGCCGCTACACTGCGTTATCAAGATCCTGCCATTATATTTATATATTGCACTAGATTAGTAATTACCGCGCCAAAGCGTTGCCACTGCACATATGGCCACAGCCATATGCCCAGCTAACGTCAGTTCAGTGTTCAATGTGACGCCGACCGAGTTGAGCCGAAAGATCCGTGACAAAAAAATGGGTAAATGCGTAGTGAAAGAACGCGATTCAAGGTCACAAAAACATAATCAAGCGGAATCACTTTCCACACGTAAGTTCTAGTTTATGTTTTCATATTAACGTAAAAAACACAAAAAATGAATTAAAATATCGAATATTGCTATTTAGGTTCAATGTTGCCACTTTTGTGCCTTTGCAATTTTCCCACATTACACTACTACGACTATATAATTGATGGAATAAGTGAACTTGTTACCCTGATTTTAAATATTTTGAAAATTATAATATAAACTATGTTTCAACTTTTATACAAAGGAATTAATTATTCTTATTTTAGATTATTCATGAATGATCTATTAATTATATTTTATTACTTATTATATTAATAATTTTGCAGGGTACCTAAAGATGCAGCACACCGTAAGAAGTGGGTGGAAATAATACAATTGCTGAGAAAGGAGACTCACTGTGTGCCTTCGAAATCTACTCTCATTTGTTCTAAGCACTTCCGGGATCAAGACAAACTAGGTACCAAAAAACGATTACGACCGTGTTTATTTAAACGGATTAGTACTACAGATTAACACCATTTAGTATTATCTTAAAAATGGACTTCCGCAAAGTCAAGATTGAATCAATTAATTATCTTCAGTATTGTTGCAAAAAAAACTTTTTAAAATAGTAAAATCATCATAACACAAAAAAATTACACTCTTTTTTGAATACACTCAGTCTTACGCAACTTGTAAACTCGCCAACACATTTTACCGAGTTAAGCTCATCCCTGATCGACATTATCTGTACAGACCTGAGCGCACGTCATGTCACCGTGGAGGCAACAGGGACACTACATGGGCATGCTATGGTGTTTTGCGAGTTCGACGTATACCGAGATAAACCAACCCACAAATGTATTTATATGCGGCCAATAAAAGACATTTACTATGATAATTTAAAAAAAGATCTGAATTCTATTCGTTGGGACTTAATAGCACAATTACCTGACGTAAATCATATTCTAAATACATTTAACAGATCTGTCCTCTGTGTCTTTGATACTCATGCACCGTATAAGAAATGCGTATTCAAATCTCGACCCTACCCATGGATGACACCTAACCTGAAGTTCATGATATCTTTAAAAAATAAAGCCTTGTCTGATTTCCGTAAAACTAAAGACGTTACAAAAAAGGAATATTTTAAAACTTTAAATTCATTAGTAAATAAGACAATATATTTCGAAAAAGTTGCTTACTTTAATAATAATATCAATAGCCAAAAAAGTCGACCAAAACATCTATAGAAAAGTCTTAAATCTATTATATTACCTTTAAAAAAACCTAAAGAGCTGCCCTTACATTTCACTGACGCTGAAAAAATTAACGACCATTTCCTAAATATTCCCGGTAGTTCAAAGGTTAATCTGTCTCAATTAACTTACTTTGAATTTAATAAATATTGTCAAAACAGTTTTAGCTTAGAACCAACTAGTGCAGAAGCCGTCTTTAAGGTAATCAAGAGTTTACATTCCAATGCTCAAGGATACGACGAAATAACACTGAATATGCTGCTTTTAACATGCTCTGACACATTGGATGTTATTACAGCCTTAATAAATACATCTTTCCCGACTTCTGAGTTTCCTGAACTATGGAAGATAGCTGTAGTTCGACCAATTCCTAAAAATAGTAATCCATTAGATATCAAGGATTTAAGACCTATAAGCATTTTGCCGTGTCTTTCCAAGGTTATAGAAAAAATTGTATGCCGCCAGATAACAGATTACATCGAAAAACACGACATATTGCCACAGACACAATCTGGGTTCAGAAAAGGTCGAGGAACTGTATCCGCTTTACTAGATGTAACAGACAATATTCTACAAGCACAGGATCAGGGATTGTGCACGTTACTTGTATTATTAGATTTCTCACGAGCATTCGAATCAATTAATATTTCTCTGCTTTTATCAAAATTAAGCTACTATGGATTTGACATTAAAACGGTTAAATGGTTTAGCAGTTATCTCACTAACAGATTACAGGTTGTTGAATTAAAAAAACCTGACGGCTCACCGACACGCTCAAAGCTTGCGACGATTAACAGGGGAGTACCACAAGGATCAATTCTAGGCCCAATATTATTCATCCTATACTCTGCGGATATCACTAGACATATATGGAAATGCAAATTCCACATCTATGCTGATGATATTCAAGTTTATATATCTTTTAAAGCGGAAAACATGAACACAGCCATAATAGAATTAAATGAGGATTTACAGCGAATCGCCACATGGGCTGAGAACAATAGTCTTGTTCTTAATCCGGCTAAAACTAAGTACTTGTTGATAGGCCACAAAAAAGGACTAAATACAATTCAAACCCAGTCGACTGCACTAGCTCCAATGCTTCTTGGCATATCAATTGAGCGCGTGTACGAAGCTCGGAATCTGGGTCTGAACATGGATGCAGGGTTGCGATTCGAGAATCATGTGGCAGATTGCGTGCGAGCTTGTTTTTACAGATTGAAGACACTACAAAATTAGACCGTACCTCAGTGTCGAACTACGTGAACAGCTAGTAGAAACGCTCGTGCTCTCGAGGCTGAACTATGCAGACACTGTTTATGGGCCCAGACTGCTAGCTCGTACACAGCGACTAGTACAAAGGGTTCAAAACGCCTGTGCTAGGTTTTGTTATAAAATTCCTACGCGTAGTCATTTAACACCGTTTCTTAATAAACATTACGTATTGAAGATGAAATCTAGACGCAAACTCCACCTGGCATGCCTTCTCTTTGGTGTCGTGAATTATAAAAATCCACCATACTTACACGACAAACTAGCTTTGGTCGCGCGAAACAGACAAGGTAACAACAGACTGTGTTCTCAACAATTATCTGTGCAGCGTCACAGAACAGCAGCTTTCAGGGGTAGTTTTAGATATGCGGCTACAAAATGTTGGAATAATATTCCACCTCCAATCAGGAGTTTAAAAAATCTCCACCAGTTCAAAATCAAGCTAAAAAAATTTCTTATTGATGCACAAATAGTTACAACATGGCAATATCAACCGAGAAAGCTCCTTCCTATAACGCATTGTACGGTTATTAACAAAATTGTCTGTATATTTTTCTCATTTTTGTTTATTATTATTATTACTAATCCATTTTAATTGATAATTGATAGTTGTTGTTACCACACACAATTATGTATAAGGTTATATTTAATATCTTATATTGTACTTTTTTTTTTTTGCTGCTTTTTGCTTTATTTTAAATTTTGTGTTATAATTATATAGAAGGTTTAGGCTTTTTTCGTTTTATCGAAGGACTAAACTACACGTAACAGCTGTGCTACGTTCGTGACGCCAATGAATAGGTTTCTTGGCTGAAAATCAGCGCTGTGTGAGGCCATACTCACACAACACATGCTGAGCCAACCCCTTTTCGGCACAATGCGACCTTTTTTATATATATCAATATGTGCTTTTACTTTCATGTGTATGAACTGCCTGTGCTGAATAAATGTTTTTTCTATTCTATTCTATTCTATAAAATAATATGGAAATTCTATAAACCAAAAAATCAACGAAATTTATTAATAACCACAGTTTTTGTAGCTAATGTCATGAGACCTTTAGGAGACAAATACTTATATCTCTAACTCTAATTACTATACATATAATAAAACTGTAAATAGCAGATGTCTGTACATTTTATATTTTTGTAATAAAAGTGATTGAGGGGTACTAAAAATAAGTAATTAAATACATTTCTACCATTTTTAGAATTTTCTGTCTGTCTGTCTGTTTGTTTGTTAACGTATCACGTATAAAGTACTAATTTATATCATAAGAATTGTTAAGGAAATTATAAAGTGTATCTTCGGGTTACATTTAGTCTTTATTTCATTAAAATCAGTTCATTCCATCAAAAGTTATGATAAATATTCTGAAGTATAGGTAGGGAAGAATAGGTACGAATTTGCTCAACGGTGGCTTTGTTTGAGTCATCAAGTGCATTTTAAACTAATATACTTACTTACTTACTTATCTTCACGCACAATCCCTGACGGGGTAGCCAGAGAGAACAGATCGCCAAGTGTCACGATCCTTACATATCTCTTTCGCTTCTTTCAGATTCATTATCTTCTTCATACATGCACGTCTAGGTATCCGAGTACTCTTGACCCTACCCTCTTCGAGCAATTTGCTCACATGGTCTTCGAAAGTTAGTCTCGGTCTACCTCGACACCTTTTAATATTAACTTTCGCGCTATATATTTTCTTCACCATTCGGTCTTCACTCATTCGCTCAACGTGCCCAAACCACCGAAGCACGCTCTTATCAATTTTTGTGATAAGGTCATCTTTCAAACCTGCCATATTACGAATCTCTTCGTTTCGCTTTCGGTCGGCCATAGTAACGCCGCACATTTTACGAAGAGATCGCATCTCCACTGCATTCAACTTACTTTTATGCTTCTTCTGGCATACCCAGGTTTCGCTGCCATATAACAAAGTCGGTACCAACACTGCGTTATGTATTGCAAGGCGTGCACTCTTCGCTACGCCTTGCCTTTTGACTAACGCAGTCAGGGCACCATTGACTTTGTTCCCGGCAGCGACACGCCTGTCCACATCTAAATCACATCTTCCATCCCGGCTAAAAGCACTCCCCAAGTATACAATTTCATTTACCTGTTCTAGACATTCCTGATTTACCCATATTTCACACTTCGTTCTCTCTTCGTCCCTTTCAAATACCAGAACCTTAGTTTTATTAGCATTCAAACGGAGACCTTTAATTTCACATTCCTCTTTCATACACGTGACTAATGCCTGCAGTTCTGCCTCTGATGGTGCAATAAGCACTGCATCATCAGCATACAGCAGACAATTTACTTTTATGTCACCCAATTTCACACCCAAACAGCTATCTTTCAGCTTTTGTAAACAGCTGTCGAGATACAGTATGAACAGCCAGGAAGACATGACACAACCCTGTTTTACGCCCGTTTGGACGCTAAACATGGGTGACAGGTCATGCCCTACCCGCACACAGGCTTTACAGTCACAGTAAAGAGACTGCACAGCCCTTAGCAATCGGCCATCCACACCATACCCCGGCAACAGTTCCCACATTTTCTTCCTTACAACCTTATCAAATGCTTTCTCAAGATCCACAAAAGCACAGAAAATCTTCTGGTTAACAGCCAGAAGCTTTTCCGTGATCATACGGAGAGAAATCATTTGATCCGTGCATCCTCTTCCAGGTCTAAATCCGCATTGTGCCTCCCATAGAAATCTTTCCGATTTCTCTTGCATCCTACGTGTCAAAACCTTCGAGTAAACTTTACTTGCTAAACTGGTCAAGCTGATCGCCCGATAGCACCCGCAGTCAAAATTTGAACCTTTACCTTTATATAAAGGCACAATGACTGCGGATCGCCAATCATCCGGGACATCCCCCGTCCGCCAGCACAAATTGCACAGCAGATGAAAGCTGTCCCAGACGCGAGGCCCACCATACTTGACCATTTCAGCAGTAACTCTGTCTAGTCCCGCAGCCTTACCACATTTCAAACTTCGAATCGCACGTTCAATCTCTTTCATACTGATAACCTCAGTGTCATCGAGGTCCGGGTCTGGCGTGCCAGTCACGGCGTCATCCCCGGATCCCTCACTAAGATCATCACACGCATACATTTCTCTATAAAATTCGCTCCATCGCTGCATGACGTCCGATTTTTCTGAGAGGACGTCATTAGTTCTCGAAAGCACTTTGTTCATTCTTAAGGCCGTCACACCACTTCGGGTCCTTCCAACCTCTTTCCAGAAGAGTTTGGAGTTCTCCTTAAAGTTGTGCGACAACCTTTCATCCGCTTCCATTCTACAACTTTCACGCACTTCCTCAATCAATGCTTTCGTGTGAACTTTCTGCAGCTTATATCTTTCTTTCATCTTCTCTCTCATATCCTTATCATTACTAGAGGCCAAGTAGTCTAACCATGCTTTCTTCTTCTTCTTTACAGCTTCTTTCACTTCATCATTCCACCATGCATCTCTTCTTTTACTACTGCCTCTTTTTATTGTTCCACACACTTCTTCCGCTGCACTTACCATTCCATCCCTAAGGTTCTGCCATGTTCTTTCTACACATTCGTTTCTGCCATCGATGGTGTCAAGCTTTTCGGCTACCCTCGCATGATATTTGTCCCTAGTATCCGCTTCCTGAAGCTTCCAGCTTCGGATGCGACAGACCGACTGTGGTTCTGTCACTGTCGTCCGGTAGCGCCAACCCGCGAACAGACCCCTAAATCTAGTAATCACTAGATAGTGATCCGTTCCCAGGTCAGCACCCCTGAACACTCGCGTATCCATAACCTGTTTTCGCAGTCGGTCATCCACCAGGAACAAATCGATCATACTTCTCTCATTCTTTCTTTCTCTAGTATACATATGGATTTTCTTGTGATTAAACATAGTGTTTGTCACAAGAAGACCCTTTTCCTTGCATACCGCCAGTATAAGCTTGCCAGCATCATTAACCCTTTTATCGCCAAACTTTCCAAGTACCGACTCGTACCCTGGTCGAGCGGTACCAACCCATCCATTCAAATCACCACATACAACAATCCTTTCGTTTCCCCTAGCCAAATCTAGAACTTCTCTTACATTCTCCCAAAACTCCTCCAGTTCAGCCCTGGACGACGAAGCCACCGGCGCATAAACAGCCAAAAGGAATAACTTCGTCAGTCCCAATTTAAAGCGAACCCAGAGAAGTCTTGAGTTCACAAACTTATATTCAGTCATAACATCGACCAACCGAGAAGACAGCAGCACCCCTACTCCCTGGCAGGCGTTCTCGCTCTCCGGGACTCCGGACCATAGAGCAAACGTCCCGCCAGGGAGCTCTTCAGTACCACTGCCCTTCCGTTTGGTCTCCGACATACACACGACATCTAAATCTCTTTCTTTCATTATTTCGATCAACTCATTCGTCTTATCTCTCATGCCTCCTCTAACATTCCACGTGCCAACTCTGCACTCCGTCCTCCACCTTCCGCCGTGTCGGGCTGTGCGTGACGGGTGGCGGTCCCCATCGCCGCTTTGCGCGCTGCAGTCCACACCAACGGGGACGAGCTGGTGTGCGTCGCCTTGGGGGGACGCCCTAACCCTCGTTGACATGGGTGCGCAGCTGAGTAGAATTGCAGCCCTGAAAAGGGCTGGCAGGGGTCGCGACGAGCACGCTTCTACAATGACCCCCTAGTAAAAAATTAAACTAATATCATATCATAAATCATAGTTAAATTATGTAAAATAATGATATAATTATGTATATCTAAAACGCAGTAAACAAAAGTATTAAAGAACGTATTAAATATATTATACAAAAATATATTAACCTTATTAACTAAATCTCAAGCACAATAGTTAACCCATTTCTTCGATAGATGGTGGTGTTGTGAAAATGTAATGCAATTGCAATGTGGTTTTTTCCTGTAGATGAGTTTTCATATTTACTGCTAATCTTTATTATATTACTCGCTGCCCTACTGCGTGTTGACAAACTCAATTTATTCTTTACCTCCGAGTACTCTATGTGGTAAATCAAATTTTAAAAGAGCTATTAACAATTGCGTTGGTTTTGGCAAGAGTCAAACTTTATTTTTTGCTTACTGTGCAGGCACTGATTTATAAGTTCTCTTATGTTTTATATAATGTATCAATCGCGTCAATTAATCTCTTTTATTTTTAGAATTGATGTTAGCAGCGCCATCTCCCTTTAAATATATACATATAATAAAAATGATGATAACATGTTGTGTCTCTTTCTGTACATTGTATATATATTTTGGTGGCTAAAATCATTATGGGGAACTGAAAATAATTAAATAAGTACATTTTATAATTTTTAGAATTGTCTGTCTGTCTATTTCTCTGTTATTATATGAACGCATCACGTCTAAAGTAAACATCTTTTATTTTCAAAGAAATCGTTAAGAAAATCATAAAGCGTATCTTCGAGTTACATTTAATCTTTGTTTTATTAAAATTGGTTAATTCTATCGAAAGTAATGATTATTATTTTGAAATTTTGTTCAATGGCGCCATAAAATCTCAGAAATAGTAATAAAAAGATTTGTATGTAAAAAAAACGTTCCATATAATTAATATATTTATACTTAAAACACAAAAAGAGATTTAAAAAGGATATTTTCTCACACAAAGGACGTAATAGATGGAGTTGTACAAATTACAAACTTTTCTGAATTGCTGTGTTGGGATTTTTCGCCGATGAATCGTATTGAGACTTACTGAAGAAATTTGTATCCATCGAAGCCAACGGAACCCGACCAAAAATAAAAATTTTGTAACGAAATGTCGTGATATTGTATTTATAATATACGCAAAATCAGTACTGCCATTTTAGCGCTTTGGGAACTAGATTTAGCGCTTTCTTGGAATGTATAGCGCGCAATTCGAAATTTTAGCACCTAGCGCTTAATCCAGCGCTTTTTGGTGTATTTAGCACACATTTCAATATTTTAGCGACTAGCGGGTTATTAACTCTTTTATAGCAGCACTGTTAGTCCACATTACCGATAATAATAATAATGACCTTTATAATTTTTTCCCACAAATAGTACATTGCAGTTTATCTTTTTCAAACATATTTTTTCCACAAAACAAAGAGCATGGGAGACGAGTCCAAACTAGGATACGCTGTGCTATGGATCTCCTGGCTTCCCCTTTAGGATGATCAACTTGATTTTTTTACCTATAAGCGGGGAAATCCCCTTTATTAAAGTTTTCGCTCATGGTTTTGGCAACGCATTTATTTTGCTTTATTCAGTTTCAGTCTGTTGTTTAGAGCACAGCTAAGTTAAAAGTTACTTAGAAGTTATAACACAAAGAAACTGTGTAGCAACCGCAATCAGATGCTGACATCTGAAACTAAGTTGCGAAATACATTGCACTTTAAAACAATTAATGACATTTTTATTGTTCGTACAGTACTAACTACTGTTGACAGCAATTGCCATAATTATAAGTCGATGTCCTGCGAAGTATTGATACATCAAAAAAAATATTGCCAGAAAAAAAACTTAAACTTTTAAAGATTGTGACACAAATATTTGAAATGTATGTGTGTGTGTGTGTCATCACTGGATTGTGATAACGATTCAATTGATCACTTGAATAATAATAATTGTAGTCCTATTTTTTAATGTACTTATAAAAACTAAGTAGTAAAAATAAAAGAAATGAGTAGCGGAAAGCGGGGTACAGTGAATCACTTTTTAAAGACGAAAAAATGCAGTATATAGACGATTAATTACAATATTCTACAGCTTGAGATGTTGATGATAAATAAATGTCAATATGCTCAATGCTTCTGTCAGAACATTCTTCAAGCCGCCGAAGAAGATTAGTCAGTTCTTACCATCCATCAAGTGCAATATTCCTCTACAAGATGCAGGAGTGTACAAGCTTGATTGTGAATGTGGTCTCATATATAGGGCAAATAAAACGATCAATAAAAACCCACGTAAAAGAACACATAGCTGACGTGAAGCACCAACGTTCCGGGAAGTCTGCAGTTTGTGATCATATCCTAGACGGCCCCCGCTATTACATTAGATTTGATAAACCACAAATTCTCGCGAAAGAACATCGATTCCTGCCAACATCCTAATTTCAATAGAGAGGGAGGCTGGGTACTACCACCAGCTTGGGATCCTGTAATTAATAAAATTAAAAATAAACACAAGCATACCACTGCAAGACTTCAGGATACAAGTAAGTTCATTCTGCGTAGATCAGATCAAAATTAATAATTAAAAAAGCTGAAGGTACTCGGGATTAACTCTGAGATTGGGACGTCAATCACCTCAGTCCCCCGTGACCATGGGTGCTGGAAAGCACCCGAAACGTCGAGAATTAATAAAAATAAGCAGAATAAGTTAATTAAACGCGATAAAATCCGTAAAAGTAGTTTTATTCAAATAAATGTCATCTCCAATTTGGCAAAATCACCAATAGTTTTTACTCGTATATACCAAGGTTTGTTTTTAAATTATGGACTGGAACCCGGCAGGTTAGACAAGGAGGGTTGAGTTCGCCTACGCTTTTTAACCTATACATAAACCGGTTGATTGTGGAGCTCGGCAACACTAAGGTAGTTGTGTCTCGCCAGCAAAGCAAAGTCGGGAATTTGCATTTGGAAAAATCCAAAATTAGGGGCTTTTTAGGTGCTAATTAGGTACCAAATTTAAAAATTAGTTGCTCAAAAAATTTCATCGGAACGAACGGTGAAAATTTTAAAGCACCTAATTTTTAAAGTTGGCACCTAATTAGCACTTAATTTTTAGGCACTGATAAATAACATAAAATGCCGTTCATACCTTATGGTAAGTAATGATGGTCGTGGAGGCTATAATTTCCAGAATAATATCTTAATCTGTGTTGGGTTTCGATAATCGCTCAGTACTTAATTAGCACTTAATTCCTTGCTATTAATATTTATGTTGCTAGCGATATGTGTTGCCAGCAACACAAATTTCAATCGTTCGTGAGAACTCGCATTGTCGTGATGGAGGATGATGCGGCGGTTGCAGTTCTCTTTACGGAGTTCAGAAACGACCTGTGGCAAACAAATGCTAGCATACCATTCTGCATTAACCATTCTTTGTCGCTCAAGAGGAATAGTCGTAACATGGCCGGTTTTGGAGACAAACGTGGCCACCATTTTTTTTTGCAACACTCCGTGAACGAACCATTTTTGTTGGCTTTAACTCATTTTTGAACACCCAAACTCGTGACTGGTTATTTGTTTCGGGTTCGTACGCATATATCCAGTATTCGTCACCTAATACGATGTTGTATCCAGCATTTGAGGATCCTGTGTGGAATCTTTCGAGAGTTCTGACGCACCAAGTAACGCGAGCCGCTTTTTGCTCTTCACAGAGCGAATGCGGTATCCATCGGGAAAACAACTTTTTTACACCTAATTGTTCATGTAAGATTATTTGTATTTGACTCATGCCAATGTCTAAAGTTGCTTGAATTTCGCGGTATGTCACATGTCGATCTGCCTCAATCAGCTTACGCACAGCATCAACGTTTTCTTGGGTGACTGTAGTTTTTGGACGACCTTGACGGGGATCATCACTGAGCTTGACACGTCCACGTTGAAATTCAGCAAACTAGCGATAAATTGTGGTTTTGGATGGATGGGGCTTCATAACTAAATGCAGAAATCATCCGGTCAACATACTGTTTTTGTGTTAAACCACTTCGAAAGTCATAATAAATCATCGCTCTTGAATTTTCTCAAGTCAATTCCATTTTCTCAACGACTAAACAAGTTTGACAAAACCTTGTGACAAAACCGAGAATCTTTTTTTAAATAAATAAATGGTATTCGATTTTTAAAACCAAGGACTTTTCAATTAAAAAGATTATAATATGACAGGAACAGTGGAAATATTCCAATCCCGATACTTTTAGTGCAGTCTATGTACGTTAAAAACAACTATGGTAAAAAATTACAGAGATACGAAAAGTCTCCGTAAATGTACAGTACGGTCTACAAAAATGATTATTTATATATTAAATAACTAACATGTATGTCATCATCATTACAGCCTTTCACAAGTCCACTGCTGAACATAGGCCTCCCCCAAGGAATGCCACAAAGGACGAGACACCTGCATCCATCGACTTCCTGCATGTCTCACCAGATCGTCACTCCATCTAGTGGGAGGTCGCCCTACACTTCGCCTACCAGTCCGAGGCTGCTACTCGAGAACTTTTCTTCCCCATCGGTTGTAGGTTCTTCGAGCTATATGGCCGGCCCACTGCCACTTCAGCTTACTAATCCGTTGGGCTATGTCAGTTACTCTGGTTCTACTGCGGATATCCTCATTTCTAAGTTTATCACGCAGAGACACCCCAAGCATAGCCCTCTCCATAGCTCGCTGAGAGACCTTAAGCTTCCTCATACGGCCAGCTGTGAAGGACCACGTTTCAGATCCGTATGTCATCACTGGCAACACGCACTGGTTGTACAATTTCGTTTTCAGGTTTTGAGGTATGTCTAACGAGAAGATGTGTCGTAGTTTCCCGAACGCTGCCCAGCCGAGTTGAATCCGTCGATTGACCTCTCGGTCGAAGTTGGACTTACCTAGTCGGACTATTTGTCCCAGGTAAACATACTCGTCAACAACTTCGAGCTTAGTGCTCCC
Organism: Parnassius mnemosyne; assembly: GCA_963668995.1. Classification (NCBI taxonomy): domain Eukaryota; kingdom Metazoa; phylum Arthropoda; class Insecta; order Lepidoptera; family Papilionidae; genus Parnassius; species Parnassius mnemosyne. The sequence continues at coordinate 23,484,738 of CAVLGL010000068.1, forward strand.
AACAACTACCGGCATAGGTGTGACATGGACGTTAAACATGATTTTTGTTTTGTCCATGTTCATCTTAAGACCTATCCGATGGGAGACTCTATTGAGGTCATTGAGCATCGTGCTTAGGTCCTCCAGCGATTCTGCCATAAGGACTATATCGTCGGCAAATCGAAAGTGAGTGATGTACTCGCCACTGATGTTAATACCGTATCCTTTCCAGTCCAGTAGCTTGAAAACGTCTTTCAATGCAGCGGGGAAGAGTTTCGGGGATATAACGTCACCCTGTCTTACACCTCTCTGCAGTTGGATAGGTTTCGTACTCTGATTCTGTACTAGGATAGCCATCGTAGCTCTACTGTACAAACACTTCAGCACTTCGATATACTGACAGTCAACTTGGCACCGCTGAAGGGACCGCAGCACCGCCCAAATTTCGAAGGAATCAAAGGCTTTCTCATAGTCCACATACGCAAGGCAAAGTGGCAAATTATACTCCTCTGTCTTCTGTACAATTTGCCGAACGGTATGTATGTGGTCCATGGTACTAAAGCCTTTTCGGAAACCGGTTTGTTCCGGACGCTGGAAGTCGTCAAGTCTGCGTGCGAGACGATTCGTAATGATTCGAAAACAGCACGTAGACGCGGCTCAGAAGGAAAATCGGTTTGTAGTTCTTCAAGAGAGCGTTGTCACCTTTCACGAAGACCACCGCACTTCTGCTCCACGCCTCCGGAGTAGTGCCACCATGGAGGACGGAATTAAAGAGCTTCTGAAGAACTTCAAGTACCGGTTTTCCACCCGCTTTCAAAAGCTCCGCTGTAATTCCATCCTCGCCCGGGGGCCTTGCCGTTTTTAAGGTACTGGAGAGCCATTCTAATCTCGCTCAGACTGATGTCCGGGATATCTTCGGAATAGTGTCGGATAAGACTCGCTCTTGGATCGTTATTCACACTTGCGTGTGGCTTCAACGATGACGTGTACAGCTGCCCATAGAACCTCTCAATCTCACTCAAAATCTCAGGTGTCCCGGAAACGATGCTGCCACACTCGGTCTTCAGCTTTGACAGTTGGCTCTTTCTGGCAGACAGATCTCTGGCAAAGACTTTGGAGCCCTGGTTCCGCTCGATCGCTTCTTCAATACAAGCTGTATTGAAGTTGCGCAAGTCCCGCCGCATGCATTTGGAGATCTGTCTACTCAGTTGCCTGTATGCTGTCAAATCTGTTGAAGAATGTAGCTTCATCTCCCGTTGTTAACTATGAGATTAAGAGTGTGATCGGAGAGTTTTTGTGTTCTTCTGCGGCGGGTCTTGCAGAACTTAGCTCCGACCGCATGGACAGTTTCCACGAGCTTGTCATTCATATCGTCCACTTCATTGCAGTCTTCGCACTGAAAACGGTTTTGTAACTCGAGCTGAAAGGTTTCGGGACTTTGGAACAGAGCACGAGGGGGACGGAGCATTGACTTCATTAGACGAGACCTCTCCAACTTAACGTTTAGGTTCAGTGTGCCTCTGACCATTCGGTGATCGCTACCAGTTTTCACCGTCGCGATCACGGAGACATCACTGAACAGTTGTCGTCTGGTCGTCATAATGAAGTCAATCTCATTTTTTGTCGAACCGTCGGGGCTCGACCAGGTCCACTTCCTGTGGGGCCGCTTCTGGAAGAGAGTTCATCATAAAGAATCCCTCTTTCTCCATGAAGTCGGTAGAAATGTATGTGTATATTATAAATATCACTATCACTGCAGCCTATCACAAGTCCACTGCTGAACATAGGCCTCCCCATATATTACTACAAAGTTACGTCCTGAGCTACTTGCATCCATCGACTACTATTATATCCCCTCTACGAGAGTATAACTCTGTTCGATAACTTCTCTTCCTCGTCTGGTCTTTAATAAATGAGGGGTTTATTAAGAAATTTTAATAAAAATTACTTAAAATATTTGAAAGATGTGACAAAACCGTGAAGCGAACCTGCTCATTTTACAAAAATTACGAGCTTTTATGTTTTTTAATTGCTTCTAATAAGTTTTATGTCTTACAAGACTTACTTTCAGCAAACTCCTCTCGTTGTTATAGTTTTCATTTGTAGAGTCACGCTGCAGCGCGACTACAGCGGTTACAGCGAAGCTACCATAGAATTATTACGCATAGAATACTAGTACGCGCACCGAAAGTGAAGCAAGTAAAACTAACGCGAAACCGCGTAAGTTGACTCAGCGACGCGTCAGTGCGCAACATCACGTCTTACGGAGAAGAGCTCGCGAAAAATTGTAAAAATTACCGTTTGTGTTATAAAATATTGTCACAACGGTGATGATAAACATAAAAGAAGTGATGGTATTACATTTCACATATAAGTTTATACATTTAATCCATTATAAGTACGTAAAACTAAAAAAAATACTTACCTAAGCTCTCATAATACAAATGTTGCTAGTTGTGGGGAAAAAATCACAATTTTCTTTTAAAAATATTTATTTTCTATTTGTGTTTAAAACGTTTAATCGCAACGCTCTGTATAAAACTCAAATGTTTATATATGGATACCTACTTCTCTAAGTGTTAACATTATATTAACAATGGGTGCCTATTTAAAACTAATACGGAGTGATCAGCGATTCGTCGACGCCATTTTAACGCAATTATTTTATTTTATTTGCTTTGTTTATTGACTAAGGCTACGTTTTAGAGTATAGAATAAAAACTTTTTTATTTACAACATCAAGAGATTATTAATAAGAACTGGTTTGTAAACAACCAGATGTCACTTTACACCCAAACATTAACCAGATGTTACGTTAGACTCAAACATAGCCTATTTTAACCGACTCCCAAAAAGAAAGGTTATCGATATGTATGTACACTGATTTCTAAGCTTGATCAATTTGTATATACATGCTAAAGTTTTAGTGGTTGTTGTCCCGCAGCCAAATTATACTGTCTCGATAGTTGAGTCAATTTATTAAATTAAAAAATATTACAATTAAAAAAGGGCAGATTTACAATAGTAATACCTCACAAGCTATTCGGGCGTCCAAACTAGTTTATGTCACTACGCTTGGGAGTTCATGTTATGAACATTTATTAGTGGCCCTTCACTGTGTAGGAAGCGCGCGGTAGCGCGTGCGATAGATGTAACACTACATTACGTCCAGCGAATTTTTTTTCAGACTTTATTATAGTAATTCGGTATAAGCTAGCCTGCACGCCCGACCTACTTGCGAGATATTGCTATTGGTTTGAGATCGCATTCGAGTTTTGTTTTCTCGATTGCAAATCTGCCTTTTTTACATCCTAATAATTTTTATTTTAATAAATCTATTGTACTATTAAGGCAAAATCATTTTACTTCAGGAAAACAACCATTAAAATTTCAGCGTGTATATTGGATCAATCTTTGTGTATATCCTTTCAAATAAAAAAATCTAAATCGGTTTAGAAATTGTAGAATTCTGAGGTAAAAAACATTAAAAAATACACCGAATTGATAACCTCCTCCATTTATGAAGTCGGTTAAAATTAAACATTACACGATGTGCTTATTGTATTCGAGCAAATTAATTGTGTTTAATAATATTCTTAAATTTTATTACGTCTGCATTTTTGTACCATTAATATATGTATAATAAAGTTATATTAGTACCATCATTATCGTGTTTATTTTATTCCATTTTATATTTTCATAAGATACATCTTCGTATGTAATACGTAATCTTTATTTATTATATCGATTTTTTTAAATTAATCAAAAAATAGTGATTTGATGAATTTGATTGCAAACTCCAGAAACTGGTATCACTGAATGGCGTGTATGTGTGCGTGTGACGAGCGTAGGCACATTCGACTCGCGACCACTAACATAATGACCTTGCGTCATTTTAACGCTCGTGTTTTGTACTGGACTGCGTTTCTATGCGTAATAATTCTATGGAAGCTACAGTGTAATTTGGTCGACGGCGGAATTATTGAACAGATCCACCGCGCCGCTGTTCAATTATGTGTTCAAATTCCTGAAAAAAATTTTTTACGATAAAATTTGCCAATCATCCTCGTTAAAACAGCTCATAACAGTTCACTGTTAGGCCTGGAGCTATAATCTTTTGTAGGATAAGGCAGAGCTTTAAGTTCTATTTTGAGGTACAATGTTAAAAGTGTGTATACAAAAAAAAAACTAACAATACCTATAGTAGGTATAGTTTTTTCATTACATACGATAGAAAAACTTAATCAATTTCTTTTTTTTAAAATAAGTGTGACAAAAGAGCACTCAACCTTATGTTAAGTGGTTCTTGGACACCTACATTATGTCTTCGATTAAGAGATCAACCATTAAGCAATCACCTACATATGTCTTCGATTAAGAAAGCAAGTTGTCACCTCTGAAGAATAGGATAGAATGCCTCGCGATACCCTTGGTAGTATCGCGAGCTTCTATGTATATTCAATGTCTAATTGATTGTCTCCAATTGATAACGTCTACGATTCTCATATATCTCAGATGTTTCACTATTTGTTTGCATCATCAATTATCTGATAAATGTATAGATATTCTTTATAACGTCAACGGTGAATATATTTGCATATATATTAATTGAAATACTTACTAAAATTACAATATTAAAAATTATAATACTTTTACAACTGGTAAAAACCTGCTTGGGAAGAAGGAGCAAGAAACACTGCGGGGCATCTTTTTAAAATAATGATTTACAATTTTATATACATAATCGTTGACGCGTTTATTAATGGTCGAATAACTTTTGATCGAGTTGACCGATTGAAATCAAATTTACACAATATAATATTTATTATGACGAGGAGATAGTTTATAGCTAAGTATTCTAGGTTTACAATAGCCACGCTGAAGACAAGCTATTGACAAAATCCATTTAAATGGACCAAAAGCATTCACATTCACAGTATATTATATTGAATTAGTGCCAGAAAAGAAAACCGCAAATTCTGATGGTAGAGTCATTATCATGTCATCTGTTCTGTCAAGCTGTCAATATATTTATAAGTAGACTAAAAAGTTTGTATAAAAGGCACTAGTGCCTTTTATACAAACTTTTTTGTTTTGGCTTGCCGCTCACTTAGCGGTTAGCCACCGTAGAGTCTATATCACCTGAGGATGCCTCGTGTAGAGGTGAAACCCGTGTCGTATTATCGTCAGTGGTGTGTCTTACCTAGTGTAGTGGTGTTGGAAGTAGCGGTGCTGGGATTAGTGGTGACGGGGATAGTGCACGCAATTGAGGGAGGGCGGGAGGTGCTTCTTCATACTAGGTAAGACACATCATTTTATTTTATAACGCGGATATTTGCGAAGTAAATTTTTGTAAAAGCTTTTGTACAATATACCGTAAAAAAGAGAAAAGTTCAGGGATTTTGTTAAAAATAAAATGAGAGAATAAATCAAAATAAATAACTTGCAAAAAATAAAAATGCAATCCCAAGTTTCTGATGGTTTTACAAGATGGTGCCCTTCCAGTCATAAAAAAGTAAAAAAGACACGGTTATTTGTCAAATGTCATTTCTGTCAAATGATATTTTTATTTATTTCGAGCTTGGTTGTGTAGTTCAGAATTCTACTCTCTACTTGTTTGACTCTGCTTTTGTTTTTGGACTTAACGATTTACGTGAGATTTTGATTTCGTTGATAAAAAGCAGGTATGTACGAAAGAAAGATGTTTCCTTAAGTTATTAAATGCATTTGAATGACATGCTTCTATCTGTAGTCTGTTAATAATTATTAATTTCTACATAAGTTCATAAGGGCTGCAAAATCTTAATATGATGTAATTATCTTTCAATTCACCTGTTAAAACATGTTGCACTGTTTAAAATGCGCTTCTGCAATATTTATTAAAATAAGATCGTTTTGTTCTAGATGGATGAAAATGCATCAATATGTCCACAATGTTTTGCAAACGTATTACAAGAATTATCTGTCAGCACAAATTGTGAAAATTAGCGCCCTAATGCCAATACTATTAGTATATTGTATGTTTGGTGTCAACGAAGACTGGGTAGTAAATAAGTTGTGACCCAATTAATATCATACCAAGAAGACTGTTTTAATAAGAGGCCGTATAACATTTCGCCATCCCTCGGGCAGAGCTTATTATACATCATATAGGTATTATATACTGTTGGCGAGACAAGGGACAAATTGGGATGAGATGATTGCAGGTTATTATTGCAGTTGCTCTTCTGGACAACAGACAGTGGGTTGCTGTGCCCACATAATGACTGTTGTCTGGTATTTGTGTTGGGCTCGGTGTCAAAATTCTATAACCGCACCGGCCTCAATTCAGGATGGCATTTTAGTAAGAGAGGATATTGAAGTAGGAAAAAAAATTAAGCTGTTTTATTTATGCTTAGTATCCAAAACATGATTGACCTAATGTTTCACTTTCTATAATTCATAGGACTGTTAACCTTTGTTATGACAGGCTTCCAGGCTTCAAATGTCTTTCAAGGCTCAAGGCATACTCTGACACGCTGAGGACCTCTTATATGAAAATATTTGTACGTCGGAAAGGGCAGAATATTTAGGATGCCAATTCTTTTGTAACAACTGTAATGTAGCATATCATAACAAATCAATTATATTGTCTATGATTGTACCCTAGCACTTCAGCAGCCCAGATAGACACATATGCCTGAACAGAAATTAGTATTCAGGATTATTCTGTTTATCCACCTTAAAACAGCCACTCTAAGGTAAAATAAGTTAAATATATTCTATAAGAATAGTGCGATAAAGTAGTATCTCAGGGTGGATTTTTTAGGGTAGAGAAACGGAGTTACCTTCTATTAACCTATAATCTCGGCTTTGAGCTATCTGGCACTAAATTGAGGTGAAGTGTGCATTAGTACACACTAATGAATGCAATGAAATAATTTTGTGCGTAGGCACCGTTGATTTATCTCAACAATCTTCTTGTCTGGAATTAGGTAGTAGTTTTGACATTTGTTTTCTCCTGAACTGCATTTATGATATGCAAATATCAACAAGAACGTTAGTTGTTTTAAGACCAAAAAAGCACACACACAATCTATAATACACTTTATTCGTGTTTTGATCAAGAAATACAACTTTATTGCACAACAACAAGTTCGTGCAGAGGTTATCGTAAGAAGTGGGAGCAGGACAAAGACGTATTAAAAAGATAGACAGGTTACACACTAACATTATTGTATTTTAAAGTGGCGCAGGTAGTACTATATCTATGTAGAGTTATTTATTATGACACGTTGCGCTAACAAAAAGAGACAAATGATAGGGCATACCTATCGTTAGAAAAAGATGAATATACATCATTAGTTGCGCATTGATTGCTGCCGAGCGCTCATTAGCGCGAGCGCGTGACTACCGATATGGAAAATGAACACACTAGCTAGCGTCAAAGTTTACTCTAGCGATTAGTGTTGAAATAATAAAACCAATTATGAACAAAATTTCTATATTCAAAATATTTGTGAGGCGTTTTTCTTGTCTCTAACAGTTGCCGTGTAATTTGTGCACCGCTTAAAAACACAGGGAGGCATTTTTGCCACGAATAACTAGAAGATTTACGTGCTGTAGCGAAGGTATACCCGCGACGCGAGTGCGTGCCCGACTGAATGTGAGTCGGGCAATTAACTTACTTTCGTATTGCCATTTTAGAGTGAGTATGACGTATCTATACCTTTAAAAACATCTTAGGAGCGGGATCCATTTTCAGGCCATTTAGAAAGCCTATTCGTTGCTAAGATAACAAATCCGCGAGAAAACAAACAAAATAACACAAATGCAAAGGAATTCGACTTGTGACTATTTAGTTTCGATAATTATGACATGGGCCTAGCTGTCAGATTCGATGTTGCCAATTAACAGACATAAAATCGATAAATAGATGCGATTTTCTTATTCGATTTATAAATTCATAAAAAAGAATAATCGCTTTAAGTTCTACACGCGTTTTAAAATATATTTTATTTATATATTTAAATTCCATTTTAAATGTATTTTTAAAAACAGATAAGAATAACAGTTAAATTGTGCAGTAGCGTTTTTGTTATGTTCTAAAGATTTCATGGCAAATCAACTAGCAATTCGCTTGTTTAATTATCATAACATCATAATAAATATCGAAAAATAATATTACCATTATAATAATGAAAAATCATAAACCATAAAAAATCGATTGAAAAACAGAATCGACTTTTTAAGGAGATTTGTGATTGGCAACACTTTTTATTTTACCCACAAACTAATGACTTGCGGATTTACCTAATTTCATTTTTATCTTTTCGGTACTTTTTTTTTTGAGCAAAAATATTGCAGTCTTTTTCGGATACATAAATATCGCGATTAATTACCATAAAAAAATGTAATTTTTTAACAAATGCGAATTGTTGGGCGTTTCATGGCCAGAATTGGGCATTCCCCTTTAACTTTCTTTAGTGTCATGCTTTGCCGAACAGATGGCGCTTAATTCTTATAAAATAAGGAACTTGCAAAATAAAGGGAAGAACTAAACACATCTGATGGACTCGATCCGGGGTCTTCTGGTTACGAGACCCACCTGAGCTATTATAATCTTTTTTTTGTAGGATAAGTGTGACAAACGAGCACACAGTCCACCTGATGGTAAGTGGTTGCTGTGGCCCATAGACATCTACATCTATCTTCGGTTACGAATCAAAATGCAGATGCGTTGTCACCCATGAGGACTAAGATGGAATGCCTCGTTTTCCGTGTCAAGCTGCCATTTTACGCTGGTATTCGGTGAGAGCGTGGTCCTTCCCCGGTCGAGCCGACCCATTCATGCTACAACTATACTACTACTACTACTAGCTACTACTAGCTGCAGCATGGCTCTAATAACGCTCTTAGATTGACGTTACTGTAGTGCAACAGGTATGTTTGTTGATGCCTACATAGACAATTTTTCAACAAGTATTCGCAAAAGAACTGCGTCACTAAAAATTTATTATAAAAATTTATAAATTTATATTTATACTTCTTGTTGTTGTAAAAGTCCGGAATAAGTTCGGAGTAAAACTTATCCCGTCTCCTACCGAAGAGGGCAGAACAACGTCTGCTGGGCCAGCTAATTAATTACAAAACATCAACATGGTAGGCGTAACCTCAATCTCAGGGTTATTATCAGTCAATGTATAACCTTTATAACCTTCTTATACAGCTTTTTGTTTAATGAAAAAACTTTAAACTGTTTGATAGATAGGCCCACAATTTTATGAGACTTTATTTTAAAGGCGTATACATTGCTCCATAAAGAAAATATAGACTCTTTGAGAGTGGAGTAACTGGTATTATTAGCTTTTTTGTTCCTAGTATTTACAGAATATACATAATTATTTTCATTATTTGTTTTTTGTGTAGTTGTACGTCATACATTACTCATCATTGTCTTACATCATCATATTATTATAGTCATAATATATACGATTTCAGAAGCTATTATGTTGCAATTATTTTATTCTTTACAATTTTTAAGGTCTTTTTTGATTTTTTTTAAAGTTTATTTTTTCCTATTTTTAATGGATTATGCAAAACCAACTCAAGGCTAGGTAACATCTAGAATTGCGTCTAAATAGTTACAATAAAACCTCATAATATATTTTTTTCAAATTTAAATAGGACCACCCTTGAGGTGTAGCCAAATCGCCTGTCAAGCGTGGCGACTGTGACATATATCCCGTCTATGAGGCAATATATACGTGAGGCCTTTGTTCAGCAGTGGAATATTGATAGATTGTAGTGAATGAATGAATGAATTATATTTCTTATAGATAAAGGGTGACAAACGAGCACGTAGTCCACCTGATTGTAAGTGGATGCTGTGGCTAAGCTTGCCAAGCTTAGTGCACGAATTTTGTGGAAAAACGTTATTTACAGTGCGGGATGAGGCTAAAAAGGGGATCAAAAATGTAAACATATATTATAGCGACTGATATTGGCGAAACATTTTATGTAAAATAAGATTTTACTTTCATATTTTAAAAAGTTTTTAACCGATTTATTAAATGAAGATTCTATATTCGACGCATCTTGTATGTTCACTGATGTCTCGGAAATGTTTTAAATCGATTTAAATGATTCATTTTTTATTTAGCCCTGTAAGCTGCTATTCAATTTAAAAATTAACATCATGCTTATGTTTATCTCTTCGGACTAGATTTATTTTCATTCGTGTATGATACCAACTGCTTTAAACTCATCGGAAGATTTAAAATTCAAATTAACTGCATAATTATAAAACAAATTTTCTGGACAAGTCATTTCTTTAGCTCTTTATCTGTGTAATGAATTACCGCACTCCATCCTTGCCATGACTTAGAAACTTGTAATGAATTAGTTGATTTCCCCTATACTATTATTACAAGAAATATATCTTAAATTCCCATGTAATAAACCAGTTATAAGGTGCGAAGCGTATGGTCTGGAGGGCTATTTGTCCGGCAGTGCACAGTACGAGTAGCTTTACTCATCGACCCGATATTGTATCATGTCTTCATCCTTCTCATTTTTACGTAATTACGTAAAAACTCAATTCCCGACATAAAGTTCATGTGGGAGACATAGCTGAAACATTTGGCGTTTGGATTACCACGCTTGGGATTCCAAAGCAGAAGTCTCATGTTTATGACACTGCTCTACGTCACCGGTTTGAAAATTTCACATCTGATACAAACACGACATGGTTATTCAGCCATTTATAGAAATTTTCCTAAGTCGCCTTTTACATCACTCAATATTTGAGATTAGCCATAGCAGAAAGTTTGTTGTAATAGCTTATATATTTCTAAATGTGTATGTACAAGTGTGTAATATGTACTTGTAAATAGATTAATAATTTAAGACTTTCAAGTAAACAACTTGAATTAAGGCGTCTCCCTGACCAAAGAGCATTCGTTCCCTCTTTAGACGTACGCCGCTTTATCATAGAATTCACGCAATTTTTGCAATTATTTTAATTACAAAAGAAAAACGAACTTTAAAAATTAAATAAAACGTGAAAAATATAGATTTTTAAATCATCTATCTATTAGTGTAATCTTCAAATGATTAGAGCGTTGCCTTTAGCAACAGATGCATGTAATCAATAATTTTAGTCATTTTTTAAAAGTAGATTTTAAATGTATTTATAACACATAAAAACAAATTAGACGTGGAATGTAATGATAGGATATGGAACATTAATAATGCGCTTTTAGATATAGGTAGTTTATTTATCATAACTAATGAGATAATAGTCTCCGAAAAACGCACTATCGCAAGATTTTGGTCGGGGTATCACCTTAAAACGCATATGCGAGGAAAATAAATTTTTAAAAAATAACAAAAAATAGAAAAATATTATTTCTTTATCTTATCTTGGTGGAGTGTCTTACTACTACTGCCTAAGTCAAGATTTACGAGGATATTCGTCTTGGTATGGATAAATAGTGCGAAACAACCTAACAACCTCGCTTCTCTCAACTTATCTCCTGAAGTGATTGACGATATATATATATATATATAATACGAATATTATATGAGGTACCTTACTTAACCACCCGCACCTCACGGTGACCGTGAGGTGCGGGTGGTTAAGTAGCTCTTCATAAACTAGCAAGTTCCATTCCACAAAAAATAGGTCGATGCATTGGAGAATTGCCCACTCTATCCCAGTCTCATATTGATGTTACAAATGATGCTAAAAATAATTTAGAAAGTATCGTAAACAAATTAGCCGATATCAAACAAGAGTATCAGTTTGGACTAAAATCTTTGGTTTTAATTTTTTTTGGTTAATAAATAGATACTTAGTTGGGTTCATAATGGCTTTGATAGGATCTTCTTGTTGTGTGGGCAAGTCTATCGATTCATTATAATCATTCAAGATAAATATTGACATTAATTTTGATGTAAGAAGAGACGGCCCCAGTTCCCAGCGGTCCCGCTATTCCTGGCTACGGTGATGACCATGGTAACGGCGGGGCAGTGGGTGCTAAGAATCTCCGGTGTTGGTTCGGTTGCCACGTAAGATGACTCGACCTGGCAACATATAACGCACGCACCCTGAGGACTGACGAGAAGATCCTGGAGCTGGAAGAAGAGATGGACAAGTTGCGCTGGTATATTATAGGATTATCTGAGGTCCAAAGAGAGGAGGAGGACATGGTAATCCTCGAGTCCGGCAACTTGTTCAATCACCGGGAGGGCGACCATCTATCCCAAGGCGATGTCGGATTTATCGTCCACAAGTCTCTCGTTAACAATGTTGTAAAGATTGAGAGTGTGTCGACGAGGTTGGCGTACCTTATACCTACACACAATCAGCAAACAGTATTTGCTGAAGGTCATACAGGTTTACGCACCAACCTCAGCATCTCACGATGAAGAGGTGGAGGAAATGTATGAGGATATATCTACAACTATGCATCCCTCAAAAACCCACTATACAGTGTTAATGGGAGACTTCAACGCAAAACTGAGGCACAAGAGAGAATGGTGAGCTGAAGGTAGGGAAATTAGGAAAAGGGCAACGGAACCCAAGGCACCAGCAGCTGGCTGACTTCATGGAGAAGGAAGGACTCTTTATGATGAACTCTTTCTTCCAGAAGCGGCCCCACAAGAAGTGGACCTGGTTGAGCCGCGATGGTTCGACAAAAATGGGATTGAATTCATTATGACGACCAGACGACAACTGTTCAGTGACGTCTCAGTGATCGCGCACGTGTAATGAAGTCAACGCTCCGTCACCCTCGTGCTCTAATCCAATGTCCCGAAACCTTTCAGTTCAAGCTACAAAACCGTTTTAAGTGCCGTTTTCGTTTTAGGAGATTGCAATGCAGTGGACGATATAAATGACAAGCTCCTGGAAACTGTCCATACGGTCGTAGCAAAGTTTTGCAAGAGCCGCCGCAGAAGAACACAAAAACTCTCCGATCACACTCTTAATCTCATGATTGTTAGACGGGATATGAAGCTGCAGTCTTCAGTAGATTTGACAGCATACAAGCAACTGAACAGACAGATCTCCAAATGCATGCGGCGGGACTTACGCAACATTAATACTGCTCGTATTAAAGAAGCGATCGAGCGGAACCAGGGCTCCAAAGTCTTTCCTAGAGATCTGTCTGCCAGAAAGAGCCAACAGTCAAAGCTGAAGACCGAGTGTGGCAGCTTCGTTTCCTCCAGTGATTCTGCCATAAGAACTATATCGTCGGCAAATCGAAGGTGAGTGATGTACTCGCCGTTGATGTTAATACCGTATCCTTTTCAGTCCAGAAGCTTGAAAACGTCTCCAATGCAGCGGTGAAGAGTTTCGGGGATATTACGTCACCCTGTCTTACACCTCTCTGCAGTTGGGTAGGTTTCGTACTCTGGTTCTATACTCAGATAGCCATCGTAGCTCTACTGTACAACCACTTCAGCATTTCGATATACCGACAGTCAACTTGGCACCGCTGAGCTCTACGTAACTTTATATTTTTAGTTCCCATGACACAAACTGTCACCATCTAGTGTCGAATATATTTAATTAAATTTGAAAGCCGACGCAGCGATTTTGCTAGAACCTTTTTAATAAATTAGGTATAAAATTACTTACAAATGAAATGTGATGCCGTCCATAGCATCAGAACGTCTAATTGAGTAGTTTTTATATGATAAAAAACAAACCTTCGTCCTTTTCTTCTTAATACTACGAAAATAAACTGATTTGTGATTTTAGACAAATAAGCGGTGTAAGAATATCCATTCCCCCATATAATCCTGTGTATTTCGTAAGAGTCTGCAACAGGAGATGGACAGCAGCATCTTCCTGATAACAACTCAAAATAATAATAAAACTTCGGTTGCCAACTGTGGCAAAATCCACCGTTTGAGACAATTTATAGGGGACAGACCGTTGAACAAGTATTGAAAGACAACAAGCCTCGGTCCCGCGCCTACGTCACAGTGACCAAGTGAAGCCGACCACAGTCGAGCGTGTGACTGCTGTACTACACTATGTCAGAGGAGTCACAGACAAGGTTGGCTACATCTTGAAGCGAGCTTCCATTAAAACATACTTCAAGCCGCCGAAGAAGATAAGTCAATTTTTACCATCCGTCAAGTGTCATATCTCTCTACAATATGCAGGAGTGTACAAGCTGGATTGTGAATGTGGTCTCTCTTACATAGGACAAACACAAAGATCTATTAAAACCCGAGTGAAAGAACCATGTCACCCGCGTGTAGAGCCATGCTGCAGCAATATTATGGTTGTAGCACGAAGAGGGTCGGCTCGACCGGGGAAGGACCACGCTCTCACAGAATACCAGCGTCAAATAGCAGCTTAACGCTGCTGTGTTTCGTATGGTGAGTGTAGAGAACCGGAGACCCTTTTACTGGAAACGAGGCATTCCATCTTAATCCTCACGGTTGACAACGCCTCTGCATTTTCATTCGTAATCGAAGATAGATGTAGATGTCTATGGGCCACAGCAACCACTTACCATCAGGTGAACTGTGTGCTCGTTTTTCTATAGCTATACTATATAGCTAGTCTATAGCTGCCTTCTCATATAAAAAAAAAACATATAGCTGACTTGAAACACCGATGTTCAGGGAAGTCTGCAGTGTGTTCACATGTTCTAGATCGTCCCCGCCATTACATTAGATTTGATAGACCATAAATCCTCGCAAAAGAACACCGATTCCTATCAAGGATGATTGGGATCCTATGATTAACAAAATTAAATCCAAACCCAAGCATACCACTGCAAGACTTCAAGATACTGTAAGCTCATTCTGCGTAGATCGGACCAAAAATACCTCAAACATCAAATACCTCAGTCCCCTCCGTGACCATGGGTGCTGTAAACCCGAAACGTCGGGAATTAAAAAGTTAAATTAAACGCGATAAAATCTGTAAAAATTAGTTTCATCTAATGTGTAGTCTTCGCGTAAATATAAGAAATCCTAATGTCTTATTTAACGATTATTACGGACATTAATTATAATATCTCATTCGATGTCCACCATAGTGGAACAGATAAGGTGGGGATAAAATATAATGCATATAAGCATTATCAATGGTGATTTTTCCAAGTTAAGTTGCTTAGTTTTCAATTCATAGTCATATTTTTCTTAAGAAAATGGTGTCTTGTAAGTGGCTGTTGAAACTGACCAGAACTTGTGCCAATTGGTGAGATTTGTGAACGTACATAATTTTAAGGATGTTATGTATATTTAGGGTCTCTCACTTTTGTATTAATTATTACTAAAATAATACTAAAATAATGTAACAAGTTATATACTTTAGAAATACTATTTAAAAAAAAATGTTTTTTTTTTTAAATTATCAATACAAAATCATAAATGCCAAATCAATCAATAAGAACAAAGATTAAAAGTCTTGAAGGGAAAAGTAAGAAAAAATATAAACTAGTAATAATAAATAATAAATAAATAAATAGTAATAATAAATAATAAATAAATAAAACAATAAATAATAGTAAACAGATATACATAAATTTGTTACGTATATTATGGATAAATTTATGTTTTTACTTTATAAATTATACGAATAAAATTTAATTTTTTACCCGTTATAAAGTTATCCTATTACGAAGTTTATTAGATTTGCCTACGAGATCTTTAGTTTTAATTTCTTATGATATTTTTCTAGAAAAAATAGAACACTTATGCATATCTTTGACGGCTCCGTAGCGCAGTGGCTTAGCAATGAGTTGCTGCGCTGGGGGCTGCGGGTTCGAATCCCGCACGGACCAAGTATTTGTATGGCCTATAAATAATTGTTCCGGGTCTGGATGTTTATCCTTGTGCAATTTGTGTTTGTAAACTGCCTCGACGATATAGGAGAAAATCCTAGTGTGGGGGTAACGTTTTTTTAAAAAATTCAAAAAAAAATCAAATATCTTATAAACGTGGTTTTTCTACCCGACCGGACATCTTGAGATTATAATTTTAGTATTTTAGAGTCTTGAGTTCTTATTTTTGCATATTAATGATATAATAAATTACCTGATAATATAAAAAAATATTTACCTATACTTAGTAAAATCTCGCAGGTTCGCAAAACTAGTTCTTTAATAGTAGAATGGATGATAAACGATCACACATTTCACCTGATTGTAAATAGATGATGTGGCCCATACACACCTTTGATTAAGCATCTCATCTCTTGCTGTTATCGACAGTTTTCGTCACTCACCATACGAACACAGCAGCATTTACCATTTCAAGCTGGTATTCTGTGCGAGCGTGGTCTTTCCCTGGTCGACCCGACCTATTCCTGATACAACGTAATACGATATTTACATGGTAATTTGAAAAATTACCATGTAATTATCGGTATTATTTCAAAACGTGGTTTATTCATACTTTCGAGTTCATAGTCTTCGTTACGAAAGAAGTCCTTTAACCGCGGCGCCACAATATTTGCGAAATTTGTCATTTGCTCTTAATTCAGCACATACATTCTAGTTCACATATTTTTCACGCGACTTCAACAACAGACATTAAAACAGACTATAGTTTAAACATGAGACTGTTTAAGTCTTCTCTACCAACATACCTAAGTAATCGCAGTCGCGGAGTTTTTTTTTATTCGTAAGCCATGTCATTAGATGATTTATCCTCAGAAGATGGTAACTCAATTTTTTGGAGCCATAAACATTCTTAGAAAAAGGAAAAAATGACGAGTGCATTTTAAAAACAGCTAATATAAAATGATTAAGATTTTTTTTAAATTTATATCATGAAAATAAATTTTATGATATATCAGTTGTTTTATAGAACCAAGAAGAAAAATGTGTAAAATAACTGCGTCGAAATTATAACGTTACAAGCTTCAAGTCAAAATTCATTTTCATTTATTCATACATTACAGCTTATTAAAAGCCCGTTTCTAAACACAGGCTTCCCCCATAGAGGGAATATTAGCCATAGTTACTACGGTTGGCACGCGGGTTAGCAACCGCGATTTTCTATTATTTTGAGTTAGGAAGATTCTGCTGCCCATCTTCTATTTCCTTTCCCCTTGTCGTCTCTTAGCTCTTATGGCACTCACGGAACGAAATAGGGTAGTGGATTCTCTTACGCCGCTACTACATGACGTTAAGTCAAAGTCAGCATGTAGCACGATGATTCAGTTCAGAAACTCAACTCAATCCAACATAATATGTGGTTTTTTTTAGAGGATGGGACGACAAACGAGCACACAGTCCACCTAGTATAGATGTAGATGTCTATGGGTCACAGCAACGGTGTGACATCTACATCTACCCTCAATAAAGAATCAAAATGCAGATGCGTTGTCACCCGTGAGGACAAAGATGGAATGCCTCTTTAAGCGTTCACTTTACGGTGGCTAAGACACCTTTAGTCTTACCGCAGTCTCGTGTGTGTATCCATTTCCTTCCCACTTTCCGTCTTTTGCCTTAGCTTTCATGATACAGTCTTCTCTCCCCTATTAATATATGTATATATAATCACTTGGATGAGAAAGATTGAAAAAAATCTTCCCCAAAAGATGGAGCGACGACCTGGTAAGACATACAGGAAGTCGATAAATGCAGGTTGGCTCAGGACCGTGCTTTGTGGCATTCCTTGGGGGAGGCCTATGTTCAGCAGTGGACTTGCGAAGGGCTGTAATGATGTTGATGAGCATATAATCACTTTATGATCGTGGCAAACTTTTAGTAGTTTATAGAAGTAGGGTTTATTTATTTATTATAATTTGCATGTCACAACTAATATTACACATAACTTAAACACTATAACTAAGTTACACCTCTTCCTACTATTTATTTATTGTCAGCGATCTGTGACAGGATAAAATAATATACCCATTCAATGACAGTTACCATGCATTGCATGCTGCATGCATTACAATAATACACTTTAAAATAAATAGTATACTCTACATTTGGCATGAGGATAATCAATTGTTTCATTGACGTTTCTTTTGATGCAAAAATAAACATATGAAGCCATAAATAAATTATTTTTATTCCTTTACAGGAACGTTGCTCAACGCCAAATAAAACTGAAGCAAACTATGGTGCCACATCAAACATTTATTGCATATCAAAATTCTTTATCGTCAGTTATAGAAAAAGGACTGACTAACATAAGCAATCCTGAAATATGTGGTAGATTGAAGAAGGTAAATGAAATATCAAGTTACTATATTTTAAAAATCATTGAAGAGTTTATTTTACTTTAATTATTGATCAGCTTACAGAATACAATATTGATTCGGGAAAGCAATTAAGGGGCTTGCTTACGATATCGGCTTGCGATGCTCTTCTTAAGCCTGAATTAAAAGAAGAATTGCTGCCTCAAGTTTTTGCATTGGCGTGGGCAATCGAAATGGTAATATATTTTGTATCTAAAGAAATTTAATGTAACCGATTATGTCATCATTGGTTCTTTTTTATTTTACATAATTATTTAAGGGAGAGCATTATATTTTAATGAATCGACGTGCGGATTGCAAACCATATTATTATATGCTAGCTTTTTACCCGCGACTTCGCTCGCGTGAGCTTGAATTTAGGAACATCATTAAATGCTGTTCCATGCCAAATTTAGCAAAATTCGGTCGCTCAGTGACTGTGTGTCTCTATGTCTGTCAAAGATTTTTGTTTTGATTTCTAAAAGAATATTAGATGTAAAGGATTGGTATTTGGTATAGATATAATATGCTACTGGAACACGTGACTATATATGTCTAGAAACACCTACTATTTTTTATATCGGGGGTGTCTTCCGATGTATCCATAAGAAAGGTAAATTATCTTGGAATCAAAATTTATTAATATTATTCACATTTTACTTTTCACATTCATTCATAATTAAAGTTCATTTAGTTTTAACAAAATAATAATGAATTTCATGGTCTTCTATCAATTTACGGTATAATGTTTATTTGAGATATATTTTCATATCATTGGTCCTGTTTAATATTGATTGGCACCATAAAACAGATATAAAAATTTGTTTTACGTTCGAGTAGACTTCGAAATTTCATAAATACAGTTCTTCAATGATGTAATATACTACACATGGAATGAAACTAATGTTACGGATTTTATCACGTTTAATTTTAACTTTTTTACGTGGGGTTTTTTACGCATCTTTGGATGAAAGTTCCATAAAAACTCGTGTAAAATAACATATCGTTCATGTGCAGCACCGACGATACGGGAAGTCTAAAGAATGTCAACATGTTTAGTATCGTCCTAACCATTATATTGGGTCTGATAGACAACAAATCCTTGCAACAGAACACCGATATCTACCAATGATCATTCGCGATGCTATTGAAATTAAAAATCAACTTAATTTTAATAGGGAAGATGGCTGAGTGCTACCATCTGCTAAGGACCCCATAATTAATAAAATTTAATTAAAACCCAAGCATACTACTGAATTTATTCTATTCTATTCTGTTCCAACTATGACATCAGGTCGCCAAACACCTTAGTCCTCCCGTGACCACGGCTGCAGTTAGTTTCCAGACAAATGTAACTAATTGAGAGTTTTCTTTCGTTTTAATACTTACTTACTTACTTACTTACTTATCTTCACGCACAATCCCTGACGGGGTAGCCAGAGAGAACAGATCGCCAAGTGTCACGATCCTTACAAACCTCTTTCGCTTCTTTCAGATTCATTATCTTCTTCATGCATGCACGTCTAGGTATCCGAATACTCTTGACCATACCCTCTTCGAGCAATTTGCTCACATGGTCTTCGAAAGTTAGTCTCGGTCTACCTCGACACAACCTTTCGTTTTAATGATTTTATATTAACAACATTTTCTTTAATAATCCTAAAACGTTAAATTTTTTTAGTGTATATACAGTATATATAATAATAAAATTATATAAAAAGTATATAATAGTAAATAGTACTGAAACTCGTAAATTTTATAATTATTTACTCGTACAGTCAAAGCAACACCACTGTATCAAACCGCAGTGCTGTTTGTAATTAGCTGTCTTTGTATAATAATCTTGAACTTGTTTAGAAAACTACATTAAAAATGTGTAACATTAGTTAATAAACGGCCACTAGGGATGGTGTAATCTCTGGTGGAAAATAAAAAAAAAGACCATGGCTGCCGTAAAGTGCCCAATTGAGGATAAAAAAGTTAAAATTAATCGCTGTAAAATCCTTAAAATTAGTTTTATTCCTTATAAATTGTATTCACAGTGAACGTAGTAACTAGATGAACGTAGTTCATCATGAACGGGAGTAGAAAAATGTTCCCCTTTTTTGTGGCGGTGAAAGAGAATCCACCAGCTCATACTATTCCATCGTAAGAGGTGACATGGGAAAACAAACAGGAGATGGGTATCATCATCTTCCTGACAACAAATTAAAATAATAATAACTGCGGTCGCCAACCCGCCTTCCAAGCGTGGCAACTATAGCAAATATCCAACTACTTGACAATTAATGGGGGAGGCCTATGTTAATTTCAATGGACTTTTGATAGGCTGAAGATATTGAGTTCTACTCATCTTTGCAACCCTTAATATTTACGGTACAGTGAAAACAAAAAGCAACATACCTGAAAATATGATTGAAATAATAACTGCATATATTGCCCCATGAAAAGTAAAAAAGTATCAGCTTACATACATGTTACTACTGGGCACAGGCCGCAGAGAGGTTTTGGCCAATAAAGTGTTCGCTGCGCTAATTCCAACGCAGGATGTCCTGAACTGGAAAACTTCTCAGATATGTTCACCGCCGAGAACGTGATTAATCGATACTTCAAATTGCAATTAAAATATATGCTAAAATATATAATAATGCTTACGTATCATGAAATTTAAGTTTTAATCAGTTTGATTACCACCTTTGAGAAGAAAAATAAACTGAACCTTTGTTTAAGTAAAATCTGTTTTCTTTGATTAAGACATTTTTCCGCAAGAGCCCGTTCATTCACATATACTCATATGAGCTATGAAACCAGGACTTTCACAAATATCTCAATATGTCTGAAAACATGAAAGCTATCTTAAACTACAAACTGAGTTATAAGTCAGTAGCAGCTAATATACGTCTCACTACTGTGCACAGGGCTCCTCATTTTCTATAGTGTTTTGTGGGCTGAAAAATAGAGTATGCTGCAATGCTTCAATGCATATTAACGGTTTTCACATCTCCACGACTATTTTAATTACTCAGATATCTAGGTTTCCCGACGAAGTTATTCTTCACCACTTTAACATACGCGTGTTAATTCATCACGTAAATTTTTCTGTAACAGATGCATCCTCGAGGGAGTCATACACGTATTGCTCCCGTGCCATATTGAAATCTCACGAGCTACAAGGCCCTCGTATTTGTTTAAATACAATTCATAAAAACTGAAACTAAGCTTTTGAATGATTATTGACCACATCTATCTAGTTATTACACATCGTATATTTTTTACATATTTACATCGTATATTCAGTGGCAGTCTCTTAATAAATTTTATCAATTACTTACCATTTTCGGTTATTTAGAAGTAAGTAGATGGCGCTATTATAAGATGAAATAATGAAAGACAAAACTGTACATCTAGTAATATCAGCGATAGAAACGAACATTTATTTAGTATATCAATAAGGCATAAAGTAATGTAAATTCTATTATAAGTTCTGTTTCTGTTAAGAAATAGGCTATCGGCGCCGCTAGCGGTGAAAAACGATTTAATCATATCATGGAATAGCAACGTTGTGTTTAGTTATTAATATCTTCAATCAAGCCATATCATGACATGGTCAACAAACAGTGTTAACTATCATGAAATGAACACACCATTTCACGAAATGATAGACTACTTTATGTTATGTGATTAATTATACGACCTGGCCACGACATATATAAAATCTCTTTAATAAAACTATAATGATAATGAACATTTTGCAGTAATTGCAGAAAGAGCAGTATTAATTACTTAACATATAGATTAGTAATTGAAATAAAAACCTTATCAATTTTCATATTTTTGATAGACGTCATTATTATCTATTGAAATTATTACACTTTAAAAATGGATGAAGCTGCTCGCGTCTTTAGGAATTACTTGAATCATGATTCCCTACACGTATCCCCTGGGTAGTGCTAAATGAGCAGCACTACATACTGGTGGTAGGTTGGTCCTATACTAGTGAGAGGCCCGGCCGAGGGTTAGTTACCACCCACCTGGCAAAGACATACCGCCAAATGATGCAAGTCGTGTTCCGGTATGATGTTAGGTGAAACCCATTTATTAGGGGGAATGGGTTTGGACATTTGCGTTGCGTATAAGAACCGGTTATGACGTGGCCGTTCCTAAGTGTCAGGTGCCTAGTTATGGAGGTTAGCGGGATCCAAAGCACGGTTGCACCGCTGACCGACCGTAGATAGTTGGGGGCCCAATTAATGAGCCAACCACTCATGAAAGGCTGCCCCGCTATCTTAGGAAAACTTCTGGGATGGCTCCACCATGCTGGTTGGTGACCGGTGGAAAGTGTCTGGTGGCGATTTCTAGGGGGGTTTGGGCCTCCCCGCGATATCCATGCTAGTTACCATCGATGCTATGACTCTGCGTCTCTAGGTTATATGTGTGACGCCTCGTCCAACTGCCATTCTCTCAACCTATTCACTCCACCATTTATGAAAAAAGGAAAAAGAAGAGTAAGTTTGTATAGCGGTTGCACTCCCTCTCCATCAAAGTGCACCTCACAAACATCCGAGGACTGAGCTGTAATCTCAATGCAGTCCACTACCACCTGGAAACTGACAAGCCGCACTTACTCTTCTTGACTGAGACGCAGATCAGATGTCCTCTAGATGCGGCGTACCTTGGCTATCTTGGGTTCACATTGGAGCATAATTTTCATCAGTATGCCAGAGTCTGTGTTTACATCCGCAACGACATCTGCTGTAAGCGTTTCCGTCACCTTGAAGACCTCACTTTCTCTACGATCTGGGTATTGATAGACACAGGAATGGATAAAATTATTTATTCTTGTATCTACCGATCGCACAGCGGTGACCTGAAGACAACCAGGCTTTTTGAACACCTCAGTGAAGACTCCGATGTGGCTCTAAATTGGTACCTTAATGCATAGTTGGTTTTTTGGGAGACTTTAATGCCTGTCATCAGGACTAGCTGTTCCCATACCAGAAGACCAACCACGCTGGGAGAGAGGCGTGGAATTTTGTCTTGTCGCTCTCTCAGCTGGTACAACAAGCGACTAGGGTACCTGATGTGGATGGGGACACAGCCAAATACCTTGATCTTCTACTGACGACCGATCTTGACAGGTACGATGTTCAGGTTACCTCACCCTTGGGAACTTCTGTCTGGTGAAAACTGTGTCCTTATATTCCCCATCTAATTACGATTTCCACGGTGTACCGCGAGTGTGGCGATACAAGTCAGCAGATAGGGATGAGATGCGGCATTTATTTGCATCTTATCCTTGATGGTAGGTCTGCTTTTCGTCGGAAGATTCGTCGAATTGCACGGATGCCATAACCGATGTGATACGTCAAACGATGGAGTATTTCATTCCCGTTGCTAACGTGCCCATTGGTGGTAAAGCTCACCTATGGCTTATCGCCGAGCGCGCTCGTGCTGAAAAGCACAAGCATGTGGCGTACTTATCTTGGGTCGATGCTCGAGACTGCAAAGCTCCGGATGTTAGCCTTAAGAAGAGAGCCTTTAAACATGCTGTCAAGTCCTCAAAAAAATATCGATCGCCGTAGACATACAAAATATTTCAAAAACCAATTTGATACATAGTTGACCAAGGTAATATATTATTTTTATAATCACAGATTTCTATGACAATATTGTGTTTCGCTAAAAGCACGCAGGATATCTGCACGAGCCGTGGTAACAAACGACCACTCCCGACGGTATTCGAGCCCGGAGTAAATAAAGTAAGCGCATACATACACACTAAATCCCAAAGCAAGAATTTAATCTTATAAAATCTTTAAAAAAATATTTCTTAATAACCAATCACAGCGCGAGGAGCTTAGGCCTCCATCCGCTGCCGGCATCCTTCGATAAGCAATCTTTCTCGCACTTATGGCTACGCATAAGACTTTTTTTGTCGTATTAGTTGGTAAACTTTATTCATGTCTGGCAATTGTTTACAACCGCTAAATACGTCTGGCGATTTGCAGGTGTTATTAAAAATTACTCAATAAATACGTGATTAAAATTTGAGATTGCCATAAGTATATTTTTTGGGAATAAACAAATATTTTTGGAGAGGTCTGGTGATACTTTATAACCGACAAAAACGTCTGGGATTATTTTTTTTGAATTTTATAAAAACTACATTAAAAGATAAAAAAGAAATCAAGTTGCCAAAAAAACATTTTTTTGAATGTTTTTTTGCAAATTTTATATGCTGCGCAGTAACAAAATAACCGCAAACGCTCTGCCAGACTCGCGGGACTGGATTCGCCAACTGACGAAATTATATTTTTTCACAATTTCAACTTGCCCAATGGACCTTCCCAAAATTCGTCGCCAGCTCTCATACTAAACGCAGTATTTTTTTACTACATTGTTGAAATTATTAAAAAAAAAGTTGTTTTGGCTATCGATACATCAGATTTATGAGGTACCCTAACATTATTTTATAGGGAATAGCTACAATAGCCCCGCTTTTTATTTTGACAAAGTTTTTAGAGTATAACCTGTCGGAAATATCTGCGAATCTGGCTTGATGACGTCATGCAATATGGAGAGATGGCAACGGTACTGGATAGACGATAACGGGCGGAAATGTCTGCGAACCTGGCTTGATGACGTCATGCAATATGGAGAGATGGCAACGGTACTGGATAGACGATAACGGGCGGAGGTGCGGGGAAGCGCGAGGGGAAGCGCATTCCAGCGAGGTTCGCAGATATTTCCGACAGGTTATAAATTGGACCATCCTGCGTTGATGCAGAGTTAAAATTAGAAATAACAAGCCACAAATACTAAGCTCATGTGCACTCTTCGTGCGTGTTTAAAGAAAATAAAAAAGAATTCCGTTAAAAAACATCTACAGAAAACAATTGGAGTATTTAAAAAAAACAGGAAAGCTTTTTTCTTATAATTTCTTCAGCATAAAAATTATTCTACGTCATCCAAAGAACTTCAGATTGCGGATTGTAGAAATAATGATTGATTGAAAATGTCTCGAGAATCAACAAAAGTACTCATTAGTATTAATTATAATACGTAATAAATTAATATTTTCTTTAAAAAAAACTAAAGACAATGGCGTGTTTTCTTAAGTTTATTTTTATCAGATATAAATAAACTAATTACAAACACTTTTTATGTGCTTCTTTAAATGTAAGAATGACATACAGCCTTCCTGATAGCAAGTAGCTCTCAGATTAGATGGAACGACTCACAGTCAGTAAAAGGGGTATTTATTCTGTTATCGTCACTCACCACATAAAAGAAAGCATCATTATTTTACTATTTTACGCTAGTGTTTTAAGCTAGCCTGATCCGCCTTTGCGTTAGCTGACCCGTTCATGCTGCAGCTATAAATACAATACAGCGTGGCTCTGCATAAGTGTCAAGGAATATACTAGTCTCTGAGGTGAGTAATAGCGAGCAAACAATCTTATACCTATATTTATTTTAGCTATTAAAGAAAGTAGTTCTTAATTCTACTTCTATATTACTTCTGTCATCAAGGGTGATCCCATACAAATTTGGAATTTGATTGGTTTTCCCCTACAGATTATGGAAAATAGGAAATTAATTTTTGAAGTGAAAATTTTTTTAGCATTGTTGTGATTTGAAACAAATGAACGACACTAAAAAGAGACAAATATATAAATATATAGGAGAATGAGATAGAATCTATACTAAAAAAAGGTCGGGGAAAAAAAAGTTTCATTGTATTTTATACAACGTGCAGCAACAATGGTGACTTTAATTTAACACACATATACGTTTTCACATTTTCGTTTCCTGAAGTAATTATATTTCCATTTAACGTTATTATTTTCGGGTTTATTTAAAATTTTACAAAATAGCATCTTAGAGCAACCTGTGCTTAGAGAACTGTCGCGCAGCGATCATTTGACGGGGTCACGGGTCATAAGATTGCATCATTGAAATTAAAACGAATAAACAATACTATTGAAGGAAAGAGTCGCCCTTTGTCGGTCGGTCGAGCCCTCCCTTTGTCGGCGAGTGGGCGGCGCAGGCGACGCGCGCCCATCCACCGCTCTGCACCGAAATCGAATTATTTTTTTACTTTTCTAGTTCTAGCCGAATCCGTGTCCTTGACACACTTCTTCACAGTAGTGCGCATAATTATGCCGACTATTATTTTTGTGAACTTTTCTGCGAAAAAGACGCTTACCTATTGTTTTATTAATTATTTTTTGTGTAATTATGATAGTAATTAGATTATGGTCCTGCGATAAAGACGCTTTGTTTTGTTTTCTTTTTCTAATCTAGTATTATGATGATCGTAATGGAAAATACACATCCGAACTACACAGCAGCTGATTTTACGGATATGATCCTAATTTACGGAGAATGTCGTCAAAATACCGCCTTACCGATAAGGACATATCGCGAGAGATATGGCCATTCACGACAATGGCCTACTCATCCTCGCACTGTTGTAGGAGCTCTTCAGCGCATCCGCGAAAACCGGCCACTGGATTCTGGGTCTCAACGCCCTGATCGACGAATCCAGTTAACTGAAAATGTGATACAATATTTCGAAGATCAACCCAAAACTAGCCTCCGCCAGAGCGATAGGTATTTTCAATCTGCACCATTAGGCGCTTAAAAACCAAAATCCGCGCGTTTGGCGGGAGTTAACCCATCAGTACCTACAGATTTTCGGTAAATGTTTGGGCAGCTATACACGGTTTTGAACGGAGATAGGTTTGTTAATCTACTAAATGCTACGGTGTCAGAATACACAAACAACCTAAACCAGCACACTATAACAACAGCCAAGCAGTGGCTATATGATACGTATGGTGCACAATGGATTGATAGATTTAGACCTCGTAGGTGGCCAGCAAGAAAGCCTGACCTCACGCCACTCGATTTTTTTTCTGGGGGTGCATCTAAGATAATGTGTACGCTTACAACTTGGATGCGGTGGAACAAATACGCCATCGAATAATAAATGCGTTTGAGAAATTGAGGGAAATGGCTATAAGAGACAATTTACTTTCAAATGTGCGGGAAAACATTAAACGTCGTTTATCCGCATGAGGCATCGAATTTATCCCTACGAGGGCGACCAGAGTGAGCTGCATCTTTGATATCAAAATTTCCGGACTAAAAATGCTTGAAACAACTTTGTACTACTCTTACTGACACTGCATTAGGTCCATAAACGTCACAAATTTTTTTCGCGGCTTTAGTCACTATTTTCCCTTTTTTGTAATAAAACTTCAGAATGTACCGAATTTCTTCGTTAGGTTCACTCATTTTGACGGACAGAAAAACAATTGAAAAATGGTGGGAAAGCGCTTTTTAATTTTTATTTTTATTTTTCTTAATGTCCTATATGTATTGATATTAAAACCTTAAACTTTATTGAACCTTAAATTTTGCTTCAATTTTATGCAAACAAAATACGAAGAAACTTTTCCCCAACCTATTATAATAAAGCGAAAGAGGTTTTTCGTTTGTTTAAACACGCTAATTACTGGAATTATCAGTATTTGATAAAATCTTTTTGTATATGATAGCCAAATTCACGAGGAATAGTATAGTCTATCTAGTATTAGGCTACAACTCTCAGTTAGCCTTAAATATTTAGATATACGTGATAATACGTGGTAGAGCCATGCTGCAGCTACATTAGTAGTATAGTTGTAGCACGAATGAGTCGGCTCGACCGGGGAAGGACCACGCTCTCACAGAATACCAGCGTCAAATAGCAGCTTAACACTGCTGTGTTTCGTATGGTGAATGTAGAGAACCGGAGACCCTTTTTACTGGAAACGCGACATTCCATCTTAGTCCTCACGGGTGGCAACGCATCTGCATTTTGATTCGCAAACGAGGATAAACATAGATGTCTATGGGCCACAGCAACCACTTACCATCTGGTGGGCTGTGTGTTCGTTTGTCACACTATACTATAAAAAAAAAGATTTTTGTTAAGCAAGTCGGGAGAAAATCCGCTCCCGAGCTGCTTAATCCGCATGCGTTCGCGTTATGGTTAGAGATACGTAAATACTATTTTCTACAAAAATATAGATCTTTCCTCCATCTAAAATAATGTCCGCAATACCATAGTCCTACGAGTATTTCTTATACATAAGCTACAATAAGGTATTTTGTGACAAAAAATATTGAAAATTAAAAAATGATTTCTGAGCATTATTATTATTATTAGGCATATCATATTAATCCTTACGAACGAAAGTTACTTCATCGTCAAGACAATTTTATAAAGATAAACGTTGCTCTTTACAGCATTTTATTTGGTCACATAGTTTAAGAGATAATGAAAAATTAATATAATTCAACGGCTAGGCGCTTGAATGACGCCAAGTGATTACCGAAAGAGAATCAACTGGTTACATCGCCTACGCGGATTCAACTGGTTACATCGCCTACGCGGATTCCAGATGTTGAGGATCATACACCTTCCCTGTTGGACCTTCTGCTGACCTCTCATCCGGACGGATATCAGGTTTCCGTCGATGCCCCTCTTGGCTCTTCGGACCATTGTCTGATCCGGAGTGTGGTGCCACTCACGCTCCCTTCGCGGTTGCGTTCTGCAGGTTGCCGCCGTGTTTGGCATTACAGGTCGGCGGATTGGGACGGAATGCGGTCTTTCTTTGCTTCCTACCCATGGGGGCGGGTTTGCTTCTCGCCGGATGATCCCAGCGCTGTTGCTGACTCTGTCACTGATGTAGTGCTACAGGGAATGGAACTATTTATTCCATCATCTGTGGTACCCATCGGAGGCAGATCTCAGCCTTGGTTTGGTCGCTCCTGTAAGACTGCATTACGCAGTAAGCAGGAGTGTTATCAAGCCTGGGCTGCGGCTTCGGTGACTCGGGATGTAAACACCAGCACACTCAAAAAGAAGTATAACTTCGCCTCCAGGTCCTTCAAAAGAGTTATTGCCAAGGCAAAGTCAGAGCACATAGGCAGAATTGGCGAGAAACTAGTTCGCCTTCCTTCGGGAACCCGTGCATTCTGGTCTCTCGCCAAGGCTGTCCAAGGGAATTTCTGTAAGCCATCACTACCATCTCTGCACAGGGAGGACGACTCACTGGCCCACGACGCAAAAGAGAAGGCCGACCTTTTAGGCTCCCTTTTTGCGTCCAACTCGACTGTTGATGACGGGGGGAACACACCGCCGACCATCCCGCGGTGTGAGTGCTCCATGCCGGATGTGCGATTCTCACAGCGCTCGGTTCGCAGAGCACTCCTCTCCCTTGACATCCACAAGTCGAGTGGGCCTGACGGAATCCCCCCAATTGTGCTGAGGACGTGTGCTCCGGAGTTGGCACCGGTTCTAACGCGTCTTTTCCGGTACTCCTACTCCCTAGGCGTAGTCCCGAAATCATGGAAGACAGCTTTTGTCCACCCGATCCCTAAAAAAGGCGACCGCTCAGATCCGTCCAACTACAGGCCTATCGCCATCACCCCCTTGTTCTCCAAAATAATGGAATCCGTTGTAAACTGCCACCTCATGCGGTACCTTGAGGATCACCAGCTGATTAGTGATCGCCAGTACGGTTTTCGTCGGGGTCGATCAGCTGGTGATCTTCTGGTCTACTTAACTCATAGATGGGCGTTGGCAGTAGAGTCCAAGGGGGAGGCATTGGCCGTTAGTTTGGACATTGCGAAGGCCTTCGATCGGGTTTGGCACAAAGCGCTTCTTTCGAAGCTCCCTTCCTATGGGCTTCCCGAGAAATTATGCAATTGGATCACCAGCTTTCTTGCAGATCGGAGCATCAAGGTCGTTGTAGACGGTGCATGCTCCGACTACAAGCCTATTAACGCTGGTGTTCCACAAGGCTGCGTGCTATCACCAACGCTGTTTCTTCTGCATATCAATGATATGTTGCAAGCTGGTAGCATTCATTGCTATGCGGATGACAGCACTGGTGATGCTCTATACACCGGCCGTGCCAATATTTCTCGGGAAAACGTCACCGAGTACCGGAACAAACTTGTGTCTGAAGTCGAGTCTTTGCTGGACAAAGTCTCGGATTGGGGGCGACTAAATCTAGTCCAGTTTAATCCTCAGAAGACACAAGTTTGCGCGTTTACCGCTAAAAAGAACCCCTTTGTCGTATCTCCTCAGTTTCAAGGTACTCCCCTTGTTGCCTCAGCCAGTATCGGAATCCTTGGCGTCGACATATCGAGTAGCGTGCAGTTTCGTGGTCACTTGGAAGAGAAGGCCAAATTGGCCTCTAAAAAGCTTGGCGTGCTCAGCAGAGCGGGACAGTATTTCATGCCGGCTCAACGCCTGCAACTTTACAAGGCGCAGGTTCGGCCTCACATGGAATACTGTTCCCATCTCTGGGCTGGGGCTCCCCAGTGCCAGCTTCTTCCACTTGACCGCATCCAGCGCAGAGCGGCTCGAATCGTCGACGACCGAGTCCTTTCCGATCGGCTCGACTCATTGGCACTGCGAAGAGATGTTGCATCTCTTAGCATTTTCTTTCGCATTTACCATGGGGAGTGCTCTGAGGAATTGTTCGGATTAATCCCAGCCGCCAAATTTCACGAACGCACATCGCGGCAGAACTCCCGATACCATCCACACCATCTGGATGATTGGCGGTCCACCACTGTGCGATTTAGAAGATGTTTTCTTCCTCGCACAACTTCCTTGTGGAATTGTTTACCACCAGCGATTTTTCCGGACCGATACGACTTAGGGACCTTCAAGAAAAGAGCCTACTCCTTTTTAAAAGGCCGGCAACGCATCTGCAATTCTCCTGGTGTTGCGGTTGTTCATGGGCGGCGGTAGTCACTTACCATCAGGTGAGCCGCATGCTCGTTTGCCCCCTCTCCTATAAAAAAAAAAAAAAAAAAAAAAAAAAAAATAAGCAAAATGTCATGTCACGCGGCTCAGTGTGCCTAGTGCGAGTTTGTTTTTACGTGTTCGATCCCGAGAAAGCTAACTACAATTTGTATGGAATAAAATCAGCGCCAACTAGTGGCAATAATCGGAATCACCATTATTAGAATCATGGAAAAGGCGATGTCTATCCTTAAATTACCTGTCATCGGGGTGTAACAACGGACTAAAATATGCACAAGCTCTTGCTTCAACACTGGCGTTATAATAGCAGTCATCTATTATTATTAGTTATTAATGCCTTTGCGGCTGCAAAAATCCTCCTAACGAAAAAAATACGTCCTGCCTAAATTATATATCATTCTCACAAACCGAAATAAAATTAACTCTTCAAAAATTATTCTCATTCTTCTATCTCAAAGTAAAAATTTAGGTGAAAACTTTTTCGATATCGACGGTGTAAAGTTTACATAAGTTATGTCTCGAACGATCGAAATTGCCGCTCCAACCAATCACGTGCGTTAACATTCTCACTGTCGAATGCGAGTCAATGCTCGATGTTAGTTATAGCATAGATGGGTCGGCTCTACCAGGAAAGGAACACGCTCTCACAGAATACCAGCGTAAAATAGCATCGTAATGCTGCTGTGTTTCGTATGGTGAGTGTAGAGAAGTCAACTTTATCAAATGCGTTGTTAAAATCAGTATAGATAGCATCGACTTGAGAACCCTGATCGACATGCTGGATAATATAATTGGTGAAGGCAATTAAATTAGTAGTGGTGAACCTATTTCTAAGGAAATCATGTTGACGATCAGTAATTTGAAATTTTTGTTAATTGTAAACATGAGGGTAAATTGAAATTTCAAAAATTTTAGGAAAAATAGATAAAACGTGTTATTCTTAGCTAAAGTATTGTATATCGGGTAGGGTATATCGAATTAACGTGGTTCAAAAACCTTCTTAATTTTAACTTAAATTAAACCGAGTGAAGCCAGCCACAGTCGAGCGTGTGCCTGCTGTACTACCCTATGTCAGAGGAGTCACAGACAAGGTTGGCTACATCTTGAAGCGAGCTTCCATTAAAACATACTTCAAGCCGCTGAAGAAGATTGGTCAATTTTTACCATCCGTCAAGTGTCATATCCCTCTACAAGATACAGGAGTGTACAAGCTGGATTGTGAATGTGGTCTCTCGTACATAGGACAAACAAAAATATCCATTAAAACCCGCGTTAAAGAACATATAGCTGACGTGAAGCACCGACGTATCGGGAAGTCTGCAGTTTGTGAACATGTTCAAGATCGTCCCCGCCATTAAATTAGATTTGATAGACCGCAAATCCTCGCAAAAGAACACCGATTCCTCCCAAGGATGATTCGCGAGGCTATTGAAATTAAAAAAACATCCTAATTTCAATAGAGAAGATAGATGGGTGTGGCCATCTGCTTGGGATCCCATAATTAATAAAATCAAATCCAAACCCAAGTATACCACCGCTAGACTTCAAGATATGTAAGCTCATTCTGCGTAAATTGAACCAAAAATTAATATTAAAAAACTGAAGGTAGCCGGGCTAACTATGACATCAGGACGTCAAACACCTCAGTCCCCCGTGACCACGGGTGCTGGAAAGCACCCGAAACGTCGGGAATATAAAATAAGTTAATATACGCGATAAAATCCGTAAAATTAGTTTTATTTAAATATTACAGCACTGTTTCATAAAATTTTTTGTTCTTTGGTTTAGCAAATCTAGGACAATTTTATCATTTTAGCAATTTTAATATTTATTACTTATATTAACACGCAACACATCATAAAAACGAGTAACCATTTCATCGACATCCCTGCATAATGTAAATATATTGAACCAATCAACACAATTCGTTCAACAATCCAAATGATTTTTAATAGACTCATAGATTAGCTTTGTGGAAATTTGGCCTAGGTTATTGGGATGGTTGTTAATGATTGATGGAGTGGAAAGTAATTTCAAATACAAGAGGTGGATGAAAAAGATCAATTAGCGGTTAATGCTTCGTCGACTCCACCAACACATCCGTTACTTTCTGATGATAATATTAAATCGAGCATTTTCGAGTTTTTGTTTTGAACTGCTTAAGATTATTTAAGGCCATAAACTCAGAGGTCATATAAAATGATAGGCATTGAGAGTCATTTAAAATAGTAAATGGGTCATTATCATTTTTCAGCCACTCCAAATTAGGAAGGTTAATATCACCAATTACTAATGAGTGATCAAAATCGGAAAGATTATTATAAATATTATCTACAAACTGTTCATAGTTCCTTAAATGAACGGAAGGTGGTATATAGACCGCAAATATGCAAAGTTTTATAAGATTTTTACTATTTCTTAGATGAACTACAATTCAAATATCTTCGTTAAGTCTAGTGTCTTCATTTCTATTAATCCTATGTGATTTAAAATTTCTATTGACGGCAATCATTACACTACCTCCAGTCTTCTTTGAAAATGATTTAGTCAAGTCTCTGTCCCGTTTATATACAGCATAATTATCGTTAAAGAACTCTAAATCGTTGACATTATTTTGTAGCCAAGTTTCCGTTATTACAACAATATAGTACTTATTCATACACATGTTACTGTAAAATTCATAAATTTTTGTATTTAGGCCGCTACAGTTTTGGTAATAACAATTTAAGACAGCAGATTTTGTGCAGGTATACATAAAAAACAACAAGATATGAGTAAATGAGAAGATGAGATTTTTATTTTTCTATACTCTATCTCTTAGCTTAACACCGACTTCAGTATATTAAATTGTTTTATTCTTTTTAAAGTAGGCTGTAAGAGCCGTATGTATATTAAATTATAATTTTTATTATAAGTTTCAACAATCTTCTTAGCCACAACCTACTAACCGTACTTACTGCTGGGCACGTGGGGATAAATCAATGCAGATCATGAAAAAGTGCATGTCATTAACGACTTATTAGCGCTGTGGCTAAGCGTTTGGCTGCGGTGATTCGGGTGGCTGCGGCGGTTTCAACTATTTGTATTTAGTCTATTCTGATCTATGTCTATCTAGCCTATTCACGATACAGGAGACAATTCGAGTGTAGTTTTTTATTTTAACAAATAATACATATTAATTTAATTAATTTGTTTTTTAATATGTATTATTCTTAATAGTATAATTGAATAAAACTATTTTTACGGATTTTATCGCGTTTAATTAACTTATTTTATATTCCCGACGTTTCGGTTGCTTTCCAGCAACCGTGGTCACGGGGGACTGAGGTGATTGACGTCCCGATTTCAAAGTTAACCCGGAGTACCTTCAGCTTTTTAATTATTAATTTTGGTCCGATCTACGCAGAATGAACTAACTGTGTCTTGAAGTCTTACAGTGGTATGCTTGGGTTTAGTTTTAATTTTATGAATTACAGGATCCCAAGCAGGTGGTAGTACCCAGCCTCCCTCTCTATTGAAATTAGGATGTTTTTTAATTTCAATAGCCTCACGTATCATCCTTGGCAGGAATCGATGTTCTTTCGCGAGGACATGTGGTTTATCAAATCTAATGTAATGACGGGGGCCGTCTAGGATATGATCACAAACTGCAGACTTCCCGGAACGTTGGTGCTTCACGTCAGCTATGTGTTCTTTTACGCGGGTTTTAATTGATCGTTTTGTTTGCCCTATATATGAGAAACCACACTCACAATCAAGCTTGTATACTCCTGCATCTTGTAGAGGAATATTGCACTTGACGGATGGTAAGAACTAACTAATCTTCTTCGGCGGCTTGAAGAATGTTCTAATAGAAGCTCGCTTCAAGATGTAGCCAATCTTGTCTGTGACACCTCTGACATATGGTAGTACAGCAGGCACACGCTCGACTGTGGCCGGCTTCACTCGGTCACTGTGACGTAGGCGCGGAACCCGAAGCTTGTTGTCGTGCAGAACCTGCTTGACGTGCTGAAGCTCGGCGGCCAGGTGTTTGCTATCACAGATCCCTCGTGCTCTCTGCAACAAAGATTTGCCCACGGTAGCTAACTGTGAAGGGTGATGGTGGGATTCACCGTTTAAGTATCGGTTTGTATGGGTCTTTTTTCTATACACAGTGTGACCTACGGTGTTATTAGGATTTCGAATGACTAACACATCTAGGAAAGCTAAAGAATTATTTGCGTCTAACTCCATAGTAAATTGAATTTTAGAGTTTATGGAATTAAGATGTTCTAAAAATGCAGTTACTTTGTCTGATGGTAAAATTGTGAAAGTATCGTCTACGTACCGCTTGTAGAAACTTGGAGTTACTGGTGCAGTAAGCAGGGCTTTCTCCTCAAAGTCCTCCATGAAAATATCGGCGACAATGGGAGATACCGGTGAGCCCATCGCAACACCATCTACTTGCTTGTAAAACTGTTCCTTCCACAATAGGTAGCCAGATGTAAGGCAATGTCTGAGTAATACTGCATATTCTGCTGGCATGTTGTTTTCCTCTAGTTTCCTAGTTATAATTGAGATGCAGTCTTCAACAGGTAGGCATGTAAATAGAGACTGAACATCAAAACTGACCATAGTTTCATTGTCAGTAAGACATAGGTCTTTTATCTCACTGACAAAATGGTATGAATCCTTAGTGTGTGCTCTTGTATGTCCTCTGAGTGGTGATAGTACTTTTGCTAAGTGTTGAGCCAA
The DNA here is from genome assembly GCA_963668995.1 of Parnassius mnemosyne. Taxonomy (NCBI): domain Eukaryota; kingdom Metazoa; phylum Arthropoda; class Insecta; order Lepidoptera; family Papilionidae; genus Parnassius; species Parnassius mnemosyne. Next base: position 23,520,488 of record CAVLGL010000068.1, read on the forward strand.
TCTGTAAGTTGGCGAATCGATCTGACTCACTATTGGACGTAATGGAGCGTTCGGTTTGTGTATTTTTGGTAACCCATACAACTTCGGCGGTTTGGCACACGTAGGTATTATCGAATTTACGTCTAGATTCAGTTTCTCGGAGTATTTCTTTATTAGATCGCTAGTTGTTTTAAGCGTATTAGTTGTAGGGTCTGTTTTGACCTTTACGTACGTACTTTCATCCCATAAAAGTTGTTGTATTTTAAAATTGTAATCCGACGTATCCATTATAACTTAGCATTACCATTATCTGCGCGGAGAATCGTAAGATCTGGTCTGTTGCGTAAGTTTTTCAATGCAGTAAATTCATCTTTGGGAAGATTTAATTTCGGCGCTGAGCTTCGACGTAACAAGGACGAAATGTCTTGACGTATAGCCTCTAAATCTTCTTTACCAATATTATTTTTATACAGACACGTGACCACGGTGGCTGGAAAGCAACCGAAACGTCGGGAATATAAAATAAGTTAATTAAACGCGATAAAATCCGTTAAAATAGTTTTATTCAATGTGCAGTGTTTGCGTAAATATAAGAAATCATTAATAGTACAATTTTGAAAGGAGACCATACCAACATTTTACTAAGTTAATACCCTAGAAAAGATTTAAGTTCTGGAAATGAAAATCTCAAACTCAGATTTTTTGATTCATGTAATGTATATCCTATGAGAACGGTGCTCACCAGGCCGCCAGACCAAGCCAGCTTGTTTAATATTGCTTTTGCGTATGCTTTATATTTCATATATATTGATAGAGTATGAAAAATTCTACACGTGTCCAACACTGGTTAAAGAAGGACTGAAAGCTTATGCACTGTATTTTAGTTCTATTATTATTATTTTTATTTTCTATTTTATTCTAGTGTTTTTTTTCTCAATTTTTACTCGTAATAAACAAAACATGTTTGGCGACTGCTCGGGAATTCTCGATTGCCAACCCGCTTGCAAAGTGTGACAACTATAGCAAATATCCACCCTATGAGGCAATCTATAGAGAAGGTCTAAGTTCAGCAGTGGACGTTATAGGCTTTTAACGGTAATGGTAATATAATATATGTGGTTTACAATTATGTACTATGTAGCTTCAAATAAAGATTTTTCTTCCTTTTCTTCCTTTATTATTAGTTAATCTAGTGCTACATAAATCAAATCTCCATATGTTTTCAGTTCCATTTTTATTTTTTAATAACGGATGATATTGAAGATGGTGCTACAACTCGACGAGGAAAGATCTGTTGGCACTTATTGCCTGATGTGGGATCACACGCAATTAATGACGCTGGCATGCTTCGTGCATTTATAAGCGAAATCCTAATGCAGTATTTCGGTGGGCAGCCTGTGTATCCTAAAATTGTTGATATGTTTAACAAGGTAAGAATTTAAAAATATTTCCTGGAGTGTCTGTGAATTATTCAATAATTTAAAGTCATTCAATATCAAATATTTAAGGTAAGATTAAAAAAATTTAACTATTTTCTTTATTCAATATATTTTGATGTATATTAAAGTATCGTAAATTCAGACACTCATCATTCTGCATTTTATTTTCATTTGATAAAATTAAATAAATCAATAGTTTTTCAAAAATGTAGACTATAAGTCTAACGTGTGATAGGTTCCTTAGTTACTAGCTGGCCAGGCAGATGTTGTTCTGCCCTTTTCGACGACCCTTCAAGTAAAAATCCTTAAATTCCTAATAAAAAATATTGAGTGTCACTTATCAGGATAAAAACTATCCTATCTCTCAAGTTGGACCAAACTGCACAGAGTGTGCAAAATTTCACTGAAATCAGTTCAGTAGTTTAGGAGTTCATCGCGGACAAACAATGTGACACGTAATTTTTATATATAAAGATTATACGACAAACTGTCATTTTGCTGCGGTAGTTGACGTGTTACCGCGATAAAGCTGTCCTCCTAGAGTAGAATAATATCGCATTACTCTAGAATTTAGGAACCCAATGATTCAGTAAAGGAAAAGGAAAGTGTATATATATATAAGACTTAGGAAGGTTAGGATTCTGCTTTCCAACTAGTTAAGCTATTAATTAGGAGGAGGAGGAGGAATGTTCCTATTTAGGAAGGGAGTAAGGAAAGCGTAATCACATATATGCTGTTTCGTCGACTCAAAGCAGTGAAGAAAGTGCATGTAAGCATTTTTAGTGTGCGGACTGAGTTAATATCCTGAATTCAGTACAGTGTTATCAATCATTCGAAAATCCCTTGTTTTCCTAAATCCTGATAAGGATACCTGAATTCAGGGCAGTGTAATAATAAATAATAAAAAAAATCCACGTTTCTAAGTTTCTATGAAAGTCACTTTTAAAAGAAAGTCTAAGAGCCACATGCTATGCCCACATGTTCGCATTTCTTCGTCTGTCTGTAAATACAATTCAATAGCCCGTATAAAGTCCCCATGCCAAATTTCACATTCTTTAAACGATGTTTATGTTTTAGACATGGCAAAACCATTGTACTTGCACCTGTATTGTGCGTGCAATAGGAATGGAGTAGCTTGATTGAAAAAAGTTCATGCTCTCACAAAATAGATTTTTTCTTTAAAATACCAACATAAAATGACATCACAATCCTTCCATTCATTATAGCCTATAATAGTCCAATACTGAAGATATTATTGCCATATAGGGGGGATTTTGCCATAGTTGCTACGCTTGGCAGGCGGGTTGACAACCGCAGTTTTTTTTATTATTTTGAGTTGTCATCGAGAAGATAATGCTGCCCATTTTCACTTTCAGTGATCGCCTCTTACGACACCCATCCAATGAGCGACCTGAATCAGAGTTTTTCAGGTAATAAATGATACTACGTTAGTCCTCAGGGATATCAACGGTTTACATACTGAATTTCAATTAAGAATTAATGTAGCTAGGTTGCCATCGATAAAGGAAATTGTGTCCACGAAACGTCCATCTTCCTGACATATCCATAGGTTTGACTCATCACTCACCGAATAGAATAATCGATTTTCTTGCATTGCCATCACACAGTTATCTTTAATAGCCTTTTTGATATGATTTTGCTCAGATTAGCTTCTGATTGATAGTTAAAAGTAATTTATAAAATGTAATTATTACTTCGAGAATTTACCATGTACTAAGTTAGGTAACTACGTGTATAACTTGATAACCCTATAAAAACATAATGGCGAGTTCACTACGACTAATTTATTCCAATGAAATATTCGTACACATAGGCACACGCTGTGGAGTGACGGTTAAGAATATCCACTACCCCATATCTTTCCATGGTTGTTGTAAGAGGCTACAGAGGGAAACAGGCAGGAGATGGGCAGCAGCATCTTTATAACAACATCAATAGTACAATAAAAACTGCGTTTACCAACCCGCTCGCCAAGCGTGGGAACTATGGCAAACATCCCCCCATGAGCAACGAGACAAATAAACGGCCGCCAGTCCTCGGCGGCCCCGCTATTCCTTGCTACGGTGGCGACGATGCCACCTAAAACAACTCGACATGACAACTTTTAACGCACGCACCCTGAGGACGGACGAGAAGATCCTCGAGCTGGAAAAATAGATAGACAAGTTGCTATTTCTGCCAGAAGTAGCCAACTGTCGAAGCTAAAGACCGTCACACTTGGTTTAGGTTAGCATTGTTTCAAGGACACCTGAGATTTTGAGCGAGGTTTAGAGGTTCTACGAGCAGCTGTACACATTATCGTTGCAGCCACACGTAAGTGTGAGTAACGATCCAAGAGTAAGTCTTATACGACACTATGCCGACGATATCCCGGAAATCAGTCTAAGCAACATGAGAATGGCTCTCCAGCACCTTAACACGGCAAGACCCCAGCTGAGGATAGCTCTCTTGAAGAACTACAGACCGATTTCCCTTCTGAGCCGCGTTTACGTGCTATTTTTGAGAGTCATTATGAATTGTGTCGCACGCAGACTCGACGACTTCCAGCCTCTCGAATATGCCTGGCTCCGAATAGGCTTTAGTACCGTAGACCACATTACATACCCTTCGGCAAATTGTACAGAAGACTGAAGAGTACAATCTGCCACTTTGTCTTGCGTATGTGGACTATAAGAAATCCTTTGATTCCGTCGAAGTTTGGGCGGTGCTACAGTCTCTTCAGCGGTGCCAAGTTAATTGCCGGTATATCGAAGTGCTGAAGTGTTTGTATAGTAGGCCAACGATAGCTATCCGAGTACAGAAACAAAGTATGAAACCCATCGAACTGCAGAGGGTGACGTTCTATCCCCGAAACTCTTCACCGCAGCATTGGAAGACGTTTTCAAGCTACTGGATTACGGGTAAGGTACGGTATAAACATCAATGGCGAGTACATCACCCACCTTCGATTTGCCGACGATATAGTCCTTACGGCAGAATCGATGGAGGACCTAAGCACTATGCTCAATTACCTCAATAGCGCCTTCCAACGGATAGATCTTAAGACGAACATGGACAAAACAAACATCATGTGTAACGTTTATGTCACACTTACGCTGTTCGTTATTTACCTGGGACAAATATTCCGACTAGGAAAGTCCAACTTCGACGGAAAGGTTCAATTGACGGATTTGGCTGGGCAGCGTTCGGGAAATTACGACACATCTGCTCGTCAGGTATACCTCAAAACTTGAAACCGAGATTGTATAACCAGTGCGTGTTGCCACTGATGGCTTATGGATCTGAGACGTAGTTCTTCACTGCTGGCCGTATTAGGAAGCTGAAGGTCGCTCAGCTGAAGGGGGGGGGGGGGAGCTATGGATTTCTCTGCGTGATAAACTTGGAAATGAGGATATCCGCAGTAGAACCAGAGTGACCGCCATATTCAACGGATGAGTAAGCTGTAGTGGTAATGAGCCTGCGATATAGCTCAAAGAACCGACAACCGATGGGGAGAAAAGGTTCTCGAGTTTGCCAGCCTCGTATCAGCAGGCGAAGTGTAGGGCATCCCCCCACTAGATAGAGTGACGACCTGCTCACGCATGCAGGAAGTCAATGGACGCAGGACAAAGTACGGTCTTGAGACACCTGGCTCAGGACCATACTTTGTCGCATTCCTTGGGGGAGGCCTATGTTCAGCAGTGGAATTGTGAAGGGCTGTAATGATGATGATAAAGACACATAGGTAATACTAGGTGGCGCTACTAGTACGAAAAGAAGAAACGATAAAATATTTAATTATAAACATAAGTTTTCATAAGAAATCAACAAATTTTAATATCCTCGCATAGCAAAATAATGTAAAACCTAAAAATTACATAAATTTACAAGATGTATATTATATAAATAACTATATATAATAACTTCATAAATTGATAATGCTTTCTAGTACAAAGACTTTTGGTTCATATGTCTTGTTGCTTGCCCTCGCAATACACGGCACAACTCACTTTGCTAATATCACATTTGTCTTGGTAAATCACACCTTCAACAGGCCCATGTCTCATTTTTCCTAAGGCATTTAAGTTTAAACGACCTAGTCGTCTGTGCCAAGTCTGCACTGCTGCTGCTGCTAATATTAGTTCAGACTTCACAATGTTTAATTTCTACATATTATTCTCTAAGTTTACTTCACCAATGCTGTCATTCTGAGCGTTGTGTGTGTAACATCCACGTTTGTTGATGGATACCCTGTTACCATTTTCAATCATTCTACCACTTACAACAAATTTGAGGTAAGCCTAAGCTTACCACACATTTGTCAGTACTTACAATATTTTAAGCCTGCCTAAGTAGGCTTAAAATATTGTTTACTTTAATCTCATACTCTGCTCCTTTAACAAATGTAGTAAGGTATTAATCTCCAGAGCATAGAACTCTTACGCTTGTCTGTTTCGCCATTATGATTTCCTTAGTTATCGGCTGATAAGTAATGTTACACATTTTCGTTCGGCACCAGGATTTACATACCAGTCATTTCTATTGAAATCACTAGAGAAAAATACTGCGCTAAAGGAATTTGTATTTTCTTTTTCGTATTCAGACTTTGATTTGGACCCTTATTTTTATCATGACTATCTTTTTTGCACTTGTAGCAAGGTATAACTTTTTTCTTGTTTTGGAGGATATTATTGACATTGACATTACTCGCTGATGGCTGCGTTCCGTTAGTGCTATGTAACTTCCCACGCTTTTGCTTAGCAATAAATGCGCTTTTACTCATGTCTAATAATTTGTTTGCATACGAAATATTATTCATAACTGAATGCTGTATAGCCATTATCATTGACTAAACTTTTCACATAGTCCTGCCAGCAATAACGAGCCGATCCATTCATCGTTTATTTTAAAACCGGTGCCTTTTAATTTCTGGGCGGTTTCCACGAGCTGGTCATGGAGTCGCTGGTCTCTAAATGGATTGATATCAAACTTCCAAGAAGGCTGATCTTCCACGTAAAACCCGAATTATCGGCTAGAGATTTTAACTAGCTCCATAAAGCTCGTACTGTAGCTTCGTTCTTAATATGAGTGTAAAGAGATGGATTTATGGTCATGATGATCTTCGCTCTGGCTTTCCTGTCTTCTACTTACGCTAGTTAAGTGTCATTGTTCAGACCCATACCTTCTAAGATTATGTAGTTTTCCACAGCAAAAGCCCAATCATCATAATTTTCACGTCCCCGTAATTTAGTCACATTCACTGAATAACTCGCAGACATATTTCGGTCGAAAATTTATTTTCACACCGATAACTTAGTACGTTTTGGACTAAGCCCATAACCTATTAAAACGTGGTTTCACAACTACAAATTTATTGTAATTAAATATTAGTACATATAAATAATACTAGGTGGCGCTATTAGTACCAAAAGAAGAAACAATATTTTGTTATAAAGATAAGAAATCAACAAATTTTACTAAATCCGATTGTCTTATTACAGGCATATTTCAAGACGCACATGGGTCAATTTATGGACACCATGTCATGCAGAAACAGGGATTACAATAACTTTACGATGGAAAGATATATAACTACTACTACACATAAAACTTCGTTCTATTCCTGCGAGTTTCCTATATTACTAGCTCTTGCATTAAGTAATAAAGGAAACAAAGAGGCCTATAAGCTAGTTGAGAGTATATGCAGGGACGTAGGATTCTTGTTTCAGATGCAGGTAACTCAGTTTATTTCTAATAAATGAAATTATCATATCATGTCATAAACACACATGTCTGTCACTCAGAAGGGTAGGCAGAGACTACGGACTTCCATTCGGCACGATCCTGACACACCTCTCTCGCCTCCTTTACATCCATATACATACGCATACATGCTCGTCAGTTAAAGGTAGGTGCTCTTAATCTGGCCCATTTCCAATATATCACCAAATTGGTCAATAAACTTTCGTCTAGGGCGTCCCTTCCCGACTCTGCCGTTGTCTTCTGCTACACAGATTTTCTTTGTCACTCTTTCCTTGTTCATTCTTTCTAGATGACCAAACCACCGAAGTATTCCTTTCTTAATTCTGATCACAACATCATCTTGCAAACCACACTTTCCTCTTATGGCACAACTTCTCACTCTGTCGTTCAGATTTAGTCCTAACATACTACTTAATGACCACATTTCTACAGTATTTATTCAACTGTCTTGCTTCTTCTGCCAGACCCAACTTTCACTATGCATGTTTTGACACATTCTGACTCCCACAATAGAGTGTAAATGAATATAATATCTTAATACTAATATAAAATATGTCCCGTTCTAATTTTTGCAATACACCGTCACTACTAAACTTAATGACTTTAATAAGCGTTTATTTATTATATATTTTCATTGTCCCTAGGCCCAAGGATTGATTATTGAAAATAACTGTCACAATTTATGTTTGCATACAACATCTAATTATGATACCTTGATTTATAGGTATCAAGAATATATAATAAAAGAATTACAGAAGTGAAAACAATTTTTCATTTGCCGGAATTGAAAGATATTTAAAATTTTGGTGAAAATTGTGCAAAAATCGAAGTGTTGCAAACGTAAATAGCAAACTACAAATATTGGCTTTTAAGTAGTTATATCAATTTAATGTAAAAAGAAGTTTTTCTAAAATATTTAACGAAACAAAAACATAACTTAGAAATTGTACGTTGGGGAAAGACTACCAGTTTGTCGAAGGCAAGAATATGTTATTCTTTCCCAAAGACAGAAGTAATAAAAATTTTCTTGGTAGGTAATTTTACTTCAGACTACTATGAAAAAACTGTCTTAAGTAACGCAACATATATGAATGTAGGTACAGTACGCGTGCGGTCTGAATTAATTTTGTGATCTTTCATACATTCCGATCAGCCGTCATCTCCGTACTTACCCTTTCTAGCCATATTCACACAATCCATCCCATATCAATATGGCTTGAGGTTTTGAGCTAAGTTAAAGAATGGCCGCCTGGCTGACATTAACATGGGAATGCCTTTATTTCGTAGTTCTGCAGCCCCTCCCTCGGGTGAATCTCATAGACCCATAGTGCGGTCATTTGCGACTACGCGCTATTGAAAGCGAGAGTAATCAAAAGATATTTGAGTTGTGTTAACTAATGTGATTGACAAAATTCTTACATAATGATTTCTTATGTTTACGAGAACATTACACATTGAATAAAACTATGTTTACGGATTTTAGTAGCGAATGAAGAATGAGCTTATAGTATCTTGAAGTCTTACAGCGGTATGCTTGGGCTTGGATTTAATTTTATTAATTATAGGATCCCAAGCTGATGGCCACACCCATCCATCTTCTCTATTGAAATTGGGGTGTTTTTTAATTTCAATAGCCTCGCGAATAATCCTTGGTAGAAATGGGTGTTCTTTTTCGAGGATTTGTGGTCTATCAAATATAATGTAATGGCGGGGACGATCTTGAACATGTTCACAGACAGCAAACTTCCCGGAATATCGGTGCTGCAAGTCAGCTATACGGATGGTAAATGCATTGACAGATGGGTCACACAGCAAATTGCTTGTACCTTCTGCTGACTACCGAACCAGTTAAATATAAAGTACAGGTTACCTCTCCTTTGGGTACATTTGACCACTGTCTGGTGAAATCTGCATCGTCATATTCTCCACCTGATTATGAGCCCCAAGGTGTTCGACAAATATGGCGGTATAAGTCAGCTGATTGGGATGATATGCGACACTTTTTTGCCTCTTATCCATGGCGGGACGTCTATTTCTCTTCTGCGGATCCGTCGATAACGGATGTGTTGCGTCAAGCTATGGAGTATTTTATCCCTTTCTCTGACACTTCTACTGGTGGCAAAGCTCGCCCATGGTTTAACGCTGAATGCGCCGAAGCTGAAAAGCGCAAGCATTTAGCGTGCCTATCCTGGATTGACGCATGCGCCCATGGTTTAACGCTGAATGCCTATCCTGGGTTGACGCTTGAAACCTCCAAGAAGAAAACTTTCAACCTGACCGCCAAGTCCTACAAAACAGCATTACGGAAAAATAGTCTCGATTGCATTAAACATATTGGCGCAAAACACTCTGCCAGACCATCCGGCAGTAGTGATTTTTGGTCTCTCGCCAAAGCGGTCGAGACAAACTTCTGTCGTCCTACACTGCCTCCGCTGGCACACTAGCGCATACGGCTAAAGAGAAAGCGGACCTGTTTGCGTCTCTCTTTGCGGGACCTCTATGTCGGAGTTTTATATAACAAATAAGGAGGTTTTTAAAACCTTGCGGTGTCTAGACGTGAATAAAGCTAGTGGACCAGATAGTATAACAGCTATAGTTCTAAGGGCTTGCGCACATGAGTTGTCTTTTGTGCTGACACGCTCGTTTCGCCTCTCATTTAGGACTGGAATATTGCCAAAATCCTGGAAGCTAGCTAACGTGAAGCTCGTTCCAAAAAAGGCAGCCGTGCAGACCCTGCCAATTATTGGCCAATCTCAATTACCTCCATACTTTGCAAGATTATGGAACGTATATTGAACGGCAGCTTAATGGCATATCTAGAATAGAATGACCTCCCTAGTGACCGGCAATATAGGTTTCGCCGAAATCGGTCATCTGGGGACCTTCTACCGTATGCCACACACGTATGGGGCGAGGAAATCGAGAACAGTGGTAGAGCCACGCGGCGGCATTTGCTGTCGCACGGATGGGCCGGCTCGAACCGGGGTGGTACCACGACCTCACAGAATACCAACGTGAAGTAGAGGTTTACCTCTGCGTTTCGCTTGGTGAGTGCAGGTGGCCGGAGGCCCTTTTTACTGGAAATGAGGCATTCCATCTTAGTCCTCACGGGTGACAACGCATCTGCATTTTGATTCGCAAACGAGGATAGATGTAGATGTCTATGGGCCGCAGCAACCACTTACCATCAGGTGGACTGTGTGCTCGTTTGTCACCCTTATCTTATATAAAAAAAAAAAACAGTGGGGAAGCACTTGCTGTTTCTCTTGATGTCACACTAGCCTTTTGGGTAAGCTTCCAGCGTACGGCTTATACCCTGGTCTGATTGAATGGGTAAAGGACTTTCTAAGTGAACGGTCTCTCCAGGTCGTCGTCGATGTCTGCTCATCCGATTCTATGACGACTAACGCCGGTGTTCCTCAGGGGTCCGTTTTCGCCAGGTATCTATGCGTATGCAGACGATAGCACAGTTGTGGAGAGATACCAACCAAGTCCTCGGGCCAGTCGGGATCAAATCCAGTCAGAAAGAGAAGCTATTGTAGAGCGTGTGAATCTCACACCACTATCTTGTGAAAGTCAACGACACCAAAACACAAGCCTGTCTCTTCACTGCAAAAAGGAGTCAGCTCACCTTGGCTCCTCCTATCCGAAATGTATCACTGGAACATACCGACCGCCTTCAATTGTTAGGGTTTGAGATATCCTCAAATCTGAACTTCGGACGGTTCATTGAGTCCAAGGCCAAAGCATCTGCAAGGAAGCTGGGAGTCCTTGCAAAGGTGCGGCGATAATTCATGCCGGGACAGCTGCTGACTTTATATAAAGCGCAAGTTCGTAAGCGTATTTCGTATTTGATAACGAAACTAGAACAATAATAGCTGATAAATCGCAGATTCGTATTATGTACCAGCGATAACCAAGTCGTAGCTAACTAGCGACCACAAGGCAGCGCTGTCTCTAGTTAGCTTGGTTATTGCTGATACATAATACGAATCTGCGACTTATCAGTAATTATTCTAAGAGGCTTTCGAGGATACAGGATGCATTTCGGAGAGTGTGTGCAGGAATTGTATTATTAAATTTCTCCCTCTCCCTTTTACCAACGGACAAAAAGACGTTCGGCCAGTCTCCACCCTTTCGTTGTTGACTTACCACGCATTCGAACCAAATGCTTCGCCACGTCGTTCATCATGCATACAGCAAAGGAATGGAATAAGTTGCCAGCGTCTGTGTTTCCATCCGAGTATAATGTAGGTGTCTTCAAGGCAAGAGTGAATAGGCTTTTATTAAGTCAGTGCGCTTCACCATCTTAGGCTACATCACCCCTTACCATCAGGTGGGATCGTAGATAAGCGCTGACTTAGTAGAATATAAAAAAATGGTAAATGTTGACTAATCTTTATTTTCGGTTAGTATGGGTCTTTATTCCAAAAGAAAAAGACCCATACCAACCGATATTTAAATGGTGAATCCCACCGTCATCCATCACAGTTAGCTACCGTGGGAAAATCTAAGTAATTGATTATGCAAATTACAATTACATGTAATTTATAAAATAAAAAAACTTTAGATATCTAGCTTTTTTTTCAGAATGATTACCTTGATTATTATGAAGACGAATCAGTGGGAGGAAAAAGTGGAACAGATATTCAAGAGGGAAAATGTACATGGTTTGTATTAACCGCTTTGGAGCACTGTAACTTATCGCAACGTCAGGAATTTTTGGATAACTATGGCAAATGGGAAAAGGAAAGTGTAGGCCGAATCAGAAGATTGTATAATAAATTAGAGTTATCAAAAAAATATGAACAGGAAAAGCAAAAACTTTACCAGACTCTCATTCAGCGAATATATAATCTTCCTGAAGATGTGATACCACCCGGTGATTTTTTGGCGAAACTTGTGAATATGATTTATAATATAAGAAATATAAATTACGATGTAAAAGTTTAGTTCAATTCAAAATTTTGTCATAATTTTATTAAACATATTACGTTTATGATGCACGTTAAAATGTTATATTGTAATCTAAAATGTTAATAAGGTATGTGATATTATTATTACTAGTGGTCGAAATTCAACCGAAATTCATAAATTTTTTAGGTTTGTACTCGCATATTGAGCAAGCTGTATTTCACTTTCAACTTTATATATTAAATATCTAATATACAAAATATAAAATAAACGCTTTTTTGCTTTGACATACATTCCACAGATCCACACATTGAAAAAGAAAATTATTTCATTTTGGTCGATGGGCACGATTATTACATTAAATTATGTAAGGCAAAATTGTTAATATATACATCTTTTAAATTTAAAAGTTAATGAGAGATAGGGCTAAAATGTAACATCACGCATAGTAGACACTAAAGTAAATCAAGTTCCCCGAATAGTGCCGGCGTAAGCGAATCCACTAAATTATATCATCACATGGGTTTCGTAAGAAGCGACGGAAGCAAATGAAGTAACAGGAGATGGCTAGCAGTATCTCCTTGATAACAACTCTTACAACCCTGGCGTAAATTAAAGTCGCATTGGCCCCAAACTGTCATATTTTAGAACCAACGCATATGTGCTATTTAGTTACGCGGTTGGCCCAGCCCTTATGCTAGTAATAAATAAGTCAATGGTATTGCCCCTTTATTTGGCATTGATATTTAATAAATGTGTTGACAAAGGTATTTTCCCCTGAATTTATGGAGAGGTTCTATGGGCAGCTGTACACGTCATCGTTGGAGCCACTCGCAAGTGTGAGTAACGATCCAAGAGCGAGTCTCATCCGACACTATTCCGGACGTCAGTCTGAGCGAGATTAGAATGGCTCTCCAGCACCTTAAAAACGGTAAGGCCCCAGGCGAGGATGGAATTACAGCGGAGCTTCTGAAAGCGGGTGGAAAACCGGTACTTGAAGTCCTTCAGAAGCTCTTTAATTTCGTCCTCCATGGTGGCATTACACCGGAGGCGTGGAGCAGAAGTGCGGTGGTCTTGTTCTTCAAGAAAGGCGCCAACGCTCTCTTGAAGAACTACAGACCGATTTCCCTTCTGAGCCGCGTCTACGTGCTGTTTTCGAGAGTCGTCTCGCGCGCATACTCGACGACTTCCAGCCTCCCGAACAAGCCGGTTTCCGAAAGGGCTTTAGCACCATAGACCACATACATACCCTTCGGCAAATTGTACAGAAGTCCGAAGAGTACAATTTGCCACTATGTCTGGCGTATGTGGACTATGAGAAAGCCTTTGATTCCGTCGAAATTTGGGCGGTGCTACAGTCCCTTCAGCGGTGCCAAGTTGACTGTCGGTATATCGAAGTGTTGAAGTGCTTGTACAGTAGGGCTACGATGACTATCCGAGTACAGAACCAGAGTACGAAACCTATCCAATTGCAAAGAGGTGTAAGACAGGGTGACGTCATATCCCCGAAAATCTTCACCGCTGCATTGGAAGACGTTTTCAAGCTTCTGGACTGGAAAGGATACGGTATCAACATCAATGGCTAGTACATCACTCACCTTCGATTTGCCGACGATGTAGTCCTTATGGCAGAATCGCTGGAGGGCCTAAGCACTATGCTCAATGACCTCAATAGTGTTTCCCAACGGATAAGTCTTAAGATGAACATGGACAAAACAAAGATCATGTTTAATGTCCACGTCACACCTATGCCGGTAGTTGTTGGGAGCACTAAGCTCGAAGTTGTTGACGAGTATGTTTACCTGGGACAAATAGTCCGACTAGGTAAGTCCAACTTCGACCGAGAGGTCAATCGACGGATTCAACTCGGCTGGGCAGCGTTCGGGAAGCTACGATATATATTCTCGTCAGACATACCTCAAAACCTTAAAACGAAATTGTACAACCAGTGCGTGTTGCCAGTGATGACTTACGGAACTGAGACGTGGTCCTTCACTGCTGGCCGTATGAGGAAGCTCAAGGTCGCTCAGCGAGCTATGGAGAGGGCTATGCTCGGAGTTTCTTTGCGTGATAAACTTAGGAATGAGGATATCCGCAGTAGAACCAGAATAACCGACATAGCCCAACGGATTAGTAAGCTGAAGTGGCAGTGGGCCGGCCATATAGCTCGAAGAACCGACAACCGATGGGGAAGAAAGGTTCTCGAGTGGCAGCCTCGTACCGGCAGGCGAAGTGTAGGGCGTCCCCCCACGAGATGGAGTGACGACCTGGTAAGACATGCAGGAAGTCGATGGATGCAGGTGGCTCAGGACCGTGCTTTGTGGCATTATTTGGGGGAGGCCTATGTTCAGCAGTGGACTTGTGAAGGGCTGTAATGATGATGATGATGATTATGGAATACAGTAAAGTCATATCGTTGTACAAAACAGGTTAAAAAAGAAAACCTCGCAATTACAGACCTGTTTATGTATTACCAGTACTAAGCAAAATTTATGAAAAAATAATTCTGGAACAGCTTGAAAAGCATTTTGAATTAAATGAATTGTTCGATGTTGAACAATACGGGTCCACAAAGAAACAATCTACAACTGATGCAGTTAGCATTATTCAAACACATTTATAGAGCTTAGGAAAATAATCAAAATGCTTTTGGTATTTTCAATGATCTTTCCTAAGGGTTTTATTGTATTGATCACAAAGTTCTCCTATGTAAGCTGTCTGACTACGGAATAAAGGATCCATCTCTTGAAATTATTAGATCATATTTAACGGGTCGCATACAAAGGGTGCCATGTAGTGGTGGTTAAGAATATCCACTACCCCATATCTTCCCGTGGGTGTCGTAAAAGGCGACAAAGGAAAACAGGCAGGAGATGGGCAGCAGCATCTTTCTGATAAAAAACAAATTACAATAAAAAAAGCGTTGCCAACCCGCTTGCCAAGCGTGGCAACTATGGCAAAACCCCCACAAATGATGAGAGTAGCAAAGAGATGGCCCCCAGTCCCCGGCGGCCCGTCTCTTCCTGGCTACGGTGGCGACCATGGTAACGGCGGGGCAGGGGGTGCTAAGAATCTCCGGTGGAGATTCGGTTGCCACCTACGACGACTCGACCTGGCAAATTATAACGCACGCACCCTGAGGACTGACGAGAAGATCCTGGAGTTGGAAGGAGAGATAGACAAGTTACGCTGGAATATCATAGGATTATCCGAGGTCCGAATAGAGGGGAAGGACTCGGCAATCCTCGAATCCGGCAACTTGTTCTATCACCGGGAGGGCGACCATCTGTCCCAAGGAGGTGTCGGATTTGTCGTCCACAAGTCTCTCGTTAATAACGTTGCAAAGATTGGGAGTGTGTCGACGAGGGTTGCGTACCTTCTACTCAGAATCACCAAACGGTATTCGCTGAAGGTAATACAGGTTTACGCACCAACCTCGGCACACCCTGATGAGGAGGTGGAGGAAATGTATGAGGATATCTCTAGAGCCATGCATTCCTCCAAAACCCACTATACGGTGTAAATGGGAGACTTCAACGCAAAACTAGGCACAAGAGAGAACGGTGAGCTGAAAGTAGGGAAATTTGGAATAGGGCAACGGAATCCAAGGGCCCAGCAGCTGGCCGACTTCATGGAGAAAGAGGCACTCTTTATGATGAACTCTTTCTTCCAGAAGCGGCCCCACAGGAAGTGGACCTGGTCGAGCCCCGATGGTTCGACAAAAATGAGATTGACTTTATTATGACGACCAGACGACAACTGTTCAGTGATGTCTCACTGATCGCGAGGGTGAAAACTGGCAGCGATCACCGAATGGTGAGAAGCACACTGAACCTAAACGTTAAGTTGGAGAGGTCACGTCTAATGAAGTCAACGCTCCGTCCCCCACGTGCTCTAATCCAAAGTCCCGAAAACTTTCAGCTCGAGCTACGAAACCGCTTTCAGTGCCTAGAAGATTGCAATGCATGGCACGATATAAATGACAAGCTCGTGGAAACTGTCCATGCGGTCGGAGCTAAGTTTTGCAAGACCCGCCGCAGAAGAACACAAAAACTCTCCGATCACACTCTTAATCTCATGGCTGTTAGACGGGATATGCAGCTGCAGTCTTCAGTAGCTTTGACAGCATACAGGCAACTGAACAGAAAGATCTCCAAATGCATGCAGCGGGACTTACGCAACTTTAATACTATTGAAGAAGCGATCGAGCGGAACCAGGGCGCCAAAGTATTTGCTAGAGATCTGTCTGCCAGAAAGAGCCAACTGTCGAAGCTGAAGACCGAAAGTGGCAGCATCTTTTCCGGAACACCTGAGATTTTGAGTGAGATTGAGAGGTTCTATAGGCAGTTGTGCACATCATCGATGGAGCCACACGCAAGTGTGAGTAACGATCCAAGAGCGAGTCTTATCCGACACTATTCCGAAGATATCCCGGACGTCAGTCTGAGCGAGATTAGAATGGCTCTCCAGCACCTTAAAAACGGCAAGGCCCCAGGCGAGGATGGAATTACAGCGGAGCTTTTGAAAGCGGGTGGAAAACCGGTACTTGAAGTCCTTCAGAGGCTCTTTAATTCCGTCGTCCATGGTGGCATTACACCGGAGGCGTGGAGCAGTAGTGCGGTGGTCTTGTTCTTCAAGAAAGGTGACAACGCTCTCTTGAAGAACTACAGACCGATTTCCCTTCTGAGCCGCGTCTACGTGCTGTTTTCGAGAGTCATTACGAATCATCTCGCGCGCAGACTTGACGACTTCCAGCCTCCCGAACAAGCTGGTTTCCGAAAAGGCTTTAGCACCATAGACTACATACATACCCTTTGGCAAATTGTACAGAAGTCCGAGGAGTACAATTTGCCACTATGTCTGGCGTATGTGGACTATGAGAAAGCTTTTGATTCCGACGAAATTTGGGCGATGCTGAAGTCCCTTCAGCGGTGCCAAGTTGACTGTCGGTATATCGAAGTGTTGAAGTGCTTGTACAGTAGGGCTACGATGGTTATCCGAGTACAGAACCAGAGTACGAAACCAATCCAATTGCAGAGAGGTGTAAGACAGGGTGACGTCATACCCCCGAAACTCTTCATCGCTGCATTGGAAGACGTTTTCAAGCTGAAGACGCTGAGTTCAAGGATTCGGATGTGGAGAAGGGAGTCCTGGACTCCTGCTTCGCGGACTATGAGCAGTTCTTTTCGCTCACGGACGAGTTGATCGAGGCTGAAGGCAGGTATGCCTAGGAGGTGCGTGAAGCTCGGATGAGTGGCCTGCCCGAGTCCTCTCGGGAGCAGCTTCAGCCGGAGCTGTTGGGACGACTCCCAACTCTGGATCTGCCAAAGTTCTCCGGGGCCTTTTCGACAGCCTAGTGGACGCCCGGAGTGAATTGACCCCGAGCCAAAAGATGGCGTACCTCCTGGCCTCACTGGAGGGGAAGGCCCTGGGCGTCGTCGGCCACTTGAGATTGTCGGACGATGCCTACTAGACTGCTCGGGACCTCCTAGCTAGAAGATACGCCAACGTCCGGCGAACTGCGGACGAACATGTTAAGCAGCTTCTAAGCCTCCCGCTGCTTAGAGACCGGGCCAGACTACGTCCGGACTTGTTGGATCCAGTCTTGGTGGCCTGTAATACGTTGAGGCGGCTGATATTGCCAGTGGGCGAATGGGCTTTTTTGTTGCTCCGCATCGTGCTTTCCCGTCTACCTCTCGACCTTAGAATCCATTTTGAGGAGAGATACGGCGGGGACGAGGCCTCCTATATTCCGCCCTTCTATGACCTGCTGCGGTTTTTGGAGGAGCAGTGCCGGCAGAACGCGACGGGCACCGTTGACGACTTACGAGCCGTGCCCAGTTAGAGGCTGAATCCGCCAGGCAAGTCGTCGTCAACCCCCCCCTACTCCTATTGTCGAGCATCTGATCACCGGGTAACGTCGTGCCCGAAATTATTAGGTAAGCCGGTTCCGGCGAGGCGAACTATCGCCAAGGAGCGCCGCTGGTGCTGTTCATGTCTGGGAGGGTACCTCCAGCGAGACTGTCCGCATCGACGGCCCTGTCTGCATTGCCAGGGCAATCACCATGCAGTTTTGTGCCTGGGTGCGAACGGCGTCTCCTCTCGGGGCTCTGCCAGGCCCTCGACCCCCACGGGCGGGGGCGCTCAGCCACGCCCTCTGACGGGCGACTCTCGGCGCCCGCCCGCCAGCCCCCAGGCCCCTAGGTTTGAAAGGGGTCGTAGGGTAATTCCCCCAGGGGCGGGGGTGTCATCACCCCCCCTCAGCGTGTGGAGAGGAACTTCACGGCCATTCATCGGTCCGCTGGACCCTTCTCAGTCCCGTTAGCTGAGTGGCCGTGACTGGTGTACCACTGTTCCCCATTTGATGGAGGCGGCCCTGGCTAGCTGCCGCCTTAGCTCCCACCACAGCCGCCTCCACTGAGCCTTAAGCTGTCAACAGTCCACTTGTCAAAATGTTCTGTTGCCGAC
Organism: Parnassius mnemosyne; assembly: GCA_963668995.1. Classification (NCBI taxonomy): domain Eukaryota; kingdom Metazoa; phylum Arthropoda; class Insecta; order Lepidoptera; family Papilionidae; genus Parnassius; species Parnassius mnemosyne. Next base: position 23,539,051 of record CAVLGL010000068.1, read on the forward strand.
GGCCTCAGTGAAGGCGTACAACCCGAGTGGCGACTGTTAGCGGTTGCGCTCTATTGGTATCGGGTTCACGCCGTGTGGCCTCCACTTGGTGGTGGGAAGATTAGGGCCCCCCTGGAGTGTTGAATCACGCTGTCAAGGGGTATTAGATTTGGTTTGGTCGAGCACTTAGTTAAAATTTCCTTGAATTAAAATTAAAAAATGCTTTTGGGTTTTCCGCGAAATTTTCATATTTGTAGCGGTTGTGATTAAAAGAATTGAATTTAATCTACTCCTTTAAATGCGGCTGCATATGTTTTGTAAATATATTTAATCACTGTATTTGATTGTTGCGTCTATTTGCTGAAAGGAAAGTTTGAATTCATTTGAAATTGAATGTCGCGCTATTTGGAAAATTGTGTATATGTTTTGTGATAGTGTTTAATCATTTTGCTTTGTGAAAATGAAGGCTGAAATTAGATAAACCTATTTGTGCCGAAAGGAATAAGGAGTCGTTCCTCCGTTGGTTTTCGCATTTCTAGGCACTGTCTAAGATACTTATTTGAAATGAGAAATAGGGCTGTCTCTTACGTTTATTGTTTTGTTTAATTTGCAAGTTGACCTATGTGCATCGGTGATTAATTTGGTTGAATTAATTCTGTAGTTGAACAATGATGCTTTTGAAAAATTAGTTGAAATATGAGCATAGGACTACTTGTCTAACAGGCTAGCTAGTTTTGGAGATTATCAGATTGAAATCAGCTGCCACACTATTTAGCAAATGATTATATGGTGGATGGCTTGGTTAGGCCTACTTGTTGAAAATTCATACTAGGGACTATCTGTGCGTTTCGTTCGGCTCTCCATAGAAGACGTTCATGTGGAATTGTGGGTGCTCTCTGCACTGAAGCTTAGGAGGCCACTCTGGGCCGCTTCGTGTCGCGTCGCTGTTTGCAGACCTGATCCGGTCGGATTGCGGAACTAATTATAGGAGCACAGATAGGTGTTTGAAGGAGGTCGTCGGACTTCTGTCTAGGAATAGAACTTATTTATGGGCTGCGATGTCCAGGAAGGGCATCCAGTTCAACCCTCCGGCTTGCCCACGTTGGGGCTGTAATTTTGAGGCGTTAGTTAGGGTTGCAAGACCTGATGGGGCACCTAAGGTGGCCTAGTTTGGTTGTAGATTCAGTCTTGTAACTTGCCGTCGCGACCTTGTCCCGCTGACCGGTTTGCTCGCGGACCTAAATCCTTATGTCCGGGACGGGAGTTTGTTCGCACCAAACGCTAATTTCAAGAATTAACGCGAGAGGGCGCTCGGCGCGGTGTATTCATACCGGTTTGACTTTCGGATGTGTCGAGCGCGCGCGAGTGCAAGTCAGTCGTCTGCCAGCGGTGCTTGGGACAGCACGCTGTCATTTTTTGTCGGGAACTCGGAATAATTAGGCGCGGCTCGTAAATGTACTGTCTAGGATTGTGACGCGTATTCCTTGCTTTAGAGCTTCCCCGGGACTCATTGGGTTTGACTCGGAATCTGTATAGGTGCATTCGACAATATTATCTAGTGCGGCCTTTGATATTCTAGAAATAAATGTTGCTACGCGAAACGGTAGTGAACTTTGATCCGGACACTCCGTGTTCGTTTTGTGCGTTAACCTTATAACAAACGAGAGTTAGTGGCTTCTGTAAGTTAGTTAATCGTACGATAGAGTTAATGGACTGTCATCGTGACGAAAGAGGAAAGTGACTGTGGACAACGCCGCGGAATACCTCAATTTGGAACAGTCTGGAACTCGGCCGCTGCTGGTCGCCTATGCTTGCCAAGGCCCCACGCATTCACACCTCACTGTACATTACTCGTCATCCACTATTACACACACTCACGGCCTGCCCAAGCCTTGGTGCGAAGTTAGCTTCGGATAATGGTAAGTACGATGTGTTTCTAGCTTTCTACCATATTGTTTATTGTAATTAGGAAACTCCACGTGGCCATATTCTGGCCCCGTCCCACTGCTGCTCGTCGATGGGATTACTCATGGGCCCTAATCCCGTCATTCTTGGTTGGGGCAGCTAGGGGCGTGTACATATCGTTAAAACAATTCGAAAAGAAACCCGCAAAGAATGTATGTAATTATCCGAGTAATAGAATAAATCTTTAATTTATAAAAGAAATGATATGAAATAATGATTACAATAATTTTTAAAAGAATGTTCGTTACCTGTCACTTTTTGTTCCAACACCAAATTGTTGTTATAATATTTATGTACCAACTTTCTTAAATATTAAATACAAAGCGGCAGTAATTATTAACTATAACATAAAATTGAGGTGGATATGGTGAATTTACAATATTTAAATTATTTAAATTAATCGGGACCAATTCATTTTACAACTTATCACCAGGGCTGGCACAGCAAAAAAGGTGATTTACTGGTAGTAATTTTTCTATGAAAAAAAGATCTAAGGGTTGAGAGCTGTTTAGTCCAAAGCGCTTGGATGTCTATAAGACCTCTTCCACCATTACTTCTGCCTATTGAAATTCTTTCTACTGCAGGCTTGGGATGTAAATGATTAAATTTTGTTAGTATGGTACGTGTTTTTATTTCAAGGCTAACTATGTCTGTTTTTGTCCATTTTATTATACCAAATAAATATGTTAATATCGGAATGTAATAATCGGATGTTAGTTGTGTTTTACAGATTCGGCTTATTCTATTTTTGTGTTCTGTTAATAATACGTTTTTAAGCTAATGTGGCCTAATAGCTTGGATTGCTGATATCCTAAGTACTTATATACCTCATCTGACTCCATGGACGAAATAATGCCTCCTTCTGGTAAAGTGTAGGGTCCTGGTTTTATTTTTTCCTTCTTTATATTTAAATTTTACATTTTTGTAATCCAAACTACATATTTATGTCGTTACTGAATTTTCTTGTAATATCTAATAAGATTTTCATGTCTTTAAATGAACTGGCGTAAAGCTTTATATCATCAATGTATATCAGATGTGATATCTATATCTCGACATTAGGGAGTTTTACAGGGTAACCTTTTTTATCATTAAGTAGACGAGATAATGGATTTAGTGCGAGGCAGAACCACAATGGGCTCGAAGAGCCGCCCTGCTAACTCTAAACCTTTCCGGATAGCTCTATCTCTCGTATTAAGACTAGTGTTATTGGTATGCAAATCTAAAGAGGTTTTCCAGTCCCAAAATGAATTTAAATGGGGCTTATTTATTATATATATATATATATATATATATATATATATATATTTATACGTTACGTTACCGCTATTATTTTTTAATATCTCTAACTGTTCCAGCGCACACAGTCGTAGCCCAATTACAAGTATATATATGTATATATATATATATATATATATATATATACATATATATATATATATATATATATATATATATATACATATATATATATATATATATATATATATATATATATATGCATATATATACTTGTAATTGGGCTACGACTGTGTGCGCTGGAACAGTTAGAGATATTAAAAAATAATAGCGGTAACGTTGCACTGCTGAATGAACAAACAAATGTTTCCAACTCGCCTCTAATGTTTTCTATGAATCAAATCTGGATAAGGCTTTCCAAAAATTCTTTGATACTTTTATGTTATTTTATCAGTTATGCTTTCCTACGTTAAGTTTTGTTTTCCTAAGTTATGTTTTCCTTTTTACCTGACTCAACTTTATATAAATGTATTTTATTTGCTGATGATATTTCAGTTATTGTGACATCTAAAAGAGACATTGACATAGACATTTATGAATCTAATATTAATAATACTATTGACAATATTTCAAAGTGGGCGACATATAATAATTTATGTATTAACGTAGAAAAGACATGTTATATTCAATTTAGTAATTATGGACCATTGAATAATAATCTTAATATATATTGCAATGGACAATCTGTTAATGAAATGACTGAAACAAAATTTCTGGGAATATTATTGGACAAACGTGTGAACTGGAAAGCCCAAGTTGAAAAGGTCTGTTCTAAAATAAACAGTTACATTTTTCTACTTAGCAGACTGAGAAGAATTACATCTCATGAAACTATAATAACGGCGTACTATGCATACATTTACTCTGCACTTGATTATGGTCTTTTACTTTGGGGTAACAGTACAGATGCTGTTAAGGCCTTTACAGCCCAAAAGAAATGTATTCGAGCTATGCATGGTTTGGCACCAGATTCATCGTGTAAACCGTACTTTAAAAAATTACACATTTTGACGCTGCCATGTATGTACATCTTAAATTTGGTATGTTTTGTTAAAAATAATATACTTTTGTTCACAAAGATAAGAGATACTGTACAGAGGAACTTGAGGCATACTGAAAGACTGACTCATAGTGTAATGCCAAGCACTAGCCTCTATAGGAAAAATTGTTCAGCTATGTGTATAAAAATTTTCAATGCACTGCCTACAGAGTTTCAATCACTCCCAAAAGGACGTTTTCGCAGGATTGTTAAACAATGGCTTGAGGAGCAATGCTTCTACTCTGTTGAAGAATATTTAAATTTTATGGTTAGGATTAGGCAACGGTATTAAAATGAATTAAGTAATTACGATTATATTATTTTAATTAAATTAAATGTAATAAAATGTTTATGATGAATTTGAAAATATGTTATTTATTATATTACTTATGAAAATGTAATTTAGGTATTCTATAAATATTTGTATGTCATCATTATGACAAAACATGCTGGTCTAAAAAAATCTACCAACCTGTAATGTACCATGTTTTCTGCAAATAAATTATGATTATGATTATGATTATGATTAAACATGTTTAAGCCTGCTTCTTGACAATCTTGTAACGACCCCCCCCCCTCTCTTACTATATCGAGGGTTTACTGCAAAAACCTGCTAAGTTCAGCGAAGATAGTTTTGAGTTAAAGAGTTTTAAAAGTTTACACTTGATTTAGTAACTAAAATGTTGGTAGGTCCCACATACATTAGCAGTCATATGTTAGAATATATATTTAAGATTATATTTTTGTGTAGTTTGAATAAACATGTGTGATAGAAATCTTTAAATAAGGAATTGTTTAGATAAAGTCGTGCAGTTAGTCGGTTTTACATGTCAATTGCTAAAATGCAGTTTTACTAAGATTTTTGATGTTTTGTATGGTTTATGATTAATGGTGGGTAAGCTGCAAATAAGTAACTGCATTTTATGTAATCATACAATCATTAAGGAATTAATTTAAAGCGTAAGCTACATAAGAAAAAAGTTAGTTGGTTTTACCTGTAAATGTTTTATAACTTTTAGGATAAAGGTGTAATAACATAAAAAGTTAAATTCACAATATTATTTTTCTTGCCTTATAATACTTATAGTATAACCAGTTTGAAAGTGAAGAAGAAGAGTGTGGAGTGTAACTACTATCAATTGTATTTTCATTAATTTCAGCAAGTACCTTAATTATTAAGTAATCACTCTTCTTCTCCACTTTCAGTTTCATCTATTGCTGGTTCCAGCAATGTCTTTTTTAAATTTTTTAACATTAAATGAAACTAATTTTTACAGATTTTATCGTGTTCTAATTTAAGTTTTTTTAACTCCCGACGTTTCGGGTGCTTTACAGCACTCGTCACGGGTGTGACGTGGGTGTAGTCTCCGCGTAAATATAAGATTTTTTTTAACATTTAAATTTTCGTTTTCGTTCTTTTCTACACAGATTTAAAAATATTCTTTCCTCGGCCGCACTTATTTTAATCGGTATAATTGATCTGGAAATTGATGATTTAAAGGTGATAAATCATTTTCAGTCAGTCGCTTCTTGTTTCGTGTTGAATAGTTGTGATTATGCGCACCGTCTGATTGGGAAGTTGATGGATCATCTCCAGTGTCTATTACGTTAAAGTTTTTGCTCATTTCATAGTTGAAAACATTAGTGGGGGGGGGGCACTAATGTTTTTTGAGCTATATGGCCGGCCCATTGCCACTTCAGCTTACTAATTCGTTGGGCTATGTCGGTTACTCTGGTTCTTCTGCAGACATCATCACTTATGAGTTTATCAGAAAGAGAAACTCTAAGCACAGTCATGTCCATAGCTCGCTGAGCGATCTTGAGCTTCATCATGATATGACCAGCAGTGAAGGACCAAGTCTCAGATCCACAAGTCATCACTGGCAACACGCTCTTGTTGTACAATCTTGTTTTCATAATTTGAGGTATACCTCTAAATAGGTTGAATTCGTCGATTGATCTCTCGGTCGAAGTTGGACTTACCTGGTCAGACTATTTGTCCCAGGTAAACATTCACGTCAACAACTTCGAGCTTAGTGCTCCCAACAACTACCGACATAGGTATGACGTGGACGTTACATATGATCTTGGTTTTGTCCATGTTCATCTTAAAACCTATCCGTTGGAAGGCACTATTGAATTGCTGGAGGGTTTAGGCACTGTAGGACCTCCAGCGATTCTACCGTGAAGTGATGAAGGTGAGTGATGTACTCGCCATCGATGTTAACAACTAGGAATAACAAGGAACTCGTGATACTTAAATTCTTTTACATGGTATGTGTTTGTAATTTTCTTACTATCAACTTTTATACTATGTCTATGTCTAGCACGTTTGAAAATAAAAATTCAATCAGGTATTTTTTGCTGATTCTGACTCTTGTTAAACTTAAATTCATATAACAAATGCTTTTGTTATATGAATTTAAGGTAATCAATTTTTGGACAGCCCAAAAAAGCAAAGCAACCACAAATTGGTTTTGGTTTTGGCCGCCACTAGTGTCTGGAAATAAGCTTATTTCTGTAACATTATCAGTGAAACAATTTTAAAGGTAGTGTAATAGTATAGTTTCATTTTCGGGGGCACCTTTCCTTCCTTTTACCTTTGATTTAGCATTATTGGGTAGAGCAGCTTCGTAGGTGGTGAGGTTGCATACACACAGCTATCTAATAGCAGGCATACGGCGTAGGCAGGTATTTAGAGCACTGCTTGCAATTCAAATGTTACTGTGTAAAATGCTCATTTGTGTTTGATCTAACTTTATCCTTTTCTTTTTCTCAATTGCAAATTTTCTTTCTTTCTTGGTAAACTGAATTGAGTTCTCTTTTCTTCTCTGTTTCTACTTGGGCATATTAGTACAAATTAAGCATTGGTCTGTCTTAGGCACAAAAAAATCAGAATTATTCTGTTTTGAAAATATTCTCCCGTAAGTTGTTTCAGAAGCTGGCTCAGAACCACAACGAAAAACATTCATCTTTGTACAATAAATGCATACTTCGAATGTTAAGTTTTTTATCTAAATATCTGCGTTGGGTGTCTTTTCTACTGTAGTTGGCTTTCATACAAGGAAATGATTCGAAGTGGTTTTTTATTCTTTGGATAAAGTCAGATTGCGTTTTATTAACTATTATGATGTAATAATTTTTGCATTTTTTTTTTTGACAAACGAGCTAGAATCGTTTAGTCGATTTTACATGTTAACGATCCGAGACAAATCGAATATTTTAGTACAAGTATTTGCAGTTAAACTTATATAGAAGGTTTTTGCAGTAAAGTTTTAATGGCAAGATAACAAAGTTATTCTATCATATGCGTTTATGTACTTTTAGTATTTTTTTACTGAAAGTATGTGAAAAAATTTTGCATAACCTATCAAAAACAAAAAGGTGTTAAGAATGCTTAAAACATTTTTCAGGTTAACATTAGGAGGAAATTTATTAGTAACGAAGTTTATGTTATTTTAGCTATTAAGTTTAAGCCGTTTAGTTTGATTTAACTGGTTTTACCATGAAATAAATTCTAAACGGCTTGACATATCACTTAGCCGGTTTTGCCAGCATATAGAGCTCGATAAAATTTGTATCTTTATGTATTTATCTTATTTTTTGAAAAAATGTCACTTAGCAGGTTTTTGCAGTAAACCCTCGATATATATACTTGTACTTGTATTTCTTTAGAGTCTATATCTATAAGATATATAAATATATCTAATGTACGTGACCAGTATATTAACCATATATTGATCTTTCTAAAGGTTTAAATATAGGCCGTTTGATAAATTTATGGCGTGATCGTCTTAGTTAGGATCCTTATTTACGTTGTGTTTGTATAGTAACTTAGTTCTTTTAGGTGTATCTTGGCAGAATGAATATTCACGAGAGCAATCGAAAGCTGTTGGTGGCGTCTTATAAGCTAAAGAACCCCGTTCACGAAGACAGAGCTCAAAAAAAGTTAAGAACAATAAATTGTCCCTATTCCACTTGTATCAGGTTCACAACAGTCAATTCCTTATTAATTAATCCCTTCCCGCTTGGAAAAGGCTCACGATATTTATATCAAATACCAGATACAAGGGCTTCGCTCTCCCACATTTAAAAACGTGGAGGTGGTACACGGCTCCGCACAAGCCGTGGACGGTGAGCACCAACCATTTTAATGCGCTCCCCCCGAAGGGTACGCTAAGTTGGGAAATGGACCGTAGTCCACAACAAAATAACTGGCGAACCAGTAAAAGAGGACTTGGCCCCTTGATAGTGCGTGAGCACAAACATCGATCGAATTCGCGCATGTCAATGCGTGTAAACGTCATACAGAATACGATCAAATTCAGGTACAGTGAATGTACGTCACATGGGTTAGGCAACAATAGGCTATAAAAGCCCTCCGTGAGCGCCACCACCTGCCAGACCGCCGTTCCTACAGACGTGATGTAAGTGTAAGGCATCACCACCAATTGCATGGTCAGCACGGACAATTGGCCGCAGAGCGTGTCATGAGTCTACCCGCTCACCTCGAGGGAATGGGGTTCCACGTTGCGCGGCTTTCGGCCGCAGCCTTGAGAGCCTCCTCAGATTCTCCCTCCAGATACCACCCGCATGAGGTTGACACATATACTCCACCAACCAATACAATGGCAGATATAGCCAATAGGCAGTTATTAGATATTAGTAATAATTCGCCATCAGAAGGGGTTTGTGACACTGACGTGGCAACCCCGGTGACAAATAGTTAAAAAATTGGGCTCCCAAATAATTTCGTAAAAATAATTATTGTAATTGATCATTTCCACCTCAAATTTAAGTTATAGTTGTTAATTACGAACAAATTTTATTGTGTAATAAATAAAAGTGGTAAATATTTAAATAAATAAATTTTTAGTGCCTCTCAACTTAAAGTGACAGCAGGTAACGAACATCGTTTAAAAGTTACTGTAATTCTTGTTATCCCTTTTAATATTTACGATATATCTCTTAAGTGTTGTTGTTTTCGGATTTCATTTTGAATTGTTTTCTTGATAATTTAATTTGAGATCTGTAATTAGAGTCCTATAATTGGATATTTGCTTACTCTGTTCCCTTGATTTTCCATCTTTGTTTTCTTTTACTATTTAAAATACATAGTAAAATGAATACTCGTAACGCCAAAACGCGCCAGATGGAGAACCAACTCCATCTTGCGCTCCAAGAACTGAGGGCGTCCAGGGAGCAGTGTGAGCTGTTACTTAAAGAAAGGGATGACAACGAAAAGGAAATAATAAGTATAATTTCGAAAAATACTCAATTGAAAAATGATATGGTTAAGTTACATAGAGACTATACAGATATTTTAAAGGAAAGGGATCAGCTCCAGAGGACAGTCGATGAGTTTGACCGATGCAGCAAAGAATATGAGGAATCCCTCAGATTAATTGCTGCATTGAAATTACAATTAACTGAAGCTAATGAGCAAATTTCACAATTTAAACAAAACATTGATAACTTGCATGCACTTAAAACTCAGAGTCTGTTCGAGGACTCGTAGAATGTAAATTTCATAAAACGTTGCAACCCTCCACAACAATAGATTTGACTGATGATTCTACCACATCAAGAACAGCAGAAAGGATTACAAGCAGCAGAAGGAAATTAAAAAAATATATAAAAATTAATAAATATATTAGGAAAGTGCAAAAATTAGTTAAAACTAAAATTAATATTAAAAATTATACAAATGTATGTAAGGAAAAGCAAGAGTTAATTAGTAAAATTAAATTATATTCAATTGAGGTGGAAAACATGAAAAATTGTTATGAGACTGAAATAGAGTGTCTTAATTCAGAAATTTTATCACTTCAAACCTCATTACAAATTATGTCAAGTAAATATAAATCTGCAGGGAATGAGATAAAAGAACACATACTGGCCATGGATAATCTGGTAAAGTCCTGCAAATATAACGAGGAACGTTTTGACTCCTTATTAAAATATCAAAATGAATATCAGCGCTCACTGCCAGGTTCTTTAGGGACAGTGTGTGTTAATAATATGACAAGCAGTAATACTTCATTTTCTTTACCTACACTCTATGATAGTACCATAACAAAGCAGATAAATTTAAAAAGTAATTCATATAATGAAAAAAATAATATAATTGTGTATAGTGATGACATAGGCAAAAACTTGGGTATATCATTGAATAACTGTTTAAAAAGGCAACAGATAAGTAATTACTGCATGCCTGGAGCATCATTCAGTGATATTATGAATAAAATTTTAACTAGTAAATTTAACCCTAATAGTATATTAATAATTTTTGTTGGGAGAAGAGGCAATATGAACAAGAATCAATTATTAAAATATATTGAATATCTCAATAACATAAATGTGGTTAAAGTTATCTTGTTTACATTGCCTTACATAGAGGGGTGGCCACAGGAAAATAAACTAAGACATAATTTAAATTTAATGATGCATAACTTGACATGTAAGAATAACTTAAATTTGACATTTAATTGTAAGAATAATAATGATATTTTCATTTAATTGATATTAATAATTTAACTAAGAAGTTTTTGACAAGAGATAGGTATTACCTATCAAAGTATAGTTTAAGACTGGTAGCAAATACGCTATCTTATTATTTATATTTTAACTCAGCCAATGATTTGGCTACCTTGACACCTGCTTCTTTTGAGCAACAAAATAATTTTACATTTGATTTGGAACCAGTTCCAAGTAATTTAAATTAGATAATAAGACAATAGAGGTAATCTCTAGCAAAGATAATTTAAATAGCTTAGAATGCAACTTACCAATACATAATTATGCAATTTTACAAAATAACAATAATAAAAACTGTATCAACCTGGTGCATCAAAATATACAAGGTATGTTAGGCAAAGAATTAGAAATTGAAATATTTTTAAATAGTAACAGTATAAATATTTTATGTATTACAGAACATTGGTTGAAAGAATACAACTCCATATTTAATTTCAGTAATCACCAGGTGGTCAATTCATTCAATAGAGATACTAAATTACGTGGTGGCTCCTTAATATTAGCTAATAAGTCCTTATCATGTAAAGAACGTAAAGACATTGTGAGCCTCTCTGTTGAGCGTACTGTAGAAATGGCATGTGTTGAGCTTGAGCACCTTATTGTTGTCAGTGTTTACAGACCCCCATGTTCAAGTTATGATACTTTTGAAAAAATTATGGAAGAAGTTTTAGTTAAGCTTAATAAACAGAATAAATCTCTTGTAGTGTGTGGAGACTTTAATATCAATCTCCTGGAAACTTCTTCCATCAGTATTAAATTCTGTTCTTTGTTCAAATCCTATAATCTTAATAATTTATTCTTTGAAGCTACACGTATTGCAGGGTGTAGTGCAACTTGTATTGATAATATTTTTACAAGTGTTGTACCAATCAACAAATCAATAATTCAAAAACTTAGTTCAGATCACTGTGGACAACTGGTTTCGTTACCTTATATGCACGTAAAACAGGTAATTGAGAAAATCGTGTTTGTTCCTATTAATGCAAAAGGCCTGGAGAGATTTAGAAGTAATATGTTAAAAATCCTTCCATCCCTTTCTTATAAGAACAATGCAGACTATTTATATAGAGAATTATTTACCTTTATAAACAATGAATTTAATAAAACATTCACTTCTAAAACATTCTCCAGAAACAGTCGCAAGGCATTTAATGAGTGGGCGACAGTAGGAATTCATAAAAGCAGACGAAGGTTATATGACCTTTACCATGAAAGATCGTATAATCTTTCCGATGCTTTTAAAGAATATGTAAAAAAATATTCTAAAATGTTTAAAAGAGTTTGCTCCACAGCCAAATCGTTACATATTAGTAACAAAATTAAGATAGCTAAGAATAAAATTAAAATGACGTGGAGTTGTAGTATTATGCTACTTACTTATCATTTTACATTATTTTAAATTCATTTTTCCATTCTGTTTCGATTTTCTGCATTCACCTCAAAACTGGATATTTTACATCACCTTTATTTCCATAGGATCCTGTAACGATTTTAAACCATAAGAACACAATAACAAATCATTTCTTCTTCGTATTTTCACATTATCAGCACTTTTAAATTGGTGTCAATGGAGTCTACCTTTTTTCGATCTTTTATTTAGTTTTCCGTAACTCTGCAATTTCGGGCTTTGTGCATGCAGTTGCGCTACCTTTTTTCCTATATCAATAATATCTCATTTTTCACTTAAATCTTGCCGTTTTTTTATTACAAGCCTAAAACCAAAATTTGACATGTTTTGACATTGTTGTTTATTTGGTCTCTATGGCAATTATATTCAAATTTGCTACCGGTCTGTTGTTTCAATTTCGATAATTCCACATAAGTACTCTTTTCTCTTGACCATTTACAAAAAATTTGCGTTTAATTTAAATAATTTTTCCGTTCTCTCTAGAAAAGTATAAAAGCCGAAGAATCGGTGAAGAAATTCAGTCTCGCTTCAGTTCTCGAATTGGAAGCATTTCCTAAAGGCCTTATCCCGGGGCCGCACTGCCCCTGCATCCTGCAAGCCTCTGTCCTGCCTGAAGCCACTGGACTCTACGAACCTCTGCTCTACCTGAAGTCGCCGGATCCTACAAACCGTTGCTCTGCCTGAAGTCGCCGGGATCCTACAAGTCTCTGCTCTACCTGGAGTCGCCGGAACCTGCAAACCTCTGTTCCGCCTGAAGTCACCGGAACCTGCAAACCTCTGTTCCGCCTGCAGTCACCGGATCCTGCAGGCCTCTGTGCTGTCTGAAGTCGCTGAGGATCCTGCAAGCCCCTGTCTGGCCTGAAATCGCCGGATCCTGCAATCACCGCATTCACCTGAGGTCGTCGCCTAGAGACGCCCACGCCTTCTCACCTACGCCGTGCGTGCTCGTTCCAGGCGCTGAGAGCACACTTTGGATCTTCAGACTCAGTCTCGATACTAATCTCCTTTTTTTTATTACCTTTTTTTTAAATAATTTGTAAATCACATCATCCATACTCATTTTCATACTCCATTTTTGTTATATAAAATTGTAAATATCTTTTGAATCTTAAATATATTATTTGTTTTTGTTGTATTTTTGTTGTTTTGTTGCTCTTAGGTTAGATTCTTTTTGTTCTTAATTGTCGCTTCACGACAGAGTATAATTAACAGCGAAACCGGTAAAGAGAAACCTCGTAACTCAAACTATCAATTAAAAATTAATAATGAATTGACTAAATCAAATCAAGAAGTTGCAGCGGTGTTTGAGAAATATTTCACTGATGTTCCTATCTTGACAACAGTCATTAAATGCTTCTCCAACTGTCGCCGAATCATTACTTAAACAGAATGTTAATACCTGTTTAAAAGAATTTAGATTTGAAAAAGTATTACCGCATAATATTGTAAAATACTTCAAAACCATTGATGTAAAAAAACCGCAGATTTGTGGGGGATTTACGTTATAGTGATTGCGTCCATAATAGATTTAATTGCACCTCATCTTGCTATTATTTTTAATACTTGTATCGATTCTGGTGTGTTTCCTGATTTAATGAAGTATAGTAAAGTAATACCTTTATTTAAATCTGGTAGTACATTGGACCCCGCTAATTATAGACCTATTTCTGTACTATCAACTCTCAGTAAAATTTTTTAAAAAATAATTTTGGATCAATTGTTAATTTTTTTTAATACAAATAAATTACTTCATAAAAATCAATTTGGTTTTACAAGGGGTCGCTCGACGTCTGACGCCGGTGTAGAGCTTATGAAATATATTTTTAATGCCTGGGAGAATTCACAAGATGCCTTAGGTATTTTCTGTGACCTTTCCAAGGCTTTCGATTGTGTTCATCATGATACATTAATCAGGAAACTACAACATTACGGTGTAAAAAATTTGGCGCTTAAACTAATTACTTCATATTTAAGTAACAGAACTCAAAAAGTCGTCATTAATGGTAAATGTTCCTCCGGATCGGTAGTATCAATGGGCGTTCCTCAGGGCTCGATTCTTGGCCCATTCTTGTTCTTAATCTATATTAATGACTTACCTTATCTTGTAGGGGACAATCACGATATAGTATTATTTGCTGACGATACCTCTTTAATTTTCAAACTGAAACGGCAGTCAATTAAATATGACGATGTAAATAATGCTCTATCGAAACTAGTACATTGGTTTAACGCCAACAATTTGCTCTTAAACGGCAATAAGACAAAATATATTAAATTTACAATACCTAATGTAAAACATTCGAAAACCAATGTGCTCTTAAATGGGGAGGAGTTGAGTCTTGTGGATACCACTGTTTTTCTCGGTATTACTATTGACGCGAAACTTCAATGGGGCCTCCATATATCTAAATTAGCAAGCAGACTTAGTTCTGCAGCATATGCTGTAAGAAAGATTAGAAGTCTCACAGATGTTGAGACAGCTAGGTTAGTGTATTTTAGTTACTTTCATAGCGTAATGTCTTATGGAATTTTGCTATGGGGTAATGCGACTGATATTGAAGCTATATTTGTTTTGCAAAAGAGAGCCGTACGGGCGATTTATAATCTAAATTGTAAAGAGTCCCTTAGAGAAAACTTTAAAGAAATAAACATATTAACTTTGGCATCGCAATATATTTATGAAAATGTAATGTATATACATAAAAACATAAATAGCTTTAATAAGAATAAGGATGTTCATACCTTAAACACTAGGAACAAACATAAGCTTGTAATGCCACTTACAAGACTCCACAGAATTAGTAATTCATTTGTGGGGCAATGTATACGCTTTTACAACAGAATCCCAGAACATGTTCAAAGTTTGTCAATAAACAAGTTTAAAAGTTTTATTAAAGAAAAACTGTACAAAAAGGGTTATTATAATATCAAGGAATACATGAATGAAAATAACCCCTGGGAATAAGGTGATCGCCACCATGCTGGTTCTATGAAAATTCATTTAAAATTGTATAAACAAAATTATTGTTAAGTGAATTTATGTTTAAAAAAAAAAGTCCCGCTGGGTTTCTTGCTGGTTCTTCCCAGTACAGAGGTATTTACCGAACCAGTGGTAAATAAAATAATGACTTTCAATAAGAATTATGTAATAATCCATATTGAATAAAAATCATTCTATTCTATTCTATTCTATTCTATTCTGACGTTGAGTATATGCATTTTTCGATCATGTTTGTCTCACCCACCAACAAGTTGCCTTCAATCTTTCAAAGGTGGGAACTTTATAGAGATATAATTATTATGTTATTATATAAAACATCATGGAGTACAGACAGTCTGCAGCCCCGCAATGAAGGGACCCAACTTGGGTAAATCTACTTAGGTTGTGAGTCAAACCAAGACACAGGGAGCGCCATTGAGAATAGCGGCCCGCCAAACAACCATCGCAGAGACGCAATGCTGCAGAATGCAACAAGCATCAATACGACTATCGTTGTGCTTACACCATCCCAAGGTCCCTCATACAGTCCCAGCAGACATCACTATCCGTATACCTCCATCGAGCAGAACCACAAGATGCGTCGAATCAGGTGCAGCTCACCCGCAGATTCATCACAAGACGCAATACTGCAAGTAACAGTAAGCATCAATGCAACTATCATACGGATGGCGCCCCCTCACAATACACCGACATGATCCCTATCAACTTTGGTAACAAAATTGATAATGTTGTTAACTAAAAATACCATCAATGTATCATAGTAGCACGGCACTAAGACGTCAGTAGCCAAGACTTTACGTATCATAGCGCTATTGCACTAAGACATGAAGTTGAGTATGCCTGCTGCACTTAAAAGTACTACCAAACACACTCACCCTAATCCGAAAGATAGCCGACATATCATAACGCTATGCGCTAAGACGTCGCCCACAAACGGTAGGGGTGTGCAATGTCCACGGGCAAGTCGTATTGCTGCAACAAACTCGCTTAACACCGACACTAAGATGATATGTATAGGACACATCAGTTAGCGAGTCCAAGTTTACCTCGGTCTCGGAGGTTGCGAAACAACCTACATGCCACTATAATAATCCTTTTCAAGTCCCATTTCTTTCAATATAATGCTTTTACATATTTGAGACTTTCCACATATTTGCTTTGTTTCATAGACCATCCTATTGTATGTCTTATTCATATGGGACTTCAAGTCATAACTCTGCTATCATAATGCTTATGCATCATAGAGACCTTGTATATTAATGCTTTGGTTCGTTAGACCTTACTATGATAAGTCCCTAATATAGGTCTAGTCATTGTGCAACCTTAGTGCTAGCAGTCGGTCAGCCGACCACCCCATATAAGGGAACATTACAAGAACACCTTCATCAACTTCATTCGATCCATTTTTTCTATTATATTACAAATGTTATTTATCTTTATTACTGCAATATAATCGACTTGTATTTATATGATTTAATACATTTTGAATATTTTAAGCAGAATTTTAATAAATTTAGAGATTTTTAGAGACAATTTATGCGTTTACTAATACTATAATATTAAATAATCCAAATGAATATATTTGAACTTTATGCTTATTAGCATTTTAATTGTTTAAAATATAATTTCTATGATATTTTTAAATGTCTTTATAATGAATTTAATTATTGTTTATTAATATTAATTATGAAGCGTCACGATTATACAGCCTCGCAACATGATGCGGTTCACCGTGACACCGCTCATGGTGCGGTGGCCAGCGATTGGTTGCGTGGTTGGAGCGTAGACGGATGTATCGCAGTAGTCTGTTGTTAATTTCACAGCAAATATCTGCGTACGTCAGGTGGTGATTGATCGCATGACGTAATCGCTCTCTACGTGATTGGAGCGCGGTTGCGTCAGCAAGTAGTATAAATAGCAGTAGTTTCGGCTGGTCGTTCACTTAGCGGCCAGTCTCCGCAGAGTCTACTTCACCTGATGCCTCGTGTAGAGGCGAAACACGTGTCGTATTTTCGAGAGTGGTGTGTCGTGCCTAGTGTGGTGGTACTGGGAAGGTAATGCTGGGATTGACGGTGACGGGTATAGTGAGCGCCATTGAGGGAGGGTGGTAGGTCCCTTTAAAACTGGGCAAACACCTCAGTTTCTTTCTTTACGCGGAATTAAGCAAATTAATTTTTAACAACCCCATTATAATGGATTTCCGCAAAGTAACACCTGATTCTATTAATTGCTTTACGGTAGTCAATAAATGTGCAATGTAAGTTTCTCTTCCTTAAATTTGCGTGTCTATGAGTCAAGTATGAGCTGCTCCTTGCAACCCATGTGCGTTCTCCTACACTCTTTTTGTTCTTCTGCCATAATCATGTTAAGCTCTAGGTGTGAATTTATTTTTGCAGTAATAGTAGTGGTTAAAATTTTCAATATTGTAGGTAGACAAGTAATTGGGCGATATTGGGATGGACTATATGTAGTATTACTTTTTGGAATTATATATGTAATCCCTTTTGAAATAAATGGCGGAAGTGGTTGCTTTTGGAGTATAACATTTGTAAAAGTTTTAGCGAGAGCCTTATGGAGTGTATGTAATTTTTTATACCAAAAATTGGGAATGTTGTCTTTCCTGGTGATTTCTAATTATGTAGTTTAGAAGTAGCGATTTTAATGTCATTTTCTGTTATTTCATCAAATATCATTTCCTCTATTGAACCCCATTTAATTTTCTCCTCTTGTATCCAGTCTGCCCTTTCATTGTGAGATACTGTCGTCTCCCATATATTAGACGAAAACTGTTCAAGCTGCTTTTTTGTTACCATTTGTGTATCATTCCAATTATTAGTTATATTTTTATCTTGCTTTAATTGTTTATAGAACAATTTTACTTTCCTTGTAAAAAGTTTATTTTCTTGTTTGAATAGCCTTTGAATATCTTTTAAGTATTTGTGCTTTAAGTGATCATTTTTGTTTGAGAGTGTGTAGGTATTCTTCGGGTGATTTGTTTGTGTTCTTATGAGTTGTATGTGTTTGATAATTTTGAAAGACTTTTTCTGCTGTTTTAGTTACTTTTTTGGACCTATTGCCTTTAATGTATTGAGTAAGTCTACCTATATCTGATCGGAGCTAGTATTTAGTCCTTTTTGCAATCTTATTTGTCATGCTGATTCTAAGTTACGCTTGTGATTTGGCAGTTCATTTTCATCTAAAATTTTTAAACCTAATTCTTTTGTTATAACCATAGCGCTACAATATACAAGGATATGAATGTCAGTTAAAAGCGCATTGTCTGTAGTAAATCGGTTCGGTATATTATTGTTGATTTAATTTAGGTAATTTCGGTCTGCATGTAGGATCCATACCTGAGTACTGGAATATTGTTGTTTTTAATTCTTCATGTAGTTTTGTACTAGCTTCTTCTCCTATAGTAGTTTCTTGTTCCAATGTTGTAAGATCTGTTTCTAAAATTATGTCGTATGCTATTTCTTCCTGAGTGGGAGTATTTGAAGTTTGTGTGGAAGAATGGGTGGTGAGTGTTGTTGGGTCTGTAGTGGATGAATAAGAGTTTTAATCGCATGATTGTGGTTGAGGTAAATCATTTGTCGCAAGTGCTACTAAGTCTGTTGGGTTAGAACAAGAAAGTGTTGTAGCTGTCATTGCGAACCGTATTTGTTTTTTCAATTTTGCGCATGACTTCATTTTTTAATTGTTCTAATTCTTCCTCAGAGAGATTTTTCTGTTTAATTATCATTCGTTTCTGAGAATTTTTGCTCTGTAACATTTACTCCCAGATATTGTTTTGTAAAGGATTCATGCAGGATTTTCATGTAAAAAGTCATATCTTTCTCTAATTTTGTTATAGTGCAATATTATTAATTTTGTTATAATAAATATTTTTACGTGGTAGAGCCATGCTGGAGCTATATTAGTAGTATAGTTTTAGCGCGAATGGGTCGGCTCGACCGGGGAAGGACCACGCTCTCACAGAAAACCAGCGTAAAATAGCAGCTCAACGCTGCTGTGTTTCGTATGGTGAGTGTAGAGAACCGGAGACACTTTTTACTGGAAAAGAGCCATTCCATCTTAGTCCTCACGGGTGACAACGCATCTGCATCTTGAGTCTTTATTGAGGATAAATGTAGATGTCTATGGATGGACTGTGTGCACGTTTGTCACCCTATCTTATAAAAAAAAATTTCACATGATAAACATGTTGATATCTTTTGACCATGTCATGCGTACTCTTGCTTTACCAGCCTTAGTGGACGGTAAAAAGGGATTCAACTCCTGCGTAACATCTATAATTGGTGTAGATCTCTTTGAATGTGGTAAATTATGACTTGTTAAGGATGACGGTGAAGGTATGTACGAAACAGTAGATGAGCTATAAGGTTCTTCTAGTAAAAGTGATGGTGATGAATTGTTAGTCTGTCTGTTTTGTGTCGAGTTGGCTGTAGCATTTTTGGCTAACCGGAGGGAGCCCGCCTATTCAGCTCCTCTCCGCTGACGGATCGTATACTGTCGCACCCAGAGTCAGCTCCAAGTGCACCCCGGCTATCACCCCCAGCCAGCGGCCCTAAATGTTTACTTTTTAATCGAGTCTCCATATTTAATGGGATACCAGTTACGTGTTAGCCGTGCCAGTAAAAATATATCACGTGTTCGCCCTCCTACGTCAATCAAATGGTCGATTCGGACGTACGGTTGGATTTTAGGGGGCTTATTAATAAATATGTCACACGAAAAAGGCATTGAATGTATTTTGATAAACCAGTAATTTATTGAAAAATAAAACTGTGACAAGTTTTAACTATGTAATAACTATAAGAGTTTATTGTCATCTTTACTAAAAAAAAAAAAAAACTATGCGTAGTTAATTTTCATTTATTTTTCAAAACATTAAGCAAATTTTTATTGAAATAATCAAATAAGTAAATTTATATTCTTGTATAATTTTACAACGGTAATATTTTGTAAAAAACTATCTTATTAGTAATTGTTATTTTTATCTTCAATTCAGTAGCATTCAGAGGTGATGAGGTGGCATTATTGTTTTTTTTAAATTATTTTAGCCTTTTAGATTGGGTTCAAAAAGCTTTTGATAGAAGTTCACGTCAGGCATTCAACCTGGAGGCAATTCGTTAATTTTTCTGAAAAAAGTTTTTTATCGCGCTTCTTTTTCTTGAACAAATATCTGTGGTAATTTTAATTCCTCATACAATTCTATAATTTTATATACATGGCTCGGATTTCAACTTGCGAAAATTCGTCGTTGTCGAAATGTCGTCGTAACTAATAGCATTTGCCTTTTAGAATATCCGTGGAAGATTTTGTCAATTCTTTGCAGTTATAAAAATCTGTGATATCATTCTAAAGTCAATTATTTAAACATTAATATGTATGTAAAAGTAAAAAACTAAGCATTGCAACTTGTAACAAACATTTTCACTATGATCATTTCAGGCAAATGAGCCATTGCAGCCTGAATGCTTGATAAATTTTATAGTATGCTTGCTATTCGAGTTTAATCCTTCCTCCTATTGTTGACAGCAATGAAATTATAAAATAAATTTTAAGTGCCGATTTACCACTTGCTCGACGGTGAAGAAACATAACGTGAGAAAATCTGCTGTCTGCGAAATGAAATATTTGATGGGCTTGTGCAGTCCGCCAATAAACTTAAGCAGTGCGGTAGATTGACTACTATAAAATTTCCTGCTATAAACCTCTCGGAAATGAGAAAAGGCCTATTTCAAGCAGTAAAATCTTTTATATACTGTAACTACTTTTAGGCAAACATACTTGTTAGCGACGTGCTCAAAAATCGTTATACAAATTTGTATTAGCTTAAGGTGGCGGGTATGACGGCCCAATCATCTCATATGTTTTAAATATTATATTAAATTTTAAGGTAGAAATCGAACGGTGACGCAGTCAGTCAGCCTTTACTATCGCTCGCGACACACGTACCTTCGCTCTCTCTCATTTGCTTTGTTCGTGTACCTACGTTGTGTAATTTAAAATAAACGGTTTAACGAAATTTTGGTTTTCGAGTTTTCCTACTATTTTATCGCGCCAGTGCACCCTTTACAAAGTGGTCTTCGAACCGGATCTAATGTTCAGCACGCCGCCTGCAAAAATGGTAAAAACTCGAAGCACTACACGCAAGGAGCTCGAGAGCAAAGAGGACGAAAATCAGGAAGTCCAGTTACAAGTGCAGCCTCAGCCAACTGATGGAAATACACAGAAGGATAAACAGACACCGACCGCTAGCCAACTATATGATGTTGCGGGTAGCAGCGTCAAGCGCGAGTACCGCTTGCAACAGCCGCCCGCTTCGCGCACCGGGGCTAAGTCAACGTCCACCTCGTCCTCTCTGATGGCCAGGAGAAAGAAACTGGAACTAGAGATGGCTAAAGAAAAGGCTAAAATTCAAATGGATCTCATCGATAAGCAGTTTCAGGCGGATTTAGCAGACCTTATGGATGAAAAAGAGGAAATATACAGTCCACATAGTGACCCGCACGACGACACCAAGAATAAGAAAGTGGAGCAATGGTTAGAACAAAGCCAGCTCGAGCACGAACCCCCGTTGCACGCTCCAGAGTTCGGTGATCAGCCGGGCAAGCAGTGTCCGCCGGCGGCACCCGTTGCCGGCCCATGTGACGGAACGGTTCATATGCTCGCGAGCGCACTACAGAATCTATCCTCGATCTCTGCAAATAATGGGACAAACAACAACCTGCTTAGTCGCATGTGTACCCCCCGGGACCTACCTAGTTACTCAGGGGACTCGCTGGAATGGCTCCAGTTCAAGCAGGCTTATGACGAGTCTACCGAAGTGTGCGGGTTTAGCCCGAAGGAAAATTTATGGCGTTTAAGGAAGTGTCTTCACGGGCCAGCTAAGGAAGCAGTCTCAGCTCTCATGATAAGCGGTACATCACCCGACGTAGTGATAAAAACTTTAGAGCTACTATACGGTAACGCAGACACCATTCTAAGCAAAATTACTCAGGGCCTGAAGAAACTACCACCTATGTCGAACGAATACAACAAAGACATTGTGTCGTTCTCAGTTAAAGTTCAAAATTTCATCGCAGCTGTGCACGCCGTCGGCCGAGAAGAGTACATGCAAGGAATGCATATTTCAAATATTATTTTATCCAAGATGCCTACCGTACTAATATCAAAATGGTCCGATTATAGTTTTGCTATAATAAAGGAAGGAAAGAAATCACGTTTGAATATATTAGGCGATTTTTTAAATCAAGAAGCTGTGAAAATTTCGACTACAGCGAACATACACGCCACAGAGGCTCGCAGCGTCGGATTTCAGCAGCACTACAAGAGTAAACCTTACAGCAACATCACCAGTCGTCCTCATGCAGTATTAGTGCAATCAACGCACAGTGACATTAAGTGTTTATTTTGCAACGTCGCAAAACATAAATTAACTGAGTGCAAAATGTTTAAAAAAGCGTTGCGCAAAGACAGGTGGCGTCACGTTAAACGCCACGGCGTATGTTACAAGTGCTTAGTGTCGCGCCACGATCGAGAAACGTGTCCCGCGGCCGTCTGCGACAAGGACGGCTGCGGCGAGGCACACCACCGGCTGCTGCACTACGTGCGCGACGCCGGCCGGGAGCCGCGCGACGCCAGCCGGGAGCCGCGCGACGCCAGCCGGGAGCCGCGCCCCGCCCCGCCCGGCGCGGGCGACACCGGCGACACCGGCGACGCGGCCCACAGCGGCCACACTTCCGGAGCCACAGCTGCTACCGTGACACACATTAACTCTGCACACAACGTGTTATTGAAAGTAGTACCTATAAACATACACGGACCTAATGGTGTAATCAGCACGACTGCATTGCTCGACGACGGATCAACAATAACATTGATAACCGGTTCCCTCGCTGCGCGGGCCGGCCTGCGCGGCCGCACTGAGACTATGCGCGTGAGCGGAGCGTGGAGCGGTAGCGATGTTATTGTTGATTCTACTGTTTTGTCTATAAATGTGTCTGATAAAAATAATTGTAATATGTCTACCATTAATGCACGAAGCGTAAACAATTTAAAATTGCCTGAGCAAAATCTTTATTCAATCGATTGTAGTCAGTATGCTCATTTGAAAAATTTGAAACATGATTTAATATTTTGTAATAATAATATTAAACCTGAAGTACTAATCGGCCAGGATAATCATCATTTGTTAGCTCCTATTGAAATGTGTATCGGTAAACGTAATGAGCCGTCCGCTACTCGCACCACCCTAGGCTGGTCCTTACATGGAATAGCGCGCGCACCGCCACACGGCACCCGCGCCTCGCACCCGAGCCCTCTACTGTGCTGCAGCGCGGGGCCCGCCGCGCCCGCCGCCGGTGATGCCGAGGACTTGCTTCGCGAACTTCATGACGAGGTAAGGCGCTCATTCATGCTCGATTCCCTAGGTGTGTGTAGCAAGCCCCGAGAGAACAGCGAAGACGTGCGCGCGCGCGCTCAGGTGGAGCGCTCGGCAACGCTCGTGGCGGGCCGCTGGCACGTCGGGCTTCCGTGGCGCGATGAAGACTGCGTGTTGCCCGATAGCTACGCTAACGCTTGCAACAGGTTCAAAGGAGTAGAAAAAAAGATGGTGGCGAACCCTGACTACGCCAAACGTTACTCTGAACGAGTGGATCACCTTTTACTTAATGATTACGCTAAAGAGTCGACTGATATTCGGCGCACACCGCGAACGTGGTATTTACCACACTTTGGGGTCGATAATCCTAATAAAAAAAAGTTGCGTTTCGTTTTCGATGCAGCAGCGAAAAGTCACGGAAAATGTTTAAATGATTACCTATTGCAAGGTCCCGACTTACTCGCGTCCCTATTCGGCATTATGGTACGTTTTAGAGAGAATAGGGTCGCTGTAGCCGGGGACATTAAAGATATGTTCCTGAGAATTAAAATAAGGGACGAGGATCAAAATTCCCTTAGATTTTTGTGGAGACCTCGCCCCGAACAATCGGTTAAAACTTTTAACATGACTTCGCTCATATTCGGTGCTAATTGTTCCCCATTTATAGCACAGTACGTGAAAAACAGGAACGCGGAACGTTTCGTTTCGTCGCTGCCCGCTGCTGCCGACGCTATCTGCAACCAGCACTACATGGACGACTATCTGGACAGTTTCCCGGACGAAGCCACCGCGACGCAGATGGTAAGAGATATTGTTTACATTCACAAAGAGGGCGGCTTCGAAATATGCAATTGGAATAGTAACAGTGTAGTAGTGTTGGACAGCATACCAAAAGAGACCTTAGGTACAGTGGCGGTAAGTCTCAAAATGGGTCAGCAGTGTGAAGGAGAACGAACGCTCGGTCTTATTTGGTTTCCCGCTAAAGACGAGCTGGGGTTTGATTTATCCTTCAAGCGCATTCCAGAGTACGTAGTGAACGGAGCACAAGTGCCTACTAAAAGGGTTATGCTGCGAGTAATTATGTCTATTTACGATATTTTTGGTTTCTTGTCGCCGTTCACAATACAAGGTAAAATAATGCTTCAAAATCTTTGGCGATCAAACATTGGCTGGGACGACGAGATTCCCAATAGCATTTTTAATAAATGGAAAACCTGGATCGATTTGCTAAAGGAAATGAGTAATGTACGCATTCCTAGGTGCTACCTAAGCCCTCTAGGTGCGAGCGAGACAGGTGATCGCATGGCAACGGACACAGCTGATATTGTAGCAGGTCAGTGCTCCCCCGCGCCCCGCGGCCCGCCTACGCCCGCGCAGCCCGCTACGGCCTCTACGCGACTGACCGGGAGCTACGAAACCGCGCGAGCTACGAGTGCTACGAAGTACAATAACACACAGCTGCATGTTTTTTGCGATGCATCTACTAAAGCGATGTGCGCTGTAGCTTATTGGCGGTGGACGTGCAATGGTAATGTGTTTGTTGCATTTATAGCAAGTAAATGTCGAGTTGCGCCGGTAAAACCACTGACTGTGCCGCGACTAGAGTTGCAAGCAGCGCTTCTAGCGGCGAGACTCGCAGACACCATTGTTAAGGAGCATAAGTTGAGCGTGTTACAGCGATTCTTTTGGAGTGACTCGACCACGGTTTTGCACTGGATTAATAATGACGCGAGAAATTATAAAACATTTGTAGCAAACCGGTTGGGCGAGATTGATGAGGTCACTAGTAGTAAAGAATGGCGATACGTGCCTACTGAATTAAATGTTGCGGATATAGCTACACGCG
Organism: Parnassius mnemosyne; assembly: GCA_963668995.1. Taxonomy (NCBI): domain Eukaryota; kingdom Metazoa; phylum Arthropoda; class Insecta; order Lepidoptera; family Papilionidae; genus Parnassius; species Parnassius mnemosyne. The sequence goes on from CAVLGL010000068.1 coordinate 23,564,514, forward strand.
AAACCTACGACGACGCCATTTTTAAGAGTGTATGGTTGGGGGGCCCTACGTTTCTGCGTGACGATGAGTCATCGTGGCCGCGTCACGTCATTCGTCCTGTCACTGATGTTGAGACAACTGAATGTGTTAACCTGGTAACAAATGTGGTTACTACGGACATCCCTAGTGTCGAGCCTACTCCCGATCCGGAACGGTTTTCTTCGTGGCTGCGGTTGCTCAAAAGTACAGCCGCTGTTCTTAGATTTATATGTAAGTGCAGGAAACGTACCGATGACGATTGCGAATTAATGGAACAGGCTAAACGTTTGCTGTTCCGGCGGGTACAGAGCGAGGCCTTCGGCACGGAAGTGAGCGCAATTAGAGAAGGTAAATGTTTGCCCCGCAACAGTCGTATTCTCAACTTGTCACCTTATTTGGACGAGCACGGCGTCCTTCGTTGCGGCGGACGCATTGGTGCGGCACTTGATGTCTCTTCCGAGACAAAAAACCCGAGTATCCTCGACGGGCGACATCGAGTGACGCGATTGTTGGTAAGACATTTCCACATAAAAGCTGCTCACGGAAACCAGGAGACAGTGGTAAATAACCTAAAGCAAAGGTACTGGATCATTAAAATGAGACCCACTGTTAAACATGTAGCTGCCGGATGTATGATCTGCAGAATAAGGAAGGCGAAACCGGAAATGCCAGTGATGGGCGATTTACCTCCCGCTAGAGTGGCGCATCACCAGCGAGCTTTCACACACTGCGGTGTGGACCTATTTGGACCGATGGAGGTGGTGGTAGGGAGGAGAAGGGAAAAACGGTACGGTGTCATATTTACATGCCTTACAGTTCGGGCTATACACCTGGAGATCGTGCATTCCCTCACTACTGACTCACTAATTATGGCCCTCCGGCGTATGGCTGCCCGCCGAGGGTGGCCACGCTGCCTTTACTCCGATAACGGAACTAACCTACGTGGCGCTGATGCGGAGCTACTGAAGTCGATCCAGGAACTTGACGACGAGACCCTGAAGAACGAGGCTGCTAACAATGGGACGCAATGGTCTTTTATCCCACCGGCAAGCCCCCATTGGGGAGGGGCGTGGGAGCGTTTAATACGTAGCGTTAAGGTATCTCTAGGGGCTATACTCAAAGAGCGTGTCCCCAAAGATGAAGTTCTCGCCACCTTTATGACTGAGGTCGAGAATATAGTCAACAGCCGCCCCCTTACTCACGTGTCTGTAGAACCTGGTAGCAACGAGTCGTTGACGCCAAACCATTTTCTCCTGGGTAAGAGCTCCAACTTACCTGCTGCAGGTGTCTTCGATGACTCTGACTTGTACCTACGAAAACAGTGGCGAAAAGTCAACGCTTAGCTGATATGTATTGGCGCAGATGGGTAACAGAGTACCTACCGGAGCTGATACCTAGAAGGAAGTGGAATGAGGAGCGCGAACCGCTAAAGGTAGGTGATCTCGTGCTGGTCGTGGACCCTGGAGCGCCACGCCACGTGTGGCAGAGGGCGATCGTGGAACAGGTGTTTCCAGGCAAGGACGGCCGGGTCAGGTTGGTTGAAATCAGAACCAAATCAGGGACGCTGAGACGTTCAGCGGCGCGCGTCGCTAGAATTCCTTTGTCTGAGTAGTGCTGAGCCAGCACTGGGGTGGGGTGTGTTAGCGACGTGCTCAAAAATCGTTATACAAATTTGTATTAGCTTAAGGTGGCGGGTATGACGGCCCAATCATCTCATATGTTTTAAATATTATATTAAATTTTAAGGTAGAAATCGAACGGTGACGCAGTCAGTCAGCCTTTACTATCGCTCGCGACACACGTACCTTCGCTCTCTCTCATTTGCTTTGTTCGTGTACCTACGTTGTGTAATTTAAAATAAACGGTTTAACGAAATTTTGGTTTTCGAGTTTTCCTACTATTTTATCGCGCCAGTGCACCCTTTACAATACTATTTTTCACAAGATTGTGATGTAATTGTGTAAATGCCAGCTGAACATTTAATTACCTGAATCTGAACTAATATGCCCATATCCACACAAATGTTGTGGATTTGTTGAATTGATTCTTCAGTGGCTTTATTGGATAAAATGAGAGCAAAAATTATGGGTACCTCTATTACGGGAAATGCTATTTTCATTTCATTCATTTTACCATAATATTTCATAGTAAAGTTATCAAAATTTCGATATCTGGATATAGTTAGGTCCGTTGCGGATAAAAATAAATCTGTACAGGTTGCAATAATATACATAAAAATGTTTTACTAGAATATAAAAGCAACATAGGTATAATTAATTAAATGAAACATTGTATAACAACATACATCTACAATGTACTTATTTAAATTTAGTAGATTATCTATAGCGTACTTAAGACTATAAATTTTAACATGGATTATTAAAAACTTTCTTAATTTTAAAAAACAATGGTTTAGGAAAATTCTGTTGCATGAGTTCTTGTGTGAAGCTTCGCAGCAAACACGCGTCGCTCAAGGCTAATGTGCCAACTTCTGGTAACAGCGTATTTTTTCATCATTTTGTATATCGTCGGCAAATATGAAATAAGATACACCCCTGTAAAACAAGGTTTGTAAGAAGAATATGTTACTTGTTTTAAAGTTACGCCAAAAAAAGAAAAAACGGCCAAGTGCGAGTCGGACTCGCGCACCGAGGGTTCCGAACAAATCCGTAGGTATATAAATTTAAAATTATTAAAAATATTTTTTTATTATATGATGTAACTAAAAATTTATGCTTTTCGCAAATTTTCTTTTATCTGTGCTATAATACTTTGCTTCGTACCAAATATTAGGATTCTGAGTTCACGGGAAGTACCCTGTAGGTTTTGATTCCCTTGCGAATGTCGCAAATTTGCGGCATAAATGGCTGTATGTTATTTCTTTTTTATCATAATTTTACCATTGCCGAATGAAAGTAGAACTGATTTAAATCTACATGCAGTAAAACGATTATATAATAGCCTCACGAATCATCCTTGGTAGGAATCGGTGTTCTTTTGCGAGGATTTGAGTTGTGGTTTATCAAATCTAAAATAGTTTTTTGGATGATCTTGAACATGTTGACATATTGCAGACTTCTCGGAGCGTCGGTGCTTCATATCAGCGATATGTTCTTTCAAGCGGGTGTTTATTGATCTTATTGTTTGTCCTATATAGGGGAAGCCACTTTTACAATCAAGCTTGTATACTCCTGCATCTTGTAGAGGATCGATATTACACTTGATGAATGGTAAGAATTGACTAATCTTCTTGTGGAAGCCTGTTTCGAGACGTAGCGAATCTTGTCTGTGATTCCTATGATGTATGGTAGTACAGCAGGCACACGCTCGACTGTGACTGATTTCACTCAGTCACTGTGACGGAGGCGTGGGACTTGGATCTTGTTGTCTTGCAAAACTTGCTTGGTAAGCTGGAGCTCAGAGGCCAGGTGTTTACTGTCACAGATCCTTTGTGCTCTCTGAAACAAAGATTTTACCATGATAGCTAAATGTAAAGGTGGTGAGATTTACCGTTTAAATATCGGTCAGTGGTTGTAATATCGGTTTTTCTTCCATGTGTAGTATTCGCGTAAATATAAGATATCATTATGTGAACCAGTTCGGACTGCAAATAGCAAATAAAATTCGCCGATTAGAAGATCTCAAGACCAAGCCCGCAAGATGTATAACATCTTAAAAAATTTTGAAGAGATGCAGAGATCTTAATCTCATTCCTACATGTGTCAAAATATAAACAAAGCTGGACATTCGCTGAAGCGCTAAGATCTTAAATCATCAAGTAAAAAGTTGTTACAAACGGTTATTCAGCAAAAACGTACCGATCTACATTCCATAAACAAAACCATAGACAATTTGTCCACTCATTTAATGACAGTTTTAACTAAATTTCATTTTAATAATTGCATCTAAATTTTAAATATACGCGAAACATCTAAACATAATGAATGGCAAATAAACAAATAGAAAAATACAAAAAATAACGAACAAATTAAATGTCAAAGGCCAACGTCAACGTCAGTGCGGAACGCAATCGTTTACTACACACGCGAACAATAAACAACGCACGGTATATAATCTGTAAAAATAAACACTGGACAAACCTACAATAAAAGAACTCTCAAATTTCTCAATAACACCGTGAAAATCCCATAAGAAGAAATTATCTGTAGCGTCGAGCATTGTATGTTTAAAAACAATGTGGGAAAGGAGGATTTCGAGGTCATAAGTCAAGACATTTCGTCCTTGTTATTCATCGCCAAAACTAAATCTCTCCAAAGATGAGTTTAAAGCGTTATATAACTTATGCAACAGACTAGAGCTCACGATGTCAGTCTAGACTTCACGAGCACAGACAAAGAAAATGCTACGGTATAATGGATACATCATCATCATCAACATCATCATCATTACATCCCTTCACAAGTCCACTGCTGAACAAAGGCCTCCCCCAAGGAATGCCACAAAGCACTGTCCTGAGCCACCTGCATCCATCGACTTCCTGCATGTCTCACCAGGTAGTCACTCCATCTAGAGGGGGTCGCCCTACACTTCGCCTACCGATACGAGGCTGCCACTCGAAAACCTTTCTTTCCCATCGGTTGTCGGTTCTTCGAGCTATATGGCCGGCCCACTGCCACTTCAGCTTACTAATCCATTGAGCTATGTCCGTTACTCTGGTTCTACTGCGGATATCCTCATTTCTAAGTTTATCACGCAGAGACACCCCTAGCATAGCCCTCTCCATAGCTTGCTGAGCGACCTTGAGCTTCCTCATACGGCCAGCAGTGAAGGACCACGTCTCAGATCCGTAAGTCATTACTGGCAACACGCACTGTTTGTACAATTTCGTTTTCAGGTTTTGAGGTCTGTCTAACGAGAAGATGTGTCGTAGTTTCCCGAACGCTGCCCAGCCAAATTGAATCCGTCGATTGACCTCTCGGTCGAAGTTGGACTTACCCAGTCGGACTGTTTGTCCAAGGTAAACATACTCGTCAACAACTTCGAGCTTAGTGCTCCCAACAACTACCGGCATAGGTGTGACATGGACGTTAAACATGATTTTTGGTTTGTACATGTTCATCTAAAGACCAATCCGTTGGAGACACTATTGAGGTCATTGAGCATAGTGCTTAGGTCCTCCAGCAATTCTGCCATAAGGACTATATCGTCGGCAAATCGAAGGTGAGTGATGTACTCGCCATTGATGTTAATACCGTATCCTTTCCAGTCCAGTAGCTTGAAAATGTCTTCCAATGCAGCGGTAAAGAGTTTCGGGGATATGACGTCACCCTGTCTTACATCTTTCTGCAGTTGGATAGGTTTCGTAATCTGAATCTGTACTCGGATAGCTATCGTAGCTCTACTGTACAAACACTTCAGCACTTCGATATACAGATATACCTGCAGCACCGCCCAAATTTCGACGGAATCAAAGGCTTTCTCATAGTTCACATACGCAAGGCAAAGTGGCAGATTATACTCCTCTGTCTTCTGTACAATCTGCCGCAGGGTATGTATGTGGTCGATGGTACTAAAGTCTTTTCGGAAACCGGCTTGTTCAGGAGGCTGAAAGTCGTCAAGTCTGCGTGCGAGACGATCGTTATGACTCTCGAAAACAGCACGTTGACGCGGCTCAGAAGGGAAATCAGTCTGTAGTTCTTCAAGAGAGCGTTGTCACCTTTCTTGAAGAACAAGACCACCGCACTTCTGCTCCACGCCTCTGGAGTAGTGCCACCATGGAGGACGGAACTAAAGAGCTTTTGAAGGACTTCAAGTACCGGTTTTCCAACCGCTTTCAAAAGCTCCGCTGTAATTCCATCCTCACCCGGGGACTTGCCGTTTTTAAGGTTTTTTTTTTTTTTTTTTTTTTATAGGAGAGGGGGCAAACGAGCATGCGGCTCACCTGATGGTAAGTGACTACCGCCGCCCATGAACAACCGCAACACCAGGGGAATTGCAGATGCGTTGCCGGCCTTTAAGGTGCTGGAGAGCCATTCTAATATCGCTCAGACTGACGTCCGGGATATCTTCGGAATAGTGTCGGATAAGACTCGCTCTTGAAGCGTTACTCATACTTGCGATGGCTCCAAAGATGACGTGTACAGCTGCCCATAGAACCTCTCAATCTCACTCAAAATCTCAGGTGTCCCGGAAACGATTCTGCCACACTCGGTCTTCAGCTTTGACAGTTGGCTCTTTCTGGCAGACAGATCTCTGGCAAAGATTTTGGAGCCTTGGTTCCAATCGATCGCTTCTTCAATACAAACTGTATTGAAGATGCGCAAGTCCCGCCACATGCATTTGGAGATCTGTCTGTTCAGTTGCCTGTATGCTGTCAAATCTGTTGAAGAATTTAGCTTCATCTTCCGTCTAACAGCCATGAGATTAAGGGTGTGATCGGAGAGTTTTTGTGTTCTTCTGCGGCGGGTCTTGTAGAACTTAGCTCAGACCGCATGGACAGTTTCCACGAGCTTGTCATTCATATCGTCCACTTCATTGCAGTCTTCTAGGCACTGAAAACGGTTTTGTAACTCGAGCTGAAAGGTTTCGGGACTTTGGAACCGAGCACGAGGGGGACGGAGCGTTGACTTCATTAGACGGGACCTTCAACTTAACGTTTAGGTTCAGTGTGCCTCTAACCATTCGGTGATCGCTACCAGTTTTCTTCCTCGCGATCACGGAGACATCACTGAACAGTTGTCGTCTGGTCGTCATAATGAATTCAATCTCATTTTTTGTCGAACCGTCGGGGCTCGACCAGGCCCACTTCCTGTGGGGGCCGCTTCTGGAAGAAAGAGTTCATCATAAAGAGTCCCTCTTTCTCCATGAAGTCGGCCAGCTGCTGGCTCCTTGGGTTCCGTTGCACTATTCCAAATTTCCCTATTTTCAGCTCACCGTTCTCTATTGTGCCTAGTTTTTGCATTGAAGTCTCCTATTAACACCGTATAGTGGGTTTTGGAGGAATGTATGACTCTAGAGATATCTTCATACATTTCCTCCAACTCCTTATCGGAATGTGCCGAGTTTGGTGCGTAAACCTGTATGACCTTCAGCGAATACCGTTTGGTGATTCTGAGTATAAGGTGCGCAACCCTCGTCGACACACTCTCAATCTTTACAACGTTGTTAACGAGAGACTTGTGGACAAGTGATAGAGCAAGTTGCCGGATTCAAGGATTACCGTGTCCTTCCCCTCTCTTCGGACCTCGGATAATCCTATAATATGCCAGCTTAACTTGTCTATCTCTTCTTCCAGCTCCACGATCTTCTCGTTAGTCATCAGGGTGCGTGCGTTGTATGTTTGTAGGTCGAGTCGTCTTAGGTGGCAACCGAACCTCCACCGGAGATTCTTAGCACCCCTTGCCCCGCCGTTACCATGGTTACCACCGTAGCTAGGAATAGCGGGGCCGACGAGGACTGGGGGCCGTCTCTTTGTTGCTCTAATCATTGGGGGTATATATGGATACGTCAGATTATAATTTTAAAATACAACAAATTTTTATCAAAACAGACCCTACAACCAATATGCTTAAAACAATCAGCGATGTAATAAAGAAATACTCCGAAAAATTAAATATCGACGTAGATTCGTTAATACTAACGTATACCAAACCAACGAAGTTGTATGGTTTACCCAAAATACACAAACAGAATGTTGTAATACATCCCATAATGAGCCAAATTGATTTACCAACATATACGTTGGCTCAACACTTAGCACAAATACTGTCACTGAGAGGATACACAAGATTACATACAAAGGATTCATGCTATTATGGTCAGTGAGATACATTGGGTTTATGACAAGTCTAAAAAAAAGTTTTTGTCTGCAGCTGTTGCCTTCGCGTGTTTTACGCAGAATGACTATAAAATCATATTATTTTCTTATTCAAGGATATTTTTTATGCTTAAGAGCACGGCTGAGGTCAATTTATTCATACGAATGTTTGCAAAAATCGTATTTAATTCAAACTTATTTGCATAATTTATAATATTGTTCGGATTTGGATAATGATTATTTATGTTCCTGAGTTTTTCTTTCATTATTACTTACATTTTGTGTATTTCTCATCACGTCCGATGCAGTTTCTTTGTATTTGTTTTGTAAAACCAAAAATATTATCTTAAGTTTTTACACCAGACATAGTCTAGTCTATATTGTCAATTTTTATGATAACAACAAGATATGGAAAAAGATAAATTTTTTTTATTGAAATTAACGTTAGTAAAAAAATTACTTTGCTTACATCCGCTCAATGATTTTTTTTACCAACTTTAATATAATGGATTTCTGCAAAGTTACGCCTGATTCTATTAATTATCTTGTCTTTAATAATAGAAACAAAAACAGAAACAAACTTTTTTTATTCTCACTCTTTTGTTTAATTTACCACTGGTTCGAATAAAAAGCATCTGTCGTAGTAAGAACCGGCAAGCAATCCAGCGGGACTTTTATTTTAAATAAAACAGCATACCGTCATGTATGTTACACATTTAACAACACAAAACAAATTAGAAATAGCTTGGTAGCGATTACTTCTGTTCGCGACGGCCAAATAGCGTTTAAGAAACAAAGTGTGAAAGAATATTGTTTTTATATTAAAAGTGAAATTACCGACAAAACTAAGTAAAGAGTGTATTAATATAGTTTTATAGCATATTTATAACCCTAATATATAGGATGTCGTTTCGATAATAGTTAAGATAAACAACTTTTATTGTATAAAAAAAATCGACCAATCAGAGCGCGTCGTATCATAGAACTTTCTAGAAGTTTTTTAATTATCTGCGTAATCGTTGATCCCGAAAATAATGGATATAATTTTTATGTTCTAAAAGAGTAATAAATATGACACTAAATTAGCAAATACTACAACTAATTAGATTAAGGAAATGAAAGAATATTTTGTATAATTAAACACATTTCCTATTTATAGAAAAATTTAAGAATTAATTTAAGAATTAGTACATACCTAAATATTATGAAAATTTGGTACATTTCGTTTAATAACTTTTTAAAATGTTAATGTATTGAGTAACCTTTATGAAATACTAACTAAAATGCCGATTTGATGATGTATAGTATGTTAGGGTAGGATTTAATCTTGTATATTAAATATTGTAATTTATGCCAATTGTATAGTGACGATTTCCGAAAGGGCTTAGGCACCATAGACCACATACATACCCTTCGGCAAATTGTACAGAGGTCCGAAGAGTACAATTTGCCACTATGTCTGGCGTATGTGGACTATGAAAAAGCCTTTGATTCCGTCGAAATTTGGGCGGTGCTGCAGTCCCTTCAGCGGTGCCAAGTTGACTGTCGGTATATCGAAGTGTGTGAAGTGTTTGTACAGTAGAGCTACGATGGCTATCCGAGTACAGAACCAGAGTACGAAACCTATCCAATTGCAGAGAGGTGTAAGACAGGGTGACGTCATATCCCCGAAACTCTTCACCGCTGCATTGGAAGACGTTTTCAAGCTTCTGGTCTGGAAAGGATACGGTATCAACATCAATGGCGAGTACATCACTCACCTTCGATTTGCCGACGATATAGTCCTTATGGTAGAATTGCTGGAGGACCTAAGCACTATGCTCAATGACCTCAATAGTGTCTCCCAACGGATAGGTCTTAAGATGAACATGGACAAAACAAAGATTATGTTTAATGTCCATGTCACACCTATGCCGGTAGTTGTTGGGAGCACTAAGCTCGAAGTTGTTGACGAGTATGTTTACCTGGGACAAACAGTCCGACTAGGTAAGTCCCACTTCGACCGAGAGGTCAATCGACGGATTCAACTCGGCTGGGCAGCGTTCGGGAAGCTACGACACATTTTCTCGTCAGACATACCTGAAAACCTGAAAACCAAATTGTACAAACAGTGCGTGTTACCAGTGATGACTTACTGGAAGAAGAAGAAGAATCGGACGACTATGATGAAGATGGTCACTCCAAAAGTGAGTACGTCCGATCTTGGCTAAAAATTCCGTAGCCAAACAGAAACCATCTCAAGGCGCAACCACCGGAGGGGAGGCCCCACTTAATAAAACTGCACCAAAGCCAACCTCGGAGGTCGTCATTCTCAGTGAGCCGCAGAAGAAGTTCACAAACCAGGATCCCTATGCAGATGATGTACAAAAGGATCCCATGCCACAGAAGCTCAGCCAGGTACCCACCGTTAATGAAGACAGGGGGCTCCTACCAATTGTATCAGAGCTTTAATACCAGGATTCCTATTCAACAGATGTACCCAAGGATCCCATGCCAAAGAATCCCACCCAGGAACCCATCACAAATGAAGACAGGGGGCTCCGACCGTTTATATCGGAGCTCACATCCGCTATAGCCGCACTCGCTGGCAAACCAAAACCAGAGAGTGAATGAATGACATACACTTTATTGTACACCAAAAAATATATATGAGAAAAAAACATAATTTAATTAAAGGTACAATTGGCAGCCTTATCGCTTAGGAGCGATCTCTACCAGGCAACCATTGCAGAGGATAAATGACCTGTGAGAAAGGGTAAGGGTGTACGTAGGTTGTTGGAAAATACACACGACATATATAATAATTATAAAATCAATAAATACATACATACTATAATAAATAAATACATTTTAAATACTAAAATATATACATACATATACGAGAGCAGAAAAGATTAAACATGTTTTTAACGGTGGTAGAGCCACGCAGCAGTTTTTGCTGTTGCACATATGGGCCGGCTCGAGCCGGGTTGGTACCACGACCTCACAGAATACCGGCGAGAAGTAAAAACTCTGTTTCTGCGTTTCGTCTGGTGAGTGCAGGTGGCCGAAGGCACAGTTCCCCCCCCCCCCCCCCCCCCCCATCAACATGGTAGCGGAATTACACCTTAGACTACCCCAGGAGGGTACCAGCACCCCTGGAGAATCCCTCAGGCTGCCCCGCGTATTCTGGGGGGGGGGGGGGGGCGGCAAAATTCCACTACCATCTCGAGACGGCGAAGCCGGCCTTGCTTTTTCTGACTGAGACTCAGGTTTCCTCTCCGGCTGATATTTCGTATCTCTCCTGCCCGGGGTACAAATTGGAGCACTCCTTTGTGCCTCGGACTGGAGCTTGCGTGTATGTCAGAGAGGACGTCTGTTCTCGACGCCTCGGTAGTCTTGACGGTTCGGACCTGTCCATCCTATGGCTACGCGTAGACAGCGACGACCATCCGCGCGTCTACGGGTACCTCTATAGGTCCCATAGCGGTAATGCCGAAACAGACTCATTGACCACGTCCAAATGGCTACAGATTCTTTGCTACAACAGGTCCCATCCGCAGAGATCGTGATCCTTGGCGATTTTAACGCCCACCGCGCCGAATGGCTCGGTTCACGTTTAACCGATCATGCGGGGAGATCTGTCTATTACTTTGCTTTGGCATATGGTCTGACACAACTGGTTACTTCGCCTAAGCGGATTCCAAATGTGAAGGATCATACACCTTCCCTGTTGGACCTTCTGCTGACCTCTCATCCGGACGGATATCAGGTTTCTGTCGATACCCCTCTCGGCTCTTCGGACCATTGTCTGATCCGGAGTGTGGAGTCACTCACGCTCCCCTCGCGGTTGCGTTCTGCAGGTTGCCGCCGTGTTTGGCATTACAGGTCGGCGGATTGGGACGGAATGCGGTCTTTCTTTGCATCCTACCCATGGGGGCGGGTTTGCTTCTCGCCGTATGATCCCAGCGCTGTTGCTGACTCTGTCACTGATGTGGTGCTACAGGGAATGGAACTATTTATTCCATCATCTGTGGTACCCATCGGCGGCAAATCTCAGCCTTGGTTTGGTCGCTCCTGTAAGACTGCATTACGCAGTAAGCAGGAGTGTTATCAAGCTTGGGCTGCAGCTTCGGCGACTCAGGATGTAAACACCAGCACACTTAAAAAGAAGTATAACTTCGCCTCCAGGTCCTTCAAAAGAGTTATTGCCAAGGCAAAGTCAGAGCACATAGGCAGAATTGGCGAGAAACTAGTTCGCCTTCCTTCGGGATCCCGTGCATTCTGGTCTCTCGCCAAGGCTGTTCAAGGGAATTTCTGTAAGCCATCACTACCATCTCTGCACAGGGAGGATGACTCACTGGCCCAAGACGCAAAAGACAAAGCCGACCTTTTAGGCTCCCTTTTTACGTCCAACTCGACTCTTGATGACGGGGGAAAAACACCGCCGACCATCCCGCGGTGTGAGTGCTCCATGCCGGATGTGCTGTTCTCACAGCGCTCGGTTCGCAAAGCACTCCTCTCCCTGGACATCCAGAAGTCGAGTGGGCCTGACGGAATCCCCCCAATTGTACTGAGGACGTGTGTTCCGGATTTGGCACTGGTCCTAACGCGTCTTTTCCGGTACTCCTACTCCCAAGGCGTAGTCCCGAATTTATGAAAGACAGCTTTTGTCCACCCGATCCCTAAAAAAGGCGACCGCCCAGACCCGTCCAACTATAGGCCTATCGCGATCACCCCCTTGTTCTCCAAAATATTGGAATCAATTATTAACTGCCAGCTCATGCGGTACCTTGAGGATCACCAGCTGATTAGTGACCGCCAATACAGTTTTTGTCGGGGTCGATCAGCTGGTGATCTTCTGGTCTACCTGACCCATAAATGGGCGGAGGCAGTAGAGTCCAAGGGGGAGGCATTGGCCGTTAGCTTGGACATTGCGAAGGCCTTCGATCGGGTTTGGCACAAAGCGCTTCTTTCGAAGCTCCCATCCTATGGGCTTCCCGAGAAATTGTGCGATTGGATCACCAGCTTCCTTGCAGATTGGAGCATCAAGGTGGTTGTAGACGGCGCATGCTCCAACTACAAGCCTATTAACGCGGGTGTTCCACAAGGCTGTGTGCTATCACCAACGCTGTTTCTTCTGCATATTGTAACGAACCCCCCCCCCCATCTTTTTTCTTTTCTACTATATCCCACTTATACTTGTATTTCTTTAGAATCTATATCTGTATGATATATAAATACATCTAATTTACGTGACCAGTATAACTTGATCTTTCTAAAGGTTTAAATATAGGCCGTTTAATAAATTTATGGCGTGATCGTCTTAGTTAGGACCCTTTTTTACGTTGTGTTTGTATAGTAACTTAGTTCTTTTAGGTGTATCTTGGAAGAATGAATATTCACGAGAGCAATCGAAAGCTGTTGGTAGAGTCTTATAAGCTAAAGAACCCCGTTCACGAAGACAGAGCTCAAAAAGGTTAAGAACAATAAATTGTCCCTATTCCACTTGTATCTGGTTCACAACAGTCAATTCCTTATTAATTAATCCCTTCCCGCTTGGAAAAGGCTCACAATATTTATATCAAATACCAGCTACAAGGGCTTCGCTCTCCCACATTTTAAAAAAAATGTGGAGGAGGTACACGGCCCCACACACGCCGCGCACGGTGAGCGCCAACCATTTTAATGCGCTCCCCCCGAAGGGTACGCAAAGTTGGGAACTGGACCGTAGTCCACAGCAAAATAACTGGCGAACCAGTAAAAGAGGACTTGGCCCCTTGATAGTGCGTAAGCACAAACATCGACCGAAGTCGCGCATGTCAATGCGTGTAAACGCCATACAGAATACGATCAAATCCAGCCACAGTGAAATGTACGTCACACGGGTTAGGCAACAATAGGCACACTGACCATAAAAAGCCTTCCGTGAGCGCCACCACCTGCCAGACCGCCGTTCCTGCAGACGTGATGTAAGTGTAAGGCATCACCACCAATTGCATGGTCAGCACGGTCAATTGGCCGCAGAGCGTGTCATGAGTCTACCGCTCACCTCAAGGAAATGGGGTCCCACGTTGCGCGGCTTTCGGCCGCAGCCTTGAGAGCCTCCTCAGATTCTCCCTCCAGCTACCACCCGCATGAGGTCAACACATATGCTCCACCAACCAATACAATGGCAGATATAGCCAATAGGCAGTTATAAGATAATATTAATAATTCGCCATCAGAAAGGGTTTGTGTCACTGACGTTGAGTATATGCATTTTTCGATCATGTTTGTCTCACCCACCAACAAGTTGCCTTCAATCTCTCAAAGGTGGGAACTTTATAGAGATATATTATTAAGTTGTTATATAAAACATCATGGAGGGCAGACAGTCTGCAGCCCCGCAATGAAGGGACCCGACTTGGGCAAAGCTACTTAGGTTGTGAGTCAAACCAAGACGCAGAGAGCGCCATTGAGAATAGCGACCCGCCAAACAACCATCGTAGAGACGCAATGCTACAGAATGCAACAAGCATCAATACGACTATCGTCGGGCTTACACCATCCCAAGGTCCCCCATACAGTCCCAGCAGACATCACCACCCGCATACCTCCATCGACCAGAACCACAAGATGCATCGAATCAGGTGCAGCACACCCGCAGATCCATCACAAGACACAATACTGCAAGTAGCAGTAAGCATCAATGCAACTATCATACGGATGGCGCCCCCTCACAACACACCCACATGATCCCTATCGACTTTGGTAACAAAATTTGATAATGTTGTTAACTAAAAATACCACCAACGTATCATAGTAGCACGGTACTAAGACGTCAGTAGCCAATACTCCACGTATCATAGCGCTATTGCACTAAGACATGAAGTTGAGTATGCTTGCTGCACTTAAAAGTACTACCAAACACACTCACCCTAATCCGAAAGATAGCCGACGTATCATAACGCTATGCGCTAAGACGCCGCCCACAACCGGTAGGGGTGTGCGATGTCCACGGGCAAGTCGTATTGCTACAACAAACCCGCTTACCACCGGCACTAAGATGATATGTCTAGGACACATCGGTTAGTGAGTCCAAGTTTACCTCAGTCTCAGAGGCTGCGAAGCAACCTACACGCCACTATAATAATCCTTTTTAAGTCCCATTTCTTTCAATATAATGCTTTTACATATTTGAGACCTTCCACATATTTGCTTTATTTCATAGACCATACTACTGTATGTCTTATTCATATGGGACTTCAAGTCATAACTCTGCTATCATAATGCTTATGCATCATAGAGACCTTCTATATTAATGCTTTGGTTCGTCAGACCTTACTATGTTAAGTCCCTAATATAGGACTAGTCATTGTGCAACCTTAGTACTAGCAGTCGGTCAGCCGACCACCCCATATATATGTACAACCTTGGGTATGTGTCTCCGACAACGCCCCAATATAAGGGAACATTACAAGAACACGTTCATTAACTTAGAAATTTTCCAATTATTACACGAACACCTTCATCAACTTAGAAAATTTTAATCCATTTTTTCTATTATATTTCAAATGTTATTTATCTTTGTTATTGCAATATAATCGCCTTGTATTTATATGATTTGATACATTTTGAACATTTTAAGCAGGTTTTTAATAAATTTAGAGATTTTTAGAGACATTTTATGCGTTTACTAATATATATAATATTCAATATTCCAAATGGATATTTTTGAACTCTATGCTTATTATTTGCATTTTATTGTTTAAATTATAATTTCTATGACATTTTTAAATGTCTGTATAATGAATTTAATTATTATTTATTAATAATAATTATGAGGCGTCACAATATCAATGATATGTTGCTAACTGGTAACATTCATTGCTATGCGGGTGACAGCACTGGTGATGCTTTATACACCGGCCGTGCCAATATTTCTCGGGAAAACGTCGCCGAGTACCGGAACAAACTTTTGTCTGAAGTCGAGGGGCTCGACCAGGTCCACTTCCTGTGGGGCCGCTTCTGGAAGAAAGAGTTCATCATAAAGAGTCCCTCTTTCTCCATGAAGTCGGCCAGCTGCTGGCCCCTTGGGTTCCGTTGCCCTATTCCAAATTTCCCTACTTTCAACTCACCGTTCTCTCTTGTGCCTAGTTTTGCATTGAAGTCTTCCATTAACCGGAACAAACTTGTGTCTGAGGTCTAGTCTTTGCTGAACATATTCTCGGATTGGGGGCGACTAAATCTAGTCCAGTTTAATCCTCAGAAGACACAAGTTTGCGCGTTTACCGCTAAAAAGAACCCCTTTGTCGTATTTCCTCAGTTTTAAGGCACTCCCCTTCTTGCCTCAGCCAGTATCAGAATCCTCGGAGTCGACATATCGAGTGACGGGCAGTTTTGTGGTCACTTGGAAGAGAAGGCCAAATTGGCCTCTAAAATGCTTGGCGTGCTCAGCAGAGCGGGACAGTATTTCATGCCGGCACACCGCCTGCAACTCTACAAGGCGCAGGTTCGGCCTCACATGGAATACTGTTCCCATCTTTGGGCAGGGGCTCCCCAGTGCCAGCTCCTTCCACTTGACCGCATCCAGCGCAGAGCGGCTCGAATCGTCGACGACCGAGTCCTTTCCGATCGGCTCGATTCATTGGCACTGCGAGCTACGGCCAGAGTGCTACAATTTATAACACTCTGCCGTAAGACCACAGATAGAACCTTCCACAAAAGAACTAGAAGGAATAAAGAGGAAGATCCCGACTGGAGGAAATTGACAACTAACCCGCGACACCACGCGCAGCATGCCAGTCGAAAGAAAAATACAGATGTCAAAAAATATATCACACTCGAGGTTGAATTCATCAGAGAGGCCAAAAAGCTCCTAATACGTGTCATCCAAGAAACCTGCTTGAAACAAGAGATATCCGATCTCTGTAACGAGAAAAAGGTCGCCCATAATAGCCGCCTACGACCGCTCCAAATTGAATTGAAAGACGGGATCATCGCTCTACGAAGTCGCATAGCCGCCGTGAAGGGAGTCACAGAAGACATGAAGGGGCCAGCTATATTGGATGGTGATCATTACATCACGCAACTTTACATCGACTGGATGCACCATTGCGAAACTGAACCTACCATCAACGAGGTTCGACAGCACTACTGGGTGATCCGACTTCGATCCACTACAAAAAAGATAGTGAGCCAATGCATAAAGTGCCGCATTAGAAAATCGCAACCATCAGCGCTAGCCACCGGTGATCATCGCAGTACACGTCTCGCTCATCACCAGAGACCGTGCACCTTCACCGGTCTGGGCTACTTTGGGCTACCGGAATTTCAAAACTGGCGGGAGGCCCATGGACGAGGTCCCAATCTCCAGTTGGGCGATCCAGTCCTCATAGCTGACGGCCAGTTACCTCGTAACACCTGTCCACGAGGGAGGGTGGAATCAGTTTACCCCGGTGCGGACGGACAGATCCGCACTGTGGAGGTATGCACCGCAAACGGCCTAATTAAAAGGCCAACCAGGAAACTCATGCCACTGCCGAAGTAGAAGCAATGTCGCTCACCGGAATGGATGCAGCGTCGCTGTGAGAAGATCGTCGCGACGCTGCACGGCGGGAGAGATGTTCGCGACGGCCAAGTAGCGTTTAAGAAACAAAGTGATGAAAGAATATTCTTTTTAAAAAAGTGAAATAACCAACAAAACTAAGTAAATGGTGTATTAATATAGTTTTTCAGCATATTTATAACCATAATATATGTTGTATAGGATGTCGTTTCGATAATAGTTAAGATAAACAATTTTTATTGTATAAAGAAAAATCGACCAATCAGAGCGCGTCGTATCGTAGAACTTTCTAGAAGTTTTTTAATTAACTGCGTAATAGTTGATCCCGAAAATAATGGGAATAATTTTTATGTTCTAAAAGAGTTATAAATATGACATTAAATTAGCATACGGTTTATAGGTTAAGGAAATGAAAGAATATTTTGTATAATTAAACACATTTCCTATTTATAGAAAAATTTAAGAATTAATGTACCCAAATATTATGAAAATTTGGGACATTTCGTTTAATAACTTTTTAAAATGTTAATGTATTGAGTAACCTTTATGATATACTAATAAAGGACTAAAATGCCGATTTGATGATGTATAGCATGTTAGTGTAGGATTTAATCTTTTATAGAAAATATTGTAATTTATGCCAATTGTATAGTGAAAATGTTTATTTATTTTATTTTATTTATACTTTTTATTGCACACAAAAGACTACACAACACAGAAAAATTAAATTTATAAACGAATGTACTATTAGGTGGCCTTATAGCTAAACAGCGATCTCTTCCAGGAAAACCTTGGTGAAGGAGGTAATTTTCATTTAAATATATAGAAGTTTGCATAAATAGTAGATGAACAAGCATATATTAAAAGTATATGGTATATACAATGTATAGGAAAATGTAATAATATTATATATACATATACACATAAATATATACATACACACATACATATACACATATACATACATAGAATACATACACTTTTATAAATATTTCTGTAATACATTATATCTATGTCATATATATAAACCTTATCAAGAAAAGTAGATATGACAATAAAATATATTAAGTAGAACACATATTTAAATAATAATCTTTAACCACATTTTTGAAAGACTCTATGCTTTGGGCTTTGAAATGTTATGCAATAAAGAGGCAAAAAGGACAATAGCAAGCGGCTCACTATAAAGTATAGCTCAAGTCTACCTTAGAGGTTCCGGACCCAGTAACGTTGTAGTGTGAAAAGCTACCAGTAAGAAACGGTAGTAACCAGTAGTAGCTGAAGTGATTAGTAGCAGTATATAGTGAGTAGTGAAAGTGTTAGCTAGCCGATAAAAGTGGTGACTGATATTCGCAGTTACATAATATGGTGAAAGTGTTAGCTAGCAGAAAAAAGTGGTAACTGATATTCGCAGTTACATATAGTGAAAGTGTTAGCTAGCCGAAAAAAGTGGTAATTGATATTCGCAGTCACATATAGTGAAAGTGTAAGCTAGCCGAAAAAAGTGGTACATTAAATTTTTATAAATGTATTGACAGGCCAAAGTTAATATATTCATTTCCTTAAATTATTGTCTGAGCGACTCTTTAGATTTTAAATCATAGATTGCTCTTATCCCGTAAAACAAATAAAATTTCTTCTGTAAAACAAATATAATATCAGTGTCGTTCGCGTGTCCCCGTAGCAAAATACCGAAGGAAATTCTGCTATGGGAATAACTACAGTAAACTAGTTTAGCTGTATCAATACTGGTAACATTTCTAGTCTTTTTTACAGCATATCTGCAGAACTATGTCTGCTTGCTAGGTTTGGTATATTAGGGCATCACTAAAGCTTTGCATATCGTGTGATTTCAAGAAAAATTGTTACATCGACAAGACTCAGCTCCTCCCCGCTTAAAATTATATTCGTATTTAGATGTATGATATTTGGATTCATAAATTTCATACATTCAGTTTTAGTGGCATTTAAATGCAAATTATTAACGTTAATCCAATTTACTCATTTAGATATAGCATTATTTACTTCTTCATATTTTGGTAATTGTCGTTTTAATTTGAACGTTAATGAAGTATAACTGTCAAGTAATACTATATCATGGTTATTTACAACTATGTAAGGTAAGTCATTAAGATATACAAGAAAGAGTAAGGGGCCAAGAATCGTGCCTTGAGGCACGTTTATTTGTACTATCGACTCGGAAAAATTCATACTATTAATGACATTTTTTTATTGTTCTGTTATTTAAATATAGTCATCAGTATTTCGGCATACATCCACATTTTAACATATTCTGAAGTTCTGAACATACAGTAGTGTTATCGTGTGCTACACAGGCGGGGCCATGCAGGGCAACCACGTGCACCATTTTTTCAGTGCGTGACAATTACTTTGCGTGTATAATATTTTGTTTAGTTATTTTCAATTTGAGGGCTCCTTGGCTTAGCATTGAGTTACAGCACTAAGGGCCGCGGTTTTGAATCGACACGATACAAGTATTTGTATGGCCTACTTTTCCTACTTTTTCCTAATCTGGATGTATTTCCTTGTGTGATTTTTCTTATGCTGCCTCCACGATACAGTAGAAAATTCTAATATGGGGGTAACTTTTTTCAAATGATAAAGAAAAAAAGAATTGAGGAACTTATGATATTATTGAGCTATGCTTAACTTGAATTTACATTTTGTGTGACACGGACCCTACAAAAGACCTTTGATTTGTCCATATTCACCTTAAATCCTATTCTCTGCTCTTGAATCAATAAGCCTGAGAGCTTCCTCATAGCCGGTGTAAAGCAGTTACTCTCTGTACGTGACAGAGGCAAAGCTTCATACAACCGCGCTGTGATAGTTACACAACTGCAAGCTTGAGGCGCGTGTGTGCGTGAGCACTGACGGGACGTCACGTACACAGGTATAAAACTTTAACCGGCACGGCCAGTGCTCAAACTCAGGGTGATGTAAAGAATAAGTGTTTAATTTTTTTTAAAGAATTATTCGAGTCAAATGAAATTTAAAAAGTGTACATAAAATGGTTTATTGTACTGTTTGTATGAATAATAAAAGAACACATAATATACTTTTTTAATTATCCCAAAGACTCCATTAGATAAGTGGGAACTTCACTATAATTTATTATTTTTAATGTGATAGATAGATATCTCATACATATACCTCAACATTGAAAGAAAACGTAGTACCTACCTTTCCTTTTAAACCTTTTTGATTATAAAAAATCCAACAATATAGTATTAACTTTGCTAAAAAAAAGTACTGTAATGTATTTATTTGGAAATGCTTTTCCAACACTCAACTTGCCGAAAAATGACGGAGCTTGTTCGAGTTCTAGCCAATGTCATGATGAGAATGTATCTGAAATATATGTATGAACTGCTTGAGCAAAACTTGCGAATATTTTGATCTTAAAAGAAACATTGTGAATATTGGTAATAAAATATTAAAGTGTGTGAAATTTGTAATAAAATTTTCATCAGCAATTTTTCCGGACCGATACGACTTAGGGACCTTCAAGAAAAGAGCGTACTCCTTTTTAAAAGGCCGGCAACGCATCTGCGATTCCCCTGGTATTGCAGTTGTTCATGGGCGGCGGTAGTCACTTACCATCAGGTGAGCCGCATGCTCGTTTGCCCCCTCTCCTATAAAAAATAAATAAATTTGTTTATTTATTATGAAATGTGAGTGTTTTCCAATAGATTACTAAAAAAATCACATTAGATTTAGAATTTACCATTTAATTAAAATGCACAACAAACTGTTAAAGAACAAAAATTATTAAAATAAAATATTTAGAATAAGTAGTATGTAAAAAAATATTATATCTTAAATATATAATAAAAGCTAGTAAACGTTTTGTTTATTGAATTTTATCTTCCTGTGCCAGCCCAACCAAAGAAGGTAAAAATTTTGACAGTTCCTTAGAAGCTTTGCTCCTGTACGGTTTCTTTACTCATGTAGTTGTATGAAGCTTTGCCTCTGTACGGCACGGTTTCTTTACTCATGTGCTAGAACCTAGAACTATATATATGAAATTCATAACTCCAAATGTCAAACATTTTAATATTAATGTAATTTTAAACGGGGAGAAGCTGGGTCTTGTCGACCACCATTTTCTTGGAATTATACTAGATGGGAAGCTTCAATGGGGCCCCAATATATCAAAACTAGCAAGCACACTTAGTTCTGCAGCATGTGCTTTAAAAAGATTAGAAACCACCAGTTTACCAGTGTTGAAACTAGACTAATTAAGTTAACTTTAGCTATTTCCATAGCATAACTTCGTACGGTATTTTGCTATGGGGACACGCGACTGACACTGAGGGCCACAAGAGCAATCTATGATTTAAAACCTAAAGAGTCGTCCAGACAAAAAATTAAGGAAATGAATGAAAGTATGTACACAATAATAAAAATAGTTTTACAAAAATAAGTGATATTCATTCTTTAAATACTAGGAACAAACACAAGCTAGTAGTACCAGTTACTCGAATCCACCGAGTCAGTAATTCATTCTTGGGGCAACGTATAAGCTTTTACAACAAAATCCCAGAAAACATACAAAATTTTACCTCTTCAAAGTTAAAAAAAACTTTATCAAACAAAGTTTGTATAAAAAGGGTTAAAATAATAATAATAATAAACTCGTCACCTGAACTCAAATCAGGTGATGTCGCGCGCTCCTCATTGACGCGGTCATTGGCAAGGTGGTTAAACGCAACCGTCGGAACCTCTCCGCCGCCTGGATAGACTACAAAAAGGCATTCGACTCGGTGCCTCATACATGGCTGAAGAGGGTCCTCGAGCTGTACAAGGTTGACTGTACAGTTCGAGACTTCCTCGGGCAGTGTATGGGGCAGTGGAGTACGATCCTTTGTCATCTAGGCGACCGGATGACAGCTGCGGAGAACCACATAAGGATAAGAAGGGGTATCTTCCAAGGCGATTGTCTGAGTCCAATCTGGTTCTGCCTCTCTCTGAACCCTCTTAGTACCTTACTGGAGGGTTCCGGGAGGGGATTTCAGCTTCGGAGAGGAGGTACAAATGTGACCCACCTTTTCTATATGGATGATCTCAAGTTATTCGCCTCCAGTCGCTCTCATCTTATGGAATTGCTAAACATCACTTGTGATTTTAGCAATTCTATTAGAATGGAGCTGGGGACGGATAAGTGTGCGGTCCTCCATGTCGAAAGGGGTAGGGTTGCTAACTCTGAGGGCATAGACTTATCTATGCCCATCAACATAAAGACCCTATCCGAGGCTGAAACATACCGATACCTGGGTATGTCACAGAACATAGGTATCGATGAGGCGGACATGAAACGGTCAGTTTGCGGTGTGTTTTATGCACGCTTGACAAAAGTGCTCAACAGTCTTTTGTCGGGCGTTAATAAGACACATGCATATAACGGTTGGATCATGCCTGTTCTCATGTATACCTTTGGCATGCTCAGGTGGACTCAGACCGAACTGAACGCTCTGGACAGAAAAGTCGCACTATAATGACGTCCCACAGGATGCATCATCCGAGATCATCAGTAATGAGGCTGTACTTGCCGCGGAAGCATGGTGGGCGCGGCTTTTTAAGCGCGCTTACCATGCATAATCGCGAAGTGTGCAGCCTCCGTAATTACTTTCTGACGAGAGCGGATGATCCATTCTATAGGGACGTTATTTCTTGTGATAAAGGACTTACCCCTCTATCCTTAGCCAACGAGCAATGGCAAGACCCGGCAGTACAGAGCATTTCCGACCGGGAGACCGTATGGAAGGAGAAGGAGCTCCACGGGAGGTTCTACAAGGCTCTACATGAGCCTTGCGTAGACACAGTCGCCTCCCTCCACTGGCTACGTTTCGGTGACCTCTTTGGGGAAACCGAGGGTTTTGTCTGTGCGATACAGGATCAGGTTATTAAGACCAACAATTATCGTAAATACATCCTAAAGGATGGCGCCGTCGACATCTGTCGAGCTTGTCGCCATCCCGGTGAGTCACTTAGGCATGTCATCTCCGGTTGTTCGGCGCTTTCTAACTCTGAGTATTTGCACAGACACAACCTAGTAGCCAGGATTCTACACCAGGAGCTCGCTCTGAAATACGGTCTCGTGGATCGGAAACTGCCATATTATAATTACTTGCCGGAAGCCGTGCTCGAAAATGACCGCGCCAGGCTCTACTAGGACAGGGCCATCATCACGGACAGGACTATTCTTGCGAATAAGCCTGATATTGTGCTGATGGACCGGGCACAGTCAAGGATATTTTTGGTCGACATTACCATTCCTTATGACGAGAACCTCGTGAAAGCCGAAACAGATAAGTTGACAAAATATCTGGACCTGGCTCACGAGGTGACCGACATGTGGGGTGGTCTGCCGGCCGAAATTATTCCTGTGGTCGTCTCTGCGAACGGGTTAATCCCAGTCAGCCTCTCGGGTCATCTGAGGTGACTGGGACTCCGTGACGGATCGCTCCAAGTTCAAATGCAGAAGGCGGTGCTCCTCGATACCGCCCGCATCGTCCGCCGGTTTCTTTCCCTTTCCCCCTAACCCTCGGCTGTTTGGTCTCCCCTGCCGAGGGCTTCCATCTGGTTGGGTTTTTATATATTTATGTAATTTTTATGTATTTATTTTATTTTATTGATATTTATGTAAGTTTATCATTTTCATTTACAATTATATATTTATACAGCCCAACCAGATGAGAAAACTATACAAATACCCCATATAAATAATTTATTGCTTTAAAAGAAGTAGTAAGTTGTTACAATATTGTTGGGTACTCTCTTTTAGGTAAATAGATACCTGTAGTAGAGGGACCCGCTCTTCCGTAGTACAATTATATCATTACATTAAATTATAATTAAAATTAAAAATAAAAAAAATTCTGATTGACAGAACCACAGTCGGTCTGTCGCATCCGAAGCTGGAAGCTTAAGGAAGTGGATACTAGGGACAAATTTCATGCGAGGGTAGCCGAAAAGCTTGACACCATCGATGACAGAAAAGAATGTGGGGAAAGAACATGGCAGAACCTTAGCGATGGAATGGTAAGTGCAGCGGAAGAAGTGTGTGGAACGATAAAAAGAGGTAGTAGTAAAAGAAGAGATGCATGGTGGAATAATGAAGTGAAAGAGGCTGTAAAGAAGAAGAAGAAAGCATGGTTAGACTATTTGGCCTCTAGTAATGATAAGGATATGAGAGAGAAGAAGAAAGAAAGATATAAGCTGCAGAAAGTTCATATGAAAACATTGATTGAGGAAGTGCGTGAAAGGTGTAGAATGGAAGCGGACGAAAGTTTCTCGCACAACTTTAAGGAGAACTCCAAACTCTTCTGGAAAGAGGTTGGAAGGGCCCGAAGTGGTGCGACGGGCTTAAGAATGAACAAAGTGCTTTCGAGAACCAATGACGTACTCTCAAAAAAAATCGGACGTCATGCAGCGATGGAGCGAATTTTATAGAGAAATGTATGCGTGTGATGATCTTAGTGAGGGATCTGGGGGTGACGCCTTGACTGGTACGCCAGACCCGGACCTCGATAACACTGAGGTCATCAGTATGAAAGAGATTGAACGTGCGATTCGAAGTTTGAAATGTGGTAAGGCTGCGAGACTAGACAGAGTTACTGCTGAAATGGTCAAGTATGGTGGGCCTCGCGTCTGGGACAGCTTTCATCTGCTGTGCAATTTGTGCTGGCGGACGGGGGATGTCCCGGATGATTGGCGATCCGCAGTCATTGTGCCTTTATATAAAGGTAAAGGTTCACATTTTGACTGCGGGTGCTATCGGGCGATCAGCTTGACCAGTTTAGCAAGTAAAGTTTACTCGAAGGGTCTGACACGTAGGATGCAAGAGAAATCGGAAAGATTTCTATGGGAGGCACAATGCGGATTTAAACCTGGAAGAGGATGCACGGATCAAATGTTTTCTCTCCGTATGATCACGGAGAAGCTTCTGGCTGCTAACCAGAAGATTTTCTGTGCTTTTGTAGATCTTGAGAAAGCATTTGATAAGGTTGTAAGGAAGAAAATGTGGGAACTGTTGCCGGGGTATGGTGTGGATGGTAGACTGCTAAGGGCTGTGCAATCACTTTACTGTGACTGTAAAGCCTGTGTGCGGGTAGGGCATGACCTGTCACCCATGTTTAGCGTCCAAACGGGTGTAAAACAGGGTTGTGTCATGTCTTCCTGGCTGTTCATACTGTATCTCGACAGCTGTTTACAGAAGCTGAAAGATAGCCGTTTGGGTGTGAAATTGGGTGACATTAAAGTAAATTGTCTGCTGTATGCTGATGACGCAGTGCTTATTGCACCATCAGAGGCAGAACTGCAGTCATTAATCACGTGTATGAAAGAGGAATGTGAAATTAAAGGTCTCCGTTTGAATGCTAATAAAACTAAGGTTTTGGTATTTGAAAGGGACGAAGAGAGAACGAAGTGTGAAATATGGGTAAATCAGAAATGTCTAGAACAGGTAAATAATATTGTATACTTGGGGAGTGCTTTCAGCCGGGATGGAAGATGTAATTTAGATGTGAACAGGCGTGTCGCTACCGGGAACGAAAAGTCAATGGTGCCCTGACTGCGTTAGTCAAAAGGCAAGGCGTAGTGAAGAGTGCAAGCCTTGCAATACGTAACGCAGTGTTGGTACCGACTTTGTTATATGAAACCTGGGTATGCCAGAAGAAGCATAAAAGTAAGTTGAATGCAGTGGAGATGCGATCTCTTCGTAAAATGTGCGGCGTTACCATGGCCGACCGAAAGAGAAACGAAGAGATTCGTAATATGGCAGGTTTGAAAGATGACTTTATCATAAAAATTGATAAGGGCGTGCTTCGATGATTTGGGCACGTTGAGCAAATGAGTGAAGACCGAATGGTGAAGAAAATATATAGCGCGAAAGTAAATATTAAAAGGAGTCGAGGTAGACCGAGACTAACTTTCGAAGACCATGTGAGCAAATTGCTCGAAGAGGGGAGGGTCAAGAGTACTCGGATACCTAGACGTGCATGTATGAAGAAGATAATGAATCTGAAAGAAGCGAAAGAGGTATGTAAGGATCGTGACACTTGGCGATCTGTTCTCTCTGGCTATCCCGTCAGGAATTGTGCGTGAAGATAAGTAAAAAAAATTTAACACAATTCAAAACATGCAGTAAGGTATAATTAATAATATTTGTGTAATTGTGTGCAAGAATGTTTGTGTGTGTGTGTGAGTGAGTGAATGAGTGAGTG
The DNA here is from genome assembly GCA_963668995.1 of Parnassius mnemosyne. Taxonomy (NCBI): domain Eukaryota; kingdom Metazoa; phylum Arthropoda; class Insecta; order Lepidoptera; family Papilionidae; genus Parnassius; species Parnassius mnemosyne. The sequence continues at coordinate 23,591,086 of CAVLGL010000068.1, forward strand.
AGTGAGTGAGTGAGCAATTCATAAGTAAGTTTTCTTTACCAGTCTGCTACGGTTTTTTACAGTCATGGTAATTCATAGGATAAATATTGATTTTTTGGTTTATTTTATTATAATAAGTAAATTGAAAGTCTTGTACACTGTCTTGATGCAAACGTAGTCTTAAATGAATCTTCGTAGGGTACTATATATTTTCATTAAGTTTTTTTCATTCATTTTTATTAAGTAAGGACTTTGTGGAGACATGTCGTAGTGACTTAAATATCCAAATAAGTTTCCTGAGCCGAGTTGCCATTAATTCTAGGTGTGAATACCAAGACAGTCTTTGGTCAACCATTACTCCTAGATACTTTATATTTGAGACTTTATTTATTTGAGAGCAGTTACAACTAGAGCTTTGGACGACAGAGCATTCGCGAATTTTAATTTGAAAATAAGGTGTAGGTTGAGTACTGTTGTACATGGTAAAGCAAATATATTTAGTTTTGGATATATTCAAAGTGAGTAGATTTTGATTGAGCCAATTCACCATCCTAGCAAGACATAATTCTGCTGTTTTCCTTACAGAGTCCCATGTATCTCCTGTAAATACAATAGCTGTGTCATCTGCATAGGAAAAAATCTGCCCATTATAAAGTTTCATATTACACAGTTCATTAATGTATATTAAAAACAGAGTTGGGCCCATCACACTTCTTTGGGGGACTCCATAGTTGACAGTTACAGTTTTACTTACAGTTGTTCCAATTTTTACCGACTGTTTTCTGTTTCTAAGGTAGCTGCCAAAGACAGAGAGAGTTTTATCCCTTAAGCCAATGTTTTCTAGTCTTTTTAGCATTATGGGCACGGAAACTGTATCAAAAGCTTTCTTTATATCAAAAAATACTGTTATACATTTTTTATTTTTATCGATTTCCCTTACAATGACTTTAGTAAGATCCCCAACAGCATCTTCAGTGGATAAGCCGTGACGAAAACCATACTGTGACTTTGAAATTAAGTTGAATTTATTAAGATAGCTTACTAGTTCCTTTATTTAATATTTTCTCCATAATTTTTGAAATTGACGTTAATACTGATATTGGTCCTGTTTCCACTCTTATCTAATCTCCGACATATAAATAATAAGAGCGGTAAATAGGATATTAAGAAATTTATGGATGATAATAAGTTATTATCATGCATAAATTTCTTACGCCCTGGGAATGAGGTGATCGCTACCAAGCTATTTCTAATTTGTTTTGTGTTGTAATTGAGTACCATAATATACGATGATTGTAAGCTGTTTTTTTTAAAGTCCCGCTGGGTTTCTTGCTGGTTCTTTCCAGGACAGAGGTTTTTTCGACCCAGTGGTATATTAAACATAAGAGTGACTTAATAAGTATTATTAATTTGTAATCTATATTAAATAAAAAGTTTCTGTATCTGTTTCTGTATCAACAAATAAAACTTTTGTAGCGGTTGGAAACTTTTTTCTTTTTGACTTTTTTCAGAATTTTTTTCTGAAAGAGATCGTAATGCGACAGTAGCTTTTTGCTTACCTCCAAGATTTGCTTGTTCCATGAAAGTTAGCTATCAACATATAGATCGAGATTCTTAATATAAGTAGTAGTAGTAGTTTTTTTTTTATTTATTAGAGGGAGACGAGGATATCTTCTAAAAGACACCATCAAGTTGTTGTAAAGCCTCTCTCTTAAGTATCCAGCACCACGGGACTGCGTTAGCATTAATTTATGGTGCTAGTACTCCTCCTTATCCCTGCATTACGTGCTGCTCCTCCGTTTCTTTTTCTTTTTCTTCCTTCTTCTTCATCAGTAGGTCCTCTGATAAAGAAGAAGGTATGTAAGATACCCCGTTATCGCCGTCCAGTTGTCATTCGTTGCTAACATCCAAGGAACGACCACTTCCGGCCTTTGATGCACCCTCTTCTCGCTCTGCCAGCGTAGCCGTGTTGCGGTAGAGTCGGTGCTCGGTGGAGTCAACAACCCACGGATAGCACACACAAACAGGAACGTTTAAGATTTTCATACGGTGGAAGTAGGTATTGGGCTGTCCGCGTCCAGTAAGGAATTGTGTGAGGACTACCTCATCCATGGAGAGGTAGACTACGAAGTCTCCACGTTCCCGTAAGATACAGTCATGGAATCGTCCAATAAGCCTATGAGTCTACCACCCGGTTTCTCCGGTTTCTCCGCGCCCTTCCCAGAGTATAAAAGTCTCCTGTCGTTTTCGAGTCCTTGCGTCCATCAACGGTTCCTTGCCAGCCCGCCGAGGATTACAGATACGCCTCCTCTCGAATCCCAATCGTTCGATCATCTCAGGTACAATCCCAATCGAATTCGATTGGAATTGTACCTGAGATGACCAAAACGGCTGCATCCAATACCCTTCCATAGTCACAGGGGATCCTCAGCGCCGACGCAAGTCACTTTCGATTTTTCCCTACTTTAAGTGCTTCTTCCCAGACTTCTACTCCATAGAGCACGATCCAGATAGCGACACTCATGAAAACTCATCTGAGGCTGCTCCTTGGTTCCCCGACATTTGGCACTAACCGCGAACGACGTGTCCACATTGACGATATGTTCTCGATTCGAGATCGAGTCGATCGTCACTCCGAGGTATTTCAGAGATCTAAGCTAACTAACACTAAGCCAATCACATACAATATTAAAACCAACATGAAATTGCCGGAAATATTCTCCAAGGTATTTTCAGTGAAAAGGAGAGATGTGTCATCAGCAAATATAATTATCTTACCATTGTGAAGATTAAGGTCACACAAATTATTGTTCATCACCTTAGTTGATCAAAATGAGAAATAGGGTCAGACCAAGTAAGCTGCCTTAAGGAACACTAAAAGAGGTAGGAGAATCAGAGTTGATGTTATTACTCAATTTAACACACTGAAATCGACCACTGAGGTAACTGTAAAATGATTTAAGTTGGTGGCCTCGCACGCCAATATTGTCAAGCCTTTGTAGCAACATTGGGATTGAAACGGTATCAAAAGCTTTCTCTAGATCGAGAAATATGGCTGAGGTCTTTTTAACCCTATCAAAGTTTTAAGTTATGAATTTGGTAACCGAATGTAACGCATCTGATGTTGATTTTTATGCACGAATACCAAACTGGGAATTTGATAATATATTTATTTTTCTCAAGGTAAACCTTGAATATGGACGGCAGATTTGATATGGGGCGAAGGTTCATCATCATCATTACAGCCCTTCACAAGTCCACTGCTGAACATAGGCCTCCCCCAAAGAATGCCACAAAGCACGGTCCTGAGCCACCTGCATCCATCGACTTCCTGCATGTTTTACCAGGTCGTCACTCCATCTCGTGGGGGGACGCCCTACACTTCGCCTACCGGTACGAGGGCGAAGGTTATTAGGTAGAATTTAGTTGCCATTTTTGTAAATTGGATGTAATACAGCTCTTTTTGGCACACGCAGAAAAACACCCGCCGACAAACACGAGTTGATAATAAAGGTCAGAGAACGAACAAGAATGCTTTTGTACTTTTTCAGTAGACCAGTGGAGATGCCATCCCATCCAACTGCTTTATCTGGTTTTAAAGTAATGATAACCCTTTCAACTTCTTCATCTGTATTTAAAAGTACGAAAGAATTTTCTACTAAATTAGGACTTGAAACGCAGAAAATACATGAGTTGAGATAGCTGTTCTATGTTCAAATTTTTCAGCAAGAAATTTGTCAGCAATAATTAACAAAGAGTTAACTTCTATCAGCCGATTCACTTGGGGATAGACACAATAATTCGTGGGCTGGTGTTGTTATAGAGCTAGTATTGGTAAGGTCTTTTATTATATCCCAAATTAAAAAAAAAATTGAGTCTTTTCGAACCTCAGCAAATTTACTTCCATCATAATCGCGTTTGACTTTCTTGAGCAAAGAATTGCAAGAGTTTCTGTAACGCTTGTTTCTTCAAAGTTGTCCCTATTTCTAAGACACTGAGAGTCCTGGAGTCATCTATGGTTTAATAATTCTATAGGCGTAAATGGGATATAAGTTATAGTGACATAGGAAATGGAGTTACCTATAGCATTTAAAATATTCCATTGCAGAATTTGGATCATGTAAATTAAACAAGTGCTCAAATCTACACCTAAGAGACTTTGACTCAATGTTTCTTCGTCTATCTTGCTAACACTTTTGGGTGGAATGTACTGTACTTTATTTCAAGGAGAGAATATTACCGCAAAGTGGTTAGTTACAGTAGCTCCATCGACAAGAGTGAAGGTTAGGTTAAGGTACGTACGGTTATGTGTAGGTTTTAATTGCTAAAGGGAGAAGACCATGTTCAGCTGCAAAATTTAGATATGCAGGAGAATTTACATCAGTATTAGTGGAAGATATATCAATGTTAATATCACCCAGTAAAATCACGTTTCGAAATAAGCTTAAAGTACCTAACAATTGAAAAAATGAATCATCAGGCAGACTTGAGACATCAGGCCGATAAATTGCTAATACTGCGATATCTCTACCTATTTTACATAAAAGTGAGCTTGAAACTAAGAGCTGTAGTTCTTCCACAGAAATCGTCTCTATGTATTTTTTATAAAAACTATTACAACATCATTTTAATTATATGGATTTGTAGACGCCATGTGCTTATATCCCTGCAAAGGAGGAATACAATGATTGTACTGTAATCAACATACGGTAAGCACTGTTATGTCAAACTTGATGCTAATTCTTGATAGTAATAATAGGAAACTGTCAATGTTTACATTTACACTACGTATATTTTGGCAAATTACTTTAAGTGACTTGCAGCTTTGCAAGTAATAGTATACAATTTTCTGATGAGCTTAAGACAGCCTCAGAAGGGAACATTATGTCCAATGCATAACCAATGCATTCAATCATTCTGTCATCCAATGCATTCAATGGAGCCCCCATATATCAAAACTAGCAAGCAGACTTAGTTCTGCAGCATATGCTGTAAAAAAGATTAGAAGTCTAACCAATGTTGAAACAGCTAGACTAGTTTACTTTAGCTATTTCCATAGCATAATGTTGTATGGTATTTTGCTATGGAGACACGCAGCTGACACTGAAATTATATTTGTTTTACAGAAGAGGGCCATAAGAGCAATTTATAATTTAAAGCCTAATGAGTCGCTGTGACAAAATTAGTATATTAAGGGAAATTAATATATTAACTTTGGCCTCTCAATACATTTATGAAAATGTAATGTACGTACACAAAAATAAAAGTAGTTTTAGAAAAATAAGTGATATTCATTCTGTAAATACTAGGAACAGACACAAGCTAGTAGTACCAGTTACTCTACTCCATCGAGTCAGTAATTCATTCTTGAGGCGATGTATACGCTTTTACAACAAAATTCCAGAAAATATACAAAGTTTGACCAGCTCAAAGTTCAAAAACTATTAAACTAAGTTTGTTATAAAAAGGGTTATTATAATATTAAGGAATTTATGGATGATAAAAACCCCTGGAAATGAGGTGATCGCTACCAAGCTATTTCTAATTTGTTGTGTTGTTAATTCGTGTAACATCATGATTGTAAGCTGTTATTTTAAAAAAAAAGTCCCGCTGGGTTTCTTGCTGGTTCTTCCCAGGACAGAGTTTTTTTCCGAACCAGTGGTAATCAAACAAAAGAGTGACTTTCAATAGGTAATATTTATAATCTATATTGAATAAAAAAGTTTCTGTTTCTGTTTCTAGCCTATATCAGATAGAGAGTCGAATTTTAATATATAAAAAACTGCTGTTCAAATAACTAAGATATAATAAAAATAATAATTTATGTATATTATGTTTGTTACGAAATTTAGGGACATTCATGTTTCTCCTGTTTAGTAATATTATTACAACTATTAAAATTATGTGCTCTTTTGGAAAGCACACTGAGTACTCACAATAGCTGATTTATGTATAAAGCAAGTTACCGTTAAAATATTGAGCAGCAATTCTTATGAAAGTAACTTGGCATTTTTGTTGAAGCAAAATAAATAGGTTAAGTGTTGTTATAGTATGGACGTACAAAATCAAAAAGAATTCTATCAACTAAATAATAAATAGGTAACAAACTGTAACGTGTAGTAACGTACAACAACAGAGGCAGACATATAAAATCATAATAAAGTGAAATCATAACAAATGAACGTAGTCAAATGATTCATATTCTGTTAATATCTTCTTGGGAACTTATTAGTATAGGCTTATCTTTTTCTTTCCTTTTTTAGATATATTCTACCAGCAGATGTCCAACAGTATGCACAATTATTAAACTGTCGGAAATTTCTGGCTATTGCAAACAGTCGCCTTGTTTTCTGGGGAAGACTTTAAGAGATGTAAATAAATATATAATAGCTACGTCAGCTAAAGTAATTTTTTTGTACTTGTTTTTTCTATTGTATTTCTTCAAATTAGAGGTAAATATTTCCTTAGTTATGTTACTGGTGAAATAGGCTACTGTGATGTGATACTTGTAAACTGTGTATACTCGACAGTAAAGTGTCATATTTTTCGGACTTAAATTTGACAGATTCATTTATGTCATTTTTTTTATAGGATAACGGTGACAAACGGGCACACAGTCCACCTGATGGTAAGTGGTTGCTGCGGCCCATAGACATCTACATCTATCCTCTGTTACAAATCAAAATGTAGATGCGTTGTCACCCGTGAGGACTAAGATGGAATGCCTCATTTCCAGTAAAAAGGGCCTCCGGCCACCTGCACTCACCAAGCGAAACGCAGAGGTAAACCTCTACTTCACGCTGGTTTTCTGTGAGGTCGTGTTACTACACCGGTTCGAGCCGGCCGATCCGTGCGACAGCAAAAGCTGCCTCGTGGCTCTACCACTGTTAATATGTCATATCAATTAATGTATATCAATTTGTCATCATTTTGTTGTTTGTTAATGTTAAAGTTTGTTGATAATTTAGAGTCCCGTTCACGTTTCAGGGAAATAAATATATCAGTAAACTTATCCTGGACGGTAGAGAATTCTATAAATACGAGTATATACTTAGTCAGGTCATAAGTATTGTCACACAGTAAAAACTTTTCTTTTAGAATGCTGGCCACAAAAAAGTTTATTGAATTCGAATTTCGAATTGTTCATGAAAATAAAACTGTATACTTTTTAGATTTTACTAATTTTTAAATATGGAGTGGACGCTTAAAGAAGACCTTGTTGCAGTTATTGCGTTGCATCGTTGTGGTTACGCGCCAATTAAAATTTTTCACATACTGAAAAATTTGAATATAACCAAATGATTCGTTTATCGTACCATCAAACGATACAATGAAGATTCTAGTGTAGATGACAGGTCAGGAAGTGGTCGCCCTCGGTCTGTTAGGACTCCAGCAGTGATAAAAGCTGTGAAGGCGCGAATTCAAAGAAATCCCAAACGTAAGCAGAAACTGTTGGCCCTTCAGATGGGTTTATGCAGAACCACGGTGAAAAGGGTGTTAAATGAAGACTTAGGCCTTCGGGCATATCGAAGAAAAACAGGACATCGTTTGAATGCTCGTCTAATGGACCTGAGACTGAAGAGATGCCGCGCTTTGTTGAAGCGGTACGCGGGAAAAAATATCGGGAAATTCTTTTTTCGGATGAAAAAATTTTTACCGTAGAAGAGAGCTACAACAAACAAAATGATAAGGTGTACGCGCACAGTAGCGAAGAAGCGAGCAACCGTATTCCGCGTGTCCAACGAGGTAATTTTCCATCCTCGCTCATGGTATGGTTGGGAGTTTCTTATTGGGGCTTAACAGAGGTACATTTTTGTGAGAAAGGTGTAAAAACGAATACAGTTGTGTATCAAAATACAGTCCTGACGAGCCTTGTGGAACCTGTTTCTCATACCATGTTCAATAACAGGCACTGGGTATTCCAACAAGATTCGGCGCCAGCTCATAGAGCGAAGAGCACATAAGACTGGCTGGCGGCGCGTGAAATCGACTTTTTCCGGCACGAAGACTGGCCCTCCTCCAGTCCAGATTTGAATCCGTTAGATTACAAGATATGGCAACACTTGGAGGAAAAGGCGTGTTCAAAGCCTCATCCCAATTTGTTACTCAAGACATTCTTGATTAAGGCAGCCGCCGATATTGACATGGACCTCGTTCGTGCTGCGATAGAGAACTGGCCGCGCAGATTGAAGGCCTGTATTCAAAATCACGGAGGTCATATGCACCGTTATCGAATAAATAAATAAAAACTATTATAACTGGGAACAAATTCTGTGCGCTGGAAAGCGCACAGAATTTTGTATAAGTGCGAGAAGGACGTAAGACTAGTGTCACATTAATCTACTGTCTATACTCTCTGTCAAGTGTCAAATAAGAAATGATTATAATATTATACTATTTTAATTTAGAATTATTTAAAACTGCCCAGAAATACATGAACACCCAGGTATACTTTCAGTTGTAATAGGTTAGAAGTATGTGGCGGGAGCGAAGGCAACCTGGCTTTATAGATAAGATATCTGATCGAATCTGTACTAAAATTGAATTAGCACGCCCCGACTCCACGTAGTCTTGTCTGCCCTACTCCTAGAGTGTTTTTGTAAAGCCGTAGGCGCGGAAACCAAGGTTACGCTATGGAAGGGCGAAGGGGCTGTACTCCCTGCTGCAACGAAGCCGTTGTAGAAGTAAGTTTGGGTCAATATTCCTGTGTAAAAAAGTGAGGTTATGATTAACAAAAAACCCATTACTCATAAACTATACTTTTCCGCAAGAAGGAAAGGGTAGAGGGGCTTTCCCTGATAGGGTACACTTCTGCTCCCTCTTCCCCCCTCGTGCCGGAGACAATAAATGTTATCATTTATGTCTATGGGATTTTCTTTTTGATTTTTCTCAAGAACAGTGTAACAGTGTAACGTTTTAATGGGAGTGGTGTCGGGAGTAAGGGGACTCTCCCCCCTCCCCCGACCACCTGCCCGCCGCTCCCCACTGCCTCCTCCTTCTGCCAAACGATTCTAAATTTCAACCTTTATCTACATTTATCTAAAGTTTTGAAAGTTACATTTTGAAGTCTTATTATAACAATATTTTACTTACTGGTACAAATAATGTAGAAATGACTTCTTTTAATAAAATTGTTTTTATTCTACTTTATCTTTTATACTTCTCAAGAAAATGTTCGCTGCAAATTGTTTAGTTCTTCTTTACATTACAACCAACCCGTTAAATGAACCTTAACCATTTTTTTATAATTATAGAAGCCGCAGGGAATCGCTGCGGGTTCTATAATTAAAAAATTATTAAAATTTGACAAACGGCAAAATAAAATTTCTTTTTAGAACGCAAGCCGAGGATTTATTTTCTTGTTTTGCAGGCAAGTCTATCGATTCATTATAAACATTCAAGATAAATATCAAAGTAGTTACACAAAGTAAATTCAAAGTGGTGGATCAGATCGCGAATGAGCGGCCTATTGGCGTTGGAAGAAAAACCACACTGGTTGCCTCCGCGCAGCCGGGGCCTTCGAAGATTGCCGAACGGTCACGGGTCAACGGGGAAGATTTTTGTATGGACTAGCACGAATTGTTAAAATATTTGTTACACTTATTACCTGTTCTTGAGCTTTTTTGACTTCCGTGAACGCAGCAATAGTTTTCCTGTGGCGGTCTTCATAACTTTGGATCTCTTTTTATATACAGGTAAAAAAAAACTAATGGTGAAAGTTTCAGCGAGTTTGCAGATTCACTATTTAAGTTATCGCTCACTGCACTTGAATAGTTTGATGCTTTGTAAAATTTTCTTCGATTGGTAGGTTAATTACGACACGAACGTTAATTTCTCACCGCAGTAAAGACTCACTTTAGTATCTTTGTATATACCATGTGAACTTTCATTGCTTAAATTGTACTATCGCACCATTTACTAGTTTAACCTTCCAGCGGTCGCACCCTTACGCCGAACTTGAGCAGTAGTGCGCGGTCTGTGATTCCGCAACTTTAAGGCTCGCCACATACATACGAAATTCCGTTTCGAGATTCCGTTTCGGAATTCCGAACGGATCGGCCACACACATACGGAATCCCGTTTTGTCCGCAAAATTTCGAACGGAAAACTACCGTACGTGTGTGACGGGCCATAGATTTTATATGGACTTGCTGCGTTCGGGATTCCGAATCGGAATATCGAAACGGAATCCCGAAACGGAATTCCGTATGTATGTGGCCGGCCTTAGTGTCTTTTTGGGAAAACGAATGAATATTTCGAATTATTGTATAACAGATGATTAAAAAGTGGTGGATAAAATAAAATAAAAACATATTATTTATTCGTTATTTTTTTATTTATAGAACAAAGGTCTATAAAATTTTTGTCTCTGGTTGAAAATCACCGTTGTAAACTAAGATGTGTTTGAAGTATAGATACGTCATACTCGCTCTAAAATGGCAATACGAAAGTCAGGTAATTGCCCGACTCGCATTCAGTCGGGCACGCTCTCGCGTCGCGGCTATACGTTCGCTACAGCGCGTAAATCTTCTAGTTATTCGTGGTGAAAATGCCTTCCTCTGTTTTTAGGTGGTGCATAAATTACACGGCAACTGTTAGAGAAAAGAAAAACGTCTCATTAATATTTTGAATATAGATGTTTTGTTCATAATTGGTTTTATTATTTCAACACAAACCGCTAGTGTAAACTTTGACGGTAGCTAGTGTGTTCATTTCCATTACGGTATATCACACGCCAATGAGCGCTTAGCAGCAATCAATACGAAACTAATGATGTATATTCATCTTTTTCTAACGATAGGTATGCCGTATCACTTGTCTCTTTTTGTTAGAGCAACGTGTCATAATAAATAACTATACGTAGATATAGTACTACCTGCGCCACTTTAAAATACAATAATGTTAGTGTGTAACCTGTCTATCTTTTTTAATACGTCTTTGGTTATAAATCAACAAAATCAAAACTAAATGAAATTGTCTTTTTTACTACTTACAACTTATAAAATTGACTATGATTATCTTAGAAATAAATCACTTTCATTGTCAATGGCACTGTGTAATAGGAACTCTAAAATTATATTTATTTTTAGATCATTCTAAGTATAGTTAGTTATAATCTAAATTATAATAAAATAAAGGAAACATACCTAAAAGCTACTAATTATTACTTTAGCGAAACTATAATAAACTATTCGTCATTATTATCCATAATATCTACTTGAGATGAACATTCTCGGCATATAACAATCACATGTTCTAGACACATGTGTTTTCCACATTTGAAACAACTATACTTTATTCTGCGGTTCTTTTTCCTATCGCAATAGTAACAACGACGTGACGTTATCGTCATCGCTGTCACTAAGCTCAGCATCTGATTGAACACACTCGTCCTGTGTTGGAAAAATTTCTACTGGGTTGTCTCCTTGGTCCGAAATGTCATCAAAGACCTCATCTTCTGATTCCACCTCCTCTAACATGCGAGATATTCGACGTTCTAAGTCTTTGTAATTCATTGTCTACAACAAAAGTACATTTTTTAAAATTATACTTTTATAATATTATAATATAAAACATGAAAAGTAATAATAAGATACAAAAAAACATGAAATATTTACCCCGGTTTCACTTTAATTGCACTGGATTGTTCTGGAACACAATCGGTCGCGCGCGGAATCTGCGACCGCAAACACAAATAAGAAAGCACGTGTGTATGCGACGAATGTCACAGGGCTACTAAGGGGTGCTACCTCACCTTCCCGAGGATATCACGGAAGTGCAAGCGTCTAATGTTTATAGTTTTAGTACATTGACTAAAATAAGTTCGTTGCGGACTCAAAGACCGCGCGCGACCGTTGGAAGGTTAATAGTATCCGCAGTTTAATTACTTTCGTTACGTCATAGGTAAAGAAGCGTACGTAATGATATCACAGTCAACACTGTCAGCTGTCGGCCGGACGAGCGGAAATAGGTACTTAGTCGATAGAAGGGCGCGGGAAGACAAAGTACTTTACCGAGCGACATATTACAGAATTTTTCTTCACCATTTGCCCTAATTACTTAATCAAAAGTTTCTCTGCAGATTTGGCTGGTTATTGCAAAATAATCCTATATATTTATAAGAATAAACATGTAACAGGATATTAAAAAAATACTTTAATTCTGTTCTAATACTATTTATTGAATCTAAAATGATCATCAAAATAATAAAAAGACATTTTATATGAATGAAATTAATTAAGGAAACCACTTTATTTACTTAACGAAATTCGGATACGTAACATTGAGATACGAAATATTTAAAATTATTTTCTACCAATTTTATGAATAGTTTATTATTTGAGTTTTATTATATACCAAATCAAGAGCTTTAAGGAAGATCTCAGGACTCGGTACAGCGCCTGGTGGTAAATCATTAATTTGTTTCAAAATCTTGTCATACCGTGTTTTTTCCAATTGACGATAAACTTGCGGTAAGCCAAGCTCTGTATATAAGTTTCGTACTTGTTTCACATAAGCTGGATCTCCATTACCATAGCAAGAATCAAATTCTTTTCGTTGCGCAGAGTTACATCGTTTCAGTGCCTCAACTGCTAACCAGGTCAGTTTTCCAGTTTGAATATCGGCATCCGTTTTACCCATCGATTTTTCATCGACGAAGCAATCCATGAAGTCGTTCTAAAACAGAAATCTATTTAGGTTATTTATTTTATGGTTTAGGAATTAGGTAAAGCTTGAGAAATCCAATAGCTGGGTTTGGAATTTAGGTCAAGTAGTTATCTTATCATGTTACGAAAAGTTTAAGAGCTTCCATCGTATCTTTTGTCCCGTGGACGTCGTTATGATAGACTATGGTAAATACCAGAAATAACAAGTTACTCGATAAATAATGGTCATATACCTACTACGTCGTATTTGATAGATGTTAAAAATCTTGCAGACGGCCGGAACGAAGCGTAAGGTTGCAAGATCTGTGCACTTGGTACAGGTTTTTGACACTTATGTTTTCATTTTTTGTTTACATAAAATATGTTCAAGGCCTCTAACTGATGTAAATTCATCTTTGTTTTGTCTCACAGTCACTCTATGGATGTACTAATTGAGTAAAAAATCATTATCAGTGTTTATGGCGATTCCTCAAGACAATGGGAGAGGCCCATGTCCAGCAGTTATCTATTTCGGCCTGTAGTAGGTTACTCTCGGGGTAGTCCCCTACTGTTTTTACAAAAAAACTTTGTGACGAATTCATAAAAATAAACTAGCGTTCCGCCCCGGCGTCGTACGTGTGATTTATGGATCTCGTCAACAGCGCCACCTACCGGGTCCAAATTTGTTATTGAGTTTTAACGGGATTAACGGTCAGCAATTGATTTTTATATGTAGAGAAGTGATAAAGCGACTCAACAAAAATAATAAATCTTTCGAACATTGCCATGTTAAGTTCGTTGAATGACCTTTTGGTGTTTAGAGATTTCTCGATCGAACAATATAACTAAAATCCCTTCAAAACAGACTATAAAATGTCGTTTTGAAACTAAGTTTTAATTATTTTAAGCAATTATGAATAAAATAAAATAACTTAATGTAGTTCTATTATAAAAACATAGCCAATTTTTTTTTCTCCTTATCTGTCAGCATTCAATGCTGCGCAAAATTAACTACGTTTTTACTTCTTTTTTTTTGTTAAACTTGATTATATCAAATTATTATTACAGTCACATTTATCGTCACCTGCATTTGTAAGTTGATACCAATTTCATCGCATATATTATCGATGTATTGATACGAATCCTTGGTCCCTTTTTGAGAATGTATCAGTGCTAGTAATATCGGAAATCGAAACGTATAATGCGAAGTTTTATAAATTGACATTTTTCGATAATTTTCTTCATTAAAATCATCGGGCTTTTTTAAATAATTTAACATGTAGTCCAAATGTTGACCCATAGATGTATTCAAAATTGTCTGTAAAATTAATGGCAAATTTATCGTGTATCATATTACGTTACTCCATATACAGATAAAAAATAACCATTTAAATACCTCATTAAATAAGTTTATAATTTGTGGGTAGTGCGGTTTGTTACCGAAATTTTGACGCAATACTTCATGAATAAAGCTTCGATACAAACTGACATCGTTTATAACTAATATACCAACGTCAGGTAATAAATGCCAACATTTCTTTCCACGTCGTGTCACAGCGTCGTCGTCGACATCATCAGAAATTACAAAAACTGCTTGTAGCTGAAATAATAGTATAATGGTATTTACTTCTATTCTAATTATTGCAATATTAATTAAATAAGAAATTGGAAAAATAGCCCATGCTTAGTTTATTGATTATTTATTTATAGAAATAATAATTATGTACTCCATCTTTAAGTGCGTTGGCCCGACTGAAACTTCTAATCGAATTAACAACCATTTGAGTACACAAACTACTTATTCTCAGTACTCAGATGAGATAATGTTATAATGAAGCGTCGATAGTCTAATGGCAGGCGGCGGACTGCGAACTCGAAAGGTCGTGGGTTCGCATCCGCCATTCGACTACTGTCATGAACCACTTCTAACACGAGCATTTTAATCTTACCAGAAGTGGTTAAAGGGAATATTAGTAATGTTTAATAACATTACTAGTATTTTTTTTAGTTTAAAAATATATATTTTTTAAACTATTTTCTACTATTTTTTTTTAAACTATTTTATTTAAAGTTTTCTGTAATTAAATATCATCTATATATGTTTTTATTTGATTGCACACAGCTTATTTTTTTTATAAAGAAACGTCATACCATTTCTATAGCCCAGGCTAGTATAAAGGCTTCCTCCCATAATTCATCACTAATTGGGTCAGGTTTTTTGAGTGTTTCGTATGTGAACAGTGTTAATAGACCTCGGAGTTGTTTACCGCCTATAATATTGTATTCTGAAAACTAAAGAATATCAGTGTTGATGATTAGCTATTTGAATTTTAATCCATCACGTTAATTATTTTAAAAGAATTGAAAGAAAATATTACCCTCTTTATTCGGTCTATTACTTCAGGAAGTTTCTCAAATCTTTTATGAGATAATGCATTGTCTATAAGTTTTGGTAAATAATCTTGATATGCAGTATAAATCTCCTTTGACACCATATTTTGTTCAGTTAAAAGTGTTCGTTGAACAGACGACCTGAAATATTAATAATTTTAGATCTCTTAAACGTTTTAGATCTCTAAAACGTTTTTAATTAATAATGATATTAATTCATAAACACCAACAAACACCAGCGCTCTTAAAAATAAGGATAATTCCGCCTCCAGGTCCTTTAAAAGTGTCATTACTAAGGCAAAGTCAGAGTACATCGGCAGAATTGGCGAGAAACTAGGTCGAGTTCCTTCGGGAACACGTGCATTTTAGTTTGTTGCCAAGGCTATCCAAGGATACTTCTGTCAGTCATCTCTGCTATCTCTGCACAAGGAGGACAATTCACTGGCCGCAAAGGAGAAAGCCTATCTGCTAGGCTCTCTCATTGCGTCTAACTCGACTCTCGATGACGGGGGAGCACACCACCGACCATGCCGCGACGTGAGTGCTTCATGCAGGATATGCTGATTGCGCAGCGCTTGGTGCGCAAAGCACTCTTCCCCCTTGACGTCAAGAAGTCAAGTGGGCCTGATGGAATCCCACCTATTGCTCTGATGATGTGTGTTCTGGAGCTGGCATCGGTTTTAAAGCGTCTTTCCCGCTACTCCTACTCCCTAGGCGTAGTCCTAAACTCATGGAAGACAGTTTTGGTGCGATCTCTAAAAAAGCAACCGCTCATATCTGTCCAACTACATACATAAAACTTTAATAATTTTATATTATATCATCCCATCTTAGTCCTCACGGGTGACAACGCGTTTGAATTTGGATTCGTAATCGAGAATAGATGTAGATGTCTATGGGCCACAGCAACCACTTACTATCAGGTGGAATGTGTGCTCGTTTGTCACCCTTATCCCATAAAAAAAATAGTAAGTGAAGACATCGCAATATTTTTTTTGATAAAGGCCAAGTGTCGAAAAAATAAAACTTAAAAAACCTAATCGAAATGTATTCAGTAGTTTTTCTATGATACGCGCACAACTGCAAAATTCTACTTTTATAAATTATTAATGCAATGTGATAGATATTTATTTGAGACATAATAGAAATACAAAAATTTCAACAAATATTGGTTTAGAACCGTCTAAAATAATAACGTATGTTCGTTATTGCACATGAAGGATTTGGCAATGTACTTTTTGTTAGTAATTTAATCATTATGTGATCTTTAGGTTTTCTTAGATTACAAAATACAATAAAATTATTTAAAAATAAACTATAAAAAAAATATAGGCGTGAAGTATGTTGCAAAGTCAACTGCGGAATAAATGGAACAAGACGTACGCCTTACAACGCCTCTACATCCATAAATCAGTACAAAACGAAGATCTATGTCGTGCTTGGAACTTCTTAAGGTACTTCCATAGATGTTGGGAAAAAACGTTAATGCACCGTACCAAATAATGTCGATTTAAATTTGCTTAATGCTTAATTGCATAATATCACAAGATCAGCAACCCTTACGCAACTTTCATCGTTTCCCACTCCTGACTTTTTTCATTTGTGATTAGACAATTTTCAGATTGTGATGTCAGGAGACACATAATCGTTATCCATTCTGAGCAGAAATTCCAAGCCTTAATTACTGGGAGTTTAATTTTGATTTGCCTAACCAAAAAAACTATCAATTACAATCCGTTATATTTAATATCCCTTAAGTGAGTGAGCCGTAAAATGTTTGCAGCGTATCACCCCGGAGCTTAACTACTTTTTACGCATTTCCACTAAAACTGCGCTTACACAATCTTTACTACTCCCTATCCTAGACTATGCTGACATTTGTTATCTTGAATCCAGGAGACACTTAACAAACTTGAGCGGCTCCAAAATCTTTAAATAATAATATGATAATGTCTCGGAAAACCGCACTAAACTCAAGTGGCTTCCAATTCGTCTTCGTAGGAATACTCATATTCTTTCTGCCCTTAACAGCGTTTTATTTAATATATCAAGTACTCTTTATCTAAAAGAACGTGTTAAATTACTCAGCTCTTATCATAATTTTCCCCTACAGTACAAGGAAAATATTTCCCTCCAACGTCCTTTGCACTCCTCTATTTTTATGATTAATCATTATTTATTCTTGTAATAAGGCTTTCGAATTACGCACACACAAATGGAAATAGTTTTCCCCCTATATTTTATATATTATGCATAACTAAACTTGATACTCGCTCAGACCAACAAAGGAAGAAAAGCTTTAAGTAAACCCGAAAACATGCTCAAGTTTTTGAATCACACATACACCTTTTCCTTCTTTATTTGTTTATAAGCCCGCAAAATTTATATATAATATGAACACAAAATCATACCTAAAATCACGTTAATGGTTGAAAATAATTTTAGATGCATATATGTACGCACTTACGCACTTTACGCATGTTACGAACTTGCTTGTTCTTGCAATAAGGTGAACATGTTTTGGCTTGGTTTTTGCATCACTTGAAATGAACTGTTTTTCTTTCTTTGTTGGTATAAAGATACTTGAAGTCTTATTAATTCTACAAGTATTGAGTAAAGTTGCAATCGCGTTGGGTATCTGGCATAATAAATACTCTTATTATTTGTAAATTTGAGAGTGGGGTTAAACATTTTTTTTAAATAATTTTATAGGCGAAGCCGGCACGCGGCAATGCACGTGTGGGCTTCCGGATGTATCACATGAGTAGATAAAGGAAGCAGAGACAAAGCTTCTTAAGAACGTGCAAAATTGTTACCTATTTTGGACGGGTTGTCACAATACGTGAAGACAAATTAAACAAAACATTTGTTAAATAGTTTCATTATCAGTATGATAGAATACTTTACAATTTATTTACTCTAATAATTTTCTTTTTAGAATTTTTGTTTTCTAATAATTTATTGTTTCTTTTAATGGTGTGGTCAATGATACATATTTTTTTAAATGTTTATTTAATTTAAAGACAGACCGACTAGTAGCAACAAATAAGAACGATGTAGGTTTTAATGATAAGTTTTCATTAAAAATGATTTTTAAACGCGTATTCAAACTTTCATGATCATGCTACTAGCTGAGTTCCCTCGTGATGAGACTATCCTGTCTGCAGCAGCAGTTTATGGTGAAGATCATGTTTAGTAAACAAAATTAAATTTAAATACAAGGTATTCCTCAAAACTTAAAAACTTGGCTGTACGACCAGTACGTGTTGACAGTGATGACCTATGGAACTGAAACGTGGTCCCTCACTGCTGGCCGTATGAGGAAGCTCAAGGTCACTCAGCGAGCTATGGAGAGGGCTATGCTCGGGGTTTCCCAGAGTTACCGTCATAGCCCAAATGATAAGTAAGCTGAAGTAGCAATGGGCCGGTCATATAGCTCGAAGAACCGACAACCGATGGGGATAAAAGATTTTCGAGTGCCAGCTTCGTATCGGCGAATGAAGTGTAGGGCATCCCGCCATTAGATGGAGTGACGACCTGGTAAGACACGCAGGAAGTCGATGGATGCAGGCGGCTCAGGAGTGTGATTTGTGGCATTCCTTGGAGGAGGCCTATGTTCAGCAGTGGGCTTGTGAAGGTCTGTAATGATGATGAAAAAGTTTCGAGTCTATGCTACTTAACGTTAAAGAGTTCCCTCATAAGGAGACAATGGCAGCAGTTCTTGATAAAAATCGAGTTAATGTAAATATACTATTAAAATTAAACTAACATACAAAATTTCGTGACCCTGCTACTACCCGTTGAAGAGTTCCTTAGTGAGGAGACAATCATGGCTGCAGCATCAGCTTATATCTATCATATTATTGCATTGTCACTGAAGTTACGATAAATTTCAACTCAATCATAATCGGAAAGTGTTTCAAATCTTACTTGCAATATGTGAACTTCACACATACCTATTAAATACCAACCCACTAAAATATCTACAAATGTTTCGCAAAAGCTTGTAATAACAATAAAAAGGTAAAAACTACATATTTCTTACTAAAAAAGGACCATACAATAAAATATAGGTACTTGAAAAATTAATAATCAAATACCTAGTGTAACTTACCTATTGTACTCCTTGTGATAGTTAAAGTATGATATACTTTTATTTTTCTAGTATTATTCATACATAGTACAATAAACAACCATTATTAATAATACCACGTTTTTACATTAAAATATTCAAACTTGCAACTAATAAAACAAACAACGTGTGTCACACCGACCCTGTGAGTAATTATTGTAGAATTTTGCTAAAGAACTCTCCATGTTTTTCTTTCAGAACTGGTCGTCTCTTTTTATGAATTCGTATTTTATTTTACGGTCTCCAGTACACATGGGAATGTATATACATGATTCGTGTGAATTGTGACAACGTTAGATTTATACACCCAAAAGTCAATTTTCTTTTGTTTGATTGCTGTTACGAATTACATATTATAATCGAATGAAGGACACTTCACTTCTACAATAACAGGTTTATTTTTGCTGCCTGGAGTAACACCTAGAAATGATACTTCGTGGTCTATGACTCAATTCTTGTTTGCTAATCGGGAACATGTGACACAATATTTATTTTTCGTCATACAGTACGGGATTTCTATACTGTGATGCCCACCCATTTTGGCATAAATATTGTCATCCATCATATTGTAATAATAAAAAATTTAACTTACTAAAGGACTAAGACCTGTCTATAACACTATAATCGTGCACTATTCTCGTATGCAGGGTTGGATTTCTTGGTATAATTATACTGTTTGTGCCATCATTTCAGAGTGTGTAGTATACTATCATCATCATTCATCTTTACAGCCCTTCATAAGTCCACTGCTGAACATAGGCCTCCTCCAAGGAATGCCACAAAGCACGGTCCTGAGTCACGTGCATCCATCTACTTCCTGCATGTGTTACCAGGTCGACACTCCATCTAATGGGGGGTCGCTCTTCACTTTGCCTACCGGTAGAAGGCTGCCACTCGAGAACTTTTCTTCCTCATCGGTTGTCGGTTCTTCGAGCTATATGGCCGGCCCACTGCCACTTCAGCTTACTAACCCATTGGGCTATGTTACTCTGGTTACAGTTACTCTGGTTATATCACGCTCTACTGCGGATATCCTCATTTCTAAGTTTATCACGCAGAGAAGCCCCGAGCATAGCCCTCTCCATAGCTCGCTGAGCGACCTTGAGCTTCCTCATACGGCCAGCAGTGAAGGACCACGTCTCAGATCCATAAGTCATCACTGGCAACACACAGTGGTTGTACAATTTCGTTTTCAGGTTTTGAGGTATATATACCTGACGAGAATATGTGTAATAGTTTCCCGAACGCTGCCCAGCCGAGTTGAAGTTAGTATACTATACTACGCAAAAATACCGTATTTTATCTTCAGGTCGACCGACTTGTGTTATTGCTGGGTCCCTTTATTTTTTAATATTGCATGCCGTAAGCGCCTAAGTGCGTCGGTATGTTCTACTAGGGCCTAAAAATTAAGATTCCAACGTTTTGTCGCATGAAATCGTATCTAGCAATCATATTGTACATGTAAGTGATATAAAAAGCACATTGTCAGAAAGATAAATGATTGTTGAACTTATTAATATTTTTTTTTATTCGATTAATTGCTATTTTTAAATAAAAAAGGGGTTTTAGTGGCTTATGGTGTGGATTTATCAAGTCTACATGGCTTGTAAACACGATAACTTTTGAAAATATCAATTATTCAAGTCAATATATTTTTAAAACTCTTCATCTATCAAACCATTGAATGTAAATGGCAGTTTAATTTTATTTAGTTTAGTTATAATAAAATTTTTTCGGCTGCGAAATGGCGAAATTTTTGGTGTATTCGATTTAGCCTTGTATGAATAAATTATTACTAAATAGAGACTACGTCGCTCAGTTAGTTCGGCGTCAGTCGCCGTCGTGAGCGGACATTGTTTCGGTTGTTTACAGCGGCTCAAAAAGATCGCTGTACAAATACACAATATTCGAATAACGAAATTTCTTAAATACTTGATAATAATAATAATGAGAGATTTTTTTTATTACAATATTTTAACCTCCTCACTGAACTTGTACTACCTATAGAACATAAAAATATAAAAAATCTTGCGAGTTAAATATTCACGTCACGTCAAATAAAAATCCCTAGCGACATCTATTGAAGATTGCTGTAGGTATACAAAAATATTTGACAGCTCAACTGAAGCTCAATTCTGCCAAAATGGCTTCGAGATCCAGACGTATCGAGCCGCATTAGGGCATTGGTAAGTTCAATCTTTCTGAATCTTATAAAAATGTTGCTATTTCTATCAAAAGTTATTCAAATTACGTTTTCGAATAGCAGATCTAGTTTGATTTGTCAATATTTATGCGAATTCTGCCATGATTTTATTTTCATTGGGGATAAAAATTATATGTCCTGTATTTAGGAATCATGCAGACTGCAATATTGTTATATCCTATGTATAGGTACCTGTAAGGGAATTATGTAAATAATATTTTATTTGATATTTGTTTTAGCCTGTTCTGGCGATACTGTGCTAGCATTACTAGAAGAATCTGATGTCGATTTTAGCAGCGACGATGATACCCAAGATCCCACATATAATGAACCCACGGAAATCGCTACACAAGAGCGTCGAAGATATGATTCTAGTGATTCTTCTGTCAATTCAGACTCCCATGATGTTGTTGAGCCGCCATCACCGGCTTTACCGAGTGGATCTATAATACGCCAGGCTCTGGTTTACGCCGAGGAAGATCTTCTCGTCGCCCTCGAAGGTCAGCTCAGCCAACCTACAGACAAACACCGTCTCAATCTCAACCTGATGTTGTGGATTTATGGACTGGAAATTTTGAACCTCTCAAAGTAAATCTGTATGAACCAACATACGTGCTAAATTTCGACCATGGATGGTCATACGAACAGTTCTTTGAACGTTATATAAATGAACAAATACTCTTACAAATTGTGGATTGTACAAACAGAACAGCAGTTCATGTAAAAGGCAGGTCACTTGGTCTTACAGTTAAAGAATTAAAAGTTTATATTGGAGTGACAATGATTATGGCTTCGTTACAATATCCTCAAATAGACATGTATTGGTCGTCTAAATGGAAACAGCCTATCATAACATCAGCTATGACACGTCTGCGTTTTCACGCAATTGGAACGTCGTTAAAAGTGGTTTATGATCTTGATGTTACCGTCGAAGAGCGTCAAAAAGACGAGATTTGGAAAGTGCGTCCCCTTTTCGAGAAAGTACGACAAGGATGTTTATTTCAACCTCGCACAGCAAAAATGTCTATTGATGAAATTATCATTCCGTTTACTGGTCAATGTTGTATTCGTCAATATAGCCCTAACAAACCTAATCCCTTAGGGTTAAAAGTATTTGCATTAGCAACGCCTCAGGGAATGGTTATAGATTTCGAGATATATCAAGGAGACACAACTTTTCCAGAAATTAGACAGATGGGTTTTGGTCTCGGAGCAGCAGCTATTCTTCGGCTGACCGAAGCACTTGTCCCTGGTCACCACATCTTTTTTGATCGCTATTTTACCAATATCAAATTGTGTGATGAATTATTGAATAAAGGTTTTCACGCGACTGGAACAATTATTAGAAACCGATTGCCCAAAAACTGTATGATGGAAGAAGATAAGAGTTTTATGAAAAAGCAACGGGGTTATTGCGAAATAAAAACACGAGTAGATGGCAAGATGGCAGTGACAAGTTGGATGGACAATAAGCCCGTGGTGATGTTGTCAACGCGTTTATACTAATAGACATGCAGATGAGTGTGAAAGATGGTCGAAGAATAACAAAGTGTATGAACGTGTAAGACGCCCCGAAGTTATCAAAAAATATAACGAAAATATGGGGTGTGTAGATTTAGTTGATAGAATGCTAACTGTATGCCCTTCACGTAACAGAACAAAAAAACTGGACAATACGAGTAATTTCTCATATGATAGACTTGGGTGTTGCTAACTCATACCTTCAGTTCAAACAGAGAGAGAAGAAAAAAGGCGTTAAAAACGTTACAGGCATACGTGAATTTAAGATGGAACTTGGTGAGAAGTTAATTGCTGATAACTTGGATTCTACAGACTGCTGATGAGTTTGAAGAACTTTTAGCAAAGCACAAGAAACGTAAGACTACTATAGTTCCGTTACCAACTAAAGCTATTCGTCAAAAAAAGCTAATCACATGCCACAACACAGTTCAAAGCAAAATAGATGCAGAAATGAGGGTTGTTATAAAAAAACTACAGTTACCTGCAGAAAATGTGCTGTGTATTTATGTTTCACGGCTCAGAGAAACTGTTTTGAAGCTCTTCATAATCCATAATTATTTTCAGAGGCTTTATTTTCTTATTTTTCAATTAGAGCTACGCAAATGGCGTCAATTTTTATTGTTTGTATGCTAGATAGGATTCTATAACTGTTGATGACTGATTTATTGAGACTGATTTTATGTACAATTTAAATCAATAAGTAATGTTATAAAAATATTATCTGTTCAAAATAAATAACGAAGAAGTTAAGTTTAAAGTTTAATAATATGTCTTTTCAATAAAAAATTGAGTACTTTATAGGCTTATCTTATTTCATTACACAATAATATACTCAAATTGGCTGTAATTGTCTTGTATGCAAAACATAAAATAGTCCTGAAAATATAAGTAGCCTACATCTGTTCTAGTGGCAGGACATAAGGAAAAACTCTTTGTTTGGACACGGGAATAGAATTTTTTCAGTAATTTTTCAGTTAAAAAGTAACCCCTAAACAGCTTAAATCCCGAATATGAATTGAATCTGACATAAAAAGTGGTCCCTGTAGTGAGGAGGTTAAAAGCACAGAATAAATAATAGTAACGAAAAAATTGATACTACTTACTTTTAGTACGTACTACTAAAAGTAAGTAGTATCAATTTTTTCGTCATGGGTGTCATTTTCATGGTTATCGAGGGTGTTGAAGCCGATAGGGTTGTCGAAATGTAAACCCAAGATGGCGGCTGCAATAGGTATCAATTTTTTCATCATGGGTGTCATTTTCATGGTTTTCGAGGGTGCTGAAGCCGATAGGGTTGTCGAAATGTAAATCCAAGATGGTTGCTGCAATAGGTATCAATTTTTTCATCATGGGTGTCATTTTCATGGTTTTCGAGGGTGCTGAAGCCGATAGTGCTGTTGAAATGTAAATCCAAGATGGCGGCTGCAATAGGTATAATTTTTTTATCATGGGTGTCATACTCATGGTTTTCGCGGGTAAGCCGATAGTGCTGTCGAAATGTAAATCCAAGGTGGCGGCTGCAATAGATATAATTTTTTTCATCATGGGTGTCATTTTCATGGGTTTCGAGGGTGCTGAAGCCGATAGTGCTGTTGAAATGTAAATCCAAGATGGCGGCTGCAATAGGTATAATTTTTTTATCATGGGTGTCATACTCATGGTTTTCGCGGGTAAGCCGATAGTGCTGTTGAAATGTAAATCCAAGGTGGCGGCTATATTTTTTTTTATTATAGGATCGGGTGACAAACGAGCACACAGTCCACCTGATGGTAAGTGGTTACTGTGACCCATAGACATCTACATCTATCCTCAATAAAGACTCAAGATGCAGATGCGTTGTCACCCGTGAGGACTAAGATGGAATGCCTCTTTGCCAGTAAAAAGGGTCTCCGGTTCTCTACTCTCACCATACGAAACACAGCAGCGTTAAGCTGCTATTTTACGCTGGTTTTCTGTGAGAGCGTGGTCCTTCTCCGGTCGAGCCGACCCATTTGTGCTACAACCATAATATAGCTGCAGCATGGCTCTACCACGTATAACTTTTTTTATTTAAATTTGTATCAATTTTTTTATCATGGGTGTTATTTTCATGGGTTTCGAGGGTGTTGAAGCTGATAGTGCTGTCGAAATGTATTTAAACTACTTTAAAAAATTCTATATTATCATGTTATAATTACCTAATTTTTTTAATGCGCTTAAGGCATGCCCAACTGGATTTACCAATTTTTTTACCCTACAATATCGCTAATTTATCTGTATGTTCGGCAATACCAAATCAGGCAACGACAAGATAGGCGGGGATTCCCCACATGATGTTTTACTAACCCGGTGATTCTGACTTCTGACAGAGAAGGATTGATGTATTTTATGAATGAGTACAAGATAGACGATAATATCATGTTCATAGCAATATTTTGCTATGTACAAGATAACCTAATTCAATTTTATTTCAATTTAAAATAAAAACGCCGAAAAATAACATTTATACGCCAAAACCCCAGCGCACGGGAAAAAAAAACATAAAACGGCAAACGTGGTATAATTTTGGACAAATAGTATAATTTTATTATCCATGTACAATATTTTTGTGGGGGTCTGAACTCAACCGTGCACGTATGCATGGCAAACGTCTGGCAGAGCGCCGAGCGACTTATCCTCTCTCTGGAAAGCCTAGCGGCGGTCTAATTTGATAGATCCAAACTCGGAGTTATATCACAAGAGTATAAAACCGAGCAGAATGAAAGCCGTGCCGTTTATGAGAACACTACTACACGCACAGCTATGATGTGTACATGTAGTAGTGTCACCGACAAGGCACGGGGGTGTGCACCGGCGCTCGCTAGGGTACAAATCGGTTTGAGCCCGCTTAGTGAGCGGACAAAGATAAGGTGTGCCAAAGTCACAGTGCCTGTCCGTCTATCCATCCGTCCGTGCTCATTGCTGAATCCCGACTCGCACTTGCCCGGTTTTTTTTCCATAACCGACTGACAGCCCTATGAAAGTAGGTAAGATTTTGTACTCTCTTAGGAAGCTTTCATTTTAGTACTTTAAAAATATTTATAGAAAAATAATAAAGCTATTTTATTCTTAATTATAAAAAGTAAGTGTTAAAAAATATTCTTCTAATATATTCGGCTATTATTGTTATAAATATAGTAACATAAATTGGTGAATATAATCGTTTTATCCACAGCATTTTCTTAAAAACTTGACATGTTTTGAATGTTTAATTTTTTAAGTATGTAACCTAAATCAAAATCTCTTTTCTTATAACTATTTTCCTTGGGGCCTTTCAAATTCGTCTTAGTTACTTAAGTTTGTCAGTAATTTCAGATATTTTAAGCTTTGAAGTTGACGCTAAAAGGGAAGTTAATAAAACCTCTGTTTAGTTTTCTTCATAGCATCCGCGAATTTTTTTTTTTTTTATAAGATAAGGGTGACAAACGAGCACACAGTCCACCTGATGGTAAGTGGTTGCTGCGGCCCATAGACATCTACATCTATCCTCGCTTGCGAATCAAAATGCAGATGCGTTGTCACCCGTGAGGACTAAGATGGAATGCCTCATTTCCAGTAAAAAGGGCCTCCGGCCACCTGCACTCACCAAGCGAAACGCAGAGGTAAACCTCTACTTCACGCTGATATTCGGTGAGGTCGTGGTACCACCCCGGATCGAGCCGGCCCATCCGTGCAACAGCGAAAGCTGCGCGTGGCTCTACCACTGTTATAATATGTTGTTGCGAATACTATATTAATCTAAAAAAATTCTCTTTTAACTATTAAGACCATACAATTTCCTAAATTTATTAATAAATAACATTTGTAGCAAATATATATATATATATATATATATATATATATATATATATATATATATATATATATATATATATTTGCTTAGTGTACAATAAAGAGTATTCTATTATATTTAACTAATTCATATCTTGCTTTCTCGCTTGTTTCGTCACATTTCTTCTTTCTACCGGTATATTTTTTGCCACATACCCTGTGTAACTTATTGAACTCCCATTGTTTTCTATTTATTTCCTTGTCACTATTCGAAAATTCAGTTTCAGATATTATCGTTGTCTTCGTAAGTACAAACCTATTATTATCTGTCATCCCTTTTCATCGACGTAGTATTTATTTTTATTAAAGTTCCTCAAATAATTCCTCCTAGTGATTCAAGTATCATCTATTAACTGACCAGTGTTTTGACTACTAAAATTATTTTTATCATGTTGTTTACACTATATCGCTCACACATTTTGACAGAACAAAAATCCTTTATGTGCATTTCTGCACATACGAATTGTTTTATTGTAAGTGAATTGTGTTATTGTATTTCATAAAATATCATCGCGTAAACTATTTAATAACATTAAAATAATCTAAACTGCCTTCTTAATAAATATGTCAGCACTTAAGTACGACTCAAAATAACCTGAACATTGTAAATTTCACAAAATATTTTAGCTGAAGTGGAAAGAATAATCCTAGAGCTTTTCATATTTGATTCGTGTATTATATTACATGCAGGTTTCGAATATATTTCACAATTTTCGTTTTAATTTTAAAATTACCTAACTCATCATATTTATATTCATAAGCGCCCTTATCCTAAATGTAGTTACTAGTAACCGTTAACTTAGAGTAATAGTGTTCTGTGCTGTTAACTTTTTTTGATTATTATTTGATTATTTTAAGTTTGAAGTAGAATTTTTTTAAATCTAATTATTATATCAACTGTCACGTCAAATATTACGTTTTATAACACGTTTATTATTTACTGTTGAGTGGATTAAGGAATATTCGTTAATATATGGTAATAGACATACTTTGGGATGGAGAGCAGTGGTCACGTGAAGGGTTGTAAAGATTATGATGATGAAGGAATATCACAATATCAATGTCGTCTAAATAGTTACATTAAAATTTTCATCTCTTATTGTTCCACCGATAGGGGTGGAACTAAATTCTCCAAATTTATAAAAATCTAATCATCAACACAGGTTTACAATTAACAAAGATATCGCGTGATATGCATACAAAAAAAAACATACATTTGAATTGCTAACCTCCCAGTTTTTTTGAGTTGGCTGAAATTCAGCGTTCCGCCTAAAAGGTTATTTTTTACAACAATCCACTTCAGAGTGTTTTTCCTATTCTTGTGTTCAATTATTATGATTTCATTTATTAAACTATTAAAATATTATATATAGAATTGACATAATGGAACAGTGGACTATTTGTAAATAAGAATATATATTCACACCAAACTACAATAATATTTGGTCCATAGTAGCACAAAAAATAGTTAAATGTATACAATATTAATGCAACTTGCACAAAACTAACAAAAAATGAACACTACAAAATATTGAAATATATAATATATTTACACTAAAATAAATACATACTCATTTTAAAACATAATTAAAGTATCTTACATATACTATAATAATTAACAGCTTATCACATTATACCTAATTAGTAATACGCATTTTTTAACACATCTAGTTAATCTTATTTTGAGTGACCTAACGGGTTATTGTACTGGGAATTTGACCGCGCTTTGTTTCTTGCTTGTATTTTTAATAGTAAGCGCCTATGAAATATTTTTAAATTATCCTGTCTTTTTTAAATTTTGTGCCAGATTTTATATTTAATATTTATATTTATCATATTTAATGTAAGTCCACATATATGTTGTGCCTACTCAAAGCACATGTTCTTTTTTTTTCTTTTATGTTTCTCAGTAAGTGAGTGTATACCCTTTTAGGATATAAATTTCTTAAACCTCACATTATATTAATTTTTATATATTCAGGTTTTCTTACGATAACGATTATATTTATAAATTATTTATTTATTCTATTTCTAATTGATACTATATTTTAAACAATCACTTTCAGAGACAAGAATAATCAACATAACTCTAACTTCCATCATAACCATTGAATTAAGAATTAGCAAAAAAACAAAGATGAAAAGCTGAATAATAAAAATATATATTAAATAAATAAAAAGTATAATAAAGGATCACCGCCCCTTATTAAAGATGATAAAACATTAAAAAACATGCTACAGCTTAAATAGATATTATGTCAAGTATTTACTTTAATAATCAAACAATAATTGACCATATTCATTATGACCGTGTAGTGGTGGCGAGAACAGCCACTTCCCTATGTTATCCCGTGGGTGTCGTAAGAAGCGACAGAAGGAAATGACACAGAGGATGGGCAGCAGCATCTCATGATAGCAATTCAAAGTAATAAAAAGCTGCGGTTTTCAATCCGCCTGCTGAGCGTGACTACTATGACAAATATGAGACGATCTACGTGGAATTTTAATGGGCTGTAATAATACTACAATACTAGATATCATAAATGTTTTTGTTTTCATTTATTCTGTTCTTTATTTAAACGTAAATAAAGGTACAATTTCGTACTTACCAGCTGTTTAATTTTCTTGTCATATTAAATAAAATATTACGTGATATCATTTTTGATTTAAACAATGTAAATCGATAGAGTCGTAAGATTATAAGAAGAGTCTGTTTATATTGTTCACTAATTACTAAAAATCGCATTCACGGCGAAAAAGCAAAACGCTCTACACGGTATGACAGCAAGAACAACGATTTGCCCGTTCAGAGTTCAGACTCTGCCTTCCCACCATTTTAAAGACGGTTTTCTAATTATTTCTCTGACGTATTTTAATGGCTCTGGTTTAATTTATGATACTGAATTTATTTCGATAAGAGTATTTTTTGTTCTATGTGCTCCAAGAGTAATGTACGTCACGTGTATACACATATATACGCATACGTACATCGTATAATAACTAAATTAAATTAAATATCCACTTGGTATGTTAATAATTACCATAAGAAAGATATATTTTTGTGTCTTTTATTTATTATTTTATTACTTTTGAGTTAAATAATTATTTGAGTCTACATATTTGAAGCGACTGAGGTAGTCTTGAATAGTGTAGGTCACAACCTATGCATATATGCAATATATGGCTGTGGAGTTGGCGGAACGCGGCTTCAAATCCCGCTCGAAACAAGAATTTGTATCATTGTTTGTCTGTTATACAGGAAAAATTCCTAATGTGAACGATTTTTAAATAAAATAAAAATTAAGGTATTAAAGAAGTTTATTAAAATAATAATTGGAGCTTAGATATACTTCTTTTTTAACACGGAGTACTAAAACCTAATAGTTTTAAGGTTTGTCCAGTTTGAGAAAGAAGTTTTCCGTTTCTATTTAACCGACTTCAAAAAAAGGAGGAGGTACTCAATTCGACTGTATTTTTGTATATGTGTTACCTCAGAACTTTTTTCTAGGTGAACCGATTTTGACGCTTATTTTTTATTTGAAAGCTTATGATTTAATGTGGTCCCAATTAAATATGATCAAGATCGTATTTAATTCATTTCGACTACATCGATGATGTTCTAATTTTATTTATAGTGAAGTCGGTGGTACAAATTTTTAATTTTACAACTAGTCTAACATCAACATAATGGTATAGGAGTTCTGTTGAATTTCGTTTATTTTAACAAAATTTTCATCAAAGTTTTATTTAATTTTTAACCAGCTTCAAAAAGAGTGTCTTAGTACATATGCATTTCAACCAGATCAAATGTAAAACGGAAGTTCGTTTATGATAGGTATATATTTTAATTGGCAAATTGTTACTTTCGGCAAATCGTAAGTTTTTCAGCAACGAACTTCCCATTTGTGGTGGGTGTAATTAACACAATGTAAATGATGTCTTTTTTTTTTGCAAAATACCCTTCGAGTATTTTTTATAGGATAAGGTGACAAAGGAGCACACAGTCCACCTATCACAGTACATCTATCCTCAATATAAACCATATAACCTTGTTAATTTGTTCTTAGTGCTAATACGTATTGTAGGGTACAACTTGTATAGATAATATCTTTAGTGATGTTGAGCCCTTGCATAATTTACTTATTTAAAATTTAAGTTCTGATCACTGTGGACAGTTAGTCTTTAAAAAAGAAATTTAAAAAAGTTGTGCTTCTTCTAATAAACGAAAACATCGCTTAGAAAGATTTAAAAGTAATATAGTGAAAAAGCTGTAATTTTGTCCATATAAAAACATTAAATAGTGATTTATGTAAATAGTCAGTATACTATTTACGTAAATCGCTATTTAAACTTAAAAGTCTTGAATTTAATAAAAATTTTACTTCCAAAACACTATCATTAATAATTTGCAAAATGTTTATATATGGGCGACAGTAGGATTCCATACAAAAATAGATATATTGAGGTTATATTTAGATAAACCTTGTTTGGATTTGTATAGCTCGATGATCATAAAACTAACAGTAAATTCTGAATGGAGTGAATGGAAAGACAAATTTTTAGAAACTTTTAAAAACCGAGGATGGGACATAGTCACATATGCTCTCGCATTTAGTTATAAAGAAGGACTGTTAATTGATTATGCCATAAAAAAAGAACGGCTTATATTAGATATAAACACATCTATAGATTCCAAAATAATGATAGATCTTATTGCAACTTGTTTACCTGGATTTATCTTAAATAAGTTAAACAGGAACGAACTCAACAACACTACTGATTTGTTCAACGAGATAAGAAAATATGAAGGTATGATGTACAAGAAACACTCAACTAACATAGAGAGTAGTATATTTTATAATAAAAATAAAACGAATGAGAAGAAGCCATGCAAGACTTGTAAATCTTTGGTCAAAGGAATTAGATATCATCCGGAGGAGTCATGTTGGTTCAAGAAAAATAAAAATAACCTGAAAAGGTTCTAAAAACTAAAAATGTAAATAATAACTCAATCATTGAAGTAGACATTAATGCTGGTAAAAATAAAAACTAGTAAGTACACAGTTAATCAAAATCAAGCTTTTATTAGAAAATAAACTAGAAGTGAGCGGCATTAATGATTTAGGCTCATAGATCTCTTTAATAAATTCAAGATTGATAAAAGTAAAAGAAAAAAAAAAGATGATGTGAATATAGCACACATGAAAACGGTTAATGGTGTAAAGAAGATGGATAGCTTGATAACAATAAAATTAAATATATTTGATTTGGAAGAAGAGGTGGATGTATACATAGTAGAAAATGAAGATTTTGAAGATTTCATAATCGGATTGGATATGATGAAGAAATTCAGATTAACCAAAAATGAGAACTTGCAGATAGAACAAAAGAAAATAACAAATAAAATAGACAGAATGTCTAAAGATAACAGAAATGAAGATAAGAATATAAAAACATATACAGTAAATTTCAATGAACACATAGAAACAAAGTAATTTATAAGTATAACAAACCATTTGGATAATGAAAAGAAAATTGAGAAAATTATAAAGGAATATACAACAATTTTTGCTAAGGATAAGTATGATATAGGATCAGTTAGAGATTATGATGCTCACATAGATTTACTAGTAAATGAATATTGTAGTAAAAAAACCATATAGATGTACAATGCAAGATAAATTAAAAATTGAAGAGCAAATATCCATGTTACTAAAGAATAATTTAATAGAAGAATCTTACAGTCCTTTCGCTGCTTCAGTGACATTGGCTTTTAAAAATACCATTACGGGTGGAAGACGGAAGTAAAACAGGATTTGTCACACAAGATGGTCACTTACAGTGGACCTGCCTCCCATTTGCCTTTTGGCTTGAAAACATCACCAGCAATTTTCCTGAGATTTTTAAGCAATATTCTAAGAAAACACAATCTCACATGATACTCTGTAAACTATATTGACAATATTTTGATATACTCGTCTAACTTTGAAGAACATATAAGGCAAATGAGAAACGTATTAGAGGCAATAATTAAAGAAGGCTTTAGATTGAAGTTATAGAAATGTACCTTTACTTCAGACTCGGTTAAATATCTCGGCCATATAATTCAGAACAATTCAGTAAGACCACTAAAAGACAATTCGATTTCAATAAGGAATTTGCCAACTCCTAAGACACAAAAGAACATCAGACAATTTTTGGGAAAAATAAACTTCTACCATTAATACATACCAAGAAGTGCAATTATCCTAGATCCATTACATAATTTATTAAGAAAAAACGAGAAGTTTGTATAGTCAGAGAAGTGTGAAGAATCATTTAAGCAGATAAAAAGATATTTATGTTCTCAACCGGTCTTAGAAATATCAGACAAAGAATTACCAATCAAAATCTTTACCGATGCATCTTTGGAGGGCATTGGAGCAATATTAAAACAGACACAACTAGATGGTAAAGACAAATCGGTGGCATATTTCTCAAAAAAACTGAACGAACATCAAAAACATTCTCTAGAGAACATGAACATTAAATGCAGGACAGATGAAGAATTGGATAATCTCACATATTACCTATCTCAGTATAACTTTACAGTAAAATATATACCCGGTGAAGAAAATGTAGAAGCAGATTGTTTGAGCCGAAATCCTGTATTAGAATCAGAAGATAAAAGAGAGCAACTATTGAGAATAGTTAATTTGATACAAATAAAAGATATAGTTGAAGACCAAGAGAAAAATGAAATAATAAAAGAAAAGAAACAAAATTTAATACACAAAAATAAAATCTATTATAAGAAAATAAAGAAACAGGAAATGATTATCCTCTAAGAAGAATTTAGTAAAAAACTTATAAAAAGGTGCATGAAAATTTATGCCATATTGGGATCAGACAATTGCAGAAGAAAATAAGTCCTATAGCTACACCTATAAACCTAATAAAAAATATTATAAATATTTGTAAAACATGTGAAATATGCGTAAAAAATAAATCAAGATGTCAAAAAAAATTGGTTTAATGTCACAACTGGGACCAGGTACAAAACCATTTGAGATAATGTAAAGGGATACTATTGGTGGCTTTGGAGGATCTACGTCTACAAATAAATACCTACATCATTTAGTAGACCACTACACAAGATATGCATTTATTACGACTTCAAAAACTGAGAATGCAAGTGACTTTATAAATCTAACAAAGAAAGTACTAGAGACAGATGAGATTGGAATTATCCTGACAGATCAATATCCGGGCATTAATTCAAGAGAATTTAAGCAATATTAAACTAATTTTTACAGCTGTGAATACACCATTCTCGAACGGTTTGAATGAAAGATGAAATCAAACAATAGTAAATAAAATAAGGTGTAAAATAAATGAGAAAAATAATAAGAGAACATGGACAATACTAGCAAATGAATGTATACAGAAATATAATGAAACAGAACACTCCGTTACAGGTTTTGCACCAAAATATTTACTGGATGGTACAAATGTCAGTATTCTACCAAATGAATTTAAAGCAATAGAAAAGGAAGACAAGTGGATCACTGATAGAAGATTAACATCAGAGAATACAACAAAATTCCATGAGTACAACAAGAAAATATTTGATAGAAATAGAAAAATGCAAGAGTTTAATGTAGGAGACAGTGTATACATAGAAAATGGAAATAAACTGAATAGAAAGAAATTAGACGAATTAAAAATATACCCGTTTTAGATAATAGAGAAAATATCGAATTCCATTTATAGGCTTGATACAGGCAACAGAAAAACAGAATCAACATTATTTTACATAACAAAATTACAACCTGTCGTAATAGAAGAAGATGAAGGAGAAGAAAACGAATATGAAGATAACTTAAAGGTACTTTGTATAGATATATTGCTTAGAATTTTCACTCTTAGGGGGGAGATGTAATGAAATGAATGACATTTCATTAATTTTAATTTACTGCGCTTCGCGTATCTATGTTATCTGTGGAAGATGGTAGAGGGCGCATCGAAAAGACGTGTGAACTATGATTCAATGGCGGACGACGTTTAGATTATTTTGTGCATTTTAATATTATAAAAACTTGTAGAGAGATAAACCGAAGGATACGATTGAGGAAGCGATATTAGTGAACTTTAAATGTCGTTTCTTTGTATTTTCAGGTGAGATAGAAGTGTAATTGTCATAACTTGATAATTGTTGTAATATTGTAAAGGCGTGTTAAATAAAACAAAACTTTATATTTTCAGAGAAACAATTTGTGGTTTATTTTGAAGATCCTCAATAATATACCTTATATATATATATATATATATATATATATATATATATATATATACAATCGCACCTCAACTTGCTATTGCTTTTAATACTAGTATCGAATCTAGTGTGTTTTCTGATTCAATGAAACGTAGTAAAGTTATACTTTTATTCACATTTGGTATTACATTGGACCCCACTAATTGTAGCCCTGTTTCTGTACTGTAATGCTTTTTTTAAATATTTTTTTAATTATTCAAGATATAATGATAAGTTTTTTTAATGAAATTAAATTGCTCCATAAAAATCAGTTTGGTTTTATAAGGGGTCGCGCGATAACCAACGCCAGTGTTAAGTTGATTAAACATATTTTTTGTGCATGTACGAGTTCAAAAGACGTTTTGGATGTATTTTGTGATCTTTCAGAAAGAAAAAAAGAAAAAAGTGTCAGTTAGTAATTTCCCTTTTTATTTGTTGCATTCTTAATGTAATTAGGAAGGGTATTACAAAGGTGTATAGCCTATACTCTAAAAGATGACCTGAAAAAATTAGACCTATGCTGTGGAAACTAATCCTGAGATGGTTTGATTGTCGTGGTGTTCGACCGTCGATCGAATGAATAAAATGAAAATTATCCTTAAGATAAGAAGTAAACCTAGAGGGGAACCGGAAAAAATGGTACAGCACTTACATAATAATTCGGACAACTATCAGGTTTGTTGGGATTTGTTAAATCATCGATACAATATTAACGAATTAATTTTTGGGTCTCATATCAACATGATTTTAAATTTACCTATTGCTCAACAACAATCAGTTGGATATCACAGGTGTCCGAGGTTTGTCGTAAAGTCGCAGGCATAATTCGTTCCTTCTATCGCCTTAACTTCTTTCTGTCTCCTTCAACTAAACGTCTTCTCGTCCAATCTCTAATTCATCCATTATTT
This sequence comes from Parnassius mnemosyne, assembly GCA_963668995.1. Classification (NCBI taxonomy): domain Eukaryota; kingdom Metazoa; phylum Arthropoda; class Insecta; order Lepidoptera; family Papilionidae; genus Parnassius; species Parnassius mnemosyne. The sequence continues at coordinate 23,627,009 of CAVLGL010000068.1, forward strand.
TGTCTAACTAATATTTCTTCGGAGCTGCTAAACAGGTTGGACAGGTTACTTAACAACTGTATCCGATTCATCTTTGGCCTGCGCAAATATGATCACGTTTCGGAATTTCGCTCTCAGTTAAAGTGGTTGACTATAATCCTGTCCACTCTGTTTTCAGTTCTTAATGATCCTTCCTCACCCCTTTATCTAAAAGAAAGATTTCAATTCTGTAGTGACACTCATTCTCTCAATCTCCGTTCTTCACACAGTTTAATCCTGTCTACTCCTCTCCACCATTCTGGGTCTATGTCAAATTCTTTCACAGTTACTTCTATTACCCTCTGGAACAAATTGCTTGTTGACCTGCGAACAATACCTGTCAAAAATGTTTTTAAAAGAAAACTATATGAGCATATCCGTAGCCTACAAAGTTGAATCAATTTACTCTATATGTTTATAGTTATTTATATATACATTTATTGAGATATATATATATGTATAAATGTGTGTGTTTATTTATATATGTATATGAATTATATATATATATATATACAGTGGCGGTCATATAATTAAAGACACTTCTGTGTGACCACATACAACAGTATTACAGACGTGTAGAGTACCCAAAGTAGGCACTAATTATATTTTATAGTTATTAGTCTTTACACGGAGATCGTATTAATAAAATGGAAACATTAAAAACGTGTATTTAGCAATAGTTGAGATTTTATTCCTTTTTTAAACAAAATAAAAACTTTTTCGTCAAGATAACCGCTGGCCAGTTAATTAATGACAGTGTGTTTTTTGTGTTCTAAATTTAAAATATAATGTTAAAACAATTATGTTATTTTTCATTTGGCGCGAATTTTCACGATACATAACATAAAAATAAAAACTAGCTTTGTACTTAATAGAAATTATTAAATTTTATTATTCTTATTATGGGAAAAAACAAAAAATGCGATCCGTCTACAAGGAAGACGATCCTCAAGTTTTATGGCAAAGGTTGATCATATAGGAAGATTGCAGATCAGTTAGTGTGCTCTAAAGATATGGTTATGAATGCGATCCAGCATTTTAAGAACTTTAATACTACTGAAAATGAGCCCAAGAAGACTAGACCTAGAAAAAGCACCCCACGAGAAGACTCAAGAATAGTGTTGTTGGCAAAAAGGGAACCGCTTAAAGGATCAGAACTGATTCGCTCAGAAATATTTGTTGAGGACAGATTGAGAGGAGTGTCTGCAAGAACGATAAAAAGGCGATTGTGTGAAGAAAACTTATTCGGAAGAATATCTCGTAAGGTGCCACTATTAAAGAAGGAAAACATCCAAGCTAGATTAGTGTTTGCCAAAAAACATGAACACTGGACAGAACGTGAGTGGAAAAATGTACTTTTTTCTGATGAAACGAAAATTAATATGATTATTTCTAATGGAAAAATGTATGTGAGACGTCCTCCTAAAAAAGAAATGGATCCGAAGTACACGAAGAAAACAGTAAATAATGGAGGCGGAAACATTAAAGCTTGGGGTTGTTTTTCTGGTCATTCTGGTATAGGAACTATCAAGAAAATAGAAGGGAACATGGATAAATTCCAGAACAAGAATATTTTAGAGGAAGTCATGATACCCTATGCTGAGGAAAGTTTGCCAGCGGTTTGGACTTTCCAACACGACAATGACCCGAAACACACAGCAAAAGTTGTCAAAGAATTGCTAACGAGCAAGTCAGTAACTGTGTTAGATTGGCCACCGTACAGCTCTGACATCAACCCCATAGAAAACTTGTAGTACCGCGTCAAGAAAATAGTGACATCAAAACGTACCACTAACGTACACCAACTTTATGCGGCTTTTAAAGAAGCATGGGAACAATTTTCAATTGAAACTTGCAATAAATTGATCGCATCAATGCCAAGGCGATGTCGGGCTGTTATTGCTGCTAAAGGACACGCGACAAAATATTAATAACGTGGTTTTTTGTTTTTGTAATATGTCTTAAATTTATCAAAATAAAGTATTTACAATATTTTTTTTATGATTACTTAGTTTGTACGTCTTTAATTAGTTGGCCACGTCTTTGCTTAGGTCATGGTGGTCTAAATGTACGAATAAATATTGGGGACACATGAGGTTTATTTTCAATGTTTTATTCCAAGATTTCACAATGAATGTCCGAATGATTTTAATATTGTTTCTAGCTCGTATTAAATTTCAACAAGCAAATAACGAGTAGATAAACTTTGTTGTTTTAATATCCCTTTAGTGCCTTTAATTATGTGACCACCACTGTATATATATATATATATATATATATATATATATATATATATATATATATATTTTATGTATGTGTTGCATGTGTATATTTGAACTGAATAATATCATGACAACTTAACTGCCCAAACTCACTTTCTGTTCTACCCAAGGTTAGCTGGTAGAGAATGCCATATAATATTAAGCTCGTCCTTTGTACAAATATTTGGTGCAAAAAAGATTAAATAAATAAATCAGCAGCACATATCAAGAAATTTTATGACAGCGTAAATGAAATGCCATTAAATACCTAGGCGAACCTAAGCTCATTGGATACTTTGGTAGTATATATTTTGTCTCAAAAACTAGGTGTTGAGACTCACAATGATTACATCGAATCCCTAAAGAATCCTAAGGGTTTGCCGGTCTGTCCGGGCCTCGTCTCCTGCACGGGGTAGTGAGGTGTTCAACTACCCCGTGTATCGCCTCAGGGGCGCGCGCCGACACCCGCGCGTGCCTCCGCCTCGGGTCCATCGAGTACGGGTGGCGGGGGCTTCCCCAAGTCCCTCGCCCCTGGACCCATTCATGGGGGCCGGAAAAGGGCGTTGTCCGCCCTTCTCCTGCGCCCGGTGCGCCTTCTGCGGCCAGGGAAGGGAGTCGAGATCTCCCTTTCCCGTTCCGCAGTTTCCTTCTGCGACATCACGTCCTCGCAGAAGGACACCACCGCATCCCACGACTCTGCGCTACCGACCATCTTCCGCACTAAGGCCGGCAGCGACAGATCGCCTCCTACTTTATTTGTGAGGACAAGTTGGACTTACCTAGTCGGACTATTTGTCCCAGGTCAACATACTCGTCAACAATTTCTTAGTGCTCCCAACATCTACCGGCATAGGTGTGATATGGACATTAAACATGATCTTTGTTTTGTCCATGTTCATCCTATGGTATGGTCCATGTTTATCCTATATATATATATATTTTTAATTAATTTTTCTTTTCTATTTGCGTATATTACATATACTGAACCTTCTTTGCAAATTTGGCCGGTAATTATAAAATAACCCTGTATATTACTTTTATTTAAAAAAGTTCCGCTGAGTTTTTTGCTGGTTCATCCTAGGACAGAGGTTTTTTTTTCCGAATCAGTGGCAAAGCTTAAATTAAATATACAAGGATTTGGAAATTATCTACTCTAAGTAATCAGAATATCCATTGTTCCTTTTAATGTGTTTGATTTAAACATTTATTCTTATCCATTATTTTTAATGAGCAATTATAAGGTAATTTACTTCTCTTAATCGATATTATGAAACTCATAAAAATACTCGAGGACGGAAAAAACAGTAATTATTTTACTTTATTTATTATCTTCACTGTTTTAATTTGCTTTTGTATAGCAATTGAAAATTTTAAATTTTTTGTAACAATTTTTATGACGCCAATATGTTGTGTTGGAGATTCTTTTTAAAATAAATGTGGACTTATTTTGAAATCGGATTTATTTAGTAAAGGTGGCAAAATAGTGGATAATGTTATTGATATAACTATTAAGGCAACATTGATATTGTGATATTCTTTAGTCCACTAAAAGGGTGAAAAAATAATAAAGAGTCAAAGTAAACGGAGTAAGATAACTCTCACAGAATATCATCGTAAATTAGGAGATAAATGCTTCTGTAATCGAGGTTAATCGAGGATAATTGTAAAGTGTAAGGGCCACAACCTCCACTTACATTCAGGTGGACTCTTTGCTCGTCTGTCACCCTTATATTATAAAATATCTGAAAAACGACCCCCTTAACCACTTGAGCCATTCATAAAACCACCAAATTAGTTACATCTATGGTCAAGCCAAAAAGAATAGTAGGTCAGGCCAAAGACAATTTTTTTTAAATGAAAGTAAATATAACTTAGAGTCATTACTAAGTTCTTATCCAAATATAAATAATAATATAAATAATAATAATAATATAATATTATTAGTGAAAAAGAAACAATACATGTTTATAACCTATAAGAACAAAGTTATTTTTGCTTTGTCATCCAACAAGACCCGTGTGTGCGCAATAACAGCGACATCTATTTTCAATCATCAAAACCACTTGCCACGCTCAAAGACATCGATCGATTTTTCGATTAGTTAGTTATTGAGTTAGCGAAGATATGTATTAATTAGCACTGTGGAGTTTCCGTAGAGGGCGTTAACTGTACGGACGCTGCAGAACGGTTGTGTTGAGATGTTGATACAGTTATATAAGGCACCAAAATGTCAGAAATAGAGAAACTACTAAAGGAATTGAGAGTTGACATAAAAAAGACTGAATGACTTTTTGTGCAGCTAAACAGTGTTCTAATAATTCAAGAAATAAAAATAAGATACACGGGATTACTTACCACTCATAATTATAGCTAAAAAATTTATTTTGTTGAAAATTATAATGATGTTTATTGTTGACTTCGCCATGTTTGTGAGAGCGAGATGATAATACAAACATGCGCGAGAGACACGACACGCGCTTAACTAACGCGATTTCGCTCGCACAACTACGACGTTTCCTATCTCTGTCCTTGTCTATCGGTAAATTTAATTTTGTGATTATGATAACAGATGTGTGTGAACATTCCGTTTTCTTCACGCTGCTTGTTTCGACGGCTATCTCTCTCTTTCTGCACGTGTTCGACTCTCGAAGTGGGCGGTATTTTGTAAAAGTAAGCTCTATTACAATGCTTATAGATATGAAATATGCATGTCAATATATGTAGCCAGATTTTTGAATTTTGTTGACATTATTTTTTAGTCTCCATTGAAATGCACTTTGCATAGTTCAAGTTAAACGTATTTAGTAGTTTTCTAAATTGAGATATTAACTAAAATATAATTATTCATAGTATTAAGTTCTAAGTGTTAAAACAGTACCGTAAAAACAGTAGAGTGATATGGCACCATTTTGAATAAGACAATAAAACTTTTAACAAGACAATAAAACTTTTAAAAAATAAGCAACGTGTAATGAATGTAAAGATGTATTAAATTATAAGTCGTCCACCGCCAATTTAAAAAATCATCTGTGAAAAAACATCCTTCGGTTTATATATCGGTGTACGGAGCTGATGATGACCAATCCGGTCATTCATCCCGACCAATGACACGTTTAGATGTAAACAAAACAGCGAAATGATAACGGCGTTTTGTCTTAGCTCAGGTTGTTTTTTAACCTTTCTAATATTTTTTCTGAAATATAAAAATTTCACCCAACCTAGGTGATCAGTCAGTGTACCGTGCAAGGTAGATATAATTTAGATGAATAACTAATTTTATTTCTAGAAAATTGTATTGATGTCCAACGTCCACGACAGCGAAATATGATAGTAGGTACGAACGGGACATATTATGCAAAATACCGATACGAGTACAAAAATAAGCAAAAATCAAAATATTTATCTTTGTACTGACTAATTTAGTTACCATTAAAGAAATACAGCAATTGTTAATGGAATATTTTCCTACAAATTATTGTGTGTATTTAATTTAATTCTGACCTAGAGATTTAGAGTGAATTCATGCTATGCCAGGAAGTTGTCGAGTTCCCACTAACCCTGTATAATATGGTTTTTAACGGGAGAGAGTAAATAAATTAGATTATTGTTTTGATTATTAAACATCGTTTCATAAATTCGTACCTATGTTTTATTGAGCTCAAACAGACCTTATAATTATCGCTTACCTAAAATTTACAAATACTTACGTAATCAAATCAATAACTTAAGTATAATAACGCATAGGCGTCAATTTTACGCTTGGCATAATGGGCATTGAGCGATACGCGCGCTCTATATCTTGCTTATTTGTACTCTAAGTTCTGAATAATCTTTATCTATTGTTCTAAGGGGTCCCTTAATTAAATTAAATTATTATATACTCTTTGGAGGGGTTCTTAGTAATAAATCCATTTGGATTTTTCGGGTTTTGAAGAGTTAATATGCTTAACGCAAACGTGGCTTAACGAGGACTTCAATGACAGTGAATTATTTAACGACCGATATCTAGTTTTTAGGTTTTTTTTTATAGGATAGGGTGACAAACGAGCACACAGTCCACCTGATGGTAAGTGGTTGCTGTGGCCCATATATATCCACATCTATCCTCGTTTGCGAGTCAAAATGCAGATGCGTTGTCACCCGTTAGGACTAAGATGGAATGCCCCTTTTCCAGTAAAAAGGGTCTCCGGATCTCTACACTCACCATACGAAACACAGCAGTGTTAAGCTGCCATTTTACGCTGGTATTCTGTGAGAGCATGGTCCTTTTCCGGTCGAGCCGACCCATTCGTACTATAACTATACTACTTATACAGTTGCAGCATGGCTCTACCACGTATAAGTACCACGTATACGTGCAAGAGCTTATAGTTGTTGAACGCAGCGAATGGCGTTCATCAGGTGAGGGTATATGAATTACTCTGGCTATAAAGCGTGCATCGCCTTATTTGTGTTACAAATTAAATATTTGTGTTGTTTATATGTATACTCGTATGCTATCGTGATTTAGGTAATTCTTTAATAGAGCAATTACAATATTTCTACACTAAATTAAAAGAAACGTGAACGTTTATACGTGGTAGAGCCGTGCTGCAGCTATATTATGGTTGTAGCACGAATGGGTCGGCTCGACCGGGGAAGGACCACGCTCTCACAGAAAACCAGCGTAAAATAGCAGCTTAACGCTGCTGTGTTTCGTATGGTGAGTGTAGAGAACCGGAGACCCTTTTTACTGGCAAAGAGGCATTCCATCTTAGTCCTCACGGGTGACAACGCATCTGCATCTTGAGTCTTTATTGAGTCTTTATAGATGTACATGTCTATGGGTCACAGTAACCATTTACCATCAGGTGGACTGTGTGCTCGTTTGTCACCCGATCCTATAAAAAAAAAAAAAAAAAAGAAACTATGTTCAATAACTTCACAGACGGTCTTTTGTTTTTAGGCGATTTTAATTTGCTAAATATAAAATGGCTTTCAGCTCACGACGGGCAATTTTTACGCCCTTTTAATATTAAAGGTCCTATTATAATATTCAACTAAACTGTAATAACAGAATTATGGACCTAATTTTCTGCAATAACCTCATAGATGTACATATGTAAATGTATAGACCCCTTAGTTCCGAAAGATCCGCATCACATAGCATTAAATATATTTGTTGACTACATCCACCAATAAACACTTTCAGTGCAAAGCAGAACTAAATTCCTGTATACGTAATTTAGCACACTACACTAAAATATGCCAACAGCTTGATAATTCGGAATGGTTTAATTGTCTCAGAATGGGTACTTTAGAGGAGGATGTATCCTTACTGTATAATATTGTGACGACGCATTATTAGTAAAAATAAAGAATTAATTTCAATATAAAGTCATCCTAAGTGCCTACCCACTAAACACCACCTGAGAGACTGGCATTGGCCTGTATGACCTTTCTGGCGAATCGGAAGCGACCCTCTTTAGAGAAAAGGGGGCACAGATATAAAGTCGTCTGAATAATGTCACAGCCTGTGAAAGCAAAATGCCACCGGCAATTTAACTTGTCATTCCACAAATGAGTTTTGTGCATCATTTAGAAAGTCGATCCCGGTAAATTGAAATAATGCCGTCGTAGGGTTCGTTTGTGCATGGAGAAATCGAACGTTTCAGAATCTAGGCTTATCACCGTTGGTGCTGAGAATTTTCACTTGTATCTGCGTGACATTCGAGAAATAAATAGACCACGGTTCGAACAATAACATTTTTACAACGGTCCTTATCAACATTTCACTATCATTATTTCAAAAATAACAAGCTAATAAGTAATTTGAAATCTTAAGAAATGTGTCTATCACAACTGTTATTCTTTTACGAACTACCGTATAGTAGCGGGCAATAATACCTCATATCTTCCCGCGAGTGTCGTAAGAGGCGACAGAGGGAGCTGAGGCAGAAGATTGGCAACAGCATCTTTCTGATAACAGCTAAATAACAATAAAAAATAACTGTAGTTGTTAACCCGCTCGCCAAGCGTGGAAATATACCTCGCGTGATGAGAGTTACGAAGAGACGGCCCGCAGTCCTCGGCGGAACCGCTATGCTTGGCTATGGTGGCGACCATGGTTATTTCGGGGCAGGGGGTGTTAAGAATCTCCGTTGCAGGCTCAGTTGCTACTTAAGACGACTCGACCTGGAAACATATAACGCACGCACCCTGCAGACTCACGTGAAGAATCTGGAGCTGAAAGAAGAGATAGACAACAATAGGATTATCCGAGGTCGGAAGAGAATGTGAGGTCACGGTAATCCTTAAACCGGCAACATGTTCTATCACCGGAAGGGCGACGATCTGTACTAAGCAGATGTCAGATTTATTGCCAGCCCCGAAGGTTCGACAAAAAATGAGATTGACTTCATTATGACAACTAAACGACGACTGTTCCGTGACGTCTCTGTCACGAAGGTGAAAACCAGCAGCGGTTACCAAATAATGAGAGGCACACTGAACTTAAACGTTAAGTTGGAGAGGTCACGTCAACGCTCCATCCCCCTCGTGCTCAAATACAAAGTTCCGATAACTTTCACCTTACGTTACAAAATCGTTTTCAGTGCCTAGAAGACTGTAATTCAATGGACGATATGAATGAAAAGCTCATGAAAACTGTCCATGTGGTCGCAGTTTTCAGCAGATTTGACTGTTCAGAGGAAACTGAACAGACAGATCTCAAAATGCATGCGATGAGAATTTCGCAACTTCAGTACAGCTCTTATTGAAGAAGCGAGTGGGACCAGGGCTCCAAAGTCAGAAAGAACCAACAATGGAAGGTGAAGACCAAATGTTGTCTACCAACCGGCAGCGATTACCAAATGACAAGAGGCAGAGTGAACCTAAACGTTAATTTGGAGAGGTCACGTCTAATGAAGTCAACGCTCCGTCTCTCTAATCCAAAATCCCGAAAACCTTTTAAAGTTTTTAGTGCCTAGAAGACAGTCAACGATATGAATGGCAAGCTCGTGGAAACTGTCACTTAATCTCATGAATGTTAGACGGGAAATGAAGCTGCAGTCATCAGCAGATTTGACAGCATACTGGAAACTGAACAGACAGAACTCCAATTGCATGCGACGGGACTTACGCAACTCCAATACAGCTCGTATTGATGAAGCAATTGTGCGGAACTGAGACTACAAAGTTTTTGTTAGTGATCAGTCTATCAGAAAGAGTCAACTGCCGAAGCTAAAAACCGAATGTGGCAGCATCGTTTCCGGGACACCTGTGATTTTAAGTGAGATTGAGATGTACTATAGGGCAGCTGTACACGTCATCGTTGGAACTACTCACAAGTATGAGTAACGATCCAAAAGCAAGTATTATCCGACATTATTCTGATTATATTCCAGACGTCAGTCTGAGTGACATTAGAATGGCTCCTTATGAACGGAGATTCGAAACGAAACTTGTTAAAACGGGTGAAGGACCGGTACTTAAAGTCATTGAGAAGCTCTTTAATTCCGTGCTCTATGGTGGAACTATACCAGAGGCATGTAGCCAAAGTGCGATGGTTTTATTCTTCAAGAAAGGTGACAATGCTCTCTTGAAGAACTACAGACAATTTTTCCAAGTAGTTTGCTTCCAAGCAGTTAATGAAATAAATTTTGTAAATAGTTTGTACAACTATTAATGTAAAATTTATTTAAAGACTAGCTGTGCCCGCGGCGTAGCTCGCGTATACAGGTTTTACATAAAGAATTTGTCGTTTAGGTAAGAGAATATTAAACGATTTATTTCATTACTGTATCAATAAGTGGTAACTAAATAAATCATTATCATCAAAGTTCTAAGTCGTTTATGATAGAGCTTCTGTGTAAACGACGTTAGAAGTAGGCTTAGCCGGGGTATACACAAAAAGGTTACGGGGGCTACTAACGCGGGAAAAAGCAACATAGAGTTGGCCATGTGCAAAACAGTCAGTACTGAGGTACACTCCTACAACGCGTAAAGTTTGACCTTGCGCTTTATTTACGGTCATCGCATAACACACACTCACTGTAACTGGGAACTGAACGCGCTTAAAACTGAAAGGAAAGTTACTTCTTAATAGAGGGTTTTTGGGCAGTGCTGCCAGATAAAAAAAACTCATTCAGCTCTAGGACAACACAAAAAGCGCTAGATTTCGCGCTAAATTAACTACAAACAAAGTTTGTGTTTTTTTATATAATCATAATAAAGAAAACAACATTAAGTTTTTTTTCTGGCAATATTTTTTTGATGTATCAATACTTCGCAGGACATCGACTTATAATTATAGCAATTGCTGTCAAGAGTAGTTAGTACTGTACGAACAATAAAAATGTCATTAATTGTTTTAAAGTGCAATGTATTTCGCAACTTAGTTTCAGATGTCAGGATCTGATTGCGGTTGCTACACAGTTTCTTTGTGTTATAACTTCTAAGTAACTTTTAACTTAGCTGTGCTCTAAGCAACTAACTAAAACTGAATAAAGCAAAATAAATGCGTTGCCAAAACCATGAACGAAAACTTTAATAAAGGGGATTTCCCCGCTTATAGTCGTCGGTAAAAAAATCAAGTTGATCATTCTAAAGAGGAAGCCAGGAGATCCATAGCACAGGGTATCCTAGTTTGGACTCGTCTCCCATGCTCTTTGTTTTGTGGAAAAAATATGTTTGAAAAAGATAAACTGCAATGTACTATTTGTGGGAAAAAATAATAAAGGTCATTATTATTATTATCGGTAATGTGGACTAACAGTGCTGCTATAAAAGAGTTAATAACCCGCTAGTCGCTAAAATATTGAAATGTGTGCTAAATACACCAAAACACGCTGGATTAAGCGCTAGGTGCTAAAATTTCGAAATGCGCGCTATACATTCCAAAAAAGTGCTAAATCTAGTTCCCAAAGCGCTAAAATGGCAGTTCTGATTTTGCGTATATTATAAATACAATATCACGACATTTCGTTGCAAAATTTTTATTTTTGGTCGGGTTCCGTTGTATGGCTTCGATGGATACAAATTTCTTCAGTAAGTCTCAATAGGATTCATCGGCGAAAAATCTCAACACAGCAATTCAGAAAAGTTTGTAATTTGTACAACTCTATCTATTACGTCCTTTGTGTGAGAAAACATCCTATCTCTTTTTGTGTTTTAAGTATAAATATATTAATTATTATGGAACGTTTTTTTTTACACAGAAATCTTTTTATTACTATTTCTGAGATTTTATGGCGCCATTGAACAAATTCGAACCTACATTTCAAAATAATAATCATTACTTTCGATAGAATGAACCAATTTTAATAAAACAAAGATTAAATGTAACTCGAAGATACGCTTTATGATATTCTTAACGATTGCTTTGAAAATAAAAGATGTTTACGTTAGACGTGATGCGTTCATATAATAACAGACAAATAGACAGACAGACAATTCTAAAAATTATAAAATGTTCTTATTTAATTATTTTCAGTTCCCCATAATGATTTTAGCCACCAAAATATAATATATACCTACAATGTACAGAAACAGACACAACATGTTATCATCATTTTTATTATATGTATATATTTAAAGAGAGATGGCGCTGCTAACATCATCAATTCTAAAAATAAAAGAGATTAATTGACGCGATTGATAAATTATATAAAACGTAAGAGAACTTATAAATCAGTGCCTGCACAGTAAGCAAAAAATAAAGTTTGACTCTCGCCAAAACCAATGCAATTGTTAATAGCTCTTTTAAAATTTGATTTACCACATAGAGTACTCGGCGGTAAAGAATAAATTGAGTTTGTCAACACGCAGTAGGGCAGCGAGTAATATAATAAAGATTAGCAGTAAATATGAAAACTCATCTACAGGAAAAAACCACATTTGCAATTGCATTTTCACAACACCACCATCTATCGAAGAAATGGGTTAACTATTGTGCTTCAGATTTAGTTAATAAGGTTAATATATTTTTGTATAATATATTTAATACGTTCTTTATTACTTTTGTTTACTGCGCTTTAGATATACATAATTATATCATTATTTTACATAATTTAACTATGATTTATGATATGATATTAGTTTAAAATGCACTTGATGACTCAAACAAAGCCACCGTTGAGCAAATTCGTACCTATACTTCCCTACCCATACTTCAGAATATTTATCATAACTTTTGATGGAATGAACTGATTTTAATGAAATAAAGACTAAATGTAACCCGAAGATACACTTTATAATTTCCTTAACAATTCTTATGATATAAATTAGTACTTTATACGTGATACGTTAACAAACAAACAGACAGACAGACAGACAGACAGACAGACAGAAAATTCTAAAAATGGTAGAAATGTATTTAATTACTTATTTTTAGTACCCCTCAATCACTTTTATTACAAAAATATAAAATGTACAGACATCTGCTATTTACAGTTTTATTATATGTATAGAAAAGTCCCACTGGGTTTCTTGCAGGTTCTTTCCAGGTCAGAGAGTTTTTGTCGAACTAGTGGTAAAGTAAAAGATGACTTTCAATAAGAATTACACATTTGATCTACATTTAATAAAAAAATTACTCTATTCTTCTATTTTATTCTATTACATTCTACAAATAGTTCGATTTTTTTATTTTCCACCAAGGAGTATACCGTCTTTGTTGGGAATTTATTGACAGAATAAACTCGTTGTTTTCAAGGCACAATTCTTGCAAACGGCGACTATATTGAATGCACCTTTGTGCATCATTTGTTCTTAACTCATGAATCAATTGAATCTTATATGGGAAAAGGTATAAATTATGTAAAATCCTTTGCAAAGACCGCCTAGACATCTCCAACTGCTGAGAACGTCGCCTGGTGGTAGTTTCGGGATGTCCTCAATATTTGCTTGCACCCGAGCAATGTTCACATCGTTTTGAACTGCACAAGGTCTTCCAGCTCGCAAAAGATCACAGACAGCCTTTTGTTGCCGAAAACGCTGAACCAATCAGTAAATTGTTGAAGCGCTTGGTGCATTTCGAACTTGAAAGAAATTTCGAAATGATCTTTGTGTCTGAATAATCGAATGCTGACATTCAAAATAAAATTGAACAACTTTGGTTCTTTGTTCTAAGCTGAGTCTTTCCATCATAAATTTCCCAAGTATTTTAAAGTTAATTCTGAAAAAAAAATCGTAAACAAAAAATTATTCACTTATTAAATCATAACGTTACTTATGTGCCACCCAATATGAATAAGTATTGGATCAAACATGAAATCGCGGAAAAAAAAAACTATAGATTACATTTTATCGAGTTCTGTGAACGTACCTATACATGTTAAAATAGCTGAATTTACCGAATCTTCTCGACAACCTGGATATATTATTTATTGTTTATAAAGTGTAAAAAAGTTCTTTAACCTCGTAAAGCCCAAGAAGTGTACAATAAGATGAGCTAAACGCCCAATGTGCAATATAATTAACATAATCTTGTTACGCCGTAACGGTTCACGCAAGCAAAACGATTTTTTTATGAAAACCCTAATTAGTATTTTTGTAAGTGCTATATGGTTGAATTGAATAGAATAGAATACAATGATTTTTTATTCAATATTTATTATTACATAATACTTATTAAAAGTCAATTTCTATTTACCACTGGTTCGGAAAATACCTCTGTCTGTAATTCCTTGATATTATTATGATTATAATAATCCTTTTTGTACAGTTTTTCTTTAATAAAACTTTTAAACTTGTTTATTGACAAACTTTGAACTTTTTCTGGGATTTTGTCGTAAAAGCGTATACATTGCCCCATAAATGAATGACTGATTACTACAAGCATATGTTTGTTCCTAGTGTTTAAATTAAAAAATATCCTTATTCTTATTAAAGCTATTTATGTTTTTATGTACATACATTACATTTTCATAAATATATTGCGATGCCAAAGTTAATATGTTTATTTCTTTAATTTTTTCTCTGAGAGACTCATTAAATTTAGATTATAAATCACCCGCACGGCTCTCTTTTGCAAAACAAATATAGCTCCAATATCAGTCTCATTACCCCATAGCAAAATTCAATAAGATATAACCATATGAAAGTAACTAAAATACACTCATCTAGCTGTCTCAACATCTGTGAGACTTCTAACCTTTCTTACAGCATATGCCACAGAACTAAGTCTGTTTGCTAATTTAGATATATGGGGGCCCCATTGAAGTTTCGCGTCAATAGTAATACCAAGAAAAACAGTATTGTAAATTTAATACATTTTGTCTTATTGCCTTTTAAGATGTACTAATTTCAATAGAGCAATTAACTGTCGTTTGAGTTTGAAAATTAAAGAGGTATCGTCAGCAAATAATACTATATCTTGATTGTCTCCTATAAGATAAGGTAAGTCATTAATATAGATTAAGAACAGGAAAGGGCCAAGAATCGAGCCCTGAGGAACGCCCATTGATACTACCGATCCGGAGGAACCTTTACCATTGATCACGACTTTTTGAGTTCTGTTACTTAAATATGAAGTAATAAGTCTAAACGCCAAATTATTTACACTGTAATGCTAAAATTCCTGATTAATGTCTCATGATGAATACAGTCGAAAGCCTTGGAAAGATCACAGAAAATACCTAAGGCATCTTATGAATTCTCCCAGGCATGAAAAATATATTTCATAAGTTCAACACCGGCGTAAGATATCGAGCGACCCCTTGTAAAATCAAATTGGTTTTTATGAAGTAATTTATTTTTATTAAAAAAATTAACAATTGATCCAAAATAATTTTTTCATAAACTTTTATGAGATTTGGTAGTACAGAAATAGGTCTATAATTAGCGGGGTCCAATGTACTACCAGATTTAAATAAAGGTATTACTTTACTATACTTCATTAAATCAGGAAACACACCAGAATCGATACAAGTAATAAAAATAATAGCAAGATGAGGTGCAATCAAATTTATTATGGACGCAATAACTGTAACGGAAATCCCCCACAAATCTGCGGTTTTCTTTACATCAATGGTTTTGAAGTATTTTACAATATCTTGCGGTAATACTTTTTCAAATCTAAATTCTTTCAAACAGGTACTAACATTCTGTTTGAGTAATGACTCGGCGACAGTTAGAGAAGTATTCAATGACTCTGTTGTCAAGATATCAACATCGGTGAAATATTTCTCAAACACCGCAGCGACTTCTTGATTTTATTTAGTCAATTCATTGTTAATTTTTAATTGATAGATTGAGTTACGAGGTTTGTCTGTACCGTTATCGCTGTTAATTATACTCCACGTCATTTTAATTTTATTCTTAACCGTCTTAATTTTGTTACTAATATGTAACGATTTGAATGTGGAGTAAACTCTCTTAAACGTTTTAGAATAATTAATAAAATAGAAGCGTCGGAAAGATTATATGATCTTTCATGGTAAACGTCATATAACTTTCGTCTGCTTTTATGAATTCCTACTGTCGCCAGCAATTAATCTGAGGGCTGCTGCATTGATCAAAGTTATCAACTGTCCCCTGGAAAAGATCCCTTTCCTTTAAAATATCTGTATAGTCTCTATGTATCTTAACCATATCACTTTTCAACTGTGTATTTTTCGAAATTATTGAAAGAAATAGAATAAAACTATTTTTGAGTTCTAAGCTCATTTTTCATTCAAATGAACATCGGGCGTTTACGAGAACTTAAATTTTAAATAAAATAAAGTAAAAATAAACTTAATTCTTTATTATCATGCACACACTACCAAAAGGCGGTCTGCTTAATGCCATTTCTCCCATTTTTTGTATATACTGTCTCACTACACGTGTATGCTGAATCGGCGGCATTGTTGCAAAAAATATCAAATTTGACAGATTGTCTATGTATTTCCCCGAAGTGTCATGTGTTAATTTTTTCTAGTGAGTTATTAGATCACCTCGCACACAGAAGTTTATGGTTGGAACAAATATTTAAAAGCAGAATGCATATAAGTATAATGTACATCGAATTGTACACTGGGTGTTAAGGAGAAGATTGCCATTTAAAGTCTGGGCCGTAATCATCAATACAGCCCTTCACAAGGCCACTGCTGAACAAAGGCCTCCCCCAAAGAATGCCACAAAGCACGGTCCTGAGCCACCTGCATCCATCAACTTCCTGCATGTCTTACCAGGTCGTCACTCCATCTAGTGGGGGGACGCCCTACACTTCACCTGCCGGTACGAGCCTGCCACTCGAGAAACTTTCTTCCCCATCAGTTGTCGGTTTTTCGAGCTATATGACCAACCCATTGCCACTTCAGCATACTAATTCTATGGGCTATGTCGGTTACTCTGGTTCTACTGCGGATATCCTTGTTTTTAAGTAATCACGCAGAGAAACGCCGACCATTGCCCTTTTCATAGCTCACTGAGCGACTTTAAGCTTCCTTATACGGCCAGCAGTGAGGACCACGACTCAGATCCGTAGGTTATCACTAGCAACACGCTCTGGTTGAACAATCTAGTTTTGAGGTTCTGAGGCTTAGACATGCCTGAGATGCCATGAGAAGATATGTTGCAGTCTCCGGAACGCTGCCCAGCCGAGTTGGATCCGTCGATTGACCTCTCGGTCAAAGTTGGACTTACCTAGTCGGACTATTTGTCCCAAGTAAACATATTCGTCAATAATTACCGGCATAGGTGTGACATGGACGTTAAACATGATTTTTGTTTTGTCCATGTTTATCTTAAAAACTATCCGTTGGGAGACACCATTGAGGTCATTGAGTATAGTGCTCAGGTCCTCCAGCGATTCTGCCATAAGAACAATTAGTCGGCAAATCGAAGTTGAGTGATGTAGTCGCCATTGATGTTGATATCGGATCCTTTCCAGTCCTGTAGCTTGAAAACGTCTTCCAATGCAGCGGAGAAGAGTTTCGGGGATATTATGTCACCCTTTCTTACACCTCGCTGCAGTTGGATAGGTTTCGTACTCTGGTTCTGTACTCGGATAGCCATCGTAACCCTACTGTACAAGCACTTCAGCACTTCGATATACCGACAGTCAACTTGGCACCGCTGAAGGGACTGCAGCACCGCCCAAATTTCGACGGAATCAAAGGCTTTCTCATAGTCCACATACGCCATACATAGTGGCAAATTGTACTCCTCGCACATCTGTACAATTTGCCGAAGGATATGTATGTGGTCTATGGTGCTAAAGCCTTTTCGGAAACTGGCTTGTTCGGGAAGTCGTCAAGTCTGCGCGCGAGACGATTCGTAATCACTTTCGAAAACAGCACGTAGACGCAGCTCAGAAGGGAAATCGCTCTGTAGTTCTTAAATAGAGCGTTGTCGCATTTCTTGAATAACGAGACCGCCGCACTTCTGCTCCACGCCTCCGGTGTAGAGCCACCATGGAGGGCGGAATTAAAGAGCTTCTGAAGGACTTCAAGTACCGGTTTTCCACCCGCTTTCAGAAGCTCCTCACCTGGGGCCTTGTCGTTTTTAAGGTGCTGGAGAGCCATTCTACTCTTGCTCAGACTAACGTCCAGGATATGTGTCCGATATGACCTACTCTTGGATCGTTACTCACACTTGCGTGTGGCTCCAACGATGATGTATACAGCTGCCCATAGAACCGTTCAATCTCACTCAAAATCTCAGAAACGATGCTGTTACATTCCGTCTTCAGCTTCAACAGTTGGCACTTTCTGGCAGACAGATCTCTGGCAAAAACTTGGAGCCCTGGTTTCGCTCGATCGCTTCTTCAATACGAGCAGTATTAAAGTTGCGTAAGTGCCGCCGCATGCGTTTAGAGATCTCTCTGTTCAGTTGCCTGTATGCTATCAAATCTACTGAAGACTGCAACTTCATTTTCCGTCTAACAGCCATGAGATTAAGAGTGTGATCGGAGAGTTTTTGTGTTCTTCTGCGGCGGGTCTTGCAAAACTTAGCTCCGACAGCATGGACAGTTTCCACGAGCTTGTCATTTATATCGTCCACTACATTGCAATCTTCTAGGCACTGAAAACGGTTTCGTTAATCGAGCTGTAAAGTATCAGGACTTTAGATTAGAGCACGAGGGGGACGAAGCGTTGACTTCATTAGACGTGATCTCTCCAACTAAACGTGTTTCTCAATGTGCTTCTAAACATTCGGTGATCGCTACCAGTTTTCACCCTCGTGATCACTGAGACATCACACAACAGTTGTAGTCTGGTCATCATTATGAAGTCAATCTCATTTTTTGTCGAACCGTCGGGGCTCGACCAGGTCCACTTCCTGTGAGGCCGCTTCGGGAAGAAAGAGTTCATCATAAAGAGTCCCTCTTTCTCCATGAAGTCGGCCAGCTGCTGGCCGCTTGGGTTCCGTCGCACTATTTCGAATTTCCCTACTTTCAGCTCACCCTTCTCTCTTGTGCCTAGTTTTGCATTGAAGTCTTCCATTAACACCGTATAGTGGGTTTTGGAGGAATGCATGGCTCTAGAGATATCCTTATACATTTCCTCCACCTCTTTATCAGGATGTGCCGAAGTTGGTGCGTAAACCTGTATGACCTTCAGCGAATACCGTTGGGTGATTCTGAGTACAACGTACGCAACCCTCGTCGACACACTCCCAATCTTTACAACAAGAGGCTTGTGGACGATAAATCCGACACCTACTTGGGACAGATGGCCGCCCTCCCGGTGATAGAACAATTTGCCGGATTCGAGGATTACCGTGTCCTCCCTCTCTCTTCGGACTTCGGATAATCCTATAATATTCCAGCGCAACTTGTCTATCTCTTCTACCAGCTACAGGATTTTCTCGTCAGTCCTCAGGGTGCGCGCGTTATAAGTTGCCAGGTCGAGTCGTCGTAGGTGGCAACCGAACCTCCACCGGAAATTCTTAGCACTCCCTGGCCCGCCGTTACCATGGTCGCCACCGTAGCCAGGAATAGCAGGCCGCCGGGGACTGGGGGCCATTTATTAATGTCATTGCTCATGGGGGTTATATTGTCATAGTAGCCACGTTTGGCGTGCGGATTGGCAACCGCAGTTTTTAATAAATTGTACAATGGGCCTTACGAGGTTAAAATAAATATATGACGCCATAACGACAGCGTCGTCATGTGCTGACGCAGCTGGTAACTTTAAGCAACACGTGCACCCGGCGCGTCACATGATTTCTCCCACCGCCTCACTACTCGACTTGTTTTGCAACGGCTATAAAACGAAAGCGCAGCAACAGAGCGGGCAGTCTTGGCTCTGACGTGGAACAGTGCGCTTGTCGTATTCCGTTACTAGGTTGTCCTTGACTCGTTGGATAATTAATTCGTGTAAACGATTTAATTATTATTCCTAACTACAAAATTAGTCTCTGTACTACACACAATTACTCTTTCTACATCAGAAGTGGGATCGGATCCACACCCACTCCATAATGTCTTCGCTACAGTACTTGTTAAAAAAAAAAGTTAAAAAAAATGGTTCTTAGTATCATTGCAGGGCTTTTGCCGGTCCAATGATTTGGCTACAGGAAATAATGATTCCGGACTAGCATAAACGGTACTTGAAAAAAAAGGACGTTTTGAAGGGCATATTGCCGGACCAAAACTGATTAGTGTTGCAGGGTTCAAAGGTACCGGTCCAATACTAATTGCCTGAAGGGTCAATGTAGACCGGACCAGAGCTGATTGTTAATATCTGCAGGGTCGTTATAGACCGGACTAGAACATATTGCCGAATGTGTAAAAATTTATGGTTTTTTTGTCAGGATAATCAAGCGATGCCTATTTTTTAGAACCATAGTGATTCTGTTGCTGCGTACGAGGACGTCCGCATGTCAGAATGGCCGTGACGGCATAACGACAGCGTCGTCGTGCGCTGGCACAGCTGGTAACTGTAAACAACACGTGCACCCGCCGCGCCACACGATTTCTTCCACCGCCCCACTACTCGACTTGTTTTGCAACGGGTATAAAACGAACGCGCAGCAACAGAGTGGGCAGTTAGCTCGCGGCCTTTCAGGCCGCGAGCCCTGCGTCCGATGAAGCTGTAAGAACCGCATAGGTTAACAGCGTAAACATCACAGAAAATAGTTAGAGTGGGCAGTCTTGGCTCTGACGTGGAACAGTGCGCTTGTAGTATTCCGTTACTAGTTTATCCTTGACTCGTTGGATAATTAATCCGTGTAAACGAATTAATTATTATTCCTAACTGCGAAATTAGTCTCTGTACTACACACAATTACCCTTTCTACATATATATCCAACTGTATTTAGACAACAAATTACCTACACAAACATTTGTTTGTAGACATTTACATACGGTATGTACATTGTAAACAAATAGGTACATATATCCAACTGTATTTAGACAACAAATTACCTACACAAACATTTATTTGTAGACATTTACATACGGTACGTACATGGTAAACAAATAGGTACGTTATCTAATTTCAGCTTCCTCAATACAGACAGGCTGGATGGATAAAGAATTTTATTCTGCTTTTCCTGCTACTTTATAACTTTAGCAGAAACTTTACTTTTTCGTGCTCTATTTAGGTATATCCTGGACTAACAAAAAAAGTCGGACGGAACTCCTTGCCAAAACAAATCTATATCCGGTGTATGTGTGAGTATTGACGCTTGCGCGTGTAATGGCCGACTAATGTGTGAATGTTTGCGTGCCGGGCTTGTACGCACGACGAGCAATCAAGCTATATAATCCATCCATTGCGGACCTCTCATTGTAGGGAAAATTGATACAAAGCGAGGCCATTTCATACTGGTCATATTGTAGCTAATATTGATGTGTCGCCGAGAATATTTACAGCGAGTTGGCCGACTCTGTCACAGTTTTTTATTAACGAGAATCTGTCTGACTTTCTGTGCTCGCCCATGAGATACTTATATACATGAAATACGAAAAAAATTATGTATACTATAAATAATTTGCACGATGTCCAAAATAGCATAGTGCTTAGGTCCTCCAGCGGTTCTGCCATAGGACTATATCGTCGGCAAATCGAAGGTGAGTGATGTACTCGCCATTGATTTTAATACAGTCCAGTAGCTTGAAAACGTCTTCCAATGCCCACTGCATGAAGAGTTTCAGGAATATAACGTCACCCTGTTTTACACCTCTCTGCTGTTGGATAGGTTTCGTACTCTGGTTCTGTACTCGAATAACCATCGTAGCCCTACTATACAAACACAAGCACTTCGATATATCCGACAGTCACCTTGGCACCGCTGGAGGGACTGTAGCATCACTCAAATTTCGACAGAATCAAAGGCTTTCTCATAATCCACATTTGCAAGGCAAGGTGGAAGAATGAACTCTTCGGTCTTCTGTATAATTTGCCAAAGAATATGTATGTGGTCTATGATACTAAAGCCTTTTCGGAAATCGGCTTGTATGGGAAGCTGTAAGTCCTCGAGTCTACGTGCGAGACGATTCATTATGACTCTCGAAAACAGCACGTAGGCGCGGCTCAGAAAGGAAATCGGTCTGTAGTTTCTCAAGGGAGCATTGTCGCTCTCTTAGAAACTACATTGCTTCACAAGTCCGGAGTAGTGCCACCATGGAGGAATTAATACCGTATCCTTTCTAGTCCAGTAGCTTAACACTTCTTCCAATGAAGATTTTCGAGAATATAACCTCACCCTGTCTTACACCTCTCTGCAGTTGGATGGGTTTCGTACTCTGATTCTGTACTCGGATAGCCGTCGTAGGATTATTGTACAAACACTTCAGAACATCGATATACCGACAGTCAACTTGGCACTCCTGAAGAGACTGCAGCAATGCCCAAATTTCGACGGAATCCAAGGCTTTCTCATAGTCCACATAGAATAGAATAGAATAACTTTTATTCAATATTGATTACAAGTCATTCTTATTGAAAGTCATTTTTTACTTTACCACTGGTTCGAAAACAATCCTCTGTCCTGGGAAGAACCAGCCAGAAACCCAGCGGGACTTTTTTTTAAAATAAATTTTACAATATAAATGATTACAAACTATTTACAAAATTTATTTTAGAAACAGCTTGGAAGCAACAACCTCATTGGCAGGAGTTATTATCAATCATGTATTTATTTATATTATAATAAACCTTTTTATACAGCTTTTGTTTAATTAAATATTTAAAATTGGTAATAGAGATACCTTGCATATTTTCTGGGACTTTGTTATAATAGCGTATACATTGCCCCAAAAATGAATTACTGACTCTGTTGAGTCGAGAGACCGGTATCACTAGCTTGTGTTTGTTCCTAGTGTTTACAGAGTGTATATCACTTTTTTTATATGTACGTACGTACATATTATACATACGTACACACATAGATACATTACAACAGTATCGTTAGGTTAGCGTTTCGATATACCGACAGACAACTTGGCACCGCTGAAGGGACTGTGGCGTCAAAGGTTTTCTCATAGTCCACATACACAAGATAAAATGGCAGATTGTACTCTTAGGTCTTCTGTACAATTTGCCGACGAGTCTAAAGACTTTTCAGAAACCAGCTTGTTCGGGAGGCTGGTAGTCGACGCGTCTGCGTCTGCACTCTCGAAAACAGCACCTATAGATGCGGCTCAGAAAGAAAAAAATGTCTGTAGTTCTTCAAGAGAGCGTTGTCGGCTTTCTTGAAGAATAAAATCGCACTTCTGCTCCACGCCTCCGGTGTAGTTCCACCATGGAGCACGGAATTAAAGCGCTTCTGGTTTAAAAAACTACATCCTTGCTGGGTGACTTGCCGTTTTTAAAGTGCTGGAAAGCCATTCTAATCTCACTCAGACTGACGTCCGGAATATAATCGAAATAATGTCGGATAATACTCACTTTTGGATCGTTACTCACACTTGCGTGTGGCTTCAACGATGACGTGTACAGCTGCCTATAGAACCTCACAATATCACCCAAAATTTCAGATGTCCCGGAAACGATGCTGCCACACTGTTGTCAGCTTAGACAGTTGTTTTTTTTTGCAGACAGATCTCTGGCAAAGATTTTGTAGCCTTGGTTCCACTCGATCGCTTCTTCAATACAAGCTGTATTGAAGTTGCGTAAGTCTCGCCGCATGCATATGGAGATCTGTCTGTTCAGTTGCCTGTATACTGTCAAATCTGCTGAAGACTGCAGCTTCATTTCCCGTCTAACATCCATGAGATTAAGAGTATGATCGAAGAGTTTTTGTGTTCTTTTGCGGCGGCTATTGCAGAACTGACCTCCGAACGCATGGAGAGTTTCCACGAGATTGTCATTTATATCGTCCACTGCATTGCAATCTTTTAGGCACTGAAAACGGTTTCGTAACTCGAGGTTAAAGGTTGCGGGACTTTGGACTAGAGCACAAGTGGGACGGAGCGTTGATTTTTATTAGACGAGATCTCTCAAACTTAACGTTTAGTTTCAATGAGCCTCTAACCATTTGGTGATTGCTACCAGTTGTTGTGGAGTCGTTGATCGATTACTATCATAAAAAAATATTTACACGCCAGCCCAAAGCTACTCGTATCTTTGTTAAGGAAACAATTTTGAATCTTGTCTGCTACACGAATTCTTCGGTCGAAAATCAATAATTGTTGCTGCTTTGTTTAGTATCTAATGTTTGTTTAGTAACTTAGTTGTTTTAGGTGTCTCTTGGAAGAATGAATATTCACCAGAGCAATTGAAAACCGTTGGTAGTGCCTTATAAATATTTTATGTAAAGAACCCCGTTCACGAAGAAAGGTTAACGTTAAGAAAAAGAAAAGAAAAGAAAAGGTTAAGAACTTTAAATCGTCCCTATTCCACTTGTATCAGGTTCACATCAATCAATTATTTATTAATTATTCCCTTCCCGCTTAGAATAGGCTCACAATATTTGTATAAAAGTACCCGATACAAGGGTTTTGCTCTCCCTCATTTTAAAAAAAGGGAGGAGGCACACAGCGCCATACACGCCGTGGTGCGGTGAGTGCCAAGTTGGGAACTGTACCAGTAAAAGAGGGCATATTGTCTATACCATTCACATTTTAAAAAAACAACAGCTGTTTAGTTGGCGGAGGGGCGGGGGGGGGGGCTGGCGGAATACACATGACTCTAATAAAAAATACCACTTTAAACCTAAATATTTCGTAAACGGACCCCTGGTTCGAAAAGATGTTGATACCCCATTAACAGTGGTAGAGCCATGCGGCAGCTTTTGCTATCGCACGGATGGGCCGGCTTGAACCGGGGTGGTACCACGACCTCACAGAAAACCAGCGTGAAGTAGAGGTTTGCCTCTGCGTTTCGCTTTGTAAGTGCAGGTGGCCGGAGGCCCTTTTTAACACCACTTTTAGTCCACCTGATGGTAAGTGCTTGCTGCGGCCCATAGACATCTACATCTATCCTCTATTACAAATCAAAATGTAGATGCGTTGTCACCCGTGAGGACTAAGATGGAATGCCTCATTTCCAGTAAAAAGGGCCTCCGGCCACCTGCACTCACCAAGCGAAACGCAGAGGCAAACCTCTACTTCACGCTGGTTTTCTGTGAGGTCGTGGTACCACCCCGGTTCGAGCCGGCCCATCCGTGCGATAGCAAAAGCTGCCGCATGGCTCTACCACTGTTAATGGGTATCAACATCTTTTCGAACCAGGGGTCCGTTTACGAAATATTTAGGTTTAAAGTGGTATTTTTCATTAGAATCATGTGTATTCCGCCCCTCCCCCCACCCCGCCCATCCGCCAACTAAACAGCTGTTGTTTTTTTAAAATGTGAATGGTATAGACAATATGCCCTCTTTTACTGGTACAGTTCCCAACTTGGCACTCACAGCACCACGGCGTGTATGGCGCTGTGTGCCTCCTCCACAATTTTTTTAAAATGAGGGAGAGCAAAACCCTTGTATCGGGTACTTTTATACAAATATTGTGAGCCTATTCTAAGCGGGAAGGGAATAATTAATAAATAATTCATTGATGTGAACCTGATACAAGTGGAATAGGGACGATTTAAAGTTCTTAACCTTTTCTTTTCTTTTCTTTTTCTTAACGTTAACCTTTCTTCGTGAACGGGGTTCTTTACATAAAATATTTATAAGGCACTACCAACGGTTTTCAATTGCTCTGGTGAATATTCATTCTTCCAAGAGACACCTAAAACAACTAAGTTACTAAACAAACATTAGATACTAAACAAAGCAGCAACAATTATTGATTTTCGACCGAAGAATTCGTGTAGCAGACAAGATTCAAAATTGTTTCCTTAACAAAGATACGAGTAGCTTTGGGCTGGCGTGTAAATATTTTTTTATGATAGTAATCGATCAACGACTCCACAACAACTGGTAGCAATCACCAAATGGTTAGAGGCTCATTGAAACTAAACGTTAAGTTTGAGAGATCTCGTCTAATAAAAATCAACGCTCCGTCCCACTTGTGCTCTAGTCCAAAGTCCCGCAACCTTTAACCTCGAGTTACGAAACCGTTTTCAGTGCCTAAAAGATTGCAATGCAGTGGACGATATAAATGACAATCTCGTGGAAACTCTCCATGCGTTCGGAGGTCAGTTCTGCAATAGCCGCCGCAAAAGAACACAAAAACTCTTCGATCATACTCTTAATCTCATGGATGTTAGACGGGAAATGAAGCTGCAGTCTTCAGCAGATTTGACAGTATACAGGCAACTGAACAGACAGATCTCCAAATGCATGCGGCGAGACTTACGCAACTTCAATACAGCTTGTATTGAAGAAGCGATCGAGTGGAACCAAGGCTACAAAATCTTTGCCAGAGATCTGTCTGCAAAAAAAACAACTGTCTAAGCTGACAACAGTGTGGCAGCATCGTTTCCGGGACATCTGAAATTTTGAGTGATATTGTGAGGTTCTATAGGCAGCTGTACACGTCATCGTTGAAGCCACACGCAAGTGTGAGTAACGATCCAAAAGTGAGTATTATCCGACATTATTTCGATTATATTCCGGACGTCAGTCTGAGTGAGATTAGAATGGCTTTCCAGCACTTTAAAAACGGCAAGTCACCCAGCAAGGATGTAGTTTTTTAAACCAGAAGCGCTTTAATTCCGTGCTCCATGGTGGAACTACACCGGAGGCGTGGAGCAGAAGTGCGATTTTATTCTTCAAGAAAGGCGACAACGCTCTCTTGAAGAACTACAGACATTTTTTTCTTTCTGAGCCGCTTCTATAGGTGCTGTTTTCGAGAGTGCAGACGCAGACGCGTCGACTACCAGCCTCCCGAACAAGCTGGTTTCTGAAAAGTCTTTAGACTCGTCGGCAAATTGTACAGAAGACCTAAGAGTACAATCTGCCATTTTATCTTGCGTATGTGGACTATGAGAAAACCTTTGACGCCACAGTCCCTTCAGCGATGCCAAGTTGTCTGTCGGTATATCGAAACGCTAACCTAACGATACTGTTGTAATGTATCTATGTGTGTACGTATGTATAATATGTACGTACGTACATATAAAAAAAGTGATATACACTCTGTAAACACTAGGAACAAACACAAGCTAGTGATACCGGTCTCTCGACTCCACAGAGTCAGTAATTCATTTTTGGGGCAATGTATACGCTATTACAACAAAGTCCCAGAAAATATGCAAGGTATCTCTATTACCAAGTTTAAATATTTAATTAAACAAAAGCTGTATAAAAAGGTTTATTATAATATAAATAAATACTTGATTGACAATAACTCCTGCCAATGAGGTTGTTGCTTCCAAGCTGTTTCTAAAATAAATTTTGTAAATAGTTTCTAATCATTAATATTGTAAAATTTGTTTAAAAAAAAGTCCCGCTGGGTTTCTGGCTGGTTCTTCCCAGGACAGAGGATTGTTTTTGAACCAGTGCAGTGGTAAATTAAAAAATGACTTTAAATAAGAATTACTTGTAATCAATATTGAATAAAAGTTATTCTATTCTATTCTATGTGGACTATGAGAAAGCCTAGGATTCCGTCGAAATTTGGGCATTGCTGCAGTCTCTTCAGGAGTGCCAAGTTGACTGTCGGTATATCGATGTTCTGAAGTGTTTGTACAATAATCCTACGACGGCTATCCGAGTACAGAATCAGAGTACGAAACCCATCCAACTGCAGAGAGGTGTAAGACGGGGTGGGGTTATATTCTCGAGAATCTTATATACATATATATATATATATATACTAATATAATAAAGCTGAAGAGTATTTTTGTTTTTTAGTTTTTTTATTTGTTTAAACGCGCTAATCTCTGGAACTACCGGTCCGATTTGAAAATTATTTTTGTTTATTATAGCCAGATTCATGTGGAATAGTATAGGCTATCTAGCATTAAGCTATATTACTCAGATAGCCTTAAATATGGATATTTGTTAAGCAAGTCAGAAGAAAAAACACTCCCGAAATGATTTATCCGCGTACGCTGGTGTTATCGTTAGGGATACGTAAATACAATGGTCTAGAAAAATATAGACCTTTACTCTGTCTAAAGAAAGTCCGCGATACCATATGTCTGTTTCTTATACATAAGCCATAATTTGGTATTTTGTGACAAAAAATATTGAAAATTTAAAAGTGATTTATGAGCGTTATTATTAGGCATGGCCTATTTATCTTTACGAACGAAAGTTACTTCATCATCAAGACAATTTTATGAAGATAAACTTTGTTCTTTATACCATGTTATTTGGACGCATAGTTTAAGAGATAATGTAAAATTAAAATAATTCAATATTTGGATGGGCGCGCGAACGACGTTTAAACCCTAGCCGTTATAAAATGCTTAAACTAGGTCATGTCGCGCACCTCGTACACGTGATGACGCGGGTGAAACCGCGGGGCACAGCTAGTATATATATATATATATATATATATATATATATATATATATATATATATATATATATAAATATATATATATATATATATATGTATACACATATATACACATACCATACTACAAACATATATACATACAAAAAATAAAATACATATATATATTGAATTTTTTACTTAATTAAATGAAATTGATATGCTACATATAATATTATATTTAATGGCTAGTGTGGAAGTGAAGTTAGAATTTAAAGTGCGAAGTAATGATTCCTAACTAGTTTTTTTTAAATACCGGTAGGGATGGTGCCCGTTTTACTGACAATGGGAGTTCATTCCATAAATGAACGGCCTGTACAGTAAAAGACTTGTTCATAAAGTTTCTAGTGTATAGTGGCAAATTCAACTTCAAATTCTCTGCTGATCTCAAGTTACGCGAATGGGAATCACGAAGAAATACAAAACGATTTTGAGGTAAGAAGGGTAAGAAAGGATTAAATAATAATAATATATAATAAATCCTTTATTTCGACCAACAATAGTCATAGATTGTTAGTAAAACTTACTTAGCCTAATGTTAGTATAAAATAAAATAGAAGTTAATATTAAAATGTTAGTCAAAAAATTACTTATCCTATATTAGTAGCTTAACCTACCCCCAGCCTCACATAGCGAACTCCAGGTGGAATTCTCCTCGTGCTGGTGTGTGCAACATTCCAAGCCCTCCAGAGCGGGCAATCCAGCTTCACAGCCAATGCGCTGAGAAGGGTGTTGGAGCTCCTCAATAGCCTGCTCATCATGGACGCGGCACGCTTGCGCATGATCGCGTAGAAGTCGTCCACACGAGCATCCGCAAACATGGCCGACGCACTGCAGTGTGGAGGCTTCCTCAACATCACCCTCAGCACATTGTTGTACTGAACACGCAGAGCACTGTAGGCCCGCCGCGTATAGTCAGTCCACAGACTGCACATGTAAAAGGATTGACAATACGCCTTGAACAAAGTTAGCTTGACTTGAGTCGTACTACGTGCAAATCTGCGAGCCAACATATTGCCCCGGACCGACAGCGCTCGGCGCTCTCGTTCAATGTCACTGTCATCATCCAGGCGTTCAGTTACAATATGTCCGAGGTACCTAAACTCAGCCACTTGTCTCAGAGGAATCCCACATAGCTGGATACGTGGCGTGAAGTCAAGTGGTTTATTCTTACCTCTGAAGACAATAAATTCACTCTTTTTTGAGTTGTAACTGAGTCCAGTCTCCTCGGCATATGCTTCACAAATTTTCAACAGCTTTCGAAGCCCGCTGACTGAGGGGCTCAACAGAACCATGTCGTCTGCGTAACTAAAATTATTCATGGGTACACCGTCTATTGAGCAACCGACACCTGCTCTGCTGAGCCTCTCAATCAGTCTGTTAACATAAAGATTAAACAGCCTGGGTGATGTCAGCCCTCCCTGCCTCACTCCGCACCCTAGTTTGTAGGGATCACTAAAGGTGTTACCCCATCTAACTGTGTTAGTCTGGTTACCGTACCAATATTCCAACAGTGAAACCAACTCTGGTCTCAAGCTACTTTCCCGTTTTAATTTTTGCCATAAAATTTTATAAGACACTCGGTCGAAGGCTTTAGACAAATCCAGGAAACACGCATAAACCTGAGTCTTCCTGTCCGTATAGTACCGCACAGTCTGCTTGAGACACAGTATTGCGCTCTCCGTTGATAGTTCAGGCCTAAACCCGAACTGAGCATCATGTAACTTAACTGCCTTACTTAACTGTGTATCAAGCAGACTGTCCAGAACCTTAGCCGAGATGGTCGCCAAGGATATCGGCCTGTAGTTGGTTTCATCCGCTGCATCGCCCGTCCTATTCTTAAGTATAGGCACGACCACTGTCATCATCATTGTATCAGGTAAGTAACCATGACCAACACATGTAGAGCAACTTGAGGACTCTGTGAAGATGCACACCCGCATATCTAAGGTGTTCGACGCTGAGGCCATCGTGACCTGGTGATTTCCCATGCTTCATATTGTTAATTGCAGATTTAACTTCATCGATTGTGAAGCGCAGCGGGCTACCCCCCATATTCACACTGTCCCCAGCGTCACCGTCATTTAACATGCAATTAAGCTTGCACGGTTCCACCTCAAACTGCGACTTGAACAAGTTCGCTATATTCCGACACCCACTCACGCCCCCCACTTGAGCTGAGAGACTCGACCTTGCCTTCAGTCTGTTCGTATGCTGCCAGAACTTACCAAATTGCTTAGCCTCACACGAAGATGCCAGAATATCCATTTTAATTTGTTCTTCATTATCCTGGCACCACTTGAGTTTGCTTTTAAAAGCTTTACGTGACTCTTTCATATCCTCGTATGCTGCCCCACACGTTGGCTTTCCAACACATACCCATGACTGAAAACAAAGACGAGCTCTGGCGTGAGCCGACCTCACATGCCTATTCCATCCCACTATCTGTCGCTTTTTGTTACGCTGTATATTTTTATGACTATAAATTGCAGCATCCTGCAATATACCTATGATATTCTTGTACAATTTATTTATAATTAATTTATGTTCAGATTTATCACAGAATTTATCACAACAATTATTTAACTCTACAGGAAAATCTACTAATCTTAATCTATTATTACAATATTCTGTATAAATGTTAATCTGTTCACTATCTCTGTGCCCCCAAATTACCCTATTTGTAGTTTTAGATTGGATGGGCTGGACCTGCGAGAAACCTAAGCTAATTTTACAGTCCACTTCCAAGGGATAGTGATCGGACCACGTCACATCGTTTCTTACGCGTATGCTTTCAACATATTTCCTAGCCATAGTCGTTACGAGGCAATGATCCAACCATCGTGAGCAGCCGTGAGCATCACTAGTGTATGTGTACACATTCGAATTACTCGACAACATTTCATAGTCAGCACATACCCACGTCTGCTCACCGCAAAAACTAATCATTTCATTAAAAAACAGCTCCCCCGGATGAGCATTAAAGTCGCCTAACATAAAAACTATACTAATATCACATTCCTCGATAATTGCATTAATTTCACTTAGGCACTCTGTGAATTCCGCAAGGTTCTCGACACAGTTTGTCGGCATATAAACAGAAAAAATAAGCATAGTTTGCTCCTGTACCTGACACTTAATCGCGCACAGCCTCACATTATTTCACTACAGATACCGATGAAAATACATTCTTACGCCATAACAGCGCGACTCCTCCATGTGGTCGCCCGCGCAGAATGCCCACGCCTGAATCTACAGCTGTCGTTCCCGTGGCTTCAAAGTCTTTGTGAACGGTGTTGAGGTATGAGAGGTCGTGGTCCATTAGCCAGGTTTCTTGCAATGCTACTACCGAGGCAGTCTCACACAACACCCTCACACTGTCTACTGACCGCTTCAGGGACTTACAGTTAAAGCTATCAAGCTTTAATGTCCGACTTTTATAACTATTTTTGTCCTGATCCATTATTTAGGTCCTCTTGATTCAGCAGTGTCTTTTTCACATTTCTAAATCTTATAAACCGTCTAAAGTATATCCCTTCCGGCCATAGTTTATCGTCACTAAATAAGGACAACTTACTCCTAGGTATATAGAACTTAAAAGAGATATAGTCCCTTGCAGATTTCATATGTACTTTTTCTGGCACAATACGAATTTGTGTCTTTTCGAATACATAATCCGCAACATCTTGCTCTGTATTCTCCTTTGAGACATTATAAATGAAAAGCGGGATATGCACATCGGCTGCCCTTAATTTAAGTGACGGATCTATCGTAGCCGTTCCCCGCATGCCTTTAAAACGCGATGTCTTACGCCTTACTACCTGAACCCATTCTCCTTCACTATTATTTTGTATCTCAGCTTCCCTCGCATCGCCCGTTTTAATCTCACGTGACGTCATCGCATCGGCTGGCAGCGAAGACGACGACGGCGGCGCGCGCGCCGCCGCTTCTACGTTTAGCACGTGCGAAATGCATGCTTCATCACCGCAGTGGGCCTCCTGTCCGCGGTGGGCCTCCACGTGTTGCCGTTTCTGCCCGGGAGCGACAGAGAGAGGCTCACCGGTTGACATCGCTGCAGCGCTCGCGTAGGATGGAGATGGGCGCACGGTAACTCGTTCTTGCATAGATAGATTAAAGAGATATAGATATATAGATATATAGATTAAAGAGAACACTATAGAGAAGATGAAGTATGTGAGCATTCCGAACAAGTCGTATTGGCAACCACTTGAGCTTAGTACGAAAAAGAGATACATGGTCATATTTGCGCAATCCAAATATAAACCTTATGCAAAAATTCTGAATTCGCTCAAGTTTATTGAGCTGAGCTTCGGTGAGATCTAGATAGCTGCCGTCTGTTTAGTCAAAAATAGGGAAGAGAAGGGACTTGGCAAGCATAGTTTTGATGGAAATGGGAAGAAAGTTACGTAATCTACGCAAGGAGGCTGCTGAGGCATGAACTTTGCGATTAATTTCTTTGATGTGCTGCCCCCACGACAGATTCTTATCTATGTGGATACCTAAGTTCTTTACTGAATCTCTGTAAGGAATAATAGTTTTACCAAATACTAGAGGCAGGTAATCTAGGCTCGACTTAGCCAACATTTGCGCGCTGCCCATGATAATGCCTGCGATTTTGCTGGGTTAACGTGAAGGTCATATGCATTACTCCATTCAAGAATTAGATCGAGATCTGCACTAATGACATTGATAGCATTGGGAAGATCGTTGGGACAAGCTTTTGTATATATTTGTAGATCATCTGCATAAAGGTGGTTGGAAGAAGTTAAGAGAAAAACGCTTCCCTACTTCATTGTACTTAAGTCGTTAAAATTATAGAATCTAACCTTTATTTGATAAATATTTTATTTTATTTACTTAAAGATACATTATTTAACATTAATCTATTACCTCCCTGTACATTTTTTTCACCCCACAAGCTTTACAAAATAACATGTCTTATTTAAGCGATATAATAGAGCACCCTATGTACATACATGTATATCATTGAGTTTTATTTTCTGTCAGTAGTCCTTATGATGCCTCTGTTTTTTTTTCTCGAGCATCATAATTGTGTCTAAAATATTATACCGTTATATTTAATTGTTACAACATTTGATATATTAAATACAAATTGAAAAGTAAGTGATACAGGAGAAAATCCTAGTGTGGGGTAACGTATAAAAAAAAAACTTAAACTAACATAAAATACTATAATATTAAAAAAAACTAAAACTAGTAACTTAATTATCATATAGTCCTACTCCCCGCGGTATCGTGCCAAGAACGCTGGCTGCGTTTCCATTCTGAATGGCTATACTAAGCCTTTGAGCGAGAAAAGAACCAGGTCTCTTATCACCAGCAGCAACGACCAGCCGCGGACGGAGTTCCTTTAGGAACTTCACCGCACGTGGACCCCACGGACCAATAGCCTCTATAGCAAATGGCACTAATATGTAGCCATCTCTCAGAGACTCATATTTGCGCCACTTACTCAGTTCAGCTGCCTCTGATGCCGTCCCGGTTCTAAACAAGGTACCCCTGTGATGATTTGATATCTTAAACCAGTTATCCAGTTATTCAATAAATATGTTACTCGAACAAAGCCTTCAATTTTTTTTTAAATAATACTGTGATAACATGTTTACTATAAATAAGAGTTTGTTGTCATCCTTCATAAATGAAAAAAAAAACTATACCTAACTAATTTTCATTTATTTTTCAAAGCACAAAGCAATTTTTTTATTGAAATATAATTTTTATACGTGGTAGAGCCATGCTACAGCTATATTAATAGTATAGTTGTAGCACCTATAGGTCGATTCAACCGGGAAAGGACCACGCTCCCACAGAATACAAGCGTAATATAACAGCTTAATGCTGCTGTGTTTCGTTTGGTGAGTGTAGAAACCCGAAGACCCTTTTTACTGGAAAAGATGCATTCCATCTTAGTCCTGTCGTCTAACAACGCATCTGCATTTTATTTGTAAGCGATGTAGATGTCTATGGGTCTCAGCAAACACTTACCATCAGGTGGGCTGTGTGCTAGCTTGTCACCCTTATTCAATGAAAAAATTGCCGTCATTAAATTTATATCCTTGCATAATTTTACAATATTAATATTTTGAATAAAACTACTTTTAGTTCATTCTGCGTAGATCGGACCAAAATTAATAATTAATAAACTGAAGGTACTCCGGGTTAACTTTGACATCGGGACGTCAATCACCTTAGTCCCCCGTGACCACGGTTGTTGGAAAGCAACTGAAACGTCGGGAATATAAAATAACTTTATTAAACGCGATAGAATCCGTAAAAGTAGATTTATTCAATGTGTAGTGTTCGCGTGAATATAAAAAATCATTATATTAATATTTTGTTTAAAAAAACATATCTTATTTGTAATTGTTATTAGTAAATGCAATCAGTAGCATTCAGAGGTGATAAGGTGGCATAAATGTTTTTTATATTTTAAAAGTTAACTTCTATCAAAAGTTTAAAAAGCTTTTGATAGAAGTTCACATTAGGCACGCAACCTGGAGGCAATTCGTTAATTTTTCTGAAAAAAGTTTTATATCGCGCTTCTCTTTCTTGATCAAATATCTGTGGTAATTTTAATTCCTCATACAATTCTCGAATTTTATATGCATGGGTCGGATCCCAACTTCCATAGCATTGCTTGAAGATGCGTCGTTGATCTTCGTTACTTAGCTCCAATGCTTTCACTGCTAACCAAGAGCATTTGCCTTTTTGAATATCCGTAGAAGATTTTGTCAATCCATTCCAGTTGTAAAAATCTGTGATGTCATTCTAAAGTTCAATAAAATAAGCATTAATATGTATGCAAATGTAAAAGACAATAATCATTGCAACTTGCAACAAACTTGCATGAGCCATTGTAGTCCAGATTCTTGTCACAAAGGGCAATGGCAGAAAAATTGTTGACAAAAATTATTGCGTCTAGAAATAAGTTATATATAAAATGAGTTTTATTATTTTTCTATGATTTTTCAAATAAAAATGTATTGTAATTAAAGCCACAGAAAAAACACACATTTTTGGGAATATCAAATGACTTAAATCATTTTACTCTATTAAAGTGTTGTCATTATAGTAATATTCCTACTATTTTCGTATACACTTTGTAAGACTACCAACACAACAGACAAACACAAAATATTATTATATTAAGTTATTATTAGTAATAACTATACTACAATCAGTAATAATAATAATAAAAGTGATATGGTTGAAAAGAAGTCTCTTACAAAGAACTTCCTACAATAATACATTATCTCAATCATAGTAATATGTAACAATTCCATTTAATGCTATGGCAACACTAGCTAAAACAAAATGTCAATGTTTTTTTTACTGGCTTTACGGCGCTAGGTTTTAGCCCTTCTGAGACTGTCACTGTATGACACAAAGGCCCTGGAGCCATGCCAGAAATATACATTTATAGTATGCAAATATATAATAGAGATACAATAATCTAAAAACTCTCAATTATGTAGTTAGGGCACATTATGTTGAGAATGTATTAAGCTAACATTAAACAACCACAGGACACATGACTTTTTCCAAGTGACATAAGACATAACCTAAAAAGGTTCAAATCTAAATATCTTTTTTTTGACGCCTTCTCAGGATAAAATTCTTTGACAGAGTTATTAAGGGAGTGACGCTTAACATTTTAAGATATTTTTGATATATAGACGCTACCATTCATTCTCAACTAATTATATGTATGAAAGTCGGCCATTGTTCTTTTATAGTATGCTTGCTATCTTAGTTTAATCTTCCGTCGGCAGCCATTAAATTGTGAAAGAAATTTTAAGTGCTCAATTACAACTTACTTGGCGGTGAAGAAACATAACTTGAGAAAACCTGCTGTCTGCGAAATAAAATATTTGATGGGCTTGTGCAGTCCGCCAATAAACTGAAGCAGTACGGTAAACTGACTACTATAAAATTTCCTGCTATAAACCTATCAAAAATGAGAAAAGGCCTATATAAAGTAATAAAATCTTTTATATCCGTGACTACTTTTAGGCAAACATACTGACTATTTTTACAAGATTGTGATGTATATTTATAAATGCCAGCTAAATATTTAATGTTTAAATTACCTGAATCTGAACTAATATGCCCACATCTATACAAATGTTGTGAAGTTTTTGCATTGATTCTTCAGTGGCTTTATTGGATAAAATGAGAGCAAAAATTATGGGCGCCTCTATTACAGGAAATGCTATTTTCATTTCATTCATTTTGCAGTAACTTTTCATAGTAAAGTTATCAAAATTTCGATCTCTGGATAAAGTGAGGTCCATATGCTGCCCCGTTGCGGATAGAAAATAAATCTATAAATGTTGCAATAATATACATAAAAATTAATGTAATAATGTTTCACTAAAAAGTAAAAGCAATATCAGTACACTTAATAAAAAATATTGTAAAGAACATACATCGACAATGTACTCTACGGTATTTCACTTTTGTAAACTATCTAAAGCGTACATATTGACTACAAATTTTACCAGCCTTATTAACAAGTTCCATAATTTTAAAAAACAATGGTTCAGGAAAATTCTGTTGCAACAGTTCTTGTATGAAGCTACGCAGCAAACACGCGTCGTTCATGGCTAATCTGCCAACTTCTGGTAAGAGATGCCAACAAACTTTACCACAGCGTGTTTTTCCATCATCTTGTATATCGTCGGTAAATATGAAATAAGACGCACCCTGCAAAAAAAGGTTTGTTAGAAGAATGTTGTTAACAACTAACAAAAAAAAAAGAAAAATCAATTCGATAATAATATAATAATTTAAACACTGTAAAATTTTACCCAATCATAAACAATTTAAATAAAGACTTACACAAAGAAAAATTCTTTAATAAAAAACATTCCTTATGCACACGTGAGCACAAAATCGGTTTTATACTACCCGTGCCAATAACATCTACGGCAAACCCACAGCTACATATTTAGTTCCCCGATTAATAAACAACTTACCCTATAATTTACGTATTAACATGAAGGAATTTCTTTGTTATTTGAGCTAAATAAAATGGATATTACTTTGTACATGACAGAGAGAGAGAGAGAGAGATAAAGAGAGAGAGAGAGAGAGAGAGAGAGAGAGCGAGATTAGCTATGCCAGGGTGCATTAAAAATCTATTTCTTTCTATTCTTAGTAGGGACTGAATGATTCAGACGCACTGATACATTTTGTGAGTGGTATTTTATTTGCATCTTTCGCTAGGAAACTACCCATGTCTAGCTGCAGTAGCCGCTTAGCATCAGGAGGACTGTAAGTTTGTTAATCACTTCAGTTTTATAAAAAAAAATACATATTTAGGACTACTCTCGTTATTACATCACATTTGATAGACCACAAGTCCTCACAAAATAAATACCGATTCCTACCAAGAATCAATCGCGAGGCTGTTATATAATCGTTATACTGCATTATATTCAAATCAGTTCGACTTTCATTCGGCAAAGGTAAAATTATGATAGTATTAACATAACATTAATATACATAAAAATTGTTTAAACAGATATCTTGAAGATATACCATTTCAATAACACAAGCCAATATATGTGCCTGATGTTGCTTTTCTTCATTCCAAGTATCTCTATCTTCCAGCATCGCATAAGCATACAGCATAAGTTCTCCTAGCATTGGTTTGTTTTCTAACGTGTAATATACTGTCATCTGAAAATATAATACACACTTGTAAAAGTTAAATTTCAAGCACGTAATAGCGGTTTATGTGAACCTGTCACCATATTCTGTTTCATTGTTTCAAAAACAGTCGATTATACCTACATGTCCATTAAATACGGGGCTGGCCGTAGCTGTTCGGCGAGCAGTTTTGTCTACTACGTCTATTATACAAGGCAGACTGATCCTCATAGACAGAATTTTGCCGACAGTCATAGCTGTGACAAATTACCGTTTACTGTACGGTAGTGAAAGGGTCCAACAGGCAGAGGTTAGTCATTCATTGACGTTCTACCCCGGAACATAAATCACACCACGTTGGGTTCGGGAGCAACGAGGTGGACGTGACCCCCGTGAAGGAGTGTCATACGAGAACGTTTGTCCCCCTTTCTGAAAAGAATGGTTAGATGACCAAGATTATGGATCCCTCTGGAGTTGTCCCGGTCTCGCCGTCCTAGAGCAGTGGACTGCATCTTCATATAGTTGGAAGGTGCTTTAGGATATAAAACGTTTAAACTTTCACTACTTTCCTATCACTTCCCTATCGGTTTTTTTTTCTTAATTTAACTATAGACTGGTAGCTGGTCCCGAACGAATTGCCTACGTTGTTTTCCTCTTCAAGTGCATAGCACTGCATGTCTCGGGTCTCGATGTACTTCTCAATACCCGGATTTTCATCACAACCATCTAGTATGGGCCGGTCCTGGGCGCCGTCTTGGCGTTGTAATAAAAGCAGCGATCGCGGTTTCGATTCCCAGGTCGGTGCGGAATCAAAATAATGAAAGTCTTGGTTGGTCAATCAGTGTGACATTGTGGGCTGTTACTCAACTCCCTAATCTATATAGGGAGGAGATCTATTGGTAAAGATCGCCCGTCCAGAGGCCGGGCATGTAGCGACGCGAAGTTGTTAAGGTGTGGGTGTGGCCCGTGTC
This sequence comes from Parnassius mnemosyne, assembly GCA_963668995.1. Taxonomy (NCBI): domain Eukaryota; kingdom Metazoa; phylum Arthropoda; class Insecta; order Lepidoptera; family Papilionidae; genus Parnassius; species Parnassius mnemosyne. Next base: position 23,665,758 of record CAVLGL010000068.1, read on the forward strand.
GCCGCGGTTGAACATACCGCGCACCAGCCGGACCATAAATTCTTCAATTGTTTCTATATTTAGGTTGGCCGCTATGACGTTAATCCGGACGTAGTGACCTGCACCGACCGACAATGGTTCGTAATACTAAGTTCTGCTAGGCCTGTAGTCGCCGCTTCTGTCGATTGCTCAGAAGCGCGTACCAAACCGGTGCAGCATAGGTGTTCACTGGTCTTATGTACAGCATGTACATAAGACCAGTGAACACCTATGCTTCTTCTCTATCGTTTTTAAAGGTAACTTGGATGCCTGGACGGGACAGAGCATCGCCCACGCATATCTGGCGTTGCGGAAGACGAAATCGACGTACGCGGTCATGCGCAGCATCCTGTCCATCCGGCATCCAAGGTACGTCACCGCCTTTCCATACATGATGTCCTGGCCTCTGAGCATCAGTGGCGACGGGAAGTTTCTGAAGCGGCGAGTGAGCAGAGCGGTCGTCTTACCAACGTTGACGGCCATCCTCCACTCATCCAGCCACGGTGTCAGCAAGTACAACAGTCTTTGCATCCTGGCAGTGGCGATGTGGGCTCTTCTGGACAAAATAATAGGCGCTATCGTCTGCGTATAGCACCAGATCGACGTCGTCCTCCCACTCGCGCAGGTGTCCTGCCAGGGTCGGGATGTCGTTGGTATAAGCCGCGTACAGGACTGGAGAGAGACAACTGCCCTTTGGTACGCCGGCTCTTTTGGGTCTTGCTGCGGACATGGCGTCCTCTACACAGACTTAGAACTTCCTGTCTGCAAGGAATGACGTCACTAGCCGTAACATAGCAGGAGGGATACTGGTCTGATCTTCTAACTTGTACAGTAATCCAGAGTGCCTCACCCTGTCGAAAGCCTTTTCTATATCGAGAAAGACACCCAACGATGTGCAGCCGCAACGTATTGCCAGTGATGTTCTTCTCCTGTTGGTCCAACTACAGGGGACAGAAGGTTTTACAGGTCTCAAGGTATCCCTCTCTACCTGGGCGTCATCGCGGGGGGCAACGGCTCCCCCGGTCCTGGGTGCTGCGTTTGTGCGTAGCGTAGCGTAAAAGTTCACGTGGGAGTGGTCGCCCGTCAGGTGGGCGCGCGTGAAGAGGTGCCAGATTATGTATATGTGGATGTGGCCCGTTATCTGCGCGGTCAAACAACCGTCTCGCAGTCCGGGTCACAAATTCGAGTATTGACTCCATCTTGAGATCTCTGGAGATAATGTCATTCCTGAAGTAACGGCAATCTCCCACGATCACTCTAAATGCAAGATTCTGCTGGGCCTGCATCCTCTTGCGCTGAGTGGCTGAGGTCAATGCGTATCAGGCTGGCGCTACGTTTGTCAGCCGTGAGCGAACGTAGGTTTGATTCGTTGAATCGTAGATGGTGATTTTTGTTTTTAAAGGGAGTTTGGATGCCAGTATAGGATATAATTTCGCTCGCTGACTCACGACGTGGTTGACCATCGGGGTCATGTGCAGCGCGCGGTCTATCTGGCACGAATTGCCAAATTACCAATTTACTATTCTATGGGCAAGCTATACGCGAAAGAGAACCGCACACCGTGCGCTATTTCGACATAACTTGACATTTATTTTCACCATAATTGCATCCCCATATTTTACCCCATATCTTTATTTCTATAAAATATATGGTTACATAATTTTATTTGTAATAATCACACACAAAGTCTTATTATTATGACATACATTACATCATTATTACATAAAAACATAATAGTTATTCATCAAAATATACATATTTTACAGAACATTTTCAAAGTTAGAAATCTTAAATAGAGGAGCCCCTGTCAATTTCTTAAGGCGTAATACAAGGGTCCATTCTTGGCCCAACACTCTTCGCCATATACACATGTATAATTATGGGTACACATCATCAGATTGCATCAATCAAAAAAATTGATCCAACTACATGATCAGTGGCACAACTATTCCTCGAGATGATTGTATTCGTAACTTAGGCCTTAACAGGGATGAAGGTTTAATGTTTGAATAACACGTACAGCAAAAAATAGGAAAATGTTTTGGATCTTTAAAATCTGTTTACAAAATTCGTTCTTTTCTAAAACTAAATATCTGGCTCCGTCTTTGCAACAGTCTGGTCTTGTCACATTTACATTATTGCGACTAGGTATATGGTCCTTGTCTTTCACAGAAAACTATAGGAAGAATACAAAGGGTTCAAAATGCGTGTATGCGTTATTGTTTTGACATACCTAAGACTAACCACATAACTCCTTATCCCCAAAATCCCCTTATCAAAAATAATATTTTAAATATGGGTTACACCAGAAAACTAAAATATGCTTGTTCCGTACACTCGTTAAATAATTCGTAATCTCCTCATTATTTATATGAAAAATTATCTCCAAAATGTCAAATAACACGTTTGAGACGAAGGGGTAAACTATTATATATACTTCCAACTTATAAACGTGTTAAAGCGAAGGGATGTTATAAATATGCTGCCTCCGAAATTTGGAATAATATACCTCTCCTTTATAGGAGATCGTGAATACAAAATCATTTAGAAATAAATGCAAAGTATGGTTTACATACTTGTAGTACATATGTTTATACATTTCAGTCTTTTCTTTATGCTGTTTCACGTCAGTGCCAAGATTAGGTTAAGATACCATGTTTTTTTAAAGTTGGCTGTGGCAGAATACCAGCGGTGACCTCAAATCACTACATACCTGAGTCACAGGCCAGTTTGTCTCATTGTTTTTAGGTATGTTTTTACTTAAATATGTTTCTAGATAAGTTTGTGATAATTTTTTTGTACACTTTTAACTACCATGTGTGAATTGAGACAAATAAAACTCTTTATTATTATTATTAATTTCGGAAAGTGTTTTTCACTTCTCAGTCCTTAGACTGGAATTCAACTACATTTACGGGCCGAAGCCAAAGCAAATGCAGCGTGAGGTATGTATATTTATGTATTTTCATGAGGTAATATTTCGTTTTATTCTATTTGCATGAATTTGCTAAAAATTATGCATGTATTTAATATTATTATTATTTTTTTCTCCTTTTGGGGTTTACAACTCTTAGATCGTCTTTTAGCGAGATGCAAATAGGTTGTGTTTTATAGGGCAAGATGTTTCCTCACAATGGCAGTTGTCCTTAGGATAACAGCTTTTTGAATATTGTCCCTAACGGACATAGTTAGGTCTAGCTAGATTTTCGCTAAGCTGCTGCGGTATTATTCCTGTAGTTGAGATGATGAGGGGAAGGACTTCTAATTCATCCTGAAGCCACATTTGTCTCACTTCTTCAGCAAGCGATTGGTATTTTGTCTTTTTGTCCATTATATATTGCTAAATATTATGCGAGTTGGGAACCCCAACGTCTAACAGACAAGTCCGTTTCTCCTTTTTATAAAGAATTATAATATGTGGCCGATTATGGGGGACGGACCGATCTGTTAGGACGGATCTATCCCAATATAGTTGAATTTTGTCATTTTCCAGCACGGGACTAGGGGAGTATTTCCAGTACGGGTTGTCATCCTTCAATAGATCATATTTTCGGCCCAGTGTTAGATGGATTATTTTGGCGACATCGTTATGACGCTGAGTGTATTCTGATGAAGCAAGAACCTGGCACGAACCCGTGATGTGTTGGATCGTTTCAGGTTTCTGATAGCATCGTCTGCATAGGTCATCTTCGACATTTGTTTTGGCTATGTATTTTAGGTAATTCTTTGTCGGAATTACTTGATCCTGTAGTGCTTTCATAAAACCCTCAGTTTCTGCAAACAGTTCCCCGCGGCGCAACCAATTGGTCGATGCTGCAATATCAACGCAAGGACCTCTAAGCTCGTGGGCAAACCTTCCGTGTAGTGGTTTTTAGGCCCACTGGTTAAGTTTGGCCTTAAGGTATTCGGCATCAGCAACCAAGGGCTCACCTTCTTTAGAATGAAGAAGATCCAGTGGAGTATAGCCATTATCCGCTAATGTAATTGTTTGGTGTAAGGGAGACGACTCTTTGCTGAGAAAGTAATTTTGCAAGTTTTTTATTAGCTTGGAATAAAGCCGCCTTAGGTCAACGAGACCTCTTCCCCCTTCAGTTCTTGGCAAACTCATTCAGTAGCGGATTTAGGATAATGGAACCGATATTTTGTTAATAATACACGGGTAGTTCTCTCAATATTCCCGATATCGGTGTCTGACCATTTTACAATGCCGAAGGTGTAAGTTATTGTTGGCATTGCGAAAGTGTCGATTGCCTTGAAGATGTTTTTGCTCTTAAGACCCGTTCCGAGAATTTCTTTGAGCCTACGGTAGTATTCTTTACACATCCGAGATTTAATTTCCTTGTGGTCGATTCGAAGAGTTTTGAGTACACCGAGATATTTGTAATTGTCATCTTTAGCCATCGCATCAATTATACCACCACCCTGAAGGTCGTAGCCTTCTGACTTTTTGACCTTTCCCTTATCAACACTTAAAGATCGACACTTTTCCAGGCCAAAAGACATTTTAATGTCATTCGGGAACTGCTCGGTACTTTGCAGTAAGCCCCTAAATTCACGAGCATTAGCAGCGTACAACTTTATGTCGTCCATGTACAAAAGATGGTTAAGTTTGAAGTCTATCCCAGTACCATCCTTAATGAGAAACCCGTAACCTGTATTGTTTAATATTGCAGATAACAGATTCAGAGCAAGACAAAACCAGAGGGGACTTAAACTGTCACCCTGACAAATTCCTCGACGTATGTGAATGTAGTTCGTTTTGATGGTATAACCCTTTAAATTAAGAGAAAGTTCAGTACGCCAATACGGCATAATATGTTTAAGCAATGCTACTACCTTAGGATGGATCTTATACATATTAAGGACCTTTATCAACCAGCAGTGCGGCATGGAGTCAAAAGCCTTGCGATAGTCAATATACGCCATGTGGATATTTCTAGATTTGTGGTATGCTTGCTCTGTGACCACAGAATCTATTATAAGTTGTTCTTTACAGCCTTGCGACTTCTTTATACACCCCTTTTGCTCAATAGCTAGTATCGACTGTAGGTCTAAGTGCTCATAAATTTTCGCTGTCAAACATGATGTCAGGGTTGTATAAAGTATACAGAGGCAGGTAATAGGTCGGTATTTTGTGGGGTTACCAATATCATCATCCTTTGGCAGCAGATATGTAATACCGGTGGAAAGATATGGAGGGAATGCCTCAGAACTTTGGAGGAAAGAATTGAAGCACTTTGATAGAGGGTCGTGTAAGCTAGTGAATTTCTTGATCCAGTAATTATGAATACCATCGGGACCGGCAGCCTTCCAGTTATGCATTTTGTTCACTGATTTTGTGACATCATCTACTGTAAAGCTCACAGATTCCATTGGCATGGTGTTAGCCAGAAGCTCGTCTTCAAGATTAATCCAGCTAACATATTTGCGGTGTCTCACACTTTCAGACCAGATTCCTCTCCATAAGTTTTCTATATGCTTTAGGCAAGGAGGTTGAGTGTTACTCAAGTTATTATTGGGATTCGATCGGAGTCGCCTATAAAATTTATTTTCACTGCGATCAAAGATAGCGTTGTCTGTTTTTCTTTTTTGTGATGCACGTTATCTCCTAAGCCGATTAGACTTGACAGCTAACTTCTGTTTTAATGTGTCCAATATCTCCTCAGGAATTTTATTTGGTGGATCGTATTTGGTGTGTATCAGTTGTTCTAGTTGTAGTTTTTCATACACTGCCATTATTTTCTTTGTCCTTATGCTTAAGACATACTGGGTCATTCTTCCAATTTCACAACGCAGTTTATCTATTTGACGGGATAGTCTGTGTTCCCAAGCTGGAATTTTATTCGTTTTAGGTGATGTGTGTTGTTTTTCTACTTTACCCCCAGTGGATCGCACAACTGCAACAGCAATTACGTATATTGTGGTCTGAATGGTTTCAAAACTTTTATCACATTCAGCAAGGTATTGCGGCAATAATGTAGAACTAACTACTTGAACGGCCGCTGCTAACTTCCGGGAGGTGCTTTGGCGTGGAATTATTACGTCAGGGGATCAGTCCCTGAAAATTCGATAAGCGCTCTATTAAATTCGTGTTGCAGAGCTTCAGGCGCCGGATTTTTAGCCTCTTTTCGCCCATTTGGTTAGTATTTGGGGCATTTATTTCTAGTCGTAATGCAGTCGGTGTGGTACCGCAAGAAGTTTTTCTAAGGGAAAACTATTCTCCAGGATTTGAGTCCCTCCCTCTTCATATGATATATTTTCTATAATAATAATAATAATAATAATTTATTTTATTTTCTCACCACAATACAGAATTATTGTACATAATATTATAGTATAGCCTCAATAATATACTGTGGGAGACTGGTGCCTAAGCTAGGCTTTACGTCTGTATTTCAGGACGCCAGGTCTCCGCCCTATGGTTCTAATTACAATACTTTTATTATGCACTCGTACATGTACCATATTTATAATTTACATAATATCTCCTTTCATTTACTTAGGATTCTACATATATTAACTAGTATTAGTGTGTGTGTGTGTGTGTGTGGGGTGGGGGGTGTGTGTGGGTGTGTGGGTGTGTGTGTGTGTGTGTGCATGCTTTTGTTTGTTAGTTTGTGACTGGGTTAGTAATTAACTTTTATTAGATTAGTAATTAGATAGAATTAGTAAGTAGTTGTTCAGTGTCATAATAATTTAGTTCTTGGAGCCAGATAGTTATTTTCTTTTTGCATATAGTTTTGTTAACGTTAAATATAGGGATAATTTTTTTACTTTATTTTATAAGAAACCTCCAAGGTGACAAAAGAAACGTTTAGGTAATTTGGTGGATAGAGTTATATGATAGCGGTCCACGGGGTTAAAACGCCTTTTATCTCGGGAGAGTGAGGGGTTGTATTTTAATAAAGCATGCTGTTTTAGTAAGGTACTTTGTATAAACAGTTGCCGCACAGTTAAAATTTTCAACTCTTTATATAGGAGCTCTGTAGGATAGCGATACGGCAGTGAAAAAGAGACCTTTAAGATGGCTCTCTGCGTTCTCTCCAATTGAAGCATTTTAGTTTTTGGAGCACCGCCCCAGGAGGTGATGCCATATGTTAACAGAGATTGGGCCAAGGCGAAGTAGACGGATTTCTTTAGTTTCTCGTCAGCCACATCTCTCAGAGTTTTAAAGACATATATAAGTTTACGCAACCTGCTATTAAGGGTATTAATGTGTTCATGAAAACGTAGAGTGCTATCAATTATTACTCCTAGATATTTTACTTTTTCAGCTTGACATAGTTTGATGCAGGTATCCGCGTTATTAAGTGAGTTGGAACATGAGTGACTTACGATAGAGTATGGTGGTGATAATGTTGTTAATGTGTTATTTTTTAATCTAAATGCAACATAACATGTTTTATCTATGTTGAGTATCAGCACATTACTTCGTAGCCAGTTAGAGACTGTGTTGTAGCCCAGCTGGGCGTACGTATAGACATCTTGCCATGAACCTGCGTTAAATAGGAGGACGGTATCATCTGCATAACTTATATTACCGAGTTGAAGTTCTCTAGCTACTTCGGTTTTTAATTGTTCTAGTCTTAAAAGTGAAATTTTCTTTGTATTCAGAATTACTCGGTTTTGGTCAGCTATCCTTTATTCACTCACTTTTTATGTTAACTCAGGATATCTTTCGATAAAACGATTCCGCATCTCTGACCTGTAGCCTACTAGGTGAGTATCTAGTTTCGTGGAGAGGTAGTAACAACGCATGACGTGCTCGTTTATGTCTACTGTCCAAGTCATGCGCTGTCTGGGAAGACCGGCCTTAGTGGTCATGGATAAATTATTCCGCGAAACACTTGGGACCGGAGGAGATTGGGATGTGGATAGGGAAGGGGGATTGGAGGAAATGTTTTCTACATCAGTTGTTAGTTGGGTAGATATGTGTTTTCTGTTGCTTCTTCTCATATTGTTCCCACGATTTGCTAGGGACTATACTGTCAACCGCGGAAGAGCCCTGCGTTCACCGCGGTAAGGGTAAATGAAACTGGAGGGCCCCTGTTCTCCAGAGTTCGCATGCTATCGACTATGCTTCCCCATAGCCGTGCAGCCCTCGGCACATGCTGTTCCACCTTGGCTTGGTTTGGGAGTTGGTATCCAAATAAGCAAGTACCCATTGCCCCGTTAGCCATGTCACAGTTATACATAGACATGTTGCCCGTCTCATACGTGGCTAGATGGTCGGCTCGGATGTGGTTTCGGACTTTTAGAGACTTATTATTATTATTTATTATTATTATTATTATTAAATATCTAACACACAACTTTAAAATAACCATCATTATTAATAAACATGAATAACTTAACTAACACAATTTTAAATGTATTTTACACTTTATTTCGACTTTAATTTTCTTATATAAATCTATTATTATTTCACTATATTTAGCACAAAAATTCAGACCATTTTTAACACAAACTGTTCTTTTTAGCACTCACAGTAAAACTGAAGCATTTATTACTTAAATCTACATATATTACTGAAATTTAACTAATTAATAAAGTTTATTTCTTATTTTTATTTTTACACGATTTGGACTTGGATTTGTTTAGATCATGCTCAACATGAACAACCAATTTCTACACGACCCTTATCACATCGGTAGGAGGCTAGTGCTTTCCTTGTCTAAATTACATCTATCTCTGTTCATTATGTAACATTATATGTTTACATCTCATCTCATCTCTTACAATCTTATCTCTTATCACATGAGTCAAATATATTTTCATCTAAAATAATTTAATATAAATTCGTATTGCACAGCTGATTACTGTGTAACACATGAGTCTAAATTAAACTAAAAACAAACTTTATGTAATTAACTCTCGACCGGGGAATCGAACCCCGAACTTTCGTGCAACATTATATTGAATCTATTTACTTTTAACATAGATTATCTCTTCATTCGAAGTGCCTTAACCAATTTAATAGCAATGTCTTCAAATGTAAAAAAAATTTTTTTTCTAAGGAATAAAAATGTTAAACTAGTTTTCAAGCGCGTCGCCAACAGGTAGTGTAATTTATGATAGGCTCTGATAAATATTTATTTGAATTTAATTAGTTGTTTGATGTTTTATTAGTTATATCATACATGTAAGAAAATAAAAATTTGTAATGGATTTCATCACTTTTTCTTTAATCCGAAAAATGATGCGATCAGCCCATGGATTCCGTCCCGCTCCGCGCAACGCGTAGTGGTGCAGCCAACCCGCAATTACACTCCCCGACTAGAGGACGTCAGGAAAGGAAATGTCATACAAATCTTGTACCTATCTTGTGAAAGATTCGGTATTTAATTCGGTATATAAGAAAGCGCAGTATTTTAACAGTGGTAGAGCCACGCGGCAACTTTTGCTGTCGCACGGATGGGCCGGCTCGAACCGGGGTGGTACCACGACCTCACAGAATACCATCGTGAAGTAGAGGTTTACCTTTGTGTTTCGCTTGGTGAGTGCAGGTGGCCGGAGGCCCTTTTTACTGGAAATGAGGCATTCCATCTTAGTCCTCACGGGTGGCAACGCATATGCATTTTGATTCGCAAACGAGGATAAATGTAGATGTCTATGGGCCGCAGCAACCACTTACCATCAGGTGGACTGTGTGGTCGTTTGTCACCCTTATCTTATAAAAAAAAAAAAAAAGCGCGTCAATATAATGTAGTACGTCAAACCACTATGTGAACCATGTTAAATTAACTTACTTCTTTTATACGATTTCGTATATTCCAGTACAAATAACAAATTTTTGATAAAGCTTCATCGATTATATTTGTAAAGATTGTTTGAAAGTTATCGACAAACTCCTTTGAAAATGAAACTGCCTTTTTAATTCCGTCATTTCTGTAAGTAAATACAACAAAAACACTTAAAATAATTTGGTTAACTCATCATTTGTGTTATTGTTAACACATTACTAGAAATACTCGTGTGATAACCAAGTTCGATACAAATAGAAATTCATCATCATTATCATTACAGCCTATCAAAACCTTCTGTTGAACATAGACCTCCCCAAAGATTACCACGTAAGGAGGATACTTGCCATAGTTACCCCGCGTGGCAGGCGAGTGGGCAAGCGGAGTTTTTTTTAATTTTCTAGTTGTTATGAGGAAGATTCTGCTGCCCATTTCCTGGTTTGTTTCCCTCAGTCACCTCTTACGACACCCATGGGATGATACGGGTAGTGGATCTTTTACAAAATTACTACACATTATCTCCATACACTGCATTCGTGTTAAATGAAGTCGCAACATAATACTTTTTTTTAAAACTGTTTTTTTTTCTTTTCAAGATACATACTTGAATTTGCTTTTTACTAGATTTGAATAAAGAGCTATGGCGCTATTTTGATCTTAAATTCATTAGTAGCTTTTCAACTTTTAATATGTTATAACTATACCAGTTTGCTACCACTTGCAGATCCTTTTCTAACATTAGGCAATCGCCAATATTACATATTGCTTAATAAATCTTGAATTCATTGGCGCAGAAGAAGTGCATAGCATATTTTTTTATTAAGTTGTTTAAACAAATAAAAAATTAAGAGCCTAAATTGGACTGGTCCTTCAAAATCTGATTAGTGAATACGATTTGAAAGATGAGGATTTAATCCACCGTACTAAATCTCCGCAAATGTCATATACTGTCGAATTCAAACAAAGAAACTCATGATCGACATGATCAAATGCTTTCGAGAAATCAGACTAAATGGCATCGACTTACTTTGTTTTGCCTTTCCTGACTCACAATTAGGTTCCTAATTTCAGTGTAGTGTAACACGCCTTTAAGAGAATACATTGCCATATTTCTTCCCATGGGAGTCGTAATAGGAGATTATGGATTTGCCAAAAAAAAATGTGTCATAATTTACTTCAGTCGTTAAATACTCAGCCCGGTGACGGCTAATATTTTCAAAGGTACAAGTTGACTGATTAAGACAAATTCATAACCATAGAGTTATATGAACTACGTAATAGAGAAGCTTTTCAAAACAAAAATTGTGCGCTATTCTGCTATCTCCCGCGTATGCGCGAACTCTTTAATTTAATATCAAATAAGATATTAATATAAAATAAATATAAGAATTTAATATAAAATACTCTTATTTTAATCTAAACAAACATATTTCTAAATAAAATGTAGTAATAATTATCTTATGGAATTCACAAATCTTCAATTTACGCAATATTTAGTTTAGTGTACGGATTGCAGTACAGTTCAGTTGAACATGGTCAATTTTCGGAATGCAAAATCTAGTGCGTAGTACATATATATCGATGTTCATACCAATTTATGTAGTATGTGCACATTAAAACAGTATATAATAGTATCAGTATAAATCAGTAGTCAGAAGAACAAAACTGTCAGTCGTAGGACTCCACGTCAGAAGTGAAAACTTCTTAGCTTCAAAAATTTTTATACATTATTTTTGGGTAAAAAATAGTCCCTAAATATTTCTGAACAAGAAATATTTTAGGAACTTTTTTTTATTAGAAATTATTTTTATTAACATATTAATATACTCGTAGTAATAAAATTTTAATTTATTGCGCTGATTTACATGAAAAATAATGATTATTATATATATATATATATGTATCTGAGCGTGACTGTCACGCGAGTTCAGTGCTTGTTCCCCATTCCAAAAGTGTCCAATGTGCTTAAATATGTTTTCACTTCACTTCGATAAAATAAAACTCACCCATCGGTTAATATCCTTGATTGATCCATTGTAACAAGTCTAAAGAATACAAAAAAAAAACAAGTTTTTATCTCGAGTAATAAAATCTGTCCATCTATTGTCTCCGAGTGCTTCACGCAGAATGACTATATTAAGTGAAATCAAATCATGTTATCTCCTTATTCAAGGATGTTTTTTATGCTTAAGAGGGCGGCAGAGAGGCCAGAATCATTTTTAATTCTAATTTATTTGCATAGTTAATGATATCGTTAGGATTTTAATAATGATTACACAGGTTCCTAACCGAATTTTTTTTCATTATTATTTACCTAAAAAAATGTAAAAAATTGCATTTTGCGTATTTTTCATCTTATTGGATACATTTTTTTACTCCAGACAACATTGCAATTTGACGGCTTCGTAGCGCAGAAGCTTAGCATTGAGTTACAGTACTGAGAGCCGTACCCCGTGTAGTGGTGGTGTAAGAATATCCACATGTTCATCTTAAATCCAATTATTTGTCTCTTTTACCTTATCGTGTTGTGTTGAGGTCCTCCAACAATTCATCCATTCATTGAACTAGCCTTCATATTTCAGATGATATTAAGATGACTGTGGTCGACGATTTAAATCCATCAAGAATATTCGCGAACGAATGGGATTTGTGGGAAATGTGCCTTTCATGCTGCAGCTATATTGTGGCTTTTTTATAGGATCGGGTGACAAACGAGCATACAGTCCACCTGATGGTAAGTGGTTGCTGTGGCCCATAGACATCTACATCTATCCTCGTTTGCGAATCAAAATGCAGATGCGTTGTCACCCGTGAGAACTAAGATGGAATGCCTCTTTTCCAGTAAAAAGAGTCTCCAGTTCTCTACACTCACCATACCAAACACAGCAGTGTTAAACTGCTATTTTACGCTGGTATTCTGTGAGAGCGTGGTTCTTCCCCGGTCGAGCCGACCCATTCGTGCTACAAATATACTACTAATACAACTGCAGTATGGCTCTACCACGTATAAATGGCTGTAGCACGAATGGATCGGCTTAACTGGGGAGAACCATACGTTCATAAAATACCAGCTTAAAATAGCGGCTTAATGTTGTTATATTTTGTATGCTTAGAGTAGAGAACCGGAGAGCATTTTTTCTAGAGACGGAACATTCAATCTTAGTCCTCAGCGGTAACAACGCTACTGAATTTTGATACTGTAGTGTTTGCATATATATATAGTATACAGTAGATATTGTTATTTGTTTTATTTACTTATAATTTACCGTGCACAAATACACAAACATACATTTATATATAATTCACTGTCTCGAGCGCACTGCATCAGTTTCACGAGAGCCTCGGGCGAGAGTGGACATGTTTAGTTAAGTGCGTGCCGAGCCTGTGTTACACTACACTGATTAGAGAAGATAGCAGACAGTACAAATGGCGACGAGAAAAAAGGTAAGTACCTGTTTAGTATAAAGATATCAACAAAAATAGGTTAGCAATGTGCAACTATTAGCATTGCAATTGCAAATTGTAAACTAAATCCTAGAGTACCCGCGGAAAAAACTTTGGATTATGAATTATGATTTATTGTTTTAACCCTGTGCTGATCATTTTAATGATTTGTATAAATTATGTGCCTCTGATGGTGCAATAAGCACTGCTGATGATGCAGTGCTTATTGCACCACCAGAGGCAGAACTGCAGGCATTAGTCACGTATATGAAAGAGGAATGTGAAATTAAAGGTCTCCGTTTGAATGCTAATAAAACTAAGGTTCTGGTATTTGAAAGGGACGAAGAGAGAACGAAGTGTGAAATATGGGTAAATCAGGAATGTCTAGAACAGGTAAATGAAATTGTATACTTGGGGAGTGCTTTTAGCCGGGATGGAAGATGTGATTTAGATGTGGACAGGCGTGTTGCTGCCGGGAACAAAGTCAATGGTGCCCTGACTGCGTTAGTCAAAAGGCAAGGCGTAGTGAAGAGTGCACGCCTTGCAATACATAACGCAGTGTTGGTACAGACTTTGTTATATGGCAGCGAAACCTGGGTATGCCAGAAGAAGCATAAAAGCAAGTTGAATGCAGTGGAGATGCGATCTCTTCGTAAAATATTTATAGAAAAATAATAAAGCTATTTTATTCTTAATTATAAAAAGTAAGTGTTAAAAAATATTCTTCTAATATATTCGGCTATTATTGTTATAAATATAGTAACATAAATTGGTGAATATAATCGTTTTATCCACAGCATTTTCTTAAAAACTTGACATGTTTTGAATGTTTAATTTTTTAAGTATGTAACCTAAATCAAAATCTCTTTTCTTATAACTATTTTCCTTGGGGCCTTTCAAATTCGTCTTAGTTACTTAAGTTTGTCAGTAATTTCAGATATTTTAAGCTTTGAAGTTGACGCTAAAAGGGAAGTTAATAAAACCTCTGTTTAGTTTTCTTCATAGCATCCGCGAATTTTTTTTTTTTTTATAAGATAAGGGTGACAAACGAGCACACAGTCCACCTGATGGTAAGTGGTTGCTGCGGCCCATAGACATCTACATCTATCCTCGCTTGCGAATCAAAATGCAGATGCGTTGTCACCCGTGAGGACTAAGATGGAATGCCTCATTTCCAGTAAAAAGGGCCTCCGGCCACCTGCACTCACCAAGCGAAACGCAGAGGTAAACCTCTACTTCACGCTGATATTCGGTGAGGTCGTGGTACCACCCCGGATCGAGCCGGCCCATCCGTGCAACAGCGAAAGCTGCGCGTGGCTCTACCACTGTTATAATATGTTGTTGCGAATACTATATTAATCTAAAAAAATTCTCTTTTAACTATTAAGACCATACAATTTCCTAAATTTATTAATAAATAACATTTGTAGCAAATATATATATATATATATATATATATATATATATATATATATTTGCTTAGTGTACAATAAAGAGTATTCTATTATATTTAACTAATTCATATCTTGCTTTCTCGCTTGTTTCGTCACATTTCTTCTTTCTACCGGTATATTTTTTGCCACATACCCTGTGTAACTTATTGAACTCCCATTGTTTTCTATTTATTTCCTTGTCACTATTCGAAAATTCAGTTTCAGATATTATCGTTGTCTTCGTAAGTACAAACCTATTATTATCTGTCATCCCTTTTCATCGACGTAGTATTTATTTTTATTAAAGTTCCTCAAATAATTCCTCCTAGTGATTCAAGTATCATCTATTAACTGACCAGTGTTTTGACTACTAAAATTATTTTTATCATGTTGTTTACACTATATCGCTCACACATTTTGACAGAACAAAAATCCTTTATGTGCATTTCTGCACATACGAATTGTTTTATTGTAAGTGAATTGTGTTATTGTATTTCATAAAATATCATCGCGTAAACTATTTAATAACATTAAAATAATCTAAACTGCCTTCTTAATAAATATGTCAGCACTTAAGTACGACTCAAAATAACCTGAACATTGTAAATTTCACAAAATATTTTAGCTGAAGTGGAAAGAATAATCCTAGAGCTTTTCATATTTGATTCGTGTATTATATTACATGCAGGTTTCGAATATATTTCACAATTTTCGTTTTAATTTTAAAATTACCTAACTCATCATATTTATATTCATAAGCGCCCTTATCCTAAATGTAGTTACTAGTAACCGTTAACTTAGAGTAATAGTGTTCTGTGCTGTTAACTTTTTTTGATTATTATTTGATTATTTTAAGTTTGAAGTAGAATTTTTTTAAATCTAATTATTATATCAACTGTCACGTCAAATATTACGTTTTATAACACGTTTATTATTTACTGTTGAGTGGATTAAGGAATATTCGTTAATATATGGTAATAGACATACTTTGGGATGGAGAGCAGTGGTCACGTGAAGGGTTGTAAAGATTATGATGATGAAGGAATATCACAATATCAATGTCGTCTAAATAGTTACATTAAAATTTTCATCTCTTATTGTTCCACCGATAGGGGTGGAACTAAATTCTCCAAATTTATAAAAATCTAATCATCAACACAGGTTTACAATTAACAAAGATATCGCGTGATATGCATACAAAAAAAAACATACATTTGAATTGCTAACCTCCCAGTTTTTTTGAGTTGGCTGAAATTCAGCGTTCCGCCTAAAAGGTTATTTTTTACAACAATCCACTTCAGAGTGTTTTTCCTATTCTTGTGTTCAATTATTATGATTTCATTTATTAAACTATTAAAATATTATATATAGAATTGACATAATGGAACAGTGGACTATTTGTAAATAAGAATATATATTCACACCAAACTACAATAATATTTGGTCCATAGTAGCACAAAAAATAGTTAAATGTATACAATATTAATGCAACTTGCACAAAACTAACAAAAAATGAACACTACAAAATATTGAAATATATAATATATTTACACTAAAATAAATACATACTCATTTTAAAACATAATTAAAGTATCTTACATATACTATAATAATTAACAGCTTATCACATTATACCTAATTAGTAATACGCATTTTTTAACACATCTAGTTAATCTTATTTTGAGTGACCTAACGGGTTATTGTACTGGGAATTTGACCGCGCTTTGTTTCTTGCTTGTATTTTTAATAGTAAGCGCCTATGAAATATTTTTAAATTATCCTGTCTTTTTTAAATTTTGTGCCAGATTTTATATTTAATATTTATATTTATCATATTTAATGTAAGTCCACATATATGTTGTGCCTACTCAAAGCACATGTTCTTTTTTTTTCTTTTATGTTTCTCAGTAAGTGAGTGTATACCCTTTTAGGATATAAATTTCTTAAACCTCACATAATATTAATTTTTATATATTCAGGTTTTCTTACGATAACGATTATATTTATAAATTATTTATTTATTCTATTTCTAATTGATACTATATTTTAAACAATCACTTTCAGAGACAAGAATAATCAACATAACTCTAACTTCCATCATAACCATTGAATTAAGAATTAGCAAAAAAACAAAGATGAAAAGCTGAATAATAAAAATATATATTAAATAAATAAAAAGTATAATTGTGCACGACGCAACAATATTAAACAAACGAAAGAAAATGCTTATTGTAACCGGCGCTAGTTGAACAACCTAGGAGCGGTGGGCGGAGCCATGACGACGGTGTAATTATCAGGCCACGCCTCTGGTTCGACAACTAGCAAGGGTTATACGGCGGGACTAGCGCAACCTTATGTTGAATTTAAATTATAATTTGTGTAAATAATTGTATTACTTGTATCGAACGATAAAAAATAATGATTGTATTATAACTAAGTTTAAGGTTGAGTTGTAACTGTGCAATAACTCTCCCAAATAAAGGCACCGTATGAACAGGGAGAGTTAGCATAGTCTTCTAATGAAAACTGTAATTGTTAAATATAATAAATGTTTACTTTATTATATAATAAATATATTAGGCCGTTAGGCACATAAAATAATAGTAGTAGTGTAACCAAAGAGCATGTTATCGTGACGCGGCCGCGGAGCAAATGAAGCCACGCGCACCGCGCCACGACGTTTTATATTTATAGTGCTGAGGCGGGGGGAAGGATTCTCCGCCTAAAGCAGCTGAAAATTATAATGTAAACCTGTAAATAAGTAAAAATATTGATATGTACACCCTAGTCTAACAAGTAGTTATAAGAATATTATATAGTGAATTATGTTTATTAGTTTGTAAGGTTATTAAATAAATAAAGATAGGCGCGGGGGTGAGGCAAGGGTCCGCTGGCCAGCAGCGGCCAAATCATATAAAAGACGGGCCGGCCGCTAGGGTCAGCACACATTCCGCCTGTGGCACCGCTCTCGAGCGGTCGTGTCCAGGTAGTCCGCGCATCCGTCCCCGTACGGTAGTGCTCTCTCGCTCTCGCGCCTCCGCTGTCCTGCTCGCGCTTACAGCGTCGACGCCTTGGTGAGTCATTTTACGCTAACTTCAGTTATTACCTCCCTGTCTCCGGGCGGGGCGGTTTGACTGTTGGTCTTGCTTGTTATTGTTATTTTTATTGTTAATTCTTTTGTTAACTATTTCTAATTTTGTTTTCGTTATTTATTTGTATAACGTGTACGTGTATATACTGTTTCTAGGGAGTTACTTGCTCTTTTCAGAGCAAGGCCCTGCTCTTTTGAGAGCAGGGGCACTTACTCCTAGAATTAAGAACGTCCCGTTCTTCTCAGAACGGTGATCCCGCCCTTACTGTTTAGGTACATAACGTCTCTGTTCTTTTCAGAACAGCACCCACTAGCCCCTTCCGTATCAAATACGTTTCGTAAAACTACTGCCCTCAACATGTCCACAATTACCCAAATCAAGTCCCTCGTCGCCGCCCTAAACCAAACTCTTGGTCTGGGCCTAAACCTCGATGAGACGGCCCTTGCCGCCATCGCCGCCCATGTTACTCCCGCTGCCCGTCAGGCACTCCAACCGCCGCCCGTACTTGCGGCCTACCTAGAGACAAAGAACTCTTTCGCCCCATTAGAAATGGAGTACGCATGCTCCGAGTCCTCTGCATCGGCCTCCCGGAAGAGGCCCGCCACCAATTCTGGCACCGGCTCATCGGAGTCCTGTGACTCCGACGGAACCGGGGATTCTTCGTTCACCACGGTGAACTCCAAGCGCAACGGTAAACGCGCCGCTAAAAACCGCACCCTCCCTGTCTCAGCGGCCCCTGCCGCTCCTTCAACCTCCGCAGCTCCCGCTGCCGCCTCTGCCCCCGCAGCCCCCGCCGCTGCCTCAGCCCCACTTATGTCACTAGACATTCCCGCTCCGACCAAGCCAGCCTCTCGCTGTGCTCCAGTCCTTGCCAAGAAGCAAGTCCCGCCCCCTGTCTTCCTAAGAGACAAGGCTAAATTCACAGAACTCTCCAAAACCTGCTACAACGCAGGCATAAAATATGACCACGCCATCAACCTCGGGGAGGCTATTAAGATCATCCCCCAATCAATCGACGACTTCCGGCGACTCACCAGGCTATTCACAGCCGAACGAGTTTCTTATCATACATACGCTCTTCCGGAAGAGCGCAAAGTCAGGGCCGTCATCCGCGGCGTCCCCTTCGAATTTTCAAACGAAGAAATCCTTGAGGACCTTAAGTCCCAAGGTTTCCCCGTAGAAGCCGTGCACAAAATGCACAGTAGAACAGGCCAGAGGTTCTCTCTTGCCCTAGTAATTTTAACCAACGTGCCGGAGGCGAAAGCCATCTTCCGGCAGGTACGCACAGTGTGCGGCCTGTCGAGAGTGAGGGTTGAGCCTCCACATAGGCGCGGGTTCCCGGCGCAGTGCCACCGCTGCCAGCTGTATGGTCATGCGGCGGCCAACTGCTCCGCCCCACCCAGGTGCGTTAAGTGCCTTGAACCCCACAACACTAAAGAGTGTCCTCGGCCCAAAGACGCCGAATCCCCACCCGCGTGTGTCCTGTGTAAACAAACGGGCCACCCGGCTAACTACAGAGGCTGCCCTTGCGCACCTCATCCTCGCCCCAGTAGGCAAGCTCCACCGCCGGTCAATGACCGCTCATTCCCGGCTCTTTACCAACGGATGCCCCGTCAGGGCCTTTCTCAGCCCACCCAGGGCTTCTCTCGACCCTCTCAGGGTCCTCCTAGGCCCCCTCAGGGCACTATTCGGCCCCCTCCGGGCTTCTCTCAGCCTATGCAGCCCCCAGTTTTTCCCTGGGGCCCCAAAAAGGCAGTACCACCGCGGACATCCTCCGCCCCTCAACCACAACAATCACAGCCCTCAATGGCTGATGACCTAAAAACGGTGTATTCCGCAATTAGGAACATCAACGTTGAGGAAATCGCTGTGTTAGCACGCAAATTGCGCGCTGCGAGGTCCCCTCAGGATCGTCTCCTCGCTCTTGCAGAGCATCATAATCTTTTGTGCTCATTGTAAGTTAAGTTAACTTAATTAACTTAACTCACAATGACAGAGCAGTTTGCTCTACCAAAATCCCACGGTCGTATCAAACCTAAGGGTTTATCGCTTGTATCCTTTAACATTCGCGGTTTGCGAAATAACCTCCCAGAGCTTAAGCTCTTTCTTCAAAATCGTGAAACCGATTTCCTCCTCCTACAGGAAACTAATCTCCATACTAAGGACACTAAAGGCCTTTCCATCAAAAACTTCTCTCTTCTTCGTAATGATAGACCCGACCGCCGAGGCGGCGGTACGGCCATTTATTACAAGAAGACACTTCACTGTTCTCCCATTTCTACTCCGCAACTTTCCAACATGGAAGCCACGGTATGCAGGCTAGCTATGACTGGACATCAGTCCATCTTCATAGCCTCCTGTTACATCCCTTCTAAAACCCTTCCCCTCAAAAAAGATTTTGAGGCTATTTTATCTCTAGGCAATTCAGTCATTATGTTTGGAGATTTTAACTCCAAGCATACTGAATGGACATGCCGTACTACCACCCGTAGTGGCAAGTTACTGCTCGATATCACGCAGTCTCTTGATATTACCGTCCACAGTCCTCTCGGTGTTACTCACTTTCCCGATAACACCGACTATGCCCCCGATGTACTAGATTTTGCGTTACTCAAAGGAGTTTCTCTCAACCTTAGGGCAATCGAGACACTAGACGATCTAGGATCCGACCACCGACCGGTCTCTCTCATTCTTGGCCATCAGCCACCACTCCCAACACCCTCTACTAAAACCTTCACAAATTGGAAGGGCTTCAAGGAGTCCCTAGCGAAAGCTCTGGACTCACAGGACTCCCCCATCTCCCTATCTTCGGACTTAGACAGTCCTGAAAAAATCGACACCGCGGTCGATTCACTCTCCACCCTTATTAAAACCTCCCTTAAGGAGAATGAAAGGGTCGTCCCGGTTGCTAATAATAGTGGGCTTCCCCTGCATATTAGCAACCTATTAAAAGCCAAAAAAGCTGCTTTCCGGAGAGCAGCAAAATATCCCACGCCCGAATATAGGCGCACGGCCAATCGTCTTCAACGAGAACTCCGTTTCCGCCTCTCTGAATTTCGAGACCTCAAAAAGAGTAAGCTCATGGAGAATATCTCTCCCTCTCATACAGCGTACTATCAGATGGCAAGAGCCCTCCGCATAGACGCTATCTTCCACACTCCCCCTCTCTCCCGTCCCGACGGTACGGTAGCCTTCGAGGACGAGGAAAAGGCTGAGTGCTTTGCAGACAGCATTGCCGCTCAATGCTCTCCTAGCTCTCAACCCGTAGACCCCTCACACGTCCAGGCAGTGGAGGATGAGGTCCGCCGCCGGAACTCGCCCCCTACAGCCTCCGAACCTATCTCTGTGTCCAATGATGAGCTTTCATCCCTCATCAAAGGACTTAAGCCTAAAAAGGCTCCGGGCGCGGATGGCATCTCCAACCAAGCCCTAAAAAACTTTCCTGAGCAGGTGCTAACCCTTTTATCTATTATCTTCAATGCCTGCTTCAACCTTAGTTACTTTCCCACTACGTGGAAAGAGGCAACTGTGATTGGTATTCCCAAGCCAGGCAAGCCTCTTAATCTCCCCTCCAGTCATCGTCCCATTAGCCTCCTCAAGGCCATGGGCAAGCTCTTTGAAAGAGTCATTCAAAATCGCATGAGGCGCCATCTGTTTCCCACAGACGGTGACCCTCTTATCATTCCCCATCAATTCGGTTTCCGAGCGAAACACTCCTGCCCCCAACAAGTTCACCGTATTGTGGAATATATCCTCAGCGGTTTTTATCCCCGTCGTCATAAGACTATCGCGGTCTTTTTCGACATCGCCAAAGCCTTCGATAGAGTCTGGCATACAGGCCTTATCTATAAACTATACAAAATAGGTCTCCCCGATCGTCTAGTACGTCTCGTGGCCTCTTATCTTAATCATCGTACCTTTCGTTTTAGACACGAAGGCACGCTATCTTCACAGCGCCCCATCAAAGCTGGTGTCCCTCAGGGCTCAGTTCTTGCTCCTCTGCTGTACATACTGTTCACCAACGACATTCCCATTCCGCCGAAAGGTGTTCAGCTCTCCCTCTTCGCAGACGACACTGCTCTCTACTGCAAAGGTATCTCGCTACCTTTCATACGGAACAAGGTCCAAAAGTCAGTTGATGACCTAGGAGCTTGGTTCAAAAAATGGCGCATCGATGTGAACCCGGAGAAGAGCTCCGCCGTTCACTTCGATTATAAACGACGCCGTCTCAAAAACACTCCACCAATACGTATGCTAGGGACCCCTGTCCCCTGGCATACGTCTGCCAAATATTTAGGTGTCACTCTAGACACAGGGCTAACTTTCAGGCCCCACGTCAAAAGAGTAACCCGTCACGCACGTTTTTACCTGAATAGGCTCAACAGTATGTTGGGCCGACACAGTAAAATGTCCCTCAGAAACAAGCGTACCCTTTATAAGGTCTGTATACGACCAGTCATGTCCTACGCGGGCTCCATTTTTGCCCACGCTGACCCTAAAATCATTAATGAACTCCAAGTAGTTCAAAACCTTTTCTGTCGTCGAGCTGCGAACGCACCTTGGTACGTCCGCAATGCCGACCTTCATCGGGACCTAGAGCTCCCTACAATTCAACAATTCCTTAAAAAACTCTCTGAGAACTTCTTCAAAGCCTCAGAGTCGCATTCCAATCATTTTATTCGTGAGGCTGCTAATTATGCAGCCCCACTCCCCTCCCGCTATAGCGTCCGCAGGCCGAGGAACTCCCTCTCGGACCCGCCTAATAAACTTTCAAACGACCTGAACTGCCTCCTGGCGGCTCAGGCCAACTCTAATTAAGTTATTCATAATTAATTTGCCTTCCCAGGCACTCCCTCAGCGGCTTATAGCCGCCTGCGCCCTCTTTTCCCAAAAGAGGGTCGCTTTACGATACGGCATGTGAAGCTTTCAACAGCTGGTTGCCAGTCCCCAAAGGCAGTTTTTAGAGGGTATCACTTAGGTTCCCCCTTGTAGGTAGTGAGTCCCTCATAACCACGATGGACCGGCCATCGTGGTATGCGTAATGCATTTTCTGCCTCCCTTCGGGGTAGCCCTTTTCCAATTGCTTCGGGCGCAAAAAAAAAAAAACTAGGGTCAGCAGTCGCTCTCCAGCCACCGAAAAGGCACCAGCAAGAAAAGAAAAAGTACAAGTTCCTCCTCACCGCCGCTTGCCTCCAGTTAAAAGCAAGACCAGCGCGTTTTATTCCATTTTTCGCACGGCATTACGGCGATCCGTAATATTAATGGTCCTTCGAGCCGGATTACTAGAAGAAAAAGACAATATCGGTCTTGGTATTGCCGGAAGAAAGAAGCAAACCGCAAGAACGAAAAAATATTATTGTGAAGAAAAATGGTGATTACGCGTAGTAACAACGGAGAATCATCGAAGCGTCGCAAGGATGAACAAACAACCCAGGGGGCCACAGAAGAGGCCTCCGGGGGCGACTCAGCCGCTAGTGGTTCAACAAACACCACTAGCGAAACCACAACGGTCAGCGATACGACCGCTACCTCGGCAACCGATAGAACAACCGCAACGGAAGAAACCCAGCAAGAGGGTGATCAAAGATCGCAGTGCACATTGAAGCCCGGCGAGACTAGGTCACGCCGCTCCGTAGCCTCACGCAAGAGACTCCTCGCGGAGTTAGAGGCGAAAGAGCGGTTAGCCGAACTCAAGCTCGAGCAGGCTCAGTTGCAAGCAAGAACAGAATTGCAAGAAATACGCGTGCAGCGACTACAAGCAGAAGCCGGATCAACCGATGAAGATGAAGAAATAGAAGACGATTTGGCATCAGTGCGCATTAGTACATGGTTGCAAGAAAAACCTACATCGCAACCCGCGCCTCAGCCCGCGCCACAACCCGCGCCGCAGCCTGCGCCGCAACCCACGTCGTACTTCGCGCCGCAACCAGCACTGCAGATCGCACCACCCGTACTTCAACAGTGTGCGCCGCAATACGCTCCGCAACATACCGCGCCGCAGAAAGAAGACTATGGACAGGCGCAGCAGCAAATCGACGTCGCTACCTTAGCCGCTGCTCTATCACAAGCAGTACGAAGCACAAGGGAGCCGCCGAAATATATACAAGAGCTGCCCTCATTCAATGGTAGCAGCAAGGAGTGGCTCAGCTTCAAGACAATGTACGAAGAATCTTCAAAGTACTTCACGGCGAACGAAAACATAGCGAGAATACGCCGAAGCTTAAAAGGGACAGCAAAAGAAGCCGCAGGTTGCCTACTTATAAGCCAACCAGATCCCAGAATTATAATAGAAGCTTTGGAAAGGAGATTCGGACGACCAGAAGCGTTAATTCACTTGGAAATAGAGAAGCTGAAGCTGCTGAACAAAGTTACGGACAATCCCAGGGAGCTATGCATATTCGCAAATCGCATAGCGAATGTAGTGGGCACCGTGGAAGCACTCAAGAAAGCACACTATCTGCATAGTCCAGAAATGACGCGAGTTATCACAGACAAACTCACGCCCATATTGAAAAGCAAATGGTACGACTATGCAGCCAGAAAGAAAGAAGATATCCCAGAGCTTAAGAAGATATCAATGTTCTTAAACGAAGAAGCGGATAAATGCAGCGCGTATGCCTTGCCGGAGTTCATCGCAGAGGACAGCGAAACGAGAGAGCGAAGACCAAGAAAAATAGAACGTGCCTTCGCCACAAGCAAGAAACCATATGAAGAACGCTGCCCTCAATGCAAACAAGAACACAAACTGCCCGATTGCAAGTCATACGCCGCTCTGTCCACAAATGACAGATGGGAAGTAGCAAAGAAGTACAATATCTGCTACCGCTGTCTGCGAGGCAAACATCGTCGATTACTGTGCAAAGCTCCACCGTGCGGAAAAGGCGGATGCATGATGAAACACCATAAATTGTTGCATCACGACAGAACAGCAGTAATGGAAAAAGAACCCGCTATGGAAACCGCAACATCGGCAAAGGAGGTCAACACAGCGACTCGACCGTACAAGCACCGCCGCGCTTACCTAAAGATTGCGCCCGTAACAATAAGGGGGCCGCTAAGCTGCGTCGAAACATACGCATTATTGGATGAAGGGAGCACGGTCACCTTAGTCGATGCCTCAATCGCCGACGTCATCGGCGCCGACGGCCCAGCCCACACAATGTGGATACAAGGGGTCGGCTCGGAGGTGAAACACGAGAAGAGCAAGATCGTCAGCTTTAAAATAAGAGGAACGTACGCGCAAGAAGAACACAACATAGAAGCAGCGCGTACTGTAGAGCGGTTGGACTTCGCGCCAGAATCCGTGAATGAAGATCACTTGGGGAATTGCCCACATCTGTTGGATATCAAAGAGGATATCACCTACGAACGCGCCTCACCGAAAGTACTAATCGGGCAAGATAACTGGCACCTCATAGTGTCTAGAAAACTGCGCGTCGGCCGTCGAGACCAACCAGTCGCCTCATACACCAACCTGGGCTGGGTTCTGCATGGCTGTCATAGCTCATTGACGTCGACGGTCACCTTCTGCGGCAGACTACATCAGAGGGAAGATGCACCACCGATAGAAGAAGAAATAAAAAATTATTTCAAATTGGAGTCGCTGTGCATCGAGCCGAGAAGACCGAAAGAAGATCCCGAGCAGCGAGCCATGCAAATATTGGACGAAACCAGCCAGAGGTCAGCGGACGGCAGATTCGAGACAGGGTTGTTGTGGAAACAAAAGGACTTCCAAATACCAAATAATTATAAAGAAGCGGAAAGGCGCCTGCACACCTTAGAGAAGAGGCTCGACCGAGACAGCAATCTCAAGCTACAGTACGAAGAACGCATCGAGAACCTCTTCAACTCGGGTTACGCAGAGCGCGCGCCAATGCCACCGCCGCAAGGAAGGACATGGTATCTGCCACACTTCCCAGTCATCAACCCTGCGAAACCGAACAAACCGCCGAGATTGGTACACGACGCCGCAGCGAAGACAGCCGGAATATGTCTCAACGATATGCTTCACTCGGGGCCCGACTTATTACAATCACTGCCCGGAGTGATCATGAGGTTCCGACAGTATCCGTATGCAGTGAGCGCCGATATAAAAGAAATGTTCATGCAGATTAAAGTGCGCAAAGAAGATAGAGACGTTTTACGTTTCTTGTGGAGAGACAAGCGGCGGGAGGACCAACCGGAGGAATATAGGATGACGTCAATCATCTTTGGAGCGACATCATCACCATGCACAGCATTATACATCAAAAATAAAAATGCTGAAGAACATGCAGAAGCGTACCCAGAAGCTGCGGTCGCCATAAAAAGAAACCATTGTATGGACGACTACTTGCAGAGCTTCCACTCTGTCACGGAAGCTCAGCAAACAGTAAAAGCAGTCGATCACGTCCACAAACAAGCGGGATTCGTACTCAGCGGGTGGACATCGAACGAAGAAAAAACATTAGAAGAAATAACGACAGAGCATAGACAACACGACGCGACCGTGTGCCTGGGCGGAAAAGAAACTGAGAAGACGCTAGGGCTGCTCTGGCATGTACAAAACGATCATATTGGATTCAATACTAACAATATGAAGATGCCTGCCGACGTAAAAGAAAAACAACGCTTGCCAACTAAACGAGAAGCGTTGAGCGTCATAATGGCATTATTTGATCCGCTGGGGTTAATATCACCGGTGACCACCCCAGCGAAGAGAATATTTCAAGACACATGGCGTTACAAGGCGGACTGGGACGACCCTCTGCCAACAGAATTAAAAGAAAAATGGGAAGGCTGGATTACTTCACTTAACGCCATAGAACAACTAAGAATACCGCGATGCTACGATTACAACCCGGTGTCGACGCGCCAACTACACACATTCGTCGACGCAAGCGAGGAGGCCTACGCAGCAGCAGTGTATTGGAGAACGGAGCGAGCAGACGGCAGCGTTAACATATCATTGGCCGCCGCCAAGAGCCGCGTAACACCACTGAAACCAGTTTCCATACCACGGCTCGAGTTACAAGCGGCACTGCTGGGAGCTCGTCTTGCGCAGACCGTGATCGATGAACACGATGGCGACATAGCAGGCAAGACATACTGGTGCGACTCCCGTACTGCACTGGTGTGGATAAGATCGGAGCCTCGCGCGTACAAAGCTTTCGTCGCTCATCGCCTGGCGGAGATAGAAGATACGACCAAAAAGAACGAATGGCGTTGGCTACCGTCTAAAGAAAACGTGGCAGACGACGCAACCCGAGCCACACCAGAAGGGTTCGACGAGTCGCACCGATGGTTCCGAGGGCCCCCGTTTCTGCAGCGTCCACCGGCAGAATGGCCGCAGGAAGAGAAAACGACACAATATGACACCGGGGAAGAGCGAGAAATATGTAACATCGCTGTTAAAAGTGAAGACTCGACAACAACACATCTTCCACAGATAGGAAGATTTTCTAAATGGATTCGGCTCATAAGGGCGACAGCGAGAGTCCTCCTATTCATCGACATGTGCAGACCAAACAAGCACGTAGTGAAGGCTGGGCGTAAACGCAACAAAGCAAGACAAGGTAGCGACCCTGGCTGGCAGAGAACAAACAAACGCAACACCCCCGCCAAGGAGAAAAAGGCGACTCCTACTGCCTCATCGCTTGTAGGAATACCGGCCGCTTATCATATGAGAGCCGAACAACTGTGGGTGCAAGCCAGTCAGCGGGAAAGCTTCACGAAGGAGCTCAAGAGAATCACCAGCGGAAGTGTTCCGGGAGGCGACGACAAACTAGGCCACCTGAGCACATACATTGATGAAGAGGGGACCCTACGCCTCAGAGGTCGAATAAAAGCGGCATCAGAAGTGGAGGACGACATGTACGACCCTCCCATATTAGACGGGAAGCACGCATACACTCGCCTGTACATAGCACACGTACACGAGAGGCTGCATCACGGAGGCGTAGAAACAGTTGTGAATGAATTAAGACAGAGATTGTACGTAAGAAAAATACGTCCAGTAGTGAAAACTGTCGTCAAAGGATGCCTGCCGTGCCGTCTA
The DNA here is from genome assembly GCA_963668995.1 of Parnassius mnemosyne. NCBI lineage: Eukaryota > Metazoa > Arthropoda > Insecta > Lepidoptera > Papilionidae > Parnassius > Parnassius mnemosyne. Next base: position 23,693,524 of record CAVLGL010000068.1, read on the forward strand.
AGAAAAGCCAAGCCTGCATCACCGTCTACAGGAAACCTGCCGTCCGCACGCCTCGCTCATCACGCACGTCCGTTCACATACACCGGACTAGACTACTTCGGGCCAATAGAAGTCACAGTGGGACGACATCGCGAAAAGCGCTATGGCGCGTTATTTACCTGCATGACGTCGCGAGCAATACACATAGAAGTAGCCCACTCGTTGAGCGCAGACTCAGCCGTGTCGGCACTTAGGCGTTTTATGAGCAGAAGAGGATGCCCAAAAGAAATATGGAGTGACAACGCTACGTGCTTCAAGGCAGCAGACAAGGAGATGGCCGAAGCAGCACTTGCAGCCCTCGAGCACGAAACCACGTGTCAACAGATTGTGTGGAAGTACATACCGCCATCAGCACCGTTCATGGGCGGCGTATGGGAGCGAATGGTTCGCTCCGTAAAAGAAGCCCTACGCGTCACCCTCAACGAGCGCTATCCCAGCGACGAAACATTGGGGACCCTGCTCGCCGAGGTCGAAAATACTGTAAACTCCAGACCTCTCACACACGTCTCAGTCGACCCAGGAGACCCTGAAGCCATCACGCCGAATCACATCCTCATCGGTCCCAACTCGCACGTACCTGCGCCGGGACACTTCAGCAAGAATGACGTGACGGCCCGCCAGCAATGGAAACGAGCTCAAGCCCTAGCCGACGTGTTTTGGAGAAGATGGGTTAAAGAATACCTGCCCCTACTCCAACACCGGCGGGAGCCCAGCAGCATAGGAGTATCGCCGAAGATTGGAGACCTAGTCATCATTTGTGACTCCAATCTACCACGCAACACCTGGCCCAGAGGGAAAATAAGTAAGGTATATCCTGGCGTCGACGGAGAGGTACGAGTAGTGGACGTAACCACCGGCAGTGGGCACATACTAAGAAGACCAACGAAGAAGATCGTCGTGCTACCAGAGGGATCGCAGCGTGGCGACGGCGGGAGAATGTGCACGACGCAACAATATTAAACAAACGAAAGAAAATGCTTATTGTAACCGGCGCTAGTTGAACAACCTAGGAGCGGTGGGCGGAGCCATGACGACGGTGTAATTATCAGGCCTCGCCTCTGGTTCGACAACTAGCAAGGGTTATACGGCGGGACTAGCGCAACCTTATGTTGAATTTAAATTATAATTTGTGTAAATAATTGTATTACTTGTATCGAACGATAAAAAATAATGATTGTATTATAACTAAGTTTAAGGTTGAGTTGTAACTGTGCAATAACTCTCCCAAATAAAGGCACCGTATGAACAGGGAGAGTTAGCATAGTCTTCTAATGAAAACTGTAATTGTTAAATATAATAAATGTTTACTTTATTATATAATAAATATATTAGGCCGTTAGGCACATAAAATAATAGTAGTAGTGTAACCAAAGAGCATGTTATCGTGACGCGGCCGCGGAGCAAATGAAGCCACGCGCACCGCGCCACGACGTTTTATATTTATAGTGCTGAGGCGGGGGGAAGGATTCTCCGCCTAAAGCAGCTGAAAATTATAATGTAAACCTGTAAATAAGTAAAAATATTGATATGTACACCCTAGTCTAACAAGTAGTTATAAGAATATTATATAGTGAATTATGTTTATTAGTTTGTAAGGTTATTAAATAAATAAAGATAGGCGCGGGGGTGAGGCAAGGGTCCGCTGGCCAGCAGCGGCCAAATCATATAAAAGACGGGCCGGCCGCTAGGGTCAGCAGTCGCTCTCCAGCCACCGAAAAGGCACCAGCAAGAAAAGAAAAAGTACAAGTTCCTCCTCACCGCCGCTTGCCTCCAGTTAAAAGCAAGACCAGCGCGTTTTATTCCATTTTTCGCACGGCATTACGGCGATCCGTAATAATAATAAAGGATCACCGCCCCTTATTAAAGATGATAAAACATTAAAAAACATGCTACAGCTTAAATAGATATTATGTCAAGTATTTACTTTAATAATCAAACAATAATTGACCATATTCATTATGACCGTGTAGTGGTGGCGAGAACAGCCACTTCCCTATGTTATCCCGTGGGTGTCGTAAGAAGCGACAGAAGGAAATGACACAGAGGATGGGCAGCAGCATCTCATGATAGCAATTCAAAGTAATAAAAAGCTGCGGTTTTCAATCCGCCTGCTGAGCGTGACTACTATGACAAATATGAGACGATCTACGTGGAATTTTAATGGGCTGTAATAATACTACAATACTAGATATCATAAATGTTTTTGTTTTCATTTATTCTGTTCTTTATTTAAACGTAAATAAAGGTACAATTTCGTACTTACCAGCTGTTTAATTTTCTTGTCATATTAAATAAAATATTACGTGATATCATTTTTGATTTAAACAATGTAAATCGATAGAGTCGTAAGATTATAAGAAGAGTCTGTTTATATTGTTCACTAATTACTAAAAATCGCATTCACGGCGAAAAAGCAAAACGCTCTACACGGTATGACAGCAAGAACAACGATTTGCCCGTTCAGAGTTCAGACTCTGCCTTCCCACCATTTTAAAGACGGTTTTCTAATTATTTCTCTGACGTATTTTAATGGCTCTGGTTTAATTTATGATACTGAATTTATTTCAATAAGAGTATTTTTTGTTCTATGTGCTCCAAGAGTAATGTACGTCACGTGTATACACATATATACGCATACGTACATCGTATAATAACTAAATTAAATTAAATATCCACTTGGTATGTTAATAATTACCATAAGAAAGATATATTTTTGTGTCTTTTATTTATTATTTTATTACTTTTGAGTTAAATAATTATTTGAGTCTACATATTTGAAGCGACTGAGGTAGTCTTGAATAGTGTAGGTCACAACCTATGCATATATGCAATATATGGCTGTGGAGTTGGCGGAACGCGGCTTCAAATCCCGCTCGAAACAAGAATTTGTATCATTGTTTGTCTGTTATACAGGAAAAATTCCTAATGTGAACGATTTTTAAATAAAATAAAAATTAAGGTATTAAAGAAGTTTATTAAAATAATAATTGGAGCTTAGATATACTTCTTTTTTAACACGGAGTACTAAAACCTAATAGTTTTAAGGTTTGTCCAGTTTGAGAAAGAAGTTTTCCGTTTCTATTTAACCGACTTCAAAAAAAGGAGGAGGTACTCAATTCGACTGTATTTTTGTATATGTGTTACCTCAGAACTTTTTTCTAGGTGAACCGATTTTGACGCTTATTTTTTATTTGAAAGCTTATGATTTAATGTGGTCCCAATTAAATATGATCAAGATCGTATTTAATTCATTTCGACTACATCGATGATGTTCTAATTTTATTTATAGTGAAGTCGGTGGTACAAATTTTTAATTTTACAACTAGTCTAACATCAACATAATGGTATAGGAGTTCTGTTGAATTTCGTTTATTTTAACAAAATTTTCATCAAAGTTTTATTTAATTTTTAACCAGCTTCAAAAAGAGTGTCTTAGTACATATGCATTTCAACCAGATCAAATGTAAAACGGAAGTTCGTTTATGATAGGTATATATTTTAATTGGCAAATTGTTACTTTCGGCAAATCGTAAGTTTTTCAGCAACGAACTTCCCATTTGTGGTGGGTGTAATTAACACAATGTAAATGATGTCTTTTTTTTTTGCAAAATACCCTTCGAGTATTTTTTATAGGATAAGGTGACAAAGGAGCACACAGTCCACCTATCACAGTACATCTATCCTCAATATAAACCATATAACCTTGTTAATTTGTTCTTAGTGCTAATACGTATTGTAGGGTACAACTTGTATAGATAATATCTTTAGTGATGTTGAGCCCTTGCATAATTTACTTATTTAAAATTTAAGTTCTGATCACTGTGGACAGTTAGTCTTTAAAAAAGAAATTTAAAAAAGTTGTGCTTCTTCTAATAAACGAAAACATCGCTTAGAAAGATTTAAAAGTAATATAGTGAAAAAGCTGTAATTTTGTCCATATAAAAACATTAAATAGTGATTTATGTAAATAGTCAGTATACTATTTACGTAAATCGCTATTTAAACTTAAAAGTCTTGAATTTAATAAAAATTTTACTTCCAAAACACTATCATTAATAATTTGCAAAATGTTTATATATGGGCGACAGTAGGATTCCATACAAAAATAGATATATTGAGGTTATATTTAGATAAACCTTGTTTGGATTTGTATAGCTCGATGATCATAAAACTAACAGTAAATTCTGAATGGAGTGAATGGAAAGACAAATTTTTAGAAACTTTTAAAAACCGAGGATGGGACATAGTCACATATGCTCTCGCATTTAGTTATAAAGAAGGACTGTTAATTGATTATGCCATAAAAAAAGAACGGCTTATATTAGATATAAACACATCTATAGATTCCAAAATAATGATAGATCTTATTGCAACTTGTTTACCTGGATTTATCTTAAATAAGTTAAACAGGAACGAACTCAACAACACTACTGATTTGTTCAACGAGATAAGAAAATATGAAGGTATGATGTACAAGAAACACTCAACTAACATAGAGAGTAGTATATTTTATAATAAAAATAAAACGAATGAGAAGAAGCCATGCAAGACTTGTAAATCTTTGGTCAAAGGAATTAGATATCATCCGGAGGAGTCATGTTGGTTCAAGAAAAATAAAAATAACCTGAAAAGGTTCTAAAAACTAAAAATGTAAATAATAACTCAATCATTGAAGTAGACATTAATGCTGGTAAAAATAAAAACTAGTAAGTACACAGTTAATCAAAATCAAGCTTTTATTAGAAAATAAACTAGAAGTGAGCGGCATTAATGATTTAGGCTCATAGATCTCTTTAATAAATTCAAGATTGATAAAAGTAAAAGAAAAAAAAAAGATGATGTGAATATAGCACACATGAAAACGGTTAATGGTGTAAAGAAGATGGATAGCTTGATAACAATAAAATTAAATATATTTGATTTGGAAGAAGAGGTGGATGTATACATAGTAGAAAATGAAGATTTTGAAGATTTCATAATCGGATTGGATATGATGAAGAAATTCAGATTAACCAAAAATGAGAACTTGCAGATAGAACAAAAGAAAATAACAAATAAAATAGACAGAATGTCTAAAGATAACAGAAATGAAGATAAGAATATAAAATCATATACAGTAAATTTCAATGAACACATAGAAACAAAGTAATTTATAAGTATAACAAACCATTTGGATAATGAAAAGAAAATTGAGAAAATTATAAAGGAATATACAACAATTTTTGCTAAGGATAAGTATGATATAGGATCAGTTAGAGATTATGATGCTCACATAGATTTACTAGTAAATGAATATTGTAGTAAAAAAACCATATAGATGTACAATGCAAGATAAATTAAAAATTGAAGAGCAAATATCCATGTTACTAAAGAATAATTTAATAGAAGAATCTTACAGTCCTTTCGCTGCTTCAGTGACATTGGCTTTTAAAAATACCATTACGGGTGGAAGACGGAAGTAAAACAGGATTTGTCACACAAGATGGTCACTTACAGTGGACCTGCCTCCCATTTGCCTTTTGGCTTGAAAACATCACCAGCAATTTTCCTGAGATTTTTAAGCAATATTCTAAGAAAACACAATCTCACATGATACTCTGTAAACTATATTGACAATATTTTGATATACTCGTCTAACTTTGAAGAACATATAAGGCAAATGAGAAACGTATTAGAGGCAATAATTAAAGAAGGCTTTAGATTGAAGTTATAGAAATGTACCTTTACTTCAGACTCGGTTAAATATCTCGGCCATATAATTCAGAACAATTCAGTAAGACCACTAAAAGACAATTCGATTTCAATAAGGAATTTGCCAACTCCTAAGACACAAAAGAACATCAGACAATTTTTGGGAAAAATAAACTTCTACCATTAATACATACCAAGAAGTGCAATTATCCTAGATCCATTACATAATTTATTAAGAAAAAACGAGAAGTTTGTATAGTCAGAGAAGTGTGAAGAATCATTTAAGCAGATAAAAAGATATTTATGTTCTCAACCGGTCTTAGAAATATCAGACAAAGAATTACCAATCAAAATCTTTACCGATGCATCTTTGGAGGGCATTGGAGCAATATTAAAACAGACACAACTAGATGGTAAAGACAAATCGGTGGCATATTTCTCAAAAAAACTGAACGAACATCAAAAACATTCTCTAGAGAACATGAACATTAAATGCAGGACAGATGAAGAATTGGATAATCTCACATATTACCTATCTCAGTATAACTTTACAGTAAAATATATACCCGGTGAAGAAAATGTAGAAGCAGATTGTTTGAGCCGAAATCCTGTATTAGAATCAGAAGATAAAAGAGAGCAACTATTGAGAATAGTTAATTTGATACAAATAAAAGATATAGTTGAAGACCAAGAGAAAAATGAAATAATAAAAGAAAAGAAACAAAATTTAATACACAAAAATAAAATCTATTATAAGAAAATAAAGAAACAGGAAATGATTATCCTCTAAGAAGAATTTAGTAAAAAACTTATAAAAAGGTGCATGAAAATTTATGCCATATTGGGATCAGACAATTGCAGAAGAAAATAAGTCCTATAGCTACACCTATAAACCTAATAAAAAATATTATAAATATTTGTAAAACATGTGAAATATGCGTAAAAAATAAATCAAGATGTCAAAAAAAATTGGTTTAATGTCACAACTGGGACCAGGTACAAAACCATTTGAGATAATGTAAAGGGATACTATTGGTGGCTTTGGAGGATCTACGTCTACAAATAAATACCTACATCATTTAGTAGACCACTACACAAGATATGCATTTATTACGACTTCAAAAACTGAGAATGCAAGTGACTTTATAAATCTAACAAAGAAAGTACTAGAGACAGATGAGATTGGAATTATCCTGACAGATCAATATCCGGGCATTAATTCAAGAGAATTTAAGCAATATTAAACTAATTTTTACAGCTGTGAATACACCATTCTCGAACGGTTTGAATGAAAGATGAAATCAAACAATAGTAAATAAAATAAGGTGTAAAATAAATGAGAAAAATAATAAGAGAACATGGACAATACTAGCAAATGAATGTATACAGAAATATAATGAAACAGAACACTCCGTTACAGGTTTTGCACCAAAATATTTACTGGATGGTACAAATGTCAGTATTCTACCAAATGAATTTAAAGCAATAGAAAAGGAAGACAAGTGGATCACTGATAGAAGATTAACATCAGAGAATACAACAAAATTCCATGAGTACAACAAGAAAATATTTGATAGAAATAGAAAAATGCAAGAGTTTAATGTAGGAGACAGTGTATACATAGAAAATGGAAATAAACTGAATAGAAAGAAATTAGACGAATTAAAAATATACCCGTTTTAGATAATAGAGAAAATATCGAATTCCATTTATAGGCTTGATACAGGCAACAGAAAAACAGAATCAACATTATTTTACATAACAAAATTACAACCTGTCGTAATAGAAGAAGATGAAGGAGAAGAAAACGAATATGAAGATAACTTAAAGGTACTTTGTATAGATATATTGCTTAGAATTTTCACTCTTAGGGGGGAGATGTAATGAAATGAATGACATTTCATTAATTTTAATTTACTGCGCTTCGCGTATCTATGTTATCTGTGGAAGATGGTAGAGGGCGCATCGAAAAGACGTGTGAACTATGATTCAATGGCGGACGACGTTTAGATTATTTTGTGCATTTTAATATTATAAAAACTTGTAGAGAGATAAACCGAAGGATACGATTGAGGAAGCGATATTAGTGAACTTTAAATGTCGTTTCTTTGTATTTTCAGGTGAGATAGAAGTGTAATTGTCATAACTTGATAATTGTTGTAATATTGTAAAGGCGTGTTAAATAAAACAAAACTTTATATTTTCAGAGAAACAATTTGTGGTTTATTTTGAAGATCCTCAATAATATACCTTATATATATATATATATATATATATATATATATATATATATATATATATATATACAATCGCACCTCAACTTGCTATTGCTTTTAATACTAGTATCGAATCTAGTGTGTTTTCTGATTCAATGAAACGTAGTAAAGTTATACTTTTATTCACATTTGGTATTACATTGGACCCCACTAATTGTAGCCCTGTTTCTGTACTGTAATGCTTTTTTTAAATATTTTTTTAATTATTCAAGATATAATGATAAGTTTTTTTAATGAAATTAAATTGCTCCATAAAAATCAGTTTGGTTTTATAAGGGGTCGCGCGATAACCAACGCCAGTGTTAAGTTGATTAAACATATTTTTTGTGCATGTACGAGTTCAAAAGACGTTTTGGATGTATTTTGTGATCTTTCAGAAAGAAAAAAAGAAAAAAGTGTCAGTTAGTAATTTCCCTTTTTATTTGTTGCATTCTTAATGTAATTAGGAAGGGTATTACAAAGGTGTATAGCCTATACTCTAAAAGATGACCTGAAAAAATTAGACCTATGCTGTGGAAACTAATCCTGAGATGGTTTGATTGTCGTGGTGTTCGACCGTCGATCGAATGAATAAAATGAAAATTATCCTTAAGATAAGAAGTAAACCTAGAGGGGAACCGGAAAAAATGGTACAGCACTTACATAATAATTCGGACAACTATCAGGTTTGTTGGGATTTGTTAAATCATCGATACAATATTAACGAATTAATTTTTGGGTCTCATATCAACATGATTTTAAATTTACCTATTGCTCAACAACAATCAGTTGGATATCACAGGTGTCCGAGGTTTGTCGTAAAGTCGCAGGCATAATTCGTTCCTTCTATCGCCTTAACTTCTTTCTGTCTCCTTCAACTAAACGTCTTCTCGTCCAATCTCTAATTCATCCATTATTTTGTCTAACTAATATTTCTTCGGAGCTGCTAAACAGGTTGGACAGGTTACTTAACAACTGTATCCGATTCATCTTTGGCCTGCGCAAATATGATCACGTTTCGGAATTTCGCTCTCAGTTAAAGTGGTTGACTATAATCCTGTCCACTCTGTTTTCAGTTCTTAATGATCCTTCCTCACCCCTTTATCTAAAAGAAAGATTTCAATTCTGTAGTGACACTCATTCTCTCAATCTCCGTTCTTCACACAGTTTAATCCTGTCTACTCCTCTCCACCATTCTGGGTCTATGTCAAATTCTTTCACAGTTACTTCTATTACCCTCTGGAACAAATTGCTTGTTGACCTGCGAACAATACCTGTCAAAAATGTTTTTAAAAGAAAACTATATGAGCATATCCGTAGCCTACAAAGTTGAATCAATTTACTCTATATGTTTATAGTTATTTATATATACATTTATTGAGATATATATATATGTATAAATGTGTGTGTTTATTTATATATGTATATGAATTATATATATATATATATACAGTGGCGGTCATATAATTAAAGACACTTCTGTGTGACCACATACAACAGTATTACAGACGTGTAGAGTACCCAAAGTAGGCACTAATTATATTTTATAGTTATTAGTCTTTACACGGAGATCGTATTAATAAAATGGAAACATTAAAAACGTGTATTTAGCAATAGTTGAGATTTTATTCCTTTTTTAAACAAAATAAAAACTTTTTCGTCAAGATAACCGCTGGCCAGTTAATTAATGACAGTGTGTTTTTTGTGTTCTAAATTTAAAATATAATGTTAAAACAATTATGTTATTTTTCATTTGGCGCGAATTTTCACGATACATAACATAAAAATAAAAACTAGCTTTGTACTTAATAGAAATTATTAAATTTTATTATTCTTATTATGGGAAAAAACAAAAAATGCGATCCGTCTACAAGGAAGACGATCCTCAAGTTTTATGGCAAAGGTTGATCATATAGGAAGATTGCAGATCAGTTAGTGTGCTCTAAAGATATGGTTATGAATGCGATCCAGCATTTTAAGAACTTTAATACTACTGAAAATGAGCCCAAGAAGACTAGACCTAGAAAAAGCACCCCACGAGAAGACTCAAGAATAGTGTTGTTGGCAAAAAGGGAACCGCTTAAAGGATCAGAACTGATTCGCTCAGAAATATTTGTTGAGGACAGATTGAGAGGAGTGTCTGCAAGAACGATAAAAAGGCGATTGTGTGAAGAAAACTTATTCGGAAGAATATCTCGTAAGGTGCCACTATTAAAGAAGGAAAACATCCAAGCTAGATTAGTGTTTGCCAAAAAACATGAACACTGGACAGAACGTGAGTGGAAAAATGTACTTTTTTCTGATGAAACGAAAATTAATATGATTATTTCTAATGGAAAAATGTATGTGAGACGTCCTCCTAAAAAAGAAATGGATCCGAAGTACACGAAGAAAACAGTAAATAATGGAGGCGGAAACATTAAAGCTTGGGGTTGTTTTTCTGGTCATTCTGGTATAGGAACTATCAAGAAAATAGAAGGGAACATGGATAAATTCCAGAACAAGAATATTTTAGAGGAAGTCATGATACCCTATGCTGAGGAAAGTTTGCCAGCGGTTTGGACTTTCCAACACGACAATGACCCGAAACACACAGCAAAAGTTGTCAAAGAATTGCTAACGAGCAAGTCAGTAACTGTGTTAGATTGGCCACCGTACAGCTCTGACATCAACCCCATAGAAAACTTGTAGTACCGCGTCAAGAAAATAGTGACATCAAAACGTACCACTAACGTACACCAACTTTATGCGGCTTTTAAAGAAGCATGGGAACAATTTTCAATTGAAACTTGCAATAAATTGATCGCATCAATGCCAAGGCGATGTCGGGCTGTTATTGCTGCTAAAGGACACGCGACAAAATATTAATAACGTGGTTTTTTGTTTTTGTAATATGTCTTAAATTTATCAAAATAAAGTATTTACAATATTTTTTTTATGATTACTTAGTTTGTACGTCTTTAATTAGTTGGCCACGTCTTTGCTTAGGTCATGGTGGTCTAAATGTACGAATAAATATTGGGGACACATGAGGTTTATTTTCAATGTTTTATTCCAAGATTTCACAATGAATGTCCGAATGATTTTAATATTGTTTCTAGCTCGTATTAAATTTCAACAAGCAAATAACGAGTAGATAAACTTTGTTGTTTTAATATCCCTTTAGTGCCTTTAATTATGTGACCACCACTGTATATATATATATATATATATATATATATATATATATATATATATATATATATATATATATTTTATGTATGTGTTGCATGTGTATATTTGAACTGAATAATATCATGACAACTTAACTGCCCAAACTCACTTTCTGTTCTACCCAAGGTTAGCTGGTAGAGAATGCCATATAATATTAAGCTCGTCCTTTGTACAAATATTTGGTGCAAAAAAGATTAAATAAATAAATCAGCAGCACATATCAAGAAATTTTATGACAGCGTAAATGAAATGCCATTAAATACCTAGGCGAACCTAAGCTCATTGGATACTTTGGTAGTATATATTTTGTCTCAAAAACTAGGTGTTGAGACTCACAATGATTACATCGAATCCCTAAAGAATCCTAAGGGTTTGCCGGTCTGTCCGGGCCTCGTCTCCTGCACGGGGTAGTGAGGTGTTCAACTACCCCGTGTATCGCCTCAGGGGCGCGCGCCGACACCCGCGCGTGCCTCCGCCTCGGGTCCATCGAGTACGGGTGGCGGGGGCTTCCCCAAGTCCCTCGCCCCTGGACCCATTCATGGGGGCCGGAAAAGGGCGTTGTCCGCCCTTCTCCTGCGCCCGGTGCGCCTTCTGCGGCCAGGGAAGGGAGTCGAGATCTCCCTTTCCCGTTCCGCAGTTTCCTTCTGCGACATCACGTCCTCGCAGAAGGACACCACCGCATCCCACGACTCTGCGCTACCGACCATCTTCCGCACTAAGGCCGGCAGCGACAGATCGCCTCCTACTTTATTTGTGAGGACAAGTTGGACTTACCTAGTCGGACTATTTGTCCCAGGTCAACATACTCGTCAACAATTTCTTAGTGCTCCCAACATCTACCGGCATAGGTGTGATATGGACATTAAACATGATCTTTGTTTTGTCCATGTTCATCCTATGGTATGGTCCATGTTTATCCTATATATATATATATTTTTAATTAATTTTTCTTTTCTATTTGCGTATATTACATATACTGAACCTTCTTTGCAAATTTGGCCGGTAATTATAAAATAACCCTGTATATTACTTTTATTTAAAAAAGTTCCGCTGAGTTTTTTGCTGGTTCATCCTAGGACAGAGGTTTTTTTTTCCGAATCAGTGGCAAAGCTTAAATTAAATATACAAGGATTTGGAAATTATCTACTCTAAGTAATCAGAATATCCATTGTTCCTTTTAATGTGTTTGATTTAAACATTTATTCTTATCCATTATTTTTAATGAGCAATTATAAGGTAATTTACTTCTCTTAATCGATATTATGAAACTCATAAAAATACTCGAGGACGGAAAAAACAGTAATTATTTTACTTTATTTATTATCTTCACTGTTTTAATTTGCTTTTGTATAGCAATTGAAAATTTTAAATTTTTTGTAACAATTTTTATGACGCCAATATGTTGTGTTGGAGATTCTTTTTAAAATAAATGTGGACTTATTTTGAAATCGGATTTATTTAGTAAAGGTGGCAAAATAGTGGATAATGTTATTGATATAACTATTAAGGCAACATTGATATTGTGATATTCTTTAGTCCACTAAAAGGGTGAAAAAATAATAAAGAGTCAAAGTAAACGGAGTAAGATAACTCTCACAGAATATCATCGTAAATTAGGAGATAAATGCTTCTGTAATCGAGGTTAATCGAGGATAATTGTAAAGTGTAAGGGCCACAACCTCCACTTACATTCAGGTGGACTCTTTGCTCGTCTGTCACCCTTATATTATAAAATATCTGAAAAACGACCCCCTTAACCACTTGAGCCATTCATAAAACCACCAAATTAGTTACATCTATGGTCAAGCCAAAAAGAATAGTAGGTCAGGCCAAAGACAATTTTTTTTAAATGAAAGTAAATATAACTTAGAGTCATTACTAAGTTCTTATCCAAATATAAATAATAATATAAATAATAATAATAATATAATATTATTAGTGAAAAAGAAACAATACATGTTTATAACCTATAAGAACAAAGTTATTTTTGCTTTGTCATCCAACAAGACCCGTGTGTGCGCAATAACAGCGACATCTATTTTCAATCATCAAAACCACTTGCCACGCTCAAAGACATCGATCGATTTTTCGATTAGTTAGTTATTGAGTTAGCGAAGATATGTATTAATTAGCACTGTGGAGTTTCCGTAGAGGGCGTTAACTGTACGGACGCTGCAGAACGGTTGTGTTGAGATGTTGATACAGTTATATAAGGCACCAAAATGTCAGAAATAGAGAAACTACTAAAGGAATTGAGAGTTGACATAAAAAAGACTGAATGACTTTTTGTGCAGCTAAACAGTGTTCTAATAATTCAAGAAATAAAAATAAGATACACGGGATTACTTACCACTCATAATTATAGCTAAAAAATTTATTTTGTTGAAAATTATAATGATGTTTATTGTTGACTTCGCCATGTTTGTGAGAGCGAGATGATAATACAAACATGCGCGAGAGACACGACACGCGCTTAACTAACGCGATTTCGCTCGCACAACTACGACGTTTCCTATCTCTGTCCTTGTCTATCGGTAAATTTAATTTTGTGATTATGATAACAGATGTGTGTGAACATTCCGTTTTCTTCACGCTGCTTGTTTCGACGGCTATCTCTCTCTTTCTGCACGTGTTCGACTCTCGAAGTGGGCGGTATTTTGTAAAAGTAAGCTCTATTACAATGCTTATAGATATGAAATATGCATGTCAATATATGTAGCCAGATTTTTGAATTTTGTTGACATTATTTTTTAGTCTCCATTGAAATGCACTTTGCATAGTTCAAGTTAAACGTATTTAGTAGTTTTCTAAATTGAGATATTAACTAAAATATAATTATTCATAGTATTAAGTTCTAAGTGTTAAAACAGTACCGTAAAAACAGTAGAGTGATATGGCACCATTTTGAATAAGACAATAAAACTTTTAACAAGACAATAAAACTTTTAAAAAATAAGCAACGTGTAATGAATGTAAAGATGTATTAAATTATAAGTCGTCCACCGCCAATTTAAAAAATCATCTGTGAAAAAACATCCTTCGGTTTATATATCGGTGTACGGAGCTGATGATGACCAATCCGGTCATTCATCCCGACCAATGACACGTTTAGATGTAAACAAAACAGCGAAATGATAACGGCGTTTTGTCTTAGCTCAGGTTGTTTTTTAACCTTTCTAATATTTTTTCTGAAATATAAAAATTTCACCCAACCTAGGTGATCAGTCAGTGTACCGTGCAAGGTAGATATAATTTAGATGAATAACTAATTTTATTTCTAGAAAATTGTATTGATGTCCAACGTCCACGACAGCGAAATATGATAGTAGGTACGAACGGGACATATTATGCAAAATACCGATACGAGTACAAAAATAAGCAAAAATCAAAATATTTATCTTTGTACTGACTAATTTAGTTACCATTAAAGAAATACAGCAATTGTTAATGGAATATTTTCCTACAAATTATTGTGTGTATTTAATTTAATTCTGACCTAGAGATTTAGAGTGAATTCATGCTATGCCAGGAAGTTGTCGAGTTCCCACTAACCCTGTATAATATGGTTTTTAACGGGAGAGAGTAAATAAATTAGATTATTGTTTTGATTATTAAACATCGTTTCATAAATTCGTACCTATGTTTTATTGAGCTCAAACAGACCTTATAATTATCGCTTACCTAAAATTTACAAATACTTACGTAATCAAATCAATAACTTAAGTATAATAACGCATAGGCGTCAATTTTACGCTTGGCATAATGGGCATTGAGCGATACGCGCGCTCTATATCTTGCTTATTTGTACTCTAAGTTCTGAATAATCTTTATCTATTGTTCTAAGGGGTCCCTTAATTAAATTAAATTATTATATACTCTTTGGAGGGGTTCTTAGTAATAAATCCATTTGGATTTTTCGGGTTTTGAAGAGTTAATATGCTTAACGCAAACGTGGCTTAACGAGGACTTCAATGACAGTGAATTATTTAACGACCGATATCTAGTTTTTAGGTTTTTTTTTATAGGATAGGGTGACAAACGAGCACACAGTCCACCTGATGGTAAGTGGTTGCTGTGGCCCATATATATCCACATCTATCCTCGTTTGCGAGTCAAAATGCAGATGCGTTGTCACCCGTTAGGACTAAGATGGAATGCCCCTTTTCCAGTAAAAAGGGTCTCCGGATCTCTACACTCACCATACGAAACACAGCAGTGTTAAGCTGCCATTTTACGCTGGTATTCTGTGAGAGCATGGTCCTTTTCCGGTCGAGCCGACCCATTCGTACTATAACTATACTACTTATACAGTTGCAGCATGGCTCTACCACGTATAAGTACCACGTATACGTGCAAGAGCTTATAGTTGTTGAACGCAGCGAATGGCGTTCATCAGGTGAGGGTATATGAATTACTCTGGCTATAAAGCGTGCATCGCCTTATTTGTGTTACAAATTAAATATTTGTGTTGTTTATATGTATACTCGTATGCTATCGTGATTTAGGTAATTCTTTAATAGAGCAATTACAATATTTCTACACTAAATTAAAAGAAACGTGAACGTTTATACGTGGTAGAGCCGTGCTGCAGCTATATTATGGTTGTAGCACGAATGGGTCGGCTCGACCGGGGAAGGACCACGCTCTCACAGAAAACCAGCGTAAAATAGCAGCTTAACGCTGCTGTGTTTCGTATGGTGAGTGTAGAGAACCGGAGACCCTTTTTACTGGCAAAGAGGCATTCCATCTTAGTCCTCACGGGTGACAACGCATCTGCATCTTGAGTCTTTATTGAGTCTTTATAGATGTACATGTCTATGGGTCACAGTAACCATTTACCATCAGGTGGACTGTGTGCTCGTTTGTCACCCGATCCTATAAAAAAAAAAAAAAAAAAAAAGAAACTATGTTCAATAACTTCACAGACGGTCTTTTGTTTTTAGGCGATTTTAATTTGCTAAATATAAAATGGCTTTCAGCTCACGACGGGCAATTTTTACGCCCTTTTAATATTAAAGGTCCTATTATAATATTCAACTAAACTGTAATAACAGAATTATGGACCTAATTTTCTGCAATAACCTCATAGATGTACATATGTAAATGTATAGACCCCTTACTTCCGAAAGATCCGCATCACATAGCATTAAATATATTTGTTGACTACATCCACCAATAAACACTTTCAGTGCAAAGCAGAACTAAATTCCTGTATACGTAATTTAGCACACTACACTAAAATATGCCAACAGCTTGATAATTCGGAATGGTTTAATTGTCTCAGAATGGGTACTTTAGAGGAGGATGTATCCTTACTGTATAATATTGTGACGACGCATTATTAGTAAAAATAAAGAATTAATTTCAATATAAAGTCATCCTAAGTGCCTACCCACTAAACACCACCTGAGAGACTGGCATTGGCCTGTATGACCTTTCTGGCGAATCGGAAGCGACCCTCTTTAGAGAAAAGGGGGCACAGATATAAAGTCGTCTGAATAATGTCACAGCCTGTGAAAGCAAAATGCCACCGGCAATTTAACTTGTCATTCCACAAATGAGTTTTGTGCATCATTTAGAAAGTCGATCCCGGTAAATTGAAATAATGCCGTCGTAGGGTTCGTTTGTGCATGGAGAAATCGAACGTTTCAGAATCTAGGCTTATCACCGTTGGTGCTGAGAATTTTCACTTGTATCTGCGTGACATTCGAGAAATAAATAGACCACGGTTCGAACAATAACATTTTTACAACGGTCCTTATCAACATTTCACTATCATTATTTCAAAAATAACAAGCTAATAAGTAATTTGAAATCTTAAGAAATGTGTCTATCACAACTGTTATTCTTTTACGAACTACCGTATAGTAGCGGGCAATAATACCTCATATCTTCCCGCGAGTGTCGTAAGAGGCGACAGAGGGAGCTGAGGCAGAAGATTGGCAACAGCATCTTTCTGATAACAGCTAAATAACAATAAAAAATAACTGTAGTTGTTAACCCGCTCGCCAAGCGTGGAAATATACCTCGCGTGATGAGAGTTACGAAGAGACGGCCCGCAGTCCTCGGCGGAACCGCTATGCTTGGCTATGGTGGCGACCATGGTTATTTCGGGGCAGGGGGTGTTAAGAATCTCCGTTGCAGGCTCAGTTGCTACTTAAGACGACTCGACCTGGAAACATATAACGCACGCACCCTGCAGACTCACGTGAAGAATCTGGAGCTGAAAGAAGAGATAGACAACAATAGGATTATCCGAGGTCGGAAGAGAATGTGAGGTCACGGTAATCCTTAAACCGGCAACATGTTCTATCACCGGAAGGGCGACGATCTGTACTAAGCAGATGTCAGATTTATTGCCAGCCCCGAAGGTTCGACAAAAAATGAGATTGACTTCATTATGACAACTAAACGACGACTGTTCCGTGACGTCTCTGTCACGAAGGTGAAAACCAGCAGCGGTTACCAAATAATGAGAGGCACACTGAACTTAAACGTTAAGTTGGAGAGGTCACGTCAACGCTCCATCCCCCTCGTGCTCAAATACAAAGTTCCGATAACTTTCACCTTACGTTACAAAATCGTTTTCAGTGCCTAGAAGACTGTAATTCAATGGACGATATGAATGAAAAGCTCATGAAAACTGTCCATGTGGTCGCAGTTTTCAGCAGATTTGACTGTTCAGAGGAAACTGAACAGACAGATCTCAAAATGCATGCGATGAGAATTTCGCAACTTCAGTACAGCTCTTATTGAAGAAGCGAGTGGGACCAGGGCTCCAAAGTCAGAAAGAACCAACAATGGAAGGTGAAGACCAAATGTTGTCTACCAACCGGCAGCGATTACCAAATGACAAGAGGCAGAGTGAACCTAAACGTTAATTTGGAGAGGTCACGTCTAATGAAGTCAACGCTCCGTCTCTCTAATCCAAAATCCCGAAAACCTTTTAAAGTTTTTAGTGCCTAGAAGACAGTCAACGATATGAATGGCAAGCTCGTGGAAACTGTCACTTAATCTCATGAATGTTAGACGGGAAATGAAGCTGCAGTCATCAGCAGATTTGACAGCATACTGGAAACTGAACAGACAGAACTCCAATTGCATGCGACGGGACTTACGCAACTCCAATACAGCTCGTATTGATGAAGCAATTGTGCGGAACTGAGACTACAAAGTTTTTGTTAGTGATCAGTCTATCAGAAAGAGTCAACTGCCGAAGCTAAAAACCGAATGTGGCAGCATCGTTTCCGGGACACCTGTGATTTTAAGTGAGATTGAGATGTACTATAGGGCAGCTGTACACGTCATCGTTGGAACTACTCACAAGTATGAGTAACGATCCAAAAGCAAGTATTATCCGACATTATTCTGATTATATTCCAGACGTCAGTCTGAGTGACATTAGAATGGCTCCTTATGAACGGAGATTCGAAACGAAACTTGTTAAAACGGGTGAAGGACCGGTACTTAAAGTCATTGAGAAGCTCTTTAATTCCGTGCTCTATGGTGGAACTATACCAGAGGCATGTAGCCAAAGTGCGATGGTTTTATTCTTCAAGAAAGGTGACAATGCTCTCTTGAAGAACTACAGACAATTTTTCCAAGTAGTTTGCTTCCAAGCAGTTAATGAAATAAATTTTGTAAATAGTTTGTACAACTATTAATGTAAAATTTATTTAAAGACTAGCTGTGCCCGCGGCGTAGCTCGCGTATACAGGTTTTACATAAAGAATTTGTCGTTTAGGTAAGAGAATATTAAACGATTTATTTCATTACTGTATCAATAAGTGGTAACTAAATAAATCATTATCATCAAAGTTCTAAGTCGTTTATGATAGAGCTTCTGTGTAAACGACGTTAGAAGTAGGCTTAGCCGGGGTATACACAAAAAGGTTACGGGGGCTACTAACGCGGGAAAAAGCAACATAGAGTTGGCCATGTGCAAAACAGTCAGTACTGAGGTACACTCCTACAACGCGTAAAGTTTGACCTTGCGCTTTATTTACGGTCATCGCATAACACACACTCACTGTAACTGGGAACTGAACGCGCTTAAAACTGAAAGGAAAGTTACTTCTTAATAGAGGGTTTTTGGGCAGTGCTGCCAGATAAAAAAAACTCATTCAGCTCTAGGACAACACAAAAAGCGCTAGATTTCGCGCTAAATTAACTACAAACAAAGTTTGTGTTTTTTTATATAATCATAATAAAGAAAACAACATTAAGTTTTTTTTCTGGCAATATTTTTTTGATGTATCAATACTTCGCAGGACATCGACTTATAATTATAGCAATTGCTGTCAAGAGTAGTTAGTACTGTACGAACAATAAAAATGTCATTAATTGTTTTAAAGTGCAATGTATTTCGCAACTTAGTTTCAGATGTCAGGATCTGATTGCGGTTGCTACACAGTTTCTTTGTGTTATAACTTCTAAGTAACTTTTAACTTAGCTGTGCTCTAAGCAACTAACTAAAACTGAATAAAGCAAAATAAATGCGTTGCCAAAACCATGAACGAAAACTTTAATAAAGGGGATTTCCCCGCTTATAGTCGTCGGTAAAAAAATCAAGTTGATCATTCTAAAGAGGAAGCCAGGAGATCCATAGCACAGGGTATCCTAGTTTGGACTCGTCTCCCATGCTCTTTGTTTTGTGGAAAAAATATGTTTGAAAAAGATAAACTGCAATGTACTATTTGTGGGAAAAAATAATAAAGGTCATTATTATTATTATCGGTAATGTGGACTAACAGTGCTGCTATAAAAGAGTTAATAACCCGCTAGTCGCTAAAATATTGAAATGTGTGCTAAATACACCAAAACACGCTGGATTAAGCGCTAGGTGCTAAAATTTCGAAATGCGCGCTATACATTCCAAAAAAGTGCTAAATCTAGTTCCCAAAGCGCTAAAATGGCAGTTCTGATTTTGCGTATATTATAAATACAATATCACGACATTTCGTTGCAAAATTTTTATTTTTGGTCGGGTTCCGTTGTATGGCTTCGATGGATACAAATTTCTTCAGTAAGTCTCAATAGGATTCATCGGCGAAAAATCTCAACACAGCAATTCAGAAAAGTTTGTAATTTGTACAACTCTATCTATTACGTCCTTTGTGTGAGAAAACATCCTATCTCTTTTTGTGTTTTAAGTATAAATATATTAATTATTATGGAACGTTTTTTTTTACACAGAAATCTTTTTATTACTATTTCTGAGATTTTATGGCGCCATTGAACAAATTCGAACCTACATTTCAAAATAATAATCATTACTTTCGATAGAATGAACCAATTTTAATAAAACAAAGATTAAATGTAACTCGAAGATACGCTTTATGATATTCTTAACGATTGCTTTGAAAATAAAAGATGTTTACGTTAGACGTGATGCGTTCATATAATAACAGACAAATAGACAGACAGACAATTCTAAAAATTATAAAATGTTCTTATTTAATTATTTTCAGTTCCCCATAATGATTTTAGCCACCAAAATATAATATATACCTACAATGTACAGAAACAGACACAACATGTTATCATCATTTTTATTATATGTATATATTTAAAGAGAGATGGCGCTGCTAACATCATCAATTCTAAAAATAAAAGAGATTAATTGACGCGATTGATAAATTATATAAAACGTAAGAGAACTTATAAATCAGTGCCTGCACAGTAAGCAAAAAATAAAGTTTGACTCTCGCCAAAACCAATGCAATTGTTAATAGCTCTTTTAAAATTTGATTTACCACATAGAGTACTCGGCGGTAAAGAATAAATTGAGTTTGTCAACACGCAGTAGGGCAGCGAGTAATATAATAAAGATTAGCAGTAAATATGAAAACTCATCTACAGGAAAAAACCACATTTGCAATTGCATTTTCACAACACCACCATCTATCGAAGAAATGGGTTAACTATTGTGCTTCAGATTTAGTTAATAAGGTTAATATATTTTTGTATAATATATTTAATACGTTCTTTATTACTTTTGTTTACTGCGCTTTAGATATACATAATTATATCATTATTTTACATAATTTAACTATGATTTATGATATGATATTAGTTTAAAATGCACTTGATGACTCAAACAAAGCCACCGTTGAGCAAATTCGTACCTATACTTCCCTACCCATACTTCAGAATATTTATCATAACTTTTGATGGAATGAACTGATTTTAATGAAATAAAGACTAAATGTAACCCGAAGATACACTTTATAATTTCCTTAACAATTCTTATGATATAAATTAGTACTTTATACGTGATACGTTAACAAACAAACAGACAGACAGACAGACAGACAGACAGACAGAAAATTCTAAAAATGGTAGAAATGTATTTAATTACTTATTTTTAGTACCCCTCAATCACTTTTATTACAAAAATATAAAATGTACAGACATCTGCTATTTACAGTTTTATTATATGTATAGAAAAGTCCCACTGGGTTTCTTGCAGGTTCTTTCCAGGTCAGAGAGTTTTTGTCGAACTAGTGGTAAAGTAAAAGATGACTTTCAATAAGAATTACACATTTGATCTACATTTAATAAAAAAATTACTCTATTCTTCTATTTTATTCTATTACATTCTACAAATAGTTCGATTTTTTTATTTTCCACCAAGGAGTATACCGTCTTTGTTGGGAATTTATTGACAGAATAAACTCGTTGTTTTCAAGGCACAATTCTTGCAAACGGCGACTATATTGAATGCACCTTTGTGCATCATTTGTTCTTAACTCATGAATCAATTGAATCTTATATGGGAAAAGGTATAAATTATGTAAAATCCTTTGCAAAGACCGCCTAGACATCTCCAACTGCTGAGAACGTCGCCTGGTGGTAGTTTCGGGATGTCCTCAATATTTGCTTGCACCCGAGCAATGTTCACATCGTTTTGAACTGCACAAGGTCTTCCAGCTCGCAAAAGATCACAGACAGCCTTTTGTTGCCGAAAACGCTGAACCAATCAGTAAATTGTTGAAGCGCTTGGTGCATTTCGAACTTGAAAGAAATTTCGAAATGATCTTTGTGTCTGAATAATCGAATGCTGACATTCAAAATAAAATTGAACAACTTTGGTTCTTTGTTCTAAGCTGAGTCTTTCCATCATAAATTTCCCAAGTATTTTAAAGTTAATTCTGAAAAAAAAATCGTAAACAAAAAATTATTCACTTATTAAATCATAACGTTACTTATGTGCCACCCAATATGAATAAGTATTGGATCAAACATGAAATCGCGGAAAAAAAAAACTATAGATTACATTTTATCGAGTTCTGTGAACGTACCTATACATGTTAAAATAGCTGAATTTACCGAATCTTCTCGACAACCTGGATATATTATTTATTGTTTATAAAGTGTAAAAAAGTTCTTTAACCTCGTAAAGCCCAAGAAGTGTACAATAAGATGAGCTAAACGCCCAATGTGCAATATAATTAACATAATCTTGTTACGCCGTAACGGTTCACGCAAGCAAAACGATTTTTTTATGAAAACCCTAATTAGTATTTTTGTAAGTGCTATATGGTTGAATTGAATAGAATAGAATACAATGATTTTTTATTCAATATTTATTATTACATAATACTTATTAAAAGTCAATTTCTATTTACCACTGGTTCGGAAAATACCTCTGTCTGTAATTCCTTGATATTATTATGATTATAATAATCCTTTTTGTACAGTTTTTCTTTAATAAAACTTTTAAACTTGTTTATTGACAAACTTTGAACTTTTTCTGGGATTTTGTCGTAAAAGCGTATACATTGCCCCATAAATGAATGACTGATTACTACAAGCATATGTTTGTTCCTAGTGTTTAAATTAAAAAATATCCTTATTCTTATTAAAGCTATTTATGTTTTTATGTACATACATTACATTTTCATAAATATATTGCGATGCCAAAGTTAATATGTTTATTTCTTTAATTTTTTCTCTGAGAGACTCATTAAATTTAGATTATAAATCACCCGCACGGCTCTCTTTTGCAAAACAAATATAGCTCCAATATCAGTCTCATTACCCCATAGCAAAATTCAATAAGATATAACCATATGAAAGTAACTAAAATACACTCATCTAGCTGTCTCAACATCTGTGAGACTTCTAACCTTTCTTACAGCATATGCCACAGAACTAAGTCTGTTTGCTAATTTAGATATATGGGGGCCCCATTGAAGTTTCGCGTCAATAGTAATACCAAGAAAAACAGTATTGTAAATTTAATACATTTTGTCTTATTGCCTTTTAAGATGTACTAATTTCAATAGAGCAATTAACTGTCGTTTGAGTTTGAAAATTAAAGAGGTATCGTCAGCAAATAATACTATATCTTGATTGTCTCCTATAAGATAAGGTAAGTCATTAATATAGATTAAGAACAGGAAAGGGCCAAGAATCGAGCCCTGAGGAACGCCCATTGATACTACCGATCCGGAGGAACCTTTACCATTGATCACGACTTTTTGAGTTCTGTTACTTAAATATGAAGTAATAAGTCTAAACGCCAAATTATTTACACTGTAATGCTAAAATTCCTGATTAATGTCTCATGATGAATACAGTCGAAAGCCTTGGAAAGATCACAGAAAATACCTAAGGCATCTTATGAATTCTCCCAGGCATGAAAAATATATTTCATAAGTTCAACACCGGCGTAAGATATCGAGCGACCCCTTGTAAAATCAAATTGGTTTTTATGAAGTAATTTATTTTTATTAAAAAAATTAACAATTGATCCAAAATAATTTTTTCATAAACTTTTATGAGATTTGGTAGTACAGAAATAGGTCTATAATTAGCGGGGTCCAATGTACTACCAGATTTAAATAAAGGTATTACTTTACTATACTTCATTAAATCAGGAAACACACCAGAATCGATACAAGTAATAAAAATAATAGCAAGATGAGGTGCAATCAAATTTATTATGGACGCAATAACTGTAACGGAAATCCCCCACAAATCTGCGGTTTTCTTTACATCAATGGTTTTGAAGTATTTTACAATATCTTGCGGTAATACTTTTTCAAATCTAAATTCTTTCAAACAGGTACTAACATTCTGTTTGAGTAATGACTCGGCGACAGTTAGAGAAGTATTCAATGACTCTGTTGTCAAGATATCAACATCGGTGAAATATTTCTCAAACACCGCAGCGACTTCTTGATTTTATTTAGTCAATTCATTGTTAATTTTTAATTGATAGATTGAGTTACGAGGTTTGTCTGTACCGTTATCGCTGTTAATTATACTCCACGTCATTTTAATTTTATTCTTAACCGTCTTAATTTTGTTACTAATATGTAACGATTTGAATGTGGAGTAAACTCTCTTAAACGTTTTAGAATAATTAATAAAATAGAAGCGTCGGAAAGATTATATGATCTTTCATGGTAAACGTCATATAACTTTCGTCTGCTTTTATGAATTCCTACTGTCGCCAGCAATTAATCTGAGGGCTGCTGCATTGATCAAAGTTATCAACTGTCCCCTGGAAAAGATCCCTTTCCTTTAAAATATCTGTATAGTCTCTATGTATCTTAACCATATCACTTTTCAACTGTGTATTTTTCGAAATTATTGAAAGAAATAGAATAAAACTATTTTTGAGTTCTAAGCTCATTTTTCATTCAAATGAACATCGGGCGTTTACGAGAACTTAAATTTTAAATAAAATAAAGTAAAAATAAACTTAATTCTTTATTATCATGCACACACTACCAAAAGGCGGTCTGCTTAATGCCATTTCTCCCATTTTTTGTATATACTGTCTCACTACACGTGTATGCTGAATCGGCGGCATTGTTGCAAAAAATATCAAATTTGACAGATTGTCTATGTATTTCCCCGAAGTGTCATGTGTTAATTTTTTCTAGTGAGTTATTAGATCACCTCGCACACAGAAGTTTATGGTTGGAACAAATATTTAAAAGCAGAATGCATATAAGTATAATGTACATCGAATTGTACACTGGGTGTTAAGGAGAAGATTGCCATTTAAAGTCTGGGCCGTAATCATCAATACAGCCCTTCACAAGGCCACTGCTGAACAAAGGCCTCCCCCAAAGAATGCCACAAAGCACGGTCCTGAGCCACCTGCATCCATCAACTTCCTGCATGTCTTACCAGGTCGTCACTCCATCTAGTGGGGGGACGCCCTACACTTCACCTGCCGGTACGAGCCTGCCACTCGAGAAACTTTCTTCCCCATCAGTTGTCGGTTTTTCGAGCTATATGACCAACCCATTGCCACTTCAGCATACTAATTCTATGGGCTATGTCGGTTACTCTGGTTCTACTGCGGATATCCTTGTTTTTAAGTAATCACGCAGAGAAACGCCGACCATTGCCCTTTTCATAGCTCACTGAGCGACTTTAAGCTTCCTTATACGGCCAGCAGTGAGGACCACGACTCAGATCCGTAGGTTATCACTAGCAACACGCTCTGGTTGAACAATCTAGTTTTGAGGTTCTGAGGCTTAGACATGCCTGAGATGCCATGAGAAGATATGTTGCAGTCTCCGGAACGCTGCCCAGCCGAGTTGGATCCGTCGATTGACCTCTCGGTCAAAGTTGGACTTACCTAGTCGGACTATTTGTCCCAAGTAAACATATTCGTCAATAATTACCGGCATAGGTGTGACATGGACGTTAAACATGATTTTTGTTTTGTCCATGTTTATCTTAAAAACTATCCGTTGGGAGACACCATTGAGGTCATTGAGTATAGTGCTCAGGTCCTCCAGCGATTCTGCCATAAGAACAATTAGTCGGCAAATCGAAGTTGAGTGATGTAGTCGCCATTGATGTTGATATCGGATCCTTTCCAGTCCTGTAGCTTGAAAACGTCTTCCAATGCAGCGGAGAAGAGTTTCGGGGATATTATGTCACCCTTTCTTACACCTCGCTGCAGTTGGATAGGTTTCGTACTCTGGTTCTGTACTCGGATAGCCATCGTAACCCTACTGTACAAGCACTTCAGCACTTCGATATACCGACAGTCAACTTGGCACCGCTGAAGGGACTGCAGCACCGCCCAAATTTCGACGGAATCAAAGGCTTTCTCATAGTCCACATACGCCATACATAGTGGCAAATTGTACTCCTCGCACATCTGTACAATTTGCCGAAGGATATGTATGTGGTCTATGGTGCTAAAGCCTTTTCGGAAACTGGCTTGTTCGGGAAGTCGTCAAGTCTGCGCGCGAGACGATTCGTAATCACTTTCGAAAACAGCACGTAGACGCAGCTCAGAAGGGAAATCGCTCTGTAGTTCTTAAATAGAGCGTTGTCGCATTTCTTGAATAACGAGACCGCCGCACTTCTGCTCCACGCCTCCGGTGTAGAGCCACCATGGAGGGCGGAATTAAAGAGCTTCTGAAGGACTTCAAGTACCGGTTTTCCACCCGCTTTCAGAAGCTCCTCACCTGGGGCCTTGTCGTTTTTAAGGTGCTGGAGAGCCATTCTACTCTTGCTCAGACTAACGTCCAGGATATGTGTCCGATATGACCTACTCTTGGATCGTTACTCACACTTGCGTGTGGCTCCAACGATGATGTATACAGCTGCCCATAGAACCGTTCAATCTCACTCAAAATCTCAGAAACGATGCTGTTACATTCCGTCTTCAGCTTCAACAGTTGGCACTTTCTGGCAGACAGATCTCTGGCAAAAACTTGGAGCCCTGGTTTCGCTCGATCGCTTCTTCAATACGAGCAGTATTAAAGTTGCGTAAGTGCCGCCGCATGCGTTTAGAGATCTCTCTGTTCAGTTGCCTGTATGCTATCAAATCTACTGAAGACTGCAACTTCATTTTCCGTCTAACAGCCATGAGATTAAGAGTGTGATCGGAGAGTTTTTGTGTTCTTCTGCGGCGGGTCTTGCAAAACTTAGCTCCGACAGCATGGACAGTTTCCACGAGCTTGTCATTTATATCGTCCACTACATTGCAATCTTCTAGGCACTGAAAACGGTTTCGTTAATCGAGCTGTAAAGTATCAGGACTTTAGATTAGAGCACGAGGGGGACGAAGCGTTGACTTCATTAGACGTGATCTCTCCAACTAAACGTGTTTCTCAATGTGCTTCTAAACATTCGGTGATCGCTACCAGTTTTCACCCTCGTGATCACTGAGACATCACACAACAGTTGTAGTCTGGTCATCATTATGAAGTCAATCTCATTTTTTGTCGAACCGTCGGGGCTCGACCAGGTCCACTTCCTGTGAGGCCGCTTCGGGAAGAAAGAGTTCATCATAAAGAGTCCCTCTTTCTCCATGAAGTCGGCCAGCTGCTGGCCGCTTGGGTTCCGTCGCACTATTTCGAATTTCCCTACTTTCAGCTCACCCTTCTCTCTTGTGCCTAGTTTTGCATTGAAGTCTTCCATTAACACCGTATAGTGGGTTTTGGAGGAATGCATGGCTCTAGAGATATCCTTATACATTTCCTCCACCTCTTTATCAGGATGTGCCGAAGTTGGTGCGTAAACCTGTATGACCTTCAGCGAATACCGTTGGGTGATTCTGAGTACAACGTACGCAACCCTCGTCGACACACTCCCAATCTTTACAACAAGAGGCTTGTGGACGATAAATCCGACACCTACTTGGGACAGATGGCCGCCCTCCCGGTGATAGAACAATTTGCCGGATTCGAGGATTACCGTGTCCTCCCTCTCTCTTCGGACTTCGGATAATCCTATAATATTCCAGCGCAACTTGTCTATCTCTTCTACCAGCTACAGGATTTTCTCGTCAGTCCTCAGGGTGCGCGCGTTATAAGTTGCCAGGTCGAGTCGTCGTAGGTGGCAACCGAACCTCCACCGGAAATTCTTAGCACTCCCTGGCCCGCCGTTACCATGGTCGCCACCGTAGCCAGGAATAGCAGGCCGCCGGGGACTGGGGGCCATTTATTAATGTCATTGCTCATGGGGGTTATATTGTCATAGTAGCCACGTTTGGCGTGCGGATTGGCAACCGCAGTTTTTAATAAATTGTACAATGGGCCTTACGAGGTTAAAATAAATATATGACGCCATAACGACAGCGTCGTCATGTGCTGACGCAGCTGGTAACTTTAAGCAACACGTGCACCCGGCGCGTCACATGATTTCTCCCACCGCCTCACTACTCGACTTGTTTTGCAACGGCTATAAAACGAAAGCGCAGCAACAGAGCGGGCAGTCTTGGCTCTGACGTGGAACAGTGCGCTTGTCGTATTCCGTTACTAGGTTGTCCTTGACTCGTTGGATAATTAATTCGTGTAAACGATTTAATTATTATTCCTAACTACAAAATTAGTCTCTGTACTACACACAATTACTCTTTCTACATCAGAAGTGGGATCGGATCCACACCCACTCCATAATGTCTTCGCTACAGTACTTGTTAAAAAAAAAAGTTAAAAAAAATGGTTCTTAGTATCATTGCAGGGCTTTTGCCGGTCCAATGATTTGGCTACAGGAAATAATGATTCCGGACTAGCATAAACGGTACTTGAAAAAAAAGGACGTTTTGAAGGGCATATTGCCGGACCAAAACTGATTAGTGTTGCAGGGTTCAAAGGTACCGGTCCAATACTAATTGCCTGAAGGGTCAATGTAGACCGGACCAGAGCTGATTGTTAATATCTGCAGGGTCGTTATAGACCGGACTAGAACATATTGCCGAATGTGTAAAAATTTATGGTTTTTTTGTCAGGATAATCAAGCGATGCCTATTTTTTAGAACCATAGTGATTCTGTTGCTGCGTACGAGGACGTCCGCATGTCAGAATGGCCGTGACGGCATAACGACAGCGTCGTCGTGCGCTGGCACAGCTGGTAACTGTAAACAACACGTGCACCCGCCGCGCCACACGATTTCTTCCACCGCCCCACTACTCGACTTGTTTTGCAACGGGTATAAAACGAACGCGCAGCAACAGAGTGGGCAGTTAGCTCGCGGCCTTTCAGGCCGCGAGCCCTGCGTCCGATGAAGCTGTAAGAACCGCATAGGTTAACAGCGTAAACATCACAGAAAATAGTTAGAGTGGGCAGTCTTGGCTCTGACGTGGAACAGTGCGCTTGTAGTATTCCGTTACTAGTTTATCCTTGACTCGTTGGATAATTAATCCGTGTAAACGAATTAATTATTATTCCTAACTGCGAAATTAGTCTCTGTACTACACACAATTACCCTTTCTACATATATATCCAACTGTATTTAGACAACAAATTACCTACACAAACATTTGTTTGTAGACATTTACATACGGTATGTACATTGTAAACAAATAGGTACATATATCCAACTGTATTTAGACAACAAATTACCTACACAAACATTTATTTGTAGACATTTACATACGGTACGTACATGGTAAACAAATAGGTACGTTATCTAATTTCAGCTTCCTCAATACAGACAGGCTGGATGGATAAAGAATTTTATTCTGCTTTTCCTGCTACTTTATAACTTTAGCAGAAACTTTACTTTTTCGTGCTCTATTTAGGTATATCCTGGACTAACAAAAAAAGTCGGACGGAACTCCTTGCCAAAACAAATCTATATCCGGTGTATGTGTGAGTATTGACGCTTGCGCGTGTAATGGCCGACTAATGTGTGAATGTTTGCGTGCCGGGCTTGTACGCACGACGAGCAATCAAGCTATATAATCCATCCATTGCGGACCTCTCATTGTAGGGAAAATTGATACAAAGCGAGGCCATTTCATACTGGTCATATTGTAGCTAATATTGATGTGTCGCCGAGAATATTTACAGCGAGTTGGCCGACTCTGTCACAGTTTTTTATTAACGAGAATCTGTCTGACTTTCTGTGCTCGCCCATGAGATACTTATATACATGAAATACGAAAAAAATTATGTATACTATAAATAATTTGCACGATGTCCAAAATAGCATAGTGCTTAGGTCCTCCAGCGGTTCTGCCATAGGACTATATCGTCGGCAAATAGAAGGTGAGTGATGTACTCGCCATTGATTTTAATACAGTCCAGTAGCTTGAAAACGTCTTCCAATGCCCACTGCATGAAGAGTTTCAGGAATATAACGTCACCCTGTTTTACACCTCTCTGCTGTTGGATAGGTTTCGTACTCTGGTTCTGTACTCGAATAACCATCGTAGCCCTACTATACAAACACAAGCACTTCGATATATCCGACAGTCACCTTGGCACCGCTGGAGGGACTGTAGCATCACTCAAATTTCGACAGAATCAAAGGCTTTCTCATAATCCACATTTGCAAGGCAAGGTGGAAGAATGAACTCTTCGGTCTTCTGTATAATTTGCCAAAGAATATGTATGTGGTCTATGATACTAAAGCCTTTTCGGAAATCGGCTTGTATGGGAAGCTGTAAGTCCTCGAGTCTACGTGCGAGACGATTCATTATGACTCTCGAAAACAGCACGTAGGCGCGGCTCAGAAAGGAAATCGGTCTGTAGTTTCTCAAGGGAGCATTGTCGCTCTCTTAGAAACTACATTGCTTCACAAGTCCGGAGTAGTGCCACCATGGAGGAATTAATACCGTATCCTTTCTAGTCCAGTAGCTTAACACTTCTTCCAATGAAGATTTTCGAGAATATAACCTCACCCTGTCTTACACCTCTCTGCAGTTGGATGGGTTTCGTACTCTGATTCTGTACTCGGATAGCCGTCGTAGGATTATTGTACAAACACTTCAGAACATCGATATACCGACAGTCAACTTGGCACTCCTGAAGAGACTGCAGCAATGCCCAAATTTCGACGGAATCCAAGGCTTTCTCATAGTCCACATAGAATAGAATAGAATAACTTTTATTCAATATTGATTACAAGTCATTCTTATTGAAAGTCATTTTTTACTTT
Source organism: Parnassius mnemosyne (assembly GCA_963668995.1). Classification (NCBI taxonomy): domain Eukaryota; kingdom Metazoa; phylum Arthropoda; class Insecta; order Lepidoptera; family Papilionidae; genus Parnassius; species Parnassius mnemosyne. The sequence goes on from CAVLGL010000068.1 coordinate 23,724,595, forward strand.
ACCACTGGTTCGAAAACAATCCTCTGTCCTGGGAAGAACCAGCCAGAAACCCAGCGGGACTTTTTTTTAAAATAAATTTTACAATATAAATGATTACAAACTATTTACAAAATTTATTTTAGAAACAGCTTGGAAGCAACAACCTCATTGGCAGGAGTTATTATCAATCATGTATTTATTTATATTATAATAAACCTTTTTATACAGCTTTTGTTTAATTAAATATTTAAAATTGGTAATAGAGATACCTTGCATATTTTCTGGGACTTTGTTATAATAGCGTATACATTGCCCCAAAAATGAATTACTGACTCTGTTGAGTCGAGAGACCGGTATCACTAGCTTGTGTTTGTTCCTAGTGTTTACAGAGTGTATATCACTTTTTTTATATGTACGTACGTACATATTATACATACGTACACACATAGATACATTACAACAGTATCGTTAGGTTAGCGTTTCGATATACCGACAGACAACTTGGCACCGCTGAAGGGACTGTGGCGTCAAAGGTTTTCTCATAGTCCACATACACAAGATAAAATGGCAGATTGTACTCTTAGGTCTTCTGTACAATTTGCCGACGAGTCTAAAGACTTTTCAGAAACCAGCTTGTTCGGGAGGCTGGTAGTCGACGCGTCTGCGTCTGCACTCTCGAAAACAGCACCTATAGATGCGGCTCAGAAAGAAAAAAATGTCTGTAGTTCTTCAAGAGAGCGTTGTCGGCTTTCTTGAAGAATAAAATCGCACTTCTGCTCCACGCCTCCGGTGTAGTTCCACCATGGAGCACGGAATTAAAGCGCTTCTGGTTTAAAAAACTACATCCTTGCTGGGTGACTTGCCGTTTTTAAAGTGCTGGAAAGCCATTCTAATCTCACTCAGACTGACGTCCGGAATATAATCGAAATAATGTCGGATAATACTCACTTTTGGATCGTTACTCACACTTGCGTGTGGCTTCAACGATGACGTGTACAGCTGCCTATAGAACCTCACAATATCACCCAAAATTTCAGATGTCCCGGAAACGATGCTGCCACACTGTTGTCAGCTTAGACAGTTGTTTTTTTTTGCAGACAGATCTCTGGCAAAGATTTTGTAGCCTTGGTTCCACTCGATCGCTTCTTCAATACAAGCTGTATTGAAGTTGCGTAAGTCTCGCCGCATGCATATGGAGATCTGTCTGTTCAGTTGCCTGTATACTGTCAAATCTGCTGAAGACTGCAGCTTCATTTCCCGTCTAACATCCATGAGATTAAGAGTATGATCGAAGAGTTTTTGTGTTCTTTTGCGGCGGCTATTGCAGAACTGACCTCCGAACGCATGGAGAGTTTCCACGAGATTGTCATTTATATCGTCCACTGCATTGCAATCTTTTAGGCACTGAAAACGGTTTCGTAACTCGAGGTTAAAGGTTGCGGGACTTTGGACTAGAGCACAAGTGGGACGGAGCGTTGATTTTTATTAGACGAGATCTCTCAAACTTAACGTTTAGTTTCAATGAGCCTCTAACCATTTGGTGATTGCTACCAGTTGTTGTGGAGTCGTTGATCGATTACTATCATAAAAAAATATTTACACGCCAGCCCAAAGCTACTCGTATCTTTGTTAAGGAAACAATTTTGAATCTTGTCTGCTACACGAATTCTTCGGTCGAAAATCAATAATTGTTGCTGCTTTGTTTAGTATCTAATGTTTGTTTAGTAACTTAGTTGTTTTAGGTGTCTCTTGGAAGAATGAATATTCACCAGAGCAATTGAAAACCGTTGGTAGTGCCTTATAAATATTTTATGTAAAGAACCCCGTTCACGAAGAAAGGTTAACGTTAAGAAAAAGAAAAGAAAAGAAAAGGTTAAGAACTTTAAATCGTCCCTATTCCACTTGTATCAGGTTCACATCAATCAATTATTTATTAATTATTCCCTTCCCGCTTAGAATAGGCTCACAATATTTGTATAAAAGTACCCGATACAAGGGTTTTGCTCTCCCTCATTTTAAAAAAAGGGAGGAGGCACACAGCGCCATACACGCCGTGGTGCGGTGAGTGCCAAGTTGGGAACTGTACCAGTAAAAGAGGGCATATTGTCTATACCATTCACATTTTAAAAAAACAACAGCTGTTTAGTTGGCGGAGGGGCGGGGGGGGGGGCTGGCGGAATACACATGACTCTAATAAAAAATACCACTTTAAACCTAAATATTTCGTAAACGGACCCCTGGTTCGAAAAGATGTTGATACCCCATTAACAGTGGTAGAGCCATGCGGCAGCTTTTGCTATCGCACGGATGGGCCGGCTTGAACCGGGGTGGTACCACGACCTCACAGAAAACCAGCGTGAAGTAGAGGTTTGCCTCTGCGTTTCGCTTTGTAAGTGCAGGTGGCCGGAGGCCCTTTTTAACACCACTTTTAGTCCACCTGATGGTAAGTGCTTGCTGCGGCCCATAGACATCTACATCTATCCTCTATTACAAATCAAAATGTAGATGCGTTGTCACCCGTGAGGACTAAGATGGAATGCCTCATTTCCAGTAAAAAGGGCCTCCGGCCACCTGCACTCACCAAGCGAAACGCAGAGGCAAACCTCTACTTCACGCTGGTTTTCTGTGAGGTCGTGGTACCACCCCGGTTCGAGCCGGCCCATCCGTGCGATAGCAAAAGCTGCCGCATGGCTCTACCACTGTTAATGGGTATCAACATCTTTTCGAACCAGGGGTCCGTTTACGAAATATTTAGGTTTAAAGTGGTATTTTTCATTAGAATCATGTGTATTCCGCCCCTCCCCCCACCCCGCCCATCCGCCAACTAAACAGCTGTTGTTTTTTTAAAATGTGAATGGTATAGACAATATGCCCTCTTTTACTGGTACAGTTCCCAACTTGGCACTCACAGCACCACGGCGTGTATGGCGCTGTGTGCCTCCTCCACAATTTTTTTAAAATGAGGGAGAGCAAAACCCTTGTATCGGGTACTTTTATACAAATATTGTGAGCCTATTCTAAGCGGGAAGGGAATAATTAATAAATAATTCATTGATGTGAACCTGATACAAGTGGAATAGGGACGATTTAAAGTTCTTAACCTTTTCTTTTCTTTTCTTTTTCTTAACGTTAACCTTTCTTCGTGAACGGGGTTCTTTACATAAAATATTTATAAGGCACTACCAACGGTTTTCAATTGCTCTGGTGAATATTCATTCTTCCAAGAGACACCTAAAACAACTAAGTTACTAAACAAACATTAGATATTAAACAAAGCAGCAACAATTATTGATTTTCGACCGAAGAATTCGTGTAGCAGACAAGATTCAAAATTGTTTCCTTAACAAAGATACGAGTAGCTTTGGGCTGGCGTGTAAATATTTTTTTATGATAGTAATCGATCAACGACTCCACAACAACTGGTAGCAATCACCAAATGGTTAGAGGCTCATTGAAACTAAACGTTAAGTTTGAGAGATCTCGTCTAATAAAAATCAACGCTCCGTCCCACTTGTGCTCTAGTCCAAAGTCCCGCAACCTTTAACCTCGAGTTACGAAACCGTTTTCAGTGCCTAAAAGATTGCAATGCAGTGGACGATATAAATGACAATCTCGTGGAAACTCTCCATGCGTTCGGAGGTCAGTTCTGCAATAGCCGCCGCAAAAGAACACAAAAACTCTTCGATCATACTCTTAATCTCATGGATGTTAGACGGGAAATGAAGCTGCAGTCTTCAGCAGATTTGACAGTATACAGGCAACTGAACAGACAGATCTCCAAATGCATGCGGCGAGACTTACGCAACTTCAATACAGCTTGTATTGAAGAAGCGATCGAGTGGAACCAAGGCTACAAAATCTTTGCCAGAGATCTGTCTGCAAAAAAAACAACTGTCTAAGCTGACAACAGTGTGGCAGCATCGTTTCCGGGACATCTGAAATTTTGAGTGATATTGTGAGGTTCTATAGGCAGCTGTACACGTCATCGTTGAAGCCACACGCAAGTGTGAGTAACGATCCAAAAGTGAGTATTATCCGACATTATTTCGATTATATTCCGGACGTCAGTCTGAGTGAGATTAGAATGGCTTTCCAGCACTTTAAAAACGGCAAGTCACCCAGCAAGGATGTAGTTTTTTAAACCAGAAGCGCTTTAATTCCGTGCTCCATGGTGGAACTACACCGGAGGCGTGGAGCAGAAGTGCGATTTTATTCTTCAAGAAAGGCGACAACGCTCTCTTGAAGAACTACAGACATTTTTTTCTTTCTGAGCCGCTTCTATAGGTGCTGTTTTCGAGAGTGCAGACGCAGACGCGTCGACTACCAGCCTCCCGAACAAGCTGGTTTCTGAAAAGTCTTTAGACTCGTCGGCAAATTGTACAGAAGACCTAAGAGTACAATCTGCCATTTTATCTTGCGTATGTGGACTATGAGAAAACCTTTGACGCCACAGTCCCTTCAGCGATGCCAAGTTGTCTGTCGGTATATCGAAACGCTAACCTAACGATACTGTTGTAATGTATCTATGTGTGTACGTATGTATAATATGTACGTACGTACATATAAAAAAAGTGATATACACTCTGTAAACACTAGGAACAAACACAAGCTAGTGATACCGGTCTCTCGACTCCACAGAGTCAGTAATTCATTTTTGGGGCAATGTATACGCTATTACAACAAAGTCCCAGAAAATATGCAAGGTATCTCTATTACCAAGTTTAAATATTTAATTAAACAAAAGCTGTATAAAAAGGTTTATTATAATATAAATAAATACTTGATTGACAATAACTCCTGCCAATGAGGTTGTTGCTTCCAAGCTGTTTCTAAAATAAATTTTGTAAATAGTTTCTAATCATTAATATTGTAAAATTTGTTTAAAAAAAAGTCCCGCTGGGTTTCTGGCTGGTTCTTCCCAGGACAGAGGATTGTTTTTGAACCAGTGCAGTGGTAAATTAAAAAATGACTTTAAATAAGAATTACTTGTAATCAATATTGAATAAAAGTTATTCTATTCTATTCTATGTGGACTATGAGAAAGCCTTGGATTCCGTCGAAATTTGGGCATTGCTGCAGTCTCTTCAGGAGTGCCAAGTTGACTGTCGGTATATCGATGTTCTGAAGTGTTTGTACAATAATCCTACGACGGCTATCCGAGTACAGAATCAGAGTACGAAACCCATCCAACTGCAGAGAGGTGTAAGACGGGGTGGGGTTATATTCTCGAGAATCTTATATACATATATATATATATATATATATATATATATATATATATATACTAATATAATAAAGCTGAAGAGTATTTTTGTTTTTTAGTTTTTTTATTTGTTTAAACGCGCTAATCTCTGGAACTACCGGTCCGATTTGAAAATTATTTTTGTTTATTATAGCCAGATTCATGTGGAATAGTATAGGCTATCTAGCATTAAGCTATATTACTCAGATAGCCTTAAATATGGATATTTGTTAAGCAAGTCAGAAGAAAAAACACTCCCGAAATGATTTATCCGCGTACGCTGGTGTTATCGTTAGGGATACGTAAATACAATGGTCTAGAAAAATATAGACCTTTACTCTGTCTAAAGAAAGTCCGCGATACCATATGTCTGTTTCTTATACATAAGCCATAATTTGGTATTTTGTGACAAAAAATATTGAAAATTTAAAAGTGATTTATGAGCGTTATTATTAGGCATGGCCTATTTATCTTTACGAACGAAAGTTACTTCATCATCAAGACAATTTTATGAAGATAAACTTTGTTCTTTATACCATGTTATTTGGACGCATAGTTTAAGAGATAATGTAAAATTAAAATAATTCAATATTTGGATGGGCGCGCGAACGACGTTTAAACCCTAGCCGTTATAAAATGCTTAAACTAGGTCATGTCGCGCACCTCGTACACGTGATGACGCGGGTGAAACCGCGGGGCACAGCTAGTATATATATATATATATATATATATATATATATATATATATATATAAATATATATATATATATATATATATGTATACACATATATACACATACCATACTACAAACATATATACATACAAAAAATAAAATACATATATATATTGAATTTTTTACTTAATTAAATGAAATTGATATGCTACATATAATATTATATTTAATGGCTAGTGTGGAAGTGAAGTTAGAATTTAAAGTGCGAAGTAATGATTCCTAACTAGTTTTTTTTAAATACCGGTAGGGATGGTGCCCGTTTTACTGACAATGGGAGTTCATTCCATAAATGAACGGCCTGTACAGTAAAAGACTTGTTCATAAAGTTTCTAGTGTATAGTGGCAAATTCAACTTCAAATTCTCTGCTGATCTCAAGTTACGCGAATGGGAATCACGAAGAAATACAAAACGATTTTGAGGTAAGAAGGGTAAGAAAGGATTAAATAATAATAATATATAATAAATCCTTTATTTCGACCAACAATAGTCATAGATTGTTAGTAAAACTTACTTAGCCTAATGTTAGTATAAAATAAAATAGAAGTTAATATTAAAATGTTAGTCAAAAAATTACTTATCCTATATTAGTAGCTTAACCTACCCCCAGCCTCACATAGCGAACTCCAGGTGGAATTCTCCTCGTGCTGGTGTGTGCAACATTCCAAGCCCTCCAGAGCGGGCAATCCAGCTTCACAGCCAATGCGCTGAGAAGGGTGTTGGAGCTCCTCAATAGCCTGCTCATCATGGACGCGGCACGCTTGCGCATGATCGCGTAGAAGTCGTCCACACGAGCATCCGCAAACATGGCCGACGCACTGCAGTGTGGAGGCTTCCTCAACATCACCCTCAGCACATTGTTGTACTGAACACGCAGAGCACTGTAGGCCCGCCGCGTATAGTCAGTCCACAGACTGCACATGTAAAAGGATTGACAATACGCCTTGAACAAAGTTAGCTTGACTTGAGTCGTACTACGTGCAAATCTGCGAGCCAACATATTGCCCCGGACCGACAGCGCTCGGCGCTCTCGTTCAATGTCACTGTCATCATCCAGGCGTTCAGTTACAATATGTCCGAGGTACCTAAACTCAGCCACTTGTCTCAGAGGAATCCCACATAGCTGGATACGTGGCGTGAAGTCAAGTGGTTTATTCTTACCTCTGAAGACAATAAATTCACTCTTTTTTGAGTTGTAACTGAGTCCAGTCTCCTCGGCATATGCTTCACAAATTTTCAACAGCTTTCGAAGCCCGCTGACTGAGGGGCTCAACAGAACCATGTCGTCTGCGTAACTAAAATTATTCATGGGTACACCGTCTATTGAGCAACCGACACCTGCTCTGCTGAGCCTCTCAATCAGTCTGTTAACATAAAGATTAAACAGCCTGGGTGATGTCAGCCCTCCCTGCCTCACTCCGCACCCTAGTTTGTAGGGATCACTAAAGGTGTTACCCCATCTAACTGTGTTAGTCTGGTTACCGTACCAATATTCCAACAGTGAAACCAACTCTGGTCTCAAGCTACTTTCCCGTTTTAATTTTTGCCATAAAATTTTATAAGACACTCGGTCGAAGGCTTTAGACAAATCCAGGAAACACGCATAAACCTGAGTCTTCCTGTCCGTATAGTACCGCACAGTCTGCTTGAGACACAGTATTGCGCTCTCCGTTGATAGTTCAGGCCTAAACCCGAACTGAGCATCATGTAACTTAACTGCCTTACTTAACTGTGTATCAAGCAGACTGTCCAGAACCTTAGCCGAGATGGTCGCCAAGGATATCGGCCTGTAGTTGGTTTCATCCGCTGCATCGCCCGTCCTATTCTTAAGTATAGGCACGACCACTGTCATCATCATTGTATCAGGTAAGTAACCATGACCAACACATGTAGAGCAACTTGAGGACTCTGTGAAGATGCACACCCGCATATCTAAGGTGTTCGACGCTGAGGCCATCGTGACCTGGTGATTTCCCATGCTTCATATTGTTAATTGCAGATTTAACTTCATCGATTGTGAAGCGCAGCGGGCTACCCCCCATATTCACACTGTCCCCAGCGTCACCGTCATTTAACATGCAATTAAGCTTGCACGGTTCCACCTCAAACTGCGACTTGAACAAGTTCGCTATATTCCGACACCCACTCACGCCCCCCACTTGAGCTGAGAGACTCGACCTTGCCTTCAGTCTGTTCGTATGCTGCCAGAACTTACCAAATTGCTTAGCCTCACACGAAGATGCCAGAATATCCATTTTAATTTGTTCTTCATTATCCTGGCACCACTTGAGTTTGCTTTTAAAAGCTTTACGTGACTCTTTCATATCCTCGTATGCTGCCCCACACGTTGGCTTTCCAACACATACCCATGACTGAAAACAAAGACGAGCTCTGGCGTGAGCCGACCTCACATGCCTATTCCATCCCACTATCTGTCGCTTTTTGTTACGCTGTATATTTTTATGACTATAAATTGCAGCATCCTGCAATATACCTATGATATTCTTGTACAATTTATTTATAATTAATTTATGTTCAGATTTATCACAGAATTTATCACAACAATTATTTAACTCTACAGGAAAATCTACTAATCTTAATCTATTATTACAATATTCTGTATAAATGTTAATCTGTTCACTATCTCTGTGCCCCCAAATTACCCTATTTGTAGTTTTAGATTGGATGGGCTGGACCTGCGAGAAACCTAAGCTAATTTTACAGTCCACTTCCAAGGGATAGTGATCGGACCACGTCACATCGTTTCTTACGCGTATGCTTTCAACATATTTCCTAGCCATAGTCGTTACGAGGCAATGATCCAACCATCGTGAGCAGCCGTGAGCATCACTAGTGTATGTGTACACATTCGAATTACTCGACAACATTTCATAGTCAGCACATACCCACGTCTGCTCACCGCAAAAACTAATCATTTCATTAAAAAACAGCTCCCCCGGATGAGCATTAAAGTCGCCTAACATAAAAACTATACTAATATCACATTCCTCGATAATTGCATTAATTTCACTTAGGCACTCTGTGAATTCCGCAAGGTTCTCGACACAGTTTGTCGGCATATAAACAGAAAAAATAAGCATAGTTTGCTCCTGTACCTGACACTTAATCGCGCACAGCCTCACATTATTACATTTCACTACAGATACCGATGAAAATACATTCTTACGCCATAACAGCGCGACTCCTCCATGTGGTCGCCCGCGCAGAATGCCCACGCCTGAATCTACAGCTGTCGTTCCCGTGGCTTCAAAGTCTTTGTGAACGGTGTTGAGGTATGAGAGGTCGTGGTCCATTAGCCAGGTTTCTTGCAATGCTACTACCGAGGCAGTCTCACACAACACCCTCACACTGTCTACTGACCGCTTCAGGGACTTACAGTTAAAGCTATCAAGCTTTAATGTCCGACTTTTATAACTATTTTTGTCCTGATCCATTATTTAGGTCCTCTTGATTCAGCAGTGTCTTTTTCACATTTCTAAATCTTATAAACCGTCTAAAGTATATCCCTTCCGGCCATAGTTTATCGTCACTAAATAAGGACAACTTACTCCTAGGTATATAGAACTTAAAAGAGATATAGTCCCTTGCAGATTTCATATGTACTTTTTCTGGCACAATACGAATTTGTGTCTTTTCGAATACATAATCCGCAACATCTTGCTCTGTATTCTCCTTTGAGACATTATAAATGAAAAGCGGGATATGCACATCGGCTGCCCTTAATTTAAGTGACGGATCTATCGTAGCCGTTCCCCGCATGCCTTTAAAACGCGATGTCTTACGCCTTACTACCTGAACCCATTCTCCTTCACTATTATTTTGTATCTCAGCTTCCCTCGCATCGCCCGTTTTAATCTCACGTGACGTCATCGCATCGGCTGGCAGCGAAGACGACGACGGCGGCGCGCGCGCCGCCGCTTCTACGTTTAGCACGTGCGAAATGCATGCTTCATCACCGCAGTGGGCCTCCTGTCCGCGGTGGGCCTCCACGTGTTGCCGTTTCTGCCCGGGAGCGACAGAGAGAGGCTCACCGGTTGACATCGCTGCAGCGCTCGCGTAGGATGGAGATGGGCGCACGGTAACTCGTTCTTGCATAGATAGATTAAAGAGATATAGATTAAAGAGAACACTATAGAGAAGATGAAGTATGTGAGCATTCCGAACAAGTCGTATTGGCAACCACTTGAGCTTAGTACGAAAAAGAGATACATGGTCATATTTGCGCAATCCAAATATAAACCTTATGCAAAAATTCTGAATTCGCTCAAGTTTATTGAGCTGAGCTTCGGTGAGATCTAGATAGCTGCCGTCTGTTTAGTCAAAAATAGGGAAGAGAAGGGACTTGGCAAGCATAGTTTTGATGGAAATGGGAAGAAAGTTACGTAATCTACGCAAGGAGGCTGCTGAGGCATGAACTTTGCGATTAATTTCTTTGATGTGCTGCCCCCACGACAGATTCTTATCTATGTGGATACCTAAGTTCTTTACTGAATCTCTGTAAGGAATAATAGTTTTACCAAATACTAGAGGCAGGTAATCTAGGCTCGACTTAGCCAACATTTGCGCGCTGCCCATGATAATGCCTGCGATTTTGCTGGGTTAACGTGAAGGTCATATGCATTACTCCATTCAAGAATTAGATCGAGATCTGCACTAATGACATTGATAGCATTGGGAAGATCGTTGGGACAAGCTTTTGTATATATTTGTAGATCATCTGCATAAAGGTGGTTGGAAGAAGTTAAGAGAAAAACGCTTCCCTACTTCATTGTACTTAAGTCGTTAAAATTATAGAATCTAACCTTTATTTGATAAATATTTTATTTTATTTACTTAAAGATACATTATTTAACATTAATCTATTACCTCCCTGTACATTTTTTTCACCCCACAAGCTTTACAAAATAACATGTCTTATTTAAGCGATATAATAGAGCACCCTATGTACATACATGTATATCATTGAGTTTTATTTTCTGTCAGTAGTCCTTATGATGCCTCTGTTTTTTTTTCTCGAGCATCATAATTGTGTCTAAAATATTATACCGTTATATTTAATTGTTACAACATTTGATATATTAAATACAAATTGAAAAGTAAGTGATACAGGAGAAAATCCTAGTGTGGGGTAACGTATAAAAAAAAAACTTAAACTAACATAAAATACTATAATATTAAAAAAAACTAAAACTAGTAACTTAATTATCATATAGTCCTACTCCCCGCGGTATCGTGCCAAGAACGCTGGCTGCGTTTCCATTCTGAATGGCTATACTAAGCCTTTGAGCGAGAAAAGAACCAGGTCTCTTATCACCAGCAGCAACGACCAGCCGCGGACGGAGTTCCTTTAGGAACTTCACCGCACGTGGACCCCACGGACCAATAGCCTCTATAGCAAATGGCACTAATATGTAGCCATCTCTCAGAGACTCATATTTGCGCCACTTACTCAGTTCAGCTGCCTCTGATGCCGTCCCGGTTCTAAACAAGGTACCCCTGTGATGATTTGATATCTTAAACCAGTTATCCAGTTATTCAATAAATATGTTACTCGAACAAAGCCTTCAATTTTTTTTTAAATAATACTGTGATAACATGTTTACTATAAATAAGAGTTTGTTGTCATCCTTCATAAATGAAAAAAAAAACTATACCTAACTAATTTTCATTTATTTTTCAAAGCACAAAGCAATTTTTTTATTGAAATATAATTTTTATACGTGGTAGAGCCATGCTACAGCTATATTAATAGTATAGTTGTAGCACCTATAGGTCGATTCAACCGGGAAAGGACCACGCTCCCACAGAATACAAGCGTAATATAACAGCTTAATGCTGCTGTGTTTCGTTTGGTGAGTGTAGAAACCCGAAGACCCTTTTTACTGGAAAAGATGCATTCCATCTTAGTCCTGTCGTCTAACAACGCATCTGCATTTTATTTGTAAGCGATGTAGATGTCTATGGGTCTCAGCAAACACTTACCATCAGGTGGGCTGTGTGCTAGCTTGTCACCCTTATTCAATGAAAAAATTGCCGTCATTAAATTTATATCCTTGCATAATTTTACAATATTAATATTTTGAATAAAACTACTTTTAGTTCATTCTGCGTAGATCGGACCAAAATTAATAATTAATAAACTGAAGGTACTCCGGGTTAACTTTGACATCGGGACGTCAATCACCTTAGTCCCCCGTGACCACGGTTGTTGGAAAGCAACTGAAACGTCGGGAATATAAAATAACTTTATTAAACGCGATAGAATCCGTAAAAGTAGATTTATTCAATGTGTAGTGTTCGCGTGAATATAAAAAATCATTATATTAATATTTTGTTTAAAAAAACATATCTTATTTGTAATTGTTATTAGTAAATGCAATCAGTAGCATTCAGAGGTGATAAGGTGGCATAAATGTTTTTTATATTTTAAAAGTTAACTTCTATCAAAAGTTTAAAAAGCTTTTGATAGAAGTTCACATTAGGCACGCAACCTGGAGGCAATTCGTTAATTTTTCTGAAAAAAGTTTTATATCGCGCTTCTCTTTCTTGATCAAATATCTGTGGTAATTTTAATTCCTCATACAATTCTCGAATTTTATATGCATGGGTCGGATCCCAACTTCCATAGCATTGCTTGAAGATGCGTCGTTGATCTTCGTTACTTAGCTCCAATGCTTTCACTGCTAACCAAGAGCATTTGCCTTTTTGAATATCCGTAGAAGATTTTGTCAATCCATTCCAGTTGTAAAAATCTGTGATGTCATTCTAAAGTTCAATAAAATAAGCATTAATATGTATGCAAATGTAAAAGACAATAATCATTGCAACTTGCAACAAACTTGCATGAGCCATTGTAGTCCAGATTCTTGTCACAAAGGGCAATGGCAGAAAAATTGTTGACAAAAATTATTGCGTCTAGAAATAAGTTATATATAAAATGAGTTTTATTATTTTTCTATGATTTTTCAAATAAAAATGTATTGTAATTAAAGCCACAGAAAAAACACACATTTTTGGGAATATCAAATGACTTAAATCATTTTACTCTATTAAAGTGTTGTCATTATAGTAATATTCCTACTATTTTCGTATACACTTTGTAAGACTACCAACACAACAGACAAACACAAAATATTATTATATTAAGTTATTATTAGTAATAACTATACTACAATCAGTAATAATAATAATAAAAGTGATATGGTTGAAAAGAAGTCTCTTACAAAGAACTTCCTACAATAATACATTATCTCAATCATAGTAATATGTAACAATTCCATTTAATGCTATGGCAACACTAGCTAAAACAAAATGTCAATGTTTTTTTTACTGGCTTTACGGCGCTAGGTTTTAGCCCTTCTGAGACTGTCACTGTATGACACAAAGGCCCTGGAGCCATGCCAGAAATATACATTTATAGTATGCAAATATATAATAGAGATACAATAATCTAAAAACTCTCAATTATGTAGTTAGGGCACATTATGTTGAGAATGTATTAAGCTAACATTAAACAACCACAGGACACATGACTTTTTCCAAGTGACATAAGACATAACCTAAAAAGGTTCAAATCTAAATATCTTTTTTTTGACGCCTTCTCAGGATAAAATTCTTTGACAGAGTTATTAAGGGAGTGACGCTTAACATTTTAAGATATTTTTGATATATAGACGCTACCATTCATTCTCAACTAATTATATGTATGAAAGTCGGCCATTGTTCTTTTATAGTATGCTTGCTATCTTAGTTTAATCTTCCGTCGGCAGCCATTAAATTGTGAAAGAAATTTTAAGTGCTCAATTACAACTTACTTGGCGGTGAAGAAACATAACTTGAGAAAACCTGCTGTCTGCGAAATAAAATATTTGATGGGCTTGTGCAGTCCGCCAATAAACTGAAGCAGTACGGTAAACTGACTACTATAAAATTTCCTGCTATAAACCTATCAAAAATGAGAAAAGGCCTATATAAAGTAATAAAATCTTTTATATCCGTGACTACTTTTAGGCAAACATACTGACTATTTTTACAAGATTGTGATGTATATTTATAAATGCCAGCTAAATATTTAATGTTTAAATTACCTGAATCTGAACTAATATGCCCACATCTATACAAATGTTGTGAAGTTTTTGCATTGATTCTTCAGTGGCTTTATTGGATAAAATGAGAGCAAAAATTATGGGCGCCTCTATTACAGGAAATGCTATTTTCATTTCATTCATTTTGCAGTAACTTTTCATAGTAAAGTTATCAAAATTTCGATCTCTGGATAAAGTGAGGTCCATATGCTGCCCCGTTGCGGATAGAAAATAAATCTATAAATGTTGCAATAATATACATAAAAATTAATGTAATAATGTTTCACTAAAAAGTAAAAGCAATATCAGTACACTTAATAAAAAATATTGTAAAGAACATACATCGACAATGTACTCTACGGTATTTCACTTTTGTAAACTATCTAAAGCGTACATATTGACTACAAATTTTACCAGCCTTATTAACAAGTTCCATAATTTTAAAAAACAATGGTTCAGGAAAATTCTGTTGCAACAGTTCTTGTATGAAGCTACGCAGCAAACACGCGTCGTTCATGGCTAATCTGCCAACTTCTGGTAAGAGATGCCAACAAACTTTACCACAGCGTGTTTTTCCATCATCTTGTATATCGTCGGTAAATATGAAATAAGACGCACCCTGCAAAAAAAGGTTTGTTAGAAGAATGTTGTTAACAACTAACAAAAAAAAAAAGAAAAATCAATTCGATAATAATATAATAATTTAAACACTGTAAAATTTTACCCAATCATAAACAATTTAAATAAAGACTTACACAAAGAAAAATTCTTTAATAAAAAACATTCCTTATGCACACGTGAGCACAAAATCGGTTTTATACTACCCGTGCCAATAACATCTACGGCAAACCCACAGCTACATATTTAGTTCCCCGATTAATAAACAACTTACCCTATAATTTACGTATTAACATGAAGGAATTTCTTTGTTATTTGAGCTAAATAAAATGGATATTACTTTGTACATGACAGAGAGAGAGAGAGAGAGATAAAGAGAGAGAGAGAGAGAGAGAGAGAGAGAGCGAGATTAGCTATGCCAGGGTGCATTAAAAATCTATTTCTTTCTATTCTTAGTAGGGACTGAATGATTCAGACGCACTGATACATTTTGTGAGTGGTATTTTATTTGCATCTTTCGCTAGGAAACTACCCATGTCTAGCTGCAGTAGCCGCTTAGCATCAGGAGGACTGTAAGTTTGTTAATCACTTCAGTTTTATAAAAAAAAATACATATTTAGGACTACTCTCGTTATTACATCACATTTGATAGACCACAAGTCCTCACAAAATAAATACCGATTCCTACCAAGAATCAATCGCGAGGCTGTTATATAATCGTTATACTGCATTATATTCAAATCAGTTCGACTTTCATTCGGCAAAGGTAAAATTATGATAGTATTAACATAACATTAATATACATAAAAATTGTTTAAACAGATATCTTGAAGATATACCATTTCAATAACACAAGCCAATATATGTGCCTGATGTTGCTTTTCTTCATTCCAAGTATCTCTATCTTCCAGCATCGCATAAGCATACAGCATAAGTTCTCCTAGCATTGGTTTGTTTTCTAACGTGTAATATACTGTCATCTGAAAATATAATACACACTTGTAAAAGTTAAATTTCAAGCACGTAATAGCGGTTTATGTGAACCTGTCACCATATTCTGTTTCATTGTTTCAAAAACAGTCGATTATACCTACATGTCCATTAAATACGGGGCTGGCCGTAGCTGTTCGGCGAGCAGTTTTGTCTACTACGTCTATTATACAAGGCAGACTGATCCTCATAGACAGAATTTTGCCGACAGTCATAGCTGTGACAAATTACCGTTTACTGTACGGTAGTGAAAGGGTCCAACAGGCAGAGGTTAGTCATTCATTGACGTTCTACCCCGGAACATAAATCACACCACGTTGGGTTCGGGAGCAACGAGGTGGACGTGACCCCCGTGAAGGAGTGTCATACGAGAACGTTTGTCCCCCTTTCTGAAAAGAATGGTTAGATGACCAAGATTATGGATCCCTCTGGAGTTGTCCCGGTCTCGCCGTCCTAGAGCAGTGGACTGCATCTTCATATAGTTGGAAGGTGCTTTAGGATATAAAACGTTTAAACTTTCACTACTTTCCTATCACTTCCCTATCGGTTTTTTTTTCTTAATTTAACTATAGACTGGTAGCTGGTCCCGAACGAATTGCCTACGTTGTTTTCCTCTTCAAGTGCATAGCACTGCATGTCTCGGGTCTCGATGTACTTCTCAATACCCGGATTTTCATCACAACCATCTAGTATGGGCCGGTCCTGGGCGCCGTCTTGGCGTTGTAATAAAAGCAGCGATCGCGGTTTCGATTCCCAGGTCGGTGCGGAATCAAAATAATGAAAGTCTTGGTTGGTCAATCAGTGTGACATTGTGGGCTGTTACTCAACTCCCTAATCTATATAGGGAGGAGATCTATTGGTAAAGATCGCCCGTCCAGAGGCCGGGCATGTAGCGACGCGAAGTTGTTAAGGTGTGGGTGTGGCCCGTGTCGCCACGGTTGAACATACCGCGCACCAGCCGGACCATAAATTCTTCAATTGTTTCTATATTTAGGTTGGCCGCTATGACGTTAATCCGGACGTAGTGACCTGCACCGACCGACAATGGTTCGTAATACTAAGTTCTGCTAGGCCTGTAGTCGCCGCTTCTGTCGATTGCTCAGAAGCGCGTACCAAACCGGTGCAGCATAGGTGTTCACTGGTCTTATGTACAGCATGTACATAAGACCAGTGAACACCTATGCTTCTTCTCTATCGTTTTTAAAGGTAACTTGGATGCCTGGACGGGACAGAGCATCGCCCGCGCATATCTGGCGTTGCGGAAGACGAAATCGACGTACGCGGTCATGCGCAGCATCCTGTCCATCCGGCATCCAAGGTACGTCACCGCCTTTCCATACATGATGTCCTGGCCTCTGAGCATCAGTGGCGACGGGAAGTTTCTGAAGCGGCGAGTGAGCAGAGCGGTCGTCTTACCAACGTTGACGGCCATCCTCCACTCATCCAGCCACGGTGTCAGCAAGTACAACAGTCTTTGCATCCTGGCAGTGGCGATGTGGGCTCTTCTGGACAAAATAATAGGCGCTATCGTCTGCGTATAGCACCAGATCGACGTCGTCCTCCCACTCGCGCAGGTGTCCTGCCAGGGTCGGGATGTCGTTGGTATAAGCCGCGTACAGGACTGGAGAGAGACAACTGCCCTTTGGTACGCCGGCTCTTTTGGGTCTTGCTGCGGACATGGCGTCCTCTACACAGACTTAGAACTTCCTGTCTGCAAGGAATGACGTCACTAGCCGTAACATAGCAGGAGGGATACTGGTCTGATCTTCTAACTTGTACAGTAATCCAGAGTGCCTCACCCTGTCGAAAGCCTTTTCTATATCGAGAAAGACACCCAACGATGTGCAGCCGCAACGTATTGCCAGTGATGTTCTTCTCCTGTTGGTCCAACTACAGGGGACAGAAGGTTTTACAGGTCTCAAGGTATCCCTCTCTACCTGGGCGTCATCGCGGGGGGCAACGGCTCCCCCGGTCCTGGGTGCTGCGTTTGTGCGTAGCGTAGCGTAAAAGTTCACGTGGGAGTGGTCGCCCGTCAGGTGGGCGCGCGTGAAGAGGTGCCAGATTATGTATATGTGGATGTGGCCCGTTATCTGCGCGGTCAAACAACCGTCTCGCAGTCCGGGTCACAAATTCGAGTATTGACTCCATCTTGAGATCTCTGGAGATAATGTCATTCCTGAAGTAACGGCAATCTCCCACGATCACTCTAAATGCAAGATTCTGCTGGGCCTGCATCCTCTTGCGCTGAGTGGCTGAGGTCAATGCGTATCAGGCTGGCGCTACGTTTGTCAGCCGTGAGCGAACGTAGGTTTGATTCGTTGAATCGTAGATGGTGATTTTTGTTTTTAAAGGGAGTTTGGATGCCAGTATAGGATATAATTTCGCTCGCTGACTCACGACGTGGTTGACCATCGGGGTCATGTGCAGCGCGCGGTCTATCTGGCACGAATTGCCAAATTACCAATTTACTATTCTATGGGCAAGCTATACGCGAAAGAGAACCGCACACCGTGCGCTATTTCGACATAACTTGACATTTATTTTCACCATAATTGCATCCCCATATTTTACCCCATATCTTTATTTCTATAAAATATATGGTTACATAATTTTATTTGTAATAATCACACACAAAGTCTTATTATTATGACATACATTACATCATTATTACATAAAAACATAATAGTTATTCATCAAAATATACATATTTTACAGAACATTTTCAAAGTTAGAAATCTTAAATAGAGGAGCCCCTGTCAATTTCTTAAGGCGTAATACAAGGGTCCATTCTTGGCCCAACACTCTTCGCCATATACACATGTATAATTATGGGTACACATCATCAGATTGCATCAATCAAAAAAATTGATCCAACTACATGATCAGTGGCACAACTATTCCTCGAGATGATTGTATTCGTAACTTAGGCCTTAACAGGGATGAAGGTTTAATGTTTGAATAACACGTACAGCAAAAAATAGGAAAATGTTTTGGATCTTTAAAATCTGTTTACAAAATTCGTTCTTTTCTAAAACTAAATATCTGGCTCCGTCTTTGCAACAGTCTGGTCTTGTCACATTTACATTATTGCGACTAGGTATATGGTCCTTGTCTTTCACAGAAAACTATAGGAAGAATACAAAGGGTTCAAAATGCGTGTATGCGTTATTGTTTTGACATACCTAAGACTAACCACATAACTCCTTATCCCCAAAATCCCCTTATCAAAAATAATATTTTAAATATGGGTTACACCAGAAAACTAAAATATGCTTGTTCCGTACACTCGTTAAATAATTCGTAATCTCCTCATTATTTATATGAAAAATTATCTCCAAAATGTCAAATAACACGTTTGAGACGAAGGGGTAAACTATTATATATACTTCCAACTTATAAACGTGTTAAAGCGAAGGGATGTTATAAATATGCTGCCTCCGAAATTTGGAATAATATACCTCTCCTTTATAGGAGATCGTGAATACAAAATCATTTAGAAATAAATGCAAAGTATGGTTTACATACTTGTAGTACATATGTTTATACATTTCAGTCTTTTCTTTATGCTGTTTCACGTCAGTGCCAAGATTAGGTTAAGATACCATGTTTTTTTAAAGTTGGCTGTGGCAGAATACCAGCGGTGACCTCAAATCACTACATACCTGAGTCACAGGCCAGTTTGTCTCATTGTTTTTAGGTATGTTTTTACTTAAATATGTTTCTAGATAAGTTTGTGATAATTTTTTTGTACACTTAACTACCATGTGTGAATTGAGACAAATAAAACTCTTTATTATTATTATTAATTTCGGAAAGTGTTTTTCACTTCTCAGTCCTTAGACTGGAATTCAACTACATTTACGGGCCGAAGCCAAAGCAAATGCAGCGTGAGGTATGTATATTTATGTATTTTCATGAGGTAATATTTCGTTTTATTCTATTTGCATGAATTTGCTAAAAATTATGCATGTATTTAATATTATTATTATTTTTTTCTCCTTTTGGGGTTTACAACTCTTAGATCGTCTTTTAGCGAGATGCAAATAGGTTGTGTTTTATAGGGCAAGATGTTTCCTCACAATGGCAGTTGTCCTTAGGATAACAGCTTTTTGAATATTGTCCCTAACGGACATAGTTAGGTCTAGCTAGATTTTCGCTAAGCTGCTGCGGTATTATTCCTGTAGTTGAGATGATGAGGGGAAGGACTTCTAATTCATCCTGAAGCCACATTTGTCTCACTTCTTCAGCAAGCGATTGGTATTTTGTCTTTTTGTCCATTATATATTGCTAAATATTATGCGAGTTGGGAACCCCAACGTCTAACAGACAAGTCCGTTTCTCCTTTTTATAAAGAATTATAATATGTGGCCGATTATGGGGGACGGACCGATCTGTTAGGACGGATCTATCCCAATATAGTTGAATTTTGTCATTTTCCAGCACGGGACTAGGGGAGTATTTCCAGTACGGGTTGTCATCCTTCAATAGATCATATTTTCGGCCCAGTGTTAGATGGATTATTTTGGCGATATCGTTATGACGCTGAGTGTATTCTGATGAAGCAAGAACCTGGCACGAACCCGTGATGTGTTGGATCGTTTCAGGTTTCTGATAGCATCGTCTGCATAGGTCATCTTCGACATTTGTTTTGGCTATGTATTTTAGGTAATTCTTTGTCGGAATTACTTGATCCTGTAGTGCTTTCATAAAACCCTCAGTTTCTGCAAACAGTTCCCCGCGGCGCAACCAATTGGTCGATGCTGCAATATCAACGCAAGGACCTCTAAGCTCGTGGGCAAACCTTCCGTGTAGTGGTTTTTAGGCCCACTGGTTAAGTTTGGCCTTAAGGTATTCGGCATCAGCAACCAAGGGCTCACCTTCTTTAGAATGAAGAAGATCCAGTGGAGTATAGCCATTATCCGCTAATGTAATTGTTTGGTGTAAGGGAGACGACTCTTTGCTGAGAAAGTAATTTTGCAAGTTTTTTATTAGCTTGGAATAAAGCCGCCTTAGGTCAACGAGACCTCTTCCCCCTTCAGTTCTTGGCAAACTCATTCAGTAGCGGATTTAGGATAATGGAACCGATATTTTGTTAATAATACACGGGTAGTTCTCTCAATATTCCCGATATCGGTGTCTGACCATTTTACAATGCCGAAGGTGTAAGTTATTGTTGGCATTGCGAAAGTGTCGATTGCCTTGAAGATGTTTTTGCTCTTAAGACCCGTTCCGAGAATTTCTTTGAGCCTACGGTAGTATTCTTTACACATCCGAGATTTAATTTCCTTGTGGTCGATTCGAAGAGTTTTGAGTACACCGAGATATTTGTAATTGTCATCTTTAGCCATCGCATCAATTATACCACCACCCTGAAGGTCGTAGCCTTCTGACTTTTTGACCTTTCCCTTATCAACACTTAAAGATCGACACTTTTCCAGGCCAAAAGACATTTTAATGTCATTCGGGAACTGCTCGGTACTTTGCAGTAAGCCCCTAAATTCACGAGCATTAGCAGCGTACAACTTTATGTCGTCCATGTACAAAAGATGGTTAAGTTTGAAGTCTATCCCAGTACCATCCTTAATGAGAAACCCGTAACCTGTATTGTTTAATATTGCAGATAACAGATTCAGAGCAAGACAAAACCAGAGGGGACTTAAACTGTCACCCTGACAAATTCCTCGACGTATGTGAATGTAGTTCGTTTTGATGGTATAACCCTTTAAATTAAGAGAAAGTTCAGTACGCCAATACGGCATAATATGTTTAAGCAATGCTACTACCTTAGGATGGATCTTATACATATTAAGGACCTTTATCAACCAGCAGTGCGGCATGGAGTCAAAAGCCTTGCGATAGTCAATATACGCCATGTGGATATTTCTAGATTTGTGGTATGCTTGCTCTGTGACCACAGAATCTATTATAAGTTGTTCTTTACAGCCTTGCGACTTCTTTATACACCCCTTTTGCTCAATAGCTAGTATCGACTGTAGGTCTAAGTGCTCATAAATTTTCGCTGTCAAACATGATGTCAGGGTTGTATAAAGTATACAGAGGCAGGTAATAGGTCGGTATTTTGTGGGGTTACCAATATCATCATCCTTTGGCAGCAGATATGTAATACCGGTGGAAAGATATGGAGGGAATGCCTCAGAACTTTGGAGGAAAGAATTGAAGCACTTTGATAGAGGGTCGTGTAAGCTAGTGAATTTCTTGATCCAGTAATTATGAATACCATCGGGACCGGCAGCCTTCCAGTTATGCATTTTGTTCACTGATTTTGTGACATCATCTACTGTAAAGCTCACAGATTCCATTGGCATGGTGTTAGCCAGAAGCTCGTCTTCAAGATTAATCCAGCTAACATATTTGCGGTGTCTCACACTTTCAGACCAGATTCCTCTCCATAAGTTTTCTATATGCTTTAGGCAAGGAGGTTGAGTGTTACTCAAGTTATTATTGGGATTCGATCGGAGTCGCCTATAAAATTTATTTTCACTGCGATCAAAGATAGCGTTGTCTGTTTTTCTTTTTTGTGATGCACGTTATCTCCTAAGCCGATTAGACTTGACAGCTAACTTCTGTTTTAATGTGTCCAATATCTCCTCAGGAATTTTATTTGGTGGATCGTATTTGGTGTGTATCAGTTGTTCTAGTTGTAGTTTTTCATACACTGCCATTATTTTCTTTGTCCTTATGCTTAAGACATACTGGGTCATTCTTCCAATTTCACAACGCAGTTTATCTATTTGACGGGATAGTCTGTGTTCCCAAGCTGGAATTTTATTCGTTTTAGGTGATGTGTGTTGTTTTTCTACTTTACCCCCAGTGGATCGCACAACTGCAACAGCAATTACGTATATTGTGGTCTGAATGGTTTCAAAACTTTTATCACATTCAGCAAGGTATTGCGGCAATAATGTAGAACTAACTACTTGAACGGCCGCTGCTAACTTCCGGGAGGTGCTTTGGCGTGGAATTATTACGTCAGGGGATCAGTCCCTGAAAATTCGATAAGCGCTCTATTAAATTCGTGTTGCAGAGCTTCAGGCGCCGGATTTTTAGCCTCTTTTCGCCCATTTGGTTAGTATTTGGGGCATTTATTTCTAGTCGTAATGCAGTCGGTGTGGTACCGCAAGAAGTTTTTCTAAGGGAAAACTATTCTCCAGGATTTGAGTCCCTCCCTCTTCATATGATATATTTTCTATAATAATAATAATAATAATAATTTATTTTATTTTCTCACCACAATACAGAATTATTGTACATAATATTATAGTATAGCCTCAATAATATACTGTGGGAGACTGGTGCCTAAGCTAGGCTTTACGTCTGTATTTCAGGACGCCAGGTCTCCGCCCTATGGTTCTAATTACAATACTTTTATTATGCACTCGTACATGTACCATATTTATAATTTACATAATATCTCCTTTCATTTACTTAGGATTCTACATATATTAACTAGTATTAGTGTGTGTGTGTGTGTGTGTGGGGTGGGGGGTGTGTGTGGGTGTGTGGGTGTGTGTGTGTGTGTGTGCATGCTTTTGTTTGTTAGTTTGTGACTGGGTTAGTAATTAACTTTTATTAGATTAGTAATTAGATAGAATTAGTAAGTAGTTGTTCAGTGTCATAATAATTTAGTTCTTGGAGCCAGATAGTTATTTTCTTTTTGCATATAGTTTTGTTAACGTTAAATATAGGGATAATTTTTTTACTTTATTTTATAAGAAACCTCCAAGGTGACAAAAGAAACGTTTAGGTAATTTGGTGGATAGAGTTATATGATAGCGGTCCACGGGGTTAAAACGCCTTTTATCTCGGGAGAGTGAGGGGTTGTATTTTAATAAAGCATGCTGTTTTAGTAAGGTACTTTGTATAAACAGTTGCCGCACAGTTAAAATTTTCAACTCTTTATATAGGAGCTCTGTAGGATAGCGATACGGCAGTGAAAAAGAGACCTTTAAGATGGCTCTCTGCGTTCTCTCCAATTGAAGCATTTTAGTTTTTGGAGCACCGCCCCAGGAGGTGATGCCATATGTTAACAGAGATTGGGCCAAGGCGAAGTAGACGGATTTCTTTAGTTTCTCGTCAGCCACATCTCTCAGAGTTTTAAAGACATATATAAGTTTACGCAACCTGCTATTAAGGGTATTAATGTGTTCATGAAAACGTAGAGTGCTATCAATTATTACTCCTAGATATTTTACTTTTTCAGCTTGACATAGTTTGATGCAGGTATCCGCGTTATTAAGTGAGTTGGAACATGAGTGACTTACGATAGAGTATGGTGGTGATAATGTTGTTAATGTGTTATTTTTTAATCTAAATGCAACATAACATGTTTTATCTATGTTGAGTATCAGCACATTACTTCGTAGCCAGTTAGAGACTGTGTTGTAGCCCAGCTGGGCGTACGTATAGACATCTTGCCATGAACCTGCGTTAAATAGGAGGACGGTATCATCTGCATAACTTATATTACCGAGTTGAAGTTCTCTAGCTACTTCGGTTTTTAATTGTTCTAGTCTTAAAAGTGAAATTTTCTTTGTATTCAGAATTACTCGGTTTTGGTCAGCTATCCTTTATTCACTCACTTTTTATGTTAACTCAGGATATCTTTCGATAAAACGATTCCGCATCTCTGACCTGTAGCCTACTAGGTGAGTATCTAGTTTCGTGGAGAGGTAGTAACAACGCATGACGTGCTCGTTTATGTCTACTGTCCAAGTCATGCGCTGTCTGGGAAGACCGGCCTTAGTGGTCATGGATAAATTATTCCGCGAAACACTTGGGACCGGAGGAGATTGGGATGTGGATAGGGAAGGGGGATTGGAGGAAATGTTTTCTACATCAGTTGTTAGTTGGGTAGATATGTGTTTTCTGTTGCTTCTTCTCATATTGTTCCCACGATTTGCTAGGGACTATACTGTCAACCGCGGAAGAGCCCTGCGTTCACCGCGGTAAGGGTAAATGAAACTGGAGGGCCCCTGTTCTCCAGAGTTCGCATGCTATCGACTATGCTTCCCCATAGCCGTGCAGCCCTCGGCACATGCTGTTCCACCTTGGCTTGGTTTGGGAGTTGGTATCCAAATAAGCAAGTACCCATTGCCCCGTTAGCCATGTCACAGTTATACATAGACATGTTGCCCGTCTCATACGTGGCTAGATGGTCGGCTCGGATGTGGTTTCGGACTTTTAGAGACTTATTATTATTATTTATTATTATTATTATTATTAAATATCTAACACACAACTTTAAAATAACCATCATTATTAATAAACATGAATAACTTAACTAACACAATTTTAAATGTATTTTACACTTTATTTCGACTTTAATTTTCTTATATAAATCTATTATTATTTCACTATATTTAGCACAAAAATTCAGACCATTTTTAACACAAACTGTTCTTTTTAGCACTCACAGTAAAACTGAAGCATTTATTACTTAAATCTACATATATTACTGAAATTTAACTAATTAATAAAGTTTATTTCTTATTTTTATTTTTACACGATTTGGACTTGGATTTGTTTAGATCATGCTCAACATGAACAACCAATTTCTACACGACCCTTATCACATCGGTAGGAGGCTAGTGCTTTCCTTGTCTAAATTACATCTATCTCTGTTCATTATGTAACATTATATGTTTACATCTCATCTCATCTCTTACAATCTTATCTCTTATCACATGAGTCAAATATATTTTCATCTAAAATAATTTAATATAAATTCGTATTGCACAGCTGATTACTGTGTAACACATGAGTCTAAATTAAACTAAAAACAAACTTTATGTAATTAACTCTCGACCGGGGAATCGAACCCCGAACTTTCGTGCAACATTATATTGAATCTATTTACTTTTAACATAGATTATCTCTTCATTCGAAGTGCCTTAACCAATTTAATAGCAATGTCTTCAAATGTAAAAAAAATTTTTTTTCTAAGGAATAAAAATGTTAAACTAGTTTTCAAGCGCGTCGCCAACAGGTAGTGTAATTTATGATAGGCTCTGATAAATATTTATTTGAATTTAATTAGTTGTTTGATGTTTTATTAGTTATATCATACATGTAAGAAAATAAAAATTTGTAATGGATTTCATCACTTTTTCTTTAATCCGAAAAATGATGCGATCAGCCCATGGATTCCGTCCCGCTCCGCGCAACGCGTAGTGGTGCAGCCAACCCGCAATTACACTCCCCGACTAGAGGACGTCAGGAAAGGAAATGTCATACAAATCTTGTACCTATCTTGTGAAAGATTCGGTATTTAATTCGGTATATAAGAAAGCGCAGTATTTTAACAGTGGTAGAGCCACGCGGCAACTTTTGCTGTCGCACGGATGGGCCGGCTCGAACCGGGGTGGTACCACGACCTCACAGAATACCATCGTGAAGTAGAGGTTTACCTTTGTGTTTCGCTTGGTGAGTGCAGGTGGCCGGAGGCCCTTTTTACTGGAAATGAGGCATTCCATCTTAGTCCTCACGGGTGGCAACGCATATGCATTTTGATTCGCAAACGAGGATAAATGTAGATGTCTATGGGCCGCAGCAACCACTTACCATCAGGTGGACTGTGTGGTCGTTTGTCACCCTTATCTTATAAAAAAAAAAAAAAAAAAAGCGCGTCAATATAATGTAGTACGTCAAACCACTATGTGAACCATGTTAAATTAACTTACTTCTTTTATACGATTTCGTATATTCCAGTACAAATAACAAATTTTTGATAAAGCTTCATCGATTATATTTGTAAAGATTGTTTGAAAGTTATCGACAAACTCCTTTGAAAATGAAACTGCCTTTTTAATTCCGTCATTTCTGTAAGTAAATACAACAAAAACACTTAAAATAATTTGGTTAACTCATCATTTGTGTTATTGTTAACACATTACTAGAAATACTCGTGTGATAACCAAGTTCGATACAAATAGAAATTCATCATCATTATCATTACAGCCTATCAAAACCTTCTGTTGAACATAGACCTCCCCAAAGATTACCACGTAAGGAGGATACTTGCCATAGTTACCCCGCGTGGCAGGCGAGTGGGCAAGCGGAGTTTTTTTTAATTTTCTAGTTGTTATGAGGAAGATTCTGCTGCCCATTTCCTGGTTTGTTTCCCTCAGTCACCTCTTACGACACCCATGGGATGATACGGGTAGTGGATCTTTTACAAAATTACTACACATTATCTCCATACACTGCATTCGTGTTAAATGAAGTCGCAACATAATACTTTTTTTTAAAACTGTTTTTTTTTCTTTTCAAGATACATACTTGAATTTGCTTTTTACTAGATTTGAATAAAGAGCTATGGCGCTATTTTGATCTTAAATTCATTAGTAGCTTTTCAACTTTTAATATGTTATAACTATACCAGTTTGCTACCACTTGCAGATCCTTTTCTAACATTAGGCAATCGCCAATATTACATATTGCTTAATAAATCTTGAATTCATTGGCGCAGAAGAAGTGCATAGCATATTTTTTTATTAAGTTGTTTAAACAAATAAAAAATTAAGAGCCTAAATTGGACTGGTCCTTCAAAATCTGATTAGTGAATACGATTTGAAAGATGAGGATTTAATCCACCGTACTAAATCTCCGCAAATGTCATATACTGTCGAATTCAAACAAAGAAACTCATGATCGACATGATCAAATGCTTTCGAGAAATCAGACTAAATGGCATCGACTTACTTTGTTTTGCCTTTCCTGACTCACAATTAGGTTCCTAATTTCAGTGTAGTGTAACACGCCTTTAAGAGAATACATTGCCATATTTCTTCCCATGGGAGTCGTAATAGGAGATTATGGATTTGCCAAAAAAAAATGTGTCATAATTTACTTCAGTCGTTAAATACTCAGCCCGGTGACGGCTAATATTTTCAAAGGTACAAGTTGACTGATTAAGACAAATTCATAACCATAGAGTTATATGAACTACGTAATAGAGAAGCTTTTCAAAACAAAAATTGTGCGCTATTCTGCTATCTCCCGCGTATGCGCGAACTCTTTAATTTAATATCAAATAAGATATTAATATAAAATAAATATAAGAATTTAATATAAAATACTCTTATTTTAATCTAAACAAACATATTTCTAAATAAAATGTAGTAATAATTATCTTATGGAATTCACAAATCTTCAATTTACGCAATATTTAGTTTAGTGTACGGATTGCAGTACAGTTCAGTTGAACATGGTCAATTTTCGGAATGCAAAATCTAGTGCGTAGTACATATATATCGATGTTCATACCAATTTATGTAGTATGTGCACATTAAAACAGTATATAATAGTATCAGTATAAATCAGTAGTCAGAAGAACAAAACTGTCAGTCGTAGGACTCCACGTCAGAAGTGAAAACTTCTTAGCTTCAAAAATTTTTATACATTATTTTTGGGTAAAAAATAGTCCCTAAATATTTCTGAACAAGAAATATTTTAGGAACTTTTTTTTATTAGAAATTATTTTTATTAACATATTAATATACTCGTAGTAATAAAATTTTAATTTATTGCGCTGATTTACATGAAAAATAATGATTATTATATATATATATATATGTATCTGAGCGTGACTGTCACGCGAGTTCAGTGCTTGTTCCCCATTCCAAAAGTGTCCAATGTGCTTAAATATGTTTTCACTTCACTTCGATAAAATAAAACTCACCCATCGGTTAATATCCTTGATTGATCCATTGTAACAAGTCTAAAGAATACAAAAAAAAAACAAGTTTTTATCTCGAGTAATAAAATCTGTCCATCTATTGTCTCCGAGTGCTTCACGCAGAATGACTATATTAAGTGAAATCAAATCATGTTATCTCCTTATTCAAGGATGTTTTTTATGCTTAAGAGGGCGGCAGAGAGGCCAGAATCATTTTTAATTCTAATTTATTTGCATAGTTAATGATATCGTTAGGATTTTAATAATGATTACACAGGTTCCTAACCGAATTTTTTTTCATTATTATTTACCTAAAAAAATGTAAAAAATTGCATTTTGCGTATTTTTCATCTTATTGGATACATTTTTTTACTCCAGACAACATTGCAATTTGACGGCTTCGTAGCGCAGAAGCTTAGCATTGAGTTACAGTACTGAGAGCCGTACCCCGTGTAGTGGTGGTGTAAGAATATCCACATGTTCATCTTAAATCCAATTATTTGTCTCTTTTACCTTATCGTGTTGTGTTGAGGTCCTCCAACAATTCATCCATTCATTGAACTAGCCTTCATATTTCAGATGATATTAAGATGACTGTGGTCGACGATTTAAATCCATCAAGAATATTCGCGAACGAATGGGATTTGTGGGAAATGTGCCTTTCATGCTGCAGCTATATTGTGGCTTTTTTATAGGATCGGGTGACAAACGAGCATACAGTCCACCTGATGGTAAGTGGTTGCTGTGGCCCATAGACATCTACATCTATCCTCGTTTGCGAATCAAAATGCAGATGCGTTGTCACCCGTGAGAACTAAGATGGAATGCCTCTTTTCCAGTAAAAAGAGTCTCCAGTTCTCTACACTCACCATACCAAACACAGCAGTGTTAAACTGCTATTTTACGCTGGTATTCTGTGAGAGCGTGGTTCTTCCCCGGTCGAGCCGACCCATTCGTGCTACAAATATACTACTAATACAACTGCAGTATGGCTCTACCACGTATAAATGGCTGTAGCACGAATGGATCGGCTTAACTGGGGAGAACCATACGTTCATAAAATACCAGCTTAAAATAGCGGCTTAATGTTGTTATATTTTGTATGCTTAGAGTAGAGAACCGGAGAGCATTTTTTCTAGAGACGGAACATTCAATCTTAGTCCTCAGCGGTAACAACGCTACTGAATTTTGATACTGTAGTGTTTGCATATATATATAGTATACAGTAGATATTGTTATTTGTTTTATTTACTTATAATTTACCGTGCACAAATACACAAACATACATTTATATATAATTCACTGTCTCGAGCGCACTGCATCAGTTTCACGAGAGCCTCGGGCGAGAGTGGACATGTTTAGTTAAGTGCGTGCCGAGCCTGTGTTACACTACACTGATTAGAGAAGATAGCAGACAGTACAAGTGGCGACGAGAAAAAAGGTAAGTACCTGTTTAGTATAAAGATATCAACAAAAATAGGTTAGCAATGTGCAACTATTAGCATTGCAATTGCAAATTGTAAACTAAATCCTAGAGTACCCGCGGAAAAAACTTTGGATTATGAATTATGATTTATTGTTTTAACCCTGTGCTGATCATTTTAATGATTTATATAAATTATGTGCCTCTGATGGTGCAATAAGCACTGCTGATGATGCAGTGCTTATTGCACCACCAGAGGCAGAACTGCAGGCATTAGTCACGTATATGAAAGAGGAATGTGAAATTAAAGGTCTCCGTTTGAATGCTAATAAAACTAAGGTTCTGGTATTTGAAAGGGACGAAGAGAGAACGAAGTGTGAAATATGGGTAAATCAGGAATGTCTAGAACAGGTAAATGAAATTGTATACTTGGGGAGTGCTTTTAGCCGGGATGGAAGATGTGATTTAGATGTGGACAGGCGTGTTGCTGCCGGGAACAAAGTCAATGGTGCCCTGACTGCGTTAGTCAAAAGGCAAGGCGTAGTGAAGAGTGCACGCCTTGCAATACATAACGCAGTGTTGGTACAGACTTTGTTATATGGCAGCGAAACCTGGGTATGCCAGAAGAAGCATAAAAGCAAGTTGAATGCAGTGGAGATGCGATCTCTTCGTAAAATGTGCGGCGTTACCATGGCCGACCGAAAGCGAAACGAAGAGATTCGCGATATGGCAGGTTTGAAAGATGACCTTATCACAAAACTTGATAAGGGCGTGCTTCGATGGTTTGGGCACGTTGAGCGAATGAGTGAAGACCGAATGGTGAAGAAAATATATAGCGCGAAAGTAAATATTAAAAGGAGTCGAGGTAGACCGAGACTAACATTCGAAGACCATGTGAGCAAATTGCTCGAAGAGGGGAGGGTCAAGAGTACTCGGATACCTAGACGTGCATGTATGAAGAAGATAATGAATCTGAAAGAAGCGAAAGAGGTATGTAAGGATCGTGACACTTGCCGATCTGTTCTCTCTGGCTACCCCGTCAGGGATTGTGCGTGAAGATAAATATATAAATTATATGTTCGCATATGACTACGCTAATGGTGTACAAAATTTATGTTCTTTATGTAGCAATGATAAAATAATGATTTATTTTAACATATGTCTATTAGCACAACTTTTATTTAAAAAGATTTTTGATGGAAAAATGGTAGATGTAACTAATCACTCCTCTCGATTCGAACCGAATTAGCTAAATTTTAGTGGCATTTTATATGTAGGTGTGATATTTATCGCCTTTAATGAAAATACAAATTTACCGCTTTCATGGCATATATAATTCTTACAAAAAATCGTGGACACCTCACGACTTATGTAAATTGCATAGTAGGTAACTAGTAATACTGTAAATGCGCATTATAGGTATTGAATTTATCCAAAGCCTAATGGCACAGCAATGGAATTAGTCGGTATAACAAATAAACCGAAAGAGAAGGGCGAGTGTTATGATACATATTATTATCATGACATTGAGCTTGGGTAGCAAGATACCAACCATTAAATTGGTGTTGGGTACTAAGATACCATCATTAAATTGAGTTTGGGTACTAAGATACCATCATCAAATTGAGTTTGGGTACTAAGATACCATCATTAAATTGGAGTTTGGGTACTAAGGTACCACCATTAAATTGGAGTTTGGGTACTAAGGTCCCACCATTAAATTGGAGTTTGGGTACTAAGATACTACCATTAAGTTGGACTTTGGGTATTAAAATACCATCATTAAATTGGAAATAAAAATATAAGAAACTGTTTCAGTTTGCCCCTAAAATAATAATAATGACAAGTATGATACCGTTATCAGCTTTAGTAAAATTGGATCTCGAATGTGATAGCACATCTATGGCTATTAGGTGTGAAAAATGGAAAAGGTCTCTACTAATCTATCTGGACGCAGCTAAAATTACATCAGCCAGCACACAAGAAACGAGCTACGCTATTGCATATTGGTGGCTCTGGGGTACAAGAAATATATAATATAGCAATCGATATGCTGATTGACTCTGGATATAAACTGAACCTTATATCTGACAAAACGTGGGAAGAGTTAAAAAGCAAAAAAGTATATGCTTTTAATCAAATTAAAAGAACAGACTGGCTGAGGCAAGAAGGGGAGTGCCTTGAAACTGAGGAGATACGACAAAGGGGTTCTTTTTAGCGGTAAACGCGCAAACTTGTGTCTTCTGAGGATTAAACTGGACTAGATTTAGTCGCTAGTCTAGAGATTTTGTTCAGCAAAGACTCGACTTCAGACACAAGTTTGTTCCGGTACTCGGCGACGTTTTCCCGAGAAATATTGGCACAGCCGGTATATAGAGCATCACCAGTGCTGTCATCCGCATAGCAAGGAATGTTACCAGTTAGCAACATATCATTGATATGCAGAAGAAACAGCGTTGGTGATAGCACACAGCCTTGTGGAACACCAGCGTTACTAGGCTTGTAGTCGGAGCATGCACCGTCTACAACGACCTTGATGCTCCGATCTGCAAGGAAGCTGGTGATCCAATCGCACAATTTCTCGGGAAGCCCATAGGAAGGGAGCTTCAAAAGAAGCGCTTTGTGCCAAACCCGATCGAAGGCCTTCGCAATGTCCAAACTAACGGCCAACGCCTCCCCCTTGGACTCTACTGCCTCTGCCCATCTATGGGTCAGGTAGACCAGAAGATCACCAGGTGACCGACCCCGAAGAAAACCGTATTGGCGGTGACTAATCAGCTGGTGATCCTCAAGGTACCGCATGAGCTGGCAGTTAATAATTGATTCCATTATTTTGGAGAACAAGGAGGTGATCGCGATAGGCCTATAGAATAGAATAGAATAGAATATTTTTTTTATTAAATATAGACCACATGTGTAATTCTTATTGAAAGTCATCTTTTACTTTACCACTGGTTCCAAAAAAAAACCTCTGTCCTGGGAAGAACCAGCAAGAAACCCAGCGGGACTTTTTTTTTAAAGCAAATTTTACAATAATGGTTGTACAAACTATATAAGTACAAAATTTATTTAAGAAAAAGCTTGGAAGCGATCACCTCATTCCCAGGGGTTATTATTACCATGTATTCATTTATACTATATATACAGTTTCAACTTAAAAAACCATTTAAACTTGCTAATAGAGAGAGCCTGTACACTTTCCGAGACCTTGTTGTAATAGCGTATACATTGCCCCAAGAATTAATTACTGACTCTGTGGAGTCGAGAAACTGGTATTACTAGCTTGTGTTTGTTCCTAGTGTTTACAGAATGCACATCACTTTTTTTTTACTAAAACTACCTTTGTTTTTGTGAACATACATTAAATTTTCGTAAATATACTGAGAGGCCAAAGTTAATATATTTATTTCTTTAAATTTATCTCTCGGTTTTAGGTTGTAAATAGCTCTAATGGCCCTCTTCTGTAAAACAAAAATAGTTTCTCAATCAGCCGCATTTCCCCATAGCAAAATCCCATAAGACATTATGCTATGGAAATAACTGAAATAAACTAATCTAGCTGTCTCGACACTAGTGAGACCTCTAATCTTTTTTACAGCATAGGCTGCAGAACTTAGTCTGCTTGCTAGTTTGGATATATGGGGGCCCCACTGAAGCTTTGCGTCGAGAGTGATGCCAAGAAAAACAGTGGATTCAACAGGGCTCAGTTCTTCCCCATTCAAAAACACATTGGTACTCAGATTTTTAACATTCGTTGTTGTAAATTTAATACATTTAGTTTTATTTCCGTTTAAATGTAGATTATTAACATTAAACCAATGCACTAATTTTGATATAGCAGTATTCACTTCGTCACGTTTAAACGTTTAAGTTTAAAAATCAAGGAAGTTTCATCAGCAAATAATACTATATCATGATTATCCTCTACAAGAGAAGGCAAGTCATTAATATATACTAGAAATAGGAATTGGCCGAGAATCGAGCCCTGAGGGACACCCATTAGTACAGGTGAGCCGGAAGAACTTTTACCATTGATAATAACTTTCTGCATTCTATTACTTAAATATGAAATGGTACTCTGTGAGAGCGTGGTCCTTCCCCGGTCAAGCCGACCCATTCGTGCTACAACTATACTACTAATATAGCTGCAGCATGGCTCTACCACGTAAAAATTACATGGCTCTAGAGATATCCTCATACATTTCCTCCACCTCCTCATCGGGGTGTGCCGAAGTTAGTGCGTAATACCTGTATGACTTATAATTAATTATCTTATAATTCTGAGTATAAGGTACTCAACTCTCGTCGACACACTCTCAATCTTTACAACGCTGTTAACGAGAGACTTGTGGACGATAAATCCGACACTTCCTTGGGACAGATGCTCGCCCTCCCGGTGATAGAGCAAGTTGCCGGATTCGAGGATTACCGTGTCCTCCCTCTCTCTTCGGACCTCGGATAATCCTATAATATGCCAGCGTATCTTGTCTATCTCTTGTTCCAGCTCCACGATCTTCTCATCAGTCCTTAGGGTGCGTGCGTTGTATGTTGCCAAGTCGAGTCGTCTTAGGTGGCAACCGAACCTCCACCGGAGATTCTTAGCACTTAGTGTATTCCGAAGTTAACCCGCACTCTGTTCGACAAACCGGGCACCAAACCCGATGGTCGTTTAATGTATGGGCAGATTCATTTAAGGATCGCATACTAGGACCAGTGTTTTTGCCACAGCGTCTTAACGGACAGCTATACCTGAACTTCATAAATGAACAGTTGGTTAAAATTTTAGACGACCTATCGTTGGCTGAATATCGCCGCACATGCTTCCAGCTTGATGGTGCCCCTCCAAATGTCGTGAGGATCGCCCGTGAGCGCCTCAACGAGCTATTTGATGATCGCTGGATTGGCAGACTAGGACCACATGCTTGGTCACCTTGCTCACCAGATCTGACCCCGTTAGACTCTTTCTGTGGGGGTATGTCAAAGAAAGGGTTTATAAACGTGAGTGTGATAGTGCTGATGAAATGCGCCAAAGGATCGTGGATATTTTCGACAAACTATGTATGGACTGTGTTGAAGATCACACGATGATGCTCCGCCTGCATGAGGAGACGTAACACCGAGCCCAAATTTGCCTCGAAATGAATGGAGCACAATTTGAGCCGCATGTCATAAGACCACGGAGGATTTAGGGCGGTAAACTATTTCATACCTAATTTTTTTTGAAATAACTTAGTACTGAACTGATCTGAATAGGTACATAACTGAATACATCAGAATAATAAACACACCTACACGATGAATAAAAACGCATGACTCTAACCTTGGTTAAATTTCATTTAAGTATTTTTTTCATTAGCGGGGAATCGAACCAGTTATTTGGGTTATTAACCTGTGAATTTGAATTAAAGTGGCTATGCGGAGACAAGCACAATGGCAAAATAGTAGGTTAAGTAGATAAGTTAGGTATTTAGACAAGTGTTGTAAATTATTAGGTATTGTGTTATGGCCTGCTAAGTATTTTCATGATAGTTTTATGAAATTATCGTTTCATTTAGCTGTACTAACATGATAGAGAACGAATAAAGCTAAAAAAACGTTGTGAGAAGATATTTTTTTTTGCATCATGATCGATTTTATATTTCACCCTTCATCAAAGGTATAGTTGGTACTGTCGTCTGTCTCAGTTTTCGGGAGCGTTTCAAAAATACCCTGTATATTACATGCACAAAAATTTTCCATAGGTCAACAGTCCCTAAACTAAGATATCACCTGTATTTCAGTGACTAGTTTCTTTCCCTATTCTTAGTTCTTATTACTATAATTTGCGTATCGATATATATTATATTTTCAAATATTCCCTAAACCGTAAAACAGTCTGTAATTTTGCTGCTCACTTCAAACTTATTTAGTGATCTTATGTTATGACATCTATTAAGTTTGTTAAAAAGTCTAAAAAGGGGCTAAAAAGTCAAAATGTCTTCTAATTACAGCACTATTTCGTCTTGGAACAGTACATCGTTCCATTCTCTTATTACTTAGTTTTAGTTTAGAGACAGTGACACGATTATATCTCCTTTAACTTCGAAGAATACATTTTTTGCGGCCAGATAACACTTTCGCTCTGTCATATACAGACACTGTTAATTGGCGAAATGGTTGACGAAATATTATTTTTAAGATAGCTATTTTGTACGCGTTCAACCTCAATTAAATTGCTTTTAGCAGCATCACCCCAAGAAAAACTACTATAACACTCTCCCAATGCTTTGTATGTTTTAATAATTATCTTGCAATTGGTTACTATCCGTAAACTTTTAAATACAGGGTTATTTTACAAGCAGTAACTAAATTTTAAACTTGAGATCTAATATATAAATAATGATCTACTTCTTCATATCATTCTTCATTACCAGGGGTGCTAGTACCCTTGTTTTATGTCAGCAACTAACAATATCGGATGTAGACGCCACCTCATCAGAATGTGACGGAGATCCTGCTGAAGTTTAGGGCCGACAAGTAAGTTATCATTTAAAGATAATTGTTAATACCTTTGCAGGATGCATCATATACAATTGAAAGTTTTGTAGTTTCTTTCTCCTTGCGAATTATTGAATGATGAGGTAAGTACGTGGATTTTTTATGTATTTCATAATTATTTTTAATTATAATTTTAGTTTTGTTTAGTTTTGTATTAAATAATCGTTTACTTCTCTTAATTATTCGTCTAGTTTCGGATTCCTTAATAATTTCTGTGAGTAGGCGATAAAAGTCGAAGCAGAGTTTCTATGTTTTTTTCCTGTATGTTTTGTTGTAATCATTTTGAGTACTCGGAATCTAAACTCTAATACTACTAACTAATAAACCGATACGACTTAGGGACCTTCAAGAAAAGAGCGTACTCCTTTTTAAAAGGCCGGCAACGCATCTGCGATTCCCCTGGTATTGCAGTTGTTCATGGGCGGCGGTAGTCACTTACCATCAGGTGAGCCGCATGCTCGTTTGCCCCCTCTCCTATAAAAAAAAAAAATAATTTGCTAAAGTTATTTTATTAATTTTTTTAGATAGGAATAGGGGACTCAAAGTAAAGATCGTAGGCCACTAAAACGAGACAGAAATTGCAACTATACTTAGAATTAATAAAATGCAGATTGAGCAATGGCTTGAGCAATTAGAAGGAGAAAACGAGTTTAGCGGTTTTAATTATTCGGTAGAAGATGCTAATTATGTGGAAGGGAATGTACAGTAAAAGCTACTCGAAGAACTTGAGGAAGAGAATGACTAATCGAATGAGAGTGATTTTGACTCTAAAGAAGTAGACAGTCGTGGTAGCTCAGGTGCTTGCGCTCGCTGTAAATTTCACAGTACGCGAGCAAATCGGGTGGATCCCCGCCGGCACCAATGAAATTGTTAATTGCATTATTGCCCTGAAACCCTCTTAGAAGTGAGAGGAGGCCTACGCCTAGCAATGGACGTATCTTATAGGCTGTAACTTTACTAACTTTATTTTACTATATCAGTAGTCGCAAGACACGTCGATGGCCTATGGCAATATTTCACAGAATTTTGGAATTAGCTAATACTAATGCCATGTAGTCGCGTTATAAAAATATCCACTACTCGCGACAGAGGAAAACAAATCGCGATATGGGCAGCAGCGTATTCCTAATAACGACTAAAAATAAAAACTGTGGTTGCCAACCCGTTTGTCAAGTGTGGCAACTATGGCAAATATTCTTCATATGAGGCAATCTATGGGGGAGGCCTATGTTCAGCAGTAGACTTTCATAGGCTGTAACGGTAACGTTAATGACCACAATTGTAGTACACAATTGTACAAGTAATGATCACAATTGAGGATCTTTTTGTACATTGTATTCAATAACAGTTTAGTTATTCATTACGGTAAATCATATACATCCGATAATGGCCACCGAATTGGATCTTTAGTCTGACAATTTATGATGCTGCAAGAATAAGAAATAAATCACCAGGGCACGATGGCCTCAGTGTTGAATACCTTCACAATGCAGGGCAGCATCTCCCAAGGGTCCTAGCAATGTTGTATACTTTTTGTACTAGGCACTCCTATGTACCTGCTGAACTTATGAGAGCTATTGTTGTTCCTATAGTGAAAAACAAGACTGGGGATATATCTGACAAGGCTTATTATAGACCTATATCCTTGGCAACTGTATTGGCAAAGGTGATTGACGTGTAGTGTAGCCCCACGATACCATATATTAGTGTTAAGGTAGAATAAGTTAAAGCAGTATAATTAAAGTCTTGAACTGAGAAACACGTCTCCTTTTCATTCAACACCTTCTGTCATTACAGACGGTTTACTGCAGCGACGACTTAATAAATTATATACATCTAAACGATGCTTAATTTGGTTTTAGATCAGGCCTGTCGACAGACAGTGCCATAATGTCGCTGAAGCATGCTGTCAAATATTACCTACAGCCAGACACAAACGCCAGTGTATGCTCCATTTCTGGATCTCTTTAAGGCATTTGACCTGGTTAATTATGACATACTATGGACAAATCTGCGTGAAATATCCCTTCCAGCCGAAATTATCACCACTTTCAAATATTGGTACGGTCATCCAGTTACCCAGGTTAAATGGTCTGGCGCGCTATCCGACGAATATGTGTTGGAATGCGAGATGAGACAGGGGTATTGTTTTCGCCTGTGCTGTTCAGTCTCTACGGGCTCATTGGTGCACTCAGAGAAACAAGGGTAGTATGTTCTCTTGACGGTCATATGATCAACAATATAAATTATGCCGATGACATGGTGTTTCTGAGTGTACTTTGGTATAAGACAAATTAAATTTGTCTTATACCAAAGTTGTCCAGGTCCCACACTGCGAAGAGGGGACTTATCTTTTAGGCCCAAGATTTGTTCTTTCTAGCTTAAAAGAATGCGTTTATAAAGACAGACAGTTTAATCAAGGACTTGCCTTCCTCTAAGCCCGTGGCGGAGCTCCCAGGACCTACTGGGAGGAAGCTATGCCAGCATAATATGCCCAAGTAAATTGAAAAGGCAAACAAGATACCACTATTGTGTATGTACGAAAGCCAATTTGCCTGCAATGTTCTTCTCCACTTTGTTAAAACTGTAAACTTAATTTAGGGTCAACTTTGAGACCGTATTATATCTTAATGATCCATGGGATTTTGTTGTGTTTTTTTTTTGTTTTAGCACTATGGAAGAACGTTCAAAAGTTTAACATTAATCGTTTTATAGAACTTTGATTATTTGTTTTTTTTTTAAGTTTGGTATGTTTAAGCGTTAATATCTATATTATTCTTGTTTATTTTGAGAATACTTCTTCTTTTGTTTTTTATTGTACATAAACCTGTTAACCATAAAATAAAACTAAAGTTTTATTATTTCTAAAAGTTTTCACATATCATGCTGTATAAAGTGGCGTCTGACAGACTACACCTCAGTCGAATGTTAATGACAAAGTCACCTCAGTTGCAAAAGGTTAATTACGCTGGATATATACATTGTTATTATCATTGTATTGTTAATGATATTGTTTAATTATTTTGATAGGAAATATATTTGACATTTATTACATTTATTTCACGTTGTGATACATTAATTAGTAGATATTATATCTGTTGTAATAACTTATTAATTATCTGTTATGTCTATTCTTCTTTTTATTTTTTCATATTTGTACGCCAACTGTGGTCAAACATGTTCATCCAAAATTACAATTTTCAGACTAATAATAAACATAAACATATTATTATCTACAGATGTTTTTGCAAATAAATTTATCTTTATCTTTTATCTTTACCGATTAGGAAATCGGATACGTAATCTATACATCTCTACAAATAAATAAAATTCGAGTGTCCGTTTGTAATGTCAATATAACAGCTTTATACATTACTTATATACATTACTTATAACATTACTTATAACAAAAAACAATTTATAAAATTTTTGTTTGTCTGTTTGTTTCGATTAATCTCCGAAATAGCTGAACTGATTTTGGCGGGACTTTAACTGGCAGATAGCAGATGTTATAATGAGTAACCTAGGCTACTTTTATTTTAGAAAAACAACTAGGGTTCCGCGCAAAAAAATCAAAACCCATGAAATACAACCGTAATAATACCGTTATAACAAAAAACAATTTATAAAATTTTTGTTTGTCTGTTTGTTTCGATTAATCTCCGAAATGGCTGATATGATTTTGGCGGGACTTTCACTGGCAGATAGCAGATGTTATAAGGTGGTATCTACTGGTGGTACACAAATTGTGGTATCCACACAATTTGTCGACATGTGGTTGCGTGCTCGAGAGCTGCGAGTGCTGCTTCGGCCAGCTCCTTGTCGGCTGCCTGGAAGCACGTAGCGTTGTCACTCCATATTTCTTCTATTGTTTTCTCTTCGTTCGATGTCCACCCGCTGAGTACGAATCCCGCTTGTTTGTGGACGTGATCGACTGCTTTTACCGTTTGCTGAGCGTCCGTGACAGAGTGGAAGCTCTGCAAGTAGTCGTCCATATAGTGATTTCTTTTTATGGCGACCGCAGCTTCTGGGTATGCCTCTGCATGTTCTTCAGCATTTTTATTTTTGATGTATAATGCTGTGCATGGTGATGATGTCGCTCCAAAGATGATTGATAGGTTACTACCTAGGCTACTTTTATTTTAGAAAAACAACTAGGGTTCCGCGCAAAAAAATCAAAACCCATGAAATGCAACCGTAATAAATTCCACGACAAAATCGCGCGGACGAAGTCGCGGGGACAGCTTGCGAGACTAATATAAAAGACTAATTGAATTTTGTAATAAATATCACATTATAACAAACGAACAGAACAGGCTTTCAAAAAGATAAATCTACAACTTTGGCGATTTTTTCACTCATAAAAGTAGTACTATCAAATATCAATAATAATAATTTTATCACGGGACTATTTTTTGACCTATCTAAAGCCTGTGACCCAGTTTCACATGACCTATTGTTACAGATATTGGAAAATATTGGAATTAGAGGACCTACGCTTCAATTGATAACAAAAAATGAGCCGGGGTAAGAGGGG
Source organism: Parnassius mnemosyne (assembly GCA_963668995.1). Lineage (NCBI taxonomy): Eukaryota > Metazoa > Arthropoda > Insecta > Lepidoptera > Papilionidae > Parnassius > Parnassius mnemosyne. The sequence goes on from CAVLGL010000068.1 coordinate 23,765,455, forward strand.
AGAAATCATTGGGTGAAGGGCTTACGGGACAGAGGGGACGACTATTGAGGATGGCTTCGATTTGAGAGAATAGCGAGCTTAATTCCTCAAAGGTCATGTGCGTGTTTTCTAGTACTATGTACAGATGAAATTTGGCCGATTTAGCCCCAGCCTCCCACAGACCACCAAAATGAGGAGCGTATACCGGAGAAAAACGGAATTCTATGCCTTCACCAGCTGTAGACTCAATTATAGAATCGGAATTGGACTTGAAAAAGGAATTTATTTCTTTAAAAGCTGCAACAATATTTCTACCGTTGTCGCACCATATAGATTTAGGTTTGCATCTACGAGCAATAAATCTTTTAAGGGTAAATATGAATGACTCCATTGAAAGATCGCTTACGACTTCGAGATGAACACATTTGTATCTAAGGCAAATAAATATACATAAATAACATTTTGCTATTTTGCATCCGCGTCCCTTTCTGTCTGTGATAAAAAAAGGTCCAGCAAAATTGGTACCTACAGCACAGAACGGAAAATCTGGTTCGATACGATCTGAAGCTAAATTCCCCATAATATTGTTTAACGTTTTACCCTGAAAGCGACGACATACGATACACTCGCGTGATGTGCGTCGAGCTAAGTTTTTACCTCCTATTAGCCAGTAGTTGTCTCTTAGACTCTTAGAGGCGAGTAGATGTTGAGGGCTGGCATGTAGGAGGCGCTGATGTTATTGTCGAAACAGAAGTTAGTTAAATTATCATCTGACTTCAATAATATGGGATGTTTATTTCTCATATGGGTAGGCCGAGGCGCCGAGACGTCCTCCGACACATATTCGGTCCATTTGTGTCAATAAAGGGATCAAGAGACATGATAGTAAATTGTCTTGCCTAAAGCCTTGCCCTTATTTATTAGACCCAACTCGTTTGGGAAAGATTCCTTTTATAAAAGTTTTATGAGTGAATTGAGAGCGTTTTAAGCTCAGAAACTCTGAGGTTTCAAGTGTGTTTAATGTTTGGTTTTTACAATTTTGAATAAATCTCAAAACTCGAGCCACTATCCTGGTTAATATAACAATTTGGGAAATTTTTGAAGTCAATACTATTATTATTATGCACTCTGTATTTAGGTTAATTGATTGAGGCCAAGTAGATTTTGGTTCGGAAAGAAAAGGTGGTCCATGCCATCAGATAGTTAAGTTTTCTACCAGGTCAGGATCGACTCCGCGGGATACAATGTCCGCGGGTTTAAGATCGGTAGACGCATAATGCCACTGTGCAATGTCGGTCAACTCTTGTATGGCCGCAACTCGATTTGCAACAAAGGTTTTATGCGTAACCATTCAAGCATGACACTAGAGTCTGTCCAATACACGTGCCGATTAAGAGGAAATTGAAAGGCACGTGAAACTGTGGAAGTTGGTTGAGCTCCAAGTAAAGCGGCGCAAAGCTCAAGTCTAGGAATTGTGGTGGGTTTGACAGGGGCTGCTCGAGATTTTGCCCACGGCAGACTGACAAAAACGTTGCCATCTTTGTCAGACGTTTTTTTTTATAGAAGATGGGGCAAACGAGTATGCGGATCACCTGATGGTAAGTGACTACCGCCGCCCATGAACAAATGCGACACCAGGGGATTTGCAGATGCGTTGCCGGCCTTTTAGAAAGGTCTTTTTTTGAAGGTCTCTAAATCTTATCGGTCCAGAAAATCGCCGGTGGTAAACAATTCCACAGGGAAGTAAACTCAGAAGAAAAACTCATAGTAAAATGTACAGTCGTGGACCGCCAAGCATCCAGATGGTGAGGATGGTATCGTGAATTTTTACGTGATGTGCGTTCGTGAAATTTCGCGGCTGGAATTAATCCAAACAATTCCTCGGAGCACTCCCCGTGGTAAATTCGATAGAAAAGGCAAAGGGATGCAACATTCCTACACAGTGCCAGTGTATCGAGCCGATCAGAAAGAACTCGGTCGTCGCCGATTTGACGGCTACGTGGCACAGTGGCTTAGCAATGAGTTGCTGCGCTGGGGGCCGCGGGTTCGAATCCCGCACGGAACAAGTATTTGTATGGCCTACAAATAATTGTTCCGGGTTTGGATATTTGTCCTTGTGCAATTTGTGTTTGTAAACTGCCTCCACAATACAGGAGAAAATCCTAGTGTGGGGGTAACGTTTTTTTTTAAATTAAAATGGCAGCTTGACACTGCTGTATTTCGTACGGTGAGTGTAGAGAACTGGAGACCCATTTTACTGAAAATGAGGCATTCCATCTTAGTCCTCACGGGGGACGACGCATCTGCATTTTGATTCTTTATTGAGGATAGATGTAGATGTCTATGGGCCACAGCAACCACTTCCCATCAGGTGGACTGTGTGCTCGTTTGTCACCCTATCCTATAAAAAAAGTGTTAGATCAATTGAGAAGCATTGAAGAAGCCGAAGAAAGGCCACATAGCTGTCTTTGATCTAAATCTGTTATTATGACATTAACTAATTTTTTTGTTTAAAAAAAAAAACAAAAAACTAATGACTACTCTAAGAACCCAAATATGCTATGTGATTTCAATAACCGCATATAAATCGGTCGAGCCCCTTCGGAGAAAAATTCGCCAAAATGAGTAAAAAATGTTTATTGCAGCACTCCCTGGCAAGTTATTTTACAATAACACCTATCTAAAAACCATCACCGGTGAAATACAAACCCTTTATACCGCGTTTAGACTCTCGCCTCGCGCCTCGCCTCGTACCACGCCTCGCAGTTCGCGTGTTGTTGCGAGGTAACGAGTGTTTGTTTACACTCTCGCGATGCGTTCAGTTTGCGTTGAGCCAGCAACGATGGAAGACGTCGAAATAATAGCGGCATCAACTTGTCTTAATAAGTATTTATCGATGCTTGACCATTTTAAAAAGAAGGAAATTAAAAAAAATACGTCGTTGAGGAAGAATATGGTGTATGATATCTATTCATCGAAACAGAACCTTTTCAGTTTCATAATTTTATATAAATTGCTAATACCTTTATTAAAATTGTAATTTTAAAACAAAAGCGATTCCAATGTTATTACGGAAGGTCGCCGTAAACAAACTGAAACGAGAGCGCGAGTGTAAACACCACGCTCGCGTCCCTCGCGAGGCCCTTTGCCTCGTGCCCAAAAAACCGCCTCCGACGCGAGCGCCGCGAGTAGCGAGGCGAGCTGCGAGGCGAGCCACGAGCTAGCGTTTACACTCGCGCCTCGTGGCTCGCCTCGCGACTCACCTCGCCGCTCGCGCGTGTGTGTAAATGGGGGGTTACACAAAACCGTATTTGGGTCATTCTACGAACCTGAGAAATGTATGTTCGCGTAGTAAGTTCATGAATACGACTTCCTGATTCATTATTTGCTGTGATATAAAATGGGACATCACCATCTATATTTGACATTCATTATTTTGTAGATAAGTGATGATTTAATGAATAAAAACGTGTCGATAATACGTGGCGTGGTATTCTGTGAGAGCGTCGTCTTTCCCCGACCATTCGTGCTACAACTATTCTACTAATATAGCTGCAGCATGGTTCTACCACGTATAAAAGGTCCAACGAGGTTCAGAGTTTAGATTCTGTGCTTGGGCTTTGTAGACTTCGGACGTGTCGGTCGAGTTCATTCCCATCACTCCACTCTCTTAGCTCATGCGCAAAATTTAAAACTGTTTTTCGTTATACACCGCCTTACTTGGTGCTCTGTGATTGGTTACTGTCTTGGTGTTCTTACAGTGGTGCGCGAAGCACCCTATCCCTGGAGACAGCAGTCTCACTGTGTTCTTCTGAAGTGACTCGGATGCTTGTTGTGGTGCATAGTGTGCTTGTTCGTAACTCTCCTTCCTCGATTTCTGGTATCGGTAAACGTAAGTAGAGTGAAACACACTCGCCGCCTCAGAGGTGGCCATCGTTCTTAATTTTTGTGTTGCTTGTTGCATTAGGCAACAGCTAGGTACACCTAGATAGCCCAGCCTAGCCCTCCCGCGCCTTCCGTGCCAAAACCCAACGCCTGGGTGAAACCACCGGCACTTGTCGCCTCACGGCCAGTGCCCCCTCTCCAGGTCCCAAAACTGAAGCCCGTTCCACAAGGCTCGTCCTCCTTCGCCGCTGACATCTCCCTAGTCTGCGGCTTCATCAGCAAAATCAACGTTGCTGAGTTATCCTCCTTGGTCCGCAAACTCCGCGGAGCCACCTCACCTCAGGACACGCTCAACGCTACGACTGAGCACATAGGACTTATCGACGCAATCTGTTCTTTCCAGTGCGCCTTATCACCTCTTCTAAATATCAGAATGGCAGCATAAATTCTCAATAGAACTAAACCACGCTTTCTGACTGTCGCGTTCTTTAACGCGAACGGCCTCTGAGACCAAAACGACGAGATCCCGCTCTTCCTGCGAAACCACGATGTAGACGTAATGTTAGTGCAAGAGACTTTTTTGAAGCCTAGCCATTGCGATCCTAAGATTTCAAACTACACCTTAGTAAGCGATGATAGGTTGACTAAGCCGTACAGGTGGCACCTTGATCTACTACAAAATGTTCTTGCACTGCGTACCGATCGACGCCCCCTCGTTAACTAACATAGAATGATATATTTATTTATTTCATACATTACATTTATTAGTTACACATTATATTACGGTACAAATACAATCATAAGTTTATAGAAACTCTGTCGAGTACCGAATTAAAGAAGTATCTTTATGTAAAATCTCAGTTCATTCGCCACTCACTATAGTTTCGGCATACGTATAATTGAACCTGACATTGCAGAATTACTTATTCTAACCTCCAGTGTCATAATAGCTGGAGACCTCAACAGTAAGTATTCCTCCTGGAACTCGTTTACCAACAACCAAAATGGTAATGCATTATGCGATCTCTCGGAGCGACTAAACATCCATGTTATGGCGCATGAGACACCGACCCGCTACCAATTCGCTACAAGTCAACAACCGGACAATCTTGACGTAGCAATATTCAAAGATGTCCGTTGTTCGATAACGTTGATTGAAACTATTTTAGAACTCCACTCGGACAATAGACCAGGCCTATTGCAGCTGGGTCAGCCAGCAGGAGAGATCCTTCAGCCCAAAACATTGTGAACAGCGTAAGCTCAAGGTCAAATTCGAGTCTACAACCTCCTAGCACTTAGACAAAATCCTTGACAAGATAAACTCGCCTGAGGAGGCCAATGAGGCGATTAGCGCCCTATAGGCCCACCTCACCTCTACAGTTAAAGAATGCTCTCGTAAGGTTCGTGTGTAGAGCAATCGGCACATGAAGCTCCCAAGTAATATTTTACAGCTGATTAGAGCGAAGAACGCGGCCCTAAGACAATACGACCACTATCGTACTGTAAATAACAAATTTCGTCTGCGCTACCTCCAAAACGAAGTGACACAGCGCATTAAAGAGTTTAGAAACGATAAGTGGGATAATTTGCTGGAAGATATCGAGCCATCTCATAATACCTTTCGGCAGTTGATCCGAGCTCTGAAAGTAGAACAATCCTCTCATTAGACCAAGAAACCCCGATCTCGCCTTTGACGACTCTAAAAAGGCCGAATGCCTCGCGGAAAGTTTAAAGAGTCAATACACTTTACCCTACCCTCCACACACACACTACCCTCCAACGAACCTATAGATCCCGCTCACCTCCTAGAGGTAGAAGCGGGGATCGCACGATTTTGTTTTATAGGATAGGGTAATAAACGAGCATACAGTCCACCTGATTGTAAGTGGTTGATGTGACCCATAGACATCTACATTTATCCTCAATAAAGAATCAAAATGCATACCCGTTGTCACCCGTGAGGACTAAGATGGAATGCCTCTTTTCTAGTAAGAAGGGTCTCCGGTTCTCTACACTCACCATATGAAACACACCAGTATTGAGCTGCTATTTTACGCTGGTATTCTGTGAGAGCGTGGTCCTTCCCCGGTCGAGCCGATCCATTCGTGCTACAACTATATTACTAATATAGCTTCAGCATGGCTCTACCACGGTTAGGTAGATCTGTAATACCACCTACGGGCGACTCCTTAGATCCTGTGACGCTTGATGAAGTCACGGAAGTAATTAAAAGCCTTAAAAAGAAATCAGCACCCCGCCCCAATGGCATTAACAACAGTGTACTGAAATCTCGCCGCGCCGCTCGTTTGCCTCCTAGTAGGCATATTAAAACCGTGCAACTCAGCCTCTAGCTATAGACCTATCTGTCTCCTCAGCACACTGGGGAAAGGTTACGAGAGACTCATTTTGAATCTCTTCCGTAAATACGTTTTCACAAACAATCTTCTTCCAGACGAGTAGTTCGGCTTCAGACCCGAACACTCGTACATAAATCAGCTAAATCGCCTCACGGAGTAGATTATGAAAGGATTCAACCTCCCAAAAAGAAGTTCTTGGACCACTAACACTAGCGCACTCTTCGTCGATGTCGCAAAAGTGTTTAACAAAGTCTTGCACGTCGGATTACTTTACAAGCTGTATAAATTACGTGCTTGATAGGCTCAGCCACATCATCAGAACCTTTCTTGCCAACGACTACTTTCGCTGTTGAATAGAGGGTACTCGATCCTCGAAACGCCTCCTAAAGGCCGGGGTCCCTCACGGCTCAGTCCTCTCCTCACTCCTCTTCACACTCTTTATGAGTGACATCCCGAAACTACTACTCTCTTCACCGACGATACAGCATAATAAAAGTATACTCGCCCAGATGCTCCAAATAGCCGTCAACCGCTTAGGTAATTGATTTCGCTTATAGAAAATCGAAGTGAATTCACTTCCCTCAGGATTCACTTGGATTATCTATTCTTTTCTCAATAAGTGTAGCAATATTCTTTCAAAGGTTACCCGCTCTCAACCGTCAATTAAATCCAAAAAAATCTTGCTGCCTGGGGGTCGCGGGGCGCGTCTGGAGCTGGCGCTGGACGCGAGAGCATGCAGTCCGCCAGCCAAGCGCGAGGTGCTGCACGACCACCTAGCAGCCCCTCGCATCCATCATTCCCACCAGATGTCTTGGTATCGGAAGGATCTTTGGTATTGGAAGGGTTCTGCAAGTGGCATCCGCCGCTGGTGGAGTACGCCACATGCGTTGGATGACGGAAATGATTACAAAAGTATTGCGGACGTATTTTAGGGCGAAAAGAGGAGAAATTGGAGGTTTTGCAAGCCGGACTAGGATGCTTCGACTTTTTTGCTGAGCTGGAGCCGTCTATTATCGTCACCGAGCAAAACCTGGCAGACCGAATTCGGTACAACATGCGCTCAAAAATATTTGATGACGGTGAACTCAAACGGCTACGACGTGAAGCTATTCCCTCGTCGAATGAAAATACTACGACAGAAGATGCGGCTCTACGAATTGCAGAACAACCTGCACACGTAGAAGCCGCCGTAGATCTCCTTGTGGTTGACTCAGACGACCATGGAATAGTCGCCCAGGAATAAGAGCAAAGGAGGAGCATATTGGAAGAGGCGATTAGGGAAACGCGCAGTACGTCTCTCGAGAATCGACCGCGACTTCCCCGTATACCTCTAAGCAAGCGGAATCGGGCTGTCGTGAGGGCCCTTTACCCAATGCTGGTGACCTATTTGGAAACCAGCCGGGACCTTTGCGATACGGACTCAATTTTTTTTTGGTGCCGCACTGGCAGTATGCCGTATTATTGGCGCCAAGCTCTCCACGGCACGTCCAGTGCTACTACACAAAGTAGCGCCATCCCAGCCTGGAGAAAACGAATTGAGGACCGTATCGCAAAGGCAAGAGCCCTAATCGGCAGACTGACAAGCTTCAGGTCGGGTAATAATAGACCAAGAATTGTGCGCACCGTCAGGATGGCGTTTGCTGGGACAAATATAAGTTTGTCGCAGCCGAATATTACGCGAAAACTGACGGAGCGCATAGACGATCTGAAGCAGAGAATCGATGCTTGGGGAAAGCGGATTCAGCGATATACTGAGAGGTCAACACGGTTCTACCATAACCGTCTCTTCCAGAGTGATCAGAAGAGGTCTATTATATATATATATATATATATATATATATATATATATATATATATATATATATAATAGGAAGGAGATCTATAAATCATTGGAGCGACCACCGGCACGTGGAACGGGCCAAGCACCGAATCAGGCCGACACTGTCGCATTCTGGCGAGGCCGGTGGTCAGGGCCCGTGAACCACAGCAAGGGCCCTTGGATGGGAGTTGTGGTGAGTCAGTGTGCTAATTTTACGCCCATGAATACCATCATTATAACGCCGAACGACGTAGCTGAGGCGATCCGAAGAGCCCCGAACTGGAGAAGTCCGGGGCCCGACGAACTGCATCACTACTGGCTGAAGGGGTTCGTGGTGTATCACGCTGTGCTCGCCCGATAGTTTCAAGAGGCTCTCGATCAGAAGTCGCTCTCAAGCATCTTCACTACAGGGATCACTCATTTGGTTCCTAATGACCGGGATACCATAGACCCGAGCAAATACCGCTCCATCACGTGTCTACGCACGATATACAAGACACTAACATCCATTTTGAGCGCAAGAATCACTCATCACCTGAACTCATGTCTGATGTGATGTCGCGCGAATTAAGATAATGAACCCAACTTCAATAAAAAATATATTTATTTATTTCGACAGAGTTACAGTAAGAAGTTTATTACTACAATATTCGATTTTAAATGATTACAATTGTCTATTTATACTTAAGTTATATGCTACAAAACTATTTACTAAGCTTATTTACTGCATACGTTTGACCCAGATGGGATTGCTGATGATGTGCGAACGAATGAGATTTGGCAGGGGTGCTCAGCCTTAACTCCTCCCCCCTCAAGAGAGAAATTATCCGAAGGTGGCTCAAGCGACTTCGGAGAATTTCGACAACATAATTTAAATTTAATTAAAATGCTACATACTATACAGATTACTATAATGAGATATAAACTTATGGTCCATACACTGATTTCACTTGTTACTAAGAATTTTGTATTTATTTCGTTATCACTGAATTTAGCACTATTTATTAGTTCTTTTATATCACTGAAGTCCACGTTTCTTAAATCTAACTGTTTTGCTTCTTTCTTGATGTCATCCTCTCGTACGGTTGGCATCTCGATTGTGGGAAGCTGAAGTTTGATATTCGCAAAGTACCTCGGAGCGTTAATGAATGTGCCTCCAACCTGTGTTCTGCATTCTTGATTACGTATCATGATATATGTGCCTTGCAATTGGTATTTTTGTACATGTTCTGGACAGTGTTCAGTTATTATCAAGTCCTTAGTGGTATACAGTAACCAATAGTTCTTGAAGATCCTCTGGATTTTCAAATTCTCCAATCGTATATTATGTTGCTGGCAGCTACTGTGGTTGGTTTTCATCTGCATTATTTGCTCAATACATGTTTCAGCTGGATACTCTGCGAGACTTTCCTCTGGGCATAAGAACTTTTCATCGTCGATTTCTTCACAGGGACTCACCGCTGATCGGTATTTCAATCTTTTCACCAATAGGAAAGGATATGATGGGATTATGATATGGGTAACATCGGAATTAGATATTGGAATTGGTATTATTTTGTAGTATGTGTATATGTCTGGTTCAATTAATGGGATATCTAATACAAAAACTAAGTTATTCCTATTGACATACGATTTAACTACTATATTTCTTTCTAACTTAATTAAATTTTCCTTATTTGCTGGGTAAATCAATTTGGCATATTTTTCTATATTTATTAACATATTTAATAGTTCTGTTGAATTTATGATTGATTGATGTAAAGTATGTAATTTACTAAAAGCAATAGCTGTTTCTATTTCTTGTATTATATCTAAAATTGTTCGAAAATTGTTCGAAATTTGATATAAAGTATTTAATATTGTTACAACATTTTTTAGAGACCTTTCCTTATAAAGTATAGAAACTATTTCCTGATTTTGTAAACGATTGACATTCGAATTTATGTCTTCCGACGCATTAACAAGCTTGTTAAATGCTTGTTGTAGCAAAGTGACTCGGTGTTCGACCAAATGTTCTCTATTATTCACCTGACTTATTTGTGAGTCGAAGTGCCTAGCGTCTTCTTCGTCTAAGTTGCCTGAGATAACTTTAACTAAGGAACCTAAAGGACTAAATATGGCTCGTTTACTTATTTTAGATATAGGTAAAATCTGATGTATTTTATTATTTGTTAAATCTATGGATGTTTCTATTAGCTTAATTAACCCCCTAAATTCATCTCCAACTTCACTATTATTACTAATAATCTTACTTACGCAATTATATTGTTCAGTATTAATATCTATTTGTTCAACTACCAACTTTAAATCTAATGTTTTCAAAATAGTCCACGAGTTATTCCTGATCACTGCCATCCCAACTTTCAGAGGAGCTATCCCCGGATTGGTGTTCAGGTTCTGTAGATCTAGGCCGTTGGACAGTTTTGCCAATGCCAGAAGTACTAGCCACGACCTGTGGAGGACGTTTAATATTTTTTATAGCTACTCTAATTTGTCTCTTATTAAGTTTAACGGGTATTATATTATGATCCGGTTTCCCTATGACTTTGGCTTTTTCAAAACGTGGCTTATCTTTTGCTTTTCTTGTCCTAGTAGTTTTCATAAAAATATCGTCCCCTTCTTTAATTTCTGGTACTTCCTCACCTCCTCTTTTTTCTCTAACCTTAATCTTATCTGTCTGTAATTTCTCGGCTACATATTCATAAAGAACTTTAAGACGTTTTCTATGATCTTGTAAGAGCTTTTGCATCAAATTACGTTCCCTATCTATATCGAAGACGTTACCTGAATCGGTGGTACCGAAAACAATTTCAAATGGTGTAAAGGTTGTTGCGGAATGAATACTATTATTATAAGCCATTATCGCATATGTCATCACAGAGCAGGCATCAAGATCTGTCTTATCGTACTTAGCTAATCTATATATTTCGTTAATGGTGGAGTGGAATCTTTCAACTATTGCCATGGAACTAGGGTTATTTGGTGTTCCTATGTGGAGCTCTATTTTATAAAGATTTAAAAGTTCTTTTATTAATTCGTTATTAAATTCTGTACCCGAGTCGCTATTTATTTTCTGTGGTAAACCATACATACTAAAGTATTTAATTAAGGCTCTTACAACTTCAGGGGTACTGCGATTTGGGATGTTTATCGCTTGCCCTAACTTACTGAAAGCATCAACAATTGTCAAATAATATTTACTTTCTATGAATAGCAGATCTATGAAAACTTCTTGGAACGGTGTGCTTTGACTCTGTGTTAATTGAATATGAGGTTTTATAGGTTTCCTTTCATATTTCATCTTTTTGCATTGTTGGCAAGAATTTATTATAGCTGTTATTGTTTCTTTCATATTTTGCCACCAATAATGCCGTTTTAATTTATTAAATGTTTCTTGGATCCCCCTATGACAAGTTTTACCCTCGTGATATTTTATCACTATCTCTCGTTGGTCCTGCTCGGAATCGGTTAAGTTAATAATTCTTTCGGTACATTCAACAAGTTTGCAAGCTCCTTTCTTATATAATTGAATTAATACGTTTGAAAAATTTATCCTAAAAGCTGGGTCTTCGAAATAGATGAAATATTTGTTTTTAAAGTCTACATATTCTTTCAGAAAGTCTTTAACTAATGTTTCATTATTTATTGGCATATGAACTTCTAAAATACGCTGCTTTTTGTTAGACATGTCCTTGACCGAAAGTTTATCAGAGAACCACGAATAAACTAGTATTTGACGCGGTTTTGAGTCTATTGCTTCGTTTAAAATCGGAATGCCTTCGTGTTCCCTATTAGATACAGAGTTCGCTGTAACACCATCGTCTGAGATTTCCATCAATTCATGTTGTTTTTCACTTTCCGTATCTGAGATTGACACAACTGGTCCCGTCGAGGCTAATATGTGAAAATTATCAATTCCAGTCAATTCCGAATTATTATACTGATTTGATTCAATACATTGTTGCGAATTGCAAGGTTGATTTATTTCGCTATTGGTATAGTTTATTCTCATTGAGTTAGCAGTTCGCATTGTTACATCGATGTTCGAACTCGACGCCACAGGTGGCGATTGATATTGCGTTAAACGCTGAGTATGCGCAGGGGCATTGTCCGCGAAATACTGACTACGCTGTATCGGGCCCGGCGCCGGCGGTACTGGTGACCTAGTCGAGTCTAGTAGGTCGATTGTTGTTGATAATTATTGCGATGGCTATTGTTATGATTGTTATTTTGCCTAAATTGGAATGAATTATTTGACGAGTTAAAAGAGCGATTATTATTAACGTAGGGTGACAAATTATTTTGATTATTAAATGTATTTGCACTAGATTGCTCCGTATGGGAAACATTTCTAGGTGAATAAGTGTAATTATTGTTAGGACTCGGCCTAAAGTTTGTTCGATTAGACCGTGAATTTTTACTTTCATAAACTGACTGAAAGTTTTGTTCTTCTAAGACAATTTTCAAAGCGTCTTCTAGAGTAGTCACGTTCCGTAATCTCACAAGTCTAACTAAATATGCCGGTAAATTATAAAGAAACGCATTTAGTGAACTATGGTTATAAATAGATTGTTTCGCTAGACGTAAGTTCGGATCGTCAATCGTTTCGCAAATCTTAGAAAATAAGACACTTCTCAAATGTTGTATCCTGTGACAAAATTCCTGGTAATTTTCATTACGGTTTAATTTTAAGGATTCGAGTTCCAAAGCCAAACATTCCTCGGATCTCGGGTCACCAAAATGTTGGCTTAGTAATGTTTTTAATTCGTCCCAATTATTAATATGATCCCGTTCTCCAACTAGGTTCGCAGCTTCCCCGGATAACCTACTTGTAATAACGTGGAATAAATATTCGTTTTGTAACTGGCTTCCTCGGAATGAATGGAGTATGTACTCGCATTTTTTTATAAAGAGTGGTAAAAGTCTAGTATCACCATCGAAATTAGGGATAATTTTAACCATTTCCATAGGAACTAAATTTTCCATTTTTCTTTCTTTTTGTTACAGAATACACTACCAATAAAAAAATAAAAAAAATACTCTTCGGTTATTATTAAGTGAATTTATAAGGAAATTAAATGAAATAATTTAAATTCCTCAATTACTTAACTAATTAGAATAATTAACTAAGTGTGAATTTATCTAGTAATTAGGCGTAATTAATCCCACAAAACCAGAATATAAACACACACAAAATAGGAGAATAAGAAGGGTAGGAAAATACAGATTGGTGAAGAAGATCTACTCACAGTGCTGCAGTTTTCCCCATGCTCCTTCTGGAATATTGGTGCTCCGTCCTTGAAGTTGGTCTGTTCCTTAATAAATTTGTTTGTTCCTTTTTTCCCGATTAAAACGTTGAGACGTACGACCGATTTTTCTGCGAAAACTTTTATTCGCCACGAATAATACTTGGTCTTACGGGTCCCTACCGACTGCGCCAATTAAGATAATGAACCCAACTTCAATAAAAAATATATTTATTTATTTCGACAGAGTTACAGTAAGAAGTTTATTACTACAATATTCGATTTTAAATGATTACAATTGTCTATTTATACTTAAGTTATATGCTACAAAACTATTTACTAAGCTTATTTACTGCATACGTTTGACCCAGATGGGATTGCTGATGATGTGCGAACGAATGAGATTTGGCAGGGGTGCTCAGCCTTAACTCGCGCTCAAAATGGATGTCTGGCAAGGTGGTTAAACGCAACCGTCGGAACCTCTCCGCCGCCTGGATGACTACAAAGAGGCATTCGACTTGGTGCCTCATACATGGCTGAAGAGGGTTCTCGAGCTGTATAAGGTTGACTGTACAGTTCGAGACTTCCTCGGGCAATGTATGGGGTAGTGGAATACGATCCTACGTCATCTAGGCGAGCAGATGACGGCTGCGGAGAACCACATAAGAATAAGGAGAGGTATCTTTCAGGGCGATTGCTTGAGTCCAATCTGGTTCTGCCTTCCTCTGAACCCTCTCCGTACCTTACTGGAGGGTTCCGGGAGGGGATTTCAGCTTCGAAAAGGAAGAAAAGAGTGACTCATATTTTCTATATGGATGATCGCAAGTTGTTCGCTTCCAGTCGCACCCATCTTATGGAATTGCTAAACATCACTTGTGATTTTAGCAATTCTATTAAAATGGAGCTGGGGACGGATAAGTGTGCGGTCCTCCATGTCGAAAGGGGTAGGGTTGCTAACTCTGAGTGCGTAGAATTATCTATGCCCATCAACATAAGGACCTTATCCGAGACTGAAAGTAACCGATACCTGGTTATGTCACAGAACATAGGTATCGATGAGGCGGACATGAAACAGTTTGCAATGTGTTTTATGCACGCTTGACAAAAGTGCTCAACAGTCTTTTGTTGGGCGTTAAAAAGACACACGCATATAACGGTTGAACCATGCCTGTTATCATGTATACCTTCGGCATGCTCCGGTGGACTCAGACCGAATTGAACGCTCTGGATAGAAAAGTCCGCACTGTTATGACGTCCCACAGGATACATCATTCGAGATCCTCAGTAATGAGGATGTACTTGCCGCGGAAACATGGTGAGCGCGGCTTTTTGAGTTTTCTCACCATGCATAATCGCGAAGTGTGCAGCCTCCGTAATTACTTCCTAACGTCGATATCTGATATCTGTCGAGCTTGTCGCCATCCCAGTGAGTCACTTAGGCATGTCATCTCAGGTTGTTCAGCGCTTTCTAACTCTGAGTATTTGCCCATACACAACCTAGTAGCCAGGATTCTACACCAGGAGTTCACTCTGAAATACAGTCTCTTAGATCGGAAATTGCCATATTATAAGTACTTGCCGGAAACCGTGATCGAAAATGACTGCGCAAGGCTCTACTGGGAACGGGCTATCATCACAGAGTACTACTATTCTTGCGAATAAGCCTGATGTTGTGCTGATGGATAGGGCACAGTCAAGGGTATTTTTGGTTGACATTACTATTCCTTATGACGAGAACCTCGTGAAAGCCGAAACAGATAAACTCACAAAATATCTGGACCTGGCTCACGAGGTTGCCGACATGTGGGGTGGTCTGCCGACCGAAATTATTCCTGTGGTAATTTCTGCAAACGAGTTAATACCAGTCAGCCGCTTGTGTCATCTGAGGCGACTGGGAATCCGTGACGGACCGCTCTAGACTCAAATCCAGAAGGCGGAGCTCCTCGATACCGCCCGCATCGTCCGCCGGTTTCTTTCCCTTTCCACCTAACCCTCGGTTTGGTCTCCCCTGCCGAGGGCTTCCATCTGGTTGGGTTTTTATTTATTTATGTATTTTTTATGTATTTATTTTATTGATATTTATGTATATTTATATCTTTCGTTTACAATTATATATTTAAACAGCCCAACCAGAAGAGAAAACTTTATAGGTAACCGAGATAATAAATAATAAATCTTTATTTCGGATAACAAATGAGATCCATATCAGAGAAGTTAGAAAAATCACAAAATATTAATAATAATACAGCTAGGTGGATGGAGGAGACAAACACACACACGCACACCAACACACACGCACACCAACACACACGCACACATACATACACACATACATACTTACGCACACACACACACACACATACATACATATGTACACACACACAAGTAAGTCACGTCAAGTGTGAGGACAGTCATGATTTTGTGCTATAACCCCCAGGATATTGTTGGCGCTGTTCCCTATTCTGCTTAGTAGCGATGCGGCTTTTTTGCTTATCGCATCAAACCCATCGGTGCGTGCCTCGCAGAACATGCCTGAAGCGCTGCAGAAGCGGGGCAGTCCCAAAAGAACTCTAAATGCATTTTTATATTGCACCTTTAATGCTTTATACGCCCTTTGTGTGTAATTGACCCAAAGGGAGGACGAATATAAAGACTGACAGTATGCCTTAAAAAGAGTTATTTTAATGGCATTACTGCATCGTGCAAACTACTAGCTGTGTACTACATTCCTTAAGGATTTGTAAAGAATAACTTCAAGTTGCTTGCAGCTCGGATATCCTTTTATTATTTTGATAAGGCCAACGATTTCATGTCAATATCATTGTAGATATTTTTCAAAAAAAAAAACTTTAATTCTATTCTAATACAAAGAGTATTAGAAACTAACAATATCATCAAAATTATTACGGATCGCCGTAATGCCGTGCGAAAAATGGAATAAAACGCGCTGGTCTTGCTTTTAACTGGAGGCAAGCGGCGGTGAGGAGGAACTTGTACTTTTTCTTTTCTTGCTGGTGCCTTTTCGGTGGCTGGAGAGCGACTGCTGACCCTAGCGGCCGGCCCGTCTTTTATATGATTTGGCCGCTGCTGGCCAGCGGACCCTTGCCTCACCCCCGCGCCTATCTTTATTTATTTAATAACCTTACAAACTAATAAACATAATTCACTATATAATATTCTTATAACTACTTGTTAGACTAGGGTGTACATATCAATATTTTTACTTATTTACAGGTTTACCTTATAATTTTCAGCTGCTTTAGGCGGAGAATCCTTCCCCCCGCCTCAGCACTATAAATATAAAACGTCGTGGCGCGGTGCGCGTGGCTTCATTTGCTCCGCGGCCGCGTCACGATAACATGCTCTTTGGTTACACTACTACTATTATTTTATGTGCCTAACGGCCTAATATATTTATTATATAATAAAGTAAACATTTATTATATTTAACAATTACAGTTTTCATTAGAAGACTATGCTAACTCTCCCTGTTCATACGGTGCCTTTATTTGGGAGAGTTATTGCACAGTTACAACTCAACCTTAAACTTAGTTATAATACAATCATTATTTTTTATCGTTCGATACAAGTAATACAATTATTTACACAAATTATAATTTAAATTCAACATAAGGTTGCGCTAGTCCCGCCGTATAACCCTTGCTAGTTGTCGAACCAGAGGCGTGGCCTGATAATTACACCGTCGTCATGGCTCCGCCCACCGCTCCTAGGTTGTTCAACTAGCGCCGGTTACAATAAGCATTTTCTTTCGTTTGTTTAATATTGTTGCGTCGTGCACATTCTCCCGCCGTCGCCACGCTGCGATCCCTCTGGTAGCACGACGATCTTCTTCGTTGGTCTTCTTAGTATGTGCCCACTGCCGGTGGTTACGTCCACTACTCGTACCTCTCCGTCGACGCCAGGATATACCTTACTTATTTTCCCTCTGGGCCAGGTGTTGCGTGGTAGATTGGAGTCACAAATGATGACTAGGTCTCCAATCTTCGGCGATACTCCTATGCTGCTGGGCTCCCGCCGGTGTTGGAGTAGGGGCAGGTATTCTTTAACCCATCTTCTCCAAAACACGTCGGCTAGGGCTTGAGCTCGTTTCCATTGCTGGCGGGCCGTCACGTCATTCTTGCTGAAGTGTCCCGGCGCAGGTACGTGCGAGTTGGGACCGATGAGGATGTGATTCGGCGTGATGGCTTCAGGGTCTCCTGGGTCGACTGAGACGTGTGTGAGAGGTCTGGAGTTTACAGTATTTTCGACCTCGGCGAGCAGGGTCCCCAATGTTTCGTCGCTGGGATAGCGCTCGTTGAGGGTGACGCGTAGGGCTTCTTTTACGGAGCGAACCATTCGCTCCCATACGCCGCCCATGAACGGTGCTGATGGCGGTATGTACTTCCACACAATCTGTTGACACGTGGTTTCGTGCTCGAGGGCTGCAAGTGCTGCTTCGGCCATCTCCTTGTCTGCTGCCTTGAAGCACGTAGCGTTGTCACTCCATATTTCTTTTGGGCATCCTCTTCTGCTCATAAAACGCCTAAGTGCCGACACGGCTGAGTCTGCGCTCAACGAGTGGGCTACTTCTATGTGTATTGCTCGCGACGTCATGCAGGTAAATAACGCGCCATAGCGCTTTTCGCGATGTCGTCCCACTGTGACTTCTATTGGCCCGAAGTAGTCTAGTCCGGTGTATGTGAACGGACGTGCGTGATGAGCGAGGCGTGCGGACGGCAGGTTTCCTGTAGACGGTGATGCAGGCTTGGCTTTTCTTAGACGGCACGGCAGGCATCCTTTGACGACAGTTTTCACTACTGGACGTATTTTTCTTACGTACAATCTCTGTCTTAATTCATTCACAACTGTTTCTACGCCTCCGTGATGCAGCCTCTCGTGTACGTGTGCTATGTACAGGCGAGTGTATGCGTGCTTCCCGTCTAATATGGGAGGGTCGTACATGTCGTCCTCCACTTCTGATGCCGCTTTTATTCGACCTCTGAGGCGTAGGGTCCCCTCTTCATCAATGTATGTGCTCAGGTGGCCTAGTTTGTCGTCGCCTCCCGGAACACTTCCGCTGGTGATTCTCTTGAGCTCCTTCGTGAAGCTTTCCCGCTGACTGGCTTGCACCCACAGTTGTTCGGCTCTCATATGATAAGCGGCCGGTATTCCTACAAGCGATGAGGCAGTAGGAGTCGCCTTTTTCTCCTTGGCGGGGGTGTTGCGTTTGTTTGTTCTCTGCCAGCCAGGGTCGCTACCTTGTCTTGCTTTGTTGCGTTTACGCCCAGCCTTCACTACGTGCTTGTTTGGTCTGCACATGTCGATGAATAGGAGGACTCTCGCTGTCGCCCTTATGAGCCGAATCCATTTAGAAAATCTTCCTATCTGTGGAAGATGTGTTGTTGTCGAGTCTTCACTTTTAACAGCGATGTTACATATTTCTCGCTCTTCCCCGGTGTCATATTGTGTCGTTTTCTCTTCCTGCGGCCATTCTGCCGGTGGACGCTGCAGAAACGGGGGCCCTCGGAACCATCGGTGCGACTCGTCGAACCCTTCTGGTGTGGCTCGGGTTGCGTCGTCTGCCACGTTTTCTTTAGACGGTAGCCAACGCCATTCGTTCTTTTTGGTCGTATCTTCTATCTCCGCCAGGCGATGAGCGACGAAAGCTTTGTACGCGCGAGGCTCCGATCTTATCCACACCAGTGCAGTACGGGAGTCGCACCAGTATGTCTTGCCTGCTATGTCGCCATCGTGTTCATCGATCACGGTCTGCGCAAGACGAGCTCCCAGCAGTGCCGCTTGTAACTCGAGCCGTGGTATGGAAACTGGTTTCAGTGGTGTTACGCGGCTCTTGGCGGCGGCCAATGATATGTTAACGCTGCCGTCTGCTCGCTCCGTTCTCCAATACACTGCTGCTGCGTAGGCCTCCTCGCTTGCGTCGACGAATGTGTGTAGTTGGCGCGTCGACACCGGGTTGTAATCGTAGCATCGCGGTATTCTTAGTTGTTCTATGGCGTTAAGTGAAGTAATCCAGCCTTCCCATTTTTCTTTTAATTCTGTTGGCAGAGGGTCGTCCCAGTCCGCCTTGTAACGCCATGTGTCTTGAAATATTCTCTTCGCTGGGGTGGTCACCGGTGATATTAACCCCAGCGGATCAAATAATGCCATTATGACGCTCAACGCTTCTCGTTTAGTTGGCAAGCGTTGTTTTTCTTTTACGTCGGCAGGCATCTTCATATTGTTAGTATTGAATCCAATATGATCGCTTTGCACATGCCAGAGCAGCCCTAGCGTCTTCTCAGTTTCTTTTCCGCCCAGGCACACGGTCGCGTCGTGTTGTCTATGCTCTGTCGTTATTTCTTCTAATGTTTTTTCTTCGTTCGATGTCCACCCGCTGAGTACGAATCCCGCTTGTTTGTGGACGTGATCGACTGCTTTTACTGTTTGCTGAGCTTCCGTGACAGAGTGGAAGCTCTGCAAGTAGTCGTCCATATAATGGTTTCTTTTTATGGCGACCGCAGCTTCTGGGTACGCTTCTGCATGTTCTTCAGCATTTTTATTTTTGATGTATAATGCTGTGCATGGTGATGATGTCGCTCCAAAGATGATTGACGTCATCCTATATTCCTCCGGTTGGTCCTCCCGCCGCTTGCCTCTCCACAAGAAACGTAAAACGTCTCTATCTTCTTTGCGCACTTTAATCTGCATGAACATTTCTTTTATATCGGCGCTCACTGCATACGGATACTGTCGGAACCTCATGATCACTCCGGGCAGTGATTGTAATAAGTCGGGCCCCGAGTGAAGCATATCGTTGAGACATATTCCGGCTGTCTTCGCTGCGGCGTCGTGTACCAATCTCGGCGGTTTGTTCGGTTTCGCAGGGTTGATGACTGGGAAGTGTGGCAGATACCATGTCCTTCCTTGCGGCGGTGGCATTGGCGCGCGCTCTGCGTAACCCGAGTTGAAGAGGTTCTCGATGCGTTCTTCGTACTGTAGCTTGAGATTGCTGTCTCGGTCGAGCCTCTTCTCTAAGGTGTGCAGGCGCCTTTCCGCTTCTTTATAATTATTTGGTATTTGGAAGTCCTTTTGTTTCCACAACAACCCTGTCTCGAATCTGCCGTCCGCTGACCTCTGGCTGGTTTCGTCCAATATTTGCATGGCTCGCTGCTCGGGATCTTCTTTCGGTCTTCTCGGCTCGATGCACAGCGACTCTAATTTGAAATAATTTTTTATTTCTTCTTCTATCGGTGGTGCATCTTCCCTCTGATGTAGTCTGCCGCAGAAGGTGACCGTCGACGTCAATGAGCTATGACAGCCATGCAGAACCCAGCCCAGGTTGGTGTATGAGGCGACTGGTTGGTCTCGACGGCCGACGCGCAGTTTTCTAGACACTATGAGGTGCCAGTTATCTTGCCCGATTAGTACTTTCGGTGAGGCGCGTTCGTAGGTGATATCCTCTTTGATATCCAACAGATGTGGGCAATTCCCCAAGTGATCTTCATTCACGGATTCTGGCGCGAAGTCCAACCGCTCTACAGTACGCGCTGCTTCTATGTTGTGTTCTTCTTGCGCGTACGTTCCTCTTATTTTAAAGCTGACGATCTTGCTCTTCTCGTGTTTCACCTCCGAGCCGACCCCTTGTATCCACATTGTGTGGGCTGGGCCGTCGGCGCCGATGACGTCGGCGATTGAGGCATCGACTAAGGTGACCGTGCTTCCTTCATCCAATAATGCGTATGTTTCGACGCAGCTTAGCGGCCCCCTTATTGTTACGGGCGCAATCTTTAGGTAAGCGCGGCGGTGCTTGTACGGTCGAGTCGCTGTGTTGACCTCCTTTGCCGATGTTGCGGTTTCCATAGCGGGTTCTTTTTCCATTACTGCTGTTCTGTCATGATGCAACAATTTATGGTGTTTCATCATGCATCCGCCTTTTCCGCACGGTGGAGCTTTGCACAGTAATCGACGATGTTTGCCTCGCAGACAGCGGTAGCAGATATTGTACTTCTTTGCTACTTCCCATCTGTCATTTGTGGACAGAGCGGCGTATGACTTGCAATCGGGCAGTTTGTGTTCTTGTTTGCATTGAGGGCAGCGTTCTTCATATGGTTTCTTGCTTGTGGCGAAGGCACGTTCTATTTTTCTTGGTCTTCGCTCTCTCGTTTCGCTGTCCTCTGCGATGAACTCCGGCAAGGCATACGCGCTGCATTTATCCGCTTCTTCGTTTAAGAACATTGATATCTTCTTAAGCTCTGGGATATCTTCTTTCTTTCTGGCTGCATAGTCGTACCATTTGCTTTTCAATATGGGCGTGAGTTTGTCTGTGATAACTCGCGTCATTTCTGGACTATGCAGATAGTGTGCTTTCTTGAGTGCTTCCACGGTGCCCACTACGTTCGCTATGCGATTTGCGAATATGCATAGCTCCCTGGGATTGTCCGTAACTTTGTTCAGCAGCTTCAGCTTCTCTATTTCCAAGTGAATTAACGCTTCTGGTCGTCCGAATCTCCTTTCCAAAGCTTCTATTATAATTCTGGGATCTGGTTGGCTTATAAGTAGGCAACCTGCGGCTTCTTTTGCTGTCCCTTTTAAGCTTCGGCGTATTCTCGCTATGTTTTCGTTCGCCGTGAAGTACTTTGAAGATTCTTCGTACATTGTCTTGAAGCTGAGCCACTCCTTGCTGCTACCATTGAATGAGGGCAGCTCTTGTATATATTTCGGCGGCTCCCTTGTGCTTCGTACTGCTTGTGATAGAGCAGCGGCTAAGGTAGCGACGTCGATTTGCTGCTGCGCCTGTCCATAGTCTTCTTTCTGCGGCGCGGTATGTTGCGGAGCGTATTGCGGCGCACACTGTTGAAGTACGGGTGGTGCGATCTGCAGTGCTGGTTGCGGCGCGAAGTACGACGTGGGTTGCGGCGCAGGCTGCGGCGCGGGTTGTGGCGCGGGCTGAGGCGCGGGTTGCGATGTAGGTTTTTCTTGCAACCATGTACTAATGCGCACTGATGCCAAATCGTCTTCTATTTCTTCATCTTCATCGGTTGATCCGGCTTCTGCTTGTAGTCGCTGCACGTGTATTTCTTGCAATTCTGTTCTTGCTTGCAACTGAGCCTGCTCGAGCTTGAGTTCGGCTAACCGCTCTTTCGCCTCTAACTCCGCGAGGAGTCTCTTGCGTGAGGCTACGGAGCGGCGTGACCTAGTCTCGCCGGGCTTCAATGTGCACTGCGATCTTTGATCACCCTCTTGCTGGGTTTCTTCCGTTGCGGTTGTTCTATCGGTTGCCGAGGTAGCGGTCGTATCGCTGACCGTTGTGGTTTCGCTAGTGGTGTTTGTTGAACCACTAGCGGCTGAGTCGCCCCCGGAGGCCTCTTCTGTGGCCCCCTGGGTTGTTTGTTCATCCTTGCGACGCTTCGATGATTCTCCGTTGTTACTACGCGTAATCACCATTCTTCTTTACAATAATATTTTTTCGTTCTTGCGGTTTGCTTCTTTCTTCCGGCAATACCAAGACCGATATTGTCTTTTTCTTCTAGTAATCCGGCTTCTCGAAGGACCATTAATATTACGGATCGCCGTAATGCCGTGCGAAAAATGGAATAAAACGCGCTGGTCTTGCTTTTAACTGGAGGCAAGCGGCGGTGAGGAGGAACTTGTACTTTTTCTTTTCTTGCTGGTGCCTTTTCGGTGGCTGGAGAGCGACTGCTGACCCTAGCGGCCGGCCCGTCTTTTATATGATTTGGCCGCTGCTGGCCAGCGGACCCTTGCCTCACCCCCGCGCCTATCTTTATTTATTTAATAACCTTACAAACTAATAAACATAATTCACTATATAATATTCTTATAACTACTTGTTAGACTAGGGTGTACATATCAATATTTTTACTTATTTACAGGTTTACCTTATAATTTTCAGCTGCTTTAGGCGGAGAATCCTTCCCCCCGCCTCAGCACTATAAATATAAAACGTCGTGGCGCGGTGCGCGTGGCTTCATTTGCTCCGCGGCCGCGTCACGATAACATGCTCTTTGGTTACACTACTACTATTATTTTATGTGCCTAACGGCCTAATATATTTATTATATAATAAAGTAAACATTTATTATATTTAACAATTACAGTTTTCATTAGAAGACTATGCTAACTCTCCCTGTTCATACGGTGCCTTTATTTGGGAGAGTTATTGCACAGTTACAACTCAACCTTAAACTTAGTTATAATACAATCATTATTTTTTATCGTTCGATACAAGTAATACAATTATTTACACAAATTATAATTTAAATTCAACATAAGGTTGCGCTAGTCCCGCCGTATAACCCTTGCTAGTTGTCGAACCAGAGGCGTGGCCTGATAATTACACCGTCGTCATGGCTCCGCCCACCGCTCCTAGGTTGTTCAACTAGCGCCGGTTACAATAAGCATTTTCTTTCGTTTGTTTAATATTGTTGCGTCGTGCACAAAAATAATAACAAAACATTTTATATTAACTGAAATTAATTAAGCAAATCATTTTATTTACTAAATGAAAATCGGATGCGTTACATTGAGATATCAAATATTTAAAATTAATTTACACGAATTTTATGAATAGTTTATTATTTGAGTTTTATTATATACCAAATCAAGAGCTTTAAGGAAGATCTCAGGATTCGGTACAGCGTCTGGTGGTAAATCATTAATTTGTTTCAAAATCTTGTCATACCGGGTTTTTTCCGATTGACGGTAAACCTGCGGTAAACCAAGCTCTTTATATAAGTTTCGTACTCGCTCCGCATAAACTGGATCTCGATTACCATAGCAATAATCAAATTCCTTTCGTTGAGCGGAGTTGCATCGTTTCAGTGCCGCAACTGCTAACCACGTCAGTTTTCCAGTTTGAATATCGGCACCCGTTTTACCCATCGAATTTTCATCAGCAAAGCAATCCATGAAGTCGTTCTAAAACAGAAACTTATTTATGAAGCGTAAGAAATCCAATAGTTGAATTTTGGAATTTACATATAGTATATAGTTATCTTATCTTGTTGTTTTAAGAGCTTCCATCGTATCATTTTTTCCGTTGATGTCGTTATAAGAGACGATGGTAAAGAACAAATTACTCGATAAATGATGGTAATTCACCTAATTCACCAATTTTGAGAGATATTTATAATCCCACAGACGGTGAGAACGATGCGTAAAGGTTTCATATATGTATGGTATTTTTTTATAGGATAAGGGTGACAAACGAGCACACAGTCCACCTGATGGTAAGTGGTTGCTGTGGCCCATAGACATCTACATCTATCCTCTATAACAAATCAAAATGCAGATGCGTTGTCACCCGTGAGGACTAAGATGGAATGCCTCATTTCCAGTAAAAAGAGCCTCCGGCCACCTGCACTCACCAAGCGAAACGCAGAGGTAAACCTCAATTTCACGCTGGTATTCTGTGAGGTCTTGGTACCACCCCGGTTCGAACCAGCCCATCCGTGCGACAGCAAAAGCCGCCACGTGGCTCTACCACTGTTAAAAATTATGTTTTCGTATCGTTATCATCTAAAACTACATAAAAATATGAACAACCCCTCTAGCGGATGTAAATTCATCTATGTTTTGTCTTACAGTCACTCGATGGATGTACTAATCGAATGAAAAATCATGTTCAGCGATTATGGCTATTCCTCAAGACAATGATAGAGGTCCATGTCCTGCAGTAATCCATTTCGGGCTGTAGAAGATTACTCTCGGAGTAGTCCCCTACTGTTTTTATAAAACTAAAAAGTAACAAACGATGCTTCGTCACCTTAGAGGACTTAGGAGGATGGTGGTGATGGTGAGATGCTTCACAGCCTGTAATTCATAAATTCATAGTTCATCCGAATAACTTTGAGCTTTCTCGTATTCTTCAGCAAACAATGAGGATATATTATGTCGCGTTTTGTAGTTTATCACTATGAGCACGCACTGTTTACACCTTTGTTACGAATTCATAAAAATACTAGAAGATCCGCATCCGCTGCGTACAGATGATTTCTGGATCTAGGCAACATCGCCACCTACCGAGTCTAAATGTGTTTTTGAATTTTAGCAGGACTAAAGGACAGCATTTGATTTTTATATATAGAGGAGAAATGAAGCGTAATACTCAACAAAAATTATCAATATTTCGAACACTGTTATGTTAAGTTAGTCGATTGACCATTTGGTCGACTATTTCTAACTATTTATAATCTTACTATAATTCCTTCAAAACAAACTATAAAATTTCGTTTCAAAACGAAGTCGTTGAAAATAACTTAATGTATTTTAGTTATAAAAACTTATATTATAAATTTAGTTATAAATTTTTTTTCTCCTTGTCTATCCGCATTAAATGCTTAGCAAAATTAACTACGTTTTTATTTCTTTTTTATATTAAACTTGATTTTATCAAGTTATAATTACAGTCACATTAATCGTTACCTGCATTTGTAAGTTGATACCAATTTCATCGCATATATTATCGATGTATTGATACGAATCCTTGGTCCCTTTTTGAGATTGTATCAGTGCTAGTAATATCGGAAATCGAAACGTATAGTGAGAAGATTTATAAATGGACATTTTTCGATAATTTTCTTCATTAAAATCATCGGGCTTTCTTGAATAATTTAACATGTAGTCCAAATCTTGACCCATAGATGTATTCAAAATTGTCTGTAAAATTAATGGCAAATTTATCATGTACCAGATAACTTTATTCCACAAACATAATTAAAAAAAAAACATTTAAATACCTCATTAAATAAGTTTATAATTTGTGGGTAGTGCGGTTTATTACCAAAATTTTGCCGCAATACTTCGTGAATAAAGCTTAGAAACAAACTGACATCGTTTATAACTAATATACCAACGTCAGGTAATAAATGCCAACATTTTTTTCCACGTCGTGTCACAGCTTCGTCTTCGACATCATCAGAAATTACAAAAACTGCTTGTAGCTGAAATAATAGTACAATGGTAGTTACTTCTATTCTAATCATTGCAATGTTAATGAAATAAGAAATTGGAAAAGTCCATGCTTAGTTTATTGATTATTTATTTATAAAAATAATAATTATGTACTCCATCTTTAAGCGCGTCGGCCCGACTGAGACTTCTAATCAAATTAACGACCATTTGAGTACGCAAACTACTTATGCTCAGTACTCAGATGTAATAATGTTATAATTACAATATTGTGTGTTTCAAATTAAATATCATCTATATATGTATGTTTTTAGTTTGATTACAAACAGCTTATTTTTCCAAAAGAATCGTCATACCATTTCTACAGTCCAGGCTAGTTTAAAGGCTTCCTCCCATAATTCATCACTAATTGGGTCAGGTTTTTTGAGTGTTTCGTATGTGAATAATGTTAATAGACCTCGGAGTTGTTTACCGCCTATTATGTTATATTCTGAAAACTAAAGAATTACAGTATTTATGATTTATTATTAGAATTTTATTTTATCCAATTAATTATTCTAAAAGCATTTACAAGGAAATATTACCCTCTTTATTCGGTCTTTTACTTCAGGAAGTTTCTCGAATCTTTTATGACATAATGCATTGTCTATAAGTTTTGGTAAATAATCTTGATATGCAGTATAAATATCTTTTGACACCATATTTTGTTTAGTTAATAGTGTTCGCTGAACAGGCGACCTAAAATATTAATAAATTTGGATCTCTAAATCGTTTTTCATGAATAATGATATAAATCCTATCATAATTTGTAACTATATAAAATTTTGCTGCTGCTGAACATAGGCCTCCCCCACAGACTGCCTCATAGGGGGTTTTTGCCATAGTTGCCACACTTGGCAAGCTGGTTGGCAACCACATTTTTTTTGGTTCTCTAATTTGTTATCAGGATGATGCTGCTGCCCATCTCCTGTTCCATTTTCCCTCTGTCATCTCTTACGACACCCATGGAATGATATGGGTTGTCGATATTGTTATACCAACCAGATTAGAAACTAAATGAAATGACAAGAACAAAAGGAAAAAAAAATAGTATAAATCTAACAGCCAATAAAGGAACCATCCTTTAATTGACAGAGTATAAGTACTGTGTGAAAACAACTTCAGCTAGTAATATTTTCAGTCATCATCTGCATTATAATATGAAGTAAAAATTAAAATAATAGGAACCAGTTTAAAGCTCTTACTGAATAAACCGAACTAAAAAGAAACTTCTAAGAAAAACAACATAAAATAATCTGTATGTTGTAATTATTCTTGATCATCTCCAATATCTGATTCAGGCAAGGTATCTTTTGCATTAGTAGCCTTTGGGATACTGGAGTATTTATGATGGAATGAAGCAGGTATTACTTTATCTTTACAAAGTTTCATGCGATCATTATATTTAGCCTCTGCGATTGGCAGTCATGATCGGTAGCAAGGCATCGGTGGACCTTTGGTTTTGGGTTGAACTTCGACATTATACGATTTTGCATTAACGTTCATGGAGTCTTTGATAGAAATCATGGAAGGCTTATTTTTCTTGAAAACCACGACACGAACTTTGCTAATTTTCCCAGTCAAATTTCCTTCGAAATATTTATCGCCAACGCTATTGCTTCAACTTCGTACGGAAAAGGTTCATTTCTTGCCGTAGCAAATACAGTGTGCCATTGCGAAGGCGCATGAATTATAGTTTTTTATTCAGGTTGTTCTCTATAACGGCGTGTACACTGTCAACAGGCATATATGTGTGCCCTGTTAGTAAATAATTAATTTGTATCGTCTAATGATTATTAAACTCCTGCAAAGTAGAATGTATTATGGCTAGTACAGTGCGATTTCTATTCTGCCCAGAGCAACAGTCGCAGTATAGAAGAAGGTGTTTTATATTTTCTCTTTCTTCCTCAGATTTTATGTAACTGTGGAAAATACTTGCGATTTCATTTGCACTACTTTTCCCGTTGTTTTCATCCTAATAATAGCAAGTTACTCTACGTGTTTCATTTTCGTAGAAACATAGATTATATACCTCTATTTTTCTTGAATAATAAAGCAGCATTGACTCTCCATGTGAATGGAGTATTCAACACCTTCTTCAAGTCGAAACTTGTACATAATGTGGAAGGATCAGTTTTGTGTGTAGATTCATGAGTAGAAAATTAACTTTCTTCTTTCTTAGTTTTATGATCTTCCTTTTCTTTCTTTTTTTTTTGGATCACTGAGATGTGCTTGTTGCAACAGTAAACATTTCAGGCACTTGTCTTTTTAAGGACATGAAATGATATATTAAATTCTTCGCTAAATATTTTTCGGAAAATCTTTTCACTAACTATGTCTATGCCAGCTCTCAAGTTGCGTTCTTTATAAACTCTGTATACGTGTGCAATATTTTTGTATTCCTGCGGCAAATAAACCCGAGTAGAATCATGACGGCAAGAATATGAGGGGACGGCTGGTAGGCTTTTGATGAAATTTACTCTTTAGTACTAGGTTTGGTTTTGTTGGGTGGTTCACATTTTCCTCGCAAGTCGTCTTTAGCACTTCCCGTGAAAGCATTTTTAACTATGTAATATATACACTTTTATGAAATATCTAATGTTGCTGCCTAAAACTGCAAGCATACAGATCTTTTTCCTTCACCATCTGTAGTGCAATACTTATTTGTGTACCTGTGCGATTCTGAACTACTACGTTTACGTTTAACGTTTTCTTTGTCAGTCATGCCAACCAACCAGTCTCTATGGCGTTTAGGGGTAATAATCCTGCAGATGGATTATAAATCGAAGGTAAGTCCATACTGCGAGGGACTCCTGGAGCTGGATCATCAATCGAAGGTAAGTCCATACTGCGAGGAATTCCTGCAGCTAGACCATCCTTCGAAGGTAAGTCCATACTGCGAGAGACTCCTGCAGCAGGATCATCATCCGGAGGTAAGTCCGTACTGCGAGGGAATCCTGTAGCTAGACCCATCATTCAAAGGTAAGTGCATACTGTGACAGACTTCTGGATCAGGATCATCATTCGAAGGTAAGTCCATACTGCGAGGGACTCCTGGAGCTAGACCCTCATTCGAAGGTAAGTCCATACTGCGAGAGACTCCTACATCAGGATCATCATTCAAAGGTAACTTCATACTGCGAGAGACTCCTGCACCAGGATTTTCATTCGGAGATAGGTCTTTACCTTGAGAAACTCCTGGTATATCATCATCATTCGAAGGTAAGTCCATATTGCGAGCGAGTTCTGGAGCACCATCGTCAATCAAAGTTAAGTAAGGTAAGCGGTACCTCAGTTGACAACGGAATTGCAGCGCGCGCGTGTCTCCCAAACGACAACGGGCCGTGCACTGAAGTATCTTAGTTACTTTGAAACTAACTTCACTGCATTCTCAAGCGACTGCTCACGCGTTATCCGTAGTTGTAACCGACATTTTTATGTGAATTATTTTAGCTAAAAATACAGTTTGCGCCTGTGCGTGACACTACTATAGGATATAACCAACATCGGATAATCGTGTACGTTTCAGGAAAAGTTGCCTAAATAATAAAATAACACTTGAAAACGACAGGTAAAAGTTGACTAACCGACAATCAGTAGTATTTTTAGGCAGGTAATATTTTCTGAACCAGTTGAATGTTAAAAAAAGAAAACAGGCAATTTTAGCTAAACGCCATGTAGGAAAAAAACCAAATAAGCTAAAATTACTTAAGTGATAAAAGAACAAATCCTTTCTGAGGAAAAGATATTCTATGCGCCTAACACTATATTGCCAGATACTGAAAAAATTACTTAGTAGAGTAATTACCGTACGAACAGAAATATCAAACTTGACCAAAGGCAAATTTAGCATCTCACAATTACGACAACCACCAAATTTAGAAAAATGCTCGAAAATTTTGTCGGTTAGTAAGGAAGAAAAAGTGAATTCTCGCGAACTCCAAAATGTCGAAGCGACATCAAAAGTCGTCGTAAAAGGACGTGAGTAAGATCAAACGACGCAGAAAAATCAAGCGATTCTAACAATGTGTATAACTCAATATGGCCAAAAATGTCGCTAGGATAATTTTCCTTTCCAGCGTCGATATATTGGTACACTGATTCATTCGTGCAAATGTAACTTTGTAATCCTATAGATTTATATGGGATTACAAAGTTATTTATGCAGTTGGTGTATCTCGAAAATTGGACCGAAATTGCAAAATATTTTAGTTTTTTCTTGATTTATATACTAAACAATAATTGTATTCTAAATTTGAAACTTCTACGTCTGCTAGAAGTGCCTTAGAGTTTTGATGATCGGTCAGTCAGTGAGTGACAAAATTAAGAAACTTTGATTAGTTATAATTCTTAAACTATGCATGCTTGGATACTGAAAATTCAGGTTTCTAGTTTTATTCACAACGAAGTTATAGGGGGTCGAAAACGGCCTGAACCGCGCTTGTGCCGCTTTTTTGCTCGACTTGGCGGGAGCAGTGCCGTGCCCTCAGATCACCTTTAATAAAAATTAAAAGGCGGCTTGAAGGAACTAAAAAATATATTTAAATATTTTCATTCTGAAGTTGGTGCTAAGACAAATGAAATAATTTTATTGTTTTTCGTTCTTTGAAGTGAGACTTTACGTTTTATTAAAAGTTATTTATTTAATTTTTAATAAAATGTAATATTATTTTCCTATCGATAGGTTTAGGGATTAACTGTTAATATCTGTTAATAGATAATTTTTTTGAGACAGGCCTATATTTAGCAGAGGACTTGTGAAATGCTGTAATGATGATGATGAAGAAGAAATATCACAATCTCAATGTCGTTTAAATATTTACATTAACAAATTACATTCTCTATTTTTCCACCGATAAGTGGAACGTTTTTTTCCAAAGTCGAATCATCAATATCGGTTTACAATCCACGAAGATATCACGTGATATACAAACAAAACCATACAGTTGAATTACATAATGATTTCTTATATTTATGCGAATACTATACATACTGCAGGGTTATCTGATGTAATGGCGGGGACGATCTTAAAAATATTCACAGATTGCAGGATTAACGAAAATACACAAACCAAACGTTCCACAACGTCCCATGGTGAGCCAGATCGATTCACCAACTTATAAGTTGGCTCAACATTTGGCAAAAATTCTGTCACCACTGAGAGAATAAACTAGAGTACACATTAAGGATTCGTACCAATTTGTTAGTGAGATAAAAGACTTACATCTCGCTGACAATGAAACTATGATCAGTTTTGATGTTCAGTCACTATTTACATGCTTACCTATTGAAGACTGCATCTCAATTGTAACCAGGAAGCTAGAAGAGTACAACATGTCTTCAGAATGAGCAGTATTATTGAAACACTGTCTTACATCTGGTTATCCGGAACAAACTTGTGTCTGAAGTCGAGTCTTTGCTGAACAAAGTCTCGGATTGGGGGCGACTAAATCTAGTCCAGCTTAATCCTCAGAAGACACAAGTTTGCGCGTTTACCGCTA
Source organism: Parnassius mnemosyne (assembly GCA_963668995.1). Classification (NCBI taxonomy): domain Eukaryota; kingdom Metazoa; phylum Arthropoda; class Insecta; order Lepidoptera; family Papilionidae; genus Parnassius; species Parnassius mnemosyne. The sequence goes on from CAVLGL010000068.1 coordinate 23,797,208, forward strand.
AAAGGAACCTCTTTGTCGTATCTCCTCAGTTTCAAGGCACTCCCCTTGTTGCCTCAGCCAGTATCGGAATCCTCGGTATCGAAATATCGAGTGACGTGCAGTTTCGTGGTCACTTGAAAGATGGCCAAATTGGCCTCTAAAAAGATTGGCGTGCTCAGTAGAGCGGGACAGTATTTCATGCCGGCACAACGCCTGCAAATTTACAAGGCGCAGGTTCGGCCTCACATGGAATACAGTTCCCATCTCTGGGCTGGGGCTCCCCAGTGCCAGCTCCTTCCACTTGATCACATCCAGTACAGAGGAGCTCGAATCATCGACGACCGAGTCCTTTCCGATCGGCTCGATTCATTGGCGCTGCGAAGAGATGTTGCATCTTTTTGCATTTTCTTTCGCATTTACCACGGGGAGTGCTCTGAGGATTTGATCGGATTAATCCCAGCCGCCAAATATCACGAACGCACATCGCGGCAGAACTCCCTATACAATCCACATCATCTGAATGATTGGCGGTCCACCACTGAGCGATTTAGAAGATATTTTCTTCCTCGCACGACTTCCTTGTGGAATCGATTACCATCAGCGATTTTTCCGGACCCATACGACTTAGGGACCTTCAAGATAAGAGCGTACTCCTTTTTAAAAGGCCAGCAACGCATCTGCGATTCCCTCCCTGGTGTTGCAGCTGTTCATGGGCGGCGGTAGTCACTTACCATCAGGTGAGCCGCATGCTCGTTTGCCCCCTCTCCTATAAAAAAATCTATTGTGGAAGGTGGAGTTCTACAAGCAAGTAGATGGCGTGGCGATGGGCTCGCCTGTATCTCCTATAGTCACCGACATATTCATGGAGGAATTTGAGGAGAAAATCCTTCTTACTGCTCCTGTAAATCCAAGACTGTACAAGCGGTACGTAAAAGACACTTTCACAATTTTAGCAATACAATTCGCAGTGGAGTTACAGGCAAACAATTCTTTAGCTTTCCTAGATGTTTTAGTCATCCGAAATCTTGATAACACTACTGGTCACATTGTCTATTGGAGAAAGACCCATACCAACCGATATTTAAATGGTGAATCGCACATTAGCATATGAACATCCATCACAGATAGCTACCGTAGAAAAATCTTTGTTTCAGAGTGCACGAGGGATCTGTGACAGAAAACATTTGGCTGCCGAGTTTTAGCACGTCGAGCAAGTATTTCAAGACAACAAGCTTCGGCTCCCGCACCTCTGTCACAGTGACCGAGGAAAGCCAGCCAGAGTCGAGCGTGTGCCTGAAGATGGATGGGTGCTGCCATCAACTTGGGATCCTATAATTAACAAAATTAAATCCAAACCCAAGCATATCACTGCAAGACTTCAAGACACTCTAAGCTCATTCTGCATAGATCGAAAATTAATATTCAAAAACTGAAGCCGGGCTAAGTATGACATCGGGACGTCAAACATCTCATTCCACCTCGTGACCTTGGGTTGCTGTAAAGCATCCGAAAAGGAATTAAAATAAGTAAATTAAACGCGATAAAGGCCCTTAAAAATAATTTTATTCAATACAGTTGAGTTGTTAACCTCCTTTTTTTTTTAAATTGGCTAAAAATCAGCATTCCGTCTAAAAAGGTTAAAAATATTGACACCAATTTACTTCAGGGAGTATGTTCTATTCTTGTGTTCAATTATTACGATTTGACTTATAAGGCTTTTCTTTATAGGAGCGGGGGCAAACGAGCATACTGCTCACCTGATGGTAAGTGACTACCGCTGCCCATGAACAAATGCAACAACAAGGGAATTGCAGGTGCGTTGCGGGCCATTCAAAAAGGAGTAAGCTCTTTTTTTTTGTCTTATCGGTCCGGAAATATCGCCGGTGTTAAGCTATACCACAGAGAGATCGTAAGCGGAAGAATACTCCTAGTGAAACGTATAGTGGTGGACCGCCAAGCATCCAGATGGTGTGGATGGTATCAGGAGTTTTGCCGCGATGTGCGTTCGCTTGCCGCTCGAGAAGCTTTCTTCTCTATCTTCACTTTCTTCGTTCTTGAAATAATATTAATCTTTAGACATTTAGGTTTTCATACGATAACAGTTATATTTGTAAATTATTTTTATTTATTTTCTTTCTAATTGATACTATATTTTTAACAATTAGATTCAGAGACATAGGAACAATCAACGTAACTCGCTAACCACCTCAATTGTTAGCCTTTTACAACGGTAGGTTCCACTAAAAATTACCAAAAAAAGATGCAAAGCTGAATAATAAAAATATATAATAAATAAATAAATAGTAAAATAAAGAATCACCGCCCCTTATTAAAGATGATAAAACATTAAAAAACATGCTACAGCTTAAATAGATATTATGTCAAGTATTTACTCTAATAATCAAACAATAATTGACCATATTCATTATGCCTTCCTATATAGAAGGAAATGATACAGGGGATGGGCAGCAGCATCTCCTGATAGCAATACCAAGTAATAAAATCTGCGGTTTTCAATCCGCCTGCTGAGCGTGACTACTATGACATATACTCCCCCTATGAGATGTTCTAAGCGGATTTTAATAGGCTGTAATAAATGAAATAATGATTCATCAACACTGGATATCACGGAATGTTTTTTTTTCATTTATTTTTCTATCTTCTATCTTTATCTAAACCAAAAAAAAGTTAAAATTTTAACTTACCAGCTGTTTATTTTTCTTGTCATTTCAAATAAAATATTACGTGATATCATTTTATTTAAAACAATAGATTTACGACTATAAGAAGAGTCAGTTTATATTATTCACTAATTACTCGAAATCGCATTCACGGCGAAAAAGTAAAACTCTGTGCACGGTATGACAGCAAGAACAACGATTTACCCCTTCAACCTCTGCCTCCCCACCCTTTTAAAGACGTTTCTGTAATTATTTCTCTGATGTAGTTTAACATCTCAGGTTTAATTTATGATAATTACTTTGTTTGGATAAAATTATTTTTTGCTCTAAGACTGATTCCCGTCACGTAATATACACTTATATACGTATACGTACATCGTACAATGACTAAATTAAATTAAATATCCACGTAATATGTTAACAAATGAACATTAACTTAAGAAAAATATATTTTTGTGTCTTTTATTTATTATTTTATTAATTTCAAATTAAATAATTATTTGAGTTTAAATATTTAAGCAACCAAAGTAGTGTTGAATAGTGTATGTAGGTCACAACCTATCAACATGTCAGATATTCCATAATTGGCTGCGGAGCTGGTGGACTGCGGCTTGAAATCCCGTTTGGAAAAAGAATTTGTATGATGTGATGTTTGTCAAAGTGATTTATGTACGTAAGTCGTCTTCGCTACGGTGCGTACATATTATATAACATAACATGTTATATAACATGTTTCATAAATGTGGAAACGGTTTTACGTGGTAGAGCCATGCTGCATCAATATTATGGTTGTAGCACGAATGGGTCGGCTCGACCGGGGAAGGACCACGCTCTCACAGAATACCAGCGTAAAATAGCAGCTTAACGCTGCTGTGTTTCGTATGGTGAATGTAGGGAACCGGAGACCCTTTTTACTGGAAACGAGACATTCCATCTTAGTCCTCACGGGTGACAACGCATGTGCATTTTGACTCTTAATCGAAGATAGATGTAGCTGTCTATCGGCCACAGCGACCACTTACCATCAGGTGGACTGTGTGCTCGTTTGTCACCCTTATCCTATAAAAAAAATACGGAATGTTTTAAAATGTGTTATATAACGTGACACAAATGTTATATAACTCGAGAGTATTTTTCTCTAGTCAATAAACTATATTTGTTTGGGACGAACCCCGTATCTATGTTTTTTTTCTGTTGTTATTTAAAAGTACAAGAGTTGCTGCAGCAGCTAGCAAAACGTCTTCTCGTGTCGACATTGTGAAAAGCACTGCGGAACGACAAACGACAATGTCATATAACATTGTTATATTACATTGTTATTCTGATGTGTACAGTTTTGTTATATGTTGCAATGTTGAAAAACAATGTATCATAATGTGGACGTGTTATAAAACAAAAGTTACATAACACCATAACACCCTTATAGAGGCAAAATTCCTAATGTGAACGATTTTAAAATAAAATAAAAATGAAGGTACTAAAGAAGTTTATAAAAATTTCTAGTTTCTAGTTTTAGTTTTTTTTTTATTATCCTTAAAAATAAAAATAATTATAATGATACTTTTTTTTTACAAAAAGTTATTATTTTTAAGGTTTGTGCAGTTTTTACAGTTCGTAATATCAACACAGTGGTAAAGTAGTTCTTGTTGGGTTTCCTTTATTTTAAAATAATTTTCATCAAAGTTTGATTTAATTATTAACAAACTTCAATATGTAATTAGTATGTTAGTTTAAGTGTTAGGTTTTCTGGAGAAATTTATTTCATATTCGTCTATTTGAATTTCAACCAGATCAAATGTGAAACTGAAGTTCGTTTATGATAGGTATATCCATTTTTTGGTTCTTGCTTTCTTTGATGGATACACTGCCAGCAATGGATCTACTAAATCAACGTCTCCGATATTGCTGCATTATCATAACATTTTCCCGATACTTACGAAGTTGTTCACTGTCATCGGATTTATCACTTCTACTTGAAGATAACGGTTGATTTTCGATATTTAAAGGAATTTCTTCTTTATCTTTATATAAAGCACCCGATTTATTTAGAACTCGAAATATGTATTTATCTGTTGTCCTGTCTCAGCGGAATAAAATGAAGGCAATAAATAGACAGTACTCGCACTAGAACAAGAAATGTAATATTGTAACTGAGACCGAATGACCTCTGAGGAGAACATAAACTTAAATGGCAATATAGACACATTTTCTTCGCAATTATTATCAATAACAAGACCTGTTTATATTATTAAGAGTCTTTATCTACACAACTGTCATAAAATAAAAGTATAAAATTATGTTTTACATATCATTTCCTTTTGTTACACTTACCCATTGCTATGTTCTGACGGTAAAGGCAAAGTTTTGCGGGCACACTGATCGCTGATGGGTTTTTACAGGCCTTGATTATTTTTTACCGCTATGCTCCGTATTTCGCATAAAATTTTATGTCTGTAGATTTTTTTGACTTTAATGTACTCCCTCGAATATTCAAGGAGTACTCAATAGGTTACAACTCTTTTTTTGAGCCATAAGAGCAAATTATATTACCTAAATCCAAAGGAGTGCTTTAAGAAAAAAAAATTAATATGCATATTAAAGTTCTTCTCCCTGTATATTTGCGAACATTTAATGGATTAACACAAAAACAACATTACATTCCATTGCACATTACAACATACATTCTATAAATACTAGGAACAATCACACGTCAATATCTTCGTGGGTCAAGTATAAAGAATAAAGAATAACTATTCTTGTGTCATAATGAATTAAGATTGTTCTATTCTATGCTAATGAACAATTAAATAAGGGAATTTACTTCTAATTCATCAATATTATTAAACTCATAAAATGATAGAGGATAGAAAAAATACAGTAATTACTATTACTTCAATTATTTTTAATGTTTTTACTTTGCTTTTGTATTGCAATTGAATAATATTAAGATTTTATTACAATTTAGGTGACGCCAACATGGTGTGTTTGAAATAATACCTTTCTTACATACATATAATAACAATTTAGAAGGTGTCTTTTAATTGTACATTTTTTGTGACAAAAAGAAGAGGGACTAAAACAAGTAATTAAATAGGTTTCTTTAATTTTTAGAATTATTTGGCGCCTTTCTATTGCAATCGCCCGTGCGATGATGCGATGCGATTTCACCGTCCGATGCATCCGCTCGCACGATTGGAAATCGTGTGTCCTATTTTGGAGCGATCCAATCACGATTTGTTTACTACTACAAATTTTTTTTTTCAAAGAAACGCAAAGAATATTAAGCGTATTTTCCACAGACTTCAAAAAGGAGACGGTACTCAATTCAACTATATGTTTTTTATGTGTGTTACCTCATAACTATTTACTGGTTTTCGATGATTCGTTTTTTATTTGAAAACTGGTTCTTCACATGTGGTTCCATATAATAAAATATAATTTGATCAAAGTCTGATCAATAGTATTTGAGTTATTTTTAATAATTTATATTGAACACGGTTATACAAAATTTTTAATTTTAAATTGTCCTGTAACATTTAGTCTTTGTTTTATTAAAATCCTATCAAAAGATTTGATTATTATTTTAAAGTGTAGGTACAAATTTGTTCAACGGTGGCGTTGAGTAATAAATGAATTTTAATTTAATCTCAAAAATCTTAATTATATTCAACCAAAATGTAAGAAGTGGGGGTCATTGTAGAAGCGTGCTCGTCGCGACCCCTGCCAGCCCTTTTCAGGGTTGCAATTCTACTTAGCTGCGCACCCATGCCAACGAGGGTTAGGGCGTCCCCCCAAGGCGACGCACACCAACTCGTCCCCGTTGGTGTGGAATGCAGCGCGCAAAGCGGCGATGGGGACCGCCACCCGTCACGCACAGCCCGACACGGCGGAAGGTGGAGGACAGAGTGCAGAGTTGGCACGTGGAATGTTAGAGGAGGCATGCGAGATAAGACGAATGAGTTGATCGAAATAATGAAAGAAAGAGAATTAGATGTCGTGTGTATGTCGGAGACCAAACGGAAGGGCAGTGGTACTGAAGAGCTCCCTGGCGGAGCGTTAGCTTTATGGTCCGGAGTCCCGGAGAGCGAGAACGCCTGCCAGGGAGTGGGGGTGCTGCTGTCTTCTCGGTTGGTCGATGTTATGACTGAATATAAGGTTGTGAACTCAAGACTTCTCTGGGTTCGCTTTAAATTGGGACTGACGAAGTTATTCCTTTTGGCTGTTTATGCGCCGGTAGCTTCGTCGTCCAGGGCTGAGCTAGAGGAGTTTTGGGAGAATGTAAGAGAAGTTCTAGATTTGGCTAGGGGAAACGAAAGAATTGTTGTATGTGGTGATTTGAATGGATGGGTTGGTACCGCTCGACCAGGGTACGAGTCGGTACTTGGAAAGTTTGGCGATAAAAGGGTTAATGATGCTGGCAAGCTTATACTGGCGGTGTGCAAGGAAAAGGGTCTTCTTGTGACAAACACTATGTTTAATCACAAGAAAATCCATATGTATACTAGAGAACGAAAGAATGAGAGAAGTATGATCGATTTGTTCCTGGTGGATGACCGACTGCGAAAACAGGTGATGGATACGCGAGTGTTCAGGGGTGCTGACCTGGGAACGGATCACTATCTAGTGATTACTAGATTTAGGGGTCTGTTCGCGGGTTGGCGATACCGGACGGCAGTAACAGAACCACAGTCGGTCTGTCGCATCCGAAGCTGGAAGCTTCAGGAAGCGGATACTAGGGACAAATATCATGCGAGGGTAGCCGAAAAGCTTGACACCATCGATGGAAGAAACGAATGTGTAGAAAGAACATGGCAGAACCTTAGGGATGGAATGGTAAGTGCAGCGGAAGAAGTGTGTGGAACAATAAAAAGAGGCAGTAGTAAAAGAAGAGATGCATGGTGGAATGATGAAGTAAAAGAAGCTGTAAAGAAGAAGAAGAAAGCATGGTTAGACTACTTGGCCTCTAGTAATGATAAGGATATGAGAGAGAAGATGAAAGAAAGATATAGGCTGCAGAAAGTTCATACGAAAGCACTGATTGAGGAAGTGCGTGAAAGGTGTAGAATGGAAGCAGACGAAAGGTTGTCGCACAACTTTAAGGAGAACTCCAAACTCTTCTGGAAAGAGGTTGGAAGGACCCGAAGTGGTGCGACGGCCTTGAGAATGAACAAAGTGCTTTCGAGAACTAATGACGTCCTCTCAGAAAAATCGGACGTCATGCAGCGATGGAGCGAATTTTATGGAGAAATGTATGCGTATGATGATCTTAGTGAGGGATCCGGGGATGACGCCGTGACTGGTACGCCAGAACCGGACCTCGATGACACTGAGGTCATCAGTATGAAAGAGATTGAACGTGCGATTCGAAGTTTGAAATGTGGTAAAGCTGCGGGACTAGACAGAGTTACTGCTGAAATGGTCAAGTATGGTGGGCCTCGCGTCTGGGACAGCTTTCATCTGCTGTGCAATTTGTGCTGGCGGACGGGGGATGTCCCGGATGATTGGCGATCCGCAGTCATTGTGCCTTTATATAAAGGTAAAGGTTCACATTTTGACTGCGGGTGCTATCGGGCGATCAGCTTGACCAGTTTAGCAAGTAAAGTTTACTCGAAGGTTTTGACACGTAGGATGCAAGAGAAATCGGAAAGATTTCTATGGGAGGCACAATGCGGATTTAGACCTGGAAGAGGATGCACGGATCAAATGTTTTCTCTCCGCATGATCACGGAAAAGCTTCTGGCTGCTAACCAGAAGATTTTCTGTGCTTTTGTGGATCTTGAGAAAGCATTTGATAAGGTTGTAAGGAAGAAAATATGGGAACTGTTGCCGGGGTATGGTGTGGATGGTCGATTGCTAAGGGCTGTACAGTCTCTTTACTGTGACTGTAAAGCCTGTGTGCGGGTAGGGCATGACCTGTCACCCATGTTTAACGTCCAAACGGGCGTAAAGCAGGGTTGTGTCATGTCTTCCTGGCTGTTCATACTGTATCTCGACAGCTGTTTACAGAAGCTGAAAGATAGCTGTTGGGTGTGAAATTGGGTGACATAAAAGTAAATTGTCTGCTGTATGCTGATGATGCAGTGCTTATTGCACCATCAGAGGCAGAACTGCAGGCATTAGTCACGTGTATGAAAGAGGAATGTGAAATTAAAGGTCTCCGTTTGAATGCTAATAAAACTAAGGTTCTGGTATTTGAAAGGGACGAAGAGAGAACGAAGTGTGAAATATGGGTAAATCAGGAATGTCTAGAACAGGTAAATGAAATTGTATACTTGGGGAGTGCTTTTAGCCGGGATGGAAGATGTGATTTAGATGTGGACAGGCGTGTCGCTGCCGGGAACAAAGTCAATGGTGCCCTGACTGCGTTAGTCAAAAGGCAAGGCGTAGCGAAGAGTGCACGCCTTGCAATACATAACGCAGTGTTGGTACCGACTTTGTTATATGGCAGCGAAACCTGGGTATGCCAGAAGAAGCATAAAAGTAAGTTGAATGCAGTGGAGATGCGATCTCTTCGTAAAATGTGCGGCGTTACCATGGCCGACCGAAAGCGAAACGAAGAGATTCGCAATATGGCAGGTTTGAAAGATGACCTTATCACAAAAATTGATAAGGGCGTGCTTCGGTGGTTTGGGCACGTTGAGCGAATGAGTGAAGACCGAATGGTGAAGAAAATATATAGCGCGAAAGTTAATATTAAAAGGTGTCGAGGTAGACCGAGACTAACTTTCGAAGACCATGTGAGCAAATTGCTCGAAGAGGGTAGGGTCAAGAGTACTCGGATACCTAGACGTGCATGCATGAAGAAGATAATGAATCTGAAAGAAGCGAAAGAGGTTTGTAAGGATCGTGACACTTGGCGATCTGTTCTCTCTGGCTACCCCGTCAGGGATTGTGCGTGAAGATAAGTAAGTAAGTAAGTAAAATGTAAGAAATACCTTTTGACATTTCACATCAATCATTCCGCAATAACTTTTTAAAAGCGTACTCACACGATTTAAGATAATCATTTACGTAAATACAAATAATTATGAGGTTATCTACATTTCATTACAACATGTACAGTACTTTATCACTAAATTCGAATCTTTCAAACAAAGTAAAAAATAAAAAAATAACCAGAATCAACTTTTATGCTTTACGTTGTTTCAATAGTACGAGTATGCACCTTACCGTAGTATTTGGATGATTCGACAACAAAGGGGATGAAGACCCGCCGACCGTCTGGTTGCCCGACGGTGCAAAGGAGAGGGAGGAATTAAATTGTGTAATTCCTGCGCACACTCGCCGAAATGCATCCTATAGAATACCGAGAGACTGGCTACACTGCGCCTGTGCTCGAGGCTGACAAGATTGTTTTCAACCAAATCAGGGTCACCAATGAGCCTCTTAGCACGTCTCTCTACTGAGTCCAATGCTGCCAGGTGGCATTTTGCAGCACCAGCCCATATGTGACAGCTGTACGCCATGCACGACCGGACTTGCGCTTTATATAAAGTAAGAAGCTGCCCCGGCATGAAGTACCACTGCACTCTTGCAAAGACACCAAGTTTCCTTGCGGCTGCTTTGGCTCTGGACTCAATGAACCGCCCATAGTTGAGGTTCAGAGAAAATTAAATCCCTAACAACTGAGGGCAATCAGTGTACTCCAAGGACACATTCCGGAAAGTAGGAGAGCCAAGGTGAGTGGGCTCTTTTTAGCGGTAAAAAGACACACTTGTGTTTTGGAGGCGTTAAATCTCACGAGATTGGCATCGCCCCATTTGGAGACTGCCTTTATTGTGAGAATCATACGAATCATAGCCTCTCTTTCTCACTGGATTTGATCCCGACTGGCCCGGGCGCTTGGCTGAAATCTCTCCACAACTGTGCTGTCGTCTGTTTATCCATAGATACCGGGAATGAGCAGATCATTTATATGCAACAGGAAGAGAGTTGCGGAGAGAACGGACCCCTGAGGAACACCGGCGTTGGTCGCCACAGTATCGGATGAGCAGCCATCGACGATGACCCGGAGAGACCGTTCACTCAAAAAGTCCTTCACCCAGGTAATCAGGCCAGGGGATAAGCCGTACGCTGAAAGCTTGCCCAATAGACAAGCGTGCCAAACTCTGTCAAAGGCCTTCTAGACATCAAGGGAAACAGCAAGTGCTTCACCATTGTTCTCGAGGGCTTCGCCCCATATGTGAGTGGCATACGCTAGTAGGTCCCCAGTTGAACGATTTCGGCAAAACCCGTACTGGCGATCACTGCGGAGATTATTTTGCTCTAGGTATGCCATGCCAATCTTGCAGAGTATGGAGGTAATTGAAATTGGCCGATAGTTGGCAGGGTCGGTACGGCTACCTTTTTTAGGCACAGGGTGCACATTGGCCAGCTTTCAAGATTTAGGCACTATTCCAATCCTAAATGAGAGGCAGAACAGGCGTGTCAACACAGGAGACAACTCAAGTGCACAGACCTTTAGAACTATAGGTGGTATACCATCAGGTCGACAAGCTTTGTTCACGTCTAGATTTCGCAGGTTTTAAGAACCTCCTCGTTGGTGCTACGGACCTCTGACATAGAGGTACCGCAGAGATAATTGAGGTAATTGAGATGGAACGCTGTTGCTACTGTTCAGACGCGAATTGCAAGCAAAAAGGGAAGCAAATAAGTCCGCTTTCTTCTTAGGTGCATGCGCCAGTGAGCCATCTGGTTTTAGCAGCGGAGGCAAGTATAGACTGACCGAAGTTTATCTCTACCGCTTTGGCGAGAGACCAAAAAGCTCTACTGCCAGATGGTTTTACAGAGAGCTTTGTGCCGATGCGTTTAATGCGGTCGAAACTGGCTTGGCGTAATGCTTTTTTGCAGAACTTGGCGGTTTGGTCAAAGACTCTCTTCTTAAGGCTAACATCCGGTGCTTTAAGGTCTCGAGCATCGACCCAGGATAAGTACGCCATATGGTTGTGCTTTTCACCACGAGCGCACTCGGTGTTAAAACAAGGGCGAGCTTTACCACCAATGGGCATGTCAGCAAAGGGGATGACATACTCCATCGCTTGACGTATCACATTGGTTATGGCAACCACGCAGCTCGACGGGTCTTCAGAGGAGAAGCAGACCTGCCGCCAAATTTAAGATGCATAGAAATGCCACATCTCATTCCAATCTGTTGACTTGTATCGACACATTCGTCGCACACCGTGGAAATCGTAATTAGATGGGGAATATAAGGACACAGTTTTCACCAGACAGAAGTTCCCAAGGGTGAGGTAACCTGAACATCGAATCTGAGCATCGAGGCAATTGGTTGTGTGCCCATCTACATCAGGTACCCTAGTCGCTTGTTGTACCAAGTGGGAGGGATCCAGCGACAAGGCAAATTTCCACGCCTCTCTCCCAGCGTGGCCGGTCTTCTGGTATGGGAACAGCCAGTCTTGATGATAGGCATTAAAATCCCCCAGAAAAACCAACTGTGCATTAGGGTACCGATACTAATCTAATATAATAATCTTTACTGAGGTGTTCAAACAGCCTAGTTGTCTCCTGGTCACCGCTGTACGATCGGTAGATACAAGAATAAATTATTTTATCCATTCCTGTGTCTATCAATACCCAGATCGTAGAGAAAGTGGGGTCTTCAAGGTGACGGAGACGCTTACGGCAGATGTCGTTGCGGACGTAAACACAGACTCCGGCGCGCTGATAGAAATTATGCTCCAATGTGTAACCAGGGTAGCCAAGTTACGCCGCATCTAGAGGACATCTGATATAGGACAAACTAAAAGAATGAAACCCCGTGTTAAAGAACACATAGCTGATATGAAGAATAGACGCTCTGGGAAGTCTTCAGTCTGTGAACACGTACAGGATTGCCCCCGTTAGTACATTAGATTTGATAGACCACAATCCTCGCTAAAAGACACCGATTCTTTCCAAGGATAATTCGCGAGGCTAATGGCTGCTAACATCCATTAGCTTCGCCAATCATTCTTGAAGATGGCTGGGTGCTACCATCTGCTTGGGATCCTATAATTAATAAAATTAAGTCCCAATCCAAGTATACAACTGCAAGACTTCAAGATACTATAAAATCATACTGCGTTGATCGGAACATTAATTAATAATTTTAATTTTAACATTAACTATGACATCGGGACGTCAAACACCTCAGCCCCCTCGTGACCATGCGTGCTGTAAAGTGTTCGAAACATCGGGAATATAAAATTAGTATGGAATATATAGTTAAATAAGGCACAAAGGAGTGTTCCAATTAATTATCAGTCGGAGAGAACACGTGCATCACGGTCAAAAAGAGCAAGGCCTACTTCGCAGTCTCAAGATGGTAGTGAACAGCGTTTAGGTTCGAGTGAACTCCCCTAATGTTGCAAAAATTCACGAATAGCGTGTCAGGGGTCACCTTGGTCTTGTTGCTCAACTTGCCCTGAGCAGTTATTGTCTTGAGCGGAAAATTGCTCGTCCCCGAATATGCAGGGCAACCAGAGCAGCCACGCTCAGGAGTGCAGTAGCTTGGTCTTGGATGCTCAGTGAGTACACCCCTGGGGTAGTATTACATTTAATTCCTCTACCACCGGCACCGAATCTGGCCACCTGCACTCACCAGATGAAACGCAAAAGCAGAGCTTCCACTTCAGGCCGGTATTCTGTGAAGTCGTGGTACCACCCCGATTCTAACCGGCCCATGCAGCGAAAGCTGCCGTGAGGCTCTACCACTGTCAAAAATTATGCCAAATCTTTCCAATTAGTTGTCTTCTTAAAAAACGTGGTAGACAAAGATATTGCTGTTAATGATGTTGATATTTCATCACACGAATTCGCATAAAACGAAACACCTACAAATTTTCAGTGAGAAGAAACAACACAACTAGCAAGCTCGCAAGAGCGCATCTAATGTTTGGAGGAGTCAGAGATTGAAAATTTGGCGCATCACTTTGCGACCCAAAAATGTCAAATGCATTATCTATTCCTCTTCTTCATTATCATCAGTCCGTAAAAGTCTACTGCACGATATGGGCCTCTCCTACTGTTGGGATGATTTGACATAATTATCACAGTTGGCAGGCTATTGAAATATAAGACATCTCGCACCTTTGACGTTGCTGTCCGTAGCTAATCTGGGAATTTTATGTCTGACTCTGACATAACCGATATGATTATACCGCTATATAATATTGGAATCCATTAGATTTTTTCATCATTTCTACGAGTTTTGAGTAATTCAAATGCACTGAGGCAGCGTGGCCGATTTAATATTTCAGAAATCAGGGACTATACCTAGTAGTATGTACATACTTTCTACTAATACTATAAGAGTAATCTTTTACTCTTACTTGGTACATTTTACTTAAACATACACGTGTTCTTAAAATTTTAAAAGTTTTCCTAGCTAGTTAGCCTTTGATAATTATAACATTTTTAAAAGTATAAAATTACGACTAATTTATAATAACCAACAGATCATCTGTCAAGTGAGTTACCGTTAGGTTTTATTTATATGGCGTATTTTATTTAAAAAAAATTAAAAACATTAATTTTCCGTACTGAGTCGGCACACCTCATATATGGGGCCTTCTGCCACACGTCTAATGCCAGCATAGAGGTCGTACAGCAGCTGTTCCCCGGTAAAGTCATCTCAAAGAGAGGTAACATCGAGTGGCCACCACGAAGCCCAGTTGTCCCCACCGGATTTCTTTTTGTGGGGATTTCTCAAGAATAAGATCTATTCCAATAAACCGAGGACAATTACTGCCTTAAAAGCGAACATTCGAGCAGAAATGGCGGCCATATCGACAGCAACGTGTCCGCTTGTTTTTGAAAATTTAAAGTCCCGCTTAGAAGAGTATTTGCGGCGAGACGGGGAACACCTAGACGATGTTATTTTCAGGAAGTAAATTAAATTAATGTTAAATTAAGTTACTTTTTGAATAAACTCTCTAAGTATTATCAGTCTTTTTTTATATGGGTTTCAAAAGTGAACTTTATTCTGGCCCACCCTGTATTATGTCGTCCCGCATTATTTTGCTTTAACACGAAGCAATACTAACATAAACAAATGTCGGAAATCACAATCCGTATATCGGCAATACATTCCGTAATTAATTATGTAGCCATGGCCTCTCACGAGCTACGACAAAACGTTTAAAGAATAATTCAAGTGAATAGGATAAATATTAGCATATTTATTAAAATTTTCATTAGTTATTACTAAGCTGCCGACTCCAACAAAAAATAGGAGGTTAAGATTTCAATAGTAAGTTAATTGTATGTATATACGCGATATATTAGTCAAATGAGAACAGATTTTGATGAATCTATTTTAATAAATTTAAAGAAAATAAAGCCCACCCAAATAAGGTGGCCAAATAGGGAATGATGTTTTTGATGTAGGTACCTATTTCGACGACATTGAGATAGTGATATTTCTATGTTCAATCTATATTTTGGCACCGACTTTAGATTGTGAAAATATTTTATTTTTTAAATGTTTGAAATGGCTTTAACTTAAAAGTTATGGTTTTTACACAAGTAATTATGCTAAAGGTAAAACTGTATATTGATTTATTATAGTGTTGTTTATCCGTATTTAGCAGTATAGTGGCGGCGTAAGATAAACCACTACCACATATTATTTCGTGGGAGTCGTTTGAGACAAAAGAGGGAACTTGAAACCAGGAGATATATCATATATTTTATTGAATAAGGGTAACAAACCAGCATCGACCACCCGATGGTAAGTGGATACTGTGGCTCATCGACACTCCTCATCTATCCTCCATTAAGAATCAAAACGCAGAATGCACTGTCGCCCCTGAGGACTAAGACGGAATGCCTCGTTTCCAGTAAACAGTGTCTCCGGTTCTCTATACTCACCATACAAAACAAAGCAGCATGAAGCTGCTTTTTCACGCTGGGGTTCTGTGAAAGCATAGTCTTTCATTAGTCGAGCCGACACATTCGTGCTACTACCATAATATTATAGTTGCAGCGTAGCTCTGCCACGTTAAAGCTTGTAAAAAGTAGGAGACAGCAAGTTAAAATAGATAACTTGCTTAGTGAGGAGGAAAACATTGTTTACGGTGTCCCACAGGGCTCGGTTCTCGGCCCATCGCTGTTTCTAGTGTATATTAATGAACTCTGCAACCTACGAAGCAGTGGTGGGAAAACCTTCTCCTACGCGGATGACACGGCCATCGTTTACATTGGGGACTCGTGAGAAGAAGTGTGCAATAATGCCAAGCAAGGATTAGTTGTTATAGATAGATGGCTCAAAGCCAACCTGCTAACCCTTAATGTGACTAAAATGAACTACGTTTGTTTTTCTCCTAGCTTAAGGTCTAAACCAGGCCTTAATTTTAAAATTAGAATACACACGTGTGCGGACCACTTGGACCATAATTGTAATTGCCAGGTCCTTAAACATATAACGTCCATAAGATATTTGGGAATTATAGTTGAGAAGTGTTTAACTTGGCATTCGCATATTGAGATTGTTACGTCACGGGTGCGCAAATTTATATGGATTTAAAAAAAAATCTAAGATATGTGATGCCTCAGACGACACTCAATAACATCTATATTATGCTTGCGCAATCAGTTCTTACATATTGTTTACCAGTCTGGGGAGGAGTCTCAAAAACTAAATTCCTTGAGTTAGAAAGAGCCCAAAGGTAACTTATAAAAATAATGTACTATAAACCATACAGATACCAATCATAACCTTTTGAATTCATTGCAATCTGGTTTCCATCCCGGTCATAGCACGACTACGGCTTTGGTTAGAATCACTGATGATATTCGCCTAGGCATGGATAATCAGCAGGTTACAGTATTGACATTGCTTGACTTTAGTAGTGCCTTCAATACTGTAGACGTTGATGTTTTACTCGCTATCCTAAGTTCTCTTAATATATCTCCTGAAGTAATTGGTTGGTTTCATAGTTACTTGCAAGGGCGCCGGCAACGTGTACAAATTCAAGACATGTTTTCTGATTGGTCTGCTGTCAAATCTGGCGTCCCACAAGGTGGCGTGTTGTTCTCTATTTTCATCAATTCGATCTGTTCCCACATTACTTCTCTTTACCACCTATATGCAGACGATTTACAAATCTACTCTCAATGTAAGATTGCGGATCTCCCCAATACAATTAGATTCATTAATGAAGATCTTATTCGTATTTCTCATTGGTGTAATTCATTTGGTTAAAGTTAATCCATTGAAGACTCAAGCCATTATTATTAGGAGTTCGAAATTAATCTCTCAGTTAACTTTGTCGCTGCTCCCGCCAGTCATATTCGAAGGGACACTTATCCCATACAGTGACAAAGTTACGAATTTTGGTATTATGTTCGATCAGACTTTGTCTTGGGGACCGTAAGTGAGTGAAGTAAGTAGAAGAATGTTTGCCGCAGTTGGTTCACTTCGAAGATTACGCAATGTTCTCCCCATTCCTACTAAAGTTGCGCTGACTCTGTCTCTTCTTTTAACGATCCTTGACTACGCGGACACTTGTTATCTTGACCTAACAGTCGAGCAACTTAATAAACTTGAGCGGTTTCAAAATTATTGCATAAGGTTTATATTTGGGTTACGAAAGTATGACCACATATCCGAATTTCGCCATAAGCTCAAATGGTTACCGTTTCGCCTTCGCAGGAATACTCACATTCTTCATCTTCTTTACTGCATTCTGTTCAATCCGACCACTCCTTCTTATTTGAAAGACCGATTTATATATTTAAGCAGTTTACACTCTTTACCTTTACGATCGCAAAATAATCTTCTTCTAAGTATTCCTAGACATTCCTCTTCCTTCTATTCTAATTCTTTTACGGTTACCGCTATACGACTATGGACTTCTCTCCCCTTACATATTAAAGAATCTAAATCTCTACCTATATTAAAAAATAAATTAAAACTTTATTACCTTTCCTCTTAAGTTACTACCTGTCGTCAATCACTTTTTTTCCTTTAATCACTTATGTTCTTCTATTTATCTTTCTATATTATATTATGTACACCCCCTCTGCTATCTTTTAAAAATAGTATCCTCTGCCTTAAGGTTGCCTGGAAGAGATCGTTGTTTTAGCGATAAGGCCGCCTGTTGTACCAATGTCCCTTTAATTATATAAATTTTGTTATATGTTCCTTAGTGTACAATAAAGTATATTTTACTTTACTTTACTTTAATGCATGTACTTACCGAGCTTAATCTATTACATGCACTTCGAACACATCAGCACTTCATAGAAGACACACACTCACACACATAAACACACACACACACACACACACACACACACACACACACACACACACACACACACACACACACACAAACACACATTCAACAGCACAAACCCTGTTTAAAAACAAGATGCACTTACAGTTCCACACAGGCGTACAACTACAGTTACAGAAAGAGCTAATAATTACTTTATAAGTCACTTACTGTTATTTTTTAATTTATTTTTACTTACCTTTTGTATTATAGGCTCAATATTGTAAATAATTAAGGGAATGAGCGAGAAAGAAAGAAAAAGAAAGAAATATTAAACGATTAAACTTATAAAACGATTAACGATTAAAGAAACAGCGAGCGAGAGACCCAACACAAGTATTATCAATTACTTACTGGCAATGTCTCATTTATAATCCATGTAACTGTTTTGAGACAAATAAACATTTTTCATTTTCATTTTCATTTTCACACCAAACTACGCAAGGTTCACTAGGTGATAATGCACCCTGAATAAAATACCGTTTAGTGTGGATTTTGGGCGGCGGCGTCATTGGACCGTACTTTTTCGAAAACGACGCTGATGAGCGTTTAGTTGGAGAAAATTCCAGAAGAATCTTATACGTTTCATTGAAATGGCGGTATGGCAAACGAGCACACAGTCCACCTGATGGTAAGTGGTTGCTATGATCCATAGACATTTACATCTATCCTCAATAAATAATCAAAATGCAGATGCGTGATCACCCGTGAGGACTAAGATGGAATGCGTTTTTTCCAGTCAAAAGGGTATCCGGTTCTCTACACTCACCATACGAAACACAGGAGTGTTAAGGTAAACCAGCTAAATATGGAATAAAACTTCTCCTTTTAGTTGATGCTCGAACGTTTTACATCTACAGCGCTCATATTTATTTTGGCAAGGGATCTGATGACCCACTCTCCGAACACGAAAGTTTTGCTAGCGACTAAGTCTTTTAGTTTAAAGTGTGAATACTCCTCGCAGAATCATAAATTATGTTTCTGCAAACAGTTTTCGAGTCAAGATATTGACCGCAGACGGGAATTTGTGCCATTGCGAAAGATGTGTTTTAATCGTTTGGGCCGAAATCATCTTTCCTACGATTGCAAAAAACCGACAATGTATAGCATATGTCAAAAAAGACATCACACACTATTGCATCCCACCAACAATCAGGAGAAAAAGGACCAGGCTGCTGTTTTAAATCAGTCGGCCAGTTGCACTACACTTGGGAATCTGAAGTTCCGGTAGTAGCTTGCCTGTCTACTGGTCACGTACCTAAGCCCAGGTAGGTCTTATTAACTACAGCACTAGTAAGAGTTGAATCTAAAACTGGAGAACGTAGGCTAGTATTAGCCCTTATAAATCAAGGTCTCAAGGCTGCTTCATTACAGAAGCAATAGTTCAATATCTTCAATTGAAGAAAATTCCAGCAGTAGGGGTGATTTCAGGATTATCAAATAATAAAGTTATGCGCGCTCAATCGAAGGTTCGATTCCAAGTGCAATCATGTGTTGATCCAAATTTTAAGATGGGAATTGAAGCTTATGTTTTAAGCAAGATCACCGACTGTCTACCTGAAAGGAAGATAGAAGCAATAGCTTGGGAAGAGCTTAACCAATTGACGTTAGCCGACCCACAGTTCAACGTACCCAATAAAATTGATATTTGATTAGGAGCGGATATTTATAGCACCATAATAAAGCATGGGATAAAGAAGTGCACAAATGAGTTCTTGATAGCACAGAATACCACGCTTGGGTGGATTCTTTCCGGTGTAATAAACAATGTAAATAGAAAAAATAATACATCTACAAAGAAATTTCAAGTCATGCATGCACAGGTCATGGAAAATAAAATGCTGAAGAGTTTCTGG
Organism: Parnassius mnemosyne; assembly: GCA_963668995.1. Lineage (NCBI taxonomy): Eukaryota > Metazoa > Arthropoda > Insecta > Lepidoptera > Papilionidae > Parnassius > Parnassius mnemosyne. Next base: position 23,817,002 of record CAVLGL010000068.1, read on the forward strand.
GAAATAGAAGAAGGTACGTTAATAATAAAAAGAAAGTAATTAGCGAAGAAGAGCAAAAATGTGAAAGAATTTATGAGACTACGACTAAAAGAAGCGTGCAGTGTAGCCGTGAAGTAGCGGTTAAGAATATCCACTACCCCATATCTTCCCGTGGGTGTCGTAAAAGGCGACAAAGGGAAACAGACAGGAGATGGGCAGCAGTATCTTCCTGATAACAACAAATTTACAATAAAAAAACTGCGGTTACCATCCCGCTCGCCAAGCGTGGCAACTATAGCATATTATAGGATTATCCGAAGTCCGAAGAGAGAGGGAGGACACGGTTATCCTCGAATCCGGCAACTTGCTCTATCATCTGATATCATATGCCGAATTAGGCCGTTTCTTTGTTACTTTCATCATAGGGGGGTATTTGCCATAGTTGCCACGCTTGGCGAGCGGGTTGGCAACCGCAGTTTTTTTGTAAGTTTGTTGTTATCAGGAAGATGCTGCTGCCCATCTCCTGCCTGTTTCCCTTTGTCGCCTTTTACGACACCCACGGGAAGATATGGGGTAGTGGATATTCTCAACCGCCACTTCACGGCTACACTGCACGCTTCTTTTAGTCGTAGTCTCATAAATTCTTTCACATTTTTGCTCTTCTTCGCTAATTACTTTCTTTTTATTATTAAACGTACCTTCTTCTATTTCCCAGAAACTCTTCAGCATTTTATTTTCCATGACCTGTGCATGCATAACTTGAAATTTCTTTGTAGATGTATTATTTTTTCTATTTACATTGTTTATTACACCGGAAAGAATCCACCCAATCGTCGTATTCTGTGCTATCAAGAACTCATTTGTGCACTTCTTTATCTCATGTTTTATTATGGTGCTATAAATATCCGCTCCTAATCAAATATCAATTTTATTGGGTACGTTGAACTGAGGGTCGGCTAACGTCAATTGGTTAAGCTCTTCCCAAGCTATTGCTTCTATCTTCCTTTCAGGTAGACAGTCGGTGATCTTGCTTAAAACAAGCTTCAATTCCCATCTTAAAATTTGGATCAACACATGATTGCACTTGGAATCGAACCTTCGATTGAGCGCGCATAACTTTATTATTTGATAATCCTGAAATCACCCCTACTGCTGGAATTTTCTTCGATTGAAGATATTGAACTATTGCTTCTGTAATGAAGCAGCCTTGAGACCTTGATCTATAAGGGCTCATACTACGTTCTCCAGTTTTAGATTCAACTCTTATTAGTGCTGTAGGTAATAAGACCTACCTGGGCTTAGGTATGTGACCAGTAGACAGGCAAGCTACTACCGGAACTTCAGATTCCCAAGTGTAGTGCAACTGGCCGACTGGTTTAAAACAGCAGCCTGGTCCTTTTTATCCTGATTGTTGGTGGGATGCAATAGTGTGTGATGTCTTTTTTGACATATGCTACACTTTGTCGGTTTTTTGCAATCGTAGTGAAGAGTGCACGCCTTGCAATACATGACGCAGTGTTGGTACCGACTTTGTTATATGGCAGCGAAACCTGGGTATGCCAGAAGAAGCATAAAAGCAAGTTGAATGCAGTGGAGATGCGATCTCTTCATAAAATGTGCGGCGTTACCATGGCCGATCGAAAGCGAAACGAAGAGATTCGCAATATGGCAGGTTTGAAAGATGACCTTATCACAAAAATTGATAAGGGCATGCTTCGGTGATTTGGGCACGTTGAGTGAATGAGTGAAGACCGAATGGTGAAGAAAATATATAGCGCGAAATTTAATATTAAAAGGTGTCGAGGTAGACCGAGACTAACTTTCGAAGACCATGTGAGCAAATTGCTCGAAGAGGGTAGGGTCAAGAGTACTCGGATACCTAGACGTCCATGTATGAAGAAGATAATGAATCTGAAAGAAGCGAAAGAGGTATGTAAGGGTCGTGACACTTGGCGATATGTTCTCTCTGGCTACCCCGTCAGGGAGTGTGCGTGAAGATAAGTTAAGTTAAGTTAAGTTAAGTAGGAAAGATGATTTCGGCCCAAACAATTAAAACACATCTTTCGTAATGGCACAAACTCCCGTCTGCGGTCAATGTCTTGACTCGAAAACTGTTTGCAGAAACATAATTTATGATTCTGCGAGGAGTATTCACACTTTAAACTAAAAGACTTAGTCGCTAGCAAAACTTTCGTGTTCGGAGAGTGGGTCATCAGATCCCTTGCCAAAATAAATATGAGCGCTGTAGATGTAAAACGTTCGAGCATCAACTAAAAGGAGAAGTTTTATTCCATATTTAATTGGTTTACCTTAACACTCCTGTGTTTCGTATGGTGAGTGTAGAGAACCGGATACCCTTTTGACTGGAAAAAAGGCATTCCATCATAGTCCTCACGGGTGATCACGCATCTGCATTTTGATTATTTATTGAGGATAGATGTAAATGTCTATGGATCATAGCAACCACTTACCATCAGGTGGACTGTGTGCTCGTTTGCCATACCGCCATTTCAATGAAACGTATAAGATTCTTCTGGAATTTTCTCCAACTAAACGCTCATCAGCGTCGTTTTCGAAAAAGTACGGTCCAATGACGCCGCCGCCCAAAATCCACACTAAACTGTATTTTATTCAGGGTGCATTATCACCTAGTGAACCTTGCGTAGTTTGGTGTGAAAATGAAAATGAAAATGAAAAATGTTTATTTGTCTCAAAACAGTTACATGGATTATAAATGAGACATTGCCAGTAAGTAATTGATAATACTTGTGTTGGGTCTCTCGCTCGCTGTTTCTTTAATCGTTAATCGTTTTATAAGTTTAATCGTTTAATATTTCTTTCTTTTTCTTTCTTTCTCGCTCATTCCCTTAATTATTGACAATATTGAGATTATTATACAAAAGGAAAGTAAAAATAAATAAAAAAATAACAGTAAGTGACTTATAAATGGCACAAATTCCCGTCTGCGGTCAATATCTTGACTCGAAAACTGTTTGCAGAAACATAACTTATGAAGCTGAACACAGGCCTCCCCCAAGAAATGCTACAAAGCACGGTCCTGAGCCACCTGCATCCATCGACTTCCTGCATGTCTTATCAGGTCGGTACTCCATCTCGTGGGGGGTCGCCCTACACTTCGCCTACCGGTACGAGGCTGCCACTCAAGAAACTTTCTTCCCCACCGGTTGTCGGTTCTCCGAGCTATATGGCCGGCCCACTGCCACTTACTAATCCGATGGGCTATGTCGGTTACTCTGGTTCTACTGCGGATATACTCATTTCTAAGTTTATCATGCAGAGAAACCCCGAGTATAGCCCTCTCCATAGCTCGCTGAGCGACCTTGTGCTTCCACATACGGCCAGCAGTGAAGGACCACGTCTCAGATCCGTAAGTCATCACTGGCAACACACACTGGTTGTACAATTTCGTTTTAAGGTTTTGAGGTATATCTGACGAGAAGATGTGTCGTAGTTTCCCGAACGCTGCCCAGCCGAGTTGAATCCGTCGATTGACCTCTCGGTCGAAGTTGGACTTACCTAGTCGGACTATATGTCCAAGGTAAACATACTCGTCAACAACTTCGAGCTTAGTGCTCCCAACAACTACAGGCATAGGTGTGACATGGACATTAAACAAGATCTTTGTTTTGTCCATGTTCATCCCAAGACCTATTTGTTGGGAGACACTATTGAGGTCATTAAGCATGGTGATTAGGTCCTCCAGCGATTCTGCTATAAGGACTATATCGTCGGCAAATCGAAGGTGTTCCTTTCCAGCCCAGAAGCTTGAAAACGTCTTCCAATGCAGCGGTGAATAGTTTCGGGGATATAGCGTCACCCTTTCTTACACCTCTCTGCAATTGGATAGGTTTCGTACTCTGATTCTGTACTCGGATAGCCATCGTAGCTCTACTGTAAAAACACTTCAGCACTTCGATATACCGACAGTCAACTTGGCATCGCTTTAAGGACTGCAGCACCGCTCAAATTTCGATGGAATAAAATGCTTTCTCATAGCCCACATACGCCAGACACAATGCCAAAATTTACTCTTCGGACTTCTGTACAATTTGCCGAAGGGTATGTATGTGGTCTATGGTGCTAAAGCCCTTTCGGAAACCGGCTTGTTCGGGAGGCTGGAAGTCTTCAAGTCTGCGTGCGAGACGATTCGTAATGACTCTCGAAAACAGCACGTAAACACGGCTCAGAAGGGAAATCGGTCTGTAGTTCTTCAAGAGAGCGTTGTCACCTTTCATGAAGAACAATACCGCCGCACTTCTACTTCACACCTCCGGAGTAGTGCCACCATGGAGCACGAAATAAAGAGCTTCTGAAGGACTTCAAGTACCGGTCTTGCACCCCCTTTCAGAAGCTCCGCTGTAATTCCATCCTCGCCTGGGGCTTTGCCGTTTTTAAGGTGCTGGAGAGCCATTCTAATCTCGCTCAGACTGACGTCCGGGATATCTTTGGAATAGTGTCGGATAAGACTCGCTCTTGGATCGTTACTCACACTTACGTGTGGCTCCAACGATGACGCGTACAGCTGCCCATAGAACCTCTCAATCTCACTCAAAATTTCAGGTACACCGGAAACGATGCTGCCACACTCGGTCTTCAGCTTTGACAGTTGGCTCTTTCTGGCAGACAGATCTCTGGCAAAGACTTTGGAGCCTTGGTTCCGCTCGATCGCTTCTTCAATACAAGCTGTATTGAAGTTACGTAAGTCCCGCCGCATGCATTTGGAGATTTGTCTGTTCAGTTGCCTGTACGCTGGCAAATCTGTTGAAGAAGGTAGCTTCATCTCCCGTCTAACAGCCATAAGATTGAGAGTGTGATCGGAGAGTTTTTGTGTTTTTGGTCTTAGCTCCAACCGCATGGACAGTTTCCATAAGCTTGTCATTCATATCGTCCACTTCATTGCAGTCTTCTAGGCACTGAAAACGGTTTTGTAACTCGAGCTGAAAGGTTTCGGGATTTAGGAACAGAGCACGAGGGGGACGGAGCGTTGATTTCATTAGACGAGACCTCTCTAACTTAACGTTTAGGTTCAGTGTGCCTCTAACCATTCGGTGATCGCTATCAGTTTTCACCCTCGCGATCAAGGACTATCCCCTACAAGGTAAGCTAAGTTATGAATATACACCAGAAACAGGAATGGGCCGAGAATCGAGCCCTGGGGAACACCCATTAGTACAGGTGACCCGGAAGAACTTTTACCATTGATAATAACCTTCTGCTTTCTATTACTTAAATATGAAATAATAAGTTTAAGCGCTGTGTTCTTGACACCATAGTACTGCAGCTTCCTGATTAATGTCTCATGGTGAACACAGTCGAAGGCTTTGGAAAGGTTACAAAATATACCCAAAGCATCCTCTGAATTCTCCCATGCACAAAAAATATGTTTAATAAGCTCAACTCCAGCGTCAGTTGTCGAGTGACGCCTTGTAAAACCGAATTGATTTTTATGTAGCAATTTATTAATATTAAAGAAACTTAACATCTGATCTAAAATAATTTTATCAAAAATTTTACTTAATGTTGGTAGTACAGAAATTGTTATAAAATTGGCGGGGTCTAATGTACTACTAGATTTAAATATAGGTATGACTTTACTATGTGTCATTAAATCAGGAAACACACCAGATTCGACGCTTATAGTGCTAATATATCTATTATAGATAAAATAACTTTAGCGGAAATCCCCCATAAGTCTGCCGTTTTCTTTACATCAATAGTTTTAAAATATTTAACGATATCTTTTGGCAGTACTCTATGGAATTTAAAAGTATTTGAACAAGCCTTTACATTTTCTTTGAGCAATGATTCGGCGACAGTAGGAGAAGAATTTAATGATTTTGTTGTATAACAAGGAACATCAGTAAAATGTTTCTCAAAAGCCATAGCAACTTCTTGATCATATCGCGTTAAATTATTGTTAATATTCAATTGAAAATCCCAGTTGCGCGGTTTGACCTTGCCCGTTTCACTATTTATTATTCTCCAGGTCATTTTAATTTTGTTGCTTAAATGTAGAGCCTTAGCAGTGGAGCATACTTTTTTAAATATTTTAGAATACGTTTTTACATAATCTCTAAATATAACACTACTACGAGGGTGGATTGAAAAGTACTCGGCCTAACCAAGATAATAAACAAATACTAAATCAGTTATATTTTTATTTTTCTACATAATCACCATCAAGTTCAATACACTTTTGCCACCTCCCCATCCAAGCATTTAGACCGTTGAAAAAAAATGATTCTTCCTTAGAGTCAAAATATGCGTCTACAGCTGCTTTGACCTCGTCGTTTGTCGAAAATCTTTGACCTCCCAAGTGCTTTTTTAGGTTAGGGAACAGAAAGAAGTCTGATGGTGTCAGATCAGGTGAATACGGCGGATGCGGTAACAGTTCAAAGCCACAGTTGTGAATTTCAGCCATTGACTGTACTGACGTGTGAACACGGGCGTTATCTTGATGAAACAGGACTTTTCTTCTGAGCATTCCTCGACGTTTTTCTTTTATTTCCTCTCTTAAACGACTTAGTAAGGTGCAGTAGTAATCAGAGTTTATATTCTGACCCCTTTCAAGATAATCAATCATAATCACGCCTTTCGAGTCCCAGAATACTGAAGTCATCACCTTATTTGCCGACAAAATCGACTTAGCCTTTTTAGGGGGTGGTGAACCAGGTCTTCTCCACTGTTTTGATTGTTGTTTTGTTTCCGGTGTACAGTAATGAACCCATGTTTCGTCCATAGTAACAAAACGATTCAAAAAATCATCTGCATCGGCTTCAAATAACTCCAAACAGTCGCGTGAAATAGTCAATCGCGTCCTTTTTTGTTCAACTGAAAGCAGTCGCGGAACCCACCTCGCAGACACCTTGTGGAAACCCAACTCGTTGACAATGATGTTTTGAGTTCGTTCATAAGAGATGCCTATAATCTCGGCTATCTCTCTAATTTTTAATCTGCGGTCTCCCATTATTAAATCAAGTACTTTTTTAATATTTTCGTCAGTAGTTGACGTCGAAGGCCTTCCAGAGCGGGGTTCATCTTTCACACTCTCTCTACCACGCTTAAATTCTGCTATCCATTTTTTGACGGATGAATATGACAGAGCACAATCGCCTAATGTACTGACCATGTCATCATGGATGGCTTTTGATGATAGCCCCTTCTTATGGAGGTACTTAATGACGGCACGCTGCTCGATTTGCTCCATTCGCGGAAATTATGTCCGATTACTTTGTTAATAAATTTATAAAATCACAACTAACTATCGCACACGTTTCGAACTTCACACAATGAACTAGTCTGAACTGAACTAAATAATGTGGGTAGATTTGATTTTTAGAATTGACTGGATCTGTGTTAGGCCGAGTACTTTTCAATCCACCCTCGTATTATATGATCTTTCATTATAAAGCTCGTGTAACCTTCGCCTACATTTATAAATTCCTACTGTCGCCCGTTCATTAAATGATTTGCGACTGTTAAAAGAGAAAGTTTTAGAAGTAAATATTCTACTAAATTCACAACTTATAATTTTAAATAATGTAGCATACAAATAATTAGCACTATTTTTAAACGAAAGTGATGGAAGTCTTTTTATTATATTACTTCTAAACCTCTCCAAGCGATGTTCATTTATTGGAACAAACACAACTTTCTTCTTTTTCTGTTTTTTATGTATGTAAGGTAGTGATACGAACTGTCCACAGTGATCTGAACTTAAATTTTGAATAATTGATTTATGCAAGGACTTAACATCTGTAAAAATGTTATCTATACAGGTCGCACTAGGCCCAGCAATACGTGTTGGTTCTAAGAATAAATTTACAAGATTATACGATTTAAACAATGAGCTAAACTTAATACTAATGAAAGAAGTTTTAAGGAGATTGATGTTAAAGTCTCCACATTTTACAACAGACTTGTTCTGTTTACTAAGTTTGAGTAAAACTTCTTCCACAATCCTTTCAAAATGGTCATAAGTAGTACATAAACACTTACAACAATGAGGTGCTCGAGCTCGACACAAACCATTTCTACAGTTCGTTCAACAGAGAGGCTCACGATATCCTTACGTTCTTTATATAATAATGACTTATCTGCTAATATTAAGGAGCCACCACGTAAACTTTTTTCTCTATTGAAGGAACTGACCACCTGGAATTAAACATGAAATTATAATCTTTTAGCCAATGTTCAGTAATACAAAGGATTTGTATATTGTTACTATTTAAAAACAATTCAACTTCCAATTCTTTGCCCAACATGCCTTGTATATTTTGATGCACCAGGTGTAAACAATTTTTATTACTTATTTGTGGGCTGTATTCAAAATTAATTAAACTCTTATTATTGCTAGAGATTGCCTCTATTGTCACATTCACTAATTTAAATTAGTTGGAACTGATTCAAAATTAAATGTCAAATGAGTATGCTCAACAAAAGCAGTCTTGGTAGGCAAAAACTTGGCTGAGTTAAAAAGTAGATAATAAGATTTGCTATCAGTCATATCAGTATGAATTCTATCTCATTCTCTCGCAAGCTAAATCATGTAGATGTATGTTTGTCTCTTTTTAGTGTTGGTTTTTCGTTCCATCGCATTTCAAATGACAACAATACTAAAGAAGTTTCACATTTAAACATATTTCATAAAAATGGCAATTAACATTAATTATGCCAAATCACTCTCGTACAATATGCATAAAATGGCGTACAAAGTTTTCTCCACACATATTTATTTGTAGATAGACTAGTGCTCCGCCCCGGCTTCGCATTGGTGATTTCTGGATCTCGATAATAGCGCTACTTATCTAGTCCAATTCTGAATTTAAAACATCCAGGGACAATTGAGTGGGAAATGAAGCTTATGGTGATCCTTTGGTTGTCTATTGTTAGTGTGATTTGTTGTAGGTTTTGGTTGTCTACTGTATGTATTAGTGTTATTGTTGTCACAGTTTACTGCTGATCGTTATCGTCAAGAATTGCAAAAGACGGTGGAAAAGTTGGCACTCCAACAATCCAGATTGGTGAATCTGCTCTTCGCCATTACTTTTTTATGTCAGTGCCTGGCCACATACTGTACAAAAGACGCTTTCTCATCCACTATATTCTTTAGACTTTGTTTCAACAGTATATATAATTTGTTCAATTGGTTTAGAAATTTAATTTCCTTTTGATAGGTAAAAATTCTATTCCGAAGAAGCAGGAAAGAAATATTTTAACGAGTTCATCGGTTGTGGGACTTCAATAAATAAATTCAATAAAACGCCTATTAAATGGCAACATTTGCCAAACGATAAATCGAACACTAAGTTTCAGTTCTTAATTATTATTGTATATGCTAATTGTGTTTACTGTTATTTTATAAATACTAAACTGGTACTCAAAGAGAATATAATTACTACGTTTAAGAGGCGGGACTTTCTTAGTGAAAGTAAATGTTTGAAACGGCGGCAAGGTACTCTACCAACATCAAGAAATTACATTTAATTTTAGACAAACAGTGCTGACAACATACCGAATTATAATAGTGCTGTACACGTCTATTGTTGAACAATTGTTTTTAAATATATTTATATTGTTTCCCTATATATTGTTTATCGATACTTTTATATAATAAAAGTTAGATCTCTTAACTGAATGATTTATGAGAAATAAAAGTTATTACGTGGGGATGAGTAAAAATGCCGATGAGGATAAGAAATCAATGTATTTTACACACAGCAATTTATTATTATATCTTTACAATTATTAGGTACAAAAATATGTATAAAAACATAAAATAAACAACGCACAATTATACCAGTAATTAATTAAATAAAAAATAAATGACGACTCTATAGCGCAGTGGCTATATATAGCCTTTGGCTGCGGCACTGCAGGATCGAAGGTTCGTTCCCGTACTGAACAAGTGTTTCTATGCTGTAAAATAAATAGTCTGCGTCAGCGTGCTTGTTTTCATTGTTAGTTTTTTTAAAGGGTAGACTTCTTCACGGAGGTACATACTACTCGCAAATATCGTTTACTAATAGTCGCTTTCAAAATTTGTGCTCATTATGTAGATGAATCTATAAAAAAAAACTGTAAATATTTATAATCAGGTAATTACAAATAACTTCCGAGTTTAGTTATATTATCGAATTCTTACCAAAATGTGACTTTAAAGGGATATTAATTAAAATTGACAAAAAATTACTTTGCGTACATCCGCTCGATAAAATAAAGTAAAGGAAATCTAATTAACTTTAAGGCCACTGATGAAATAACAATTCGTTTTAGTTTGGTTTAACTCCTCGGATTTAAATGTTTGTCACAGATATTTTAACATGTTGTGAAGCTTTACAATTGGTACTTCTGCCAGGTCTTCATTTGCAATTAATTTCCCATTGCTTACATCTGAAAAAATAATATAAATAAAATCACATTTTTATTGAACAAATAGAATGTAAGCAGTCACAATTGATAATTGAAATAGAGTGTGTTTTTATTTTTGTACACAATCGTACACTATAAAACCTATTCTACCTAGATGGCAACTGTCCAGTGATGCTAGCGTCCGTAATCGATCTTCGGTTTGGAGGACATTACTACAAATAATGGTCAAAAATATATTCGCGTTAAATCATCATCATCATCATTACAGCCCTTCACAAGTCCACTGCTGAACATAGGCCTCCCCCAAAGAATGCCACAAAGCACGGTCCTGAGCCACCTGCATCCATCGACTTCCTGCATGTCTTATCAGGTCGTCACTCCATCTCGTGGGGGGACGCCCTACACTTCGCCTACCGGTACGAGGCTGCCACTCGAGAACCTTTCTTCCCCATCGGTTGTCGGTTCTTCGAGCTATATGGCCGGCCCACTGCCACTTCAGCTCACTAATCCGTTGGGCTATGTCGGTTACTCTGGTTCTACTGCGGATATCCTCATTCCTAAGTTTATCACGCAGAGAAACTCCGAGCATAGCCCTCTCCATAGCTCGCTGAGCGACCTTGAGCTTCCTCATACGGCCAGCAGTGAAGGACCACGTCTCAGTTCCATAAGTCATCACTGGCAACACGCACTGGTTGTACAATTTCGTTTTCAGGTTTTGAGGTATGTCTGACGAGAAGATGTGTCGTAGCTTCCCGAACGCTGCCCAGCCGAGTTGAATCCGTCGATTGACCTCTCGGTCGAAGTTGGACTTACCTAGTCGGACTATTTGTCCCAGGTAAACATACTCGTCAACAACTTCGAGCTTAGTGCTCCCAACAACTACCGGCATAGGTGTGACATGGACATTGAACATGATCTTTGTTTTGTCCATGTTCATCTTAAGACCTATCCGTTGGGAAACACTATCGAGGTCATTGAGCATAGTGCTTAGGTCCTCCAGCGATTCTGCCATAAGGCCTATATCGTCGGCAAATCGAAGGTGAGTGATGTACTCGCCATTGATGTTGATACCGTATCCTTTCCAGTCCAGAAGCTTGAAAACGTCTTCCAATGCAGCGGTGAAGAGTTTCGGGGATATGACGTCACCCTGTCTTACACCTCTCTGCAATTGGATAGGTTTCGTACTCTGGTTCTGTACTCGGATAGCCATCGTAGCCCTACTGTACAAGCACTTCAACACTTCGATATACCGACAGTCAACTTGGCACCGCTGAAGGGACTGCAGCACCGCCCGAATTTCGACGGAATCAAAGGCTTTCTCATAGTCCACATACGCCAGACATAGTGGCAAATTGTACTCTTCGGACTTCTGTACAATTTGCCGAAGGGTATGTATGTGGTCTATGGTGCTAAAGCCCTTTCGGAAACCGGCTTGTTCGGGAGGCTGGAAGTCGTCAAGTCTGCGCGCGAGACGATTCGTAATGACTCTCGAAAACAGCACGTAGACGCGGCTCAGAAGGGAAATCGGTCTGTAGTTCTTCAAGAGAGCGTTGTCACCTTTCTTGAAGAACAAGACCACCGCACTTCTGCTCCACGCCTCCGGTGTAATGCCACCATGGAGGACGGAATTAAAGAGCTTCTGAAGGACTTCAAGTACCGGTCTTCCACCCGCTTTCAGAAGCTCCGCTGTAACTCCATCCTCGCCTGGGGCCTTACCGTTTTTAATGTGCTGGAGAGCAATTCTAATCTCGCTCAGACTGACGTCCGGGATATCTTCGGAATAGTGTCGGATGAGACTCGCTCTTGGATCGTTACTCACACTTGCGTGTGGCTCCAACGATGACGTGTATAGCTGCCCATAGAACCTCTCAATCTTAGTCAAAATCTCAGGTGTCCCGGAAACGATGCTGCCACATTCTGTCTTCAGCTTTGACAGGTGGCTCTTTCTGGCAGACAGATCTCTGGCCAAGACTTTGGAGCCTTGGTTCCGCTCGATCGCTTCTTCAATACGAGCTGTATTGAAGTTGCGTAAGTCCCGCCGCATGCATTTGGTGATCTGTCTGTTCAGATGCCTGTATGCTGTCAAGTCTGTTGAAGAATGTAGCTTCATCTCCCGTCTAACAGCCATGAGATTAAGAGTGTGATCGGAGAGTTTTTGTGTTCTTCTGCGGCGGGTCTTACAGAACTTAGCTCCGACCGCATGGACAGTTTCCACGAGCTTGTCATTCATATCGTCCACTTCATTACAGTCTTCTAGGCACTGAAAACGGTTTTGTAACTCGTGCTGAAAGGTTTCGGGACTTTGGAACAGAGCACGAGGGGGACGGAGCGTTGACTTCATTAGACGAGACCTCTCCAACTTACCGTTTAGGTTCAGTGTGCCTCTAACCATTCGGTGATCGCTACCAGTTTTCACCCTCGCGATCACTGAGACATCACTGAACAGTTGTCGTCTGGTCGTCATAATGAAGTCAATCTCATTTTTTGTCGAACCGTCGGGGCTCGACCAGGTCCACTTCCTGTGGGGCCGCTTCTGGAAGAAAGAGTTCATCATAAAGAGTCCCTCTTTCTCCATGAAGTCGGCCAGCTGCTGGCCCCTTGGGTTCCGTTGCCCTATTCCAAATTTCCCTACTTTCAGCTCATCGTTCTCTCTTGTGCCTAGTTTTGCATTGAAGTCTCCCATTAACACCGTATATTGGGTTTTGGAGGAATGCATGGCTCTAGAGATATCCTCATACATTTCCTCCACCTCCTCATCGGGGTGTGCCGAGGTTGGTGCGTAAACCTGTATGACCTTCAGCGAATACCGTTTGGTGATTCTGAGTATAAGGTACGCAACCCTCGTCGACACACTCCCGATCTTTACAACGTTGTTAACGAGAGACTTGTGGACGATAAATCCGACACCTCCTTGGGACAGATGGTCGCCCTCACGGTGATAGAGCAAGTTGCCGGATTCGAGGATTACCGTGTCCTGCCCCTCTCTTCGGACTTCGGATAATCCTATAATATGCCAGCGCAACTTGTCTATCTCTTCTTCCAGCTCCACGATCTTCTCGTCAGTCCTCAGGGTGCGTGCGTTGTACGTTGCCAGGTCGAGTCGTCTAAGGTGGCAACCGAACCTCCACCGGAGATTCTTAGCACCCCCTGCCCCGCCGTTACCATGGTCGCCACCGTAGCCAGGAATAGCGGGGCCGCCGGGGACTGGGGGCCGTCTCTTTGTTACATTCATAGGGGGGTATTTGCCATAGTTGCCACGCTTGGCGAGCGGGTTGGCAACCGCAGTTTTTTTATTGTAATTTTGGCTATTATCAGGAAGATGCTGCTGCCCATCTCCTGCCTGTTTCCCTTTGTCGCCTTTTACGACACCCACGGGAGGATATGGGGTAGTGGTATTCTTGACCGCCACTACACGGCAAATGTAACAAATTAACATTATATTCAATGTACTCGCGTTAAATATTATATTACAATTAAAGTTGAAATCACCACATACATTTTATCATGTAAGGGAAATATTGTTATGTGTAGCCTTTTCTTGTTATTATTCTTTTCGCTTCTTACACCTTCTAATTGGCAAGTTTTATAATGCATATTTGATTTTTTAACAATTCTGTAAATGAACAACGGCTCCAATAGCAAAATCAAAAGCAATAATTAAAAATATATTGTATATATTCGAAATAATTAAAATATATTGTATAATTTTAACCGTTTGATTTGACATTTGGACCTATTTGATTTGACAATGTCATTGATAGACATATTACGAAAAGTAAAAAAAAGAGTTAAGGGCCACTAATAATTGCTCCCGTTTCGTACAGAAAATGTTTACTTTGGAAGTTGCACTATCCTCTTATAAAAATGTCATACTCAAAAATAATAGTGTTTATAGAACTTCCACAACTACTTTGACTAAGACGTCAGTTGACGGATCCAACTCAGCTGGACATCATCTACGTGATCTATGTTCAGCAGTGGACTTATGAATGACTGTAATGAAGATAATGAACAGGATGATCCGAGTGAGGTCATAGTCATGAAATGATTGTATTGTCATTGGTTCTTAATATATTTGCGTGTATATATTATACATCCACTTAAAAGTGAAGCTTGTAAAATCTTGTTAATAAAGTCGCTACATTTATCAGCATAATGATAGTGATAGTGATCCTTGTTGTTCTGCTTGTTTAAATCACCTTAAATGTCTGTTTCTTGCAAATTGAGTACATTGAATATAATGTTAATTTGTTACATTCAATATACCCGTATTTTTAAGCTTAATAGTATAATCATTACTCAATACAGTTACGATATTTTTTACCATATAAATTTTTTATTGTTTTAATTTTAATACTTCTATGCAACATTTAAAAATTTCTGTAAAATACACTTTGGGAGACAATTATGTCATTTTCGAATAGCTCTCGGAATTATGTCTCAAAATTTTAAAGATGGAAATTGTGCTCAACATCTTCAAGATCTTGTGAACGCGTCTGCCGGTGAGTACTTCTCATTGACATAACAAAATTATGTAATTTTATACTGTCTGTTAATTTAAATCCCAATTTAATTTCCTACTTATATGGGGCAAGACTATGTGCTTTTAAAAACAGGATAACGATGTCCGTCCTGTTGTTTTTGCTTCACATTTCGATGCTTATCTTCAAAATTAGCTTGCATGCAGATAATCTTCAACCACAGGACAAAATTTCAGCCTACACAACTAGGTTTCCTCATTATAGGTGGCTGTGAGGCAGCGATCCATTCAGTGCGTACATTTTTGACAACTCTGATGCGAATGTTCTTGTAAAAGTTGACCTAAAGAACTACTAATTCCATCGATGGCGTAACGGTGCTGAAATAAGTGGCTAACAATATCTTGGTTATAGTCAAACTACTAAGTTGTTTTACTTCGGATTTCATTTTATTAATTATAGGATTTGTGCCGTGTAGTGGCGGGTAAGAATATCCACTACCCCATATCTTCCCGTGGGTGTCGTAAAAGGTGACAAAGGGAAACAGGCAGGAGATGGGCAGCAGCATCTTCCTGATAACAACAAACTTACAATAAAAAAAACTGCGGTTGCCCTGCCAAGTGTGGCAACTATAGCAAAAACCCCCCTATGATGAGAGTAACAAAGAAATGGCCCCCAGTCCCCGGCGGCCCCGCTACTCCTGAATACGGTGGCGACTACGGTAACGGCGGGGCAGGGGGTGCTAAGAATCTCCGGTGGAGGTTCGGTTGCCAATTAAGACGACTCGACCTACATACATTTTTACAGATGTTAAGCCCTTGCATAAATCAATTATTCAATATTTAAGTTCAGATCACTGTGGACAGTTGGTATCCCTTGTTGGTATACCTTACATACACAAAAAACAGAAAAATAAGAAAGTTGTGTTTGTTGCAATAAATGAATATCGCTTGGAGAGGCTTAGAAGTAATATAATAAAAAGACTTCCATCACTTTCGTTTAAAAATAGTGCTAATTATTTGTATGCTACATTATTTAAAATTATAAGTTGTGAATTTAGTAGAATATTTACTTCTAAAACTTTATCTTTTAACAGTCGCAAATCATTTAATGAATGGGCGACAGTAGGAATTTATAAATGTAGGCGAAGGTTATACGAGCTTTATAATGAAAGATCATATAATAGTAGTGTTATATTTAGAGATTATGTAAAATCATATTCTAAAATATTTAAAAAAGTGTGCACCACTGCTAAGGCTCTACATTTAAGCAACAAATTAAAATGACCTGGAGAATAATAAATAGTGAAACGGGCAAGGTCAAACCGCGCAACTCAGATTTTCAATTGAATATTAACAATAATTTAACGCGATATGATCAAGAAGTTGCTATGGCTTTTGAGAAACATTTTACTGATGTTCCTTTTTTTACAACAAAATCATTAAATTCTTCTCCTACTGTCGCCGAATCATTGCTCAAACAAAATGTAAAGGCTTGTTCAAATACTTTTAAATTCCATAGAGTACTGCCAAAAGATATCGTTACATATTTTAAAACTATTGATGTTAAGAAAACGGCAGACTTATGGGAGATTTCCGTTAAAGTTATTTTATCTATAATAGATATATTAGCACTATATTTAATATAAGCGTCGAATCTGGTGTGTTTCCTGATTTAATGAAACATAGTAAAGTCATACCTATATTTAAATCTGGTAGTACATTAGACCTCGCCAATTTTAGACCAATTTCTGTACTACCAACATGAAGTAAAATTTTTGAAAAAATTATTTTAGATCAGATGTTAAGTTTCTTTAATATTAATAAATTGCTACATAAAAATCAATTCGGTTTTACAAGGGGTCGCTCGACAACTGACGCTGGAGTTGAACTTATTAAACATATTTTTTGTGCATGGGAGAATTCAGAGGATGCTTTGGGTATATTTTGTGACCTTTCCAAGGCCTTCGACTGCGTTCACCATGAGACATTAATCAGGAAGCTATAGTACCATGGTGTCAAGAACACAGCGCTTAAACTTATTATTTCATATTTAAGTAATAGAAATCAGAAGGTTATTATCAATGGTAAAAGTTCTTCCGTGTCACTTGTACTAATGGGTGTTCCTCAGGGCTCGATTCTCGGCTCATTCCTGTTTCTGGTGTATATTAATGACTTACCTCACCTTGTAGGGGATAGTCATGATATAGTATTATTTGCTGATGATACTTCCTTGATTTTTAAACTTAAACGTCAATCATTTAAATGTGACGAAGTGAATAATGCTATATTAAAATTAGTGCATTGGTTTAACGTTAATAATCTGCATTTGAACGGAAATAAAACTAAATGTATTCAATTTACAACAACGAATGTTAAAAATCTGAGTACCAATGTGTTTTTGAATGGGGAGAAATTGAGCCCTGTTGTATCCACTGTTTTTCTTGGCATCACTCTTGACGCAAAGCTTCAGTGGGGCCCCCATATATCCAAATTAGCAAGATGACTAATTTCTGCAGCCTATGCTGTAAAAAAGATTAGAGGTCTCACTAGTGTCGAGACAGCTGGATTAGTTTATTTCAGTCATTTCCATAACATAATGTCGTATGGGATTTTGCTATGGGGAAATGCGGCTAATTCAGAAACAATTTTTGTTTTTCAGAAGAGGGCCATTAGAGCTATTTACAATTTAAAACCGAGAGAGTCTCTTAGATATAAATTTAAAGAAATAAATGTATTAACTTTGGCCTCTCAGTATATTTACAAAAATTTAATGTATGTTCACAAAAACAATGATAGTTTTAGTAAAAAAAGTGATATACATTCTGTAAACACTAGGAGCAAACACAAGCTAGTGATGCCAGTTTCTCGACTCCACAGAGTCAATAATTCATTCTTGGGGCAATGTATACGCTATTACAACAAGGCCCCGGAAAGTGTACAGGTTCTCTCTATTACCAAGTTTAAATATTTTATTAAGCTGAAACTGTATAAAAAAGGTTATTATAGTATAAATGAATACATGGTTGATAATAACCCCTGGGAATGAGGTGGTCGCTTCCAAGCAGTTTCTAAAATAAATTTTGTAAATAGTTCTTAATCATTTATATTGTAAAATTTATTTTTTTTTAAAAAAGTCCCGCTGGGTTTCTTGCTGGTTCTTTCCAGGACGGAGGATTATTTTCGAACCAGTGGTAAAGTAAAAAATGACTTTTAATAAGAATTACACATGTAATGTATATTGAATAAAAATTATTCTATTATATTCTATTCTACTATAATATAATATACTATATATATATGTCGGAAATTACAACAGGAGATCCCACTTGTGATCTCGGAAATACATCAGGATAGCGTTAACTGTTAAAAATAATAAAAGTGTGAGAGCGGATGTTCAACTTGCTCTCTTGCTTACGCCGTTTAATCATTATCAGCAATAAGCCAGCGTAACGCACTATACATTCAGTATAGTGAAATTACAGTTCGACCACACCGTAATACGTCTCAGCCACAATCACACACCAGTGTAACGTGAGGTACGTAATTACATGATAACACCAAAATATGTACAGCAACAGCAACACTACTTGTCTCAATGTAACATAGGGCAGTCTCTCAGCAATACCAATCCTCCTTGCCTGCACTAGAAGAATTACCACAACGATCAGAACCACGACAATATCTTAGCACCAGTCGAATGACCACACCCGTTGAATTACTTGAGCGGAATCTTCCGCGCACGGCACCTACAGTGAACTTTATACTGCACGAACAAGCGGGGGTTTCTCGATATACCCTCCATTGCACTGGATTTTATAGACGCTCCGATATATATATAATATAATATGCTTTATTATATACTATATATAATAAAGCGAATGAAGTTTTTTGTTCAAACACGCTATTCTCCGGCACTATCTGTTCGATTTGATAAATTCTTTCTGTGTATGATATCCAGATTCACGACAAATAGTATAGGCTATCTACTATTAAGCTACACGTCTCTGCTAGGCTTAAATCAGTAAAAGTCGAAAGAAAAAGCGTTCAAGAACAGCTTCATCTGCGTGCGCTGGCGTAATAATTAGTGATACGTATATATACGTGTTTACGTGTGTAAAAATATTGATCTTACCTCTAAAAAAATGTCACGATACCATAGGTCTATTTCTTATACATAAGTCACAATAAAGTATTTTGTGACAACAGACATTTAAAATTAAATAGTGATTTATGAGCGTAATAATAGGCATGGCATATTAATCCTTACCAATAAAAGTGTACGTCATCATCAAGACAACTTTAGATTTAGATAAGATTTGCTCTTTTTGTTATTTGGACGAATAGTTTTAGAGATAATGAAAAATTACAATAATTCAACACTAGACTTGGCATGCGATAGACACCTAGTCACCCGATGAGAGAAACTAACAGTGAACGCCTCCTCACGCCTAAGCGAGTTGTCATGTTGTATTGTTATGGTGTCTCAGACGTGAGATATACGCGGGTAAAACCACGGGGCACAGCTAGTCAGTATAAAAGGTTTTCTATCTCGGTCTCCTCTGTGTGCGGTGCTTTAAAGATGGTTACTATAACTTTTAACTGTTCAAATGAGAAAAAAATTAAAAATTTACCAAATATATATAATAATTATATTGAATAAAATTATCATATTCAAACCATTCTTAACTTCTACAATTTCATATCTTACTGATTAATGGACCACCATGAGAGAATTTTTTTTCGATACAATGACTTTACCTATAAAATGAAGTAGACGTTTCTATTATAAAACAATTTTAGTCGAAAGGAAATATATTTTTGATTTATATAATACACTAAAAGAACTATGCCCACTTTTCATACATTTAAAAACCTGATAGTAACAGTTTATGCATAGTTATAAGGTATAGTAAAAAAAACTTCCTGTAAGTTTAGAACATAATGTCATGTAGTCATTTTTACGATTTAAACACTACGAAGCCCAAAAATATAAATGTTACTCTTTGGGTTAGGATTTGTCGTTACCAAATACTTAATCTTTCTATCTCTTATTAATGTTCTATTTTTTTTATAGTATAGGGTGACAAACGAGCACACAGTCCACCTCATGGTAAGTGGCTGCTGTAGCCCATAGACATCTACATTTATCCTCGTTTGCGAATCAAAATGCAGATGCGTTACCACCCGTGAGGACTAAGATAGAATGCCTCGTTTCCAGTAAAAAGGGTCTCCGGTTCTCTACACTCACCATACGAAACACAGCAGTGTTAAGCTGCCATTTGACGCTGGTATTCTGTGAGAGCGTGGTCCTTCCCCGGTCGAGCCGACCCATTCGTGCTAAAACTATACTACTAATATAGCTGCAGCATGGCTCTACCACGTACAGAAGTTACCACTTCCTCTAAGATTATACTGAGAAAAGCTTGTGTATCCCTACACATTTCTATTTTATATGATCCATGAAAAACACACAAAATGGCATAATACACAACGAGACGCAAACGCAACAAGTGATTATATTCTCTTTGGCAACAACGAAGGACTGCGCCGATGCTAATTACATAATTGTCAAATGTCAAAAAAATCCGTTATAAAAGTATACGTCAATATAACGTCCTAGAAAAAGTGTAGGTGAGATGCGTTCAAATTATGGTGGTAATACGTTTACCCTTATCGTAGAATAAGCTTAAATAAATATTAAAAAATATTTTTCTCCTGCGTTTCTTTTAAGATTGTGATAAGCGTATTAATTTAACAATTCAATTAGTTGAATTTTAAGATTTATTTCAGTTCTATACACAGTCAGGTAAAAAATGGGCATCATTCTTTATGTTCTACATGTCTAAACATAAGGATTGTAACATTTATTTGTTAAAATACCGGGTGTTTGTGAAACGCTCCCGAAAACGAAGACAGACGATAGTACTAAGTATACATTTAATGATAGGTGAGAAATAAAATTGATCCTGAGGGAAAAAATCATCTTTTCGGGACGTTTTATTAGCTTTATTCACGCCCCATCATATTGTTACAGCTAAATAAAATGATAATTTCATTTAAAAAACATGAAAATACTTAAACATTAAACGAGCAGTGAAATTTAACATAGGTAAATCATAAAATCAGCTGAAAATAGGGTCAAAATTCTCGGGGACGCCGAACTCTTATGTATCTAGCTCGGTGCGAAACAATGCCTACTCACTCTACCCTTCCCTTTCACACACGCGATAGCGCCGCCCGGCCGGCTCATGTCACCTCGCACTGTGGAATTTACACATGTCAGCTTTGCCAACATGTGGGGAATTCCCAAAATTGCGATGAATTTAAAGTTGGTTGGGGATTTTATTTTACGGGAAAATACGGAGATTTTGAAAATCGATAGCCTGGGTCATTGCGTCAGGGTACAATTGGTATTGAATTTTTTACCGTCATAAAGTTATACGGATTCTGGTAAAAGAAGAAATCTAAAGGCGTAAGATCTGGTGAGTACGGCGGATGATGGAGAGTTTACAACCCTTTTATATTATTAGTTTCATAATTATTAATAAAATTTAATTAAATTCATATAAAAATTCCTGCATATCTTACCAGGTCGTCACTCCATCTAGTGGGGGGACGCCCTACACTTCGCCTGCCGGTACGAGGCTGCCACTCGAGAACCTTTCTTCCCCATCGGTTGTCGGTTCTTCGAGCTATATGGCCGGCCCATTGCCACTTCAGCTTACGATGGATGCAGGTGGCTCAGGACCGTGCTTTGTGGCATTCTTTGGGGGAGGCCTATGTTCAGCAGTGGACTTGTGAAGGGCTGTAATGATGATGATGATGATGATGATATAAAAATTAAAATAAAATTATTTTTATAAAAATATATTATACAATATTTCATTAGATAAATAAAACTAATAATCCTCCTAACAATACTAAAAATAAGATATAAAATTAAAAAGTTAATATGTATTAATTAGTATACCTGATAATAAACAAGTTAATAAAGTTTGAAAGAAAATTATTAATCCTATGATAAGATATGATTAAAAGAAATATTATAATAGAAAATATTATAATGAAAAAAAAATATTTTTTAAATTTCCAAGCCAAAAAGCGGTTTCAAATATGGCAGCGAGGCGAGGCGACGCGACACGCCACATACGTCTACTCGTATGTGTGCTTAAGATGAACGTACATTTGTCCGCACCGTACGCGCCGTACGCGCTGAATTTTAGAATTAGTTGTATGAAATCATATGAAACCTCGTACGCGCCGAACTTTATAAATGCGTTAGATATGCGAAAATTGAAAGATGCATGCTGATGACGTCAAATAACGCGGCGCGTTCGGCGCATGTTGATGCTCAGTCATGTTTAATTTTGCCGACCTAGTGTATTTCCACTAAAACTGGTGGTTTCGACTTACGTGATAATTTTCGTATTTTTATAACTTTTAATTAATTCGTAATTAATTATGCTTAATTTGAAATATTTTTTTGCATCGATTATCAATATGTGTTACGGCCCTCAGTTGCCCCGGCAAAAGTCGACTGGGCTAGGGCACATAGTAGCCTCCTCGACTAGCAACCAAAGGTTCGGGGCCAAATGGCCGATGGATAAGTATTAACAAAGGGCTGATGAGCAAGCACAAACTTACCGAGTTCCGGAGGTAGTGTCGACCACACGGCGCAGTCAGGTGGTAAGTAAGGTGTATGTAAGTAGCGTGCGAAAGTGTGTAGATGTAACCTGACGTCACCGATGTATGACTGAGAGCAGACCCACAGGTGCTGCTTTTCTCCACAATGTTCGATCCCTCCAGTGGGCGTTCCCCAATAGAGATTTTGTGCTTTTATTTCACTATACTAGTTTATCAACTTTATTGTACATTTAATTAACTTCAAATTTAACTAAATCAACGTTAATCGAACTTAAAACAAGTGACACACTGCACCACTTAAGAACTGTCATTCAAAGTTCAATGTCCCATGTTCACTTAGCACAAGATTATAACCGAGACCAAAAGCGATCTCATCTCGAGTCACAAAGTTTTAGCGTTCCACCCGACAAAGCAAAAATTCCTTCGTACGATATTAAAATGCCACACAAGCAACTCGTCTACACAAATTAATGGCAATCGAAGTTAATTTAATCACTCAAAAACTCCTGAGACGCCTCGTTGTCACGTAAAACGAACGAAAAGACAACGCAATCCGAGGCAGACGTCACGCGACCGAACTATACGGGCGTAACTTCCAGACTGTAGGGCGCGGCCGGCCGCTGCAAAACCCGGACCCGTGGCCCAAGCCATCAAACCGGTTCTTCGCCCACACGTAAGGTGACCGAGATCGAACGTAATGAATGCAAGTTTTAAATATTACGATTTGGCCTAAACAAGCCCCCGTCCCGGACATAAGGACTTATGTCCGCGAGTAAATTGGCAAACGGGATAGGGTCGCGACGGCACGTTGCAAGACCAAATTTCCAACCAAAACCTAGGCCACCCTAGGCACCCCATCCGATCCATACGACAACTTAACAATGCACCCACGGCGCCAATACAAAGGCAAAGCGTTGGCTTCTTTAACTAACACGAGGTCTCCAACCCGAGGAGGATCCGTCTTTTCAGACCACTTAACGCGCTGCTGCAAAAGATGTAGGTACTCTAGAGACCATCGGTGCCAAAAACTCCGAGTCATCTGTTGCAGCAGGTCAAATCTGCTCAACCGCGAAAAGTTTATTTCCCTGAAGGGGTACTCGGGCAGGACGATAAGCGGCTGGCCAATCAGGAAGTGGCCCGGGGTTAGAACCTCCAAATCATTCGGATCGGATGAGAGGGGACAGAGGGGACGAGAGTTGAGTACCGCCTCAATTTTACAGAATACAGTGGCAAGCTGCTCAAATGTCAAAATAGTTTCGCCAATAACGCGACGGAGATGCGTTTTTGCAACCTTAACCACCGCCTCAAAAACACTGCCCCAGTGTGGGCAAGCCGGAGGGTCGAATTTCCACTGGATGCCCTTCTTAGACATCGCAGTACATAAATAAGTCCTGTTGCTGGACAGAAATTCGACGACCTCTTTCAAATATCTATCCGTGCCCTTATAATTCGTTCCGCAATCAGACCTGATCGGGTCCGTCGAACCGCGACGCGATACGAGGCGGCCCAGCGTGGCCACAAATGCTTCAGTGCTGAGAGCACTTACAAGTTCTAAGTGGACGGCCTTAGTGGAGAGGCACACGAAAACGCTCAGTTAGGCCTTTTATGGACGCGCGTTACGAAGGTTGGAGGACTTGACGAGGAAGGGGCCAGCAAAGTCTGTTCCGACTCCAGCGAATGGTCGGATGGCCCTGACGCGGTCGGGTGGTAAGTCGCCCATCATAGGCTGCGATATGGTGGCCTTCAGTTTATAATAAGGTATGCACTTAAAGAATACGCTCCGAATGGAGCATCGGCCAGCCAAAATCCAAAACCCCCGCTGCAAAACAGCCGAAAGAGCGTTACACCCAGCGTGGGCATTCTTAACATGATGGTGAGTTACCAGCAACCGAACAAAGGCGCCGTCCTTAGTGAGCAGCAACGAGTGTCGAGCCCCATACGGCAGTTGAGAATTTTTCAAACGTCTGCCAACGCGCAGCATCCCAGCGTCGTCCAGGAATTGGTTCAGACGGCCCAGAGTGCCCTTGACAACGAAGCCCCGCTTCAAGGTTTCAATCACGGGCTCTAAATGCTCTGCTTGAACCATACGGGTCCAATGCATCCAAGCTTCGCGACGCTCACTAGGGGACAAGCACAAATTATAATATATAATCAAAAAAATAAAAAAATAATACAATCGAGGACGTTTACTTTATCTAGAATGTGAAGGTATTCGCTGGCAGGGCCAAATACCAACTCCGCTTGTCCCCTAGGAGCAGGAGGCTCAGCACCTCCGATACCTACCATTGGACGCGATTCAGAGCTCCAGGGAAGCCCTAGTCTTCCCACCAACCAAGTGGAGGCCACACTGCGTTGTGAAGCCGAATCTAATAGAGCGCGAACCGTTAAACAACAGTCGCCACTCGGGTTGTACACCTTCACCGAGGCCGTCGGCAATAGAACAGTTTGACAAATGGACTGTTGACGGCTCATAGGATCAGTGGAGGCGGCCGTGGTGGGAGCTAGGGCGGCAGCTACCTAGCTGGGGCTGCCTCCATTGGACCGGCACTCGAACCGGGGGTCCCGAAAACGGCATTCCGGCGGCATCTCAATGACCCGTGGTTGGAATTCACCGAACGGGCCGACCTGGGGAGCTTCGGGGAACCTCGGCCTTGAGGCTCGGGACAGATTCGAGGTCGCAGGAAACATGTAGTACCGGTACCGACCAAAGTACGACAAAGTATGACATGTACGACTATTTGATGATAGTTAAAGCAACTACTGTCTAAGTTGAGAGGGTTGGTATACACATAGGAGAAGTTGGAGGATGACATAAAAATTACGATTTAATTTCTTAGATCGTCCTTTCAAACTCAAAACTCTCTTTTATTTTCATATCTTTGATTTATGGTTGACTGGGAGAGAATGCCATTAAGTCCGCCATATGTACGATTTTTCTTTTGTGAATAAAAGTTTAAATAAATAAATAAATAAATTTAAGCATTTAAGAACAATTAGGAATTCATGACCTTGTTATGTTAACAAAAACTGCCAAACCCAAATTTTTTATGTTATTTTGAGACGCGGTTAGATACAATTCATATTATGTGATTTGCTCAGCGAAATTAGAGGCATTACAAAAAATAAAGTTACGTGCTGCCAAAATTAAGGAGGCTGATTAATTTTCTATGGTAAATTGATAGTAAAGCTGATTTTCAAATAATAAAATAAACATTTGTTTTAACAATTTTAAATGTTATCATTTTTACTCAATTATTATTTTTAATTTGAAAAAAGATAATACATATTGATTGAAAGGACGTATTAATAAAGTACCAACTCGACGGATCTAACCAGATCCCTGCTAATTCCGATAGAATTGCCAATCCCCTTTTCTAAATAATAATACACTGATTTTGAATTAAAACTAGCGTACCGTAGTAACATGTAAGATAATTATCACAATTAAGCTTAACTTTATTCAACTGGATAAATAAAAACAAAATGAGAAAAATATGTAAATAGATTGATATAATGTACAAAATAAGCAATAAAATATAAAACAATTGCAAGAAGAAATATAATATGAATAACGCAAAAAGTTACACGTTTAAAGGAAACCATCAAAAATTTATATAACAAAAAACTGCTCAAATCCGGTAAATAATGAAGATATATATCTAATGTATGTCGTATGAGTGCGTCTGTGTTTAAGCGTGTAGTTTCTTAGAGCAATGACTGATATATAATGAATGATAGAAGGCGTCAACTTCATATTTTATTTATCATTTTTTTTCTGTGGCAACCCCGGTGACAAGTTGTAAAATAATTGCTCCCAACTATTTTTAAAAATTAAATATTGTAAATTAATAATATCCACCTCAATTTTGAGTTACAGTTGTTAAATACGACTTATTTGTGTTTGTGATATAAGTAAAAGTCAGAAGTACCTATTTTAATTACATACATTGTGTTTAGTGTTCCAACCAAAAGTAACAGCTGTAACGAACATCGTTTAAACGTATTGTAAGTGTAATTGTTGTTATCCCTTTAACATTTTAAGATTTACCTATTAAGTAAGTGTTGTTGTGGATTTCATTTTGAATTATTTACATGATATTTTAATTTGAGATCTGTAAATAAGCCCATACATCTCGACATTTGCTTACTCTGCTTCTTTGGTTTTCTTTCTTTGTTTTCTTTTGCTATTTACATTTAATAGTAAAATGATTACACGCAACGCCAAGACGCGCCAATTGGAGAACCAACTTCAAATGGCGCTTCAAGAACTTAAGGTGTCAAAGGAGCAGTGTGAGCTGTTAATTAAAGAAAGGGATGACAATGAAAAGGAAATAATAAATATAATTGCTAAAAATACTAAATTAAAAAGTGACATGGTTAAGTTGCATAAAGAATATACATTTGTTACAAAAGAAAGGGATCAACTTCAGAGAACAGTCGATGAGTTTGATCAATGCAGCAAGGAATATGAGGAATCCCTCAAATTAATTGCTGCATTGCAGTTACAGTTAAGTGAGGCTAATGAGCAGATTGTGCAATTAAAACATTACATAGATAACATGAAAGCGTCCCAAACTCAAAGTCTGTTCAACGAGCTCATAGAATATGAATCTTCTAAATCTAAAGCATTGCAACCCTCCACAACAATCGATTTGACTTGTGATGATTATGTCATATCAAGAACAGCAGCAAGGACTACCTGCAGTAGAAGAAAATTAAAGAAATATATAAAAATTATATAAATGTATGCAAAGAAAAGCAAGAACTGATTAATAAACTTAAAATATATTCAATTGAGGTGGAAAATATGAATCACTGTTATGAGACTGATATAAAGTGTCTAAATTCAACAATTTTATCACTTAAAAGCTCTCTACAAATTGTAATAATATATAAGTTATTACTATTAAACAATTTACAACTAAACAAGTTAGCAATAAACATTAATATATAAATCTAGATAATATAATTTCTCATTATGAATTATTATTTATTTATTTCATACTAGATCAAATGAGAACATGCGGCGGGGATCGAACAGTTGCGAACGAGCAACTGTTATATCCTCGCGGACTCTAATTAAATGTATATTACAATTTTGAACTGCTCATTTATTACAGGCTTGGTGTTAACAGAAAACATCGGGAGGAAACATGCATGTCTGAGAAATAAAAAAATATCAAAAACATGTAAAGTCCGCCGATACGTATTGGGTCACCGTGACGGATAATTACTTGCTCTAAAATTCTCTTAGAAATGGGACGTAATAGGCTGTAACTTTATCTTTCTTTTTTACATTCTTCTCTTAATATCTATTCAAAAAGAAGAAAATTATAGTATAAACATTTAATTTCAGCATGATTTACATACCTATATGGTATATAGTACATAGGTATGTAAACTTTCTAAACTAAAATCTTCTGAAAAAGTGCTAGACTCACGTAAACAAACAATACCATTTACAAGTTGATTGTCACTAATAAGCACTGATCACTTGACAAAGCTTTTGGCTGTTGAATAATCTCTAATTAAAGATACTAGAGATTTGATTTTTAACTAATATTTCACAGCCCTGTCAACTGACAAGATGATCAAATCTTTATTGAACATACTTTGAGCAATTCAATTGGCACTTAACAAGCGATTTGACGGTTTATTCGTTAATTTTAACGTTAATCGGTCTTTTAGAAACCGGACTATAAATTGGAATTTTTTAAAAAACTTCCACTGTACTAAACGTTTGCCGCGGTTGACTGATTTATTATTTATATTTTCATAAAGTTTTTAACTATGTATAGCAATAACCGATTTTATATCTATAGACAAATACCAATTCATTTTCCAACAGCGTTCATACAAACTTACTTACAACATTTTTATTTAAATATATATACCTAGATAAGAATTCAAATAATCCACAGTATAATATCTACGTAGAGTGGGTCGCGACCCGACTGCTCTAGCATATTAGATATTATCCAAGTTTTTAATATAGTTGTGAATCGAGAAGAGACGTAATTCTAAATAAAGATTACCTTACTAATACGCAAATGATCCATTCTTATATATTACACAATTGATTACCTTTCAAATAGGTTTTACTGCTTAAAATATATTTGCGTGCGTGCGTTGCGTTGTTGTAAAACTATATTGATATTATCAAGAGATGGGATGGTTTACGGACTCTCTAGTTTCTTTATTTGCAAGTTTAAATGTGGGTGCATAAAAACAGTACTTGTTTCACTGTAATAACATTTTTATAGGGCTCGTCTACTGCGATACCTAGCGGCAGCTCCAGCACACAGTCTCGTTAAACGTTTACTCTTTGGTAGTGCCTCCATGGTTTTAATGAACTTAAGGTGGCAAGGGTAACACATTAACATAGCCATGATATGCAATGAGTGCGGTTTTATGTTATGATGTTCTTTTCAATTTGTTTAAAACATTTAGAAATCTATTAATTTTTTACAGGGTTCGTCAATATGAGCGATCCAATTACAATTAATATCTAATTTTAACCCAGAAATTTTATCTCTTCGTTTTCTTTTAGTTTGTCGTTATTACATTATGTCAAGATCAAGTTTGATTCAACTATTACTATAGAATTTTACATAACAGATTTTAGCGATATTAACCTTTAAATTATTAATGTAACCATTAAATAACATAATTTATTGCGCCTTTTATGTCATTTTCATAATAATGTGTATTTCTATGTTCATTCTTTACAACCAATGAATGAATGAATTTGCATCCGGTTAATCATTTATAACATGTTCCAAAATTCAACGTTTACGGGGACCAGGGACTGGACAAATTGATGAGTATCCAGGAAAAAATCTCCGACTGTTTTATTTTAAGAAATAATAACTTATTAAAATACTTTAAAAATTGACACGCTACACATCGCTTGTCTACCTGAATCTGTAACCCAAAACCTGTTTTTGGGGCACACAATAACTTTTTTAAGGACTATAATTAATAATTGTATTTGTTTCTTGTCTAGAAACAAAAATCTTTTTGTGTTTCGTGTTACTAGAGTATTTTAGAATCATGATTTAATAGTTGTGCTAACATTAAATGAAACTTATTTTTACGGATTTTATCGCGTTTAATTTAACTTTTTAACTCCCGACGTTTCGTGTGCTTTACAGCACCCATGGTCACGAGTTTTCGGAAAAATTTATTTCATTTAATGTGTAGTCTTTGCGTAAATGTAAGAAATCATTAGTTGTGCTAGCTTTTATAATAACTTGCCATAGTAGTGTTGATACATTTCTTATACCGTGACCGGTGAAATTTGATTGAAAGTAAAAAAGTTTCTAAAATTGCAAGAAAGAAATTGACATAATTTTATTTTTTTCTTAAAACTTCGGATATTTTCGTTCTATTTGGAACTGGGATGAACAGTTATGCCACTTTGTTTACTAGTAAAAAACAACAGTGATATTTGTAAATTTGCAATTATAGTACCTATAAATATTGTATTGCGTGTCATATTTTAAAGTATTTAAAAAGTTATTATAACTTAAAAACAGAGCAATATTAACTCTTGGTAACTCTCAATTTTTGGACATTATCGATTTGTCTACTCCCTGAACATTGAATTTTGGGACATGTTGTATAAAATTTGTTCGCGACGGTTTAAAGACTTTAAGCAAAAAGTGATTAAAGAATATTAAATTGTTTTAAAAAGTGAAATTGGCAACAAAATCGAATAAATTGTGTTTAATATAGTTTTACAGTATGTTTACAACTCGTAATATATTTGTATAAAGTATCGTTTTAATAATAAGTTGATATAAACGACTTTAAACATTAAATAAAATTTCGACCAATCACAGCGCAGCATATCGTGGAACTTTCTAGAAGTTAATTAACTGCGCAATAGTTTATATGAAAATAATGAGAATATTTTTATGTTCTGAAAGAATTGTAAATACGATATTTAGTTAGCATATGGTATATAGATTGAAATAAGTAAATAAATAATTTATGTAAATAAACGCATTTGAGAAATATAGTAAAATTAAAGATTTAATGTGCACTTTTGTGATGTAAATTTGGTACATTTTGATTAATAACTTTTTTGAATGTAAATATATCAAGTAACCCTTATCACATAATGATAAAGGACCAAAATGCCTATTTTATAGTGTATAGCGTGTTAATGTAAAAATTAGCATTATATAGAAAAATTGCGATTTGTGCAAATTACGTAATGAAAATGTTTGATAATAAAAAGGCAAAACCGGAAATTGGCAAGCGGCTCTCTATAGAGTATAGCCGAAGTCTACCTTATGGGGGCAAATCACAGTAACATTGTAGTAGGAAGAACTACCAGTAACAAGCAGTAGTATCCGGTAGTAGCTGAAGTGACTAGTAGCAGAACACAGTGAAAAGTTAAAGTGAAATAGAAAAAGTTTAGCTAGCCGAAAAAGGTCGTAACTGAAAAATCGCAGTTACACATAGTCGGAAAAAGTGGCAACTGAAAATTCTCAGTTGCATATAGTAAAATAGTGTCAGCTAGCCAAAAATAGTGGTAACTGATATTCGCAGTTACATATAGTGAAAAAGTGTTGGCTAGCTGAAAAAAGTGGTAACGGAAATTTCGCCGTTACATATAGTGAAAAGTGTTAGCTAGACGGAAAAAGTGGTAACTGATATTCGCAGTTACAAAAGTGTTAAATTCAACTAATTTTAGTTGATTAATAAGCTGCTAGTCAGTAGTGTTAGAAAACCAGCTGCTACCAATAGAAATTTTGGATACTACCAATAGAAATTTGTTACTTTCAATAGATATTTAAAATTACCAATAGAAATAGTAGAGAATACCAATAGAAACTCGTTACTGCCAATAGAAATTTGATATTACCAACAGATACTTTGAAAATACGAATAGAAATTTTAAAAAACCAATAGAAATTTTAATATTACTGTGTGTTTAATTAAATCTGTGTTTTAAAATATATAGTGAACAATCATAGTTGAAGAACAGTGTTAAATAAAATAAATAAGTTATAATATTTCGTGACTAATTAATCAGTCGAACCGCTGGCCACTCCCTTGCTATTTTAATTTATAAATCGTGCATTTTTAATTCTGAACCTCAGTCCACAGTTCTCCAACAGCATACACAAAGGCGGTAGTGAAAGTATCCATCGGAACCTATAGGTGTAGGACGTGAGCGGCTCGCGGAGTATCTTCGACAACATTTACTCCGGAGAGTTACGCCCGTCCGGCACAAAATTTATATAAATAAAAAGGCCTAAGCACACTTTCTTGAGGAACACCAGCGTAATTAAGAATTAGTCGAGATATAAATTTGTTTTATTTCCCTTTGTCGCTTTTTATAATAATCACTGGATGAATTATCTTACGCCACCGGTACATGGTATTATCAAGATCCTGTCTTCAGTTCATGATTTCGAAATATGTTCATACAAGCTGTACCGTGTAGTGTAGTAGATTGGATATTCTTACACCGCCACGTGTAAGAATATCCAATCAACTACTCCATATCATCTCGTGGGTGTCGGAAAAGGCAGACGGACAGAGGTAAACAAACCAAGAGAAGGACAGCAGCGTTTTCCTAATAATAACTAAAAGTAAAGAACTGCAGTTGCCAACCCGCTTGCCAAGCGAATAGCAAATATCGCTCCTTTGAGACAATTTAGGGAAAAGCCTATGTTCAGGAGTGGGATTTAATAGGCTATAATAGTAATGGTAACGATAAGCAGATATGGCTAGATTCAGCTTATAAAAGTGGGATTACAAATGGTATAAAGTCGCTTATGTACGGTGTGACTGTCAAAACTTAGTATTCTTACCTCACTAAATATTAGTTTTTAAAGTTTGTAACACGAACATTTGCAACGTAATATAATGTAATCACTTGATTTCGAAAATAATTTACTTGATCGCTCGAATAATAACGAGCCTAGTCCTATTTTCTTTATATTTTTAAAAATATGATGAATTAATAAAAAAATAAACAGATACAAGTATATCGATATTGATTGTTGCTATCATTGAGAACGAAATCGCTATAACTTAAAGACATCATGTCTTGTGAACTAATGTCATACATAATACTACTGCAATAGGATGTCACTGACTTAACACTGGCAGAGTTCTATCAAGAGAAGCCATAATTTAAAAGAAGAAGAAGAATAGGATGCCATTTTTCTAGTAAATCGGAAGATAAGAGTGTAGTTACTCTCATATTTGGTATAATCAGGGTGATCCAACTTTGTATGAAATCGAAGAAATTTGCAAAGAATCATAATTTTGTCTATGTGTGGGTAGAGAGTATAAAATAAAGCGATAAAAAGATATCGTTGTTTCTTTCCTTCGCGTGCTTCAGATTGTCATTTTAAAAATTAGATACAAATATGCATAATAATTATATCAAAAGAAACTGAAAATATTAATTCAGTGCTATATTTTATTTGTTATCATTTTACAGTAATTATATACATATTATTGCTCTAAGATTTGCATAATTAATTGACCTATTAATTGATTAACTAAAATAACTGAATTAAGAAAAAGAAAATATGACATTTGGGGGTTATTGTAGAAGCGTGCTCGTCGCAACCCCTGCCAGCCCTTTTCAGGGCTGCAATTCTACTCAGCTGCGCACCCATGCCAACGAGGGTTAGGGCGTCCCCCCAAGGCGACGCATACCAGCTCGTCCCCGTTGGTGTGGAATGCAGCGTGCAAAGCGGCGATGGGGACCGCCACCCGTCACGCACAGCCCGACACGGCGGAAGGTGGAGGACAGAGTGCAGAGTTGGCACGTGGAATGTTAGAGGAGGCATGAGAGATAAGACGAATGAGTTGATCGAAATAATGAAAGAAAGAGAATTAGATGTCGTGTGTATGTCGGAGACCAAACGGAAGGGCAATGGTACTGAAGAGCTCCCTGGCGGGGCGTTAGCTCTATGGTCCGGAGTCCCGGAGAGCGAGAACGCCTGCCAGGGAGTGGGGGTGCTGCTGTCTTCTCAGTTGGTCGATGTTATGACTGAATATAAGGTTGTGAACTCAAGACTTCTCTGGGTTCGCTTTAAATTGGGACTGACGAAGTTATTCCTTTTGGCGATTTATGCGCCGGTAGCTAGGGACAAATATCATGCAAGGGTAGCCGAAAAGCTAGACACCATCGATGGCAGAAAAGAATGTGTAGAAAGAACATGGCAGAACCTTAGGGATGGAATGGTAAGTGCAGCGGAAGAAGTGTGTGGAACAATAAAAAGAGGCAGTAGTAAAAGAAGAGATGCATGGTGGAATGATGAAGTGAAAGAAGCTGAAAAGAAGAAGAAGAAAGCATGGTTAGACTACTTGGCCTCTAGTAATGATAAGGATATGAGAGAGAAGATGAAAGAAAGATATAGGCTGCAGAGAGTTCACACGAAAGCATTGATTGAGGAAGTGCGTGAAAGGTGTAGAATGGAAGCGGACGAAAGGTTGTCGCACAACTTTAAGGAGAACTCCAAACTCTTCTGGAAAGAGGTTGGAAGGACCCGAAGTGGTGCGACGGCCTTAAGAATGAACAAAGTGCTTTCGAGAAATAATGACGTCCTCTCAGAAAAATCGGACGTCATGCAGCGATGGAGCGAATTTTATAGAGAAATGTATGCGTGTGATGATCTTAGTGAGGGATCCAGGGATGACGCCGTGACTGGTACGCCAGACCCGGACCTCGATGACACTGAGGTCATCAGTATGAAAGAGATTGAACGTGCAATTCGAAGTTTGAAATGTGGTAAGGCTGCGGGACTAGACAGAGTTACTGCTGAAATGGTCAAGTATGGTGAGCCTCGTGTCTGGGACAGCTTTCATCTGCTGTGCATTTTGCGCGGGATGTCCCGGATGATTGGCGATCCGCAGTCATTGTGCCTTTATATAAAGGTAAAGGTTCACATTTTGACTGCGGGTGCTATCGGGCGATCAGCTTGACCAGTTTAGCAAGTAAAGTTTACTCGAAGGTTTTGACACGTAGGATGCAAGAGAAATCGGAAAGATTTCTATGGGAGGCACAATGCGGATTTAGACCTGGAAGAGGATGCACGGATTAAATGTTTTCTCTGCGCATGATCACGGAGAAGCTTCTGGCTGCTAACCAGAAGATTTTCTGTGCTTTTGTGGATCTTGAGAAAGCATTTGATAAGGTTGTAAGGAAGGAAATTTGGGAACTGTTGCCGGGGTATGGTGTGGATGGTCGATTGCTAAGGGCTGTGCAGTCTCTTTACTGTGACTGTAAAGCCTGTGTGCGGGTAGGGCATGACCTGTCACCCATGTTTAGCGTCCAAACGGGCGTAAAACAGGGTTGTGTCATGTCTTCCTGACTGTTCATACTGTATCTCGACAGCTGTTTACAGAAGCTGAAAGATAGCTGTTTGGGTGTGAAATTGGGTGACATAAAAGTAAATTGTCTGCTGTATGCTGATGATGCAGTGCTAATTGCACCATCAGAGGCAGAACTGCAGGCATTAGTCACGTGTATGAAAGAGGAATGTGAAATTAAAGGTCTCCGTTTGAATGCTAATAAAACTAAGGTTCTGGTATTTGAAAGGGACGAAGAGAGAACGAAGTGTGAAATATGGGTAAATCGGGAATGTCTAGAACAGGTAAATGAAATTGTATACTTGGGGAGTGCTTTTAGCCGGGATGGAAGATGTGATTTAGATGTGGACAGGCGTGTCGCTGCCGGGAACAAAGTCAATGGTGCCCTGACTGCGTTAGTCAAAAGACAAGGCGTAGTGAAGAGTGCACGCCTTGCAATACATAACGCAGTGTTGGTACCGACTTTGTTATATGGCAGCGAAACCTGGGTATGCCAGAAGAAGCATAAAAGCAAGTTGAATGCAGTGGAGATTCGATCTCTTCGTAAAATGTGCGGCGTTACCATGGCCGACCGAAAGCGAAACGAAGAGATTCACAATATGGCAGGTTTGAAAGATGACCTTATCACAAAAATTGATAAGGGCGTGCTTTGGTGGTTTGGACACGTTGAGCAAATGAGTGAAGACCGAATGGTGAAGAAAATATATAGCACGAAAGTTAATATTAAAAGGTGTCAAGGTAGACCGAGACTAACTTTCGAAGACCATGTGAGCAAATTGCTCGAAAAGGGTAGGGTCAAGAGTACTCGGATACCTAGACGTGCATGTATGAAGAAGATAATGAATCTGAAAAAAGCGAAAGAGGTATGTAAGGATCGTGACACTTGGCGATCTGTTCTCTCTGGCTACCCCGTCAGGGATTGTGCGTGAAGATAAGTAAGTAAGTAAGTAAAATATTACATTTGTTTGCTAACTTCTTTCATGTTGAAAAAATATTCTTAAATTATTTCATAGGATTAGATTTTAATTTTTATTATTGCTTTTTGCTTAATCACATTTACTGTCGGTTCAAAATACTTAGTTTTCGTTTGTAGGCATTTCTAATGAATTTCATTATAAAGCATCGTGTGAATGCCCAAGTCCGTTGTTGGATGTACTCTGTTGAGTGACAAAAGCGTGGTCTGCCTCATGCGCATATATTAGCTTGGTTAGTTGACAAAATAAGGCCTAAAAATCATTGAGTTATAATGTACTACGAATTAGAGAAGCTATTCCAAACAAAAAATGTGCGCTACTCTATGTCCTCGCGCATGCGCGGGAGATAGTAAAGTCGCGTATGCGCAGTTGGTAGCGCGTTGTGCCTGGGCGGTCAGTTTCTAACTTTAAAATTGGTAACTAAATAGTGACGTTTACTGGATAACAGAGGGCGCTTATTACAATAAAAATAAATGTTCTATAACAATCTACTAGAAATAATAAAATTTAAAATTATTCGGTAAATATATGTTATATTTACGATAATAAACCGAAATCACGTTCATTTTTTGCTCCATATGTAACTTACAATATCTTAATGCACAATAGACCATATATTCTTTAAAAATATTTTTTTTAAATATATGAAACGAATGCGTCTTGACTTTTTGACGATGTCACTAAGACTAATTGACAAAAATCGGAGATATATCCTATAGGACATAAGTTACAGACGACAATTTTGCTACTGATGTCCGGTCTATTACTACTACTATAGTACGGCCGCTGAGTTATTACCGATTTGACAGATTATTCTTAAATTAATCGACATAACCTAGCACGAGCGACACATTTGCCGAATGATTTAGAATACCTCTTTAATATAAAACTTTATGTCAAAATGTCAGAATCAAGTAATTTTCCAATAAACTCTGTTTCAAAACTTAAAATAGTTTGTAAATAATATGAAAACTTTTATTTTTTGTTCTTTGGCGCGCTTGTACAAAGTTACATCGTGCGTCTAGTTTTCATAGTGATGTGCTTGATAGTATTCGGTCCGAATTCATTGGAATAGATATGATATTTATTTTATTTGGATATTTTTATTTTACTTATTCCTTCGAGCAACTAGACTATAATGCTACCATTTTTTTGCGTCTCCTAATTGCACTGTGTTGCCAGTATCTCTATGATTTTTAAGATTTATGTGTGATCCAAAGACAGAAATACCGTTTTCTATGATTTAAAAATAAATACAATTAAAATGATTATGTATAATTTTTAACATTCATAATATATAAAATAACATTTAATAAATATAATTTTCTCCCTCAATTAAGCAATGTTATAGGTGTATTTTTTTAAGTAATTGGCGATACTATTCTGGCAACACCCTTACCACCGCTATTTTAATCTGTTTAGTCGTCTTCCGTACTCTCGTGCGTACAGACTACGTTCTCTTGTGTAACCGTTGTTTTTTGACTCGGCTTTCTCCTGTTTATCGTTGCGCTTTATTGGACTAATTTTGTTTGTGTTTGGTAATTTTGTTGAAAATGCCGAAACGAGGAAAAACATTGAATAGTCAATGTCGTGAGCTTGTACTAAAGCTACAGGATTACTTTGAGCGTGAGTCACAAAATGGCGGCCCTTTGATTCCTGTCACTCAAGTGAAAGATCGGGTTTCACAAGCTCTTGGAATTGGTGCAAAATCACTATATAATATAAATAAAGAAAAATTTGGTGCTTCTGGAAGTGAAGATAATGTTTTACGCACTCCTAAGAAAAAACGAAGACAAAAGCCCGTGACAGGTGTTGATGTTTTTGATGCAGATGCAATAAGAAACCACATATATGGTTATTATACTAGGAACGAGTTTCCAACTAGACGTTTGCTTTTGGTCTCTTTAAAAGAAGCTGGCTTGTTTAAAGGCAGTAAAACGGCGTTGTCAAAACTATTTTACGAAATTGGGTTTGAATATAAAAAAACGAATAAAAGGAAAATATTAATGGAAAGATTTGATTTAATAATTAAAAGGAGCGAGTTTTTAAGAGAAGCCAGAAAAATCGAGTCTTGGGACAACGTCGTTTTTGTTGACGAAACATGGTTAAATGCGAACCACACTGTGTCACGCTCTTGGACTGACGAAACAAAAGCATCAACCTCAAAGGTTCCAATTGGAAAAGGATCGCGACTGATAATTTGTCACGC
Source organism: Parnassius mnemosyne (assembly GCA_963668995.1). Lineage (NCBI taxonomy): Eukaryota > Metazoa > Arthropoda > Insecta > Lepidoptera > Papilionidae > Parnassius > Parnassius mnemosyne. Next base: position 23,855,028 of record CAVLGL010000068.1, read on the forward strand.
CGGTTCTGCTGGAAGTGGTTTCTTTGAAAATGGACTGCTGGCTTTCGCGTCAAAAAGTACTTCCGATTACCACGAGGAGATGGATACAGACACTTTTACGAATTGGTTCGAAAATCAATTATTACCCAGCCTGCCAGAGCCTTCTATCATAATAATGGACAACGCTTCATATCACTCGAAACAAGTGAATAAAGCGCCTACTCAGGCCGACAAGAAAGCTGATCTCGTAGCATGGCTACACCAAAATGGAATTGAAACTACTGCCGAAATGCTAAAGTCTGACTTAGTAAAGTTGGTACGCGAAAATAAAACATCAAGAGTCCGTTATGAAGTAGATGAGATAGCTCTAGCACATGGACATCGGGTACTTCGAATTCCGCCTTATCACTGCCAGTACAATGCCATTGAGCTAATATGGGCACAAATCAAAGGTATTGTTTTTTATCGCATAAGTTATGAATATGAATAATTTGTACTATTATAACATCCAATATTCAGCATATAAGTAAAAAGATACATAACTAAGAAATAAATATCTCATGTCCCTTACATGTAGGTAATTGTGTAACATTTCGTTTATTTAATGTAATAAATTAACGTTATTTAATGTTTACATAACAGGTTACGCAGCTCGTAATAATACGACTCCGCCATTCAGTACTAATAAAATGATGGGTCTATTAAAAGATGCTTGCAGCAAAATAACGAAAGAAGATTGGGTCAAGGTCGTCGAAAAGACTCGAAAACTAATAACAGAAGATTATGAACGCGATATAAGAGTGGACACCATTATAGAGAATGAAATTGTCATACAAGTGACTGATAGCGATGACAGCTCTGGCGAATCTGGTTCAGAGTCTGAATAATTGTTTTAATAAATGATAGGTAGTCATTTATTAAAACATCTTGTACCTACTCTATTCATTAAAATGTGTAACAGTGTTTACAAATTTGTTTTATTTTGATATGTCCTCGACCAATTATCTACGCCCATCAAGGATAGTCCACCTAACAAAGAACCTGTGTCTTTAACTATTATTGTTTTGATTTTATTTAATTACACACTATACTAGAATATTTAAAAACAAACTGTTCCCAAATGATATTAGGGTTACTGGTTCAGTCACTTCACTAGTATTGTCAATTCGTCATGTGTCAAATCGGTAATAACTCAGCGGCCGGACTATACTTAAATGTCTTTGGTTATATATCAGTAACAAGCGTGGAAATATTATGTGCAAAATCAATAAAAAATGTCAATAATAATATATAGTAATAAATAATATATCAATTATAATATAATAATATATAGAAAAATGAAATTGCGCACCTATACCAATTTTTAGTTTTATTTCGTGCCACATAGTTCTCTAAAGTAAATTCGAGTAATTTTGGTATAAACCTATCAAATGTATGGGAATCAATCCAATTGTTTTGTGAGGTTTGCGCTAAATTTACTTGAATTCGCCTGACAAAAAAGTTTAAAGAATATTGTAATAGAATACAAAGATTTGAAAATCCCGCTAAAAAAGTTTTTTTAGGGGCGTCCACCGTAGCGCTTTTAGTATACACTCCTAAACACGTGTTTTCGTTTTTTAGTAAGAATTTGGTGTTCTTCTCTTAATAGAGAGTAATTGTGTTCTGTGATCAGTATATAATAATTGTTTATTTAGATTGTAATGTTAATTATATCGAATACAATTTTTTGATCGTTATTTATTTTGCATATGTGCTAATTTAATGTAATATTACATAATATTATGACAGAACTACATTTAATGATATTTTACTTAATATTTTAAAATGTAAATATGTAAAATATAAAAATATACATTTACTATCGAAGATCACTATTATTACTTTTCTAGCATTCTCTAACGTACGCAGCTGGTGAATAATAGTGTAAAGTGAATGCGAATTTACGTAAAGGTGCATGCAGTGTATAATAAATAATGCGTGCTCTGTTTATTCTGTTTCATTAAAGATTTATTCAATCTCAGCATTTAGGTTGAGGCCAAATTTTTGTTAAAAATTTTGTAGAATTGATTTGTAAGAAGCACTTTTTTCTTTAGATAAATATTTTGTCTTTGTATTTTCTCTTTTTATATATATCATTGTCGAGTTTACTCAGTGCCATATGTAGCAACAGAAATTCGGTTTAACCACCGTTTTTTAATTGATATAATGCTGAAACCGAAGTAGAAAGTAAATCAATAAATTACTCTAAATTATTCGCGTTCGTGTGTGATATTGGTTTATTATTTAATGTCTGCTGCAAATAGGAGACTGCAATAGCGCAATTATCTTCGTATTTGTTTACGAGCGTATAATAAAGCACTAAATAGTTCGTAGGTTCAGAAGTAATTCCAACGATAATCCCTTGCACCTTTCCTTTTAATTTCGAAATTAAATACTGAATACCCTCAGCGTCGCTCATGGCAAGATTATTATGAACAGTAGCACGGAAAGAAGCAATGAACGTTGGGAATTTTTGTGTGGTTCCATCAAATTTTGGAATTTTTAGGTAATAAATTTGAATGTTTCAATTCAAAGTCGTGATTTTTGTTATCTATAGAATAGAATAGAATAGAATGATTTTTATTCAATATGGATTATTACATAATACTTATTGAAAGTCATTATTTTATTTACCACATTTATAAATCTAAGTACCCTTGATTACATAAATATATCGTCGAATAACTACAATGACTTAGGTATAAACTTTGCATTTAAGGTTCTTAAACGGTTCATAATAATATGATTTATTTCTTAATATACAATATTTTATATTATATTATATACAATATTAAAAATTATAATAAAAGAAACTCAAAAAAAAATTACTCCATTTATTTTAAATTTTTTTTTAAATTTAGAGATTTTTAAAGACAATTTATGCGTTTACTATACTATAATATTCAATATTCTAAATGAATATATTTGAACTTTATACTAAATATTGCGTTTTAATTGTTTAAAATATAATTTCTATGACATTTTTAAATGTCTTTATAATGAATTTATTTATTATTTATTAATAATAATTATGAAGCGTTACAATAAGAACAGGCATGATCCAACCGTTATATGCGTGTGTCTTATTAACGCCCGACAAAAGACTGTTAAGCACTATAGTCAAGCGTCCATAAAACACATCGCAAACTGACTGTTTCATGTCCGCCTCATCGATACCTATGTTCTGTGACATACCTAGGTATCGTTATGTGTCAGCCCCGGATAGGGTCTTTATGTTGATGGGTATATATAGATCTATGCCCTCAGAGTTAGCAACCCTACCCCTTTCGACATGGACGACCACACACTTATCCGGCCCCAGCTCCATTTTAAAAGAATTGCTAAAATCACAAATGATGTTTAGCAATTCCATAAGATGAGAGCGACTGGAGGCGAATAACTTGAGATCATCCATATAGAAATAGTGGGTTACTTTTGTACCTCCTTTTCGAAGCTGAAATTCCCTCCCGGAACCCTCCAGTAAGGTACTGAGAGGGTTCAGAGAGAGGCAGAACCAGATTGGACTCAAACAATCGCCCTGGAAGATACCCCCTTCTTATCCTTATGTTATTCTCCGCAGCCGTTATCCGCTCACCTAGATGACAAAGGATCGTACTCCACTGTCCCATACACTGCCTGAGGAAGTCTTGAACTGTACAGTCAACCTTGTACAGCTCGAGGACCCTCTTAAGCCATGAATGAGGCACCGATTTGAGTGCCTTTTTGTAGTCTATCCAGGCGGCGGAGAGGTTCCGACGGTTGCGTTTAACCACCTTGCCAATGACCGTGTCAATGAGGAGTGGTTCCTTGGTTCCACGATCATATGACCACTTCCACATCACCTGACTTAAGTTCTGGATGGGAAGTATAAATATATAATTGTAAATGAACTTGGTGAACATACATCAATATTATTATTATCCTTATTAAGCTCGATAAATTCCTGACGAACACTTTCTAAATTCTGAGCTGGTAAAATAAGTATGTCGAGGACATCGGTGATACCACCCTACAAGTTTTTCCTCTACCGAAAATCGCTCAACGCAGCTAAAAAAGTTTTCACAAAAAGTTTTCAAAAATCTATCTTGAAGTATTTGTTTTTTTTAGAACTTATTTGTTCATCTTCAGAGGTCTTCCTCTGATGTTGTTGATGTTGGAATAATCGAAGTGGAACGCAGGTTAAATACGATACAAATACGTAAATTAATTTCAGTTCATATTACTAGTTTTTTTTAAACTTTATTTACAAATATGATATTTATTACCAATTTAATTTAATTATATAATATATTCAAAACTATAATAATAATAAAAAAACGAAAACTAGAAACTTAATTATCATATAGTCCTACTCCCCGCGATATCTTGCCAAGAATGCTGGCTGCGTTTCCCCGCTGAATGGCTATACTTAGCCTTTGAGCGAGAAAAGAACCAGCCCTCTTATCACCAGCAGCAACGACCAGCCGCAGATGGAGTTCCTTTAAGAACTTCACCGCACGAGGACCCCACGGACCGAGTCTCTACAGCAAATGGCACAAATATGTAGTCATCTCTCAGAGACTCATATTTGCGCCACTTACTCAGTTCAGCTGCCTCTGATGCCGCCCCGGCTTTAAACGAGGTACCCCTGAGATGAGATGCCGCCAGAGTATCTACGCAAGTAGCATCCCACACTAGGGCTGTACCTCTCTCCTAAGGGACCTATGTCATACCGTCGGGTCTACTGCCATCGTCTCTAAATATTCCACAAGGCTCTAAAACCGAGGGAACATTTATAGAGACAAGAGCTCTTCGGATGACATCGTTCAAAGAACTGTGTCGTGAAAACCTACCAGCGCTTTTCTTACATGAAAGTCCGTGGAGCCCAAACTTGTCGACGCTGCTACCACAGGGGCACTCATGGGGTTGACAAAGCGCCGCTCCTAGTCGGATTCCTACGACAATACACAAGCTTTCCCCATCACGTAATGTGCCGAGATTACTTGATGGTAATGCGTGTAACCAGTGACTAGATTCCTTAGTCGAAACAGCTAGAAGGCGTGCCTTATCTTGGTCACTATTGACATTATGTAACAAATCTTTCTGCACGCCCCGTACCAACGGAATATCCCATTGTTTTTGTTGGTTAACTTCCAGTGGAACATTTTCACCGGGACAGAGTGATCGCCATGTCTGCCCTGCCTCCGTAGCAAAGCATAGGTCTACTTTATTATTTAAAATTATGTTACATAAGTCACTGACACTATGCATGGAAGCAAGGAAAGCAAGCAATGCAACCCTAGAAAGATTTCTCACACCAATGCCACCAAATTTTATAGGTAAAGTAGCTTGAGTCCAGCCTGTTGTATTTAAAGTTAAATTTAGATGTTTTCTATAGCAATTTTAAGATTATTATCAATATCTTTTAAAATATTCGAACATTTCCAGACTGGACTCGAGCGAAGTAAGTATGTAAATCTAGGTACAAAGAGACAATATTTTAAAATAGTAAGAGCTATTTGGGGGTTTCATTTATACAATTTATCAACGTGGTTTAAAATCTGATCAAATTTTGTTTTTAAAACAGGTTTAATACTATCGAAAAACAACAGGGCACCTAGCAAGTATAGTGATTCCGTACTGACAGTTTTTATTCCTGGAGAAACATGATTGAAATTTTGAATTAAACTGTCTCTATGAGAAGTAGATAAATTATTGGAAAAAAATATTTCATATTTATTGCTATTTGGTTCAAGACCAATATTTTTAAAATTTCGAAAAATATGAGTAAGATCAGTGAGGACGTCATCTGCTCTACCTCCCAGTGTACCGTCATCCAGGTACCAGACATTCAGCTTGGATTTCAAATTTGAAATAATGGGTTGAATTCCCAAACTGAAAAGTGCTGGACCTAGTGGGTCACCCTGCTGAACACCGACAGCAGAATCGATAACATGGTTTTCATAAAACAAGTTAGTATTTTGACTATAACACTGCCAATCATAATGATGAATTTCGGGGGTATTGTTAGCCACTTCTTTCAGCAAGGTTACCCTATCGATAGAGTTAAAAGCATTCCTTAGGTCAACCTTCACAAGAACATCTCCATCAGAGTTTGTTAAAAATGTACGCACTGAATATACCGCCGCCTCACAGCCACCTCTAGTGCCAAAGCCTAGTTGAGTAGGCTGAAATTTGGTCTTAAGGTTAGAGATTATGTGCCTGCAAGCTAATTTTGAAGTTAAGCGTCGAAATGTAGAACCAACGGCAATAGGACGAATACCGTTAACCTTTTTTTTTGAAGGCACATAATCTTGCCCAATATAAGAATGGAATGAAATTTGGATTAACATTACCAAATTTATAACTAGTTATAGTAAAATTATATACTAATTTTAGATGTTATGAATTTAATATTCTTTTATTTTAATTACGCGATTAGTGCAAATAATGCGAAAAGCAGTTGTAATAAAAGGGTACATTGAAAAGTGCAAGGGCGTGGCCTCGGTTATATATATTATGTAGTAATTACAAGGTAAACGACAACAATTAGTTCTAGGAAAATTATATACTTATTTAAAATATTATTAATTCAATATTCTTTCATTTAAATCATGCAATTAGTTGCAACTAGGTTAAAGAGCAGTTATAATTGTATTAAAGACTTGTACATTAAAATGGAATGACGAGGAGGCGGCCATTATTACGTAATAACAAAAAAAAGGTTAAAAAAAGAGAAGTAGACTGCAAGCTTATATATTTGCGGGTATAATATAGTAATAATATGCGGTGATTATAATATAATCTTAAAATATAAAATCCGGGTTGTCTGTGGAGTACTCTACGAACGGCTACAAAAAGCACGTAAACACTGACCTTGGTCTCCGAATTCAGTCTTGGATGAATGTTGTCTGTTGACACTCGTTGCTAACAGACGTGACTTACGTTTGCGGTAGCTTAGGGAGGGTCGAAGTGTAAGAAGACGAATATTTTTTCCTATAAAACTTTTATTTTCTAGCTTACAAGTTAAATACTGTGACAATATGAGTGCACAGGAATACTAGACTACCTAGCTTACAAACTAACTTAACTACTACTCGTCTGTCTTAAAAATTGGACCCTAGGTTTTATATATTTATTTCATTTATTTATTTAAACTTTCATTCACAAAGTTGAACTTATGGCGGACTTAATGCCATATGTCATTCTCTCCCAGTCTACCATTGCACTAAACAGAAATAGACTAACAACAGGTGGCGCAGCAGTAATCAAAATAAAAAGGAATAAAAGATATATATAAACATACATACATTCATACAATACATATATACACAATACACTATGTCAGAACAAATATGTTTAATTTCACTTTTTATTTCTTTTATTTCATTTTAAAGTTAATAAACAAATACTCTGAAAAATTAAATCTTGTATTATATATAATTGTAACTTGGAAGCTAAAAGATAACAACATGCCTACAGAATATGCAGTATTACTCAAACACTGCCTAACATCTAGCTATCTATTGCTGAAAGAAGAATTCTACAAGCAAGTCGACGGTGTGGCGCTGGGCTCATCTGTATCTCCCGTAGCCGCCGATATATTCATGGAGGACTTTATGAGAAAGCTCTTCTTACTGCTCCCGTAAATCGAAAATTCTACAATCGGTTCGTAGATGACACTCACAATTTCACCATTTGGCAAAGTAACTGGATTATTAGACCACCTTTATTCCATAACGTCTAAAATACAATTCACAATGGAGTTAGAGGCAAAAAATTCTTTAGCTTTCCTATACACCCGAAATCCTGATAACACTATTGGGCACATTGTGTATAGGTAAAAAACCCATACTAACCGTGGTGAACCGCACCATCATCCATCACAGTTAGCTTTTTTTGTTTCAGAGAGCACGAGGGATCTGTGACAAAAAACATCTGGCTGCCGAGTTTTAGCACGTCGAACAAGTATTGAAGACAACAAGCTTCAGTTCACAGTGACCGAGTGAAGCCGGCCACAGTCGAGCGTGTGCCTGCTGTACTAAAAACCCTATGTCAAAAGAATCACAGACAAGGATGGCTACATCTTGAAAAGAGCTTCCATTAAAACATAAATTAAGCCGCCGAAGAAGATTAGTAAATTTTTATCATCCGTCAAGTGTCATATCGCTCTACTAGATGCAAGAGTGTAGGTAGGTCACTCAATAAGTTTTGGGATATACAAAAAGTATTCTAGATACTATTAATATTTATTTTACATCTTTTCAAAATATTCCCCATCATGCTCTATACAAATTTCTATTCGCCTAAACCAACTCCGAAAACACTTTTGCCAGTCTTGATTTGACAGGTTGGAAATCGCTTCTTCGTAGGTAGCCAGGGCTTCTTCGGCGCTTAAAAAAACTTTCCTTTTATTTTTTCTTTGGCCCTTGGGAACAAAAAGAAATCACAAGGAGCTATGTCAGGGCTGGGTGGGTGACTTTCAGTTTCAAGACCAGATTCCTCAATAAATGCTTTTGTTCTAAGGGAGGTATGTGAATTTGAATGTAAGTGATGCAGCATGATTTCCCGAAGCCCGGTCTTTGGTCTTTTCTCCCGCACAGCTTGACAAGCTATGGGTTAACTGACCTACAATTTTGCAGCATTGACGTCGACAAATGTCCGCTCCGCGAAAAAAAACTAGCCTTGGATGTCCATGTGTGTGATTTGTGGGTCTTCTCGCACCAAAATTTCAGTGCTTCATAAATTTTCTGCCGTTACTGCTGTTTGCGGGGCCACGGTTCTTTGGTCATCTTTAAGATTAATTTTACCCCTTTTGAATTCAGCAAACCACCCAAAAATTATAGCGCATGATGGAGCTGAGTACCCTAATGGTGATTGTAACCCTTGTATACTTAATTGTTCGGTTAAACCAAATTTAAAATCATAATATATCATAGCGCGCAAATGTTCACGGTTAAGACACAGCCGTGACACTCTCTGTACGTGAGAGTTCAAGCGCCGGTGACATTAAGCCGAAGCGTGTAACGCTAGGGTTGATACCGAACTGAAATGGAATATTATAGACTTGTACCAAAGAAGATAGATAGTAGGCATATGTTATATAATGTAAATTTATGAATTTAGGTAGTGAAAGATACGATCAATTTTAAATCAACTTTAATTAAATACCTTTACAGATGGGGAATATTAAAATTTTCGACAAAATAAAATATGCACGACAGTTAATGGTAAACCTAAATAATTAACCGACACTTAGTATTTCAGTACGCCATAATCAGTATTACCTTTATAATTTTTATTATTATTTCTAACAATTGCAAAAATTCGTATGTCTAGTTTTTATAGAAAATCCATAGGGAAGCATAGATAAATGTATAGAGAGACAACACTTTATTGTACGCCAAAAAACAACATAAATATTAACAAAAAAATAAGAAAAAGAAATGTGGTACAATGGGTGGTCTTTATCGCTAAGAACGATCTCTTCCAGACAACCTTTGAATGGACGGGATTGCAAGAAAAAAATAAAAAAGTGTGTGGTTTGGCGACAAAAGTAACATTATTATTATTAAAGCCATAAAATAGAGATATAGAATGGTATATAAGTACATAGATAAGATAAATACATACAAACATATTAATGTATATATATATATATAATTGTCGTTATGACCACTTACAAGGTCATCAACGTAGAACTGATTTTGAAGTATATTCTACCTTATATCCTACCTCATTATATTACATTATATATTATATATTCTACCTCACAAACTTTTGGCGGAAGGGACCGTGCATGCGGCCGCGGCCAGCTGATCATAGATCACGACATGGCCGGTTGGAATTACCTTCATTATTTTACACAACTCTTGTAACTCTGTTTTATTAATTTGAGAACGATTTTGAAGAATCGCATTATCTATCCGTGATTTCATTTCCAATCGAAATTCACGGAGTTCTAGCATTCTGCTTTCATTCGACTGCCATGCTCGGTATTCACATATCTGCTTTGTAGTTTAGTGTAAAAGTCTTGTCCATTATACAATTACCTCGGATCAGCGTATTAGTATTATCTCGTTTCGGAATAAAACGCTTACACTCTGGGCATATCCATGTAATTTTATATTCTTCTGACAGTTCTTTTAAATAAAAAAAGACAATTCAAGTGATACAACCTCTTACATTTTCGCTGTGAATAATGCATGTAAGTCATATCTTGTATCCAGGAATCACAGCTGTCACATTTTTTATTCATATAAGTACTAAAGAAAACCCGAGAAATCCCGTCAAACATTATACGAGTTGCAACTTCGAAAGAAGACCCGGTGACATTTTCCGTGCTGCAATCGTCGCTGCGCTGAGGGTGGAGGCGTTACATATGCCTACTGGGACCTTGTAACCATGCCAACAGGAAGTCACCTACCATACAGCACCGCCTGCTAAGCAAATAATAGAACGACGTGACTCAATTCATTTACGTGACTTAAGAATATTCAACATTGTGCCATCAGGACGTCACCTTACAGCATCGCCTGCTAAGCAAATAACAGCACGTCCTTAAAGACATGACTCAATTCACTCACGTGACTTAAGAATATTAAACATATATGGATGGGCGGTAGTTGTAAAATAATGTGCACATTGCCCTAAATAATTAATTTAGTATTTATTAATATTTCAAAGTTATTTACAGTTTACTAGTTTACAGATTTTATTATTTTTGTGTATTTAATTACATGCATTGCGGGTTTAACTCAACTTAATGGTTAAACTGTGGTAAAGTTACATCGCCCTACCACCGGTCACTTTTGTTTTTCACAACGCACCAGAAGATAAGTTTTCAATACAATGTCCTCTATTACTGAGTTAGCAAATATCCAGAAAGCTGCTTTAACTTCTCTCAATCAACGTATGGCAAAATTTGAAGAACTCGAGCGAAGATTTGTGGTCTATAAAATCTAATGTAATGACGAGAACGATCTTGAATATGTTCACAAACTGCAGACTTCCCGGAACTTCGATGCTACAAATCAGATATATGTTCGTTTACGTTGATTTTTATAGATCTTTTTGTTTGTCAAATGAAAGAGAGACCACTTTCATAATCCAACTTGTACGTAGGTCACTCAATAAGTTTTGAGATGCTCGAAATTTAAAAATGTAACGCCCGTGTTATATGTTTCTAAAAAGCAAATTTATTTAAAAATAGTACTCCATAAGCCAATTGCTCAGTATTAAAAAACAAAAACAAAGTTCTATTAATTTTCCTGCAACGCTTCCCGCGCTTTTCATTTAAAACGATGGATCTAAACCAAAGAAAATATACACAATGCGAAAAGAAACGACACTTAAGCATGTGTGTACGTAAAATCGCTTGCGGCTATGTGTGGGTGTCTGGATGTATGCGGGGGCCTTAACAGGCGCGCGGGGCGTGGAACGGGCCGTAGCCGACTGCCCTGGCCGAGGGCTACTACGTAGTAGTTGTATTTAGTTAATGAGCACGTCAGGAGGAAAAGATCACCAAAGTTAAATGTTTAATAAAAGTAAAATAGTTATAAAGTTAGAGTGGCAAATCTTTCCTTAAGTAGTTGGTGTTTAGAAGGACGGTTGTTCACGTACTGCCGATTGTGAGATTGCAATTAATTAAGTAAATTTAAATACACGCGACGCGCGGCTAAAAGTAGGTTGCAGAGTTTACTAAATAAAAATACAGCCCTGCTTAATTAAAGTCGACAAATTAAACTAACGCACAAAACAAACTAATGACAAAACTCACGATATCATCCACACCATCTGAATGCTTGGTTGTCCACCACTGTGCGTTTTACTAGGAGTTTTTTTACACGCACAACCTCTTTGTGGAGTTGTTTACCACCGGTGATTTTTTTGGACCGATAACACTTAGGGACTTTCAAGAAAAGACCTTACTGCTTTCTAAAAGGCCGGGAACGCACCTGCAATTCCTCTGGTGTTGCTGTTGTACATAGGCGGCGGTAGTCATTCACCATCAGGTGAGCCGCATGTTCGTTTATCATCTCTTCTATAAAAAAATCTCAAAATGCTCGACAAAGATTTTTACGAACTAGTGATTTACTCATTACATAAAACAATCCTAGCAGAAATTTAGACGTTATTAAAAAAAAAACACTTTTTAATAACTTCGAAATTAAACACTAACTTTATTACGGATCAACCGATTTTGATGTAATCGGTGCCAATCGAAGAGGTTTTTTACGAGCAATAATAAAATCCATTATAATAAAACTTTTCGCCATCGATTTATTTGAATTTTTTTTTAATTGTTCGTAATTCGTTTTCAACGTGGTAGAGCCATGCTGCAGCTATTAGTAGTATAGTTGTAGCACAAATGGGTCGGCTCGACCGGGGAAGGACCACGCTCTCACAGAATACCAGCGTCAAATAGCAGCTTAACACTGCTGTGTTTCGCATGGTGAGTGTAGAGAACCGGAGACCCTTTTTACTGGAAACGAGGCGTTCCATCTTAGTTCTCACGGGTGACAACGCATCTGCATTTTGATTCGCAAACGAGGATAAATGTAGATGTCAATGGGCCACAGCAACCACTTACCATCAGGTCGACTGTGTGCTCGTTTGTCACCCTATCTTATTAAAAAAAATCGATTTCTCTTCAACGCATTAACTGATTTTAAAGCGGTTCCCAGCAATCGACTTCGTTTTCTTTGTTAAGATTTTGTTAGAGTTTGATCGATAGATTGATTTAAAAGTTATTTCGAAAAAAAGGCGTGCACGCTTCGACATAATGACATCCTCATAGGAATAGTTATAATAACTTCCTATGACCCCAAAACGTTTTCACGCGAAGTTGATTATTTTCAACTTCCTAGATTTTATTACATACATAGTTGGTTAGTAAGTTTCGTTTCAATAATATAATACAATTTTGTATGATGTAATTTTTGTGATTAAATTAAATTAAATCAATTCGTTTTTATTGCACCTATTCATCCAAGCGATCGAAATAGAATTATTCCATTGCAATCGACTAACAATCTAAATTATTAAATTTTACTAATCCTCAATTATGTTATTTACGTAATAATAATCAGTATTCTGTGTCAGATTTATGTTATACTTAGATAAATTATTTTATAAAAAAAAATTGAGAAATTTTGTTTCACATGGCAACTCTTTATTCCACTCAAACTTACATCGCTGCCATTGCAATGTATCAGTTTTTTATACGCCTATGTTATAATAATAATAATAATAATAATTAATAATTTCTCAAATGCAGAAGGCGGTGCTCCTCGATACCGCCCGCATCGTCCGCCGGTTTCTTTCCCTTTCTCCCTAACCCTCGGCCGTTTGGTCTCCCCTGCCGAGGGCTTCCATCTGGTTGGGTTTTTATATATTTATGTAATTTTTATGCATTTATTTTATTTTATTGATATTTATGTAAGTTTATCATTTTCATTTACAATTATATATTTATACAGCCCAACCAGATGAGAAAACTATACAAATACCCCATATAATAATAATAATTTCTTTATTTGCTTAAAACATGGTATTTGTAGGTGGTACAGTAAAATAAGTACACATGTTTTGCTTATAATTAGCATGCAAATTTAAGTTTATGTTATATACATTTAAAGTTACATTTATTTAAAAAAAGGGTCAAATACATTCATACAATTAATATTAACAAATCAATAATTATTAAAGCCTAAGGTCAATAAATTCTTTAATGTCGTACACTTTTAGTTCAATAAGCCACCTATATAGTCTCGATTTAAATAAATTCATTTTAAGGTTTTTAATGTCATTGGGGATCTTATTATATATCTTAACACACATTGCTACACAACTTTTTCTGAATTTAGCAGATCTCGGAATGACGCTTAACACTAATCTATCCGGATTTCTTTTCAATCTAGAGTTTATATCTCTAGCTTTCTGGAAGAGCTCAGTATGACTTTTGACAAAGCAACTCATTTCAAAAATGTATAGTGCTGGCAACGGAAGTAAGCCCAGGCTCCAAAAAGATGCTCTACAGGACTCGCCCGGTGGAATCCCACATATGGCTCTGATGCATTTTTTTTGCGCTACAAATGCTCTTTGTCTCTCAGTACTATTACCCCATATCATCACCCCATAACGTAGAATGGAGGCTACATACGCGTGATAAGTGGTAATAGCTGTTTGCAAGTTAGTTACGCTCCTTGTTTTATAAAGAGCATAAACAAAGCTGTTGATACGCTTGCATAAGGTCTCAATATGTAATTTTCAGTTTAGATCCTGGTCTATAGTTACACCTAAAAATTTGGTATGTGTAATTTCTTTAATCTTTTCGATATTGAGGTTAAAATTGTGTTTATCATGTTTGGGTTTATTAAAATGTATGAAATTTGATTTATTTAAATTTAATTTTAGATTATTTTCCTCTAGCCATTTAATAATGTTGTCAATAGTATTATTAATTTCAATTTCATGGTCATGTATTGAATTATATTTATTTTTATCTGATGTCACAATTACTGATATGTCATCTGCAAACAAGATACATTTATGACCAGTCACTCTGGTTATGTCATTTATGTATAATATAAACATAAGTGGACCTAGCACACTTCCCTGAGGGATACCACACGTGTTATTTTTTAGGGTAGAAGAACATGTTATCAGTTCGCTATTTATGATTTAATTAACAGTGACGCACTGACACCGATTCCTCAAGTAGGATGATAGCCACTGTAGTGTAGGTCCTCTTATTCCAAACGTTTCAATTTTATTTAATAAGAGTTCGTGGTCTACAAAATCAAAAGCTTGTTGCTTACATTATTACACTACCGTCTTATGGCCTCACTCTTGTGCTTTTCGGTATATCAACATAATTAGTATTCTGTGCGAAAACCCACAAAACGGAACAATTACAGATTCACTTCGGAATCTGTCTGTCTGATATCTGTCTTTCTTCATTTATTCATTATACTCTATGGAAGGTCCAATACCTTAAAAGGTGATGAAAGACAGGTAATTTCAAATTTCGTGAAGATTATGGTGCTGCGTTTAATAGACGTATTTCGTGAAAAGACTCTTGTTTAACCAAAGTTTAGGACCGAGACTATAATGAACCACGCAGTGTAATGAGACCGAAAACTCCAAAAGAATCACTTAAAATTTGAAAGCCTCGTATAAACTTGTATTTGTGTATCTTTTTTTATATGAGAGGGGGCAAACGACCATGCGGCTCATCTGATGGTAAGTGACTACTGCCGCCCATGAATAACTGTAAAACCAGGGGAATTGCAGATGCGTTGCCGGCCTTTTAAAAAGGAGTAAGCTCCTTTTTTGAAGGTCCCTAAGTCGTATCAATCCGGAAAAATTGCTGGTGGTAATCGATTCCACAAGGAAGTTGTGCGAGGAAAAAAACATCTTCTAAATCGTACAGTAGTGGACCGCCAATAATCCAGATGGTGCAGATGGTATCGGGAGTTCTGCCGCGATGTGCGTTCGTGAAATTTGGCGGCTGGAATTAATCCGAACAAATCCTCAGAACACTCAGACACACAGATGAAAATGCAAAGGGATGCAACATCTTTTCGCAGCGCCAATGAATCAAACCGATCGGAAAGGACTCCGTCGTCGACGATTCGAGCCGCTCTGCGCTGGATACGGGCCAGTGGAAGGAGCTGGCACTGGGGAGCCCGAGCCCAGCGATGGAAACAGTATTCCATGTGAGGCCGAACCTGTGCCCTGTAAAGTAACAGGTGTTGTGCCGACATGAAACCCTGTCCCACTCTGCTGAGCACGCCAAGCTTTTTAGAGGCCAATTGGGCCTTCTCTTCCAAGTGACCACAAAACTACACGTTACTCGATATGTAGACGCCGAGGATTTCGATACTGGCTGAAGCAACAAGAAGAGTGCCTTGAAACTGAGGAGATACGATAAAGGTGTTCTTTTTAGCGGTAAACGCGCAAACTTGTGTCTTCTGAGGATTAAGCTAGACTAGATTTAGTCGCCTCCAATCCGAGACTTTGTTCAGCAAAGACTTGACTTCAGACACATGTTTGTTTTCGGTACTCGGCAACGTTTTCCCGAGAAATATTGGCACGGCTGGTGTATAGAGCATCACCAGTGTATAGAGCATCAACATATCATTGATATGCACAACAAACAGCGTTGGTGATAGCACGCAGCCTTGTGGAACACCAGCGTTAATAGGCTTGTGTTCGGAGCATGCATCGTCTCGACAACGACCTTGATGCTCCGATCTGCAAGAAAGCTGGTGATGCCATTGCACAATTTCTCCGTAAGTCCATAGGAAGGGAGCTCCGAAAGAAGTGCTTTGTGCCAAACCCGATCGAAGGCCTTCACTATGTACAAACTAACGGCCAATGCCTCCTCCTTCGACTCTATTGCCTCTGCTCATCTATGAGTCAGGTAGAACGGAAGATTACCAGCTGACCGACCCCGACGAAAACAGAATTGGTGGTCACTAATCAGCTGTGATCCTCAAGGTACCGCATGAGCTGGAAGTTTATAATGGATTCCATTACTTTAGAGAACAAGGAAGTGATGGCGATAGGCCTGTAGTTTTACGGGTCTGAGCGGTCGCCTTTTTTATGGATAGGGTGGAAGGAAGCTGTCTACCATGATGTCGGGACTACGGCTAGGGAGTAGGAGTACCAGAAAAGACGCTTTAGAACCGGTGCCAACTCCGGAGCACACGTTCTCAGCACAATTGTGGGGATACCGTCAGGCCCATTCGTCATGTGGATGTTCAGGGAGAAGAGTGATTTGCAAACCGAGCGCTGTGTGAACCGCACATTTGGCATGGAGCACTCACACCGCGGGATGGTCGGCGGTGTGTTCCCCCCGTCATCAAGAGTCGAGTTGGACGCAAAAAGGGAGCCTAAAACGTACACTTCCTCTTTTACGGCGTGGGCCAGTGAGTCATCTTTCCTGTGCAGAGATGGTAGTGATGGCTTACAGAAATTCCCTTTGACAGCTTTGGCGAGAGACCAGAATGTACGGGTTCCCGAAGGAAGACGAACTAGTTTCTCGCCAATTATGCCTATATGTACTTTGACTTTGCCTTGGCAATAACTCTTTTGAAGGACCTGTAGGCAAAGTTATACTTCTTTTTAAGCATTCTGGTGTTTACATCCCAAGCCGCCGAAGTCTCAGCCCAGGCCTGATAACACTCCTGCTTACTGCGTAATGCAGTCTTATAGGAGCGACCAAGCCAAGGCTGAGTTCTGCTTCCGATGGGTACCACAGATGATGGAATAAATAGTTCCATTTCCTGTAGCACCACATCAGTGACAGAGTCAGCAACAGCGCTGGGATTATCTGGCGAGAAGCAAACCCGTCTGAATCCGCCGACCTCTAATGCCAAACATTGCGGCAACCTGCAGAACGCAACCGCGAGGGGAGCGTAAGTTGCACCACACTCCAGATCAGACAATGGTCTGAAGTGCCTCGACAGAAACCTGATATCCGTTCGAATGAGAGGTCAGCAGAAGGTCCAATAGGGAAGGTGTATTATCCTCCACATCAGAAATCCGCGTAGGCGAAGTAACTAGTTGTGTCAGACCATATGCCAAGGCAAAGTTATAAACAGATCTCCCTGCATGATCGGTTAAACGTGAACCGAGCTATTTGCCATGGTGGGCGTTGAAATCGCTAAAGATCATGATCTCTGCGGTTGAGATCTGTTGTAGCAAAGAATCTGAAGCCATTTGGACGTCGTTGATAAGTCGGTCTGTTTCGGCATTACCGCTATGAGACCTATAGAGGTACCCGTAGACGCGCGGATGGGCGTCGCTATCTACGCGTAGCCAAAGGATGGACAGTTTCGAACCTTCCAAACTGCCGAGGCGTCGAGAACAGATGTCCTCTCTGACGTATACGCAAACTCCAGCCTGAAGCACAAAGGAGTGTTGCATTTTGTACCCCGGATAGGAGAGATACGAATTATCATCCGGAGAGGACACCTACGTCTAGGTCAGAAAGAGCAAGGCTGGCTTCGCCGTCTCTAGATGGTACTGGACTGTGTTTAGATTCTAGTGAAGTCCCATGATGTTGCAGAAATTCTCGGATAGCGTGGCAGGGGTCGCCTTGGTCTTGTTGCTCAGTTTGCCTCGAGCAGTTATTGTTTTGAGCGGAATTTTGGTCCCCCCACAGAATACGCAAGGCAGCTTGAGCACTCACGCTCAGGAGTGGAGTAGCATGGTCGTGGATGCTCAGCGAGGAATTCTCCAAGGGTGCCGGTACCCTCCTAGGGTAGTCTTTGATTTAATTCCGCTACCATGTTGATGGGAGGGGGTGGGGGAGTGGGTCTCTGAGACCTGCACCAGTGGAACAAGGCTCAAGCCAGCCCATATGTGCAACAGCAAAAGCTGCCGCATGGTTCTACCACCGTTAAAAATATTCTATCCGTATCTGTCCGTAATATTAAAATAACTGGATTCTATTAAGCTTAGGGGATTATTTGAAGGCATAGTAAATAACCGTTTTAAATTTTTTGTCTCTGTCTGTCTTTCCGGGCTACTCTTCGCAATTGTTGAACCGATTATAATAAAACTACGAACAGTAACAGAGCAAGGGCAGTATGGATCAAATCCCCTTTTTTTTCTAAAACAATTCGAAAATTGATAAAA
Source organism: Parnassius mnemosyne (assembly GCA_963668995.1). NCBI lineage: Eukaryota > Metazoa > Arthropoda > Insecta > Lepidoptera > Papilionidae > Parnassius > Parnassius mnemosyne. Next base: position 23,873,676 of record CAVLGL010000068.1, read on the forward strand.
TAAATGGTCTTTGATTATCCGAAATCTAAATATCGCTCCATTAATAGATCCAATCCAGGCGAGACCGAAGCAGGTGTTTCTTACTTTTTATTTTATTTAACTAATTTGAAAAAATTGTGTTATAGGTATTCATATTTCACCCTATTCCTTTCCTTTTTTTTAAATTAATATTGATAAACGATATTCGCTAGCAGCCCGGGTTGTATCCCCGTCGGCACCAATGAAATTGATAATTGCTATTTTAAATGCTGATTTACCTGATAATTTACTGGTTTTATTTTATAGAATAAGGGTGACAAGTGTACACGCAGTCCACCCTATGTTAGGTGGATGCTGTGGTCTAAAAAAATCAATAAATAAAAATCAAAATGCAGATCTGCTGTCACCTCTGAGGACTCAGATTAACTGTTTCGTTTTCAGTAAAAAGGCTCACACTAATACACTAACCGAAAATGCAGTAGCATTAAGCCGCTATTTTACGCTGGTATTTTGTGAACGTGTGGTTTTTCCCGGTTGAGCCGACTCATACGTGCTACAGCTATAATATAGCTGCAACATGGATGGCACATCTCCTCCAAATCCCATCCGTTCAGGTACACTTTTGGGCGATTAAAATGGACGACTGAATACCAACGTAAAATAGCAGCTTAAAACTGCTGTATTTCGTATGGTGAGTGTAGAGAACCGGAGACCCTTTTTACTGGAAAAGAGGCATTCCATCTTAGTCCTCACGGGCGACAACGCATCTGCATTTTGATTCGCAAACGAGGATAAATATAGATGTCTATGGGCCACAGCAACCACTTACCATCAGGTGGACTGTGTGCTCGTTTGTCACCCTATCCTTTAAAAAACACCTCTATAATATACAATAGTGGTAAGACAAGAGAGACAAAGAATAGATTTTGAATAATATGAATATGTACAAGTAAAAGGTCATTTTCGTAACGTCCATGTCACACAAAATCTAAACTCAAGTCAAACATAGCTCAATAATATCCCTAAATTCACAAATAATTTTTTCAAATGATAAACATTTGAAGAAAGTTTCTCCTATATCATAGAGGCAGCATAACCTAAATTGCACAGGAAAAACGCCCAGACAGTTATATGTAGGCCATATAAATAATTCTACCGTGCGGGATTTGAACCCGCGGCACTCAGTACTCTTACTCATTGCTAAGCCACTGCGCCATGGAGCCGTCAAATTGCAATTAAGTAAACGAACTATTATACACGCAAAGTACATAATCGACGCGCAATAAGAATAATGGCGCGCGCGGTTGTCTTCTCTGACCGTACCTGTGTAACATGTTCTGTCTGTTCATAACTTCATAATATGTTAAATTATTTGGTTGTGTGCCGATATACGAATGGTTATGAGTAAAAAATTTACCTATTTTCCTTTTCTTGTTTTTACCATAAAAATTGACAATATAGGGAATAAAATAAAGAAATGAATAAAAAAAACTGGTGTAAAAAGTGTAAGATAATATCGTTGTCATTACAAAACAAATACTGAGAAGAAACAGGTCGAAATTTATGATAAAAAATACACAAAATGCACTTCGCTGACATTTTTTTAGGAAGCAGTAATTTAAAAAAAATAAGGATCCTAAATAATTATAACCCAAATGCGCATTAATATTATAAATTATGAAAATAAGTTTGAATTTAAAAAACGATTTTGGAATTACGATTGTATGAACAAATCGACCTCTGCCGCGCTCTTATGCATAAAAAACAACCTTGTATAAGGATATAACATCATTTTATTTCACTTCATATAGTCATTCTACGTAAAACACTCGAATAAAATACAGGTAAAAACTTGTTTCTTTTGAGTACTTTAAAGTTTTCATATACCCAATGGATCAATCAAGGATTTTACCCGATGGGTGAGTTTCATTTAATTTTTTCTGAAATGTATATTTGATTTTGTATTTTAACTGATATTACTACTATATACTGCTACGATTATATAATGCCTTTTATGTGAATGCTACATAAATTGTTAGGGATTTGTCTTTATCAATAAATTGAAAGTATTCTCCGTCGCCGGGCTGGGTATTTTACGACTGATGCAAACTATGACATATGATTATTATGGTATTCACATAGTCGTCTCTAACGACTCCCACGGGAAGAAATATAGCAATGGATTCTCTTAAAGGTGTGTCACACTACATTGAGTCACTAGCCTAATGAGGAATCGTAATACATATTATAAAAAGTTTAAAAGTTGATAACATCTAAAATATTTAAAGACTACTAATGTATTCTGAATCTAAATACCGCAATAAGTCACTCTCTATTCTAATCTAGTTTTATTTTATATGTGTTTTTAAAAACGTTACCCCCCCCCCCCCCCCACATTAGGATTTTCTACTGTGTCGTGAAGGCATTTTACAAACATAAATTTCACGAGGACAAACATCAAGACCCGGAACAATTATTTGCAGGCCATACGAATACTTGTTCCGTGCGGGATTCGAACCCTCGGCCCCCAGCGCAACAACTTATTGCTAAGCCACTGCACCACGGAGCCGTCAAGTTAGAAGCAAATTCAAGTATGCATCTTGCAAGGATAAAAAAACGAGTTTTCTTCTTCATTTAAATTATGACTTCTCAAAACGAGTTTTAAAATATAATTATGTTACGACTTAATTTAACACGAAGTGTGTACTATAATAGTGTAGTACAAAATCCACTAAACCCTATCGTCCCGTGGGTGTCGTAAATGGCAACTAAGGGAAACAAACCAGTAGATAGCCAGCAATGTATTCCTAATAACTACTAGAAAATTAAAAAAAAAACTCTGGTTGTCATCTCGCCTACGAAGCATGGCAACTATGTCAAGATCCTCCTCATGTAGTAATCTTTGGGGCGATCTATGTTCAGCAGAAGACTTTGATGGACTGTAAAGATAATGATGATAAATTTATATTTGTAACGAACTCGGTTGTCAGTGTTACACGAGTATTTCTAGTAATGTGTTAACAATAACACAAACGATGAGTTGACCAAATTATTTTAAGTATTTTTTGTTGCATTTACTTGTAGAAATGACGGAATTGAAAAATCAGTTTCATTTTCAAAGGAGTTTGTCGATAACTTTCAAACAATCTTTCCAAATATCATCGATGAAGCTTTATCAAAAATTTGTTATTTGGACTCGCGGAATATTCGGAATCGTATAAAAGAAGTAAGTTAATATAACATAATTCATATAAAGTGGTTTGAATTAATACATTATATTAAAACATTCTCTTAACACGTAATATTTCGCAAGATAGGTACAAGATTTTTCTGAGATTTCCTTGAGCTAGGCGTCCTCTAGTCGGGCAGAGTAATTGCGGGTCGGGCCGCATCACAATGCTGAAATCACCTATTATATACTTTATATCCACTAGAGCCAGGGTGGTGCGGCGCGGGACAGAATCCGACAGAATCACATTGGATCATTTTTGGGATTAAAGAATAAGTGATGAAATTCATCACAAAGATTTCTTTTCTTTTGTATATAAATATATTAATTATTATATCAAACAACTATTTAAATTAAAATAATTCTTTATTAGCACCTTTCATAGATCACGCTACCGTACAATCACCGGTTATTTATCACAGCTTCGACTGTAGGCAAAAATAGACGTAATAGACTAAAATGCTCACCGCAAAGTTACGGCCCACCCCGTCTTTAATGGACGTTTATATTTAATGGACCTTTCTTTGAAACCATTAGACATAATACGGTGACAGGTTTTACAAGTATGTATTATACTTTCAGATGACAGTATATTACACTTTAGAAAAAAAGCCAAAGCTAGGAGAACTTATGCTGTATGCTTATGCGATGCTGGAAGATCGAGAAGCTTGGAATGAAGAAAAACGACATCAGGCATATTTATTGGCCTGTGTTATTGAAATGGTAGGTATATTTTCAAGATTCTTGTTAAAACAATTTCTAATTTCTATTTTGGCTATCATAATTTTACCTTTGCCGAATGAATTCAGATATATATTCAATGATCTTCAATGTTTTTATTGCTAATCTCAGGAGTTTTATTTTAGGAAAAGAATTGTCGTCGGAAAGGGCAGAATAACGGGGAGATATATATATATATCTCTTTATACATAAAAATTACGTGTCACATTGTTTTTCCGCGATGAACTCCTAAACTACTGAACTGATTTTATTGAAATTTTGCACACTGTGTGCAGTTTGGTCCAAATTGAGAGATAGGATAGTTTTTATCCCGATAAGGGATCCTCAATTTTTTTATTGCTAATCTCAGGAGTTATTTTAGGAAAAAAATTGTCGTTGGAAAGAGCAGAATAACGTGGAGACTAAACCTAGAGCAGTTCAATCCCTAGAAGACACAAGTTTGCGCGTTTACCGGTAAAAAGAACCCCTTTGTCGTATCTCCTCAGTTTCGAGGCACATCCCTTGCTGCCTTAGCTACCATCGGAATCCTCGGCGTCGACTTATCGAATAGTGTGCAGTTTTGTGGTAACTTGGAAGGGAAGGCCAAGTTGGCCTCTAAAAAGCTTGGCGTGATCAGCAGAGCGAGAGTATTTCATGCCGGCACATCGCTTGCAACTTTACAAAGCGCAAGTCCAGCCTCGCATTGAATACTGTTCTCATCCAGTGCCGATTGCACTGGGCACCCACTGGGGTGCTTCCTCCGGGCGGCGGTAGTCACTTACCATCAGGTGAGCCGCATGTTTGTTTGCCCCCTCTTCTATAAAAAAATGCTTAAAATGCAGTAAAATAATTATATAATGGCCTCGCGAATCATATTATGTGTAGGAATCGATGTACTTTTGCAAGAATTTGTGGTCTATCAAATATGATGTAATAACGGGGGTGATCCTGAATGTATATTTTTTTTATACAACGGAAGTGACAAATAAACTTACTGTCCACCTGATAGGAAGCGGCTCCTGCAGTTAGACATTGATGATTTCCGAGCGAAATATGCAAATAAACTACCAGTTGCTATGTATTTATCTATATTACGTTAACCCGCTAACAAAATATACCATTGTACTCGAATCATTCAGTCGATACCCGGTGTTCGTCACAAATTTTTGATATGCCCACCGTCATAGCTAATCTTGCTCTCTGGGTCATGTACAATGCAATACCCACTTTATTTAGCTCAATGGCACAGACATTTCATCAAATACATAATATTGTCACGGCCGAATAATTTTTTTATAGGATAAGGGTGACAAACGAGCACACAGTCCACCAGATGGTAAGTGGTTCTGCGGCCGATAGATATCTACATCTATGCTCTATTACAAATCAAAATGTAGATGCGTTGTCACCCGTGAGGACTAAGATGGAATGCCGCATTTCCAGTAAAAAGGGCCTCCGGCCACCTGCACTCAACATGCGAACCGCAGAGGTAAACCTCTACTTCACGCTGGTTTTCTGTGAGGTCGTGGTACCACCCCGGTTCGAGCCGGCATATCCGTGCGACAGCAAAAGCTGCCGCGTGGCTCTGTACCACTGTTGAAATTAGTAAATAGGTACTCAATAAATTGCACATATTATCATACGTAAAAATTGGAACACGATGAATTTAAGTTTTATTTTCATTAGTTAATGTTATATAATATTATGTAAAAAAATATGATCGATGGTGTCACGGTATAATGATGCATTCAGTCATCTTTATGAACTGGACTATTACTGAATCATTGAATTAATCAATCAATATATTGTTTATTGTAGACCAATATACATTAAAACGAAATTAAAATAAACAAAGTTTGTCAAAGGATTATTATAATATTAAGGAATGTATGGTTGACTAATACCCTTGGGAATGAGGTGATCGCTACGAAGCTATTTCTCATTTGTTTTGTATTGCTACTTTTATAATATATATATAATTATAAAATGTTATTGTTTTCAAAAAAAGTCCCGTTTGGTGTCTTGATTATTCTTCTCAGGAAATAGATGTTTCCGAACCAGAATAAATTAAAATTAAGAGTGACTTTCAATAAGTATTATTTTCTATTATAAATTGAATGGAAACGTCTCTGATTCTGTTTCTACCGTCATTATTTTTATCATCCAATTGATTTCTCTATTTTAACGTAGGTGCAAAACATTTAACAAACCTTGTTTTGCAGGGTGCATCTTACTTCTTATTTACCGACGATATACAAGATGATGGAAAAATACGCTTTGGTAAAGTTTGTTGGCATCTGTTACCAGACGTTGGCACATTAGCCATGAACGACGCATGTTTGCTGCGTAGCTTCATACAAGAACTGTTGCAACAGAATTTCTCGGAACCCTTGTTTTTCAAAATTATGGAAGTTGTTAATAAGGCATGTTAAAACTCGTAGTCATATGTTCGCTTTAGATAATTTACAAATTTTAAATCAATAAATTGTAGATTAGTAGACTTAACAATATTTTTTTCAAATTATGTGTGCCAATCATTGAGTTATATGTACTACGTACTAGAGAAGCTATACCAAACAAAAAATGTGCGCTACTCTATGTCTTCGCGCATGCGCGGGAGATAGTAGAGTCGCGCATGCGCAGTTTTTGTCATCATAGATTATATACGTAGGTAGAATGATCAGTATGTAATAAGTAATTCATTATTTAGATTGTATTGTTAATTATATCGAGTACAATTTTTTTAATTGTTATTTATTTTGCATATGTGTTAACTTAATATAATATAATATATATTATGTCAGAATTATATTTTAGTGATATTTTATTTTAAAAAGTAAATATGTAAAATATAAAAATATACATTTATTATCGAAGATCATTATTATTACTTTTCTAGCATTCTCTTACATATTTATACGCAGCTGGAGAATAATTAAAGGTGCATGCAGTATATAATAAATAATGCGTGCTCTGTTTATTCTTTTTCATTAAAGATCATTAAAAAAAACTAGTTATTTGGGAAGTCTGTAAAAATTCTAGCGTTACAATATTAATAAACGGCCATATACTAGTATGACTCGCGCGCCGAAGTTTCCGCCTCTCTTATGTCTCGTAAATATACTGAACATTACAAAAAATCGTTCATATATATAAATAATATAATTACGTTATCATATATCCACAGTAGAACCAGAGTAACTGACATAGCCCGAAGAATTAGTATGGTAAAGTGGCAATGGGTTCGGCCATATAGGGTGACAGATGGGGAAGAAACAGGAAGAAAGGTTCTCGACTGGCAACCTCGTACCGGCAGGCTAAATGTAGGGCGTCCCCCCACTAGATGTGTGACGATCTGGTCATGCAAGACGTGAATGGATTCAGGTGGCTCTGGATCGTGCTTTACGGCATTCCTTGGGGGAGGCCTATGTTTATCAGTGGACTTGTGAAGGGCTGTAATAATGATTATGATGATGATGATGGTACTGCAGATTTCTTTAAGTACACTCTTCCTGTTTTTGTGGTGTATTTGTAGTTGCCTTTTAAATGCACGGAACATATATTTGAATAATTTGACGGTAACCACGTTTCTTCGCTGCAATTTGTCTGAACAAATTTGATCCATGATTCTTTTGTTTCATGACACGGCTGAGAAAATATTAATTTTAATGCATTAACATTTCCTACCGTGATTATATATTAATATTTTACTGGTCATATTTACTTAACATTATATGTCGATAGTGTCATGTCTGTGCATAAAAATGTTTTAATCTTTGACATTCACGTGTACGTTGCAGTTGATAAAATATAATTAAATTAACCATGTTCTAAAGATAATAATATGTTGAACTTACCGGTTAAAAGTCACTCCTTGACTTTTACTTATGTAAAAGCTTTTACAAAAATTTACTTCGCAAATATCCGCGTTATAAAATAAAATGATGTGTCTTACCTAGTATGAAGAAGCACCTCCCGCCCTCCCTCAATTGCGTGCACTATCCCCGTCACCACTAATCCCAGCACCGCTACTTCCAACACCACTACACTAGGCAAGACACACCACTGACGATAATACGACACGTGTTTCGTCTCTACACGAGGCATCCTCAGGTGATATAGACTCTACGGTGGTTAGCGGTTAGCGGTATGCAATTGAGGGAGGGCGGGAGGTGCTTCTTCATACTAGGTAAAACACATCATTTTATTTTATAACGCGGATATTTGCGAAGTAAATTTTTGTAAAAGCTTTTATATAATGGATTTCCGCAAAGTAACGCCTGATTCTATTAATTATTTTACTTATGTTTCTCGAGTTGTTTGAACAGTATCCCAATGCTTATGAAGGCATAATTAATTTAAAAAAATTCTTCACTCAAACGTCTCACGTTCCAGCAACCGCTTGACACAGACTAACTGAGTTGGAGAGCGCGCACTCTAACTCTTGTTACAAACAATCGAGTTGAGGCGTCTGCTCTAGTACGTAGTACATATAACTCAATGGTGCCAATATCATACATTTTAGTGAAATAATTAATTATTACATTAATAATCATGTATACTATTGCAATTATTACAGATTTATTTTTTAACCGCGATGGGGCAGCACATGGATGTAACTTTAGAAAGAGATCGAAATTTCGATAACTTTACTATGAAATGTTACTGTGAAATGAACGAAATGAAAATGGCATTTCCCATATTAGAGGCGCCCATAATGTTTGCTCTCATTTTATCAAACAGAGCCACTAAAGAATCAATGCAACAAATTCACAACATTTGTGTTGATATGGGCATATTATTTCAGATTCAGGTAATTTAATATTCAACTGACATAAATGTACATCACAATCTTGTGTCAATAATCAGTATGTTTGCCTAAAAGTAGTCGCAGCATATACAAGATTTTACTGCTGGAAATAAACCTTTTCTCATTTCTAAGAGATTAATGGCTATAGTAGTCAGTCCGCTGCACTGCGCCAGTATATTGGTGGAATGCACAATCCCACCAAATATTTTATTTGGCAGCAGATTTTCTCACGTTATTTTTGTTCAACGCCGAGAAAGTGGTAAATTAGCACTTAAAATGTATTTCATAGTTTCATGGCTGCCGAAGGAGGATTAAAGTCAGGTAGCGAGAACACTATAAAATAAATGAGCAACGTCTGGGCTACAATGGCTCGTTTGCCTGAATTAGTCATCGAGAAAATGTTTGTTGCAAGTTGTAATCCTTATTGTCTTTTACATTTGGATACATATTAATGCTTATTTTATTTTATTTTAGAATGACATCACAGATTTTTACAACTGGAATGGATTGACAAAATCTTCTACGGATATTCAAAAAGGCAAATGCTCTTGGTTAGCAGTGAAAGCATTGGAGCTAAGTAACGAAGATCAACGACGCATCTTCAAGGAATGCTATGGCAGTTGTGATCCGACCCATGTATATAAAATTCGAGAATTGTATGAGGAATTAAAATTACCACAGATATTTGTTCAAGAAAAAGAAGCGCGATATAAAACATTTTTCAGAAAAATCAACGAATTGCCTCCAGGTTGCATGCCTGACGTGAAATTCTATCAAAAGCTTTTTAAACTTATCGAAAAGTTTGAAATATAAAAAAATCAATAATGCTACCTCGCCTGATCGACGTTCCAATCTGATCTCTTCGTCATGATAGTCGACAAAATGTGTAATGTTCGCATAAATATAGAAATCATCATTATACGGGACTTTAATTTAACGACGATTATGTTAAACAAAAAATAAATTAAAATGAATTATGCAGAATTTTTTTATTTAAGAGGGATGACACTTAAATCTTCCTTATATTACACAAATTATTATTTTTTATTACCACAATTACAATTATTATTACCACAGTTTTATTTTTAAATAAATTAAAAATTTATCAAAATATATTCATGTGTATATTTATTAAATAACTGGATTAAGAATTTTTATATCGATATAAATAGAAAATTAAATCAAATGTTGTAAGAGTTAAATGTGTTGTCCTTTGTATAGAGATAATGAATGATAAGGTCAGTTCAAAATACTTTAATGTTAATCACGATAAAAAATATACTTAATTTAATCACAGGAAAAAAGTCTTGACCTTTAGGTTTTCATTTTATGCCATTAAGGCTTTAACTAGCCTGAATGACCTTGACGAAACGGCGATCGCAGAGATTTTAGCCGACGTCAACACTAAACGTATTGATTATATTCTCTTTGGTCAACACCGTCTAGCGACTACGTTCTGTATTACTTATAAAAGTGCAAAGATTAATAGACTGCAGAGGTGACAGTTATATAAGTGACATACTGCCTGTTGCATCACTGAGAATTATGTCGCGGTTACGCATCTTCAATTACATTGCACGGTGTGGTGTTGTAGCTTTGTCCGGTAGGCATCACGAGCTATCAAGTGTTTAAGTTTCAAGGACGTAAGAGTTTTTATTATGTATGTTAAATCGTATTTATTTGTGTCGTATTAGTAGCTCTGGGTCAAAGCGTTTGCTGTAAATTTTTCCCGGGTTTGATCCCCGGCAGCACGAATGAAGTTTGTAATTGCAATTTTTGTCAACACGCATTGGGGCAGCACGGCGGGCATTTCCTTGCCCTAAAACCCTCTCAGAAATAAAAAGAGTCCTGGCCCAGTAGAGGGACTAGTATAGCCTATTACTTTACTTTGTATCAATATTCATATTTATTTATCACTGCACTTCCATTCACACTGTCAAATAGGTCATCCATGAAAGACAATATTTCTGCAGTATTTTAGTAGTTTTGCTCACGGACCGCACATCCAAATAATGAACTGTAATATATATTTGAAATATTATTAAATAAAATATTAAATATTAAATAAAAAACTCTATACAGTATTTTAAGTTACTGCTGTGCTGTGGCCAACAGACACCTACATTAATCCTCAATTAAGTATCAAAATGCACTGTCATCCTTGAAGATAAAAGAATGCCTTGTTACCAGTAAAAAAGGCATCTGGTTCTCACCACTAGCCATGTAAAACACTTCAGTTTTATGGTGCTATGTATTAATTATATTTAATAAAATAATTAATATGATAACTTACAAAATGCAGAGGTATAATTAAAGGGTCCTTCCACGATTTTACTAAATACAGGAACATAATTCTTAACCTGTATATAATTCATAACAATTTGATTAGAAAAACGTGTATTACACATACAAAAATTAAATTACATGTAATTGAAATATAATTACAATTATTTTATACCTTAATTTACTTTTCCAGGAATAACATGTTTGTCGTTCAGTTTGTGTAATAACCGTGTTTCTATATGTTCACAGTCTTTCTTGTCTGTCCATGTAGAAAATTTTTCTTAGTATTGTACATTTTTTGATAAAAATTGGTACAAAACAAAACAAACAAAAACAGTATGGCAGCGATAGCTAGCAGAAGCATGGAGTATAGAGTAGTCTACTCTATACTCCATGCTTAGAAGGGATGTTGAGAGGCGAGGGTGTGTTAGCTGTCATATATCATCTTGCTATGACGTTTCACATGTCCAGTATTTTCTCTATGAAGATTACTACCCGTGGACAGGGCTCGCGGGTGATTACAGGGCGACGAGGCATGCACGCTCGCGCAAATATATTCAATTTCAGAGAAAAATTATATTTTCTCTTATAAAACGGGGAATAAAAATAAAACTCTCAATTAAAAATATTAATATTTTTAAGACCTTTTTATTAGTGTAGTTAGTTGCGTTGTAGTGAAATTTTGCAAAATATGACAATGGTAGGTTAGGTAGGCTTTAGGGATTTTTTTTTCTAATAAAGGGTTAACAAAAATACAATTTTGTTCAATTAAAAACATTTATTAAATTCTCTTCTGTATTTTTTCTTTGTGGATTAAATGAACATTTATTGTAATTTTTTACTTAAATATCCAAGAATTTAGGCATTTCAACCGCAGTTAAGGCCATAAAGTAGCCGTAGCTCAAAGAGTGGGTGCGGTACGCGTGTGGTTGGTAGAGGTCTAGTTTAGTGATCGTTGAGATTAACGGGGATGACTGAATATAAAAATGAGTACTCCTAAAGATAAAATGAAGTGTAGCATACATTTGTTGTGTAACGAACTATTGAAAATGTTATGGCTCTTGGACATTTCATTTTGTGATAATAAGTAAAGTTTTTTTAATCTATCCTATTCCTTGTGAAACTATAGATTATATATATATATATATATATATATATATATATATATATATATATATATATCTCTCTGTTCACCCTCTTTTCCTCTTTCTAAAAAAAATATAAGTTAGATAGAAATAAACTAAATACTTAAGATAGAAATAGATCTAAATAGAAATTTTTCATTCAAAATAGATCATATAAAATACTTATGAAAGTCACTCTTATGCTTAATTTACCACTGGTTTGTAAAATTCTGTCCCTAAAGTCCTGGGAAGAACCAGCAAGAAACCCAGCGGGACTTATGTTTTGAAAAAAAAACTACAGTTTACGATTAAAGTCATTAAAGTTACACAATAATGAAAAAAATTGCATGGTAGCGATAACCTCATTCTCAGAAGTTATTATCATCTCACAGTAACCATTGTTATATAAAAAAAAACTCTCACGTCACGTCTCACACAATAATTATGGTGGTCGTCGCGTGGGCGCGTCGTAGGCATGTTGGCCATGAAATGGTGGAAAGAGTCAATTTATTTTGAAACCTCAGAAAAATAGTGAAGTTTTAGAATTAACTATACCTAGCTACTATTTCAAAAAGATAATATTGTATAATACATTAGTAAAAATGTAATTATTAAATTACATTTATTTTTTATCTTGGTGTAAATCCTCCATCGTTGCAGAATGATGTGTTTTTTAGTTCTAAGATAATTTTTCGAAGATATGAAAGAAGTCAGGAAAAACTCAATTTTAACCAAATATTAAAGGTTTTTACTTATACTTTCAAACATACGAATAACGTTTTATAGTTATTTATTTTTATACATAATAATATAATATAATAATAATAACGCTTTATTCGGGAAGTGATACCAAAATATTAGTATTACAAGATATAGTTACATCAGTTAAATATTACTTTAATTTTCCTATTTAACTTCTGTTTCCAATTGCCTTGATAACTTCTTTGGCAAAGGCCTGCTCCAATGTCTCGACAAAAATCTCTCTTAGCAGCTGTTCTGGACCATTATACTTCTCTCCGTGGCATTTTGACAAATTTCTAGTTTTCTAATAGTATGGGTTTTGGTCAAAGCCCAGGATAGGCAGTCATATGTGAGGGCAGGTGAAATACAACTGTTCTCCAATAAACAACAAACTGCAATATTGCTTCTAAGCTTTTCCTATACGCCTGTCGATTTCCTTAGTAGATATATCTATTGGTGAAATTATTTGGCGTAGATGTATTCATTCACATATTCAATAACATTGTTGTTGACACAGATTGGTTTGTTTCCCATTTTTCATGACCTTAGTTTTCTAGGTGTTCATTTCCAATAATACCTTGCGATTCTCTCTATCGAATTCATTGAGAAATGCCTGCAAATCGTCGCCTGATTGTATTAAATTTTTTTTTTATTATTTAATTAAATATACTTCAGAAATAAAAATATACAATTTTGTTGATTGTAATTATATGAACAATAATTTAGAATTGTATGAGCTACATCAGAACTCCAACATTAAAAAAATTATGCTAGCAATCCATTAGAAAGAAACGCAATCCAGTTTGGAGTCTCTCTAGTATATTTCCGTTTAGCAGCGTTGGATTAAAAATGTGTTTGTTTGGACTTTATGCCAATGGAACTGTTACGGAATACGGATGGCGAGGGGAACCGCCGCCCCGTCGCCCCTTCATACCCCGTTGCGCCCCGCGCACCCCGCACACCGCCAACAGATCACGCGATGTCGCCGATCAAACAGCGCGGGGCATTACCTCACGACGCTACTCACATACTGAGACGCTCTCTTGCGAGATATAAGAAGGGCGTTTTAGTCTGTGAGCTGTTTGTTTCAGAAGCAGCACTCGAAGACAACAGCAAGCGAAGAAATCAAGAGAGAAGACTTTACACTCCATTGAAGACTCCCCTCTGTGTATATAGTTTATTAGTGCCGCATTTATAAATAGTTGAATACATTATAGTCTACAGTACCATCTTTTCTTTAAGGACGCGTTTACAAAATTGATAGGTATAGAATCGAACTATTACATTGACACTGGTCACACACACAAGTGTACGCACGGTTAGCTGCAGGAATCGCAATCAAGTATAAACATTTTGATAATTTGAAAGATTGTTTTTTTTTTCATATTTCTTATACCTACAAAAATATACTTAGATACGAAATATAAATGGCTGCGCCAGAGACAGCTAGGTACTAGAAGCCCTCTACAGGGAGTGAGATGTTGGCTGTGGACTTTGAGCTGGTTTTGCTACTTATGATAACTTCAGCTCCGAACTTGGTGAAGTGACTTGAAGGTATACTTGGGTGACTGCTACTGGAAGTCCGGGACGAGTTGTACCATGTGTGCCGAGTTTGGGCTCATTATGTTAGTTATGATGAGACCTTACCTCCGGACTGGATGGAGACCTGAATGTGTGCTTCGGTGACTGCTACTGGAACTCCTCGACGACTAGAACTAGGTGTGTCGAGTTTGGGCTCGTTTTGTTAGTTATGATGTGACCTTACCCCCGGACTTGATAGAGTGACCTGATGGTGAACTTCGGTGACTACTGGAACTCCTAGACGAGTAGAACTAGGTGTGCTGAGTTTGGACTCGTTTTGTTAGTTATGACGAGACCTTACCTCCGTACTTGATGGAGAGATCTGATGGTGTACTTCAGTGACTACTACAGGAACTCCTGGACGAGTAGAACTAGGTATGCCGAGTTTGGGTTCGTTTTGTTAGTTATGACGAGACCTTACCTCCGGACTTGATGGAGAGACATGACGGTGTACTTCAGTGACTACTACAGGAACTCCTGGACGAGTAGAACTAGGTATGCCGAGTTTGGGCTCGTTTTGTTAGTTATGACGAGACCTTACCTCCGGACTTGATGGAGAGACCTGATGGTGTACTTCTGTGACTACTACTGGAACTCCTGGACGAGTAGAACTAGGTATGGCGAGTTTGGGCTCGTTTTGTTAGTTATGACGAGACCTTACCTCCGGACTTGATGGAGAGACCTGATGGTGTACGTTGGTGACTACTACTGCAACTCCTGGACGAAAATCGGACGGAATCAAAACCTACAGGGTACTTCCCGTGAACTCAGAATCTTGAAATTTGGTACAAAGCAACGTTTTGTAGTACAGATAAAGGAAAAATTGCGGAAAGCATAAATTTTTAGTTACATCATCATTACAGCCCTTCACAAGTCCACTGCTGAACATAGGCCTCCCCCAAAGAATGCCACAAAGCACGGTCCTGAGCCACCTGCATCCATCGACTTCCTGCATGTCTTACCAGGTCGTCACTCCATCTCGTGGGGGGACGCCCTACACTTCGCCTACCGGTACGAGGCTGCCACTCGAGAACCTTTCTTCCCCATCGGTTGTCGGTTCTTCGAGCTTTATGGCCGGCCCACTGCCACTTCAGCTTACTAATTCGTTGGGCTATGTCGGTTATTCCGGTTCTACTGCGGATATCCTCATTCCTAAGTTTATCACGCAGAGAAACTCCAAGCATAGCCCTCTCCATAGCTCGCTGAGCGACCTTGAGCTTCCTCATACGGCCAGCAGTGAAGGACCACGTCTCAGTTCCGTAAGTCATCACTGGCAACACGCACTGGTTGTACAATTTTGTTTTAAGGTTTTGAGGTATGTCTGACGAGAATATGTGTCGTAGCTTCCCGAACGCTGCCCAGCCGAGTTGAATCCGTCGATTGACCTCTCGGTCGAAGTTGGACTTACCTAGTCGGACTATTTGTCCCAGGTAAACATACTCGTCAACAACTTCGAGCTTAGTGCTCCCAACAACTACCGGCATAGGTGTGACATGGACATTAAACATGATCTTTGTTTTGTCCATGTTCATCTTAATACCTATCCGTTGGGAAACACTATTGAGGTCATTGAGCATAGTGCTTAGGCCCTCCAGCGATTCTGCCATAAGGACTATATCGTCGGCAAATCGAAGGTGAGTGATGTACTTGCCATTGATGTTGATACCGTATCCTTTCCAGTCCAGAAGCTTGAAAACGTCTTCCAATGCAGCGGTGAAGAGTTTCGGGGATATGACGTCACCCTGTCTTACACCTCTCTGCAATTGGATAGCTTTCGTACTCTGGTTCTGTACTCGGATAGCCATCGTAGCCCTACTGTACAAGCACTTCAACACTTCGATATACCGACAGTCAACTTGGCACCGCTGAAGGGACTGCAGCACCGCCCAAATTTCGACGGAATCAAAGGCTTTCTCATAGTCCACATACGCCAGACATAGTGGCAAATTGTATTTTTTAATGTTACATCATATAATAAAAAAGTTTTTAATAATTTTAAACTTATATACCTAGGGATTTGTTCGGAACCCTCGGTGCGCGAGTCCGACTCGCACTTGGCCGGTTTTTATTTTAAAATTAGAAATATTTTATTTACATAAAACTTATCATGAAAATTAATTTCTAAAATACATTTATTACAATTTAAGTTTTTCAACTTTAACTTTATATTAATACTCTAAGATATATTAGTACAAGGCCGCTTAAAACACCGAAAATTTCTCCATTTCTTAGCTGAAAAAACTTAATTATAACCAAACAAAACAAAATTTAACTGCCATTTACATTCCATGACTTTCCACATGATAGATGAAGAGTTTCAAAAATAGATTGAGTTGAAAGTAGTGTAGTTGTACCACTTCTAGACCACCTGAGTCAGACGTGGTTCAACGACGTTCGTCGACGCCCGATCGTAAAAAAAAAAAAAAAAAAAAAAAAAAAAGGTTTTGGCATGCTCTGATCACGAATCCGCGGTCCATTTTTGTGTAGAATGCACGGTTCCAGAGATGTGTAGATCAATTAGCTAATATCTAATTGATATCCGGTAAGGGCCTCCACCGTCATTAGCGTCCCATTGTTGTTCCTATTTCTATTGTTCTATTGTTCCTTAATCACCTTCATTGCAGCGTGTGCGTCGACTATATCAGTGCTATTGTTTATTATAATTCTTTGTTTATACAACGCTAATCTGAATCATCAATAAAACACATTACATAATTTTGTTACAATTTTTATTTATAAAATACAAAATCTTATTAATTATTATCTATAAAATAGGAGCGAAACATCTCATCCACTAAAATATCGTTGTACAATGTGTTCCTTGTAAATATACTCGTAAAACTATGTATTGAACATCCTTGAAACTTATATAGTAAATACATTAAGCAATATTCGCCACAAACTGAAGTCCACTCATTCTGAATCCTATCAACATTCCAGTTCCATCTTTTACAATTCCTTTTTAAAAACTCTAGATGATATCGTACAGGTGATCGTCCATATGAATCAAAATATTGACTGACGTCATTCGTATCGATATATAAAGCTACCCAATGTGACCCTGGTTTATCATCTGTATCCAAATTACATATTATATACGTTGGTACGTGGGTATACATAGGCAGTCTATTAGCTGCATAAACATTATTTTCTAGACTGGGGTGAATCTTTTTCAGATGTTGTTGTACATCTAGTGTATCCATGATATTACTGCTATTAGTAGATTATTACAGTACCTAGCTACTCAATGAATAACATAGGAATGGTCAATTATAGTGATTTCTACATATTAAATTGCATTTTTGTGTTATACAAATCGTACTTGAGTCATTGATCACCAAACAAAACACAATACGAAGAAATGTTGAGATAGGCAACGGAAATGTGAGATAAACTGGTTGACGCATAAAGTAATTATCAACTCATTACGGAAATACTTTAGATTAGAATTTTTACGTACTGGTGGTATATAAGACCAACAAACGCAGTCATCGAGTTAGTGTACGGTCGTTTGGCTACAGTGGATCTATCAATAGTACATTTTGTGTTACTTCAATACACCAAAGGCTATGGATGTAAGTGTTTATTCTATTGACTAAATTACTTTTTTTCTGTTATTTTCATGTGTGTGTATTATTTTATTTAAATATTGTGTATGTATATGATTAAGCCGTGGTAACTCAGATGGTTAGCGCTAGCTGTAAATTTCACAGTACGCGACCCGGGTTCGATCCCCGCCAGCACCAATTAAATTGTTAATAGCAATTTTAAGTGCTTATTACCACGTGCTTGGTGGTGAAGGAAAACATCGTGAGGAAACCTGCATGTCTGAGAAAATTTCGAAGGCATGTGAAGTTCGCCAACACACATTGAGGGAGCGCGGCGGACATTTCCTTGCTCTAAAACCCTCTCAGAAATGAGAGGAGGCCTATGTTCAGCAGTGGACTTTAATAGGCTGTAACTTTAACTTTTTTAACTTTTATGATTAAGTGTTAACAAATTGATATTAACATGATAACTGTGTTGTTGCAGAAATCATTGAGCTTCGATGAAGATACCTATAAACAGTATTACTACTCGCCACTCTCCCCTCAAGAAGAGAGTGATAACCTCGTCATTAATAATAACACATGCGATGGTGGAAAAAGAAAATCGCAATCGATTGATCATTTTTTTGAAGCTGAATCAAAAATAAAAAAGAGGAAGCTGTTATCATCAACCGTAGCACGAGCCGCTAGAGATGGTGTATCATACATTTCTACTAATTCTGACGACGGAGACCAAGCGACGCATCTCATCAAAATTGAAATGTACGATATGAAGAAGCTATCCAAGATTCCAACTACTGATCATTGGAAACATGCTTCCACTAGAATTAAATATTACGTAAAGACTAATAAGGATAGCATCTACGACAACACAAACGCCCTCGTATACAATATAACAAAGACAATAGCAGAAAGTGAAAAAGTTAAAAAATACTTTTTTAACAATGACAGTCATTAGCTGATCATTAGTGAATGTGATTCTGTTTACTTCAATTACAGGAAGACAAGAGCGGAAGGAAGAGATGAGTGTGGCATACGTGTACAAAACACATCATTGAATAACAAAACTACAACACTGAGTGGAGAAGAAAACGAGAAGAGTATGCAGTACTCAAGAGCTGAATATCCATTCTTCAGTTCAAAATCTAGCCGTTTGCTTAGTTTCGAAAACTGGCCTCTAGTTATGCGACAGAAACCTGAAGATCTTGCAGAAGCTGGTTTCTTTTATACTGGCCATGCAGACGGGACCAAGTGTTTCCATTGTGGTGGTGGTTTAAAAGATTGGGAAGATGATGATGATCCTTGGCAGCAGCATGTTCAGTGGTTTAGTCAGTGTGCTTATGTAAAATTTCAACTCGAACAGTGTTTTGTAGTAGATTAAATAGAAGATTTATAAAGAAATAAAAAAAAATATATTGCATACAATTTGTTTTATTTAATTTTATAACGTTTCACATAGTTACATACACACAAAATGCATTACACATAACACATAAAATCTAACACACAACACATATTATAACCTTAACTACTATAGTCTACAGTAACATTTCTGTTTTTATCTATCTCAATAATATTATCAAACTCAGCATAAACTATACAGTTAATTGTTTGTATTAATGAGGATTCAAATCGTACTTCTATTCTTACACTACCATGCTTTATGAGATTCCAATGAGTTGATGAGTTAGCTGATAAATCAGGAGTTAAGTCAAATGCTAATAGACAGTAACCTTTGCCATACTGTTCACAAGAGATTCCATTTCCTTCATTAAGAAAGTGAATACCAGTTCCCGAGAATAGAGTATGATATGCTGATGTAAATATGCTATTATTAAAAGATGGTTGCAAAGCTTTTGAAGGTATTTGTTGACCATCAATATATAAGCTGAAAGAATTAATACCATAGTTTTCAAAGTTAAATGGATTTTTAGTAAGGGAACCATTAAATGCAGAATTGTTCACAAATCCAATTATACATCTTTTCGGTACCTGTCCTAAAAATATATTATCAAGAGTTTTTCCTTGAACACCTGAAGGAATTGTTAAAACTTTTACTTCAGCTCGAGTAATAGGATATTTAGCAGTGGTAGAAGCTAAAACTTTTTGATGTGCGAGTAATACACTTGGATTAATTCGTGCTCGTCGCACAATAAGAGTTGCGTCCGTAATGCAAACTTTAAACTTTACATCGTTTGACCCAACAATTAAATTAAAACTCTCTCTTGATCGAACCAATTTAACACTCATTTCAACACCATTAATTAAAATTTTATCTTGGTTAAAAATGTCACCGTGAAGATGACCAATCATTTCTATTTCCTTACTTTCACTAATCAATTCCTGTCTTTTAACAAATCCTATGTTTTTACCATCTGTAGAATCCATTTTTCCTGCTGTATCCTCATACCAAAGACTACAAGTAAGATGAGATTGTTTAGCAGCAGGGGCATAGTTTAAAAGGGTTTCCATGTATGCTCGATATGCATAGGTATTATTAGGTGGTGATACAAGTTTTTGGTTTAAATAAATATCAAGTTGACTAAAAAGTGAATGCAGCCAATTATTTACAGGTGCTACTATTGTAGTAGATACCAAGTTAGTTGAATCTTGATTTAATACTTTTGCCTTTATGTGGAGTAATGTATGAGACAAATCTATGTAGTCATCGCCGGTCCCAGGAACTTGAAACTCGATAGGTCCATCATCACCAAGAGATGAAATTGGTTTATAATGAATCCACAATCCATTTTCAATGCTAGTTTGTGTAGACGGTAGTGCAAACAAATCCAATTCTGACTTAACGCACTCGCAAGAATGATTATGAAGGAAAGACATATTTAGTTTGAAAATATATCTTTGATATTTTTTGGTTTTAGACTAAGTTTTTTCGCAGCTTTCACTTTAGCAGTTAATGGTGGAATGAACGATGTCAATCGTTTTCTTTTAGTTTTATACCCAGATCCAGTCATGTTAAATTGATCAATTTTCTCATCAGCCTTTCGTTTTAAATTCGTACTAACTTGCTTTAGACGATCTTTTATTGAGGCTTCCATAGGACGGGCTTGAACCATATCCGATAAAAGTCCTACTCCAGCGCTTAATGCCTCCTTACCAATCACTCGAGCACCACTTGAAAGTAAAGGTAAAACTGATCTGAATAACCCCCCTAAGAAGCTCCCAATACCATGACCGCGTTGATATGGTGAACCCTTATAAATTACTCCAACTCCTGATCCAGCTTGATGTGTATAATAATTTTCATATGGACATTTATGATGATCACGAAGAGAATTCATTATTATAATTTTCGGAAATGTAGTTTAATACACACGGTTCCAAACTGGAATGGTATTTTTTGTCCTGTACTCGATCTTATAACTATTTCCAACGTATCGAACTCTCTTCGCATAACAGGTAAGTAGTGAGGTTGAGAGAAAACGTGCATTTTATTTGCACCATAAATGTATTTTGTAGGATCTAATGAAATGACTCTTAATAAAGGAGTCATAACATCACCCACAATCTGAGGATCGATAATGTCGCAATATAGAAATAGTTGAGATGGTAACCCTAAGTGTAAATTAGCAGGACACTTTCCAAAATTTCTCTCTAGGAGATTTTTATTTGGTTCATAACCTAGCTGTAAACTTAATTTGGGTGATAATGTTACGGATGTTATATTTTTATCCAATACCGAAATAGACACAAATTTTGTTATTTCATCATAGCGAAATTTCAAGTTCTCTCCGATACCATTTAACACTCTTAAAATATGCTCAACGTTATCATAGTTGGTAGCTGGAATATGTTTTTTGTAGTACACTGTGGATGGCTTATCTTCATTAGGCATTAACATAGATTTTGTAATGTATATAACATTTTCATGGTCTTGAACAGTAAACATGGTACATGGATATTGAAACTCGACAACTCCAACCGACCATTCACCTTCTAATTTTATAGCTTTTGGTAATTTCGTTGAAAAATTTGTGGTCTTGTTATCAGGAAAGTATTCCATTGAACTATTGCTGAGCAAAGTTAAATAGAAACTTTCTTTATTCATATTTCTTTTAAACTAGAAGCTAAAATCCAACTGTTAAATTTATCTGGATAACCTTTCCACTTCACTAATACTTCTTTTCTGTTACTTGAATAACGAGTGTCAATTATTTTATCTATTTTATGTTGTGAGGTGGGGTTGTAAGTGATTTTCTGTAATTCTCTTTCATAAAAAGTACCAATTATTGGTTCATTTTGTAAATCTGTTATTGTATAAACAACCCATGGAGATCTATCAATTATTGAAGATATAATAAATATTTCATCACTCCAATTTGATTCATATCCTTTTTGGAATACATGTTTATATTTAGTTATTCGAACATAATCACCCACATTGAAATTTGGTTTAGGATTTTCTAAAGAAAGTTTTTTTGACCGTCTATCATAAAGATTAGTCCAAACTGTCATAATATTGTTGGAATTTACATCACATGGGCACATCTTAATACTAGAGTGAAAGCTGTGATTATAAGAGTATATTAAATCTTGTAAAACATCTATATATCTATAAGTATTATTATGAGTGAAATAACGCCACATTTTCATTTTTAGTGTTCTTTGAAATCGTTCAACAATACTGGCCTTAATGTCAGGATTGTTAGTGGTATAGTAATTAATCTTTTTGGATTTAAAGTATTTTTGTACATCTTTTGAAACAAATTCTGTACCTTTATCGGATTGTATGTGAGTAGGTGTTAAATTACTTTCAGTAAATATACTTTCAAAACATTCTTTAGTTGTTTCTGAGTTTTTCTTTTTCATTGGTCTTGCAAAAGCATATTTACTAAATACATCAATAATACAAAGTATATACTTGAAACCATCATTATATTGAGAATAAGTTCGCATATCACTTAAATCAGCTTGCCACAGTTCATTAATATTTGATAGAATGTACCTATTACGCGGGAATTTTTTTCGAATGGGTTTATGTAATGTGTATGTTTCTTGTGATTTTAACCATTCCTTTACTTGCTTTTTATTCATTTTACCCTTCATGGCTTTTGATAATTTATCAATACTACCAAAACCAGCGGGATTAGATGGATCATAATAAATCCTGTTAATTTCTTCTAGTACGGAGTCCATTTTTCCCACTCAAGTCCTTTACGTATTTTAGTTGTAGACTTTTTATCTCTACTGCACGGTGTAGAAAACTCTTGAACTTCAATCTCAGAGGGTTTGTTCAGATCTTTTGCTTGAAGTTGGTTAATAAACTCACATCTCCTTGGATTTCCAATATAAGTAAGTGGTACTTTAATATCTTTTAATGCTTCAGCAAATCTAACCCACCCTACCGGATCACTTCTTTTTAGGGGTCTTAGTGAATCATTTATTAAATCAACAATATTACTTCCAGGAATTTTTTCACTATCAATTATGACTGTACCTTCGTTATCCCAATGTATTTTACTTTTACTTGTTTCAACTAACTTTAATAATAACTGCCCTTTTTTATGATAAGTTTTTGGTATTAAACTGAGTATTTGAGCTGGTGTGTAAAGTGGATTTTCATCATTTTCTTTACTTTTAATGGATCGATTCTCCTCCAGCAAAGATTCAATATCAACTGAAGTTTTTAGATCTCTATCTTTATTTTTAAAACCAATTTTTGACTCATTTGAATCTTCATTAGATGTATCAGAATAAATTGGTAATTTGAGTGGTTGACGATCCTCTTCGGTAAAATGAAGGTATCTTTGCAGTGTTTGTAAATATAATATCCATTTCTTTCGGTCTTCCGTCTTACTATTCATAATATTTTGCATTTCAATATCTAATCGAGATAAATTACTATTAACCTTATTTTCTTGTTTTAATTTTTCAATCAATCCAGGTTCGATAAGTATCATTTTCTTTGCATTTTCCATGTTAACTGGCTAGTCCACTCACTAATCCACTCAATATTGCACCTAATATTGTTGGTAAGAAAGCCCCTCCTTTTTGTATAATTATATTTTTTCTTAGTTTATGTTTACACTTACGTACTAGTTTATGGAGTATGTTTTTATGTTTATTCAATTTTTGTTTATCCTGATCTTTAAGAGGTACTTTTCCTTGTAAAACGTTATGAATACACTCACAAATACAGTTAATTTCTTCTTCATCACACGTTTTAAGTAATGCTCTTTGATATTTTGGTTTAAGCGTATGCAAAGCGGTTAGCAAATGTTTATACGTTGTGAGTCGACGATGCATCATTTAGCAATGATTTCAATTGTTTGATTCTTGGTGTATTTAAACTCTTTTGTGGGGACGTAGACTGTACAGAAACCATTAAATGGAAAGACATTTGTCTTGATACGACAAAAATCATTGGTATTCTGTTTTAAATCTACCATTAAATATCCATGCGCCTCTAGAGTTGCATCCCTGTAGGCATTTTCAATGAATTTTGGGTTATCTGGTGATACTTGTCTTGCTAAATATCTTATTTGAGTTTTATCTCGAGGGTTTTTAAAATATATTATATAACTTGAGTTTAAAGATATGTCTCTTTGTCCTTTACCCTGATGAAATAAATTTTGTGTTAGATAAAATACACTAAGATTCCTGTGATGACTACCTTTTGTAAATATATCCACAATTCTTCCATCGGACTCTCTCATTAGATCATCAATAATAACAAGATGTGGGTTTTCACCATCAAACATATTAAGATTTGGAATTCCTTGATGATAGTTAACATTTGGTAAATTATATAATGGTTGCATTTCATCAAAGCACCATGTGATCTGATTAAAATCACAATTACATATTTCTGTAACTGATTTTATGAAATTTGTTACAAAATTTGACTTCCCACACCCACTTGGTCCTGCCACAATAGCAGTGAACGGATGGATAAAGTGAAACATAACACACGTCTAAAGTTCAAAGGGGTGAAATAAAAAATGAAAGTGTTGGTGTAAACAATTAATATATATTCCAAAAATTATATAAAACAGAATTATCTGTATACTATTTCTAACCCAATTAGTACATCATAATTTTACAATTAACTCAACCTCAAATAAATAGAAACAACAATTAACTTAAATTATTTACAACAAAACAATGTTTAAATATGTAATAAACTACGTCATATTATATTATTATCATAATTTTACAATCAATATAAATTTTTCTTAAACGCAGACATAAAAGTAAAAACTATCAACACTTAACGCAGTTTATAATGACCCCAAGCTAATGTTTCAATATTATTATCTAAAATATGTCTCTTTGTGTCATTATATGATAAACCTATCTTATTTAATTTTTGTGTGAAAATTGTGTGTTTAATTGATTTAAATCTAAGCATGCTATAATATTGCACTTTTTTATTAAATAGAGAAGACTTATAACTATTCATTGTCATCTTTTTAGTGATACATTTATTTACCCCTTTTGCCTTGGCTATAGTCTTATTCTCTAAGTTAAAAGCGTACATTTTGGATCGTAAACCCACAAATTCTTTCATGATTTTACCATTATTTTCATCTTTAAAAAAACCTTTAAAAAAATTTCTTTTTATTTAATTTTGGATATTCAAAAATATTATTTGTATCATAATCTGAGGTATCAAAGTATGATGAAAGGTCAGGTTTTATATCAGTGTAAAAATCATTTGTAAATATATGATATATTAAACTATCCGTATCTGTATACAATAATTTGATTTTACTAAACTTTTTAATCATATAGTTATAATGAAAATCATACATTAATGTTTTTGAAATATCTAAAATGCAAAACCCTAAATAAATTGGTTTGTTATATATTAACTTCGTTTTTCGCAACTGAACCGCAACTAGGTTTTCCGAAAATATTGAAAGGCTATGAAATTGTGGTTTAGCGATTAGATCTTGAGCACCTAAAGCTTTACCCTGGTTCTCCCAGTGCGTAACTAATTTTATGTTAACCCTTTTTTCAATATTCTCCATAGTCTTACCGAAGACTGAATTATTCATTAATTTATAAAAATCTTTTTCGAAATCTGATTTTGCTAAAGTTCTTAATTTTGTGTTTAGATCTATGTACATCTTCAACCAGGGAGACTGTTTAAATTTTAAAACTCTATGAATTTTAGTTAATTTAACCCCCATTTCTATGCACTGCTTTAAATTTCTGTAATGAATTACATATTTATCTTTATTATTTAAATTTGGGACTAGTTTATTCTCATTAATATTGCCTACACAAATGTTTTCTGGACATAAAGGAAAGTCCGAATGTAAATCATGAAGTTCATCTGGATATTCCAAATCAACTTCTAAAATAAAACCGAAGTCTGATGTCTTAGACACATTAAATTCTGTATTTGGATTTACCCATTCGAATCCACCAGTGGGAAGATATTGAGACATAGCCCAACCATATAAATTGTTGGCATCAAAATATGTGATATATGAATTTGGTTTCCCTGTATCATAATCCTCCATGTATTTGTTATTAGCTCTAGCATAACGATTACTACATTGAGATACACCACCTCTGATACCTGATCTAATAAATGCAATTTTCTCATAATCTGTTAAAAGTTCTAATTCTATTTTTGTATATTTTAACATTGCATCCCAACTTAAACCGGGTGCTGTGTAATAATGGACAGGGTCTAAATCATATGTATTAATACATAACTTTCTAAAGTTTTCAAATACATCGGATAAAAGTAAAACGTCTGTTTTTAAATACAGGTTTGAATAATCTAGCATATTACAACACCCAAAATGTTCCCAAACATCTTTAGCATGATTGTAATCATCATTTGAAATATGTGAATCTGTGAGTGAACTATAAAAACATTTTTGTTCAGGGAGCGATGTTAGACTTAAACTATCATAATTAGTCATAAGTTCATATGGATAAACACCTTTCCGTTTTAAACGAAAGAAATCTTCATCATTAGGGTAATTTCTACGTAATTCTTGAAATTGATCATTACTGAGATTTTTGGCCAATTCTTCTAATTTACACGATAAAAACTTAAATGAATCTAAGAATCTCAATACAATTTCGTGGTTATTCACTTTTAATTTTTTGGAAAAGGATATATATTTTTCTTTATTTTGAGGGATAACTTCGACTTCACCATCACAAAAGTTTAACGCGTGAACAATAAAATGAGCATCATAGTGACTAAGGTTGTGTAAAAATATTGGTATATAACTAGGTGTTCTGATCTTCGAACAACATGATTCATGAGCAACACCTATAAAACTACCAGTGTACCAATCAAAATCATAAAAATGTTTTGCCAACTCAGTTTCACAAATATGACAAATGGTTGCATTTGAAATTTGGTTTTTGTCTTCATTTGTTAGCGGAAGTGGTGGATATTTTTGAAGTCTATTTATTTCTTTTAGATTGTTAGATAAACTTTCCATAAACACTTGTGCACAGTTGGGTCCGCAATATGTTACATATTTTGATAATTTATCATCATATGAACATTTTATATAATATCCAAAACTATGTACTTCATGTTTCTGAATATTATGAGTGAAAGGTTTGGAAGGATCGTTAGAACATGATTCTATTGGTTTTAAAAATGCTTCAAAATCAGCATAAACTACGAATGGTATCTTTAACTTTTTTTCATAACTATCAAATTTAATTTTATCATTTGAAATAGGTTGACCAAACCAATTCTTTTTTTTTAAAGTTTCACTGTTTGGTAATACTGTACAAATGTGAGCACAATCGTATTGTTCATGGTTATTTAACCTTTCCTGAGATGGAAAACGAAGTAGACATGCTTCACAAATGTACATGATGTGACCGTCTTTTGAAATTTGTTTACGAACTAACCGCGATAAATTTTTTATATAGCAATAATGATTTTTTGTATCCTTGGAAAAAAATAATAAATTGATATGTCTATCTTTACGACACTTTGTTAAAAATAATGGACCTACTATAGAATTACATCGTTTTTCTTTATTATATTCTAACCCAAAAACATTAATACTAATATCATTTAATTTCTCTACTTTTGCTATGTCAGAAATTTTAACCGGAAAGGAAATACCATCAAATTTAAGTTTATTTGCATGTTTAACGTACGATGATACCCGATCGGTGTTTTTGTTTACAGGATATAACGCCGAGAGTAACGCCCATTTAAAACAAAAATAATCCTTGTTTTTTACATTTATAACAGCCTTTTTTAATTTTATGTCACGAGGAAGATCTATGTATGAAGTACCGCGTAGGGGGTTAAATTTATTAACATTCATGTCTATAGATTTTATGTTTTTTAGACTCCATCCACTATCTTTTTTTTCGAAAGCACTAATTTTAGTAGTAATTGTATCATTTAAAGATGAAAGAAAAATATTTAAGTCATCTCCTTGACAAATAATATAGTTAAGCGTTTGAAAATCGAACGTATCATGAATATCTTTAGTTTGTTGAACAAAATCAGCATGCAATATGAAGTTTACCTTAAAAATTATGTGTTGATGAATACACTCTTGTAATAAAAATAAAATATCATCTTTAATAGAATTTAAAAATAGTTCAGGAGTTTCAAAATTTACCCATGTCGAACGATCTACTCTACTCTTGATTTTATAAGTTAAAATCCTATTTCCAAAAGCAGATTCAATAACACTAACGTTTGATAAAGAATTATGTGAATTTAAAAGATTATTTTTATGAACATTACTTTTAAAATGATTAGCTAAATACCGTTTCTTGATAAATATATGGCACGTTGGACATTCCACTTGATCATCGTTACTGATACTGTTCCCTGCAGAGGTATGCGCTTCTGCTTCCGTTGTTGGTTTTTTGATGATCTTGGATTCTTTGCTGCACGTTCGCTTCGTTCCTCTTCCAAGTTGTAGTGGTTGACTGCTAAAATGTTTAAATTTATTAAAAACTGTATAAGACAATATGTAAATTATGATCGAAATGAATGTTTATTTTACATACTTAAACTGTGTTTCAACCATCGCACAGTGATGATACAACTCATCATCGTATGACGAATCGAACAGTTGACCCCTCTCCATTTCTTCACAAACTTTAGACAACTCCTGATTTAATTCGCTATTGAATAGTTCCGTATTCTCTTCCATGATTGTGGAGAAAAAAGCACTGGTGCACACTTCACTGAAGCTTTCCCTTCCTCTTTTTTATTTTTGATTCAGCTTCAAAAAAATGATCAATCGATTGCGATTTTCTTTTTCCACCATCGCATGTGTTATTATTAATGACGAGGTTATCACTCTCTTCTTGAGGGGAGAGTGGCGAGTAGTAATACTGTTTATAGGTATCTTCATCGAAGCTCAATGATTTCTGCAACAACACAGTTATCATGTTAATATCAATTTGTTAACACTTAATCATAAAAGTTAAAAAAGTTAAAGTTACAGCCTATTAAAGTCCACTGCTGAACATAGGCCTCCTCTCATTTCTGAGAGGGTTTTAGAGCAAGGAAATGTCCGCCGCGCTCCCTCAATGTGTGTTGGCGAACTTCACATGCCTTCGAAATTTTCTCAGACATGCAGGTTTCCTCACGATGTTTTCCTTCACCACCAAGCACGTGGTAATAAGCACTTAAAATTGCTATTAACAATTTAATTGGTGCTGGCGGGGATCGAACCCGGGTCGCGTACTGTGAAATTTACAGCTAGCGCTAACCATCTGAGTTACCACGGCTTAATCATATACATACACAATATTTAAATAAAATAATACACACACATGAAAATAACAGAACACGTGGTAATAAGCACTTAAAATTGCTATTAACAATTTAATTGGTGCTGGCGGGGATCGAACCCGGGTCGCGTACTGTGAAATTTACAGCTAGCGCTAACCATCTGAGTTACCACGGCTTAATCATATACATACACAATATTTAAATAAAATAATACACACACATGAAAATAACAGAAAAAAAGTAATTTAGTCAATAGAATAAACACTTACATCCATAGCCTTTGGTGTATTGAAGTAACACAAAATGTACTATTGATAGATCCACTGTAGCCAAACGACCGTACACTAACTCGATGACTGCGTTTGTTGGTCTTATATACCACCAGTACGTAAAAATTCTAATCTAAAGTATTTCCGTAATGAGTTGATAATTACTTTATGCGTCAACCAGTTTATCTCACATTTCCGTTGCCTATCTCAACATTTCTTCGTATTGTGTTTTGTTTGGTGATCAATGACTCAAGTACGATTTGTATATCACAAAAATGCAATTTAATATGTAGAAATCACTATAATTGACCATTCCTATGTTATTCATTGAGTAGCTAGGTACTGTAATAATCTACTAATAGCAGTAATATCATGGATACACTAGATGTACAACAACATCTGAAAAAGATTCACCCCAGTCTAGAAAATAATGTTTATGCAGCTAATAGACTGCCTATGTATACCCACGTACCAACGTATATAATATGTAATTTGGATACAGATGATAAACCAGGGTCACATTGGGTAGCTTTATATATCGATACGAATGACGTCGGTCAATATTTTGATTCATATGGACGATCACCTGTACGATATCATCTAGAGTTTTTAAAAAGGAATTGTAAAAGATGGAACTGGAATGTTGATAGGATTCAGAATGAGTGGACTTCAGTTTGTGGCGAATATTGCTTAATGTATTTACTATATAAGTTTCAAGGATGTTCAATACATAGTTTTACGAGTATATTTACAAGGAACACATTGTACAACGATATTTTAGTGGATGAGATGTTTCGCTCCTATTTTATAGATAATAATTAATAAGATTTTGTATTTTATAAATAAAAATTGTAACAAAATTATGTAATGTGTTTTATTGATGATTCAGATTAGCGTTGTATAAACAAAGAATTATAATAAACAATTGCACTGATATAGTCGACGCACACGCTGCAATGAAGGTGATT
Source organism: Parnassius mnemosyne (assembly GCA_963668995.1). Taxonomy (NCBI): domain Eukaryota; kingdom Metazoa; phylum Arthropoda; class Insecta; order Lepidoptera; family Papilionidae; genus Parnassius; species Parnassius mnemosyne. Next base: position 23,904,647 of record CAVLGL010000068.1, read on the forward strand.
AAGGAACAATAGAACAATAGAAATAGGAACAATGGGACGCTAATGACGGTGGAGGCCCTTACCGGATATCAATTAGATATTAGCTAATTGATCTACACATCTCCGGAACCGTGCATTCTACACAAAAATGGACCGCGGATTCGTGATCAGAGCATGCCTGGTCTAGAAGTGGTACAACTACACTACTGTTGAACAATTGATATTTTCAAAAGGTATCGTGTTTACGACACCATGTGCACTTGATAAACCCACACGACCAAAGAGCTGTGCGTAAGTGCTCACTGCCCTGATACAATTAACCGTTCCTAAGCATGCGCGTTACGACAATGCCAACTTATTTAATTTTTTTTAATATTAAATTACACTGACCAAATATTTATATAAGCTGAGCAATTATCAGGGAATGCTTCTCGATCGCGCTGTCGCGCATAGGTGAAATTTTTTATTTTTTTCGCGAATAAGGTGCTAAAATTTCTCAATGGCCTTGAAAAACTTTAACTCTTAATAAAAATGTTTCTAACGCTGACCAATTAATTAGATCAACTGACCTTTTATGACCAATTTTTGACCTTTCAGATGGTATAATTGGTAAATCGAAATTCCGCACATGAGGTGCTAACATAGCGGAGCTGCTTATGGGGCCTTTCTGCCGAATCGGAAGCGAACCTCTTTAGGAAAATGAGGGCGCAGGGCATATATACAACGTACCCAGTGGTTCATACATTTATTAAACAGTCTCTACTCGATAGTGTGCATTTTCTTAGGTGAGTGAAATCTAGCGTGGAGCGGCGGAATAATACAATACTGTTTTCTCTCGATACATAATATTCTACTCAACACAGACTAAAATTCTAAAATCTACTAATTTAACTTCAGTATCCTTTACTTAGTCCCCTGAACTTGCTTTTACAAGAATATATTAGAATTACAGACACGACTTTTCTACAGATTTATTATATGTATAGATAAGGCATTCAACGTCATTACGTTCTAAATCCATAACAAAATAGTATTTTTGTTATTGACTCGCTCAAAATTTCATCTTCATGCACTTCACTGTTCTCCCAAGAACGAAAATATATTTTCCGTATACTTAGTAGAGTCAACAAAAACAACCTTTCACTACGGCATTTCGTTTTAAAATGCCTAAATTTCCTGTGAGTGTACGCCGCATGCGGCGACCTTTGATAACAGCATGCGGTATGTGCTAAGGCTGCGCGACATGAAGGCGACCGTATTCAAGCGAACAGACTGTAGTGGTGTTGTGAGTAGTCTTAAAGATAAAGGGTTGCATAATGTTCAGGTGGAGGGAATGAGAAATATTATCTACACTGCAGTTCTAAAACGAATTTAAATTTAAAACGGATAAAGCCGCATGGCTTAGCTAGTCATTTGATTTAAAAGCCATGACCATTGTGCGTTAATTGAATAATTCAAAACGGGTTTTATATACGACGAGGTAAACGTGCCAGTTTTATATATTTACGCCGGACGAATAAAATATTACAAGAGGGGATACAAATATATATATACATATACAAAGTAAAGTATGAAATGAAATTGTTCAGTGCAGTTATTCTACGTAGCTTTTGAAACGTGTATCTTATCCATAACCTAAGGCCTTTAAAGATGTTTTGTTTTTTTGGAAAAATAATTACACCGTCTAGACGGTTATTGAGCCATTCTAGAAATTACACCAACTGGTATGTTTTATTAATTCACAACTTCAGAATTGTTCCATTTATTGTTCTTCTAATATAAAACTAGATTTATATGATTAGGAAGTATAATATTTTATTTTACATATTAAGGTTTTGACTTGAATAATTGTACAAACAAAACCAAATTCAGTGAAAAATATTGAAACAAATATGTGCTCAAAATTTTTCTGAAAATTAGGTATCCAGCTCCGGTGTCAAATGAAATACTATCGCTAAATGATTATGAAAAGTTTCAAAAATCAATACCGATTATTATAGAAAAGGGACTTCAGGCAATAAAAGTTTTGAAACCAGCAGAATTAAGAGATAGAATGAAAAGAGTAAGTCCAGCATTACAGATCAATAGTATTGTTAGCTTTGAAATAATATCAGTAAAGGATCATATCACTTATTTATTTATTTATATGTATAATTTGCATGCCACAAGAAATACATCATACATCAAGTGACGCCCCGTAGGAGCATAGCAATTTATAAGAGGGTGTTTTTTTTAATTTTATTTTATAATACTAAATATTAACAACTACGTACTAAATACCAACTAACTTATTTCTTAACCTTTACTAGTACTAAAAAATTTTATAGTGACCATAACAATATCAAAAATCTTTTATGTTTTAAATAAATAGATTGACTTGGGCATTGCATGAAAATACAATGTATCCCTCAAGTAATACAAATTATCTTAGATTGTTTACTGCGATTGCCAAGTCAATTTATTTATTTAAACATAAAAGATTTTTGATATTGATGGTCACTGCGGTGCCCCCAGATTTTGAGAATTGAATTTTCAATTTATTTTGAGTTGGATTATTTATTTTGACAGTGTTTACAGGATCGTATAGATTTGGATGTTTTCTAACGAACTTACAACATTCAAAAATGTTAATAGTTGTATGTGTGAGAATACCAAGTTTTCTAAAATGTGGTCTGCATGAGTCCGTTTTTTCTATATTTCTCAAGATTCTGATACATTTTGTTTTGCAATTTGAAAATATTATCCATGTCAGTACAGTTGCTCCAGATGACTATTCCATAAGTTAGTATAGACTGAGCATACACATAATATACCGAAAGTAAGCCAGTAACTTTTTTGAAATGTATGAGTGCAAATATAAATGAGGACAATTTACTCATTAATTTTTGAATGTGGGGTTTCCAATTTAGATTTGTGTCAATTTAGATTATTGATTGATTTTATTACAAAATATTTAATTGACTCCAAAGGGATCACTAAAAATTCTCTTAAAGTATTTATAGCATAAAAAATTGGTAAATTAATTAGTCTGTGCTTAGATTGCAGAATACTACATACAAGGACGAAATCTTATACAAAGTGAAATGACAATACTATGTCATGAGGTACTTCGAAAACCTGAAGTATTAAAAGGCGAATTACAAATTCAACAATATGTTTTAGCCTTTTGTGTTCAAATAGTAAGAAATCTTTCAATTATTCTTATTATACTACGACAGTATCGCAAATGCACAATGTAGCCACATTTTGAAGCATTAAAGCATATCACTGATATTTTTAATGATTTTTAGGTAATGGCATATATTCTTATCATAGATGACATAGAAGATGGTACAAAAAAACGTAACAGGAAGCCATGTTGGCATTTGCTGTCAGACGTGGGCAGCTTGGCCATGAATGATGCCAGTATGTTGCGGAGTTTTATACACGAAATGTTAAAGCAAAGCTTTCAAGGGTCTACATATGTTAATATACACAACCTATTCAATGAGGTAAGTAATGTAAAATGTAATTTTATCGCATTTACTACGAGGAGTGTTCCGAGAAAATGTTCGATCTGCCGTACCGGTATACATTGTCAGGTTAAGCAGCAGATTGAAGAATATAATCCGCCATTATGTCTGATGTATGTGTACTTTTATTTAACCCTCGATTCAGTTAACATTGGGTACATCAATATGAGTATAATATTAAGATGATTGTTTTTGTAAAATAACAATACTATGTCTATTCGAATACAGAACTAGAGAATATAACATATCCAACTGCTTATAGGTACACCTCTAAAAGGATGAAAAATCCTGCCCACATCACCCTGTCTTACAAGACATGGTGATGTGGGCACACAGTGGGCAGAAGCAAATGGAACAGAGGACCTAAATGAACAAAATAGTGTTTCCCAACAAGTAGACCTTAAGACAAATAAGAAAAAAAAACAAAATGTCTAACGTTCATGTCACACCTGTAGCAGTAGTTGTTGGGAACAGTAAGCTCAAAGTTGTTAACGAGTTATTTGTATCTGGAAAAAATACCTAATCGCATAAATCCAACTTCGCCTAACAGGTCATACGAAAAATCATACTCGGCTGGTCTGCGTTCGGAAGTTGCGACAAATCTATTCTCTGAACCTCAGAGCCTCAAAAAAGTGTACTGGTAGTGCGTATTGCCATTGAAGACTTACGATTTTATGATGAAGTTCAAAGTCACTCACTTAGCTATTATGAGGGCTATGCTCGGAGTTTCTCTGCGTGATAAAATCCATAACAAGGATATCCATAGAAGAGTTTAGCAGTTTAGTAGGCTGAAGTGGCAATTACTCGAACATAATGACCCGGAAGTAGCTATATATCCGGGTCATAGCTACTTCAGTCTACTAAGCCAAAGAAACGCCCGAAAAAAAGTGAACGCAATGTTGAGTGACTCGCTGATAGCACATGCAGAAGTCGATGGATGCAGGTCGCTCAAGATCATGTGTTGTGGCATTCCTGAGCCTGGCATAGATATACATACTGTGTATATTGGTTTTTAGATTCTAAGGTAAACCAAAGCCACAGCTAGTCACTCGTAAAAATGTACTCCTGTCTGATGTGACACTTCCATTATAAGACCCAATTTTCGGATGTAATCATCACCATCATCGTCGTACAGCCAATCAATGCTGAACATAAGCCTCCTCAAGGATTGACTCATAAGTTGTTGCCAAACGCAGTTTTTTATTTTCTAGTTGTTATTAGGAAGGCGCAGCTGCCTTCCTTCTGGTTTGTGTCCCTCTGTAAAACTTAAATCACCCACGGTAAGATATGGAGTAGTGAATTTTCTTACACGGCCACTATGCCTACAGTTATACAGAAAACAGATATTTATACTTGAAAAGCGACAACTGTGTTTTGTGGTAGTAGCACTTGGCTACATGCGGCTTCTTAACAGAGACATAATTAAGACCTTCAAGAAAATCTTATATATTTACAGGCATTTTTAACATGCAACGTCGGACAATATTTTGATGCCGTAACTGCAAGGAATAGAAATTATGATGATTTTACTATGGAACGTTACAAAATGATTGCCCATCATAAATATGGGTATTTTTCTAGCAAATTCCCTGTTTTATCAGCGCTAATTTTAAGCAATAAGTTCAACAAGGATGCGCAACGAAATGTTGCCAATATATTGACAGATATCGGAATTTGGAGCCAAATTAATGTAAGAAATGTATTTTGTATTTATTTTCTCCTTTTTTACGATCGCTTGGTGACAGATTTCAACCACATTGAGGAATTCCGAAAATTACCAGAAGCTATGAAATGAAACGCAGGATATAATTTTTTTTTATAGGATAAGGGTGAAAAACGAGCACACAGTCCACCTGATGGTAAGTGGTTGCTGCGGCCCATAGACATCTACGTCTATCCTCTGTTACAGATCAAAATGCAGATCCGTTTTCACCCGTGAGAACTAGGATGAAATGCCTCATTTGCAGTAAAAAGGGCCTCCGGCCACCTGCACTCACCAAGCGAAATGCAGAGGTAAACCTCTACTTGACGCTGGTATTCTGTGAGGTCGTGGTACCACCCCGGCCCATCCATGCGACAGCAAAAGCTGCCGCCTGGCTCTACCACTGTTAAAATATTTATTGTTTTACTTGGTATAAAAAAATTACTCACTTATATTCGATATAACGTTTATGCGTAAGATAGAAACTTATGTTAGGAGTGGTTTACGACAATAGTTGAATGGCGGATTCGAACCTATTACCTTAGTGGCCGAGTTTCTTAGTCTTAATACTTATCTATGAGACTACAGCAGCTTGAGATTTTTTTAAAACCTACAACTTGTATTAATCTAATTAGTCGTTATCTTCCTCGGAGTACCATAGGCTAGATTTTATGGCAATAAATAATACTAATTCGGTTCTATTAAAATATAATAATAATTACGTGTCACATTGTTTGTCCGCGATGAAGGCCTAAACTACAGAACTGATTTCAGTGAAATTTCGCACACTGTGTGCAGTTTGTTCCAACTTGAGAGATAGGACACTTTATCCCGATAAGTGACCTTCAATATTTTATATTGCGAATTTAAGGATTATTTATAGGAAGGATCCTCGGAAAGGGCAGAACAACGTCTGCCTGGCCGGCTAGTTAAAATATAAAACTTTGCTCGGGGTTCATTTCGATATAACTTTTAATTTTATCACGCACTTAAGTACTTACGGTTCTCTATTTTTAATATAATTTACATGTTTGCAGAATGACCTTACAGATTTCTTCGATGATGATAAACGGACGGGTAAAACTGGCTCGGATATCCAAGCGGGAAAATGCACTTGGCTAGCAGTAACGGCTTTGCAGCGCTGCAATCAAAAACAACGAAAGGAATTCGAAGCGTGCTACGGTAGTTGGGAGCCTGAGAATGTAAACCGCATACGAAAACTCTACGAGGACTTAAATATATTAAATATTTACTTTCATGAAGAACGGGCTACCTACGAAGCAACTGTAAAAAAAATTCAGTCCCTTCCATCTAATGCCCTACCGTCGCCTGATTTTTTCCAAATCATCCTTGATAAATATTATCCCACTGTTAGTTGTGGTGAATTGTATAACACAAAAACTAACTAAAATCGGACTAAATAAAGCTAACGGAAATAGTTACAGCTTAAAAGATAAATAGATTACGTCGTCAACGCGGAGTGTAATAAATATCTCAAATGTAACCTCCTTTATTCGTCAAATTCGTAGCTAATAAATTAAGGCCTTAACAGTGGTTGAAATGCCTAAATCTAGGATATTTAAGTAAAAAAATCTCAATAACTGTTCATTTAATCCACAAAGAAAAAATACAGGGTAACAGAAGAAGATTTGGTAAATGTTTTTAATTTAACAAAATTGTATTTTTGTCAACCCCTTATTAGAAAAAAAATCCCCAAAGAGTACCTATCTTTGTCATATTTTGCAAAATTTCTCCAAAACGGCACAAGCCTTTTAAATAGTTCTTACACTAAAAAAAAGGTCTTAAAAATATTAATATTTTTAATTGAGAGTTTTATTTTTATTACCCGTTTTATAAGAGAATATATCATTTTTCCCTGAAATTGAATATATTTACGCGAGCGCGCATGCTCCGTCGCCATGTAAGCTCTGTCACAGTCCGTTTTCGGACATCGTCGAGGGTGGACCGCACGTCGGTGTTGGAGCGACTTCGTTCAAATATATATTACTTTTTTAAAAGTTTATACTCAATTATAAATATTTTTATGACTAGAAATACTTAATTTAGTTAATATCTGTACACTGGTAACTGTAAATATTATTTTCTAAATAAATGAATTTTTAAAGTGCCCAAAGAAGAAGAAATTTTTGCGGCGACGTTGATTAGTGAAATTGAAAAATGCATTTTTATATAATTTAGATGTGGAACGACGAACATGCTCTCGTTACTTAGATTGCGATAGTTTTTAATACTTATGTAATTTTATTGTTGCATATTTTTATTAATTAGTTGATAATGAATTTTATAATTATGTATTACAATAAAACGCTGTTTTTATAAGTATGACTTTATAAAATATTATTGGGGAGAGAAATAAAGATACAGATACTTACATTTAGGTACACTGTTATCAAACTAAATCAAACAATTTAAATAAATAAAAGAATGGTGCTTCCCTAAGTATAAATAACTATATAAAGACATTCTTGGGTTTATGGCTTTTTTTTTTTGTTAGACAAACTATCATCTAAAAAATGTAAAAATTTTAAATTGGAGAGGGGTTTCTCTACGTGATAAAGTTAGAAATGAAGGAATTTGCATTAGAACCAGAGTAACTGACATAGCTCAACGGAATATTACAGTGAAATGGCAATGGGCTAGCTATATAACTTGGAAAACATATAAAAAATAGGAAGAAAAGTCCTCGAGTGGCAACCTCGTACAGGTAAGCGAATTAGTACTCAACCTTTATTCCTCTTCACGTATTCTCATACGCTTTTCTTCACACATATACACACACACACACACACACACATACACACACACACACACACACAAATAGATCGCAAATAATACTTACCTAGTACTATTAGGCAAGAGTGAATAGGTTTTTGTTAAGTCAGTGCAATTCACCATCTTAGACTACATAACCACTTACCGATGGGATTGTAGTTGCTTTACTACTTGCTGGGTAAAAATAGTAAAAAAAAATTTACCCTGTGAAAGTTTGCATTTAGATATAATTTTTCTAACCAACCATAAAAATATGATAAGAATATGTATATAAGTATAAAGGTTGCCTCACACGGAACAGTAATAATATAATATTATATCTTCCATTATCTCTGAAATCCGAGGTATGTTCATATTAAGAGGCTGAATAGAGCCACATTGAAATGCATGGGGATGGTTTTGTAATTTCACGTCATTATCGAAAAAAAATTGTACGTATTTCAGGTGGCGGTTTGCAAAACACGATTCCACAAAAATTAACTCAATAGAAAATAATTGCAAAGTTGCTTCTAAAAATACATAAATTTTCAACGTCAATTTTTTTTTACGTGGTAGAGCCATGCTACAACTATATTTATTAGGTATAGTTGTAGCACGAATGGGTCGGCTCGAACGAGTAAGGGCCACGCTCTCACGGAATAACATGTAAAGTAGCAGTTTAACCCTGCTGTGTTTCGTATGGTGAGTGTAGATAACCGGAGGACCTTTTACTGGAAACGAGGCATTACATCTTAGTCCTCACGGGTGACAACGCATCTACATTTTGATACGTAATCGAGGATAGATGTAGATGTGTATGGGCCGTAGCAACCAATTACTATCAGGTGGACTGTGTGCTCGTTTGTCACCCTTATTCTATTTAAAAAAAACTTTCTGAGATTTCAGTAAAATAATGTTAAGTATTGTAAGCACTCGTACAATTATGTCTCATGTTAATAAAGCTATTGGGCTATTTTGATTTGTAATAAAGTGATTTTACTTTATAGGTTAAATAATTTATTTACCTTTCTATATCAAGAACCGTGTTTCTGTCACTCCTATTGAATTTGACAGTGCTTGCTGAAATTTAGCATCTTTACATGGATCAGAATCGCCCGCTGATCCGGCTGTTAGATATTGCAAAAATAATCGAAAATATTTATTTTTACTTTCATGCCCAAGACTACCTTGTTTTATTTTATTACGGTCAAATAATATTTATAAGGTTATAAAGCAAGTATTTTTGTAAATGTTTTGTATGTAAATGTTTTCATTATTTTGTTATTCTATTGTTTACAGTTATTATCACGTCTTAGCTTTATACCAAGAATTACATTACAAATTCTTGATGGGATGCGATGTAACGCGCATACATTATTTTCATCAAGAACTATAATATATATATATATATATATATATATTTGTTTTTTTCACCAGTAGAGTTTTAACAAAATCTTAAAAAAGTTCAATGAATTTAAAAAATGCCAATAATTATATAATTTCAAGTCAGTGTTTTACATTTAAAGATCAGTTATAAAAAGCCATTGTTATTATTTTCATTTTGATTAATTTAATTCGAGACTAAAATAAATGTGAAAGGGCTTTTATCTGCAATAATAATTTTCATCAAAAATAACATAGACTTATAAAAGTCATATACACGGTCAATCATACTGAAGATTATCAATTGTACTACAAAATATTTAAAAGACTATTTCCAGTATAATGACCCGAATATCATCATTAATGTTTGACTGGCACACTTAAAAGTTTTATCACATGGCTAAATGATTGACTTTTATATTATGATAAGGTCATGCTTTTCTATAAAAAGTTGCAAGAAATTTTAATTCCCGGCCCTATTGGTTTGTTTTACTTTTTACTTAATTAGTGAAAAACAAAATGGACTGATATAAAAGTTTACTTTCTTGTGTAAAAAGTGCTACTTAGAATTTTATGCAAATGATAATTAAAGTTTCTATGTAAATAAGTGTAACATAGCGGGAATTATATTCAATGGTAGCGGCCATCCGTATTTGCAAAGCCAGCATCATTTTCTGTACAGAAACCGCCAAAATGTTGCTCAAGGCACTATAAACAAAGCAGCTGATAAAATGTTACACTCATAACTGTTAACAAAAACTGTTTTCCCAAATGGTCTTATAGATAATAATTACTATTCCACCGTGTTAGGTGCAGGAGCTATTATTAGAAGGAGAAGAGGTAAAATTTTGTTTAAGAAATGCGCAATCAATATTGTTTTGTCTGCAATTGAGCATAAAATAAAAAATAACTTCAGCCAAAGAGCATAACTGGCATTATACTCAGGCCCATCAATTGGTATGGAAAAAAGTAATTTTACCAGGTTTCAAAATATCAATCAAAATTCAAAAAACATAAATATTAAAATCAAAAAATCAAAAAAGGCCGTTTAGTAACTGACTCACTATAACATCCTACAGTCACGCCGAAACTAAGAGGAGAGAATCACTGTAGAAAAGGTAATAATTTATTGCGGAAATTTTGTGATAAAATTAAAAAAAATATAAACTTATCCAAGTTAATCTAACTTAGTCTAATTTATCCTTATGCGTACAAAAAAAACAAATACTAAAATAGTGAGATGGCGTCAGTTTTTAAGAAGATATAACAAAAATAAATAAAAAAATAAATTTCAATAAAGTTCAGTATTTAATTGATTATATACCGCTGACACTTAATCACGCTTTTCGAAACCACGCCAGTTGTAAACAATACTTGTGTGAAAAGACAAAATCTTCTTTTCAAATTTCCGCCAAGTTGTAAGTAGAAGGCCAAATAGGTCACGTGTCAATTTTAATTAAATATATTTTATATGAAGTGATCTTGACTACGTTTCATCAATTAACCATTGGTAAAAATTAAAACAGGTATTTTACGATTGTGTTTACAAAAAGCATTATTAGTTGAACCTTGCAGCTTGTTCATTATTTTTATTATAAATACCTATAAATGTATATATTATTAATAAATAGTTCCGATAATAAATTGGATTATTTTTTATTTTACCCTATCTGCAATGTTTTACGCTCTATAGAAAATGTGGCGTATGACATGACTAACAATCTTTCGAACGTTTTATCTAGGTACAAAGATGTTTTACGTTTTCGTCGCCTCCACATGATATTTTTGTCAGCATAAGGTACCTGTCTATATCTGAAACGAATATAAATATTGCTACAAAGTAAAGTAATAGGCTATACAAGTCCCTCTACTGGGCACAGAACTCTTTTTTTATTTCTGAGAGGGTTTTAGGGCAAGGAAATGCCCGCCGTGCTTCCCCAATGCGTGTTGACGAAAATTGCAATTACAAATTTCATTCGTGCTGTCGGGGATCAAACACGGGAAAATTTACAGCGAACGCTTTGACGACATATTTTTAATACGACACAAATAAATACGATTTAATATATATAATAAAAATTCTTACGTACTTGAAACTTGAACACTTGATAGCTCGTGATGCCTACCGGACAAAGCTACAGCACCACACCGTGCAATGTAATTGAAGATGCGTAATCGCGACATAATTCTCAGTGATGCGCAAGCATAACAGGCAGTATGTCACTTATATAATTGTCATCTCTGCAGTCTATTAATATTTGCACTTTTATAAGTAATACAGAACGTAGTTGCAAGACGGTGTTGACATCGGCTAAAATCTCTGCGATCGCCGTTTCGTCAAGGTCATTCAGGCTAGTTAAAGCCTTAATGTGAGTGCTTAAAATAATTTATTAAATCTAGGTTTATATTTTATTTTTTCATGATGAGATAATTTGCAGCTATGTATTTTTTACCTCGTAACAAAAAGTGGCAAATCTGTTTAAATTGAAATAATAAGAATTTAAGTATCAGGTAGTAAGAGAAGTGTAGGACTGCCGGCACGGCGGAACCACCTAGTAAAAGTATGCGCGAAATATATATGTGCATGTGGGAAAACATTCCTTGGGACAGGTTTATGTTCAATAGCGGACTTGTAAAGGACTGTTATGATGATGATGATAATAAATTTAAGTTTATTAAAAATGTTCAAATGTTTTAAATTTAAACTAATTTCCTCACTGTTATTGTATTGTTGTAACACGAAATAAAATTTAAAATGTATAAGTATACAAAATATTAGGTTTTTTAAAAAACATTGAATAAAACTACTTTTACGGATTTTATCGCATTTAATTAAGTTATTCTATATTCCCGACGTTTCGGTTGCTTTCCAGCAACCTTGGTTACGGGTGACTGAGGTGATTGACGTCCCGATGTCAAAGTTAACCCGGAGTACCTTCAGCTTTTTAATTATTAATTTTGGTTCGATCTACGCAGAAAGAAAAGAACTAACTATGTCTAGAAGCAGGCACACGCTCGACTGTGGTATGCTATACTACCATATGTCAGAGGTGTCACAGACAAGATTGGCTACATCTTGAAGCGAGCTTCTATTAGAACATTCTTCAAGCCGCCGAAGAAGATTAGTCAGTTCTTACCATCCGTCAAGTGCAATATTCCTCTACAAGATGCAGGATTATACAAGCTTGATTGTGAGTGTGGTCTCTCATATATAGGGCAAACAAAACGATCAATAAAAACCCGCGTAAAAGAACACATAGCTGACGTGAAGTACCAACGTTCCGGGAAGTCTGCAGTTTGTGATCATATCCTGGACGGGCCCCGCCATTACATTAAATTTGATAAACCACAAGTTCTCGCGAAAGAACATCGATTCCTACCAAGGATGATACGTGAGGCTATTGAAATTAAAAAACATCCTAATTTCAATAAAGAGGCAGGCTGGGTACCACCACCTGCTTGGGATACTGTAATTCATAAAATTAAAACTAAACCCAAGCATACCACTGCAAGACTTCAAGACACAGTTAGTTCATTCTGCGTAGATCGCACCAAAATTAATAATTAAAAAGCTAAAGGTACTCCGGGTTAACTTTGACATCGGGACGTCAATCACTTCAGTCCCCCGTGACCACGGTTGCTGGAAAGCAACCGAAACGTCGGGAATATAAAATAAGTTAATTAAACGCGATAAAATCCGTAAAAGTAGTTTAATTCAATGTGTAGTGTTCGCGTAAATATAAGAAATCATTATTTTTTTAAAAAACTATTATTAAATCTGAATTGTAAAACGAACTCTGTACTACCTAATAATACATGACCAATAGCCAAACGAAAGTTCATAAAATAACGTATAATGTTGATAAATTTCCCCAATGTACATGTACTATACAACTTACCCGTGGGCACCTCTATGGATTCTGAATGGCATCTTATCATTCTGCGGTGTGCACTTCGCCTATATTTGAGGTTAGAGAGCACATATTACTGTATACCAGTCTACGAAAGATAGGATAGTACTATGCACAGGCTAACTAATAGATTCTACCCGAATGTACTATGGTTGACGCTTAGTTCCAAAAACATGCGCAAAAGCGCTTATGCCGTAATGTCGCCTAGTGATGACCACAACGTACCATAAGTGTCGATGACCATACGGCATAGAATATCGATAGCATAGTGATGTTCCAAAGAAAATTCTTATTGGTTTAATTTATTAATATTTATTATTTGCAATGTTCATTAAGTTTCTTTCGTTAAATACGAATATAACAAAAGAATGTAACAATAAAAGGACATTGGACGTTTTACATTTTATAATTTTTTCCTCTTAACCTATGGGATTTAAATTTGTCAAAGGCACTTTTTAGCGGTGCACACATATGTGTACACCACAACCAATTTACATTCAATTTCGTCATTGTTTCGATTTTTAAAAGTCTTTTTGCACATTTTTTGTAAGCATACTTATTTAGGTAATCATGTATAAGGCCCGAGATATCCCTATATAAAATTAAAAACTTTTAAAAAAATTGGTAAATCCAGTTGGGCATGCCATTAAAAAAATTACGTATAACATGATTATATGGAATTTTTTAAAGTAGTTTAAATATCTTTCGACAGCACTATCGGCTTCAACACCCTCGAAAACCATGAGAATGACACCCATGATGAAAAAATTGATATCTATTGCAGCGGCCATCTTGGATTTACATTTCAACACCCTCGAAAATCATGAAAATGACGCCCATGATGAAAAAATTGGTACCTACTTCAGTCGCCATCTTGGATTTACATTTTGACAGCACTATCGGTTTCAACACCCTCAAAAACCATGAAAATGACACCCAAGATGAAAAAATTGATATCTATTGCAGCCGCCATCTTGGATTTACATTTCGAAAGCACTATCGGCTTCAACACCCTCGAAAACCATGAAAATGACACCCATGATGAAAAAGTTGGTACCTAATTCAGCCGCCATCTTGGATTTACATGTCGACAGCTCCATCGGCTTTAACACCCTCGAAAACCATGAAAATGACACCCATGATGAAAAATTTATACCTATTGCAGCCGCCAGCTTGGATTTACATTTCGACAGCACTATCGGCTTCAACACCCTCGAAAACGATGGAAATGACACCCATGATGAAAAAATTTATATCTATTGCAGCCGCCATCTTGGATTTACATTTCGACGACCCTATCGGATTCAAGTCTCTCGAAAACCATGAAAATGACACCCATGATGAAAAAATGTATACCTATTGCAGCCGCCACCTTGGATTTACATTTCGACAGCACTATCGGCTTCAACACCCTCGAAAACCATGGAAATGACACCCATGACAAAAAAATTGATACTACTTACTTTTAGTTCGTACTACTATTATTTATTCTGTGCTTTTAAAATATTGCAATAAAAAATGGGGCCATGGCCAAGCATGGATTTATCATCCACAGCCACTAAAACCCCTATTTATTTAAAAATTTCAATTAATCTATTTAAAAAAATATTAATAAGTTAAAAAATCATTTATCTTTCTAACGATGTACTTTTTATATCATTTCTATGTAAAATATGATTGCTAGATAAGATTTAATTCGATAAAACGTTGGAATCTTAATTTTTAGGCGATAGTAGAACATACCTTGCGATTTCGCTTAAGGGGCTACTACATGCGAACGACCTTGAGCATTTGCCGGCGGCGCGCCGCTCGCTTCAATATATTGCTTAATATGAAATATGGAAGACGCCACCCATTGTAGGTAAAAGAACGTAGTATTATTTTTTCAACATCAATAAACTAATTTATGGAAATACACACAGCGTACAACGATAAATGTATTTTAATTTTTTTATTCGGTATATTAGTTGCATTATATTAGAATTATATATTTTCATATATTATCTATTTATGAAATTTTATAATTAATTATATATAAAAAATGAAGCATTGAAAATTGTGAGTTTAAAAGATACCTATTCACTATAGGTAACTAAATAGATAGCTCGCCTTTTGTACAAATATTTGGTGCAATAAAGAATAAATAAATAAATAGGATGTTTCGTAGATGTGTTTTTGATTATTGTTAATTTTTACGTGTCACGTATTGAAAAGTAACAATACCTACCTACAAATTTTTGAACTGAGCACCTTGTAACTTAGCCTGCTTATTACTTATGCTGGCAGACATTATCCTCGCCCCAATGATTGATGAGGATGAAAATCAATTTTATTTCTACATACGTAATTATGTTTATTTATACATAAGGGTAACTTTAATAAAGGTAATACAAAAATCAACAAGAAGTATAAGGGTTCAATCTTTCAATTTCAATTGTAAAAAAAACGTTACCCCCACACTAGGATTTTCTCCTGTGTCGTGGAGGCAGTTTACAAACATAAATTGCACAAGGACAAACATCCAGACCCGGAACAATTATTTGTAGGCCATACAAATACTTGTTCCGTGCGAGATTCGAACCCGCGGCCCCCAGCGCAACAACTGATTGCTAAGCCACTGCGCCACGGAGCCGTCGCCGTGTTATAGCTAAAGTGACCATAAGTCCCGTTTTGAACGGGACTGTCCCTTTTCTCGGTCACCTGTCCCTTTTCTCGGTCACCTGTCCCATTGTCCCCAAACAAAGCTCCGGGACACAAAATTGTCCCGTAACTCGTTGGATGGAAGTATTCAAAGTCAACAATCTTCAACATAATTTTTTTAATCGAATATATTTTATGTCTACCTGGTACGAATGCTCCTGTAGAAAGAGTATTTTTTTTATTTTGAATAAATTGTGGACGTCTGAAAGAAACACTTACGGTTCCAGAGTTCTAAAGGCGATGTTGTTACCAAAGATAGCAATAAAAAAACTTGAGCAGAATTTTATTCTTATTTAAAATTTTCACCAACTTTATTAAAGCAAATTTAATCCACTGACAAATGTAATTAATAATTAAAAAAAATATGTTGCATTTAATAGTTACCGCCTATACCGAATATAATTTTATAGTGAGCACTAATTGTATAAAGTTATAGTTTTTAGAGTATAAATAAACCCATGTCCTGTTTTGAGTTAAAAAATAAATGGTCAGTTTAGTCTTTTTAGTTAAATTTAGTTTTATAAATTTTTAGTAGTTAAAAGTAGGTATATTAGTACCTACTTAGATACTTTTTACCGAATTATAAGTATAGAACACCTTATGTACTCAATTATTTTTTGAAAAAGAAGAAAAAACAAGCAATAAATAATATACTATATTTTAGCAAAAAACTATAACTTAGTAATACTAATTATAACTTAAAACATAAATGAAAAACTCATAACTGACTTTTTGGCCCGACCCAGGATTCGAACCCGGGACCTCATGATCAGCAGTCGCACTACTACAACCACTAGACCAACGAGGCAGTACTATACCTAATAAGATATTGTGGTTGGGTGATAATATTGAATTAGCCTTTTATATTGTAAATTATAATATTTGTCGATATTTTAATTATGGATTCGAACCTTACATGCTAATGGTGCTTCATTTTTTTATTTGCATTTACTTCAAAGAAAATAAACGCAAACGAGGATAAATGTAGATGTCTATGGGCCACAGCAACCACTTACCATCAGGTGGACTGTGTGCTCGTTTGTCACCCTATCCTATAAAAAAAAAAAAAAAACACGCAAAAAGCTTCATCGCGCAGTAAAAAACAACAAATCTATGTATAACTAATACGAAAAATTATACCCAAAACAAACAAATAATACTACCTATAAATAACCCAATAAGTAATATTATTATCGACTGATATGACGTGAGTGTATGCGCTGGTCGACGCCATAGATAAATATATATGTAGCAAGCTAGTCGACGCTCTAACGACACGGGCTTCACGTCGAAGAGCTCAGGGCTCACTGACTTCAGCAGGCCCGTGAGCAGTGAATATGCCCAGATTTTAAACTAATTTCTTAATAAAATCAAATTTTGGTCTTTTGAAAAAAAATTTACTATAGAAATGTTCATTATAAATTGCCTATCCATTGGTGTAAATCGCAAACTAAAATAATACTTACTTTACGAGGAGATGCATGTTATCAATAATAATTTCACATTTATGTGGTTTCGTCTTAAGGAGATTATATTAATATTTATTCCTTTAAAAAAAATTGGATATAGCTTTTATGGAATCAAGATTATGTAGAACTATAATGTGTTTTTTATTTGTTGATATATCTTTTAAATAAAAAGTAGATAGCTCCTAAAAACCGCACAAATAACGACTAGCGCGACATTTTGCTCAACCTGCGCCTTAAGGCATGCAATAAAACATGTGTGCAGTTCACACGCAGTTGAAGTGAAACCTTTAAATGAAATAAATATAAAACAAAAACATTTCATAGCAAATGATTTATTTAATTTGATAATTAACAACCACAAATGTGGCATAAAATATAAGATAAACGTACAATTTTTTTTTTTATACTGGGTGTTTATGAAACGCTCCCGAAAACGAAGAAAGGTGATAGTATTTTTTATAGTGGTAGAGCCACGCGGCAGCTGTTGCTGTCGCACGGATGGGCCGGCTCGAACCGGGGTGGTACTACGACCTCACAGAAAACCAGCGTGAAGTAGAGGTTTACCTCTGCGTTTCGCTTGGTGAGTGCAGGTGGCCAGAGGCCCTTTTTACTGGAAATGAGGCATTCCATCTTAGTCCTCACGGGTGACAACGCATCTACATTTTGATTTGTAATAGAGGATAGATGTAGATATCTATGGGCCGCAGCAACTACTTACCATCAGGTGGACTGTGTGCTCGTTTGTCACCCTTATCCTATAAAAAAAAAGTACTAACTATAACTTTGGTGATGGGTGAGAAATAAAATTGATCCTGAGGAAAAAGATCATCTTTTCACAATGTTTTATTAGCTTTATTCACGCTCCATCATGTTAGTGCAGCTAAATGAAACGATAATTTCTTTAAAAAAAATCGTGAAAATACTTAAACATAATGGAATTACAATCAGCTGACTAGGTCAATGTACGCCCGGACGCCAAATATGCGCGACCCGCTGCTAGCGATGGTACCACAATACCTAATAATTTACAACACTTGTGTAAATACCTGACTTATCTACTTAACCTACTATTTTGCCACTGTGCTTGTGAACCAAATACCTAGTTCAATTCCCCGCTCATAAAAAAATTCTTAAATGAAATGTTAACAAGGTTAAAGCCATGTTTTTTTTATCTATCGTTATTCTAAGTTATTTAAAAAAAATTGGTATGATACAGCTAACCCATCTAAATCCTTAGTAAGTATGAGATTCTTCAAGGAACATTAACATTTTGTCGTATTCACGAGCACTATAATCGTACCTACGCGTTAGGCATCATTAAAACACAACAAGAAAAACAAAACGTAACAAGAATGTAATAAACAAAACGATTGAACTGTCCCTCACGCGCAAGTGATAGTCAAAACGGAACTGTCTCAAAAACAAAATTAATAATCAATCCCGCCAAAACAAATGTGCACCGGTCATTCTTCCTTGAATCACTGAGCACTAAAACAGACTGTAAAACCCTTACGACATTGCCAACGTTTATTTTATTTGTAATAAAAATATTAAATTTGTTAAAATTTTTTACATTCATTTCGATAGATTAATTAACTGTCGATAATAATTGCAATGGATTTTAACTATTAAATTATTCAGTACCATTTAATTTCTATTTTCTTATACAAAATCAAAGATAACGACAAAATAGTGTTCATAATTGTGTAAGTGAGTACTGAATACCCAATTAAGTAAGTTTATTAATTTTCGTAGTAAAGAACTGCTTGTTGCGTCAAAGTACAATTGAGTGTGTAATTATATTAAATATGACAACCATAACTTCTAAATTCCATATGACTAGTCGTAGGGATAACGAAACTTAAAAATAAAATAAACGTTGGCAATGTCGTAAGGGTTTCACGGTCTGTTTTAGTGCTCAGTGCTTTAAGGAAGAATGACCGGTGCACATTTGTTTTGGCGGGATTGATTATTAATTTTAGTTTTTGAGACAGTTCCGTTTTGACTATTACGTGCGCGTGAGGGACAGTTCAATCGTTTTGTTTATTACATTCTTCTTACGTTTTGTTTTTCTTGTTGTGTTTTAATGATGCCTAACGCGTAGGTACGTTTATAGTGCTCGTGAATACGACAACATGTTAATGTGCCTTGGAGAATCTCATACTTACTAAGGATTTAGATGGGTTAGCTGTATCATACTAATTTTTGTTTAAATAACTTAGAATAACGATAGATAAAAAAACATGACTTTAACCTTGTTAACATTTCATTTAAGTATTTTTTATGAGCGGGGAATTGAACTAGGTATTTGGTTCACAAGCACAGTGGCAAAATAGTAGGTTAAGTAGATAAGTCTGGTATTTACACAAGTGTTGTAAATTATTAGGTATTGTGGTACCATCGCTAGCATCGGGTCGCGCAAATTTGGCGTCCGGGCGTACATTGACCTAGTCAGCTGATTGTAATTCCATTTTGTTTAAGTATTTTCACGATTTTTTTTAAAGAAATTATCGTTTCATTTAGCTGCACTAACATGATGGAGCGTGAAAAAAGCTAATAAAACGTTGTGAAAAGATGATTTTTTTTCCTCAGGATCAATTTTATTTCTCACCCATCATCAAAGTTATAGTTAGTACTATCACCTTTCTTCGTTTTCGGGAGCGTTTCACAAACGCCCAGTATAAAATAAAATTGTACGTTTATCTTATATTTTATGCCACAATTGTGATTGTTAATTATCAAATTAAGTAAATCATTTGCTATGAAATGTTTTTGTTTTATATTTATTTCATTTAAAGGTTTCACTTCAACTACGTGTGAACTGCACACATGTTTTATTGCATGCCTTAAGGCGCAGGTTGAGCAAAATGTCGCGCTAGTCGTTATTTGTGCGGTTTTTAGGAGCTATCTTCTTTTTATTTAAAAGATATATCAACAAATAAAAAACACATTATAGTTCTACATAATCTTGATTCCATAAAAGCTATATCCAATTTTTTTTAAGCACACAGTCCACCTGATGGTAAGTAGTTGCTGCGGCCCATAGACATCTACATCTATCCTCTATTACAAATCAAAATGTAGATGCGTTGTCACCCGTGAGGACTAAGATGGAATGCCTCATTTCCAGTAAAAAGGGCCTCTGGCCACCTGCACTCACCAAGCGAAACGCAGAGGTAAACCTCTACTTCACGCTGGTTTTCTGTGAGGTCGTAGTACCACCCCGGTTCGAGCCGGCCCATCCGTGCGACAGCAACAGCTGCCGCGTGGCTCTACCACTATAAAAAATACTATCACCTTTCTTCGTTTTCGGGAGCGTTTCATAAACACCCAGTATAAAAAGAAATTGTACGTTTATCTTATATTTTATGCCACATTTGTGGTTGTTAATTATCAAATTAAATAAATCATTTGCTATGAAATGTTTTTGTTTTATATTTATTTCATTTAAAGGTTTCACTTCAACTGCGTGTGAACTGGACACATGTTTTATTGCATGCCTTAAGGCGCAGGTTGAGCAAAATGTCGCGCTAGTCGTTATTTGTGCGGTTTTTAGGAGCTATCTACTTTTTATTTAAAAGATATATCAACAAATAAAAAACACATTATAGTTCTACATAATCTTGATTCCATAAAAGCTATATCCAATTTTTTTTAAAGGAATAAATATTAATATAATCTCCTTAAGACGAAACCACATAAATGTGAAATTATTATTGATAACATGCATCTCCTCGTAAAGTAAGTATTATTTTATTTTGCGATTTACACCAATGGATAGGCAATTTATAATGAACATTTCTATAGTAAATTTTTTTTCAAAAGACCAAAATTTGATTTTATTAAGAAATTAGTTTAAAATCTGGGCATATTCACTGCTCACGGGCTTGCTGAAGTCAGTGAGCCCTGAGCTCTTCGACGTGAAGCCCGTGCTGCACAATTGGGCATGCCATTAAAAAAATTACGTATAACATGATTATATGGAATTTTTAAAGTAGTTTAAATATCTTTCGATAGCACTATCGGCTTCAACACCCTCGAAAACCATGAAAATGACACCCGTGATGAAAACATTGATACCCATAGCAGCTGCCACCTTGGATTTACATTTCGACAGCACAATCGACTTCAACATCCACAATAACCATGAGAATGACACCCACGATGTAAAAATTGATATCTATTGCAGCGGCCATCTTGGATTTACATTTCGACAGCACTATCGGCTTCAACACCCTCGAAAACCATGAAAAAGACACCCATGATGAAAAAATTGGTACCTACTTCAGCCGCCATCTTGGATTTACATTTTGACAGCTCTATCGGCTTTAACACCCTCGAAAACCATGACAATGACACCCATGATGAAAAATTTATACCTATTGCAGCCGCCAACTTGGATTTACATTTCGACAGCACTATCGGCTTCAACACCCTCGAAAACGATGGAAATGACACCCATGATGAAAAAATTTATATCTATTGCAGCCGCCACCTTGGATTTACATTTCGACAGCACTATTGGCTTCAACACCCTCGAAAACCATGGAAATGACACCCAAGATGAAAAAATTGATATCTATTGCAGCCGCCATCATGGATTTACATTTCGACAGCACTATCGGTTTCAACACCCTCGAAAACCATGAAAATGTCACCCATGACAAAAAAATTGATACTACTTACTTTTAGTACGTACTACTATTATTTATTCTGTGCTTTTAAAATATTGTAATAAAAAAATGGGGCCATGATAATCCACACCATAAGCCACTAAAACCCCTTTTTTATTTAAAAATAGCAATTAATCGATTTACTTATTGGTATTGAATATTTTACTTTCAAAAAGTTATACTTCTGGAAAAAGAAGAAATCTGTAGACGTAAGATCTGGTGAGTACGGCGGATGACGGAGAGTTTATAACCCTTTTATATTATTTGTTTCATAATTATTAATAAAATTTAATCAATTTCATATAAAAATTAAAATAAAATTATTTTTATAAAAAAAGAATATTACACAATATTTTATTAGAGACGATTCTCGATACATAAATAAATAAAATTAAATTTTTAAATTCAAAGCCCAATTATACTTGATTACTTAATTATTAATAAAAATAATTACCTCAAACATACAAGAAGTCTTTTCTCTAGTTCAATTGGCCTTGTAAATCTTGAGCTTTCTATAGAAATATTGGTTTTAGTATATGTAGTAATTCTTAAAATTTCTTGTATGTCAAATGCAAATATCTAAAAAATCGCTTATCATCTATCTTCTTTTTCTTCGAATTTTATTTTCTTTTTCCTCTGCCAATAAGCAGGCTATTACTATATTTTGTCCATAGTAATTTCGACGGATCAATTTCAGTGTACCGTTTCACACCAGTGGTTGGAAAAAACTGCAAAAGTTGTTGGCAATACAAAAGATTTGCGTACGACTCTGACGGTGCGACGTGCAAATGTTCAAAAATTCAGCGCGTACGGCGCGTACGGCGCGTACGGTGCGGACAAATGTGCGATCGGCTTTGTAGTATTCTATGTCTGCACATGTCTGTAGTCGAGGCAGGTGCGCCAGTACTCGTGAGCGTCGGCATCGTACCCATTATCTGCGAAGCGGTGCTCGTGCGGCTCGTGCATGCGGTCAAACAGGAGCGCGAGGCTCGGAGCGCTCGTGGCGCCGGCGCACTCGCACTCCGCCTAACCCCACACGTCATATTTATAAAGAAAGATCATTTTGTAACACCGTAATCATACCACATCCTTTATTTTAACTTTTTTATCAATTTTATTGGAAACTTATTTAACACTAAAGCATCAAATTCTGCAAGAATAAGAATACTATTGCAAAAAGATAAATTATTGAAAAGAAATAGATTTTGAGAAAATATCGAAAAATCTAATGATAATATGAAGTAGTGGATCTGAAATGAAAATATTTGTATAACATGATACATGATGAACATGTACGACTATTTGATGATACTTAAAGCAACTACTATCTAAGTTATGAGGGTTGGTATACACATAGGAGAAGTTGGAGGATGACATAAAAATTACGATTTAATTTCTTAGATCGTCCTTTCAAACTCAAAAGTCTCTTTTATTTTCATATCTTTGATTTATGGTTGACTGGGAGAGAATGCCATTAAGTACATATGGCGGATATGTACGATTTTTCTTTTGTGAATAAAAGGTTAAAAAAATTTAAAAAAATTTAAGAACAATTAGGAATTCATGACCTTGTTATGTTAACAAAAACTGCCAAACCCAAATTTATTATGTTATTTTGAGACGCGGTTAGATACAATTCATATTATGTGATTTGCTTAGCGAAATTAGAGGCATTACACAAAATAAATTATACTGATTTTCAAATACTAAAATAAACATTTGTTTTATCAATTTAAAATATTATCATTTTTACTCAATTATTTTTTTTAATTTGAAAAAAGATAATACATATCGATTAAATGGACGTATTAATTAAGTACCAACTCGAAGGATCTAACCAGATCCCGGCCAATTCCTATAGAATTGCAAATCCCCTTTTCTAAACATTAATACACTGATTTTGTATTAAAACTAGCGTACCGTAGTAACATGTAAGATAATTATCATAATTAAGCTTAAATATACTCAACTAGATAAATAAAAAACAAAATGAGAAAAATATGTAAATAGATTTATATAATATACAAAATAAGCAATAAAATATAAAACAATTGCAAGAAAAAATATAATATCAATAACGCAAAAAGTTACACGTTTAAAGGAAACCATCAAAAATGTATATAACAAAAAACTGCTCAAATCCCGGAAATAATGAAGATATATATCTAATGTATGTCGTATGAGTGCGTGTGTGTTTAAGCGTGAAGTTTGTTAGAGCAATGACTTTGAGTGTAAAAAATTTATCTAAAATGCCTTCTTAATGCTTTACGAATTTTTTGTTGTAGTTCTGGGGATAACGTTTTGTCTATAAACGCAACAGAAACACATTTAGAAACAATTTATTATAAAAACATTGTTATATTTGGTCTCTCAAAAAGTAAATTTAAAGCAGTATACTATCTGTGAATTATTCTTGATCTTTTAGTATTAACTAATTTATTATTATTGTGGAGTATTTAAATAGTTTTCTCATCTGGTTGGAATGCATGTGCTTTTAAAACGTGTATTAAAATATATTTAAAAAATGAGAAATAATATAAAATATGTAAACTATATGAAACAAAAACTAAATATGATCATCTGAACAAAACAAGTAAAAACTTAACTGGATGAAAACTTTCGGCAGGGGTGATCAAACTTCCGAGGGTTAGGGGGACAGGGAAAAAAATCGGCGAACAATTCGGACGGTATCTAGCACCGCCTTCTGCATTTGAGCCCGGAGAGGTTCATCACGGAGGCGCTGTCACCTCAGATGTCCAGAGAGGCTGATCGAGATATCGACGGTGCCATCCTTTAGGATGTGTCTCCGATAGTTAATAATCTTAATGACCTTATCTTGTATTATACTGATAAAACTCTCGGTTTCCTCAATGTGGTCACCGAAACGTAGCCAGTACAAAATACTTATATTGAGTCTTATAGAACTTTTCATGAAACTCCTTCTTCTTCCACACGATCTCCCGGAAAGTGTCGGAAATGCTTCGTACTATCGGATCCTGCCATTGATCGAGGATAGAGCAGCCTTTTATCACACGAAATGACCGTGTAGAATGGATTATTCGATCGCGTCAAGAAGTAATTACGGAGACTGCACACTTCGCGATTATTCATGGTGAGCGCGCTAAGAAGTCACGCCCACCGGTCTTTTCGCGGCAAAATACCCTCGCTAATGAAAATCTCGGGTGATGTATTCTATGGACGCTACTAAGACGCCAGTAACCATAAATTAATGTATCATAGAGCTATTGTAATATGACATGGAATTGGGTATGCTTGTCGCACTTAAAACTATTACCAAACACACTTTCTTTGATTCGAAAGATAGCCGACGTATCATAACGCAACGCGCTAAGACGCCGTCCACAATCAGTAGAGGTGCGCGATGTCCACGGGAAATCCGTATTACTACAATATACCCGCTCACTACCGGATAAACACTAAGATGATATTACCCAGGACATATCCGGAGCGAACCACACAAATTTTAACCTTTCGGGGGGAAAATAAGATTTTTACTGGTATCCCAACTTATATCAGACCCCACTGGCAACACTATACACCTGATGTCATTGTGAATTTATATCCTCTAGATTTAGGAAAAAATAATAAAAATGCAAGCAAGTATTAAGTGTGGGTAATAATATACAACAGGGTAGGGTTGTACACAGAGGAGGCGTCAAGCTCATATCATTTTGATCGAAGGACATCTAATTATATTAGTTGATAAATTAATTATATTCTTGACGCCTTGTCTGTGTCTGTATACTATGCAGACATTTACAAGTAAATGACGTTTGATTGCTTCATTTTAATTATTTATTGTCATAAGTTATTATTATTAAACAATTAACAACTAAACAACAATAAACATTAATATCTAAATCTAGATAATATAATTTCTCATTATGAATTATTATTTATTTATTTCATGCAAGATCAAATGCGAACATGCGGCGGGGATCGAACAGTTGCGAACGAGCAACTGTTACAACAAACAAATTGCTTGGGAATGGATTTGAATCCGGTTAATAATTTATACCATGTCCCAAAACTCAACGTTTACGGGGACCAGGGAGTGGACAAATTGATGAATATCCGGGATAAAAACCCGACTCTTTTATTTTAAGAAATAATAACTTTTTAAAAATACTTTAAAAATTAACACGCTTCACAATGTTGTCTACCTGAATCTGTAACCGAAAACCTGTTTTTGGGGCACACAATAACTTTCAAGGATTATAATTAATAATTGTGTTTATTTCTTGTCTAAAAAAAATCTTTTTGTGCTTCGTGTCACTAGAGTATTTTAGAATCTTGATTATTTAGTTGTGCGAACATTAAATGAAACTTATTTTTACGGATTTTATCGCGTTTAATTTAACTTTTTAACTCCCGACTTTTCGTGTGCTTTACAGCACCCATGGTCACGAGTTTTCGGAAAAATTAGTTTCATTTAATGTGTAGTCTTCGCGTAAATATAAGAAATCATTAGTTGTGCTAACTTTTATAATAACTTGCCATAGTCGTGTTGATACATTTCTTATACCGTGACGGGTGAAATTTGATTGAAAGTTAAAAGTTTCTAAAATTGCAAGAAAGAAACTGACATAATTTTATTTTTTTCTTAAATCTTTGGATATTTTCGTTCTATTTGGAACTGGGATGAACAGTTATGCTACTTTGTTTACTAGTAAAAAACAACAGTGATATTTGTAAATTTGCAGTCATAGTACCTATAAATATTGTATTGCGTGTCATATTTTAAAGTATTTAAAAAGTTATTATAACTTAAAAACAGAGTAATTTTTACCCTAGGTAACTCTAAATTTTTGGACATCACCGATTTGTCCACTCCCTGGTGCCTGCTGAACGTTGAATTTTGGAACACGTTGTATAAAATTTTATATAAACAAAAAGGCCTAAGAACACTTCCTTGAGGAACACCAGCGTAATTAAGAATTAGTCGAGATCTAAATTTGTTTTATTTCCCTTTGTCGCTTTTTATGATAATCACTGGATGAATTACCTTACACCACCGCTACATGGTATTATCAAGATCCTGTCTTCAGTACATGATTTCGAAATATGTTCATCCAAGCTGTACCGTGTAATGTAGTAGATTGGATATTCTTACACCGCCACGTTATTATAACTTAAAAACAGAGTAATTTTTACCCTAGGTAACTCTAAATTTTTGGACATCACCGATTTGTCCACTCCCTGGTGCCTGCTGAACGTTGAATTTTGGAACACGTTGTATAAAATTTTATATAAACAAAAAGGCCTAAGAACACTTCCTTGAGGAACACCAGCGTAATTAAGAATTAGTCGAGATCTAAATTTGTTTTATTTCCCTTTGTCGCTTTTTATGATAATCACTGGATGAATTACCTTACACCACCGCTACATGGTATTATCAAGATCCTGTCTTCAGTACATGATTTCGAAATATGTTCATCCAAGCTGTACCGTGTAATGTAGTAGATTGGATATTCTTACACCGCCACGTGTAAGAATATCCAATCGACTACTCCATATCATCTCGTGGGTGTCGGAAAAGGCAGACAGACAGAGGAAAACAAACCAAGGGAAGAACAGCAGCGTTTCCCTGATAATAACTAAAAGTAAAGAACTGCAGTTGGCAACCCTCCTGCCAAACGTGGCAACTATGACAAATATCGCCCCTTTGAGAGAATTTAGGGGAAAGCCTACGTTCAAGAGTGGGATTTAAAAGGTAATAGCCTTTTAAATCCCACTCTTAGTCATAGTGCGGTAAGCAGATATAGCTAGATTCAGCTTATAAAAGTGGGATTACAAGTGGTATCAAAGTCGCTTATGTACCGTGTGACTGTCAAAACTTAGTATTTATACCTCACTAAATATTAGTTTTTAAAGTTTATAACACGAATATTTGCAAAGTAATATAATATAATCACTTGATTTACAAAATAACTTACTTGATCGCTCGAATAATAACAAGCCTAGTCCTATTTTCTTTATATTTTCAAAAATATGGTAAAGTAATAAAAAAATAAACAGATACCATTATATCAATGTCGTTTGTTGCTAACATTGAGAACGAAATGACTATAACTAAAACTAACTAAATCATGTCTTGTGAACTAATGTCATACATAATACTACCACCATAGGATGCCACTGACTTGCCACTGGCAGAATTCTATCAAGAGAAGCCATAATTTAAAAGAAGAAAAATAGGATGCCATTTTTCTAGTAAATCGGAAGATAAGAGTGTACTTACTCTCATATTTGGCATAATCAAGGTGATCGAACTTTGTATGAGATCTGAGAAAGGACATTGTGAAAACTCGCCTAAGAACCTACATATTATATTTGACAATTACCAAAACTCATATCCTTATTATGCATTAAATAACATTCAATAGATAGTAACGAACACTTTTGAATTGTGAAATGAAAATAAACTTTTTAGATTTTGAAATTTATACCTATTTTTTAGTATTAAAAATGTGCTGCGTTTATGGGCTCCTGTGATTTGGCCAATCGCACAATACCTTCACTGACATATTTCAAAAGTTGTCAGACGTGCGATCGTTTTCATTTCGTTTGAAAAAATATATTTCTGCAAATGTTTTCGGAACATAAGTGCACTGTGCATTTGGTTTGTTATGCGATAAGTTTACCTAATCACAACCTGAGTTTTATTTACGGTATAAGTACTAGGCTAAGACTGAACTGCTTACATTAGCAATAATATAGTAATGTTTCATAAAAATAAAACATAACCTCAAAATCTCTATGATAACTGCTAATATCTATGTTTTCAGAAGTGTCGGTCAGAAGTTATTGTTCTTCCATACAATTATGTGTAATTTCAGACTTAAAAAAGTTTTTTTGTCACTGTTCGTTCTTAGGCGAACATTGTTTAAACGCAGAACAATGTCATTTGCAAAAAATCATAATTTTGTCTATGTGTGGGTTGAGCGTATAAAAATAAAGCGATAAATGATATCGTTGTTTCTTTCTTTCGCGGCATTCATATTGCCATTTTATAAATTAGATATAATTATACTAATAATTATATCGAAAGAAACTGAAAATGTTAATTCTGTGCTATTTTTTTTTTTGTTTGAACCTTATTTCTGACTCGATCCACCGACTGGAATGGAATGCGGCCGGGGAGGGGTCGCCCGTGAACTTCGTACCGTGCTATGCACGCGCCGAGCCGCGAGTTATTAATTCAATTTTCAAAAGGGTAATTTTTGACCTAAAAACTTACAGTAATTATATTTCATTGTTTCATTTTTCAGATATAAATATTCGTTAGCACGTGTTGTTTTTTACACGCTACCAGCTTACATCAGAACAGGCCGTGAGTCTTATGCCGAAGCCCTAGCTTACGCCGGAACCTGAGCTCGCAGCGGAGTCAGAGTCTAGACCAGAGACCAGGGCAGAGAAACCATTAGAGCCACTGGGTTTGGAGACAGCTTCGTTGGAACAAAACCTGAACGATGAATCAGCCGCACCATAATTCGACCCTGAACTTTTAGAAGACCTCGGTGAATCCACCAGCGATTCCCCAGAGTTTGGAGAAAGAATTCACGAGAGTTTAACCAAATTGTGGCTTTCTCTACTCGTCAAAGTCTTGCCAAAAGATAAAAAGGAAATTTTTTTGAAGGATTACTTCATTTCGGACAACTGTAGGCTGCTGCAAGCGCCTAAACTGAACGCAGAGATATCAGCAGCAGTTATAGACTCTGTAAGAAACATAGATAAGATCCTGGTAGTTCACCAACAACAACTAAGGTCGGGGATAACAGCCATTAACAGAGCGCTTAATGTTCTCTTAAGTGGGGATGACAAGAAGAATGCTATCCATCATCTTAGCAATGTCTGCCGTATACTTTCGGATTTGCATACGATAAATACGAATAGCCGCATAAAGCTCATTACACCAAACCTGGATAAGAACTTCCTCCACGTAGTTCAAGACGCCGTAAGAGAAGAAACTTTGTTCGGTAACAAACTTTCAGAAAATATCAAGGCAGCCAGAGCTATTTAACGACAGGGTCTGCAAATTAAAAAGACTAATCTGAAATGACAGAGTGAGAAATTGTTTAATAAGAGAAGAGTGTGGTTTGCAAGATGATGTTGTGACCAGGATTAAGAAAGGAATGCTTCGGTGGTTTGGCCATGTAGAAAGAATGAATGAGGAAAGAGTGACAAAGCAAATTTATATTGCAGAGGTGAACGGCATAGTCGGGAAGGGTCGCCCTAGGCGAAAGTTTATCGACCAAATTGGCGATATATTAAAAATGGGCCAAATCAAGAGTACCTTTAACCGACGAGCGTGTATGCGTAGGTATATGGATGTGGAGGAAGCGAGAGAGGTGTGTCAGGATCGTGCCAAATGGAAGTCCACAATCTCTGCCTACCCCTCTGGGTGACAGGCGTGAGTGTTTATGTTATGTTTATGTTATGTTATAATCTGAAACCTTCCGGCTCTCAATCCACTAGCAACCGCTCTTCTAATTCGGGAAACTGGTCCGGCCCACCCCGGTACTCATCGAACCGAGGCAACCGAGGTGGGAACAAAACGATGACGCAGAGCCGCTGTCCATACCGGAGCTCGACGCAACAGCAGCCAGCATCGAAGCCTGCAGCAGCGAACAAGCCTCGTTCCCTGGCGCCGCAGTAACACGGGTACATGCAGGCAGAATTAAACACTTTTTTAATTGTTGGACAAGAATATCATCCAATTCCGTAATTTTAGATTGGATACAAAATGGTCTATACATTCACTTTTGCAAGGAAGTCTGCCAAACAAACGTTCCTAGCAATACCTTTTCGAAGTTAGAGTACCAGGAAATGTCAACTGCGATTCAAAAACTGGTTGACTTAGGTGCAGTATTTGAATGTCTTCCAAGTAGAGACGAGTTTGTTTCGAAAATATTCCTTGCCCCAAAGACAAACGATAGCAAGCGATTTATATTATATTTTATTTATGCTTCAAAGTTTCATTTCAAAATGAAGATTACCGAACAGCGGCAAATTTAATACCTCAAATCGGATATTTGGTCACAATTGATCTGAAAGAAGCCTACTTACTAATTCCGATTCATGCTGAAAATAGAAAGTATTTAAGATTTAAATTTAAGAGAAACGCTCAAACCACGACCTACGAGTTCGCGTCAATGCCGCTGTGTTGTCTGTATGGGCTGTCCGTGGCTCCTAGGGTATTTACTAAGATTATGAGAGGTCTCATTTGAGAAGTGCGGGTTTTAATTCAGTAGTTTATCTAGATGATATTATCTGCATCGGCAACACTTATGACGATTGCAGATCTAACGTAAATGAAACTTTGAAACTTTTGCAATGTCTAGGTTTCGTCATAAATTTCGATAAAAGTTCGCTCCAACCTAAGCAAATTTGTAAATTATTAGGTTTTCTCTTTAACACTGAAAATGTTACCGTTTCTCTCCGAGATAGTAAACGTAACAATATTGCAAAATTAGTTCAGAAGTTTACTTATCTACATGCACTATTCGAGAATTTGCTCAATTAATTGGTAATCTAACTGTGGCGTGTCTAACTGTGGCGTGCCCGGCTGTTCAATACGGTTGGTTGTTAACCAAGCTGTTGGAACGTCAAAAATATCTCGAAATATTAGAAAATCAGAATTATGAGAGTAAAATCAATTTACCTAGTATTATCCTTGAGGATCTTACTTGGTGGACCAATAAAATTCAAAAAAAATCACATCCAATGCGAAACACCGCCTATAAAATTGAAATTTAAACAGATGCTTCACGAACTGGCTGGGGCGCATTTCATGATGAAGAACGCGCTCGATGTCACGCGGACGATGGTCAGTTAGTGAACGCAATTCCCATATAAATTATCTGGAACTATTGGCAATCTTTCTCGGACTCAAAGCTTAGCATCTAAAGAAACCAATTGCGCGATACTGTTACGGGTAGATAACACTACAGCTATCTGTTATGTAAATCGCATGGGCGGAATACAACTCCCCCTCTTGACCCACCATTGCCAAATTTGCCGAGCGATCTGCTCGGCAAATTTGGCAATGGTGCGAGGAGCGTAAAATTTGGATCTACGCGTCATGCGTGAATACTAAAGAAAACTGGGCTGACGCTGAATCTAGAATTATAAACCTTGACACCAAATGGGAACTCTGCTTTACCAGCTTTCAAACCATTGTGTCACATTTCAGCCAACCAAATATCGACTTATTCGCTTCCCGCACCAACGTCAAATGCAGAAACTTTTTTTCTTGGAGACCGGATCCAGATGCAATGACTGTAGACGCATTTACTATAAGCTGGAGCGGGTGTTATTTTTACGCATTCCCCCCATTTTCCATAATATTAAATTGTTTAAGGAAAATAATGGATGACAGGGCACACGGAATACTTATTTTTTCTTATTGGCCTTCACAGCCCTGGTTCCCCTTATTACAAGGGTTATTAGCATCCGAAATTCTGTTCTTGGTCTGGGTCCTAATAAGAATCTTTTACCATCACATTCCAGGGAACACTATCCTTTACACGCGAGCCTTACCTTGGGTGTCGCGAGGCTCTCCATCAAGCTTTCTCTCGAAGATGCCCACCAGAGGTCCTCAACCTCATGCTAGCATCACTCTCCGATAGTACGTTAAAACAATATAATGTTACCTATACGGCATGGTTGCGGTTTTGTGACAACAGAAATATTAATCCATTCCAACCATCTGCATCTCCTTTTTTATCCTTTTTGACTGACCAGTTTAATAGCGGTTGTACATATGAAGTTTCAATTCTCATAGATCGGCGCTATCATTACTTCTCGGCAACAATATTGGTTCAGACGAACATGTAAGTCGATTGCTAAAAGGAGCTTATAAATTAAGGCCAAACGTTCCCAAATAGCACAGACCTGGGACCCTCAACGTGTTTTAAATCACGTTGCAGAGTGGCATCCCAATACAACTTGGACTGTGGAAAAAATTATCAAGAAATTAGCAATTTTGTTAGCCCTCTGTACAGCCCATAGAGTACAAACCCTATCATTAATTAAATGGGTCTGGCCACCCAATTTTGTTAAGGGTATAAAAAAATTGTATAAAAAAATTACGAATTCAACGGTATTCTTATTTTTTTTCCACCTATAAAAATGACTGAAATATTTATGAGTAAACTGGTGTTTACGGTAAGGGCGACCGTTTAGCTCCGCATCGCGATGTGACGTCACAAATCGATACGTCGAAGCCACCAGTAGTCTTTATAGTTATATTTTTCTTATTTTCTCCATATATATTACTTCATATTTTTCTTGTCATGTTTTTTTTATATAATAACAATAATATAAAAATAAGTTAATATACGCGATAAAATCCGTAAAATTAGTTTTATTTAAAAATGTCATGTTTTTATTTATCAGTAACCTTTACTTTCAGTTTTTTTTTTAATTTCTGTTATATCACGCTCATTGGGAATAAAAGTCCGATATGAGAAAATAAACTTCTGTAGATCAAGTTATACCTTAATGCAAAATTTCATCAAAATCAGTTTATTATAACAGGCAATGAATGTTTGCGACCATTGCATTTTCAAAACAGAATATGTACCAACTACCAACGTAATATTCAAAAGTAAGTCAAAGTAAAACTAGGACCATATGTTTGCAACCACTGACGAACTACGTAACCAACAAAATTTCTTCACGTGTCACTAGGTACTAAATAACAGTACGAATTGATTAATACTCACTGCATTAGTAAGTTTAAGTAGGTTTTTTCATTTTATGTCATTGTAAATCTTGTACAAGTTCGTGGTTCGGTCAATTAATATCTACCTATGTATTACTGCCTAGTTACTAATCAATGGTAAAGCTGTATACTTTTCGTAATCTTTATTTAGTAACTTGCCTTTAGAGCTTTATTCCACGAATTTCTGATGATAAAAAATCATAATTTTCTGAAAAATACTGCGAAACCATAAAAATATCAACTTTTGACAAATTACCTGACTGACTTTTTTCAAAGCCTGCTTCCATTTTCTTTTTTTTTACAGCAGCACACACCGTGACTATACATATAAGCATAATCATATAAAAGCTAAATGTTCAATACATCAAATCAAAAAGTTTATTTGTGATTCACTTTTGATGAACTTTTGACACCCGACTTTTGACGAATATCCAACTTATCTTTATTATTACATGTATTTCTAAGAGAATTGTTTGTTTTGCGCCAAACGCCACATAAACGCCGTTTTGTCGAAGAGTGTTAGCTATTTTTTCAGATATGGGGCCTAAATAGGTCAAACTGTTCACATATCTACGAACACTTTGAGGTTGAACCGCGTACAGCGAGTTGCGAACAACATGCTTTTGTTTCTTTTTAATTAAATTGTTAATGAGATTTTTTGAAAAACCGTAAGAGACCGCTATTTGATAAATTATATTAAGCTCTTTCTAAATAATTTTCTTTACTTAATGGGACGGTGAACAAACGATTAATGTAACAATAAAAAGCGACTAATTTATGTTGCCACGGATGACACGATGACGCGGGGACGACCGTGTCGGTATGAGGTGGCTTTCGATAAATTTGATAAACAACGATTATTTTCTTATTGTTACGAGCTTGGAGTTCGAGACAATTAAAAACTGCCGATTGAATTACCAAAATTGACACTTTAATTACACAACACTAATTACAATCTAAAACCACACTAATAATAAAACACAATCACTTTAGTTCGCAGTTATTTCGCTTCGAAGTATTCTCTTGTACGCCAATTCAATACTGCCCCGGTCGTGGTCTATACCGGCCTTATATAGGGCCTCAGATAGTTTCCAGAACCTTCCACTGTAGCGACATCTAGAATGTTCGAGTACATATCGGTCCCGAAATTTCTGGAAGGATCTCGACTCTCCTAGTTCTGCTACTCGATACTAGAGGGTGCTAGTGTAACTAGTGTTGCCATGTACAAGACATTAATAGTGGCGCGCTACACTATTATTGTTAAGTCGAGGAAATTAAGGGAACAATCTTGTTCCAATTCAAGTATAAATTTAATTTTGTCGTGGACTCTATTTTATTGAGGAAAACATTTAGTTGTCTCCTTGTGCCAGTCCAGCAAATAATTATGTCGTCTACATGTCGATAGTAATATAAGATATTTTGATTAACAATAACAAAATATGTTGTTTTTCGAAATTATCCATGAAAATGTCCGCCATAAGGGGACTTAGAGGGGACCCCATAGCTAACCCTTCTTTTTGTAGATAGAAACGGTTATTAAACCGAAAATAGTTTTGTTTCATAAAGAGAGAGGTTAAGTTAAGAAGATTATTTGTTTCCCCGGAATGTAGACGACGTTTATCAAAGAGATCTGCGAGTATACGCAAACAGTCAGGGTATGGGACATTTGTGAAAAGACTATCAACGTCTAAAGACTGCAAGACTGCTCCGAGACAAGTTGTGATCAGGAAAAACATATGATGACTGTTGTATACATAATTTAATATCCGAAGTAAACTTTTTGGTTGTATCAGACTCCAATAGCTCAAAGTCATCACCTTGGATAACATCGTTAACTTTCCGGCTGTACCCGCTACTCTCCATAAGTACAACAGTATTGCCCTTATCGGCTTTAGTAACAATAAGGTCATTTTCCCTTATTCTCTGCCGTAGTAACTTAAAAACAGGGAACTCAGGATTGAAATGGGAAGACGCGGGTACAGTCCGAATTTCATTGGCTACCAAACTTTTAACGATGTTATCTTTCTTTCCGATCACAATAGCCATCTCCGCGTCAACGGCCACAGGCTCTAACGATTTTTGGGAGACCGAAGGTGTTAAATTATACTTTAGGCCTTTATGTAAAAGGAATAACTCATCTGTTGGAAACTGCACATCGGAAATATTTTTAACTCGGGGATAAAATTGGTGATATTCTGTATGTATGTCATTATTGCGATTACGATATATATGTAGAGAGGATACAAGTCGTTGTAATTTACGGGATTAAATTTGATATTTCTCGTAAACAGCCATTGAAGCAAGTTCTCTGGCTTTCCCATCCAAAATATCAAATTCAATATTATGTAATTTTTATGAAAGTTCACAGTATAATACTTTAAGGTGGATTTTTAAATTATCTCTATTGGAAAACCAACGACGACACTCCTCATTAAGCCAAATGTTCTGAGCTTTAGAAATAGCAATACTGGCCGCTCGACTATTTGTGCCGGAACGTATTTGAATATAATTGGGAATAACATGAAGTTGTTTGCACTGCTGATTGAACCAAACATTTTGGGCAACAATTCGATGGAGTTTTGTTAATTTTACATAGAGTCTTGCCGACTAGGCATTTACCACGGGGAGTGCTCCGAGGAATTGTTCGGATTAATCCCAGCCGCCAAATTTCACGAACGCACATCACGGCAGAACTCCCGATACCATCCACACCATTTGGATGATTAGCGGTCCACGATTGTGTGATTTAGAAGATGTTTTTTCCTTGCACAACTTCCTTGTGGAATCGATTACCACCAGCGACTTTTCCGGACCGATACGACTTAGGGACCTTCAAAAAAAGAGCCTACTCCTTTTTAAAAGACCGGCAACGCATCTGCGATTCCCCTGGTTCCTCTGGTGTTGCAGTTGTTCATGGGCGGCGCTAGTCACATACCATCAGCTGAGGCGCATGCTCGTTTGCCCCCTCTCCTATAAAAAAATTTAAAAAGTTTCTCCTATATCATAGAGCCAGCATAAGCTAAATTGCACAGGAAAAACGCCCAGACTAATAACAATTATTTTAAAGGCCATTCAAATACTCCCGCGTTCTCAGTATTCTTAAGCCGCGTATCCTCCAAAAATGTTGACAACATTTATGTTTCCAACTGTTTACAACTCA
Organism: Parnassius mnemosyne; assembly: GCA_963668995.1. Taxonomy (NCBI): domain Eukaryota; kingdom Metazoa; phylum Arthropoda; class Insecta; order Lepidoptera; family Papilionidae; genus Parnassius; species Parnassius mnemosyne. The sequence continues at coordinate 23,941,657 of CAVLGL010000068.1, forward strand.
ACAAAAGTTGTTTCCGATATTTTCGCACCGAATTGAAACATGTCGCCAACATTTTGAAACATTTTTGTTGACAACTTGCTGTCTCCACCCAAAGTTTTGTTGGCAACAATATGTCTTGAAGTGACGATATTCTGCAGGCAGCTGCAGTACTTATAATTTTATGCAAAAAAAAACGTCAGTAGTTTTGGAGTTATCCTTAGTAATGCGTATTAATATTGAAGGCGGTTATAGGCAACATTTTTAATTTCATTAGTTGTCTCTCTTCCTCTCTTTTTGAAAAACGTTACCTCCACACTAGGATTTTCTCCTGTATCGCAGGGACAGTTTATATACATAGAACAGACCTAGGGCCATACAAATACTTGTTCGGTCCGGGATTCGAACCCGCAGCCCTTAGCGCTGCAACTCATTGCTAAACCACTGCGCCACGGAGCCGTCACTTGTCTATCTGTCTGTCTTTTTTGCTATTTACAAACATGCGATACGCGACTTCATTATTAATGAAAGAGTGGCAAGGAGAAGTTTTAAAAAATTATCCAGTGTATGCTGATCTTGCATTAGTAGGCAGTCACCAGTACTGCGAGGTCTACTTACACTGAACATTGTTTTAAGGTCATTGGCATTATACGCAAAAAATTGAAAAATCAAATAATAAATCTGTAACTATGGCGTCAGTAACTGAGTACCTAATTATCTACTATCTACTTATAAATAATAATATAATTTTGATTACACACATCCCATAATATATTTTGAGAACGATATAAATTAATTAAGGGGCTACTCCATGCGAACGACCTTGAGCATTTGCCGGCGACACGCCGCTCGCTCGCTTCAATATATTGCTTATTTAAGACGTCACCTATTATGTAGTGTTATTTTTTCAACATCAATAAACTAATTTGTGGAAATACACACAGCGTACAACGATAAATGTATTTTAATTTTTTTATTCGGTATATTAGTTGCATAATTGCATTATATTAGAATTATGTATTTTCTCATATATTATCTAATTATGAAATTTTATAATTAATTATATATTAAAAATGAAGCATTGAAAATTGTCAGTTTAAAAGATACCTATTCACTATAGGTAAATAAATAGATAGCTCACCTTTTGTACAAATATTATTGCAATAAAGAATAAATAAATAAATATGATGTTTCGTAGATGCGTTTTTGATTATTGTTAATTTTTACGTGTAACGTATTGAAAAGGAACATATCCTACCTACAAATTTTTGAACTGAGCACCTTGTAACTTAGCCTGCTTATTACTTTGCTGGCAGACACTATCCTCGCCCCAATGATTGATGAGGATGAAAATCAATTTTATTTCTACATACGTAATTATATTTATTTATACATAAGGGTAACTTTAATAAAGGTAATACAAAAATCAACAAGAAGTATAAGGGTTCAATCTTTCAATTTCAATTGTAAAAAAACGTTACCCCCACACTAGGATTTTCTCCTGTGTCGTGGAGGCAGTTTACAAACATAAATTGCACAAGGACAAACATCCAGACCCGGAACAATTATTTGTAGGCCATACAAATACTGGTTCCGTGCGAGATTCGAACCCGCGGCCCCCAGCGCAACAATTGATTACTAAGCCACTACGCCACGGAGCCGTCGCCAGGTTATAGCTAAAGTGACCATACGTCCCGTTTTGAACGGGACAGTCCCTTTTCTCGGTCACCTGTCCCATTGTCCCCAAACAAAGCTCCGGAACACAAAATTGTCCCGTAACTAGTTGGATGGAAGTATTCAAAGTCAACAATCTTCAACATAATTTTTTTTAATCGAATATATTTAATGTCTACCTGGTACGAATGCTCCGGTAGAAAGAGTATTTTTTTATTTTGAATAAATTGTGGACGTCTGAAAGAAACACTTACGGTTCCAGAGTTCTAAAGGCGATGTTGTTAACAAAGATAACAATAAAAAAACTTGAGCAGAATTTTATTTTTATTTAAAATCTTATTTTAAAACTTTATTAAAGCAAATTTAATCCACTTACAAATGTAATTAATAATTAAAAAGAAAATATGTTGCATTTAATAATTACCGTCTATACCGAATATAATTTTACAGTGAACACTAATTGTATAAAGTTATAGTTTTTAGAGTATAAATAAACCCATGTCCTGTTTTGAGTTAAAAAATAAATGGTCAGTTTAGTCTTTTTAGTTAAATTTAGTTTTAAAAATTTTTAGGTAATAGTAAAAAGTAGGTATATTAGTACCTACTTAGATACTTTTCACCGAATTATAAGTATAGAACACCTTATGTACTCAATTATTTTTTGAAAAAGAAGAAAAAACAAGCAATAAATAATATACTATATTTAAGCAAAAAAACTATAACTTAGTAATACTAATTATAACTTAGAACATAAATGAAAAACTCATAACTGACTTTTTGGCCCGACCCAGGATTCGAACCCGGGACCTCATGATCAGAAGTCGCACTACTACAACCACTAGACCAACGAGGCAGTACTATATTTAATAAGATATTGTGGTTGGGTGATAATATTCAATTAGCCTTTTATAGTGTAAATTATAATATTTGTCGAAATTTTAATTATGGATTCGAACCTTACATGCTAATGGTGCTTCATTTTTTTATTTGCATTTACTTCAAAGAAAATACACGCAAAAAGCTTCATCGCGCAGTAAAAAACACAAGAAACATATGTATAAGTCATACGAAAAATTATACCCAAAACAAACAAATAATACTACCTATAAATAACCTAATAAGTAATATTATTCACGACTGATATGACGTGAGTGTATGTGCTGATCGACGCTCTAACGACACGGGCTTCTCGTCGAAGAGCTCAAGGCTCACTGACTTCAGCAAGCCCGTGAGCAGTGAATATGCCCAGATTTTAAAATAAATTCTTAATAAAATCAAATTTAGGTCTTTTGAAAAAAAAATTACTATAGAAATGTTCATTAATAAATTGCCTATCCATTGGTGTAAATCGCAAAATAAAATAATACTTACTTTACGAGGAGATGCATGTTATCAATAATAATTTCACATTTATGTGGTTTCGTTGTAAGGAGATTATATTAATATTTATTCCTTTAAAAAAAAATTAGATATAGCTTATATGGAATCAAGATTATGTAGAAATATAATGTGTTTTTTATTTGTTGATATATCTTTTAAATAAAAAGTAGATAGCTCTTAAAAACAGCACAAATAACGACTAGCGCGACATTTTGCTCAACCTGCGCCTTAATGTGTAGATTAACTCGTTCGTCCACGTGACGTGACGTGACTCAAATTCCAGCCACCCTGAACCGAATGTCGTCCTTTTGTGTACCTAATGTCAGCATAGCATAGGGTTATGCCTTTTGAGTTTTTGGTAGGTACCTATTGTCGGTAAGTTTTAGAGGCACGGTAATACATTCGTAACATTTTTTAATTTTGAATCTGCATGTCACAAACATGGAATATGTATCAAGGCGACATAGGACGACAACATTATTTTATTTTAATGTTTTACTACAATTTACTGTGTTTTAGTTTAAAGCAGTTTAATAAATTAAAGCAAATTATGATAAAATATTATGTCGTACATCGATTTCTAATAATTTAATCATCCAAGTTTTTAAATCATCATCGTCATTACAAGTCCACTACTGAACATCCTCCTCCATAGACTGCCGCAAAGCCTGGTCCTAAACACTTTCCTTGTCACGAGTTTTTCATTTATGTTCTAAGTTATAATTAGTATTACTAAGTTATAGTTTTTATTTGTATATGCTATATTTATTGCTTGGTTTTTATTCTTTAAAAAATAATTGAATACCTAAGGTGTTCTTAATATATACCGAATGTCAGATAGAAAAGCCAGTACATCTTTTGCTAAACTTTAAAATCTAAAACCAATTTTAAAACAGGCTAATTGATCATAGCTCCCTTAACTATAATATAAATTATGATCTCATAAATGGTATTTATTCCAGTTTATGACAGCCCTGATTTATATTACGTGGCTGAAATTAGATACTTCTTATTAGGTACGTCAAACGAAATAACAGCCGGGCGTCTGAAATTATGCACCCCATACATTTCGTATACCTAATTACAGCCCCATTAATTTCCACTAAAAGAAAATAAAAATCTTGTAAATTTAAACAAAAATAACTACATTATTATGTCTTTAGTCATATTCATACAAATCAAAAAGCCTTATATGAGATAATGTAAAGTAAGCATAATTTTAATGGGATAATAACTTGTCAAAAAATTAGGAAAATGAGCGTTTTTCGTTGCGTACGTGTTTTGATTTTTAATTTAAAACTTTTAGGTTTGTAGGTTTTGTAAAACTTTGAGGTAATATTTGAAATATACTTTCCTCTAGTTACGAAGAATTTTTTAGGTGACAATATTTGCAGTTAAGATTACATGAAATCTTATTTACGAAGTAAAAAGGCGAAAAGGCTGGAAATTAGGGGCGTGGCTGGTATTAGGGGCATTCACCCTAATTACAGAAACATTTGTTACCAACACGTGTTGGCAACACAACAGTTGTTAACAAAACTTTGGTGGAGACGCGGCGTTACTCAACGCTAAGCCACTCCGCCATGGAGCCGTCAAATTGTAATTAAGTAAACGAAATACACGTAAGTAATCGTCGCGCACTGAAAATATGAAGTCTTGAACAGACAGAACGTGTTAATAATCATAATAATATAAATTATTTGGTTGAGTGTATATTTTATTTGGTTGTGTGCCGATATACGAATGGATTTGAATGAAATATTTACCAATTATTTCCAATTCATGTTGTTACCATAAAAATTGGCAATATAGAGAATGTCAGGTGTAAAAAATGTAAGGTAATATCGTTGTTTTTACAAAACAAATACTGAGAAAACACGTCAAATATTATGATAAAAAATACGCAAAAAGCAATTCGCTGACAATTTTTAGGTAAGCAATAATTTAAAAAAATAAGGATCCTAAATAATCATAATCCAAATCCGAATAATATTATAAACTATGAAAATAAGTTTGAATTTAAAAACGATTTTGGAATTACGATTATATGAACAAATCGACCTCTGCCGCGCTCATATGCCTAAAAAAACTACCTTGTAAAAGGATATAACATGAATTTATTTCACTTCACATAGTTATTCTACATAAAACACTCGAAGACAATACAGTAAAAACTATTTCTTTTGAGTACTTTAAAGTTTCCATATACCCAATGGATCAATCAAGGATTTTACCCGATGGGTGAGTTTTATTTCATTTTTTTGAAGTGTATGTTTGGTTTTGTATTTTAACTGATATTACTATTATATACTGATACAGTTATATGCTATTTTTTGTGTACGCATGCTACATACATTGTTATGGATTTGTCTTTATCAATAAATTGAAGCTATTTGCCGTCGCCGGGTAATTTACAACTGACCCAAACTATGACATATGATTTTTCTGGTATTTCTCACAGTCATCTCAAACGACTCCCACGGGAAGAAATATAGCAATGGATTTCCTTAAGGCGTGCTACACCACACAGAGTCACTAACCTAATGATGATTCAGGAAAGGAAAAACAAAGGAAATCCATGCCATTTAGTCTGATTTCTCGCAAGCATTGATCGTGTCAATCATGACTTTCTATATTTGAATTCGACAGTGTATGGCATTTGCAGATATTTATTGCGATGGATTTAATCATTAATTTACGAATCATAGTTACTAGTTAGATCTTAAAGGGTACTAGATCGTTATTTTTCATATCCCTTTTGGGTCAATCACTTCATTTTTTTAATTGACGGCTCCGTGGCGCAGTGGCTTAGCAATAATTATTACATTAATTTTCATATATATAATTGCAATTTTTACAGATTTATTTTTTAACTTCGATGGGGCAGCACATGGACCTAACTTTAGAAAAAGATCGAAATTTTGATAACTTTACTATGAAATGTTACTGTGAAATGAATGAAATGAAAATGGCATTTCTCATATTAGAGGTGCCCATAATGTTTGCTCTCATTTTATCAAATAGAGCTACAAAAGAATACATAAAACATAAAACACTCACGCCTGTCACCCAGAGGGGTAGGCAGAGACTACGGACTTCCATTTGGCGCGATCCTGACAGACCTCTCTCGCCTCTTTTACATCCATATATCTACGCATACACGCTTGTCGGTTAAGGGTACTCCTAATCTGGCCCATTTTTAATGTATCGCCGATTTGGTCGATAAACCTTCGTCTAGGGCGTCCCTTCCCGACCCTGCCGTTCACTTCTGCAACATAAATTTGCTTAGTCACTCTTTCCTCGTTCATTCTTTCTACATGACCAAACCACCGAAGCATTCCTTTCTTAATCCTTGTCACAACGTCATCTTGCAAACCACACTTTTCTCTTATCACACTATTTTTCACCCTGTCATTCAGATTCAGCCCTAGCATACTCCTTAAGGAACGCATTTCTACAGAGTGAATGGGGCTCTACACGCTATTATGAGGAGTCAAAATGTGTCAACTAAGGCACGTATGGCAATTCATAATGCTGTGTTAGTCCCTACTTTAATGTATGGTAGTGAAAGTTGGGTCTGGCAGAAGAAGCAAGAGAGTAGAATAAATGCTGTAGAAAAGAATCAATGCAACAAATTCACAACATTTGTGTTGATATTGGTAGGTATATTATTTCAGATTCAGGTAATTTAATATTCAATTGACATAAATGTACATCACAATCTTGTGACAATATTTAATTTGGCAGCAGATTTTCTGACGTTATTTTTGTTCAACGCCGAGAAAGTGGTAAATCTGCACTTAAAATGTCTTTCATAGTTTCATGGCTGCCGAAGTAGGATTAAACACAGATAGCGAGCATACTACAAAATTAATGAGAATCGTCTGGGCTACAATGGCTCTTTTGCCTGAATTGGTCATGGTGAAAATGTTAATTGCAAGTTTTGGTCGTTATTGTCTTTTACTTTTGGATATATATTAATGCTTATTTTGTTGAACTTTAGAATGACATCACAGATTTTTACAACTGGGAAGGATTGACAAAATCTTCTACTGATATTCAAAAAGGCAAATGCTCTTGGTTAGCAGTGAAAGCATTGGAGCTAAGTAACGAAGATCAACGACGCATTTTCGAGGAATGCTATGGAAAATGGGATCCGACCCATGTATATAAAATTCGAGAATTGTATGAGGAATTAAATTTACCACAGATATTTGTTCAAGAAAAAGAAACGCGATATAAAACATTTTTCAGAAAAATTAACGAATTGCCTCCAGGTTGCGTGCCTAACGTGAACTTCTATTAAAAGGTTTTTAAACTTATCGAAAAGTTTGAAATATAAAAAAATCAATAACGCCACCTCGCCTGATCAACGTTCCGTGTAGTGTTCGCGTAAATATAAGAAATCATCATACATATACAAGATTTTAATTTAATGACGATAACGTTCATAAAAAATTGATTTCTGTTTTGAAAAATAAATGAAAACTAATTATGCATATTTTTTTTATTTAAGAGTTATGATACTAAACTCTTCCTTATATTACAGAGATTATTATTTTTTTTTTATTGATTATCACAGTTTTATTTTTAAATAAATTAATAATTTATCAAAATATATTCAAGAGTATATTTATTAAAAACCTGGATTAAGAAAGAAAATGATCAAACGTTGTAAGAGTTAAATGTTTTGTCATTGTATAGAGGTAGGTATATACCTACGTTTGTAATGATAAGGTCAGGTTGGACGAAGATAATGATTTTGATACGTGAGAAAAAAATATACACGTATATGAAATTACTCAATGCTTAGTCGAATGGATTTTAAAATACTTTAATGTAAATCCCGATAAAAAATATACTTAATTTAATCGCAGGAAAAAAGTCTTGCCCTTTAGGTTTTCATTTTATGCCATAAAGTTTTTTACGTGCTAGAGCCATGCTGCAGCTATATTAGTAGTATAGTTTTAGCACGAATGGGTCGGCTCGACCGAGTTAGGACCATGCTCTCACAGAATACCAGCGTAAAATAGCAGCTTTACACTGCTGTGTTTCGTATGGTGGGTGTAGAGAACCGGAGACCTTTTTTACTGGAAAAGAGGAATTCCATCTTAGTCCTCACGGGTGGCAACGCATCTGAATTTTGATTCGCAAACGAGGATAGATGCAGATGTCTATGGGCCGCAGCAACCACTTACCATCAGGTGGACTGTGTGCTCGTTTGTCACCCTATCCTATAAAAAAAAGTAGCCGTAGCTCAAAGAGTGGGTGCGGTACGCGTGTGGTGTTGGTAGAAGTCTAGTTTAGTGATCGTTGAGATATAAGGAGATGACTGAATATAAAAATGAGTACTCCTAAAGATAAAATGAAGTGTAGCATACATTTGTTGTGTAACGAACTATTGAAAATGTTATGGCTCGTGGACATTTCATTCTGTGATAATAAGTAAAGTTTTTAATCGATCTGTGTGAAGTAGAATTAAGTATTGAAGAATTTGCCGGTTTTACAGGGAATTATAACTGTAAAAATGTAACCAAGTACCCTTTTGATATATTTTAAAATCAATTCGTCTATATTATAAAATTGGTTTCTGAATTGAAAGTTTAGCAGAAGATGCACTTGCTTTTCTATCAGACATTTGTTGCACATTAAGAACACCTTATATTTTCCTTATTTTTTGAGAGAGACAAACACTAACGAAAACTAATATAACTTAGTGCAATAAGCAAAATACGCATGAAAAGCAAAGTGACTCTGGACTGTACTTTCCGACAATCTATGGAGGAAGCCATGTTCAGCAGTGGACTTGTGATAGGCTGTAATGATCATGATGATTTGAATACTTGGATGATTGTTTTATAAGAAACCGATGCGCTACATATTTTTTTATCACAATTTGCTTTAATTACATGATTAGCCTTAAAAGAAAAATCAAACTCCTTAAAACCAAAACACAGTAAATTAAGTACGTATTAAAACATTTAAACAAAATAATTATTATTGTTATCTGACTTCTTTTATAACTCAAGCCCATGACTCGTTCTAATTAGTTCTTAAGAATTTATTACTGTACAAATAACTCATAGGATATAACTATGCTAGGCCGGGATAAGATACACAACACGCTATTCACCCTATGGCTGAACTCTTCCTCTTCTTTTAAAGTTCTAAAAAAATATTACTTAGAAATAAATTCTTAAGATAGAAATGGATCTAAATAGAAACTTTTTCATTCAAAATAGATTATATATAATACTTATGAGAGTCACTTTTATGGTTAATTTACCACTGGTTTGGAAAATTCTTTATATTTCTTTATATTCAACATAAAATTCTTTATCCGAATAACCAGCAAAATACCCAGCGGGAATTCTGTTTTGAAAAAAAAAGTTCATTTTACGATTAAAACCATTAAAGTTACACAATAATTAAAAATACAAAAGAATAGCATGGGAGCAATCACCTCATTCCCAGGAATTATTATAATCTCACAGTAACCATTGTTATATAAAAAACTCTCACGTCACGTCTCACACAATAATTATAGGGGCCCTCGCGTGGGCGCGTCGTAGACATGTTGGCCATGAAATGGTGGAAAGAGTCAATTTATTTTGAAACCTCAGAAAAATAGTGAAGTTTTAGAATTAACTACACCTACCTACCATTTAAAAAGATAATATTGTGTAATATATTCCTAAAAACGTAATTATTAAATTACATTTTATTTTTATCTTGCTGTAAAACCTCATTAGATTGTAGAATGATGTGTTTTTATATTAGTTTTAAGAAAAATTTTCGAAGGTATGAAAGAAGACAGGAAAAAACTCAATTTTAACCAAAGCTATAGAGCGGACATAGAAAACGTTTTCATACAAAAACTTTGAGCTCGCGCATGTATGACAACCTCTAGCTAAACATAGCAAAAGAAAACATTTCAGCTATTCGCCAGTAAGTGATGCTGCTAAATGTAGGGTAAAAAACCCGTTTTAGGAATGTTACGTTTCGACATCAAAGTATCGATAATGTTGTTGAAGGTTACTAAGTTTTTAATGCTTTACGATATAATAATAGGGAATATGCATGCTTTTTTGTTGTATAAATCTATTTACTATGACTTCCATCAGACCAAAAATTGATTTAAACGTTTTAATTTTTGAATAACGTTATGAATGAAATGAAATGCATAAAGTATATAGTATTTAATTTCCAATAACTAGGAATCAATTCAAACAGCAGTCACATTGGTAGCTTCTACGTGATAGAGCCATGCTGCAGCTATATTATGGTTGTAGCACGAATGGGTTGGCTCGAACGGGGAAGGACCACGCTCTCACAGAAAACCAGCGTAAAATAGCAGCTTGACGCTGCTGTGTTTCGTATAGTGAGTGTAGAGAACCGGAGACCCTTTTTACTGGCAAAGAGGCATTCCATCTTAGTCCTCACGGGTGACAACGTATCTGCATCTTGAGTCTTTATTGAGGATAGATGTAGATGTCTATGGGTCACAGTAACCACTTACCATCAGGTGGACTGTGTGCTCGTTTGTCACCCGATCCTATAAAAAAAATCTTGGATGACGTCACTAGGTCTATTAGACTCTATAATAATAGCATATGATTGGTCGGTCGGCGTAGAAGGCACATCGCGAAACGTCAAATCCAATAAGAGAGCGCCTCCATGTTTTTCAAATTCGTTTTTTTTTACAAAAATACGCTTTAAATCTAACATATTTTAGGAAAGCATTGTACTTAAAGGTCGTTACAAAATTAATTATTATAAAAATTCACAAGTTTGCACGTTTACCTTTAAAAAGAACACCTTTGTCGTATCTCCTCAATTTCAGAGCACTTGCTTTGTTGCCGTAGCCAATAGTGGAATCTTCGGCGTCAACATATCAAATGACCTGCAGTAGCATGGTCACTTGGAAGGGAAAGCTAAATTGGCGTCTAAAAATCTTGGCGTACTCAGTAGAGCGGGCCACTACTGTGAACAAAAAAGCGACTGTTGTCTCGCCTCACATGGAATACTTTTTTCATCTCTGGGCCGGAGCTCCCCAGTGCGAACTCTTTCCACTTGGCTACTGAGCAGAGCGGCTCGAATCGTCGACGACCGAGTCCCTCTTGATTGGCTCGATTTTCTATCGTATTTAACACGGGCAGTGCTCTGAGGAATTGTTCGGATTAATTCTAGCCACCAAATTTCACCAACACACATCGCGACAAAACTTACGTTACCATCCACATCATTTGAATGCTTGCGGTCCACTACCGTGCGATTTATTAGGAGTTTTCTTATGAATCGTTTACCAACTGCAATTTTTGTGGATACGACTATAGGGACCTTCAAGAAACGAGCTTACTCCTTTTTAAAAGGCCAGCAACGCATCTGCAATTCTCCTGGTGTTGAAGCATTATATAAAAATTTAAAAAAGGCTATCCTGTTGACTAGTTGTACTGGATGACTTAGTTGTTTCATGTTACAACCAACGGCCGTGTACCCCAACACAGGCCCAGCCGGTTTCTTTATTGGTACCGGTACAGTATCGTTTACCATTGCACCTCTTTAAATATTGTAGATGATTAAATCGGCATCCGGTATAATACTTTTTATCGATAACAATAATCTATAAACGTTGTCAATCCTAACTCTTTGGTAAATACGTGGTAGAGCCATGCTGCAACTATATTAATAGTATAGTTGTAGCACGAATGGGTCGGCTCGACCGGGGAAGGACCACGCTCTCACAGAATACCAGCGTAAAATAGCAGCTTAATGCTGCTGTGTTTCGTATGGTGAGTGTAGAGAATCGGAGACCCATTTTACTGGAAAAGAGGCATTCTATCTTAGTCCTCAAGGCTGACAACGCATCTGCATTTTAATTCACAAACGAGGATAGATGCAGATGTCTATGGCCACAGCAACCACTTACCATCAGGTGGACTGTGTGCTCGTTTGTCACCCTAATTCTATAAAAAAAATCATGACGTTACTTGATAACAGAGGGCGCTTATTACATAAATGATAAATGTTCTAGAACAATCTACCAGAAAAAATAAAATTTAAAAATCATTGGGTAAATATACATTATTCTTGCGATAATAAACTGAAATCATATTCAGTATTTGCTCCATATCGGGACTTACAATACCTTAATGTACGATCGGGTATATTTTCTATAAAAAATATTTTTTAAACTTAGGAAACGAATGCGTCTTGAGCTTTTGACGATGTCACTAAGACTAAACGACACAAATCCGAAATATATCCTATAGGACATAAGTAAGAAGTGACACTTTTGTTGCTGATGTCCGGTCTATTACTACTAGGTACTTAAATTTCTTTGATTTTAACCAAATATTAATTATTAGGTTTTTACTTTAGATGATCAAAAAACATGAATAACCATTTACAATTATTTATTTTATACATAATAACATAACATAATAATAATAGCCCTTTATTCAGGAATAGATACAAAAATATTAGTATTACAAGATATAGTTACATCAGTTATATATGATCTTAATTTTTCTATTTAACTTCTGTTTCCAATTGTCTGGATAATTTCTTTAGCAAAGGCCTCCTTCAATTGTCTCCACAAAAATCTCTATTACTAGCTGTTCTGGACCGTTATGCTTCTCTCCGTGGCATTTTGACAAATTTCTAGTTTTCTAATAATATGGGTTCTTGTGAAGGCCCAGGATAGGCAGAGACAACGAATTGCCGTATTGTTTCCAAGCTTTTCCAATACGTCTATCGATTTCCTTAATATATATTTATATATATATATATATATATACATGTAATCATTTACATATACAACAACATTATTGTTGACACATATTGGTTTTTGTTTCCCATTTGTCATGACCTTAGTTTTCTAGGTGTTCATTTCCAATAATACCTTGCGACTCTCTCTATCCAATACATAGAGCATTGCTTGAAAATCGTCACCTGATGGTGAGAAGATTATCAAATAAAAAAGTGCGACAGATTCTTACTGTACTTTCTTTCAAGGCTAATTGGCGAAATACGTGCTCCAGTTCCAATGTAAAAAGTTTAGCCCTGTCAACTATACTTTTCGCCCTGACGCACTCCTCGTTCCATATTTATTTATTTTCTTTATTTTGCTAATTTCATTTTGGCTTTACTATTTTTTTTAGATATTTCTCAGTATTCTGATATATTTATGTTGTATAAGTGCCTGCCAAATCATCTCGTATTTGAGGTTATATTGTATTATTTACTTTTTCAAACAGTTGCTTAACATCATTAATATAATCTAATGTTGAATATCCACTTCTAAATCCTGCTTGCTCCCTTGGTTAATTTTTATTAAATATTTTTGTAATTCGAACAAGGATCACTTTAGTAAATATTGTGTTTCTTATGTACTAATATTATAATTGATATCGTACACTAATCTGGTATTAACTCGCTCTCCAAATCCTGGTTACATATGTAAACGGTACGGGTATAAGGAGGTATTTTTCATTAATAAGGAATTCATTTATACCATCAAAACCAGGAGCTTTATTCTTTCCTTGTGTTCTTGTAGCTTTATCTACTTCTATATACATTATTATTTTAATTATATCCATATTTGTCAAATCAGTTGTGTATATAATGTATTGTTTGGTATATAAGTTTTAAAAGAAATCGGTAAATATTGAAATAACTTTTGGCCTCCTAGTTGCAAATTTGTTGTTTGTATCCTTTATGCACTTTTCCAGTGTTTCTAAGTTTTATCTTTGTTGGTATTTTCTCATATATGCTTGGATTTTTTTTTTTACTAGTTTTAGCTATTTTCCTTCTTAAACTTTTTGTATTGTTAGTGGTTGTTATTAGGTCAACTCTAGTTTTCAACAGTTTCCTAGTTTTGTTTGACAGCTATATTATTTTATATTGTTCGTGCTTCTGTTTGCTCCTTGTCTTTATACAAAGATATTCTTGTAATATGTTGTATTTGTTTTGTGTATTTAATATCTTTTATGCTTTCTATGAACCTTTAATTTTTTTATTTCAACTCAACAGACCTTACTAATATTCTTATTGTCGTCGATTATTTTGTGTTTATTTTGAAAGTTCTGTTTATTAAGATAAACAAATTTAAAATTGCTATATCTAAGGATATGGTAAATATATGTTTGTTGTTAAGATTATTATGTGGTTATTGTTATAGATAAGATTTTTTACAGCTCTATAATCTTGATGAGCTTTTGTTTCTGTTAGTTAAAAAATACGAGTAATCAATCATACTTATTCGTTAAATTTTATGACCGAAATTAAATATTGTGATCATCGAGAGATATTCATGTCCACCTATTAAGTTTTCGATTTTTGTTTTGGCTGTTTAGTATTAAGAGGTTGTATTCATATACGAATTGAATTAATTTTTCTCCATTTCTTGAACTTGAACTTCTCTTTCCTGAACTGTAATTGAAAACATTCTTACTTTTTTTAGAATAAGTTAAAAGAGAACATATTTCTGTGGGTAAAAGTATTTTAAGTTTTACCAAAGTGTTTAATAAATGACACGATAAGAAAATATGGTTGAGGTCACCAATAACTATACATAAACTAGACTCACATTTCATCTTGTGGCACTTCACTGTTTTTCCGTATACTTAGTAGAGTCAACAAACACAACCTTTCACTGCGGCATTTCGATTTAAATAGCCAAAATTTCCTGTAGGTGGCGACCTTTGATGACAACATGCGGCATGTGCTAAGGCAGCGCGACACGAAAGCGACCGTGTCCAAGCGAACAGACTGTAGTGGTGTTGTGAGTAGTCTTAAAAGATAAAAGGTTCCGTAATATTCAGGTGGAGGGAATGAGAAATATTATCTATACTGCAGTTCTAAAACGAATTTAAATTTAAAGCGGATAAAGCCGCAGGGCTTAGCTAGTCACTTGATTAAAAGACGTGACCTCGAATAATACTCGTTTTGAATTATTTAATTAACGTACAAAATGTTAATTAAATAATTCAAAACGAGTATTATATACGAAGAGGTAAACGTGCCAGTTTTTTTTTTTATATTTACACCGGATGAATAAAATATTACAAGAGGGGATACAAATACATATATAAAGTAACGTATGAAATGAAATTATTCAGTGCAGTTATTGTACGTAGCTTTTGAAACGTTGATCTTATCCGTAACTTTAAAGATGTTACATTTTTTTGTAAAAATAAGTACACCGTCTAGACGGTTATTGAGTCATTCTAGAAATTACACCAACTGGTATGTTTTATTAAATTACAACTTCAAAATTGTTTCATTTATTTTTCATCCAATATAAAAGTAGATTTATATGATTAGGTAGTATAATATTTTATTTTACATATTAAGTTTTTGACTTGAATAATTGTACAAACAAAACCAGATTTAGTGAACTTTTTGGAACAAATATGTACTCAAAATTTGTTTATTTTTACGAAAATTAGGTATCCAACTCCGATGGCAAATGAAATACTATCGCGAAATGATTATGAAAAGTTTCAAAAGTCAATACCGATTATCATAGAAAAGGGACTTCAGGCAATAAACGTTTTGAAACCAGCAGAATTAAACGATAGAATAAAAAGAGTAAGTCCAGCATCAGATAAATAGTATTGTTTACTTTGAAATTATATCAATAAAATATCATATCAATTATTGATTGATTTCATTAGAAAATATTTAAATGTCTTCAAAGGGATCACTACAAATGCTACAATTTAAAGGATACAAAATTGGTAAATTAATAAATTTGTGCTTAGATTGCAGAATACAGCACACAAGGACGAAATCTTACACAAAGTGAAATGACAATACTATGTCATGAGATACTTCGAAAACCTGAAGAAGTAAAAGACGAATTACACAATACAGAAATTCAACAATATGTTTTAGCTTTGTGTGTTCAAATGGTAAGAAATCTTTCAATTATTCTTATAATACCCCACGACATAGCATCGCAAAATGCACAATTTAGCCACTTTCTGAAGCATTCAAGCACATAACTAATATTTTTAATGATTTTTAGGTAATGGCATATATTATTATCATGGATGACATAGAAGATGGTACAAAAACACGTAATAGGAAGCCATGTTGGCATTTGCTGCCAGACGTGGGCAGTTTGGCCATGAATGATGCCAGTATGTTTCGGAGCTTCATACACGAAATGTTAAAGCAAAGCTTTCAAGGGTCTACATATGATAATATACACAACTTATTCAATGAGGTAAGTAATGAAAAATGTAATTTTGTCATATTTACTACGAGGAGTGCACCGAGGAAATGTTCTGCTTTGAACCTACCGTACCTGTATACATAGCCCTTGGTAGGTTAAACAGAAAATTGAGGAGTATAATTCGCCATTATGTTTGGTGTATGTGGACTTTGAGATGAACTTCGATTCAGATGATTGTGTTTGTACAAATACATTACGATGTCTTAGAGTACAGAACTAGAGAACAAAATATATCCAAATGCTGAGAGGTGTAAGACAGAGTGATGTTTTATCAATGACGAGTACATCACTTACATTTGCTGACGGTATGTTCATTTTGGCAGAATCCCTGGATGACCTAAGTTACCCAAATAGTTTTTCCCAACAGGCAGGCCTTAAGACAAATAAGTACAAAACAAAAATGTCTAACGTTCATGTCACACCTCTAGCGTTGAGAGCTCAGGTGTTAATGAAAAACGTGTAGTTCGATGACTGAGTAATTTATTAATGCCTCCTTTACCTACTACAAGACAGTTTTATTAGGTAATCTACTTAGGTACATACACCACTACACTACATGCCCATCAGCTGAAAAGAAAAAAAAAGATATACAAAATTCTTTTTTTATATTATTCATCATTAAAATGATAAAACATTTTCTTTTTATCTTAAAATATTTAAAATCATAAGACCATAAGCATAAGACATATCTTTTCTTACAATAAAATGAAAGAGCATTATTTTAACTTAAAATATTAAAAAGAAATATGATTTCTTATATATGAAAATGACAAAACATTTTTTTATATAACTCATAATAACAAAATAGTATATTTTTAAAACATTTTTTGTATATAATATAATATAGTATAAAGTATAATATTACTTAAACTCTAATTGTTACATCGATTTATAAGGTCTACTTCTATTCTTATGTACTAACATTTCTTTTCCTTTGTAGTCTATTTTTAAATTTGGGTCACAATTTTGAAGAACTTTAAAGGGTCCTATGTACAGAGGATCGAATTTGTTTACATTTTGTTCATTTCTTAGTAGTATCAAATCACTAACATTGTATGTAACAGGATTGGTTGGAAAATATTTATCAAATAAAGGTTTGATTTTATAATTTTAACGACTTAAGTACAATTAAGTAGGAAAAAATCGCTTACACTATTTTTTTTTTGTTCATAAAAAAAATTGGCAATATATTACAAAATAAAACTGTCCTGATTCGTATGTAATTAATTAGCTTATTTCATAACAATTCCAACGACGTAAGTTTTAT
Organism: Parnassius mnemosyne; assembly: GCA_963668995.1. NCBI lineage: Eukaryota > Metazoa > Arthropoda > Insecta > Lepidoptera > Papilionidae > Parnassius > Parnassius mnemosyne. Next base: position 23,959,197 of record CAVLGL010000068.1, read on the forward strand.
ATATATGTAGCTTTATGAAACTTTAGAGAAATCGTCAATTTAGTCACACGCGCCGCGATCGCGCGAGTTCCCTAAGAAGTGGCGCGACAGATGTGCTTAGTTGCGTAAGGCGTCGTCCTAATACAATTCCAATGCGCGATCATCGCAAGTTCGCGCGAATTTTATTCGTACGAACGCGCGATCAAACATACTGATCTCGAATAGGTGTCCTAATTGGCATTCGCACGATGGGGTTACGAGACTTAAATATTTGAAAATCTATTCGCGCGAACTTAGCTCGTACGAAGGCGCGGTCAAACATATTGCTGTCGAATAGGTGTCCTAATTGACAATCGCGTCGCGTCGTCGGACAGCGAGAAGGCCAGGGACCCGACCTGCCCGCGCCCGCTCGCATGTCACTCTAGTTCGTTTGCGGGAAGCAAAATAATCTCTTGTGAATAAAATCGGCTGATCATATGCGATAAACCTAAACCAGATAATGTATTCTAAAAATATTAATGTAAAAATATTAATAATTGTTAAATTTACTTTAAAAAAATTGTCCGACTGGGTAAGCCAACTTTAACCGAGAGATCAATAGACAGATCCAACATAGCTGGACAGCGTTAAAGAGATTAAAATTAATTTTTCGTCACGTGTTCCTCAAAACTTGAAAACAAGAGTGTGCCACCAATGCGTGTCGCCAGTGGTGATATAACATGGATCTGAGACGTGGTTCTTTATTGCTGGCCATATGAGGAAGCTCAAGGTCGCTCAGCGAGCCATGGAGAGTGCTATTCTTGGAGACTCCCAACTATGTACATTGAGTGACGACCTGGTAAGAGACGCAGGAAGTCGATGAATGCAGGTGGCTCAGGACCGTGTTATGCAGTATTTCTTGTGGGAAATTTATATTCAGCTGTGGACTTGTGATGGCTGTAATGATCATGTTGATAGTGAAAAAAGCTAATATAGCTAATAAGATAATATACGACTGTACCATTTTCACAGTATTTTTTTAAAGCTGGACGTATACTACAAAATCTCGCTGCGTCGACTCGCGCGATGATCGCGTATTCACTTTGTATTAGGAAACCTAGTATTTGTTATCGCGCGAGCACGCGATGGTCGTATCGTTTACTGGCGCGATGATCGCCTAATCGCGTTGTATTATGACGACGCCTAAATGTGCCGTTAGTGACGCTGGGATAACTATCATATTTATGTTTTCTTCATTCTGTGGTCCTTTTAAACTCTATATTTTTCCGACAAAGTCTATTTAATGGTAATTCCTTTTCTGCGAATTGGTGAATAAATTTCCTATAAAAATTAGTAAACGCTACAAATCTTTTTGTTTCATCTGAATTTCGTGGAATTTTTTTTTGATCAGTTTTTATCCCTTCAGATGTAATAACATGGCCTAAAAATTGCATTTCCTTGCGCAAAAATCGCATTTACTAGGGTTTAATTTTAGATTGTTTTTTCGAAGTTTAATTAAAATATCTATTAAGTTTTTATTATGATTTTCTAAATTACGACCGAAACAGATTAAATTGTCCAAATAAATAAATAATTTGTCGTATGTAAGTCCAGATATTTCAATTGTCACTAGGCGTGAGAAAGAACTTGGACTTATTTTCAATACCATCGGAAGCCGCGTCATTTGATATTGTCCTGACGGGGTTGTGAAGGCTGTATAGTTCCTACACTCGAGACTTAAATTTGCCTGGTAGTACGCCTGTGACAAATGTAATTGGGAAAAATACATGGCCCCTGATAATGAATCCAAAATATCGGATATATTCGGCAATGGGAATTTGTCATCTAATATTCGGTCATTAAGCTCTCGAAAATCTACAACTAACCTCCACTTTTTAGATTCGTTATTTGATTTTTAGGCACCAACAAAATAGGGCTGGACCATTCGCTTTACTGCCGGTTCAATTATATTATCTGATAGCATTTTTTGGATTTGTTTTTCTACCTCAGATCGCTGTGAGAATAGTAAGTGATATTGTTTAACGTAAACAGGATCAGTATTAGGCTTTAACTGTATTCGCTTATTTATTTATCGTTCGGTAAATGGAACGTGTTTTGTACGTGGTAGAGCCATGCTGCAGCTATATTAGTAGTATAGTTGTAGCAGGAATGGGTCGGCTCGACCGGGGAAGGACCACGCTCTCACAGAAAACCAGCGTAAAATAGCAGCTTAACGCTGCTGTGTTTCGTATGGTGAGTGTAGAGAACCGGAGACCCTTTTTACTGGCAAATAGGCATTCCATCTTAGTCCTCACGGTTGACAACGCATCTGCATCTTGAGTCTTTATTGAGGATAGATGTAGATATCTATGGGTCACAGTAACCACTTACCATCAGGTGGACTGTGTGCTCGTTTGTCACCCTATCCTATAAAAAAAAACACGTCGGAAAACTTTGCACAGATAGTCTCAATTGACACACGCCCTTTGTTATTCAAATGATTTAAATTTAGATGGGAAAACATTTGACGCACTCTATCTCCATCAATACTACTGTTTTCAAAACTACACAAATCGTACCCCTCCAAACTATGTACCTCTGGTCGAAAATAGTTAAGATAAATTTCAGTGTCGCGTGTGTTCATTATTTGAACACAAATTTTCCCCTTATTTGGTTTACATATACTACTCGCCGTGAATACCCCCTGACGTACCTCGTTTGATAAAACTACACACTCGTCGTCAAGAGGACAATGTACCATATATAATTTTTCGCATCTCGGTGGAATTGTTAAGCCTTTGCACCTAAAAACCACTAATCATTGGTTATTCGGTTATCATAATTCAATAATTTTATTGACAAAGTATTATTTTCATAATTCAAATTTCTTTTATATCTGTTCAAAAAGTCTCAACCTATAATACCTTGTTTTATACACGGTAAATAATTAATAACATGAAACTTGTGTTCTAACAGCTGACCTTTTATGTTAAGCGGAGTCGTGGTAGCTCAGATGGTTAGCGCTCGCTGTAAGCTTCACAGTACTCGAGCAACCCTGGTTCGATCCCCGCCGGCACCAATGAAATTGTTAATTGCAATTTTAAGTGCTGATTTACCACGTGCTCGGCGGTGAAGGAAAACATCGTGAGGAAACCTGCATTTCTGAGAAATAAGAAAAAAAATATTTCGCAGACATGTGAAGTTCGCCAACACGCATTGGGGCAACGCGGCGGACATTTCCTTGCCCTAAAACCCTCTCAGAAATGAGAGAAGGCCTGTGCCCAGCAGTGGGACGTAAATAGGCTGCAACTTTACTAACTTTAATTATGTTAAGCGTAATGAAAACATATCCAATCGAGTGTAATTTTCCGCCTATACCGTTTATGCGAATGCATTCTTTATACATTGAAATATTCCACCTGAGAACCGTTTCATATCTCAGCGCCGACATTGACGCGCCTGAGTCATCTAAAAAGTTACCTTGATATTTTCACATAACAATTCCACTGAACTGCCATAATTACAAGCTAATATGTAATTATCGTCGAAAAAATTCTAATAATTCAGGGTTATTCGGCTCCGATTTTGGGTCCGAGTTAGAAGTAGATGCATGTCCTGAATATGAAATATCACAATTTTTGTCGTCATTCATTAAACGCACTGGAAAACAAGTCTCCTGTTAAAAAAAAACTATGCGTTTGTCTTATTGTTTAATTTTTCTTAAAATAGTTGAACTGCCGTCTTATTATTATCATATGGCCGAATAGACCTACGAAGTACCATGTGCTCTTGCGATACGGTATAAGGTTTATTTTTGCTAGAAACAGTTTGAAACCGTTCATGCATAAAAAAGGTCGCTAATAAATAGTCTTTTGTCAATCCGCCGCCGTATAGCGCCGGCGTTTGTTTCCTTTTGAAAACACTTGTTTTGCTATTCTTACTAATTAGACGTTTTCAAATCGACTTTACTTTTACATTTGTATAACATTAAATAATATTTAACATTTGTAAATATTAATGAATCATAAACCTTTTTTTTTTCAAATTAAGGTTTTTGGTTGTTTGATATTTACAAATATAATTATTAAGTGAAAATTTAATTTAATAAATACCAAGGTTTTCCAGGGTGATTTAGCTGTACCTACTTATGATATGATATAAAGGATTTTTATATAACAATAATGGTACAAAAGGTTTGTAATCTCTGCATGAAAAAAGTCACTTACTCTCAATTTCAAAGAAAACACGTAGACCCACTAAAAACAAGTATCCTTCCGTTTGTAACTGATGTTTGATGACAACTAAACTTAATTAGGTCTAAACAAGTGAAAAAAGCATGAAAAAGATAATTACTTTTACACATGGCTGATGGCACAATAGGCGTGTCATGAAATATTTGTTCGCCGCCACAGCCAAAAGTTTTCGAAAATCGGTGCCGCAACGAGTCTGTTAATGGCAATTTTTTCATTTATTGGACGCAAAATTTTATACGCCGCGTCATTGCCATCAGCTTGCAATATCGTCAAACTAACAAACAGTTCTTCAATTCGTTTGCCGAAATCTTCTATCGAAGTACCATTTTGCCTGATTGTTACTAACTCATTATTAATTTATGGAAGTACTCGATTTCTTGGTTAGTAGATGAAGTCGCATATCACTAATTAATGACGCACAAGTATTATATGATGATGAAAGTCTTAACTTGGCACTATCATTTAAACGTGTTTTTAAGACAAATTGTATAATAATTTTCTTATCATTGTCTTTTAACGTAGCTAGGTATTGCATCTATAAGGCTTTTGGTGACATTTTTGTCACCATTCATTACCGCGAGAAGTGATACGGCAGTTTTGAAATCAAAAGCCGACATGGTGGTTTTGTGAACGACAGTCCACACAGAAGTATAACTTTTCGAGCATCGTTGGTATGTTCAAAATGATTGCAAGTCGTTTAATACTTTACTATTTAATTCTTGTTTCTCAATCTTTTCAAAAATTATTAACATACATTAGTTAAAGCGATCACGTAATTTACAGGCTTCACATAACTTTTGTTGCAAAACAATCTGTGTCCTTTTTGGATAACTTAATTTAACTTTTAACTTTTATATTTTTAACTTTGTCATTAATGTTTTTAATTTTCCTGGCTATCAATATTTTTTCGACATAAGCATATTGTAAAATTCAACACTTCGTTATTTACGCACCAGTTCATTACACATATAAGAAGACTTAGAAATTAGAAAATTTACGCGCCACTTATATCGCACACTTGCATCGGTTTCCGGCAGTGATGAAAGCACTCGTAACACACCCGGGCCTCTCGGGTAGGACGCCTAAAAGAACGTCTTATTGACTGCACCTGTCTGTACAGCATGTACAGTCCCAGAAGACCGGCGATTCCCAATATAGTACAGTACTATGCTTATATTGGAAAAGTGATATTCTTGGGCATTCTTACCCACTGCGTTTTGGTTGACAATCACTTCATCCTTCTCTACGGATGACCTAAACATTTTTCTTATAAAACCTCACTTTTATTAATTTTTTTAAATATTATTCATTTTTTTTATTCGTTACTATACGTCTTAAAAACTTAACGCGCAACTGAGCTCTGGCCGACCGCCTCGAATGGCAGGGTCGCCATCTAGTGTTGGGAGCTCAGGTGTTAATGAAAAACACTCCTTTACCTACTACAAGACAGTTTTATTAGGTAATCTACTTAGGCACTTACACCACTACACTACACACCTTTACCAGTAGTTGTTGGAATCATTAAGCTCATAGTTGTTAACGGGTTATTTGTACCTGGAATAAACCCAATCGCGTGAATCCAACTTCAACCAACAGTTCAACCCATTGATCCCACCCCGCTGTTCAGCGTTCGAAAGTTGCAATAAATCTATTCTCTGAATCTCAATTCTTAAAAAGTGTACTGTTGCTAGTGTGTGTTACCTTTGATGACTTACGAAACTGAAACGTGGTCCTTTACTGCTGACCGTATGATGAAGCTCAAAGTCACACGGTGAGCTATGATGAGGACTATGCTCGGAGTTTATCTACTTTATAAAATCCATAACGAGGATATCCGTAGAAGAATTTAGCAGTTTATTAGGCTAAATTGGCAATTACTCTCAATTACTAAGTATAGGGGGTCATAACTATTAGCTACTTCGGCATACTAAGCCAAATAACCGATCGAAAGAAAGTGAGCGCAGTGTTAAGCGAGTAGCTGATAAGACATGCAGAAGTTAATGGATGCAGGTCGATCAAGATCGTGTGTAGAATTCCTGGGGGGAAAGAACTCCTATCACTAGCTGTATGTACTGTGTGTAAATTTTGATTTTAGATTCTAAGGTAAGCCGAAGCCAGAGCCACTCACTCGTCAAAATATACTCGTGTCTCATGTGACACTTCCGTTATTAGACCCGTGTTGCGGATTGAGGCATCACCATCATCATAATTACAGCCAGAGGCCAAGGATTGACTCATGTGTTGCCAACCGCAGTTTTTTATTTTCTAGTTGTTAATAGGAAGACGCTGCTGCCCACCTTCTGGTTTGTGTCTCACTGTCGCCTGTTAAAACACCCACGGCACGATATAAAGTAGTGAATTTTCTTACCCCACCACTACACAGTTAACCATATACTATCTACAGATATTTATACTTGAAAACCGACTACTGTGTTTTGTCGTAGTAGCACTTGGCTACATGCGGCTTCTTAACAGAGATAAAATTAAGGCCTTCAAGAAAACCTTATATTTTTACAGGCATTTTTAACATGCAACGTTGGACAATACTTTGATGCCGTGACTGCAAGAAATAGAAATTATGATGATTTTACTATAGAACGTTACAAAATGATCGCCCATCATAAATTTGGGTATTTTTCTATCAAATTCCCTGTTTTATCAGCGCTAATTTTAAGTAATAAGTTCAACAAGGATTCGCAACGAAATATTGACAATATATTGACAGATATCGGAATTTGGAGCCAAATTAATGTAAGAAATATATTTTTATTTATTTTCTATATTTCAACCATATTGACAAAGAATATATACACTACGCGAAATATTGAGGAATTCCAAAAATTACCAGAAGCTATGCAATACGCAGGATATAATATTTATTGTTTTGCTTGGTATAAAAAAATACTCACTTATATTCGATATAGCGTTTATGCGTAAGATAAAAACTTATTTACTACAATAGTTGAATGGTGGATTCGAACCTACGACCTTAGTGACCGAGTTTCTTAGTCTTAATAGGTATTAGGTACCTATCAAAGTTTAGTTTGAGACTGGTAGCAAATACGCTATCTTATTATTTATATTTTAACCCAGCCAAATTATTGTCTACCTTAACACCTGCTTTTATTGAGCAGAAAAATAATTTTACAAATGATTTGGAATTAGTTCCAAGTAATTTAAATGAGATAATAAGACAATAGAGGTAATCTCTAGCAAAGATAATTTAAATACCTAAGAATACAATTTAATAATACTTAACTGTGTAATTTCACAAAATAGCAATAATACGAGTAAAAACTGTATTAACCTGGTGCATTAAAATATACAAGGTATGTTAGGCAAAGAACTAGAAATTGAATTATTTTTAAATAGTAACCTTATTCATATATTATGTATTACTGAACATTGGTTGAAAGATTACAACTCCATATTTAATTTCAGTAATCACCAGGTGATAATTTCGTTCAATAGAGATACTAAATTACGTGGTGGCTCCTTAATATTATCTAATAAATCCTTATCATGTAAAGATCGTAAAGACATTGTGAGCCTCTCTGTTGAGCATACTGTATAAATGGCATGTGTTGAGCTTGAACACCTTATTGTTGTCAGTGTTTACAGACCCCCATGTTCAAGTTATGATACCTTAGAAAAATTTAAGGAAGAAGTTTTAGTTAAGCTTAATAAACAGAATAAATCTCTTGTAGTGTGTGGAGACTTTAATATCAATCTCCTGGAAACTTCTTCCATCAGTATGAAATTTTGCTCTTTGTTCAAATCCTATAATCTTGATAATTTATTCTTTGAAGCTACATGTACTGCAGGGTGTAGTGCAACTTGCATTGATAATATTTTTACAGGTGTTGTACCAATCAACAAATCAATTATTCAAAAACTTAGTTCAGATCACTGTGGACAACTGGTTTCATTACCTTATATGCACAAAAAACAGGAAATTGAGAAAATTGTGTTTGTTCCTATTAATGCAAAACGCCTGGAGAGATTTAGAAGTAATATGGTAAAAAATCTTCCATCGCTTTCTTATAAGAACAATGCAGACTATTTATATGGAGAATTATTTACCCTTATAAGCAATAAATTTAACAAAACATTTACTTCTAAAACATTCTCCAGAAACAGTCGCAAGGCATTTAATGAGTGGGCGACAGTAGGAATCCATAAAAGCAGGCGAAGGTTATATGATCTTTACCATGAAAGATCATATAATCCTTCCAATGCTTTTAAAGAATATGTCAAAAATTATTCTAAAATGTTTAAAAGAGTTTTCTCCAGAGCCAAATCGTTACATATTAGCAACAAAAATAAGACGGCTAAGAATAAAATTAAAATGACATGGAGTATAATTAACAGTGAAACCGATAAATAAAAACCTCGTAACTCAAACTATCAATTAAAAATTAACAATGAGTTGATTAAATCAAATCAAGAAGTTACAGCGGTGTTTGAGAAATATTTCACTGATATTCCTATCTTGACAACAGAGTCATTGAATACTTCTCCAACTCTCGCCGAGTCATTACTCAAACAGATTGTTATTACCTGTTTAAAAGAATTTAGATTTGAAAAAGTATTACCGCAATATATTGTAAAATACTTCAAAACCATTGATGTAAAGAAAACCGCAGATTTGTGGGGGATTTCCGTTACAGTTATTGCGTCCATAATAAATTTGATTGCACCTCATCTTGCTATTATTTTTATTACTTGTATCGATTCTGGTGTGTTTCCTGATATAATGAAGTATAGTAAAGTAATACCTTTATTTAAATCTGGTAGTACATTGGACCCCGCTAATTTTAGACCTATTTCTGTACTACCAACTCTCAGTAAAATTTTGAAAAAATAATTTTGGATCAATTGTTAATTTTTTTTAATACAAATAAATTACTTCATAAAAACCAATTTGGTTTTACAAGGGGTCGCACGACGTCTGACGCCGGTGTTGAGCTTATGAAATATATTTTTAATGCCTGGGGGAATTCACAAGATGCCTTAGGTATTTTCTGTGATCTTTCCAAGGCTTTCGATTGTGTTCATCATGAGACATTAATCAGGAAACTACAACATTACGGTGTAAAAAATTTGGCGCTTAGACTTATTACTTCATATTTAAGTAACAAAACTCAAAAAGTCGTGATCAATGGTGAAGGTTCCTCCGGATCGGTAGTATCAATGGGCGTTCCTAAGGGTTCGATTCTTGGCCCATTCTGTTCTTAATCTATATTAATAACTTACCTTATCTTGTAGGGGACAATCACGATATAGTATTATTTGCTGACGATACCTCTTTAATTTTCAAACTGAAACGGCAGTTAATTAAATATGACGATGTAAATAATGCTCTATCGAAACTAGTACATTGGTTTAACGCCACCAATATGCTCTTAAACGACAATAAGACAAAGTGTATTAAATTTACAATACCTAATGTAAAACATTCGAATACCAATGTGCTGTTCAATGGGAACGAGTTGAGTCTTTTGGATACCACTGTTTTTCTCGGTATTACTATTGCCGCGAAACTTCAATGGGGCCTCCATATATCTAAATTAGCAAGCAGGCTTAGTTCTGCAGCATATGCTGTAAGAAAGATTAGAAGTCTCACAGATGTTGAGACAGCTGAATTAGTGTACTTTAGTTACTTTTACAGCGTAATGTCTTATGGAATTTTGCTATGGGGCAATTCGACTGATATTGAAGCTATATTTGTTTTGCAAAAGAGAGCCGTTCGGGCGATTTAAAACCTAAATTGTAAAGAGTCCCTCAGACAAAAATTTTAAAAAATAAACGTATTAACTTTGGCATCGCAATATATTTATGAAAATGTAATTTATGTACATAAAAACATAAATAGCTTTAATAAGAATAAGGATGTGCATACTTTAAACACAAGGAACAAACATAAGCTTGTAATACCAGTTACTAGACTCCACAGAATCATTAATTCATTTATGGGGCAATGTATACGCTTTTACTAAAAAATCCCAGAACATATTCAAAGTTGGTCAATAAACAAGTTTAAAAGTTTTATTAAAGAAAGACTGTATAAAAAGGGTTATTATAATATCAAGGAATACATGAATGAAAATAACCCCTGGGAATAAGGTGATCGCCACCATGCTGGATCTATAATAAATCATTTATAAATTGTATAAACGAAATTATTGTTAAGTGAAATATGTTTGAAATAAAAGTCCCGCTGGGTTTCTTGGTGGTTATTCCAGGCCTGGGGTATTTTCCGAACCAGTGGTAAATAAAAAATGATATAAGAATTATGTAATAATCAATATTGAATAAGAAATTATTCTATTCCACTCTATTCTATTCTATTCTAATACTTATCTACGAGACTACAGGAGCTTGAGTTTTTATAAAAACCTACGATTTGTATTAGATTCATCGTTATCTTCTTTGGAGTGCCATAGCCTAGATTTTATGGTTATTAATAATACTAATTCGGTTCTATTAAAATATAAAAATTTTGCTCGAGGTCCATTCTATATAACTTGAAATTTTATTAAGCACTTAAGTACTTATGGTTCTCTATTTTAATATAATTTACATATTTGCAGAATGACTTTACAGATTTCTTCGATGATGATAAACGGACGGGCAAAACTGGCTCGGATATCCAAGCGGGAAAATGCACTTGGCTAGCAGTAACGGCTTTGCAGCGCTGCAATCAAAAACAACGAAAGGAATTCGAAACATGCTACGGTAGTTGGGAGCCTGAGAATGTAAACCGCATACGAAAACTCTACGAGGACTTAAATATATTAAATATTTACTTTCATGAAGAACGGGCTACCTACGAAGCAACAGTAAAGAAAATTCAGTCCCTTCCATCTAACGCCTTACCGTCGCCTGATTTTTTCCAAATCATCCTTGATAAATATTATCCCACTATTAGTTGTGGTGAATTGTATAACACAAAAACTAACTAACATCGGAGTTAATAAAACTAACGGAAATAGTTACAGCTTAAAAGATAAATAGATTACGTCGTCAACGCGGAGTGTAATAAATATCTCAAATGTAACCTCCTTTATTCGCCAAATTCGTACCTATTAGCTGCAAATTAATGTGAGTGCTTAAAATAATTTATTTAATATAGGTTTATATTTTTTTTATGATAAGATAATTTGCAGCTATGTATTAATGTGATTCTCAATTAAGCTTGATAACGCAATGACAATTCATCCAGCATAAATTACATACACTTAAGGTAGAAACAGACAAACGAGCCCACAGTCCACCTGATGGTAAGTGATTGCTGTGGCTCATAGACATCTACATCTAACCAAAATGCAGATGCGTTGTCATCCGAGAGGACTAAGATGGAATGCCTCGTTTCCAGTAAAAAGGGTCTCCGGTTCTCTACACTCACCATACGAAACACAGCAGCGTTAAGCCGCTATTTTACTCTGGTTTTCTGTGAGAGCGTGGCCCTTCCTCGGTCGAACCGACCCATTCGTGCTACAACTATAACAGTAATACAGCTGCAGTATGGGTCTATCACGTTAAATTTGTCCCACGTACGCAATATGTGCAATAACGCATTATGACGTCCGGACTCTTGATTTTGTATGAAAAGCTATGCTTTAGAAACACGCTTATCTTATGCAACGCAGTCACACGCGTCCGACGCAACGTCGATCTGCGATGTCTAGATCGGCGTGGGAAGGTGGAGGGGGGATGTTCGTACGCAATTCCATGCGTACGACCAGTGTATCATGGGTAACTCATCTGTTTTATTTGAGGATGAAGGATAGGTGCTCCTTTTACCTCGTGAGTTACTCATGAGGTACCCCTCATTAGGGGCGAGGAATCGCTCGTTGGCGTATTCATCTCACAATGCGAGTCAACTTCCGAAAGTTCCTTGAAAGCACGCAAATCAAATTTGAGTTATGTCCAGTAAATGCAAAACTGATTGATATAAAAAAGGGGCGCATGATTTTATTTTCACACACAAATATATGATTTCATTGTTTCATATTTAATTCATTAAAAATAATTTTGTTATTTATTAATCTTTTTACGCAATACTAAACCTCACTCATTTAGATACTATTGCTGCAAAATATTTAATCTCGATATCTATTTGAACTATTTTTAATAGAGTCGTACGCTCACTCACTCGCGGTACGATTCGTATTATAGATTCGTATTGTCATTCATCACAGTCGCATGTGAGGTTGTGATCGAGTGAGTGAGGTGTTTTAATGTTAAAATTCGAGTAACTCTTTCAATTCGCAGTCACAAAGACCTCAAACAAGGTAACTCACGAGTGAGGGACACATCACTAGACCAGTGTGTTCGTAGAACTTACGCGTAGCACGCAAACTACTCTGTGGTAGTACGTCATAAGCAAATAGACCCTTGCACCGTGCACGCGTTTTGTTGTCAAAATGGGAAATGAAACAGCTCATCGATTTAGTAAGGCGACACGAATGTACCTATAATATTATTGGTTAAATTATACGTTTGTGTTTGATATTGTAAAAAACAACAAAATGGCAGACATAACGTAATTCACAACGCATTTGCTTCAGAAATTAATCAAGTCTACGATTGGTTCCCATACAACAGATAATAGAAAGCCCTAAATAAGCAACCCAGAGTATTTTACCCCTGTGCTTCAGAAAGAACATACAAAGCCGTTGGTTCTGAGTGTGATCTCTCTATATTCGTGTCCGTTTACCGTCCCATCAGACTATGAAAGTGAGGGAATAAAAAGTGCATATGTGCTTGCGCACACATTCGTGAATCACAATCCTGTCTTGCGCCAATAAAGTATACTCGTACATATATTTAAGAAGGGGAATTCATTGAGTCCTGATTTTTCAGGAGACACAAAAACTGAATATCTTTAAATGTTATTTAAAAATAGTTTTTGAATTTACACACTGTGAGTCTTTATCTGGTGCTAATAGACTTCTTTAAACGTGTATTTTCTTTTTTTATATCACTTTCAATAACTTTATGAATCTCCACAAATTTCACTTTTGGCATACGGAAGTACAGAAAAAATCGTTCGTCTTCATTTTCCAGTTCCTTAACTAATGGTATTCTCTCTTTTTTATTTTCATTATGGCATGGATACATTAATTTATGAACATCAGACTAAGTAAATCATTCCCAAACTTATTCCCAGAATCAGAAAACATGATATAAATTTGTACTCGTGCGTCTGCTATAAAGTGACAAGAGTGTCTGACACCGTACGTACGTTGCCTAAGTAGGTCAAGTGTGTACACCAACGTGGGAGCGTTGCATCGCATACGTTGCGTACGTGGGATCAGTCAGTTTCCTCCATTAGAATATGCTGGCGTATAGACTGACAGCCAGCCCGGAATCTAACTCTGGACTCCCGGAGTCTAACTGACAGCCCGGAAACGAGTGACAAATCTTGATTTGTCATTGTGTGCGTTAGCTAGTAATGTACATACTACTTACAAGGACCATCGAAAAATGATTGTTAAGAAAGCGGTAAAAAGATTTAAAAAAATATTTAATTCACGAAACTCAATAACATCAAAACGTAACTGAATTTTTAACATGATACTTTAAAACAAAGAAAATATATATTTATTCAACATTTGAATATATCCTGCATTTTGTTGGATTTTAATTTAAAGTGTTTGTACACATTAAATTCCATCCCATCCCAATAATCTTTGAAGAGGTGAGTACCGAATATACTGAAACAATTTTCCCCAAGAATCACATCGGAAAATTGTATAACCTTTAGAAAACTGATGACTACAATGGACAGTTTCCCGGAATTTCTTTTTAACATTATGTTAAGCAAATATAAATACGTAGATACTTAATTAAGTAATTACCTATTTATATTTCATATATTTTATCAAATGTTTTGCTGGCGAAATAAAAATGGGGACACGGAGTATATAGTGGCTGCATTATTTTTCATATAAATATTACTTTTAATAATTAAAAACATTTAATAATTAATAATTAAATACATTATAGAAGTTAACAAGTTAAACATGAATGTAAAGTTAATAATTTAAGTAAGGAGACTTGTAGGAATCAGTTAAATAAGATTGATTTGTTTCTGTTTCTGTTTTGTTTACTGGCTAGTAAGTAACTGTTCTTAATTAATTTGTTTAAAGTATTCATCTGGAAATGTTTTGCTAATGAAATAAAAAACGGAGACACGGAGGACATAATACGTTTTTTTGGTGTTATTTGATCACTTCTATCTTGATCTTGTGATTTCAAAAAAGGAGGGGTTATGTCATGATTAACATAGAGTTTACTCTCTCGGCACACGTCGGGCATCGAGCGTTGGGACTATCAATTACTATGGAGTTTTTACTATCCTGGCACACTGAACCGCGCGTCTCATGTGCAGGCGTCTAGCGGCGCTTCAGGAGTACTACTAAATATCTATACATTACTACGCTAAGGTTTATTGTGACTTGAGAATATAATCAGAAGCTGCGCTCAACCCCTTGAGGAAAATAGCGTGATGCTATGAATATTGTACTTGTGTGACCGTGAGGTGCGGATGGTAGAGTAAGATTATACATTTTTTCGGTTGATAAATAGATAATTAGTTGGATTCATAATGGCTTGAATAGGATAATCTCAAGATTATTTTTTGAGTGTTTTTGTACATTATAAAAATCTATCGCTATTTTTATGTAAAGTTTTTGAAAATAAATTTTTGAAGTCTTATTATAGTAATATTATATTTACTGGTACAAATAACATAGAAATGGCTCCTTTAAATAAAATTGTTTTTATTCTACTTTTTCTTTTATACTTTTTAAGAAAATGTTTACTGTAAATTGTTGAGTTCTTTTTTGGATTCCAACCAACCAGCCCAATTAACCTTTTTTTTTTTCTAATTATAAAATCCGGAGGGAATCTGTTTGGAAAACAGCAAAATAAAATGCAATTTTTTGGAACGCAAACCGAGCATTTATTTTCATTCCTCTTCTGTTTGGGCAAGTCTATCGATTCATTGTAAACATTCAATATAAATATCGACATTAATTTTGACAGAGTTGAGTCAATTCATAGCGTACATGTAAAATATTTTGCATAAAAATGTATTTCCCAAATTGCATGAATTATCAACAACTGACTTTTTTCTTTGCAAAATATCAAAATTAACAAAATAATTGAACATAATCTATATTTTAAACAGTGTCTAACATAATTTTTAACCAATTATAGACGTGTCATATTATTGAGAATTCACCTGTAAAATGTACAATTATCAGGATTATTTCTTTTAGTAATACCATAGTCACTAACAGAACAAGTAACCACTTTCTGAAAGTATAATTACTTATTTATAATAATAATAATAATAATAATAATAATAGTATAGTACTCTAAAAATTACAAAATATCTAGGAGCTTATTTATTGCGTGTCGAATTGTGCCGATCTATCATTCAAAATCACAAAGTCACGAGATTTGCTATCCTTTTCTATCTTGCTATATTGCCCTAAGGAATGTTCTCACTTGCACACTATGTCCGTCTATTACTATCCTTAGTCTATGATAAACTATGCAATATGTGTATACTAGGCTTTACTATCCTCATCCTTCCCAAGCTAATAAGAACCTGTTTGATAATTCTGCCTGCTGTCCTCTACAAAGGACAAAATCTTACAAGTGCTTTCTGCCCTAAACAAATAGAACAAAAAAAGGTCTTGCATAAGATAAATATTTTTTATATTTTTATGGCAGTAAACAGGCCATTATGAAACGATTCATGCGATTTTGAAATCAATATTTTTTTCTTTCAATAGGACACTGGGCAGAATTACCAAAATCAGTTGTATTTTATTTGTCCGTCTTAGAAGACATTGGGTACAATTGCGTAAATAAAAAAGGTTTTTAGTTTATTTATAAGGTATTTTTAATCAGTCTCTCTAGCACATGAGTGCTGCCTCTACCTT
This sequence comes from Parnassius mnemosyne, assembly GCA_963668995.1. Classification (NCBI taxonomy): domain Eukaryota; kingdom Metazoa; phylum Arthropoda; class Insecta; order Lepidoptera; family Papilionidae; genus Parnassius; species Parnassius mnemosyne. Next base: position 23,975,371 of record CAVLGL010000068.1, read on the forward strand.
CACACTTCATTATACTACTCCGTTCGGATTTGCCAGCACAAAATCCTTCAAACATGTAGGGTGCGGTTTTTCTGAACAGTACTGCCTAATTCCGATCCCGTTGAATGGAATGATCATATCTTTTTTTTCATCACGCAAATATATTAATTTTTGTCTTGTAGACGACAATCTTTCTGGACATCATCAATTAGCGGTCTCATTTTGTAGAGTTTTTCTTTGGCTTTTTCTTCGTGTGTGACATCGTCATCAAAGACAAATTTCAACGAGTTACGTAAATAATTGGAATCAATTACGTGACATGTTATTAGCTACAATTGAAATCTACTATCTTTTCAACCAGTACCACGAAGGATTGTATAGTTATTATCAAACATAAAGCTATGTACATTTTCACTTTCGATAATGTTAGATTTAAACTGTTACCAGTAAATCTAATAACATTTTGATTCGTCTTCTCGACATTTAAGGTTGTAATTTCATCGTCAAAGTATTATCTAAAATAGTCCATCTTGAAAAAAAATTCTGTATTAATGGGCAGGTATGATGGTCCGGTTAGAAGAGGTTGAATTGGGGAAAATTCTTGGTGAGACCAGGCCTCGTATGCCGGTATGATTATATATTATTATCTGCAGCCAGTGCTGGTACGTGTACATGCTCACGCGATCTTCCTCTTGACTGCCCACGAGAAGTCCCCCGCGTGCCTCACCTAGTCCTTCCGCGAGCTTGTATAAATTAGTTACTTACATCAGGTCCATTACTGTCTTCCTCCGTAGAACTAATACTGATTTCTGTTTGTACGAATTCCGAGGAACGGATGGTATGAAGTCTCCAATGCTGAATATTCTAAAAAATTGCCGATGTCTTCATCGTCTAGTTCTGCGAAAAAATCTCAATTTACCAAAAAGTTCTGCCCAATGTGATTCTTGAATCACATAATAATATTTACGTTTGTTAAAAATACAATGATTAAAAAAATTTAAAAATAATTACAGAAGCCATTATACTGATTATTTAACTTGAATCCTGTTAATTTTTAATAAAGAAAAGCTACTGATCTAAATGATTGTAATTGATTAAACATATCTCTTTGCCGACGTGACTCTATCTTTAACACGTGAATGGCTTCTGACATTAATCTATTGGTGTTACCAGAATAAATTTAAGATTCAAGTACTGGTTATAACCCAACCAATCACAAGAAACTTCAAAAACTACAGCTGAGTAGAAAATACAAATTCTAGGCGCAAAATTTTAAAATGTGATTTTTGAAGGACAGTGGGCAGAATTTTGAACTTGAACTACAATTTTTTAGTTGTGTAGGAATCGTGAAGTACATTTTGTGTACAAAATCGCAATGGGCAGGACGAGGCTATAGGTATACTTATTTTATTAAAACTCATCACTTCACATAACATATAACGTAAAACTATTGATATAATAATTAAACAGAGTAATTTACATTTATTATATATTTATTTTTATTTATTGAAACTTTATTGAACCTTAAATATTAAGTACGGGAACAAAAGGTGGAGTTAATGCTAAAAGCATTCTCTGCCAGTCAACCTTAGGGCAGTGATAGAACTACGAAGGCGGTTACAAAGAAATATACATACACCCAAACAAATACATATTATACATACACAAATATACAAATGTGTATATTACAAAAAATATAATATACTATAATATACTAATATAAAGAGATTACAACTATAATGATGACGGAATTTAGTAGTTGTAAAGCAATTTTAGAAAATGATCTCGAACATGTTTCTTTGCAGGTAGGTTGTCTTAATTTTTCAAGCAGGTCATTCCATAGGCGAACGGCTTGGACAGCAAAAGATGAAGATATGAAACTCGAACATTGAAGAGGTATGAAGAGAGTAAGTCTCCGATGAACGGGGCTGTCTGTCATGAGTGTCTCGCAGAAACTGAAACTTATGTTTCAGATAATTTGGATAGTGGTTATCAAATAAAATAGAAAAAACTGTGTTAAGTATCCTAATGTGTCTTCACAGACGAATTGGAACCCAATTAAGCTGAGTGCGGAATGAAGATACATGATCAAACTTGCAAGACGAAAAATAAAACTGATACAGTTATTGACGAGACGATCCAACTGATCAAGGAAAACCTCAATGAGATCAGGAAAACATACATTAGCATAGTCAATAATAGGCAAAATAAGAGATTGCACTAGAGTTATCTTTATCTTTACCGGAAGAGAGTTCCTGAGACGGTTCAAAGTACTAAGCTTAGCAAAACAGAACCACTGATATTCAGAATTTGGGTGGACCAACTTAAGGTTGTGTCAAAGTAGACATCCAGATTTTTTTTCTATCAGAATACGGTATTATAGAATTATCAAACGTGACAGGTGGAACGCAATGGACGTCATGCTTATACAATTGTTGAGCACTACCAATTATTATAGCTTGGCATTTATTGAAGTTCACACTAATACCAAAATTAAGAGACCAACTGTGGAGATTTTTTAAATCCATATTGAGTCTGGCAATAGCGGTACATAAATATTTCACGTCTGCTTGAACATATACTTGCAGAAGATCAGCGTAAAGATAGTAAGAGCAGCGGAGTTGAGAACAGAGAAAGTTAATAAAAATGGAGAACAGAAGGGGAGATAATATTCCACCTTGTGGTACGCCAGAAGAGAGTTAACACCAGTCAGATGTGTCACGACCATTAATATCAGCTTGCTGACGGCGACAAAGGCAGGAAGACAACCATTCTATAGCAGTAGACGAAAATTTGAGATTTTGAAGCATGGCAAGGAGGATATCATGGTTAACCATGTTGAACGCATTTGTAAACTCAATTCATACAAGTACTGTAAACTTTCTATTCTCCATGCCCTCCCGAATGTCGTCTGTGACTTTGACAAGTGCAGTGATCGTGATGTGTCCAGGCCGAAAGCAAGATTAAAACTGTGATAGCAAGTTATTTCTACTAATAAAGGCAAACAGTTGTGGTGTGAACTATAGGTTCAAGAAGTTTTGATAGAAAGGGTTAGATAGAAGTAGGTCTATAGTTGTTGAGATGAGTGACGTTTGCAATTTTGGGGAAGAGAGATAATATAAACTTTACGCTAAGAAGCAGGAAAGACCCCAGACAACAGAGAATAATTGATTATGTGAGTTATGACTGAGAGAAAGTTTTCGAGAACAGAAGAGATAATAAGGTGACTCAGATTATCACAGCTCAATGCTTTGGAATTAATAGATACAAAAGTTTTACGAACTTTGTTGATAGAGACAAACGAGAATGAAAATGGTTCATGTGGCCAAAAATGTAATTTCTGAAATGGTAGTTGACTTAATAATAGGAGATAATGTAGAACCAGCTGAAAAATGAGAATTAAGGTCAATGAGAGGAAAAGTAATGTTATGACTTTTTTCAGAGTACTTACCAATACCAAGAGATTTGAGTAACTTTCATACATCGGCCGGAGAAGAGTTATAAATATTATCATGGAAATAGCAACGCTTTGCTGCCCTTACCATGTGGTTACAGCGACTGCGAGCCACTTTATACAACGCCAGTTATCATCACATCTGTTACGCTTGAATTTTCTAAAAGCCCTGTCACGTCGAGTCATTGCCATGCGAACTCCTCTCGTAATCCACAGAGCTAGAGGTCACTTAATTCTAATAGCTTGCACCGGTGCATGGACATCAAACAGTTTTAGGGTTAAATCAGGAAAAATTAAAACATTATCATCCACTGTAGACGCACAAAAAATTAACAGGATCCATTCTGGCAAAATTTTGTATCAAGATGGTGTCCGGCTTAGATTTAGGTGGTTTTAGTTTATATGCAATGTAAAGTAAATCATGGCGCGAAAATCCGGAAGCAGACAACTGACTATAGTTAACTACGAGTTGGGGAGAGGAGGTTATGATTAAATCAAGCCATATGTCTGGTGAATCAGGATTGTGGTGAGTCGGTGAACAGGGAAGAATGAATAGGTTAACTGAGGACAGGATATTAAGGAGATTAGCCCTCTGAGTAAAAGTTTTGAGTAGGTCAGTATTAAAGTCGCCCATGAAGGGTAGTCCACATTGAGAGATTTCATGACGGTTTCTGCTAGAAAGCTACAGAAATATTCTACAGAAAGGGGACGGTAAACGATACCCAGAACGAGCCTGGTACGTTCCGCCTGAATTTCCAGGAATAAATATTCGGCAGAGGCAGAATATTGTGAAGGTGACGAATCAATGGCCGAAAAAGAAAGGTTAGAACGAAGGTAAATGGCGACGCCACCTCTACCCTTGCCAATTCTGTGATTCCTGATTAAGACAAACCCAAGAAAGCTGTAGGAGAAAGTTAAAAGTAAAGGCTTAAGCCAACTTTCTGAAATAAGAATGGCCTGCACAGTTGAAGAAGAAGAGGAGAAAGTCTCTAAAAGATCAGAATAATGTGAGGGAATGCTCTGTGCATTAATATGGCAGACTTTGAACGAAGACTTAAAGTTAACAAAAGAGTTATCTAGCAAATTACGCAGAGTTTCAGGTTCATCAAAAGAATCTAAGCTCGCAGAAGAATCGCAAGCAGAATATAATAAATTGTCATCAGACCACATACCATAATATATATTAGAACAACATAATATATGTGGCTATTTAAAAATACTATATTACGATATATGAAATATATAATAAAATTAAAATATATATAAATACAAAATCTGTAGTGTTATGCTACTTACATATAATTTTACACTATTTTAAATTCATTTTTCCATTCTGTTTTGATTTTCTGCATTCACCTCAAAACTGGATATTTTGTATCACCTTTATTTCCATAGGATCCTGTAACGTTTTTAAACCATAAGAACACAATAACAAATCATTTTCACTTTGTATTTTCACGCTATCAGCACTTTTTAAATCGGTGTCGATGGAGTCTACCTTTTTCGATCTTTTATTTAGTTCTCCGTAACTCTGCAACTTCGGGCTTCGTGCGCGCTAGTGCGCTACCTTTTTTCCTATATCAATAATAACTCATTTTTCACTTAAATCTTGCAGTTTCTCTATTACGAGCCTGAAACCAAAATTTTACATGTTTTGACATCGTTGTTTATCTGGTTGTCATGGCAATTTTTATTCAAATTCGTTACCGGTCTGTTGTTTTTACTTCAATATTTCCACATAAATACTCTTTTCCTATTGGCCATTTAAAAAAAAATTGCTTTTAATTTAAATAATTTTCCGTTCTCTCTAAATAGGTATAAAAGCCGAACAATCGGCCAATAAACTCAGTCTAGCTTCAGCTTTCAAACTCGAAGCATCTCCTAAAGGCCTTATCCCGGGGCCGCACTGCCCTGGGATCCTGCAAGCCTCTGTCCCTGCCTCTGCCTTGCCTGAAGTCGCCGGATCCTGCAAGTCTCTGCCTCTGCCTTCGCCTGAAGTCGCCGGATCCTGCAAGTCTCTCCCTCTGCCTTCGCCTGAAGTCGCCGGAATCCTGCAAGCCTCTGCCTCTGCCTTCACCTGAAGACGCCGGGATCCTGTAAGCCTCTGCCTTCACCTGAAGTCGCCGGGATCCTGCAAGCCTCTGCCTTCACCTGAAGTCGTCGCCTAGCCACGCCCACGCCTTCACCTACACTGCGCGTGCTCGCTCCAGGCGCTGCGAGCGCTTATTCCAGGCGCTGAGAGCGCATACTCAAAGGCGCTGCGTGTGCCTACTCCAGGCGTTGCGTGTACCTAGACCAGGCGCTGCGCGCCTACCACAGGCACAGCCTGTGTATAATCTGTGAGCAGCGAATACCACCACCAAGCGCTGTGTGCCACTTTGATCTTCGGGCTCCGCTTCAATACTCATCATCTTTATTATCCTTTTTTTTAGAAATAATTGTAATTCACGTCACCCATCTTCATCTTCATACTTCATTTTTTTATATAAAACTGTAAATATCTTTTTAAATTTTAAATAAATTATTTGTTTTTGTTCTATTTTAGTTGTTTTGTTGTTGTTAGGTTAGGTTCTTTTGTTCTTAATTGTCGCTTCACGACAAATCCTAATGAATAAATGCAAGAAAAATAATGATACGAGTACAAAAAAGTTATTAATACCTCCGGTTGACCTAGCAGAACACATATTATCAAGCTCAATAAAATGTACTCAATGTAATCTAATATATAAAAAATAATTTTTGTTTGTTCGTATTTTATGCGCTGCCATACCGTTTATCAGATTGCGCTAAAACTTTGTCAAGTTTTTGCTTCCAATGAAATGCTTGCAATGAAAAGCAACGGAAGGAATTCGAAGCGTGCTACGGTAGTTGGTAGCCTGCGAATGTAAACCGCATACGAAAACTTTACGAGGACTTAATTATATTAAATACTTACTTTCCTGAAGAACGGGCTACCTACGAAGCAAATGTAAAAAAAAAAGTTCCTTCCATCTAATGCCCTACTGTCGCCTGATTTTTTCCAAATCATACTTGAAAAATATTATCCCATTCTTAGTTGTGATGAATCGTACTATACACAAACTAAAATTGTAGTTATCAATTAGTAAAACTAAATAAAATAGCAGTAAGAGCTAAACAGATGAATAAATTACGTTGTCGACGCGGATGTAATAACAATAGACCTTTAATGGAATGCTTTATTCATTACGTATCTAATAAATGGACAAAATAAATTATTGCATCTAGGATATAGAGGTCTTATTTTATTTCTTTATCATACGAATACGATACTTTTAGCATTTTTAAGTCGTAACAAAAAGAGGCAATTTTTTTAAATTTTTTCACATATACAAAATTATTAGACAAAACCCACATTTTTTATACAAGTCCTAAATTTAACTTTTACACATATTTATACTCGCCCGAGTTGGTAAGTCGTATAGTGGATAAGATCGGAAGTATAATTAAATTTAAATGGTTTGAGTATCAAACTCAACATCCCATGGAGCCAGAGCTGCAGAAGATGGCAAATTTTTTAATTATAATACGACCCTTATAAGCAATGAATTTAAAAAAAAACTTTTGCTTCTAAAACATTTTCCAGAAACAGTCGCAAGGCATTTAATGAGTGGGCGACAGTAGTAATTCATAAAAGCAGATGAAGCTTATATGACATTTACCATGAAAGATTATATAATCTTTCCGATGCTCTTAAAGAATATGTCAAAAATTATTCTAAAATGTTTAAAAGAGGTTGCTCCACTGCCAAATCGTTACATATTAGCAACAAAATTAAGACGAAACTCGGTTAAAGGACCCAACAAACTGCCGAAAAAGAAGGTTATGTGTTCCGACGAATATTTAGCAAAATCGGTTAAAGGACCCGACAATGCGTTGGAAATAGCACTTTTAAAAAAGGTGGAATTATTAATCTGGAAGTTTGTTCAAGAAGAATGTTTCAATCGAAAATAAACTGCTTAAAAATGGGCAGAAGCATTAAAAGAAGTTCACGCTTAAGCAAACTATCTTTACAACTAGGAGAAGATAATCTCCTTCGTTTGAACGGACGTTTACCTTTTAAGTCTAATTTGACAGAAGAAAGTAGAAAACCTGTCATCTAAGACGGTAAACATGAAATCGTTTAAGTGATGATTGGAGAAGTTCATCATAATTTCGGACATGCCAATCACCAAACGGTCATGAATGAGGTAAACCAGAAATTTTATATATTGAATTTACGTAATACAGTTCGTAGCGTATCACACAACGGTCAGTGGTGCAAGAAATACAAATAAGAGCCGCAGCTAGTGCCACAAGAAAACCTTCCACTGAAAAGATTAGCTCATCATGAGCCTCGCTTCACGTGTTCAACCGTAGATAATTTCGGCCCTATGAGTGTGTCTATAGGAAGCCGACATGAAAAACGTTGGAGTATTTTGTTCACGTGTCTAACCACCAGAGTAGTACATCTGGATTTAGCAGCATCATTGACACCAGCGTCAATGATAATGGCATTCAGGCGACTTATCGCCTGAAGAGGAAAACCAGCCCTTATATACAGGGTATTTTTGGAACGCTCCCGAAAACTAAGACAGGCGACAGCACCAAGTATACCTTTGATCATGGGTTACAAATAAAGTCGATCCTGATGAAAAAAAAATCATCTTTTAACAACGTTTTATTAGCTTTATTCACGCGCCATCATGTTAGTACAGCTAAATGAAACGATAATTTCATAAAAAATATCATGAAAATACTGAAACATAAAACCAGCAGTGGAAACTGAATTGATATCACCTGACTAATGGAGGTTAATGTACGCGCGAACGGTGAAAAACAAACGCTGGCCTTGAACTTGGGCACTGAGCGATTTATCACATATTGGTACGAAAGGCGCGCGACGGGGGAACAATCCGCCAGTATGAGTGTGCCTGCATGCTATTGGTTCCCGCGCTTTGTTCGCTCCAAAAATACAGTCGCATACACAGCTTACTTTGCGACTCGCGACGATGTTTTAAAATGGAAGGAAAGAAAAATTATTTATATCTATTGTTTTATGACTAAACTAGTGATCGAAAAGGTAAATATGATAGGAGAAGGTGAATGGGGAAAATTGTGCAGTAAAGTTAAAAGTGTGGAGGAAGAATACCGAAAAAATTACCATGTGATCGACCTGATGACGGAAGCTCAAGCGAAGATGAAAGTGATGATGAAGTAGCATCCAGTAACACCAACACACCATTAACATCTGGCTTCCATTTGACCCAAGACGTCATAATGGACGGCGTGTTACCCTTAGCTAAAGTTTTCTTGTTACAAATTACTTTATATTTTACGATAGAAATAACAAATAATGCTCATGTAAACATTATCCATTTATAATTCCCACCTCTTCCAAAGTTCTAAGTAGCTAGTAAAACACCTATTATGATTCTACATTAAAACAATTAATTACTATAATATTATAAAACAATAGCCCAATACCATGTAGTACTTTAGAACGCGATTGTACCCACACCCCCTCCGCTATCGACCTGTATCTAGCTCGGTACGAAACAATGCTGCGGTCGTAAGAAAAAAGGGCGCATCTAACAATTTATGAATAAATGAGTTAAATATACCATTCGATTCATGATAAGAAGGCGCATCTACTAAATTTTTTTAATATTCACAAATATCAATATTTTAGAAATTATCGTAAGAATTTTAGACGTAACTGTTGATCACAGATGACTTTTTTTAGTAGAAAAGACTTATACAAATTCAACATAAAAGAAAAGACTTATTTAACCAGTTACTACGTCATCTTTAACAATATTTGCATCGATTACTTAAATTTCAATTATTCTTGGTCTTGTCTTATTATTCTATATCTTATTATTAAGAGCTTATATCTTATTGTTAAGAGCTGGTGTTTCACATGTGGTCCCATATAAATTTGATCGAGGTCAGACCAATAGTTTTTGAGTTATCCTTAATTATTTATATTAAAGTCGGTTGTACAAAATTTTTAATTTTTAATTATTATCGTAGTAAGTCTTGTATGACATCCCCTTTAAAATCATTACTCAAGAGTTGCGGGTTGTTATTTTTTGTGTCTCACTACCAATGCTTTTCTAATATTTATTAAAAAAAAAGTAGTAAATTACTATTAGCGTCCTTTCAACTTCAAATGACCTTTCCAAAATATGTAAAATTGTTAAATGAATGGCAGTTTTTTTTTTAATTTATTAGGTTGGAAAGACGCAAATAGTTATATGCGTCTTTCCTTCGATGTTTTTGTGTTGCCAGGTGTATTTTTTAAGCTAAGATGAAAAGGAAAATTCGTTTTATTTAAATAAATAAACAAATTATCAAAAAATTTGTTCGTCCTTAAAATCTTCATGTCTCTACGTATATATTTCAATTTTTATATAGATACCTTTTAATATACTTTAGACACAGGGTCTGAAAGAAAAATTCATCAATTTATTTTTTATTTCCATTTTACGTTTTTGTTAGTTGCGTCCTACTTTATGTAACCCGACGACGGCAGAATGTAACCCGGCCGGCTCGTGTCGCCTCACGCTGTGACGCAGTAGACAAAGAGTATAATAACTGTCCTAGCAGTAGGTTTCAGTTTTGTTGGGGTTCGTTATTAATTGTAGTTTTTGAAACAGTTCCGTGTTGATTTTGTACACGCGTGCGCGAGCGACAGCTCAATCGTATTGTTATTACTTGTGATTACGTGTTGGTATTATTCTTGTTGTTACGTTTTTTGTTTTAATAATGCTTAACGCGTACTTTTATAGTGATTGTGAATACAGCAACATGTTATCCGAACCCAGGTACACGAAGTATCGCCAAATAAATTGTTAAGACGTCGGGATGGAACAAGTGTGTCATACTGTACAGTGCACAAAGTGTTGAAGCGTAACCGAATGCGCCCATACAAATTGCACAAAGTGCAAGCTTTAGTTCCCGGCGATCACGACCGCCGACGAGTTTTCTGCCGTTGGTTATTATACCAGCGACAACGTGTGCCTGGTTCCATTGAGCACATTATCTGGACGGATGAGTCGACATTTACCAGAAACGGCCTGTGGAACCGAAGAAATACACACGTGTATTCAGAGGTTAACCCGCACGCTGTTCGACAAACCGGGCACCAAACCCGATGGTCGGTTAACGTATGGGCAGGTTTATTTAAGGATCGCATACTGGGACCAGTGTTTCTGCCACAGCGAGTGAACAGACAGCAATACCATGTCGTGAGGTTCGTCCGTGAGCGCCTCAATGAGCTATTTGATGATCGCTGGATCGGCAGACTAGGACCACACGCTTGGCCACCTCGCTCACCAGATCTGACCCCGTTAGACTTCTTTTTGGTATGTGAAAGAAAGGGTTTTTAATCGTGAGTGTGATAGTGCTGACAAAATGCGCCAAAGGATCGTGGATGCTTTCGAGAAACTATGTACGGACTGTGTCGAAGACCACACGATGATGCTCCGGCTGCACCCAAATCTACCTTGAAATGAATGGAGCACAATTTGAGCTGCATCTCATAAGACCACGGAGGATTTAGAGCGGTAAGCTGTTTCGTAACTATTTTTTTTAAATAACTTAGTACTGAACTAATCTGAATAGGTACATAACTGAATACATGAGAATAATAAACATACCTACACGATGAATAAAAACGCATGACTCCAACCTTGGTTACATTTCATTTAAGTATTTTTTCATTAGCGCATGTAGTGGTATGGCCCGCTAGTTGCGGGCCGCACGAATTTGCGTTCGCGAGTACATTGACCTTTAGTCAGGTGATACAATTCAGTCATTCCACTGCTGGTTTTATGTTTCAGTATTTTCATGATATTTTTTATGAAATTATCGTTTCATTTAGCTGTACTAATATGATGGCGCGTGAATAAAGCTAATAAAACAATGTTAAAAGATTATTTTTTTTTCATCAGGATCGAATTTATTTGTGACCCATGATCAAAGGTATACTTGGTGCTGTCGCCTGTCTTAGTTTTCGGGAGCGTTCCAAAAATACCCTGTATAGTGATAACGGGACAAATTTCAAAACTGCGAATAAAGAATTCACTCAAACATCTGAATATTGCTATAATAGTATGAAAGATTAGTCCTGTAAAAAATACATTAATTGGAAATTCATACCACCCGGACCAGCCCGGACCGGGGTGCTTGGGAAAAATTGATAAGATCGATTAAGACTGCGTTGACCGCAACGCTCAAAGAAAGAAATCCACGAGAGGAAGATCTGCATACGTTACTGTTAGAAGCAGAGCACACCGTAAATTTCAGACCTTTAGTCACGATTAACATGGATAGTCCTGAAGAGGGTTTCACACACAATAATTATCTTCTCGGACGCTCATGTTGAGATCATCCACCTGGGTTATTTATGGAGCGACACCTAAAAGGTCAATTCAACTGGAAAACCGCTCAGAGGTTAGCCGACCGTTTTTGAACGAGATAGTTGAAGGAGTACATGCCTGCTTTGATACCTTGAACGGGTGACAATGAAAAGGTCATAGAACCAAAAGTTGTCGATTTTGTCTCAATAATAGATCATTCGTTACCACGTAATACTTGCCCACGAGGCCACAGGACATTATCAGGAAAAAACGGTCACACAAGGGCGGTTGACATCATTACTAACACAGGTATCTTGAGGAGACCTACGTCCTGATTAGTAGTCCTGGTGCCCACGACGGCTCCCAAATGATGGTGCTAACGCACAGGGGGGAGATCATTGGCGACGCTCTTAAAACGCCGTTGAAAGCCATAAAAATGCAACATTGTTATCAACAATATAGACAAGATTCAACGTTTTTGGGAGATACAAAACATACCTGACGAACTCACTTCGACCCAAGAATATGCTCAATGCCTGCAGTATTTCAAAAACCTACAACAGGACCTGTTATAACTGATTATCACCTGGCTACAGTACTAATATGCCTACATCGCTCACATCGAGAAAATGTTTCGGCAGATTCTCATTCACGAAAAAGATCAGAGATATCAAAAAATCATATCGAAAAATTCACCGACCGAAACTTTACAAGAATATCAATTAATTACTGTCACATATGAAACCAAGGCGGCACCTTTTCTTGCAATGATGGTATTGAAACAGTTAGCCGAAGATGAAGGTCATAAGTGTCAGGATAGCCCAGCAGCGAAGGTCTTGCAAGGACATTTTTGTATGGACGACTTGATCAGTGAGAGATGACCTCGCATGAGCTAGCAGCATAAAAGCATGTGGATTTAATTTAAGAAAATTGTCAGCCGTTTCTTCTAGAAGGAGTCGGCCAAGCAAATACTGATTACAGATTCAAATCAGAAGTATCTGCAAAAATCAGCCTACTTTTGACCAGCTTACTTTTGACTTGAAAATCGATTTATCAACATCAAAACTAACAAAACGAAGTTTTTTATCAAATATCTCAAAGTTCTACTACCCAGCAGAATTTTTAACACCAGTCAGTACAAAATTGAAATTATTATTCCAAAAAATTTGGCAATACGACTTAGAATGGGACGACGAGCTTCCTCAAGAAATTCAAGCGGATTGGGCGAAGATCAAAGAAGATATCAAAAATATTTGACGTCATCATTCTTCATGGGTTCAGTGACGCGTCGATGAATGCGTACTCTTGCGTTATTTATTGAAAAATAGTTCGTCAAAACCAAGACGGAAGTAAAAACATATCAGTCGTCCTCGTTACAGCAAAATCCAGGCTAGTACCACCTAAAAAGAAGATCAGATTACCTCGCTTAGAACAGTGTGTAGAAAGTAGGGTTGACTTTTATCGAAACTAATGAAAAAGGTGAAATCATGATTGGCAGATTACAATATCAAAATGTTTGGATGGTGTGATTCGACAGCAGTGTTGGGTTAGCTACAAGGAGATCCAAACCGCTGGAAGGTCTTTGTACCCAACACAGTAGCTAAGATCACAGAGGTTTTACCACCTGAATATTGGCGCTATGTCTAATCGCAAGATAACGCAGCTGACTGTGCCAGCCGCGGAATCAGCATGAAACAACTTCATCAACATCAGCTATGGTGGCATGGACCAGCGTGGTTATCAGATAACGTAAAGAATATCACTTATTTCACCAATGATGATGTCAAAACTATAAAGCAAGTAAACACCACAACATGTTCAAGCGAAGACGACGCAATTACACAATGAATAAGCAAGATTTACAAAAGGCAAGGCAAAAAATTATCAAACACATGCAAAGCAAGAAGTTTGGAGAAGATATCAGCTATTTACAAAAGCATAACAAGGCAAGTCCAAAACGCAAAAGATTACCTTTAAATCCTTTTATCGATTCTAAAGGTATGTTGAGCATAGTAGGGTAGACTGCAAAATGTGTCAATCAGCAAAGAAATGATGCACCCCCTTAATATTCCCCATGAAAGTCACTTGACAAACCCACTCATTGATCAAGCCCATAAAATAACATATCACGGGGGAGCCCGTATCATCTTAGCGTGACTACGACAACAGTATTGGGTCCTAGGTGGGAACAAAACAATCAAAAAAGGCCTGTGCACCTGCATAACCTGTAAAAGACACAATCCTACAAAACAACATCAGCTTATGGGCGATCTTCCTGAAACAAGATTAAATCCATCAAGACCATTTCTTCGAACAGGGGTGAACTTTTCAGGTTTTTTGGATTTAAAATCAAGTAAAGGCATAGGAATCAAGACCTTTAAAGGATACATAGCAGTGTTTGTTTGTATGGTCACAAAGGCCATACATCTTGAGCTAGTATCCGATTTAACTTCAATAGCATTCTTAACAGCATTAAGAAGATTGGCGGCGAAGCGTGGCACACCACATCACATTTATAGTGATAATGGTACGAATTTCATCGGTGCCAACAGAATCATCATTCAAGAAATAATTGATCTAAAATCCATTATCACAAATGAGTTCTTATCAGAGATAAGCGAGATGAATATCACTTGGCATTTCAATCATGGCCCAGTGCGGGGTGTCTGTGGGAAGTGGCTGTGAAAAGCGTTAAATATCACCTTCGCAGATTCATCAGCGAACAAAAACTTACTTTCGAGGAGTTTTCAACACTACTAAGCTAGACACAGCTAGAAACCTGCCTGAATTCCTGACCACTCTGCGCTATTACTGAAGATCTAAATGATATCAATTACCTGACTCAATCTCACTTTCTGACCAGCGGTCCTGTTTTAAATATCGTGGAGATAGAGAAAGATGAAAGAACACGTTGGCACATGACGCAGAAGATATTCGGTGATGTTTGCAAGCGCTGGAAGTCTAAATATCTGACAGCGTTATCAGCTAGGAGAAAGTGGCCGCAATCAACCGTAAATATCAAACTTGATGACGTGGTAATCATTCATGACGCATATCCGCAGAAAAATGCATTAGGGAGATTTATCGAATATATCGTTATAGAGGAAAGATGAATTATTCCGAGTGGTCACTTTTAAAATAAAAACGGGACTATTAAGAGATCTATCACGAAATTAACCATTTTACCAACTCATTCAGAAGCAAACCATCAAAATCCCACAAACTATCAATCAATTCCGAAAACGATCAAGAATCAAGTTCGAAAGCAGACCACAAAAACGACAAACCAGGAAATGCACGAACTAGTATGAAACTTTGCAATTTTATCATGTACACACTGCTTATTTTTACATAATTCGCACAAACAGCACAAGGAGCATTTAATTTTAAATTTTGTAAACCACAGATTCAAGGTTTATATCATAGCCAGCATTCTTGACCTAACTACAATCATCGCTTTGCATTTCAACGGATTTACCGAGATACCATGATTGTACGACCAAACTCGGATAGCATCAAGATCATCGAATAGCAGTCTAATGACGTTATTGATGTCATAGATACTAGACTGTACGTATAATTGAAAATCATCTGCATACAGATGGAGTGAATACTTGATAACAGAAGATATGGAATTAATAAATAAATAAAAATTATAAAAGAAAGTAAGCTACCTTGCGGCACACTAGGATCAATGTCAGCCCAACACGAAATCTTGTCTAAGGCGGCCTGACTGCTGGTAGCCGCGAAGATAGGGTGAATTTCACTCCAAAGCTGAGTGTGAGAATCTAAGATGAGTCAAAATGGGGAGAAGAATGTAGTGATCAACTGTGTTGAAAACATTTGAAAAGTCGACAAGCACCAGCACTGTTACATTTTGTTCATCTATCCCTTTACAGTATCTTATTGTGGTTAGAATAAAAACAGTCATCAGACTGTTTTTATTTTTCAAAATAGAGCAATCATCATCATCATCATTACAGCCTTTCATAAGTCCACTGCTGTACATAGGCCTCCCCCAAGGAATGCCACAAAGCACGGTCCTGAGCCACCTGCATCCATCGACTTCCTGCATGTCTTACCAAGTCGTCACTTCATCTCGTGGGGGGTCGCCCTACACTTCGCCTACCGGTACGAGGCTGCCACTCGAGAACCTTTCTTCCCCATCGGTTGTCGGTTCTTCGAGCTATATGACCGGCCCACTGCCACTTCAGCTTACTAATCCGTTGGGCTATATCGGTTACTCTGGTTCTACTGCGGATATACTCATTTCTAAGTTTATCACGCAGAGAAACTCCGAGCATAGCCCTCTCCATAGCTTGCTGAGCGACCTTGAGCTTCCTCATACGGCCGGCAGTGAAGGACCACGTCTCAGTTCCGTAAGTCATCATTGGCAACACGCACTGGTTGTACAATTTCGTTTTAAGGTTTTGAGGTATGTCTGACGAGAAGATGTGTCGTAGCTTCCCGAACGCTGCCCAGCCGAGTTGAATCCGTCGATTGACCTCTCGGTCGAAGTTGGACTTACCTAGTCGGACTATTTGTCCCAGGTAAACATACTCGTCAACAACTTCCAGCTTAGTGCTCCCAACAACCACCGGCATAGGTGTAACATGGACATTAAACATAATCTTTGTTTTGTCCATGTTCGTCTTAAGACCTATCCGTTGGGAGACACTATTGAGGTCATTGAGCATAGTGCTTAGGTCCTCCAGCGATTCTGCCATAAGGACTATATCGTCGGCAAATCGAAGGTGAGTGATGTACTCGCCATTGATGTTAATACCGTATCCTTTCCAGTCCAGAAGTTTGAAAACGTCTTCCAATGCAGCGGTGAAGAGTTTCGGGGATATCACGTCACCCTGTCTTACACCTCTCTGCAATTGGATAGGTTTCGTACTCTAGTTCTGCACTCGGATAGCCATCGTAGCTCTACTGTACAAACACTTCAGCACTTCGATATAACGACAGTCAACATGGCACCGCTGAAGGGACTGCATCACCGCCCAAATTTCGACGGAATCAAAGGCTTTCTCATAGTCCACATACGCCAGACATAGTGGCAAATTGTACTCTTCGGACTTCTGTACAACTTGCCGAATGGTATGTATGTGGTCTATGGTGCTAAAGCCCTTTCGAAAACCGGCTTGTTCGGGAGGCTGGAAGTCGTCAAGTCTGCGCGCGAAACGATTCGTAATGACTCTCGAAAACAGCACGTAGACGCGGCTCAGAAGGGAAATCGGTCTGTAGTTCTTCAAGAGAGCGTTGTCACCTTTCTTGAAGAACAAGACCACCGCACTTCTGCTCCACGCCTCCGGTGTAATGCCACCATGGAGGACGGAATTAAAGAGCTTCTGAAGGATTTCAAGTACCGGTCTTCCACCCGCTTCCAGAAGCTCCGCTGTAATTCCATCCTCGCCTGGGGCCTTGCCGTTTTTAAGGTGCTGGAGAGCCATTCTAATCTCGCTCAGACTGACGTCCGGGATATCTTCGGAAGAGTGTCGGATGAGACTCGCTCTTGTATCGTTACTCACACTTGCGTGTGGCTCCAACGATGACGTGTACAGCTGCCCATAGAACCTCTCAATCTCACTCAAAATCTCAGGTGTCCCGGAAACGATGCTGCCACATTCGGTCTTCAGCTTTGACAGTTGGCTCTTTCTGGCACTCAGATCTCTGGCAAAGACTTTGGAGCCTTGGTTCCGCTCGATCGCTTCTTCAATACAAGCTGTATTGAAGTTACGTAAGTCCCGACGCATGCATTTGGAGATCTGTCTATTCATTTGCCTGTATGCTGTCAAATCTGTTGAAGAATGTAGCTTCATCTCCCGTCTAACAGCCATGAGATTAAGAGTATGATCGGAGAGTTTTTGTGTTCTTCTGCGGCGGGTCTTGCAGAACTTAGCTCCGACCGCATGGACAGTTTCCACGAGCTTGTCATTCATATCGTCCACTTCATTGCAGTCTTCTAGGCACTAAAAACGGTTTTGTAACTCGAGCTGAAAGGTTTCGGGACTTTGGAACAGAGCACGAGGGGGACGGAGCGTTGACTTCATTAGACGTGACCTCTCCAACTTAACGTTTAGGTTCAGTGTGCCTCTAACCATTCGGTAATCGCTACCAGTTTTCACCCTCGCGATCACGGAGACATCACTGAACAGTTGTCGTCTGGTCGTCATAATGAAGTCAACCTCATTTTTTGTCGAACCGTCGGGGCCCGACCAGGTCCACTTCCTGTGGGGCCACTTCTGGAAGAAAGAGTTCATCATAAAGAGTCCCTTTTTCTCCATGAAGTCGGCCAGCTGCTGGCCCCTTGGGTTCCGTTGCCCTATTCCAAATTTCCCTACTTTCAGTTCACCGTTCTCTCTTGTGTCTAGTTTTGCATTGAAGTCCCAATTAACACCGTATATTGGGTTTTGGAGGAATGCATGGCTCTAGAGATATCCTATTCCTATCCTATTTCCTCCACCTCCTCATTGGGGTGTGCCGAGGTTGGTGCGTAAACCTGTATGACCTTCAGCGAATACCGTTTGGTGATTCTGAGTATAAGGTACGCAACCCTCGTCGATACACTCCCGATCTTTACAACGTTGTTAACGAGAGACTTGTGGACGATAAATCCGACACCTCCTTGGGACAGATGGTCGCCCTCCCGGTGATAGAGCAAGTTGCCGGATTCGAGGATTACCGTGTACTCCTCCTCTCTTCGGATTTCGGATAATCCTATAATATGCCAGCGCAACTTGTCTATCTCTTCTTCCAGCTCCACGATCTTCTCGACAGTGTGCGTGCGTTGTACGTTGCCAGGTCGAGTCGTCTAAGGTGGCAATTTATTCTTTGTCTGTTTTAAAAAACGTTAACTCCATACTAGGATTTTCTCTTGTATCGTGGGGGCAGTTTACTTACATAAATTTCACAAAGACAAACATTCAGACCCGTAACAATTATTTGTTGGCCATACAAATACTTGTTCCGTGCGGGATTCGAACCCGCGACCTTTAGCGTTGTGACTCATTGCTAAGCCACTGCACCACGGAGCCGCCAAAAGAATTCATTAAAGGAATTATTTAAAGATATGATTATTCTTACTTTTACAAGCCAGTATGTATTAATAATATGAAAATACTAAGTACAAATGTACGTAAGCATGAATATATTGCCAAAGAATAATAATTGACATAACTGTACTTGAAAAAAATCTAGTAGATATTAAATTGATAATCTAAAATTTAGCATCGAGTATACGAATTACGAAAATATAAATAATAAAAATCCATATTGTTGTACTAAGCCATTATTAAAACTTTATTGAAAATTGTGTAATGATCCTAAACTTACTTACTATTTACCTACAGTTTATATACAGTGGTTTTCATGTAATTAAGAACGCTTAATATACAGACATCATTTTAAAATTTAAATTTTCAAAACAAAAAAGTATTACTTCCTGAAAAATATTGGCTATACTGCCACCTAGCTAACTACCACTACATTTTAATAATTAAAAAGAAATTACGAAATAATTTGTATTATTAACGTTCAAGTTACTGTTATTTAAATATTGTTCGCATAGCAGTAGGAAGCTGGACAGATAAATAAGAACGAGAGAGAGAGAGAGACTTAATAATAATTAGAGATGCTACAAACATCTAAAGGAGAGTTTTGTATGAAACTTGACCGTTAGCGAATTGCTTCGCCGTTATTATTGTTTAAATAATAGTCTAATGTGGACTTTGATACGAAAGAGTGGTGGGAATTTGTGTATTAAAAGTCTGCGCATGTGAACCACTATTGGAAGCGATGAAACAAATGCTCCGATGGTGATGTGAACCTCAAAATAATCGATCTGCTTAGGCGCCTCCTAATAATGTCGTCGACGACTGTCTGCTAGCTCAATCTGCCGTCAAAATCTTCAAAAAACTTTACAATGTGAAAAATAATTCTATAACAACGCCATCTACACGGTTTATCAAGTACTTCATAGACCTGTGAAGCCGACGAATGCCTCTGCGAATTTATTCAGTGGTACTGTTATTAATGCCGCACATTAGCCGGTTTCCTCTGAAGAATTAAAATAAAATCCGCCAGAGGCAGCACTAGTGGGGCTACACATTAAAACTTTATGTGCTTTAATTAGCTTTTGTGTTAATGCGTTAATCAATATTTCATCTCGATTTATTCTTTCAGAAGCATAACTATGAAGCACAGACCAGATAAAGTTACAGTACACTAAACCGAATTTAGCAAGCGTTAATTGAACCTGAAAATAATAATTATAGTTGCATTTTAAATGAATTTAATTGTCTTTAATAGTATAGCATAAATTATTTTGACTTTTCACTTTATAGACATGAAAAGGAGAACAGCTTTTAAATACTTCTAATATCTGAGGTAAATGAGTTATATCATTTTTGTACTATAATTTATTAAATTTATCAAATTTATCAAATTTGAAATTGTGATAAAAATTCTGATGCTGTGATTCTCAGCAGCCTTTCGATTTTTCGATTACACTTCAAACTATTTTGCTCCACATTGATTTCAACCACTACAAATTCGACTAGAGTTGAATTCAGTATCAACTGGTTAATTTTCAACTTTAATATTAATTTTTCATCAGGTGTCAAGTCATAGTTTTCATACTTTACACTTAATAACGTGTTCCACATGCAGATATTTTTTTTTACTCTGAATAACTTTTTTACGAATCTACGTGTAAACTGTTCCTTATCTTGATCATTTACCTTTTTGGATTAAAGTGAACAATCGATTTCTTAGGATGTTTACGTTTTGTAGGATAGCTGGCTGTTAAAATACTATCTGAATTATTGTCAAACGTTTTTCCCCTATCTTCTCTCGAGTCTTATCCGACATTATTCCGATGATATCCCGGACGTCAGTCTGAGCGAGATTAGAATAGCTCTCCAGCACCTTAAAAACGGCAAGGCCCCAGGCGAGGATGGAATTACAGCGGAGCTTCAGAAAGCGGGTGGAAAACCGGTACTTGAAGTCCTTCAGAAGCTCTTTAATTCCGTCCTTCATGGTGGCATATCCACCTTCGATTTGCCGACGATATAGTCCGCACTATGCTCAATGACCTCAATAGTGTTTCCCAACGGATAGGTCTTAAGATGAACATGGACAAAACAAAGATCATGTTTAATGTCCATGTCACACCTATGCCGGTAGATGTTGGGGACACTAAGCTCAAAGTTGTTGACGAGTATGTTTACCTGGGACAAATAGTCCGACTAGGTAAGTCCAACTTTGACCGAGAGGTCAATAGGCGGATTCAACTCGGTTGGGCAGCGTTCGGGAAATTACGGCACATCTTCTCGTCAGGTATACCTCAAAACTTGAAAACAAGACTGTACAACCAGTGCGTGTAGCCAGTGATGAGCTATGGTACTGAGACGTGGTCCTTCACTGCTGGCCGTATGAGGAAGCTCAAGGTCGCTCAGCGAGCTATGGATAGGGCTATGCTCGGAGTTTCTCTGCGTGATAAACTTAGAAATAAGGATATCCGCAGTAGAACCAGAGTGACCGACATAGCCCAACGGATTAGTAAGCTGAAGTGGCAATGGGCCGGCCATATAGCTCGAAGAACCGACAACCGTTGGGGAAAAAAGGTTCTCGAGTGGCGGCCTCGTACCGGCGGACGAAGTATAGGGCGTCCCCCCACTAGGTGGAGTGACGACCTGGTAAGATATGCAGGAAGTCGATGGATGCAGGTGGCTCAGGACCGTGCTTTGTGGCATTCTTTGGGGGAGGCCTATGTTCAGCAGTGGACTTGTGAAGGGCTGTAATCATGATGATGATGAATGATGACATAGCCAAAAATATAAAGTCAAACTTATATAATAAAAACAAATACGAAATGATCAAAATCAATTGCAATCGGGATCCGAGATCATTGAAACTGGTATTGGATCTCGAGTGATGGTGAGGATATATATATATATATATATATATATATATATATATATATATATATATGTATATATATATATATATATATATATTATAGTTTAGTTAATATATATATATATATATATATATATATATTTATTTATTTATTTATTTATATACATACTATAAGCATTATAGACGTTTCATATAACCTTCAAATATGGTCAAATTCACTGTGACGTAACAACGATTCATTCATTTTTAATGAAATATTTACCCCATTTCACCATGGGGTAATCTTAAATGGAGGTGATGAAAAATATAAGATAAATATCATGATCTTCGGTAGATGGTGGTATAACCTGTTTACTTTATTTTGAATTTTGAATTTCCGCTAAATCAACATTCACCATTAGATAAAGAAGAAGATGCTAAAGTGTACCGGCTTAGCTAAACCAAAAGCCTATTAATTAGTATTACTTTGATGATTACACTTCTTTGTTGTGCGCTTACCCAACGATGAATCAAACCTTTCTATTCGATCCAATCAATTTGTACAGAATTATGGCAGGCCTCTGTCACTTGGTACATTCGTGAAATTATTACCTACAATTGTGAGACGCCCCCGGAATATGACGCAATCGCGCCTAGCGCGTTCTAGGGTTCTAGGCGATTGAATGTTAAAGTTTTTCTATGTAATCTAGTTATTGAAATACTCGGCGAAATAGTTTTCGTTTAGTGTTTAGTACATTTAATTATAGGATAAAATAGTTGAAAAAGTTTTAATGTAATTTAAGAATAATACATATGTACATTTAAGAATAAATATGTACTTTATCTATCTATTTGATAAATTATAATGCCAAAACTTCGTTCCTGCTATTTATTATTGTTGCGTAGATAGATGTTTAATGATCAAGCAAATGGATTCATATATATCATTTTTCAATTTACCGAAGGATAATGAACGATGAATATATTTCTTTTTTTTTCGTTAGATAGGTACTTATAGCGAAAAAATAATTATGTAATAATTTAACTACAGAAGTAATACCTTAGTATTTTATTACAAATTTCACTTGAAATTTACTTCACTATACAAGTACTTACATACCAATACTTGTATTTTGTACTTAATTAAAATATTTGAAGTTATAATAACACAAAATACTGAAATTAAAACTTTGTTTAGAAGATTTTTAACTGAGTAGAATAGATCATATTTCTACCTATTTCTTCCGAGACAAACATCGCGATTCCCGACGAATGTCCTTGCAAGTTGCATGCGTTGGGCATCACAGAACTCGCATAGTAGCGGAAATATGGTCAATCGTAATCAGAATAGGTTATTTTACCTAAGTCATTTACTTACTATTTCACAATGTATTTTTTACTCTTTATTAACCCTTAGTAACCACGTAAAGTCCATCGTGACGTAGGAAGGGTAAAGATGGAAAGTAATACGGACACTCGCGCGCAACGACAAAGTTTTATTTAGTTTGCGTGCGCGATTTATCTAATTAATAATAACTAGGTAGTTTAATAAAACGCCGACAAGCAATCAACTTCAAAGGAGTGCAGCTTCTGTACGTAGTACTATTATTTATTCTGTGCTTATGGCGCGTTTTAAACTGATCACGGTATCATAGTGATATCTCACGTTAAGTAGCTGAATTCAATTCTAGATTTTTTTAAGATTATAGGAAATATGATCTCTGTTTTTAATACCTCATGGTTCGTACTCAAGCTGATGGTGAGTAACATAAAGCACATATAGAATATATTAGAACATATTGTTCTTGAAAAAAATTTCGTTCCAGGTTTTGAGGAGGCAAAAGGGGAATTTCGTATTTTTTTACAGCTTATTAGTCTGATCTGCAGATGCATCCTCGATTGTTTAAGTCGGTCGTTTGGACACAGCGCGTAGTAATCAACAGATCTATAAGAAAACCTATTCTTCAAATAAAAAAAATGTCAAATAGCAAAATTCTAAAAGTTTCAACCAAAGTAAGTACTCAAGGTTTAACTGGAGCTACCACATTGAACATGTATGTAATAAGTTGCGTCAGTTTCTAGCCAATATAAAAATCATAAAAAATCGCATACCATTCAAAATAAGACTGATGCTTTACAACTCTCTGGCTGAATGCTATATTCAATATGGCTTGTCAAGCTATGGTCGGACGTACAAATCATATTTCAAACATATCTATTATCTTCAACGTAAAATTCTTAAATATATTGTATCTCCAAATATGCGTGTCCTAATTGATGATAGTGAAAATTAGATTTTTAAATATTGTAAAATCTTACAGTTTATGACCAAATTAAATTCATGTTATTAAAACAATATTTCTTTTGCGATAATATAAAGTCATACATAGATCAACCTGTACATACACGCGCTATGACACAAAACCGGCTCCGGTACATCACTGCTAATAATGTGTACGGGCAGCGGACGGCCGCTTATCAGGTACCGCAATTAATAAATAACTTACCTTTCGATTTACGCGAAAAAATATCACAAAAAAACATTAAAACTAAACTCAAAAGCTTTAATATCTAAATTATAATTACCTACTATATCTACTTACGTAACAATAACATACTTTTCTTACCTTGCTACTACTGGGTTTAACTAAGTTGTTACCTTACCTTCTTAGTCTTTATATTCTTACTATACCTACTACTTACTCACATACCTAACTACTTACATAGACTGTGTCTTGCACATATTATGCTGGCTTAAACTTAATTATTTAGCATCAAGTCAAACCTCCGTGGTTTTTAGATGTTAATTAGACTATATCTATATTATTTTCTTTTGATCGAATAAAAGAAAATGAATAAATAAAAATAAATAAAATATATTTAAAAAATATATATAAACTGAAGTTGTATGACGTATATTTCTGAAGCTTTCTTGCGAGTCAATATTTTCTTTAAAACTATTTGAGAAGAACAATTTCAATATACATTATTTTCAAGATCACTTTATTAATTCACAAAGCTCATGCTATGAAAGTACTCAAGAAGCACGACAAAGCGATGTTTTCCGACTAAATTGACATAAAACTAATTTGCACAAAATATTAATTGATTATATACATAAATCTTCACCGTGAACCATCCCGTCTATTGATGAAAACTGAATGAAAACACCCATAATAATTATGGGTCTGTTGTAGGTTATGGTATGGTAAACAATTTTATGGGTGGAATTAATTTTACACTATCCGGTGATTCCAGGCAAACAATGACTGTAATAGTTTAGGTAACTTTAGTTAACTTGACTTCGCCAAGTCTTGCTTAAAATCTTATCCATTTTGAAATTCCGTTGAATACCTGAAAGAGGACACATATAGGTGAAGAGAAA
Source organism: Parnassius mnemosyne (assembly GCA_963668995.1). Taxonomy (NCBI): domain Eukaryota; kingdom Metazoa; phylum Arthropoda; class Insecta; order Lepidoptera; family Papilionidae; genus Parnassius; species Parnassius mnemosyne. The sequence goes on from CAVLGL010000068.1 coordinate 24,000,455, forward strand.
GGAAAATACTGTTTATACTGTAGTAATGTAACGAGCAAAAATTTAATTCGGGTTAAACTCAGGGTACAGCTAGTAATTAAATAAAAGGACCTCGGCAAAGCACAAAGTGTAATACCTCATTGCAGAAGATTACTTTTGTTACTTAAGTGAATGATCTTTCAAGTAAAATTAATTAGATTTGAGTTTTTTATTTACACCGCACACTAAAAATATTAGATTCAGGGACGTATATGTACATATAAAGTAATGTGTAAAATGGAATTATTCAGTGTAGTTATTCTACGTAGCTTTTTAAACGTGACCAACGGTAAGGCTATTTAAAATGTTTTGTTGTTTTGTAAAAAAAAATACACCTTCTAGATGGTTATTGAGACATTCAAGAAATTGGGCCAACTGGTATGTTTTATTAATTTACCACTTCAGAATTGTTCCATTTACTGTATTTTATTTTAAAAAAGAATGATTGCTGATTACAAAGAACTAAAACAAATTTTGTAAAATAGTGAAACAAATATGTACTCAAAATGTATTTTTTTATTTCGAAAATAAGGTGTCCAACTCCAGTATCAAACGAAATATTATCGGGAAATGATTATGAGAAATTTCAAAAATCAATACCCATTATTATAGAAAAGGGACTGCAGGGAACAAATATTTTGGAATCAGCAGAATTACGAGATCGAATGAAAAGAGTAAGTCCAGCACAGCAGAAAAATATAATTGCTTATTTTGAATTAATATTAATAAAATTGGATTTTATTACAAAATATTTAAATCATTTCAAAGAAATCACTACAATAATTCTCTTGAACATTTTTAACTACTTATGAATAAAACATTTAAACCATACATAAAAATCAGTGCTCAGATTACAGAATACTACATACAAGGACGTAATCTCGCTCAAAGTGAAATTACAATACTATGTCATGAAATACTTCGAAAACCTGAAGAAGTAAAAGGCGACTTACAAAATAAACAATATGTTTTAGCTTGGTGTGTTCAAATGGTAAGAAATTTTACAATTATTCTAATAATACTTACACTTACAAAATTTTATTATTGCCTTTTGCTTTTGTGCTATTTATGTTTATTTAATTTTTTGGTAGTAATTTTTGCAATAAAAGATTTTCTTTGTTCACTGAAAGACATGGGCCAGTTATTATTTATTTTTAAATACGATTATTTACAATTAAAGAATATTTGTGCCATTTGCTGTAGAGACTATCGGTCCGTGGGGTCCACGTGCGGTGAAATTCCTAAAGGAACTCCATCCGCGACTGGTCGTTGTTGCTGGTGATAAGAGGGCTGGTTCTTTATTCGCTCAAAGGTTAAGTATAGCCATTCAGCGGGGAAATGCAGCCAGCGTTCCTGGCACGATACCGCGGGGAGTAGGACTGTATGATAATTAAGTTACTAGTTTAATATTTTTTAAATTATAGTTTTTAATTTTGTATATAATGAAATATTGTGTAATAAAGAAACGAATGTTTCAATTTTAATTTCTTTTTAACGAGCTTAATTGAAATATTTTCGTATTGTGTTTCATTGAAAATAGGTCTGCGTCGGGAACACTTTCATTCAAATATCGCCTATAGAATAGGGCTTTAATCTGTATATCGCTGGTGTAAGAAATTTCAAATCGGTCGACTAAATTTGAGAGATGAAGAAAGAAGTACGGCCCCTTGATAGCTGTTGCGCAAGGCAAAGTCCTAGCAGTAAAAAAAAATAACTGAAAACTCTGCGAAGCGATTTAGCACACATTGCACATTGTTCGGGATAGATCGGGAAGCCCTTACAAGATTTCACATGAAAAACTTCGCGTAAGGAGGATAGATACGCGTTGGGTGCCGCACAAACTCACCAATACTCCGAAGCTGGCCTGCGTGATTGAGTGAGTGTAAAGTGCATAAATAGTGCCGTCACATAATGAATTTTGGATTTATCAATATGATTCAGAAACGAAGCGCCAATTGACGAATTACCTGTTTCTTTTTGTTTGGCTCTTTTCTCTTTGGGTGTCTTGTGTCAATTCCTTTACGAAATCGAAGTAAAATCAATGCGGAACGGTATACTCGTACATAGGCTGCACTAAAAGTATCGGGAATGGAATATTTCCACTGTTCCTGTCATATTAAAATCTTTTTAATTGAAAATTCCTTGGTTTTACAAACCGAATACCATTTATTTATTTAAAAAAAAGATTCTCGGTCTTGTCACAAGGTTTTGTCAAACTTGTTTAGTCGTTGAGAAAATGGAATTGACTCGAGAAAATTCAAGAGCGATGATTTATTATGACTTTCGAAGTGGTTTAACACAAAAACAGTGTGTTGACCGGATGATTTCTGCATTTGGTGATGAAGCCCATCCAAAACCACAATTTATCGCTGGTTTGCCGAATTTCAAACGTGTACGTGTCAAGCTAAGTGATGATCCCCGTCAAGGTCGTCCAAAAACTGCAGTCACCCAAGAAAACGTTGATGCTGTGCGTAAGCTGATTGAGGAAGATAGACATGTGACATACCGCGAAATTCAGGCAACTTTAGACATTGGCATGAGTCAAATACAAATAATCTTGCATGAACAATTAGGTGTAAAAAAGTTGTTATCCCGATGGATACCGCATTCGCTCTGTGAAGAGCAAAAAGCGGCTCGCGTTACTTGGTGCGTCAGAACTCTCGAAAGATTCCACGCAGGATCCTGAAATGCTGTATACAACATCGTATCAGGTGAAGAATCCTGGACGAGTTTGGGTGTTCGAAAATGAGTTAAAGCCAACAAAAATTGTTCGTTCACGGAGTGTTGCAAAAAAAAATGGTGGCCACGTTTGTCTCCAAAACCGGCCATGTTACGACTATTCCTCTTGAGGGACAAAGAACGGTTAATGCAGAATGGTATGCTAGCATTTGTTTGCCACAGGTCGTTTCTGAACTCCGTAAAGAGAACTGCAACCGCCGCATCATCCTCCATCACGACAATGAGAGTTTTCACACCGCACACAGAACAAAAGAGTTTTTAGAGCAAGAAAACATAGAATTATTAGAGCATCCGCCGTACAGCCCCGACCTAAGACCTAATGAATTCTATACTTTCCCTAAACTAAAGAATAAATTGCGTGGACAGAGATTTTCATCACCTGAAAAGGCTGTGGACGCCTACAAAACGGCCATTTTGGGGACCCCAACTTCCGAATGGAATGGTTGCTTCAATTATTGGTTCCATCGTCTGGAAAAATGTGTCAAATTTCGCGGAGAATACTTCGAAAAGCAATAAATACATTTTTAAATAGTAATGTTGTGTCACTTCCTTGATTCCCGAAATTTTCAGTGCCGCCTCGTACTACCAAATGTTTGCCTTAAGTGTTCACTACTGTACACAACAAGCAGCCAAACCCCGCTCTCTGTGGACTACTGTTTCGTCATAATAATACGCATGACAAATAAAAACATCGATCAACAATCATAGAAACTTTTAATTTCCCACAGCATTTTGTGTGACCCAAATACTGTTTTTTTCTCACTGTTTATCGCAAGAAATGAGGGGACACATTTCTGAAAGGGTTATCGATCAATCAGTCATCCGCGCTATTCTAATTAATTTTGGCGGACCCCACATGTTCGTTCGAGGACTGTCGTCTGACTTATTTTATTCTTCAGACATAAAGGTTTCCTAGCGATGTTTACTTTCTTTGTTGTTTAAATTTGCTTTTAAAATTACTGCAATTAAAATTTAATTAGTACTGGCTTTAAAAAAAGTACTACTACATGTAAAATTTATGAATTAATATTTTTATTTCATGATTGCAACGCAAAGGTTTGTAGCGAACTTAGTTTAAATTCAAATTAATCTATACACTAATTAAAATGTAAATTGTAGGTGTCTGCACACTTTATATTGTTGTGACAAAAATAATTGAGAGGGACTAAAATAAGTAATTAAATACATTTCAAAATAAACAGTATATTATACATATTTTAGTATTAATAATATATTATTTACTTTTCTGCGAGTTAAAATAATAGTATGATTAATTCAGATTAGATAAACTATGTAGTGGTGTAAGAATATTCACTACTCCATTTCATCCCATTGAGTAAGAGGCAACAATGGTTAACTTAAAGTAAAAGAAGGTGGGCAGCAGGATAATTTACATTTCAAAATAAAAAATAAACAGCGGTTGCTACCCTGCCTGCCAAGAGTAACAACTATGGCAAAATCCACTCTATGTGGCAACCTATAGAAGATTCTTATATTCAGCAGTGGACTTTTATAGGCTGTAATGGATGTAATGGCCTGCAAATTTTGGGCACCAGCCTAACAATAGGACGTAAAAGGTGCGCCGCGTTGTCTTATTGCATGTAAGTAAACTGCACACAATTCCCTAGAAATATACGTGGTAGAGCCACACTGCAACCATATTATGGTTGTTGCATGAATCGGTTGACTTCACCGGGAAAGGACAACGCTCTCACAGAATACCAGCGTAAAATAGCTTAATGCTGCTGTATTTCGTATGGTTAGTGTAGAGAACCGGAGACCCATTTTACTGGAAATTTCGTGGGGCAATTTTTTGGAATATAAGATTATAGCACTGATATCATTCTTTATTTTTAGGTAATGGCATATATTATTATCATGGATGATATAGAAGATGGCACAAAAACTCGTAACAGAAAGCCGTGTTGGCATTTGCTGCCAGACGTGGGCAGTTTGGCCATGAATGATGCCAGTATGTTGCGGAGCTTTATATACAAAATGTTAAAGCAAAATTTTGAAGGGTCTACGTATATTAATATACTCAACCTATTCAATGAGGTAAGTGATGTAAAATGTACGAATTTTTTATGCATTTATTGCGAAAGCTTGGATAGGCAATTTTGCCAGCTTATCAACCTCCTCATTTCCTTATAAACGGATGTTAGATGGCACCTACTGCAATATTTAATTACGGATTTTATATAAAAATTTAAATATACCACTTATTATAGAGAATGCTATCGATACACCTATGAGATGAGAGGCGCATCGAGCAATGTGTTGAAAAGCCCTTTTACTATCAGATGGTATGATTATTTTGTTAAATCTGTTGCACCAGCATAAATAGCAATTAATTCCGCAGACATTATCGTCAAATTATAATAAATTTTAATTATACATTTATTTTCCAGTAATGAATCGACATAAGCGACAATTACACCACATTTATTCTTTTTTTTTTTTTTTTTTTTTTATAGGAGAGGGGGCAAACGAGCATGCGGCTCACCTGATGGTAAGTGACTACCGCCGCCCATGAACAACCGCAACACCAGGAGAATTGCAGATGCGTTGCCGGCCTTTTAAAAAGGAGTAGGCTCTTTTCTTGAAGGTCCCTAAGTCGTATCGGTCCGGAAAAATCGCTGGTGGTAAACAATTCCACAAGGAAGTTGTGCGAGGAAGAAAACATCTTCTAAATCGCACAGTGGTGGACCGCCAATCATCCAGATGGTGTGGATGGTATCGGGAGTTCTGCCGCGATGTGCGTTCGTGAAATTTGGCGGCTGGGATTAATCCGAACAATTCCTCAGAGCACTCCCCATGGTAAATGCGAAAGAAAATGCTAAGAGATGCAACATCTCTTCGCAGTGCCAATGAGTCGAGCCGATCGGAAAGGACTCGGTCGTCGACGATTCGAGCCGCTCTGCGCTGGATGCGGTCAAGTGGAAGAAGCTGGCACTGGGGAGCCCCAGCCCAGAGATGGGAACAGTATTCCATGTGAGGCCGAACCTGCGCCTTGTAAAGTTGCAGGCGTTGAGCCGGCATGAAATACTGTCCCGCTCTGCTGAGCACGCCAAGCTTTTTAGAGGCCAATTTGGCCTTCTCTTCCAAGTGACCACGAAACTGCACGCTACTCGATATGTCGACGCCAAGGATTCCGATACTGGCTGAGGCAACAAGGGGAGTACCTTGAAACTGAGGAGATACGACAAAGGGGTTCTTTTTAGCGGTAAACGCGCAAACTTGTGTCTTCTGAGGATTAAACTGGACTAGATTTAGTCGCCCCCAATCCGAGACTTTGTCCAGCAAATATCTTGGATCCATTACAAAAAAGCTTGTGTCATTCGTAATATTTAACGTTCAATTCATTGATCATGCACCCAACTATTTAAAGAGAACATATCTAGTGGATCAGAAAAATACAAATTACTATTATTAACTTGTTCTAATTTCATAGCTAGAAGGCATTTATTTTTATTTTGCCAGTACCTGTCCTAAGATAATAATCTGAGTTCTGTCTTAATTAAGTTAAGCTGTATTATGAGTTCTTGCTTTGCTTTTCAGGCAACGTTTATATGCTATAAATTTTCTTCTAATATACAGGGTCGTTATATTTAATTCACTTGCCATAACGTGTATTGGTGCGCTGTTGAAAAAACTCCCCATAATACACAGTGCTTGATTTTGGGCTTAGTCTAACTTACAAATGTGTCTGTTAGTACTCAGCAATAAGTATAACCTACATAAATGCTGCGGATGGATATGCCCCCAACCATGGCCTGTTAATATCTTTAATATATTTACAAATTTTGTTATCTACTGGCTAATATGTTTAGCCCATCTTAATGATTTCTCCAACCAAATGCCCAAATATTGTATATTGTATGTATCTGTCCCAACTATTATTTTTCCATGTAGTTCCTTAATTTAATTTCCTGACGTCTGTTGCGTCTACTAAAAATCATAAGCTTAGTCTTGTCGATAAAAGTATCTAAGCCTATTTTATAGTGAAGTAACTATAAAGTTTAAAGCATTTTGAATGTTTTCTGCTTGCGAAAATACTTAAGTATTTACACAGAAGATCAAAGAGTATAATCTGCCATTATGTCTAGCGTATGTGGACTATGCATTTCATTAATTCATATCATTCACCTTGGAATTCAGGCGAAATTTAGTATATCAAAAAGGTCGCTAAAGTATTTGTATAACACTACGATGCCTATCACAGTAAGGAACTAGAGAACGAAACGTATTCAAATGCAGAGAGATCTATTACAGAATGTTGTTATATCCCTGAAACTTCACCACTGCATTGGAGGACGTTTTCAAGCTACTGGATTGGAAAAGATGCGGTAGCAACATCGATGTGCCGGCAATTTTATTCTGGTCGAACCCCTGGAGAATTCTAGCACTATACTCTTATGATGAATGGACAAGACAAAGTAATGACAACTTTCCTGTTACACTTATATCAGAAGTTTTTGGAAATACTTTGCTAGAAGTTGTTGACAAGTTATTCGTACCTGGGACAAAATATCCGATTAGCTAAATCCGACTTCGACCAAGAGGTTAACCGACGAATCAAACTCGGCCGACCTTCGTTCTGAAATTGGGACAAAGCTACTCTCCGAACCTCAAATCCTTAAAACAAGTGTTCTGCCAGTTCATGTTACCATTGAAAACTTACATAATCGAAAAGTAGTCCTTAACTGCCGGCCTAATGGGGAAGCTCAAAGTCTCTCAGCGAGCTATTATGAGAGCTATGGTTGAAGTTTCCCTGTGTGAAGAAATGCATAATGAGTATATCCGTAGAAGAATAAGAATACCTGACATAAGCCGGTTTAGTAGGCTGAAGTGACAATGGGGTGAACGTGTAGCTCGAGGAACCGACCGAAAGAAAGGTGTATCCAGTAACAGTCTCATACTGGTAAGCGCAATATTGAGAGACTCGCTGGTACGACATGCAGGAAGTCGATGGATGCAGGTTCCTTAAAATCATGTGCTGTGGTATTCCTGAGGGGAAGGGATTCCTATCACTAGCTGTACGTAGGTGTATAAATTTTTAGTTTTAGATTCTAAGGTCTCAGAACAACTTACTTGTCAAAATTTACGCGTACCGATGTGACACTTTCGTTATAAGACCGAAGTTGCGGATTTATACATATGTATACTCATATTCATCATCATCATCATTACAGCCAATCAAAGTCCACTGCAAAACATAGGCCTCCGCAAGGACTGCCTCTTAAGGTTGGCAACCGCAGCTTTTTATTATGTAGTTGTTATAAGCATACTATAAGTTGTTACTGCATATATCTCCAGGTTTATTTCCCTCTATCGCCTCTTACGACACCCACAAGACAATATGCAGTAGCGGATATCCTTATCCCCCCATTACACAATTAACAAGTCAGAGCACATAGGCAGAATTGGCGAGAAACTAGTTCGCCTTCCTTCGGGAACCCGTGCATTCTGGTCTCTCGCCAAGGCTGTCCAAGGGAATTTCTGTAAGCCATCACTACCATCTCTGCACAGGGAGGACGACTCACTGGCCCAAGACGCAAAAGACAAAGCCGACCTTTTAGGCTCCCTTTTTTCGTCCAACTCGACTCTTGATGACGGGGGGAAAATACCGCCGACCATCCCGCGGTGTGAGTGCTCCATGCCGGATGTGCTATTCTCACAGCGCTCAGTTCGCAAAGCACTTCTCTCCCTGGACATCCAGAAGTCGAGTGGGCCTGACGGAATCCCCCCAATTGTGCTGAGGACGTGTGCTCCAGAGTTGGCACCGGTCCTAACGCGTCTTTTCCGGTACTCCTACTCCCAAGGCATAGTCCCGAATTCATGGAAGACAGCTTTTGTCCACCCGATCCCTAAAAAAGGCGACCGCTCAGACCCGTCCAACTATAGGCCTATCGCGATCACCTCCTTGTTCTCCAAAATAATGGAATCCATTATTAACTGCCAGCTCATCCGGTACCTTGAGGATCACCAGCTGATTAGTGACCGCCAATACGGTTTTCGTCGGTGTCGATCAGCTGGTGATCTTCTGGTCTACCTGACCCATAGATGGGCGGAGGCAGTAGAGTCCAAGGGGGAGGCGTTGGCCGTTAGTCTGGACATTGCGAAGGCCTTTGATCGGGTTTGGCACAAAGCGCTTCTTTCGAAGCTGCCTTCCTATGGGCTTCCCGAGAAATTGTGCAATTGGATCACCAGCTTTCTTGCAGATCGGAGCATCAAGGTCGTTGTAGACGGTGCATGTTCTGACTACAAGCCTATTAACGCTAGTGTTCCACAAGGCTGTGTGCTATCACCAACGCTGTTTCTTCTGCATATCAATGATATGTTGCTAACTGGTAACATTCATTGCTATGCGGATGACAGCACTGGTGATGCTCTATACACCGGCCGGGCCAATATTTCTCGGGAAAACGTCGCCGAGTACCGGAACAAACTTGTGTCTGAAGTCGAGTCTTTGCTGGACAAAGTCTCGGATTGGGGGCGACTAAATCTAGTCCAGTTTAATCCTCAGAAGACACAAGTTTGCGCGTTTACCGCTAAAAAGAACCCCTTTGTCGTATCTCCTCAGTTTCAAGGCACTCCCCTTCTTGCCTCAGCCAGTATCGGTATCCTCGGAGTCGACATATCGAGTGACGTGCAGTTTCGTGGTCACTTGGAAGAGAAGGCCAAATTGGCCTCTAAAAAGCTTGGCGTGCTCAGCAGAGCGGGACAGTATTTCATGCCGGCACACCGCCTGCAACTTTACAAGGCGCAGGTTCGGCCTCATATGGAATACTGTTCCCATCTCTGGGCTGGGGCTCCCCAGTGCCAGCTCCTTCCACTTGACCGCATCCAGCGCAGAGCGGCTCGAATCGTCGACGACCGAGCCCTTTCCGATCGGCTCGATTCATTGGCACTGCGAAGAGATGTTGCATCTCTTTGCATTTTCTTTCGCATCTACCATGGGGAGTGCTCTGAGGAATTGTTCGGATTAATCCCAGCCGCCAAATTTCACGAACGCACATCGCGGCAGAACTCCCGATACCATCCACACCATCTGGATGATTGGCGGTCCACCACTGTGCGATTTAGAAGATGTTTTCTTCCTCGCACAACTTCCTTGTGGAATAGTTTACCACCAGGGATTTTTCCGGACCGATACAACTTAGGGACCTTCAAGAAAAGAGCCTACTCCTTTTTAAAAGGCCGGCAATGCATCTGCAATTCCCCTGGTGTTGCGGTTGTTCATGGGCGGCGGTAGTCACTTACCATCAGGTGAGCCGCATGCTCGTTTGCCCCCTATCCTATAAAAAAAAAATCTTACTATATACAGATATCTATATTCGAACACTGACAACTGTGTTTTGTGTACGGCATGCTATCTGTATATTCGGATATCCAAATTATCCAATTAGCCGTCGAATATTAAATCTGAATATCATTAGTTTTACTATCCAGATAAAACGAGCAATACGGATAGTTACATTTTATTATAGCACATAATATTACATATAAATTTTATTACATCAAAATCACTAAAATATAATATCTCACATTGTTTTAATAAAATAGGTAGTCGCCATCGTAGTAACATTGTGACGACGTTGCTTTATCATCATTTATTTACATAAACTACTTCACTATAATTAACAAACATCATTCATCCTCATATACCATATTCTGGTTATTTTTGTTGTGATATGCTTACTTAAAATCTGTTTTATTTTTTACAATTTAATATGGCAAGTTTTGAAGAACTTCAATAAGATCATAACCATCACGATGCGAAAAACCACGGTCTTGAGTCTCCTGCATTCATCGGCTTCCTCCGTCTGTTATCAAGTCGCCACTTCGTCTCGTAGGTAACCGCCCTACACTCCGTTCACTGGTATAACGAACTTTATGTACAGTAAAACTGAAGAAAAGAATAGAATAGAATGATTTTTATTCAATATTGATTATTACATAATACTTATTGAAAGTAATTTTATATTTACCACTGGTTCGGAAAATACCTCTGTCCTAGGAAGAACTAGCAAGAAACCCAGCGGGACTTTTTTTTTTAAACATAATTTCACTTAACAATAATTTTGTTTATACAATTTTAAATGAATTTTCATAGAACCAGCATGGTGGCGATCACCTTATTCTCAGGGGTTATTTTCATTCATGTATTCCTTGATATTATAATAACCCTTTTTGTACAGTTTTTCTTTAATAAAACTTTTAAACTTGTTTATTGACAAACTTTGAACATGTTCTGGGATTTTGTTGTAAAAGCGTATACATTGCCCCATAAATGAATTACTAATTCTGTGGAGTCTAGTAACTGGCATTACAAGCTTAAGTTTCTTCCTAGTGTTTAAGGTATGAACATCCTTATTCTTATTAAAGCTATTTATGTTTTTATGTACATACATTACATTTTCATAAATATATTGCGATGCCAAAGTTTTTTTTTTTTAATTTATTTATTTGATAATAATTTGACAATATTTAAATTGATATTTTACGGCATAAACATAAGCTATACAGCTTTATCGTATACCGATGCCATCAACAAACCTATCATAATAATTGTTATTCGTAATAATTATGTCATACATCATAATGTTGTGATGCACGCACTGAACCGCGCTCCCCGTACAGTCAAGAAACAGGTTTGCTCTCGGGTCTTAGTGCATCCTTTGCCTACCTGACTCGACGCGTCGAGTTAGCATATACAGGCTGTTCATATAATTTGACACTAATTAATGATATTAAAGATAAACTTATTTTATATTATTGATAGAGTTGTAGAATATTAATGTGTAGCTTATAATACAAATTTTTTATTTTTATTTTGCAATTCTTTTTTATTATAGGTTACTTAAGAAATAATTCTTTAATATATTTTTGATGTTGCGTTGATTAATTTGTTCTTTTAGTTGTGATGGAAGTTTGTTTATGATATCGGGAATCATGTATTCTAACGTTCGTTTTCCATATAGATTTATGAATTTTGGTAAAGCTAAGTTTGGCGTCTTTGACTTTCGTGTGTTAAAATTGTATTGTATTGGAATTTGTAGATTTTTATTAAAGAAATTTTCAATAAGTAATATATACTTTACTTTATTATGTACAGGTAATATTTTACAGAAATCAAAGATATTATGTTGTTGGTCTTTAAATTTGTTTATGACAGTTTTTGGTAGTAAGGTTTTTAAAATACGGAGTTGTAAGGTGTAAATACGGTCTAGGTGTGTTTTATAGGTCCTACCATAGCTAGAAAGACCATACGATATTATGGATTCTGCTAATGATATATATAATTGTATTCTTATATTGAATGGTATTTTGTATTTTATTAAAGAGAATTTGGCTAGAATTCCTCGAAGTCTGTCGCATACATGGTCAATATGCCCTTTCCAGCTAAGGTGACTATCAATGATAAGCCCAAGGTAGGTATGTTGTTCCACTACATCAATATTGAAACAGCCACAGAACACGCTTGTAGTGTGTAAGCACTGGTGGCTATGAGCTATTAGTTTGGGTATATTGTCACTTCTGTTTTTGGTACTACTGATGTACATAACTTTAGTTTTATTAAAATTAATTACTAGGCCCATGTCATGCGACCATTTGGTTAACACGTTAAAGTCATCTTGCAGTTGACTCATGGTGTGATTGATATTTTTCCAAGCTATAAATAAACATGTGTCATCTGCGTATTGATATATTTCACAATGTTTCAATGCTTTTATTAAGTTATTAACATATATGGGATAGTGTAACGGGCCCAACACTGATCCTTGAGCCGTACCCAAAGTTACATTTACAGTTTTGCTTATTGCATCTTTTACTAGTTAGTATGTTTAGTTTAGTTAATATGTTTATTTCTTAAAATTTTTCTCTGAGGGACTCTTTACAATTTAGGTTATAAATCGGCCGTACGGCCCTCCTTTGCAAAACAAATATAGCTTCAATATCAGCCAGCATTACCCCATAGCAAAATTCCATAAGACATTACGCTATGAAAGTAACTAAAATACACTAACCTAGCTGTCTCAATATCTGTGAGTGAGACTTCTAATATTTCTCACAGCATATGCTGCAGGACTAAGTCTGCTTGCTAATTTAGATATACGGGAGCCCCATTGAAGTTTCGCGTCAATAGTAATACCAAGGAAAGCAGTGGTATCCACAAGACTCAACTCATAAGTGTGTAGGGCTACGGTGTCTATCTCTACCTATATGAAAGCAATCAACTGCAGAGAAATGTAAGACAGGTTGACGTAATATCCCAGACAATCTTCACCACTGCATTGAAATTGGAAGACATTTGTAGCTACTTGAGTGGAAAGTATACGGTATCAAAATTAATAACAAGTATATTACTCACCTTCGATTTGCCAACGATATAACTATTATGGCAGAATCGCTGGAGGAAATCAACCCTATGCTCAATGACTTTGATAGCGTTTCGCAAAGGACAGGTCTTAAAATGAACATAGACAAGGCAATGATTATGTGTAACGTCCATGTCATACCTATGTCAGTAGTTGTTGGGAGGACTTCTCTCGAAGTTATTGACGAGTATGTTTACCTACGACTAATTTTCTGGCTAGGTAAATCCAACTTAGAGAAGCCAATCAACAGATCCAACTCGCCTGAGCAGCGTTCGGAAGATTACGACACATCTTTTCACGGTATATCAAATCTTGAAAACAAGAGGATACGACTAGTGCGTATTGCCAGTGATAACATATGGATATGAGACGTGGTTTTTCATTGCTGGCCGTATCAGGAAGCTTAAGGCCGCTGAGCGAGCTGGTGAGAGGAAGTAGACGTGTGACGGGCCGTAATGATAATGATAATAGAGTTTTAAAGTATAGCAACACAAAACTAACGCGCCACCATCTTGCTAACACTTTTACAAGTTAAATTGTGTGGAGGGGACGTGTACTAAACACATTGTTTTCATTAGTACATTTTGCAGCTTTTATCGTTTACAACATCACAACCTATCGAAGTCCACAGCTGAACATAGGCCTCCCCCGTAGATTACTTTAGCTTCATAGGAGGGATATTTGTCGTAGTTGCCACGCCTTGCAACCGCATTTTTGTATTATTTTGAATTGTTATCAGGGAGACGTTACTGCCCTTCTACTGTTTCAGTTTCCCTCTGTCGCCTTTTGCAACATCCACGCATTGGCACACACACGCCAAACTTACATATATTAATTATATTATAGAAGAATTATATTTATTATACCTTTTATAATTTTTATGTAAAACAAGTTATTACTATTTATGATTCTTTTGTTACACAAATATAAGTAATTTATGTTTGAAGAGTTTTTATAAGAAAATGTTGATTGGAGACTAGATATATTAATTTAATCTATCATTTTACAATGGTATCTGGATTATCCCGATTTATCCGAATAGTGCTCTGAAAGTATCCGAAATATCCGAAAAGCCAAATGTAACACTTGGCTGTAGTACTGTACTATACTGTACATATATATATATATGTAGGAAGTATAGTGGGTATAATACAGAGACTGATTTTGTAGTTAGGAATAATAATTAATTCGTTTACACGAATTAATTATCCAATGAGTCGAGGATAAACTAGTAACGGAATACGACAAGTGTACCGTTCCACGTCAGAGCCAAGACTGTCTTAACGGCGGCCGCTCAGTCCGTTTTATACAAGCAGGACGGGCGGTAACGCAGGTGCGATGCCGCAGGTGTGCGGTACACGTGTCGTTTACAAGAATTCTGTCTTGCTAGACCGACGCCACCGCATCCACAACGGCGCAGGTGCCGTCACGGCCATACTGACATGCGTGCGTCCTCGCACGCGCTCCATTACAATTTTAGTTATCTGTAACAACTGTAATCTGTAAAACATCGTTCGATTATCCTGACAAAACAGCGTCTGGTCCGGTCTATACTGACCCTTCAGACTCTGGTGATAATCAGTTTTGTTCCGGCACTAAGCCCTACAAAACTTTTATCAACTTTATGCTAGATCGGAATGATTAGTCTGTAGCTTTTTTCTATTTTCTCTTTTTTTTTTTCAAGTACCGTTTTCGCTAGTCCGGAATCACTATTCCCTATAGCTATATCACTGGACCGGCACAAAGCCCTGCAATGATTGTAAGAACTATTCTTTTTTCTTAATCTCTTTTTTTTCAGTACTATTTATGCTAGTCCGGAATCACTATTCCCTGTAGCTTTATCATTGGACCGGCAAACGCCCTGCAATGATAGTAAGAACCACATTTTTTTTCTTACTCTCTTTTTTTTTCAATTCAGTATAGAACAGTTACAGACCAATCATACCGCAAACATGTCCCCGTCACAATCACACAAAAGTGTATCGTGAGGGACGTAGTGACACGATAACACCCAAGTATGTAAACCAATAGCAACACGACACATATCCCAGTGCAGCACAGACCAGCCTCCCTGCAACTTCATGTTCCTTTCCTGCACTAGAATAATTACTTCGCTAGAGTGTTGCAACGTCTCTAGTATTTTCTAGATGCACAGACACGGCTACCTCTGACTGTCGCACGTCCTCGTGCGGTTGACAGTGAACAGCATACGGTCTATCAGGTATCACCACCTGCTAACAGATATTAACTCTTGTTAAATATTACAACGGTCGACCATTCCAGACTTCATTTAAGTCTGGAACGCGCGGATATGGCTACCTCCAGGCAAACGCACTACAGCTTTTCGTTCTGCTGCGATCGTGCCACATTCGCGGCAGCAAGCCGTCGCGCCGTACTAGCGCTAGCGAATCGTCGCACTGCTTTTCAAAATTAAAAGAAATCGAGATAAATGTATTGCGAACCATGGAATTCCGAGCTTCCGAAATTCATCACATATTCTCTTAAGAAACGGCAACTGCACGACATTTGAAAACATTGCAAAAAAATGGAAACTATGTGTAGAGACAGATACCACAACATATTTCGAAGCGAAGGAGGAAACTGCGCAAAATCTACGAAAGCCGTCCATTTACAGCCCCAAAGCACCATTTGTTCGGCGGCCGCTTGAATTGCCCTGCCGTAAGATCAGCCGATAAGTAACCGACTGTAGCGGTGTAGGCTCAATCTAACCAGCGCTCGGCCGTACCTGACCATGTTCGATTAGCCATCACAACGTCTTCCTCATTGATCATTGTTGTAGAGACTTCTACGAATCCCTCTAAATCAAACCCCAATCTTGTCAACGACACAATATTCGGAGCAAACTGCAACACTGATCAACACATTAGAACACAAAAATGTCACTTATTATTTTTAATTCATAGCGTGTTAAAGTTAATCCTTTATTGTAGTACAACCCTTAAAAGTTTTGAATTTCAAAATATAGCAACTGGATATCATGTTTCGCGTGAACTATCAAATTACAACAAAACGAGAGCAGCAGGAGCACCTGAGGGTTTACAAGCATCGTCGGGGTTGTAGTCATCATGATTTGCGTGAAAAACAAATTGTTAACTATAAGGACAACATACACAGTTGCCTGTTCTCTCATCTATCACACATATGAGGCCCTAAGACAGAAATTTGTTCTCATACCTTGGACTATAATAAAGCTCTTCGCTTTCACAAGTAAACATAGGTCTTCATACGAAGTATCTGACACATACTCTTACTTGAACTTGCGGGATCCTACGTTAACTACGTGAACCACATTAAAAACGTGAACCAGGACAGCGCCTGCCAGGACAGAGCCTAATACATGTTCAGAAAACATTACCGTGCACACAACATACGACTTCCGCGCACACAGTGTGACTCCCACGCATACAGAGTACACGACTTCCGAGGCATCGCCATGTACAGCATACGCGCGCTCCGGGATGGCGCCTGCGTATACGCGCATACGCATCTGCTGAAACCAGGCCATGTTACAGCTGGACCTGGCAGTCCGTTACGACCAGCAAGGCACACACTCACGCACTTGTAATCACATCACACGTGCTACTGTAACACATAAAAGAAAACATTAAAAATACTCAGTCGGAACTTGATTTCAAGAAATGCAGCACTACTCTTGGTACACCATTCGCCTTTCTAGGGCACTAAATACTGAGCTGCGGCTACACGACAACCTCTGGTATGATACGATCCTCATGTAAACTTAAATACTCTCTTCAATGTCAGAACCAATTGGCTCTACTTCACTTTCATCAGTTATACTTCGGTTTTCCGGCATTTTTCGCAACCAATTAAAAATGTAAACACTCATTCTTACAAAATAGTTTCTGAGCCAATGTTTAGGATAGATTTACTTTCCTCATGTATCTAATGGTGATCAGTAGCAGCGACAAATAATAAGTCCGCGGCGTCATAAGCCGACAGCATACTCAAAAGCGAGCGCTACAGCTCCACGCTTTCCACTAAACCATTCCAAGTTTGTCGACTACGTAATGCTCGGAGTAAACTGTAACACTTATCATCACATTAGATCACAAAAATACTACTTGGTGTTTTTAAGTCATAGCACGTTAAAGTAATCATGTTCTTTTTTACGGTACATCGTTTAAACATTTTGAACTTTAAAACTTGGCCATGTAAATCACACCTCGTGTATCAAATTATAACATTACTTGAGCAAGTTAAACTTATAGCAAACTATAACTCATTCAGAATATCTCCAACATTTCTTTCATTTATTAATATATTTAGGTACGTCAGAAATAATGAAAATACTTGAGGGTACTTTTAATACAAATCGAACAAAAGGATTTATCTTTTGGCTTAAATAATTTCACTTTATCTTTTCTCTACACTTTAATGATACGACAATATCGTAAGTAGGACAGCAAATTTTATTACGGTATTTAACATAAAAAGAGATCCATCAATGTGAAATGCATTATAGCCTTTACAAATGTAATAATTCTCATACTATTCAAAGATTATATGTGGGCAAAAATGGGGACTTTATCCCACTTCTGATGTAGGAAGTATAGTGGGTATAATACAGAGACTGATTTTGTAGTTAGGAATATTAATTAATTCGTTTACACGAATTAATTATCCAATGAGTCGAGGATAATCTAGTAACGGAATACGACAAGCGCACTGTTCCACGTCAGAGTCAAGACTGTCTTAACGGCGGCCGCTCAGTCCGTTTTATACAAGCAGGACGGGCGGCCGCGCAGGTGCAATGCCGCAGGTGTGCGGTACACGTGTCGTTTACAAGAATTCTGCCTAGCTAGACCAACTCGTTGGATAATTAATTCGTGTATACGAATTAATTATTATTCCTAATTACAAAATCAGTCTCTGTACTATATTCCACTATAATTCCTACATCAGAAGTGGGATAAAGTCCCCATTTTTGCCCACATACAATCTTTGAATAGTATGAGAGTTATTACATTTGTAAAGGCTATAATGCATTTCGCATTGATGGATCTCTTTTTATGTTAAATACCGTAATAAAATTTGCTGTCCTACTTACGATATTGTCGTATCATTAAAGTGTAGAGTAAAGATAAAGTGAAATTATTTAAGGCAAAAGATAAATGTTATGTTCTTGGTACGGGAGACAAGTGAAACACCACACAGCTATTGACACACTGCCTGTATTCTCTGTTAGACACATATCGTGGGCGCAGCCACGCACACATACATATTACTAACGTACATACACAACAGTCCCTCCCCCTATTTAACTTATTTAGGAAATCACAAATTAATTTTAGAAGAACTGCTTTTAGTCAACCCTGGGTATATCTCGCAACAGTCTTCTAGAACATCTGGGGTTATGAGGAGATGGTGAGGATGAGAATTCCTCCTCATCTCTTTCTCCCTCCCCTCTGCTTGGCAACTGAGAACCGCTATGTTCGCTTTGAATTGGGTCGCTTTCCCACATAAAATCGCCCAAATCCCCGGGTGGAGACATACCTTTATTTAATACAATTTGATTTTTATGTTTTTTGACGTCAGTAGAAGAACCATGGTCTTTAATCAAATATAGCACTTTACCGAGTCTTTTTATAACAGTACCTTGGCACCACAAAAATTTGCTATTATTCAGAAACTTTTTAAACATAACCTCATCGCCTGGCGCATACACTTGTTTATTATTGCCGCCATGGCATTTAATTTGCGAGCACTGTTTTTGTTTAACATCGTCATTTAGTGATGTGACGTTAACTTTGGGTGAAGTAAATCTAGACGTGTTCTCAGCTTACGCCCAATCACCAACTCAGCCGGTGATGAACCCGTGACAGAATGTACTGAATTCCTATAGTCAAACAGATATTTCAAAATTTTTAGCCTACACTCATTCCTATTGCGTGAACCTAAAACGCTTGACTTTATGCCCTTTTTGACAATTTTTACGAAACTTTCTGCTTGTCCATTACTAGCAGGATTGTAAGGTGGTGATGTAATATGAGCAATACCATTTAATAAACAAAATTTTGTAAACTCAGCGGATGTGAACGCAGTACCGTTATCGCTAACAATTGTGTGGGGTAATCCGTACTTAGACATAAAGTCGTAAAGTTTTTCAATAACGGTCGCCGAGGTGGTAGAAGTGCTCACGTCGTATACTTCTAACCATTTGGTGTGCGCATCTACCACTACTAAGAACGTTTGATTATTCAGCGGCCCAAGAAAGTCGACGTGTAACCTATGAAATGGTGTATGGGGAAACTCCCATGGTGCTAAAGGCGCTCTGGGTGGCGAGGGCCGTAGCTGTTTGCATATTTCACACGAGTGTATCATTTTTTCTAGCATTGCATCAATGCCTGGGAACCAAAACCGAGACCTAGCTTCTGATTTCGTTTTTACGATACCTAAATGCGAGCTATGTAACTCTAATAAAACCTTCGACCGCACAGATTCGGGAAGTATCACCTTATGACCCCTCATTAAACAACCGTCTTCATATGATAATTGGGTCTTACATAAATGATAGGGTTTCAACTGCGAGTCCACTATTTTTTTAGGCCAACCGTTTTGAACATAATTTACCACTAACTGTAATACAGCATCCTCTTTAGTAGCTTTGCGTAACTCATTCAAGGTTAACGGCATGTCGCCTTCGACAACAAAGTTAACGTATGATGCGCGATCAATGGGAGCGGCGGCGGCGGCGGTGTGTGCGCCGATGCTGGCTCCCTCGCTCTCGGCGCGAGCCCGCGGTGACTCACCCTGTAAAGTCGCGCGAGACAGAAAATCCGCGTTGTTGTCGGCACTACGAACATACTCGATTGTATAATTGTATGCACTTAAAAACATTGCATATCTCTGCAATCTATTAGCCGACACTTCCGGTATACCTTTGTGTGGGCCGAAAATAGAAATTAACGGCTTGTGATCCGTGCGTAATATAAATGGATCTGATCTGCCATATAAATATTGATGGAACCGGCGTATTCCAAATATTATTGCAGTCGCCTCTTTCTGTATCTGTGAGTAGTTTTTCTCAGCTGCGTTCAACGTGCGGGAAGCGAATGCTACCGGACGCTCTAACCCCTCATTGTCTATTTGGGACAAAATAGCACCTAAGCCGACGGGGAAGCATCGACAATTAAAACTATTTTGGCGTTTGAATTAAAGTGTGTTAAGACCTGATCCGACGTCAAACATTTCTTAATTTTATCAAACGCTTGTTGATGTGACGTAGACCAGTTCCACTTAACCCCCTTTTTTAATAGGTCATACAAAGGACTCAAGATGCAGGATGCTCCCGCCACGAAATTCCTGTAGTAGTTTACAAGTCCTAAAAATGATTGCAATGTATTAACGTCAGATGGAATGGGCGCATCAGCTATAGCCTTCACCTTTTCCGGATCTTTCTGTAATCCATTTTTGGTTATTATATAACCTAAATATTTTACTTCATCTTTAAAGAAATCGCATTTATCTTTCTGCACAGTTAATCCTGCATCCTGAAGCCTTTGCAGAACTATATTCAACTTCTTCAAATGTCCCCCCGGGGTCTGGTCAGTGACTAAAATGTCGTCAAGCAGACACAGGACCCCGTCTAAACCTGAAAGCGTCGTTTCCATGGCGCGCTGGAATATAGACGGCGCAGAAGACAACCCGAAAACTAGTAGAGTGTAATTAAATAGACCTCGATGTGTATTGATGCATGTGACAGAGACTCTTCGTCTAACAAAAATTGATTATAGGCCATAGATAAGTCAATCTTTGAAAATTGTTGGCCCCCGTACAGCCTTGAAAATAGTTCGTGTACCGTGGGTAGAGGATATTGTTCTATCAACAGCTGTTTGTTAATAGTAACCGAATAGTCGGCGCACAACCTAACCGAACCGTTGTTTTTTAGCACGGGAACAATAGGTGACGCGTACTCAGAGTGCGATACCGGTTTAAGTACACCTAGATCCACTAAACGTGTTATTTCTTTATCCACCTTGTCACGTAACGCGAACGCAATTGGACGCGCTTTACAGAATATCGGTTTCACATTATCCTTTAATTTTAATTTAACACGATATTTATTAAATTTACCCAACTTATTCGAAAATACTTCCGGGTAACGCGATTGGAATTGCTCCACCATACTCTGCTCACACTTCAGAAAATTACAAGGCGTCAACTTAAGTTTAAATTTTGATATGAAATCCCTGCCTAATAATGGTGGTCCGCCATTTTGAATGACGTAAATGTCCAATGTGTGAGTGTGTTGTCGGTACGTCACCGGCAAGTTTAGGTACCCAATACATTTCATAATGTTTCCGGTGTAGCTAAAAAAACTTTTATTGGAATCTAGCAACGGAATATTACTGAACATGTTTTTATAAGTTCCCTCGGATATAACTGATACTGCTGATCCACTATCTATTTGAAATTGTACATTTTTCCCGTAAATTGAAACTGTTTCTGTCATAGGTTCCCCACGGTCTGAGCGTATGTTAAACAATGACTTACCGTCGTCGTCCTCACTTACATCACCTGTCAACACGTAATTAACCTTATTACACATTTTACGTAAATGACCCTTGGTGTTACACTTTTTGCATTTATAGCTTGCAAACCGACATTGGGATGACTCGTGATTGTTACGACCGCACACTGTACACTTTATTTTACCGGCACTAGTGGCTGTAGCACTATTTTGTTTGGCGATCCTGAACACCGGCTGCCCCAGGCCGACCGTAGTAGTTGCGGCACCAGCGCGCGCGCACCGCGCGCTCTCCGCCAGCTCCACTGCCTTGGCCAGGTTCAGCTTGTCAATGTCCTGCGCGAACAGCTTCTCTCGTTCATGGCCTGCTACCATGCCCATCACAAACCGATCTCGTAACGCTTCCTCGACGTTACTAAATCGACAATGTGCTGTAAGTCCTCGTAGCCTTGACGCCCATTGTGTATATGTCTCGCCCGGCTGCTGCACAGCCGCATAAAAATTGTAACGCTCGCTGAAGCCGCATATTTTTGGAAGAAAGTGCTCATCCAATAACTTCACTATCTCATCATACGGTACTTCCTGGATATCCTTTGGCAGTGCCAGATCCGCTGCCAACTTATAAGTACCGTCGGTTAGTGCGCTGAGCAGGATCGCCCGTCTCTTGGCTCCAGCTGTATCATTCTTCTGGGTGATGTCGTTTGCAATAAACCATTGCGTAATTCGGCCTTTATACGACTTCCATTCTTGCACGTTGTG
This sequence comes from Parnassius mnemosyne, assembly GCA_963668995.1. NCBI lineage: Eukaryota > Metazoa > Arthropoda > Insecta > Lepidoptera > Papilionidae > Parnassius > Parnassius mnemosyne. Next base: position 24,022,865 of record CAVLGL010000068.1, read on the forward strand.
ATCAAATGAAGACAAAATGCCAAAGCTATTCATTTTCCGATTATAAAATTAAGATGTGGGTAGTACTCTCGTCGCCACTGTTATGTTCTTGGTACGGGAAACAAGTGAAACACCACACAGCTATTGACACACTGCCTGTATTCTCTGTTAGACACATATCGTGGGCGCAGCCACGCACACATACATATTACTAACGTACATACACAACACTTTTGTTCGATTTGTATTAAAAGTACCCTCAAGTATTTTCATTATTTCGGACGTACCTAAATATGTTAACAAATGAAAGAAATGTTGGAGATATTCTGAATGAGTTTGCATTCAGTGGAAGTTTAACTTGCTCAAGTAATGTTATAATTTGATACACGAGGTGTGATTTACATGGCCTAGTTTTAAAGTTCAAAATGTTTAAACGATGTACCGAGAAAAAGAACATGATTACTTTAACGTGCTATGACTTAAAAACACTAAGTAGTATTTTTGTGATCTAATGTGATGATAAGTGTTACAGTTTACTCCGAGCATTACGTAGTCGACAAACTTGGAATGGTTTAGTGGAAAGCGTGGAGCTGTAGCGCTCGCTTTTGAGTATGCTGTCGGCTTATGACGCCGCGGACTTATTATTTGTCGCTGCTACTGATCACCATTAGATACATGAGGAAAGTAAATTTATCCTAAACATTGGCTCAGAAACTATTTTGTAAGAATGAGTGTTTACATTTTTAATTGGTTGCGAAAAATGCCGGAAAACCGAAGTATGACTGCTGAAAGTGAAGTAGAGCCAATTAGTTCTGACATTGAAGAGAGTATTTAAGTTTACATGAGGATTGGACCATACCAGAGGTTGTCGTGTAGCCGCAGCTCAGTATTTGGTGCCCTAGAAAGGCGAATGGTGTACCAAGAGTAGTGCTGCATTTCTTGAAATCAAGTTCCGACTGAGTATTTTTAATGTTTTCTTTTATGTGTTACAGTAGCACGTATGATGTGATTACAAGTGCGTGAGTGTGTGCCTTGCTAGTCGTAACGGACTGCCAGGTCCAGCTGTAACATGGCCTGGTTTCGGCAGATGCGTATGCGCGTATACGCAGGCGCCATCCCGGAGCGCGCGTATGCTGTACATGGCGATGCCTCGGAAGTCGTGTACTCTGTATGCGTGGGAGTCACACTGTGTGCGCGGAAGTCGTATGCTGTGTGCACGGTAATGTTTTCTGAACATTGGCTCTGTCCTGGCAGGCGCTGTCCTGGTTCACGTTTTTAATGTGGTTCACGTAGTTAACGTGGGATCTCGCAAGTTCAAGTAAGAGTATGTGTCAGATACTTCGTATGAAGACCTATGTTTACTTGTGAAAGCGAAGTGCTTTATTATAGTCCAAGGTATGAGAACGAATTTCTGTTTTAGGGCCTCATATGTGTGATAGATGAGAGAACAAGCAACTGTGTATGTTGTCCTTATAGTTAACAATTTGTTTTTCACGCAGATCATGATGACTACAACCCCGACGATGCTTTTAAACCCTCAGGTGCTCCTGCTGCTCTCGTTTTGTTGTAATTTGATAGTTCACGCGAAACATGATTATCATTTGCTATATTTTGAAATTCAAAACTTTTAAGGGTTGTACTACAATAAAGGATTAACTTTAACACGCTATGAATTAAAAATAATAAGTGATATTTTTGTGTTCTAATGTGTTGATCACTGTTGCAGTTTGCTCCAAATATTGTGTCGTTGACAAGATTGGGGTTTGATTTCGAGGGATTCGTAGAAGTCTCTACAACAATGATCAATGAGGAAGACGTTGTGATGGCTAATCGAACATGGTCAGGTACGGCCGAGCGCTGGTTAGATTGAGCCTACACCGCTACAGTCGGTTACTTATCGGCTGATCTTACGGCAGGGCAATTCGAGCGGCCGCCGAACAAATGGTGCTTTGGCGCTGTAAATGGACGGCTTTCGTAGATTTTGCGCAGTTTCCTCCTTCGCTTCGAAATATGTTGTGGTATCTGTCTCTACACATAGTTTCCATTTTTTTGCAATGTTTTCAAATGTCGTGCAGTTGCCGTTTCTTAAGAGAATATGTGATGAATTTCGGAAGCTCGGAATTCCATGGTTCGCAATACATTTATCTCGATTTCTTTTAATTTTGCAAAGGAGTGCGACAATTCGCTAGCGCTAGTACGGCGCGACGGCTTGCTGCCGCGAATGTAGCACGATCGCAGCAGAACGAAAAGTTGTAGTGCGTTTGCCTGGAGGTAGCCATATCCGCGCGTTCCAGACTTAAATGAAGTCTGGGATGGTCGACCGTTGTAATATTTAACAAGAGTTTATATCTGTTAGCAAGTGGTGATAACTGATAGCCCGTATGCTGTTCACTGTCAACCGCACGAGGACGTGCGACAGTCAGTGGTAGCCGTGTCTGTGCATCTTGAAAATACTACAGAATACTACACTCTAGCGAAGTAATTATTCCAGTGCAGGAAAGGAACATGAAGTTGCAGGGAGGCTGGTCTGTGCTGCACTGGGATATGTGTCGAGTTGCTGTTGGTTTACATACTTAGGTGTTATCGTGTGTCACTACGTCCCTCACGATACACTTTTGTGTGATTGTGACGGGGACATGTTTGCGGTATGTTTGGTCTGTAACTGTTCTATACTGAATTGAAAAAAAAAGAGAGTAAGAAAAAAAAATGTGGTTCTTACTATCATTGCAGGGCGTTTGCCGGTCCAATGATATAGCTAAAGGGAATAGTGATTCCGGACTAGCATAAATAGTACTTGAAAAAAAAAAAGCGTAAGAAAAAAAATAGTTCTTACATCATTGCAGGGCTTTGTGCCGGTCCAATGATATGGCTATAGGGAATAGTTATTCCGGACTAGCGAAAACAGTACTTGAAAAAAAAAGAGAAAATAGAAAAAGCTACAGACTAATCATTCCGATCTAACATAAAGATGATTAAAGTTTTGTAGGGCTTATTGCCGGAACAAAACTGACTGTCACCCGAGTCTGAAGGGTCAATATAGACCGGACCAGACGCTGTTTTGTCAGGATAATCGAACGATGTTTTACAGACTACAGTTGTTACAGATAACTAAAATTGTGATAGAGCGCGTGCGAGGACGCACGCATGTCAGTATGTCCGTGACGGCACCTGCACCGTTGTAGATGCGGTGGCGTTGGTCTAGCTAGGCAGAATTCTTGTAAACGACACGTGTACCGCACACCTGCGGCATTGCACCTGCGCGGCCGCCCGTCCTGCTTGTATAAAACGGACTGAGCGGCCGCCGTTAAGACAGTCTTGACTCTGACGTGGAACAGTGCGCTTGTCGTATTCCGTTACTAGATTATCCTCGACTCGTTGGATAATTAATTCGTGTATACGAATTAATTATTATTCCTAATTACAAAATCAGTCTCTGTACTATATTCCACTATAATTCCTACATATATATATATATATATATATATATATATATATATATATATATATATATATTAAGAGGTAAAAGTTATGTACATCAGTAGTACCAAAAACAGAAGTGACAATACACCCAAACTAATAGCTCATAGCCACCAGTGCTTACACACTACAAGCGTGTTCTATGGCTGTTTCAATATTGATGTAGTGGAACAACATACCTACTTTGGGCTTATCATTGATAGTCACCTTAGCTGGAAAGGGCATATTGACCATGTATGCGACAGACTTCGAGGAATTCTAGCCAAATTCTCTTGAATAAAATACAAAATACCATTCAATATAAGAATACAATTATATATATCATTAGCAGAATCCATAATATCGTATGGTCTTTCTAGCTATGGTAGGACCTATAAAATACACCTAGACCGTATTTACACCTTACAACTCCGTATTTTAAAAACCTTACTACCAAAAACTGTCATAAACAAATTTAAAGACCAACAACATAATATCTTTGATTTCTGTAAAATATTACCTGTACATAATAAAGTAAAGTATATATTACTTATTGAAAATTTCTTTAATAAAAATCTACAAATTCCAATACAATACAATTTTAACACACGAAAGTCAAAGACGCCAAACTTAGCTTTACCAAAATTCATAAATCTATATGGAAAACGAACGTTAGAATACATGATTCCCGATATCATAAACAAACTCTTAATATATATATATATATATATATATATATATATATATATATACTTAAGCCCTTCAAGGAAAGCATATATTTTTACAGGCATTTTTAACATGCAACGTTGGACAATACTTTGATACCGTGGCTGCAAAAAACAGAAACTATAATGATTTTACTATGGAATGTTACAAAATAATTGCCCATCATAAAATTGGGTTTTTTGCTATCCACTTCCCAGTTTTATCAGCGCTAATTTTAAGCAATAATTTCAACAAAGATTCGCAACGAAATATTGCCAATGTATTGAAGGACATCGGAATTTGGACCCAAATTAAGGTAAGAAATATTTTTTTTTATTTTTATAAAGTATTGTGAGTGATACCTTTGTAAGACATGTAGGTCCTAGGTGATTTATACCTTAGTGAGAAAGAAAGTAAAAAAACTTGAACGATGTGTACCTCATGAATCGAGTGAATCGAACTTGCAAACACGCGTCGACAGCTGTGTTACTTTGCTCAACCGACACAATAATGAAGGAATTTTAAATCCAATCATTATTTGTGATGAAAAGTGGATACTGTACGATAATCGGAAGCGCTCGTCACAATGGCTGAACCCTGGAAACCCAGCCAAAAGTTACTTGTGAGTATTTGGTGGACTAGCGCCGATGTCGTTCACTACAGCTTTCTAAAATCTGGCCAAACTATTACGGCAGATATCTATTGTCAGCAACTGCAAACTATGAAGGAAGAACTAGCTGCTAAACAAACGAGATTGGTCAATCGCTCTAGGCCACTGCTGCTTCACTACAACGCAAGACCACACACTGTACAACAAACAACCACTAAGTTAGATGAGCTACAATTGGAATGTCTGCGACATCCATCGTACTCATCGGGCCTTGCTCCAACAGATTACCATTTTTTCCGGAATTTGGACAACTTCTTATAAGGAAAAAAATTCAACTCCAATGCGGCAGTCCAAACCGCCTTCAAAGAGTTTATTGATTCTCGCCCCCATGGTTTTTTTTAGTAAAGGGATCAATGAACTATATATGAGATGGCAAAAGTGCATAGATAGCAACGGTGCATACTTTGATTAATTAAATATATTTTACAAAAAAAAGGTTGACTTTATATTCCTCCCGTACAAAACGCTAATTTCATATGTAAGGACCTAATATTAGATTTATTTTTAAGAATAAAAAAATTGAGAAGTGTTGTCATCTCTGAGAAATAAGATGTTATGCAGTGTACTCCACCTGCCAGTGACAAAATTACGGTGTTTCTAGTCTTAAACAAAAGTTTGTAAATACGGTAAATTATTGAATATTACGACAGACTAAAAATAAAAATACGGTAAACTTTCAGTAAAGCAAAATTGCTTAATGAAACTGAATTGTGAGTTTTGTTACTAATCGTACCATCAATTATGAATTATTTCAGTGAGATATGGCTTAAATCAAGTTAAATATTCATTACTTATCCGCTGTTATCTTTTTTATAGTTATCTGTTTTTCATACATCGACACAACATTTTTAATCATTTCCTATATGGGATGGAAGTCAACCCAGTTTTTGCCTTTCCTCTTGATAACTTTCTGTGTAAACAGATATAAGTTAGTAGATTTTAGTTCTTTAATAGATATTATATAGATAGCAAAATCGTGCCGAACGTTCACGAAGTGAATAAAAATGCCAAACGCAGAGTATGATTTATTTTAATTTCCATGTGGAAGTATAAATATTTATAAACTTCGCAATTTGGTCGCATAAACTTCGTATTCTTGTCATAGGTACACAAGAGATTTTCTGGGACTCTCCATAAACATTGGAGTGTTGTAGGATAGAAATAATATTATGAAACTTTTTTAATTTGGTAATTTGTGTTGTCACTTATAGAAAAAAATATTACGTTAAGGCGATTTTCAAAGAGACGAAGTTACGGTAGAACATGGCACCGTATTAATAATTCTATTGTAGGTGATAGATCTACAAAAACACAGTAGGTCCTACTGTAATTACGGCGTGGTTGCAGGCACTGATGTAATGCCTGATTGCGTTTTAGCATACTGGCTCTCTTTAACCTTCAGACAGGACAGAGCAGTGTTGTTCTGTGGTGGGTTAGTTAGGAAAGTTAAGGGGTTGGTATAGTACATTCCGGACGGACTCCTAAGGCCGTCCTCTCCGCTTCATAAACAATCTGCGTTGCTGCATGAATGAAGGACTGGCCAACAATTTTTTATTTTTAATATAATTTACATGTTTGCAGAATGACCTTACAGATTTCTTCGATGATGATAAACGGACGGGCAAAACTGGCTCGGATATCCAAGCAGGAAAATGCTCTTGGCTAGCAGTTACGGCTTTGCAGCGCTGCAATGAAAAACAACGAAAGGAATTCGAAACGTGCTACGGTAGTTGGGAGCCTGAGAATATAAATCGCATACGAAAACTCTACGAGGACTTAAATATATTAAATATTTACTTTCATGAAGAACGGGCTACCTACGAAGCAACTGTAAAAAAAATTCAGTCCCTTCCATCTAACGCCCTACCGTCGCCTGATTTTTTCCAAATCATACTTGAAAAATATTATCCCATTGTTAGTTGTGGTGAATCGTACTATACACAAACTAACTGAAATTGTAGTTATCAATTAGTAAAATTAAACAAAATAGTGGTAAGAGCTTAACAGATGAATGAATTACGTCGTCAACGCGGGTGTAATAATAACAGACATTCAATGTAATGCTTTATTCATTACGTATCTAATAAATGTACAAAATAAGTTATTGCATCAAGGATATAGAGGTCTTATTTTATTTCTTTACCATACGAATAGGATACTTTTTTAGCATTTTTAAGTCGAAACAAAAAGAGGCAAAATTTAAATTTTAAAAAATATACAAAAGTACTAGACAAAAACCACATTTTTTTTATACAAATCCTAAATTTTATTTTTAAGAGTATCAAATTGAAGGAATGGAGAATGGTAGTTGCCTCCGAAAAAGAAATAGATCTAAGTTTTTGATATAAGAGTCTCTAATCGTGCGAAGTCTTAGTGTAAATTAATGGATTACATAAGTTAATTTCATCTTCAAATGAAGCGACTCATATAATAATGATTGAACTTCAAGAAATTTGTTTGATATAACAGAATATTTCCATTTCTTATCAAAATCGGCATTTTTCCTCACTTCGCATATATCACTTGCTGTCGGATGCGAAATGCCGAATTTACCACTAGAATAAGCGGCTCGTGAAGAGCAGGTAGCCACTCGTCTTGTATAAGAAACCACTCTTCAAGATGTTCAAACAGAATTGCCAGAGTTTTGGCAGGAACAGGTTGCGGCTTGGCAAGAGCACGTAGTTACCCATCAAGAACTACAGAATTTTAATAGTCATCAGTTAAACACAAAGCTTCAAACGCTCGGTGATAAGATGAAAATGGTGCAGAAAAAAAATCGCATAAAAAACTGAAACACTTGTAAACATACACAACAGCACCGATTGCCACCTTCAGTCACTCTTTGGGGGATGAGTTGCTCGCGTCCGTAGGCTTCGACCACCTAACCCTAGACCCACCCTACACATGTCCCCCGGGTAGTGCTAAACGAGCGACAAAGCTGAAACGACAGACTCGGCTCCTCGCCGTGTGGTAGCGGCGTAAAATCTACCACCACTTATGTCGCACGATGAGCCAACAATTTAAAGAAATAGCCCCGAGTTCCCGGCGCCCCTTTAATGGTGCAGGGGTGCGAAGAATCTCCGGGAGGAAAACCGGTGACGAGGTTCGCCACCCATCACGTCCTGTCTCCCGGAGGGGCGAAAAGTGGATTGCGGAGGCCCGTCTGGCTACGCTGAATGTATGTGGAGAAATGAATGATAAGATGGATGAAATATGCAAAATGATGAATGATAGAGGAATAGATGTGTTATGTGTGAATGAGACGAAAAGAAAGGGAAGAGGTGTCATCCTTTCAGAAAGAATGGGTCAATGTGTGAAAGAGTATGAATATGTAAGCCCAAGGCTGCTGTGGATACCAATGAAAGTGGGCTTAAAGAAGTTGTTTGTGCTTGGGGTGTACGCCCCAGATATATCTAAGCCCACTTATATCCGAGAGCAGTTTTGGGACATGGTAAGGCTGATGTTGACGAAATGTAAGGAAAATGAAAATATTATTATGTTAGGAGATTTTAATGGAAGGGTTGGGGTGGAGAGGTCTGGTTATGAAAGGATATTAGGAGCGTTTGGCGATGAAAGAATAAATGAGAATGGTGAAGACCTCCTCACCATAGGTCTCGAAAAGAATCATTTTGTGGCGAACACTTTCTTTCGCCATAAGAGGATTCACATGTATACGTGGGAAAGAGGGAATGATAGAAGCATGATAGATTTCATAATTGTGGATGGAAGAATGAGGAGCGCAGTGGCAGATACAAGGGTTTACCGCGGGTCCAGCGTAGGGACGGATCATTACTTGGTCTTATGCCGAATTAATGGTCTATTCAAGCGTTGGCAGCATCGGAAATCTGTGTCTACCACTGCGTTACAGCGTATAAGAATAGAGAGGTTACAAGACGAAGGTGTGAAAGAGAAGTATAAATGCAGACTGAAGGAAAATATAAATGTGTTGACTGAATTTTGTATGAATGATTTAGACTTGAAGAATATATGGAATAATGTTAAGAAAGTTTTGGTGGATACAGCCACCGAAGTATGTGGTGTAAGTAAGAGAACGAATGAAAGGAAAAGTAATACGTTGTGGTGGGATGATGAGGTACGGATGAAAGTTGAAGCAAAGAAGATGGCATGGCTAGATTCACTAGCAACCAAAGCTGGTAATTCTGGCGGTATGAATAATGAGATTGAAAGAAAAAAGGCAGACTTTAGACGTATAAATAAGAGAGTAAAAGAAGTTGTTGAAAGGAAAAAGCAAGAAAGGATAGATAAGAATGATAGAAGGATATCTGATAACTTCCAGTTAAATATTGAAATGTTTTGGAAGCTCGTAAGAACTGCCAGGGGAAATTCAAAACAGCCTAGAATGAATGCTATACGAGACGAAAATGGCTGCATGCTGAATGATGAAGTTTCAAATTTAAAGAGATGGAAGGAATACTTTGAAGGCGTGTTTAAGAGTGAAGAGTCATATGAATTAAGTGAAATAGAAATTCCAAGAGAAATGGAGAGATGTAGAGAGATAGGTGTAGATGAAATAATGAAAGCAATGAATAGCATGAAAGCAGGTAAGGCAGCCGGATATGATAGAGTATCACTCGAAATGCTAAGGGCTAGAGAGGGTGTGGTTGCAGGCCTGCTGTACACCTTGTTTAATTTATGTTGGGAACTGAAGCGGGTACTGCAAGACTGGTGCAAAGCCGTTATAGTCCCAATATATAAGGGAAAGGGGTTGCAGCAGGACTGTAAAAACTACCGTGGTATCAGCTTGCTTAGCATTGTGGGTAAACTGTATGCTAAGGTGTTAATTGAAAGAGTTATGGAAGAAACTGATGGCAAAATTTGGGATGTGCAAGCTGGATTTAGAAAGGGGATGGGGTGTAATTATCAAGTCTTTTCCATGCGCATGATTGCGGAGAAATTTTTGGCAAAAAACCAGAAAGTTTTTTGTGCGTTCATGGACTTGGAAAAGGCTTATGACAGAGTGGACAAGAACGTGTTATGGCAAACACTGACCTTATTTGGGTTGAGCGCTGCTCTGATACAGGCATTAAAGTCTCTTTATAGGGACTCTAGTGCTTGTGTCAGGATCAACGGGGCCTACCCGGACTGGTTTGGCATTGAAAAAGGTGTCAGACAGGGTTGTGTAGCTTCTCCGTGGCTGTTTAACCTATTTATGGACAGTTGTTTGCAAACTTTGAAAGTTGAAGAATGTGGGTTGAGAATGGGTGAGTTAACCGTCAAATGCCTTTTGTACGCCGATGATCAAGTCATATTTGCATCGTCGGCGGCCGAGTTGCAAGTGATGGTTAATTTAATGAACTGGTCATTAAAAAAGGGGTATGAAAGTGAAACCAATTAAGACGAAAGTGATGGTTTTTGAAAGAGAAGAAAGTAAAACGTTATGTGAAATAAGAATAGAAGGGGAGTTGATTGAGCAAGTGGATGAGTTTGTATATTTGGGATGTTTATTTAGCAGGGATGGTAGATATGACACGGATATAAAACGTCGAGTGAACGCAGGAAATAGAGTTAATGGGGCTCTACACGCTATTATGAAGAGTCAGAATGTGTCAAAGAAGGCACGTATGGCAATTTATAATGGTGTGTTTGTCCCTACTATAATGTATGGTAGTGAAAGTTGGGTATGGTAGAAGAAGCATGAGAGTAGAATAAAGGCTGTGGAAATGCGGTCATTACGGAGTATGCTAGGGCTGAATCTGAATGACAGGGTGAGAAATAGTGTGATAAGAGAAAAGTGTGGTTTGCAAGATGACGTTGTGACTAGGATTAAAAAAGGAATGCTTCGGTGGTTTGGTCACGTAGAAAGAATGAACGAGGAAAAAGTGACAAAACAAATTTATGTTTCAGAAGTGAACGGCAAAGTCGGGAAGGGACGCCCTAGACGAAGATTTATCGACCAAATCGGCGATACATTGAAAATGGGCCAGATTAGGAGTATCCTTAACCGACGAACGTGTATACGTAAATATATGGATGTAAAGGAGGCGAGAGAAGTGTGTCAGGATCGCGCCAAATGGGAGTCAGTAGTCTCTGTCTACCCCTCTGGGTGACAGGCGTGTGTGTTTGTATGTATGTATGTATGTTACTTAAAGTCAGTCAGAGTATCTCAGTCCAAATTGCACCGATGACGACATTAGGCAAATTTGATTTTTCACGATTTGATGGGACATCATCATGGGCTGCTTACAAGTATCAGTTTGACATCATCTGCAAGGGATCTCCCTAAAGAGTGCCTGCAAATGCATTGGGGGCAAAAAATGTGTGATGCGACTTGAGATCTTTCCAATTAAGGGAACTAGTAACGGAAGAACGGAATCTTCGTTATGATCCGACATACTACGATAAAAAGGGGCACATCAGCAAATTGCCCGAACGAAAAGAGGAAGAGGTTCACAAACTCTCCGGTTCAGGTAGAGAAGGAGCAATGTTTGTTAAACAAACAAGGCTCTACCATTACAGTCTCACTAGCGTGCAATGGAGTTTGACTTACTATTGAGGGCACTTTAAATGGGAAAGTCTACCGATATGTCGTTGACACTCATCGTAGTAGGATCACTATTGACTTCGTTATGAGATATATTTAATACAGTTTTAAAAGCGACAGAAAGCTTTAAATTTAGAACATTTTAAAGGCAAACTACTAAAACTAAACGAATAAAACACTTAATACGTATACAGGTGTCCTAAAATCAAGGTCAAACCGGAAACAGCTCTTGCAACAATCCAAAATCGTTTTTTTTAAAGTAGCATCTTTTCCCAAAAGATATCTAAATTAAAATTTTGAAATTAAAGGTTATAATTTTTTACCATTGTACAACAAGTGGGATGCGGCTAGAAAAGACTGTATAGGAACCTCCAAAGGAGGCGCAGTTATAGCCGATATAGGCGATTTTGACCCCCCTAGGAGAGTAATGAGAAATATTTGCCCCTACTCAACCATGACCCCCATGACATACTCTACATGATAGGCTATTCAACATAAAATCCACTTCATGATTTAATAATTTATACAAAAAAATTGCTGTGTAGTGACGGTTAAGAATATCCACTACCCCATATCTTCCCGTGGGTGTCGTAAAAGGCGACAAAGGGAAACAGGCAGGAGATGGGCAGCAGCATCTTCCTGGTAACGGCAAAAATACAATAAAAAAACTGCGGTTGCCAACCCGCTCGCCGAGCGTGGCAACTATGGCAATATACTCCCCTATGATGAAAGTTACGAAGAGACGGCCCCCAGTCCCTGGCGGCCCCATACGGTGGCGACCATGGTAACGGCGGGGCAGGGGGTGCTAAGAATCTCCGGTGGAGGTTCGGTTGCCACCTACGACGACTCGACCTGGCAACATACAACGCACGCACCCTGAGGACACAAGTCTCTCGTTAACAACGTTGTAAAGATTGAGAGTGTGTCGACGAGGGTTGCGTACCTTATACTCAGAATCACCAAACGGTCATACAGGTTTACGAACCAACCTCGGCACACCCCGATCAGGAGGTGGAGGAAATGTATGAGTATATCTCTAGAGCCATGCATTCCTCCAAAACCCAATATACGGTGTTAATGGGAGACTTCAATGCAAAACTAGGCACAAGAGCGAACGGTGAGCTGAAAGTGGGGAAATTTGGAATAGGGCAACGGAACCCAAGGGGCCACCAGCTGGTCGACTTCATGGAGAAAGAGGGACTCTTTATGATGAACTCTTTCTTCCAGAAGCGGCCCCACAGGAAGTGGACCTGGTCGAGCCCCGACGGTTCGACAAAAAATGAGATTGACTTCATTATGACGACCAGACGACAACTGTTCAGTGATGTCTCAGTGATCGCGAGGGTGAAAACCGGTAGCGATCACCGAATGGTTAGAGGCACACTGAACCTAAACGTTAAGTTGGAGAGGTCTCGTCTAATGAAGTCAACGCTCCGTCCCCCTCGTGCTCTAATCCAAAGTCCCGAAACCTTTCAGCTCGAGTTACAAAACCGTTTTCAGTGCCTAGAAAACTGCAATGAAGTGGACGATTTGAAAGACAAGCTCGTGGAAACTGTCCATGCGGTCGGAGCTAAGTTCTGCAAGACCCGCCGCAGAAGAACACAAAAACTCTCCGATCACACTCTTAATCTCATGGCTGTTAGACGGGAGATAAAGCTAAATTCTTCAACAGATTTGACAGCATACAGGCAACTGAACAGACAGATCTCCAAATGCATGCGGCGGGACTTACGCAACTTCAATACAGCTCATATTGAAGAAGCGATCGAGCTGAACCAACGCTCCAAAGTCTTTGCCAGAGATCTGTCTGCCAGAAAGAGCAAACTGTCAAAGCTTGAGACCGAATGTGGCAGCATCGTTTCCGGGGCACCTGAGATTTTGAGTGAGATTGAGAGGTTCTGTACACGTCATCGTTGGAGCCGCACGCAAGTGTGAGTAACGATCCAAGAGCGAGTCTTATCCGACATTATTCCGATGATATCCCGGACGTCAGTCTGAGCGAGATTAGAATGGCTCTCCAGCACCTTAAAAACAGCAAGGCCCCTGGCGAGGATGCAATTACAGCGGAGCTTCTAAAAGCGGGTGGAAAACCTGTACTTGAAGTCCTTCAGAAGCTCTTTAATTCCGTCCTCCATGGTGGCATTACACCAGAGGCGTGGAGCAGAAGTGCGGTGGTCTTGTTCTTCAAGAAAGGCGACAACGCGCTCTTGAAGAACTACACAACGATTTCCCTTCTGAGCCGCGTCTACGTGCTGTTTTCGAGAGTCATTATGAATCGTCTCGCGCGCAGACTTGACGACTTCCAGCCTCCCGAACAAGCCGGTTTCCGAAAAGGTTTTAGCACCATAGACCACATACATACCCTTCGGCAAATTGTATAGAAGTCCGAGGAGTACAATTTGTCACTATGTCTGGCGTATGTGGACTATGAGAAAGCCTTTGATTCCATCGAAATTTGGGCGGTGCTGCAGTCCCTTCAGCGATGCCAAGTTGACTGTCGGTATATCGAAGTGTTGAAGTGCTTGTACAGTAGGGCTACGATGGCTATCCGAGTACAGAACCAGAGTACGAAACCTATCCAATTGCACAGAGGTGTAAGACAGGGTGACGTTATATCCCCGAAACTCTTTACCGCTGCATTGGAAGATGTTTTCAAGCTTCTGGACTGGAAAGGATACGGTATCAACATCAATGGCGAGTACATCACTCACCTTCGATTTGCTGACGATATAGTCCTTATAGCAGAATCGCTGGAGGACCTAAGCACTATGTTCAATGACCTCAATAGTGTCTCCCAACTGATAGGTCTTAATGAACACTGAACAGGGAAAAAAAAAGATCATATTTAATGTCCATGTCACACCTATGCCGATAGTTGTTGGGTGCACTAAGCTCGAAGTTGTTGATGAGTATGTTTACCTCGGACAAATAGTCCGACTAGGTAAGTCCAACTTCGATCGAGAGGTCAATCGACGGATTCAACTCGGTTGGGCAGCGTTCGGGAAACTACGACACATCTTCTCGTCAGGTATACCTCAAAACTTGAAAACGAGACTGTACACCCAGTGCGTGTTGCCAGTGATGACATACGGAACTGAGACGTGGTCCTTCACTGCTGGCCGGATGAGGAAGCTCAAGGTCGCTCAGCGAGCTATGGAGAGGGCTATGCTCGGAGTTTCTCTGCGTGATAAACTCAGAAATGAGGATATCCGCAGTAGAACCAGAGTGACCGACATAGCCCAACGGATGAGTAAGCTGAAGTGGCAATGGGCCGGCCATATAGCTCGAAGAACCGAGAACCGATGGGGAAGAAAGGTTCTCGAGTGGCAGCCTCGTACCGGCAGGCGAAGTGTAGGGCGGGCCCCCGCTAGATGGAGTGACGACCTGGTAAGATATGCAGGAAGTCGATGGATACAGGTGGCTCAGGATCGTGCTTTGTGGCATTCTTTGGGGGAGGCCTATGTTCAGCAGTGGACTTGTGAAGGGCTGTAATGATGATGATGATGATGACAAAAAAATCGACTTACATGGACAGCTGTTCCTTATGTTGCCTTAATGATAGCATGTTTTGTTGGCTTAACCTTTCAGAATAACTATTAACGCTGCGGTAAATAGCATTTTTGTAAAAGAGATTCTGTTCACAAACTTTTTTCTTATCTTTTCGATACCCTGAATATTATTCTAATAAAATGGATACCAAACGGAACTACAGTATTCCACATGGCTACGCACTAAGTCAAAGTACAAAACTTTCATAGCCTGAACAGATTTGATTTCTTTCGAATTTTTAAAGACAAACGTTAATATTCTGAAATATGTATTAACCGTGTTATTAATATGCTTTGCGAATCTCATTTCAAAATCGAGAGTAATACCCAAATCTCTAACGCGAGCTTGGAAATTTGTTAAATTTTCGGGAAAATTCTATGTGAAAACATTTATTAGTATTCAAAGTCATACCGTTTAATCAACACCATTCCGTAACCCTGTCTATTTCCGTTTGAAGTTTTATCGAATCGACATTGTTCTTAACTGTTTTGGATAGTCTTAAATCAACTGTGTAAAGTTCAAAATCAGAGTTAAGAATACAATGCTTTATATCCTCAACGAATATAACAAACAAAATCGGTCCAAGGTGCGAGCCCAGGGGAACTCCGGAGGCAGGGTGAAATTCCCTACATGTAAAACCATTCACTACCACTCACTTTATACGACTACTTAATTAAGATGAGAACCAGTTCAAAAGTGGCCCATATATGCCAAAATTGTGGTTAAGTTTACGTATTATTATTGCATGATTCACCTTGTCTTACTACCGTAAAATAAGCTATTAGGCTTCTAGAAGATTATAGCAAATAATTTTAAATTGTACACAGGAACTAATATTTAATAGAACTAGTACACATTTAAACAGTATTGTGTCTAAAAAAGATGACTCTATTACAATAAGTTAACAAAAAGTGCAATGGCGTATGCCTCATATCAAGGTATCTGACCAGCAAAAGCTTACTTTAATAAAACCTTTAGAGTAAGACAAGCCTGTTCAAATCGCATAAAGAAATTGGGATCCATATGTCAAAACAACTTTACAATTAGAGAAACCGCATAATGTTATATTTTCTTAAAAACTAATAGAAAAAATAATAAAGTTAAAGACATTCGATCATTGTAATTTTCTGCATGAGATGAGTAATAGATAAAATAATTAAGTGTAATTCAGTATTCAGGGATGTAATATCATTACATTTGCAAGCTACAACGTTTAATTCCTCACTATGTTCAGGGAGGGAGGGTAACTCTTGATAAATTAATATAAACTATTAACTAGGATAGTGCTACGGCACTGGCGTAACCATGTTTTCTGTCTTCGCGAAGACAGTCAAAACCAGGAATTCGGAAGCGAGATTTCGGGTGAAGCCATACTTCTGATAATGCAACAACAAACGGGTTGTATTTGTTAATAAGGTAGATTAAATGACCCTTTTATGCCTAATACTGCGACAGTAAATTGTAGCCATGCTTATTTATATTATTTAAGAGAATCTATCGTTTCTCAAGGGACTGGGTTAAATTAGGCGGTAAACAGAGATCGTCACATTTCGAAATGATACACATAAGTGTGGATTTAAGTAAATCTATTAAATTTTCGTTTGGAGAAGTATGGCTAACCTTATCTTTAGGGTAAGCACTTCGATTAGGAAGAGAACTCTTTGGGTTTTGGATTATGGATTTATGACGCCCATTACACGGTAGGTTTTGCAGTCAGTTTTACAACAATCACGGTTGTGATTGACGAATAACCTACCGTGTAATGCGGTGATTGACGGTTGCATGAAATTGATTGACAAATATCTGGATATTTAGATTTTTACGTCAATCAACTATCAGTCACGAATTTTGATTGAACGTGTAATGGCATTTTGTCAATCACGCGTCAGTCAACGCTCAGACAGCAATGGAGGCGGACGCAGAATATATTGAAGAGGCGGCTTCCACGCGCTCGCGCAGCCCGTCGCCACTCCACTTTTTGACAAGTTATGGTCCCGATACAATTAAGCACATTTTACATTAGCTCATCTTTAGGCTTTTTGATTTATATGAATATGACTATAGGCATAGTAATGCAGCTATTTATGTTTAAATCTATAAGTTTTTTATTTTATTTTTGTGGAAATTAATGGGGCTGTAATTAGTTATACGAAATGTATGGAGTGCTTAATGTCAGCCGCCCGGCTGTTATTTGGTTTGACGTACATAATAACAAGTATCTAATTTTAGCCACGTAATATAAATCAGAGATGTCATAAACTGGAATAAATACAATTAATTAGAACATAACTTATTTTATAGTTAAGGAAGTTATGATCAATTCATCTATATTTTAAAATTCGTTTCTGATTTAAAAGTTTAGCAAATGATACGTACTTGTTTTTCAGACATTTGGTATATGTTAAGAACACCATACAATATTATAATTTTGTTTTAATTAATTGTTTAGTGTTAAAAGAAAAATGGAAATGCTTAAAGCTAAACCACAGTAAGCTAAGAAGTGAAACATTAAAATAACATAATTGTTAATACATATTCCATGCTTTGATATACATGATTTAAAATTATAAGTTGTTATGAATTTATTTCAGTGCCCCTAAAACTTACCTACAATAGGTACTTACCAAAAATTCAAAAGGCATAGCCCTATGTTATGCAGGCATTAGGTAGGTACACAAAAGGAAATTGGAATTGGCACTAAAAGACTGGTAATAGGGGCATCCACCCTATACGAATGAATATAAAACGTAGGCTTATTTTTCGTCCATAAATGCGTTTCAAATAAAGCCGCGAATCGATTATGTGCTCCAAGAAGTCGAACATTGGCGCGCGTTAAATTAAAATGGGTAAAATGATTTTAAATATTACAATTTTTCCTATTCGTTTTTTTTTTCTTTTTCTTTTCAAGATATTAGATTAAAGTTAAATGGTGAATTGAAAATGAACTTAGTTTATAGGTAGGTCCTTCCTCTCCGAAAATTTGGGTTTGACTGACGTCAGTCAGCATGAGCGTGTAATGTCGAAATTATTCTACCATTCAAACGTCAATCATGATTGATCGAACTGATTGACGCTTGTCTAGGTGTGTGATGGGCGTCTATGAGCTGTATGATTATACCCATGATCGAATGCTAGAGAAAGTGATTTTCTATTTATATAGAATTTTTTTATATGAATTTTTATTACTAATATTAGGAGTAGGATTTAAAGGAGATTGCTTGCAATATCTGAATAAGCTCGTTTTGATGGGCGAAGTGTTAATAATACTTCATCATAAGAGATATGTTCTTGTGACTTATAATTTTACTTTAATAGATTTTTGTCTATTAAATTCTGGACAGGATGAACTAATAGCCGCATGTTTACGAGTACAGTGAAGGCACGTGAACGAGGTAACTTTACATGTTTCTCCATCATGACCTTGCCCACATTTATAACAACAAGGCTTAGATCTGCATTTAGACTTAACACGTCCAAAACGACAGCAGTTGTAAAATTGTACTGTACGTAAGAGGTAAGGTTTTACAGAATACGAAGTGAAATAGCCAAAACATGTGAGGGCAGTAATTTACCGCCGAATGTAATAACGATCATTTGTGTTGGGATCCACTCAATAGAGTTGTCTGGTTTTATAACTTTACGGTTTAGATGACGAGCGCGATTCGTAGAAGGAGGAATTTCTGATACAGAAACGTATTCATCTATACCTATATCGACTGGAATACCTCTAATGATACCCATTCTCGTAATAGCATAGGTAGGAATTACGACTTTAATTATCCCTTTTATTTTTCTATTTATTTTCTTAAATGTTTTTATAGGATAGGGTGACAAACGAGCACGCAGTCCACCTGATGGTAAGTTGTTACTGTGGCCCATAGACATCTACATTTATCCTCATTTGCGAATCAAAATGCAGATGCGTTGTCACCCGTGAGGACTAGAATGGAATACCTGTTTTCCAGTAAAAAGGGTCTCCGGTTCTCTACACTCACCATACGAAACACAGCAGTGTTAAGGTGCTATTTTACGCTGGTATTCTGTGAGAGCGTGGTCCTTCCTCCGTCGAGCCGACCCATTCATGCTACAACTATACTACTAATATAGCTGCAGCATGGCTCTACCACGTATAAAATTCAATGCCAAAGAAAACCAAATAATTTTTTCGCTTCATTTTTTCTAGGATATTAATTATTTCTTCTAATTTTAATACTTTCAATATATTTTTTTACATGCTATCGTCAAATGCTTCCATAACATTTTTACTGCCTGTAGTAGTTATAATAAGGGCTTGTAAGTTTAATTTCTCTTATAGTTTGGATAAAAACGGCTCCATGTTTACGTCCATTTTTAGGGATATCTGGAGGCTTATTAACTAATACTAAAAAAAACACGTCCAATATTATGATGACAAATACGAAAAATGCATTTCGCTTACATTTTTTAGGCAAGCAATAATATAAAAAATATTAGGATACTAAATAACCATTATCCACATGCAAATAATATTATAAATTATGAAAATAACTTATTTGAAAACGATTTTGGAATTACGCCGAGCTCTTATGCATAAAAAACGTCCTTGACTAATGATATAAACATGATTTTATGTCACTTCATATAGTCATTCTACGTAAAACACTCGAAGACAATACAGGTAAAAACTTGTTTCTTTTGAGTACTTTATAGTTTTCATATACCCAATGGATCAATCAAGGATTTTACCCGATGGGTGAGTTTCATTTATTTTTTTCTGAAATGTATATTTGGTTTTGTATTTTAACTGCTATTACTACTATATACTGCTACGATTGTGTACTGTTTTTATGTGCGCATGCTACATAAATTGTTATGGATTTGTTTTCATCAATAAATTGAAACTATTCGCCGTCGCCGGGTAATTTACAACTGACGCAAACTATGACATATGAATTTTCTGGCATTTTTCATAGTCGTCTCCGACTCCCACGGGAAGAAATATGGCAATGGATTCTCTTAAAAGCGTGTTACATTGCACTGATTTCTCGCAAGCATTTGATCGTGTCAATCATGATTTTCCATATTTAATTCGACACTGTATGGCATTTGCAGATATTTATTACGGTACGGTGGATTCAATCATTATTTTACGAATCATAGTTACTAGTTAGATCTTAAAAGGTATAAGATCGTCATTTTTGAAATCCCTTTTGAGGTAGCGAAATTCAATAAATCTGAAGTGCTCTTCTTTAATGTACGAAATTTTATTCAATATTTATTAAACATTAAATAATATTGGTGATTTTCTAACATTACAAAAGAATCCGAAAGTGGTGACAAACTGACATAGTCATAACGCAATGGTATTATGCCAAAAATCGATGGCAAAATAAAAACGGACATCTACAAAATCACAATTTTATAGGAGAGCAGATTTAGTAAAAAAATTGTGGTCATTTTGAGAGGTATGGACCAATTAACATGAAATTTTCGATGAAGCATTAAAATAGCTTTCTTTATGAATTATGTAATAGTTTTTATCGTTATGTCGTTGTTTTACTAAAATAATTTAGATTTTTGACGTAGAAGAAGACATCTGCCTGATATCCGTTTATACGTTGTGATAAAAAAAGCGTCCATTTCATTTAAAATATGTAATAAACTAAGATAATAATCTCCATTAATACTTTAAACAATATTTAAAGAACATCTAAGCAACATGCAAACAGTATTCCCCTTTTTTTGACGAAATTTTGCAGATGCATTTATTTACTTTGCATTTAACATTTTATACATTATCAATTAATGAGTTACATACCAGGCGGACAAATTCAAATGTCCGTTTCTACTGCGATGTTTTTTTTAAAATCGAGGGTAGATGTCTTCATTTACGTGCCAGATTTTCTTCATTATTTTGAAATTTGAAATAATTTTAATACAGACTTGTAGATAGGGTTGATTTAAGCTCATTTTTGTAAAAAAAAAGCATTTTCATAATGTAGTGTAATGTAATGTAGATGTCCGTTTCTACTTTGCTGCCATCGAAATGATATATAATAAAATCGTAATACATATTATAAAAAGTTTAAAAGTTGATAACATCTAAAAAGTTTAAAGACTACTAATGAATTCTGAATATAAATACCGCAATAAGTCTCTCTCTCTCTCTCTTTCTCTCTCTCTCTATTCTAATCTAGTTAGAAGCAAATTCAAGTATGCATCTTGAAAAGATAAAAAAAACTTGTTTTGAAAGCATTATTATATTGCGACTTCATTTAATACGAAATCAGTGTATGTAGATATTGTGTAATAATGTTGTAACAATCCTCTATCCCCTATCGTCCCGTGGGTGTCGGAAATGGCAAACAAGGGAAATAAACCAGGAGATAGGCAACAGCGTATTCCTAATAACTACTAGAAAATTAAAAAAAAACTCCGGTTGTCAACTCGCCTGCTAAGCATGGCAACTATGTCAAGTATCCTCCTTATGTAGTAATCTTTGATGCGGTCTATGTTCAGCAGAAGAATTAAATGGACTGTAATTATAATGATGATGAATTTCTATTTGTATCGAACTTGGTTGTCACTGTTACACAAGTATTTCTAGTAATGTGTTAACAATAACACAAACGATGAGTTAACCAAATTATTTTAAGTATTTTTGTTGCATTTACTTGTAGAAATGATGGAATTGAAAAGGCAGTTTCATTTTCAAAGGAGTTTGTCGATAACTTTCAAACAATCTTTCCAAATATCATCGATGAAGCTCTATCAAAAATTTCTTATTTGGACTCACGGAATATTCGGAATCGTATAAAAGAAGTAAGTTAATATAACACGTTTCAGATAAAGTGGTTTGATGTAATACATTATATTGATACTATTTCTTAACACTTAATCTTTCGCAAGATAGTTACAAGATTTTTCTGAGATTTCCTTGAGCTAGGCATCCTCTAGTCGGGGAGAATAATTGCGGTTCGGGCCGCACCGCTATGCTGAAATCACCTATTATATAAGTTATAGTTTCTAGCCACTATTCTTCAACCAGGACTCAATGATCTTACACGCACCACCTTTAGCTCTCTCCCTCGAAGTTCAGTACCCCCGTTCGGACACATCAATGAAAAACGAAAATTAATACGATAAGAAAAAATAATTTCCCCAGGGGACTTCCCTGTAGCAGGGTGTGGAGTAATACGGTACTGAAAAAGTAATTGATTTAATTTGTCTTGTAAATTTTTCCCATTTCTACAAAGGCAACGAAGCATTTTTTGAAGGTTTGAACAAATCGTTCAGCCTGTCCATTGGTAGAAGGATTATATGGCGCTGACTGTTTATGTTTAATGCCATGCATTTTAAGAAAATCATAGAACTTGGGGTTAATAAATTGAGCACCATTGTCACTCGTCAATATTTCAGGGTAACCAAAAGTAGTAAATATTTTATCTAACACTTCAATTGTAGAGTCAGTGTCAATTGTAACGAAAATCTTCAAGACCTTATTTTGAACATTGGAAAACATATTGTTGCTGATATTCCGCCAAATGATATTTTACAAGCGAACAGAGTTTCTCCGAAAATAAAATTACAAGTTCGTCCCAGAGTCATAATTGCTAAAATGCGAACAAGTCTCTTGAAGGACAACATAATTTTACGTGGTCACAAAGCCCGGATTACCACAAGAGATATTGATGTAACAGGAGAAAGCAGACCCATACCTATTAACGAACATTTATCCCCCTTTAATAAACAACTTTTGAAAAATGTAAGGAATTGGCCAAAATAAAACAGCATCAGTTCGTCTGGGTAAAAATGGGTTAATTTTCGTGCGAAAAAACGACAACTCTCCCGCTTTACAGATCATAAGCGAAGAGGATCTCAAGAAACTAAATGTTTCAAATAAGTATAATATTTTCTCGTTGTTAAATTTATATAGTTCCCTATCATATAATGTGTACTGTATTTATAACGTTAATTATCTAAGACATGTCTCAATAGCTATATTTAGTTTAAATTCTCAATATTTAATGTTTATAAAGAAACCTTTATCTGCCAGCTCTGTTCGGAATAGGTACTCTATGCTAGAAAACACGTTACTTACAATGTTATTTGTACGCCTAATTAATGTGCATCGAATTGTGCACGGTCACATTTTATGTACAAAAGTTAACATTACAAAAATTTTGTAGAATGTTAATGATGCAGCTAATAAATTATTATTTCTTTTTCATAATAGCATTGATAACAAAAATTATCTCATTTCTAAAAATATAAATTACTTTACATATTTCAAACAAAATTATGATAAACTACCATTAAGCCGCTTAAAAATCACTGTTTTTATATATTAATATTTAACATCAAATTCTATACATATACGTTATCACTAAAATCATTTATCGCACCTGTTTATAGTGATTAACTTCATTGTCATATTTATCACTGCTAAAAGAAAATTAGTGCCGGAGCGTAGAAATAAATACTTGCAATACTTTCAAATAGTTAATAATAATGCATTATTTAAACATTCAATACGGATTTATTTACACATTTTATTAATTATATTTACATTAGTGGGAAACTTTAATATTAACACATATATGGTTTACAAAGGATGAACATATAATACGTTATACTAGTTCGATATTTTATCAAAGGAACCAAACACGAAAGTTATTCATCGCTTTTTTTCTGTCAACCTATAATCAACATCACTTTTGTACACAGTATTTTAATGTGTTTTTGTATTTCAGCCCCTCTATTTTACAAAACAATTATATTTATTAGTAAAATTTTTTTTGTATAATAACTTTTATACCATAAGTTGTAAACAATTGGTAGCATTCTAAGTTCGATACGTTAAATTTTTTTTTTATAGGATAAGGGTGACAAACGAGCACACAGTCCACCTGATGGTAAGTGGTTGCTGCGGCCCATAGACATCTACATCTATCCTCTATTACAAATCAAAATGTAGATGCGTTGTCACCCGTGAGGACTAAGATGGAAAGCCTTATTTACAGTAAAAAGGGCCTCCGGCCACCTGCACTCACCAAGCGAGACGCAGAGGTAAACCCGGTAACCCCGGTTCGAGCCGGCCCATCCGTGCAAAGCAAAAGCTGCCGCGTGGCTCTACCACTGTTAAATAAAAGTAAAGATCTAAAAATATATTATCAAAATACACGGGAGCTGAGAACTAAATGCTTGTAATTAAGACAACAGATTTTAAGAAATTATTATGATATTATTGTAATAACTGAGACATAGTTGCATAACGGGATTATCGACATGCAGGTATGAAGTCTTTCGGTGTGATCGAGACTTATTATCATGCGATAAAAAGACAGGAGGTGGGGTCATGATCTTAGTGTGTAATGAGTTATGTGCAACTCCCGTAGTTACTGAGTGTCTGAATAACTGCTCACCGCCTGATATGTTTATGCTGTTAGTGCCGGCACATGCAATTTCTGCTACTGCAGATTTATACATTATTGCGATTCACATCCCTCCTAATGTATCACACATTCCAGTTGAAATAGATTACTTACTGCAAAGGCTAAAATCTGTGGTAATCTCAAATAGTACTGGTAAAAATATTTTAGTTTTAGCTTAATCGGTGATTTTAATCTTCTATGCATCTCATGGAGTACACATTTAAATAAAGGCACTGTTGAAATTAAAAGTGCTGGTGTAAGATTAACAGATGAACTGAGCTTTCTCGGGCTCAAGCAATATAGCAGTTTTAAAAATTATGCCGGTAATACTTTAGATTTGGCATTTTCAAATCTTCCACTTGAAGTCGCAATTTGCAACTCGCCCCTCATAAAGGTTGACTGCGCCCATCCTCCGTTAGTGCTGGAAATTTTAGACGTCTCAATCACACCGTTTACTGAAGCATCTAAGTCTAAATATGATTTTAATAAAGCCAATTATAAGAAACTAAATGAAACTCTAAATAGCGTCAATTGGAGAACACAATAACTTTTATAATGTAATAAATGATGCTATATGCCAACACGTATCACTTAAGTCCCATCATAATAAATATAAATACCCTATCTGGTACATTCCCGCTTTAATAAAAATAATTAAATCAAAATCAAACGCACACAAAAAAATGGAAGCGTTCTGATAATTTGTTAGATTACGACGTGTTTTCATTATTATGTAAACGGCAAAATCGAATTCTGGATGCTTGCTTTGCTATCTATACTCAACGTACCGAGAAAGCCATTAAATACAAACCGAGAATATTCTGGTCATACGTTAAGTCTTTGCGTGGTGGATCGAATTATCCAAAACAATTATCATACCTCGGCAATAAAGTAAGGGGTGGTAAAGATATATGTGATACTTTGATACTGTTTTCAAAAACATTTTCGGTGACCCTTCTAATAAAATATTAAAAGAAGGTAATGTCACTTCTACATATGATAATATATCTAAACTGTTTATCCCTACATCCACTATTGAGAAAAGACTTAGACTCCTTGATATTTCTAAAGGAGCAGGATGCGACCGCATTCCCCCTTTATTTTGGCGTAACTGTACTAAAACTTTGTGTGTCCCTATGGCTATAATTTTTAATGTGTCTCTTAGCGAAGATGTATTTCCGGATATCTGGAAAAGAGCACACATTGTTCCTGTACATAAAAAGGGAACTAAAACTAAAATTGAAAATTATAAGGGCATTTCAATTTTAAATACTATTGGCAAAGTTTTTGAGAAAACCGTTTATGATGTTATATATCCCGTAATATGTAAGGTCCAACCACTCAACACAGATTTCTAAGGTATCGTTCTACTATCACTAATCTGACGTGATTTTCTAATTATGTTTTATCTAATATGGATGGAGGCGGTTAGGTAGAGGTGGTCTACACAGACTTTGGAAAAGCTTTCGACCGTGTGAACCACGTCATCTTACTAAATAAACTATAATTGTTAGGCATACATGGGGATTTATTGAGGTGGATTAAATCCTATTTGAGTAACAGGTCCCAGGCAGTTGTAATAGGTGGCTATAGATCGGACTTTATCGAAATACCAACAGGCATTCCTCAAGGATCACATCTAGGGCCTTTACTGTATAACGCCTATATCCACGATATTACTACTTGTTTTAAGTTTTCACAATATTTAATGTACGCCGATGACAAAAATTTTTTTACAATATCCGTACTGAACAGGACTGTCATCAAATGCAAAGTGATTTAATCGCTTTATTAGCTTATTATACTGCTAAAAACATAACAATTAATATTAATAAATGCGAATGTATGAGCTCCACACGTAAAAAAAAAAACCCCTATTTCATTCTCCTACAATTTTAACGGTATTCCAATACAAAGAACATCTAATGTTAGAGATTTAGGACTTCACTTTGACAGTAAAATGCTTATATCAGAGCATGTTGACGATATTGTTAACAAGGCTTTTAAAAATCTTGGATTACATATTAAGAACTTGCAAGCCTTTTAAAGATATTAATACCCTTAAAATTATGTATAATGCTGTTCGTAGTATATTAGAATATGCCAGTCCAATTTGGTCTCCCCAATACGCTCGCTACTTATAAAGATCGTATAGAACGCATACAGGAAAAAATCATCAATTATCTACATATTATAGTTTTTTCAAATCACCACTTGTAACCTATGCAAGTACTTGTCAATCTTATAATTTATTGACACTCGAAAACAGACGTAAATTAATGGACGTATGTTTTTTGTATGATATAGTCCGTGGACACGTAGACTGCCCTGAGTTGGTAGCGAGCATAACATATAATGTACCGTCGCGTCGTGTCCGCCGTTGGCCGCCCCCTTTATTGCATGTGCCGTTTGCTCGCACCAATTATGCACGAAATACGCCTATAAACCGATTGCTCAGGACATACAATGAGATCTTTAGTGATATAGATCTCTTTGTTTTTAGTAAACCAGCCTTTAAAGCTCAAGCTATTACAATTCTAAATGAGGTGCAAAATTAGTAAATCATTTTGATTTACTTAATCATGATGATCATCATTGCAGC
The DNA here is from genome assembly GCA_963668995.1 of Parnassius mnemosyne. Taxonomy (NCBI): domain Eukaryota; kingdom Metazoa; phylum Arthropoda; class Insecta; order Lepidoptera; family Papilionidae; genus Parnassius; species Parnassius mnemosyne. The sequence continues at coordinate 24,049,741 of CAVLGL010000068.1, forward strand.
CCTTCACAAGTCCACTGCTGAACGTGGACCTCCCCCAGGGAATGTCACAAGGCACGGTTCTGAGCCACATGCGTCCTTCGACATCCTACATGTCTTACCAGGTCGTTTTTCCATCTAGTGGGACTCTCTACACAAAAATAAATAAATAGTAATCAACATAAATCAACTCTATTATAATATGAAAATGACTTTATACTTTGCATCATTTAGTATAATCATTTCTTACTTGATTGTTTATCGTTTATGGCATTAGTGGTGTAAATTTGACATTAGTGTAATGGTATAGAAAAATAAATAAATAAACAGGTGTGATATTTCATTAAATTGAATTAAATTACGTAAAAGAATTTGGCTGCATTTAAACGTTTTGCAGAGAAATAAATGATACAAATATTACTTCTACATACCCATATACAAAAGTGTAATTAGTATAAACATTTAGTTACATATTTGTGAACATATATATAATTAGATAAATACATACATATTATTATAAATCCAAAGAATAGTTAAATTGTATGGTCCATAATATATTTTGTTTATATAACTGAAAAAAAAACTTTAATAGGCCTTACATTTAAGCTGTATACTTTAAGTCCTTAAAAATTTTAAATCGCTGTTGGTTTTTTAAAATAAATAAAGAAAATCTGTTTAAAATATATATCTCTGGCCATTTTAACTAAGCGTCAATAAATAAAGGAAAATATAAATTCTGAAATTTGTCTGCAAAATCAATATGAACCCTTTCAAATGGCTCGGATGGGTATTCCTAAGTATATTTTGAAGCTATGGCTTGGGGTGAGTTCAGTTGTAAGGAACACTCCATGCAATTATTAGCTACATTTTTAAAGTCACTGTCAATACCTGGCCACCAACAATAGCTTCGTGCCAATGCAAGCATCCTAGTAACCCCGGAGTGACATAAGTGTAAATCTTTCAAAATTGCATTCCTGAAGCATACAGGTATTACCACCCATATCCCTCTCATTATACATTCAACCTGCAAAGAAAATTATATTTGATCTATACCAAATTTCTCATTATAAGAAACTTTGCTTCCCGTTTTGATGCCCAATAACAATGGCTTTAAAGACTCATCCTCTTTTGTGGCGGCCGCTATATCCTTTGCAGTGATGAGCAACACATGAATCATTCCAATTTGATAAATCTCCGCCTCTTCCAAGGAGATAGGAGAAACTTCTTCAGGGGCTGGCGAACGTGAAAAGCATCAGCATTGGCTGAATGTTAAAATTCTTGTACTTAATATCATATTGAAAACCTTGTAAAAAATTGCATAATGTTGCATAAGTGTATAAGAGAGATGTGGTAAAGCTTTAGTAGGAGAAAATATTTGGAATAAAGGTTTGTAGTCTGTAAATAGAACAAACCTTCTTCCATAAAGATATTGAAAAAACCGTTTCACTCCAAATATAATAGCATTTGCTTCTTTATCAATTTGTACCCATTTACGCTGTGTAGAGTTTAGTGTTTGTGAGGCAAACTGAATTGGATGTTCAGCACCATCTGGCATTACATGTGAAAGTACTACCCCAACCCCTGTTGAAGAAGCATCGGTAGCCAAGGTTAATGGCAGGTCTGGTGAGTAATGAGCCAAAATTGTATTCGAAAGCATTTGTTTTTTTTTAATTATTTGTAATAATTTTTCACACTCAGCAGACCAATGCCAGATAGAAACCATTACATAAGCCATTTTCTTAATAGATTATCTATTAAGGAAAGAGCTTATGTAATGGTTTCTATGGTTATAAAATGTCACTTAAATTTGGAAAGAATCTCCCATAATATTTGACAAGACCCAATAGAGCTTGTAATTCAGAAATATTTGTAGGTTTGAGGGCATTAACAACAGCCTGCACTTTTATGAATTCCTTGTCGGCTAATTTTGTAACCACAATATCCAATCTCATCTTTATTGAACTCCGATTTCTCTAAATTGACTTTCAAACCAAATTAAGAAATTCTAGCAAACACCTGTTCCAGCCTATTTAAGTGCTCAGCATCATTTGTAGCAGTAATACGAATGCCATCAATAAAGCAGTGTACTCCTGATATGCTTTTCAATATATACTTAATTTTTCTTTGCTTTATATCAAAGGGGCCAGGGTGGTTTGGAGCGGGACAGAATCCATTGGCAGATTGAATAATTTTTTTGTTAACGAAAAAGTGATGAAATTCATCACAAAGGTTTCTTTTCTTTTATATATACATAAGTACAATTATTATTACATCAAAAAACTATTCAAATTAAAATAATTCTTTATTAGCGCCTTTCATAGATCACGCTACCGTACAGTACCGGATATTTGTCACAGCTGCGACTGTAGCCAAAAATGGACGTAATACACTAAAATGCTCACCGCACAGTTACGGCCCATCCCGTCTTTAATGGACGTCTATATTTAATGGACCTTTTTTGAAACTATCAGACATAATATGGTGACAGGTTCACATAAACCACTATTACATTTTACTTTTAAAAGTATGTATTATACTTTCAGATGACAGTATATTACACTTTAGAAAAAAAGCCAATGCTAGGAGAACTTATGCTGTATGCTTATGCGATGCTGGAAGATAGAGGAGCTTGGAATGAAGAAAAACGACATCAGGCATATTTATTGGCTTGTGTTATTGAAATGGTAGGTATAATTTCAAGATTCCTGTTAAAATAATTTCTAATTCTTTTTTGGCTAACGCTATCATAATTTTACCTTTGCCGAATGAAAGTCTAATTGATTTGAATATGCTTAAAATGCAGTAAAAGAATTATAATATAATCGCCTCGCGAATCATATGTATAGGAATGGATGTACTTTTGCAAGGATTTGTGATCTATCAATTGTGATGTAATAACGGTGATCATGAATGTATATTTTTTTATAAAACGGAAGTGACAAAAAAACTTACCAAACTTATCTGAGCGAAAGTTCAAATAAACTACCACTTGCTATGTATTTATCTATATTTCGCTAAAAATATATCATTGTATTCGAATGATTCAGTCGATACCCGGTGTTACTCACAAATCTTTGATATGATCATTATCATAGCTAATGTTGCTCTCTGGGTCATGCACAATGCAATATCAATTTTATTTAGCTCAATAGAAACAGAAACAAAAACAGAAACGTTTTTATTTAATATAGGTTATAAAATAAATAATACTTATTCAAAGCCACTTTTTTGTTTAATTACCACTAATGTTGCTCTCTGGGTCATGCACAATGCAATATCCATTTTATTTAGCTCAATAGAAACAGAAACAAAAACAGAAACGTTTTTATTTAATATAGGTTATAAAATAAATAATACTTATTCAAAGCCACTTTTTTGTTTAATTACCACTAATGTTGCTCTCTGGGTCATGCACAATGCAATATCCATTTTATTTAGCTCAATAGAAACAGAAACAAAAACAGAAACGTTTTTATTTAATATAGGTTATAAAATAAATAATACTTATTCAAAGCCACTTTTTTGTTTAATTACCATTGGTTCGAATAAAAACCTCTGTCCTGGGAGAATCCACAAGAAACCCAGCGGGACTTCTTTTTTAAATAACAATTTACAATCACGTATTTTACACAATTAACCACACAAAACAAATTATAAATAGCTTGGTAGCGATCACCTCATTCCCAGGGGTTATTATCATCCATAAATATTTGAATTTTTTTTTGAAAAGTTTTTGAACTTTGAGCAAGTCAAATTTTGTATAATTTTGTTTTAAAAGCGTATACAAAAATGAATTACTGACTCGGTGGAGTCGAGTAACTGGTACTACTAGCTTGAGTCTGTTCCTAGTATTTACAGAATGAATATCATATTTCATACATATTATTCTTGTACAACTACTTTTATTTTTAACATTTCATTTGCATAAATGTCTCGAGAGGCCAAAGTTAATATATTTTAATTTCCTTAATTTTTTGTCGGAGCGACTCTTTAGGTTTTAAATCAAAGATTGCTCTTATGGCCCTCTTCTGTAAAACAAATATAATTTCAGTGTCAGTCGCGTGTCCCCATTGCAAAATACCAAACGACATTATGCTATGAAAACAGCTAGAGTAAACAAGTCAAGCTGTTTCCACACTGGTAAGATTTCTAATCTTCTTTACAACATATGCTGCAGAACTAAGTCTGCTTGCTAATTTTGATATATAGGGGCTCCATTTAAGCTTCGCGTCTAGTGTTATTCCAAGAAAATGGTAGTATCGACAAGACCCCCCATTTAATATTATTACATTATTATTTAAATGTTTGACATTTGGAGACATGAATTTTATACATTTCGTTTTAGTGCCATTTCAATGCAAGGTATGAACATTAAACCAATTTACTAATTTAGATATAGCATTATTTACTTCGTCATATTTTAATAATTGTCATTTTAATTTGAAAATGAATGAAGTGTTATCAGTAAATAATACTATATTATGGTTATCCCATATTATGTAAGGTGAGTCATTAATATATACAAGAAACAGAAAGGGGTTGAGAATTGAGCCTTGAGGCACGCCCATTTGTAATGTCGACCCGGAAGAGCTCATACTATTAATGACAACTTTTGCGTTCTGTTATTTAAATATGAAACAATAAAAATTAATTTAAGAGCATTACTTTGTGGCAAAGAGATTCCATCAAATACATAATATTGTCACGGCCTAATAATTAGTAAATAGGTACTCAATAAATTGCACATATTATCATGCATAAAAATTGAACACGATGAATTTCAGCTTTATTTTCATTACATAGTTAAATTTATATAATATTATGCAGATAAATATGATCGATGTGCCACGGTACAATGATACATTCAGTCATATCTATGAACTAGACTATTACTGAATCAATCAATCAATCTATATAGTTTTATTTTAGATCAATATATATTAAAACGAAAACAAAATGAAGGTAATTATATAGAAGGTAACATTAAATCTTTTTGGGCAAATAACTGTTGTTTACAACGAATGGCAAATAAGGAAGGTGTATATTTTACAGTATATAATTGAAAGTAAAGACTAGAAATGAGTTGAGGGGTGACTCGAACTCTAGGCCTAGTCAGTTTGAATAGCCTACCACGTAGAGGATGTCATGGATGTTATGGTTGAATAGGGGCAAAAAGTTCTCATTATACTCCTAGGGGGTCACAATGGCCAAAAACCAAAAAATTAAAAATTCTTATTACGGCTATAACTCTGCCTCCTTCGGAGGTTCTTACACAGTCTTTACTTCCCCACTTGTTACATAAGTACTACTATATATATATATATATATATATATATATATATATATATATATATATATATATCACTCTAAGGTGTACATAAGTTAGACAATTAAGTGAAAGAAAAACACAAGGTGATGACAGTTAAGGATGGGTATGGTGTACAATAAAAGATGTAAAATATGATGGGAAATATTAAACCTCGAGTTCCACAAGCTCACAGCTGTAACCGAAAATAATTTATTGAAGAAGGAGGATCACTGTGCTGGAATACGAAGTTAAAGATTATTAGTGAAATTAGATGACAATCGTCAGAGGAGATGAACTCAAAACGGTCTTTTAGGTGATGTGGAGTGGAGAGATTGAACGGTATGGCGCAAAAAGTAAAAAGGATGTGATTATTCCTGCGAAAGCGAATCGGCTGCCACTTGACACTTACGATATTATGAAATGTGATCATATTTACGGAGTTACTGAAAGACGGAAACTAAAGATAGATAGACAATCGAGGGTGTGCCTGCTGTACTACCATATGTCGAAGTTGTCACAGACAAGATTGGTTTCATATTAAAGCTAATTTCCATAAAAACATAATTTAAGACGTCGAATACAAATGTATTGTGTATATTGTCAAATATATTCAAATTCAAATAAATTATTGATTAATTTTACCTTTGAAAAACTTTATTAAACAAAGTTCGTCAAAGGGTTATTATAATATTAAGGAATTTATGGTTGACAATGCCGTGTAGTGGCGGTTCAGAATATCCACTACCCCATATCTTCCAGTGGGTGTCGTAAAAGGCGACAAAGGGAAACAGGTAGGAGATGGGCAGCAGCATCTTCTTGATAACAACAAACATGCAATAAAAAATCTGCGGTTGCCAACCCGCTCGCCAAGCGTGGCAACTATGGCAAATACCCCCCTATGACGAGAGTAACAAAGAAACGGCCCCCAGTCCCCGGCGGCGCCGCTATTCCTGGCTACGGTGGCGACCATGGTAACGGCGGGGCAGGGGGTGCTAAGAATCTCCGGTGGAGATTCGGTTGCCACCTAAGACGACTGGACCTGGAAACATACAACGCATGCACCCTGAGGACTGACGAGAAGATCGTGGAGCTGGAAGAAGAGATAGACAAGTTACGCTGGCATATTATAGGATTATCCGAAGTCCGAAGATAGGGGGAGGACACGGTAATCCTCGAATCCGGCAACTTCCTCTATTACCAGGAGGGCGACCATCTGTCCCAAGGAGGTGTCGGATTTATCGTCCACAAGTCTCTCGTTAACAACGTAGTAAAGATCGGGAGTGTGTCGACGAGGGTTGCGTACCTTATACTCAGAATCATCAAACGGTATTCGCTGAAGGTCATACAGGTTTACGCACTAACCTCGGCACACTCCGATGAGGAGGTGGAGGAAATGTATGAGGATAACTCTAGAGCCATGCATTCCTCCAAAACCCAATATACGGTGTTAATGGGAGACTTCAATGCAAAACTAGGCACAAGAGAGAACGGTGAGCTGAAAGTAGGGAAATTTGGAATAGGGCAACGGAACCCAAGGCGCCAGCAGCTGGCCGACTTCATGGAGAAAGAGGGAATCTTTATGATGAACTCTTTCTTCCAGAAGCGGCCCCACAGGAAGTGGACCTGGTCGAGCCCCGACGGTTCGACAAAAAATTAAATTGACTACATTATGACGACCAGACGACAACTGTTCAGTGATGTCTCAGTGATCGCGAGGGTGAAAACAGGCAGCGATCACCGAATGGTAAGAGGCACACTGAACCTAAACGTTAAGATGCAGAGATATCGTCTTATGAAGTCAACCCTCCGTCCCCCTCGTGCTCTGTTCCAGAGTCCCGTAACCTTTCAGCTCGAGTTACAAAACCGTTTTGAGTGCCTAGAAGACTGCAATGAAGTGGACGATATGAATGACAAGCTCGTGGAAACTGTCCATGTGCTCGGAGCTAAGTTCTGCAAGACCAACCGCAGAAGAACATAAAAACTCTCCGATCACACTCTTAATCTCATGGCTGTTAGACGGGAGATGAAGCTACATTCTTCAACAGATTTGACAGCACAAAGGCAACTGAACAGACAGATCTCCAAATGCATGCGGCGGGACTTACGCAACTTCAATACAGCTTGTATTGAAGAAGCGATCGAGCGGAACCAAGGCTCCAAAGTATTTGCCAGAGATCTGTCTGCCAGAAAGAGCCAACTGTCAAAGCTGAAGACGGAATGTGGCAGCATCGTTTCCGGGACACCTGAGATTTTGAGTGCGATTGAGAGGTTCTATGGGCAGCTGTACACGTCATCGTTGGAGCCACACGCAAGTGTGAGTAACGATCCAAGAGCGAGCCTTATCCGATACTATTCCGAAGATATTCCGGACGTCAGTCTGAGCGAGATTATAATGGCCCTATAGCACTTTAAAAACGGCAAGGCTCCAGGCGAGGATGGAATTACAGCGGAGCTTCTGAAAGCGGATGGAAGACCGGTACTTGAAGTCCTTCAGAAGCTCTTAAATTCCGTCCTCCTTGGTGGCATTACACCGGAGGCGTGGAGCAGAAGTGCGGTGGTCTTGTTCTTCAAGAAAGGTGACAACGCTCTTTTAAAGAACTACAGACCGATTTCCCTTCTGAGCCGCGTCTACGTGCTGTTTTCGAGAGTCATTACGAAACGTCTCGCGCGCAGACTTGACGACTTCCAACCTGCCGAACAAGCCGGTTTCCGAAAGGGCTTTAACACCATAGATAACATACATACCCTTCGGCAAATTGTACAGAAGTCCGAAGAGTACAATTTGCCACTATGTCTGGCGTATGTGGACTATGAGAAAGCCTTTGATTCTGTCGAAATTTGGGCGGTGCTGCAGTCTCTTCAGCGGTGCCAAGTTGACTGTCGGTATATCGAAGTGCTGAAGTGTATGTACAGTAGAGCTACGATGGCTATCCGAATACAGATCCAGAGTACGAAACCTATCCAATTGCAGAGAGGTGTAAACTGGGTGATGGTATATCCCCGAAACTCTTACCGTATCCTTTTCAGTCTTGAAAACGTCTTCCAATGCAGCGGGCATTGGAAGACGTTTTCAAGCTTCTGGACTGGAAAGGATACGGTATTAACATCAATGGCGTCACTCACCTTCGATTTGCCGACGATATGGCAGAGTCGCTGGAGGAACTAAGCACCATGCTCAATGACCTCAATAGTCTCTCCCAACGGATAGGTCTTAAGATGAACATGGACAAAACAAAGATCATGTTTAATGTCCATGTCACACCTATGCAAGTAGTTGCTGGGAACACTAAGCTCAAAGTTGTTGACGAGTATGTTTACCTGGGACAAATAGTCCAACTAGGTAAGTCAAACTTCGACCAAGAGGTCAATCGACGGATTCAACTTAACTGGGCAGCGTTCAGGAAACTACGACATATCTTCTCGTCAGGCGTACCTCAAAACCTTAAAATGAAATTGTACAACCAGTGCGTGTTGCCAGTGATGACTTACGGATCTGAGACGTGGTCCTTCACTGCTGGCCGTATGAGGAAGCTCAAGGTCACTCAGCGAGCTATAGAGAGGGCTATGCTCGGGGTTTCTCTGCGTGATAAACTTAGAAATGAGGATATCCGCAGTAGAACCAGAGTAACCGACATAGCCCAACGGATTAGTAAGCTGAAGTGGCAGTGGGCCGGCCATATAGCTCGAAGAACCGACAACCGATGGGGAAGAAAGGTTCTCGAGTGGCAGCCTCGTACCGGTAGGCGAAGTGTAGAGCGACCCCCCACTAGATGGAGTGACGACCTGGTAAGACATGCAGAAAGTCGATGGATGCAGGTGGCTCAGGACCGTGCTTTGTGGCATTCCTTGGGGGAGGCCTATGTTCAGCAGTGGACTTATAAAAGGCTGTAATGATGATGATGATGAATAACTATTAGGAATGAGGTGATCGGTACAAAGCTATTTATTGCTACTTATGTAATATGATTCTAAACAGTCATTGTTTTTCAAATAAAGTCCCGTTCGGTGTCTTGATGGTCAGAGATATTTTCTGAACCCGTGTAAATTAAAATTAAGAGTGACTTTATATAAGTATTATTTGATAATCTATATTGAATTAAAAAGATTCTGATTCTGTTTCTACCGTCATTATATTTATTATCCAATTGATCCCTCTTTTTTGAAGTAGGTGTAAAACATGTAACATATTTTTCTAATCAACCTTGTTTTGCAGAGTATATCTTATTTCTTATTTACCGACGATATACAAGATGATGGAAAAATACGCTGTGGTAAAGTTTGTTGGCATCTGTTACCAGACGTTGGCACATTAGCCATGAACGACGCATGTTTGCTGCGTAGCTTCATACAAGAACTGTTGCTACAAAATTTCTCTGAACCCATGTTTTTTAAAATCATGGAAGTTCTTAATAAGGCATGTTAAAATTCGTAGTCATATGTTCGCTTTTGATAATTTACAAATTATAAATCATTACTTTGTAGATGTCTGTTCTTTACAATTTTTTTAATTAAGTGTGCCAATATCGCTTTTACATTTTAATGAAACAATTAGTACATTAATTTTCATGTGTATGATTGCAACTTTTACAGACTTATTTTTCAACCGCGATGGGGCAGCACATGGACCTATCTTTAGAAAGAGATCGAAATTTTGATAACTTTATTATGAAATGTTACTGTGAAGTTAATGAAATGAAAATGGCATTTCCCGTATTAGAGATGCCCATAATTGTTGCTCTCATTTTATCAAATAAAGCCACTAAAGAATCAATGCAACAAATTCACAACATTTGTGTTGATATTGGTATATTATTTCAGATTCAGGTAATTTAATATTCAAAATTTATAAATCTGCATCACAATCTTGTGACAATAATCAGTATGATTACCTAAAAGTAGAGTCACAACATATACTAGATTCTACTGCTGGGAATAAAGCTTTTGTCATTTCTGAGAGTTTTATGGCAGGACCGCCGCACTGTGTCAGTGTATTGGTGGAATGCACAATCCCACCAAATATCTTATTTGGCAGCAGATTTTCTCACGTTATTTTTGTTCAACGCCGGAATAGTGGTAAATCAGCACTTAAAATGTCTTTCATAGTTTCATGGCTGCCGAAGGAGGATTTAACTCAGATAGCGAGCATACAATAAAATTAATCGTTTGCTTGAAATGGTAATCGTGAAAATGTTTGTTGCAAGTTGTAATCCTTATTGTTTTCTACTTTTGGATACATATTAATACTTATTTTATTGAACTTTAGAATGACATCACAGATTTTTACAACTGGGAGGGATTGATAAAATCTTCTACGGATATTCAAAAAGGCAAATGCTCTTGGTTAGCAGTGAAAGCATTGGAGCTAAGTAACGAAGATCAACGACGCATCTTCAAGGAATGCTATGGAAGTTGGGATCCGACCCATGTACATAAAATTCGAGAATTGTATGAGGAATTAAAATTACCACAGATATTTGTTCAAGAAAAGGAAGCGCGATATAAAATATTTTTCAAAAAAATTAACGAATTGCCTCCAGGTTGCGTGCCTGACGTGAATTTCTATCAAAAGCTTTTTAAACTTATCGAAAAGTTTGAAATATAAAAAAATCAATAACGCCACCTCGCCTGATCAACGTTTCGTGTAGTGTTCGCATAAATATAAGAAATCATCATAATACAGGATTTTAATTTAATGACGATTATGTTAATAAAAATTTGCTGACTATTTTGAAAAATAAATGAAAATTAATCACGCATCTTTTTTTTATTTAAGAGGGATGACACTAAACTCTTCTTTATATTACAGAGATTATTATTATTGTATATATTGACTATCACAGTTTTTTTTTAAATAAATTAATAATTTATTAAAATAAATTATAGACTATTTTTATTAAATAACTGGATTAAGAAATTTAATATCGATATAGAAAGAAAATTATAAAATGTTGTAAGAGTTAAATGTGTTTTCATTTGTATAGAGGTAATGAATGATAAGGTCAGGTTGGACAAAAATATCGTACTTTAGACATGATTTAGATACCTGAGGAAAAAATATACTCGCATATGTAATTACTCAATGCTTAGTCGAATGCATTTTAAAATACTTTTATGTTAATCACGATAAAAAAATATACCTACTTAATTTATTTGCAGGCAAAATGTCTTGACCATTAAGTTTTCGTTTTATTAAGTGATAACCATTGGATTGGCCATTTTATGCATACACTCATTCAAATCTTACATTCGCTAATCACCCATTCACTCACACATTGGTCGTTTTCCCATTTCTGATTGCTCCCTACCTCTTCAGTCTACGATCGATATGTCTATAATAAATGTAAAATGTTAAATTTGAAATGTTAACCATCTTTATAAAAGATCAAAGCAAAAATCCCGCTCGCAATTACAGCTAAATCTACAACCCGTTAAACATGACGTCATCGGTAGACAGCCTTTCATAAGTCCACTGCTGAACATAGGCCTCCCCCAAGGAGTGCCACAAAGCACGGTCCTTAGCCACCTGCATCCATCGACTTCCTGCATGTCTTACCAGGTCGTCACTCCATCTCGTGGGGGGTCACCCTTCGCTTACCGGTACGAGGCTGCCACTCGAGAACCTTTCTTCCCCATCGGTTGTCGGTTCTTCGAGCTATATGGCCGGCCCACCACCACTTCAGCTTACTAATCCGTTGGGCTATGTCGGTTACTCTGGTTCTACTGCGGATATCCTCATTTCTAAGTTAATCACGCAGAGAAACCCCGAGCATAGCCCTCTCCATAGCTCGCTGAGCGACCTTGAGCTTCCTCATACTCGTTTTAAGGTTTTGAGGTATGTCTGATGAGAAGATGTATCGTAGTTTCCCGAACGCTGCCCAGCCGAGTTGAAATCGTCGATTGACCTCTCGGTCGAAGTTGGACTTACCTAGTCGGACTATTTGTCCTAGGTAAACATACTCATCAACAACTTCGAGCTTAGTGCTACCAACAACTACCGGCATAGGTGTGACATGGACATTAAACATGATCTTTGTTTTGTCCATGTTCATCTTAAGACCTATCCGTTGGGAGACACTATTGAGGTCATTGAGCATGGTGCTTAGTTCCTCCAGCGACTCTGCCATAAGGACTATATCGTTGGCAAATCGAAGGTGAGTGATGTACTCGCCATTGATGTTAATATCGTATCCTTTCCAGTCCAGAAGCTTGAAAACGTCTTCCAATGCAGCGGTGAAGAGTTTCGGGGATATAACGTCATCCTGTCTTACACCTCTCTGCAATTGGATAGGTTTCGTATTCTGGTTCTATACTCGGACAGCCATCGTAGCCCTACTGTACAAGCACTTCAGCATTTCGATATACCTACAGTCAACTTGGCACCGCTGAAGGGACTGCAGCACCGCCCAAATTTCGACGGAATCAAAGGCTTTCTCATAGTCTGCATACGCCAGACATAGTGGCAAATTGTACTCCTCGGACTTCTGTACAACTTGCCGAAGAATATGTATGTGGTCTATGGTGCTAAAGCTCTTTCGGAAACCGGCTTATTCGGGAGGCTGGAAGTCGTCAAATCTGCGCGCGACACGATTCATAATGACTCTCGAAAACAGCACGTAGACATGGCTCAGAAGGGAAGTCGGTCTGTAGTTCTTCAAGAGAGCGTTGTCACCTTTCTTGAAGAACAAGACCACCGCACTTCTGCTTCACGCTTCCGGTGTAATGCCACCATGGAGGACGGAGTTAAAGAGCTTCTGAAGGACTTCAAGTACCGGTTTTCCACCCGCTTTCAGAAGCTCCGCTGTAATTCCATTCTCGCCTGGGGCATTGCCGTTTTTAAGGTGCTGGAGAGCTGTTCTAATCTCGCTAAGACTGACGTCTGGGATATCATCGGAATAGTGTCGGATAAGACTCGCTCTTGGATCGTTACTCACACTTGCGTGTGGCTTCAACGATGACGTGTACAGCTGCCCATAGAACCTCTCAATCTCAGTCAAAATTTCAGGTGCCCTGGAAACGATGCTGCCACACTCAGTCTTCAGCTTTGACAGTTGGCTCTTTCTGGCAGACAGATCTCTGGCTCGCTCGATCGCTTCTTCAATACAAGCTGTATTGAAGTTGCGTAAGTCCCGCCGCATGCATTTGGAGATCTGTCTGTTCAGTTGCCTGTATGCTGTCAAATCTGTTGAAGAATGTAGCTTCATCTCCCGTCTAACAGCCATGAGATTAAGAGTGTGATCGGAGAGATTTTGTGTTCTTCTGCGTCGGGTCTTGCAGAACTTAGCTCCGACCGCATGGACAGTTTCCACGAGCTTGTCATTCATATCGTCCACTTCTTGCAGTCTTCTAGGCACTGAAAACGGTTTTTTAACTCGAGCTGAAAGGTTTCGGGACTTTGGAACAGAGCACGAAGGACGGAGCGTTGACTTCATTAAAAGAGACCTCTCAAACTTAATGTTTAGGTTCAATGTGCCCCTGACCATTCGGTGATCGCTTCCAATTTTCACCCTCGTGATCACGGATACATCACTGAACAGTTGTCGTCTGGTCGTCATAATGAAGTCAATCTCATTTTTTGTCGAACAGTCGGGGCTCGACCAGGTCCACTTCCTGTGGGTCCGCTTCTGGAAGAAAGATTTCATCATAAAGAGTCCCTCTTTCTCCATGAAGTCGGCCAGCTGCTGGCCCCTTGGGTTCCGTTGCCCTATTCCTAACTCACCGTTCTCTCTTGTGCCTAGTTTTGCATTGAAGTCTCCCATTAACACCGTATATTGGGTTTTGGAGGAATGTATGGCTCTAGAGATATCCTCATACATTTCCTCCACCTCTTCATCGGGGTGTGCCGAGGTTCGTGCGTAAACCTGTATGACCTTCAGCGAATACCGTTTGGTGATTCAGAGTATAAGGTACGCAACCCTCGTCGACACACTCTCAATCTTTACAACGTTGTTAACGAAAGACTTGTGGACGATAAATCCGACACCTCCTTGGGACAGATGGTCGCCCTCCCGGTGATAAAGCAAGTTGCCGGATTCGAGGATTACCGTGTCCTCCCCTTCTCTTCGGACTTCGGATAATCCTATAATATGCCAGCGTAACTTGTCTATCTCTTCTTCCAGCTCCACAATCTTCTCGTCAGTCCTCAGCCCCTGCCCCGCCGTTACCATGGTCGCCACCGTAGCCAGATATAGCGGGGCCGCCGGGGACTAGGGGCTGTCTCTTTATTACATTCATAGGGGGTATTTGCCACAGTTGCCACGCTTGGCGAGCGGGTTTTTTATTGTATTTTTTCTGTTATCAGGAAGATGCTGCTGCCCATCTCCTGCCTGTTTCCCTTTGTCGCCTTTTACGACACCTCGGGAAGATATGGGGTAGTGGATATTCTTAACCGCCACTACACGGCAATCATAATACATCTGTAGTAACTACAATAAATATACACAACCAGCTAATACACCCAAAACGTTTCATTCATTTGTTATAGATAATCCTTCGTGCGTAGTCTGCCATAACGACAAACACGCTTTATTTTCATGTCCAAAATTTCACGTTTTAACGCCCGAGAGCAGATATAAAATTGTAATTAAAAACTATATGTGTAAAAATTGTCTCGGTTTACATTCTTTATTCAAATGTCTATCAACAAGAAATTGTAACAAATGTAACAAACGCCATCACTCTATGATTAATTTAAATATCTTTTAATCTCAACGCGATAACAAATTTGCGTTCCGAAAAAAGCGAAGTCGTGTAAACTCAAGGTACATTTACCCGGAGTGGTACACTGTTGAAATAATTCGCAACATAAAATTGAAGGCTTTACTGCATAAATGGTACAAGGCCAGTAGAGCGAGAACTGATCATTACGCGTTTGCTCGGTGTAGGGCTAATGTAAAAAATATGATAGGAGTCGATAGGACCCGCACAAGAAGAATATCAACAACGTGTTCAAAATCAAATGTTGAAAGATCCAAAATCTTTTTGGAATTTTATTAAATCCAAAAGATGTAAGAGGAGTCCACAATCGATTTTGAAAGACGGGGAAGTGTTGTCTGGTCAGCAACACACTGTTGACGAGTTCGCAGAGTATTTTTATTCTGTTTATAGTTCAGAGCGGCCAGAGTTGGATGTGACCTCCGCTATAGTAGGAGCAGGTAGTGGAAACGGAGTGGCGCGGTTGCACTTGGACCAATTACAGTTGTTACCAATGGCAGACGTATGTCGTGCGCTTAAAGAACTTAAGCCCAAACGGTCTGCAGGACCTGACCGCATTCCGCCTTTTATCTTTAAGGATTGTCGGTCAGTACTAGCCAAGCCGCTTTTGCATATATATAGCAAATGCCTTCAGGCTGCTGTGTTCCCGGAGAGGTGGAAAGTAACCCGCATTGTTTCAGTTCCAAAGGGAGGTTCAGTAGAATTAGTGGATGGGTACAGGCTTGTTGCAGTGTTGTCTTCGCCGGCAAAAGTATTTGAAGCTGCTATTCATATGACAATATTCCATTAGGTGAGCGCACAACTCTCATATGCTCAACACGGGTTTCGACCAGGAAGGAGTAAAACCAGTAACCTTCTCTGTCAGATGGCTCATTTGGTACCGAGTGGAGACAAGGGGGTACAGACAAATGCAGCCTATTTTGACTTTAAAAAGCATTTGACCTAGTAGATCATAACGTGTTGCTTAAAAAGCTAGCAGTTTTTGGTTTTATCCCACATTTACTGCACTTTTTGCAAGGTACATGTCCGATAGACAGCAATATGTGGAATATGAGAGACATAAGTCGAAGCCATATTTCACGTGGTCCGGGGTAAGTTAGGGCAGTAACCTTGACCCTTTGGAGTTCTCGCTGATGATAAACGACTTACCAGAAGTGATGAAAGACGCTAGGTGTTTATTGTTTGCTGACGACCTTAAATTGTCTCTTGAGGTAAAAAATGGGAATGACTGTGTTATACTATATAGAGACATAGACTGGGTTGTGAATTGGAGCAAAGACAATATTTTGCAATTTAACAGCTTTAAGTGTGTGTTAATTAGTTTTTCTCGTTCACTCCTATTTTAAATAACTATCACATTGACGGGCTGCCGATGACAAGGGTCAGAGAAGTTAAAGATTTAGGAGCGAAAAGGGACCTTCAGCTTACTTCTTGATTCGGCTGCGAAGGACCAATTAAAAAGGACTTTGCAGCATCAGCTCCCTAATCAGATTCCTTATCTGAAAGGATCCAATCAAACTGGGATTAGTCTGTTACAGACGTTCTTCCCAGAAACACCAAGTTGGGTTCGGGCGGTCAACGAGGTGGTCGTGAAGGAGTACCACAAGAGAGCGCCTGAAGTCCCTTTCTCAAAAGAAAAGGTCAGACGACGAAGATTACGGGTCCTCTTGTAGTGGTCCCGGACCCGACGTCTTCTTATATATGTATAGTGTGGACTGTATGTTTATATAGGCGTTGGTGGAAGATCCTTTAGGAATGAAACAGCATTTATCTTCAAAACCTCTCCATAAGAGTACAATTGATTACTTTCCCTATTCCTATCACTTCCCTATATGTTTTCTTTCTTGATTATAAATATTACTGGTAGCTGGCCCCGAACAAATTACATGAAAACCAGTCTAATAAGGTACTTCAAAGCTATACTCGAAAGAGAGTAGCGCCCGCTATGCGATTTCACAATACAATTACGTTGATTTTTCTCTATTGCGCTCTTACGGTTTGCTCAATATATGTATTTGCATAAAACATACATTTATACAATTTATTTGTAATGATAGCACAACAAAACATTAATATTATGACATACATTGTATTTCAATCACATAAAAAACCTTTTATTCATTTAACAAAATATGCCTTTTTTACAACATATGTAACTAAGTAAGAATTCATAAATATACTTTTATTGTACACCACGAACAAATATACAAATGACATAACAAAAATCAGATTATATTATGTACAATTTGGCGGCCTTATCGCTACATAGCGATCTCTTCCAGGCAACCAACAGTGTAAAGGAATAAAACAATGAATAGGTAGGTGGTAGGTGGTGCAATATAAATATACAACATATAATATCAATACATGCGATTTATTAATAATAAACGCAAAAAAATAACATATAAATAACTAATACATGATATAATATAATTTACTATTAATTAATTAGCAAGTAAAGTTTACTCGAAGGTTTTGACACGTAAGATGCAAGAGAAATCGGAAAGATTTCTATGGGAGGCACAATGCGGATTTAGACCTGGAAGAGGATGCACGGATCAAATGTTTTCTCTCCGCATGATCACGGAAAAGCTTCTGGCTGCTAACCAGAAGATTTTCTGTGCTTTTGTGGATCTTGAGAAAGCATTTGATAAGGTTGTAAGGAAGAAAATGTGGGAACTGTTGCCGGGGAATGGTGTGGATGGTAAATTGTCTGCTGTATGCTGATGATGCAGTGCTTATTGCACCATCAGAGGCAGAACTGCAGGCATTGGTCACGTGTATGAAAGAGGAATGTGAAATTAAAGGTCTCCGTTCGAATGCTAATAAAACTAAGGTTCTGGTATTTGAAAGGGACGAAGAGAGAACGAAGTGTGAAATATGGGTAAATCAGGAATGTCTAGAACAGGTAAATGAAATTGTATACTTGGGGAGTGCTTTTAGCCGGGATGGAAGATGTGATATAGATGTGGACAGGCGTGTCGCTGCCGGGAACAAAGTCAATGGTGCCCTGACTGCGTTAGTCAAAAGGCAAGGCGTAGCGAAGAGTGCACGCCTTGCAATACATAACGCAGTGTTGGTACCGACTTTGTTATATGGCAGCGAAACCTGGGTATGCCAGAAGAAGCATAAAAGTAAGTTGAATGCAGTGGAGATGCGATCTCTTCGTAAAATGTGCGGCGTTACCATGGCCGACCGAAAGCGAAACGAAGAGATTCGCAATATGGCAGGTTTGAAAGATGACCTTTTCACAAAAATTGATAAGGGCGTGCTTCGGTGGTTTGGGCACGTTGATTGAATGAGTGAAGACCGAATGGTGAAGAAAATACATAGCGCGAAAGTTAATATTAAAAGGTGTCGAGGTAGACCGAGACTAACTTTCGAAGACCATGTGAGCAAATTGCTCGAAGAGGGTAGGGTCAAAAGTACTCGGATACCTAGACGTGCATGCATGAAGAAGATAATGAATCTGAAAGAAGCGAAAGAGGTTTGTAAGGATTGTGACACTTGGCGATCTGTTCTCTCTGGCTACCCCGTCAGGGATTGTGCGTGAAGATAAGTAAGTAAGTAAGTACTAACATATAATAAAAGATAAAGTAAAACATAAAATATACACACACATAATAACACAATTTATTCTAACGGTGTTCAAACGATTGAGACAAGTAATGCTCTTTAAGTAGTCGCTTAAAGATAACATGGATATATATATATAGCTTGGGGGATGAGTCGCTCGCGTCCGTAGGCTTCGACCACTTAACCCCAGGCCCATCCTACACGTGTCCCCCGGGTGGTGCTAAACGAGCGACAAAGCCGACAAAGCCGATAGGATAGACTCGGCTCCTCGCCGTATGGTAGCGGCGTAAAATCTACCACCCCTTAGTTCACACCATGAGCCAAGAAGAAAAAGAAATAGCCCCAAATTCCCGGCGCCCCTTTAATGGGGCAGGGGTGCGAAGAATTTCCGGGAGAAAAACCGGCGTCGAGGTTCGCCACCCGTCGCGTCCTGTCTCCCGGAGGGGCGAAAAGTGGATTGCGGAGGCCCGTCTGGCTACGCTGAATGTATGTGGAGCAATGAATGATAAGATGGATGAAGTATGCGAAATGATATAGGAATAGATGTGTTATGTGTGAATGAGACGAAACGAAAGGGAAGAGATGTCACTGCACATGGCATGATGTATACCGCTTACTGTTCTGGAGTAGACGAGATCGAGCGGGCATGCCAGGGAGTCGGTTTCATCCTTTCAGAAAGAATGTACCACTTTTAGTCAAATACATAGGATGTCATTTAAATTATTGAAAAATATGTCAAGATGTTTACTATATACTTTACTCTTTGGTACTCTATACACACAGAGTATAACCATTTTATGGTCTACTAATTCAACAGAACAACACTCGATTACGTTGGGGATATTAAACTTTTCAATGCTTTTTATTACGGTAAAGTTAATATTATGTTTTACCAGAATACATGTCCCCCCTCTGCGTTTGATTCGAGAAAAGTGAGAGGCTAGAACATAGTTAGGGATTTGAAGGAGTTCAATAACATCATCTACCATATTGTGTTCGGAGAAACACAACACATCGATTGCTTTGCCTATCTCTACTAAAGCATGCAAACAAACAGTCAACATGTCTGATTTAGCAATAAGTCCACTAATGTTTAAGTGCATTATGTTGATACAATTATAGACGAAAAAAATCATTACCATTACAATTTGAATCTACAGGATCCATCCTCAAGGAGAGAGAGTCTCGTGTAGAAATATTTAAGTTAATGTCCGTTTGAGTGCTTTTGTTAGCAGATATTACATTACAATATGTAATATTGGTCATTCTAGATTTTTCAGTAAAATACATATCATTAGAATCCTTATTATAATTAGTTAAATTCACATTACGTTTCAAAGTATAATACAACCGTAATAATTCTCTCAGTATATAGCGACATACATACGTAGGAAACTGATTACGTCTTGGATTAAAATTACGAAAATTCATCGCAACAAATGAAGCATTTTCGTATTTGTCACTTACGTCTACATAGTTCATCGTTCAATTTTGTTTATTTAAGATATTTACATTTGGGATTGATGGAATCCATAATTTAAGTCCATCTCTCACCGTAGACATGCTGTCATCTTCTGTGAGACCAAGTACAATTACAAAATCTTTCATTGTTAGTTTAGGTATTTCAGTGATACAGGAATTCAAAAGATCGGGACACAACACATCAGATTTGTCACCTAGTAGTAGCTGCAAGGTTTTCTGAATGTCACGGCCCTGCTGATCTGCAAGAACAGGGATGGGGAAACTACGGCCCGCGGGCCATCTCCGGCCCGCGAAGCGTTGAAATACGGCCCGCGACCATCAAACAAAAAATAAATGAAGTTTTCATATTGTTAGAAATTTTATTCTCACTGACAGTGCGCGACTCGCATGAAACAATCACCGTGATCGTTTTATAATGAAATTATGAAAAAATAAATGAAACTATCGACTGCGCGCACGGTGTGACCATCGGACACCCCTCCTGCACACCCTCCCACGGCTGCACGTGTCCACGCCGACACCGTGCCGCCGCCGCACCGCTGCGTCTTACTTCAAATCGCATGTCCCGGTACTCGGCGACGTTTTCCCGAGAAATATTGGCACGGCCGGTATATAAGGCATCACCAGTGCTGTTGTCTGCATAGCAATGAATGCTACCAGTTAGCAACATATCATTGATATGCAGGAGAAACAGCGTTGGTGATAGCACGCACGGGCACAAAGGAATGTTCCAATTTGTACCCCGGGTAGGAGAGATATGAAGTATCAGCCGGAGAGGACACCTGAGTCTCGGTTAAAAAAAGCAAGGCCGGCTTCGCCGTCTCTAGATGGTAATGGACAGCGTTAAGGTTGGAATGAAGTCTCCTGATGTTCAAAAATTCACGGATAGCGTGACAGGGGTCGCCTTGGTGGTATTGCTCCGCTTGCCCCGAGCAGCATTAGTCGCGAGCGGAATTTTGCCCCCCCCCCCCCCCCCCCAGAATACGCGGGGCAGCCTGAGCACCCACGCTCAGGAGTCAAGTAGTTTGGTCGTGGATGCTCAGCGAGGGATTCTCCATGGGTGCTGGTACCCTCCTGGGGTAGTCTTTTATTTAATTCCACTACCATGTTGATGGGGGGGGGGGGTGAATTGGGCCTCCGGCGCACCAAGCGCAACGCAGAGGTAAACCTCTACTTCACGCTGGTATTCTGTGAGGTCGTGGTACCACCCCGGTTCGAGCTGGCCCATTCGTGGGACAGCAAAAACTACCGCTTGGCTCTACCACTGTTAAGCTGGTTGTGTAAGGATAACAAAAACAGATGTTTAATTTAATTGTAATATTTAATTTTAAATTAATTGTTTTTTATGATGTTATTATTGTCAGTCATTGTCATTTCAAAATAACTTGATAATAACATAACAAGGATATTTATAATGTTATGAGATATGATATATAACTATTGCAGTTGTTTTCAATATCCATATACTTTTTTGTCTCTGTCTACGAGCAACTCTGCAAGATTTAAGCCTACAAGACATTTATTCTATGCGATTCGCCTGAAAAACTTTAATGAATATTGTATATATTATTTTTTCTATATTTATTGCTTTACATTTTTTACATGTTTGCATTGGTTTACATTTCGAACAATATAAAGCAAAAGAAACACATCCACATATGATATAATTGTTAGAAATTATGACATTTTCAGTAATAAGAGATATAAGACTATATAAATACTATACTTCAATGTCAATAAACTACATTTCCATATTTCTGTCAGTATTTTGTTGTCTCTGCCAGTATGTTAAAAAATAAGAAATTATTATAAAATACACATTACTAATCAGCTCAAGATGACCAAATACAAAAGTAGTAATTATGGATTTACATCAACAATATTTAACTATGTAAAAGTTGTCTTACTTCTTATTTTCACTGGCTTCATGTAGGGGGACAGAATATTATTTTTATATTAATTATCTGATAGTAGATAACAAAATAATATCCCTTTTTGTAGAATTAACAACACATCAGTCTAAGGATAATAGAAGCATTTGATCAACAAGGAACTATTACATGAGTAAAAATGGCTAATTTAGATTTTACTAATAACATAAAACTTTAATTATTTTCACTTTTAACAAGGTTCTAAGACATGTGTTTGTCAGTTTTTAGGTAATTCATCATAAATTATAGATCTTATTTAGATTTTCCAAAATTCTAGGTGTAAAAGTAAACTTTTATATTACATACATACTAACTAAACTCATTAACCTGAATGATAGTCTCCATATTATGTTAAACACTTG
Organism: Parnassius mnemosyne; assembly: GCA_963668995.1. NCBI lineage: Eukaryota > Metazoa > Arthropoda > Insecta > Lepidoptera > Papilionidae > Parnassius > Parnassius mnemosyne. The sequence goes on from CAVLGL010000068.1 coordinate 24,072,087, forward strand.
TGCATCGATGAGACGATATTTATTTTATTGTCTTGTAAACAAACAGTAAGAACTTTTTTGCTATCGCTACTAACTAATTTTGCTACCAAAAATCATTTTAACATATATATTAAGAATTACAGTTAATCACAGACTATATTCTAACAGTAGTGATGCAACTCGAACTCTGTTTTCACTCGATGCCATCGAGTGAATTTGTGTAGCTCGGTACTCGAGTGAAAATAAATTTTACTCGAGTCTGCTTGTACTCGAGTTACCGAGTCAACTCTTCTCTTCTCTTCTTTTAGTAAAACTCGACGCACCGTGTGGATTCGGAGAGCACTAGATAGATGTCAGTTCACTAATCCACTAATTCTATCATCTAATCAACTAATTCACATAGTATAAGGCGCCGCGGGTGACGTCACAGGTTACATCGAAATTCAAACTTGCATCATGGCATGTTGTAAACAAATATGAACTTAGTTTGATTTATAATATCGTGATTGTTCTATCATTGTTGTTTATTTTTTGTTACTTCGTATAAGTAGTGCATAAAATAAAAGATGATTTAAACATACTTGTTTGTTTAAGTATCTGTGATAATATAATAATAGTAAAGTTAAAAGCAAAGTTGCAGCCTATTTACGTCCCACTGCTGGGCACAGGCCTCCTCTCATTTCTAAGAGGGTTTTAGGGCAAGGAAATGTCCGCCGCGCTGCCCCAATGCGTGTTGGCGAACTTCACATGTCTTCGAAATATTTTTTTTTCTTATTTCTCAGACAAGGTTTCCTCACGATGTTTTCCTTCACTGCCGAGCACGTGGTAAATCAGCACTTAAAATTGCAATTAACAATTTCATTGGTGCCGTCGAGGATCTAACCCGGGTTGCTCGAGTACTGTGAACCTTACAGCGAGCGCTAACCATCTGAGTTACCACGGTTTCAGTCAGTGATAACAATGACGCAACAAAACAAAAATCGTCAGTGAGGCATTATTTAAAAATATCGAGATGAAATCGATTTGTATTTTGTAATATATGTAAAAAGCAGTTTATAGATTTTGAAATAAATAATAATAATAATAAATAATAAATAAATTTTATTAAATTTAGATACCTTAAAAACTAGTAGATTGGAACCTTCATTTAAGCAAATAATGCCTGTGTTTGGAGGTTCCGCCCTTCCATTACTATATCCATGTTACATGGCAGTATGGATAAACATATTCTATGGGTGAATCAACTTTTAAGGTACTTTTTTGCTGTCCCCATAGTGAACTTTTACATCATCATTATCATCATTACAGCCCTTCACAAGTCCACTGCTGAACATAGGCCTCCCCCAAAGAATGCCACAAAGCACGGTCCTGAGCCACCTGCATCCATCGACTTCCTGCATGTCTTACCAGGTCGTCACTCCATCTCGTGGGGGGACGCCCTACACTTCGCCTAACGGTACGAGGCTGCCACTCGAGAACCTTTCTTCCCCATCGGTTGTCGGTTCTTCGAGCTATATGGCCGGCCCACTGCCACTTCAGCTTACTAATCCGTTGGGCTATGTCGGTCACTCTGGTTCTACTGCGGATATCCTCATTTCTAAGTTTATCACGCAGAGAAACTCCGAGCATAGCCCTCTCCATAGCTCGCTGAGCGACCTTGAGCTTCCTCATACGGCCAGCAGTGAAGGACCACGTCTCAGTTCCATAAGTCATCACTGGCAATACGCACTGGTTGTACAATTTCGTTTTCAGATTTTGAGGTATGTCTGACGAGAAGATGTGTCATAGCTTCCCGAACGCTGCCCAGCCGAGTTGAATCCGTCGATTGACCTCTCGGTCGAAGTTGGACTTACCTAGTCGGACTATTTGTCCCAGGTAAACATACTCGTCAACAACTTTGAGCTTAGTGCTCCCAACAACTACCGGCATAGGTGTGACATGGACATTGAACATGATCTTTGTTTTGTCCATGTTCATCTTAAGACCTATCCGTTGGGAAACACTATTGAGGTCATTGAGCATAGTGCTTAGGTTCTCCAGCGATTCTGCCATAAGGACTATATCGTCGGCAAATCGAAGGTGAGTGATGTACTCGCCATTGATGTTGATACCGTATCCTTTCCAGTCCAGAAGCTTGAAAACGTCTTCCAATGCAGCGGTGAAGAGTTTCGGGGATATGACGTCACCCTGTCTGACACCTCTCTGCAATTGGATAGGTTTCGTACTCTGGTTCTGTACTCGGATAGCCATCGTAGCCCTACTGTACAAGCACTTCAACACTTCGATATACCGACAGTCAACTTGGCACCGCTGAAGGGACTGCAGCAACGCCCAAATTTCGACGGAATCAAAGGCTTTCTCATAGTCCACATAGGCCAGACATAGTGGCAAATTGTACTCTTCGGACTTCTGTACAATTTGCCGAAGGGTATGTATGTGGTCTATGGTGCTAAAGCCCTTTCGGAAACCGGCTTGTTCGGGAGGCTGGAAGTCGTCAAGTCTGCGCGCGAGACGATTCGTAATGACTCTCGAAAACAGCACGTAGACGCGGCTCAGAAGGGAAATCGGTCTGTAGTTCTTCAAGAGAGCGTTGTCACCTTTCTTGAAGAACAAGACCACCGCATTTCTGCTCCACGCTTCCGGTGTAATGCCACCATGGAGGACGGAATTAAAGAGCTTCTGAAGGACTTCAAGTACCGGTCTTCCACCCGCTTTCAGTAGCTCCGCTGTAATTCCATCCTCGCCTGGGGCCTTACCGTTTTTAAGGTGCTGGAGAGCCATTCTAATCTCGCTCAGACTGACGTCCGGGATATCTTCGGAATAGTGTCGGATGAGACTCGCTCTTGGATCGTTACTCACACTTGCGTGTGGCTCCAACGATGACGTGTACAGCTGCCCATAGAGCCTCTCAATCTCACTCAAAATCTCAGGTGTCCCGGAAACGATGCTGCCACACTCTGTCTTCAGCTTTGACAGGTGGGTCTTTCTGGCAGACAGATCTCTGGCAAAGACTTCGACGATCGAGCGGAACCAAGGCTCCACCTTGGTTCCGCTCGATCGCTTCTTCAATACGAGCTGTATTGAAGTTGCGTAAGTCCCGCCGCATGCATTTGGAGATCTGAATGTTCAGATGCCTGTATGCTGTCAAGTCTGTTGAAGAATGTAGCTTCATCTCCCGTCTAACAGCCATGAGATTAAGAGTGTGATCGGAGAGTTTTTGTGTTCTTCTGCGGCGGGTCTTGCAGAACTTAGCTCCGACCGCATGGACAGTTTCCACGAGCTTGTCATTCATATCGTCCACTTCATTGCAGTCTTCTAGGCACTGAAAACGGTTTTGTAACTCGAGCTGAAAGGTTTCGGGACTTTGGAACAGAGCTCGAGGGGGACGGAGCGTTGACTTCATTAGACAAGACCTCTCCAACTTAACGTTTAGGTTCAGTGTGCCTCTAACCATTCGGTGATCGCTACCAGTTTTCACCCTCGCGATCACGGAGACATCACTGAACAGTTGTCGTCTGGTCGTCATAATGAAGTCAATCTCATTTTTTGTCGAACCGTCGGGGCTCGACCAGGTCCACTTCCTGTGGGGTCGCTTCTGGAAGAAAGAGTTCATCATAAAGAGTCCCTCTTTCTCCATGAAGTCGGCCAGCTGCTGGCCCCTTGGGTTCCGTTGCCCTATTCCAAATTTCCCTACTTTCAGCTCACCGTTCTCTCTTGTGCCTAGTTTTGCATTGAAGTCTCCCATTAACACCGTATATTGGGTTTTGGAGGAATGCATGGCTCTAGAGATATCCTCATACATTTCCTCCACCTCCCCATCGGGGTGTGCCGAGGTTGGTGCGTAAACCTGTATGACCTTCAGCGAATACCGTTTGGTGATTCTGAGTATAAGGTACGCAACCCTCGTCGACACACTCCCGATCTTTACAACGTTGTTAACGAGAGACTTGTGGACGATAAATCCGACACCTCCTTGGGACAGATGGTCGCCCTCCCGGTAATAGAGCAAGTTGCCGGATTCGAGGATTACCGTGTCCTCCCCCTCTCTTCGGACTTCGGATAATCCTATAATATGCCAGCGCAACTTGTCTATCTCTTCTTCCAGCTCCACGATCTTCTCGTCAGTCCTCAGGGTGCGTGCGTTGTACGTTGCCAGGTCGAGTTGTCTAAGGTGGCAACCGAACCTCCACCGGAGATTCTTAGCACCCCCTGCCCCGCCGTTACCATGGTCGCCACCGTAGCCAGGAATAGCGGGGCCGCCGGGGACTGGGGGCCGTCTCTTTGTTACATTCATAGGGGGGTATTTGCCATAGTTGCCACGCTTGGCGAGCGGGTTGGCAACCGCAGTTTTTTTATTGTAATTTTGGCTATTATCAGGAAGATGCTGCTGCCCATCTCCTGCCTGTTTCACTTTGTCGCCTTTTACGACACCCACGGGAGGATATGGGGTAGTGGTATTCTTGACCGCCACTACACGGCTTTGACATAATGACGACGATTCATTTAAAATCAAGAATTTCTAAACCTTATTATAAAATTAGACATATTTTACTTCTACTAAAGTAATTTACTTTGGTAGATAAAATAAACAAAAATACTTTTTTATAGTAATGCTGTAGACAAAAACCGTCGCCCATACAAAACTTGTTTTTCCCTAAACGTAGGTTACTCTATACATTCTTAAAGTGGTTAAATTTTTTGTAAGAGAACACTGTTTAATTTGTACATATTTTTAATTACAATTAATTAAACTTCATTATAATAATATAATTACGATTTCATTATAAATAATATAAAAGCTTTTATATAATGGATTTCCGCAAAGTAACGCCTGATTCTATTAATTATATTATAAATAATGTAATTTATAAAAATATTTCAATCTTTGTCCCCAAAAACTATTTCACATTATCGTTCTTCTAAGTTACTAGTCTAAGTAGTTCATACTTGATCTGAGCGATGGTGCACAACTCTCCACAGCTATTGTTTTGTGTCCAAGAATTCGTTGGTAACATCGATAGAGAGGAATTTGTGTCGAGCCGCCGGTCAATTCGCGGAAAGCGCTCGGAGAGGGTGTGTGGGTTTATTGTGTTTCTGCTACGTTACCACATGATTCTGCGTAAGTATAACAGATATTTTGATTTAATTTACTTGTTGCCATTGAGTTTCGATCTAAGTTCAAGGTCAAAACACAAGTTTGTAGACTTGTTAATATTTGAGTCGTTAATTTCTTAAGTTTTTTCCCTTGCGTTACCGGTAACATCAGAGAATATTACTAGTAACGCAAGAGAATATTTCTCATGCGTTACCGTAATACACGTGGCGCATCTGATCAACACCGAAAATGTGTTAAAATTGTTATTGGAAAGATAGAATTACAACTGTTTAATATGAAAACTTTGATTATTTATAGTTTATTACTTCATTTAATTCAAAAAATCAATTTAAGAAAAGTATACTTGAGTACAGTTTTATTTATTTTATTCAGGTGCCATCAAAACTAGAAATAAGTCTCACATCGATAGAAAAACAGAAAAGATATAGGTAGAGATTAAAGAATAATCCAGAAGAGTATGAGTTAGCAAAAGAAAAACAAAGTAGATGATATCATAAGACCAAAAGACTGGTAAAAGATCTGACACCAAAAGAAAAATATAACGCTAGAATTGTTTAGAAATCAAGCTAAAGGCAGACAAAATAACGTAAGAAAAGTCAGAAACAGCTATACAAGCTCCAGATTCACCACGACCTGATTCTAGCCTAGAAAATTTTGCTCTTTAAGACAAAAACATTCCACGAATCACACCTCCACTACTACCTAATACACCACCAGCTATCGATGCATTAGAAACGACTCCGTGTGTTACACCTGCAAAAGCACGTGGAAGACGGAAAGTGAAAAAAGATGGGACCAAAGTTTATAGGGAAAACAAGAAACTAAAAGAAGAAAACGAAAAGTTGAAAAACTGAAAAGAAAATACGAGAAGTGCAAGAAACAATACACAAGAAAGAATCAAAATGGTTATACACAGAAACAAGAAGATTTAAGATACTAAGTTTTAGTTAGCTCAGCTATTCTAAAAACATTCAACACAACCAGATCAAGAAAAGAAAGAGAAATATTAAAAAAAATATTTTCTACAGCTGAACTCGAGAACTCAAGAATGAAGAAAAAATCACTGAAGGAAAATCCAGGCATTGATAAACTGAAGAAAAAAACTGTAACAACAAAGAAACAAGGTTAAAGAAGAAATTAAAACAATTACATATTTTTAAGAGATGATGATTATTACCTTAATAGTATCGTAGTAGAATGAAAAAGATTTTTTTTAAATATTTTTAGTTATTTTTTGTGCAAGAAAGTTGCTTTTGTTTTAACAAACGTTTTTGGTTTATAAATAGTTATACTAAATATATTTTGTAGGGCAATATATTAACATATTTTCTCATACGTTACTAAAACCTTCTCATGCGTTACCAATTAATGTCCCTTAACTTTAGCTTGAGTTTTTGTAGAATTGTTCTTCTTGTTATTTATTTTTTCTATAAATGAATGCTGATTCCGTTGCATTTAATACTGACTTAATTTAAGTAAATTGTTACAAATGTTTAATAGGTGTAGAAAAAAGATATCTAAAAGTTTTATTTTTATATTGACAATAGTAACGCAGTAGAATAAAAAAAGTTAAATATTGCTTATATTTTTCAATTACCTTTTATGTTTTTTGTGCAAGAAGGTTGCTTTTATGTTTCAATAAACGATTTTAGTTGCAAAATACTTCGATTGATTTTTATTTATAAAGAAAAATTATTTCTATTTACGTAACGCAAGAGAAAAATTTCAAGCCCGGCTCGCGAAATTAACTTAATAACTTAAAAAAGTGAAATTTAATATCGTGGCCAATCACAGAAATGAAAACAACGATATATTAAACTTCCTTTTATATAGGATTCCTTTTAATTTCAGACCAAAAAAAATGTATATGTTGGTTCATACAAAACGTCGATAAAGGAGGTTCTTAAAAGTTGACTCACTCCTATATCAATATTAATGTTATATATTACTTGAATTCTATATTAATTCTATTCTTACTTTATTTACTTACGTATGTGTGTGTGTGTGTGTGTGTGTGTGGAATAATATGTTAATATGTTTACGTTATTATGTTAATACATGAATAATACAGATATGAAAAAGAAGCATGGAAATACTACAAATAAATAAATATTTGTTTTTATTTCACATTGCCACATTTTACATTTTAATAAAGGTACCTATTTAAAAATTCTTTAACTAAAGTAATCGCAACTCTCAACTCGAGTGATAAACTTCAATCGATGCAGGGACTATAAATAGTCAGTTCTAATAGCTCAAAAACTCAAGTACAACTAGAGTGACATGATAAATTATTATTAACTCGCGTTATTCGAGTCACAGGATTCTACTCTAGTCGTATCTTTATCTTACTTTCAATGCAGTGCCTAGAATTTAGTGATTAACTCGACTTATTAATGTGAACAACTTATTGATATATTATGTAATATCAATAAACTGATTGAGTATCATTGTCATAAAGTTAGAGTGATATTATATTATGAAGATCTATACGCAAACCAAAAATATATAACTACGTATTAAGTTTAGTAATAATAATTATGTTGGATGGAAGAACAAAATACGAGTATAAAAATAATTTGTAACAAACTGACACAGCTTCGTTCAGCCAATTCTAGCCAGTTGCGTAACTCGAGTACTATTCGACTCAAGTTAACTCGCGTTGAGTTTCTTCCGAATTAGCACATCTCTACTACAATTTTTTATAATATTACATTAGCAGAACCAATGACCTGAACACAAATATCAAAACAATTCTTTTTTTTTTTTCTAATTTCTTGATTCCGTTTAGATTTTCATAAAATTTGTAGGCCATTTACTATATTAAAATGGTATCTTTTTTTGTGTGTAATAACATTAACATTCATTAAAATTTCTAGTGGGCCTAAAAATGACTATCTCATTTGTTAAGAAAACAGCAAAAGTGATTCAACCGGGGAATTGAACCCGGGATCCTAGATTATTGTTGGTCATCAAAGGTCAGACAACGAAGATTACGTGTCCCCTTGTAGTGGTCCCGGTCCTGACGTCTTCTTATATATGTATAGTGTGGACTGTATGTTTATATAGGCGTTGGTGGAAGATCTTTTAGGAATGAAACAGCATTTATCTTCAAAACCTCTCTGTAAGAGTGCACTAAATATTTACTAAGGTAATTGCTAAGAAAACAACAAAAAGTAATTCGACCGGGGATTGGATCCGGGACCTAAGATTATTAATTCGAAATTTCTTTAAAATTTTACTAAGCGTTTTCTTATAGAATAATTATTCCTTGATAATTAATCTTTATAAGCTATCCGTAATTTGTAAACTAATAGATTGAAATATTGTTTATAGACGCGTCGCCAACAAGGAGTAACTTTTAACACAAGGCTTACTTTTCATGATCACATCATAAACATCTTTATAGAAATCTAGAATTTATGCTTCGTACGGTCCGAGGATTCACAAAATTTTGAGTACAGTAAAAGAAAGAATTGACGGATTCCAGTGGTATATTTCTTCTATGCGTTAAATACCCTTAGAACTTTAGTACGAGTACACACAAGCTCCAGATGGTTGTAAACAATAATTGATGGAAAGGACTGATATCGTTTGTGCGCGGCTACAATTCCTGAAAAAACTCAAGACCCTGATAGATAGTGAAGACACTCGACCAAGAATTTATTTACATGAGACTTGGGTGAAACAAAATCACAGCCGCAAAACGAATTTGGCTAGGCAAGGATGGACAAGGCGGCTTAAACACAAAAACAGAAGAGGGGGGCAGGCTAATTAGTAAATATTCTTTCATCTTTTATGTAAGAAATACGACTTAATAATGATTTAATACAAAATATGATATTCATTTAATTATGTTGTTTCAGTTTGTCATGCAGGCTTGCAAAATATGGTTTTATACCCGAAGCCAGATGGGTATTCCGTGCTGTGAAGTCTCAGAACGAGGACTACCATTCAGAAATGAATGCCGAAGGCTTCACAGACTGGTTTACAAAGCTGCTGCAGAGTATTGAAGAACCATCTGTCATCATAATGGACAACGCACCCTACCACTCCCAGCAAATAAATCGAGCACCGACATCAGCTAACAAAAAGAGTGAAATTCAGGAGTGGCTCCGCCAACACGGGATTGAGTTTAGTGATAGTGAGCTCAAGCCGGAACTATTACAAAAGGTATTTCAGATTTTGTTATTGTTTAAAGTTTGCAATACATTTGTTTTCTTTTAAGTATTTAGTTGAATATACAAACAATATTATATTTACAGGTGCAACGGAACCGACCAGAAAAAATATACAAATTAACTGATCCAATTTGTATATTTTTTGTGGATATTTTTCTGGACACGAAGTGATTCGCTTACCACCTTACCATTGCCAATATAACCCAATTGAGTTGGTATGGGCTCAACATAAAATGAAGTTGCCACCAAAACAGCACTTTTTAAATTGCTAATGCCGAAATGTTACTGTATGAAGCAATTTCAAACGTTTCGCAAAAGAACTGAGAAGATTGTGTGAAGCATGCAGAAAAAGTCCAAGAGGAAGACTTGAAGAAATCTCATCTGGCAGAAGATATCATAATTCATGAGAATGACGATGACTCTGATGATTCTGATGTAGAATTTTAATGTAAATAGTTTTAGATTTAATTTTAGATATAAGTTATTATCTTTATATTTATATTTATTTTTAATATAATTTGTTACATTCCAAACATTTATACTTATAATTTTTTTTAAATTCATAAATACCTAATTGATAATATATTTTAAATCATTATTATTCTTATTTTAATAAATACGTTGTTTTATCTATTTTTTTTTCATTTTTATCTCTAACCCACCTAATGACAAAACCTAATACACTATTGATAACGCTTATCGACAACAATAATGCGCATCACTATGCTCGCCCCTAAGGCCAGTGAGTGGGAGAGAGAGCGAAATACTCCGATGATTTATGACCCAAACTGTTCGGATAAAATAATTCTAGTATACATATAAATAAAGTTTGATTAGCATTTTGGCCTCTTGACAAAGTGGGGAGGATAGAATAGAATTGCAAATGCCTACATTGTGATCATTCAAAAATTACATATCTTGCCTATATACCTCGTTCCGAACACACTCAGTCAGAACATGGTGCACATCTTCTACAGCATACATGATACCACCTCATTTAATGTACTAAGCTTACGAATGGACTCTAGGATACTGAAGTCTATCGGAAATCCTCGAATACTCGAGGGAAGTCGATTCAAATGTAATGGGGCACTTTTAGCATCATATAATATGACAAATTGATTTTAATTCCACGTTGTAACATACGCTAAAGCCTCGCAAATCGCGATTAGCTTACATTGCATTATGGAAACGTCAGCCCTAATTTAAAATCATGCACAGATATCCATCTGCTGGTCAACATAGGCTGCACCGCATCCCGTTTTATCCTTCGATCCATCTGTGTAAATCTTATAGTGTGTTGTACTTACTATTTAGGAAGTTACAACATATATTACGTAAACTATATACCGACATGCCGCTTTGGGTATTCCATTTCATCAATGGTTGTCTTAATATGATAAGATAGTTTATATCTACTTATCCAATCGCTGAAAGAGTAAATCAATAGTTTGGGGTCAGAGTGGGTAGGAAAAACACAATATTTATTATTAGTTTGAGCCAGTAACGGAACTTTCTTACTCCTCCAGTATACGTCCTGGCACTGACTATTTAATTCTTCTAGAACACGTAGTTATATTATTTTTAATTGACCTAGACCTAAGATATCATCTGCGAATAAACTGTGGTTGTAGACATAATTCACTTTCCATGACGTGGATAGGGGTGTTTAAAATAAAAAATAAATAAGGGGTGTTATAAATCCGCCTATCACTCTCATCGCTTCATTCTGTACTTTATCTAGTTTGTATAAATGACTTTTTACATTAATATCATATAAAAAACAACTGTAGTCTAATCTGCTGTGATATATGAAGGGTCTTCAATGAATAAGGGACGTGTTGCTTGTACAAGAACTTTCATTATACTGTCCAACTTATTCTACCTTAACACTAATATACACTATGGTGGAGGCTACTCCACACCTGCCACAGATATAAAATATAAAATAATTACATATTTTTTTTATATAGTAAAAAATTAATCATTAGTCTTACATTCTAATTATGTATATATAACATTTGTCTTGGATGGGGAAGGGTGGTTGGCCAAACCCCCTATGCACATAATAATTCCGTAGTCACATTATGTATGTTTAATTACGTAGCACTATTATTTATTCCGTGGCTTAAACCTTAATGTATTGTTGCATTGTTGATGCATTATATTTGACAAAATCAGGTATACATTCGCGAACGTATATTATTTTGGTCGACACATTTTTTTGTTTTTTTTTTTTACATTACTGTAACACACTTCGATACTGAGTTATTCAGTTACTTATTAAGTCATTTATTTATTCTTTATTGCACTAAATATTTGTACAAAAGGCGAGCTTAATGCTATATGGCATTCTCTACCAGCTAACCTTGGGTGGAACACAGAGTGAGTTTGGGCAGTTAAGTTGTCATGATATAATTCAGTTCAAGTATATACATGCAACACATACAAAAACTATGCACATATATATATAAAATATATATAATTCATATACATATATAAATAAATACACACATTTATACATATATATCTCAATAAATGTATATATAAATAACTATAAAAATATAAAATAAGTTGACTCAACTTTGTAGACATTATCTAGACTGAATGTTAAATAGTACTTTTCCTTTACATATTTATTAACATTTATACTTATAATTATATAGTTATATACTACATTTATTTATACCTTTATATTTGATGAAACATTTCTTTCATGATTCCCACAAATTATTTAGATATTTATACTTTACAATTTTTTCAAAAAATAATGACTTATAAAAGTTAAAAACATACGATTTGATGGTTCAATAAATGTAAAACCGACAATATTACATTTCATTTTAAGATATACAGAACAAAGAAGTCTATGTTAGGCAATGTAATCATTTTCATTATTATAACAAAAGCCAGATCAAAATACAAGTTGCTATCCCAGCCGCGTAAGCGATTTGTGACACTTTTATTTTCAATTCCAAAGTACGTTTATGGAAAAGTTTGCGATTACATCGTATGTTGATACCTAAGTTCAACAAAACTTATAAAATGTTTTATAATAAAAAAGTTAAAAAGTAAAGTTGCAGCCTATTTAAGTCCTACTGCTGGGCACAGGCCTCCTCTCATTTCTGAGAGGGTTTTAGGGCAAGGAAATGTCCGCCGCGCTACCCCAATGCGTGTTGGCGAACTTCATATGTCTTCGAAATATTTTTTTCTTATTTGTTAGACATGCAGATTTCCTCACGATGTTTCCTTCACCACCGAGCACGTGGTAAATCAGCACTTAAAATTGCAATTAACAATTTCATTGGTGCCGGCGGGGATCGAACCCGGGTTGCTCGAGTACTGTGAAGCTTACAGCGAGCGCTAACCATCTGAGCTACCACGGCTCTTATTATAAAAACACTTAAAAATATATCTAAAATTTATAGAGTTGAACACTTTTTCATTTACGTAGTTAAGATGACATAGTTAAGTTACATTGCATTGTTATAATACTTTTACATTATCAAGTAATATATGTTACTAGCTGTTCCTCACGACTTCGCCCGCGTGGAGTTATTTTTCGCGGAAAACCTAAAATAAAAGCAGCCCAAGTTACTCCTTATAACATCAGCTATCTGCCAGTGTGTATAAATATTGACAAATATTGACATTAATATTTATACGATACTAACGTCACTCAATTGTTTTGCCTTACCGGAACCTCTCCACTAACACTTAAACTTTATGGTATTAAAGTTCAAATTGACTTTTAAGTATTATTACGAATCTTTTGTATGGGATTAAGAAAAGTGTTGTTTTTAGACTTTTTCAGGCAATTTTTTAAATTTTTATCTCCGTAAGAACCATCTTCGTACTTCAAGGAATATTATAAAAAAGGAATTAGCGAAATCGGTTCAGCTGCTCTCGAGATTTTGTACTTGTTTTATTATTACGTGGTGCTTTAAAAGATCTCTTATCCCAAGTTACTTGGGGCTGGCATAGCAAGTCTTCCTTTTCTATTCTTTTCTGTTAGAAGTCATCTCGTCGCTCCCTCCTTTCTTACGCATATCATGCCTAACACAGTTTATCCATCTTATCTTAGGCCTCCCTCTATTCTTATAGCCATTCACTTTCATTGCAAATATTCTTTTTGTTACATACTTTAATTCCCTTTGCATAATATGCTCATACTTGGCTAGTCTATTACTCGACTTTTCCGTGACTGGGTCAAATTTCAGACTGCCTCTAATAAATTCATTTTTGACTTTATTTTATTTCGTCACCCCACATATTTATTTTGACATTTGCATTTAATTCACATGTAATTTTCTTTCGTCTACCTCTTTCATAGCCCAGAAGTCGGATCCATAAAATACTACAGGTATTACGATCGTCTTGTAGATTTTCCCCTCAGCTTAAAGGGGAAACCGCGGGTCGCAAGTTATTTTATTTCTTACGTTTCTATCTCTGTCTACCTCTAGCTCTATCATTCTGTATCACTGAACCGAGTTACCGAAATTTGGATCAGACTGGTGTGGATACACCACCTTAGGAAATTTGAGCGACCACCAAAAACACAGAATAGATGCTTAGTTTTGGTTCAGCTAATCTTCAATCCAACACTCTCTAATCTCCCCTGCCATTTCTACTCTGGATTTCAAGTGTATTTTCCACAAGAAAAATATTTATATACACGGCGACATTGAACTTGTCGGATGTACCAGCTTCAAACCGAATATGCGTGCTTGCTCGGATATACATTGCACGGTAAGCTGAACATATTTCCCTGGCACTTCTCTCTGTTTCTATGCCCTGGAATGTTTTGCAGACTTTTGTGTGCGCTTCTATATTTTTCGCAAAGCTAATTGCAAATATAGCATCTATTGAACAACGTTCTGCCATAAACCCGAATTGGTTCTGTGAAACCCCACTCTTCTCTCTCAATCGTCTCATAATCACTCTTTCCCAAATCATCATGGTATATGACATGAGCGTTATCCCTCGATTTGCCACAATCCTATATATCACTAATATTTTTCAAAATGGGCACCAAAGTACTGTTGCACCATGCTGCACCTACATTAATAGTATAGTTGTAGCACGAATGGGTGGGCTCGACCGGGGAAGGACCACACTCTCACAGAATACCAGCGTGAAATAGCAGCTTAATTCTGCTGTGTTTCGTATTGTGAGTGTAGAGAACCGAAGATCCATTTTACTGGTAAAGAGTCATTCCATCTTAGTCCTCACGGGTGACAACGAATTTGCATTTTGATTCGCAAACGAAGATAGATGTAGATGTCTATGGGCCACAGCAACCACTTACCATCAGGTGGACTGCGTGCTCGTTTGTCACCCTTATTCTATAAAAAAAATCATCCGGGATCATCCCATCTTGTAGCAAGCATACATAAAAACATAGAGATATCCAAATTGAAGACCATCTTAACTTTCCTTTACCTTTCTTACCTTTCTTTTTACATTACACATATGCTACCCTTTTGTCCTCTTTAACTATGTCATTTCCTACTTTGTCGTGGAGCGACAATAAAGAATAAAAAGAATCTAACGTAAGAGCAACAAAACAACAGAAATACAACAAAAACAAATAATATATTTAAGATTCAAAAATATTTACAATTTTATATTACAAAAATGGAGTATGAATATGAGGATGGATGATGCGATTTACAGATTATTTAAAAAAAAGGTAATAAAAAAAAGAGATTAGTGCCGAAGCTGAGTCTGAAGATCCAAGGTGTGCTCTCAGCGCCTGGAACGAGCACGCACGGCGTAGGTGAGAAGGCGTGGGCGTCTCTAGGCGACGACCTCCGGTGAATGTGGTAATTGCAGGATCCGGCAATTTCAGGCCAGACAGGGGCTTGCAGGATCCTCAGCGGCTTCAGACAACACAGAAGCCTGCAGGAACCGGTGACTGCAGGCGGGACAGAGGTTTGCAGGTTCCGGTGACTTCAGGCGGAACAGAGGTTTGCGGGTTCCGGCGACTACAGGTAGAGCAGAGACTTGTAGGATCCCGGCGACTTCAGGCAGAGCAACGGTTTGTAGAGTCCAGCGACTTCAGGTAGAGCAGAGGTTCGTAGAGTCCAGTGGCTTCTGGCAGGACAGAGGCTTGCAGGATCCCGGGGCAGTGCGGCCCCGGGATAAGGCCTTTAGAAGATGCTTCCAATTCGAGAACTGAAGCAAGACTGCCTTTCTCCACCGATT
Source organism: Parnassius mnemosyne (assembly GCA_963668995.1). Lineage (NCBI taxonomy): Eukaryota > Metazoa > Arthropoda > Insecta > Lepidoptera > Papilionidae > Parnassius > Parnassius mnemosyne. Next base: position 24,087,570 of record CAVLGL010000068.1, read on the forward strand.
GTTCGGCTTTTATACCTTTCTAGAGAGAACGTAAAAATTATTTAAACTAAACGCAAATTTTTTGTAAATGATCAAGAGAAAAGAGTATTTATGTGGAATTATCGAAATAGAAACAACAGACCGGTAGCAAATTTGAATATAATTGCTATGGAGACCAAATAAACAACAATGTCAAAACATGTCAAATTTTGGTTTTAGGCTTGTAATAACAAAACGGCAAGATTTAAGTGGAAAATGAGATATTATTGATATAGGAAAAAAGGTAGCGCAACTGCCCACACAAAGCCTGAGATTGTAGAGTTACGGAAAACTAACTAAAAGATCAAAAAAAGGTAGACTCCATTGACACCAATTTAAAAGTGCTGATAATGTGAAAATACGAAGTAGAAATGATTTGTTATTGTGTTCTTATGGTTTAAAATCGTTACAGGATCCTATGGAAATAAAGATGATGTAAAATATCCAGTTTTAAAGTGAATGCAGAAAATCGAAACAGAATGGAAAAATGAATTTAAAATAATGTAAAATGATAAGTAAGTAGCATAACACTACAACTTTCACACACTTCCCCTCCTTGAAAACTTTCTTCTTTTCTTTCAGACTAATCTGTACTTCTTTATTCCACCACCAAGTATCCCTATCTATATAACATTTACCTGTCGTACCCCCACAAATAGCTTTCTCCGCACCTCTGATACATTTCATTGCAACATTCATTCAAAGACTTTCCAATCATATAATTCATTTCATTTTTCAGTTTCCGAACTCCCAGCCCCCATGAACTCCGTATCTTGGCCGTATCTTGTAATGGCAGAGTATATGATCTATCTGATACGACTAAGACAGAACTTGGTACTTATTTAAATGAGTGGCTTGTAGGTGGATAATATGATTTATATCATATATTTCACATATAAACACAACACTACTCATATAAAATGCATACTGTATGTATGTAATCTTGTTACGTATTATTCATAATTTTAAAGTTTTAATTGAAAATTATATGTGACTTTTCATTTAGTAACTTTAGTATTTTAATTAAAATATGCAATCCTTAGTTTTAAATTAATAAAAATACTAATTATGAACATTGCAGGCAACTTAGTTAAGTTAACTTTATTAATAGAATCAGGCGTTACTTTGCGGAAATCCATTATATAAAAACTTTTAGGAAAATTTACTTCGCAAATATCCGCGTTATAAAATAAAATGATGTGTCTTACCTAGTATGAAGAGCACCTCCCGCCCTCCCTCAATTGCGTGCACTATCCCTGTCACCACTAATCCCAGCACCGCTACTCCCAACACCACTACACTAGGCAAGACACACCACTGACGATAATACGACACGTGTTTCGCCTCTACACCGCTAAGATAGCTAGATAGCTAGCGGTTAGCCACCGTAGAGTCTATATCACCTGAGGATGCCTCGTGTAGAGACGAAACACGTGTCGTATTATCGTCAGTGGTGTGTCTTGCCTAGTGAAGTGGTTTAATTTTTTAACCTTTTTAACAATAGGTACTTGCGTTGCGTTGTTAGTAAGACGTTTATTAGGGTGAACCATAGAATTATTACCCAGTAGAAACGCAGTCTAGTACAAAACACGAGCGTTAAAATGATGCAAGGTCATTATGTTAGTGGGCGCGAGTAGAATGTGCCTACGCCCGTCACACGCACACATACATGCCCTTTCAGTGGTACCAGTTTCTGGCGTTTGCAATCAAATTATGCAAATTACTATTTTATTGATTAATTTTAAATAATCGATATAATAAAGATTACGTATTACGTACGAAGATATTTTTTATGAGAATATAAAATGGTATAAAATAAACACGATAATGATGGTACTAATATAACTTAATTATACATATTTTAATGGTACAAAATACAGACGTAATAAAATTTAAAAATATTATTAAACACAATTAATTTGCTCGAATACAATAACCACATCGTGTAATATTTAATTTTAACCAAATTCAAAAAAGGAGGAGGTTTTCAGTTCGGTGTATTTTTTTAAAATGTTTTTTACCTCAGAATTCTACAATTTCTAAACAGATTTAGATTTTTTTATTTGAAAGGATATACACAGATTGATCCAATATACACGGTGAAATTTTAATGGTTATTTTCCCGAAGTAAAATGATTTTGCCTTAGTAGTACAATAGATTTATTAAAATAAAAATTATTAGGATGCAAAAATGGCAGATTTACAATCGAGAAAAACAAAACTCGAATGCGATCACAAACCAATAGCAATATCTCGCAAGTAGGTCGGGCGTGCAGGCTAGCTTATACCGAATTACTATAATAAAGTCTGAAAAAAAAATCACTGGACGTAATGTTGTGTTACGTTTATCGCACGCGCTACCGCTTCCTACACAGTGAAGGGCCACTATGAAATGTAATATATACATTCATAACATGAACTGTCAAGTGTAGTGATACGACATAAACTAATCTGGACGCCCGACTAGCTTGTGAGGTATTACTATTGTAAATCTGCCCTTTTTTAATCGTAATGTTTTTTAATTTAATAAATTGACTCTACTATCGAGACAGTATAATTTGGCTGCGGGACAACAACCACTAAAATTTCAGCAAGTATATAATTGATCAAGCTTAGAAATCAGTGTACATACATATTGATAACCTTTCTTTTTGGGAGTCGGTTAAAATAGGCTATATTTGGGTCTAACGTAACATCTGGTTTATGTTTGGGTGTAAAGTGACACCTGGTTAGTAAAGGCGTTCTTATTAATAATCTCTTGATGTTGTAAATATTTTTTTTTATTCTATACTCTAAAACTTAGCCTTAGTCAATAAACAAAGCAATTAAAATAAAATAGTTGCGTTAAAATGGCGTCGACGAATCGCGATTAGCTGATAACTCCGTATTAGTTTTAAATAGGCACCCATTATTAATATAATGTTAACATTCAGAGAAGTAGGTATCTATATAAAAACATTTGAGTTTTACACAGAGCATTGCGATTAAACGTTTTAAACACAAATAGAAAAAAAATATATTTATAAGAACATTGTGATTTTTCCCCATAACTAGCAACATTTGTATTATGAGAGCTTAGGTAAGTATTTTTTTAGTTTTACGTACTTATAATGAATTAAATGTATAAACTTATATGTGAAATGTAATACCATCACATCTTTTATGTTTATCGTCACCGTTGTGACAATATTTTACAACAAAAACGGTCATTTTTACAATTTTTCGCGAGCTCTTCTACGTAAGACATGACGTTGCACACTGACGCGTCGCTGAGTGAACTTACGCGGTTTCGCGTTAGTTCAACTTGCTTCACTTTCCGTGCGCGTACTAGTATTCTATGCGTAATAATTCTATGGGTTGAACATTTAATTCCGCTAATTAAAGTAATATTATTTAAGCTCCGTACTCACATACGGTATTAATCGATATTTTTACTCTAAAACGAGTAAAAATCGACATGTGGACCGTAAAACTCACAACTCGAAGGCTCGCAGTGAGCCGGCTCGATGGAATTAAATAAACGTAATTTCCTTCGCACCTACTCGAAGCGAGCCGTTGAGCTTCACTCGGGCTCGGGCGTATATACGTGTCCAAACGAGTCGATTCGAGCGTCATTCTGAGCGTAGTTAAAACACGTGTTTATTGAATAAACAAGTACTAAGATAAGGCATATCTCTGTAGATTTCGATGACATTGAGAAGGACAACTTTTTTTAGCGCACAACGGAGTTACGAGCAATGATTTACGAGAGCAGTTCGACGCACCAGAACTTTAAATAATAAACAGACGTGTAGACTGCGCTTGCGGCCACACAAATGAGCTCGCTGCCTCTCTGTCTCTTATTACACTACATGATCCACAGCGCGGCAGGGAAGCAAGGCGGTCGGAATCACTCGGTCGCCCTGTTTAGGGACCCTGACTCCCTGTTTCTAACTATACTACCCTGTCCCTGCGGGCAGGACCCGAGAAATCGTGTAATGTCGTAGTGGCCTTTAAAAGGCCTATTACATTACACGATTTATCGGGGCCTGTCTATCGTGTGCCCTGCCTACCAGGCAGGATGCTGCTTATTACACTTACACTAGAAATCGCTTCCTGCCTCAGTCATTACTCCAACGTGGAAACGTTTGCACGTCTAGCATTATGGTGCCGACCTTATCTAAACGTCGAAAAATTGCTTTAGTGGTAACTTTGGCTGTCGGTACCGTGCAAGGCCAAACCAAAAAAGAGAAGGGAAAGGAAAATGTGGGTGAAAAAATATTTGCTCCTAAGATTTATAAATTTGTAGAAGTATTTTAAAGCCTTCGCTTCTAATTTATTTATTGGAATAGTCCTTGTGCTCTTTCCTCCAAAGATAAGGCATATCTCTGTAGATGTCGATGACTTTGAGAAGGAAATCATTTTCTTTAGCGCACGACATAGTTACGAGCAATGATTTACGAGAGTAGATCGACGCTCCAGAACTTTAACACGTATTTTTCTGCGTGGTAGAGCCATTCTGCAGCTATATTAACAGTATAGTTGTAGCAAAAATGGGTCGGCTCGACCGGGGAAGGACCACGCTCTCACAGAATACCAGCGTAAAATAGCAGCTTAATGCTGCTGTGTTTCGTATGGTGAGTGTAGAGAACCGGAGACCCTTTTTACTGGAAAAGAGGCACTCTATCTTAGTCCTCACGGCTGACAACGCATCTGCATTTTAATTCGCAAACGAAGATAGATGTAGATGTCTATGGGCCACAGAAACCACTTACCATCAGGTGGACTGTGTGCTAGTTTGTCACCCCTATTCTATAAAAAAAAATAAACAGACGTGTAGATCCTGCGCTTGCGGCCACGCAACTGAGCTCCCTGTCTCTCTTTACTTATTACACTACACGATTCACAACGCGGCAGGGAACCAGGGCGGTCGGAACCACTCGGTCGGCCTGTTTAGGGACCCTGACTAAGTCGTGCAGTTAGTCGGTTTATATGTCAGTTGCTAAAATGCAGTTTTATTGATGTATCGTATGGTTTATGATTAACTGTGGGTTGCTTCAGATAAGTAACTGCGTAATTTAAAGCGTAAGTTATATAAGAAAATAGTTAGTTGGTTTTGCCTGTAAATGATTTATAACTTTTAGTATAAAGGTGTAATAACATAAAAAGTTAAATTCACAATATTATTTTTATTGACTTTTAAAACTTATAACAGAATGGGTATGAAAATGAAGAAGAAGAGCTTGGAGTATAACTACTACAAATTGTATTTTCATTAATTTCAGCAAGTACCTTAATTATTAAGTAATCACTCTTCTTCTCCACTTTCAGTTTCACCTATTGCTGGTTCTAGCAATTTGTCAATAGCGTGATTGTCAACATTTAAATATTCGAACTTCCTCTGGTATGATTCCTTTCCTACACAGATTTAAAAATATTTTTCCTCTGCGCGCTTATATTAAGCGGTATAATTGATCTGGAAATCGCTGATTTACAGGTGGTAAATCATTTTCAGTCAGTCGCTTCTTCTTTCGCATCGAATAGCTGTGATTCTGCGCACTATCTAATTGGGAAGTTGATGGATGGTCTCCAATATCTATTACATTAAAGTCTTTCCTCATGGCATAATTGAAAAATTTAGTGAGGAGCCACCCCGAACTCCGCCTAACGATACGAAGCTGACACTCGAGAACCTTGCTTCCCCATCAATAGTCGGTTCTTCGAGATATATGGCTGGTTAATTGCCACTTCAGCTTACTACGTCGTTGGGCTATGTCGGTTACTCTGGTTCTACTGCGGATATTCTCATTTCTAAGTTTATCACAAAGAGAAACCCCAAGCACAATCATCACCATAGCTCGCTGACCGACCATCAGTTTCACAGTGAAGGACCACGTCTCAGATCCACAAGTCATCACTAGCAACAAGCCCTGGTTGTACAATCTTGTTTTCATATTTTGAGGTATACCTGAAGAGAATATGTGTCGTAATCTCTCGAACACTGCCCATCAGAGTTCAATCCGTTGATATACCTCTCGGCCGAAATTGGACTTATCTAGTCAGACTATTTGTCTCATGTAAACATACTCGTCAACAACTTCGAGCTTAGTGGTCCCAACATCATCCTCTCCTTTACCTTTGATTTAGCAGTATTGGGTAGACCTGTCCATCCCACGGCTGCGCGTAGACAGCGACGATCATCCCCGCATCTACGGGTGCCTCTATAGTCCCATAGCGGTAATGCCGACACAGACCGGCTCATCGACCACTTCCAAATGGCTGTAGACTCCACACTACAACAGGTCCCATCCACAGAGATCGGAATGCTCGGTGATTTTACCGCCCACCACGCTGATTGGCTTGGTTCCCGTTTAACCGATCATGCGAAACATGCATCTGTTTATGACTTTGCCTTGGCATATGGTCTGATAGAACTGGTTTTTTCGCCTACGCGGATCCCAGATGTGGAAGATCATGTACCTTCCCTGTTGGTCCTTCTGCTGACCTCTCATCCAGGCGAATATCAGGTATCCGTCGATGCTCCCCTTAGCTCTTCGGACCATTGTCTGATCCGGAGTACGGTGCTACTCACGCTCTCATCGCAGTTGCGATCTGCAGCTTGCCGTCGTGTTTGGCACTATAGGTCGGCCAATTGGGACGGGTGCGGTCTATTTTTCCATCCTACCCTAGGGGGTAGGTTTGCTTCTCGCCGTATGATCCCAACGTTGTTGCTGATTCTGTGTTACTTCAGGGAATTAAATCATCGCTATCACCTCCTTGTTCTCCAAAGTAATGTGAAATATTATTAACTGGCAGCTCATGCAGTACCTTGAAGATCACCAGCTGATTAGTGACCGCCAGTACGGTTTCCATCGAGGTTGCTCAGCTGGTGATCTTCTAGATTATCTAACTCATAGATGGGTGGAGGCAGTGGAGTCCAAGGGGAAGGCATTGGCCGTTAGTTTGGACATAACTAAGGCCATCGATCGGGTTTGGCACAAAGCGCTTCTTTCAAAGCTCTCTTCCTATGGGCTTCCCGAGAAATTGTGCAATTGGATTACCAGTTTTCTTGCAGATCGGAGCATCAAGGTCGTAGTAGATGGTGGATGCTCCGATTACAAGTCCATTGACGCTGGTGTTCCACAAGGCTGCGTGCAATCACCAACGCTGTTTCCTCTGCATATCAATGATGTGTTGCAAACCGGTAACATTAATTGCTATGCAGATGACAGCACTTGTGATGCTTTATAAAGCGGCCGTGCCAATAATTCTCGGGAAAACGTCGCCGAGTACCGAAACAAACCTGTGTCTGAAGTCGAGACTTTGTTGAACAAAGTCTCAGACTGAGGGCGACTAAATCTAGTCCAGTTCAATCCCCAGAAGACACAAGTTTGCGCGTTTACCTCTAAAAGGAACCCCTTTGTCGTATCTCCTCAGTTTCAAGGCACTCCTCTTGTTGTCTTAGCCAGTATCGGAATCCTCGGTGTTTAAATATCGAGTGACGTGCATTTTTGTGGTCACTTGGAAGAGAAGGCCAAATTGGCCTCTAAAAAGCTTGGTGTGCTCAGCAGAGCCGGACAGTATTTCATGCCGGCACACCGCTTGCAACTTTACAAGGCACAGGTTCGGCCTCACATGGAATACTGTTCCCATCTCTGGGCAGGGGCTCCCCAGTGCAAGCTCCTTCCACTTGAACGCATCCAGCGCAGAGAGTTTCGAATCGTCGACGAACGAATTCTTTCCGATCGGCTTGACTCACTGGTACTGCGTAGAGATGTTGCATCTCTTTGCGTATTTTATCGCATCTATCACGGGGAGTACTCTAAGGAATTGTTCGGACTAATTCCAGCCGCTCAATTTTGCCATCGCACATTGCGACAATTCTCGCGATACCATCCATACCATCTGAATGATTGGCGGTCCACCACTGTGCGATTTAGAAGTTTTGATCCTCGTACAACTTCCTTGTGGAATCGAGTACCACCAGCGATTTTTCCGGACCGATACCACTTAGGGACCTTCAAGAAAAGAGCCTACTCCTTTTTAAAAGGCCGGCAGCGCATCTGCAATTCCCCTGGTGTTGCAGTTGTCAATGGGCAGCGGTAGTCACTTAGTAGAGCCATGCTGCAGCTATATTATGGTTGTAGCACGAATGGGTCGGCTCGACCGGGGAAGGACCACACTCTCACAGAATACCAGCGTAAAATAGTAGCTTAACGCTGCTGTGTTTCGTATGGTGAGTGTAGAGAACCGGAGACCCTTTTTACTGGAAACGAGGCATTCCATCTTAGTCCTCATGGGTGACAACGCATCTGCATTTTGATTCTTAATCGAAGATAGATGTAGATGTCTATAGGCTACAGCAACCACTTACCATCAGGTGGACTGTGTGCTCGTTTGTCACCCTTATCCTATAAAAAAAAACCATCAGGTGATCCGCATGCTCGTTTGCCCCCTCACCTATAAAAAAGAGTTGTTTCGTAGATGGTGAGGATGCATACACACAGCTTTCTAGAATAATAAAGGAGACCTACGTCACAGGCAGGTATTTGGAGCACTGCTTGCAAATCAAATGTTATCTGTATTTGATCTAACTTTATCCCTCACTTTTTCTCGATTGCAAATATTCTTACTTCCTTGGTGACCTGAGTAGGCATCCTCAAGTTCTCTTTTCTTCTCTGTTTCTGCTTGATCATAATTAGTACATATTATTAAGCGTTGGTCTCTCTTACTAACAAAAAAACTCAGATTTATACTCTTTTAAAAATATTCTTCGGTAAGTTATTTCAGAAGCTGGCTCAAAACCACAACAAATAACAGTCATCTTTGTACAATAAATGCATACTTCGAATGTCGAAATTATGGTTTGGGAATTCCCGACAATTTCAAAGTCCCGGGACACGGGACTGCCTATAATCAATGTCCCGGGAATTCCCGGGACTTCGAGACTTTTAAGAAAAAGCTTTTTTGTTTTTTTTAAGATGGGTAAGCCTCTTTTGATTAATTTTAGTTCAGTTAATTTTTGATAAAACGTATTAAAAAGAGGCAATTTTTGTAAAAAAAAAACCAACATTTATTAAACAATTGAACAGAAAATTAAATAACTTTAACGTTAATTTCAGTCTTAATAATTGCTTTGTTTATTTCTTTGAGTCACACACAGATGCCCTTCTAAACAGTTAAATCTTATAGTTATGAAAAGATCTTAGTTAAAATCATACTAATTCTTATATTATAACTTTACTATTATCTAGTAATTCTAGTATGTAATCATAGTTCATAAACTCATTGTTAATTGTCATAATCACATATTTGTTTCATTTATTGTGTTGCGTACTCAGTAGTTACGTAGTAGACCAAGTAATTATTCATTAAACTAACACATGGCGCTAGGCTCCTTCAATTATTTGAAAATAAAAATGATTACATAACAATTTCGACAATCTGGTCTCGTCTCGAGTCTCGACCCGAAAGTCCCGGGACTCGAGACAAAAAAAATTACTTCGAGACACGAGACGTCCCGGGACCCAAACCCTAGTCGAAATTAATAATGAAAATGAATTGAAATTTTTTTATCTCACGAAATAATTTCATATCATTCCATTGATTTCTTACATCAGATATTACTACAGGAGAAATACTTAAAGTACAAGAAAAGTTAACTATTTACTTAGCGAACTAAACTATCCACAACCTATGAAAATGTGTTGACCGCGGTTATTATTTTTTCCATAATGTCACTTGACGACAATTCGATCAAAGTATATTGCATAAACGAGCTAGAATCGTTTAGTCGGTTTTACATGTTAACGATCCATGACAAATCTAATATTTTAGTAGAAGTATTTGCAATTAAAGTTATATAAAAGGTTTTTGCAGTAAAGTTTTAATAGCAAGATAAACAAAGTTATTCTATTACATGCGTTTATGTTCTTTTAGTGTTTTTTTAACTGAAAGGCTGTGAAAATATTTTGCATAACCTATCAAAAAGTAAAAGGTGTTAAGAATGCTTAAAACTTTAGGTTAACATTAGGAGGAAATTTATTAATAAAGAGGTTTATATTACTTTAGCTTTTAAGTATAGGCTGTTATGCGTGATTTAACTGGTTTTACCATGAAATAAATTCTAAACGGCTTGACGTATCACTTAGCCGGTTTCACCAGAATATAGAGCTCGAAAAAATTTGTACCTTTATGTAATTATCTCCTTTTTTGAAAAACTGTAATTTAGCAGGTTTTTGCAGTAAGCTCTCGTATATTATTGTTATTTATTAATTAGTTGTTTTATCGATAAATACGGGTGTCTATGGACCACAGAATCCACTAACCATCAGGTGGACTGTGCTCATTTGTCATCCTTATCTAATTTATAAAACTGTTTTTTGTTTGTTCGTATTTAATGCGTTGCCATACCGTTAATCAGATTGCGGTTAAGTTTTGTCAACTTATTGCTTGCACTTACGCGAATGTTATAGACAAAGCACAATTAACTTACAGTAGGTGGCGCGCGTGTTGTGTTAACAAATTTATTTGAAAGTAATTTATCATTCAACTTAAATTAATGTATTATCATTCCTAACTAAACAATATAATTGTTCCAAATTTAAAACGATATTTCCACAATCATTTCTCCTGTAGCAGCAACGCTCCGGGTGCCAGTTATACATGGATTTCCTAGGAAACCTGTACCAGCGAAGGTCTGTGAGCTGGGGACACCAATACCTATCGATTGGACCCCATGTATGTTTAGCGATTTTTTGTAGTTTTCGATATATGAATTTTTCTGTTATATATTCAGTTTTTTTTTTAATTTTGGACGGTTTTAGCTATAACTTTTTCTGTTAAGTAATTCATAGAGATTTTTTTGTTAGTATTATAGCTAGCATGTGTGTTCGTCTGTAAAAATACGAAACACCAAAATTCTAATTACCAGTAGCTCAGATTTAGCTCCCAAAATTAAAACTTCTGCTTGAGAGATATTTCTATTTGATTTCAACCTAAAAAAAAATTACTTAACCTTGACTGAATGACTTACTAATAATTTCAAAAACTTTATGGATTTCTTAGCTCTCAAAATATTACAAAATAGTTGGTACTGTACAGGGCATTTTTGTGTGTAAACGGAGTTTAAAGTTGATATAGTCGAAAATAGTGAAATTTATTTCATGCATTTGAAATTACTTTTCTCACATTTTTCCGACTAATATGGCAAATAATTATGAATGTTTGATAAAAATATTTAAAATAACATATTTAACGCAAGTATAACTTTTATTGCAAGCACAATTTAGGTAATAAATGAAATGAGGTCGGGCGCAGGTAAATGGTGCAAGGAATAGGTAGTGTTGAAAAAAGACAATAATACTAATGACAAAAGCATGGACGACGTTACTCTCCCTAGGAACGCGCTTTTTTCTTTGTCATCCTCAGACCTCAGAGTCGTCAGACTCAACAAAGACAAAACAGCCTCAGTCACGTTTATCGCCTACTCTTGCGCTCGCTCGTATGTAAGTTACTGTGTTTTATTGAATTTTGTGTACTTGGCTTGTGTTTTGGACTTTGATTGCATACTGAATTGGACATTTTAATTCCCTGGAACAACAACTCGGCACGTTTACTTGACTTTCATATTGTGCATTATTATTATGACGTACTCCCAACGGGATTATACACAAATGCATTATAATTACGGCTACGCACGATGAAATTCCGGACTTGCTGCGAGATTGTACCGGGACATGTTGATACGCAGAGGAGGGCGCCAACCAGACACTTATCCAGACCGACATCTTTTTCTTCGCGTTCCTACATGGAAGGGCGCTTACCAGGATTGATCGTTCAACAATCTTGTGAAGGTGAACCGATAGATCCTGACCGCGTTGACGTTGTTTTAGAAGAAGTTGCAAGAGATCCCTCTAAGAGTACGAGAGCAATTCAACGACGTACAGGTAAATAATAATAATTATTTAAAGGGTCTTTATGTGTTGGCTTCGGCCCCACGCATGCCTAATTGGCCTAACATAATTGCCCTAGACTTCAAAATGTAGACAACAATAATAATAATACAAAATATTTGTGTGTGTTACATTTTTGTCCTTCTTTCACAGGAATCTCTCGCACTACAGTGCACAGTACTCTGCGCAATGAGGGATATCACACGTATCACATACGAAAAGTGCAAGATTTAATTGCACCGGACTACCAACGCCGAATTGAATTTTATCAAGAGATGTTAAGAAGGAACAACGAAGACCCCGACTTTTTCGATCGAACTTTATGGACAGACGAATCGATATTCATCCGCAACGGAATATTTAATATGCACAATTACCATTCTTGGGCATTTTTAAAAAATGATTTTGTGGAGGCTATGGCAGATTCAGATGCCACTTTATTAACACGCCAGAACATGATATTTCGCTACGACGGTGTCCCTTGCCACTATGCAAGACAGGTTAGAGGTCATTTGAATCAGCATTTCCCAGAGAGGTGGATTGGCCGTAATGCACCAATCGCCTGGCCTCCAAGAACCACAGGCTTGAACCCCATAGATTTTTATTACCATCACGAATTCTCGAGTTTGGAGGAGCTAAAAGCTAAATTAAATGAAGCTCAAGAAATAATAAGACAAAACACCCAAGCCTTAATAGATTTGCGCGGTAATTTTTTGCGGTGCTGTTTTTGCATTGAAGCAGGTGGCAGGCACTTTGAACATTTATTGAGAAAACAGTAATAAAAATAAATTATTTCTTAAAATGATTTCTGTTGATTTATTTAGCACAATGTGAAAAAATAATTTTCATTTGACTTTAATTGCACTGTTTTGAATCTTTTTATCTAACTTTCATAATTATTCACCATATTAATCGGCAAAATGTGAGAAAAGTCATTTTAAATGCATGAAATAAATTTCACTATTTTCAACTGTATCAATTTTAAACTCCGTTTTCATACAATGCCCTGTAAAGTACCAACTATTTTGTAATATTTTGAGAGCTAAGAAACTCATAAAGTTTTTGAAATTATCAGGAAGTTATTTAGTCAGTATTAAGTAATTTTTTTTTCAAGTTGAAATCAAATAGAAATATCTCTCAAGCAGAAGTTTTAATTTTGGGAGCTAAATCTGAGCTACTAGTAATTAGAATTTTGGTGTTTCTTGTTTTTACAGACGAACACACATGCTAGCTATAATACTAACAAAAAAAATCTCCAAGAATTACTTCACAGAAAAAGTTATAGCTAAAACCGTCCAAAATTTAAAAAAAAACTGAAAATATAACAAAAAAATTCATATCTCGAAAACTACAAAATATCGCGGAACATACATGGGGTCCAATCGATAGGTATTGATGTCCCCAGACCACAGACCTTCGTAGGTACAGGTTTCTGGGACAACCTGTATATACCGATTCATTGAAATTTCGATAAAACTAGCGCCATTCTCAACGCGTGTGTCCAGCGAGAGGTAGATAGTTCTGATATTGCCCCGATCTAGGGTAAAACATGAAACTATATAAATTAAATAAATACGGTTGTGATTTTGGATCGCTAACACAAAGGTTTTGAAGTTTTTGACGAGCATCAGCAATTTAAGTGATGGTCATATGACGGATATACCTCATTTGATTTTAAAACTCAAGAAAGTTATAGAATGAAAAAAATATTTGAAATGACTCATTTATTAAACCCACAGAGACATTAGAAGCTCAATAACGTTATAGATGGAATTAGTTTTAGATTTTGTGATGAAATCAAAATCAATACAATGTAAAAGTAAGCAATCACAAATAATTAGGGTAAGTTAAAATCTTACCCATTCCTGGAAGTCCGTTGAATTCCATAATCCATGCACAATCATTGGGGCTCATTTAGGTGGTGTTGTGGGTAGTCTCAGAAGATGTGTTGATATCAAGTGCAGGGAAAGAGAAATGTTGTTTACACTACACTTATATAACGAGTTCAAATTTAAAGCGGGTAAAGCCGAATGGCTTAGCTAGTCATTTGATAAAAAGAACGTGGCTTTTTTAAGTTAATTGACTAATAATCATTTGAATACGAGTAACATAAAATTGGCTTGATTATTCAAAACGGGTATTACATACAAGGTAAACGTGCCAGTTTTTTTTATATTTGCACCGGACACATAATTATAGAGGTTTTATTATTAGTTTATTAGTTATAGAGGGGATATTTATATATAAAGTAATGTACGAAAAGAAATTATTCCGTGCAGTTAATCTACGTAGGTAGCTTATAAAACGTTAATCTATAACCTAAGGCGTTTAAAGATGTTTTGTTTATTTGTAAAAATAATTACACCGTCTAGACGGTTATTGAGCCATTCTAGAAATTACACCAACTGGTATGTTTTATTAATTCACAACTTCAGAATTGTTCCATTTATTGGTTTTTTTTAACACGCTTTTATTAGCTTGGTATGTATCTATGTAACGGAATTGTGAATGTGATTTTCATCCCCTTCATTATTTACACCCCACGCTTTTTTACAATTAAATGACTTTTTTTATGTTATTCACTATTTTCTTATTTTCAACTTATTGAAAATTATTTTTTACTTTTCAGTTCGGTTATTTACAAAAGCGTGTTTTTTTAATTTCTTTTGAAACTAATATTTATTTAATGTTAAATTAGACTTAGATATTTTATTTTACATATGAAGTTTTTTGACTTGAATAATTGTTATACAAACAAAACCAAATTTAGGAAAAAAAATTAATAAACAAATATGTACTCAAAATTTATTTATTTATTCGAAAATTAGGTACCCAGCTCCAGTGTCAAATGGAATACTATCACGAAATGATTATGAAAAGTTTCAAAAATCAATACCTATTATCATAGAAAAGGGCGTGCAGGCAATAAACGTTTTGAAACCAGCAGAATTAAGAGATAGAATGAAAAGAGTAAGTCTAGCGCCGCAGATAAATAGTATTGTTAACTTTGAAATAATATCAATAAAATAGAATAAAATTTTATTAGAAAACATTTAAATTGCTTCAAAGGGATCACTACACATTCTCTCAAAGCATTTATAGCATACAAAATTGGTAAATTAATGAGTCTGTGCTTAGATTGCAGAATACTACATACAAGGACGAAATCTTATACAAAGTGAAATGACAATACTATGTCATGAGGTACTTCGAAAACCTGAAGAAGTAAAAGGCGAATTACAAATGCAACAATATGTTTTAGCCTTTTGTGTTCAAATAGTAAGAAATCTTTCAATTATTCTTATAATGCTACGACAGTATCGCAAATGCACAATTTAGCCACTTTTTGAAGCATTAAAGCATATCATTGATATTTTTAATGATTTTTAGGTAATGGCATATATTATTATCATGGATGACATAGAAGATGGTACGAAAAAACGTAACAGGAAGCCATGTTGGCATTTGCTGCCAGACGTGGGCAGTTTGGCTATGAATGATGCAAGTATGTTGCGAAGCTTCATACACGAAATGTTAAAGCAAAGCTTTCAAGGGTCTACATATGTTAATATACACAACCTATTCAATGAGGTAAGTAATGTAAAATGTAATTTTATCGCATTTACTACAAGGAGTGTTCCGAGGAAATGTTCGACCTGCCGTACCGGTATACATACCCCTTGGCATGTTAAGCATCAGATTGAAGAGCATAATCCGCCATTATGTCTGGTGTATGTGTACTTTGAGATGATCCTGGATTCGGTTAAAATTGGGTACATCAAGATGATTGTGTTTGTACAATAACGCTAATATGTCTATTCGAGTACAGAACTAGAGAACATATCATATCCAACTGCTTAGAGGTAAACCTCTGAAATAATGAAATATCCTGCCCCCACAGAATCCTTGGAGGACTTAAGTGAACAAAATAGTGGTTCGCAACAAGTAGGCCTTAAGACAAATAAGGATAAAACAAAAATGTCTAACGTTCATGTCACACCTACATATACCAGTAGTTGTTGGGAACACTAAGCTCAAACTTGTTAACAAGTTATTTGTACCTGGAAAAAAATACCTAATCACGTAAATTCAACTTCGGCCAACAGGTCAACCGACAAATCATACTCGGCTGGTCCGCGTTGGGAAGTTGCGATAAATCTATTGTCTGAACCTCAGAGCCTCAAAAAAGTGTACTGTTAGTGCGTGTTGTCATTGATGACTTACGAAACTGAAACGTGGTCATTTACAGCTGACCGTATGATGAAGTTCAAAGTCACTCAGTTAACTATTATGAGGGCTATGCTCGGAGTTTTTCTGCGAGATAAAATCCATAGCGAGGAAATCCGTAGAAGAGTTTAGCAATTTAGTAGGCTGCAGTGGCAATTACTGGAACATAATGGCCCGGACATAGCTATATATCCGGGCCATAGCTACTTCAGTCTACTAAGCCAAAGAACCGACCGAAAGAAAGTGAACGTAGTGTTGAGTGACTCGCTGATAAGACATGCAGAACTCGATACTCATCACCTTCATCATCATACAGCCAATCAAAGTCCACTGCTGAACATAGGCCTCCCTAAGGATTGACTCATAAATTGTTGCCAACCGCAGTTTTTTATTTTCTAGTTGTTATTAGGAAGACGCTGCTGCCCTCCTTCTGGTTTGTGTCCCTCTGTCGCGTCTTCAAACACCCACGGTACGATGTGGAGTAGTGAATTCTTACACCGCCACTACACAGTTATCTATATACTATCTACAGAAAACAGATATTTATACTCGAAAACCGACAACTGTGTTTTGTGGTAGTAGCACTTGGCTACATGCGGCTTCTTAACAGAGACATAATTAAGAACTTCAAGAAAACCTTATATTTTTACAGGCATTTTTAACATGCAACGTCGGACAATACTTTGATGCCGTGACTGCAAGAAATAGAAATTATAATGATTTTACTATGGAACGTTACAAAATGATTGCCGATCATAAATATGGGTATTTTTCTATCAAATTCCCCGTTTTATCAGCACTAATTTTAAGTAATAAGTTCAACAAGGATTCGCAACGAAATATTGACAATATATTGACAGATATCGGAATTTGGAGCCAAATTAATGTAAGAAATATATTTTTTATTTATTTTCTATATTTCAAACCATATTGAGGAATTCCAAAAATTACCAGAAGCTATGAAATACGCAGGACATAATCTATTGTTTTGCTACAAGTATTCTTACAATCACGAAGGTATCCAAAATTACTCACCTATATTCTATAACGTTTATGGGTAAGATAAAAATACTTACGTTAGGAGTAGTTCACGACAATAGTTGAATGGCGGATTCGAACCCACGACCTTAGTGACCGAGTTTCTTAGACTTACACTTATCTAAGATACTGATAAGTATTGCTGCTGCAGCTTGAATTTTTTAAAAACCTACTAGTCTGAGAGCTGGCGACGAATTTTGGGAAGGTCCTTTGGGCAAGTTGAAATTGTGAAAAAGTATAATTTCGTCAATTGGTGAATCCAGTCCCGCGAGTCTGGCAGAGCGTTTGCGGTTATTTCGTTACTGTGTTTATAGTTAGTTAGTTTTTGATAATTACCCATAAATTTCGCAGTTGTTATATTAAGGTACCTATAATGATAGGTTCCTATACACAAAATGCATTCTAATAATTCATTTCTTTCTATAGAATCATCACATGCTGAGGATTTCATTTTAAGATTATACACAGTGATAGTAATTGTTTATAATAAACGCTTTATAACTTAATCAAACAACAAGTCGGTATTGGAAAAAACATACGTGATTCAATAATTGTGGACGAGCCCGAACAATATGCAGTATCAAAATCTACCGCACTGTGTATTAATATTACGAAGCAATCCAATCTTTGTTCACACCACACTTTCTTTGCACTTTTGCTTAATTTTTTTAAGTAACTAACTTCTTAACTTTGTATAATCTTATAAATATAATCATTAACTGCAAAAAATATTTTAACACGTAGTTAATACAATACGATGTTAACTCAGCGATGTACGCTTTCGAATTCCTTTGGATCTTGACAAAAGCGCCACCTACCGGGTCCGATTGTGAATCTAAACTATCCAGGGATCCCACTCAAAAACATTATGCTCATAACGTGTCATTTTATGTCGTACTTAAGAACTTACGGTTCTCTATTTTTAATATAATTTACGTGTTTTCAGAATGACCTTACAGATTTCTTCGATGATGATAAACGGACGGGTAAAACTGGCTCGGATATCCAAGAGGGAAAATGCACTTGGCTAGCAGTAACGGCTTTGCAGCGCTGCAATGAAAAACAACGAAAGGAATTCGAAGCGTGCTACGGTAGTTGGGAGCCTGAGAACGTAAACCGCATACGAAAACTCTACGAGGACTTAAATATATTAAATATTTACTTTCGTGAAGAACGGGCTACCTACGAAGCAACTGTAAAAAAAATTCAATCCCTTCCATTTAACGTCTTACCGTCGCCTGATTTTTTCCAAATCATCCTTGATAAATATTATCCGACTGTTAGTTGTGGTGAATCGTATATCAGAAAAAGTAAGGAAAATCGTAGTTAATAGTTATTAAAATTAAATTAAATAAAACATGCGTGAGTATCGTGGAACACTCGGTTGGAACGAAGTTCCTTATTATTGATAAACGTATTATATTATTGATTAACAAATACAAATAAATGTATTACTAGAGTCTATTAAAATTTAGCGTCAAAAATACACTATGACACAAGGAGTAGTTACGAAAAAATCTTACACTTTTTGCCGCCTAGCTCCCATCCGCCAAACCCGTACCGTCCAATAAGGAACTTCGTTCCAATAGTAAATGCAGAGTGTAATAACTAATATCCTTTATTCGTCAAATATGTACCTAATAAACGTAAAATAAATTCTAAAAACAAGGTTTATATTTTATTTCTTTATGATAAGTTAGTTGTGGTGAATCTTATAATACAACAACTTACTAAAATCGTAGTTAGTAATTAGTAAAACTAACTTTATTTATTAACTGATTTACCACGTGCTCGGCGGTGAAGAGCATCGGCGCGACGGACATTTCCTAGCTCTGTGAACTTGGAACCCGAACTCAAAAAAATAAAAAAATAATAATTGATACATATTCTACAAACCACGCAAATGATTTTAATGCCGTTTATTCGTTTGTAGTCCTGAAAAATCTTCTGATAATTACTAAAACTTGTAATTTTCATTAAATATAATAGTTTTAGAAAAATCTTGATTACCAATGCGTTAAGAATCGTTTGTAGATGATTGTAATACCGTTTATTTGTTTGTAGTCCTAAAAAATAATCTTGGTGAAAGCCTGAGGTGGCAACACTGCCTGCCGCTCTTTGATTGCCGGCGTACTCGTACCGGGCGGCACTGTGCCAGCTCTGTGAGCTTGGAACCCGAACTCAAAAAAATAAATAATTGATACATATTCTACAAACAACGCAGATGGTTGTAATGCCGTTTATTCGTTTGTAGTCCTGAAAAATCTTCTGATAGTTACTAAAAGTTGTAATTTTCATTAAATATAATTGTTTAAAAAAATCTTGATTACTAATGCGTTAAGAATCGTTTGTAGATGATTAAAATACCGTTTATTTGTTTGTAGTCCTAATAAATCTTCCGATAATTACTAAAAGTTGTAATTTTTCATGCAATATAATAATTCTCGAAAAATTTTGATTACCAATGCGTTAAGAATCATTTGTAGATGATTGCAATACCGTTTATTTGTTTGTAGTCCTAAAAACTCTTCCGATAATTACTAAAAGTTGTAATTTTTCATGAAATATGAAAATTTTAGAAAAATCTTGATATCAATGCATTCAGCATCGTTTGTAGATGATTGTACATCGTTTATTTGTTTGTAGTCCTAAAAAATCTATGTCGCGTTCAATAAATTTAATTTTTGTAATAATTCAAAAACATACTTATTCCTAAACATAGTACCTACCAATGTATTTCTAAGAGTTCAATGGGAGAATTAGAATTTTTTAAGTATTTTCAACCATTGAAACACGAGAAAAACTTAAAAATGTAAAAAAGGCGGCGCCACGTTCATGGCGCGAGTGATTAAAAGTTAAGTAACTATGCTAGTAGATTATAGAGTTGACTTCTATTAAAGCACTCAGTTGAATTAAAAAGAATATAAACTATTGGAGATTTGACTACAATGGGCTTTTAGTATAATCTCTTATGCATTTGGAGACTAAAAATACTTACCATCGGGTCAGGCAGATGACGTTGGCTCAGCTGCAAAACGCACGCGCAACTGCTTCAATTATAGAACAGAAAGGTTATAGTAATCCAGAATCGATAAACGATACAGATGATTGTAAAAAGATATATTTGCTTGTAAGTCATGAACTTTTCTACTTTCAGATCTATCTCAGTGACAGATGCGTTCAAAATCGTTTGTATAGTCTGTGAAGAAAGTCATGTAAATAATATTTTTGGAACTACTGCTTTTGCTTGCACTGGCAACAATAAAATATTGTCAAACTGAGTAACTCAGCTGTCATATCGTACCTATACCTTTGTAGTTGATGTGTTCTAAGATTTTTTGTTATAGGTACAATTTATATATATAACAGTGGTAGAGCCACGCGGCAGAATTGCTGTCGCATGGATGGGCCGGCTCGAACCGGAGTGGTACCACGACCTCACAGAATACCAGCGTGAAGTAGAGGTTTACCTCTGCGTTTCGCTTGGTGAGTGCAGGTGGCCGGAGGCCCTTTTTACTGGAAATGAGGCATTCCATCTTAGTCCTCACGGGTGGCAACGTATCTGCATTTTGATTCGCAAACGAGGATAGATGTAGATGTCTATGGGCCGCAGCAACCACTTACCATCAGGTGGACTGTGTGATCGTTTGTCACCCTTATCCTATAAAAAAAAATTTAGAGTTTTTCTTATCGTATGACTGTTTAGTCTTTAGAGATCAAAAATTAAACGCAGTATTTATAAGTGCGGTACCAGACAATTCATATTTAAAGTGTTTCAACAGTGTATGGCCGAATTTCAAGCGGGAAAGTTTCTTCCCGATTTAGACGATGTTTCCGGTTGAACAGCAAAGATAACTGGTACGTACATGTATTTTAATGTTAAACACAATAAAAGAACTGTACTCTCATATCTATCATTTGTTTTTAAGTATAATTTATTCGTTTTATTACATTGTTTACAAATAGTTGAGGTTATGAATTTTATTTAAGAATTATATTATATTACATAGTCAATAGTTTTGATACTTTTGTATTATTTGTTGAGATATGAATAAGGTATTTATTATTTACATGCCTATATTGGTTTCAGGAGTTTCTGAAAGCACAATTCGACGCGTAGTGGACTCATTCCGCCCGTGAAGCTTGTTACAAGCAGTTGCTACTTCGTTGTTCTATTATTTGCAATACTTTTAACGTTTGTCTATCGAAACTATTGCAATATCCATAAGTGACAATTTTGTGTGACCCGTGCATCAAGTGGTTTAAATTTGCGTTTGAAAGTCTCATTCACGCCGTGAACAAGAGTGTCATATAAAAAGAAGGATCGCTCAATATATTCCTAGCTTGATTTGAAAAGTACGACGATATGACAACAAACACGCAGCGGACACCCCCGAATCATTTCAAGCTGTGTTCTTCTAATCCGGATTTGTCAACTGCTTCAACTTCAACTGACAATAATATTTTTATTAATATGCGTAAACGCAAACAACCTGAGCCCGACGAGTTGAACTTAATTATGGAGGCGTTAGAGTTGAAAATTGCTAGCCAAATACAATCTTTTAAAGTTAGCATTGAGACGGTAATCACAGACTCTGTTAAAAATGCCGTAAATCTGGTACTTGAGAGAGAAATGTACAAATTAACAACATCTATTAATGATACCCTGAACCAATTTAATCTGCGTCTAAACGATATGCAGGATTCAGTAAACTATATGAATAATAGGCAAGATGCATTTGACGCTCATTTAAAAATGATGGAAGTCGATTCTCTGCAGCGTAAAGAAATTCCCACTCAGTTATCAATGCTGGAATCTAAAATAGACATGATGGAGCAACAGGTCAGGCAGTTTAATATAGAAATTGTCAATCTCCCAGAACGTCGTGATGAAAACTTGATAGCTGTACTTCAAAACATTGGCTCAATTATTAAGCACCCTATTAATCCGGCCGACATAGTATCAGTGCACAGAGTGCCGCATATGGATAAAAAACCCCACCCGAAAAATGTTATCGTGAAATTCTCCACCAAAATAATACGGGATAACGTGATTGCTGCTTCGCGGGTAGTAAAATGTGTCAAGTCTAATCAACTACTGATATCAGGTATCTCGCGAAATATTTACGTCAATGAACATCTGACACCCAAAAATAGAAATTATTTCTAATCAGCCTAAATCATGAAGTGGCCAGAAAGAACAATTACAAATTTGTCTGGATTAAACATGGTACTATACTGGTTCGTCAAATCAACACTTCTCCCATATTCTCAATTCGTAGTGAACAAGATATTAGTAAAATTAAGCCCTAGTAATAATATTATGAAATCAATTTATTGTTATAATAATTTAAGTAATAATTGTTCACTATTATCTAACCCACACGTTCGTAATTCTACTCGTATATACATAATAAAAGTTTTTGTGATCTCATTGTATGATGGCTACAATAATTTACCTAAAAGTATTTGGCTATATCGTATAATAAATCATAAAAATCATATTCAGCATACTGATAAACATAATTTTTCTTATCGCATTTATCATGCCATAAAATGCTCTGTGTTCTTAATATTTTATATATACCTCACAATATTTTCTATCTGCATATTGCACCGATCGGTTTTACTTACTTATTATAATACCAGAATCAAAATTCAATTCTAATAATTATGTTAACTGTATATTACCAAAATTGTCGAGGATTACGAACCAAACTGCATACTCTTTATATGAATATTATCTCTCATACATACGACATAATCGTATTAACGGAAACCTGGTTACACGCGGATATTAGCGATAATGAATTTATAGACGATAGGTATCATGTTTTTAGAAAGGACAGAAATCGTGCAGCGACCGGCCGGCGAGATGGCGGAGGCATACTGATAGCAGTGCACCGATCGCTTTGTGTTGTAGCTCATCTCAAAGTGCACGAAATGCTGACGCATGACTTTGAGCCCCTCCCGCCTCTTGTTGATTATTTATTACTAGATATATGCATTGCAAATCAGGTTTATATTCTCGCAGCCGTTTATATCCCACCTAATCAAAGTTTTGATACATATAATAGTTTTTTAAATTTATTACAATATCAATTATCTGGGTCGACCGCAAGTCTTTTTATAATTGGTGACTAATCTGCCGAACCTTGGCTGAAATAATACTGGACAGGCCCTTGAACCTATTATAGATTCGAATTTGAATTCCTCATGCTGGAGCCTAATTAATTTTATATGACTTATAAACGGTCATCAGATGAACCATATTCTTAATAAAAATAACAGAATCCTAGACTTAGCCATAACAAATACAACCAAGTGCAGCCTATCATCAATGACGTCACCGTTGGTACCTCCCGATGCTCTTCATCCTCCTTTTGAAGTTTTCATTACTTTATCAGAATCACAAAAATACCGAGAACGTAATACAACATTTCGACAATGTTATAAAATGGCTAACTATGATAAAATAAAAGATGAAATTATGAACATCGATTGGGAAAACCTTTTTTTGGACAAAGGTGCTGAATATGCCGTGTCGTGCTTTTATGAGACAATTTACAAAATTATTAAAAAACATGTGCCATTTAAAGAAGTCAAATTTAATCGTTTCCCTTGTTGATTTACGCCTGAATTAATTCAGATATACAATAAAAAAATCGGGCTTGGATAAAAATGAAATATATCGAAGTGAATCAAATTACAGCATCTTTTCTATATACAGGAATAAATTCAAAAAAGTTTCAGAGCGTTTCTATAATAACTATATTAGTAAAGTAGAAAGTAGTATTAGGTATAACAGTAAATTTTTTTGGACTTATTTGAAAAACCGTAAAAAAATCTCTGATATACCGAGTACTGTAAACTTTAAGGATAGGGTAGCTACAGGTCCTAACGAAGTATTCTCAATATTCTCTAGCTTTTTTCATTCGATTTTTGAGCCAACTATAGTCACTGAGGACTTTGATATTCAAGATATCGTTGTTGACGATATTAAAACACCTGATATCCTTATAAACGATATCAAACTCACAAAACTTGAAGTCACTAGCCAGTTAAATATGTTCGATGTAACAAAGGGCGCCGGGGTGGACAATGTCCATGCTCTGTTTCTAAAAGCTACTGCTGAGGTTATTGATGAACCGGTATGTCTCTTGTATAATAAATGTTTGCGATGTGGAATTTTTCCCAAAATCTGGAAAACTGCTAGAATAGTGCCCGTACACAAAGGAGAGTCTAAGAAATTAGTTGAAAATTATAGACCCATCTCCATACTACCTACGTTAGCGAATATTTTTGAACGATTAGTACATAACGCCGTTTATCCGCTTTTACGTAACATTATATTGCCACAACAGCATGCCTTTGTTAAGAATCGATCCACTATAACTAATTTAATTATTTACTCGACCTTCCTATTTGAAGCTTTCGATGCACGTAAGCAAGTTGACTATGTCTATACAGATTTTCGCAAGGCATTTGACCGGGTGGACCACAAGATGCAACTAGAAAAAATTGCCTATAATGGAATAAGAGGTAACCTATGGCGGTGGTTTAAGTCTTACATCTCAAATAGAATGCAAAAAGTGGTTATTAGGGGTCACGAATCTGAATATGTACCGATTACTTCAAGGATCTATTATTGGTCCTTTTCTATTTATAATATTTATAAATGACATTAATGAGTGCTTCCGTTCAAATAGGTTCCTTTTATATGCTGATGATTTAAAGGTATACAAAATTATCAAAAACACTAATGACCATTTAGAATTACAGGATGATTTAAACCGTTTCACATCGTACTGTAACAGAAATAAGTTAGAACTCAATCTTTATAAATGTAAATCTATAACTTTTACAAAAAAGAAAAAAACCAGCTCCTGCATTTATTATTTATGTGGTACCCCCATATCTCAAGAAGTGGCAATCAGGGATCTTGGAGTAACTTTAGACACTAAATTACATCTAGACATACATATTGAAAATATTATTAACAAAGCTTATAAGATGTATGGTTTCGTTATCCGATCTGGTAATATGTTTAAAAATCCCTTGACTTACTTACACCTTTATAGGTCCTTAATACGATGTCATTTGTAGTATGCAGTGGCTATTTGGAATCCTCTATATAAAAAATATATTGATAAACTAGAACTTGTGCAGAAAAAATTTCTTAGTGTATCCATTATAAATATACCAGAAAAAAAATCGTATAATGAACTCATGGCGGAGTATTACGAACTCAACTTACGAACGTGTGGGTTAGATAATAGTGAACAATTATTACTTAAATTATTATAACAATAAATTGATTTCATAATATTATTACTAGGGCTTAATTTTACTAATATCTTGTTCACTACGAATTGAGAATATGGGAGAAGTGTTGATTTGACGAACCAGTATAGTACCATGTTTAATCCAGACAAATTTGTAATTGTTCTTTCTGGCCACTTCATGATTTAGGCTGATTAGAAATAATTTCTATTTTTGGGTGTCAGATGTTCATTGACGTAAATATTTCGCGAGATACCTGATATCAGTAGTTGATTAGACTTGACACATTTTACTACCCGCGAAGCAGCAATCACGTTATCCCGTATTATTTTGGTGGAGAATTTCACGATAACATTTTTCGGGTGGGGTTTTTTATCCATATGCGGCACTCTGTGCACTGATACTATGTCGGCCGGATTAATAGGGTGCTTAATAATTGAGCCAATGTTTTGAAGTACAGCTATCAAGTTTTCATCACGACGTTCTGGGAGATTGACAATTTCTATATTAAACTGCCTGACCTGTTGCTCCATCATGTCTATTTTAGATTCCAGCATTGATAACTGAGTGGGAATTTCTTTACGCTGCAGAGAATCGACTTCCATCATTTTTAAATGAGCGTCAAATGCATCTTGCCTATTATTCATATAGTTTACTGAATCCTGCATATCGTTTAGACGCAGATTAAATTGGTTCAGGGTATCATTAATAGATGTTGTTAATTTGTACATTTCTCTCTCAAGTACCAGATTTACGGCATTTTTAACAGAGTCTGTGATTACCGTCTCAATGCTAACTTTAAAAGATTGTATTTGGCTAGCAATTTTCAACTCTAACGCCTCCATAATTAAGTTCAACTCGTCGGGCTCAGGTTGTTTGCGTTTACGCATATTAATAAAAATATTATTGTCAGTTGAAGTTGAAGCAGTTGACAAATCCGGATTAGAAGAACACAGCTTGAAATGATTCGGGGGTGTCCGCTGCGTGTTTGTTGTCATATCGTCGTACTTTTCAAATCAAGCTAGGAATATATTGAGCGATCCTTCTTTTTATATGACACTCTTGTTCACGGCGTGAATGAGACTTTCAAACGCAAATTTAAACCACTTGATGCACGGGTCACACAAAATTGTCACTTATGGATATTGCAATAGTTTCGATAGACAAACGTTAAAAGTATTGCAAATAATAGAACAACGAAGTAGCAACTGCTTGTAACAAGCTTCACGGGCGGAATGAGTCCACTACGCGTCGAATTGTGCTTTCAGAAACTCCTGAAACCAATATAGGCATGTAAATAATAAATACCTTATTCATATCTCAACAAATAATACAAAAGTATCAAAACTATTGACTATGTAATATAATATAATTCTTAAATAAAATTCATAACCTCAACTATTTGTAAACAATGTAATAAAACGAATAAATTATACTTAAAAACAAATGATAGATATGAGAGTACAGTTCTTTTATTGTGTTTAACATTAAAATACATGTACGTACCAGTTATCTTTGCTGTTCAACCGGAAACATCGTCTAAATCGGGAAGAAACTTTCCCGCTTGAAATTCGGCCATACACTGTTGAAACACTTTAAATATGAATTGTCTGGTACCGCACTTATAAATACTGCGTTTAATTTTTGATCTCTAAAGACTAAACAGTCATACGATAAGAAAAACTCTAAATTTTTTTTTATAGGATAAGGGTGACAAACGATCACACAGTCCACCTGATGGTAAGTGGTTGCTGCGGCCCATAGACATCTACATCTATCCTCGTTTGCGAATCAAAATGCAGATACGTTGCCACCCGTGAGGACTAAGATGGAATGCCTCATTTCCAGTAAAAAGGGCCTCCGGCCACCTGCACTCACCAAGCGAAACGCAGAGGTAAACCTCTACTTCACGCTGGTATTCTGTGAGGTCGTGGTACCACTCCGGTTCGAGCCGGCCCATCCATGCGACAGCAATTCTGCCGCGTGGCTCTACCACTGTTATATATACCACTGTTATATATATAAATTGTACCTATAACAAAAAATCTTAGAACACATCAACTACAAAGGTATAGGTACGATATGACAGCTGAGTTACTCAGTTTGACAATATTTTATTGTTGCCAGTGCAAGCAAAAGCAGTAGTTCCAAAAATATTATTTACATGACTTTCTTCACAGACTATACAAACGATTTTGAACGCATCTGTCACTGAGATAGATCTGAAAGTAGAAAAGTTCATGACTTACAAGCAAATATATCTTTTTACAATCATCTGTATCGTTTATCGATTCTGGATTACTATAACCTTTCTGTTCTATAATTGAAGCAGTTGCGCGTGCGTTTTGCAGCTGAGCCAACGTCATCTGCCTGACCCGATGGTAAGTATTTTTAGTCTCCAAATGCATAAGAGATTATACTAAAAGCCCATTGTAGTCAAATCTCCAATAGTTTATATTCTTTTTAATTCAACTGAGTGCTTTAATAGAAGTCAACTCTATAATCTACTAGCATAGTTACTTAACTTTTAATCACTCGCGCCATGAACGTGGCGCCGCCTTTTTTACATTTTTAAGTTTTTCTCGTGTTTCAATGGTTGAAAATACTTAAAAAATTCTAATTCTCCCATTGAACTCTTAGAAATACATTGGTAGGTACTATGTTTAGGAATAAGTATGTTTTTGAATTATTACAAAAATTAAATTTATTGAACGCGACATAGATTTTTTAGGACTACAAACAAATAAACGATGTTACAATCATCTACAAACGATGCTGAATGCATTGATATCAAGATTTTTCTAAAATTTTCATATTTCATGAAAAATTACAACTTTTAGTAATTATCGGAAGAGTTTTTAGGACTACAAACAAATAAACGGTATTGCAATCATCTACAAATGATTCTTAACGCATTGGTAATCAAAATTTTTCGAGAATTATTATATTGCATGAAAAATTACAACTTTTAGTAATTATCGGAAGATTTATTAGGACTACAAACAAATAAACGGTATTTTAATCATCTACAAACGATTCTTAACGCATTAGTAATCAAGATTTTTTTAAACAATTATATTTAATGAAAATTACAACTTTTAGTAACTATCAGAAGATTTTTCAGGACTACAAACGAATAAACGGCATTAGAACCATCTGCGTTGTTTGTAGAATATGTATCAATTATTTATTTTTTTTGAGTTCGGGTTCCAAGCTCACAGAGCTGGCACAGTGCCGCCCGGTACGAGTACGCCGGCAATCAAAGAGCGGCAGGCAGTGTTGCCACCTCAGGCTTTCACCAAGATTATAGTGATTCTCGCATCTCTTGATTATCTGTAAGTTTGGCAACGTCGCACACAATTCAACACGGTGGCGCAGTGCACACGCGCGAGTGAATTAGGTTGAAAAAATAGCGCGAGGGATTAAGGGTTAATTCAATCGAAATGCATCAATTTCGCTCGATATTTGAATTTCTTTTTAATCTACCATGCAGATTGGTCAACGCAGTCCAATTGGAGATAATAAGCTTTCAGGGAGAATGTTGACTGCATCAAAAGAGTCTAGATATCTGAGGTTGACTACATGGGCGCGCGAATATACAGTTAATAACTAAGCACTTCCCCATTGGTAAATTGTTAATTTTCTTACCGAAAACTATTGCGACAAACAGTAATTGAACATAAAACAAAATATGGAGCCATAGTTGAAACTAGTCGAATAGTCTTCATTGATTGCAGGTCTAGTTGTTTAATGAACTAATTCCAAGTGAGAATGATTCTTCACAATTTAAGAGATCGAAAACCCAAATGAAAATAAGCAATTCAAAGTCTCAAGAAAGTATTGTGTTTATTGTAAAAACTATGGACATAGACGTGAGGAATGTCGTAAATTGGACAAACAAGATTGTAATATGAACATTGTTTCGTCTATGGCTAATATATTGTGTTACGGTTGCGGAGAGAAAGGAGTGATTCGTTCAGAATGTTCGAAATGTAACTCTGAATTCAACTCTGTCGAGGTAAACTATTTCTCCCACAATGATAATCAGCTGTCATCACAATGTACAAGTAAGCCACAAACTCCGGAGAGTCATTGTGATCTTAATTTTAATAGCTTTGATCGTTCGTTACATGTTTCGACACCGTATGTCCTTTCCTCTCCAAGTTATAATTACGATATAAAATCGCAGTCGTATGTTAAAAAGATGAATAAATTCAATAATGCTAATTATAACAATACTGTGTATAACCAAAGAGTTAAATAACGTAATTGTGAGACATTCATGCCTACGGAATTTAAAAATTGTCTTCCTAAACATTTTTTTTCACTAAACCATTTTAAACGTAAAATTTATAATCAGGCCCTTTTTACTTGAAATGAGGCATTCCATCTTATCCCTCACGGGTGACAACACGCATCTACATTTTGATTTGTAATAGAGGATAGATGTAGATGTCTATGGGCCGCAGCAACCACTTACCATCAGGTGGACTGTGTGCTTGTTTGTCACCATTATCGTATAAAAAAAAATGTTCTCTACCTAAACAGTTTGTCAGTTTTACCACATGAATTTTTCTACGAAATGAAATGTTATGAAGTTTATATGCCTAAAGATTTTGTGTCCGTATTACCTAAATGTTTCTTTAGTGCACCAGTCGTAGTACATTCAAATAATAGGGTGACCATGGGTATTGATCTTAAAAGTGGGACAAAATCTAACAAGAATAAGGGCGCCATGATTTCAGAAATTGAAGGATATTCCTTGTTATATTCAAGCAAAGAATTTACTTCATACCTTATTTTAAATGGTAATAATAATAAATCGAAGGATGTATGTTTATTTTCGATAGATTCTTTTGCACATAATTTAAATGCCAGTCTATCGCATGATCTTAATAAAGAAGCTAATACTACGCTTCCGTATGATATTGGAAATTGTTATAATTCATAAACCAACAGTTCAGTTTTGCCCAAATCACACCCTAGGCCGATTTTAGGCATCCAGATTCATGGAGTTCGAGGTCGTGCATTAATAGATACCACAGCGAAGAGAAGCATATCGGGTTGTCAGCTGTACTCTCTACTACTGAAATACAAACAGCACTTCACTAGTACTTCAATGCGCGTTAAACTAGCGGATGGTTCGATTAAAAAACGCCAGGTACTAATAACGAATTTACAGGTATATATAAAACCTGGAAGGCAAGTCGCACTCGATTTTGTTGTTTTACCAGACGCTGAAAATAATGAAACCTTGTTAGGAATAGATTTCCTTACAGCTGCAGGTATTTGTATAGATTTTGCTGCCTCCACATGGAAATTTTCGGACGAGCCAAAATTGTATTCACTGGAGTTCGAACCTTTAAGTCCATTTTGAGTCTTGTGCCAGATTTTCTTCGTGGCAATGAAGCTACAATGCTTAAACCTGAAGACTGTCATAGATTAGGTAACCTGCTGAAAGATAATTCAGACATCTTTAGTCTAGGGGGAGCGTGCACAATATATGCTGAACATTATATTGATACTGGTGATCATCCACCTATATTCGTCCCGCCTTACCGGTTGACACCAGCAAAAAAAGAGATTATGAAAGCAGAATTGGAAAAAATGTTGCAAGAAGGGATAATCGAAGAATGCGAATCCGCGTGGTCCTCACCCGCCGTCTTGATACCTAAAAAAGATAACACTGTTAAGTACTGTGTGGATTACCGTAAACTTAATAGTATTACTAAAACCGATACTTACCCTCTTCCTTCTATTGTCGAGCTACTTCAATGCACCAAACGTCATTGTTTTATCAGCACTATCGACCTAAGGTCAGGATACTGGCAAGTAAGTGTGGCTCCAAAAGATCGTGACAAAACATGTTTTATTACACCGTTTGGTACCTTTCGTTTTAGGCGCATTACTTTTCGCTTAAAAAATAGTCCAGCTACCTTCCACAGATTGATGGACAGATTTCGATCCGAAGGTACTTTAAAGAACACTGTCGTCTTGGCGTACTTAGACGACCTCCTTGTAATTTCGGAAGGAAATCTAGATGTATATATGAAAGATTTACAATTGGTATTGTAATCATCTTCGGCAATTTGGTCTTCGAGCAAATCGTGAGAAATGCCCATTTGCCTGTACAGAGGTAAAATATCTTGGTCACCTCTTGACTCCTGAAGGAATTAAGCCTGATGAGACCTAGATACAAGCGATACTCACTATGAAGGAACCAACTAATGTCAAACAGCTCAAAACCATATTACAGACCTGCGCTTGGTTTCGCAAATTTGTACAAAACTTCTCAGGGATTGCTCAGCCTCTTACTAAGCTCATCAGCAAACATGAACCATGGTCATGGGGTGAAGACCAGCGCAAGGCGTTCGAGGAACTGAAGATCAAGCTTATGTCTTCACCTATTTTAATACAAGCCGACTACAGTATTCCCTTTTTGGTACGAACTGACGTCAGCAATCATGCTCTTGGTGCAGCTCTCATGCTCTTGGTGCAGCTCTCATGCAGGTTCAAGCTAAGTATCGTGACGAACGCGTAATACAGTACGCCAGCAGACTTTTAACACCTGCAGAACAACGATACTCACCAACCGAGCGAGAGGCCCTTGTTGTTGTATGGGCAGTTGAAAAATTTCGAACATATATTGAAGTTATAGTAAAAAGTGACCATCAACCCTTAAAATGGCTCCTGTCTCTTAAATCCCCTAGTGGCCGACTCGTCAGATGGGCTTTAAGATTACAACCCTATGATATTCGTTTTGAATACACACCAGGAAAAGCAAATGTCATTGCAGATACACTCAGTCGTCCTATGCATGACGACAGCAATGCTTGTAGTACCTATTCAGTGACCATAGATGTTCCTCGGGTAAGCCTAACAGAACTACGTGCTTCCCAACTGGCTGACCCAGAAATTAATAAAATAGTCCAGGATCTAGAGAATACAGATATTCTAATTTCTAGTCGATGGCTTGAACGCGGTTATTTAATGTCACAAGGTGTTCTCTATCGTTTAAGTCCTGAATCAAACGCCGAGGAGCCCCAATTAGTCATTCCTGCTGCGATGAGAACGAGCATTCTGCAAGAGGTACATGATGTACCGACTGCGGGTTATCAGGGTCTGGAACGAACGCTACAACGTCTGAAACAGAGGTATTATTTTACTTCAATGAGAAAATTTGTTACGGTATATCTTAAAAATTGTGAAGAATGTCAAAGATATAAAATTTCCAATAAAAAGCCAGCAGGACTACTTCAGACTCCGGTACAAAACCAACGAGGCGAAGTGTTATCAATAGATTTTTTTGGTCCACTGCCTGAAGGAGAATCTGGAGGGAAATATAAAATAAAGATACCGCCAATCGATGGATGGAAATGTTTGCACTGAAAGAAGCAACTGCAGAAGTAACCGCTAAAATACTTATCGAACAATACTTCCTTAGATATGGGTTTCCTAGGAGAATTGTCTCTGATAATGGAGTACAGTTTGTATCAGCTGTTATGCAACAAACTATGCACCTCCTTGATATTAAGCAAAATCTTATTCCTCTCTATCACCCAAAAGCGAACTCGGCGAACGAAAAAACAGAGATCTCAAAACAAAACTTTCCATTCTGGTCCAGAACAATCACCAGAAGATTCATCATAAGACATATGACGAAATTGAGAAGCTACTGGATCGTGTAGCATGATTTGTTCAGATTCAGACACTGTAATCACACATACTCTTTTTAACTCACGCAAGCATGGACACAAACACACACACACACCCACACACACCCACACACACCCACTCACACACACACACCCACCCACATACACACACACACACACACACACACACACACACACACACACACACACACGTATACATAATTAAATAAACTAAGAATAGAATTCATATAGAATTTAAGTAGTATATAACATTAATATGGATATAGAATATGTTTATCCATACTGCCTTGTCACATGGATATAGTAATGGAAGGGCGGACCCTCCAAACACAGGCATTATTTGCTTAAACGGAGGTTCCAATCTACTAGTTTTTAAGGCATTTACTTTTTAAAAACGAAATAAAATTTATTTATTTATTTATTATTTAATCATAGAACGTGGCCTAAGTATCTGCCCGAAATTAGACTTTCTATGAACTCTGCAAAGTGCTCCACTACAGCTCCGCTTTTTTAATGTTTGCTCGAGAGATGCGAACGCCTTACGACTCACAGCGTGATTTGAGGGCAATACTCTCTAAGGAAAACATCGTTCCCCAGATTACGCCATATCTAGGTAATTTTATTAAACGACTCGATGAAGTCCGGGATAAATCTGAACTAAATCAAGATAGGGCAAAAGCAGTTCAAGGTAATCGACGTCAATTATCACCTCAGTACCAAATAGGCGACATGGTATTGGTAAAAACTCATCTCACTAGCAATTCATCCCAAGGCTTAATGCGAAAATTTCTTCCAAAAAGAGATGGTCCTTACAAAATATCGCGACAAATAAGTCCAAGTACATATGTAATTAGTGATATATCATCCGGTGCTAATGTAGAAAAATTCCATTCCTCCGATCTCACTTTGTTCCACAATGACGTAAGAAGTGATGCCGTACTTGTTAGACAAAGACGTCCCCGAGGACGTCCACCTAGGCCTAGAAACGCCGCGCCGCGAATTGTCGGTGCCAAGTCACAAACGAAACGCACTTGTAACTTGGAGGGGGAGAGTGTAACGCGGCAACACTTTACTCCTTTCTTTCTGCCTACGCCTGGTCCGTTAGCCAATAAGAACGCCGGAAAAGGACGCCGTCATCGAGTTGTTCTTCCCGCGCGTTACCGAGAATAATATCTGTTTTGCTCGTAGCTTTAAGAAGAATGATAAGTTATCTTTGCTGTTCGACCGTAAACATCGTCTAAATCGGAAAGAAACTTTCCCGCTTGAAATTCGGCCATACACTGTTGAAACACTTTAAATATGAATTGTCTGTTACCGCTCTTATAAATACTGCGTTTCATTTTTGATCTCTAAAGACTAAACAGTCATACGATAAGAAAAACTCTAAATTGTACCATATATAACAAAAAATCTTAGAACACATCAACTACAAAGCTACGATATGACAGCTGAGTTACTCAGTTTGACAATAAGTTATTGTTGCCAGTGCAAGCAAAAGCAGTAGTTCCAAAAATATTCTTTTCATGACTTTCTTGACAGACTATGACGCATCTGTCACTGAGATAGATTGGAAAGTAGAAAAGTTCATGACTTACAAGCAAATATATCTGTTTACAATCATCTGCATCGTTTATCGATTCTGGATTACTATAACCTTTCTGTTCTATAATTGAAGCAGTTATATGATGGCTTAATAGGAAGCGAATTATTAAAAGTTCTAGACGCTTCTATTGATATGAAAAACTTAACTCTGATTACAAAAAATGCTAAAATTCCTATAATTTATTCACCACCGATAAAAAAACGTATATATTGCCGCCAAGATGTGAACTTAGAGTTTCATTACCAGTAAACCTTAGTAAGGGAGAAGCAATTTTAAATTACGTACAATTTTGCGAAGGTGTTAGAATGCCGACAGCTTTGGTTAATTGTGAAAATAGTCTCGCTACCACAGTAATACAAAATTGTACTGATGTAGAACAAAAACTGGAAATAGCCACATTATTAAATAAAAACAATGAAAGAAATTTAAATTTTGCAAATCACCGAGATGTAAATGAACTACTTGATGAAAATTTAAAAAAGTTGAGGTTAGACCATATGAATGAAGAAGAGAAAAATAAGATAGAAAAATTATGTAGAGAATATAAAGATATCTTCTACTGCGAACATTTACCTTTAACATTTACTAATGAAGTAAAACATGAGATAAGGACTAAAACGAGTATCCATTTAATATTAAAGCTCACCGTCTACCACCAGTCCAAACGGAAGAAATAAAAAGACAGGTAGAAAAAATGTTAAAAGATAACATTATTCAAGAATCTCACGCTCCCTGGAGTGCACCGGTTCATCTAGTACTTAAAAAAAATAGACGCATCGGGTATCAAAAAATGGAGAATGGTCATCGATTATCGACGAATAAACGACATTACGACTGATGATAAATATCCTCTGCCCAACATTAACGATTTATTCGACATGTTAGGTAAAAGTATTATATACAAACTGGACTTAGCGTCAGGCTATCACCAGATAGAAGTCAGAGAAGAAGATAGATCAAAGACCGCATTTAGTACACCCTTCGGTCACTTTGAGTTTAATAGAATGCCTTTTGGCCTGAAGACAGCTCCTAGTTCGTTCCAAAGAGCAATGGACAATGTGTTGAGAGGACTACAGGGAATACATTGTTTAGTTTATTTGGACGATGTCATTATTTTTTCAAAAAGCTTGCCTGAACACATAGAAAAACTCAAAGCCGTTTTTGAAAGATTTAGAAGAACAAACTTCAAAGTACAGCTGGATAAATGTACTTAGGTCATACAATAACTAGTGAGGGCCTCAAGCCCAATACAGATAAAATCGATGCTGCACTTAAGTACCCTCTTCCAAAAACAGTGACAGAAATTAAAAGCTTTTTAGGATTAGTCGGTTACTATCGCAAATTTAGCAAAGACATCATTACAGCCCTTCACAAGTCCACTGCTGAACATAGGCCTCCCCCAAAGAACGCCACAAAGCACGGTCCCGAGCCACCTGCATCCATCGACTTCCTGCATATCTTACCAGGTCGTCACTCCATCTAGTGGGGGGACGCCCTACACTTCACCTGCCGGTACGAAGCTTCCACTCCAGAACCTTTCTTCCCCATCGGTTGTCGGTTCTTCGAGCTACATGGCCGGTCCATTGCCACTTCAGCTTACTAATCCTTTGGGCTATGTCGGTCACTCTGGTTCTACTGCGGATATCCTCATTTCTGAGTTTATCATGCAGAGAAACTCCGAGCATAGCCCTCTCCATAGCTCGCTGAGCGACCTTGAGCTTCCTCATCCGGCCAGCAGTGAAGGACCACGTCTCAGTTCCGTATGTCATCACTGGCAACACGCACTGGGTGTACAGTCTCGTTTTCAAGTTTTGAGGTATACCTCACGAGAAGATGTGTCGTAATTTCCCGAACGCTGCCCAACCGAGTTGAATCCGTAGATTGACCTCTCGGTCGAAGTTGGACTTACCTAGTCGGACTATTTGTCCCAGGTAAATATACTCGTCAACGACTTCGAGCTTAGTGTTCCCAACAACTACCGACTTAGGTGTGACATGGACATTAAACATGATCTTTGTTTGTCCATGTTCATCTTAAGACCTATCCGTTGGGAAACACTATTGAGGTCATTGAGCATAGTGCTTAGAGGTGGCGGACGCGCCTCCTGCCCATGCGATTCGCTCGTGGCCTTGGCCAGATCGTCCTTGGTCCCGTTTACACATAGATTTTTTCGGCCCAATCGCAGGGAACACGTACTTAGTCCTAATTGACGCGTGCACTAAATGGATGGAGGTAATAAAAATGTCTTCTACCAACGCTAAAGCGGTGATAAAAGCGCTAAGTGAAATATGGTCTCGGTTCGGTTTACCAAAACAATTAGTTCCGGATAACGGTCCACCTTTCACAAGTTTAGAATTTAAACAGTTTTTGGAGAACAATGGAATACACCACACGTTTTCTGCTCCATATCATCCTTCGTCCAACGGAACGGCCGAAAATGCAGTTAAAACCTGTAAAAAAGTTGTAAAGAAAGCCCTTTCTCAGAATTTAGACGTAGACACGGCTCTCCTTAGATTTCTATTAGTTTACAGAAATACCGAACATTGCACTACAGGAGAAAGTCCGGCAAAATTATTACAAGGCTGTTCGTTGCGGATGCGACTCGATTGTTTAAAACCGGAGCGCGCAGATTGCGTTAATGCAGCGCAAAGACGCCAGCAGTTGGCAGCAGGCGGGTCACAGCGGTGTTTTAACGAAGGGGATGAGATTTTATACCGTAACTATGGCACGGGTAAGAAATGGTTGGACGGAAAAGTTCAGTTGCGGCTAGGTAGCACTAACTATGAAATTTTGGGCATCGATGGAAGTTCACATCACCGACACGCAGACCAGCTAAGACACAGGTTTAATTTTCCTTTGCAAGACCCGATCACGATTAAAGAGTCATCCAGGCGTAATTTAATAAATCCGTTTCTAACCAACGTAACTAGTAATACTAATAACCCAGGGGAAGGTCCGGCGGCGTTGGCCGGCACGATGGCGGGTGCGGCGGGAGCACAGCGTAGCATGGCATCGCCTGATATTAATAAGGCTATACAACTACAATGTTTTGAGCCCGAATTAAACCGCCGTTACCCTGTAAGAAACAGACATCCGCCAGTACGGTTTCCTTCATTAACATAGTGATTTATTTTATATATATAATTTGGTTATCTCGTGTTACGGGAATTTCTATGTCATAGAATAAATGTTTAAGATTAAAATAGTTTTATATAAAATTTAGTTAAGTTTATTATTTAAGACATTTATATTGTATTAAGGGGGGACGTGTGGTATATTGTTATAGGATATAGATATAGGGTAGACTCGAAAAACTATTGTAAGACGATTTCGGGCGGTGGCAGTCTCGCAATAAACGTGGAACAATTAAGAGTGTCTTATTTCGCACAGGTTTTGAAGGTGTTCCTCAAACGTACGGCCTACGATGATGATGTCATCCAAATAGGCCAGACAGGCATCTCCAATTAGCCCGGTAAATACAAGCTCCATCAACCTTTCAAACGTTGCTGGAGCATTGCACAATCCAAACGGCATGACTTTAAATTGCCACAGACTCTTTCCTGTGGAGAATGCAGTTTTCTCCTTGTCCTTAGGGTCAATTTCAACCTGCCAGTAGCCACTTTTCAGATCCAGCGTACTAAACCACTTTACGCCTGTAAGCATGTTCAGCGTGTCATCAATTCTTGGCAAGGGATAGCTGTCCATCTTTGTAACGTCGTTCAGGCGGCGGTAGTCAACACAAAACCGCATGCTGCCGTCCTTCTTCTTTACCAGCACCACAGGTGAACACCATGGACTAGATGAAGGTTCAATAACACCATCCTTCACCATTCCCTCAATCATGGTTTCCACTTCCTTTTCACGTGCTACAGGCAATCTTCTTGACCGCTGACGAATAGGCAATTCTTGTCCTGTGTTTATTTTGTGTTGAACTAAGCCAGTCTTTCCTATGTCAGCTTCGTTTGACGAGAAAACATTGGCGTACTTGAGTAACAACTTCTTTGCTTTGACCGTTTCAATCGGGGAGAGAACGCTGCGACGGTCTTCTAAAAGTGTGGTCACTCTAGTTTGTCCATCCTTGCTGAGGGTCCCAGTCGATAGATATTGGCACTGACGCAACCAATCCACTTCCTCACTAGTACCAACCAATGTGCCTTTTTCTATAATCTGTTCCTGATCACAAAGGTTCAACACACGTACTCCTGAGATGTCGGTGGTTCTGACCAAGGTTCGAGCCACTTTCCATGGAAGGTCATTGTCTACCCTTTCCACGAGTACACAACGATGAGCTTGCCCAGGACTCCGAGGAAGACTAACCGGTACAATCGTTTCCGATCTCGGCGGAAGAACAATCTTCTTAAGGCTGTACACATTTCCTGGTAACGCCCCTTCCACGAAAAGTTCCTCTTGTCCACATTTCAAAACACCTTGCTTAACGTCGATCTCACAACAATTCTTCCTCATAAAGTGTAGGCCCAGGATGCAGTCGTCCATTATATCAGCCACGATGACATTATGCAGGTAGATCATGTTGCCTAGCTTCAATTCCATCTCCTTCTCTCCACGGACGGGTATGCGCTGACAGGTGGCTGTCACCAAATTAATGCGTTCGCGGTGGTATGCGGAGTCCCCAAGAAACTGATTTATAAGCTGGGAACTGACAACCGTGCGAGAGGCTCCAGTGTCTATGGTCAGTTTACACGGCTTTCCGTTGACCTCGCCCTTGATGATCAGGCTGTTTCCATCACGGGTTTGTGAGATCGAAATCCTTGGGGCTCTTTTAACATCAGCCAGCACCCGCCAGTTTCCCTGCTGCTGCTGGGCGGTGCTGTCAGCCACACTACCCTCTCGATATCGATCACCTTCCCTTTCTACAGTTCGTTTAGGGCAGCTGGATCGAAGATGGCTCCTATCCCCACAGCCATAGCACCTAGGGCTGTAGCTCTTATTGCGGTCCTGAACTGTAGCTGCTGCATCCTCCCTGACGCGGTGGGAACGATGACCCTGCCGCACGGCTTCCACCTCCAGTGCATGGGCCAAGGCGTCCTTAAGCGTCTCGTGGTGCCCGAGCCTCATAGCAGCTCTGACTTCAAGGTCGCAGATTCCGTCGATGAATGTCTGCACCAGGTTCCCTACAATGAGCGCAGGTACAGACTGCTACGCTTTTCGAACCAGCCTCTCCACCTCAAGGGCCCACTGCTGCAGGTTTTCGTTACTGCGTTGCACGCGATCTTTGAGCTGCGCACGAAAGACGTGTTCCAGGTGAGCATCGCCATATCTCGCCTCCAATGCCTCAAGGAGCTGCTCGTAAGTCACTTCCTTACCGAGAGCTTCCAGAACAGTTAATGCCTGGTCGCGTAGGCCTAGGGTGAGAGCAATCATGGCCTGACTTTTATTCCAGCCGTTCGCTTTCATGACAGCCTCGAACTGGATTTTGTAGGCCGACCAGGAAGAACTCCCGTCGAACGGCGGCACTTTGAATCCACGTAGCGAAGGTGTTGTAGCTACTACGGGAGCTGTAATTCCATCCCCAAGTTTGAGGTCGTCCAGCATTTTCTTCACATCAGCCATCACGTTGTCAACCCGATTGTTCACTTGGTCGATTCGGGTTTCAGCTTCCGACAGGCGGTTGTCATGTTGAGCAACCCTATCCTTCACCTCCTTTATCTCTTTCCCGAAGGTAGCGTGAAGGTCCTTCCTGAGGAGCATCTGTTCTTCCATACCGCGCTGCAACTGCTCTTCCAACCGACGGGTCTGTTCTTCCTGTCGGCGGGCCTGTTCCTCCTGTCGGCGGGCCTGTTCCTCCAGTCGGCAAGCCTGATCCTGCAGCATCATCATCAGAGCACCTAAGTCAGGTGCTACAGATGCAGGAGCTGCTGACGGGCCGGCCTCCGTGGTTAGCAGCTGGCCCTCCGACGTTTGCGGCGTTGCATTACCAAATCGTCTCTGGTCCGTCTCCTGTTGGCGTTGACTTCGGGTACGGATACTCTCCGTGTCGTCTTTAGGTGAAATCGGCATATTTGATCCCACTTCTGACACCAATTGTTACGAGCTTGGGGTTCGAGACAATTAAAAACTGCCGATTGAATTACCAAAATTAACACTTTAATTACACAACACTAATTACAATCTAAAATCACACTAATAATAAAACTTAGTTCGCCGTTATTTCGCTTCGATCGCTTGTATCGCCAATTCAATACTGCCCCGGTCGTGGTCTATACCGGCCTTATATAGGGCCTCAGATAGTTTCTAGAACCTTCTACTGTAGTGACATCTAGAATGTTCGAGTACATATCGGTCCCGAAATTTCTGGAAGGATCTCGACTCTCCTAGTTCTGCTACTCGACACTAGAGGGCGCTAGTGTAACTAGTGTTGCCATGTACAAGACATTAATAGTGGCGCGCAATACTTTCATTTACTCGACACTAGAGGGCGCTAGTGTAACTAGTGTTGCCATGTACAAGACATTAATAGTGGCGCGCAACATTAGAATAGAATAGAATAGAATAGAATAGAATAGAATAGAAAAAACATTTATTCAGCACAGGCAGTTCATACACATGAAAGTAAAAGCACATATTGATATATATAAAAAAAGGTCGCATTGTGCAGAAAAGGGGTTGGCTCAGCATGTGTTGTGTGAGTATGGCCTCACACAGCGCTGATTTTCAGCCAAGAAACCTATTCATTGGCGTCACGAACGTAGCTCAGCTGTTACGTGTAGTTTAGTCCTTCGATAAAACGAAAAAAGCCTAAACCTTCTATATAATTATAACACAAAATTTAAAATAAAGCAAAAAGCAGCAAAAAAAAAGTACAATATAAGACATTAAATATAACCTTATACATAATTGTGTGTGGTAACAACAACTATCAATTATCAATTAAAATGGATTAGTAATAATAATAATAAACAAAAATGAGAAAAATATACAGACAATTTTGTTAATAACCGTACAATGCGTTATAGGAAGGAGCTTCTCGGTTGATATTGCCATGTTGTATTTGTGCATCAATAAGAAATTTTTTTAGCTTGATTTTGAACTGGTGGAGATTTTTTAAACTCCTGATTGGAGGTGGAATATTATTCCAACATTTTGTAGCCGCATATCTAAAACTACCCCTGAAAGCTGCTGTTCTGTGACGCTGCACAGATAATTGTTGAGAACACAGTCTGTTGTTACCTTGTCTGTTTCGCGCGACCAAAGCTAGTTTGTCGTGTAAGTATGGTGGATTTTTATACTTCACGACACCAAAGAAAAGGCATGCCAGGTGGAGTTTGCGTCTAGATTTCATCTTCAATACGTAATGTTTATTAAGAAACGGTGTTAAATGACTTCGCGTAGGAATTTTATAACAAAACCTAGCACAGGCGTTTTGAACCCTTTGTACTAGTCGCTGTGTACGAGCTAGCAGTCTGGGCCCATAAACAGTGTCTGCATAGTTCAGCTTCGAGAGCACGAGCGTTTCTACTAGCTGTTCACGTAGTTCGACACTGAGGTACGGTCTAATTTTGTAGTGTCTTCAATCTGTAAAAAATTACTTTCTGCCTCTGCAAAAACTCTACTTCAGTGTCGTATCCGTGATCAACAAATTATTTAAACATTAATATTTTTTTGATTATCTAAACACAGGAAACACGGGAAACTGACAGATCTTTCAATGCCAAGCCCAATGGACATTAGACTACTGTTACGAGCTTGGGGTTCGAGACAATTAAAAACAGCCGATTGAATTACCAAAATTTTTTTTTATTATATTCAGGATAACAACAGCTTATTAATACTTAAACATTTCACTTAAATTATTAAACACGAAAAAGCCAATAATAGTTATCCACAAAGTACATAACCAAACATAACACTAAATCTACAAAACAAATTCGGTAAGCACTAAGCATTAACAAATTAATTGAAATATTAATATTACTTTCATGATGTACATACATATACTCATACACATATATACACGTACAAAAGACGTTCATAATTAAACTTACAAATACACATATGAATATATATATACATACACATACATACACATATACATACATACATATACATACACATACACACATACATACACATATACATACATATATATACACACACAGTATTATTTCAATTACAATTTACTGATTACTTTCAGCTGGAGTGAATAGAAACTTGTTAATTTTATTTTTGAATCCACTTTTAGTACTATTAAAAGGATCAATTGAGCTAAATTTTCTATCGTAAGTTGCTACCAAACGCGTTAGAACACCGTTTTTCCCATAATTGGTCGAGTGAAATGGGATGTAAAACAAAGAGTTTCTGGTATGTCTGGTACGTTTCATTGGGACGTTAAATTTGATGTAGGC
The DNA here is from genome assembly GCA_963668995.1 of Parnassius mnemosyne. Lineage (NCBI taxonomy): Eukaryota > Metazoa > Arthropoda > Insecta > Lepidoptera > Papilionidae > Parnassius > Parnassius mnemosyne. The sequence goes on from CAVLGL010000068.1 coordinate 24,130,711, forward strand.
CAATAAATCAGGGCAGTCAATTCCTCCGTGTAATATATCGAATAAAAGTCCCATATCCATCAGAGTACGTCTTTCTTCAAGCATTAACAGGCCGTAAAATCTGCAATCATCTTGATATGAAGAGCCAGAACGTCTAAATTTATAATTTAAATGGGAAGTGAACTTATTTTGAATCTTTTCGATAGTATGAACATGTTTAGCATAAAATGGTGACCATATCTGACAGGCATACTCTAATATAGATCTAACATATGTGAAATATACTACTTTTAGGCTCTGCAAATTAGAGAAAGGAAGAAAAGTTCTAGTTACAAATCCCAAATTACGAAAAGCTTTACTGCAAATAGCATCAATATGCTCGTTCATTGTCATGCGGGAGTCAAAATATACGCCTAGATCGCACACTACCGTAGCCCTCTCGATTACAACACCATTGAAATTGTATTGAAAAACTATGGGATTAGTTTTCCGCGTAAATGAAATACTCTGACACACACCAACATTTACCGTGATCTTATTAGCGGCATAGTAATAGTATAATGTATTTAAGTCATTTTGAATAAGTTCACAGTCCTTGATAGTGCGTACACGCAGATATATTTTTTTGTCATCAGCATAAAGTAAATGTCGAGAATTTTTTATATATCGACATATATCGTAAATATAGGCGTTGTAAAAGAGAGGACCAAGGTGGGAGCCTTGAGGAACGCCAGAGGGAACCGTTACGAAATCTGACCTATAACCGCCTAGAACCACAGCCTGAGAACGGTTAGTCAAATAAGATCTAATCCATCTCAGTAAGTCAGCGAAAAATATCGAACCGACCATCACAAACTTCGCTATCAATAATATCACTCTGCAGCCAAGTTTCAGACAACAATATTAAATTATAATCACACGATAAAATGTTATTATACAAATCTAAGCATTACGTGCGGAGGCCACGAACAATTTGATAAAAAATATTCAACTTAGTAATACTCATTATTATGGAATAAATATGAACTTATAAAGTTTTTTCATTAACTTCCAATATACTCGGGCCCCCGATGTAAAATAATAATTAACAGCGGTAATTAATTGGTATTTTAAATTTCTTAAAAATCGAAATCTTAATTTGGTGTTACAAATATTAAGGACGTATAATAAATAATTAAAGGTTAAGTAAAAAAAAGTGTAAACATTTATTATCTCAATGTTAATTATAGGAGTATGTTCCAAGTTTAATACTGGTTCTAAATAGCATAGATTTACAGAATAACTTAGTGGGCAATAGGTAGTATAGAATAATATTATAGAATATATATATATATATATATATATATATAAAAACAATAAAAAATTATAATATGCGAATTTAGCTGCAAATAAATGGAATAAGATAATAATAAAAATAATGTAATAAAAATAACAATAATAAAAATAAAAATATTCCTTACCGTAGGATGTAGTAAATAACATTACAAGTAATAATAAGCATTGAAAGATCATATAATAACTACGAAAACACAGTAAATGAGCAAGTTTAATAAGAAAGAAACTATAAAATAGTCAAATTACTTTTTGAAGATCTACAGAGTTTTTTATACATAAGGATCGACTAATATCGTTCTTCCTAACAAAAATCTTGCCATCACGTATCCATACAAATTTGTATTGAGCAACTTTTGCTTTTTCCCTTGTACTTTTATATAACATCTTGTTGGCTGGTGTAAGATGTTCATTTAAGTAAATCTTCTTCATTTCACCAGGAAAACCTATATCGCACAATTTAAGTCCTTTCTTGGTACGAACAGCAGACAGAATGGTATCACGTAATAATTGAGAACTCAGCTTTACGATAATAGCTTTAGGACGTCCAGAAACCGCATTAAATGGGCGTATCCTAGTGATTTGGACAATGTCAGTTGAAGACAGCTCAACTCCCAGGAAATTAGTGATATTTCTCAAATATAGGGACAGGTCTTCGTTTGACTTTTCAGGGATACCAGATATCTCAAGATTATTCCGTCTGGCCTGTTGTTCCATATACTGAATTTTATTTTCGAGATTTTGTATCTGAGTGATCAATTCAGTGTCTTGAGAACTACAAACTTCTAGTGCTTGTAACCGGCTATCAAATAGGTCCTGTCTTTGAGAGGAACAGCTAAAAGACTTTTTCATTTCTGTGAGACGTGTATTTGTTTGAGATAGCGATTTCTTCATTATGTCGTTATCGTCTGTCAATTGTTGTAAACAACTATTTATTTGAAATAAGTTTGAGGTAATATTTGACAGCTGATTGGTTAATGCCGAGTTAATAGCTTCAGAAAAACTGTTGAAAATTTTATCATTCCATAATTTCATCTGTTGCTCGAACCTACGCTCGAAACACGCGAACGTATCTTCTCCAATTTCGCATTCCGATTGCTTACGTTTGCGTATATTTACCAAAGATTCTTTGTCTACCGACACCGATATGTCAGGATTTGATGAGAATATGTTAGGTGGTGTGCGCTGGAGTGCCATTGTATATAACAAACGCACACACTATCAATATTAGTATCACAGACTGCAGAAGACAAGGGCGAAAAATAGCAACTGTTATTATCACACGGGGGTGAGGTACCCCGCAGATACAACCAGGAGCAGTTACACTAACAATTAGGCCAATTTTACTAAAAAGATTATGTATAATAGCACGAGGCAAAAGTTGTACACAACCACTCTCTTTACTAGCCGAACGATGAAAGGACACTAGAGGGCGCTAGTGTAACTAGTGTTGCCATGTAAACACGGGAAACTGACAGATCTTTCAATGCCAAGCCCAATGGACATTAGACTACAGTTACGAGCTTGGGGTTCGAGACAATTAAAAACTGCCGATTGAATTACCAAAATTGACACTTTAATTACACAACACTAATTACAATATAAAATCACACTAATAATATAACACATTTCGCCGTTATTTCACTTCGAAGTAATCTCTTATATCGCCAATTCAATACTGCCTTCGTCCTGGTGTATACCGGCCTTATATAGGGCCTCAGATAGTTTCCAGAAACTTCCACTGTAGCGACATCTAGAATGTTCGAGTACATATCGGTCCCGAAATTTCTGGAAGGATCTTGACACTCCTAGTTCTGCTACTCGACACTAGAGGGCGCTAGTGTAACTAGTGTTGCCATGTACAAGACATTAATAGTGGCGCGCAACACTGCCCCCTCCTAAGACATGCTCGTTCCGAGCATTATTAGCCCCATAATAACGCGCCAGTCGATCCACATGGACGATCTTAGAAGTACCTCTGGCACCTTTCTTTATCCGGTAGGTTACGTCATTGATCCTTGTCACAATCCGGTACGGTCCGTCCCATTTAGCTTGAAGCTTAGGAGATTTCCCTTTGCTGCGAGCTGGATTGTGTAACCACACTAGTGAACCTTCGTCAAACTCTTTATTGTTCATTTTGCGGTCATACCGTGTTTTCATCTTCTCAGACGTTTGCTGGCCCGTCTGTCTGACGTGCTCATAAATGTCATTCATTTTGTTCCGCAAGTCATTTGCATAATCGGTTATACTGCGTGGGGCATCAGGTGGTATTCCGGTGATCAGGTCTGCAGGCAGCCGTAATTCTCTCCCAAAGTTTGCGAAAGCTGGTGTCACTGATGTACTTTCGTGAACAGCGCTTCGATATGACAACAAAAACGGTTGTATGTGCCTGTCCCAGTCTCGTTGCCATTTTTCCACAACTTTTGCTAGGTACCTTTCCAATGTCTGATTAAATCGTTCTACCATTCCATCAGATTGTGGGTGGTAAGAAGTTGTTCGTGTTTTATGAGTACCCATAACTCGGCAAGTTTCCTGGAATATTTGAGACTCAAAATTCCTTCCTTGATCGCTGTGAATCTCTAAAGGTACTCCAAAACGACAGAAGACTTCATGTACTAGTTTATCTGCAACTGTTGAAGCTTCTTGATTTGGAATGGCGAAGACTTCTGGCCACTTAGTGAAGTAATCCGTCACAACCAACACAACAATGAAATACTTGTTATCACTTTCACTTTCCAGAAACGGCCCCGCAACGTCAATGGCTATTCTCTCCCATGGTGCACCAACATTGTACAATTTTAATGCCCCTCTACTACGAATTTGAAGTCCCTTTACAGCCGCACAACTTGTACATTTGCGGCAGCAGTCCTCGACATCGTTACGACAGTGGACCCAGTAAAACCGTTCTCGGATCTTCAGCAGAGTTCGTTTAACTCCCAGCTGGCTTCCTGAACAACCACTATGGTAAAGCTGTAGAACATCCGGTACTTTAGCCTTAGGGACAACCATTTGCAAATGACATCTGTCTCCCCGACCATTTTCCCATTTACGGCACAGGACTCCATCCTGAATCAGCAAGCTGTCCCATTGGGCCCAATAGCTTTTCGTGGTCGAACTCATTGCTGAGACGTCGCTCCACTTGGGCTTAGGAGCACTGGCCTTCATCCATTCCAGAATCGGCTTAATGTCCGAATCTTCCTGCTGTGCATGTTGTAGGCTGTCCTTCCACTCATTGCTGAGCTGGTCTGTCCTGAGCATTCTCACAGATACCACTTTCTTACCCTCTTGCCTAGTACAATGCTTGCAATCTTCAGGGCAAGGTCTTCTTGACAATGCATCTGCATTGCCATGAGATTTCCCGCTGCGATGTTCGATCACAAAGTCGTATTCCTGCAGTAGTTCAATCCATCTCGCAACTTGTCCTTCCGGATTTTTGAACTGCAATAGCCATTTCAGTGCAGCATGGTCAGTTCGTAAGTAGAATTTCCGCCCCAGGAGATATTTGCTAAAATGCTACAAGGACTTTACCACAGCAAGCAATTTCCGTCTTGTGACAGTGAACAGTTCCTTTCCGGCTTTGACAACGACTTGCTGAAGTATGCTATCACAATCTCTTAATCACCATTCCGTTGAGACAACACACCGCCAAGTCCTATATCACTTGCGTCTTTGTCAACTATAAATTCCTTGCCCGCATCAGGGTACCCCAAAATAGGTGTTTTGCACAGGCGGTTCTTGAGCTCCTGGAATGCAATATCGCAACTTTCATCCCAGCAGAAATGTCGCTTCTCCTCGGTTAGCTTGTGCAGAGGTTTGGCTATATCTGCAAAGTTCTTCACAAATCGCCGATAATAAGAGCACAAACCCAAAAACGCTCTAACCTGTGTCTTGTCTTTTGGGACCGGCCACTCCTTGACAGCAGCAATTTTCTCTGGATCCGTGCGGATACCTTCTTCCGACACTATATACCCCAAAAAACTAACTAACCGTTTGAAAAGTGAGCACTTCTTTGGACTCAACTTGAGGTTGGCACTCTGGATTTTCATGAGCACGCGTTTCAGGTTTTGAAGGTGTTCCTCAAACGTACGGCCTACGATGATGATGTCATCCAAATAGGCCAGACAGGCATCTCCAATTGGCCCGGTAAGTACAAGCTCCATCAATTTTTCAAACGTTGCTGGAGCATTGCACAATCCAAACGGCATGACTTTAAATTGCCACAGACTCTTTCCTGTGGAGAATGCAGTTTTCTCCTTGTCCTTAGGGTCAATTTCAACCTGCCAGTAGCCACTTTTCAGATCCAGCGTACTAAACCACTTTACGCCTGTAAGCATGTTCAGCGTGTCATCAATTCTTGGCAAGGGATAGCTGTCCTTCTTTGTAACGTCGTTCAGTAGTAGCGGTAGTCAACACAAAACCGCATGCTGCCGTCCTTCTTCTTTACCAGCACCACAGGTGAACACCATGGACTAGATGAAGGTTCAATAACACCATCCTTCACCATTCCCTCAATCATGGTTTCCACTTCCTTTTCACGTGCTACAGGCAATCTTCTTGACCGCTGACGAATAGGCAATTCTTGTCCTGTGTTTATTTTGTGTTGAACTAAGCCAGTCTTTCCTATGTCAGCTTCGTTTGACGAGAAAACATTGGCGTACTTGAGTAACAACTTCTTTGCTTTGACCGTTTCAATCGGGGAGAGAACGCTGCGACGGTCTTCTAAAAGTGTGGTCACTCTAGTTTGTCCATCCTTGCTGGGGGTCCCAGTCGATAGATATTGGCACTGACGCAACCAATCCACTTCCTCACTAGTACCAACCAATGTGCCTTTTTCTATAATCTGTTCCTGATCACAAAGGTTCAACACACGTACTCCTGAGATGTCGGTAGTTCTGACCAAGGTTCAAGCCACTTTGCATGGAAGGTCATTGTCTACCCTTTCCACGAGTACACAACGATGAGCTTGCCCAGGACTCCGAGGAAGACTAACCGGTACAATCGTTTCCGATCTCGGCGGAAGAACAATCTTCTTAAGGCTGTACACATTCCCTGGTAACGCCCCTTCCACGAAAAGTTCCTCTTGTCCACATTTCAAAACACCTTGCTTAACGTCGATCTCACAACAATTCTTCCTCATAAAGTCTAGGCCCAGGATGCAGTCGTCCATTATATCAGCCACGATGACATTATGCAGGTAGATCATGTTGCCTAGCTTCAACTCCATCTCCTTCTCTCCACGGACGGGTATGCGCTGACCGGTGGCTGTCACCAAATTAATGCGTTCGCGGTTGTCCCCAAGAAACTGATTTATAAGTTGGGAACTGACAACCGTGCGAGAGGCTCCAATGTCTATGGTCAGTTTACACGGCTTTCCGTTGACCTCGCCCTTGATGATCAGGCTGTTTCCATCACGGGTTTGTAAGATCGAAATCCTTGGGGCTCTTTTAACATCAGCCAGCACCCGCCAGTTTCCCTGCTGCTGCTGGGCGGTGCTGTCAGCCACACTACCCTCTCGATATCGATCACCTTCCCTTTCTACAGTTCGTTTAGGGCAGCTGGATCGAAGATGGCCCCTTTCCCCACAGCCGTAGCACCTAGGGCTGTAGCCCTTATTTCGGTCCTGAACTGTAGCTGCTGCAACCTCCCTGACGCGGTGGGAACGATGATCCTGCCGCACGGCTTCCACCTCCAGTGCATGGGCCAAGGCGTCCTTAAGCGTCTCGTGGTGCCCGAGCCTCACAGCAGCTCTGACTTCAAGGTCGCGGATGCCGTCGATGAATGTCTGCACCAGGTTCCCTACAATGAGCGCAGGTACAGACTGGTACGCTTTTCGAACCAGCTTCTCCACCTCAAGGGCCCACTGCTGCAGGTTTTCGTTACTGCGTTGCACGCAATCATTGAGCTGCGCACGAAAGACGTGTTCCAGGTGAGCATCGCCATATCTCGCCTCCAACGCCTCAAGGAGCTGCTCGTAAATCACTTCCTTACCGAGAGTTTCCAGAACAGTTAATGCCTGGTCGCGTAGGCCTAGGGTGAGAGCAGTCATGGCCTGACTTTTATTCCAACCGTTCGCTTTCATGACAGCCTCGAACTGGATTTTGTAGGCCGATCAGGAAGAACTCCCGTCGAACGGCGGCACTTTGAATCCACGTAGCGAAGGTGTTGTAGCTACTACGGGAGCTGTAATTCCATCTCCAAGTTTGAGGTCGTCCAGCGTTTTCTTCACATCAGCCATCACGTTGTCAACCCGATTGTTTACTCGGTCGATTCGGGTTTCAGCTTTCGACAGGCGGTTGTCATATTGAGCAACCCTATCCTTCACCTCCTTTATCTCTTTCCCGAAGGTAGCGTGAAGGTCCTTCCTGAGGAGCATCTGTTCTTCCATACCACGCTGCAGCTGCTCTTCCAACCGACGGGTCTGTTCCTCCTGTCGGCGGGCCTGTTTCTTCTATCGGCGAGCCTGATCCTGCAGCATCATCATCAGAGCATCTTAGTCAGGTGCTGCGGATGCAGGAGCTGCTGACGGGCCGGCCTCCGTGGTTAGCAGCTGCCCCTCCGACGTTTGCGGCGTTGCATTACCAAATCGTCTCTGGTCCGTCTCCTGTTGGCGTTGACTTCGGGTACGGATACCCTCCGTGTCGTCTTTAGGTAAAATCGGCATATTTGATACCACTTTTGACACCAATTGTTACGATCTTGGGGTTCGAGACAATTAAAAACTTCCGATTGAATTACCAAAATTGACACTTTAATTACACAACACTAATTACAATCTAAAATCACACTAATAATAAAACACAGTTCGACTTTATTTCGCTTCGAAGTAATCTCTTGTATCGCCAATTCAATACTGCCTTCGTCGTGGTGTATACCGGCCTTATACAGGGCCTCAGATAGTTTCCAGAAACTTCTACTGTAGCGACATCTAGAATGTTCGAGTACATATCGGTCCCGAAATTTCTGGAAGGATCTTGACTCTCCTAGTTCTGCTACTCGACACTAGAGGGCGCTAGTGTAACTAGTGTTGCCATGTACAAGACATTAATAGTGGCGCGCAACACTACTTATTTAGAATTTTCATAATGTTGAGGAGGTATTAGTTTATTTTCTGACGGTCCGGTGACATTCTGTGTTTCTCTTTTTTTGAAACAGTTTCCAAACATATTCATTTACTGTAAAAACGAGCAAACTTACTAGATATATTGAGAGGCCAATATATTAATTTCTTTAAATGTTTGTCAGAGCGGCTCTTTAGATTTTAAATCATAGATTGCTCATAGTGGCCCTCTTCTGTAAAACAAATATAATTTCAATGTCAGGTGCGTGCCCCCATAGGAAAATACCATACGACATTATGCTATGGAGATAGCTAAAGTAAACAAGTCTAGCTGTTTCAACACTGGTAAGATTTGTAATCTTTTTTATGCTGGAGAACTAAGTATGCTCCTAATTTTGATATATGAGGGCTCCATTGAGCCTCGCGTCTAGTCTTATTCCAAAAAAATGGTGCTATCGGTAAGACTCAGTTCCTCTCCATTTAATATTACATTGTTATTGAAATACTTGACATTTGGAGTCTTGAATTTTTTGTTATTAACATTAAATCAATTTACTAATTTAGATATAGCATTATTTACTTCGTCATATTTTAATAATTGTCGTTTTAATTTGATAATGAATGAAGTGTTATCAGCAAATAATACTACATTTTGGTTATCCCCTACTATGTAAGGTAAGTCATTAATATATACAAGAATCAGAAAGGGGCTGAGAATTGAGCCTTGACGCACGCTCATTTATACTATCGATCCGAAAGAGCTTATACTATTAATGACAACTTTTTGCGTTCTGTTATTTAAATATGAAATAATTAATTTAAGAGCATTACTTCTTACAACGTAGTGTTGTAGTTTCCTAACTAATGTTTCATAGTGAACACAATCGAAGACTTTGAAAAGGTCATAGAATATACCCAAAGCATCCTGTGAATTCTCCCATTCATTGAAGATATATTTAATCAGCTTAACACCAGCATCAGTTGTCAAGTGACCCCTTGTTAAACCGAATTGATTTTTATGTAAGTAAATTACAAAAAAAACTAACATTTGATCAAGAATATTTTTTCCGAAAATTTTACTTCTTTAGTTGTTTCATTTGAAATTTGACAACTTCAGTGTTGGCAATAGAAATTGATTTAAAATTAGTGGGGTCTAATGTACTACTAGATTTAAAAAAAAAGGGATTACTTTACCATGTTTCATTAAATCAGAATTTAGTTTTTTTTCAAGTAGTAGGTAGGTATCCATTGAATGCCAGTAGCTCAGGATTGTGGTTTTTCCAAGATAGGAAGGGGTTAATAAAGGAGATGTGTTGTTGTTACTCGGACTTTAATTATATTGCTCTTAATCATCAGATCAGATCATCGAGTAACATATATACATAGTCTGAAATTGAAGACTATAACGGATTCTTATATTTTTCTTATTATTATAATATACAATTATTTAAGACAGATTGTTTTATTGTATAATTTATTTTTAAGAAGGTAATTGTTTAAGTATTTTATTTTTCTTAATTTTTTAAATAAATAACAAAAAATAAATTATTAAAAAATTAAATCTATATTTTTTTAATATAAAAATATAGATTAAATTTTTATTTAAGAAATATTTTCAAGGGTATCCCAGTAAAGAACTTAATTTTAACCAAATATTAAAGGTTTTTCTTTAGGTCTTCAAATAAGGCGTCATAAAATAATTTTCAGATTAAATTATTAAACATTACGATTATTTATTTCTTATACATAGTTCATACCCAAACCCCAAACTCAATTTTTAGAATTTTCGCGCGCGTACTCGCTTATATACGCTCGAACTCGAATGCCCATAGATTAATAACTACAGAATGACGGATTGCTCGCATCGATTGACGAGCCAAAATCATTATAGATTGAATTCAAAACTATAACTTTAATTAAATACTTCTTACGATGTAGAGCCATTTTGCAGCTATATTATGGTTGTAGAATGGGTTTGCTCGACCGGAGAAGGACCACGCTCTCACAGAATACCAACGTAAAAACAGCTCAATGCTGCTGTGTTTCGAAGTGTGAATGTAGAGAATCGGAGATCCTTTATACTGGAAACAAGGCATTCGCGATGCATTTGCATTTTGATTCTTAATCGAGGAGATATGTGGATGTCTATAGGCCACAGTATCCACTTACAATCAGGTGGACTGTGTGCTCATTTGTCACCCTTATTCTATAAAATAAAATAAAAAATAAATACGGTAGTGATTTTCGATCGCTAAATAGTGGCCATTCTGTGACAGGAATGTCAATCTTCCTGGCGTCTCCTTAAAAAGATTGGGTAGATTTAATCCTAATGAGCTCATATCTTCTCGATTCTTCGAATCTTAATTTAATTAATAAAAAATGACAATCTCTTAATTATATAGAGAATAAAAGTACAAGAAACGAAAGCATAGTTTCGATGTTCTTACTTACAAATAACACAGAAAAAATATCGACTCGAGCGTGTATAGGGGGAATCCCCCTAGGGCTGGACAGCCCATAGTACCGGACAAATCACTTCAAAACATGAAATAACGTTCTTATTAACACTCGCTTATAGTAAGAAGTCAAACTCACACAAGGCGTGGGAGGCGTCAGTCTTATCTGATAAGGCTTATAGTCCCATGCATCGAGTAACATTTACTAAGTTATAAACCACGAGTGAATAAATTGTGTGTAGTGCTTTTGTTTCAATCATTGGTAAGTACACTTTACATTGATATTGTTTTTGGCGGATTTATTAATAAACTTTTGTTATCATCGAAATCATACTGATGTATGTTATTCCCCTAAACCCGGACAGTAACAGATTCCTTAGTACCGGGCAAATTGAATTGGGCCAATATAGGTTCCATAGTACCGGACAAGTATTTATTCCATATAATTTTTGATTTCTATTGTTTGTCTTTTCAGATCATTTGCTATAATGGAGACAAAAAAAAGGTATCTGAAATTTATAGTAAAATTTTGACTCTTTCGCTATACAAAGAACATTTAGAAGAGAAAGATAAGAAAAAAAAGAAAAGAAGAAGGCATACGTAAATCTGACGCATTTTCATGAAGTGTTTGATGCACCATGAAACTTTGTTGAAAAGTATCAATCTACTCAATAAGCAGATATTTGACTGTTTGCCTGGCCTACCGCGCAGTACCACCTGGTACTGCGCATACAGGTAAGTCGCAAAAAAATTCGCCCAAAAAAGTGTTTAATTTAAATAATAATAATGACTGTCCGTGAGCTAAGTTGATAAAGAATTAAGAAAAAAATGTCAGACACTTCTGAAGGGGTTGACCATAGGGGCATACTACCCCAAAGTTGTATTTTCAAAAATTCCACAAAAAGTGGTTGATTTAATCAAAAATTTAATTAAAAAATCTCACAAAAAATCAAATCAAATCCCCGGCGAAATTGTAGGGCAGACAGGTTCTCCTGGGATTCGAATTTTTTTTCGGGGATTTGTGGGATTAATAATTTAAAAATATTTAAATAAATTAACTGTAATTATTGTTGTGCATTTAAGTAAACTACATTTTTACCTACTTCTTGAAATTTTCATCTAATACAATATATATTTAAATTTATAAATATTTTAAGTAAGTATAAAAAATAATATAATATAATTAAAATAATATTTTATAATGTATTATATAATAAAATTATGTGTAATATCATGCCTATGCATATCTTTCATTCAAATTGTAACAGCTGTACAAGATCACGTTATCCTCAGCCAATGGGACCGCGAAGAATGACTATATTGGCATTCAGCTATATGGGTATATCGGCATTCGGCTATCGTCGCTCTCTGTCGAACTCATTACGACCCGTAGCCAGGGCTCGGAAACCGGTTCAAATTCTTAACCGGTTTCGGTCTTTGACCCCAAAACGGTTTTTGTGGAATACCGGTTTTTCACAAATTTAGGTTTAGGTAGTAAGAATTAACCGGTTAAAACCAATTTTTGTAATGTCCCCCCTCTCCCTTACTCCGCTTGCACCCATCTTTGTACGGCTGCCCTCTGTTTAATTCACGAGGTTTTTAGACACACGTACGATATATTTATTGCATCAACGCTCTTTCAGCAACGATCGTATTATAAATAACAGATGTAAGTTCTGTTTCAATTAATTATGCGTTATCTTCACTTTAAAATTAAGTTTCGATATCAAGTTTAATTTGACCTTATACATTTAAATTGACTTAAATTATATTAAACGTTTTCTATTAAAATTACGCTTTGCATCTTTAATTCAATGACATTAGTTTTAGTAATATATCGCAATAAATGATGAACTTTCTTAACAGAACACGATATTTTTTAAAGATTATTAAATTATATGTTATAGTATTTGTTCTTCTTAGGACTAAAGTGAGGCAGATTAGCAGATTTTTTTTTAATTTCAGAAGCTCGTAATTAGGACCAACCTCTATCTCAGTGTTTGCAAAACTCAATAATGACCATTTCTGAGGTGTAAAGTTTAACTAGAAGTCATGTCTAAACACGATAAAAATTGCTTGTTATGTTCAGAGAATTCTAACAAAAGAAATTACCATTTTTCACATCTCATTAATGAGGAATTGGAGCAAATCTTATCATTTTGTATACGTACAAGATGCTACTAAAAATATTAGCTTTTCTAAATAGAGTGCAAGGTATCCACATAGATGAAATTAAATTTACTGATACTGAAATTAATAAAGAAAAATAATTTGAATCTAATAAATCATTATGATTAAATTCGGCTATACTTTGCTGTTGACTGTAACCAAATACATACAATAAAAAATCCTGTCTTTTATTTAAAGTAATTATTAATAACTCAATAGATAATCAGTATAAATCACACTGATATCTACGATCTTGTATTGAATTATAAAAGACAATTATTAAAAGTGCAGCCAAGTTTTCTGACGCCTCAAGATCAAAATAATATAGTAATCACTTTCGAATTTTTTACAAGCTTTCCTACTTTACAAATATAAAACTATTCAAATAAATAAAATTGAAGTGTCTGTTCGTAAAGTCAAAATAACAGATTTGTACTAAATACATATTATGAAAGTATATAATATAAAAATTTTAAAGTTTTGTCTGTCTCTATGTCTGTTTGTTCCGGCTAATTTCCGAAATGGCTGGACCGATTTTGACGGGCCTTTCACTGGTCCGATTGCCGACTGCCTCGTTGGTGTAGTGGTTACTAGTGCGACTATGGATCATAATTTAGTCCTGGGTTTGAATCCCAGGGCGCACCAAGTACCGTTATTGGATTAATTTGGGTACAATAAGTGTTCTAGAAACCACCTTGATAGTCGTATTACAGCCGTTAATCAAGCACTTAGATTTTTGAGTTTCCTCGTTGTAGGTTTTCTTATAGAAAAGGGGGCAAACGAGCATGCGGGTCATCTGATGGTAAGTGACTACTGCCGCCCATGAACAACCGCAACACCAGGGGAATTGCAGATGCGTTGCCGGCCTTTCAGAAAGGAGTAAGCTCTTTTCTTGAAGGTCCCTAAGTCGTATCGGTCCGGAAAAATCGCCGGTGTTAAACAATTCCACAGAGAAGCTGTACGAGGAAGAAAACTCCTAGTAAAACGCACAGTGGTGGCCCGTCAATCATCCAGATGGTGAGGATGGTATCGTAAATTTTGACGCGATGTGGGTTCATGAAATATGGTGGCTGAGATTTTTTTTTATAGGATCGGTTGACAAACGAGCACACAGTCCACCTGATGGTAAGTGGTTGCTGTGGTCCATAGATATCTACATTTGTCCTCGTTTGCGAATTAAAATGCAGATGCGTTGTCACCCGTGAGGACTAAGATGGAATGCCTCTTTTCCAGAAAAAGGATCTCCGGTTCTCTACACTCTCCATACGAAACACAGCAGTGTTAAATTGCTATGTTACGCTGGTATTCTGTGAGAGCGTAATCCTTCCCCGGTCGAGACGACCCATTCGTGCTACAACTATACTACTAATACAGCTGCAGCATGGCTCTACCACGTATAAAGAGATTAAACCGAACCTCAGAGCACTCCCCGAGGTAGATGCGATAGAAAATGCAAAGGGATGCAACATCCCTACGCAGTGCCAGTCAATCGAGCCGATCAAAAAGAACTCGGACATCGACTCAAACCGCTCTGCGCTGGATGCGGTCAAGTGAAAGGAGCTGACAATGGGGTGCCCCGCCCCAGAGATGAGAGGCCCAATTTACGCTTTGTAAAGTTGTAAGCGATGTGCCAACATGAAATACAGCCCCACTCTGCTGAGCATGCCAAGCTTTTTAGAGGCCAATTTGGCCTTCCCTTCCAAGTGACCACAATACTGCACACTATTCGATATGTCGACGCCGAGGATTCCAATGCTAGCTGAGGCAGCAAGGGGAGTGCCTTGAAACTGAGGAGATACGACAAAGGGGTTCTTTTTAGCGGTATTCGTGCAATCTTGTATCTTCTGGGGATTGAACTGGCCTAGATTTAGACGCCCTCAATCAAAGACTTTGTTCAGCAAAGACTTGACTTAAGACACAAGTTTGTTCCGGTACTCGGAGACATTTTGTTGAGAAATGTTGGCACGGCCGGTCTATATTGCATCACCAGTGCTGTCGTTGTTACCAGTTTGCAACATATGATTGATATGCAGTAGAAACAGCGTTTGTGATAGCACGCAGCCTTGAGCAACACCAGCGTTAATAGGCTTGTAATCAGAGTATGCACCGTCTATTACAACCTTGATTCTCCGATCAGCAAGAAAACTGTTTAGCCAATTGCACAATTTCTCGGGAAGCCTATAGGAAGGGAGTTTCAAAAGAAGCGCTTTGTGCCAGACTCGATCGAAGGCCTCCGCTATGACCAAACTAACGGCCAATGTCTACCCCTTGGACTATTGATTCCGCCCATCTATGAGTTAGATAGACCAGAATATCACCAGCTAATCAACCCCGACGAAAACTGTTTATAATGGATTCCATTATTTTGGAGAACAAGGAGGTGATGGAGATAGGCCTGTAGTTTGACGGGTATGAGCAGTCGCCTTTTTTAGGGATCGGGTGAACAAAGCTGTCTTCCGTGAATTTGCTGAGGACGCGTTAAAACCGGTGCCAACTTCTGAGCACACGTCTTCAGCACAATAGGAGGGACTCCATCAGTGGTAGAGCCACGCGGTGGCTTTTGCTGTCGCACGGATGGGCCGGCTCGAACCGGGGTGGTACCACGACCTCACAGAATACCAGCGTGAAGTAGAGGTTTACCTCTGCGTTTCGCTTGGTAATTGCAGGTGGCCGGAGGCCCTTTTTACTGGAAATGAGACATTCCATCTTAGTCCTCACGGGTGACAACAAAATAGAGGATAGATGTAGATGTCTATGGGCCGCAGCAACCACTTACAATCAGGTGGACTGTGTGCTCGTTTGTCACCCTTATCCTATAAAAAAAAAGTCGACTTGATGACCAGGGAGAGGATTGCTTTGTGAACCGAGCGCTGTGTAATAAACCGCACATCTGGCATGGAGCACTCAAACCGAGGGATGGTCGGTGTTGTGTTCCCCGGTAACGAGTGTCGAGTTGGACACAAAAAGAGAGATTAACAGATCGGCTTTCTCCTTTGCGGCATGGACTCCGTGAGTCGCCCTCTCTTTGCAGAGATGGCTGACAAAAGTTCCCTTGGACAGCCTTGGCAAGAGACCAGAATACACGGGTTACCGAAGGAAGGCGAAATAGCCTCTCACCAACTCCGCCGATGCGCTCCTACCTTGCCTTGGCTATGAATTTTGAAGAATCTGGAGGCGGAATTATACTTCTTTTGAAGATCACTGGTGTTTACATCCCGAGACATCAACGTCTCGGTATGTAAAGATGTCGTCAACCCAGGCCTGGTAGCACTCCTGCTTAGTGTGATGCTATTTTACATGAGCGACCAAACCATGACTGGAATCTGCCTCCGATGGGCACCACAGAAGATGGAATAAAAAGTTCCATACCCTGAAATATTACATCAGCGACAGAATCAGCACATTGCTGGGATTGTCCGGCGAGAAGCAAATCCGCCCTCAAGGGTAGAATGCAAAAAAAGACCGCATCCTTTCCCAATCGGCCGACCTATAAGTGCAAAACACGGCGGCAGCCTGCAGAATGCAACCGCGACGATTGCGTAAGTGACACTACCCTCCGGACAAGACAATGGCCCTAGGAGCTATGAGGGGACGGAAACCTGATATCCGTCCGGATGAGAGGTCAGCAGAAGTTCCAATAGGGAAGGTGCATGATCCTCCACATCTGGAATTCGCGTAGGCAAAGTAACCAGCTGTGTAAGACCATATGCCAATGCAGTCATAAACAAATCTCCCCACATGATCCGTTAAATGTGAACCGAACCATTCGGCGTGATGGTTGTTAAAATCGCCAAGGATTACGATCTTTGCGGATACCCCCCCCCCCCCCCCCCCCCAGAATACCAGAATACGCGGGGCAGCTTAAGCACACACGCTCAGGGGCAGTAGGGTAGCTTGGGCGTGGGTGCTCAGCGAAGGATTCTCCGGCACCAGGATGCTGGTACCCTCCTGTGGTAGTTTTTTATTTGATTCCGCTACCATACTTTAATGAGGGGGGGGGGGATTGGCTTAACAAGCGAAACGCAGAAGTAAACTTCTACTTCACGCTGGTATTCTGTGAGGTCGTGGTACTACCCTTAATTAAATATTGATAAATATGAATAAATTATATTTACTTTTATTCTGCCCATCATAAATAAACAACCGATACACAAGAATAAATTATTTTCTTCGTTATGAGACAAGTCCAGACTTAACGAATAAACTAAACACAATAACTGCCTTTCTTCCTGCAAAACTTCTCTAATACGTTTTTCGTAAACGCCAAATTCCCACTAGACACCCTGATCGCGACTGAAAAAACATATCGCTTAAAGGCAGATAATTGACGATAAGTATGCCCGCATAAGCACCTCACAACGTGAATCTTCCTGTCCTATTCATAACTGCCTTTACCTTTTATGGAATTAACCGATTAATTTGGGTGTCAAAACCATTAAGTAACCGGTAACCTTTATCGTTTAGGTTTAATAAAAACCGGAAAATTTTAACCGGTAATTGAAGGAGCGATAAATGTACCGGTAATTAAGCGAAATTAACCGCTTTTTGTAAACCGGTTTCTAGCACAGCCCGTAGCACATTTATCTCCTGTCCACGCAAGATTTATTTTTTTATTTAATGTTAAATATATACTATAACTTAATTATCATACAGCCCTACTTCGTGTGGTATTGTGCCAAGAACGCTGGCTGCGTTACCTCGCTGAATGGCTATACTTAGCCTTTGAGCGAGAAAAGAACCAAGCCTCATATCACCAGCAGCAACAACCATTCTCGGATAGAGCTCCTTTAGGAACTTCACCGCACGTAAACTACACGAACCGATAGTATCCACAGCAAATAGCACAAATGTGTATGTATTCATCTCTCAAAGACTCATATTTGCACTACTTACTTAGTTCAGCTGCCTCTGATGTCGCCCCGACTCTAAACGAGGTACCCTTGAGATGAGAGGCCACAAAAGTGTCTACGCAAGTAGCATCCCACGCTAGGGCTTTACCTCTCTCCCAAGGGACCAATGTCATACCGTCGGGGCTCCTGCCATCGTCTCTAAATATTACACAAGGCTCTAAAACCGAGGGAACATTTATAGAGACAAGAGCCCTTCGGATGACATCGTTCGAAGAACCGTACACTTTTCTTACGTGAAAGTTCTTGGATCCCAAGCTCGTCGACGCTGTTACCACAGGGACACTGATGGGGTTAACAAATTGCCGCTCCTAGTCGGATTCCTACGGCGATGCGCAAGCTTTCCCCATCAAGTAATGTGCCAAAATTACTTGGTGGTAAAGCGTGTAACCAGTGAGTAGATTAGATTTATTTAAATACTAGCTGTCCCCCGCTAATTCGCCCGCGTGGAGTTCACTAGAAGTTTATGGGTTTTAATTTTTTTTGCACGGAACTCTAATTTTTTTTTCTAAAATAAAAGTAGCTTATGTTACTCCTTATAACATCAGCTATCTACCAGTGAAAGTCCCATCAAAATCGGTCCAGCTGTTTCGGAGATTAGCCGGAACAAACAGACAGATAGACTACTACTACTATACTTTCATGTGCACTTAGTAAAACGCTGTAATTTTGTCATTACAAACAGACGCTTCAATTTTATTTATTTAATTATTTAAATTTTATTTAATTATTTAAATTTTATTTATATATTATATTTAAGTTATTTATTTATATATTAAATTTATTTATATGTATTCTGCCATTTTTACAGCGTGTTTATTATCTACACATCTATAGATAATAAACACGCTGTAAAAATGGCAGATTTCATTAAACACTTTTTTTTTAATTTTTTAAAATACAACTTTAGGGTAGTCAGTCAACCTCTTCAGAAGTTTCTGCCATTTTTTTCTTAATACTTTATCAACTTAGCTAACGAATAGTCATTGTTGTTACAATATGGTAACAATAATGACTATCCATTATTTTTATTGGAATTAAACACTGTTTTTGGCGAAATTTTTTCGACTTACCTGTATGCGCAATACCAGGTGTACCCAGGTAGGCCAGGCAAACAGTCAAATATCTGCTTCTTGAGTGGACTGATATTTTTCAATAGAGTTTCATGATGCATAAAAAACTTCATGAAAAATGAGTCATGAGCTCTCGGACCAAAAGTTCTCCTATAGATGCTCATCAAAATTTATGAATTCATTATTCTAGCTCATTAAATATTATTACAAAATTTGTTTCAACTTAATTATAGTTTAATCACTTTAAAGAGCACTGCAAGTCAAGGTCCGTTGATTTCATTCTCGTCAATTAGCGTTTGCCCCGCGACACAGCCTGTTGTTTGAATGACACAGCTACCTATCGCTTGTCCCTGCTGTATTATAACCAATCCAGCCAACTGCTTTTCACCTCCATCGGAACACGGCTTATTATTCGACAGATACTGCCAACTACCGCTTGCCACTATCGGGACACGGCCCGTTGTACGAATAATACTGCCAACTACCGCTTGCCACCATCGAGACACGGCCCGTTGTCCGAATTATACTGCCAACTACCGGTTGCCACCATCAGGACACGGCCCGTTGTCCGAATTATACTGTCAACTACCGCTTGCCACCATCGGGACACGGCCCGTTGTACGAATTATACTGCCAACTACCGCTTGCCACCATCAGGACACGGCCCGTTGTACGAATTATACTGCCAACTACCGCTTGCCACCATTGAAACACGGCCCGTTGTCTGAATTATACCGCCAACTACCGCTTGCCACCATTGGAACACGGCCCGTTGTCCGAATTATACTGCCAACTACCGCTTGCCACCATCGGGACACGGCCCGTTGTCCGAATTATACTGCTAACTTCTGCTTGCCACCATCGGAACACTTCCCGTTGTCCGAATTATACTGCCAACTACCACTTGTCACCATCGGGACACGGCCGTTGTCCGAATTATACTGCCAGCTACCGCTAGCCACCATCGGGACACGGCCCGTTGTCCGAATTATACTGCCAACTACCACTTGTCACCATCGGGACATGGCCCGTTGTCCGAATTATACTGCCAACTACCGCTTGCCACCATCGGGACACGGCCCGTTGTCCGAATTATACTGCCAACTACCACTTGTCACCATCGGGACACGGCCCGTTGTCCGAATTATACTGCCAACTACCGCTTGCCACCATCGGGACACGGCCCGTTGTCCGAATTATACTGCTAACTTCTGCTTGCCACCATCGGAACACTTCCCGTTGTCCGAATTATACTGCCAGCTACCGCAAGCCACTATCGGGACACCGCCCGTTGTCCGAATTGTACTGCCAACTACCGTTTGCCACCATCGGAACACGGCCTCTTGTCCGAATTATACTGCCAACTACCGCTTGTTACGACGCGGCCTGTTGTCTTGTTGACAGCGAGAATCAATGTTTACCGCTTTCGAATAATTGATTGGGACCGGGAAGTGCCAATGGCCTTCTTTTAGCAATCTATCTTCAATTCAATCATCATCAATTGTAGTTCATTATAATTGTTCACTAAACTAAACGTAACGGTAAGGATTAGAATAAGGAAAAATATTTTAAACCTTCATGCTAAACCTGAACCACACTTATAATAATAGCCTCCTAGTCAACTACGTTTGACTCATCGCTACTACTACTATCCTCACAAGCTAGCGGAGATACATGAAAAGTGATCGAGGGCTTAATGTGCACAGCTGGCTTTATATATATTTTATACCTTTTTTGAGACTAGCCATCGATGCTTGATACTTCATTTCTATCTTGGTCTTAAACGGACGTTATTTCAAAAGGGTCGCGATACTTGGGAGCTAGTTTCTTGCTTTTTACCTTCTCAGGGTTGTGAATAGGTATTATGAATACTTACCTAGCATAGTTTCTCAGCAACCCATATAGATTATACATGAACTGAGGAGTACATTGGAAGAGGCTATTTTGGAAACGCGCAGTATGCCTCTCGAAAATCGACCGCGACTCCCGCACATGCCCCTAAGCAAGCGGAATCGGGCTGTCGTGAGGGCTCTCAACCCAATGCTGGTGACCTATTTGGAAGCCAGCCGGGACCTTTGCGAGACGGACTCAATTCTTTTTGGCGCCGCACTGTCAGTTTGCCGCATTATTGGCGCCAAAGTTCCCACGGCTGGACGCGCTACTAGACAAAGTAGCGCCATCCCAGCCTGGAATAGAAGGATTGAGGACCGTATCGCAAAGGCTAGGGCCCTCATCGGCAGACTGATAAGCTTCAGGTCGGGCAATAATAGGCCGAGAATTGTGCGCACCGTCAGGATGGCGTTTGCTGGGACAAATATTAGTTTGTCCCAGCCGGATATAACGCAAAAACTGACGGAGCGCATAGACGACCTGAAGCAGAGAATCGCTGCTTGGGGGAAACGGATTCGGCGATATACCGAGAGGTCGACACGGTTCAACCAGAATCGTCTCTTCCGGAGTGATCAGAAGAAGCTCTATGAATCACTGGAGCGACCAATGGTACGTGGAACGGGCCCAGCACCGAATCAGGCCGACACTATCGCATTCTGGCGCGGCCTGTGGTCAGAGCCTGTAAACCACAGCGAGGGCCCTTGGACGGAAGTTGTGGCGAGTCAGTGTGCGAATGTTACGCCCATGGACCCCGTCATCATAACGCCGGATGACGTAGCTGAGGCGGTCCGTAGGGCCCCGAATTAGAAAAGTCCGGGACTCGACGGACTGCATCACTACTGGCTGAAGGGGTTCATGGTGTGTCACGCTGTGCTCGCCCGACAGTTTCAAGAGCCTCTCGACCAAAAGTCGCTCCCGAGCCTCTTCACAGTAGTGAAGAGGCACGGGATCACTCATTTGGTTCCTAAAGACCGGGATTCCACAGACCCGAGCAAATACCGCCCCATAACGTGTCTACCTATCATATACAAGACACTAACATCCATTTTGAGCGCGAGAATCATTCTTCACCTAAACTCAAACCAGGTAATGCCGCGCGCTCAAAATGGATGTCGGGGCGGTGATCGTGGAACCAAGGAACCACTCCTCATTGACGCGGTCATTGGCAAGGTGGTTTAAACGCAACCGTCGGAACCTCTCCGCCGCCTGGATCGACTACAAAAAGGCATTCGACTCGGTGCCTCATACATGGCTTAAGAGGGTCCTCGAGCTGTAAAAGGTTGACTGTACAGTTCGACACTTTCTCGGGCAGTGTATGGGGCAGTGGAGTACGATCCTTTGTCATCTAGGCGAGCGGATGACGGCTGCGGAGAACCACATAAGGATAAGAAGGGGTAACTTCCAGGGCGATTGTTTGAGTCCAATCTGGTTCTGCCTCTCTCTGAACCCTCTCAGTACCTTACTGTAGGGCTCCGGGAGGAGATTTCAGCTTCGGAGAGGAGGTAGATATCTTTGTCTAACGTAGTTATGGTTACACCAGCACCACCCATAATACAGAAAAAGCGTCCATCAGCATAAATACATAAACGCTGAGTATGTAGTAATTTAAGTAGACTGTAAGCATAGGATTAAGAATTGTAAAAGACAATGGACAGAATAAATTCACATCTCTCTCTGTGAACACGTAGTTCGTATTTAGTTTTAAGTCGTAGTTCGTATTTAGTTTTAAAAAAGCTCTCGGCAGCTCCCGCAACTTGACTGACGCAGCCGGTAGGATCACCGGAAAAGCTGTGCCACCGTTCGTGAATATCGCGTATACAATGTTACCAATTTTCACGCATGGGCGGACGATCCATACAGCGTGGTGATCCAGAAAACCAAAACAAATACGTCGAGAATAAGGAGCCATGAAGCTGATGATGGGCACTGTGGGCTGGTGAGTACGACTCTTCACCTCCTTCATATCCCTTAGTAAACTTAAAATTAGACATTTTCCATTTCATTTATTCTTTATTGCACTAAATATTTGTACAAAAGGCGAGCCTAATGCTATATGGCATTCTCTACCAGCTAACCTTGGGTAGAACAGAGAGTGAGTTTGGGCAGTTTAGTTGTCATGATAAAATTCAGTTCAAATATATACATGCAACACATACATAAAATATACAAATATATATAAAATATATATAATTCATATGCATATATAAATAAAAACACACATTTTTATATATATATATATATCTCAATAAATGTATATATAAATATTGACTGTTATTTGGGTTTCAAATACTAATCTCACGTAAATTTTATAAAGTATTAAGTGCAATAAATAAATATAACTTAAATAAAAATTAAAATAATATTAATTTAATTGTAAGACGTACATAATATTAAGTCCCACATTACTCAATAAAGTTATAGAGTATATTATATTAAGTATTATACATTATATTAAGTTCTTATTGTGTCTACATGTGTTTGTTAATTTAAAGATTACTCGACACGTTAATACATAATACAAAATTAGCACTTTTACTCGAATTTTCCTTACAACATTTGTGGAACTGGTAGAGTTATAATAAATATTTTATTTTATTTTTGTGTAGAACCAGTGAATAAATTATTAAAAATGTCGGATATTAAACTTATCCCTAATGAATTAACGAAAATAATACCAACATTTAGCGGTGATAAACACCATTTAAATTTATTTTTGCGTAAATGTGAATATATAATAAGTAACTTTAAATCATCCGATGTGCAAAATGAATATAAGTATAATGCAAATCGTTACTAGTCGTCTTACGGGCGAGGCTACGTCGTTTATCAGTGAACGGGAAGATATAGAGACGTGGGCCGAACTCAAGGAATTGTTTTTTTAACTCACTTCGGCGACCCACGTAGCGAGGAATGTTTAGCCATATAATTAAAAACTTTAAAGAAACACCAAAATGAAAATTATACAGATTTTTGTGGTCGTATACAATCCGTTAAATCAGTGCTATTATCGAAGGTTAATCAAATTGGTGATAAAAACTTAAAAATAAGTAAAACTATTATTTATAATAACACCGCTCTGCAGGTTTTCTTATATAATTTATCCAAAAATATGGTACGCATTGTTAGGTTGAAAACACCCAGTAGACTAGAAGGAGCACTAAGTATAGTTCTAGAAGAAGTGAACTTCTATGACCAATATCAGATGCGTAGTAAAATGTTACAGTCTAGCTATACGTCTAAGCCACAGTCTAACAGTACACTAGTGCAACAACCATCGTTTAAGTTCGCAATGCCAACACAGCCTACAGGTTTTAGACCAATGTTAGCACCAAACCAACCCCCCAGGCAGAATTTCGGAACACCACCACAATTCTAGTTTGGTGGTCCCATAAGCTCTCATGCATCTAGCAAACACAATCAGGTAATTAAAATTCCACTATTTTCTATATTTCAAAGTAATGACGAACATAAACTTTATCTTTATAATGTCGATTCACGTTATGATGGGTTAATTGGGAATGATTTATTAAAGCAGTTGGAAGCTGTAAAAAATTTAAAGAAACAAGTACTTACCACAAATTCTTCTAGAATACCTATAATACACAATAGCTTAGAATATGCTGTAATACTTCCACCTCGTTCTAAAGTTAGAGCAAAATTACCTGCTAACATGTTTTATGGCGAAGGAATATTAAATTATACCCAATTCTGTGATGGGATGCGCATGCCTTCTGCATTGGTAAAATGAGAGAATGGCTATATGACACTACAATTATACAAAATACGTAAATGAATTCCAAAATATGAACACACAAGTAAATTATTTAAGTAACTTAGCTGTAGAAAAGTTTAAGCAACTCATACCTTCGATACATTTCAAGCGCGGTCTTATTAATCCATTAGGTTCTGTTATGAAAGCGCTTACAGGAAACTTAGATCACAATGATGCAGTAAAATACGACAATCTCATATCTCAGTTAAAGACCCAGCAAACGCATACTAATAAGAAAATAACAATAATCTCGGAGATGCTTGACTCTCTTATAAATAGTACTGGATCTCTACAGGAAAATACGAAAATTGTAAATGAACGAATGAAACGTATAGAAAGAATTGTAAAATATATAATTACTAACGACGATAACAGCATATACTCCACATATGTTTTAAGTATGTTTAACATGTTTGTCAACAATTTTAGAACTATATACTTAATTTTAAGCGAAATAGAAACGGCATTAGCATTTACTAAACTTCACGTTCTACATCAAGCCATTGTTAATTCTACTAAATTACTACTCGTATAGTAATATTAGAATCTATATCTCAAACAAATAGTTTGTTGTATCCTATTACTGAAAACAATTTAGTTAATTTAGAAAGATCTGTCTGTTAAGGCCTATGTAAAAGAAAACCAAATAAAGTTCATTATGGAAATCCCTCTGACTGATAATATTACTTACACTTATTTTAAAATGTATGCTTTACCTATGTTTGATCCCACCTATAATAGAACAACTGTTGTTTTTCGCAAATATCCTTACCTCATGGTGAAAGATCACACGTACTTACCCTTAAATGGCCCTTGTCAGAAGATAGCAGCAAACCAGTTCCTGTGTGAGGAAATTGATATCGTGCAGTATCCTGAAAACACATGCATAGAACAATTTATAAACTTCACATCAAATCTAAGTCTTTGTAAATTATCAATAATAGAGCTGGAAAGTGTTAAGATACAGTCTATTGGTCCAATTAACTGGATCCTATTTACACAAAATGAAGTAGTGCTTACAAAAATGTGTGGCGATGACACTCAAAGAAATGCTGTAAAGGGCACTTACCTCTTGGAAATCGATGAAAACTGTGAGGTAAAATTAGGCAATATTAAATTACACTGGAAACGATACTATTCAGGAAAACTGCAATATAAAGTGACACCTATTTTAACTCTACCCAAATTTATAGAGCAGCCTACAAATGCGGAGAAAACAGTGAATTTAAATCGCGTTAATTTGGACGAACTAAAATATTATCTCTCGTACAATCTGAAAAGTGAAATAGTGGAAAGTGAAAGTGAAAGCTTAGTGAAAAAGAAAAGTGTTAGTTTAGCTACTGTACTACTCTATGTTATATTAGTTATAATTAGTCTTCTTGTTGTAATTTGGAAAAATAAGTCTAAGCTCTTACATTGTATGCAAAATCATCGGCATCCAAATCTTGCCGATAACTTTGCAGTTGAGCTCCCGCAACTTGACTACGTCTTAACCGTTGGAAACCTGACCTTTGGAATGACAGTACGTAATGACTCTCGAAAATAGCATGTAGACGCATTTTAGAGTAGAAACCGGATGTAGTTTTTCATAAGGGCGTTATAGTCTTTCTTTAAAAATAAGATATTTCATTCCACTTTTGCTTGTGTTCCATGCTTGCGGCGATGTGCGCTTTGCACATCAAATGGCAAAATGTTACATCTTTTGAAGGACATTAAGTAGCGATTCTCCTCTATTCATTTGCAAAAGCTCTGTTGTAATTCTATCCTCACTAGGTACCTTGACGTTTTTAAAATACTGGAGGGCCGCTGTAATATCATTCAAATTGACATCCGGAACTTTATCAGGATAATGTCGAATAGAATGTTTATTTGATCTCGCTCGAAGTATTGTTGCACCATTTATCCGGGATCGCTTTATTATGTAGCAAACGTACATAAAAACATAAAGAAATCCAAAAAGACGTTCCATATATCCACAGGTATTGCATCTAGTCCAACAGGCATTATAACTTCACAACCAGTCAACTCTGTTATTATACTCATTTTCAGGGAAACGTTAACGTACGTTTCACTCCATATTATATTCTATCATTCATTAATTTATCAAAATACCTCTTTCAACCTTCTGTGATTTCTCTGTGGTTCTTTTTTATAGGATAAGGGTGACAAACGAGCACACAGTGCACCTGATGGTAAGTGGTTGCTGTGGCCCATAGACATCTACATTTATCCTCGATTACAAATCAAAATGCAGATGCGTTGTCACCCGTGAGGACTAAGATGTCTCCGGTTCTCTACACTCAACATACGAAACACAGCAGCATTAAGCTGCTATTTTACGCGTCCTTCCCCGGTCGAGCCGACCCATTCATGTTACAACTATACCAGAAATATAGCTGCAGCATGGCTCTACCACGTATAAAAGCCTGCGTCATACTTACACATTTTATGTATTCAATATATCCCCTCTATTCTTTCCTCTTTCTCTTCATACAATTACTCCTGCCCTCTTCAGTGATTGGTACAGTTTATCCTGCACCCTGGCCTTTGCAGTGACCCCCTACCCATGAACTCCGTATCATGTTGGTCGTATCTTGTAATGGCAGAGTATATGATCTATCTGACACAACTAAGACTGTACTTGGTACTTATTACAGAGGGAAAGAGAAATATTGTTCACACTGAAGTCCTACAAGAAGTTTAAATTTAAAGCGGATAAAACCGTAGGGCTCAGCTAGTCATTAGATATAACAAACGCGACTTTTGTAAGTCAATTGAACTTACATAAAATTCGCTTGATTATTAAAAACAAGTATTATAATACAACAAGATAAATGCGACAGGTTTAAATATTTACACCGGACACATAATTATAGAGGTTTTCTTATTACTTTATTACTTATAGAGGGGATATTTATATATAAAGTAATGTACGAAATCAAATTACTCAGTGCAGGTATTCTACGTAGCTTTTAAAACATTGATCTTATCCATAACCTAAAGCCTTTAAAGATGTTATGTTTTTTTGTAAAAATAGTTACACCGACTAGACGGCTATTGAGCCATTCTAGAAATTACACCAACTGGTATGTTTTATTAATTCACAACTTCAGAATTGTTCCATTTATTGTTTTTTTTATGTTTAAAAAATAGATTTATTATGTGATTACGAATATTAATATTTTATGTATTAAGTTCTTAACTTTAATAGTTGTACAAACAAAACCAAATTTAGTGAAAAATATTGAAACAATTATGCACTCAAAATTTATTTATTTATTCGAAAATTAGGTACCCAGCTCCAGTGTCAAATGGAATACTATCACGAAATGATTATGAAAAGTTTCAAAAATCAATACCTATTATCATAGAAAAGGGCGTGCAGGCAATAAACGTTTTGAAACCAGCAGAATTAAGAGATAGAATGAGAAGAGTAAGTCCAGGGTCGCAGATAAATAGTTGTTTACTTTTAAATAATATCAATAAAATAGGATTTCATTAGAAAATATTTAAATGATTTCAAAGGGATCACTACGAATTCTCTTAAAGCATTTATAGCAAACAAAATTGGTAAATTAATAAATCAGTACTTAGATTGCAGAATACAGCACACAAGGACGAAAATTTATACAAAGTGAAATGGCAATACTATGTAATGAGGTACTTCGAAAACCTGAAGAAATAAAAGGCGAATTACAAATTCAACAAACTGTTTTAGCCTTTTGTGTTCAAATGGTAAGAAATCTTTCAATTATTCTTATTATACTACGCAAAATGTTGTTAAATTTAAATTTAAAAAAAAACTCACACTTTAGCAACTTTTTGTAGCTTAAAGGCATGTCACTGATATTAATATTGATTTTTAGGTAATGGCATATATTATTATCATAGATGATATAGAAGATGGTTCGAAAACACGTAACGGGAAGCCATGTTGGCATTTGCTGCCAGACGTGGGCAACTTGGCCATGAATGATGCCAGTATGTTTCGGAGCTTCATATACGAAATTTTAAAGCAAAACTTTCAAGGGTCTACATATTATGATAATATACTCAACCTATTCAATGAGGTAAGTA
This sequence comes from Parnassius mnemosyne, assembly GCA_963668995.1. Taxonomy (NCBI): domain Eukaryota; kingdom Metazoa; phylum Arthropoda; class Insecta; order Lepidoptera; family Papilionidae; genus Parnassius; species Parnassius mnemosyne. The sequence goes on from CAVLGL010000068.1 coordinate 24,159,423, forward strand.
TTGTAAAATGTAGTTTTTACGCATTTACTACAAGGAAATATTCGAATTAAAAATATATGAATGAGTACTAGAAACGGTTGCGAATTTCGATTCCAAAGCAGACCCTAGACTATAATGCAACATGACGTGCGTTGCGTGATTTATCATGCTGCATGGCGAGACTTCACGCTATATCATCTATCATTTTATCGCATTTCAGAACAGCCTGCTGCCTGCATAAGAGCGAAGAGCTGATATGGAATTATTGTTTCTTAAAATCTATTTTTTTTAGTATGATGAAGCTTAAAGTCACTCAGCGAGCTATGGTGATGCTCGGTGTTTCTCTGCGTGATAAAACCCAAACGAGTATCTGCAGAAGAATTTAGCAGTTTAGTAGGCTCAAGTGGCAATAACTCGAACATGACGGCGCCGTCACATCTATATATCCGGGTGATTGCTACTTCAGCCTACTAAGCCAAGAAATACGTCGAAAGGAAGTGAGCGCAGTGTTGAGGACCCGCTGATAAGACATGCAGAAGTCGATGGATGCAGGTCGATTAAGATCGTATTTTGTGGCATTCCTAGGTGACAGAAATTCCTATCACTGGCTATACGTACTGTGTGTAAATTTTTGTTTTAGATTCTAAGGTAAACCGAAGCCACAGCTACTCACTCGTCAAAATTTACTCGCGTCCGATGTGACACTTCCGTTATAAGACCTAAGTTGCGGATGTACTCATCATCATCATCGTCGATATAGCCAGTCAAATTCCACTGGTGAAAATGAAAACTGCCTCCAAGGATTGACTCATAAGGGAGATACTTGCCACAGTTGTCTAGTATCTCCCTTGCCCTTTATTTTTATTTTCTAGTTTTTAGTAGTGCTGCCCATCTCCTAGTTTGTTTCACCTCTTACAACATCCACGGGACGATATGAAGTAGTGAATTTTCTTACACTGCCATTACACATTTATATAAATATATATACAACCTACAGATATATATATATATATATATATATACTCGAATACCAACAATTGTGCTTCGTGTTAGTAGGTAACACTTGGCTACATGCAGCTTCTTAACAAAGATATAATTAAGACCTTCAAGAAAACACATATTTTACAGGCATTTTTAACGTGCAACGTTGGACAATACTTTGATGCTGTGACTGTAAGAAATAAAAATTATGCTGATTTTACTATGGAACGTTACAAAATGATTGCGTATCATAAATTTGGGTATTTTGCTAGCAAATTCCCTGTTTTATCAGCGCTAATTTTATGCAATAAATTCAACAAGGATTCACAACGAAATATTGACAATATATTGACAGACATCGGAATTTGGGGCCAAATATACGTAAGAAATTTATTTTTTACCTTTCTAAGACATGCGGAAGACAGATTGCAACCATAGTGAGGAATTTCTCACCTATTGTTTTACTACAAGTATAATAAGTATTCTTCCAATCACGAAGTTATTCAAAACTACTTACTATAACTATAAAGTTTAAACGTAAGAGAAAAATACTTATGTTAGGAGTGTTTCACGACAAGAGTCGAATGGCGGATTCGAACCCGCGACCTTTAAGTTTCGTAGTCACTACACTCATCTACGACTATTGCAGCTTGAGTGTTTAAAAAACCACAGAACTTATGACGCATTTTATGAAGTGTTTGATGCATCATGACACTTTGTAAAAAATTATCAGTCCACTCAATAAGCAGATATTTGACTGTTTGCTCAATAAGCAGATATGGTACTGCGCATAAAGGTAAATCGCAAAAAAATTCGCCCAAAAAAGTGTTTCATTCCAATAACAATAATGACTATCCGTCTGCTAAGTTGATAAATAATTAAGAAAAAAAAATGGCAGTTACTTCTGAAAGGGTTGCCATAGGGGCAAACTACCACAAAGTTGTATTTTCATAAATTCCAAAAAAAGTGGTTGATTTATTTTTACAGTGTGTTTATTATATATACTCGTAATAAAAATCTCACAAAAGGGCAGACAGTTTCTACGGGGGTTAATAAAAAAATATTTAAATAAATCTTGGATGTAACGAATGAGATAATTAAAAAAAATCTTACTTCTATCAACCTGACAATTACTTCCTTATTACCATTAGCTGTAATTATTGTTGTGCGTTTAAGTAAACTTCATTTTTATCTTCTTCTTGAAATTTTCATCTAATAAAATATATACTTAAATATATAAATGTCTTAAGTAAGTATGTGTCTACCATTTTTTTCTTAATTCTTTATCAACTTTACTGATGGATAGTCATTATTATTATTTGAATCAAACACTTTTTTTGGGCGAATTTTTTTGCGACTTACCTGTATGCGCAGTACCAAGTGTACCCAGATAGGCCAGGCAAACAGTGAAATACTTGCTTATTGAGTGGACTGATGCTATTCAACAAAGTTGCATGATGCCGCAAACACTGCATGAAAAATGCGTCATCAGCTCTCGGACCACTACGAGATGTATTAGATTCGTCGTTATCTTCTTCGGAGTGTCATAGCCTAGATTTTATCGTTAAACATAACTCTAATTCGATTCCATTGGATTGTAGAAATGTTGCACGAAGTCCATTCTATATTAACGTGTCATTTTATTACGCACTTAAGTACTTACGGTTCTCTATTTTTAATATAATTTACATGTTTTCAGAATGACCTTACAGATTTCTTCGATGATGATAAACGGACGGGTAAAACTGGCTCGGATATCCAAACGGGAAAATGCACTTGGCTAGCAGTAACGGCTTTACAACGCTGCAATGAAAAACAACGAAAGGAATTCGAAGCGTGCTACGGTAGTTGGGAGCCTGAGAACGTAAACCGCATACGAAAACTTTACGAGGACTTAAATATATTAAATATTTACTTTCATGAAGAACGGGCTACCTACGAAGCAACTGTAAAGAAAATTCAGTCCCTTCCATCCAATGCCCTACCATCACCTGATTTTTTCCAAACCATCCTTGATAAATATTATCCCACTGTTAGTTGTGGTGAATCATATAACATAAAAAGTAACTAAAATCGAAGTTAATAGTTATTAAAATTAAATAAAATAGTAAAAAATAGAAATAGATTATGTCGTAAACGCGGAGTGTAATAACTAATACGAGTGTCCTTTATTCATAAAATACGTACCTAATAAATGTGAATGAGTAAAATAAGTTATAAAAGCAAGATTTATATTTTATTTATTTATGATAAGATAATTTGCAGCAGGGGCGTAGCTACCGCCGTATCAGCCGTATCAATGATACGGGGCCCCAGGGCTACAGGGGCCCCGAACGTGTCTAACCAAAAATTTCAAGGACTTCTATGGGACAGGAAAGGCTATCACTATCGTCTATAGAAGCAAAGAATATAGAAAAACTGAAATCGTCTTCAGCTATGAACGCCGCCGAATCGTCTTCAGCTATGTTCCCTGAACAAAAGACAAACAAAGTGTATATTTGATTTTAATTGTTTGGCTAGCTTAGTTCCTAGGTGTATTAATTGTAAGTAATAACGAATATATCTGATTAATAATCCCCGTGTATTGGCGGGTAAGAATACTCACCAAGGAAGATATAGTCCCGTGGGTGTCGTAAGAGGCGACAGAGGGAAACTGAGGCAGAGGATGGGCAGCAGCATCTTTCTGATAACAGCAAAAAACCAATAAAAAAACTGCGTTTGCCAACCGAGCCAACCAACGTGCTCGAATCCAAAGTCCCGAAACCTTTCAGCTCGAGCTACGAAACCGTTTTCAGTGCCTAGAAGATTGCAATGCAGTGGACGATATGAATGACAAGCTCGTGGAAACTGTCCATGCGGTCGGAGCTAAGTTTTGCAAGACCCGCCGCAGAAGAACACAAAAACTCTCCGATCACACTCTTAATCTCATGGCTGTTTGACGGGATATTAAGCTGCAGTCTTCAGTAGATTTGACAGTATACAGGCAACTGAACAGACAGATATCCAAATGCATGCAGCGGGATTTACGCAATTTTAATTTTAATACTGCTCGTATTGAAGAAGCGATCGAGCGGAACCAGGGCTCCAAAGTCTTTGCTAGAGATTTTGTCTGCCAGAATGAGCCAACTGTCGAAGTTGAAGACCGAATGTGGCAGCGTCGTTTCCGAGATACCTGAGATTTTGAGTGAGATTGAGAGGTTCTATGGGCAGCTGTACACATCACCGTTCGATCCACACGCAAGTATGAGTAACGATCCAAGAGCGAGTCTTATCCGACACTATTCCGATGATATCCCGGACGTCAGTCTGAGCGAGATTAGAATGGCTCTCCAGCACCTTAAAAACAGCGAGGCCCTAGGCGAGGATGGAGTTACAGCGGAGCTTCTGAAAGCGGTCGGAAAACCGGTACTTGAAGTCCTTCAGAAGCTCTTTAATTCCGTCCTCCATGAAGGCGGAGCACCACCCGCGGCGTGGAGCAGAAGTGCAGTGGTCTTGTTCTTCAAAAAAGGTGACTACGCTCTCTTGAAGAACTACGCGTCTACGTGCTGTTTTCGAAAGTCATTACGAATCGTCTCGCGCGCAGTCTTGACGACTTCCAGCCTCCCGAACAAGCCAGTTTGCGAAAAGGCTTTAGCACCATAGACCTAATACATACTCTTAGGCAAATTGTACAGAAGTCCGAGGAGTACAATTTGTCACTATGTATGGCATATGTGGACTATGAGAAAGCCTTTGATCCCGTCGAAATTAGGGCGGTGCTGTAGTCCCCCTTCAACGGTGCCAAGTTGACTGTCGGTATATCGAAGTGCTGAAGTGCTTGTACAGTAGGGCTATGATGGCTATCCGAGTACAGAACCAGAGTACGAAACCTATCCAATTGCAGAGAGGTGTAAGACAGGGTGACATTATATCCCTGAAACTCTTCACCGCTGCATTGGAAGACGTTTTCAAGCTTCTGGACTGGAAAGGATACGGTATTAACATCAATGGCGAGTACATCACTCACCTTCGATTTGCCGACGATATAGTCGGTAAATCGAAGGTGAGTGATGTATATATATAATATGTAGTAATAATAGTGATGTATATACATAATATATATGGCAGAATCGCTGGAGGACCTAAGCACTATGCTCAATGACCTCAATAGTGTCTCCCAACGGATAGGTCTTAAGATGAACATGGACGAAACAAAGATCATGTTTAATGTCTATGTCACACCTATGCCGATAGTTGTTGGGAGCACTAAGCTCGAAGGTGTTAACGAGTATGTTTACTTGGGACAAATAGTCCGACTAGGTAAGTCCAACTTAGACCGAGAGGTCAATCGACGGATTCAACTCGGTTGGGCAGCGTTTGGGAAATTACGGCACATCTTCTCGTCAGGTATACCTCAAAACTTGAAAACGAAACTATACAACCAGTGCGTGTTGCCAGTGATGACCTATGGAACTGAGACGTGGTCCTTCACTGCTCGCCGGATGAGGAATCTCAAGGTTGCTCAGCAAGCTATGGAGAGGGCTATGCTCGGAGTTTCTCTGCGTGATAAACTTAGAAATGAGGATATCCGCAGTAGAACCAGAGTGACCGACATAGCCCAACGGATTAATAAGCTAAAGTTTTTTTTTATATACGAGAGGGGGCAAACGAGCATGCGGCTCACCTGATGGTAAGTGACTACCGCCGCCCATGAACAACTGCAACACTACGGAGGGAATTGCAGATGCGTTGCCGGCCTTTTAAAAAGGAGTACGCTTTTTTCTTGAAGGTCCCTAAGTCGTATCGGTTCGGAAAAATCGCTGATGGTAATCGATTCCACAAGGAAGTCGTGCGAGGAAGAAAACATCTTCTAAATCGCACAGTAGTGGACCTCCAATCATCCAGGTGGTATGGATAGTATCGGGAGTTCTGCCGCGATGTGCGTTCGTGAAATTTGGCGGCTGGGATTAATCCGAACAATTCCTCAGAGCACTCCCCATGGTAGATGCGAAAGAAAATGCAAAGGGATGCAACATCTCTTCGCAGTGCCAATGAATCGAGCCGATCGGAAAGGGCTCGGTCGTCGACGATTCGAGCAGCTCTGCGTTGGATGCGGTCAAGTGGAAGGAGCTGGCACTGGGGAGCCTCTGCCCAGAGATGGGAACAGTATTCCATGTGAGGCCGAACCTGCGCCTTGTAAAGTTGCAGGCGGTGTGCCGGCATGAAATACTGTCCCACTCTGCTGAGCACGCCAAGCTTCTTAGAGGCCAATTTGGCCTTCTCTTCCAAGTGACCACGAAACTGCACGTCACTCGATATGTCGACTCCGAGGATTCCGATACTGGCTGAGGCAAGAAGGGGAGTGCCTTAAAACTGAGGAGATACGACAAAGGGGTTCTTTTTAGCGGTAAACGCGCAAATTTGTGTCTTCTGAGGATTAAACTGGACTAGATTTAGTCGTCCCCAATCCGAGACTTTGTTCAGCAAAGACTCGACTTCAGACACAAGTTTGTTCCGGTACTCGGCGACGTTTTCCCGAAAAATATTGGCACGGCCGGTGTATAGAGCATCACCAGTGCTGTCATCCGCATAACAATGAATGTTACCAGTTAGCAACATATCATTGATATGCAGAAGAAACAGCGTTGGTGATAGCACACAGCCTTGTGGAACACCAGCGTTAATAGGCTTGTAGTCGGAGCATGCACCGTCTACAACGACCTTGATGCTCCGATCTGCAAGGAAGCTGGTGATCCAATCGCACAATTTCTCGGGAAGCCCATAGGAAGGGAGCTTCGAAAGAAGCGCTTTGTGCCAAACCCGATCGAAGACCTTCGCAATGTCCAAACTAACGGCCAACGCCTCCCCCTTGGACTCTACTGCCTCCGTCCATCTATGGGTCAGGTAGACCAGAAGATGACCCCGATGAAAACCGTATTGGCGGTCACTAATCAGCTGGGGATTCTCAAGGTACCGCATGAGCTGGCAGTTAATAATGGATTCCATTATTTTGAAAAACAAGGAGGTGATCGCGATAGGCCTATAGTAGGACGGGTCTGAGCGATCGCCTTTTTTAGGGATCGGGTGGACAAAAGCTATCTTCCATTAATTCGGGACTACGCCTTAGGAGTAGAAGTACCGGAAAAGACGCGTTAGGACCGGTGCCAACTCCGGAGCACACGTCCTCAGCACAATTAGGGGGATTCCGTCAGGCCCACTCGACTTCTGGATGTCCAGGGAGAGGAGTGCTTTGCGAACCGAGCGCTGTGAGAACAGTACATCCGGCATGGAGCACTCACACCGCGGGATGGTCGGCGGTGTTTTCCCCCCGTCATAAAGAGTCGAGTTGGACGCAAAAAGGGAGCTTAAAGGTCGGCTTTGTCTTTTGCGTCTTGGGCCAGTGAGTCGTCCTCCCTGTGCAGGGATGATAAGCCATCACGCTTACAGAAATTCCCTTGGACAGCCTTGGCGAGAGACCAGAATGCACGGGTTCCCGAAGGAAGGCGAACTAGTTTCTCGCCAATTCTGCCTATGTGCTCTGACTTTGCCTTGGCAACAACTGTTTTGAAGGACCTGGAGGCGAAGTTTTACTTCTTTTTAAGCATACTGGTGTATACATCCCGAGCCGCCGAAGCCTCAGCCCAGGCCTGATAGCACTCCTGCTTACTGCGTAATGCAGTCTTACAGGAGCGACCAAACCAAGGCTGAGATCTGCCTCCGATGGGTACCACAGATGATGGAATAAATAGTTCCATTCTCTGTAGCACCACATCAGTGACGGAGTCAGCAACAGCGCTGGGATCATCCGGCGAGAAGCAAACCCGCCCCCATGGGTAGGATGCAAAGAAAGACCGCATTCCGTCCCAATCCGCACACTTGTAACGCCTAACACGGCGGCAACCTGCAGAACGCAACCGCGAGGGGAGCGTGAGTGGCACCACACTCCGGATCAGACAATGGTCCGAAGTGCCGAGAGGAGCATCGACGGAAACCTGATATCCGTCCGGATGAGAGGTCAGCAGAAGGTCTAACAGGGAAGGTGTATGGTTCTCCACATCTGGAATCCGCGTAGGCGAAGTAACCTGTTGTGTCAGACCATATGCCAAAGCAAAGTCATAAACAGATCTCGCCGCATGATCGGTTAAACGTGAACCGAGGCATTCGGCGTGGTGGGCGTTAAAATGACCTGGGCGTTAGAATTCCTTGGGACCTGTAGTAGCAATGAATCTGTAGCCATTTGGACGTGGTCGATGAGTCGGTCTGTTTCGGCATTACCGCTATGGGACCTATAGAGGCACCCGTAGACGCGCGGATGGTCGACGCTGTCTACGCGTAGCCAAAGGATGGACAGGTCCGAACCTTCAAGACTGCCGTGGCGTCGAGAACAGACGTTCTCTCTGACATACACGCAAACTCCAGCCGGGGCACAAAGGAGTGCTCCAATTTGTACCCCGGGTAGGAGAGATACGAAATATCAGCCGGAGAGGAAACCTGCGTCTCGGTCAGAAAGAGCAAGGCCGGCTTCGCCGTCTCGAGATGGTAGTGGACGGCGTTTAGGTTCGAGTGAAGTCCCCTGATGTTGCAGAAATTCACTGATAGCGTGGCAGGGGTCGCCTTGGTATTGTTGCTCAGTTTGCCCCGAGCAGTTATGTTTTTGAGTGGATTTTGCCCCCCACCCCCCCCCCCCCCCAGAATACGCGGGGCAGTCTGAGCACCCACGCTCAGGAGTGGAATAACATGGTCATGGATGCTCAGCGAGGGATTCTCCAGGGGTGCTGGTACCCTCGTGGGGTAGTCTAACGTGTAATTCCGCTACATGTTGATGAGGGGGGGGGGGGGGAATCGTTATTCATCATCATTACAGCCTTTCATAAGTCCACTGCTGAACATAAGCCTCCCCCAAGGAATGCCACAAAGCACGGTCCTGAGCCACCTGCATCGATCGACCTCCTGCATGTCTTACCAGGTCGTCACTCCATCTCGTGGGGGGTCGCCCTACACTTCGCCTACCGGTACGAGGCTGCCACTCAAGAACCTTTCTTCCCCATCGGTTGTCGGTTCTTCGAGCTATATGGCCGGCCCACTGCCACTTCAGCTTACTAATCCGTTGGGCTATGTCGATTACTCTGGTTCTACTGCGGATATCCTCATTCCTAATTTTATCATGCAAAGAAACTCAGAGCATAGCCCTCTCCATAGCTCGCTGAGCAACCTTGAGCTTCCTCATACGGCCAGCAGTGAAGGACCACGTCTCAGTACCATAGGTCATTACTGGCAACACGCACTGGTTGTACAGTCTTGTTTTAAAGTTTTGAGGTATACCTAACAAGAAGATGTGCCGTAATTTCCCGAACCCTGCCCAACCGAGTTGAATCCGTCGATTGACCTCTCAGTCAAAGTTGGACTTACCTAGTCGGACTATTTGTCCCAGGTAAACATACTCATCAACAACTTCGAGCTTAGTGCTCCCAACAATTACCGACATAGGTGTGACATGGACATTAAACATAATCTTTGTTTTGTCCATGTTCATCTTAAGACCTATCCGTTGGGAGACACTATTGTGGTCATTGAGCATAGTGCTTAGGTCCTCCAGCGATTCTGCCATAAGGACTATATCGTCGGCAAATCGAAGGTGAGTGATGTACCCGCCATGTTAATACCGTATCCTTTCCAGTCCAGAACCTTGAAAACGTCTTCCAATGCAGCGGTGAAGAGTTTCAGGGATATAACGTCACCCTGTCTTACACCTCTCTGCAATTGGATAGGTTTCGTACTCTGGTTCTGTACTCGGATAGCCATCGTAGCCCTACTGTACAAGTACTTCAGCACTTCGATATACCGACAGTCAACTTGGCACCGCTGAAGGGACTGCAGCACCGCCCAAATTTCGACGGAATCAAAGGCTTTCTCATAGTCCACATACGCCAGGCATAGTGGCAAATTGTACTCCTCGGACTTCCGTACAACTTGCCGAATACATACCCGTATGTGGTCTATGGTGCTAAAGCCCTTTCGGAAACCGGCTTGTTCGGGAGGCTGGAAGTCGTCAAGTCTGCGTGCGAGACGATTCGTAATGACTCTCGAAAACAGCACGTAGACGCGGCTCAGAAGGGAAATCGGTCTGTAGTTCTTCAAGAGAGCATTGTCACCTTTCTTGAAGAACAAGACCACCGCACTTCTGCTCCACGCCTTCGGTGTAATGCCACCATGGAAGACGGAATTAAAGAGCCTCTGAAGGACTTCCAGTACCGGTTTTCCACCCGCTTTCTGAAGCTCCGCTGTAATTCCATCCTCGCCTGGGGCCTTGCCGTTTTTAAGATGCTGGAGAGTCATTCTAATCTCGCTCAGACTGACGTCCGGGATATCTTCGGAATAGTGTCGGATAAGACTCGCTCTTGGATCGTTACTCACACTTGCGTGTGGTTCCAACGATGACGTGTATAGCTGTCCATAAACCTCTCAATCTCACTTAAAATCTCAGGTGCCCCGGAAACGATGCTGCCACACTCGGTCTTCAGCTTTGACAGTTGGCTCTTTCTGGTAGACAGATCTCTGGCAAAGACTTTGGAGCCTTGGTTCCGCTCGATCGCTTCTTCAATACAAGCTGTATTGAAGTTGCGTAAGTCCCGCCGCATGCATTTGGAGATCTGTCTGTTCAGTTGCCTGTATGCTGTCAAATCTGTTGATGAATGTAGCTTCATCTTCCGTCTAACAGTCATGAGATTAAGAGTGTGAACGGAGAGTTTGTGTGTTCTTCTGCGGCGGGTCTTGCAGAACTTAGCTCCGACCGCATGGACAGTTTCCACGAGCTTGTCATTCATATCGTCCACTTTATTGCAGTCTTCTAGGCACTGAAAACGGTTTTGTAACTCGAGCTGAAAGGTTTCAGGACTTTGGGACAGAGCACGAGGGGGACGGAGCGTTGACTTCATTAGACGAGACCTCTCCAACTTAACGTTTAGGTTCAGTGTGCCTCTAACCATCCGATGATCGCTAACAGTTTTCACCCTAGCGATCACGGAGACATCACTGAACAGTTGTCGTTTAGTCGTCATAATGAAGTCAATCTCATTTTTTGTCGAACCGTCGGGGCTCGACCAGGTCCACTTCCTGTGGGGCCGCTTCTGGAAGAAAGAGTTCATCATAAAGAGTCCCTTATTCTCCATGAAGTCGGCCAGCTGCTCGCCCCTTGGGTTCCGTTGCCCTATTCCAAATTTCCCTACTTTCAGCTCACCGTTCTCTCTTGTGCCTAGTTTTGCATTGAAGTCTTCCATTTACACCGTATATTGGGTTTTGGAGGAATGCATGGCTCTAGAGATATCCTCATACATTTCCTCCACCTCCTCATCGGGGTGTGCCGAGGTTGGTGCGTAAACCTGTATGACCTTCAGCGAATACCGTTTGGTGATTCTGAGTATAAGGTACGCAACCCTCGTCGACACACTCCCGATCTTTACAACGTTGTTAACGAGAGACTTGTGGACGATAAATCCGACACCTCCTTGGGACAGATGGTCGTCCTCCCGGTAATAGAGCAAGTTGCCGGATTCGAGGATTACCGTCTCCTCCCCTCTCTTCGGACTTCGGACAATCCTATAATATGCCAGTGTAACTTGTCTATATCTACTTCCAGCTCCACGATCTTCTCGTCAGTCCTCAGGGTGCGTGCGTTGTACGTTGCCAGGTCGAGTCGTCTAAGGTGGCAACCGAACCTCCACCGGAGATTCTTAGCACCCCCTGCCCCGCCGTTACCATGGTCGCCACCGTAACCAGGAATAGCGGGGCCGCCGGGGACTGGGGGCCGTCTCTTCGTAACTTTCATCATGGGGGGTATATTGCCATAGTTGCCACGCTTGGCGAGCGGGTTGGCAATCGTAGTTTTTTTATTGTAATTTTGGCTATTATCAGGAAGATGCTGCTGCCCATCTCCTGCCTGTTTCCCTTTGTCGCCTTTTACGACACCCACGGGAAGATATGGGGTAGGCGATATTCTTGACCGCCACTACACGGCAGAAGAGAGTACTTTGAATAATTGGAGAGGACTCGGTCGTTGACGATTCGAGCCGCTCTGCGCTGGATGCGGTCAAGTGGTAGCTGGCACTGGAGAACCGCAGCCTAGAGATGCGAACAGTATTCCATGTGAGGCCGAACCTGCGCTTTGTAAAGTTATAGACAGTGTGCCGGCATAAAACACTGTCCCGCTCTGCTGAGCACACCAAGCTTTCTCTTGCTTATTCTCTATTCTTATTTTCTGGGCGCACCCAATGTTTCTTTTTCTGTTTTGATGCTGCCAATGTCCACACTATCAATTATTCATCTTCCGATGAAGAACTATAGTCAAAAAACGTAGTGACTGTAGTGGCACCGTGTAAACCGTCAAACAGTGGGATTCGCAGCAACTGAACGCTCGAACGCAGAACGCGAACGCGGTACGCTTGAACGCCTGACCGTCCTGACTGATAGAAACCTAATTCAATACAACAAACGCAGATCGCGACCGCGGAACGCTTGAACGAGTGAACGCCTTCTGTCTGATAATTCCCTTCTGTTACCTATCATTCAAAATTAGCAAACGCTACCAAATCACTAAAACAACCATGCAGAAATAAGATAAATTTGGCAGACATAAAACGAAATAAACGCTTAAAAATAAATTTGGTTCGCACAATCATCATCTTTCATAATAAACTCTTTTGAATCAAACGCTAATTCGACAATTTCACATTTTTACAATAGAAATTTCTACCTTTCTTGTTGCAATAACGATCTCACGCTGCAGCCATATTATGGTTATAGCACGAATGGGTTAGCTCGACCGGGGTAGGACCATGCTCTCACAGAATACCAGCGTAAAATAGCAGCTTAATGTTCTGTATTTCGTATAATGAATGTAGAGAACCGGATACATTTTTTACTGGAAACGAGGCATTACATCTTAGTCCTCAGGGGTGACAGGACATCTGCATTTTGATTTAATTCATTTACCAGCATCCACTTACCATCAAATGGACTGTGTGCTCTTTTGTCATCCATATTCTATGAAAAGTGTGGCAGAAGAAGCATGAGAGTAGAATAAATGCGTAGAGTATGTTAGGGATGAAGCTGAATGACAGAGTGAGAAATTGTTTAATAAGAGAAGAGTGTAGTTTGCAAGATGATGTTGTGACCAGGATTAAGAAAGGAATGCTTCGGTGGTTTGGCCATGTAGAAAAAATGAATGAGGAAAGAGTGACAAAGCAAATTTATGTTGCAGAGGTGAACGGCATAGTCGGGAAGGGTCGCCCTAGGCGAAAGTTTATCGATAAAATTGGCGATATATTAAAAATGGGCCAAATCAAGAGTACCTTTAACCGACGAGCGTGTATGCGTAGGTATATGGATGTGGAGGAAGCGAGAGAGATGTGTCAGGATCGTGCCAAATGGAAGTCCATAATCTCTGCCTACCCCTCTGGGTGACAGGCGTGAGTGTTTATGTATGTATTATGTATGTATGTATTCTATGAAAAATGTATTGGTTTATTAATAGTTTCACATACACTCGAAAAACGTTACCCAAGATGGGTAACGTTTTTCTTGGGTAGCCGAGGGAAAAAGCACTATGTATTCTCAGCGTAACAATTGGTCATGACTGTAACGCTAACGTAACAACACGTTTTGTAACACATCGTTACATTTATGACAAAAAACGAGAGGGACATTACCTAAAATTTAAATTGTTAAATTATTGCAGATAACCATGGATTGTACACTAGTTTTATTCTTATGTGTAAAAGTAAACCTGACAACCAAACACTTGTATTAGAAATGGCGTGATTATCCTTAAAGTGTGGCTGTCTGGTAGTAATACAAGTTCTTACTTCTTCAGTAGTACAAGTTACTGTCATGACGTAACACACACACATCAAAATTTTGGACGTTTTTAAAAAAATTATAAAGACGTAATGAATGCGTTGATATTACGTATGTTGGTTAAGTATCACAAAACAGACAAAACTTTCAAATATAGTTATTTATGTCTGATTAGCATGCAAATAACTACTTGAACTTAATAGCCAGTTTTTTTTTATATAATACTAGCTGTTAATTATTTTTCTAAAATACAAGTAGCCTTAGTTACTTCTTAAAACATCAGCTATCTGCCAGTGATAATCCGGTCAAAATCGGTCCAGCCATTTAGGAGATTAGCCGGAACAAACATACAGACAGACCGACAGACAAAACGTTTAAAAATCGTGTTTTTGTTATAAGTACCGTATATACTTTCATATGCATCTAGTAAAAAGCTGTTATATCGACATTACAAACAGACACTTCAATTTTATTTATTTGTATAGTTAATTATAAGCAGACACCTCAATTTTATTGTGGTCGATGATGACAATGACTGCCACATGCGTAATACCTGCGAACTGGTACTGCTAGCGGGAGCTGGTCTACTCGGGTCGCTATGCATTGCTAAGTTCCAAATTTTAAGTCTTTTTTAGCATATTATTGAACATGTTTCAGGTACTCATGGGTTTATTATTACATTCCATTCTGTATATACTATACTTCTCTTAAATGAAAGCTTTGTACGTAATACATAAGTTTAAGAATATGCTATATTACGTAGAAAAATCGAAATAAAACAAAAAATACGCTATGATATTATAATCCAAAAATATAATGTTATACGTAACATTGTTCCACATTAATAGTTATGCCAAAGGGTAGTACTGAAACTGTCCTTTTCGTAAAACGTATATACTTACTTAATACTTACATTAAATGCACGACATCTTCGAACTCAATATACATATGTACACAAATCATTAGACACTTCGCAATGGGCAGATATCACGAATATGCTGAAAATATATAATTTTTATACAATTCGAACATTTCATATTTCAATCTTTACCTAATCGAATAGAGTAAATTAATTAGTACAGTTTAAATTAATGATATTAAAAACCATTCCATGAAAAATCTAACATTGCAAGGTCACGGATCATCAGATAAAAGACACAAAATTATCAATCTTGTGGATCTTTGATTCTTGTGAGTTTAACAATTCGCGTATTGTATCAATACTACAGGCCAAACAGAGTATCGCGTAAAAAATATTTTTTTCATATCATATTTTATTTAAAAATACTTTTTTTATTTACAACTAAAAATACGAATATCCCAAATTAAATTTTCCATCTTTTTAAATATTGTGTTTCATCGAAAAATGGATCTACGGCGAAATAATTTGTGTGCGATGATTTTTACGATATCAAAAAATGTCATTTAAAATTAAAAGAATCGTTTGATGAACTTCAAATGGTATTTATGAATTTAAGCAACCGTGTACCGCTGTTATTGCAGCACTGTCGACTAACTTTGAAAAATAAAGAAAGAAGTGGTCGCACTACGATGGTAATTACGAAGGTAAACGTGCTAGCAGTGAAAAAATTTATTGAAGATAATTATTCAGGCTGGATCGGGAAGCGACTACAAGATTTTACAGAAACATCATCACGTGAGGAGGACAGTTTTACGTTAGGTGCCGTACAACCTCACCGATGCTCTGACATTGGCGCCATGACATGATTACTAAATTTGAAGCAGACTAGTCTAGCCGTGTTTACGACATAATTACATCTTAGCTAAAGGCTCCACGAGCTACTGCTTTACCATGACAATGCGCCCGCACACTATGTGATCAAAACGAGGGACTGCCTGAACACCTGTATAAGTAATTAGTAGTTTACTCGTTTAAAATGCCTTTAAGATGCTCTATTAAATTTAAAGGTTTCTTCTGATGCTTTTAAACTGTATGGAATATATCACATAACGAAGTGGCTAATGTATCCTACTACCGGTGTATATAATATAAACTTATTCATTCAACTATGTTTACTTTTGTTCGTTTTAAATTTAGAATGACCGGAAGTTTAGTTGTTAAAAGTTGATTGTGACGACAAGCGGAGCGAAAAGGAAGAGTAGAATCGATCAAAATAAAATTTATCAGAGATCAATCAAATTACAATCAATGATTTTTCTGATGAACAAGAATATATCGATCCAGTTATCGGAGTAATAAATTTGGCTTGTCATAAATATATTTTCAAAAAAACTAAAAATAAATACCAGTAATTAACACATAATAGTTTACTGTAACAAACAAATATAAAATGTGTGTAAATTAATAAATTATTATTAGGATCGATCGGTCGATGGTCGTGCTATTATAATTTTGACTAGGAAGCACCAATTGACTAAAACTCCTTACAAAATTATTTACAATATTTCTTGCTTTGTGGCTAATAAAATTTAGCCAGTAAAACAACTTCGGTTACATAAACCATATTAGTGTTACGAAACATTTTAAGTTGACTACTGTACAAAGAACTAACAAAAAACTTTTTGAGCGATATCGAAATCAGTTCAAGCCTTATTAAGAAGCAATAATAACTATTATAACAATCGAAAAATCTAAGTCTAATTGTATTACTGAAAAATTAATAATCACTTTTGAGAAAAAAAATACACCTTCCACCATAAATTATAAATGTTTTTTTGTTTATGCTCAAATATATTATTATAAAATACATTTATATGGAATATCGTGTTACCTTAGTGTTAAAGGGTATAAGTTGAATAATTACAATAACAATTCCGACACGTTAATGCATCCAATACAAGTGTTATTTCAAAGCAAAATTCGGTGGTAATCTTAGATATATTTTGTAAATATTTTTTTTTCTTCGTCACGAATTACGAGCTGCGGAAATTTAATTGTTCACGCCACTAAGCGTCAATCGGCATTCTTTCAATATTTTTCTTGTACCTGTGTGAAAAAAGAACAATAATTAAATTAAATGTTATGAAAACCAGCTATCAAAGAGGAATGTACTCACTCGAGCGTTTTTCAGCGTGATGAACTCCAAAATAAAAATATCCGCAATAGAATTTTTTTTATATAGAATAGGGTGACAAACGAGCACACAGTTCACCTGATGGTAAGTTGTTGCTGTGACCCATAGACATGTACATTTATCCTCAATAAAGAATCAAATAGCAGATGCGTTGTCACCAGTGAGGACTAAGATGGATTGCCTCTTTTCCAGTAAAAAAGTTCTCCGGTTCTCTACACTCACCATAAGAAACAAAGCAATGTTCAGCTGCTATTTTACGCTGGTATTCTGTGAGAGTGTGGCCCTTCCCCGGTCGAGCCAACCCATTCGTGCTGCAACTATACTACCAATATAGCTGGAGCATGGCTCTACCACGTATAAAACTAAATGTAACCGAACCGACAAAGAACAAAGAACAGAAAGTTGAAATGATAATTGCCGACCTAAAACACATCTTCTCTCCTCTCTGTTTTGGCGGAAATCCACCCAAGAGCGAACAAAATGAAGCTTTTAATAAAATGTAAAACCTAAAAACCCACTTCAAATAACTGTAATTAATAAAATCATTTCAGCGTACTACTTTCTGAGTTGGTGCTAAGTATTTTTTTAATAGAAGATACTTTATCTTCTATTTAAAAAAATACTAAGAAAATTACTAAGAAGTTTTAAAAGCTATGTGGAAATGATTTTTTTAATATAGTTGCTCAAAAAGTGGCGTATTGCAGGGACGTATAGCGTTCGGGATGTGGGCTATTACATACTCGTGCTTTTTCTTTACCTTTTCCGAACTCGTGCGTTCTCCTTCCAAACTGTCAAAATAATGTCTATTAAAAAGAAAATACCAACCACGAAGTTTTCACAAAAAAATCATAGAAGTTTTTATGATTCATGCAAATATTTCTAAAAAGAAGCTACTAATTTGTTTCAATATCAGGTTTAATGATTTGATTCAATGAGTTAGGTTAGGTTTCATTTCATTCATCTCATTAAATTTAATTTTCATTTCATATTCAATAAAAAAATTCTACTGAAGACTTGGCTGTATGGGCATAATTCCCTTTGCCTACCCAGAATGGGTGAAGAAAGCAAAACAAAATTCTGGTATTAAAAATAGTTGTTCAGTACACGTGCGGAACCGTCATTGCAACTTGTTCCGACTGTCTATTGTCGGAACTCTTTGCAATGACAGGTTTTCCGCACTCGTAATGAAATATACTATATCATTTTTACTAGACTATTAAAATCGCTTCACAAATGGCGAAGATATCGCGTAAACAAACGTACAAAAAAAACAATCAGCTATTATATATTTTATATTTTTTACAGTTAGCTATTTATATTATTCAGTAGGTATGGGGTGTTCGGCTGCAGCGCCGGCAGCTGTTAGTCTGTACTCAGTATGCACCGGGCGCTCAGCAGCAGCGCGGGCGACTGATAGTCAATACTCGTACGTACCGGGCTCACAGCTGCAGCGCAGGCGTCTCTTAGTCAGTGCTCAATACGTACCGGGTGCTGCACTAGAGCGCGGGCGACGGGCGGCGGCGCGGCGTGCACGAGGCGGTGATGCGCCTCGGAGCCGGTGAGCGCGGCCACGGTGACGCCGGCGCGGTACGTACCGGCCGCTGCACTAGAGCGCGGGCGGCGGCGCGGCGTGCACGAGGCGGCGGTGCGCCTCGGAGCCGGTGAGCGCGGCCACGGTGACGCCGGCGCGGTACGTACCGGCCGCTGCACTAGAGCGCGGGCGGCGGCGCGGCGTGCACGAGGCGGCGGTGCGCCTCGGAGCCGGTGAGCGCGGCCACGGTGACGCCGGCGCGGTACGTACCGGCCGCTGCACTAGAGCGCGGGCGGCGGCGCGGCGTGCACGAGGCGGCGGTGCGCCTCGGAGCCGGTGAGCGCGGCCACGGTGACGCCGGCGCGGTACGTACCGGCCGCTGCACTAGAGCGCGGGCGGCGGCGCGGCGTGCACGAGGCGGTGATGCGCCTCGGAGCCGGTGAGCGCGGCCACGGTGACGCCGGCGCGGTACGTACCGGCCGCTGCACTAGAGCGCGGGCGGCGGTGCGGCGTGCACGAGGCGGCGGTGCGCCTCGGAGCCGGTGAGCGCGGCCACGGTGACGCCGGCGCGGTACGTACCGGCCGCTGCACTAGAGCGCGGGCGGCGGCGCGGCGTGCACGAGGCGGCGGTGCGCCTCGGAGCCGGTGAGCGCGGCCACGGTGACGCCGGCGCGGTACGTACCGGCCGCTGCACTAGAGCGCGGGCGGCGGCGCGGCGTGCACGAGGCGGCGGTGCGCCTCGGAGCCGGTGAGCGCGGCCACGGTGACGCCGGCGCGGTACGTACCGGCCGCTGCACTAGAGCGCGGGCGGCGGCGCGGCGTGCACGAGGCGGCGGTGCGCCTCGGAGCCGGTGAGCGCGGCCACGGTGACGCCGGCGCGGTACGTACCGGCCGCTGCACTAGAGCGCGGGCGGCGGCGCGGCGTGCACGAGGCGGCGGTGCGCCTCGGAGCCGGTGAGCGCGGCCACGGTGACGCCGGCGCGGTACGTACCGGCCGCTGCACTAGAGCGCGGGCGGCGGCGCGGCGTGCACGAGGCGGCGGTGCGCCTCGGAGCCGGTGAGCGCGGCCACGGTGACGCCGGCGCGGTACGTACCGGCCGCTGCACTAGAGCGCGGGCGGCGGCGCGGCGTGCACGAGGCGGCGGTGCGCCTCGGAGCCGGTGAGCGCGGCCACGGTGACGCCGGCGCGGTACGTACCGGCCGCTGCACTAGAGCGCGGGCGGCGGCGCGGCGTGCACGAGGCGGCGGTGCGCCTCGGAGCCGGTGAGCGCGGCCACGGTGACGCCGGCGCGGTACGTACCGGCCGCTGCACTAGAGCGCGGGCGGCGGCGCGGCGTGCACGAGGCGGCGGTGCGCCTCGGAGCCGGTGAGCGCGGCCACGGTGACGCCGGCGCGGTACGTACCGGCCGCTGCACTAGAGCGCGGGCGGCGGCGCGGCGTGCACGAGGCGGCGGTGCGCCTCGGAGCCGGTGAGCGCGGCCACGGTGACGCCGGCGCGGTACGTACCGGCCGCTGCACTAGAGCGCGGGCGGCGGCGCGGCGTGCACGAGGCGGCGGTGCGCCTCGGAGCCGGTGAGCGCGGCCACGGTGACGCCGGCGCGGTACGTACCGGCCGCTGCACTAGAGCGCGGGCGGCGGCGCGGCGTGCACGAGGCGGCGGTGCGCCTCGGAGCCGGTGAGCGCGGCCACGGTGACGCCGGCGCGGTACGTACCGGCCGCTGCACTAGAGCGCGGGCGGCGGCGCGGCGTGCACGAGGCGGTGATGCGCCTCGGAGCCGGTGAGCGCGGCCACGGTGACGCCGGCGCGGTACGTACCGGCCGCTGCACTAGAGCGCGGGCGGCGGCGCGGCGTGCACGAGGCGGCGGTGCGCCTCGGAGCCGGTGAGCGCGGCCACGGTGACGCCGGCGCGGTACGTACCGGCCGCTGCACTAGAGCGCGGGCGGCGGCGCGGCGTGCACGAGGCGGCGGTGCGCCTCGGAGCCGGTGAGCGCGGCCACGGTGACGCCGGCGCGGTACGTACCGGCCGCTGCACTAGAGCGCGGGCGGCGGCGCGGCGTGCACGAGGCGGCGGTGCGCCTCGGAGCCGGTGAGCGCGGCCACGGTGACGCCGGCGCGGTACGTACCGGCCGCTGCACTAGAGCGCGGGCGGCGGCGCGGCGTGCACGAGGCGGCGGTGCGCCTCGGAGCCGGTGAGCGCGGCCACGGTGACGCCGGCGCGGTACGTACCGGCCGCTGCACTAGAGCGCGGGCGGCGGCGCGGCGTGCACGAGGCGGCGGTGCGCCTCGGAGCCGGTGAGCGCGGCCACGGTGACGCCGGCGCGGTACGTACCGGCCGCTGCACTAGAGCGCGGGCGGCGGCGCGGCGTGCACGAGGCGGCGGTGCGCCTCGGAGCCGGTGAGCGCGGCCACGGTGACGCCGGCGCGGTACGTACCGGCCGCTGCACTAGAGCGCGGGCGGCGGCGCGGCGTGCACGAGGCGGCGGTGCGCCTCGGAGCCGGTGAGCGCGGCCACGGTGACGCCGGCGCGGTACGTACCGGCCGCTGCACTAGAGCGCGGGCGGCGGCGCGGCGTGCACGAGGCGGCGGTGCGCCTCGGAGCCGGTGAGCGCGGCCACGGTGACGCCGGCGCGGTACGTACCGGCCGCTGCACTAGAGCGCGGGCGGCGGCGCGGCGTGCACGAGGCGGCGGTGCGCCTCGGAGCCGGTGAGCGCGGCCACGGTGACGCCGGCGCGGTACGCCGCGGGCACGCGCACGTGCCGCGCCCGCCCACCGCGCTCTGTCCATCCACGCGCGCGCCACTCACGGATCACGTTTACCACCTGGCCTGCAACGAATTTCTGATTCATCATCATCATCATCATTACAGCCCTTCACCAGCCCTCTGCAAAAATCAAAAACAATCTTAAAATCCTAGTAACAATACGTCTCCTTTATTAACTCCTTCTTACATTACAAAAGCACAATCCTGAGCCACCTGCATCCATCGACTGCCTACATTAATTAACAGGCCGTCAATCCATCTAGTAGTTCGTCACTCCGACAAGAGACGGAGAAGAAAGATTCTCAGTGGCAACCCCATACTAGTAAGCGAAGTGCAGAACTAATGCCCCTAAATGCCCTCCACTAATTTCTTATTATTATAGGTCCAAATAATGGTTGAAACATTGTCGTAACTTCGTGTCAAGGACTAGGGGTGGGCGTTGCGACGACGAACCGTTTACAAAGACCGTATTGTGTTCTGCTACGATGAATCCGTTTTACGTCCTAGGTTCAAACAGTCTTCGTTGCACAAACCAGTCTTCGAATTACTTGGTGCGATTTTCTATTTTACGCCTATGGAAATATAGTCGAGAACGCAATGATTCAACTATCTATCTCTCTCGTCGCGTGGTCGTCCTTAACGTTCCGCGTTATATTGTAGTCTTTGGTTTCGCGTTCATATACATACGTAGACTTAGTTGTAAGAAACTGCAACCATTTCACTCGACGAAAACGCAATTCTATATCTATTTCATGTTGGATAAGTTTCGTTCTTTAAGCCGTCTTTAAACCTGTTGCAACGACGACCATTTTCTGCAACCGTTTTCGTCGTCGGGAAAACGGTTGCGTTTCGTCCGTTAAAAATTCGACAACGGCCCATCAAGAGGACCAGTGATGGGACTATAATCGCCAATCATTTTTATCATTCTTATCATTTTTTTAAAAAATAATGTTACCCCCACACTAGGATTTTGTGGGGAAAATCCACTGCCTCCAGGCAGTTTACAAATATAAATTGCACGAGGACAAACATCCAGACCCGGAACAATGAGGGCTAATAATCTTCCACTCACCAGATGTCGCTAGTTGTGACTGAGGTAAAATTTTTTTGTTACACAATGTCAGTTAATTGAGAAAATAGTTTTAAATAATAGTTTATCATTATCTAGAGTATTATATTAATACACAACACAATGCGTCAGTGGTTTGATTTTTTATTTTTTGCACATTATAACTTTTTTTTTAAAAAGTCGTCTTTTAGTTATATTTATAGTTTGGTTTATTCATTTCTAATGTAATTAATATAAAATATAACTAATAATACATAAAGAAACCTTAAAGATTACATTTTCCTAAGAAATTATCATCCCTGCTATGAAATCTGTCAAATATTTTACCTTACTCTAAAGTGGCGCCGCCCTGGTGGCAGAAAAAGTCGTGGATGCCCTCATTATTTGTAGGCCATACAAATACTTGTTCCGTACGGGATTCGAACCCGCGGCCCCCAGCGTAACAACTCATTACTAAGCCACTGCGCCACGGAGCCGTCAAATCAATCAAAAAAATCAACAGTCACGAGAGATAAAAACTATTGCTAAATTCAATTGTGCATGCCTTAAGCGCATTAAAAAAATACTGTAACATGTTTATACGGATTTTTTTTAAAGTAGTTTAAATACACACAAGTTTTCATTAATAGCATTATAATAATGTTATTAATGAAAACTTCCAATTTTCCAATAATTTTATGTCAAACTACAATTTAAAAAAAAGTTTGCAAAATTCAAAAGTCCACGACTCATAATAATGCTCATATTATGATCATCATGTCACTCCATAACGTCGAAGACGTATTTAAGTATACAAAATATACTTAAATATATAAATCCAACTTGCTTTTAGTACGTACTACGTAGTACTATTATTTATTCGGTCCTTTTAAAATATTGTATATAAATATAAAAACTCTGATTATTATAATAATCAAGTATGTATGAAATTTGTTTTTTCGAAAATTTTGTATTTGTAGAGCGATCTTTTTGAGCCGCTGAAAACAACCGATACAATATACACTCACGACGGCGGTTGACGCCGAAGTGAATGAGTGAGGCAGTCTATTTAGTAAAATAAATTAATACAAGTCGATTAAAACACTGAAAATTTCGACATTTCGCAGCCGAAAAAAATTAGTTATAACTAAACAAAACAAAATTAAACTGTTTTTACATTTACATTCCATGGCTTCCCACATGATATATGAAGAGATTAAAAAGTAGACTGAGTTAAAGAATTAATATTTTCATAATTTAAAATTTTGTACAGCCGACTTCAATATAAGTTATTAAAAATAACTCGAACACTATTGCTCTGACCTTGATCATTCACACGGGACGTGGTAGGGCCTATTGACTTTTCAAACGTTTTCAACACAGTAGATCATGGTATCCTGCTATCTATCCTCGAAGACCTTAAATTTTCATCCTCAGCTTTCGAGTGGTTCTTTTCTTATATTCGCGGCCGCCAGCAGTGGGTTCGTTTAGGTCAGCGTTTTTCTGCATGGGCTGAAACTGAATCTGGTGTGCCACAAGGCGGAATACTTTCTCCTATTATGTTTTCCTTTTTTATAAACACTATCTTCTCAGTTTTAGATTGTTCATACCATCTGTATGCGGATGATCTTCAGCTCTATATGCAGTCAGACTTAAATAATCTTAACTTTGTAATACATAAACTAAATAATAACCTGGAGGCCATAAGAGAATGGTCGTGTAAATATGGCATTTCAGTTAATCCAGCCAAATGCAAAGTCATAATCTTCGGAAGTTCACAATTATTGGCTAAGATTGATTATGGAAATCTCTCTCCTGTAATTTATAATGGAACTTTGATTCCATATTGTGATTCCATAAAAAATCTTGGCTTGTATATGTACAAAACAATGACCTAGAAATTGCAGATCTCTGAAGTAAGTCGTAAAGTTGTTGCCACTTTGCGTTCCCTTTATCGTCTTAAAATTTTCCTACCTTTCAAAACCAAGCTTACGCTTGTTCATTCCCTCATACTACCTATTATAGATTATGCAGATGTATGTTACCCAGTGTTTAGGCCAAACAATTAACATTTGAAATTTGCATTCAACACTCGTGTCCGCCCGCTGACGTTGTAAAGGTCACCGTCGCCCCACTCCCGTGTGCGTCACTCGGCAGAGGGCGCGGGCGCAGAACGCGAGTGCGAAGTCGGTAGCTTGACAGCAGCGGCGCTGTCGATTAGCGAATTTTTCTGACCGCTAAATCGGTTTCGCGCGATCCGTTTTTTTGGTTTTGGGGTCTAGAATTTGAGTACTTGTGCGCGTTTAATTTGCTATTGAATTTGGGGTTTCGTGCAGACCGCCTCGAATTAGATTGTCTAAGTTGTATGTTCGTGATAAGAGGCTTGTATTGAATTTGACTGATTAAAGTAATTTCGTTTGAAAGTAATTGCGTCAATTGTATAGTGATTGCGTGTTGAAGTGCATTTGCAATATCTAACTTGCTTGTGTGACGTGGAACCTTGCGCGCACGCCGAGTAGAGATACAGTCTAGAATTTGAAGCTCGCATTTCATTTCGAGGGCGTGGCCCGGTTAATTGTTTTTGGAAGTTAAAGTTGATTTGTGACGTCGCGTTAAGTGCCTTTTGTGTGTTGACTATGTAGTTAGTTTGCGTGTCAGCTTGGCTGATTTTGAGTCTTAATGCGGGCGTAGTATTTAATATCGTACGAAGGAATTTAGTTTGTTGTTTGTAACGCGGAACTTTGTGACCCTAGAGAAGGTCGCGTTCGGTTCTAGAAATAATTTGTTGCTGAGTGAAAACGGAAGTGAACTTTGATCCACCGTTCATGAGTCGTGCCGTGTGTTACGTTTTTAATGACGATTAACGGGGATTAACAGGGATTTAGTTGAGTTTGAAGTTAGTTAAATGTACAATAAAGTTGATGGATTGAAATAGTGTACAATAAAATTGATAGACTGAAATAGTGAAATGAAGAAAGAAGTTGTCAATTGGTGACGTCCGCTGGAGTGATACAACATTGTGGGGCAGCATCGGACCAGGCCGCTGCCCGATCACCTCAGTTAGGTCAGGTCACATATATAAACACTACTGCACACCACTTACATGTACCTACACCTACCTACCGCCTGACCGAGCCTTGGGGCAGTCTTAGCTTCGGAAACAGGTACGTACTATTTGTTTACCTAGCCTTATATCTATTGTGTAGAATGATAAGTCTCCATAGGCCGTTGGGCCCCGTCCCTTGTTGGCCGTCGATGGGATTACTCATGGGCCCTAGTCCCGTCCACCTTTGTTGGGGCAGCTAGGGGCGTATACACCCAGATTTGTCACAAAATCTTCTAAACAAGTTGGAGCGCCTTCTTAATAATTCCATAAGGTTTATTTTCGGTTTACGTAAGTATGACCACATATCTTCCTATCGTTCAAAGCTTAAGTGGCTACCTATATATACGTCAAAGGCGATGCTCTAGAATTTTACTTGTACTTTATTCAATTTTAAACGATCCAAGGTCACCTTCTTATCTTAAGGATAACTTTCATTTTCTTCATTCGATTGACGGTCGAATACCACGACAATCAAACCGTCTGAGAATAAGGTTTCCACAGCATAGGTCTAATTTTTTCAGGTCCTCTTTTACGATACAAACTATACATCTTTAAAACACCCTCACCGTTGATATTAAGAATGCTAAAAATAGAAACTCCTTTAAATTACTTCTACGACAACATTACCTGAGGGCACTTACTAACTGACATATTTTTTTTATATTTATTTATTTATATATTAATACAGATATTTACTTATAAAGTTTATAAGCATGTATACACATTACATATTATGTATGTATGTATTATTGTATTGTTGTATGTAAATATATGTTATATATATTTAAATATATGTTGTGTATGTATGTACCATGTATATATTATATTTTAATATAAATACACTTTATTTATGTATTATGTTGAGGACCTGCCTACAATAGTCTTTGGCACCCAGGGTTGACTGGCAGAGAATGCCATATGGCATTAAGTCCGCCCTATTTACCCTTCACCTTAAGATGTTACATTTAAGTTTTTAAATAAATAGAAATAAATTCATCATCATCATCATTACAGCTCTTCACAAGTCCACTGCTGAACATAGGCCTCCCCCAAAGAATGCCACAAAGCACGGTCCTGAGCCACCTGCATCCATCGACTTCCTGCATGTCTTACCAGGTCGTCACTCCATCTCGTGGGGGGACGCCCTACACTTCACCTACCGGTACGAGGCTGCCACTCGAGAACCTTTCTTCCCCATCGGTTGTCGGTTCTTCGAGATATATGGCCGGCCCACTGCCACTTCAGCTTACTAATCTGTTGGGCTATGTCGGTTACTCTGGTTCTACTGCGGATATCCTCATTCCTAAGTTTATCACGCAGAGAAACTCCGAGCATAGCCCTCTCCATAGCTCGCTGAGCGACCTTGAGCTTCCTCATACGGCCAGCAGTGAAGGACCACGTCTCAGTTCCATAAGTCATCACTGGCAACACGCACTGGTTGTACAATTTCGTTTTCAGATTTTGAGGTATGTCTGACGAGAAGATGTGTCGTAGCTTCCCGAACGCTGCCCAGCCGAGTTGAATCCGTCGATTGACCTCTCGGTCGAAGTTGGACTTACCTAGTCGGACTATTTGTCCCAGGTAAACATAATCGTCAACAACTTCGAGCTTAGTGCTCCCAACAACTACCGGCATAGGTGTGACATGGACATTGAACATGATCTTTGTTTTGTCCATGTTCATCTTAAGACCTATCCGTTGGGAAACACTATCGAGGTCATTGAGCATAGTGCTTAGGTCCTCCAGCGATTCTGCCATAAGG
Organism: Parnassius mnemosyne; assembly: GCA_963668995.1. NCBI lineage: Eukaryota > Metazoa > Arthropoda > Insecta > Lepidoptera > Papilionidae > Parnassius > Parnassius mnemosyne. The sequence goes on from CAVLGL010000068.1 coordinate 24,186,480, forward strand.
ACTATATCGTCGGCAAATCGAAGGTGAGTGATGTACTCGCCATTGATGTTGATACCGTATCCTTTCCAGTCCAGAAGCTTGAAAACGTCTTCCAATGCAGCAGTGAAGAGTTTCGGGGATATGACGTCACCCTGTCTTACACCTCTCTGCAATTGGATAGGTTTCGTACTCTGGTTCTGTACTCGGATAGCCATCGTAGCCCTACTGTACAAGCACTTCAACACTTCGATATACCGACAGTCAACTTGGCACCGCTGAAGGGACTGCAGCACCGCCCAAATTTCGACGGAATCAAAGGCTTTCTCATAATCCACATACGCCAGACATAGTGGCAAATTGTACTCTTCGGACTTCTGTACAATTTGCCGAAGGGTATGTATGTGGTCTATGGTGCTAAAGCTCTTTCGGAAACCGGCTTGTTCGGGAGGCTGGAAGTCGTCAAGTCTGCGCGCGAGACGATTCGTAATGACTCTCGAAAACAGCACGTAGACGCGGCTCAGAAGGGAAATCGATCTGTAGTTCTTCAAGAGAGCGTTGTCACCTTTCTTGAAGAACAAGACCACCGCACTTCTGCTCCACGCCTCCGGTGTAATGCCACCATGGAGGACGGAATTAAAGAGCTTCTGAAGGACTTCAAGTACCGGTTTTCCACCCGCTTTCAGAAGCTCCGCTGTAATTCCATCCTCGCCTGGGGCCTTACCGTTTTTAAGGTGCTGGAGAGCCATTCTAATCTCGCTCAGACTGACGTCCAGGATATCTTCGGAATAGTGTCGGATGAGACTCGCTCTTGGATCGTTACTCACACTTGCGTGTGACTCCAACGATGACGTGTACAGCTGCCCATAGAACCTCTCAATCTCACTCAAAATCTCAGGTGTCCCGGAAACGATGCTGCCACATTCTGTCTTCAGCTTTGACAGGTGGCTCTTTCTGGCAGACAGATCTCTGGCAAAGACTTTGGAGCCTTGGTTCCGCTCGATCGCTTCTTCAATACGAGCTGTATTGAAGTTGCGTAAGTCCCGCCGCATGCATTTGGAGATCTGTCTGTTCAGATGCTTGTATGCTGTCAAGTCTGTTGAAGAATGTAGCTTCATCTCCCGTCTAACAGCCATGAGATTAAGAGTGTGATCGGAGAGCTTTTGTGTTCTTCTGCGGCGGGTCTTGCAGAACTTAGCTCCGACCGCATGGACAGTTTCCACGAGCTTGTCATTCATATCGTCCAGAAATAAATTACTTTGCTTTATTAAAAAATATCAATTTTATACAAATAAAATATATGTTGCGATATGGTGGCGGAGTAAAATAAACAATCGCGTCATTTCATCTCGTGGATTTCGTGAAATTCAAGTTTGGAAAAGGCCAGATAAACCTTGTGACCTCCGATATTACACCATCTTATCAATCAATAAAATTAATCAACAAGATCAATAAAAACTTCCGGGCCGGCGATGGAGAACAGCATCAAAGGTGTGAGAATAAAATAAAGAAATAAAAACCATATACTCCAAGTGTTAGCTAAATAAAATTAGAAAATAATGGATAAGAGGTTTTTTTTTTTCAGAGATATAAGACAAGGGGAGCCCCTATCTCCAAAACTATTTATAGTATTTTTCGAAGATATCTTTAGAAATCAAATTGGAAAAATATAAGCCTAATACATTTAAAATTTGCAGATAATATAGCTCTTTTTAGTATAATTGCTTTTGATCTAGTAGCATTGTGTAGTCAAGCACTAGATAAAGAAATCCAAAGAGTAGGACTACACGTTTGTACTGTAGTCCTACTCTTTGGCGTTTTCTTACTTTTTACTTTATTGTCAATGGCCGCAAAACCAAAATAACATCCTACGGTCTTCAAAAACCATATAATAAAGAAGGAAATCTCATAGAATATGTGAATAACTATGTGTACCTTTGAACACAAACAGAAAGGAAAATGAAATTAATAGAAAGAAGAATATGTAAATATAACATGGGAAAAATACTGGGGACAAAATTTTTAAAGATTATAGTCTGATATTGAATAAACTATAATGGATTCTTTAATATACTCGTGGATTTTTTATGTATATTTCTATAATGCTTTCACGCAAGAATTATACAAAAACTTGAACACTGATCTAACTAATCCTAATTTTATACACTTATAGACTAACACTCATTTGAAATTAAAATAAAAAAATTGGTATCGTCAAATAAAGCCATAAATAAATAAATAAAAGAAAAAATATAGTTAACTTACCAAGGACATTAAAAGTATGGAATCTTCGATCTGGTACGGCCATGAGTGGTGTCAAATCCGTGTTGGCAGTAAACCTTGACAGTATATCCCTAGTCCGTACTAACAGGACAGAAGGCGAAGTGAGCCGCGGCCATAATGTGGTCTCTGGTACGCACTCCACGGGATTACAAAGGTAAACCCCACGTGGGGAAACACCGAACACCATCTGATGATGCCAGGCATCGGGAATCTCACCATCACATCCCACTTGTAAATTTAGAGTGAGTATAGGTACAGCGCCTAAAATACAAATTAATATAAATATCACTTTATTTAATAAAAATTTCGTCAAGAAAAAAAATCTAATCTAACCACAGTATCATTAAAAAAATAATTATTTACCAAGAGATATCCAATCAGCTAGCCAATGGGACAAAGAAACAGCCCGTTCAGGATACATGGGAAAGAACCGAGCCGTTACTAGCCCATCCGAAGCTCTTTGAATACCGTTCACTAAATCTGCAGCAGTACAACCTGCCACAGCACGCGATAATAAGTACCTGAAAATGTACAAACAATAAAGCAATGAAACAATCAGTTGGTCTAATAAAATTGTAGTAATATTTAATCTAATTGTAACGTAGCTCACGCTGACATGATTCCATTACAGTTGAAAGACGCCAGTATGAGTAAACACGTCTGCCCAATGTATTAAGTATTGGCATACCTTCAAGAAACATGCAAACTAAGAAATTCTTGGAAACCTCTGTCTAACAGTGGACTTACACTTTGGAAGAAGCTGGCACTGGAGTACCCTAGCCCTGAGATGATAACAGGTTCCGTGTGAGGTCAAACTTGCGCCTTATTAAGTTGCGAGCGGTGTACACGGCATAAAATACTGTTCCGCTCTACTGAGCACGACAAGATTTTTAGAGGCCAATTTGACTTTCCCTTATAAGTGACCGCAAAACTGAACGTCCCTCGATACATCGACGCCGATAATTCCGATGTTGGCTAAGGCAACAAGGGGAGTGTCCTGAAATACAGGAGATACAACAAAAGGGTTCCTTTTGCCCGTAATCGCATCGCCAGTACTTTCGTCGGCATCACAATGAATTATACTATTATGCAACATATCACCGATATGCAAAATAAATAGAGTAGGCGATAGCACGTAGCCTTGTGGAACACCTGCGTTCACAGGCTTTAAGTCTGAGCATGCAACGTCGACTATGTCCTTGATGAAAAGTATTTTATTACTATTCGTTATATACTTACTTGAAAAGTAAGATTACGCTATTTAAATGTAAATGAACCGAACCCGCGGTCTGCAGAGTCGTAATTTAAGGCTGCACTGCACCGTCAAATTAATGTTTTTTTTTTTTTGTAATGATATTTCCTTTTATTTATTCATCTGAACTTCATTGTCGTAGAAAATATAATTTATTTTAATTTATCCATTAACTACTTAAAACAACGATGAACGCGCAACCCTGCATTTTCTGAGTGTTAAACTGGGCTAGATTTAGTTGCCCTCAATTCGAGACTTTAATAAAGACTCGATAAATATTAGAACAATCGATGTATAAATCATCGCCAGTGCAGTTGTCAACATAACAATGAATGTTACTATTATGCAACATAAAAATGATATGCAAAAGGAATATTGTAGGCGATAGCACACAGCCTTGTGGAACTTAGGATTGAGTCCGAGAATGCAGCGTCGACTACAACCTTTTATGATAAGTATTTCAATACTATTTTGTTCTATCCTTACATGAAAAGCAAGATGAGCAAAGTTTCACATGTATAACAAAAATCTATAATAAATAATTTGCATTGCATTATGTGACCATAAATTACCTCGGCAAAGGTGCATTGTTAGCTCTTTGTCTTGTGCCTACAGCAGCATTAATTTTTTCAATATTGACCGGCACACCTAATGCAATCTGAAAATAATATAGTTATTTATATTATAGACAAATCTATGAATATATTTTTTGTATTAAGTTTACGAGATATAACTAATTTTTAATTTTCAATCCTTAAGAAACATTTTTAAAATTAAATATTATGTGTATTTGGATCATGGTATTTGGAATAATAATTAACACTCAAATATGTAAAGTCGACATTGCTTTACTTAAATGTAATTATTAAAAAAAAAAAAAACCATTTTATAAAAATTGATCATACTGACAAGGGTTGTGTAAAGACAAAAAAAACTGAATCATGGCTCGATAAGAAATCATAAATCCAAATTTGCTATTTACATATGTACTTTGAAGAGATTCAATAATGAAAATGTGTTAAACTTATGTATATTAAATAAAAAGCTTATTATTTTTAACATTAATATGACAAAAAAATGTACAACTCACAAAAACGTTGACAACTGCAGTGGCGCCACAAGCAGATGTGCCTATTTGTGTGACCTGCCGCTCACAAGCTTCACGTTCTGACCAAACCATGCACCGCGGAGGTTCTACACATCCACTATCGCATTCATTACTGGATGATGCACCATGTTCTTGACTCTGTGATTAAAATTGCTTTGTGAGCTACATTTTGTTACAGCAATATTAGTAGTATAGTTGAAGCATGAATGGGTCGGCTCGACCGGGGAAGGACCACGCTCTCACAGAATACCAGCGTAAAATAGCAGGTTAATGCTGCTGTTTTGTATGGTGAGTGTAGAGAACTGGAGACCCTTTTTACTGGAAAAGAGGCATTCCATCTTAGTCTCCATCGGTTGTCAGTTCTTCGAGCTATATGGCCGGCCCATTGCCACTTCAGCTTACTAATCCGTTGGGCTATGTCGGTAACTCTGGTTCTTCTGCGGATATCCTCATTTCTAAGTTTATCACGCAGAGAAACTCCGAGCATAGCCCTCTCCACAGCTCGCTGAGCAACCTTGAGCTTCCTCATTCGGCCAGCAGTGAAGGGCCACATCTCAGCTGCAGCACCTCAATCAAATGCTTATTAGCCATTGGACAATTAAATTAATTTTTTGTTTACCATATAGTCACCAATTTATTATTTCTGTTGTTTTTTTTTTTTAATTTTATTAAAAAGTTATCTCTACTTTAGTTCTCTCATTATCTTGGAAACATAAATTCATTTATTTATTAACTAATTCAAACAAGAGCTGCAAATTATATTTAGCATTTGAGTCAAATAATTTCTTTATAATATTTTATATGGATTAATTACTTACAATATTAGCATCATCATGACTCTCCACATCAGAACAAGTCTTCTCAATCATTAACCTTTTTGCCATAGTGATGTGATATAATGCTGACGACAAATTGGCTGAATCAAGTGCTGGTCTTTCACCTTGATTTATTTGGTATGCATGTGGTCCATCTTGCTGTTCCTCTTCATCTGAAACATATTAATTTATTATAAGAGAAACTCCCTCCTTAAAACAGCTTTGGAAAGAAAATTATGTTTGGTGTAGTGTAGTAAACAATGTTTATAATCTACATGCAATCTACTAAGATCAATAATCAAATACTTATAGTCGAAAAACCAGATTTAAAGTTTTCCTAGGACATTTATCTTTATATGTACATATAATTATTCTGTATGTGTGTTAGCCACTGAACTTCTAAACGGCTGGACCGATTTTGATGAATTTTTAAGTTTTATATAAATTACCATTTGAGTGAGTTGGGTGTAAAAAGTAAGGTCTCTCGACTTGTATTCTAGTATAATAGTATAGTAGTAATGGATGCTTGTACTCTTCCATGCATCAAATTCTGCTTAGCAAACTATTTTTCCTTCCTTTCTTTAATTCATAACTTGCCTCTAGACCTTTCTTTGACAATTCTTCTCCACCCACAAGGTCCTCATTTTAAAATGACAGTAAAATTTAAAAGTCTGGTAATAGATTTTTTGCATTAGAATATAAACTGGTAGACATGAGAAGAATATAGAACGAAAAGTGAATGCAAACCAGAAAGTAAATTGGGCTCTTCACTCTATAGTGGAAAGTCAGGATGTGTCAAAAATGACATATATGGCACTTTACAATCTTAATAGATAGTAGTGAAAGTTGAGTGTGGCAGAAGAAGCATGAGAGTCGAATTAATGCTTTAGTAATACAAACATGAAGTATGTTGGGTGTGATTCTGAATAATAAGGCAAAAAATTGTGAGCAATAATAAGAACAGTATTGTTTGCAAGGTGTTCTGATCAGAATTAGAAAAAAAAGCTGCGTCGGTTATTATATATATATATATATATATATATATATATATATATATATATATATATATTAAATAGAATAATATTAAATATATATTTACATAATAAGGGACATATTTTTTCTGTATTTGTTTTATACACTAAACAAGCAAATTTTTTCCCATATTCTAAACAAACAAAATATCAGATTTAATATCAGATGTAAATTTTATTTAATACTTTCTCAGTTTATTTTAGGTTTTATAAGTAAATATGCTGCTATACTCACAATTCAATACCTCCCTTGGAGATACCAAATCTCCATTGTACACATGTAGGCTAGAAGACGAAGAACTTGGCAAACTAGACATTGTCCGTTTCACTAAAAACTGTTCACCTCTAAAATTTGTATGTGTAATATATGGCCCATATTCTTGGTGCGTTGTTACTTCTTCTTGAACATTACTTTGGGACATATCTAGACCACGACTTGTTGATGGCACATTGAAATAATGTGGTTCTGGTTCATTAAGGTTAGCTGAACTAGTAGACCCAGAAGGTTGAGAATTATGCATCACTCCCGGTAAATACTCGGGTGTTGTTCCCCTAATAGCCGGTTCATTTTCTTCAGGCATACAATTTCCAGCATCCAAATCAGCATCAGGAGTTGATTCATCACCAGTATCAACTTCACAAGAAGGCCCTGGGTCAAAATCCATTTCCAAAAAGTCCATATCAGGACTTGATGCTCTTGAGCCTTGTTCTCTAGATGCTCCCTGCTGAGGAACTGGATAGTTAGGAAGTAATGGCAAATGTCTATCCAATGGCAATCCCATATCAAGGCTAAAAAATGAGCTTGGTAGATCCGCCAAATGCTCACCACCTCTGTATGTGTAAATACAACCATCTTCTGAGCCCAATGAATAATCATCATTTCCAGTATCACTGGAACTATCATCAGCATCAATGTTTGGCCTACTTAGTTTAAGTGTAGATGGCCTTTTCCTATTTTCCCTGCAATCAGTGTTTTCAGCATTGTCAAAGGATTTACTTGTACCACTTGTTGAAGGACCTTTATTAACAATTATGTTACCAGTTCGATTTCCCACTTTATCCAAACACAGTTTGTTCCTTTGACAGATATATTTGTCTTGATTAATATCTAAACCATTTTCACATTCTTTTGATTCCACCTTACTAGTACTAGGTATTTCAACATCATAGAATTTATTGCTGGTTATATTATTTATTAGCTTTTGATTTCCTCCGCTTGTAACACCAATGCTGTCATTCTGTGAATAATTATCATTTGATCGACAATTTTTTCCTTCACAATCATCATTCTGTGATGACTCAAAACATATTGTTCGAGATCCATTTACATCTGGAGCAAAACTACTTTGGTGTGACATTGATGTAAACACATTATCAGGTACGTCACTTTGGTCCCTAGGCTTAGAAATACCTTTGATATCCTTACTTTCTTTTTCTAGTTCTAGTGCTATATTATTTTTTACAGATTTAGCCTCGTCTAAAGAATCCATTATTACAAATATAGTAACTTTTTAATCGTCGGCATTGTACTCTTTAAGGTTAATAGTTATGTTTAAATAACTTAAATATCGGACATAAATTATTACGGTAAACTCTGTAAATAACCCACGAGACAACTTTAATCATAAAGAACTTTCATTCACGTTAAATATATTACATTTATTTTTATTGAATAATAACAAACCCATATACCCATAGAGCAGTATAATTGACAGCATGACAGGTTGCAATAGGCTTGACTAAAAATATCGTTATATCGAAATAACGATATTTTATTCCAAATTTATCGATATATATCGTTGATATTTTTAGTCGAGATATATCAATCAATATTTCTTTAAGAGTATCGAATTCGTATCAATTTCGATATATTTAATAACACAACTCTGGTTTTGTATTTAATGTTAGTAGACACTCCGTGCATGCATGCATCATCGCACATCGTTTATTTAAAAAAATCCCGTCACTAGAGATGTGACTAATATATTCGTATTAGGTATATGTAATAGTTATACGGCAGAACTTTCATATTAAGTAATACGAATGTTCTCATTAACGTGGTTAATATATAAAACATAAACACTCACGCCTGTCACCCAGAGGGGTAGGCAGAGATTACGGACTTCCATTTGACACGATCCTGACACACCTCTCTCGCTTCCTCCACATCCATATACCTACGCATACACGCTCGTCGGTTAAAGGTACTCTTGATTTGGCCCATTTTGAATATATCGCCAATTTGGTCGATAAACTTTCGCCTAGGGCGACCCTTCCCGACTATGCCGTTCACCTCTGCAACATAAATTTACTTTGTCACTCTTTCCTCATTCATTCTTTCTACATGGTCAAACCACCGAAGCATTCCTTTCTTAATCCTGGTCACAATATCATCTTGCAAACCACACTCTTCTCTTATTAAACAATTTCTCACTCTGTCATTCAGCTTAATCCCTAACATACTCCTTAATGACCGCATTTCTACAGCATTAATTCTACTCTCATGCTTCTTCTGCCACACCCAACTTTCACTACCATACATTAAAGTAGGTACTAACACAGCATTGTGAATTGCCATACGTGCCTTTTTGGACACATTCTGACTTTTCACAATAGAGTGTAGAGCCCCATTCACTCTATTTCCTGCATTCACTCGTCGTTCTATATCCTTATCATATCTACCATCCCTGCTAAACACACATTCCAAATATACAAACTCATCTACTTGCTCTACCAACTCCCCTTCTATTCTTATTTCACATATCGTTTTACTTTCTTCTCTTTCAAAAACCATAACTTTCGTCTTACTTGCGTTCACTTTCATTCCCTTTTCTTTTAATGTCCTGTTCATTAATGTAACCATCATTTGCAACTCGGCTGCCGACGACGCAAGTATGACTTGATCATCGGCGTACAAAAGGCATTTGACGGTTAACTCACCCATTCTTAACCCGCATTCTTCTACTTTCAAATTTTCCAAACAACTGTCCATAAATAGGTTGAACAACCACGGGGAAGCCACACAGCCCTGTCTGACACCTTTATGGATGTCAAACCAGTCCGAGTAGGCCCCGTTGATCCTGACAAAAGCACTAGAGTCCCTATATAGAGACTTCAATGCCTGTATCAGACCAGCGCTCAACCCAAATGAGTTCAGTGTTTGCCATAACACATCCCTGTCCACTCTGTCATAAGCCTTCTCCAAGTCCATGAACGCACAAAAAACTTTTTGTTTTTTGGCCAAAAACTTCTCGGCGATCATGCGCATGGAAAAGACCTGATCCGTACATCCCATTCCCTTTCTAAATCCCGCTTGCACATCAAATTTTTCCGTCAGTTTCTTTCATAACTCTTTCAATTAGTACCTTAGCATACAGTTTTCCCACAATGCTAAGAAGGCTGATACCACGGTAGTTTTTACAGTCCTGCTGTGATCCTTTTCCCTTATATATTGGGACTATCACGGCTTTGCACCAGTCTCCCGGTACCCGCTTAAGTTCCCAACATAAATTAAACAAGGTGTACAGCAGGTCTGCCACCACTCCTATATATATATATATATATATATATATATATATATATATATATATATATATATATATATATATATATATATATATATATATATATCAACTGTAAAATAAACAGTTAAAAAAAAAAAACAAATTTATTAAATTAATAAAATTACCATATTCCAGTACATTCAAAACAATTTATGATTGATTACTTACCTATTTTTATCTTAACTTAGCCGTATTTATGCCATCTAATGTGTTCTTTACGTACCACATTGAGAGTCAATCAATTTTTGTTTGATAAAATGACGTACCCTATAGAATGAAGTAGATGACGGTTTACAAAGAAATTCTAATGAAAATATTCTTTAAAAACACCTATACATGTATATGTGTACTCTTTTAATTTCTTAATACATTAAAATTTAGACTAAATATGTCTAAAAAAAAGGATTGTAACAATTATTTGCAATAAAATTAAACTTACATCCATTATTTTATACTCAACTCGTGGTTGCAGATTATCATATTAAATAAATCGTTTGCCGTTAAATCATTAATAGGTGTAACGCTATTGGCTGAATTCATTAGTGGTTGATGTTAATTTTATGTACTTTGTTGTTACGCTATTGGCAGAAATATTAGTTGGTATTAAATTAAACGAAGCGCGTCAGTTAATTATCATTTTGTTAATTTACATTTTGATCAAAACGTTACAAGGTATTTATATAAAAAGATAGAAAAATAAACACAAGGAAAGTGAATTAAGATTTAGTGAATGTTTTTTTCATTATTTAATGGAGTGTTCAAATATAAGATTTTAGTTACGAGTTTAATTTTCACCTTTTATGATTCCGAGACGTAACAAACAGCTATGTTGAAAAATGTATCGGAGGCGAAAAAATTGCAATATTTAATGTTTCTGAACCTTAATAAATACATACATACATACATAATACGCGTCACGCAGAGGGGTAGGCAGAGACTACGGACTTCCATTTGGCGAGATCCTGACACACCTCTCTCGCCTCCTCTACATCCATATATCTACGCACAAACGCTCGTCGGTTAAGGGTACTCCTAATCTGACCCATTTTCAACGTATAGCCGATTTGGTCGATAAATCTTCGTCTAGGTCGTCCCTTCTCGACTCTGCCGTTACACCAATAAAACGTTTGTTGTTACGTTGACATTAATATAATATAACTAATAATCATATTTACTCAATAAAAGAATCAATACAAAAAAAATTGAGAGCCAGAAAATATAAAACTTTTATACTAATTGTAAACATGACGGCTCCGTGGCGCAGTGGCTTAGCAATCAGTTGTTGCGCTGGGGGCCGCGGGTTCAAATCCCGCACGGAACAAGTATTTGTATGACCTACAAATAATTGTTCCGGGTCTGGATGTTTCTCCTTGTGCAATTTATGTTATTAAACTGCCTCCACAACACAGGAGAAAATCCTAGTGTGGAGGTTTTTAAAAAAAAATACCAAATAACCATTGTAAATAATCAACATTATACTGTAAATTATAATATAACGTAAATTTTGATTTTTTAATTAATGAACTTTTAAATACGCTTAGCTTAATAAGAATTTTTAATTCTAAAGAGTCCTGAAACTATTAAAAAAAAAGAAAAAATGTTTATTCGACTAAAATTTCATGCGTAAAATTATAAGCAATAAAATTAACATCAACTTATTAAAAATTCAATACAAAAGTAAGAAATATTTTTAACTGTTAATTTTATCTGTTAAAAAAATTAACAAATAACTTTTAACAAAAAACTAAATTTAACCATTAACGCCATGTCTAGTGCTCATATTAGATTACTCAATAATACCCAGTCCATTAATAGTTCCTGTGAGCGACGAATGCGACGTTTTTCATGCATTGTACCTACCTATTCTTTGTGGCTGCGCGACGCAAGAAAGTGAAGCAGTTGATCTTCTTGAATGTAAATAAGAAAAGAACTGAAGTCCTTAGTATTTTATATAAAATTAGAATAAAATTTTATAAACATATAAAAATATTTAAAAAAATATTTAAGATATAGCACATAAAAGACATAAAAATGTATAAATGTGTTAAAAGAATCAAGTTAATGTAAAATAAGGAATCATTGTAAATACATACATACATATAATCACGCCTCTTTTCAGTAGGGGTAGGCAGAGACCACTTCTTTCCACTTGCTACGATCCTTACATACTTATTTCGCTTCGTTCACTTTCATTATTTCCTTCATACGTGCTCTTTGGTTTAGGGTACTCTTGACCTGGCCTTTTTTCAAGACGTCCCTGATTTGGTCTAGAAACATCCGCCTAGGTCTACCCCTTCTAACACTTTCATTCACACTCACCTTATACACTTTTTTCGTCAACTGTTCATTCATTTTCTTGACATGGCCAAACCACCCCAGCATGCCTCATGGTAAATATGGTGATAAATTTTGTAAAATGTCCAACTTTTGTTGACAGTCCTAAGCCTGTTAAAGTATGGAGGCAATTTTAATCATTCAGCTAATTGAGCTAAATATATAATCCGATAACGGTTCAATATGCTGTAGCTATATTAGTAGTATAGTTGTAGCACGAATAGGTCGGCTCGACCGAGGAAGTACCACGTTCTCACCATAGACTTAGGATATACTGGCGCTCTCACAGAATGCCAGCGTAAAATGATAGCTTGACATTGCTGTGGTTCGTATGGTGAGTGTAGAGACCTGAAAGCCTATTTTACTGGAAAAGAGGCATTCCATCTTAGTACTCACGGGTGACGATGCATCTGCATTTTGATTCTTTATCTATACAAATAAATAAAATTGATGTGTCTGTTTGTAATGTCAAAATTAGTTTTTTACTAAATGCATATGAAAGTAAATACGGTACTTAATACTAAAATACAGTTTTTTAAAATTTTGTCTGTCTTTTTTTTATAGAATAGGGTGACAAACGAGCACACAGTCCACCTGATGGTAAGTGGTTGCTGTGGCCCATAAACATCTACATTTATCCTCGATTATGAATCACAATGCAAATGCGTTGTCACCCGTGAGGACTAAGATGAAATGCCTCGTTTCCAGTAAAAAGGGTCTCCGGTTTTCTACACTCACCATACGAAACACAGCAGCATTAAGCTGCTATTTTACGCTAGTATTCTGTGAGACCATGGCTGTTTGTTCCAGCTAATATCCGAAATGGCTGGACTGATTTTGACAAGACTTTCATTGACAGATAGCTGATTTCATAAGGAGCAACTTAGGCTACTTTTATTTTACAAAACGAATTAGGGTTTCGCGCAAAAACATAAAAACCCTAACACGCGAGCTAAGTCTAGGGAACAGCTAGTTGAGGATAAATGTAGATATCTACGGGTCACAGTAACCACTTACCATCAGGTAGACTGTGTGCTCGTTTGTCACCCTATCCTATAAAAAAAATTATGAATAGAAACTCACTATTATTTGACTATTACCCAATAATAGGTATAATACCATATTATTTGTAAAGCCTTATATTCGATAATAGGATAACGATAATTTGATAGTAATATAACATCACTACCCGTCACTATCTTCATCAAATCCACCTGACCTCTATATATGGAGTGTAGAGAGAAGGAGGACCATCTCTATACAATGAAAAGTGTCCCTAAAAACGTGTCCAATAAGGGTAGCGCTGCAGTAGCATAGGATAAATTAATAAAAAAGCGCTAAAAGTAATTAGAATAAGATGGAGAAATAAACAAGGACGGACCGGATCCGCATGATTTTGTACTACGTAAATAGTTGAGATTTTGTATACTGGCATTTTACTAAGTACTCTAATCATGAAATTTTTTAAATATTTGAATTCAGCTGACTTCACTCCGTTCACAACAGCTATGTTCATATCGTAGTTTTTCTGACGTCAGCGCTATTGTGGTAGGTTTTGAAACCTCTATTTTCAGTAAATAGTAGGACACATTTTCAACCTTTGCCCCTTATAAGGTGGTTCTCCTTGTACTCTACACTCCATACCTTTATATATTATACAATACAAGATCAAATCTAATATCACAGTAAGACCATAGACGAAACAAAAGCATTTATGTTCATTTGTTTTCTCTATGGTCTTTTAGTATTAAAAATGAATTGTACCAAAGCCAAGTGCAAGTCGGACTCGCGCATGAAGGGTTCCGTACCATTTTAAACCACGTTTTTAGTAGGGGAGCCCCCTTTAATTTTAATATTTATTTTATTTTTATTATATGATGTTATAGCGGCAACAGAAATACACATTCTGTGAAAATTTCTACTGTTTACCTATTATGGATCATGAGATACAGCCCGCTGACAGACAGATGGACGGACGGACAGCGGATCTTTAGTAATAGGGTACTGTTGGTTACCCTTTGGGTACAGAACCCTAAAAAGTATCAATCATCTCTTGTGTGTCGAAGTTCATTATATTATATTGTAAAATTTATTTTAAAAAAAGTCCCGCTGGGTTTCTTACTGGTTCTTCCCAGGACAGAGGGTTTTTTTTTCGAAATAAAAAATGACTTTCAATAAGAATTACAGATGTAATGTATATTGAATAAAAAATTATTCTATTCTATTCATTAAAACAGAAAGAAACAATGATTTAGATTTTTGTAATTTATGCAGCAAGTCGTACAAAACGTGCGGTAATACAACCAATTTGGCCACTCATACTTTTTTTTTAAATAGCAGAGTGGGCAAACGAGCATTCGGCTCATCTAATGGTAAGTGACTGCCCCCGCCCATGAACAATTGCAACACCAGGGGAATTGCAGGTGCACTGACGGCCTTTTAAAAAAGGATTAAGCTCTTTTCTTGAAAATCCTTAAGTCGTATCGGTCCGGTAAAATCGCCGGTGGTAAACTATTCCACAGAGCGTTCGTATGAGGAAGAAAATTCCTACACTCTGTCAAAATCAGCTTGATAATTTTGACAGCTCACTGTAGGGATGGGGTGAAGTATAATCGTTAATGAATCTATACGATTATTATTCTTATAGTACTTGCTATCGATAGTTGCATATTTATGCTGTATGGATTTGACATAATGAACAATTTCTTATGTATTGAATTAATAATGAATTATTAATACGATAATAAAATTCCTCCTACGATAACGATTTCACCTCGTGCATATTTTTATTCAGTCAGTGAGATTATTTAGTAGAATACGTGTGAGTTGAAATAATTTTTGTGAACGGGCTTAGTGTGAAATGGTACAAGGAATTGTAGCTTAGTTGTTTATTATTAAAATAAAGGTGCACAAGCTACTTAAATCAAGTTCATTGTTATCATCATCATCAGTAGGCTCACTACTGGAACTCTACCTTACCTTGATTATTAAAATAATAATTATTTTACTTATTATAAGCCAGTGCTTGACCACAATCCCACCTAGTGGTAAGTGGGGATGCAGCTCTAGATGGTAAATTACACTTTCTTAGCGTGAAAACAGTTTACTCACTCTTGCCTTGAAGATGCCCAGATTGTATTCGGACGGAAAGATCCTTTGCTGTACGCATTACAAAAGACGAAGCAAGCCGTTTGGTTCCAATGCGTGAAATATCGACAACAAAGGGGTGAAGACCCGCCGACCGTCTGATTGTCCGATGGTGGAAAGGAGAGGGAGGAATTAAAGCGTGTAATTCCTGCGCACACTCACGGAAATGCATCATATAGAATACTGAGAGACTGGCTATTCTGCGTCTGTGCTCGAGGCTGAAAAGATTGGTTTCCACCGACGACCGGACTTGCGCTTTATATAAGGTAAGAAGCTGCTCCGGTGTGAAGTACCGTCGCACTCTTGCAAGGACACCAAGTTTGCTTGCGGCTGCTTTGGCTCTGGACTCAATGAACCGCCCATAATTGAGGTTCGGAGAAAATTCAACTCCTAACAACTGAAGGCGGTCAGTGTACTCCAAGAATACATTCCAGAAAGCAGAATCCAGAGTGAGCGGGCCCCTTTTAGCGGTGAAAAGACACGCTTGTGTTTTGGAGGCGATGAATCTCACGAAATTCCCATCACCCCATTCGAAGTCTACCTATAGTTTGAGATTCACACGCCCAACCATAGCCTCTCGTTTAGACTGGATTTGATCTCGATTGGCCCGGGCACTTAGTTGGTATCCCTCCACAACTGTGCTGTCGTCTGCATATCCATAGATACGGGGAATGAGCAGATCATTTATATGTAGCAGGAAGAGAGTTGCGGAGAGAACTGACCCCTGAGGAACTCCAGGGTGTGTCGCGATAGGACAGGACGAGCAGCCATCGATGACGACTTGGAGAAATCGTTCACTCAGAAAGCCCTTCACGCAGTCAATCAGACCAGTCAATTTTTGACTGTGTCAAAGTGGACATCTCGTTCCCAGTCTTCTAGTATATATTTTTTGTGTGTTCCACGACTCTTCTCCACTCATTCAAGAGTAACGGAGATAATCGTACGATGGCCGCGCGAAGGAATAACGTTATTTTGGAACGTTGTTACTTTTTAAAAAGTCACTGTGACTTTTTAAGACGGTTGAGCATGGTGACTTTTTCACGGGACGTTATTTATCATACATACATATATACATATACATTTCGGACAGTGAACTACTTCTTTCTATTAGTTTTATTAGCTCTATTCGGTAATCAGTACCACTAACTAGTTGAAATTGTACCTATATTTATGGAATTGTTATTTCAGTCAGTCAGTCCCAGTCGGCCAATATCTGCTCTTGTAGAAATGTTGCTTGATAACAATTATTATGATAACAATTATATAATAAATTCAGACTTTGGAGGACAAAATCGAGCTTTTGGAAAAGAGATCACGAGCTACAGCTGTAGAAATACGAAACACGTCAAGAATCTATCAGCAGAATAATAGACCAGAGACCAAAACTGATTTATGCGAAATTGTCAAGATCTTGGCGAAGGCAGTGAACTGCAGTCTTCAAGAATCAGATATAAGGGATGTTTATCGCATACTCTCCAAAAATGAAACGTCTCGTCCTATTATTTTGGACGTAAACAGCGTCATAAAAAAAGAAGCCTTATTAAATGCTATAAAAGAATTTAATCGTAATAAGGGAAAAGAAGAAAAGCTTAATACAAGTCACCTAAATTTACCGGGTACTAGTAAGCCAGTATACGTTTCTGAGGCATTGACACACAAAACGCAAAAAATATTTTTTGTTGCCCGCGAATTTGCCAAGGAATATAATTTCACGTACTGTTGACCACCAGAGGCGTTGTCTATCTGCGTAAGGACGAGAAACAACCTTATGTACGGGTGGAGCATGAGAAGGAACTTCAGAGTCTCAAAAACTCAATATCGAAGTAACTATAATAAACTACTATATGATGCATGCTTTTTACAAAAACTGTTAAAATTTTATATCTTATACTATACGGGTGATGACATCTCATATTGTTGTTTGGACTTGTATGAAAATTGTATTAATTTTGCAATGTTGCAGATACAAAATTTATTAAAAAGATATTTTCATATTGTACATATGGAATTTAAGGAATATACCTGTCAAGGGCTTAATTTACTTAATTACAATGAGTGCTGTTTAAGATTGATACCAAGACGTGAATGTAATAATGAGGAAGCCATTTCGATTAACTGTGATTTAATTAGGGACCTTTATTTATAAATGCTTGAGTCACTTTTAACATATTTAACTAACTAACTTCGGTATACGAAGATTACGGTTCATTATATTGCTTTTATGTGTTTTCGACGAATTAGCAATTTATGGTGATCTTGACTCCATTGAGATATCTAGAGCAGTTTCAATAGACGTTGACTCTTGCCAATCACATGTGCCTCAAATTGAAAATTACCTTAAAATTGTAACTCAAAATATACAGAGTATAGGTTGTAATTTTGATAATTTTGCTTTGCTATTGGAAAGAACCAAAATTATTTACGACATAATTATACTTACCGAATGCTGGCTATCATGTAACCCAAATATCCCTACTTTAGACAATTATATTGGATATACTAACAAAAAATGTCTCAACCAAAATGATGGTGTCGCAGTTTATGTAAGAAATAGTCTCGGTGTCACGGTTGAGGAACCTAATTTTACGGGCGCAAGCTGTCTAGTAATTAAAAAAGGAGTAGATCTCGCAATCATTGCCATATATCGTTCACCTTCAAAAAATAATAGCCCAGATTCATTTATCATCTCTTTGGAACAAGTCTTAGAAACGATGGTGTTGTTTGTCGTTATCATGGGAGACATAAATTTCGACATCTGAACGAATAATATGGATACACATACAGAAAAATAACTTAATTTGACAGCATTTTATGGTATTATGCCAGCACATTATTTGATTACTAGACCCGTTAGCAAAACTTGTATCGATCACGTATTATTAAAAACTAAAATGCCCGCTCTAACGTTGATCATCCAGTCTGATATTACCGACCACAGCTCTGTTTTACTTTGTCTTAATTTTGATCCCACTTCTCAACCAAAACTAACAGCTACTCTAAATTGAATCACTCTAACCTCAATAAGGGAAAAAGAATAAGAAGATAAAGATAGCCAAAAAACACCCAAACAACAACACCTTACAAATAACTTACAAAAGATATGTGTTTTTGTAACAACTTACTTAAAAATATTAAAAGAAAATATGAAAGTGAATTAATTTTAGGTGCTGGTAATAACAAAAGGAAGCTCTGGAATGTTCTAAAAAATATAACCTATACTAATAAACCTAAATCATCGGCTGACGAACTGTTGCAGTCTTATGCAACAGCTGACTTAGCAGTTGATAGTGTAAATAATTACTTTGTTAACATTGGAAAACATTTAGCTGAAAAAACCGCAGATACTGATCATTTAACCGACTCAAGCGACATGTCGACTTCTAGTAATTCTTTTGTTATGTTGAATACTGATGAATCTGAAATTGAATCACTTATCATGAATCTCAAAAACAATTGCTCCACTGGTTGGGATAATATTTCAAATGTTTTTCTAAAAAATAATAAAAACATACTTGTACTGATATTAACGAATATTGTTAATAGGTGCTTGGAATATAGTGTATTTCCCGAAGCTTTTAAAAAATCTATTATAATCCCTATACACAAAGGGGGGGACAGAGACCAAGTTACTAACTATAGACCTATAGCTTTACTCCCAGCTATGTACAAATTATTAGAAAAAATAATAAATAAACGCCTTATCAACTATTTAGAGGCGAACAATCTGTTCGCTAAAAACCAATATGGCTTTAGATCTGGCAAAAACACAGATGGTGCTATGCATGACGTTATTAAGTTTATATCAGAAAATTTGGATAAAGGCAGACGATGTTTAGCGATCTTTTTAGATTTAGCGAAAGTTTTGATACGGTCTGTGTGCTTATCTTACTGGAAAAGCTTAAAAGACTTGGTGTACGTGGAAAGCAGTTAGATTAATTTAAGAGTTACATGAAAAATAGATAGCAAAGTGTTAAAATTAGTAATCACAGGAGTTCAGATTTACCAGTGACCTACGGTGTACCTCAGCGCAGTATACTGGGGCCCACCTTATTCAAAATTTATATTAATGATCTCTGTCAAATGAAGCTCATTTCTGGAAAGTCTATTTGCTATGCAGATGATACTGTGCTACTTTTTGCAGAGGGTGATTGGAAAAAAACTTTGAAGCTGCCCAAAATTCATTCAATACTGTACAAAGGTGGTTGTGATCTAATAAATTAACTTTAAATGCGGAGAAAACCAAATATCTGACCTTTTCCATTCGTGATGTGACGCAACCAGGAAACGCTTTCTCTCTACGTGCACATAGCTATATTTTAAAAAATCCTAGCTCTCTCACTTCCTGCCGATGTCCGTTATTGGAAAGAGTTGAGGTTGTCAGGTATTTGGGTATCTTTCTAGACAAAAATCTATCTTTTGAACACCATATTCAACATTTAAAAAATCGTATCCGCAAACTAATATATGTTTTTAAAAATCTAAGACATGTAGTGCAACCATATCTTTTGAAACAGGTGTATCTTGCTCTGTGTGAATCTTATTGCATTTCTTGTTGGGATGGGGCTCTAAAAACGCACATGGTTTCTTTAGAAAGGGCTCAAAGAGCTCTTTTAAAGGTCTCCACTTTTAAACCATTTCAATATCCCACAATATTACTCTACAATAACTGCCAAGTACTAACTGTTCGCCAACTATTTGTTCTAAATGTTATTAAAAAACAGCATCAGTCTATAAATTATGACCCAGACAAAATCAAATGTAAACGTCGTAAAGACATTGTGATTCAGTCCAGTTTTAAGCCCAACACAAAATTCTTAAAAAAGTATTTTTGCTTTCTTGGCCCATACTTATATAATAAAATAAACAAAATTGTTCATATATATTCTATGAATAGGCATGAATGCAACATTGCCCTCAGAAAATTGCTTCAACTAAAGTCTTATGAAGAAACGGAGATTATTATTATTATTATTATTAATTTGTTAACAGTACTTGCATAAGTGTTCATAGATGTCAATTCGTTACTTCTCTGCTAAATTTTTTTTTATTTTATTTTGATCTGTGCATGTCTTTTAATTTCTAAGGATCTATTTATTTTTATTTTTTTGGGTCACTTTTGTATTATTTCATTATATTTTGTGTATCTTATGTAAGGATTTATCTAAGTGGGAAAAACTTTGCTTAACCTAAAACACAGGGTTTACCCTAACTTAGGAAGCAAGTTCATTTTTAAGAACATATTTAGTATATAAGATGCATTGTTTTACTCTTACTCTGTATCACTTTTCTACCTGAATAAATTATTATTATTATTATTATAATATCGTAATTTTTCATATTTGATTTGCGTCAATAGCACAAATATAATATTATACAATTTTTAACCATCGGTCAATGGCAGTATAGGCATTCGTCGGTTCTTTTCCGAATGACATATTCGCCGACTCTCTCGTTCACTCGCTCGTGTATACTCTCGATCGTATTTAAGAGTTATGAGTGTAGGCAAAAGAGCTAATAGACCGATTAACAATCAGCGTTCGGAAAAGTTATGTTCATAGGTTTCCTAATGGTTTATCGTTTGCGAACTGCACAAGACTACTATGAAATAGTGTTTTGTGAATTAGGAACAATAAAGTCCTGTATAGGACAGTTACTATAATCTTCGAATCTACAACTCACGAAGCTGAGCGAGCTTTACTCATGGTTGAACGTTTACATTGACTGTCGACGGATTGTTGCTCCTGTTTTATTATTTAATTATTGGTTTGTAGTAAATATTAATACGTAAAAGTAATGCGATTTCTGTATTGTGTTATGTGAACTATTAATGAAAACGGCGTAACAAGTCCTCTGAAGTAGATATACGCCTCAAGTTTTAAGCATTTTGAGAACGTGAGATACTGTTGTTAACGCCTGGCATAATCTGTCGTCGAAATCTCCCAGAAACTCCGCAATGTGATGCATCAACATATTAAGGATAAGTTTAAGTTACAAACTATTAATAATGACACCGGCAAAAGTACAAATGTCATCATCATTACAGCCTTTCATAAGTCCACAGCTGAACATGGGCCTCCCCCAAAGAATGCCACAAAGCACGGTCCTGAGCCACCTGCATGCATCGACTTCCTGCATGTCTTACCAGGCCGTCGCTCCATCTCGTGGGGGGTCGCCCTGCACTTCACCTACCGGTACGAGGCTGCCACTCAAGAACCTTTCTTCCCCATCGGTTGTCGGTTCTTCGGGCTATATGGCCGGCCCACTGCCACTTCAGCTTACTAATCCGTTGGGCTATGTCGGTCACTCTGGTTCTACTGCGGATATCCTAATTTCTAAGTTTATCACGTAGAGAAACTCCGAACATAGCCCTCTCCATAGCTCGCTGAGCGACATTGAGCTTCCTCATACGGCCAGCAGTGAAGGACCACGTCTCAGATCTGTAAGTCATCACTGGAAACACGTATTGGTTGTACAATTTCGTTTTAAGGTTTTGAGGAATGTCTGACGAGAAGATGTGTCGTAGTTTCCCGAACGCTGCCCAGCTGAGTTGAATCCGTCGATTGACCTCTCAGTCGAAGTTGGACTTACCTAGTCGGACTATTTGTCCCAGGTAAACATACTCGTCAACAACTTCGAGCTTAGTGCTCCCAACAACTACCGGCATAGGTGTGACATGGACATTGAGCATGATCTTTGTTTTGTCCATGTTCATCTTAAGACCTATCCGTTGGGAGACACTATTGAGGTCATTGAGAATGGTGCTCAGATCCTCCAGCGATTCTACCATAAGGACTATATCGTCGGCAAATCGAAGGTGAGTGATGTACTCGCCATTGATGTTAATACCGTATCCTTTCCAGTCCAGAAGCTTGAAAACGTCTTCCAATGCAGCGGTGAAGAGTTTCGGGGATATAACGTCACCCTGAATTACACCTCTCTGCAATTGGATAGGTTTCGTATTCTGGTTCTGTACTTGGATAGCCATCGTTGCCCTACTGTAGAAGCACTTCAGCACTTCGATATACCGACAGTCAACTTGGCACCGCTGAAGGGACTGCAGCACCGCCCAAATTTCGACGGAATCAACGGCTTTCCCATAGTCCACATACGCCAGGCATAGTGGCAAATTATACTCCTCTGTCTTCTGTACAATTTGCCGAACGGTATGTATGTAGTCTATGGTACTAAAGCCTTTTCGGAAACCGGTTTGTTCGGGAGGCTGGAAGTCGTCAAGTCTGAGTGCGAGACGATTCGTAATGACTCTCGAAAACAGTACGTAGACCCGGCTCAGAAGGGAAATCGGTCTGTAGTTCTTCAAGAGAGCGTTGTCACCTTTCATGAAGACCACCGCACTTCTGCTCCACGCCTCCGGTGTAATGCCACCATGGAGGACGGAATTAAAGAGCCTCTGAATGACTTCAAGTACCGGTTTTCCACCCGCTTTCAGAAGCTCCGCTGTAATTCCATCCTCGCCTGGGGCCTTGCCGTTTTTAAGATGCTGGAAAGCCATTCTAATCTCATTCAGACTGACGTCCTGAATATCTTCGGAATAGTGTCGGATAAGACTCGCTGTTGGATCGTTATTCACACTTGCGTTTGGCTCCAACGGTGATGTACATAGCTGCCCATAGAACCTCACAATCTCACTCAAAATCTCAGGTGCCCCGGAAACGATGCTGCCACACTCGGTCCTCAGCTTTGACAGTTAGCTCTTTCTGGCAGACAGATCTCTGGCAAAGACTTTGGAGTTGAAGTTTGAGTTTGAGTTGAAGAATGTAGCTTCATCTCCCGTCTAACAACCAGAGTGTAATCGGAGAGTTTTTGTGTTCTTCTGCGGCGGATCTTGCAGAACTTAGCTCCGACCGCATGGACAGTTTCCACGTGCTTGTCATTCATATCGTCCACTTCATTGCAGTTTTCTAGGCACTGAAAACGGTTTTGTAACTCGAGCTAAAAGGTTTCAGGACTTTGGAACAGAGCACGAGGGGGACCGAGCGTTGACTTCATTAGACGAGACCTCTCCAACTTAACGTTTAGGTTCAGTGAGCCTCTAGCCATTCGGCGATCGCTACCAGTTTTCACCCTCGCGATCACGGAGACATCACTGAACAGTTGTCGTCTGGTCGTCATAATGAAGTCAATCTCATTTTTTGTCGAACCGTCGGGGCTCGACCAGGTCCACTTCCTGTGGGGCCGCTTCTGGAAGAAAGACTTCATCATAAAGAGTCCCTCTTTCTCCATGAAGTCGGCCAGCTGCTGGCCCCTTGGGTTTCGTTGCCCTATTCCAAATTTCCCTACTTTCAGCTCACCGTTCTCTCTTGTGCCTAGTTTTGCATTGAAGTCTCCCATTAACACCGTATATTGAGTTTTGGAGGAATGCATGGCTCTAGAGATATCCTCATATATTTCCTCCACCTCCTCATTGGGTGTGCCGAGCAGGGGCGTAGCTACCGCCGTATCAGCCGTATCAATGATACGGGGCCCCCGGGCTACAGGGGCCCCAAACGTGTGTGAGCAAAAATTCCAAGGACTTCTATGGGACAGGAAAGGCTATCACTATTGTCTATAGAAGTAAAGAATTTAGTAAAACTGAAATCTTTTTCAGCTATGAATGTAGTCGAATCTTCTTCAGCTGTGTTCGCCGAACAAAAGGCACGAAAAGTGTATATTTGATTTGAATTGTTTTACTAGCTTAGTTCCTAGGAGTATTAATTGTAAGTAATAACTCAAAAACCCGTGTAGTAGCACGGGTGGCAGTGGAGAACACTCACTACCCTATATCTTCCCGTGGGTGTCGTAAAAGGCGACAGAAGGAAACTGGGGCAGAGGATGGGCAGCAGCATCTTTCTGATAACAGCAAAACAACAATAAAAATACTGCGGTTGCCAACCTGCTCGCCAAGCGTGGCAACTATGGCAATATGCCCCCCATGAAAGTAACGAAGAGATGGCCCCCAGTCCCCGGCGGCCCCGCTATTCCTGGCTACGGTGGCGACCATGGTAACGGCGGGGCAGGAGGTGCTAAGAATCTCCGGTGTAGGTTCTATTGCCACCTACGACGACTCGACCTGGCAACTTATAACGCACGCACCCTGAGGACTGACGAGAAGATTGTGGAGCTGGAAGAAGAGATAGACAAGTTGCGCTGGAATGTCATAGGATTATCCGAAGTCCGAAGAGAGGGGGAGGACACGGTAATCCTCGAATCCAGCAATTTGTTTTATCACCAGGAGGGCGACCATCTGTCCCAAGGAGGTGTCGGATTTATCGTTCACAAGTCTCTTGTTAACAACGTTGTAAAGATTGAGAGTGTGTCGACGAGGGTTGCGTACCTTATACTCAGAATCACCAAACGGTATTCGCTGAAGGTCATACAGGTTTACACACCAAACTCGGAACACCCCGATGAAGAGGTGGAGGACATGTATGAGGATATCTCTAGAGCCATGCATTCCTCCAAAACCTACTATACGGTGTTAATGTGAGACTTCAACGCAAAACTAGGCACAAGAGAGAACGGTGAGCTGAAAGTAGGGAATTTTCGGAATAGGGCAACGGAAACCAAGGAGCCAGCAGCTGGCCGACTTCGTGGTGAAAGAGGGACTCTTTATGATGAACTCTTTCGTCCAGAAGCAGCCCCACAGGAAGTGGACCTGGTCGAGCCCCGACGGTTTGACAAAAAATGAGATTGACTTCATTATGACGACCAGACGACAACTGTTCAGTGATGTCTGTGATCGCGAGGGTGAAAACCGGTAGCGAACACCGAATGGTGAGAGGCACACTGAACCTAACCGTTGAGTTGGAGAGGTCACGTCTAATGAAGTCAACGCTCCGTCCCCCTCGTGCTCTAATCCAAAGTCCCGAAACCTTTCAGTTCGAGCTACGAAACAGTTTTCAGTGCCTAGAAGATTGCAATACAGTGGACGATATGAATGACAATCTCGTGGAAGCTGTCCATGCGGCCGGAGCTAAGTTTTGCAAGACCCGCCGCAGAAGAGCACAAAAAATCTCCGATTACACTCTTGATCTCATGGCTGTTAGACGGGATATGAAGCTGCAGTCTTCAGTAGATTTGACAGCATACAGGCAACTGAACAGACAGATCTCCAAATGCATGCGGTGGGACTTACGCAACTTTAATACTGCTCGTATTAAAGAAGCGATCGAGCGGAACCAGGACTCAAAAGTCTTTGCTAGAGATCTGTCTGTAAGAAAGAGCCAACTGTCGAAGCTGAAGACCGAATGTGGCAGCGTCGTTTCCGGGACACCTGAGATTTTGAGTGAGATTGAGAGGTTCTATGGGCAGCTGTACATATCATCCTTGGAGCCACACGTAATAAGTGTGAGTAACGATCCAAGAGCGAGTTTTATCCGACACTATTCCGATGATATACTGGACATCAGTCTGAGCGAGATTAGAATGGCTCTCCAGTACCTTAAAAACGGCAAGGCCCCAGGCGAGGATGGAATTACAACGGAGCTTTTGAAAGCGGGTGGAAAACTGGTATTTGAAGTCCTTCATGGTGGCATTACACCGGAGGCGTGGAGCAGAAGTGCGATGGTCTTGTTCTTCAAGAAAGGTGACAACGCTCTCTTGAATAACTACAGACCGATTTCCTTTATGAGCCGCATCTACGTGTTGTTTTCGAGAGTCATTACGAATCGTCTCGCGCTCAGACTTGACGACTTCCAGCCTCCCGAACAAGCCGGTTTCCGAAAAGGCTTTAGCACCATAGACCACATACACACCCTTCGGCAAATTGTACAGAAATCCGAGGAGTACAATTTGCCACTATGTCGGGCGTATGTGGACTATGAGAAAGCCTTTGATTACGTCGAAATTTGGGCGGTGCTGCAGTCCCTTCAGCGTTGCCAAGTTGACTGTCGGTATATCGAAGTGCTGAAGTGCTTGTACAGTAGGGCTACGATGGCTATCCGAGTACAGAACCAG
The DNA here is from genome assembly GCA_963668995.1 of Parnassius mnemosyne. Lineage (NCBI taxonomy): Eukaryota > Metazoa > Arthropoda > Insecta > Lepidoptera > Papilionidae > Parnassius > Parnassius mnemosyne. Next base: position 24,212,942 of record CAVLGL010000068.1, read on the forward strand.
AGTACGAAAGCTATCCAATTGCAGAGAGGTGTAAGACAGGGTGACGTTATATCCCCGAAAATCTTCACCGCTGCATTGGAAGACGTTTTCAAGCTTCTGGACTGGAAAGTATACGGTATTAATATCAATGACGAGTACATCACTCACCTTCGATTTGCCGACGATATAGTCCTTATGGCAGAATCGCTGGAGGACCTAAGCACTATGCTTAAGGACCTCAATAGTGTTTCCCAACGGATAGGTCTTAAGATGAACATGGACAAAACAAAGATCATGTTTAATGTCCATGTCACACCTATGCCGGTATTTGTTGGGAGCACTAAGCTCGAAGTTGTTGACGAGTATGTTTACCTGGGACAAATAGTCTGGCTAGGTAAGTCCAACTTCGACTGAGAGGTCAATCGACGGATTCAACTCGGCTGGGCAGTATTCGGGTAATTACGGCACATCTTCTCGTCAGGTATACCTCAAAACTTGAAAACGAGACTGTACAACCAGTGCGTGTTGCCAGTGATGACTTATGGTACTGTGACGTGGTCCTTCACTGCTGGCCGGATGAGGAAGCTCAAGGTCGCTCAGCGAGCTATGGAGAGGGCTCGGAGTTTCTCTGCGTGATAAACCTAGAAATGAGGATATCTGCAGTAGAACCAGAGTAACCGACATAGCCCAACGGATTTTAGTAAGCTGAAGTGGCAATGGGCCGGCCATATAGCTCGAAGAACCGACAACCGATGGGGAAAAACGGTTCTCGAGTGGTGGCCTCGTACCGGCGGACGAAGTGTAGGGCGTCCCCCCACTATATGGAGTGACGACCTGGTAAGATATGCAGGAAGTCGATGGATGCAGGTGGCTCAGGACCGTGCTTTGTGGCATTCCTTGGGGGAGGCCTATGTTCAGCGGTGGACTTGTGAAGGACTGTAATGATGATGATGAATAACTTAAAATCAATATATAATAATTTGAATTCAATGCAAGCGTTTTTGTTCCTTTTATGAAATCTTTACTCTTCATTGGGGCCCCCCAACAAATTTTGATATAGGGCCCATCTATGGCACGCTACGCCACTGGTGCCGAGGTTGGTGCGTAAACCTGTATGACCTTCAGCGAAAACCGTTTGGTGATTCTGAGTGTGTCGACAAGGGTTGCGTACCTTACGCAACCCTCGTCGACACACTCACAATCTTTACAACGTTGTTAACGAGAGACTTGTGGACGATAAATCCGACACCTCCTTGGGACAGATGGTCGCCCTCCCGGTGATAGATCAAGTTGCCGGATTCGAGGATTACCGTGTCCTCCCCCTCTCTTCGGACTTCGGATAATCCTTTAATATGCCAGCGGAACTTGTCCATCTCTTCTTCCAGCTCCACGATCTTCTCGTCAGTCCTCAGGGTACGTGCGTTGTACGTTGCCAGGTCGAGTCATCTAAGGTGGCAACCGAACCTCCACCGGAGATTCTTAGCACCCCCTGCCCCGCCGTTACCATGGTCGCCACCATAGCCAGGAATAGCGGGGCCGCCGGGGACTGGGGGCCGTCTCTTTGTTACTCTCTTCATAGGGGGTATTTGCCATAGTTGCCACGCTTGGCGAGCGGGTTGACAATCGCAGTTTTTTTTATTGTAATTTCGGCTACTATCAGGAAGATGCTGCTGTCCATCTCCTGCCTGTTTCCCTTTGTCGCCTTTTACGACACCCACGGGAAGATATGGAGTAGTGGATATTCTTGACCACCTCTACACGGCGTACAAATGTACGAGGTCATATTAAAAAAAAATGTCAGACTATATTCAACTCAGTGTTGCCAGATGTACGATTTAAATCGTATTCATACGATTTTTTAAGAGTTATATGCATGTACGATCGAAACATAAAAATCGTACGCAATTCATACGACTTTTCACATTTCCCTCTAATGAAAATTGTGCCTCGGATTGTAAGTGAAGAAATAATGCAAAATGTGGACGATGAGTGGAGAAGATTACCTATGCTATTTATTAAGTTGATATGACTCTCCCGCTAGACGAATTTTGAGCAGAAATATGTGCGTTATATGACTTTCAGAATATAGCAAAATTTGCTCTCGATTTGCTATGCCTTCCTCACTCTAATGCGTATTGTGAACGGTGCTTCAGTTCAGTAAGTTTCATCAAAACGAAAATCCAAATTCGAAGGTCACGCTATTAGCCAAACAACATATAAAACGCTTTGGTTGTTGTGTTGATTTTTCTCCATCAAGAGAAATGTTAAATAATATGAAAGTAAGATTTTATATGAAGAGAAAGACTAATAATTTTGTGTTTATAATTCTCAATTTTTGTATTATTTAATAAAACAAAGTAAAAAAAACGTACTATCTTTATTTAATGACTTTCTTAGGGAATACGACTTTTTATTTACCTATCGTACGATCGTTCATTCAAAATGGCTGGCAACACTAGTTCAACTCTGTCAATTTTACTAAAAAAATTTCTCATTCACAAATCACAATGACGTACTGAATTAGCTCAGCTGTGGGATACATATTTATTGCGTCTTTTTATAATTATTGTAATATTCGTTTATATAGTGCTATAAATTGAAATTACTTGTTATTCCTTAAACAACAAAGAAGTCTACAAGGAAAAATGGCATACGCCTACTTGTTTAAATACATCATCATTGGCGACACAGGTATTGATTTTATTTCCTGATATTTAACTTCGTTGTAGTTTTTGTAACTTTTACCCAGTGATTGCTAATTTACATATTTAAAAAAAATGGAAATTGATATTAGGTAAATGTTTTAGGCATTTCATAAAGAAAAGTATCAAATAAATATTTAATAAAAACCTTTTGTGTTCCGCCTACGCTCGTTCTATAAAGTTGAACGTAGCACGAAATAATTCTAGTTTAGAATCCTATTTCGCCCTTTATTCTTTTTTATCATTTTCAAGGACATTCTTTGTTTGTTTTGCAATAAGGAGTTCTTAATGCAATTGTTTTGTACACAGTTTTGTAAACAGTAATAATAAGAGGGAAATCATCACAATAAAAATAGATAAATTTTCTTCTTTGTGTACATACTGACTGTATTTTCCTAACTATATTTAAAATATGATTGGTAGGGGTGGGCAAGTCCTGCTTACTGCTACAGTTTACAGATAAGAGGTTCCAGCCAGTCCATGATCTCACAATTGGTGTGGAATTTGGTGCCCGTATGATTACCATTGATGGTAAACAAATTAAGTTGCAAATATGGGACACGGCTGGTCAGGAAGCATTCAGGTATAATTTTTGTATATAAATCCATGTAACTCATTATCACGGAAAATGGTATAGATAAAATTTCAATGACCTATAAATTATAATAAGTAATAATATACAGATAAAGACATTATGTGTAGTTACTAAAGTCTAATTTATGTAAACTGCCCCAGTGATACAGGAGAAAATCTTAGTGTGGAGGTAATGTTTTATTAAAAAAAGAAAAAAAGAGAAGTTACTAAAAGTTAAAGAAAAAACAGAAGTTATTAATAGATAATTATGAAAAGTAAATAGTTATATTCCTTGATAAGTTTTTTCTGCTAGTAAATTAAGCTAGTGTGCCTCCAAATATGTTAGAGGTGATGTACCAAAATTTTTTAAAGAGAATAAAATGAAAAATAAGCATGTTCTTACTCTTCCAGCAGAATAAAAGATGCTTTGTGATTGGCTGAAGAAGTGATAGTTTTTGTTACTTTATAGCACATTTAAGACACTATTCTTGCTGAATGAGGAAATGAAGGAAGTCCTGGTGAAATTTATTGACTCCATGTATATTACAACAGTTTTAAAAGTAACAACTAATAAATTGATTGTTTGCATTGTTCCAGCTACAACTGTTTTTGTGACAGAATCTTTAATTAATGTTTTTCTAAGTACAAAAGATAATGCGTGATTCATCCCCTATTATAGTTCTATACATGACTATTTCTGAAACATATTTTGACTTAACAAGTTGCTCCATTTTTTAATCCCCCATGCAAAAAGAGAGGTGTTATAAGTTTAACTGCCAAGTGTGTCTGTCTATGGCACCGTAGCTCTTAAACGGGTGAACCAATTTGTTTTTTTTTTTATTTAAAAGCAGGATTTGTAGCGGGGATTCTTAAACATGTTTTATCAAAATCGGTTGAGCCATTTCAAGGTCATCGGCTGTTTTTATTTCATGGGTTTTTAAAATTTTCTATTGATGTTATAACTGTTATGAGCCAGTGCTGGACTACTATCCTACCTGATGGTGACTAGTAATGTAGCTGAAAATGGTACAGCGCACTGACTTAGCTTAACAGTTTACAATAGCAGTTTACAAACATAATAGTTAAAAATTTTGTACAACCGACTTCAATATAAATTATTAAGAATAACTCAAAAACTATTGACAGTCAGATCTTGATCAAATTTATATGGGAACACATGCAAAGCACCAGCTTTCAAATAAAAAAAATCATCAAAATCAGTTCACCCAGAAAAAAGTTATTAGGTAACAAACATTAAAAAAAGATACAGTCGAATTCAGTACCTCCTCCTTTTTGAACTCTGTAGAATAAATTGCACAAGGACAAACATTCACAATTATATACATATATAAACAAAAACAATTATTTATAGTCCATAGAAATACTTGTTCCATGTGAGATTCAAACCTGCAGCCCCTAGCACTGCACAGCACCTATACAGCGTCTATATTTAGTATATTCCAATACATTTTCCATGGAAGTGAACAATGTTTGACTACTTTTATATAGAATTGAATATTTCAATGCATAAAAGTTAATTTAAAGTTACAGCCTATATATTTCCCACTGTTGGGCACAGGCCTCCTCTCTTTTCTGCAAGGGTTTTATTGTAAGGAAATGTCTGCTGCGTTGTCCCATTGCGTGTTGGCAAAATTCACATGTCTGAATTTTTTTATTTATCAGACATGCAGGTTTCCTCACAGTGTATTCCATCACCGCCGAGCACATGGTTAACCAGCACTTAAAATTGCAATTAACAATTTAATTGGTGCTGGTGGGGATCGAACCTGGGTTGAACTGTGAAATTTACAGCGAGCGCTTAGCCCCTAAGCTACCACGGCTCTTGATGCATAATTTCTTAAAATAACATTTTATGGCCTACAAATAATTGTTTTAATTTTTTTGCGAGGAACCCTAATTAATTTTCGAAAATAAAAGGAGCCTAAGTTACTCCTTATGACATCAGCTGTCTGCTAGTGAAAGTCGCGTCAAAATCGATCCAGCTGTTTCGGAGATTAGCCGGAACAAACAGACAGGCAGACAGACAAAAATTTTAAAAGTGTATTTTTGTTATACGTACCGTTTATACTTTCATATGCATTTAGTAAAATGCTTTAATTTTGACATTACAAACAGACACTTCAATTTTATTTATTTGTATAGATATTTGTGAAAACATTGCTGGGCCGGTAGTACGGTATTTAAGCATTTGGCTACACAGGATCACAAACTTAATAATAGAGCACAGGCTGTACTTTCAAATCCCTCACAGAAAAAGTAGTTGTAAGCCCATACAACTACTTTTTCTGGGCAACAATCCAGATCTAGGTGTTTGTCCATGCATACTAGAAATTCCTAAGATAGTCTACTCTTTTTTGGTACTATTAATGTATTAATCTATATTATAGTTTATTACGATTTTTTGTGTTTTACAGTTATTTGTCTTATGTTGACTCTACAGTATCTTATCTGGCGAATGGTACAGTATTCTTTGTTTTCTGCAAACTTTTGTTGTTATTTTATATGCTGTTGGCATACATTTTCCTATTGTTATTGTTTAATTTTAGTCTAGACATTGTGAACCTATGATACCCCTGCTAGAGATAGCATGCAACAGGGTATACATTATTAATGGTACAATAACAAAATAATTAAAATTTATGTTACCTTTTCAAATTAATGAACTTGCATTATCATAATACTCTCAGAAGAAATAATTCCAATTTTTTTTGGAAAACCTTAAATAATATGCTTCATCTGTCATCTTTTGTTCATAATATTATATGTTAGGAGATAGCAATGGTTACTGCAACATAACAATTGTTTAATAAATTCACAATTTCATGTGTTCTATTCTCTATTTGTGATTAATTTGTGATCATCGAATAGAAATATATTTCAATACTATGCTGTGATAGCGGGATATTCGAGCCGTGGGTCTAGGATAGTGCAACAGATCGAAATTGAATAACATAAATTTTTACTCAATAGTCAATTCTCGTTGCTCCGTTTTCCGCCCTGCTAACCGTTATGGCCGATATTGTAGCCTAAAAAATTACTTTGTATTTAAATTAACCATTTTTATATAAAGTGAATTTGAATTACTTTTAACTCACAATATACAAAACAAAATCAATTTGGTTATATAAGCCTTTTTAAGTCTGCTGTGCATAGGACTTTCCAAAAATGTGGTTGCAGGCTGCAAGAATTCATTGGATTCCTAGGCTTGAAAGCTTTGCCCATAACACCATATTATTGGTGTAATATTGCTCATCATCATCATATGTTAAATTCTAGTTCATTGATTTAGATGAACTTTTCACCGTTAAAAAACAATTAGTTGATCACAATTGGTATTTGGAAAAAAGCTGTTACTCGGTTAAATCATCGGTAGGCCATATTTGATATTTATAATGAGGTGTGGACCCTGTATTGGATTGGTAAAACTTTTTAATTTTATATATTTCATAATGATTTCCTATATTTCATTAAATGAAACTACTTTTAGTGGTTTTACTACATTTTGTAGTTCAACAGAAATGTATGATAAAAGCTTATCAATGTAATGATTGGTTAATTATATAATTATTGATATACATAATTGTCTCATTTTAGATCAATAACCAGATCATACTACAGAGGTGCAGCCGGTGCCCTTTTAGTTTATGATATCACCAGAAGGGATACCTTCAACCACTTAACAACTTGGCTTGAGGATGCTCGCCAGCATTCAAACTCGAATATGGTCATCATGTTAATTGGTAACAAGAGGTATGTTTGTAGTATACTTTCATTCATTAAACTTTTATTACTTCGTGAGTTTTATTTTTCACTCGCAATTTTCACATAACATTTGTCAATCTCTTTACAAAACACACCTGTTTAACGCTGCTTTCATACTTAAGCTGCTTTCTTGTGTAAGTATTATCACTGCAGATATGGAAAGAATCATTAATGTAACATATAATCTCCTTAATTATTTCTTATATTTACGAGGAATACTGCACATGGAATAAAACCAATTTTAGGGATTTTATCGCGTTTAATCTTAACCTTTACGAAATTCTAATCACCTCTGTCTGCAGTATATCAACATGTTCAGGATTGTTTCAATCATTATATTGGATTTGATAGACAACAAACCTTCACAAAAGAACACCGATTCCTACTAAATACTACTAAAATGATTCGCGAGGCTATTGTAATTAGAATACTTTTTTTAATTTAAGAGAAGATTCCCTATTGGGATTCTCATTTCAGATCACTCATTGTACCTTCCAACAATCTTAAAAGTTTATTTTCGTCACCAAATCTTTGCTATATTTTACACAGTTATTATCTTATTCCTACGCATAATTATTGAAAATGTATAAGCTTATTCCCATAATTAATTATTGAAAATGTGTTTTAAAAATTAAAAATGTCTAATCTGTAAAAAAATTAGTGACCTGGAGTCTCGGCGGGAAGTGAAGAAAGAGGAGGGTGAAGCTTTCGCACGTGAACATGGCCTCGTGTTTATGGAAACATCAGCAAAAACCGCAGCAAATGTTGAGGAGGCATTCATTAACACAGCAAAGGAGATCTACGAGAAAATCCAGGAAGGCGTTTTCGATATCAACAATGAGGTATTTTATAAACATTAAAAACGCATTCCTTTTTTTTAATGATATTTTTCTAGTTAAACTATGAAACCGGTTCTAACATGTTATTTGTGAATACAGCTTATCCATTGAAAAGGAAGAAGCAATATCGTAGTAAATTCTGTAATTGAAAATAAAATCATCATCACACCTCTACATCCACTGCTGAATACAGGTCTCCCCCATAGATTAACTCATAGAGAGGATATATGCCATAGCTACCACTCTTGCCAGTTAGGTACAAAAACACTCCAAAACTTGCCTAAAGTTATCAACTGAACAGGGATTAAGGTGTCAGTGTGTGTGACACAACCCAATTTCTGTTTACGGTCACATGATATTATACGACGATAAATCCGGTCCTAAATTCCTAACACCAATTGATCCTAACTGGGTCAACTTTGAGTGCTTTAAGAATGAGCAGCACTATGTACTTTTCATGCAAGGATTACTATTAATGAATATAAAAAACTTGAGTACTACTATACCATCAAATCAGCAAACTCATTAACAAAACTATGTGTTGTATTTATCAAAATTGAAAATAAAAATAATAGAAATAAGTTACTTACAATAGAATTACACGAGTGATACATAAGGGACTTACTTTTTTTTTTCATCTTTAAAAATTACCAAAGCATAGTAACAATATTACTTATTAGGCTTTGGTAAGTATGAAGAAAAGTGGTCCTTCACTGCTGGCCGTATGAAGAAGCTTTCACACGGGTTTTCTTTGAGTGATAAACTTACTGCATTAGAACCAGAGTAACCGACATAGCCCAACGGATTAGTAAGTTGAAGTGGCAATGGGCCGGCCATATAGCTCGAAGAACCGTCAACTTATGGGGTAGCAAAGTTCTCGAGTGGCAGCCTCGCACCGGTAGGTGAAGTGTGGGGCTGCCTCCCACTAGAGGACCTGGTAAGACATGCAGAAAGTAGGTGAATGCAGGTGGCTCAGGACCATGATTTGTGGCATTCTTTGGGGTAGGCCTATGTTCAGCAGTAGACTTGTGAAGGGACTGTAATGATGATGATAATGAATTATGAAGAAATAACGATGATTTTCTCATCAATTCTACTGAATTTTTGTAAATTGAAATAATGACAATTTTAGTACAATTCTACTGAACTGTATTAAAATTGTCATTATGTTTTTTGACATATTATGCAGGGTAATTTCTCAATGAATGAGATACTGTGTGACCAGCTGCGTGACAAATAAGTTCACCTCAGTCCTAACTAGCGGCGACATCTGGTGAGCGTACGATCATTAGGCCGGTTAACTTACGTTGTGTAGGCGAACGGTATCAAGATCGGGCCGCAGCACTCGACGGGCGGCGGGGCGAGCGGCGCGGGGGGCGCGGGCGCGGGCGGCGCGGCCGGCGGCGGCTGCTGTTAGGTGCTGCGCTGCACACACTGAAGCGGACGGACCGGCCCTAGCGCGGCCGCCAGGTAACTACTGCTGTTGCTAATTCGTTGGACGATCGCACAACAAAGCCGTCACTATATCTGACTTTATTGGTAAGACGGAAGTGAAAGGTTGTTTCTATGTTTGGTGTGTCAATATGAAGTACTGAATCTAATGCCGCAACAAGCCGTCACAAATTCAAACGTGTGGATAGTGTTTGACTTGGTTTGCATAGGTTTGCGAGCGCTTTGTAGTCAATCCGATCGGTGTCGGTTTTTTGTCTCAAATCAAAGGGAATTTGCTGCAAGCTTTCACACGTTTGTGCGTACTCAGTTCTGTTCGTGCGCTGGTGCCGAAAATAAGTACCTATAATTAAAATAATTTCATAATTATTTGGTACGGTTTTTATTCATTTTTAACATCCACCATCTACTTTGCCGTATTTTTTGTTTTCTTTCACTTATTTTTTTGTATTTATAATAAAAATAATTTAAGTCAAACGTTATAACCGACACATCAACCTCGATGTCCGTCATGCTTGCCTCTTGAGAACAAACTAAGGAACTCGCACGTGAGTGGATAGCGAAGTTTGATTTACAAAATCAAGCCAAACGTTTGTAGAGATTGTGGACGACGGCATAACTTTAGAAATTGAAGCGGTAAAAATATGAATACTTAGAATTGATTTGTCATGTAAAGTTTTATAATGTTTATAATCAAACAAAATAATCACAATGAGTGGTTAACAGCTAATAATTAATAATGACGACTCATTCTTTCTATCATGTAAGTGTACTAACATCAGAGGAAAAGAAAATTGGAGAGAAAGCACGAAATCCATTCCCAATACATCCAGAACAAAGAAAAACAATGTGTGATTTTGCCTCCAACAAATAGTGTATTTACTAATAATACGAATCCTTAGTTCTTCCAAGCCTTCAGTTTAGCATTGTAATGCTTGTCTGAACTGTCCCATATACAGCTTCAGTTTTCTTTTTTTACATACAAACTTTTTGTTTGGTTCCGATTCAAATTACCAAGTTATCTTTTGAAGCCATTTTGGTCAAAAAAGAACTCGAAAACACGTCTGCTACTCATAATAGCGAAAAGGTCAATAGAAGGCGAAGTTCGTCCTCGCGTTGACTTCTGTGATATTGGCGCGTTTTACGGATAGCGCGGCGGAGCGTCCACTTTGCAGTGCAACGCAACGTAAAACTTTTAATTAAAATTAAAATGAAATTTGTATAATGTGGTCCGCAAGAACAGTTCTCGCAGACCATCCGCGTATTTCTAAAACCGACCTTAAACTAGGGATGGGCAAGCGAAAAAAAATAGACTCAATATATCGATATATTACGTATATTGATTCGATATTTTTAAACAGTATCGATATATCGTTATGTTTGCATGTTGTTAGTACATCATGCAAAAGTAAGAAAAAAATGGGATAAGGCCCAAAATTTTCTTACTAACAGTTGGACGACGAAAAAAAACGACAACAGCAAATAAATGATTTGCTGTAGCTGCTTTTGTTGCTTATTGTCTTGTCGATTAATACACCATTTTAAAATATATCGAAATTGATACTAATTCGATACTTTAAAATAGTATCGATATATCTTGTTTAATAATATCGATGATATATATATATATATATATATATATATATATATATATATATATATATATATACAAGGATTCGATACTTTAAAATAATATCGATATATTTATTACCCAAGCCTACCTGAAAGTCACTTATTATTTTTCACAGGAGCGGTGCAGCTGTGTGCAACGAACAATGGTACGGAACTTACTGCATGTCGGATTTATTATTAGGTTATATTTATGCTATGGAATATGTTGCATCTCAATTCAGTATAATATTTATAGAGTGCTATTATGGCAAACTTTTTTCCATAATATATTATACACTCTCAAATGTGCTTATAAATTTGACTAATTATTATACAAACACAAAAGTAGTTTTATACTGATGCAAAACTTCCGTCGCTTTTATTTTCTTCTTACCTTACGAAAGTTTTAAGTTTGTCACTATAACTGATAATGTACCTTTATAATATACCTGAAAAATCTTAATGTGTAAATTTTATTTACTATGTAGATGCAGTACAGTTAAGAACTTTATATCTATATAGGTCATAATCTTAAGAATAATTAAACATTATTGCCTAAGATTCAAATTATGCTGTGTATTATTCCTACGATTATAGTTAAAATGTTAATGTTAGATTGGACGAGGTGTTTACTTTTATATTTCTTTTTATCGAAATTTTAAATTTTATGTAGCATTTGTAAATTGCAATTTATTTACTTTTTATAGGGCAGACAAAAAGTTGGGACAAAATTTTGTAATGCGTACCATACTTATCTTTTTCTTTTAGATCAAAATCACGCGTATTAGTTAATATAGGCATTTATTTACTGTTACCGTTTATTCATGTGCAATATTTTATAATTTGCTTATAAAAATTTACGGAATTATTACCCATTTTAATATCTGAGGTCATTTTTCAAGATTTTTTGTCTTCAATTGTAATACAGGGTTATTTTTCAAAAAGTAGCCAAATAAATTATTATATACCGATATTACATTTTTTGAAAATACGAGTAAATAAGACTTTTACTTTTATTTGAAATAATCCTAAATTGAATGTGATGTGTGTGTGATTAAATTCACGTTTTTGTTTCTCAAGTTTTTGCCTACTGTTTACTTACTTAGTGACACGCTTACCTACTTGTGCTACATGACGCGTTATGATTCCAATTTTCCTTTTACATCTTTAACGGGCTTACGTTCGTCATAATAAATAAAATTAACAAAATATATTTTTGCTTATCAACGATGTACCGACGACTATCCATATTATAGCGTATTTAAAAAATTGGAATAAACGATTTACAATTAAATTACGGAAGTAGTTCCAATATCTAATATTGGTACCTCAAAATGGAATCTGACGTCGCGACGTCGGACGATAGTATCGACTGGCGAAACGAGAAAATCTGAACTGGTTGTTTCCGCGCCGGGGGCTACCGAAGATTGCCGAACGGTCACGGGTCAACAGGCCACATTCTTTATACATAGACAAGAATGTTTTGTTAAAATATTTTTTAGGCGTATTACCTGTTCTTGGGCAATTTTAACTTCCGTGAACGCAGATATAATTTTACTGTGGCGATCTTCATAACTTTGGACCTCTGACGTAAACAGGACTTTTTATACACAGATAAAAGAATAACGGTGAATGTTCCGGCGAGTTTGCAGATTCACTATTTAAGTTATCGCTCACTGCACTTGAATAGTTTGATTCGATTGGTAGGTTAATTACGACACGTACTCACATTAGAATTTTTGTATTTACCCCGCAGTGGCGTAGCTAGGCGTGGGCAAAGTGGGCCCTCGCCCACGGCCTCGCGTAGCCTTTTTAAATATGTTGCCCACAGACTTTACCACAGGTGACTAATTAATTTGATCACTTTTACGATTTTATAAATTTAAAAGCGTGTTTATTTAGGGCCACGCAAGAAACCCTTCTTAAGTGCGACTTCGAGGCCGTTGCTACCTTCAAAGAACGTGACCGTTAGATTGACGGAATACGAGACTTGTCAGGAATTAATAGGTATATCGTGTCAAAACATGTTTGATAGGATAGATCTTGGGAACGAAAGAAGGGCCTCGCTAATGCGACTTCGCCCACGTCTAAATGAGTCCACGCTACGCCTCTAGTACCACATAAACTTTCATTGCTTAAAATGTAATATCTCCATTTCACAGTTTCATAGTGTCCGCAGTTCGAAAATTTTCGTTACGGCATTGGCAACGATGCATACGTAATGAGGTCACAGTCAACACTGGCAGCTGTCGCCTGTCGGCCGAGGCGAGGTATAGGTACTTACGGTGTTACTGTAGAAGAGCGCGTGGAGACGCAACAATTAATGTAATTTACAGAGCGTAAGTGTTGATGAATGTGTGCGTGCGAGGTTAAATCCGTTAAAACAATGCATTACCACACATTTTGAATTTAGAAAATAAAACGGACAAAATGTTTGAGATTTTTTTTTCATTAATTTTTCTTCACCATTTGTCTACATTACTTATTCGGAACCTTTGTTGCAAATTTGGCTGGTAATTGCAAAATAACCCTGTATAAAATACCAGCTTTTTGTTTATAAATAAGAATTGTGTGATAATCTGAGAAGGAAACTGAGGCGCTATGTGTATATTGGAAAAAGGCGACCAAATTTTGACAGAAATTGAATTGCGCTCTTATTTATGACATTATTCTTCCTTTGTAGTGAAATGTTCTAACTATAGAAGGGCAAAAATTATCTTTAATTTTTATTTCAAAAGAAACTTCAATGTTTGTGTCAGTATTTTTGCTTGGAACCTTCATTATCATTTGTATAATAAAAAACCACTTTGTAAAACTGGTGATTAGATCGATAATTTTTATGAATTTTAGGAAAATGCATAAAAATTACCATTTATCATTAGGTGTTGTACTGTATGTCACGGCTAAAAGCCGAAATGCGTGTACATTTAGGTTTAGCCGGGCTATAATTAGATGCAACAATTGCGGTTGGTTAAACGTAGGTGTATTCGATTTATTCGTAGCTAAAACTAGTTTGGCCGGCTGCTTTCCAGCTGGGTCTAGAAAAGTCCCAATAATCTTTCAATAACTATGGCTTCTGTTAACTTTCTCAAGAATACGAAAATACCTATCACGGTGTAATGCGGATATAGTGCGGTTGGGGCGTCCCGACTTTCTTTCTAATCTAGTATTACCAGTTCATGCCATGAATAAATTGAATACACCTAAATTTAACCAACCGCAATTGTTGCACCTGGTTGTAACCGGCTAAACATAGTCGGCTTCGAGTCGAAGTACACTTCAGCTTTTAGCAGTAACAAAAACATGTTTCATTGGCCTTGTCTAGTTTGGAGAGTATTTGTTTATTATTTTAAAATAGTCAAGAGACAATTTATTTTTAATTATACCGACAATTCTCTATAAACCAACAAACTTGAGAAGGCCTATGGAACAGTTTTGCACAATGGGGTAATAGAAATTGATGGTTTTAAGTTATTAAATTCTCATGAGCATATTTGGAACTAAAAAAGGACTGCTTGCGAGGTAACTGGAAGACATGATTATAAAAATAGATTATTTAAATTTAGCACATTGTAATAATATAGTAAAACTATTATATAAGATTACATTATGCAAACATTTGTAAGGCGTAATTCATGAAAGTAAATGTTGAAAAAAAATGTGTTTAATTATTGTAATCTACTTTCTATCCGAAAAATGAATAAAAATACGAAAACTAAATGATAACACACTATAGAAGGGGACCTATTTATTACGTATGATAAATGCTAGTATGCTTCTGAATTTTTAATTTGGTTAAAAACATATGATTACTCCTCAGACCACCAAACCAACAAAGAAATACGTAGTGTTGTATACATTTCAAGTGACGCAAAAATCATGCTCAACTTATTGTAAATACCTCACATACAAAACATTAAAATGATTTGCAACCAACGACATGGTTTTAGGTGCATATTTGTAAATATTAATGAATCATAAACCTTATTTTTTCCAAATTAAGGTTTTTGATTGTTTGATATTTACAATTAATGTTATTATTAGGTGAAAATTTAATTTAATAAAAACCAATGTTTTCCAGGGTGATTTAGCTGTACCTACTTATACAAATGATTTTTTTATAAAACAAAAAATAGTACAAAAGGTATGTAATCTCTGCATAAAAAAAGTCACACTCTCAATTTCAAAGAAAACACGTAGACCCACTAAAAACAAGTATCCTTCCCTTTGTAACTGATGTTTGATGTCAATTAAACTTAATTAGGCCTAAACAAGTGAAAAGAAAGCGTGTGGCGCTTGACACGCTAGACGTGTCATGAAATATTTGTTAGCCGCCACGGCTAAAAGTTGTCGAAAATCGGTGCCGCAACGAATCGGTTAATTGTGCCAATGACTATACTTTAATTTGTTTGACAACATAATCACTGGCATATATGTCAATCACTATACTCTCTTTCTTCTGTCCCAAAATCTATTCTTGACACTGCCAATGGGTCTGACAAACGTTTTTTTACTTTACATGCCAAATAAATCTACAAAATAATACGAGAAAACTGTGTTTTTATTTTTTTCATATCTTAAAAATTGGCTGAGATATTAACGATCAAAGTGCTTGTTTCCGAACGAAGATTTTTAAAAACGTGGGCGGGCGCTCACTAGCCGATGACGTCACACCCCCGCTAATACAACAATCGCGCTCTCGTCTGCACGCCACTGCGCAGTAAAAATCAGAATTTCAAAGTTCTCTGTGGTAAAAATGGAAAAAAAATACCGTATTGTGCCTCAGTGCTTCAATTCAACAGTTAAAACACCTGATAAACTCTTTTTTATGTGCCTGCGGACCCAAAAATGAGGAAAAAGTGGATGACAGCCGTAAAAAGAGTCGATTCAATAGGCCCTAAAGCTATTTTAAATCTATTAATCACCTCAAAGAGTTGACTTATTCCAATAACATTTAACTGAAGTTGGCGAAGGCTCCTCCGTTCTGCGGTGAAGCCACATTAAAAATGCCACAGAATGTTTACATCCGCCTTTACTAGCTGCACAATCTACAGGATATGCTTATTATCTCCTCTTCCTTCTCGTTGCATTGCAAAACACAGTGGTAAGGTTTTGAACGCACTTTGTGTTCAGAAGTTATTCAGCACTTAACGGTACATACATCGCCCCCTCTTTTTAACTATATAACCCTATAGCATCATCCCCGTAGCTCTCTCTTCCTGACCTAGATCCATATAACACCTCGAATAAAAAAAATACTACGAAACGTACGTTTTTAATGTACTATTAGAACAGCTTAATCGATTTTTATAAAACATGTCTATGAACCACATTTAAAAAACAACATTAATAAAAACATTAAGTACAAAATAAAAAAGACATATAGACAGACAGACCTACGTTTAAACTTATAACACCCCTCTTTTTGCGTTGGTTAATACATATATAAATAACCAATAAAAATGGAAAGTAAAAAATTACGACCTACAAGTTGATCAGCACTGATTTTTTTAATTGTTTTAATTAAAAAAAAAACTGTAAATGAATAAACTAAAGCGAGCATTGGATAAAATTAATCAAAAATAGGTAAGTATCTGTTTTAGTATAACAATAGCCTAGTTAAAAAACTGATAACTACGTAAATACCTAGGTATAATATGGGTAAATATTGACATTTTCTGTAAGTTTAAACTAATAAAGCACATAAAATAATCATCGACAAACTCGAGATGTGGATTACGAGTAGGTACTTAGTATTTTTTATCGCCACCCATATTAGTTAAGTATTATATGAAACACACGAACTTTTAGTTAGGTTTAAGTTTGTACAAATACCTACATAGGTATTTGTTCAAACTTAAACCTAATGCTTACCGAGGAGAGTAGGTACCTAATGCTTACTTAGAACATAGGTACGTACCTTTTCATCTTTATTCCACGAATTTCAGCAGCCGTAAAATCCTGATTCTTCATGAAATATTGTGCCACCATCAAACTATCCACTCTTGGCAGATTGTCCAACTGTCCCTTTACAAAACCTTCTTCCATTCTAGCACTACACGTTTCACTTTAGTGTAATCGGATTTAGAGGATAATATTATTTCTTTGAAATACAAGCAAAAACACTATAAGTAATAGGAATACAAAGACGATCGAAAGATAATTAAAAATTTTGTACTGCCGACTTTAATATAAGTTATTAAGAATAACTCAAAAACTATTGGTCTGACCTTGATCAAATTCATATGGTCCCAACACGAGAAGTACCAGCTTTCAAATAAAAAAAGAATCATCGTAATCGGTTCACCCAGTAAAGAGTTATGAGGTAACACACATTAAAAAAAACATACAGTCGAATTGAGTACAGTCTCCTTTTTGGAAGTCGGCAGAAAATGAAACGAGACCCGCGTAATTTGCTCAAACCGCACCGGACCAAGCGCCGCGTTTGTGTCGCGGTCGCGGTCTGCGATGGTGTGACGTCATAGTGTGAGTGCGCCTAATCTCTGAAATTCAAAAAAGGCCTTAAAATTCTCGTCATTATAACTTCGGAAATACTGCATGTATTGAAGTGAAATAAAAACTAATGTAATATACATGATCTTTGCTACGATTTTAATAGTATTTTGTAGTAATATTTTGACCCTTTTGTTGTTCCCCATTACTGTATCCTTTAAGTAGTGCCAATGATTATGACTGACCTTTTTCATATTTTGAATTGATGAAGAATACCGATAGTTAAGAGAGGGCGCTTTGAAAGCTATGAAAATGGTATGGAAAAATAACTGCCGCAACAACATTTAACATTCCACGCGCGAATATACAGTTCCTGCTAAATAAGTCAAAAAACTAAGAAGCTGAATAGCCGACCTGATCCTGACACAGTTTTCAATGTTATAAAAATGTCTATGATGTCGGGTTTTTGAATAAAAACCCCACACTGAATCGTTTTATAGAGGGAGAATACAACGTCTATGAGGTAGATCATGCCTGATTGAAGTCTTGCATCACTGTTCTTTGGAGTAGACCGTAAAACCTACGACTATTTTCCCCCTGCGAGCAGACGTTCAAAAGTTAGTGCGTGGAGAGAGGGGTATTTAATATCTTAAATACGTTATTTACTTATCAGAAAATAGGTATATAGAGGCAGAACTTTTTATCCATTACTTTAGTAAAACGTTTTTCGTTAGTCCTACACTAAAGAATGTCATTTTCAGTGATTATTTTTTAGATGGTCATAAGAGCCACACTAATCTGGAGCTGGCGCAACTTTACCCAAGTCTCGCCATAATACTTATAGTCCTTAACCTGACTGTTGCAAACAGCTGATATCACTGCATTTCGGCTCATCAAAGATATGTGGCGTAAACCTGTCTTCGAATGATGGACAAAACAATTTGACAAAAAGGCTATTAAAACAGATGCGGACCTATTGGCAACACTTTTACCGTATTGAAATAAATCCACGTTATGAAATTTTATTTATTTACTAGCTGTGCCCGCGGCGTAGCTCGCGAATATAGGTTTTACTTAAAGAATTTGACGTTTAGGGTAAGAGAATATTAACCGATTTATGTCATTACTCTATGAATAAGTGGTAACAAAATAAATCGATATTCTCACAGTTCTAAGTCGTTTATGATAGAGCTTCTGTGTAAACGACGATAGAAGTAGACTTAGCCGGGGCGTACAGAAAAAGGTTACGGGGACTACTAACGCGAGAAAAAGCAATATAGAGCTGGCCATGTGCAAAACAATCAGTACTGACGCGTAAAGTTTGACCTTGCGCTTTATTTACGATCATCGCATAACACACGCTGAGTGGGAAACACACTTAAAATAGGGATGTTAGATGATCATCGATGTTAAAAATTAAAACTGATGTTTTAACATCGATGTTGACATATGTCAAACATCGAAACATCGACGTCAATAAACCCATAATCGATAATTGGGAACTTGCAAACAATGCGAACTCGCGAAATCAATATCAACTAAATCTTGCATCTGCTCTGAAGATTAAAAATTTTGAATAATTCAGAATTTCTGAACGCATCGTTAATCTAAAAAAATGTCAGTATGGTGAGTCAAACTTAATTGTGAAGTGTCTCCTGTAATGTCACAATGGTCACTGCTTTCGCTTTATTTTGTAGTGTCGTTGTCGGTTGTAGCATAATAACTATTCTACATAAATTGATATTCAAGTTAATTGTTACTTTTCCCTTGCTGTGTATACCCACATAATTTTAAAACAATGTGTAAGTATCTACACATATACAAAAACCATCGATAATGGTCAACATCGATGTTTTGAGTAGCCTAAACATCGAACATCGATGATGAGCTAGCGATACCAACATCGATGTTATTATCCCTATCTTAAAACTGAAGCCTGAGCCGTGGTAGCTCAGATGGTTAGCGCTCGCTGTAAGCTTCACAGTACTCGAGCAACCCAGGTTCGATCCCCGCCGGCACCAATGAAATTGTTAATTGCAATTTTAAGTGCTGATTTACCACGTGCTCGGCGGTGAAGGAAAACATCGTGAGGAAACCTGCATGTTTGAGAAATAAAAAAAATATTTCGATGACATGTAAAGTTCACCAACACGTATTGGGGCAGCGCGGTGGACATTTCCTTGCCCTAAAACCCTCTCAGAAATGAGAGGAGGCCTGTGCCCAGCAGTGGGACGTAGATAGGCTGCAACTTTACTTTACTTTACTTTAATTAAAACTGAAAAAAAAGTTATTTGGTATTAGAGGGATTCTGGGTATAAAACAATATCGCTATCACGACATTTGTTGCAGTTTTGCTACTTTCAGTCGAGTTTTGTTGAATAATTAAATATTTCAATACCTCTGTATATATACCTTACAGGCTTGCAACTTTGTCAGCCTTATGGACATAAATTATTACAGTGAGTCTCAATACGATTCACCTGCGAAAAATCTTAACACCGCAATTCAGAAAAGGTTGTAATTTGTACAACGCCATCTATTACGTTCTTTGTGTGAAAACATCCTTTTTTAATTTAAGGAAAACATATTTTTACTGTGTTTTAAGTACTATAATAGAACGATACGAAATATATTATAATAGAACGTTTTTTTTTACACACGAATCTTTTTATTACTATTTCTGGGATTTTGTGGCGCCATTAAACAAATTCGAACCTACATTTCAAAATAATAATCATGACTTTCGATAGAATTAACCAATTTCAATAAAACAAACATTAAATGAACTTGATAATACGCTTTATGATTTTCTTAAGGATTTCATTGAAAAAAAGATGTTTACTCAAAACGTCATGCGTCCATAAACAAACAGACAGACCGTCAGATAGTACAATACTAAAAATTATAAAAATGTACTTATTTAATGATTTACAGTCCCCAAAATGATTTTAGTCGCACAGTAATATACTATACAATATTCAGAAATAGACATGACATGTTATTACCATTTTTATTATATGTATAGATTTAAGAGAGATGGCGCTGTTAACATCAATTCTAAAAATAAGAGATTAATTCACACGAATGATACAATAAAAAACATAAAAGAACTTATAAATCAGTGCCTGCATAGTAAGCAAAAAAGAAAGTTTGATCCTCGCCGAAAAACGAAATTGTTAATAGCTCTAAAAATTTGATTTACCACATAGAGTACTCGGCGGTAAAAAAATAAAAAATAAATGAGATTGTCAACACGCAGTAGGGCAGCGTGTCATTAATATAAAGGTTAGAAGCAAATATGAAACTCAACTACAGGAATAAATTTTAACCTGCCTTTTTGTATCACATTTATGCCACACCACCATCTATCGATGAAATTGGTTAACTATTGTACTTTAATTTAGTTTAGATAATAAGGTTAATATGTATATTTTATATATATTTATTACGTTCTTTATGTAATACTTTTGTTTACTGCGTTTTAGATATAATTATATCATTATAGAACATTATTTTACATCATTTAATTATGATTTATAATATGATATTAATTTTAAAATGTACTTGATGACTCATCCAACGCCACTATTCAACAAATTCGTACCTATACTTAGTACCCATACTTCAGAATATTTGTCATAACTTTTAATGGAATTAACCAATTTTAATGAAATAAAGACTAAATGTAACCTGAATATACACTTAATAAATTCCTTAACTATTCTTATGATATAAATTAGTACTTTATACGTGATACGTTAACAAACAAACAGACAGACAGACAGACAGACAGACAGACAGAAAAATCTAAAAATGGTAGAAATGTATTTAATTACTTATTTTTAGTACCTCTCAATCACTTTTATTACAAAAATATAAAATGTACAGACATCTGCTATTTACAGTTTTATTATATGTATAGATTACAAAAACAGTAACAGCATCATAACAGTACAAAACCAAGACGATGCTGTACAAACACCAAATAATAAGTGATAAATATAACTACTGACATAAAATATTTGCTTATACTATTATAATTAAGAAAAAAATTTAAATAGAAAAAAAGTTATAAAATAATCTCATAGACCCTGTAAGCCGCTTCTGTGAACTTTGCCAGGCTGCAGTGGTAAATGTCCGTTTCTTCGGAAATAATATTCAATAACTTTAAAGCCCGTGACATAGGTGCAAACCTGAGCAGATTTGTCCTTGCGTGCGGCACCTTAAATGTGGGATGTGGGCAACGCATAACCACCGCTTATCAGGCATAAAAAACTGCAACGCCTCCAGTACCTCAGGATGGTATATGCGTGGTTACGCCTCACACCAAACTGGCTGTACGCAACCATGCCGATCACGAACAAGCTCGGAGTTGTGTATCGCTAGCAATGCAAAGTCGGGAATTTGCATTTGGAAAAATCCAAAATTAGGGGCTTTTAGGTGCCAAGTTTAAAAATTAGGTGCTCTAAAATTTTCACCGCAACGAACTGTTGAATTTTGCGTTGCTAGCAAAACGTCTCGCTAGCAACGCAATGAAGTTATTAGATATACAATAAATATTAATAGCAAGGAATTAAGTGCTAATTAGGTGCTGCAAGTACACGCAATACCAAGGCGCCCCTAATAAAAATAAAGTCGTTATTCAGAACATTGCAGATGAAAAATTAAGATTTCCTGAAAATCAAAATCGAATCAAAATTGCTTTCAGAGAAAGTCCAAATTAGGGGCTTTTTAGGTGCTAATTAAGTACCAAGTTTAAAAATTAGTTGCTCCAAAGTTTTCACCGCAACGAACAATTGAAATTTGCGTCGCTGGCAAAACGTATCGCTGGCAACGCAATGAAGTTATTAGATATACGATAAATATTAATAGTAAGGAATCAAGTGCTAATTAGTTGCTGCAAGTATACGCAATGACAAGGCGCCCTTAATAAAAATAGAGTGTTATTCAAAACAAAGCAGATGCAAAATTCAAGTTTTCTAAAAATCAGAAAATAATCAAAAATCCTTTTAGAAAAAGCCCAAATTAGGGGCTTTTTAGGTGCTAATTAACTACCAAGTTTAAAAATTAGGTGCTCTAAAATTTTCACCGCAACGATCGATTGAAATTTGCGTTGCTGGCAAAACGTATCGCTAGCAAAGCAATGACGTTACTAGATATACGATAAATATTAATAGCAAGGAATTAAGTGTTAATTAAGTGCTGAGCGATTATCGAAACCCGATACAGATTAAGATATTATTCTAGGAATTATGGGGTCCACGACAACCATTACCTTACCATAATGTATGAACAGTATTTGATCTTTATCAGTGCCTAAAAATTAAATGCTAATTAGGTTCTGAAAGATTATTGAGGTCGCATGTAGATGACGGTAATATTCTGGATATTATCGGATTCAAAACCGCCATTACTATAAGGTATAAACGGCATTTTTTGTTTTTCAGATTTAATATAATCTATAATATTATTTAATATAATTTTCAACCGGGAGTTTTGGCGGGAAATTGACCGGCGGCGGTTTGCTGCTCCTGTATTATTGTTTAAATAATGGTTTGAAGTGGACTTTGATATGTAAAAGTGTTGCGATTTTGTGTATTAAGTGTCTACGCATGTGAACTATTAGTGGAAACAGTGAAACAAGTGCTCTGATGGTGATGGATTCTCAAGATAAGCTGTTTGTTTGCATAGGCACCTTTAGATACCATCGCCAACTATCAGCTGTCTGCTGGATCAAGTTGCCGCCAAAATCTCCCAAGAACTGCACAATGTGACGCATCAACATATTGTGAAGCAGTATACTATGAAGGAGTGAGGAAATTACAATAAACCGAATAAAAATACTTAAGACTTGGCCTAAAGGTCTAGATACCAGGCCATAAACTCCAAAAAAAAAATAATTTTCAACCAAATAAATGTTACAATTCTTATTTTTAGACATGTAAAGTGAAGCCTAAACTTTAGTGTACTAAATCGAAAGGATATTTTCTTTCCAGTAAATTGCTTTGTAATAAATAGCGCCATCTACAACGTTCTATAGTTCTAGTCATTTTATCGAATCAAAATCGATGGACTCTCAAGGTGGTAAGTAGGATAGACACTAGATGGCACAAACACAAAGACCTGATTTTTGCATTTGCTTTACTGAATAATTTTCTGAATAACGATTTTATTTTTATCTGGGGCGCCTTGGCATTGCCTATACTTGCAGCACCTAATTAGCACTTAATTCCTTGCTATTAATATATATCGTATATCTAATAACTTCATTGCGTCTAGCGATACGATTTACCAGCAACGCAAATTTCAACAGTTCGTTGCGGTTAAAATTTTAAAGCACCTAATTTTTAGACTTGGCACCTAATTAGCACTTAATTTTTAGACACTGATAAAGAACATAAAATGCCGTTCATACCTTATGATAAGGTAATGCTGGTCATGGACCCTATAATTCGCAGAATAATATCTTAATCTGTATCGGGTTTCGATGATCGCTCAGCACTTAATTCCTTGCTATTGTTGCTCGCCACTATTAATGTCTTGTACATGGCAACACTAGTCACCACTAGCGCCCTCTAGTGTCGAGTAGCAGAACTAGGAGTCAAGATCCTTCTAGAAATTTCGGGACCGATATGTACTCGAACATTCTAGATGTCGCTACAGTAGAAGGTTTTGGAAACTATCTGAGGCCCTATATAAGGCCGGTGTAGACCACGACCGAGACAGTATTGAATTGGCGATACAAGAGAATACTTCGAAGCGAAACAACTGCTAACTTAAGTGATCAGTAGTACAATTGTGTTTTATTTTTAGTGTGGTTTTAGATTGTAATTAGTGTTGTGTAATTAAAGTGTCAATTTTGGTAATTCAATCTGCAGTTTTTAATTGTCTCGAACCCCAAGCTCGTAACACTATTAATATTTATCGTATATCTAATAACTTCATTGCGTTGCTAGCGAGACGTTTTGCTAGCAACGCAAATTTCAACAGTTCATTGCGGTGAAAATTTTAGAGCAACTAATTTTTAAACTTGGCACCTAATTAGCACCTAAAAGCCCCTAATTTGGACTTTTTCTGAAAGCAATTTTGATTCTATTTTGATTTTCTGGAAATCTGAATTTTGCATCTGCTATGTTCTGAATAACGACTTTATTTTTATTAGGGACGCCTTGTTATTGCGTGTACTTGCAGCACCTAATTAGCACTTAATTCCTTGCTATTAATATTTATCGTATATGTAATAAATTCATTGCGTTGCTAGCGAGACGTTTTGCTAGCAACGCAAATTTCAACAGTTCGTTGCGGTGAAAATTTTAGAGCACCTAATTTTTAAACTTGGCACCTAATTAGCACCTAAAAGGCCCATAATTTTGGATTTTTCCAAATGCAAATCCCGACTTTGCGTTGCTAGCTATACACAACTCAAGCTCGGGTACATCAGCGGGTAGAATGGATAGACTCCGTACTCCTTTAAATAAAGGAACCGCGTGAATTTATTTTGAATTTTTTCCATCATGTTGATATATTTATCTTCATGGGGATTCCAAATAATTGCACTCGTTTCCAGCCGGCTGCGAACAAGTGCATTGTATAAAACTTTAATAATCGCCGTACTAAAAAAATCCTTGCAATTCCTTAAGATAAAACCTAAGTTTCGGAATGCCTTACCGCAGATATCTTCAATGTGTTTACGAAACGTCAACTCCGTTACCATCTGCACACCTAAGTCATGTACGAAAGTAACGTGCGGCATTACGGTTCCGTCAACGTCGTACCGGTATTTCAGCAGCGCATGTCTGCGCCCGTAACTTATCACCTCACACTTCGACGTGTTAAAATATAACTTATTAATTGCACTCCACTGCACGACCCTATCTATATCTCGCTCTGAAGCTGCTCACAATCCGAAACGTCCGCTACCGACAAAAACAGTTTTAAGTCGTCTGCAAATAGGAGACATTTCGAGACCTTAATGACTTCTGGGAGATCATTTATAAATAATATGAACTCCAAGGGGCCCAAATTACTCCCCTGGCTCACACCCCAAAACGTGAAGTAAGGTTCGGATTCATACCCCGCGAACTCGACGTACTGCCTGCGTTCACGAAGGTAACTCGCGAAAAATGTTAAAAGATGCGGTGTAAAACCCACCGCCGCAAATTTTTCTAAAAGGATATCGTTATCCACGGTATCAAAAGCTTTCCGAAAGTCGAAGTAAGCGGCATCCACCTGTCCCGCAGCGTCGATAGCTGGCGTCAGGTATGTCATAAATGACAGCAAGTTACTCGCTGTACTTCGACCCGGCCGAAACCCATGCTGAACGTCGGTCAGCCGCGAACTGACCTGCGTATAAATACATTTTTGTAATGCGTATTCAAATACCTTGGCGAACGCAGACAGCACCTCCACAGGTCGGTATCCGCTCACATCTGAAGTCGAACCTCCTTTAGGCACCGGTATTACTCTTGTCAATTTCCATTCTTCGGGATAGTAGCCTTCTCGGAGACACAGGTTAAAAATAATAAATAATATTTTTAAACATGATGTGTTATTTTATTTATGGCTATGTAAACTAAAATCCAATAAAATAATAAAAAATACAACAAATTTGTTTATTTACGAGAATTAACCACTTACAAGTAGAAGTCAGCTTAAAGTGCCAATCATTATTCTGTTTACCCTATGTCATGATATTTAGAGCGAGAAATTCTATAGTTTATTTTCCATATTTTAAGATTTAAGTCAATAATTATCTATAAAAATTACGTGTCACATTGTTTGTCCGTGATGTACTGCTAAACTACTGAACTGATTTCAATGAAATTTTATAAACTGTGTGTAGTTTGGTCCAACTTGAGAGATAGGATAGTTTTTATCCCGATAAGTGACCCTCAATATTTTTTTATTGAGAATTTTAGAATATTTTATAGGAAGGGTCTTCGGAAAGGGCGGAACAACGTCTGCCTGGTCAGCTAGTTACAAAATAAAAAGCAATTATCCATATATTACCAATTACTATACTGCACATAAGTCTGGCGTAAGGCGATCGTTGCCTCCCTGAGCTAACAGATCTATATGACGAGAACGTAATGTGTCATGCTTACCACATTCATCACCGCTACTTCGTACAAAAGGTCCCTACATGTTCCGCCTAATAATAAAAAAGAACACGCCAGACGTAAAACTGGCACGGGGTTTAGGTAAATAGTAGTCGCGTTGCTCGCGTAAGGCAATCGTAGTCCCTGAGCTACTAAGTTATAACTTCTCGACACTATGATACATAAATAGACTAGTGAATTTTGTTAAATTATCCCTTTTTTGTTGTGTGGTAGCCGCAAAAGAAAACCCATCACCTTCGTCCCTTAGTTGTCGGAATAGGTGATAACGGGAAATATAGTTGTAGCACGAATGGTTCGGCTCGACCGGGGAAGGACCACGCTCTCACAAAATACCAGCGTAAAATAGCAGCTTAACACTGCTGTGTTTCGTATGGTGAGTGTAGATAACCGGAGACCCTTTTTACTGGAAAAGAGACATTCCATCTTAGTCCTCACGGGTGACAACGCATCTGCGTTTTGATTCGCAAACGAGGATAAATGTAGACGTCTATGGGTCACAGCAACCACTTACCATCAAGTGGACTGTGTGCTCGTTTGTCACATTATCCTATAAAAAAAATAGGAAAAATCTTATGGTTTCTGTTAGATGGCGGTATAACCATTTCGTTTACGTCAGGCGTAAAATATTCAAACCGGTGACGAGCATCGTCAAAGTTAACGTCGCTGCCTCACCAAGTGGTGATTTTAAGGCAAGTCTTTTTAATAGGACAAGCCTTTGTTGTGTGTGACTGTGTAGAAATTGGTATGGTAAGTAATGAAAAATAAAATGCAATTTGTTGATATGACTAAACACTATAATTCAATCATGGCGTCATGTGTGTCCATTGTATTTGTACTGATGATTTCATTCAACAATGTGAAAACACAATTGACTATTTCTGGTGTTTTCATTTTAAATGTACCATTTGATTTTACTTCAGCCTTTGGAAGAATCACCTCAATAAGATCCAGTGCTGTCACATCTAACATGACATTGTAGAAAATTTGATTCTGCAACACTTGATACGCTAAAGTTACTTGCTCAGAAACTTTAGTAAGATCTTCTTTAATTCTATAAAAAATAAACTGCATTATCTAACTTTGTCATATTGATAAAGTATTTTTACTAGAACATAACATTAAACTTCAAATCATGTTGTGTCTTAAATAAAACACCGTCTAAATTTAATAATATTGACCAAAAAGAAATTTGCCATATTATTCTTCAAATGCTGCATCACCTGCATGTAATTATCTCACCATGCTAATTGATAAGCAAAGCTCTAGCAATAGATTGTTGATAGAAAATCTATCACAATTAAATCAAATCCCAAAACCCATAATTTGGTGATCATATGTATCAGCTATACACACCCTTCCACCTTCCCAGAATGGTGAGTATAGGCAAATCTTTCAAAAATATATGTAACAATTAGTGCATTTTTGGTAGGCTGTGTTCAGCAATGGATTTATGAGGCAGAAAAATAAAACTCATGAGGTTGATAAATAATTATACACCACTTGGCAAAATAAAACATGCTTATTCAACGTAGTAGAGCCATGCTGCAATCATGAGTAACTCAAATAAGAGGTTTGTGCCCAGTAGTGGAATGTATATAGGCTGTAACTTTGCTTGCCTTGTAACCTATCAAAAGTTATCCTAACTTAAAAATAATAAAGTTATCCTTGTCATATTTGCATCGTCAGCAGCCGAGTTGCAAATGATGGTTACTTTAATGAATTGGTCATTGAAAGAAAGCGGTATGAAAGTGAACGCAAGTAAGACGAAAGTGATGGTTTTTGAAAGAGAAGAAAGTAAAACTTTATGTGAAATAAGAATAGAAGGGGAGTTGATTGAGCAAGTGGATGAGTTTGTATATTTGGGATGTTTATTTAGCAGGAATGGTAGATATGATAAGGATATAGAACGACGAGTGAACGCAGGAAATTGAGTGAATGGGGCTCTACACGCTGTTATGAGGAGTCAGAATGTGTCAAATAAGGCACGTATGGCAATTCATAATGCTGTGTTAGTCCCTACTTTAATGTATGGTAGTGAAAGTTGGGTCTGGCAGAAGAAGCATGAGAGTAGAATAAATGCTGTAGAAATGCGGTCCTTAAGGAGAATGCTAGGGCTGAATCTGAATAACAGGTTGAGAAATAGTGTGATAAGAGAAAAGTGTGGTTTGCAAGAGGACGTTGTGACAAGGATTAAGAAAGGAATGCTTCGGTGGTTTGGTCATGTACAAAGAATGAACGAGGAAAGAGTGACAAAGCAAATTTATGTTGCAGAAGCGAACGGCAGGGTCGGGAAGGAACGCCCTAGACGAAGGTTTATCGACCAAATCGGCGATACATTAAAAATGGGCCAGATTAGGAGTACCCTTAACTGACGAGCGTGTATGCGTAAATATATGGATGTAAAGGAGGCGAGAGAGGTGTGTCAGGATCGCGCCAAATGGAAGTCCGTAGTCTCTGCCTACCCCTCTGGGTGACAGGCGTGAGTATGTATGTCTATGTATGTAGTTATCCTAACCAACCAGTATTTGATGTAACTTTAGTGTTAGACTGTAGCAAAACTTTCAGAGACGCATGGAGATTCAGAAATCATGTGGTTGTGTAAATCAACTTAGGGTAATTCTTAGTATACCACAAGCCCAATAGAACCATGTACAGTGTAGGTACTGACTAACCATGTTTAGCAAAACTACTTTGTAGTCAAAAATCAAGATTTTAAATGGTGTTTAATATGGTATGTTGCAATATAATATAACAATATTAATACTGGAGTGTATTAGATTCTTTACAGCCTATTAAAGCCCACAGCTGAACATAGGCCTCCCCCATAGATTGTCCTATAAGGGGAATATATACCATAATGACCACATTTAGCACGCAGGTTGGCAATCATAGTTTTATTTATTTTTAGTTGTTATTAGGAATATACTGCTGCTCATCTCCTGGTTGTTTCCTTCTGTCGCCACTTACGACACCCATAACAAGATATGGGGTAGTGGATATTCTCACACTGCTACTACACGCTAATGATATGATAATAATAGTTATTATTTACCCATTCCAAATGATGAGCACATCTCCAACTTCAAATGTCAAATTCAGCTTATTCTTATGATCAGCTTGTGTTCTATAGCAAAGGGTAAATGGGTCAGTACTACGTGATGTGTCATTTTCAACAAAGTTGAAACCAAATTGTAATAGTTGACGCTGAAAATAAATATTTTATTACAATTTAATTTTAAGTTTAAATTCATAATATGTATAACCAAATCAAATATAATAAAATAACTAACTAAATGGGTTAGTTAAATAATTTAATACATCAAGTTAATAATTAGTAATTAACATCAATAATTTAACAATCTTCAGCATCAAGCAATCCATTACTGAACAACTTCTATCCTTAGTTCAACAGCGGTAGATTCTTCTGTCCTGTTCAAAGTTCATTATCACACTTTACAGGTTTTCATTGTCTGATGCCTTTCATTTCACACATCTAGCCATCCACAATATGTCAGGAAATTATTAAAATTGTTATGCAATTGCTTCTAAATCAAATATTTAATATTGGAAAATATTGTGTGAAATTAAAAACTTAAAAAAAATGTATTTTTTTTTGAAGTTTTTGATTTGATTAGTATGATGAAATAAAATGGATGCAGATGCAATTTGGTAAACCCTGGTCAACCCACACTAGTTTTTCATAATATTTGACTTCCGAAACCCGTTTAAATGAGAATAAGCCCTGAAAATAATGTGATAGCCACCAATGCTGGTTCTATTAAAATTCATTTAAAAATTGTACAAACAAAATTATAGTAAAGTGAAATGTTTTTAAAAAGTCTCGCTGGGTTTCTAGCTGTTTCTTCCCATGACAGGTATTGTCCGAACCAGTGGTAAATAAAAAAGTGACTTTCAATAAGTATTATGTAATAATCTATATTGAATCAAAATTGTTCTATTATATTCCGAAAATAAAACCCATTAGGTCAACTTTCCAAAGAGAAATTTTCAATCATTCATTAGCCTAACAAAGTCCACCGCTGAACATAGGCCGCACCTTGGATTGCCTCATAAGGCAGATATTTGCCATAGTTGCCACAATTGGATCACCAGTTTTCTTGCATATCGGAGCGTCAATGTCGTAGTAGACGGTGCATGCTCCAATTAGAAGCCCATTAACGCTGGTGTTCCACAAGGCTGCGTGCTATCACCAACGCTGTTTCTTCTGCATATCAATGATAATATGTTACAAACCGGTAACATTCATTGCTATGCAGACGACAGCACTGGTGATGCTTTATACACCGGCCGTGTCAATATTTCTCGGGAAAACGTCGCCGAGTATCGGAACAAATTTGTGTATAAAGTCGAGACTTTGTTTAACAAAGTCTCTGACTGGGGGCGACTAACTCTAGTTGAGTTCAATCCCCAGAAGACACAAGTTTGCGCATTTACCGCTAAAAAGAACCCCTTTGTCGTATCTCCTCAGTTTCAAGGCACTCCCCTTGTTGCCTCAGCCAGTATCGGAATCCTCGGTGTTGACATATCGAGTGACGTGCAGTTTCGTGGTCACTTTGAAGAGAAGGCCAAATTGGCCTCTAAAAAGCTAGGCGTGCTCAGCAGAGCCGAACAGTATTTCATGCTGGCACACCGCTTGCAACTTTATAAAGCGCAGGTTCGGCCTCATATGGAATACTGTTCCCATCTCTGGGCAGGGGCTCCCCAGTGCCAATTCCTTCCACTTGACCGCATCCAGTGTAGAGCGGTTCGAATCGTCGACGGCCCATTTCCTTCCGACCGGCTTCACTCACTGGTACTGCGTGGAGATATGCATCTCTTTGCGTATTTTATCGCATCCATCACAGGGAGTGCTCTGAGGAATTGTTCGGACTAATTCCAGCCGCTCAATTTCACTATAGCACATCGCGACAAAACTCGCGATACCATCCATACCATCTGGATGATTGGCGGTCCACCACTGTGCGATTTAGAAGAAGTTTTCTTCCTCGCACGACTTCCTTGAATTGGAATCGATTGCCACCAGCGATTTTTCCGGACAGATACGACTTCCTTCAAGAAAAGAGCCTACTCCTTTTTAAAAGGCCGGCAACGTATCTGCAATTTCCCTGATGTTGTAGTTGTTCATGGGCGGCGGCATTGTCCATCAGGTGAGCCGCATGCTCGTTTGCCCCCTCTGCTATAAAAAAAAAATTGGCACACAAGTTGGCAACTGCAGATTTTTATTTTCTAGTTGCTCCTAAGAAGACCCTGCTGCCCATCTCTTATTGGTAAGCATATAATGTGACTGCATCACAAAATAAATAGTTAAGTTTGAATAAACATAGTGAAATTTATATTTTTACTTTAATTTTTATTGTATTACCTGTGTAAAACTAAATTCTTTAAAGTTGCAGTCAAACATGTATTTTATAGTTGTTTTGACAGCAGTGCCAATCCTTTGTTCTCCTCGTTCTAGTACAAATGGTAAATGAACTGCACCAGGAATTTTTGTGCTAACACCCCAGGAAAGAAATATACTGGTGTAAATCACTTTGGGTTTACTGGATTCTTGGGATGAAGACACTGTAATCTAACGAAATTTCACTTAGTTTTATAATTAGTTTATATAATAAGATATCTTAAATGTGACTGCTGGCAATAGCATCATAATAAAGCAATCTGCTTCAATTAATGGGTGTAATAAAGTCTACATGGAAATGGCCCATAGCATAAGATAGTGCAATAGTTGTAGCAAATATTACTAAATCCAAAATATGTTGCACTGGTATTCCATAATCTTGAAATATGGAATTGCAATCACCAATACGTCTATTGGTGATTGCAATTCCATATTTGTGAAGGCTATTGCTAAATGTAGCAAACATTTCCAATTTGGCGCTGTGTACAATTGAGAATTTAGTATTGGTTAATAATATATTTATATAAGTTTAATGAATTAATATTTAAACTTATATTATAACAGAGGGTATGTTCCGATATACACTGTAAGCACTGCTCAGTGCTATCACCAGTGAAAAATTTATTCCATTGTGAACTACCAGTATACTGCTACAGTACCCTAGGTCAGTGGTCGGTAACCTTGTGAGTCTGAAGAGTCAAAAATTACAATTTACAAAATTTCAAAGTTTTTAAAGAGCCACAAATTTTTTTCTGCCAACCATAAAAAACTAATCTATTTATGTTATTTTCACAATAAATTAGAATGGTATTATTAGCTAATCACTTATTATTTAAGTAAAAAATTAAAACAATTAAACAAGTCTTACAGCACTAACTTGTACTTCAATAACAAACAATTGAGCAAACAAATTCAATGGGAGCTTTGGCTTTGTATCATTATTCAAGTAGAAAATTTAAACTTTACTAAACAATGTAACTTTTACTTAAAAATAAAAAAACAATAACATAAATTTAAGCAAACAAATTCAATGGGAGCGTTGGCTTGCATGGTTTTAAGAAAGTTTGGATAAATTTGGCTCATAAGATGTTGTTTTCAGTTTCAAACACGACTATGAATTTTCATTTGTTGGTTGGCTTATTACTTTACTTATAATTATATTTCTGCAAGAGAACGATAGCTCGTACGAATATGTCGATATTGTGGTAGATCCACGCGGCAGTTTTTGCTGTTGTACGTATGGGCCGGCTCGAGCCGGGTTGGTACCAAGACCTCACAGAATACCGGCGTGAAGTAGAAGCTCTGCTTCTGCGTTTCGTCTGGTGAGTGCAGGTGGCCGGAGGCCCAATCCCCCCCCCCCCCCCCCATCAACATGGTAGCGGAATTACATCAAAGACTACCCCAGGAGGGTACCAGCACCCCTGGAGAATCCCTCGCTGAGCATCCATGACCATGTTATTCCTATAACTGCTCGGGGCAAACTGAGCAACAATACCAAGGCCACCCCTGCCATGCTATCCGTGAATTTCTGCAACATCAGGGAACTTCACTCGAACCTAAACACCGTGCACTTCCATCTCGAGACGGCGAAGCCAGCCTTGCTCTTTCTGACCGAGACGCAGGTGTCCTCTCCGGCTGATACTTTGTTCTCTCCTACCTGGGGTACAAATTAGAGCACTCCTTTGTGCCTCGGGCTGGAGTGTGCGTATATGTCAGAGAGGACATCTGTTCTCGACGCCTCGGCAGTCTTGAAGGTTCGGTCCTGTCCATCATTTGGCTACGCGTAGACAGCGACGACCATCCGCGCGTCTACGGGTGCCTCTATAGGTCCCATAGCGGTAATGCCGAAACAGACCGACTCATCGACCACGTCCAAATGGCTACAGATTCCTTGCTACAACAGGTCCCATCCGCAGAGATCGTGATTCTTAGCGATTTTAACGCCCACCACGCCGAATGCCTCGGTTCATGTTTAACCGATCATGCGGGTAGATCAGTTTATGACTTTGCCTTGGCATATGATCATACATCTTCCCTGTTGGACCTTCTGCTGACCTCTCATCCGGATCGATATCAAGTTTCTGTAGATGCCCCTCTCGGCTCTTCGGACCATTGTCTAATCCGGAGTGTGGTGCCACTCACGCTCCCGTCGCGGTTGCGTTCTGCAGGTTGCCGCTGTGTTTGGCATTACAGGTCGGCGGATTGGGACGGAATGCGGTCTTTCTTTGCAGCCTACCCATGGGGGCGGGTTTGCTTCTCGCCGGATGACCCCAGCGCTGTTGCTGACTCTGTCACTGATGTGGTGCTACAGGGAATGGAACTATTTATTCCATCGTCTGTGGTACCCAACGGAGGCAGATCTCAGCCTTAGTTTGGTCGCTCCTGTAAGACTGCTTTACGCAGTAAGCAGGAATGTTATCAAGCGTGGGCTGCGGCTTCGGCGACTCGGGATGTAAACACCAGCATGCTTAAAAAGAAGTATAACTTCGCCTCCAGGTCCTTCAAAAGAGTTATTGCCAGGGCAAAGTCAGAGCTCATATGCAGAATTGGCGAGAAACTAGTTCGCCTTCCTTCGGGAACCCGTGCATTCTGGTCTCTCGCCAAGGCAATTTATTTTAAGCAAGTGAATTTCTGTAAGCCACTGACTGCCATTGACTCACTGGCCCACGCCGCAAAAGAGAAAGCCGACCTTTTTGCGTCCAAATCGACTCTTGATGACGGCGAGAACACACCGTCGACCATCCCGCGGTGTGAGTGCTCCATGCCGGATGTGCGGTTCTCACAGCGCTCGGTTCGCAAAGCACTCCCCTCCCTGGACTGTGGACATCCACAAGTCGAGTGGGCCTGACGGAATCCCCCCAATTGTGCTGAGGACGTATGCTCCGGAGTTGGCACCGATTG
Organism: Parnassius mnemosyne; assembly: GCA_963668995.1. NCBI lineage: Eukaryota > Metazoa > Arthropoda > Insecta > Lepidoptera > Papilionidae > Parnassius > Parnassius mnemosyne. The sequence continues at coordinate 24,247,770 of CAVLGL010000068.1, forward strand.
TAACGCGTCTTTTCCGGTACTCTTACTCCCTAGGCGACTAAGATGGAATACCTCATTTCCAGTAAAAAGGGCCTCCGGCCACCTGCACTCACCAAGCGAAACGCAGAGGTAAACCTCTACTTCACGCTGGTATTCTGTGAGGTCGTGGTACCACCCCGGTTCGAGCCGGCTCATCCGTGCGACAGCAAAAGCCGCCGCGTGGCTCTACCACTGATGGAATCCCTCCCATTGTGCTGAAGACGTGTGCTCAGAAGTTGGCACCGGTTTTAACGCGTCTTCAGCAGATTCATGGAAGACAGCTTTTGTCCACTCGATCCCTAAAAAAGGCGACCGCTCAGACCCGTCCAACCACAGGCCTATCGCCATCACCTCCTTGTTCTCCAAAATAATAGAATCCATTATTAACTGCCAGCTTATGCAGTACCTTGCGGATCACCAGCTGATTAGTGACCGCCAATACGGTTTTCTTCGGAGTCGATCAGCTGGTGATCTTCTGGTCTACCTGACTCATAGATGGGCGAAGGCAGTAGAGTCCAAGTGGGAGGCGTTTGCCGTTAGTTTGGACATTGCGAAGGCCTTCGATCGGGTTTGGCACAAAGCGCTTCTTTCGAAGCTCCCTTCCTATGGGCTTCCCGAGAAATTGTGCAATTGGATCACCAGCTTCCTTGCAGATCGGAGCATCAAGGTCGTTGTAGACGGTGCACGCTCCGATTACAAGACTATTGAACCTGGTGTTCCACAAAGCTGTGTGCTATCACCAACGCTGTTTCTTCTGCATATCAATGATATGTTGCTAACTGGTAACATTCATTGTTACGCGGATGTCAGCCCTGGTGATGCTTTATACACCGGCCGTGCCTATATTTCTCGGGAAAACGTCGCCGAGTGCCGCAACAAACTTGTGTCTGAAGTCGAGTCTTTGCTGAACAAAGTCTCGGATTGGGGGCGACTAAATTTAGTCCAGTTTAATCCTCAGAAGACATAAGTTTGCGCGTTTACCGCTAAAAAGAACCCCTTTGTCGTATCTCCTCAGTTTCAAGGCACTCCCCTTGTTGCCTCAGCCAGTATCGGAATTCTCGGAGTCGACATATCGAGGGACGTGCAGTTTCGTGGTCACTTGGAAGAGAAGGCCAAATTGGACTCTAAAAAGCTTGGCGTGCTCAGCAGAACGGGACAGTATTTCATGCCGGCACACTGCCTGCAACTTTACAAGGCGCAGGTTCGGCCTCACGTGGAATACTGTTCCCATCTCTGGGCAGGGGCTCCCTAGTGCTAGCTCCTTCCACTTGACCGCATCCAGCGCAGAGCGGCTGAATCCTTTCCGATCGGCTCGACTCATTGACACTGCGAAGATGTTGCATCCCTTTGCATTTTCTTTCGCATTTACCACGGGGAGTGCTCTGAGGAATTGTTCGGATTAATCCTAGCCGCCAAATTTCACGAACGCACATCGCGGCAGAACTCCCGATACCATCCATACCATCTGGATGATTGGCGGTCCACCACTGCGCGATTTAGAAGATGTTTTCTTCCTCGTACAACTTCCTTGAGGAATCGATTACCATCAGCGATTTTTCCGGACCGATACGAGTTAGCGACCTACAAGAAAAGAGCCTACTCTTCTTTAAAAGGTCAGCAACGCATCTGCAATTCCCCTGGTTCCCCTGGTGATGCAGCTGTTCATGGGCGGCGGTAGTCACTTACCATCAGGTGAGCCGCATGCTCGTTTGCCCCTCTCTTATAAAAAAAATATGTCGATCCGAAGATAGTCAGCACTCTAAATGCCAACTTCTTCACCTCACTGTAGCAATCTGTAAGACTATTCCATACGTCGAATATAAGTGCTTCAACTCGCGGCATTTCTTTTAAAGCTGTTCATTTTTGTTGCGTTACGTACATACATTTCAGGACCTCCAACTTTTTCAACTTGCTTTTCAATTGTGTAAATTTTCAACTCCACAAAGCGTTACTTTTTAAATCGATCAATTGCATGTGCTTTTAACGCTCTAGAAATTAGAGATCCAGTATCAACTCCAAATGGCTCCGTGTGGATTGATTTTAAAATTTTTAATTTTTTATAAAATAAATAATATTTGCGTGTGAAACTAAAGAGCCGCATGTGGCTCGCGAGCCGCAGGTTGCCGACCCCTGCCCTAGGTAAATACACTCGGCGTCAAAAAAACGCACCTCTTTTTTTATAGGAGAGGGGGCAAACGAGCACGCGGCTCACCTGATGGTAAGTGACTACCGCCGCCCATGAACAGCTGCAACACCAGGGAGAGAATCGCAGACGCGTTGCCGGCCTTTTAAAAAGGAGTACGCTCTTTTCTTGACGGTCCCTAAGATCGGTCCGGAAAAATCGCTGATGGTACGCACCTCGCACCTCTTTAAATTTCTACTTCAAACTACTTTTAAATCCAAAAAAAAAATCTATGAGTATGTTATATCTTTCGAAAGGTTAAAGGAAAATTTACTCATTAGGAAAAATAATGGTTATTATGTGTTTTTATCAGGGAATAAAAAAAATAATGTCAACAAGAAGAAAATTACGATTTATTGTAATTTACAAAATTGAATAAAAACATGTTTTGAAACGGCCTAAAACCTTGTGTTACCACTCCTTACCTTAATTATTGCTTCTAATCTAATCAATATAACAACACGTTCGTGAAAAATTTTGTTCCATTTCTCAATGACAGCCTCCTCGAGTTCTTACAGTGTGGTTGGGACAGGATTACGAGCCCGTACTCACTGCTTTACTTCATCCCAGAGGTGATCTATCGGGTTCATGTCTGGACTTTGCGCCGGCCACCGCACAACATATCCCGACCTCTTGAAGGTAATCACATTCAATTAATGCAGTTTGGCAGCGGGCGTTATCATGCATTAATGTAAATCCATAGCCAACAAAACATGCGTAAGGGTCCACATTCTAGGATCTTCATTATGTATCAGTGAGCAGTCAGTGACCCTTGACCACAAGCACCTCCACTCCAGGAAACTGCTGGTTTTGGCGTCGACTAACATGCCACCCCAAAACGTACATGAGCCACCCTTGAATCCAGCTGTTTCTTTGATACAGGCTTGTGCAAATCGTTCCCCTTGCCTTCTGTATACTCTTCTGCTTTTATCATTGCAGAAAAGACACTCTCTCATCTCATCCGAAAAACGTACTGTCCTCCATTGGTTGGTCATCCAATCAATATGATTGCGTGCAAATTTCAATCAACCTCTGCAATGCTGTGCTCAATTTTGGACCAGTTGCAGGCCTATGCACTGCAATTTTTTTTTCTGTTAACCATCTTCTGATTTTAGAGATGCTCACAGATGTTCTGCGAGCTAATCGTAGCTGCTGTTGCAGTTCTACAGCATTTGAGAATCTATTACGTAAACATGTCGATACAATTAATACATTGTCTTTTTGAGATGTGCAGCGCTGTTGCCTAAATCCACACCTCTGAATATAGCCACCGGTGTCCTGGAACCATTGGAATACTCGTTGAATGAAAAAACAAGATAGGTTTAGTTGCCAAGCGACATCACACTGTCGCATCCCTGACTGCAGTAGCACAATTACTTGAGCCGTTTCACCAGCAGTGGTATCCATATTGTGGGGTCTTTAGCTTGCTTCAGAAGTTTACATATCTTCTTCAACGTTTGGAAAGTAAATGACCTTTTATAGCACATAACGCACCACAAGTAGTGATCTTTATGACGTGTATTTTTGAAATTGTTTTTCAATGTCCTGTACTCAGGAGATTTCTTAAGTTTATGAAACAAAACAGTTGTTAACTTAAACGTTAATAAACACACTTTCCTGTAGGTACCCATGTTGACTTGATTACTGAGGGCCAGATACTCAAGTAAATTGTTTTCGGGCAGGTGCGATTTTTGTGTGACGCCGACTGTATATGATGTCATAAATTTCCACCATTTTTGTACTACGAGCACTGGCGCTATCGAGGTAAGGTGCTCTCAGTACTTTTATCACATGATCAAAAAACATAACAGCGCCTAGAGATTTAACATCTTCCACAAATTATTGTTATTTTTATTAATTTATATTGAAAAATGGGGATGACAGCATACTGGACTGCATTCCATTTTAAACAGTAACCTGTAGATAGCAAATTAAAAAGGAACGGCTTCACAGTATACTGAATTGACATCCCACCTTACAGTGGTCACAGTGTATATTGGAACATATCCTATGTTAATTAATAGAATCAGGCGTTACTTTGCGGAAATCCATTATATTAAAGTTAGTAAAAATTACCTCTTAAAAATATTTTTGTTATATTTATTTGTTGAATTAAAAATATTTTTCCTTAAATTATTATTAAAAAAATAAAGCTACAGCCTATATACAAACCCACCGCTCGGCTCAGGTTTTAGCTGCCCCAATGCATATTAGCAAACTTTCACATAATATCTTCAAAATATATTTTTTTCTTTTTATTTCTCAGACATCCCATTTATACATCATTTTACTCATGATGTTTTCCTTCACAGCTGAAGCACATGGTAAATGAGCACTTAAAATTGCAATTCACAATTTGATTAGTGTCGGTGGGAATAGACATGGGTCGCTTATTGTGAAATTTTCACCAAGCGCTTAACCACTGAACTACCATGGCTCTAAATTATTATTAGCCTAGTTAATGTATAATACAAATGCTTATGTCATTCTTTGCTATCTATAAATTCAGCAAGTATGTATACGAGATGATAGTGAGCACATAACTAAGACATAAGCAATATCTAAAGATAATGTTAAAAAAATTAAAATATACTTACCGCTAATCCATCTGAATCATCTTCAGAATACTTTAAATAAGGCTGAGCTTCAAAAACCACACTAAATTTTAATGCGGAATTGGCTGGAATGGTGCTTACAATTGCTTGACGAATTTTAGAAGCATACTGTTTGAACTTCACTGTACTTGATTTTAGGCTAATTAGAGGAGATACTGTGCTTAACCGCCAATGGCCTTCATTGTAAATAACTGCAAATATTTATAGTAATTAATATTATTCTACTTTTTACACAATTTATACAACACTTTTTATACAACATTAAACCTAAACTAACCAGCCAAAGGATCGTTTGTCACATGTTTATTCATGTTATCAAAATTAATTTCCTATTCACAAATTAACAAACTTTTTGCAAACGACAAATAAATGCAGTTTTAATCACGTTTCATTTTCATTGTCATTAAAAATAACATACTATTTTTAAATTCTACAAACTTAAGAATTAAAAAAGTTAATCAATCTCTCATAGGAGAGTATTAAATTCCCGCCTAAGGGTATTAGTGTTCTGTGATTAAATTCCTTGATAAAAAAGAACTTTTGTAAACGAGGACTTAAGTTTGTAAATAAATCACCGTAAATCACTTTATTGTCACTACATTTTTAAATGAATGAATTTGAATTTGAATTTTTACGTTGTATGCACAGACTACTAATCCAATACTTTTTTTTTGGAGTTTATGGCCTGGTATCTAAACCTTTAGTCCAAGTCTTGAGTATTTTTATTCGGTTTATTATAATTTCCCCACTGTATTTTTGATGAATTTATATAGACGCACGTAATAGAATCTATTTTTTAACATATCAGTTAGGCGGCGGGAGTGATCTTGCACTGTCACTTGATTTTGCACTATGTCACTAATTTCACTGACAAGAATCAATCTGTCAAATGAAAAGCACTCACACCACGGGCAGTAATCTTCATAGAGAAAATATTGGACATAGGAAATGTCATAGCAAAATAATATATGACAGTTAACACCCGCCTCCCTCGCCCCTCGACATCGATTCTAAGCACAGATTAACTAGTAGATACTACACGAATCTTCTAAGTACAGGCTAACTAGGAGATCGATCGCAGCTCGCAGCCATTTCGGGTAAGTGTATCATTTTTGGGATTGGAACATTTGCATCTTGATCACTGAAATGTTCCGAAACACTGATATGTTACTATGTACACAGAATTTTCTCGTAAAGTATCATAACTCCAAACTTTACGATGAAAAAGAAGAAAGTAAAGTCACAATAATCACTACGCAAAAAATCCTAAACATAACTCAGTATGTTTTCGTAAACAGGCGCTAATGAATATAAACAATTTGACAAGTGCCATCATGCGCATCAACGTAAAATGACAACTTGTTAATGCAAACATTACATACAAAAAACAACCGTATAGTATTTGACACATAAGCGCCTTAGTGGTAATTTTTACGTGCATGAATAACGTCGGCGAAAATCCGTACGAGTTGAGTGATACACTTCTTATTTGTTATCTCTATCTGACTTGTGTGGATTATAATTATTTCGCCCGCTCACTCGCCACTCGTGAGTCAATAGTTAAGTTAATCATTGTCTTAGTCTGTCTCTCTTGCTCTTGGCTCAGTCGCCTCGCAAGCGACGCGTCGCGCGAAATGAGCAAAGAGCAAAGTAATGTTTCACTGTTCCAGATCCAAATGATACATTTGAAACGTTGTTACTGAACCAATCTTTTGTGACACTTCAGTGATTCGGATCAGTGAGTCGTTTCCATAAAGAGATACACACGCCTAGTCTGTGGCAGCCATATTGCTTTTTTGTCCGTAATTATAGTGTCACTTAGGGATGGTAAAGGGAAAAAATATATCGATATATATCGAATCCATATTTTTAAACAGTATCGATATATATCGCGTGACAAATATCGATATATCGGTATATCGTCATCATTTGAATGATGTAAAGATAAGGTCCAAAATTTTATTTACTGACGGTTGGACGACGAAAAAAACGATACAACATTTTAAAATATATCGAAATTGATACGAATTCGATACTCTAAATTAAATATCGATATTTCTATATATCGATATTTTTGCGCAAGCCTAGTGTCACTATGTGACATTACTGATTTACTGATAAAAAAATCCGTTTGGTTGCGTTAATTTATTTCCGCCCTTAATTTGCATTTTTCTTTGCATTTACTTTTATTTTATATCTTTCGATATGTATTATAAGTGTTGTGTACCAGGTTGTACAAAATCACGACAGGACGCTATTTTACACAAATTTCCCCCCAATGAGAAAATGCTCAAGAAGTGGCTTGAATTGATTCCTCGTGATTTGTTACAGATTTGATCTTGCCCACCTGCAAGTCTGTCACAAACATTTTGAATCTCGTTTTGTTACCGGAAAAATCACATATTTTAAAACAGAAGTGTTAGAGTCATACCCACACATGATGCCAATAAACACAGGTAATTTGCTTAAAAAACCATTATTTTTTTTTAGTTGTTACTTTGCAACCAATAACCATTAGAAAGTATTTTTATTTTTTATAAATGATGGATATAATGAACATAATATATTCTCGTCTATACTTAATTTTTTGATTTATAAATTTATGTTAAATTGTTTTTGCAGAAATGAAGCATTGAAACGTCTACATCCAAAGTAAGGATTATGGACTTCACAATCCCCAATGACCTTCAAGCTGAAGGAAGTTTCCAAGAAAAAGGTTAGCAATTATTGTTAAAATTAAAATTACCTACCTTTTTAATAATAATAATAATAAATTATTTTTAAAAAGGTAGGTACGTTTTTGCATTTTTGTAATATTGACACGTTAAGTGAAAAGTCATCAGTGGGTGTATCCATAGTGCACTAGGTGGTAGTTTTACACTATTTTAAACTTATAGTATTTACCACTTTTATATTATTTGGTAGCTTTAGCAAATTTATTATAATTAATATTAAGTAGGTAGGATGTCATATACATCGGTTCATAATGACTTATTTTAAATCAACATATTTTTTATAAAATTAAAGTAATCAATGAACTTACAGTTCACGTGGTGGTAACTGGTTAATGCAATTTATGATCCATTGCGTCTACCATCAAATAAAGTAGGCTACAGATGTGTTGCATTGATCACTGGGGAGTAAGATGAAATGGCCCTTCAACACAGTATGCATTGCTATTTGGCAGCAGAAATGGGTAAGAGCAGTCTTAGACAGCAAAAGAAGTCCTACCACTTAGATTTAATAAACATGAGTATGATAATGACTTTTCTAAATCTGTTTAGAATGTTTATATAATAATAAAATAAATTGTTCTTGTTTTTATAAAAAAGTTAATATATAGTTATTTTGGTTACTTCATAAAACCCACTTACTTCTATTAAATATTGCATTTTATTGTTTAAATTAATAAGAAATTTTATTAAATTATGTAAATAAAAATATAATAGTTACAATAAAAAGATCAATAAATATATAAGACAGTTATAATAGTAATCTGGGGGCACGGCAGTGCCCCCGCCAAGTCGAGCAAAAAAGCGGCACGGCCGTACCATCCTTTCTTTGAAGCAGTTCAGGCCCTTTTTCGGAACCCTATAACTTCGTCGTGAATACAACTAGAAGCCTGAATTTTAAGTAACCAATTAGGAATTGTATAAGTTCAGTATATTTCAAATTCTATTAAGTTAATTTGAACCAGTAGTTTAAGAATTATAACTAGTCAAAGTTTCTTAATTTTGTCACTCACTGACTGACGGATCATCAAAACTCTAAGGCACTTTTAGCAGACGTAGAAGCTTCAAATTTGGAATACAATTATTGTGTAGTAAATAAATCAAGAAAAAATTAAAATATTTTACAATTTCCGTCCAGTTTTCGAGATACATTAACTGCATAAATAACTTGTAATCCCATATAAATATATGGGATTACAAAGTTACATTTGCAGTGAATGAATCAGTGTACCTATATATGTATAATATAATGGAATAATAGGTGTAGATAGGTACCTAGATATAACTACCTACAAAAAGAAATGAGATACCATCAAAAACATTACTTGTAAAAAAACCAAGTCTCGCAACTCAGTTCTTCTACCGTAAAAAGTTGAGAGATCCATGTAATACCAAGTCGGTTAATTTATTCAGTCCCTACTTAAGGGTCTTTCTGTCTTAAGTTATTACGTAGTTAGCTAACCTAACAACATCTTATAATGACCATATCAATATTAATTTTTTTTATGTTTTAAATAAATAAATTGACTTGGCAATATTATTTTTATCGATAACCCCAATCGATGAACGTCGTCAATCACTAACTTTAAATAAATAGTGACGCTACAGGATAACAGAGGGCACTTTGTACAATAAAAATAAATTTTCTAGAACAATCTACTAGAAATAATAAAATTTAAAGATTATCCGGTAAATATACGTTATACTTACGATAAAAAACCAAAATCACGTTAATTTTTTGCTCCATATCGTGACTTACAATATCTTAATGCACAACCGGGCATATTTTCTATAAAAATATTTATTAAAGATATGAAAAGAATGCCTCTTGACTTTATGACGTTGTCACTAAGACTAACGGAGATATATCCTATAGGACATAAGTTACAGACGACAATTTTGCTGCTGATGTCCGGTCTATTACTACTACTACTTAAATGTCTTTGGAATAAATTAACCGACTTGGTATTACATGGATCTCTCAACTTTTTACGATAGAAGAACTGAGTTGCGAGACTTGGTTTTTTTTACAAGTTACGTTTTTGATGGTATAATTTTTTGATTTCAGACAATACATACTCATTTCTACAGGAAAATAGTTTTGATCAGCCGTTGTCAGCTGCCAAAGCTTAACTACATACAATTTTTAATTTTTATGTAGTTACATACAATTTTTGCCAATATGGAACAAATCTTGATTATGAACAAATGGAGCAAAATGCTTTTATTAAGGCTGTAAATGATTGTGTTTCAGGTAAGGATGCGGGGCACAGAACATTCCAAGTCAATATCAAGCTATGTAATATAAAAACTTAAGTGCTGTAGAGATCTGTTTAGATTATAATTTTTTAATATTGTATAAATTATTAAATTTGTGAACAAAATTATTGTAAAATTAAAATGAGGACTGTATGATAATTAAGTAATTAATTTGTTTTTTTTTAAATATATTTTTTAATATTGTATATATTAATAAATTATTAAATTTGTAAACAAAATTATTGTAAATTAAAAATTAATAACTAATAAAAAAATATTAAATTTCATCATTGTTTCATTTTTATTTACCTTATTTTATTTTCAATATTTTAAAATAAAATTTGCGAGTAATTAATAAATAAGCTTATTTGGGACGTCCTTTGCCTGATATAGCTGCTTCAATTTAAAAAAATGAAATGTCAAATATCATTTTGCTACAACCAATCAGGACGCAGAAGCGAAGTCGAGTAAGTTTAGTTCGTGAGATGTCCGTCTTATTCGTGTAGAATCTACTAGTTAGTCTCAGTGATGCCAACTTAGCAACTTTATAGCTATAAAATAAAAAAAAAATAATATAATTTATTTTTCTTCACAAAACTTAAATTAATTAGATAGTTGATTGGGGTCTCCATTTAAGCAAGTAATGCTTGTGTTTGGAAACCCCGCTCTTCCTTATCTAAACATACATTTTAATTCTCAAAACCAAAAATGACAAACCAATTACTCTATTTTAACAAACCAAAAATAACAAAAACTAATTTAATTTTAAAAATCAAAAATTTAAAAATTTAAAAATTAAAAAGTACAAAAGTATATGTGTGCATGTATGCAAGTGTGTGTGTGTGTGTGTGTGTGTGTGTGTGTGTGTGTGTGTGTGTGTTTGTGTGAGTGTGTGTGTATGTACGTTTGTGCACGTGCGTGTGAATCTGTGTGTGTGTGTGTGTGTAGAGAAAGTATTATTATGTTATATATCGTAAAGAACAGTGAATTATGAAATGCGTTCCATTAGAAATTCAGTTTCGTCGTATGTTTTCGACTGCACCCATTTTAGTATAAGGTTTTTACACTCCTTGTATGTTTTGTCATATATGTTTAATCCTCTATTTATTAAATTATATAGGAATGTAGAACGGGAGCTAAATTGCCTACTAGCAAACACTGTTTTGAAACCAGAAGACACAGCCACAACATCTTTTCGCCGCTTTTCCAAGATGCATCGGTCAAAGGGCACGGATTTGTGTGCTTTGAGCGATGTCATAGTAACGTATAATTGTCTAACTGAGAGTAGACCACTTATTTGATACAGTTTTTCAGTGGAAAAACGTCTTTTTTTAAAATACATGACCTTAAGAAGGATTCGCTGAGCTCTTTCCAAGTTGAGAAATTGGGTCTTTGTAGCTCCACCCCACACCGGAATGCAATAAGTTATGATAGATTGTGCAAGGGATATGTATATTTGGTTTAGGAGATATCTGGGAGAGTCCGACTGTTTAGTATTATCTGGTATTACGTGTCTTAGGGTTTTGAATATCCAAATCAATTTTCGAGTTCTACTGATGACATGTTCCAGGTGTGGGTACCACGATAGCCTCTGATCTACAATGACGCCGAGATATTTAGTGTGAGAGACTTTTTCAATTGATGGGCAGTCACAAGCTTTGTTTTTAGCATCCTCATTACATGCATGAATTTTAAGGCAAAAGTCAGTCTGTGGTTGCGAGTTGTTAGTAATGCTAAAGCAAATAAAATTTGTCTTAGCTGTATTTAGAGTGAGAAGATTTTGTTGCAACCACAGAGCGACTCTAGCTAGACCACATTCAGCACTAGTCTTGACAACCTCCCAAGATTCACCAGCAAAAACCACAGCCGTGTCATCGGCGTACGACAGGATTTTAGCATTTGGTATGGTCATACTGCATAGGTCGTTGATATAAATTAAAAATAAGGTTGGTCCCAGAACGCTACCCTGTGGTACGCCATATGATGAGACTCCCGCATCCTCACTAGTGAACCCAGGAAGCTTTACCTTTTGTTTTCTCTCTGACAGGTAGCTTTCGAAAAGAGCAAGCGGGGTCCCTCTTATTCCAACTTTTTCAAGCTTGTGCACAAGCATAGGGACAGAGATGGTATCGAATGCTTTCTTCAGATCAAGGAAAACTGACAAACATTTTTTACTGTGGTCGAGTTGTTCTGTTACAAATGCGCTTAATTCAAGAATTGCATCTTCTGTCGATCTTCCTTGTCTGAAGCCAAACTGTGTGGGTGCTAATATATCAAATTTATTTAAGTAGTTGAGTAATCTAATATTAAGTAACTTTTCTAGAATTTTAGATATTGCTGGTAGAACGGAAATTGGTCTATAATTATTAATGTCATTTCTGTCCCCGCCCTTGTGCACAGGCGTCATAATAGACTGCTTTAATGGTGCAGGGAATATTCCTGTATCGAAACATAGATTAGTTAAATGGGAAATAATAGGAGCCAAGTCATTGACTGCCAATTTTAAGAAGTCATTGGGGATATTGTCCCAGCCTGGAGCGCTGTTTGATTTTAAGTTTAAAATTATATTTTTAACTTCGTCTATGTCCGTATATAGTAAAACAAAGGAGTGTAATGATACCGGATTGTTATCTACGGGTCTACTAAGGGTCTCTTTGACATTCTGGATTTTATTGGCAAGTTGGATTCCTATATTTAAGAAATAGCTATTTATGAAGTTTGCAGATTCGGCGGGTGATGATTTCAGATTGAGTAGTTCAATGTTAGTATTTCGTGATTTATTAGTGTAAGTAATATTTTTTATATTTTTCCATAACAATTTATTGTTATTTAATGATTTAATAATATTTTCTCTATCATATTGTATTTTCATTCTTTTTATTAAATTGTTACAGTAATTCCTGTATCGTCTGTATGTAATGCGAAGAATGTCATTATGTGGGTCTTTTCGTAAGTTTTTCTGAAGGTTATTTCTGTTTCTTATACAGCGTAAGATTCCTGCAGATATCCACGGTTGTATTATTCTTTTACTGCATGGAATAGTAGCCACTGATGTATTTAGTTTAAGACTCGGTAATTTTATCTATGAATTTGTTAGTTACAGTCAATGGATCACTACAAAGTAATAATTCTGATAAGTTTTTAGTCTGTAGGTATTTTAAAGCATTTCCAAAATTTGTCATTTGTTTAGTTTTATTATCATTTAGCTGTTTTTTTAATTTAGAAATAGATAGGAGCGTAGTAGAGTGATCAGTAGTGGTAGTATGCGTAACTGCGATTGATGCTTTATATTTAGATTTATTTATTTTTAGCATAAAGTGATCTAAACAGTTTTGCTCTCTTGTAGGTAGAGTATGGCCGGCTAATATACCATAGTTTGCAAGCATGTCTAAGTAGTACATTCTGTTTTTGTATTCTTGTGATCGTTCCGTAGTTTGAGGCCTAATGTTTATATTAATATCACCTGCTATTATAATACTACTATGAGAAGGAAGTAACTCGAGATGAGACTCTAATGAATTTACAAATTTTTCAGCATTTAGATACGATGGAGACCGATAAATGCATAATACGGTGTTATTTAGAACATCTACCTGGAGGCATGATGATTGCTGTAATGTTACTTCTTTTACTTTGTGTTTCAGAGTTTTTTTTATATAGACAACCACACCGTCATTTTGATTCAATTGTCGTGTTGTACAGTAAACTTCGTAATTATTTAGTTGCGGGAGGGGTTTATTTTGATTTAGTCTACACTCTGTAAAAGTAATCATATCAATTTCAAATGATAAATTTGATAGGGTTAGTATACAATCGTTAAAGTTTTTATATATACTAACAATGTTTTGAGCTACGATAGTAAAATCATTTTTATTAATACGTATGCGCCCCTCAAGATCACTTCCTTCGCATTCAATTGCATGTGCTATCTCAATTTTGTCTAATTCTTGTATAGAGTGAAGTGAGTCACCCATTCACGGAATATAAATGTAAGCTAGAGGTAAAGATATTATGTAGGTTTTGCTTAATTTTATATTTAAAGTCAATAAATTGTAATAAGGGTCATTAAATTGTGTAGATATTATTAAAAAATATATATTTGGGTATAGCTGGATTATTAACAGTTTAAATTCATGAGTATGTGAGAAACGAATGAGAAGTTTGTGTAACGGTGAGTATATGAAAATACTTTGTGTATGTTTTTGTGAGTGTGAGTGTACAATATGTATGAGTGTATGTAGGTGTGTGTGTAAAAGTGATGGATACATATGTAGAAAGTTGTCTAGAGTTTCAGTATTTACAAGTTGCAAAGCGAGCATAGTTATGTGAAACATAAATAAACCCCTAATAACACCAGACTTAAGATACAAAAAAATTTTTAGATGCAGTAACCCATAGCAATAGCCAAGGTAAAGTACGATCAATATTAAATACACGAATAGTCAGAATTGCTCTAGAAGTAACGTGTGTACCTGTTGTTCTGATTTGATCTGCACGATAGGGGACTGCTCAGCTTTACGCACATAAATTCTGCCATAGGATGTCCACACAAATTTGTACCCTTTAGATTTAGCTAGATCACGAGCCATGTAGTAGAGACGGGAAGCCTTTTGAGTTAAATTCTCCGAAAGGAAAATCGGTGTGTCAGCGTGCGACTTTAGACCTATGTGCTTTGCACATAGTTTGGTTTTGTTTCTTATATTGAAGGATTTAGCCATTTTCAGAATATCAGTCTTGATCAAAACAGAGCCGGTTTCTACTACAATAGGGTTGCTCTTTTGATTAGGCTTTTTACTCCTCACTCTGTATATGTCTTTGATGTCAGACTTGTTAATTTTACAGTCAATAGTCTCAGAAAGAGTTACAACCATTTCTAATAGGTCTTGTTTAGTTTCAGACTCTTTTCTGGGCACACCCTTTATCTCAAAATTAGACTTACGTGACGCAATCTGTAGATCATCTAATTTATCCTCTAGTAATATTATATATTCCCTATCTTGTCTTGTTCGTTCCTCCAGCATGGTTATTTTTTGTTTCAGCTCCTCCTATATATAGCTATTTTTTGGTGACGGACAGCTACAATTTAATGAAATTTGTAGCTAAACTTTTTAGCTACTTTTTCTAGCAACTTTTCATTTCGTCATGAGACGTGAGGCTATCGAGATTCGTGTTGTTTTGTTTTATCCATATAAAAGCTTTTTGAAAAATTTACTTCGCAAATATCCGCATTATAAAATAAAATGATGTATCTTACCTAGTATGAAGAGCACCTCCCGCCCTCCCTCGTTTTCTAAAAGCTTTTATATAATGGATTTCCGCAAAGTAACGCCTGATTCTATTAATTATATTAAAAAGGCTAGCACGGCCGACCAGGCAAGACTGTCAAATTAACAAAACTCCATCGTATTGCTGCCCAAAATGTTTGGTTCAACCAGCAGTGCAAACAACTTCATGTTAGTCCCAATTATATTCAAATACGTTCTGGCACAAATAGTCGAGCGGCCAGTATTGCTATTTCTAAAGCTCAGAACATTTGGCTTAATGAGGAGTGTCGTCAATGGTTTTCCAATAGAGATAATTTAAAAATCCAACTTAAAGTATTATACTCTGAACTTTCATATAAATTACATAATATTGAATTTGATATTTTGGATGGGAAAGCCAGAGAACTTGCTTCAATGGCTGTTTATGAGAAATATCAAATTCAGTCCCGTAAATTACAACGACTTGTATCCTCTTCATCCCGTAATCGTAATAACGACTTACATACAGAATATCACCAATTTTATCCCCGAGTTAAAAATCTTTCCGATGTCCAGTTTCCAACAGATGAGTTGTCCCTTTTACATAAAGGCCTAAAGTATAATTTAACACCTCCGGTCTCCCAAAAATCGTTAGAGACTATGGCTGTTCACGCGGAGATGGCTGTTGTGGTCGGGAAGAAAGATAACATCGTTAAAAGTTTGGTAGCTAATCAAATTCGGGCTGTGCCCGCGTCTTCCCATTTCAAACCTGAGTTCCCTGTTTTTAAGTCCCTAAAACAGAGAATAAGGGAAAACGACCTTATTGTTACTAAAGCCGATAAAGGCAATACTGTTGTTATTATGGAGAGTAGTGGGTACAGCCAGAAAGTTAACGATGTTATCCAAGGTGATGACTTTGAGCTATTGGAGTCTGACCCAACCAAAAAGTTTACTTCGGATATTAAGTTATGTATACAACAGTCATCATATGTTTTTCCCGATCACAACTTGTCTCGGAGCAATGTTGTTCCAATGAATCCTCAAGCACCCATTATATGGGTTACCAAAAATACATAAAGAACATATTCCTATTCATCCATTGTCTCATATATTGCTGCACCAGCTTATTTCCTTGCTAAAAAATTAAACTTCCTCCTTCGAGAGAAATCTGAATTCAACCCCACTTACAGCCTAAAAAATGGCTTAGATCTCATTTCCAAAATTAAAGATATTCGTATTCCTCCTAAATCCATATTGTTATCTTTAGACGTTGATAGTCTTTTCACAAATGTCCCATCCCCTGACTGTTTGCGTATACTCGCAGATCTCTTTGAAAAACGTCGTCTACATCCCGGGGAAATAAATGATCTTCTTAACCTAAACTCTCTCTGTATGAAACAAAACTATTTCCGGTTTAATAACCGTTTCTATCTACAAAAAGAAGGGTTAGCTATGGGGTCCTCTCTAAGTCCCCTTATGGCGGACATTTTCATGGATAATTTCGAAAAACAACATATAGTTGTCTATCAAAATATCTTATATTACTATCGATATGTAGACGACATAATTATTTGCTGGACTGGCACAAGGAGAGAACTGGATGTTTTCCTCAATAAAATAAAATAGAGTCCATGATAAAATTAAATTTAAACTTGAATTGGAACAAGATTGTTCCCTTAATTTTCTCGACTTAACAATAACACGAAAAGAATCGTCACATGTTTTCCAAATTTATCGAAAGCCAACTCACACCGACACGGTCATCCCCGCGTCATCATGTCATCCGTGGCAACATAAAGTAGCCGCTTTTTATTGTTACATTAACCGTTTGTTCACTGTCCCATTAAGTAAAGAAAATTATTTAAAAGAACTTAATATAATTTATCAAATAGCGGTCTCTAACGGTTTTTCAAAAAATCTCATTAACAATTTAATTAAAAAGAAACAAAAGCATGCTGTTCGCAACTCTCTGTACGCGGTTCAACCTCAAAGTGTTCATCGATATGTGAGCAGTTTGACCTACTTAGGCCCCATATCTGAAAAAGTAGCTAATACTCTTCGACAAAACATAATATAATATAGTCCTATGTTGTTTGCATATAATTACTCGTGACTGTACACAAGACATTTTAACTCTCTTGTTGGAAATTAAAAATTATTGTCAGAAATTGACATTTTATTGTAATCTACCTACGTACTGTAACATTTACCTACTTCTAGCTACTTTTTGGGTAAAAAAAGCTAGCAATCTAGCAACATTTTGAAAAATTTCTAGCAACTGGGTAAAGCTAGCAGTTGGCAACACTGGTTAGTCTGTGACTCACACATAAATATGAAATGTTCGATATCACCAACAGAATTATTGCAGAAGGTGCAATAGCTGCTCTCTACTATACCCAACCGAGCCAGGTGGGCCAGGAGTGACCAAAACGCAGTCTGTTTATAGTCGTAATAAAGTCCCGACTGGCCATTTTCAGTTTGTTATATCATGGTGCTACAGGTAGATTTTCTTGAATATTTCCATACCATTTACCCTTCTGTTCTTGGTTTTGTTTCCAAAATTCGATCCATAAACTATTGACCTGGTTGTCAATCGATTGATAACAGTCGGTCAAAGGTACTTTTGCTATGGAGCTAATATCCAACATGTTGGTTCCATCACGTGCTATTTTATCTAATCATTTCTTGTTAAGCCCTTAAGAGAGTAAGTTATAATGTGATTGATGTGTAAATCAAAACAAAGTTTGTTATCAATTACAACACCCAGGAATTTATGGTTAGGTACAACTGAAATTGGATGATTATTGTAGAGTATGCCATTAGAGGGAAAATATTTACTAAAAATCATAGCCTTGCTTTTGTTGGGATTAATCTGTAAAGCCAACCTGTCATTATAATACTGTTGCGCGCCACTATTAATGTCTTGTACATGGCAACACTAGTTACACTAGTGCCCTCTAGTGTCGAGTAAATGAAAGTATTGCGCGCCACTATTAATGTCTTGTACATGGCAACACTAGTTACACTAGCGCCCTCTAGTGTCGAGTAGCAGAACTAGGAGAGTCAAGATCCTTCCAGAAATTTCGGGACCGATATGTACTCGAACATTCTAGATGTCGCTACAGTAGAAGATTCTGGAAACTATCTGAGGCCCTATATAAGGCCGGTATAGACCACGACCGAGGCAGTATTGAATTGGCGATACAAGAGAATACTTCGAAGCGAAATAACGGCGAACTGTGTTTTATTATTAGTGTGATTTTAGATTGTAATTAGTGTTGTGTAATTAAAGTGTCAATTTTGGTAATTCAATCGGCAGTTTTTAATTGTCTCGAACCCCAAGCTCGTAACAATACATATACAATTAATCTAAAGCATTATTTTTACTATTTACAGCTCTATCTACATTATGGTCTGTACAATATATTATAAGATCATCCGCAAATTGTAAAATATTTACACCTTCTATATTTACAAAATTAAGAATTTGACTAGTATATATATATATTGTACAGCAATGGAGATAATGTAGTCCCCTGCGTTGTACCTTTGGAGACCCTTCTGGGACCATGGAGAATGTTATTATGTCTTATATACAAAGTTATATCTGTTAAAAAATTAAATAACCAATAGCAAAGTATGCCTGGTATACCAGTGTCAGAAAGAACTTGAACCAAAATGCCGGGGTCTACATTGGACACACTGGACTTATTATTATTATTGGCATATTTCTGATCTGACAAGAGAGAGATGAAGCACAAATACGCCCTCTCCGGAAGCCATATTGAACACGTGGAATGATATTGTTCGCCTTTACATAACACTCCAGACGCATCTTTATCATGTTTTCATTAAGCTTTCCAACACAAGATGACAATGATATGGAACGATATGAGTTAGGATCTTCAGGTGGCTTGTCAAGCTTAAGTAGAGGAATTACACACTGTGTTTTCCAAGATTCAGGAATTGTTTTTAAGTGCCAAAGAGCATTAAGATTAGCTAATAGTTTCTTTTGATCGGACTGATTTAGGTTTTTGATCAAAATGTATGGACAATCATCTAAACCAGGGGTTGTGTTTCGTCTGGATTGTAAACTTGTACAAAACTCACTCCAAGTAAAGGGTTTTATGGGGGAACTGGACTTCTGAAGGTTATTATTAATTTGAAAATAACTTTCTAGATTATCAATAACCCTACATCCATTTTGAGATAATTTTTCTAAGAGAGGGACAACAAATTCGTCTTTATATTCTATTATTGCATTTTATTCGTTTAAATAACTTGATGTATTTCTAAATAATACTAACAGGTGTAGTTCTGTTAAAAGTATTACAGATGTTCGCCCAACCATTGCGTTTATATTCTTAAATAGTCTTTTTCTTAACAGCATCAAGTCTTTTGTAATTAATGTAATTATCAATGGTTTGATGCCTTCCGTACCGTTTTAAAGCTTCATAAGTTTCAATAACACTCTGTTCACATGTGTCACTCCACCAAGGTGCTGGAGGTTTGCAACGATAGTTATTTGCTTTGACAAACTTTGGCACAGTATCCCTCTTAAGTGTATCAAGCCTTTCGATAAATTCGTCATATGACTATAATGGATTCTCATTATTAACTTCAATATTAGAAAAAGCAGCTATAGACAGCTCATTGTATTTCGTCCAGTCTGTCTTGTTGTATAAGAATTTTTCAATGTGAGGATTAATTTGGTATCTATCAACGGACAATAAAACACGAGTAAGCATAGGAAAATGATAGCTCCCCATACAATTATCATGCACCCACCATTCGCATAGTGGAGTGATTGGAGCACTACAAAAGCTGACATCAATAGCCGATGGGTTTCGGTTAGGATAATTAATAGTAGTGAAGCTACCATTGTTAAGGACACATAGATCAAATTCATCTATTAAATCGTATAACTGATGACCTCGACTTTTTGTGGTCATACACCCAAATGTCACATGGTGAGCGTTGAAATCTCCAGCCACATATATTGGCTTCGGCAAATCTCTAATTATATCACGCAGTTTACTTATTCTGAAGTTACCATTCGAGGGTGGGTAGTATACACATAAAATCGTTAATTGTTTACCACTTATATATAACGATAATGCCACAGTCTGAATATCTTGGTAAAATCTGGTTTGAACAATATTATATTTAAAATACGGTTTGATCGAAATTGCTACTCCACCGTGCTCATTTTGGGCGTTATGATAGTGGGAATTATATCCCGAAATTTTAAAATGCTGAGTATCTTTCAGCCAAGTTTCATTGAGTAGACAGATATCAACATTTTGTTCAGCTAAAAATTTAGACAATAAGGGTTTTTCCTATGTATACTTTGAATATTGTACTGAGCAATACATAACTGCTGTATGTTCTGTACTGTACTGTCCATTAATGTGACAGATTTTTTAAAAGTAAGTCTTTAATGAACAGTGTGGTCACAGGTTTATTATCTGTTTTATTACCCAATTCAACTAAAGTTTGGACCATTGCCATCAGAATATTCTTATTGTTTGCAATTTGAGCCTTGAGTTTGGTTCATGTTGGGTTCAGGCACTGTTTTATTTACAATTTTTACATTTTTATTTAATTTATGTACATTTTGGCTTATTGATGGTAGGGTCTTAACAATGGTGCTCGACTGTGCAGGTAAAGACGGAAAATCAGATGACGTAATTGTATTAGCCACAGAGGCATAAGTAATGCTACCCTTTTTTTCAAGTATTTTTTTCATTTTTATTGGGCAAGATTTGGAAATGGCCAGGTGAGGGCCACTGCAATTGATACAACACAGGTTCTCTTTTTTATCGCAGTCTCTGAATATTATGCTCCCCAGCACATATCGAGCAACGTAGTTTACCATTACAAATTTTCGCAGGGTGGTTGAACTTGAAGCACCGGAAGCATTGCTGCAAATTCAAACACCCTGAACGAAAATAGGTCATATTGGATGTTGTCGGGCAGAACATTTCATAAGAAAGTTATACTGACAGTCTCGAGACCTACAGTACTTTGACCGACTTTTTTCGTGAATCTTCTCACTGAAATAATTTCATAGATCGAAGACAACTTCGTATATAAATCCTTGTTCGAAATGTTGGTGGGCACATATCGGATGATTCCAGTTTTTTTTTTATCTGCGCTGCAGGAATATGCGCCGTCAAGTTGTGCTTTGTTAAGAAGTCTATATTTGTGATGAAATTATTTGCAGTGTTATATTGTTTAAAAACAACTGCAATTTTGTTGGCATTAACTCTATGTAAAGCTACTACACCTTTCATCTCCGAAATAAAAATATGATTTAAATAAACTGGGCTTTTATTTCCAAGTTTAAGCTGTTGGTCCTGGCTTTCAACATAAACTTTAAGTCCGTATTTGTACAATGTTCAGGATAAAGTCTCAGATAAGCTGGCTTAAAAAACGGAATAAAGTCATCCTCACCGCCGCCTACTTCAGGTCCACATTCCTTCGTACCTCTTTTACGAACAATTTTGGATCGTTTTAAGTTCCACCTGAGTCCTCCAGTTCATTCATTTTAATAATTAACAAAATGTACAATTTTTTACACTGACTAAAATAAGTTTTGGTAATATTTACACAGGATATTTTAACGAAAAATAGTAAAAATAATAAAATCTTGTTTGGAGTTCCCGCCAGACCGCCGAGCGCACGACCTTCCTTGTTCCCTAGATCAGCCCTGCCGCTGTCGCGTGTGTAGCGCAATTGGGGCAATTTCAATCAGTTCGTTGCGACTTTCGCGCGGAGCACACGTATGAGTACAAGTCAGAACTGCAGAAAGAACGTTATTTGAACGTTGTAACTTACAAGTAACATTACTGGGATTTGTTACCTAACTTATCATAAGGGCTAGTATCGGGAAAAAAATATTCCAATAGTATTAAAAATGCTGGAATATAAATAAAACGTCATAACTAAATAATTAAACTAAAATATAAATTTTAGTAATTAAATTTATTAAAACTCATCATTAGAAAACTATCCTGGCTATTTGTAACACTAGTTAAATTATAGTTACCAAGCACTAGTTAGTTAAGTTATATCACAGAATAAATTAGTTATATTAAATTATGACGAGTGAGGTTAGTCATATTTAATTGTCTTTGGTAGCCTAAAAATAGCGTGGCAAAGTTATGATGTAGCTTATAAGCACTATATTATGCTTGTAATTATTAATTAATTAGTTGTTTTATTGATAAATGTGGGTGTCTATGGGCCACAGTGTCCACTTACCATCAGGTGGACTGTGCTTATTTGTCGCCCTTATTCTATATAAAAAAAAAGCCAAAGATATGTATACCGATTTATTGATATTTCGATAAAACTAGCACCATTCTCAACGCGTGCGTCCAGCGAGACGTACACTCTCATACTGAACGGCAGGCGTGTGTGTAGAGACAGCTCCGATATTGCTCCGATCGCTGTGCTCCCTAAATTACCGTTGCGGCAGGCATGTCAGTAGCCGCCTTAAGAATTTGGAGTGAATATAAAAAAAAGTCTGACAGACGTATTTTAAAAATAAACGTTTATTTAAAAAAAACATGTGTGCAGATCACACATGGTACATGTGAAACCTTCAGAAAACTAAACTTCGATTTTAGTCGAGTCGAAATAAAATAGCTTGCTACATATTTATTTATCTATGGAGAGAATGCGACGAATGCAGAATATCAGGAGTAGGATAATTGTAAGGTTTATTTATTACAATATGAAATATAACATTTAATGTAACATAATTTTACATATTATATTACATTAAATATTAAACAGAAACACTTAATATTGCATTTTATGCATTTTTAACAATTGTGCAGTTCTATTCAAGCAGGGTGCAGTTTTTTCATGCTGTACAAATTACCCAATTCTAATTATTCGAAGTTATATCGACATTATAGTTGAACGATATTTATCTATTTTTTATTTATAAACTACATAGCTGTAGTTTAAATAATAATTAATTTTGAGATGTGCTTTTTAAAATACGTCTGTCAATATTTTTTATTTTATATATACTCCAGTATTTTTTATTTTATATATGTAGGCTTGGGTAGTGGGGTGGTGCAATTGACACTTAACAAATTTGGCAGCAGCTTAACAAATTTGGCAGCAGCAGTTTAGCAAATTTTATTATCTTTTTGTGCTTATCATTACATTTTATAAATTTTTAACTATAGAGATTTGTAACGATATTCAAGCAAGGTGCTGTTTTTTTATCTTGCAAAAAGTACTCAATTCTAATTATTTGAAGTAGCATCGACGTTATGATGTGAACGATATTTAACTATTTTTTATTTTTAAGTTACATAGGTGCAGTTTAAATAATTTATATATTTGAGATGTGCTATTTGAGATACATCTGTCAGTATTTTTTTATATATATATATACTCTCAATTAGTAGGCTGGGGAAGGGGGGGGGGTATCTTGCTACATATTTATTTTTTCTTTTTATAACTGGCTTTACGGCTCTAGATTCTAGTACTTCTCAGCCTGAAGTTACTATGTATAATTATCCTTTATAGTACACGGCTTCACAATATGTTGATGCGTCACATTGTGCAGTCCTTGGGAGATTTTAACGGCAACTTGAGCCAGCAGACAGCTGACACTAAAAAGAACTCCTTTGTCGTAACTTCTCAATTTCAGGGAACTCCCCTTGTTACCACAGCCAGTATCGGAATCTTCAGCGTTGACATATCGCGAATAACGTGCAGTTTCGTGGTCACTTGGAAGGTAAGGCTTAATTGGCCTCTAAAAAGCTTGGCGTACTCAGCAGAGCGGGACAGTATTTTATGCCGGCACACCTCTTGTAACTTTACAAGGGGCAGGTTCGGCCTAACATGGAATACTGTTCTCATCCCTGGGCCGGGGCTCCTTAGTACCAGCTCGTTCTACTTGACCGCATCCAGCGCAGAGCGGCTCAAACCATCAACGACCGACGAAAATGAAAGACGAGACGAAGAGATGTTGCATCCCTTTTGCATTTTCTATCGCATTTACCACGAAGAGTTTTCAGACGAATTGTTATGGTTCACAAAATTTCATCAACGCATTTCGTAAATTTAGATCATCGCGATGTTTAGCGGTCCACTACTGTCGGACCGATACTACTTAGGGAGATTCAAGAAACTAGCTTACTCCTTTTTGAAAAGCTGGCAACGCTCCTGCAATTCCCCTGGTGTTGTATTTATTAATAGCCGATGGTCGATCCTTGCTATCAGGTGAGCCGCATGCTCATTTGTCCCACTCTTCTATATAAAAAAGCAATGATTTATATGTGACACTAGATAAGTAATTGCCGCGCCAAAGCGTTGCCACTTCACATATGGCCACAGCCATATGCCCAGCTAACATCGGTTCAGTGTTCAATGCGACGCCGACCGAGTTGAGCCGAACGAATCACGACAATAAAATGGGTAAATGCGTAGTGAAAGAATGTCATTCTAGGTCACAAAAACATAATTAATCAAGCGGAATCACTTTCCACACGTAAGTTCTAGTTTATGTTTTCATATTAACGTAAAAAACACAAAAAACTGAAATAAATTATCGAATATTGCAATTCAGGTTCAATGTTGCCACTTTTCTGCCTTTGCAATTTTCCTACATTACATTACTACGACTATATAATCTATGGAATAAGTTAACTTGTTAGCCCTGATTTTAAATATTTTGGAAATTGTCATAAAAATTATGTTTCAATATTTATACAAAAGAATTAATTATTCTTATTTTAGAATATTCTAGAGATCTATACTTAGATCTATTAATTATATTTTATTACCTATTTTATATTAATAATTTTGCAGGGTACCTAAAGATGCAGCACATCGTAAGAAGTGAGTGGAAATATTACTATTTCTGAGAAAGGAGACTCAATGGGTGCCTTCGAAATCTACTCTCATTAGTTCTAAGCACTTCCGGGATCAAGACAAACTAGGACCAAAAAGCGATGGCGACCATGTTTATTTAAGCGGATTAGTACGACAGATTAACACCATTTAGTATTATCTTAAAAATTTATTAATAACCACAGTTTTTGTAGCCAATGTCATAAGACCAAATTTAGAAAATAAAGACTTGCCGATGCTTTCACAATTGATGCATATTTCAAACTCAGATTTTCTTGGTTAAGAAACCCAAAATTGATTTTTTTTACTTGATTTATTTATTTATTTTTGCTTATTTTTGGGTAAAACTTCATATAGTAGGCAACACCAACCCGTCACTGCTTGTTTGTGTGTCTATCTTTATCTAATCTTAGCAACGGTATTGTTTTCGCGACTTGTGTAATTGAAACAGTTATATGTTTACTTAAAAAGGTTTAGTAGTTTCAAAGCTACTTCCTCGCGATTAGATAGTGGCTTCACTTTTTTCGACGCGCGTTAATGTGGTTTACTCCTCTAGTCTTGTATAACTCAATGTAAAAGAGGCAATTAAACGAAGTTGACAATTGTCTTTAACAATGTTATATTTATGTTCTGGATGTGGGAGTAATTTTTGTGCATTCATTTCAAGCCGTTCGGTGGTCAGGACCAAAAAGTCAAAACTCGAAAATTCTTTACATAACTAGGATAGTACATAATTATTCGAACGTCATTCTTGAAGGCCGAGGGGCCCCTTTAGCTTGGGGGCCCCGGGGCACTGCCTCGCCTAGCCCCTGGGTAGCTACGCCATTGATTAAGTTACGTTCCTTTAAAATAACTTCAATTTATTATATAGCTATCTTTTTGTTAGCTTTATTGCAGTTTTATTTTCTTTATCACGAACAAGATATATTATACTATTATCAATATGTTTTTGGTGACGATGTGATGATTCGATGGACGAAGCACAGAAATGGTGCATACAAAACTCATAATGTTGGGCTCCCAGTTGGACCTTTTTATCTCTATGACCCACTTGTTTGTTAATTCATTCAGGCTTTTCGGAAAACTGAAATTAGATAAGTATTTAACCACATTAAACTATATTAACTCTTATATAACATTTTAAATAGTCAAAGCTATTAAATGTTTAATTTTATGATCTATAATGGGTTAGGAATACAAAGAATAATTATAATTATTACGAAAGAAATCATGTTAATAAAAAATATTTTAGTATAAAGTGGCATAGCACTACCTAATTTGGGGAAAACCCGAAGCGCGAGAGGCGCGGGGCACGTGCTGTGTCGCTCGGACGCGCGCCTCCCACTACACCCTTTGACGCCCTTAATAATTTTGATACAATACGTGTTTTCTTATTGAAATATTATATACCGATGATAACAGATATCATTTTTATTCTTATTTTGCTTCCGTGAATCGTTTTTGTAACTTGGCACTGCATATTTCACCATGAAAATTAAATATCGTCGAAAGAAATAATTAACGCACGTGACCTTTCGTGACTAATAACTTTACCCTTCCCATTTCGAGACAGTTATAAAGCGTGTTTACAGTTCTGACTTGCTTATGCGCGCTCTACAACGTGCTTATAAATACTCTAAAGCGTCTTATTCATGGTCCATCTTGCTCACTAAGGTCATGCACGACGCACGACGCAAAACGACAACGAGTAGGCATGACGTACGTCAATAATTGCGTACGTCAAGACTATTCATTGTCGTTTTGCATCGTGGGTCGTGCATGACCTTGGCGGGACATACAGCAAGATGGCTCTTTGACGAAGACAGCTATGCTCTTTGACGTTCCGACAGACAGCTTTCCTATATAAAAAAGTACTCTGTGCAGACAGTAGAGCCAACCACAGACTACGAAGAGGATACCGTGCACGTCATAGGTGCACCATAGATAAATATATATGTAGCAAGCTAAGGTGCACGTAGATAGAGGATAAGTCTATGACTGTGCATGAGCCATGGCAGAAAAATAGTTGACAACAATTATAGCGTCTAGAAATAAGTTATATATAAAAAGATTTTTATTATTTTTCTATGATTTTTCAAATAAAAATGTATTTTAATTAAAGCCACAGTAAAAAACAAACATTTTTGGGAATATCAAATGACTTCAATCATTTTACTCTATTCAAATGTTGCCATTTAGTATATTCATACTATTTTCGTATACACTTTGTAAGACTACCAACACAACACACAAAATATTTTTATATTAAGTTTTTATTAGTAATAACTGTACTATCAGTAATAATAAATATAAAAGTGATATGGCTGAGAATAAGTTTCTTACAAAGAATCGCCTACAATAATACATTATCTCAATCATAGTACTACGTAACAATTCCATTTAATGTTATGCCAACACTAGCTAAAATAAAATGTCACTGTTTTTTTACTGGCTTTACGGCTCTGGGTTCTAGCCCTTCTGAGAATATCACTATGATACATAGGCCCTGGAGCCATGCCAGAAATATACATTTATAGTATGCAAATATATAATAGAGATACAATAATCTAAAAACTCTCATTTATGTATTATATATTAAGCTAACATCAAACAACCACAGGAAGCATGACTTTTTCCAAGTGACATAGGACATAACCTTAAAAGGTTCAAATGTAAATCTTTTTGTTGACGCCTTCTCAGGACAAAATTCTTTGACAGAGTTATTAAGGGACTGACGCTTAATATTTTAAGATATTTTTGGTATATAGACGCTACCATTTCTTCTCAACTAATTTTATGTATGAAAGTCTGCAATTGGTTTCTATATAGTTTGTGGCCATTGTCCATTACGGCGAAGGGAATTGTTATTATCATAGACTTAGAATATAATGGACCCCCCCCCCTCCTTCCACCCTAGTCCATGAATTTGGAGTATATATATATATATATATATATATGTTGATAAAACCAAATTTGTTGGAAAAAAAATAACCCAATCGACATTTAACAAATTTGGTTTTAACTAAGTATCTATTTATCAACCGAAAAAATGTATAACCTTACTTAACCACCCGCACCTCAGGGTCACACTAGTACAATATTCATAGCATCACGCTATTTTTCCCCAATTGGTTGGGCGGAGCCTTGGGTTATATACCCAAGCCATAATGGTAAAACTTAGCGTAGTTAGGTATATAGATTTAGTAACGCTCCTGAAGCGCCGCTAGACGCCCGCGCATAAGACGCGTGGTTCAGTGTGGCCGACAACAGTGTGCCAAGGGCTTAATAGCGTGGTTCATCGCCTGCAGTGTTAGTCGTAGAGAAGAGGAACTCGTGGTTAAGTATTAGCTGCGCGGTACAATAGATCTGCGTGATTAAGCTGCACTTGCCGCGGTTAGTCCATGGATGGGTGACCGTTTTCATAACATATCGAGATTCAGAGAACAGAGAGTACATAAGTATCCTCAGACACTTGGTGCACCTTAATATCTCCTGCGTATTTGGCTCGTCTCTGTTACGATTATTTTTAAATTCATGCAGCAAAAAGGATAATAAGTTTATTATTAGTCTATATTTTTCAGGGACAGATGAAAGACAGAATTACATTAAATACATATTATTGATGGACAACATATTGGCCTCTAAACAGAGCAATCTTATTTAACTGATTCCTACAAGTTTCCTTACTTAAATTATGAAGTTTAATTTCATATTTAAGTCGAATGTTAAAATTAATTTCTATAATGTAATTATTAATTATTATTTATCAAATGTTTGTTTAAAAGTAATAAAGTTACAGCTTATATACGTCCCATTGCTGGGCACAGGCTTTCCCTTATTTCTGAGGGGGTATTGGGGTAAGAAAATGTCCGCTGCGCTGCCCCAATGCGTCTTAGTGAACTTCACATGTCTGTGAATCTTTTTTTTCTTATTTCTCAGACATGTTTCATCACGATGTTTTCCGTCATCGCCAAGCACGTGGTAAATCAGCAATTAAAATTGCAATTAACAATTTCATTGGTGTCGGCGGGGATTGAACCCGGGTTGCCCGCGTACTGTGAAATTTACAGCGCTACCATCTGAGATACTACGGCTTAAAAGTAATAGTTATATGAGAAATTCCGTATACTCCGTGTCCCCGTTTTTTATTTAAACAGCAAAACATGTTACATAAAAAAAAGACATATAACATAAACACTCACGCCTATCACCCAGAGGCGTAGGCAGAGACTACGGACTTCCATTTGGCACGATTCTGACACACCTCTCTTGCATACTTTACATCCATATATCTACGCATACATGGTCTTCGGTTAAGGGTTCTCCTAATCTGGCCAATTTTCCATAAATCGACAATTTGGTCGATAAATTTTCGCCTAGGGCATCCCTTTCCGAATCTGCCGTTCACAGCTGCAATATAGATTTGCTTTATCACTCTTTCCTCGTTCACTCTTTCTACGTGACCAAACCACTATAGCTTTCATTTCTTAATCCTGGTCTTAATCTTGTAAACCACACTTTTCTTATATTAAACAATTTCTAACCCTGTCATTAAGATTCAGCCGTTACATGCTCTTTAATGACCGCATTTCTACAGCATTTATTCTACTCTCGTGCTTCTTCTACCACACGCAACGTTCACTACCATACATTAAAGTAGCGGTTAATATAGCATTATGAATTGCCTTACGTGCCTATTTTGACTTTGACAACTTTTCACAATAGAGTGTAGAGCCCCATTACTCTTTTCCCGCGTTCACTCGTCGTTCTATATCCTTAACATATCCACTATCCCTACTAAATACACATCCCAAATACACAAATTCATCCACTTGCTCAATCAACTCCCCTACATATAGTAGGTATTACTTTCTTTCTTCTCTTTTAAAAACTATCACTTTCATATTACTTGCGTTCACTTTCATTCCTTTTCTTTTAAATACCTGTTCATTAATGTAACCATCATTTGCAACTCAACCGCCGACGATGCAAGTATGACTTGACCATCGGCGTACAAAACGCATTTGACGGTTAGTTCACGCATTCTTATCCCACATTCTTCAACTTTCAATATTTTCAAACAACTGTCCATAAATAGGTCCTGTCTGACACCTTTTTGGATACCAAACCAATCCGAATAGATCCCGTTGATCCGGACACAAGCACTAGAGTCCCTATAAAGAGACCTTAATGCCTGTATCAAACCAGCGCTCAACCCAAATGAGTTTAGTGTTTGCAATAACACATTCCTGCCATTTGGCATAAGCCTTTTCCAAGTCCATGAACGCACAAAAAACTTTCTGGTTTTTGGCCAAAATCATCTCCGCGATCATAAACATTTTACAAAATATATAAAATACAAATAGGTATATACTTAATGAAGTATCTACTAATTTATGTTGATTAACGTTATGTTAAAAAAGAAATTCCGGTGAAACTGTCCATGGCAGTAAATATTTCTCCAAAGGTCATAGCTTGAAAATACAACTTTCCGAACTGATTCTTTCTTGGGGGGTTTATCGGTAGACTCACCTCTTCAGAGATTATTGGGACTTTGTGAATGTACATTTTAATTGTATGTGTAATTGTATAAATTGTAAGATATGCAGGAAGTCGATGGATGCAGGTGGCTCAGGACCGTGCTTTGTGGAAATCCTTGGGGGAGGCCTATGTTCAGCAGTGGACTTGTGAGGGGATGTAATGATGATGATGATGATGATGAAATGTAGAGGAAATCTAATTAACATATACATAATTGTGGAAGCTTTAAGTCCACGAATGGAATAGCAGTTCATTTTATTTGAGTTTAAATCCACGGATTTGCACGTTTTAACATGTGAAGCCTTTCAATTAGTACATTTGCCAGGTCTACAATCCCAACTAATTTCATCCATTGCTTGCATCTGAAAAAATTATATTAATAAAATCACATTTGTATTGAACAAATAGAACGTAAGCAGCCCCGATTGATAATATAATTTCTGAGTATATCCACCTATTACCACAAATAACTATTTCGTTGGTCTACCACAAGTCGTAAGCGTGACTGCTGATCACATGACCACCCGTGTTTAAGTCCCGGGTGGGCCCCCAATCAATTTTCGATATTTCTGTTAAGAAATTCGCAGGAAGTTGGCTGTGTTACACCCGGGGGTACCTCGTAAAGCACGTGAAAGTTTTCTTGATAGCATCCACAAATACTGTATTAATCTAAAAAAAGTTCTCTACTAACTATTAAGACCATAAAATTTCCTAAAGTGATGAGTAATTATCATTTGTGTAAGATAAGCGGTTGATGGACATTAACGGGTTTGAAAAGTACTGTTAGTAATAAGTGCTTCTAACGTGCTTGCTAAACAGCTAATTAGCTGCTGCGGTTGACAGACATTAACAGGTTTAAAAAGTACTGTTAGTAATAAGCGCTTCTAATATGTTTGCTAATCAGCTAGGTAAGTGTAAGTAAGGTAAGTAAGTGTAAAATGTTTTGTACACGGTCCATCTTGACGTACGTCCCACCAAGGTCATGCACAACGCACGATGCAAAGCGACAATGAATAGGCTTGACCACAGTATAAAAATGAACAGTATGGAAACCACAAACTAGTAAGAAGTGGAAACTAAGCCTAGTTGAGGATATAATTACCAACGCTCCATTGAAGCAATAGGGTTGTAACTTTTTAATGTTTTGATATTGCTTTTCTTTATATTTTTGTTCTGTAGTGATCAATCAATCGAATTTAAATAACTAGCTTACAAATACAATTTAAATAGGTAATCTCAGCAAAAAACGATAGTTTAAACACGGAAAATAATTTAATATTAACACGCAACAACTTGTAGAACTTTAACTTTGTCATTACGGCGTAACCTTTTACAAGTTTCGGCGGGAACGTACGCGAGCCGCAGTTGGACGAAAACGTACTTTTATTCTTCACTAGTTGTTCCCTGCGACTTCGCTCGCGTGTTAAGGTTTTTATTTTTTAGCGCGGAACCCTAATTCTTTTTCTAAAATAAAAGTAGTCTAAGTTACTCCTTATGATATCAGCTATCTGCCAGTGAAAGTGCCGTCAAAATCGGTCCAGCCGTTTCGGATATTAACCGGAACAAACAGACGGACAGACAGACAAACATTTTAAAATTTTTTTTTAGTTATAAGTACCGTATTTACTTTCATATGAATTTAGTAAAAAGCTGTTATTTTGACATTACAAACAGACACGTCAATTTTATTTATTTGTATAGATTATTATAAATTATTTACAGAAAAATATTTTCGTCTGCTACGACAAGTTCAGAATTCTTTATTATTGAATTTAACTGTGTAAAAAATATCATTCTAATGAACAGGTTTTTTTTAAAATAAACTGTTGGGAAACAAGGAACGGGTACTATGAAACCGATTTTGTTTATTTTTTTTTGTAAATTAGATCAGCTACTTTGCAGTTTATGTGTTCTTTTTTAAAGCAACAACGAAAAATTTGTTTCAACACCCTCAATAACTATGAAAATGACACCCATGGCCAAAAAATTGATACATATTGCAGCCGCCATCTTGGATTTACATTTCAACAGCACTATCGGCTTCAACATACTCAAAAACTATGAAAATGACACCCATGGCGAAAAAATTGATACCTATTGCAGCCGCCATCTTGGATTTACATTTCAACAGCACTATCGACTTCAATATACTCAAAAACTATGAAAATGACACCCATGACGAAAAAATTGATACCTATTGCAGCCGCCATCTTGGATTTATATTTCGACAGCACTATCGGTTTCAACACCCTCGAAAACCATGAAAATGACACCCATGTTTTTTATTAGTGATCGATGCACCCATGACGAAAAACTTGATACCTATTGCAGCCGCCATTTTGAATTTACACTTCAACCAGCACTATCGGCTTCAACATACTCAAAAACTATGAAAATGACACCCATGACGAAAAAGTGATACCTATTGCAGCCGCCATCTTAGATTTATATTTCGACAGCACTATGGACTTCAACACCCTCGAAACCCATGAAAATAGCACCCACGACGAAAAAAACTATAACTATTGCAGCCGCCATCTTGGATTTACTTTTTGTTACCACTATTACACTATCAGCTTTAAATAGCCTCAAAACCGCCGCATTCTGGATGTACAAATAAGTTCACGAATTTTTATGATCGATCACACGTACTTATAATTCGATAACGATTATAAAAATGACAATAAAAATCATTTTTACCTTTCAAAATCAGCAGGAAGCTTAAAATAAGATACTCCGGTTTTGATGAAGTCGAGTTCAAACAGCTATATACTACGCAATACGTTCGTGGCATTTTTAGTCTTGAGGCGACACTCGCTACAGACAGCACCGCGACGAGCGCTTAGAAGTCTCGTCGTTGCGTATGTTTGTGTGAGTGTGCCGTTTCGAGCGTTTGTAGGAAGTTTCCGTACTGTTCCTACTATATATTTACTGTGGCTTGACGTACGTCACTTGACGTACGTTAGTGACGAACATCTAGCCACGCGTGAGTGTCTCTAAATATATATATATAAACTCTAAATAAATATATATATACTTTTTGATCTAGCTATAGGACAGTTATTATACTCTTTGGATCTAGCCTACTCATTGTCGTTTTGCATCGTGTATTGTGCATGACCTTAGCGTGACGTACATCAAGATGGACCGTGTATAAGACGTTTAAGGGAAAAACTACAACACATCCAACCATAAACACTTATTAATAAAATTACCTATTGAACCCTTTTTACTGGAAACGAGGCATTCCATAAGGATGCCCAAGGGAAAATCGATATATATCGAATCGATATTTTCAAACAGTATCGATTTATATCGCGTGATAAATATCGATATATCGTCATCATTTTCATGATGTAAGGATAAGGCTTAAAATTCAGTATTGGTGACGATTGGACGACGAAAAACACACGACAACCACACATGAATGCTTTTGTAGCTCCTTTTGTTGTTTCATGTTTTGTCCATTAATACAACATTTTTAAATATATCGAAATTGACACGTATTCGATGCTCTAAAATAAATATCGATATTTCGATATATTGATATTTTTTGCCCAAGCATAGCATCCCATCTTTCCTAACGGATGACAACGCATCTGAATTTCGATCCGTAATCAAGGTTAGATATAGTTTTCTATGGGCTACAGCTCTCTCTCTTTGCACTTTCTCTTTTATATTGTCAATCTATTCTAACGTCAGTTTATAGTAAATCTATGTCTTTATCACTTTCGATAATTCTTTGTAGTTGAACTTAGTACTACTTAGTACTATTATTTATTCTGTAGTAGTAGGTAGTGGGCACAAACTAACTAGAAACAGTGTAGTGGGCTACTTGAAATAACAGTTACAGCAATCTGTTCTAAAATCATAAGCTGTTATCTTGTTTCGATAGCAACCGTCTACAAACTGAGTCAGTCCCTGTTAGATCTGTTCAAGCGTAAGCATTATATAAGTCTGTGATCTTTTTTGTTCCCGTTGATCTTAATGTGAAGTTGTAATGTTAATATTATACAAGAAAGTTATTACTTACGAGTAGCTTAATTTTATTTGTTTTGGTAACATCTTAATTTATACAGGGTCATTTTTAATTTACTAAATACCTTTTGGGAATATATTGGTTGCATCATTATAAACAATTTTACCGAGATCACTTTTTACAGAGTATAATGAATTTACAAAAAAAAACACTTTTAATATTTTGTTGTCATGTCTGACTCCTTTTAAGTCTGTATTTTGTACTACTTAAACAATTTCAGAATAAATAGTCAAAGAAAATGCCTTTTTTATTTTACAACTTCATATCAGTATAGTGTTTGTCATAGTGTTGAAATCTTTATACATAATTAAATAAGCAAATAACATTCAAAAAATGACAAATATTAAAATTTATAATAAGTAATTATAAAGTATGACATATAAAGTATGATTTTCAACGTTCACAATATAAATCTCATAACGGCAGCACAAGCGTCGCGGGCGCATCAGAGGCGACACTGACGAACATAGGTAAATAAATATGTAGTAAGCTACTGATCATATTAGTCTGTGGCTACTGACGAGTGACGACACAGGCAATTAGGTATAGTTTAAATTAGTAAGCACCGTTTCATACACCCTTCCACCCCTATCTCATCACGCACTTTCTTTTGCTAATACTAGGACTATTACCGTTTAGAAAATCCAATTAAAATATTTTTACTTTTCTATGAAAAAAAATGAAGAGATATATTTTTTTATTACAGATATTGTTGTTATGATGTAAATAATATATTCCCGAAAATTCTTCTGTAAATTTAAAATGATCTTGTATAATGAATTGCATCAGTTATTACTTTACGTGGTAGAGCCATGCTGCAGCTATATTACTGGTATAGTTGTAGCACGAATGGGTCGGCTCGACCGGGGAAGGACCACGTTCTCACAGAATACTAGCGTAAAATCGCAGCATAACGCTGCTGTGTTTCGTATGGTGAGTGTAGAGAACCGGAGACCCTTTTTTACTGGAAATGAGGCATTCCATCTTGGTCCTCACGGCTGACAACGCATCTGCATTTTAATTCGTTAACGAGGATAGATGTAGATGTCTATGGGCCACAGCAACCACTTACCCTTAGGTAGACTGTGTGCTCGTTTGTCACCCTAATTTTATATAAAAAAAATATTATTTTATAGATTTATTTAAGTATTCCGATTAGTAATTTGACGGCTCCGTGGCACAGTGGCTTAGCAATGAGTTGTTGCGCTGGGGGCCGTGGGTTCGAATTCCGCACGGAACAAGTATTTGTATGGTCTACAAATAATTTTTCTGGGTCTGGATGTTTGTCCTCGTGCAATTTATGTTTGAAAACTGCCTCCCGACACAGGAGAAAATCCTAGTGTGGGGGTAACCTTTTTTAAAAAGAAAAAAAGAAAAAGTAATTATTAGTGTAGGTAATGTTAGTATATACTAGAATATTTGTTTCCGAATGTAATAACAGGTATTTTACTATTCATACTATTTATCTTAGGTAACCTCCCTAAGCAAAAAGAAATAAGAGCTCATTCCAAGCTCTTCCAGCCATGTTATCGAACATTAGTAGCTCGTTGAACAGTAACAGGTAAATAAGACACAACAGTTTTATTAAATAAAAACACAATAATACAATATATTGCTCATATTTTATTATTTTTGCAACGACCTAGAATTGTTATAAAAAATAATAGAAGCTAAATTGAAAGCTTAGTCATCAGTTACATTAGTCGAATACTAAAGCTTAGAAAATTTCAATCTCTACGCCTTAAATTCTGTTTCTCTTTCGGAATTTATTAACAGGAAATATCTGATCTATATGACGTCTCATCATCACCCCGAACGCGCGTATTTGTTCTCTATCCTTCCTGAGGAAAAGACTTTTTCAATAAATGTTATGCAATTCTATTATTCTGGCAGTCTAGTTCTATATCTATCTGTCTAGTAGTATATATCAAGTTCCAAGATATTATTTATAAATACCAATTGTTTTATCCTGTTACGATAAATATGCCCCATTCCTAGTTTCCACTTGGACTTTGATCAGTGAGTTTAAAAACTGAAACTAATCCAAAAAATAAAAAAGTTGGTATGTAGGTATGCTAATATGCTTCAGTATGCTTTGATTTGACCATTGTCCAAAGAGTATAATAAGTACTCTTGTCTCTCATTCACACTCACCGACTTCTAGTGGATTCTATCATTCTACCGACTCATTATCATTCTCACAGAGTATCATTTTATACATTTATAATTCTCACAATTCCAATAAATAGTAAATAGTGCGTGAGTGTTTATAGTGTAGTAGTTTGTGTTATTGTTTTAATTGCTGCACCACTTTATAATTTGTGTCTCTACGGTTTAACCACAGAAATTGATTATATAGACAGGTATATAATCAAAGCAAAGAACACTATTACTCCGTTTTAACTTTTAACACGAGGAAAATTAATTAATTATTAAGAGCATTTATCTGTCATTTGCTCATTTGCATGCTTATGTTGATACTTCAAGACAGATGTAAAATTCAATTTCTAATAATTTTATGTATACTTGTTTGTTTAGTTTTTTGATAAATTCATTACATAAACGTATTATCTACCGTAGAGAATGGATCAATTGCGGTTTGATGGAAGAGTTGCTA
Organism: Parnassius mnemosyne; assembly: GCA_963668995.1. Taxonomy (NCBI): domain Eukaryota; kingdom Metazoa; phylum Arthropoda; class Insecta; order Lepidoptera; family Papilionidae; genus Parnassius; species Parnassius mnemosyne. The sequence continues at coordinate 24,284,898 of CAVLGL010000068.1, forward strand.
TTGTTACCGGTGCTGGAGGTGGATTAGGCAAGGCTTATGCGTTACTATTGGCGTCAAGAGGAGCTAAAGTTGTGATCAATGATCTTGGTGGCGGCAGAGATGGGAGTGGCAAGTCAACATTTGCAGATAATGTTGTTCAGGAAATCAAGAGCAAAGGTAAAGTTGGAGAATTTACCCTACTATACATAATATGGTATTTAATTTGGCAGAAAAGTTTTCTAGTTGCAACTTTGTAACCATAAAACCGTGTCTCCACCAAAGTTTTGTTACCAACTGTTGTGTAGCCAACACGTGTTGGTAACAAATGTTTCTGTAATTACCTAGTGTCGGCAACAAAACTTAAAACAATGTCAGGAACCGTGTTTCCATTTTCGGCGGCAACATCAAAGGAATCTGTTTGTTGGATACATTTGTTACTTCGATGGAGATGCTTGTTGGAAGGACTGTAATGATGTTGATGATAATACCTATTATGGTCTTTTATTTTCTACTATAGCATAACCTCCCCTTTCATTGGTCTACATTGTATTGTAAAAGATAATCATTTGGATTTTAGTAATTTTTATAGTCTACTGGTTTATTATTCACTAATATATGGAATGTCGGTAGCCTATTAAGTTGAATTATAATATTGGCTCAGTGTGTATTGGGCCTCACAACTTGATCATAACCAAAGTGTGGTTTAACTTTGCATCATAAAAATATTTAAGACTAGCGATCCAACCGGCTTTGCACGTGTGATTTATGGATCTGGACAACAGCACCACCTACTGGGTCCAAATGTGAATCTAAACCGTTTTTATGTTTTAGTAAGACTAACGGATGGCAATCGATTTTTTTATATATAGATTTGATATAGTTTAGCTTGTTTAGGCATCAGCTGTATGCCATTACAATTGACTATTTTGCTAAATACAAAATTTATTATTTATAGCTGCCATTTTATGTGCTAAATTATTAACTTTGGTATTCCCCTTAAACATGCATACAAAATATGGAAAATAAGTTTTTTTCCTTAAAGATATGTTGTAGACATCCCTACACAATGTCTTTGAGTGTTTTTGCATAACCATTTGTAAACCTATATGTACATATTTTCAAAGACATCCAAATATCATTCCATCCTGCAATCTTGTGAATGATGGATTATGAAAAAGATTTTATTAGTGCAGTTTCTTGTTTAACCTGAGTTCCTTTCGATTATATAAATTATAATATGCTGTATGAAGCTGCGATTTGTTAAGAAGTCTTTAAGAAGTTCGTTGTTAAGAAGATTAATAGATTTTACAGATGTAGTAATAAGGGCTAATAATTTTCTGCTCACCAGATGTTGCTAGTTGACACTGAGGTAAAGTTTTTTTGTTACATAATGTCATTTAATTGAGAAGTAAGTTTTTAATAAAAGTTTATTAGTTTCTAGACTATACCTAATATTAATACAGTAAACAATATGTCAGTGGTTTGCTCTTTAACTCTTCAAAGCTCGAAAAATCTAATTGGATTTATTACTTGTACCCCTCTAAAGAGTATATAATAATTTAATTTAATTAAGGGACCCCTTAGAACAATAGATAAAGAGTATTCAGAACTTAAGAGTACAAATAAGCAAGGTATAGAGCGCGCGTATCGCTCAATGCCCATTATGCCAAGTGTAAAATTGATGCCTGTGCGTTATTATACTTAAGTTATTTATTTGATTATGTAAGTATTTATAAATATTAGGTAAGCGATAATTATAAGGTATGTTTTAGCTCAATAAAACATATGTACGGATTTATGAAACGATGTTTATTAATCAAACACAAAAATCTAATTAATTTACTCTCCCGTTAAAAAACATATTATATAGGGTTAGTGGGAACTCGACAACTTCCTGGCATAGCATGATAAGGGAGTCAAAATGCTACAAATTAGGCCAGGAATGAGAACCGTCAATTCACTCTAAATCTCTAGGTCAGAATTAAATAAAATACACACAATAATTTGTAGGAAAATATTTCATTAACAATTGCTGTATTTGTTTAATGGTAACTAAATTAGTCAGTACAAAGATAAATATTTTTATTTATGTTTATTTTTGTACTCGTATCAGTATTTTTGCATAATATGTCCTACTCGTATCAGTATTTTTGCATAATATGTCCTGTTCGTACCTACTATCATATTTCGCTGTCGTGGAAGTTGGGCATCAATACAATTTTCTAGAAATAAAATTAGTTATTCATCTAACTCATATCTACCTTGTACGGTACACTGACTGATCACCTAGGTTGGGTGAAATTCTTATATTTCAGAAAAAAATATTAGAAAGGTTAAAAAACAACCTGAGCTAAGACAAAACGCCGTTATCACTTCGCTGTTTTGTTTACATCTAAACGTGTCGTTGATCGGAATGAATGACCGGATTGGTCATCATCAGCTCCGAACACCGATAAATAAACCGAAGGATGTTTTTTCACAGATGATTTTTTAAATTGGCGGTGGACGACTTATAACTTAATACATCTTTACATTCATTACACTATGCTTAAAAGTTTTATTGTCTTATTCAAAATGGTGCCATATCACTCTACTGTTTTTACGGGCCGACGCCAAGATAGTTAATGTTTACACTATTTGACCACTTAAATACCTAAGTACCACTATTCCTGTTTATACTATTCACTATTAACACTTAGAACTTAATACTATGAATAATTATATTTTAGTTAATCTCTCAATTTAGAAAACTACTAAATACGTTTAACTTGAACTATGCAAAGCGCATTTCAATGGAGACTAAAAAAATAATGTCAACAAAATTCAAAAATCTGGCTACATATATTGACATGCATATTTCATATCTAAGCATTGTAATAGAGCTTACTTTTACAAAACATCGCCCACTTCGAGAGTCGAACACGTGCAGAAAAAGAGATAGCCGTCGAAACAAGTAGTGTGAAGAAAACGGAATGTTCACACACATCTGTTATCATAATCACAAAATTAAATTTAATTAATAGAATCAGGCGTTCTATTAATAAAATCGTGTCATCCGTGGCAACATAAAGTAGCCGCTTTTTATTGTTACATTAACCGTTTGTTCACTGTCCCATTAAGTAAAGAAAATTATTTAAAAGTACTTAATATAATTTATCAAATAGCGATCTCTAACGGTTTTTCAAAAAATCTCATTAACAATTTAATTAAAAAGAAACAAAAGCATGTTGTTCGCAACTCTCTGTACGCGGTTCAACCTCAAAGTGTTCATCGATATGTGAGCAGTTTGACCTACTTAGGCCCCATATCTGAAAAAGTAGCTAATACTCTTCGACAAAACGGCGTTTATGTGGCGTTCAAAACAAACAATATTCTTAGAAATATCTGTAATAATAAAAATAAGTTGGATATTCGTCAAAAGTCAGGTGTTTACAAACTTGTTTGTGACGAATGCCACGCCGTTTACGTGGGTCAGACTGGTCGCAATTTCGAGACACGTTATAAAGAGCATTTAGCCGCGTACAGGAATTGCAATCCCGATAAATCCCATTTTGCCAAACATCTTTGGGGCACTGGACACAACATAGCCAACGACCACTCCTTTAAAGTCTTACATACGTGTAATAAAGGGCTGCGGCTGTGTGTGCTGGAACAGTTAGAGATATTAAAAAGTAACAATAGTACCGTTGCATTGCTGAATGAACAAACAAATGTTACTAACTCACCTCTCTTAAATATCTTTAAGCCTGCTCTCTAATAATAGAGAGCCTCGCAATATGGTCGTTTGTCACCCTCACGGTGTTCGGCGATTGGTTACGTGGTTGGAGGGTGGGTGTTGCGCGGCGGTTTGTTTTTAATTTTACAAACGGCTGTATAAGTCCGGCGGTGATTGGTCGCATGTTTTATCGCATGACGCAGTCGCTCGCTCCTTAAGTAGAGAGCGGTTGCGTCAGCGGTCTGTATAAAAGGCACTTGTTTTGGCTCGCCGCTCACTTTAGCGGTTATCCACCGTAGAGTCTATATCACCTGAGGATGCCTCGTGTAGAGGCGAAACACGTGTCGTATTATCGTCAGTGGTGTGTCTTGCCTAGTGTAGTGGTGTTGGGAGTAGCGGTGCTGGGGTTAGTGGTGACGGGGATAGTGCACGCAATTGAGGGAGGGCGGGAGGTGCTCTTCATACTAGGTAAGACACATCATTTTATTTTATAACGCAGATATTTGCGAATTAAATTTTTCTAAAAGCTTTTATAAAATTAAATTTACCGATAGACAAGGACAGAGATAGGAAACGTCGTAGTTGTGCGAGCGAAATCGCGTTAGTTAATCGCGTATCGTGTCTCTCGCGCATGTTTGTATTATCTATCTCGCTCTCACAAACATGACGAAGTCAACAATAAACATCATTATAATTTTCAACAAAATAAAACTAATCGAAAAATCGATCGATGTCTTTGAGCGTGGCAAGTGGTTTTGATGATTGAAAATAGATGTCGCTGTTATTGCGCAGACACGGGTCTTGGTTTTTTGCACATTTTTAACTATTTTTTAAATTTTTCTACTTTTGTGAATATCTGTGGTTTGGTTTATTTGTTTTAATCTCATTAATACAAAATATAGCTAATAGTACAGAAAGAAGCATTAACCTTTACATTTTCCGAACAAATTAACTTCCCTGCTATGAAATCTGTCAAATATTATACCTCACTTTTAAGTGGCGCCGCCCTTGTAGCAAAAAAGTCGTGGATGCCCTCATTGCTACAGAGACAACAAGGTTCATGCTTTATGTGCTTTGATTTGTCAAAAAACTGATCTAGATCGGCATATGACAAATGTTATCAAAACTGTATATAGAAAATATCTTACACTCTCAGTGGCGGATTTACACATTTGCCGCCAGTAGGCTATTCTAATTTTGCCGCCCTTACCGATCTTCTACAATTCGATGCCCTAGTTCACAATCATATTAATTACAATTTTTTGTCAATGAAATTGTAACTTCACGATATGTGCATTATCGTTCTAATTGCACCACCCTTTTCTCGTCATTAATATAATTATTGTGAACTAGTAAATTGATGTGTCAGTTTCTAGATTATCTTTACAACTCATCGATTTAGTTAAGATTGCACAAGAAATCGCTTTTGGCTATATTTCTGAACTAACAAAAGCTCAATCATGTACTTCTAATAAGGCGGGGTAAGGTATGCCCTAATACTACTTAAACGTTAAACGCTGTTAAATAATTTTTATTGCGGCTACTTACAGTTTAAAAATAATATATTCAATTACAAGTAGAAAGTTTTAAAATACCTTTTTGCGTAATTTTCTATTCGCAATATAATCACCAATCATCGGATGAAATCTTGTTCATTAATTTTGAGTTCTGACTCTATGCACAAAATAGCTAAGGTGTTTACCTTTTCTTGACTTTAGGTAGTTTAGTCTACGAAGGGCTGTTTTCCGCAACTCCACGTCTAAGCGCATATTTTGCGCGTGGACAGCATTAATGCAATTATTCGAACTATGAAATCTCCCCGAAGAAGTTCAACAGTCCTTTGATATTGCAAGTAACTTCGGGGAGTGATCCCGGCATGCCGAGATGTTGACTTTAGGTAGATCTTAGATAATTTTTCAGCCATTTTTAGTAAGAAAAGCTTCTCGCTTTTAAAATTAAACACCCGAAAAATTTGTCACTGGTGTACATAAAACCATGTGGACTGTTTAGATAAACATTTTTAGAAACTCTGGTTCCGCAGGAACGAAGATCATTTTTGATTTTAATCATCTAGAATCTGGTTTCACCAAAATTCTTTCAAAAGAAAGGTGGCATTGAAAATGTACGAACTCTTGAACTAAGTCAGTCTCCAAATCATTAGGATACATTTCTTCTAAGAAAATGGCTTTTTTCTGTAAGGGTTGATGTTGTTGATTTTGGTCCGAAATCAAAAGTTTTTTTGAACCAATATCTACCGTTTTTCAAATTCAAATTCAATTACGAGTCTAGCAATGAGGACGAGAGATGTATTAGCCCTGAAAGTATCATTCGAAGTTATTTTCATTTCTTTATCAGGTATCTCATCATATATTTTTTTCCTTTCCGGTTGTATTTTCCCCCACGTCTTTTGCATACTGCTTCGACACGCTTAATTCGATCTTTTTTTCTTGAAAGTACTTAAAAATTTCTCGTTCAGCTACAAAGAACTGAAGAAGCGACAAGCTTCTGTGTAACATTCAGCAGCCGCAGTTGCCATTAAATTTTAAGAGAGAACATAGCAAGGAACGAAAAAAGCAAAAGGTGCTTGGCTTTGAATTTTAGCCTTTGTACACACACTAGACAGACATATTTGCGGCATTATCATAATACAGCAAGAAGTCTCTTCAGAACGTTTTTCCAATAGTAATTTTCCATAAAATTGTGCCAGAGAAATATTAGTACGTATTAGAAATCGCACCAGGATTCAACCGAGACAGCTTTTCTTTTGGTTTTGAAGTAAATACATCTATCTGTTTCGAACTCAATGCCAACACGCAGCTTACGCCTTCAACAGTACGATCCTGCTTTGACTCCCGCGGCGGCCGCGCGTCGCTCGTTCAGTCAATTCATCAGCATTTACATAGATATACTACATATGGCAGGTATTTCGATCAAACACACTTATCGAACGGTCATGTCATTCGTTTCCGCGCCACAACCAAACGCAAATTGTAGGAAAATTTATCAACCAAGTGGAAAATGAAAAAGTTTTAGCCCCAAGTTCGCCGCCCCTAAAATCTGCCGCCCTAGGCTTCAGCCTACTCAGCCTGCTGGTAAATCCGCCACTGTACATTCTACATAATATGTACAACTCTGTACATATTATGTAGATTTAACATTTGTTCTTAGGTATGTGAGTGACCAGCATTAGGGGTTTCATACAATGTGGATGTAGTGGAACTTGTTATGACCTTTTATAAGTCCATGCTCAGTGTTAGGAATGAACATAACATCATATTTCTTGAAGAAGAATTAATCTTTAAATAATAATATTAATATTTTATCCTTGATGCAAAAAAGAAAAAATGCATATATATTATGTGATTTTATATAGTAAATATATTAATAATTATAATATATTTACTATTTATTTAAATGCAAAATATCCTAGTACAGACAGAATGTATAATATTATGTATATTATACATCCTGTCTGTACTGGGATATTTTGCATTTAAATTGTGTCTGAGTCAAGTCAATGACTGCCCTTATGACCTCCACATAAATCTCATTATCATTAGATATTATACCTTCTTTACATTTGCTTGGAAAATAAATATCTATTTAAGAACATACTTATTGATTGAGTTGTAGTATTGTAATATTTATTACATACCTACACTATTTTGCAAAAAATGGACAACTATGATTTCAAACTGTATCAAAGTTTTATTACACAGATGATTTTAATGTTTTTCATTTTCCAAAATGAGGTCAGAATACTACGCTCTAAACTAGATAAAAATACATTCATTATCTAAAAAATGTATGATTGTTACCGTGATATGACACATTAACAAGTATTTATATGCTTCATTAAAATTTGACAAGCAAAATTTTGTGGTGTTTTTTTATTTGATAAAATGAAATTTAATTTATTGTAATATCTTGGCTTTCCTTTGTCTTGATTATACCTTGTATCCCTTGGGGAATTGCTCAGAGATCTTTTTAAACAAATTAATATCTATTTTATTATAATCTCTATTTTATCAACTATTATACTTGATAAAATTATTTATGTTATTAGAATCTATATTATTACTTTAAAAAAAAAAGTGATGTCCATAATTGTAATATGCATAATAAATATAAACTGGCTGTTCCAAAAGTACAAGTCTCCTAAAAGTAGCAGCTCATAGTACATCATCAGGTTTTAGTTGGTGTCAATCCAGCATCCCATCTGTGTGCTTAGGCATTTTGAAATTTTTGAAAGAAAACATGTCCCTACTATTACGACCTATTTCTCCGATGGTGGAAGGAAGAGGGAGGAATTAAATTATGCAATTCCTGTGCACACTTTTCACTCATAATGTTGTGAAAAATGTAGTGATTTACAGGAAATATTATTAATTTGTTGTAAATTCTTTTCGATTTGCCATGTATGGTGCAACACATTGTAATTAAAAGACAAATGATTAGTGTAACATTCCATTCATAACTGCCTTAACTAACTTGATAAATCACAGTATGAGTACATAAATCATATGGTATAACTGTTATTACAACCCTTCACAAGTCCACTGCTGAACATAGGCCTCCCCCAAGGAACGTCACAAAGCACTGTTCTAAGCCACCTGCATCCATCGACTTCCTGCATGTCTTACCAGGTCGTCACTCCATCTAGTGGGGGGACGCCCTACACTTCCTTCGCCGGTACGAGGCTGCCACTCGTGAACCCTTTTTCCCCCATCGGTTGTCTTTTCTTCAAGCTATATTGCCACTTCAGCTCACTAATCCATTGGGCTATATCGGTCACTCTGGTTCTATTGCGGATATCCTCATTTCTAAACTTCTAACTTCTAAATTTATCATGCAGAGAAACCCCAAGTATAGCCCTCTCCAAAACACGCTGAGCGACCTTGAGCTTCCTCATACGGCCAGCAGTGAAGGACCACATATAACATATACTATTGATGAACTCCAACTATTCCACTGATTCTTATGTGCAGATAAGGTTTCCGGTATGAATAAGTTGTGAATGTCTCTGTATCTCAGACATTGCTTCAAGCATAATAATGAGTATTGTAGTTCAGCGTTTGGGTGCATGTTTTAAGTTTTATAGTGCAAAAGCAACCAAAGTTTGAATACTTAAACCTGTTTTTCCATCCAATTACAATGTGGGTGTGTTTAAGGCAAGAGTGAATTACCATCTTTGGCTGCATCACTACTTACCAGCAGATGGGATAGTAGTCTAGGACTGGCTAAGAATAGTTACTCTACATGCATATCTTTAACAACTTTAACCCTCTCACTGTTCCATGCACTACATATATGTCATTGCTATTGTCTTACTAATGTATCTGAAAACCGAACAGTGAAAGTGTTAACTTAAAATTTTGTCTGTTAATTAGGAATGCAGTCCCCGTAAGTGTGATTTTTTAACATGGTGTGTTTCACTTTCAGTTTTATTCCCATTACAAAATAATAATAATATTATCTTGTTTGTAGGTGGCATAGCTGTGGCCGATTACCACTCTGTTGTTGAGGGAGAGAAAATTATAAAAACAGCTATTGATAACTTTGGACGTATTGATATCCTTATCAATAATGCGGGTATCCTCCGAGATAAGAGCTTTGGAAAAATGACAGAACAGGTAAATGAGTGACGAAAATTAATAATATGTAGTGTCGTGGCTTTGTAAGAATATCCACTACGCCATATCATCATAGAAACATATCATCCTATGAGTATCCTAAGAGGCAATAGAGTAAAACTGAAATAGAAATAAATCATAAAAAACTACAGTTGCCAAACTTCCTGCCAAACGTGGCAACATTGACGAAATCCGCCTATGAGGCAATCTATGGGGGAGACCCATGTTCAACAGTGAATTTTATAGGCTGTAATGGAAAATTAATTATTCTAGACATTAGTATTTGGGAATTAATGTTTGTTAAGTTCTATGTGATTGCTGCATAAGGAAACATAATATGCAACGGAAGGAGGGTAGGTACATACATTTTTAAGGTAAACAGTAAATGGGATTTTTAAGCATCTAGATACTAAGTGATTTTAGGTACGATTCAGGTCTTTTAAAAACCGACTTCAAAAATAATGAGCAAGAGGTTTACAATTCGTCGGAATCTTTTTTTATGTATGTACACTGATTACAAACCGATTTGGAAAATTCTTTTTTTGTTTCAAAGGGCAAAGAAATACTTCCCCAGTAGTCCTATTTAAATTTTATCGAAATTGGTCAAGCAATTTTTAACAAATCAACAATAAATTATATTTATATTAAATTCGGTACAAAATTTTTAATTTTACCATTCGTTAGATTAAGTTAAAACTTATCATTTATGGTGAGTTTCTTTGTCAATATAAGCTATACATCTATACATCTATACAAATAAATAAAATTGAAGTGTCTGTTTGTAATGTCAAAATTATAGCTTTTTACTAAATGCATATGAAAGTATATACGGTACTAATAACAAAAATACTATTTTTAAAGTTTTTGTCTGTCTGTCTGTTTGTTCCGGCTAATCTCCGAAACCGTTGGACCGATTTTGACGGGATTTTCACTGGCAGATAGCTGATGTCACAAGGAGTAACTTAGGCTACTTTTATTTTAGAAAAAGAATTAGGGTTCCGCGCAAAAAAATTAAAACCCCAAATAACACGCGGGCGAGGTCGCGGGGAACAGCTAGTATATTATATGAGTCATATATTGAAAACAGCTTTAGGTGATTAAGCTCAAAACTGAATGGAAATGCTTTTTTATTTATGATTAATGAGTATCGTTGATTTTTTGAATAAATGCCTAAAAATTTATCATTATAATATAATAGTGTTGGTGGTCCACTGACGACCTTTCTATGAGGCTTATTTAAAAAATACCATTTACTATGAAATATGCTAAGTTTCACTCTGAATAATTGTTATATTTTCATCTTAGGACTGGGATCTTGTTCATGCTGTACATTTGAAAGGTGCATTTAAAACCACACAAGCAGCCTGGGAGATCTTCAGGAAACAGAAATATGGTCGGGTGGTAATGACATCCAGTAATGCTGGATTGTTTGGAAACTTTGGCCAAGCCAACTACAGGTTATTTTTTTATTATTTTGCATTACTTTGTTGTAATTATTTAAAATTTAATATTTTAGGGTTCCGTACCCGAAGGGTAATCATCGTGACCCTATATTACTAACTAAGCCTACACTGTCAGTCAATCCGTCCGTCCCTCCCTCTCTTTCAGCAGGCATGATCTGTAATAGGCAGACAGTTGAAATTTTCGCAGAATGTGTATTTCTGTTGTATTTTTATAAAAATAAATTAAAAATAAAAGAGCGCTCCCCTACTAGAGACGTGTGTGGTGGTATGGAACCCTTCATGCGCGAGTCCGACTCGCACATGGCCGGTTTTTTAAATAGGTGCATAAGTCGACACCTAACTAAAAGCGAATTTTATATAGATAAGTAAATTATAGTACATTTACTTTATATTAAACATAATTTTAAAATTAGTTCACACACCTTAATTATAAGTGTTGGTAACTAATAAAGTATTTTTATATTGCAGTGCAGCGAAAATGGGTCTGGTCGGTTTAGCTAATACTCTAGCAATTGAGGGTGCCAAGTATAATATCAAAGTGAACACAATTGTACCAACAGCCGCCTCTCGTCTCACCGAAGACATTTTGCCTCCTGAAATGTTCCAGGCCATGAAACCTGATCTTATTGCTCCCGTTGTTGTGAGTTTGTAATGTATTATATTAACTAAAACAATGACATAATGTGCCATTGTTTTATTGTTTCCCTGTAATGTATACATTTTTCCCAACATCATTTAAGTCTTAATCACCTTATTAATGACTTTATAATTAACTTTACAAGGAAAATTAATAACAAATCAAATATGGCGTATGGCGGCTAACCATTTATAATTTTGAGGGAGAAATTTGTAATTCTTGTTTACTAGTGCACCATATGTGTATATCGTTATCAGGCCAAAAATGATAACTCGGTAGCGTTTTCTGCTCTTGTGGAACCTGTTTCAAATCTAATTATTCATTAAATGAATTTTGGGGTGGAGCTATCGCTTCTGCTGTGGGGAAGTGAACTCGAGGGACATTGTATCACTGCTATAGCGGTAGCTAAGTAGATAATGCCGAATGAGGAATTTTTTTATAGGAAGTTAACATAAACCTACTCTATTCTTTCTATTTCTAGCTTCTAACTTATAGTGTCTAACTTATAGTTAGACACTAAGTTAGAAGCTAGAAATATCAAGGATATAAAATAAAATATTTTGTATTATTTATTATAACAATGAATTTCTTTTCATTTATGAGTGTATCTGTTTTCATTTAAACACTGACTCTACTACTCATACTGCCTACAAAATTTAATATGAGCAGCTGTTAAAACTGAAAACGAAAGACGAAGCATAAAAATGATGCTTATGTGGAAGGTGTCGAGTTGTCCGTTTGCTTCCTCTTTCAAAAGAAAGTTGTCCATATTACTGAATATTATAATTTATAGTACTGTACTCAGTAGTTGCCTGTGTGATGGCGGTTGAAGAAAATCCATTACCCCAATTTATATTGTGTCCTGCCCCGGAGTTGTAAGTGACACACCTTTGAGAAATGTTAGAAAAATCTCATAGCTTGCACATATTTAAGCATATATTGTTGTTAAGCATGGCAATTTAGGCAAATTCTTCTCACAAGGGAGAAACCCATGTCCAGCTGTGGACTTTTCGAGACTGATGAAGATGATGAAGAAGATTGTTTATAGATATTAATAACATATTTAAAAAAATTGTTTATCATAAAATAAGATTGTTTATTTCTTATGTTTCTAGGCATATATGGTACATGAATCGTTCCCTGACAGTGGTATTATTATCGATTCCACTTTGGGATACGCCACAAAAACGCATTTAGTGCGGTCAAGTGGCACTCCTCTCAGGTATGATAGTCAAAAATATTTTATGCATAAGTAAGTTTTAACTAGTCCACACAACAGAGAATTGTAATGTACGTTTAGAATAAGTGATTTGTTATGTAATAAACCATACTAAACGGTTTGCTATGTCGTCCATCATGCATACAGCAAAGGAGTGTAATAATTTACCAGCATATGTGTTTCCATCCGCTTATAGGGTGTCTTCGAGACAAGAGTGAATAGGCTTTTGTTAAGTCTGTGTGCTTCACCATCTTAGGCTACATCACCACTTACCATCAGGTAGGGTTGTAGTTAAGTGTTGGCTTAGAATAATATTTAAAAAAAAAGTATAATATAAATCAATATTATAGTTAGTACTGTTTTCACTGTCAAAGACTAAAATAGAATGCCTGGCAATTTGTAATCATACTGGTTATTTTACCATTTAAAATAGGAACCCAACAGGATTTTCGTTGCTGCTTCATTTCAGAAATAGATAGTAGAGCTATTTAGATGAACCCCTATGCAGAAAAGTTGACATCATAAAGTGAAATTTTTGGTGGTATCATGATTTATATATCATAGTTAAGTTAGTTTGGTTTACGACGGGCTATTTTCCGCAACTCAACGTCGCGTGTATTTTGCGTGTGGCCAGAAATAACATGATTATTTGAACCATGAAAGCAGCTCGAAGAAGCTCGGCAGTCCCTTGATATTGTCCCACCTCGGGGAGTGATTTCGGTGTGCCAAAATGTTTAGTCCTGTATGTAGAGCAGCCTCTGAACATGCCATCAACACGTGGGCCGCCGTTTCCTCCTCCCTCATACATGGTCTATGCAGGGGACTGTCTGTAACACCTATGGTATATAAATGTTTGTTAAAAGAGCTGTGTCCTGTAATAGCACTTGTTGCAATCCCTGATTTGTGGATTGTTCAATCTCATTAAGACCTTGGTTAAACGACTGTTTATTACTATCAGGGCCTCCCTAGCTTGCCTACAGTCTTCTAGATTTTTCCAAAGCTGAGCGTCTTGATTAGTGAAAATCTTACGTACCAGTGAACGAACCTTAACCAAAGGAATCGGTATGATCGGTTCCGGCCCTATGGCGACCAGAGTCGATCCTCCCCTGGCCAGTTCGTCTGCTGCGTCGTTGCCCCTAGATCTACGGTGTTCCACTGTTGTTTGTTAGTATTGTAGTCACATTGTGTTTACATTATATAGGCCCCGAGTTCACCACATTGCAACTCTAGAGCCTGTAGTACCGCCATGCTGGCGGTCAGTATTCTGATGGTGGTCAGTATTCTGATAGTGAAGTCCTTTATCTTCATGGCATTTATTTATAGTATATGTATATGTTATATTATATGGCCAATAGTTTATGTACGTGGTAACTATTTCTTTTTTGCATTTTCTTGTGTTGCATAGATATTCAACTAAAACCAATGATTTGATGATCTTAGTAGAGCAGCCATATTGTAATCATTTTTGAAATATCTATCATACATATTTATTTGCAGAAAAAAACCTACGGATCTTGTTACAATTGAGACTGTAAAAGAGGCTTGGCCTCAGGTAGTTAACATGAAAAATGCATATCACCTGGATAAGATAGCTGAGGTCACTGTGGATTTAGTGGAGAAACTCCAGGTGAGGGCAACTAAATACTAACAAATTAAATCATGTCATCTAGAATAAATTCATTTTAACGTTACAGCCTATGTACGTCCCACTGCTGAGCAGAGATCTCCACTCATTTCTGCGAGGGTTTTGGCCCTTTGACTAACTAGTCTGACTTGCTACTTCAATGCGTGTTAGCGGACGTCATTTCAAAATATTTTTATTTCGCATACATGCATATTTCTTCACGTTATTTTGCCTCACCGTAGAGCACATTCTAAATCAGCATTTAACATTTCAATTAATCATTTAACTGGTGCCAGCGAATCCGAGTGGCCTGTGTAATTGACGACGAACTCAAGAACTAAGCTCCTGAGCTACCACGGTTATTTTTATTACTTGAAACCGTTGAAATGCTTTCAAAGAGTACTGAAAAGTTAGCTTATAATTTATAATTCTCGTATACAGGACTTTGAAGAACAAAGTAGATTGGATAGTGAGAAAGAAGCCTACTGGAGTACTTACACATACAATTCTAAGGATTTGGTGCTGTATGCACTTGGGAGTAAGTGGAAATTTATTACTGATTATGTTTCAGAGATGAAAAAGAATATAAAAAAAATATTGCACTTGAATAATTCCTACTGGCATTGTTGTGTGCGCGTTTTACACAATTACACTGTTGAACGACACTGATAATAAATGTTAAAAAAAATAAAAAAATAATACTATGAGATTAAAACCAATAAAGCCCTTTTAGATGGGGTGAAACCATATATAAATGCCAATAATAATAATGTCATCCAGACAAATTTCGGTCACGGTGCCCAGTCTCAACAGAGGCTAGGCATCTGCGCAGGACAGGATTATAGTGCCCGGGTGTGTGCGCAAGCATAGGTGCACTCTATTTCCTTACTCTCATAGTCCGATGTGACTGTAATCTGACACGACTGGATAGAGATCAGGCGTAGGAACAAACGCTTTACGTGCTCTTCGAAACACCTCCAACTTCCTGACTCCGGGCTGCTATTGAGTATTTCTCGACAGAAAAATTAAATATATTTATATATTTAAATTCAAGATATTTTAGGCCGACACGGATTCAAACCCGGGTCGTCATTATCAGCAATCGCGTTTACGACCACTATACTAATGAGACAGTCAAAACGTAATTTTTTATTAATCCTTGTGTATCAAGACGTCACTCATATCTCATCACACACTACTTCGATCGTGATTTCATAGCAAATATAAGCGGTTAAGATTTTTTTAAATATAATTTTCGTGTGAACCATTGTCTTCTCTATAAAATAAAATATAAGCTATGTCTATATACACACATATAAATCAAGTGTTTGTAATATCGAATTAACTGCCTTTTATGTGCTGAGGGGGATATTTGCATGGCATTGAGACATGAATAACGTTTTTAAAACTTGTTTATTGTTTTTGAAAATTGTCTAATGAAACTTCACGAACAGAGAAAGAGCAATGCCACGAGTGGTCAAGACTATATTTTCTGCCGACTTCCAAAAAGGAGACGGTACTCAATTCGACTGTATGTTTTTTTTATGTGTATCTTTTTACTGGGTGAACCGATTTCGATGTTTCTTTTTTATTTGAAAGCTGACACTTCTCGTGTGGTCCCATATGAATTTATTCAAGGTCAGACCAATAGTTATTGAGTTATTCTTAATAACTTATATTGAAGTCGGCTGTACAAAATTTTTAATTTTTAATTATTTCTGAAAAACTTGAAAATGTTTTTTGAAAAATTGAGAAATTAAATGGTCTTTGATGATTATCTTAAACCTGAATAACGCTACATTAATAGATCCTACCCAGACTAAATGTATGAAGTAATAAGAAAGAACATTAAAAAAAGTACAAAGTTGTGTATTTCACACTTTTAATATCTATTGCACACGTCGGTATTAAAAACGATTTATCGTTGTGTTTATAATATTTTATCATAAAATATCAACCGAACGTTACATAGCGACGTATCAGAGATCTAACGGCAGGTTTGTTGAGTTCACTGGTGGGTTATTGATGTCAAGGGTACAGAAACAATGAACCTCGAACACTTAAATAACAATGCGGTGATTAAATTTTATAAACTATACATACATATTTATTTACCAAAACAAATAAAACTACGTCAACAAATACTTCGATAAAAATTATTCTCTTGGTAATACATAGATAAGATATTATAACTCAAATTTAAATGATGTTAAAATATGATAATAAAGTTATGTAATAGTGTTATGTAAGATATATCAAGTGTACTTTGTTACTTTAGTATTTTTTGGTAAAATATGATATAGCAAGATATAAAGGGATGGCCTTTAAAATAGTTCATTATGCCTTACTTAAATTATCTATTTTTGTAAGTAAGGTCGTTACTCGTTAGACAATCATAAAACATGGTTCCTTAAAAGCAGCTTATGTACACGATTCTTTTGCCGAATTTAAATTATCTATTTTTGTGAGTAAGGTCGTTACTCGTTAGACAATCTTAAAACATGGTTCCTTAAAAGCAGCTTATGTACACGATTCTTTTGCCGAATTTATTCCACATCTATCTCATGTAGGTATGGATGATGCTTGCGATGATGAATAAATTAGTTATTATTAATTTATTATAATATCATCCATTAAAAATATTCCATCAGTCATTGAATTTTTTTACTTTTTTTTGTTTTGACTTTAAAAATGATGATAATTTTTTTTGGGACAGCGAATATGTTTTGCTGATTGAGTGCGATGTATCGTGTTCTTTATATTTATCTTTTGGAGTGTCATAGATTACATACTATCGGTATCGGTCTGGTAATATATTTTGTATAATACCAAATATATATATTAATCAATAATGACAACGACAGATAACTGCTTTTTTGTTAAATTTTTAGGTTTCCGTAGTTACACAACAAGGAACCCTTAATTTCGCTATGTCCGTCTGTCCGCGGTTATGCTCGGAGACCCTAGGTGCTACAAATCTGTAATTTGACATAGTTATAGATATTAATAACGCCTAGAAAACTGTGAAATAAAATCTTAAAAAACATTTTTATTTTGGATACTTCTCATACAAGTAAATGGAGGATGATTTTTTTACCCGTTTATTCCATTATGTGTGTTGGATACGTCTTTCAAAAACATTGGGGGTGTGGAAGAACATCTTTTCGATTCAGGGGTCCGTATGTGAAATATTTAGTACCTTTAAAATGGTATCTTTCATTAATGTGTCCCTCCCCCTCTACCAACTAAACAGCTGTTTTTAGAAATGTGAAAAGTATACACAATAGACATATAATGAAGTTAAAAGGAAAACAAAAAGTTAAAAGAATTAATAAGTTAACGAGTAATAGTCGACCAACTTATAAAATTGCATTTAGATTAGTACAAATTTCGTAACAACTCCATAGAAAATGATCAAAAACTAGCTGCATTAATAACTTTGTAATGTTATTGTAAACTGTTAAAAATAAACATTTTATGAAGAAAACGACTTATAATATGCATTACTACAATTAGCTTGACGTTTTCATTTGCGGGATAGATAGTGTATTATTATCAAAATCCATAAGTTTTTTTTAATCTTTTTTGAATACCACTCCCTATAAAGCTGATTTGAAAATAAGTCCTTCAGTTACCATCTTCCTATTTGGGCCCATTTTTAGGCATTATAGCGGTCAAACCGCGAACTCACTTATTAAGCCCGCTTTTCACTATGGGATATAATATAATATATATTACATCTCGAGATATAAATTAATATCGCTCACCATACATTTCATATGGAACCGTTTACACTGAGCTATAATATATATTACATCTCAAGCTATAAATATTTTTTCGATCGACCGAGCGATATTTTCATATTATATTTCGCCCCCTGTACCCCGCACACCATTCCGCGCCCCCGCAGTACGGTGTACGGGGTAAAGGGGGGTAATCCAATGACCAATCACGAACGCATACTGGTTAAAAGATATATCTCACAGTGTGAAAGCCAATCGCGGGATATAATTTATATTTCGGGATATAATATATATTATATCCCATAGTGAAAAGCCAGCCTTATGCTCATTATCAAGGAAGCCTACATATTGTGACCGCCAACTACGGAACCCTACCTCTACAATGTGCGTGGCTCGACACGCACTTGGCCAGTTTTTTTGTTTCAAAATAGTTTATAATTATAATCTTCTAATATTATTTATATAAAAGAGACTTCTATACATATATCTATATAAAAGAGGATGTGCTGAGTGACTGACTGAGTGGCGGGTGAAATAGCGTTAAAATAAAAAAAATAAACATTAGAAAAGAGTTTATTAAAATTAAAGTTGAAATATTGTTTGAAATTCTGCCATGTTTTATTATATCTTTGACAATTCTATTGTAAGCTTTAGAATATAAATTCAGTAAAACCTATTTAAGGATTTTTGGATATTCCAGCACTAACGTTAAAATAGAGGATTATTATAAAATTGTAAACTATTTTGATGCGGTTTTCGTTTTATCAATATATTCCTATTTGTACACCAATACACATTGACACAAAAATAAAATAATATAAATAAAAACAAGCGATATTGCAAGCGCTTTCTTCCAGACATGATGACACAGTATGATGGGAATTGTAAGTGTTCCAAGTAATAAGCCTTGAGTAGATTTTTAAAGGAAGAAAAGAATTGAGCACAGCGAATATGTAGAGTGAAAGAGTTCCCCAAGCGTACAACTGTAACAGAAAATAATATATTGAAGAAGATAGATGAACATACGAAAGTAGGAAGAGGCAGATTGTTTGATCTGTTTTCATTATTCGAAAATCCTTAGTCTAACTTAAAATCTGCGATCATTATCATTTCGAAATATGAGAAAGTTTCCATGTGATAGATTGAGCTCTCGGTATAATCATTATCATTCATGTATACAGCAATACGGTCTATCAGTTATCACCACCTGATAACAGATATTAACTCTCGTTAAATATTACAACGGTCAACCATCCCAGACTTCATTTAAGTCACGAACGCGCCGATATGGCTAGGCCCTCCAGGCAAACTCACTTCAGCTTTCCGTTCTTCACAAGTCCACTGCTGAACATAGTCCTCCCGTATTTCGTAATAAGTGTGGGTCATGATTGTAAGAATACTATAACGTGGACGC
The DNA here is from genome assembly GCA_963668995.1 of Parnassius mnemosyne. NCBI lineage: Eukaryota > Metazoa > Arthropoda > Insecta > Lepidoptera > Papilionidae > Parnassius > Parnassius mnemosyne. The sequence goes on from CAVLGL010000068.1 coordinate 24,304,325, forward strand.
GGGTACCACCGCGGGGCGAAAAGCTAGTGCTATAATAAAAAAGCTACTAACCGCCACTATCCACCTATGTAATGGTAAGTTAAGTCTTTACATAAGGAAGCTTCAAATAAGGGCCATAGATGCGCCTATGATGCCTACCTTTAATAGCGAAAGTGGTAAAAGGGATCAGCTTATACAGTAGATCTCAGGTTGAAAAGGAAACTTACTATCAATTGTTTTAGAGAACCCAGTGAGTCATTTTCTTGGTTAAATTTTATTAGTTTTGTTTTAAAATGTTAATCATGTTTTGTTACAGTTGGAGCTTCGGTTGTTAACCCTACAGATTTAAAGTTTTTGTATGAGAGCCATGAAAATTTCGTTGCTCTTCCTACTTTTTTCATCCTGCCAGGAATGGTCATGGAATCGCCTGTTGTTGGCAAGTCGATGCCGCCAGGGAAGCACGCGGATTTCACTAATGTAAGTCGACACGATCATACATCGCTAGACTCCGGGTTCACAATGTACGCAAAGTATATGTGCTACACATGTTAAACTGAGACATTTAAAATTTAAATTGAAAAATCTACATCCTAAAAGAAAAATCTTTACTTTTCATAGATATTATCATTTTCACTTGTTTTTTCTATTTATTATGATCATCGTCATCATTAAAGTCCATTACAAGTCCACTGCAGCACACAGGTCTCCCCTAAAGAGAATGCCACAAAATAATTAAATTTACCATTTTATTTAACAAAATTTACCATGATCATTCGTTAACGATGTTTTATTTACCAAGCAGTTTTAGTTTCGCCTAATAATTGACCTTTCCTATCCTAAACCACAGAATAAATAACCTAAACTTACAATGTATAATAAATACACTATAAGCTGCAGAAACATTCTCCTTCTAAAAAAAAATATGAAATTCAAGTAAATAAAATTACTTTTAAATTCAGTCATTACTAAAAACCAATATTCGGTATTTGTGTCTGTAAACTAATAAATAAAAAAAAAGTTATCATAATTTTACACCATTTTTAAATACGCTAACATAATTCCAGATTTTGCATGGAGAGCAATACATTGAATTCTTGGGAGATTTCCCGGGCACTGATGGCCAGTTCACGGTGCGCAATTACGTAGTCGATATTTTGGACAAGGGATCGAGCGCAGTAGCGATTGTTAATAGTAAGTATAATTTGTGGAACATGAAATCATTTTGACATTTAATGAACGTGTTAATTATTTTATAACATGACGACGCTTAGGTTCATTAAGAAGAATCTAGAAGATAAGCATTTTCGGAGTGTGTTATACTACAAGCAAATGTTGTATGTTATATTACAAACAAAAAGCAGCGGTCTGTATGTATAGCAAAGTTTTAAAAATCTAAACAACTATTCAAATCTCGACCTCGTTGTTTACGGAAGACTTAGGAAATCCGATTTTTTAGATTTTTCACTTGTGATCATTTTAGCTCATTTACATCCTTTTCTCAACACTCAAGTTCATATTTTGTCGAAACTATTCTATTGATCTTATTTGAATTACATCATGAACAATTACAAGTGCTAAGTATTAAAACTGCCACATTACAGAATTTTTTTGTAATTTCCATTTTACGCTCTTCCATTGTTACCTACTCAAGTGATTTAAGATATCGTGTTCGTGTTCTGTTTTTGAGTCCGGAATACTAAATAAGTGACCAGTGGCGTAGCTATATAACCAAGGGCCCCGGGGTAAAAATGAAATTGGGGCCCTATTTAAACTAAACTAAATACTTTAAAGGTGCAAAACTACTTCATCATCAGCTCCTTGTCGCCCACTGCAAGGCATAATAAAGCAAAGCTACGTACTACTAAGTATTATGTGTAACGCATAAACTATGACGAAGTAGATTACAGTTAATAATATAGGCAGACAACATAACAGTAGAAGAGCCACACGGCAGCTTTTGCTGTCGAACGAGTAGGCCAGACTAAATGGAGTGACGACCTGGTAAGATATGAAATGAAGAGCTGTAATGAATGGGTGGACCGGCTCGAACCACGTATCACGACCTTACAGACAACCCGCCTGAAGTAGAAGCTTACTTCGCCTGATAAGTGCAGGTTTTCGGAGGCCTAACCCCTCTCCTCCTTAACGTGGTAGTGTAATCAAATATTTCTGTATTATCTGTGTTATTTTATCGCTATCCGTGAATTTCTGCAACATCAGGGGATTTCAATTGAACATTAACAAAGTCCACTTTTACCGTCTGAAGACGACGAAGTCGATCTTGCTCTTTCTAACTGAGACGCAGATGTCCTCTCCGGTCGATACTTCTCCCTATCCGGGGTATAAATTATAACACCTTTGTTCATCGGGCTGGAGTTTGCGTATACGTCAGAGAGGTCATCTGTTCTCGGCGCCTAGGCAGTCTTGAAGGTCAGCGACGACCATCCTCGCTTTTACTGGTGCCTCTATAGGTAATGCCGACACAGACTAACTCATCGACCACGTCCAAATCGCTGCAGACTCCGTGCTACAACAGGTTCCATCTGCAGAGATCGTGATCCTTGGTGATTTTAACGGCCTCCACGCTGAATGGCTTGGTTCTCGTTTAACTAATCATGCGGGAAGATCTGTTTATGAATTTACCTTGGCATATGGTCCGACACAAATGGTTACTTCGCCTACGTGTACTATGCGGGGATCTTGCACCTTCCCTGTTGGACCTTCTGCTGACCTCTCATCCGGGTCGGTCGACGCCCCTCTTGGCTCATTGGACCATTGTCTGATCCGGACTATGGTGCCACTCACACTCCCATCGCGGGTGCGTTCTGCAGATCGCCGCCATCTTTGGCCCTATAGGTTAGCCGATTGGAACAGAACGCAGTTTTTTTGCATCCTTTCCTTGAGGACAGGGCGGGTATGCTTCTCACCGGATGATCCCAACGTGAATCTTTCGTTGATGTGGTAGTTCAGGGAATGGAACTCTTTATTCTATCATCTGTGGTGCACAGCGGTTTACACAGCGCTCGATGCGCTTAGCACTACTCTCTCTAGACGTTAAGTCGAGTGGGCCTGATGGAGTTCCTCCCATTGTGCTGATGACATGTGCCTCCTAGTTGGTACCGGTCGTAACGTGTCTTTTCTAAAACTCTTTCTCCCTAGGTGTAGTCCTGAACTCAAAGAAGACAACTTTAGTGCACCAGATCTCTAAAAATAACCGAAATTCGATCGCTCAGACCTTAACTCTTTCTAATTCATTATTTTGGAGAACAAGTTGGATACTTGTTCTCCAAAATAATGCAAACCCTTGTGTACTGCCAGCGCATAAGGTTGAGGATCACTTACTGAAAAGTGACCGTCAGTACTATTTCCATCGGGGTTCCTCAACTGGTGATCTTCAGGCTTACCTGACTGATAAATCGGCGGAGGCAAAGAGGGCGACCTTGGCCGTTTGGACATAGCGAAGGCCTTCGATCGGGTTTGGCACAAAGCGCTTTTTTCGAAGCTCCCTTCCTATGGGCTTCCCGAGAATTTGTGCAACTAGATCAGCAGTTTTCTTGCAGATTGGAGCAACAAAGTCGTAGTACAAGGTGTATGCTCCATTTACAAGCCTATTTATGCTGGTGTTCCACAAGGCTGTTTCTTTTGCTTATCAATAATATGTTGCAAACTAGTAACGTGTTCTGGTGATGCTTTATACACCGGCTGTACCTACATTTATAGAGAAAACGTCGCCGAAATAAAGTTGTGTCTGAAGTCGAGTCTTTGCCGGATAAGGTCTCGGATTAGGGTGGCTAAATATAATTAATTTCAATGCCCAGAAGACACAAGTTTGCGCGTTTACCACTAAAAGAACCCCTTTGTCGTATCTCCTCAATTTCAGAGCACTGCCCTTGTTACCTAAGTCAGTATCGGAATCTTCGGCCTTGATATATCGTAAAACGTGCATTTTCGTGGTCACTTGGAAGGGAAGGCTGAATTGGCCTCTAAAAAGTCTGGCATGTTCAGCAGAACGGGACAGTATTTTATGCTGGCACACTGATTGCAACTTTACAAGGGGCAGGTTCGACTTAACATGGAATACTATTTTCATCCCTGGGCCGGGGCTCCCTAATACCAGCTCCTTCTACTTGACCGCATCTACCGCAGAGTGGCTCGAGTCGTCTACGACCGACGAAGACGAAAGACGAGACGAAGAGATCTTGCATCCCCTTTGCATTTTCTATCGAATTTACCACGAGGAGTGTTCAGAGGAATTGTTCGGATTAATTCCAGCCACAAAATTTCATCAACGCATTTCACAAATCCACATCATCGGGATATTTGGTGGTCCACTACAGTCGGACCGATACGAATTAGGGACCTGCAAGAAACGAGCTTACTCCTTTTTAAAAAGCCGGCAACGCGCCTGCGATTTCCCTGGTGTTGGTGTATTTGCCAAACGAGAAAATTATTGTTGTGTAATTAATTGTTGTATATTGGACAAACGAGTCGCATGCTCGTCTGTTCCCCTCATCTATATAAAAAAGAATAAAACGAGGTAGAGAATAATCTTTAACAATGTTATGTTTATGTTCTGGAAGTGAGAGTAATTTTTGTGACTTTATTTCGAGCCGTTTGCGGTCAGGGGCCAAAAAGCTAAATATCGAAAATTCTTTATACAACTAGGATAGTACATAATTTTTCGAACATCGTTCTTGGAGGCCGAGGGGCCCCGGGGCCACTGCCCCGCCTAGCCCCTGGGCAACTACGCCACTGTAGGTGACAGCGATGCGTTTGCATTGGAATTACCATGCGTGGCGATTATAAAGAAATCTCCTTGGAGGAGGTTAAAGCTTACTATTATGTAGCTGAATATTGTTTAATGTTCAAAACTAAATTTTGACAGTTGCAATCTTTTTTAGGTGAAATATTCCAAAACAAAAGTTTGGTGTTCCGTACGCAACAGCACATATTCGTTCTGGGCCAGGGCGGCTTTGGTGGACCGCGTAACAGTTCTAAGTCCGTTAATGTTTTACCTGCGCCTAAAAGATCACCAGACGCGATTGTGGAACAACGAACCAGCGAAGATCAAGCGGCTCTTTACAGGTATGTTCATATTTCGAAATCAAGGCAAATCATTACGTACGTAATAATGGGTGTACATACTCGTAAACTGCCAAATATCAAATACATATATAATTCTTCTAGGGCCCAACATGAGCCCTTATGTAATACCGTATGTAAACACACAAACTTTGATGTTTTGTCTGTTTACGTACATGATGCCGGAGAGTGAAGATAACTAGGAGGAATGGATATTCTTTTTACTGGTAATGAGGAATTCATTCATTCATTACATCTTAGAGCTCGGGCTTGACAATGCATTTGCATTTTGATTTTAAATGGAAGATAGGTGGTATGGGTCACAGCAACCACTTACCAACACGTGGAATATATGCTCATTTGTCACCCTTACATTTAAACATATATTTTTTTAATTATTTACAAAAATAAAATTAAGAATTAATTGAAAGATTAACGTTAAAAGACCAAATAAATTGTTATTCTCTCTAACAATTAAATGTAAAGCAATGCAACTTCAAATTTTATTATTTGCTAATATTTATAAAAACTTTTTTGTTTTATTTTTATACCAATTTGTTTAAGCAAGTGAATTATATCAAATACATACTTTTTTTAAAGGTTGTCCGGTGATTTAAACCCACTTCACATCGACCCGAACGTCGCAACGGCCGCTGGACATTCCAAACCCATTCTGCACGGATTGGCCTCACTTGGATTTTCTACACGACACGTTCTTGCTAAGTATGCCTCAAATATTATTAGAAATCGAAAAAGTTGTCCGTTAAATGTATTTACGATTACGATTTCTTTTTTGTGATAATTGGGCAAATCAAACGCGTCAATTTACTCATTATAATTTCTTATATATGAAATATAAGAAATTATAATGGGTAAATTGAAATATTTTGTTTGCGGTTAGTCCACCCATGAAAATGTAACTGTGTACTGACGCTGTAAGATTACCTAATACCCTATATCGTGACCCACATACCGTGGGTGGTCGTAAGAGGCGACAAAGACTAAAACAGGAGGTGGGCAGCAACATTCCTGATAACAACTGAAGAAAAATAAAAACTGCAATTTCCAACCCGCCTACCAAGCGTGGCAACTATAGCAAAATCCCCCCTATAAGGCAATCTCTGGTGGAGGCTTATGTACAGCAGTGGACTTTTATATTCTGTAATATAAAAGTCCACTGCTGAACATAAAACAATAGAATAGATAATAGAAAATGTTTTTGTCTCTTGCCATATCATCATTCATCATTACAGCCTTTCATAAGTCCACTGCTGTACATAGGACTCCCCTAAGGAATGCCACAAAGCACGGTCCTGAGCCACCTGCATCCATCGATTTCCTGCATGTCTTACCAGGTCGTCACTCCATCTCGTGGGGGGTTGCCCTACACTTCGCCTACCGGTACGAGGCTGCCACTCGAGAAACTTGCTTCCCCATCGGTTGTCGGTTCTTCGAGCTATATGGCCGGCCCACTGCCACTTCAGCTTACTAATCCGTCTTGCCATATAAATTAAAAAAATCTTTGTAAACTATGGAACATCCATTACCGGCGAGTTTTCCAAGTTTAGTAAATTAATTCAGGGATTGACAAACTTATATTAAAGAATTTTATTTCTTTAACGTAGATACGGCGGCAACGATCCATCTAACGTCAAAGCTGTTAAGGCACGTTTCGCAAAACCAGTTCTCCCGGGGCAGACACTAATTACAGAAATGTGGGTTGAGGGAAGTCGAGTTCACTTCCAGACTAAGATCAAAGAAACAGGCAATGTTGTCATCTCAGGTAAATTTTTAAATATTTAGCTTGCTTTTATGTAAAGAGGGAAACGTAAATGAAATATAAATACTAAGGAGTGTATTTAAATAACTTTGTTTTCTGCTTATTCTTTTTTAAATACAATAACGGTAAAGCACAGCCTCCTGTTTATAGTGAGTAAGAGAATATTATTATGACATTCCATATGTCTCGGGGAGACAGTGCAGAGGATTGTCAAAGACCCCGCTTTACTTAGCTTTAGCATCGGCTAGTGTCAGTAAGAGATAATAAAGCCACATAAATATAAAAAAATGTAATAAATTTTTTTTTAATTTATGTGCTCTGTGGCTAATTGACCGTGCTGATCATGCATTTGGTGGTGATGCCTTACACTTACATCACGTCTGCAGGTACGGCGGTTTAGCATGTGGTGGCGCTCACAGATTGCTTTTTTATGGCCAGTGTGCTTATTGATGCCTAATCCTTGTGACGTAAATTCACTGTGGCTGGATTTGATCGTATTTTGTAAGGCGTTTACACGCACTGACGACTTCGATCGATGTTTGTGCTTACGCACTACCAAGGGGCCAAGCCCTCTTACTGGTACGCCAGTTATTTTGCTGTGGACTACGGTCCAGTTCCCAACTTAACATCCCCTTTCGGGGGAGCACGTTGGTTCGTCGGCGCTCACGGCACACGACATGTGTGGAGCCGTGTGCCTCCCCCACATTTTTTTTAATATGGGAGAGCAAAGCCTTTATATCTGGTATTTGATATAAATATTGTGAGCCTTTTCCAAGCGATTAATAAATAAAGAACCGATGATATCTCTTCAAAAATGTCTTTCGGTGTATTTTCTTTCTTTATTAGGGATTTTATCACGGCGCGTTGTTAATATGATTCCAATAATTTCCAGATTTGGCTGACATGGTCATGTTTGTTGTTCAATAAATAATTGAACTATGAATGCAAACTTAATTAGCGATTGCTTTTATAATATTACTGAGTGTTGCAACTAGTGACATGAGTAACAAGCTTTCCTCATCGTTAAGTACCTACCCTAGGACGCATACATTTCAGCCGCCCTCATGTATACGCATATATTATTGAGTTGTCACTTGTCCTTATGGCTAACTCATTTTTTTACTAGCTAAAAATTACATACATACATACCCAGAAACAAATATCCTATGGTCGAGTTTAAAAAAAAAGCAATTTCTATAGGTTTGAATACTGATCCTCATAACGTACTTAACGGGAACCGCAGGGTTTTTGTATATATATATATATATATATATATATATATATATATATATATATATATATATATATATATATATATATATATATATATATATATATATGATACAGTCTTCGTTTTTGGAGTTGCTGCTGACTCTTGAGCTGTGCTAGTTTCCGCCACTACACATCTAAGAACGTATAATGCGTGCGAGCATGAAACCTTAGCGAGCTACCTGAGCTTCTCAAGCCGTCTTAGCAAATTTTATCAATGATTTTGGGGAGCAAACCCACTGATCCGAGGAATAGTCACCCGAGGCAAATGTGACATAAATTAAAACTATAATGGATATCTAAATACTTATACTCTGTAAAGATTTTTGACATTGAGAATTCAGTTTCATAACATTAATTATTAAGTGTTTGTTTGTTTGATTTGTTGATTGGTGGTTACAAAAGACTGTTACACTTACCCCATCAATGAGGCCAGTGTGACAGTACGCTTCTTTTTGTAGTGACTTTTTATTAACTGTGGTTTTCGACAAAATTGAAGAGATGATACTATAATGTCAAAATATTTTAAGATCTATAAACGATTAGAACGTCCATTTTTGTGTAACAATGAATTTATCCTCACATGGTGCAAGTTTTCTGAGTAGTTTTAAAAAAATTATGTCTGTCTATAAAATAGTTGAAGCTATGTACTTAACTGTCGGTATGGTATAGCCAATAGCGTAAAAGTTCCTGCGTTGTTCAGTAGATGGAATTTAACTAAAAAAACGTGTTATGCCGCATAATTTGCATTTGTTACATTTGCCCCACTGTAACACTTGCCTCGGATGACCATACTTAACTCTGTAGCTGGCAACAGCTAAACCGTACGATACATATAATTTCCAATATATACTTTTCTCCTTTTAGGCGCCTACGTAGACATGAAGAAAATAATTAAAAGCGATAGTGCTACATCAACACCCAATCAAGAGTCCGCACCATCAGGCGCCATGAAGAGTGATGGGCTTTTTGTTAAAATCAGTGAACAGGTCAAGGCCAATCCAGCTCAAGCCAAGTCAGTTGGAGCTGTTTACCTTTACAATATCACAGAAAATGGAAAGACTGTTAAACAATGGAGTGAGTATTTTAACCGTAGCCCAAATAAAAAAGTAAAAAGCAGATGTTAACTAACTAATTCCATTTATTGGTAACTTGTTAATGTCGAAAATTTGTTATGAACTCATATTTAATCAATTTGCTTGACTTTTCTATATTAATTACAGAAAAAACACTCTTATTGCAGGGTTTTGTTTTTCTCAATCAGACTCCTATTTATACTACTTACTAAACGGGTCACTACGGTCCTAATACATTGCGTATTAAGATGCGGTTAATTCTTTGTAACTTCTTTAGTCGACTGCCAGCGGGCGAGAAGACTAGTTCTTTGTTTTGTAAACCGCGAACGTTGTTTTCGATAATCTAACACTGATTTTGTTTAATATGACTATTAAAACGCTGTCATTATTTATGTACGCAGTTTGTCAACGTGATTTGAAGTATTATTAATTCGTACTTTATTTCGTATTTGTAATACAACAGTGACACATGTTTACCGTGCCAGTTACCTGTCCAGCCGTCGCCCGCGTTGTCTACAGCAACAGCTATCTGAATTGTAGTGGTATACATAGAAGTCTTTGATCTCAATCTTTACTGCGTGAACAATGCTTTTTAATGGTGGCATAAAACCATCTATTATGCCGCCTTCTACCCGAATTGGTAACAGGTAGCAGTGTAAAAGATGCAAAATGTTTAAGATGCGAAAAATTGGTATCGCCATTCCGTCTGTCAAGCGAGGCGATTACGACTAATCCTCTATTATGGGACAAGGCTTGGTGTCTATCAGTGGATCATTTAATGACTGACGAGGAAAACGAGTAGAAATAAACATACTAAAAAGTTTATTTTCATTTTTAATAGTGATTTTTCTATGTTATATTAGAAAATACATGGAGTTACCTTTTACATTAAAACAGATAAATAACGGCTTATTTTTTCAACAGCTTTAGATTTAAAATCTGGCTTGGTCTATGAAGGTCAACCAAAGAGTGGTGGCAAAGCAGATACAACAATGACAGTATCAGACGGTGATCTTATTGAAATTGCTTCAGGAACTCTAAATCCTCAAACTGCATATTTGAAGGGTAAACTCAAGATTTCAGGCAATTTAATGCTTGCTCAGAAACTTGGTCCTTTGTTGAAATCGGGTTCTAAGATATAAATAAAAAGTTATTATGTAAAAGCATAAATTGCTTATTTGGGAATCACATTATGTTATTTAATTAATAGATATAATAAAATATTTACATAGGGTGGAACATTTATTATATTTTTGCTAGTGATGAAAACTTCTAAAGGAAGTATGCATGGGAAAGCAATACATTTTTCATAATATACAGTTTCTCAGTAGTTGACACTAATGTTTACGGTAATATATTACAATAGTTGCCAAGAAATTGTTAATGAATTTTTGATTATTGAATCATATTTTGAAGCTTTATTAAATTAAAGTAATAATTATATAATAAGTTATAGCCATGGATTTCATTGTGGTCACAGTTACAAAGAATATTGGCATAAAATACAGTAGACTACCATAGATGTAATAGACTACTTGGTAAACTTTGTTAATTTTAATCTTCCAGAAATGGGGATTTTAACAACTTTTTTTTTATAAAATAAGTCAACTTCACTGTCCGATTTTCAGACAACAGTAAGAATAGCAATGAACTTAATGTAGTAAATGCTACAGGGAATGTATGTTATATGATAGATCCAGACTACTGAACAGATCTATTAATTGGGTTGATTGGGGGACTATTATTTTATATAGATAAGTGATAAAATAATATATTTTTTATTTTGTTATTCATTCCAGATTATATTTTGTAAAGGTGGAGGAAAATATACCACATTGAAAAAATAATGTTTTTTATTTCTCTAAATTCTTGGTAAAATTTTTCCTTGAAGTAATAAATGAGCTTCTCTTACTTCATATTCCCAAGCAACTTTCATGTCAGGATGCTGACTTAAGTCTATATATTTAGTCGCTTGAACTTCTGGCAGGCCTTTAGTCTTTACTGCTATGCCTATTATACAACAATAATTTCCTGTGGGAAGAAATGAAAAATAAAATTTTTGTAGGTACTAGTTTACTGTAATGTATTTTTTTTAGATATTCTCATGGATGTAGTAAAGCATCCATGATACATAACATTTGTCTGTATTTTTATTGATGTTTATAAGAACCTTTTTTGAAGTTTTTGTATGTGGTAGAGCCATGCTGCAACTATATTAGTAGTATAGTTGTAGCATGAATGGGTCGACTTGACCGGGGAAGGACCACGCTCTCACAGAATATCTGCGTAAAATAGCAGCTTAACGCTGCTGTTTCGTATGGTGAGTGTGGAGAACCGGAGACCCTTTCACTGGAAAAGAGGCATTCCATCTTAGTCCTCACGGGTAACGACGCATCTGCATTTTGATTCTTTATTATATAAATGTAGATGTCTCCATGGGTCACAGCAACCACTTACCATCAGGTGGACTGTGTACTCGTTTGTTACCCTTATTCTATATAAAAAGAAAAAAAAAGTGAAAATAAATATTGGTAGAGCAAATTGGCCTGGATTAGATGAAAAGCTTAATTCGGCTTAATGCTTCCCTTTTTAAGATTTCAATCAGCAATTAATTGGAAATAGTGTGAGAATTGTTTCTACCTTCTAAACCATATCATACTCTATTTTTTTTTAAATTGATTATCTTGTCACCAGTAAATGGAAATGATGCTTTATGATTGGGTGATTCCAGATAGTATCCATATCCAAATTTCTTATGAACTATTTGCTTTTCTTCTAATTACGAAATTTTACTTTAAGGTGTACTAATATGGTTATAAAATATGTTAATAATTTAACATAAGAACATAATGTGTACTGGTGGGCATAAACGTTACTGGTGGGCACAGGCAGGTGTGCTAGTGACTAATAAAAATAATACATACTATTTAAAGAAACTTATGTGATTGTGGCATAAAAAAATCTTTTGCTACTTATCCAGTTTATCAGAGAAAACAACTAAGGTAAATACATTTAAAGATTTGACGCCTCCAATGGACTATTTTTGTTTATTTCATTCAATACAACCTATCAATAGTAGGTACACTACTGAACATAGGTTTTCTTGCTTAGATTTGACATAGTTGCCAAGATTGGCACAGGTAGGTTGGTATTCAAAACCGAAGGACTTAATACTAGCTGTTCCCCGCGACTTCGCCCGCGTGGTGTTATTTTTCGCGGAACCCTAAAATAAAAGTAGCCCAAGTTACTACTCCTTATAACATCAGCTATCTGCCAGTGTGTATAAATATTGACATTAATATATTTATACGATACTTCTATTTAACTTCACTTAATTTTTTTGCCTTCCCGGAACCCCTCCACTAACACTTAATCTTTATGGTATGGTATTAAAGTTCAAATTGACTTAAGTATTATTACGAATCTTTTGTATGGGAATATAGAAAAGTGTTGTTTTTAGACGTTTTCAGGCAATTTTTTAAATTTTTCTCTCCGTAAGAACCATCTTCGTACTTTAAGGAATATTATAAAAAAAGAATTAGCGAAATCGGTTTAGCTGCTCTCGTGATTTGCGCTTAGCAACGCATTCAGCGATTATTTTTATATTATAATATATAATACTAATTGATTAAATGCTGAACTAGATGGTACGCGGCGCGTTGCTAGCGCAGAAGAAATAATTGTGGAAATATTGTTTTAATATTATATTATTTAATTAGGAATGATAAATGATAATACATTAATTGAATTTGAATGATATATGACTTTCCACGTGTGGTGGCGGGCAAGAATACCCACTATCCTATTTCTTCCCTTGGGTGTCGTAAGAGGCGACAGAGGCAAACTGAGGCAGAAGATAGGCGGCAGCAGCGTGTTTCTGAACAGCAAAATAACAATAAAAAACTGCGGTTGCCAACCCGCTCGCCAAGCGTAGCAACTATGGAAATATACCCCCCATGATGAGAGTTACGAAGAGACAACCCTTAGTCCCCGGCGGCCTCGCTATTCCTGGCTACGGTGGCGACCATGGTAACAGTGGGGCAGGGGATGCTAGGAATCTCTGGTCGAGATTCGGTTGCCACCTAAGACGACTCAACCTGACAACATATAACGCGCGCACCCTGAGGACTGACGAGAGGACCCAGGAGCTGAAGAAGAGATAGACAAGTTGCACTGGAATATTATAGGATTATCCGAAGTCCGCAGAGGGGGAGGACACGGTAATCCTCGAATCCGGCAACTTGTTCTATCACGGGCAACCATCTGTCCTAAGGAGGTGTCAGATTTATCTTCCACAAGTCTTCCATTAACAACGTTGTAAAGATTGGGAGTGTGTCGATGTCAGTTGCGTACCTTATACTCAGAATCACCAAACAGTATTTGTTGAAGGTCATACAGGTTTACTTACCAACATAGGCACATTCCGAAGAGGAGGTGGAGAAAATGTATGAGGATATATCTAGAGCCATGCATTTCTCTAAAACCCACTATACGGTGTTTATGGGAGAATTTAACACAAAACTACGCACAAGAGATAACGGTCAGCTGAAGATAGGGAAATTCGGAAAAGGGCAACGGAACCCAAGATGCCAGCAGCTGGCCGACTTCATGGAGAAAGAGGGACTCTTTATGATGAACTCTTTTTTCCAGAAGCGGCCCCACAGGAAGTGGACCTAGTCGAGCCCCGACGGTTCGACAAAAAATGAGATTGACTTCATTATGACGACCAGACGACAACTGTTCAGTGATGTCTCTGTGATCTCGAGGGTGAAAACTGGTAGCGATCACCGAATGGTTAGAGGCACACTGAACCTAAACGTTAAGTTGGAGAGGTCACATCTAATGAAGTCAACGCTCTGTTCCCCTCGTGCTAAGTCCCGAAAACTTTGAGCTAGAGTTACAAAATCGTTTTCAGTGTATAGAAGACTGCAATGCAGTGGACGATATCATCACATAGCAGCAACGTTTCCAGGACATCTCACATTTTGAGTGAGATAGGGAGGTTCTATGGGCAGCTGTACACATTATCGTTCAAGCCACACGCAAGTGTCAATAACGATCCAAGAGCAAGTCTGAGCGAGGTATTAAAATGGCTCTCTGGTACCTTGAAAACAAAAAGATTCTCTGTGTGATAAACTTAGAAATGAGGATATCCACAGTAGAACCAGAGTGACCGACATAGCCCAATGGATTAGTAAGCTGGAGTGGCAATGGGTCCGCCATATAGCTCGAAGAACCAACAACCGATGGGGAAAAAAGGTTCTCGAGTGGCAGCCTCCTACCGGCGGACAAAGTGTGTGACGGGCGACCCCATACTGGACAGAGTGACGACCGGGTAAGTCATGCAGGAAGTCGATACATGCAGGTGGCTCAGGACTGGGCTTTGTGGCATTCCTTGCGGGAGGCCTATGTTCAGCAGTGGACTTATGAATGGCTGTAATGATGATGATGACTGAAATAAATTTGTCAGTAGGATACACACACCACCTTCTGTTAAATTATTCTATGCTAACCTTTGCACAAGTGGAAGCAATAAGTTGATAGCAGCACACAAAATACAAACAAACAAAAATTAGTTTTTATATATTAGAATTTCATTATCAATTAATATATCAATGGCACAAATATTTTATGCTGCCAATCTGCCCATGGAGCATATTTATGACAAACATTTAATGTAAGTAAACTAATAAATACAGCCACCACACATTTTTAAGTAAGTTTTAGAGAAGTCTGCACTGTCTTAATGTGTGTTCAAAGTCTGCACTGCCTTTATGTTCACAAATATTACAATTTCTGATTTTCACACAAAATTATAATTGAAATGGATATTACAATGCCAATGAGTTAGTGACTTTTTTAACAGACTTCAAAATAGGAATTACTCATTTCTATTGTATTTTTTTTATGTGTGTTACATCATAACTTTTTTCTAGATGAACTGATTTCGATGATTGTTTTATTTCAAAGCTGGTGCTCATGTGGTCCCATATAAATTTGATCACAATCTGACCAGTAGTTTTTGTATTTGATTGACTTCAACTACTTTAATGATGTTCTCAAAATTAAATTTAATTGTGGTGACTATTCACTTTACTTTTATTTTATATTTTTATTATTATGGGGAATAGGTAGAAACTGTTTACAATGATGATTGAAAGCTTTTAAGGGGTAAGCTTAGACGAAATATTAGTGGTGAAAGAAATATTTTATGTGGTAGAGCCATGGTGCAGCTATATTATGGTTGTAGCACGAATGGATCGGCTCAACCAGTGTGGAACCATGCTCTCACAGAATACCAGCAAATGACAGTTTAAAGCTGCCATGTTTCATATGGTGAGTGTAGAGAACCGGAGACCCTTTTTACTGGAAACGAGCCACTCCATCTTAGTCCTCAGGGATGAAACGCATCTGCATTTTAATTCTTAATCGAGGATAAATGTATATGTCTATGGGCCACAGCATCCACTAACCATCAGGTGGACTGTGTGCTCATTTGTCATCCTTATTCTATAAAACAAATACAGAATGATAAAAGATTGATCATTTACTTGTAAAAGACCCAGGCAATCTGAATACTATGTTTTATAAATAATTATGAAACAATTATTAGAATTACAAATAGATGAGTTAATTTTGGTGTCTGATTACAGACCAGAGATTTAAAGGTTGAAATATTTTAATGTTTTTGTTACAGACTTCGGAAACCAGGAATGTACTACTCCCAACGAGAGTAAGACATTGAAATCGCTGGATTTAAATCCATAATATGCAGAATACTGTAATTATTGTGTTATAGTTTAAATAAAATGTGGTTTATATGATGCGAATTTCATATAAACAGCATTTTGACTTTATAACGCTTTTTAAGAAATTATAAATTTAATAACAAAGAGATACGCTTGATCAAGTTCAAAAAGTTATCTATTTTGAATTAAAGTGAATACTAAACTTTGCGTAAAGTTGCTTTATCTATTACTCCATCAGCAGATTCACATTTCGTTATTTTAACTCTTCCATAATTGTCTGAGATTATTAATATATTGTTGCCAACTGTTTGTTCAATTGTTCCTTGTAACCATACATCTAACGGTACAGGTTTTTCAATCAGATCTTTACTAAAATATTTCATGGGATTTAACGCCATATTTCCACATAAATAAGCTAATTATCACAAAACATTAGTACATATTATTTTTATAGAGTTTGGGAACATCACAGAAAATACAGAAAATTACAACTTGGCCAAACAAAACAAATAAAGTTGTTGTTGTTTTTATTATTCGCTCGAAAGAGCAGGCAAAGGAACTACGCCATACAGCCTCGTCTTTTTTATTTTGAATATATGGAATTTCACTGCTTCACCAATATGTTGATGCGTCACATTGTGCAGCCCTTGGGAGATTTTGACGGCAACTTGAGCTAGCAGACAGCTGATAGTTGGCGATGGTATCTAAAGGCACCTATGCAAACAAACAGCTTATCTTGAGAATCCATCACCATCAGAGCACTTGTTTCACCGTTTCCACTAATAGTTCACATGCGTAGACAGTTAATACATAAAATCACACCACTTTTACATATCAAATTCCACTTGAAACTATTATTTAAACTATAATACAGGAGCAGCAAACCGCGGCTGGTCAAGTTCCCGCCAAAACTCAAAACAAATAAAGCGCATGACATGACAGATGACACTGACAGGACTAGAGGTGGGCGATGCAAACCGTGTACTGATTCGAAATCTATATATTGGTACAATATCTAAAAACCGCTTACTGGTTCGTTCTAAAACTATGTATTTCAAAATCTGATATTTGCGTACCACCGTTATGCCTGTATGGCTTCGCATCGTTCGGTGGCTAGATTCGACGTGTGCGACAGAGCGCGAGCAATATAGGTATTATATACTGATTCTTTCGAAAACTATGTATTACAAAATCTGATATTATTTAATATTGCATTCTTTATTTTACGACCAATATTTTAAAATGGGGGTGGTTTTTTAGATAATTATTAGTTTCTTTAAAAACATCACCAAAATATCTAACAATGGCAAATAAAGAAAAAAGTTGATCTATACTGCTGAATAGGTCAACTTTTTTCTTGCTATATTTTTATACTATCTATGTGTTATCCACTTAATAACCTCGGTATTTTATTTTGTGGTGAGGTCCTTTCTGCACGTGGCACTTGATTATTGAAACAAGTTTTTTATGACCCACTCTGCAGAGTAAGTACGAGACTGTATTTTTAGACGCCCGCACCTTGCTTCTAGAATTAAAGGATAAGTATCAATATAAGATTCACCAGTTTCACCACTTTCGTTACTCACTTCCTTTTCACGTCCTTTAAACAGGCTCTTTATTTTTAATAATTGTGCACTAACATCACCTTCACAATTAAAAAATGAGCGGTAAAATTTAACCAATCCTGTAATTAATAAAGATTTAAAAGCATTCATGAAATTGTGGCAAGTCAGGTTATTGTCCCTAAAATTGTATGATCTTATTTGAATGAAAAAGTTTTCGAGTCTCATAATTTTTGTTTTTCTTGGTCAAAAACTGCCACAATTTCTTAGATATTTTTAAGGTACTTATTCATTTCCTTATACTGGGCACTGTACATTCATGACCATTTCGATTAATAAATTTTATATTTTGTAGTTTCAACAAAGCTTGCTACCAGAATGCCAAAATTCTTAAATCTTTCCATTTTGTTTTTTTATTTATCACTGCTTAAATGATACTATTTCAGCAGTATTTTTCTGTGTTATGCATATCAAATCATTCATTTGGATATTAAATAAACACGTTATAGTTACTGGATTAAATGTTATAAATGATGCGCTATATCGTTGCTATGTGATTTAGAGTTCCGACCAGTTCCGACAGCCCGAAGTATATGCAACCCCACAGCAACCCCAATTAAGGAGTAGAAAACCGAAAGGCTGTCTTCTTTCCACCTGTGTTTGCAGCTATTAAGATTTATTTCAACCAGATCCGGGTCAACAAGCTGCTAAGTGGCATTTTGTACCACCAGTCCATATATGGCAGCAGTACTCTGTTCTCAATTTGTCTAATTCCGGGTGGTACGTGGATAATGCGATAGAAAATCCAATGGGATGCAACATCTCTTCGGAGTGTCAGTGAATCGAGCCGATCAGACAGAACTCAGACGATTCGAGCCACTCTTCGCTGGATGCAGTCAATTGAAAGGAACTGGCACTGGAGTACCCCAAAGTTGAGAATTTACAGTACTCGCACGGTTTAACGGCATGAAATACTGTCTCGCTTTGCTGCGCACACCAAGCTTTTTAGAGGCCATGAAAGGGACGGAGATTAAATGAACTATATTACTTTTATTTATTAACTAGCAGTTCCCCGCGACTTCGCCCGCCTGTAATTTAGGTTATTAATTTTGTTGCGCGGAACCCTAATTCTTTTTCTAAAACAAAAGTAGCCTTAGTTACTCCTTATAACATCAGCTGTCTGCCAGTAAAAGTCACATCAAAATCGGTCCAGCCGTTTTGGAGATTAGCCGGAACAAACAGAAAGACAGGCAGACAGACAGACAAAAAATTTAAAAATTGTGTTTTTGTTATAATTACCATAATTAATATATATATTTTCATACGCATTTAGTGACAAGCTGTTATTTTGACGTTACTAACAGACACTCCAATTTTATTTATTTGTATAGATTAATTAATTCATTTGCTTTTTTTGTATGTATGTTACATGAGACACTGTTAAATACTGAGTATTACATACTAAGTCCTTAACACGCAAATTTATTTATTCTTAGAAATTATAGTTATACAAAATTAACACGTCAAAATCAATTATTAATAAATCATTAAATCAGCAACAACAAACAATCCATCCAATTATATACTAAAGATATCAAAAGTGTAATTACAAACACATTTATAATTAACAATTACATACATACATACATAAACACTCACGCCTGTCACCCAGAGGGGTAGGCAGAGACTACGGACTTCCATTTGGCGCGATCCTGACACACCTTTCTCGCCTCTTTCACATCCATATATCTACGCATACACGCTCGTCGGTTAAGGGTACTCCTAATCTGGCCCATTTTCAATGTATCGCCGATCTGGTCGATAATCTGTATGGTAGTGAAAGTTGGGTCTGGCAGAAGAAGCATGAGAGTAGAATAAATGCTGTAGAAATGCGTTCCTTAAGGAGTATGCTAGGGCTGAATCTGAATGACAGGGTGAGAAATAGTGTAATAAGAGAAAAGTGTGGTTTGCAAGATGACGTTGTGACAAGGATTAAGAAAGGAATGCTTCGGTGGTTTGGTCACGTAGAAAGAATGAACGAGGAAAGAGTGACAAAGCAAATTTATGTTGCAGAAGTGAACGGCAGGGTCGGGAAGGGACGCCCTAGACGAAGGTTTAATTAACAATTAAGAAAATTTAATTAAACAACATTATATACCACGTCAGTTAATAACAAAAAAATGTCAATTTGAGCTATAGAACTATAAAAGTTGTCATCAGGAATTTAAAAACTCGTTTACCGAGTAAAATGTATTTTGAAGAAGCCACTGCTATAATTTTTTTAAATGTTTGTATAGGAAGATCTTTACTTGTGTATGATATTTTATTTTTATTATTTTTATATATTTTTATTTATATTTTATTATTATATATTGTTTTACCTATCCAGTAACAACTTTTGCTAAAGCGTTTACTTTTTGATATTTCCCTAATTAGTATCCGATCTGGGATTCTCGTGTTCATGGATGCTTCTTTATTAAGTTTATAAAAACTCTTCCCGTGTGGTTTTACAAACTTAGCAACGTATATAAATACAAACAAGGCTCGGGTAAGATTCCCTGTGTATTAAAAGAGGTTTAAAATGTCTTCGATAGACTAACTGAGACTTAGGCGCTGCGCAAACCTAGACACTTTTGTGTCTTGTATGGGATACAAGCTAAAAATGAATATTTTATTTTCATGTTATCAATATGAAATCAGCCATTCCTTTCGCATACGCAGACAATTTTTGTGTCCAGTTGCTTCCACTTGACACATACCGCCCGCCAATCAAAAAGTGTCCGGTGTAGGTAACTGGAAACTTTAAGTTGTCAAATGAAGACACAAGCAACATAAAGCAAATTTCTTACAATTGTAGCGCGCTGACATTGACGTGGTTAATTTTTCTGTAAATATTGACGGCAATGACTTCTACGTCAACGTGTAATCAACACAACAAGCAAAGGTAATGTTCCTCCATCGACATCTAATGTGAAACTGATGGAAAACAAGCAAAGAATTGTTCAACCAGTGTCCAGAAGTGGCAACCGGCGACTGTGTCTGATTGCTGCTACCGGACACAGCGACTACTGTTGCTGAGTGATGAGTGCCGTGTCGGCAACAAAAAATGTCCACGTTTGCGCAGCGCGTAATTGGACTGTATGATTTCACGGTTCTATACAAATATATATGGGACAACTAATAAACAATTTATTTAACTATTTACAATATTGCGGCAGTACTATTAATTAATACAAAATATAATAGGGAGCACTAGAAGAATTTTCTTGATTTCTTCTTTCTTCTCTGTCGCTTGGGAATCGAATGACTTCTGGTGGCCAGATGCTCTTCTTTTATTCGCATGGTGGGGGTCTCGCAGTAGGTTGTCTCCCACGCGGGGTCGGGGTGCGGAGTGTGCGGGGCATGACGGGCCATACGGGGGCGACGCGACGGTGCGGCGGCTAGCTCCCCTCGTTGTCCGTAACATTCTCCCCCGGCGTAGTCCTCGAGCCTATTCTTCCTTCGGGAGGACGGCGATTTTCCCCACCGGTCTTTTGAGTAAACCGCCTCGCGTCCTTACTTCTACGTTACGCACCACGCCGTCAGGTCTGGGAAAGATCTTGGTGACGACTCCTCTGGGCCATACGTACCTAGGAAGGTTGGCGTCCACGATCACGACTAGGTCGTCTTCTTTTACTTCACCTCGCTGGGCGTTCCATGATTCACATCGTGGGACCATTGTAGGTAAATGTTCCCGCAACAAGCGTTTCCAATACTCGTTGGCCAGTCCTTGCGCTGCCCTCCATGTTCGTCGATCCGCTGATGAGCACGTTGCGGTGATAGGTATGTTCGATGGCCCCGACATAAGGAAGTGGTTGGGAGTTAGGGTTCCCTGATCGTCGATGCTGACTGGCACTTGAGTTAGAGGTCGAGAGTAACAGTGTTTCGGCATGGCTTGCGTCTTGGTATGCCTTCTCTATGAGTAGCTTCAAAAATTAGTGTCGACCATCTAGGATGACTTGTCGCTTCATTTGGTCATCTACGTCGGCTGCATCCTTCCACTGGCTCGTAGTATACCATTTACCATTATCGGGTCGAGTTTCCTCAGGGTGCTGCCGTTGACCAGGTTCCTGTTCTGACAGAGTCGGTTGACATCTGCTAATAACGGCATAACTCTCGCTGTGGCTCGAATCAGCTTCTCGTAGGAAGAGAATCTTCTTATGTCTGGCGGATGTGGTGCGTCCTTTAAATCACTGCGATGCGCGACAATTTCCTCTATATAGTCATTTCCTGCCCTTTCTTCCGGTTGCTGGGGCCATTTATTCTCTTCTCTATATAGAAATGACAGACCGGTGAACCATTGGCCGCGCATTGAACCTTGTTTGTTTGCGAAGTTCAAGCGCATCGCCTGGTCTGCTATGTTCTGTGCAGTTCGGGTGAAGTCTTCTTTACTATTTCCCCTAGTCTGTGTGCAACGTATGGAGTTTTTTTTTTAATAGAATAAGGGTGATAAACGAGCACACAGTTCACCTGATGGTAAGTGAATGATGTGGCTCATAGACATCTACATTTATCCAAATTAAGAATCAAAAGATGCGTTGTCACCCCTGAGGACTGGGTTGGAATGCCTCGTTTCCAGTAAAAGACTATAGAGAAACGGAGACCCTCTCCGTTCACAGTTTTTATGTGGTAGAGCTATGCTGCAGCTTTCTTGTAGTTGTGGCACGAATGGGTCGACTCGACCGGTGTAGGACCACACTCTCACAGAATACTAGCGTAAAATAGCAGCTTAATGCTTCTGTGTCTCGTATGGTGAATGTACAACTGGTTACTTCGCCTACACGGATCGTTTTGGAAGATCATGTACCTTCCCTGTTGGATCTTATGCTGACCTTTCATCCGGACGGATATCAGGTATCCGTCGATACCCCTCTTGGCTCCTTTGGACCATTGTCTGATCCGGAGTACGGTGCCACTCACGCTCTCATTGCGGTAGCGTTCTTCAGGTTGCCGCCGTGTTTGGTATTATAGTTCAGCCGATTGACGGTATGCGATCTTTTTTGCATCCTACCTTAGGAGGCGGGTTTGCTTCTCGCCGAAAGATCCCAGCGTTGTTGCTGATTCTGTTGCTGTTGTGGTGCTACAGAGAATGGAACTCTTTACTCCATCATCGGTGGTACCTATCGGAGGCAGAACCCAGCCATGGTTTGGTCGCTCCTGCAAAATTGCATTATGCCATAAGCAAAAGTGCTACTAGGCCTGGGCTCACGCATCGACATCTCGGGAAATCGAATCGAAATCGAACCCCTGAAATCAAATTGTACAACACATTAAAGACACATACTCATTAAAATAGTATTCATGGTTTCTCATGATTTTATAATGTCCTATAACCTTACTATTTTCATACATTATTTATATATAAATACTAGCTGGTACTCGGCGCGTTGCTGCCAATGGTGGATTAGCCTAAAGGCAAACTAGGGGCGTAAGGTTACAAAGGGGCACGCGGAGAAATTTTTAAAGGAAAGAAAATTAAGTAAGTGCGACTCACCTGATGGTAAGTAATCACCATCGTCCATGAACATCCACCACACCTGGGTAGGTGCGTTCCCGGCCTTTTAGAAAAGAGTACTCTTTTCTTGATGGTTTCTAAGTCGTATTGGTCTGGAAATACCGCTGTCGACCGAAATCCACAGAATGGTCGTGCGAGGCAGAAAACTCCGCGTAAATCGCTCAGTAGTGGTGATGAGTGATGTGGATGGGATTTCGAGTTCTGTTTCAGTGTAAGATGGTAGAATTCAGCAGCTGAAATTAATCCGACCAATTCCTCTGAGCACTTCCCGTGGTATATGCGGTAGAAGATGCATTTAGATGCAAGGTCTCTTCACAAGGCCAGTGGATCGAACCGATCGCACAGAACGTGGTCGTTGACGATTCGGTTCGCTCTTACACTTACTTAAATACAGTCAAATGAAAGGAGCTGAGTCTGGGGTCCCTCAGCCCAGTGATGTAAACAGTATGCCATATGAGATCGAACCTGCGCTTTGTAAAGCTGCAAGCGGTATGTGGGCATGAAATACCGTCTCGATCTACTGAGCATACTAAGCTTTTTTTGTTGCCAGTTTAGCTTTCCCTTCCAAGTAACTGCAGAACTGCACGTTTCTCGAAATGTCGATGCCAAGGATTCTGGCTATTGCTGGCTGAGGCAACGAGGATAGTACCCTGATTGAGAAGTTACGACAAAGTGGTTCTTTTTTGTGGTAAACGCGCAAACCTGTGTCTTTTGGGGATTAATATGGACCAGATTTAGAAAGACTCGACTTTAGACACAAGTTTGGTTCGGCACTCGATAACGTGATCCCGAGAAATTAGCACGGCCGGTATATAATACTTATAGCATCACCAGGTTACGTTTATTTACTTCATAAAAATCAATTAGGTTCACAAGGGGTCGCTCGACAACTGATGCTGGTGTTGAACTGATTAAATGAAAAAGATTAAATATCTTTAATGCATGGGAGATTTCACAGGATGCTTTGGGTACATTCTGTGACCTATCCAAGACCTACGATTGCGTTTACCATGAAACATTAATCAGGAAACTTCAACACTACGATGTAAGAAATGATGCTCTTACATTAATTATATCATATTTAAGTGATAGAACTCAAAAAGTTGTCATTAATAGTATGAGCTCTTCCGGGTCGATGATACAAATAGTGTGCGTCAGGGCTCAATTCTCGGCCCCTTTCTGTTTCTTGTATATATTAATGACTTATTTTATATAGTAGATATATTATTATTTGCTGATGACACTTCATTAATTTTCAAATTAAAACGACAATTACTATAATACGACGACGTAAATAATGCTATATCTAAATTAGTAAATTG
This sequence comes from Parnassius mnemosyne, assembly GCA_963668995.1. Classification (NCBI taxonomy): domain Eukaryota; kingdom Metazoa; phylum Arthropoda; class Insecta; order Lepidoptera; family Papilionidae; genus Parnassius; species Parnassius mnemosyne. Next base: position 24,328,698 of record CAVLGL010000068.1, read on the forward strand.
ATTAAATGTAAATAATTTGAATTCAAATGGCACTAAAATGAAATGTATGAAATTCATGACTCCAAATTTCAAACATTTAAATACTAATGTAATTTTAAATGGAGGGAGCTAAGTCTTGTCGATACCACAATTTTTCTTGGAATCACAATAGACGAGAAGCTTTAATAGGGCCCTCATACATTAAAACTTGCAAACAGACTTAATTCTGCAGCATATGCTATAAAAAAGATCAGAAATTTTACCAGTGTTGAAATAGCTAGACTAGTTTACTTTCGCTATTTCCATAGCATGATGTCGTATGATATTTTGCTATGGGGACAGGCAACTGACACTGAAATCGTATTTGTTTTACAGAAGAGGGTCATAAGAGCAATCTATGATTTAAAACCAAAAGAGTCGCTGCGACAGAAATTTAAGGTAATTAATATATTAACTTTGGTCTCTCAATACATTTATGAGAATGTAAAGTACGTACACAAAAATAAAAGTATTTTATAAAAATAAGTGATATTCATTCTGTAAATACTAGGAACAGACACAAGCTCGACTCCACCAAGTCAGTAATTAATTTTTTGGGGTGATGTATTATACGCTTTTACCATAAAAACCCAGAAAATATACAAAATTTGACATAGTTTAGGTGCAAAACCTTTATTATACTGAGTTTGTATAAAAAGGGTTATTGTAATATTAATAAATTTATGAATGATAATAACCCCTGAGAATGAGGTGATCGTTACCAAGCTATGTATTTCTAATTTGTTTTGTGTTGTTAGTTGTTTAAAATACATGATTGTAAGCTGTTTTTTTTAAAGTACTGCTGGGGTTCTTGCTGGTTTTCCCCAGGACAGCGGTTTTATTCTGAACCAGTGGTAATTAAACAAAAGAATGACTTACAATAAGTATTATTTATAATCTATATTGCCGTGTAGTGGCGGTTAAGAATATCCACTACCCCATATCTTCCCGTGGGCCCGTAAAAGGCGACAAAGGGAAACAGGCTGGAGATGGGTAGCAGCATCTTCCTGATAACAGCAAAAATAAAATAAAAAAACTGCGGTTGCCAACCCGCTCGCCAAGCGTGGCAACTATGGCAAATACCCCCTCCCCCATGAATGTAACAAAGAGACGGCCCCCAGTCCCCGGCGGCCCCGCTATTCCTGACTACGGTGGCGACCATGGTAACGGCGGAGCAGGGGGTGCTAAGAATCTCCGGTGGAGGTTCGGTTGCCACCTAAGACGACTCGACCTGGCAACAAACAACGCACGCACCCTGAGGACTGACGAGAAGATTGTGGAGCTGGAAGAAGAGATAGACAAGTTAAGCTGGCATATTATAGGATTATCAGAAGTCCGAAGAGAGGGGGAGGACACGGTAATCCTCGAATCCGGCAACTTGCTCTATCACCGGGAGGGCGACCATTTGTCCCGTCCCAAGGAGGTGTCGGATTTATCGTCCATAAGTCTCTCGTTAACAACGTTGTAAAGATTGAGAGTGTGTCGACGAGGGTTGCGTACCTTATACTCAGAATCATCAAACGGTATTCGCTGAAGCTCATACAGGTTTACGCACCAACCTCGGCACACCTCAATGAGGAGGTGGAGGAAATGTATGAGGATATCTCTAGAGCCATGCATTCCTCCAAAACCCAATATATGATGATAATGGGAGACTTCAATGTAAAACTAGGCACAAGAGAGAACGGTGAGCTGAAAGTAGAAATTTGGAATAGGGCAACGAACCCAAGGGACCAGCAGCTGGCCGACTTCATGGAGAAAGAGGGACTCTTTATGATGAACTCTTTCTTCCAGAAGCGACCCTACAGGAAGTGGACCTGGTTGAGCCCCGACGGTTCGACAAAAAATGAGATTGACTTCATTATGACGACTAAACGACAACTGTTTAGTGATGTCTCCGAGATCGCGAGGGTGAAAACTGGTAGCGATCAACGAATGGTCAGAGGCACACTGAACCTAAACGTTAAGTTGGAGAGGTCTCGTCTAATGAAATCAACGCTCCGTCCCCCTCGTGCTCTGTTCCAAAATCCCGAAACCTTTCAGCTCGAGTTACAAAACCGTTTTCAGTGCCTAGAAGACTGCAATGAAGTGGACGATATGAATGACATGCTCGTGGAAACTGTCCATGCGGTCGGAGCTAAGTTCTGCAAGACCCGCCGCAGAAGAACACAAGAACTCTCCGATCACACTCTTAATCTCATGGCTGTTAGACGGAAGATGAAACTAAATTCTTCAATAGATTTGACAGCATACAGGCAACTGAACAGACAGATCTCCAAATGCATGCGGCGGGACTTACGCAACTTCAATACAGCTTGTATTGAAGAAGCAATCGAGCGGAACGAAGGCTCCAAAGTCTTTGCCAGAGATCTGTCTGCTAGAAAGAGCCAACTGTCAAAGCTGAAGACCGAGTATGCCAGGGGCTCCTGAGATTTTGAGTGAGATTGAGAGGTTCTATGGGCAGCTGTACACGTCATCGTTGGAGCCACACGCAAGTGTGAGTAACGATCCAAGAGCGAGTCTTATCCAACACCATTCCGAAGATATCCTGGACGTCAGTCTGAGCGAGATTAGAATGGCTCTCCAGCCCCTAAAAACGGCAAGGCCCCAGGCGAGGATGGAATTACAGCGGAGCTTCTGAATGTGGGTGGAAAACCGGTACTTGAAGTCCTTCAGAAGCTCTTTAATTCCGACCTCCATGGCGGCATTACACCGGAGGCGTGGAGCAGAAGTGCGGTGGTCTTGTTCTTCAAGAAAGGTGACAACGCTCTCTTGAAGAACTACAGACAGATTTCCCTTCTGAGCCGCGTTTACGTGCTGTTTTCGAGAGTCATTACGAATCGTCTCGCACGCAGACTTGACGACTTCCAGCTTTCCGAACAAGCCGGTTTCCGAAAAGGCTTTAGCACCATAGACCACATACATACCCTTCGGTAAGTTGTACAGAAGTCCGAGGAGTACAATTTGCCACTATGTCTGGCGTATGTAGACTATGAGAAAGCCTTTGATTCCGTCGAAATTTTGGCGGTGCTGCGGTCCCTTCAGCGGTGCCAAGTTGACTGTCGGTATATCGAAGTGCTGAAGTGCTTGTATAGTAGGGCTACGATGGCTATCCGAGTACAGAACCAGAGTACGAAACCTATCCAATTGCAGAGAGGTGTAAGACAGGGTGACGTTATATCCCCGAAACTCTTCACCGCTGCATTGGAAGACGTAGGATGAAGGATACAGTATTAACATCAATGGCGAGTACATTACTCACCTTCGATTTGCCGACGATATAGTCCTTATGGCAGAATCGCTGGAGGAACTAAGCACTATGCTCAATGACCTCAATAGTGTCTCCCAACGGATAGGTCTTAAGATGAAAATGGACAAAACAAAGATCATGTTTAATGTCCATGACACACCTATGCCCGTAGTTGTTGGGAGCACTAAGCTTGAAGTTGTTGACGAGTATGTTTACCTGGGACAAATAGTCCGATTGGTAAGTCCAACTTCGACCGAGAGGTCAATCGACGGATTCAACTCGGGTGGGCAGCGTTCGGGAAACTACGACACATCTTCTCGTCAGACATACCTCAAAACCTTAAAACGAAATTGTACAACCAGTGCGTGTTGCCAGTGATGACTTACGGATCTGCGACGTGGTCCTTCACTGCTGGCCGTATGAGGAAGCTCAAGGTCGCTCAGCGAGCTATGGAGAGGGCTATGCTCGGGGTTTCTCTGCGTGATAAACTTAGAAATGAGGATATCCGCAGTAGAATCAGAGTAACCGACATAGCCCAACGGATTAGAAAGCTGAAGTGGCAGTGGGCCGGCCATATAGCTCGAAGAACCGACAACCGATGGGGAAGAAAGGTTCTCGAGTGGCAGCCTCGTACCGGTAGGCGAAGTGTAGGGCAACCCCCCACGAGATGGAGTGACGACCTGTTAAGACATGCAGGAAGTCGATGGATGCAGGTGGCTCAGGACCGTACTTTGTGGCATTCCTTGGGGGTGGCCTATGTTAAGCAGTGGACTTATGAAAGGCTGTAATGATGATGAATGAATAATCTACATTGAATAAAAAAGTTTGTTTCTGTCTGTTTCTGTTTCTAGTATGCAACACATCATTGATATACAGAAGGAACAGTGTAAGCGATAGTACGCAGCCTTGTGGAACACCAGCATTCACAGGCTTGGAGTCGGAGCTGCACCGTTGACTACGACCTTAATACTCCGATTTGTAAGAAGACTGATGACCCAATTGCAAAATTTCTCGGGAAGCCCATAAGAGCAAAGCTTCGAAAGAAGCGCTTTGTGCCAAATCCGATCAAAGGCCTTCGCTATGTCCAAATTAACCGCCAGGGCCTTCCACTTGGTCTCAACTGCCTTCGCCTATCATTGAGTCAGGTAAACAAGATCATCAGCGGGCTCGACGGAAACCGTATTGACGGTCACTAATTAGCAGCAGCTCTTCAAGGTACATCTTGATCTGGCAGTTTATAATGGTTTCAATTTTGCAGCAGCAACAAGATCAAGGCTGGGATCGACCACTAAACGTTACTAGAGATGACGAAATGAAAATTTACATCCCCTGAAACTCCACCTGAGACTCACAACGATGTTGGGATCTTCTAGTGATAAGCAAATCCACGTCCATGGATGGGATGCAAAAAAAGCCTGCATCCCATCCCAACTCTACTCTACTACTACTAATGGTGGGGGCCGTCTAGGATACTACACACGGCGACATCCCACAGATCGCGTCTACAATGACCATGTTGGCATCGTTCTCAGGATCAGACAGTGATCAGAAAAACCAAGAGGGCATCGACGGAGACTTAAGATTCGTTTGGATGACAGGTCAGCAGAAGGGCCAACAGGGAAGGTGCGTTATCTTCCAATTCTGGAATCGGAGGCGATGCGACCAGTTGTGTCAGACCATATGCCTCGGCAAAGTCGTAAACAGATCTTCAAGCATGATTGGTATTAGAGAACTGAGCCATTCGGCGTTGCGTACGAATCAGTTTTCGAAACACTTCTTTAGTCCATCTCAGATACCATCTATGGCCTGCTCGAATGCTGCTAACGCTTATTTCGGCGATGATAACTGTTATCATTTCAGCAGATTTTTTGTTTTAGGGAAAAATAAAAGTCACATTGTGCCAAATCAGGGATGTAAGGATGGTGAACCAAAAGCTTAATATCGGTGTGCTGTCCAAGGGGTTTTTTTAATAGGATCAGATGGACTGTGTGCCTGTGACAAGTCACAAGCACACAGTCCATCAGATGGTAAGTGGTTGCTGTGGCTTATAGACATCTACATTTATCCCAATTAAGAATGAAAATGCAAATGCGTTGTCACTCCTGAGGACTGAGTTAGAATGCCTCGTTTCCAGTAAAAGACTATAGAGAAACGGAGACCCTCTCCGTTTCTCTATATTCACTATACGAAACACAGAAGCATTAAGATGCTATTTTACGCTAGTATTCTGTGAGAGCATGGTCCTACTCTGGTCGAGCCGACCCATTCGTGCCGCAACTACAAGAAAGCTGCAGCATGGCTCTACCACGTAAAGTACACTGGTGGAGTGTATCGCACTGTGCCATTTCTTATCCAGTGGAGCGCCGTAGTAGAATCTGTCCAGTATACGACCCTACCTGCTTTCACTCTGTATTCGTCCCGTACGAATTCCGCGAATCGCGCGCCCTTACATCTACATCTATCCTCAACTACGAATCAAAACTAAGAGGACTAAGATAGAATGCCCCTTTTCCAGTAAAAAGGGTCTTCGGTTCCCTACACTCACTATACGAAACAGAGCAGCATTAAGCTGCTATTCTGTGAGAGCGTGATCCTTCTCCGGTCGAGCCGACTCATTCGTTCTACAACTATACAATTAATATAGCTGCTGCATGGCTCTACCACTTTACAAAGTTCCTCGTTAAAAGCGCTGAGAACGCAGGTGCATGCCCGATATAGGTTAAATAGTAGCCTGATTTTGTTATGTTAAATTAAATTTAAAAAGAATGAAAAAAAAAATACAATTCGTCCAAATTAAGGCGACATTTAAAAAAATTAAATGTTCACGATACTGATCTGTTTTTCAATGAAAACGATAATTCAATTTAGATTAGATCGTGAAAACGGTGAAAGTATATTTGAAATTGGAACATTTGTATTTTTCTGTATAACTTTATTTTCAAAATAAATTATAATTTGCCAGTGTTTCATACAACCTTTTATCGCAAAACTTTCTGTGTGGCCAAATTAAATGATGAAACTAATATGCTCAAGAAATTATATTAGAAATTAACCTTTGTAGCATAAGTATCAACTAAAATCTTAATGAGTGTTTCTTTAGCACACTATCCACTGTCTGATGGTTTAATTTATAAACTATTGCCAAGAGGCAAGAGCATGAAATCATTCCAACTCCCGACGTAACAACTCAATCAACATGGGTAACTTTTTGTACAAAAGGCACTTCAATCCCGCCCGTGTTTAAGAAAAAAAATGTAGCAGATCAAAATTTCAATGATTTATTACTTTTTCTGTAATTTCTTATTGTAATGACGAAAATAAAATTAAAAAATAAATAAATATTTGTTATAATTTAAAAATACTATACGTAAATAAATTTATCAATCAAATTATTTATCAAAATAAATACCTACTTTTGTATTATACCTAAAAAGAGAAAAATATAATGTGTTTTAATGTATCTGAATCTCTATATAACCGTATATAATTTACATATCACTTTAAAACTTGCAACCTGAACAAAAACTTTAGCTACATTTGAACCGGTTGGACGGTTAAAAAAACAAAATCACGACAAGTCTATTATGTAGAGAGCTCTGATTATACCGAAGTGCCATGAACGGTGGGAGTAGGGTGTAGGGTCGAGAAGGGAAGAAGACATTGAAGCTGTCATCTCGGCGAACAAGGCGGCGGGTGTACGCTGTACGCTGTGCGACTGTACGTCTCCGACACAACTTAATCGTAGTCGTGCGCGCGGTTCAACTGTACGTGTTCTCTGTGCGATAGACGACTTTACATCGATAACAAACTTAACGAGACAACTAACTGAACGTAAACAAAGTGGAAAATCGTGAAATAAAATTTAAATGTTTATTATAAAAGTCAATTATGATTGTTTCACTAAACTGATACAGTGGTATTTTGGTGCGTGATCGTAAAGAAACAAAAACTTTCCAATGAACACAAGCCATGTGACTACAGTGAGAGCGGAGAAGTAAAAGTACGTCCATTTATCTTATTTTTACTATATAGTAACTCTATTATTAGTTGAAGGATGGAATGCATATTATTTGCAATCAATTTAAATATCTTCTTTATTAAATATTTCTTTGTTTATAAAAATTATGTAATCAGTCTATTATGTGATTTTTATAATTTTCAATATGAGGTTGTTTATGTATGAATTATCATAGTTATAAAAAATAATAGAACAACGCAACAAAAATGTATGTAATAACAGTTTAAAAAAAAAACATCTCCTACTTCCTCAAAGTAAATATATTGAAATTTACCCCTATAGGATCTAGCAACATTTATCAAATTGGCAGTGCAATACCTATGCTACTGCTTTATCCGTGTTCTTTTTTACCAATAATCTAAGCCGTGTTCTAAAATAATGAGATATCCGAGTAACAAATAAACCAGAACAAATATTAAGGCTACGGGCCGTGCTATTTATTAAATTTAAAAAGATTTGGAGCCTTAACAAGTGTTACCATTAACTTCTAATCGCTACCTAACCCGTAAACATAACACTGCTAGATTTGACGTGTAACTCCAATAACTTTTTTGCATTTTGATTTTTAAGAATTGACGGTGTAATGTATATGCTTATTGTGTAAAAACCAATTTATAGTTTAGAAAATAAGTTATTAGATAGTATATTTTAATGACCGTGACGTGGCGACCGTGTAGCGGCGGTTTAAGAAAACAATTACCCCATATCGTACCGTGGGTGTCGTAAGAGGCGACAGAGAGAAGTTGAAACAGGTGAACAGCAGCATTTTCCTGAATTCAAAATAATAAAAAAACTGGGGTTGACTACCCGCTCGCCCAGCGTGTAAACTATTGCAAAATCCCTATGAGACAACCTATGAGGGACGCCTATGTTCAGCAGTGGACTTTTATAGGCTGTGATTGATGGATGTATATTTGAATGGGCCTTACTCTCTTGAAAACTCTACTTTGAAAATTATTGACTTATTAGGTAAACGTTTTTGATCACGTAAAATATTTAAATTAATTTTTCATATTTAATTTATTCTATTTAAATGTTCGACAAATATCCAGGTTTTTCTTTGTAATCAAATATAATAAATAATACGTTAAAAAGAGTTTTATCTTACCAATCCTAAATTTTAGTTCGTACATGTTTCCCAATATTATTGGTAGGTACAAAAAATTATTAAAACAGCGTATAGTAAAGTCGGCTTTTCATTCCTCGGTGATTTTTATTATCTCAAAAGAATTAAAAACATACCGCTTCATACCCAGATAAAAGTTGGCATTTCGCATAAATATCTAGGTATAACTGGTATAACATGCCATCCAGAAGCAGTTTTAGTTTGTAGTTAATAAGTAACGAACTTTTTTTGCATAAAAATTGCACAAATTTCTATTTTTTAAACATTGACGTAAAACTTTACTTCAATTATTTACGTTATTATTAATTGTATGATGTCATGTTGTAAAAAAGTTAATAGTTTTTAATTCAAGTAGTAAGTAAATAATCTGTTTTACTGATTACTGAGTAAAACATTTATGAAGATGAAAATTAGCTAAAAAATATCTATGATTTGATACTGCAAAAGCTAGGAGTAACTTTTGTTAGGTTATTTCTGTAAATATATTTTAAACTGCCTAGAGATCCAATAGGCACGTACCGGATATAAACAGTATCATCGGTGCCAATTGATTGATTACATCACGTTGCCCATAATAATATTGTTATTCTTACTTCCTAAGACGTAGTCTTATGACGTAAAAACAATAGTAACTGACATTGCTTGAATGCTTCATGATAAAACATTTTTATTCCATTTCCATTGAATGCTTCATGATAAAACATTTTTATTCCAACTCTTTCATATTCTAAAAATAACCATTTTCTAATTTTAACTGTTTGCGTTATTGTTTTCTGGAGAATTTTACATTTTTTTTAATGAAGGTTTCAGTGAAAGTGTGCAGATTAGAAAATAAATGAAGTCAGTTCTAATTTTTACTAAATGTTTAATTATTTTAACCCTTTTGAGTTGTCTAAGGAATATCACAACTTCAAAACTAGAATATCATTTAAATAGGTGTATTAAAATAGACAATTTTTTCTTTAAATTTATATACCACCACTCCTGATGACTGGTCGTATATAAATATTAATAAATAATCACCTATTTAATAAAGAATCGGTTCTGCGTTTTCCGAGAAATCGATGAAGTTACATAAGAAATATACGCATCGAATATATATGTATATAAAACCTCTTTTTGTTAAACACGTTTAAAAACGATTTTAAATGATATCCTTTTGTAGAAATTGATACAATTTCAAGATCTACAAATCTGTAACAAATATAGTACCACATCTCATGTTTCGTAATTAAGCACACATACGAGTACGTATTTTGTATTGTTTCATTAATTCATAGTCAGCCTACTGCGTAACTTTCTACGTGGTGGAGCCACGCTCCAGCTATTTTATGGCTGCAGCACGAATACGTCGGATCGTTACTGGGAAAGGACCGCAATCTCATAGAACACAGCAGCTTCATGCTGCTGTGTTTCTCATAATAAGTGTAGAGAACCGGAGATTCTTCCATCTTAGTCTTCGGAGGTGACACTGCGACTGCATTCTTATTCGAGGATAAATGAAGATGTCTATGGGCCACATCATCCACTTACTATCAGGTGAACTGTGTGCTCGTTATTCTATAAAATAAACAAATACCTTAGATCATACATTCTTAAGGTAGAGGATTGTATTTGAAGTAGTTAACCTAACAGTTTCTGAGTTATAGTGACGAATTATCAAGACAATAGTGACCAAACTACTCTCATTTTAAGCTTTTTGTAACGTTCTAAACTCAAGTTTCGCATAGCGACTACTGAGCGGAAAATTATGCTGATTTGAATTTGAATTCGTAGAAAAGACCGTGGATGACCGATAGTTAGAAGTGATTCTATTTTTAAATAACTGTCGTGGAATAATTTTAGCTGAGTCCTTTGAGTCATTGTACACGTTGCGAACAGTGTATTTGTCTTTTTAGTGCAGGAGGAATCGGTGCATGAGTACCGAAAACTATTTCACCTCAATTTTTTATGCGATTCGTATTTTATCAAAAAGTATAAAAAAGTTATCCCGTTTGAAAATAACAATTCCTTGCAATTTGAAAAAAAAGGGTTTAAACAATATGGCACCGAGTTGCCCCATGGCAACATGCATTTATATCATCATTTAGGACAATTTCGTTAGAGAATCGCACAAAAAATTGAGGTGGAATAGTTTTCAGTACTCATGCGTCGATTCCTCCTGGACTATTTTGGGAAAATAGATTTTAAGATCTTTACATTTTTGAGTGTGATCGATTTGGTCGTGTGTGTGGAGTTTTGCCATGTGGTGGCAACATAAGAGAATCTATCACCCCCTCTACGGATTTCGTCCCGTGGGTGTCGTGATAGGCGATAATAGAACATACCAGAATAATTTCATGACTGCCGATATATTGTGGTATAACTATCTCGTTTACACCAGGAGTAAAATACTCAGACCGGGACAGCAGCACCATAGTGCGAGACGTCTGGTACAGCGATCGTCTGCCTTGCTAAATGCTACCGCTGATCACGTAGTCCCGGGTTCAAATTGGTGGTATCAAATTTCAAAACTACCTGATTATAAGCAGCAGTCAATGGACACCTGCAGGCAACTTCAAACAAAGAAGGCTACAGGTTACATATACGCTGTCATCTATGGGGACTAAGATGGAATAATAATCACAATCTGTTATAATTCTGGCTTTCTTTATACTTTAACCCATAACACGGTTTGTACGTGGTAGAGCCATGCTGCCGCTATCTTAGTTGTATAGGTGTAGCACGAGTGGGTCGGCTCTACCGGGGAAGGACCACGCTCTCACAGTATACCAGCGTGAAATAGCAGCTTAATGCTGCTGTGTATCGTATGGTGAGTGTAGAGAACCGGAGACCCTTTTTACTGGAAACGAGGCATTCTATCTTAGTCCTCACGGGTGACAACGCATCTGCATCTTGATTCGTAATCGAGAATAGATGTAGATGTCTATGAGCACAGCAACCACTTACCATCAGGTGGACTGTGTGCTCGATGTCATCTTTATTCTATAAAAAAGAACACATACGTCAACGCCACGCTTGAGATAAAAAATATTTTATAATTTTTTTAATATTTACAATTTGAACCGTTATGGAAATTGGAAACGATTCACCGGATGTTTTTCAGCCTTGTTTATCTAATTAACCGCAGTTGAGTAGTCAACAATATCAAATTACATAGCCTTCTTTCTTTACTCTCGCTTTATCTTTACTATGAAGTCATGTTACTTGCAGATGTTTGTTTAAGTAAGTCTATTTAATTTGATAGTGTCCTCTTCACACGTCAGTGTTTATACTTAGGGTAGATGTTAATGCATTCTAATGCGTGAAAACTGTATCACAACGAAGGCTTTATTGTAGCGAGTTTCTTTTAAGTAAAATTAAAAAGAAGAACAAACAGTACTACATTTTAGTAAACTATTCTGAGCACTCTCCTTTTTAAGGGATCGATCTTTAATAGTAAAATCGGAACCCTTATAGGATCACGTGGTTTTTACATATTATGTCCTTGCGTCATATAGCTAACGTGAAACACTAATGCTCTGGGAAGTCTGCAGTATGTGATCATATTGCAATCCCCACCTTTACATCAAATTTCATAGACCACAAATCATCGCAAAAACATCGATTCTTATGTGCTAATGCAATAGAGAAGGCGGCTGGGTACTAACACCTACTTGGGATACCTCTAATTAATGAAATAAAATCCAGAACCAAGCATACCACTATTCACGATTTCAAGATACAGGAAGTTAAAAATTGAAAGTATACCGGTTTAATTATGACACATTGGGATATGAAACAACTCAGTCCTCTCTGTAACCATGGGTGCTGCAAAGCACCCGAATCCAGGAGAGTTAAAATATCTTAAATTAAACGCGATAAAATCCTTTAAAGTAGTTTATTAGAGGTTTACTAGTATTTCGAAAGTATTTACAATCATTTGATTTGTGGTGTCAGTGACAGTTGTACATATAACTAACTAAATAATTAAAGTGAATCTAGAAGTCTCACCTTACGACATGAAAGTTGTAAGTTGATTAAAAATTGTAATTTAAACTTATAATAATGACTTCATTATTGCATAGCTCTATTCCGTTTCTTTTAGTTGCTTTAAAGTTTGGTCCCAAATATTTCTTTTTAGACGTGGTAGAGCCATGCTGCAGCTATATTAGTAGTATAGTTGTAGCACGAATGGGTCGGCTCGACCGGGGAAGGACCACGCTCTCACAGAATACCAGTGTAAAATAGCAGCTTAAAACTGCTGTGTTTCGTATGGTGAGTGTAGAGAACCGGAGACCCTTTTTACTGGAAAAGAGGCATTCCATCTTAGTCCTCACGGGTGACAACGCATCTGCATTTTGATTCGCAAGCGAGGATAGATGTAGATGTCTATGGGCCACAGCAACCACTTACTATCAGGTGGACTGTGTGCTCGTTTGTCACCCTATCCTATAAAAAATAAATCTGGGTTACTTGTGATCCGCTCCGGCTTCGCACGGGTGATTTCTAGATCTCGACAACAGCGCCACCTACCGGGAATCTAAACCATCCAGGGACCCACTCAAACACACATATACAATTTCATCAAAATCGATCCAGTTATTTTCGAGTTTTTGCGAGAGTAACGAACAGCAATTGATTTTTATATATAGAAATTATATTTCCCTGTATCCAAGACATTGTATATGACATTCCCTTCGTACTAATTGCTAACCTTCCTTACGAATATGGGAATGTTAATGTAAACGTTACCTTACCTTACCTTATTATTATTGTTTTTGGATATTTTGTAGTATTCTCGCCTGTATTGGACTTAAAAATATGTAAAAAGTATGTATTACTATTTTCAGTTTCACCTATGTAAAATGTGATCTTTACATTGCAACTTAAATTAACCGAATATCAATACCCGAACCCGAACATTTTTTTTGACTTAAGTCGAGTAATTGAAAAATCTAAAAACTTATAAAACTCAATGCTTGCATTCGCCCAAAACTCACTTTACATGCTCTAGCAGAGGTCTCGAAATATTTTATAAAATAAAAAGAATCTTTATTGCCTAGTTGTATTATGATTATGAGCGTGGTTAATGGGGTGTTATAAAAGGGCCAATTCCATTGTGAAATTTTATGAACAGTTTATCGAGGGTACCGCCAAAATTGATCGCGATTCCTAAATCGGACTGTTTTGATTTTGGTCACGCGTCTGAACAACTGATTTCCTGTTTATTTAATGTATTTGAAATTTAAGAATTTATTCGTTATAATTATGGATCGATTAATGGATTGATATGGAAATTAAAACACAATTTACGTGGTCGTGCCATGCTGCAGCTGTATTAGTAGTATAGTTGTAGCACGAATGGGTCGGCTCGACTGAAGAAGGACCACGCTCTCACAGAATAGCAGCGTAAAATAGCAGCTTAACTCTGCTGTGTTTCGTATGGGTGAGTGTAGAGAACCGGAGACCCTCTTTACTGGAATAGAGGTATTATATTTTAGTCCTCATGGGTAACAAGTAACAACACATCTGTATTTTGATTCTTTATTGAGGATAGATGTAGATGTCTATCGGTTGCAGCAACCACTCACCATCAGGTGGGCTGTGTGCTCGTTTGTCACCCTATCCTATAAAAAAAATCATATTGTGAATTAAGCACAAAGAAGTCGTTTCGACCGGACAAGGACCATGCTCTCATAAAATATTAAAGTGAAATAGCAACTTAATGCTGCTATGTTTCGAATGGTGAGTGTAGAGATATGGACACTCTTTTTACTGGAAACGAAGCATTTCATCTTAGTCGTCATTTTGAATCCTAATGGACGATAGATGGTAGATGTCCTAGAGCCACAGCATCAACTTATACTCAGGTGGACTGTGGGCTCGTTTGTCACCCTTATTCTATAATAAAAAAATCTCACAGGATATTAGAGAAAAATAGCAGCATAATAAATGAGTACTGCTAAATGAGTACTGTACTGCATTACGTTAGGTGTGCGAAGAGCATCGTACATTTACTGCTAACGAGGCGTTTAATGTTATTCCTCCTGGGTCACAACGCATCTGCATTTTGATTCTTAATCGAGATATAGTGAAGATGACGTGATAAGTATATGTAACTGTTTATGGTCCGTATCGTTCGCTTATTATGTAAGTGTGCTCGTTCGTCGTCTTTACTAGTATGAAAATATGTCGTCATTCGGTCACGTCTGCAATGATGGCAAATTTTGATCACCGTCAGAATTACCTTTCCAGTAAATATAAATGCATCGTCTGTGCTCCTCTACCTTTGAGTAATATTAATATTAATCAATCTGTCTAATAATTACAACTTAAACATATTTTTTACTTATATCATTCATACACAGTGCTTTATTATTACTATTACAATTAACAGTAATTGGTGATTTAGCCGAAGGTGATAAGACTTCTACTTAGCTTAATTAAAGCCCATTCAGACTTGCTTTGAAGACAACGACATTGTAATTGTATGGAAAGACATGCTCATGATGACGACGACGACGAAGCAAACCGTTTGGTATGAATGAGTGGTAAATCAGCAAAAAAGAGGATGTTAAAATTATGTAGCAAAAATCAGCGTATATAACGTGGTTCTTAGTTTAATAACTAACATTATAATTTTAATGGAATTAAAAAGCTGACTGTTCTTACTGACTTATGAGGCGCTGCGTGGCCGTAGTGCTAGATAAGATGCGGAAATCCTGACTTTGGTCGCTCGTTGATCGTCGTTCATATCGTCCCGTGAGTATCGTAAGAGGCGACACAGGGAAACTAAAACAGAAGATGGACAGCAGCATCTTCCAGATAATAACTCAAAATATTCAACAAACTGCCGTCGCCAACCCACCTGTCAAGTGTGGCAACTATGGCAAAGTCCTTTGTGGCAATCTATGGGAGTGGCGTATGTTCGTTCAACTGTGGACTTTAGCAGGGCTGTTATGGATATTTGGATTACAGTTTTTAGGTTTTAAATTATTGATTAAGAGTTATTAAGTGTGAAGTTTTTTAAGAAGTTGATAACTCTGATGTCGTACCTATTGATTATAAACAGAAAAGTTCAAAATATATCATCGCTTTTGCTCATGAAACCTATAAAGTTTTTATTCTTTTTAATATTTTTGTGAGATTACAAATATTAATTTAAATCAAAAGTTATCACAACATAATAATTTATTAAATAATAAAATGTTAACATTAAACAGTCTTTAGAAGCACTAGAAAAACAATAAGCATTTACATGGATTTAAGATTTTTAGAAGAAGTTTATCAAAAGAGAACAAAAACCCATGCGGGTTGCGGGCTGCTGTGAAAAATTATAAGCTTCACAACATGTGTCTCGGATTCCGTCACGTAAGTGCACAGTTTGTTTTTTTATTCTCAAGTGTTTTCTGTGTCCTGCATAAAGATACACTATTATAAACCATTGCAACGAATCATCACTCAGACACAGTGTAATAGCACATCACCATTCTAGTCTAATTCCAAGAATGTGCCAGTTGGCGAGTATTTATTACATTATTTGTCTATTCTTAGTATACCGAGCAACCGGGTTGCGAACACTAATTATATTGATTCGAAAGGTGTGTATTTTTCAGAAAAAGTTAAGTTATTCCCCATATAAAAAGTTTACTGTGCAAATAATTCGATCATTCCCGTGATAATACAAAAGTAATTTGGTAATTTTATTATAATACCTCTTTACTATCCTAACTAAATAAAAACTAAACTTGCTGTATTGCCTATACACTGGGAATATATTTTTTATAATTTTGATTGTGCTATCGGAAATTAACACTCGTAAAAGGCGAAATTCACAATACAGAGCTGAATAATAGTTGAAAGTATTCAACGTCAACGACAAAGATTAGTAACTTTTTATACAATTCGGGCTTGTTTAAAGCTCTTATGAACGTCAAAGTCATAGGTTTGCAAAAACAAGATCTCGGAGAATAATCAGTTTTATTTAAAAATAAGACATAATAAAATAATACAATATCAAAGGTTTATAAATATTTTTAAAGTTACTTTCTTAGCAAACTGAATAGCCAGGCGATTTACAAGTGAAGAATAAGATTTATTTCCACTCATCATTGTCCTCAATATATTGATCTATTTTATAGTAGGGCTTTTTTTTTACCAAGTTTTATATTCTACATAATATATTAGTTTAAAAGGCAAAGCGACCCGCAAGCCTGCAACGACGCCACTAAAGGGAGGTAAAATGTTACGGAATGATTCCAGCATTTGCAGTGTTAAGGAATTTAATTTTAATTTAATAATCTTTGGCTCTGTATAACTAAGTACAACTACCCTTAACCTTATCAATACGTATAAGTAATTGTTTAAGTACATTTAAATAAAGCAAAATAATAAACCGTTTTTTCTCTAATCGATATCAAATACTTAATAAAATCATTAGTTCAAATAAATATTTTTCCTAAATGGATTCTATTATTTTATTTAAGATTTTGCTGAAATAGTTTTGTTTCTAAAATATTTCTATAGTGCGCTAGAGTTGCATCGTCGCAAGTCACGAATACGCCCAGATTGAAAAAGTACATCATAAATCACGAAAAGGTTTGGAGTTTGGAGAGACAAATTTTGATGCATATGGAATGCAGCTGCGGAACTTTGGTTGCATTTTTTGCTAGAATAGTCGAGCATCCTCTTCCATATTATTAATCTTGAAAATACCATTATATTATAATAAACTAAATAGAATTTTTAATAAAAAGTAAAAGCAGCCTCCATAGAACTGAAAAGAATAAAATAATTGCACATTCTGAAGTCGGCGCTAACACATTATTTAAAATAACTTTGATTCGTTACGTATGGTCAAATGTATATTCCAAAAAATTTGACGCTTTATTTGGGTAAATCAAAATAAAATGTATTACTTAGTTTGTAGTTATTATTACATACAACACTCCAACCATAGACATCTTTTTAACCCGTTTGGTCATATTCATATTATAGGATAGGCTATAATTTTGTATTCCTGAAAATAGCCAAAAATTGATTTGAGTCCTAAAAAAAGCTCACATCGCACATTTTAGCCCTAAATTTGTGGCTGATAGCCGTTAGTTGGTAAGCCCAAGAAATATTTAGGAGGATACTCTTTTTATTATATCTTATATTAATAATAGATAATTTTACGAATTATGGGTATTTCTAGCTGTTTTTAATAATGGTAAATACAATATTTATTTGTATCTTATTAAACCATATTTGAATAATATAACAGTTTATTTTGGGATAGTCATTAACTTTTATATGAGATAAGCATGCATCGTTCGCAATAAAAGCCGGTGCCCTGTTTCAATGCACTGATTCCCTGAAGTTAGCTAGTGACATTCCGGTGTCACAGGCGTATTTGTGTCGGTCTATTATTACTCAGAAATGCAGTACGGATTGCAACGTCCGAGTATGTACCAATACCAACCCTGTGAAGTGCAATGTTAGTCACTTCTAGTTATCTATAATTTTATTTAAAACTTAATAATTACAATGTTCATATTACTGATTGTGGTTTATTTATCTTATTTATGATTTGAAAAATAAACAGTTAAATTATTTAAATATGATTTCATAAGATACAAATACATGTTGTATTTTCTAGTATTAAAAATAGCAACAAATACCCATTATTCGTAAAATTTTAATAATTGTATCACCTCAGCAAGCAATAAATAAATAAATAAAATAAGTAGGTGCTTATTGTTTGTATAAGATTTAGTAAAAAGAGCATCTTTGTACATGTTTCTTAGACTTACCAACTAAGTAGTTTCAGCCCCAAATTCAGAGCTCAAATATACGGTTTGGAATTTTCCTAGGGCTATAATCAATCAACTTTCAGGAGCACAAAATAATATAAATTTGATCAAAAGGTTAATATGTTGCCTACGTGGTAGAGCCATGCTGCAGCTTATATTATGGTTGTAGCACGAACGGGTTGGCTCCACCGGGTAGGACCACGCTCTCACAGAATACCAGCGTAAAATAGCAGCTTAATGCCTTTCGTATGGTGAGTGTAGAGAACCGGAGATCCTTTTTACTGGAAACGAGGCATTTCATCTCAGTCCTCTGGGGGAGAGGTGACAACGCATCTGCATTTTGATTCTTAATTGAGGATTAATATAGATGTCTATGGGTCACAGCATCCATTTACCATCAAGTGGACTGTGTGCTCGTAAGTCACCCTTATTCTAAAAAAATGTTTAAAGAGATTAATTCGGTAAAAAATCAATAAATTTAAAAATAATAAGATAGGAAATATCAATTTTTAGTCATTTATATACTCGATATAAAAAGTAGTAGGTATCCATGGTTCTACCATATGAGATATTAGAGTAAAACTAAAATCAATTTAGTCCCATAGTTACTATGTTATCATGTTAAATGTAATGGATTCTAGTTTACTTTTTCGAACAGACAGACAAAATACATGGTTAAAAATCAAATATGCTAATCTAAAAACCTTTTGAAAATTCAGAAATAACACAGTCTACAGTTTAATTTAATATTTATGCGGATGTGATAAGTTTAGGTCGGTAAAAAATGAATACGGTAGCGTGACTGGCAGAGGTCGTGAGTTATTCATGTTAAAATGCGGATCAAAAGGATTATAAAAAGGTAGTGGGAGTAATATTTGAAGGCTTTATCTTTTTATCTTCCATAATATAAAATATATACATCTACATAAAATACAAGTTTTATTTTAAGTATATGCTGTTTAACTCATATAACAATTTTGTACTGTGTCGGCGTTTTATTACGATTTACTACGTTGTTTACTACGACTTTTATTTTATATTAAAATACATCCCATGACTTTATATTAGATTTTAGTTGTAGCAAAAATTGTTTGTGATTTTAACTCTTTCTTCTTGCTTTCTACTGGCTCCTAGTCGTATTCACCACACGAGACGTGGAGTAGTGATTCGCATCTTTCTTTTTATTGGTCTTTGACCCTGATTTCCTTTGTCTGTCAGGGTAATTTTAAATCTAGTGTAGATATATCAAGGTTAATATGCCATCTATTGGATAATTTCCTCACCTATTAGATACTCGTATGCCTGAGTACACTGTTCAGAATTTATAAAAAATTGGCGCATTCTTGATAAGGCTCTTTTTTACAGTGGGTTAAATGAGCCGTATTTACAAGCCTATTTACCATCAATCATACCATAATATACAAAATAGAAATAATGTTACACTTTAAAGACATGCAGGAAATTATTTCATAACAATCCTTTTGAATTTTTTCTAGGAATTTGAATTTCAATATTACTAGGAAGTATCATCAAGTAAGACAAACGAGGCAATGAGCTCGTTCTAACGGTCTCAACCGACTGCCTATCACAATCTCGTCTAATGCAGCCACATTCACATATTTTTTATGAAGTCATCAGTAATTGCGAGTTAACAAATGCGCTGTATTTACACTATTTGATGCCTCAGTAAGCGTTTAGTTGCGGCGCTATGTTGTTTCGGATCCAAATCCCTCACGGAACAAGTGTTTGTAAAGTCTACACAAGATAGTTCCTCGTATGGAAAAAAATTGTGTATTTATATATTATATCATTCTTTTAAAAATCTTATCATTCTCTTAAAAAAACTTAAATTATTACAATAAATATTGTGTTAGCCCAATATTTTATCTATATTGTATGTTTCTGAAAGAAATTTCCTTTCTCCCTAGTTTATCACCATTAACTGTCAAATATTCATTACATAATATTAAACTGTAAATAAAATAGAGCTCTGGGACTAAGCGCTCGCTGTAAACTTCACAGCACGCGAGCAATCCGGATTCGATCCACGCCGGCACCAATGAAATTGTTAATTGGCATTTTAAATGCTCATTTACCACGTTCTCGTCGGTCAAGGAAAACATCGTGAGGAAACCTGCATGTCTGAGAAATAAGAAAAAAATCGTAGACGTGTAAAGTTCACCAACACGCATTGCGCCGGCGACATTTACTTGCCCTAAAACCCTCTCAGAAATGATATGAGGCCTGTGCCCAGTAGTGGGACGTGTATATATGCTGTAACTTTAACTTTAAACTTTAAATTCTGTTAGCTCCATAAATCGTCCGTTTCTAGGAATAGTTGTCAGCACAGCTAAGAGGATTTGCTTTAGTCCACTCAATTAGCTGATTTGTTTTATAATTACCTAACTATGTTTTGGTCACTACTACGTTTCTATGTAATTAGGCTAAGCAGTATCGAGTCGTAAGTAGGCTATGCTACAGTTGTATTGTATAACGTAATGGAAGTTTTATCATGCGGTGATAACGCTAATCGTAATCGCCTGTTCGTGCGATGAAAGCGCTCAGCGTCGTTCTACACTTGTACATATATTGTCTAGTATTATTTTCGTTTGCGGCTCTCAAACATTACAACAGTGACGTATCATAGGCTTCTTACAAAAAATGCCGCCTCTCAGCTCCGCTCCGCTATCATTTTGGCAAATATTCTTAAAATATAGAATCGACAGCTCTTTATATCACTACATATTATATTGATAATGCATTTTCAGGGTTCTGAACCTCAAAAGGAAAGAAACGGAGCCCTTATTGGATTACTTTGTTTTACGACTGTCTATCCATCTGTCTGTCAAGACCCTTTTTCTCGGGAACGGGTAGAGATATCAAGTTGAAATTATTATTAAATAATAAAACTGCAGGCCCATGGAGGTGAAAAAATCCAAGCTTCTAAATGAACGCATTGAGAAGATACGTCCTTTTACGACATGTATTTTGATACTCATAAATTCACTCATCAAAATCTATAGGGTAGATACTGTCCATCGACCTAGAATCATGAAATTTGGCAATATCTCACAGCACAAGTAAAGGAAAAATTCCGAAAACTTGTGAAAGCCTGTAATGATGATGATAATGATGATGAAATTATAAATTTGCACTTGGAGCATCATTAAGCTTGTCTTTTAATCCGATTTACATTTTCGCAAGAGTAAATGTTCACTGCTGCACATAGGCCTCCCCCAAAAACGCCACAAAGTACGGTCCCGAGCCACCTGCATCCACTGACTTCCTGCATATCTTACCAGGTCGTCCCTCAATCTAGTGGGGGGACGCCCTACACTTCGCCTGCCAGTACGAGGCTGCCAGTCGAGAACCTTTTTCCCCATCCGTTGTCGGTTCTTCGAGCTATATATGGCCGGCCCATTGCCACTTCACCTAACTAATTCTTTGGGCTATGTGTGGTTTATCACGCACAGAAACTCCGAGCATAGCCAGAGGGCTGGAGAGCCATAGTTCGCTGAGCGACCTTGAGCTTCCTCATCCGGCCAGCAGTGAAGGACCACGTCTCAGTTCCATAGGTTATCACTGCCAACACGCACTGGTTGTACAATCTAGTTTTGAGGCTTTGAGGTAAGTTTGACGAGATGTGTCGTTTTCTCCCGAACGCTGCCCAGCCGTGTTGAATCCGTCGATTGACCTCTCGGTCAAAGTTGGACTTACCTAGTCGGACTATTTATTCTAGGTAAACACATTCGTTAACAATTTCGAGCTTAGTGCACGCGATCACTGAGACATCACTGAAAAGTTGCTGTCTAGTCGTTATAATAAAGTCAATCTCATTTTGCTGGTAGCGTGATCGATATGGTTACGCCCCACCGGGCGGACGGTGGCTCTGGTAAACCCCCCCCCCCCCCCCTCCTAGGGCTATACATTTTGTTGGCAGTGCAACGCTATGGTGTTTCGGTATCTTAGGGGCCTAAAGTCACACAAATTGATAGTTTTCGGATTACAACGCACATGATGTGTTTATTCTCTGGCAATGTATCAGAGCTTTACCTCTGATCTTATCGCTTAAGATTTATATCGGGCTCGTGTAGACTAGGCTAGGAATAGTAAGTTGTAAATAAACTCTTGTGTAGTTGTATAGCTGATGTATTAATATGTTCCGGATAGCTTATGGCTTAACGACGTTTAATCTCAAATAAAATTGGCAGAAGCACATTTCCAGGTATTAATTACAAACATTTTTTAGACACCAATGACGATTTAAAAATTATTTACTCGAACTTTTATAACAATGATACTGCTAGTTACTTATTGCATAAAGTAGAAGTAGTTACACGATAAGCATTTACAAACGACAAACACTTTTGGTAATGCTTATTTCCTAGTTTGCAAATAATCAAGGTTTATTTAAATAACGCCATTTAATTCAAATTTGCCTTAACAATATAAATTACCGATAATAAGAGGCCAAGATCACAGTCACAATATAAATTGTATATCTATTGTGCCAAAATCATAAGTTATCATTGGAATGCGCATCAGAGAATTGTTTATACTATTATAGTATTTGCTTTTGATTATTATTACATAAATTTTTACAAAGATTATTGTTACATAAAAAGTATATATTATTCATTAACATTTTATTTTTGTCTATATTTTATATTCATAAAATGCAATGATTACAAATCTTATTGTACGAGTAGGACTCCGTGTCCACTGTGTTCGGCGTGCATGGTAAGTCCTCTCAAATGTTCTGCCGCACGAGCCCCAATGGTATACGCAAATATTTTATGAAATGTTTGTTTAGTTTTATCAGTCTGTTTATACTTAGTTGGTAATTAGTTCCCTAATTTATAGAACGTATTTTCCTAAATAATAATTGCATATAAAGCTATACAAATATAAATATAAGTATATACTTCCATTAAAATAAGTCCGTCAAATAAAATAAGTCCAATATAAATCTGATACTTTAGGCGGTAGCTGCAATGTTTCTGAACATTATATTTTGAGGTAATTTGCTGCGTCGCGGCGGTGCCTGTTATCTGTCAGTCGGCATTTCGCTTTAAATTCATTTAGGTCACGGTATTACATGGCTGAGGAAACTAGTTATATTGCAACTACAAGTTGTATAACAAGGTAAATCATTTTTCAATTTTCGCGATATGTTACCTTCCAAACTATGTTGTGATTATATTCTGTTGATTTTTTTTAATAATACTCTACGTGTAAATGGGCTTTTTGTGTTGCTTTTTACGTTTTACGTTGCTGTTGCTGTTTCTTTACCTTTTATATTATGCTAAGCCTAAACCTGATAGCTGTCATAGGTACTTGCTACTTAGTATTGAAAATATCCTCAAATAATGGCGAAAGAAACCTTTTTAATAAAAAAAAAACATGCTGAAAGAGACCTTTTTTAATGAAAAGAAAAACGGAACAGTTTTGTACCATGACACACGTTTCTAATAGGGAAACCCCTTTAATTTTTAAATTATTTTTATTTTTATTTGTTTTATTTGTTAAGAAATACACATTCTGTGAAAATTTCAAGTGTCTACGTATTACGGATCATGAGATACAGCCAGAACCACCACCAAACGGACGGACAAGAGAGGCTTAGTAATAGTGGCCCGTTGATTACCCTTCGGGCATGGAACCCTAAAAAACTATTGTATACAATTTTATTGCAATGTTATTAACATCTACCAACTTATATTCTCTGTTTTTCCTAGGGTTGACTGGTAGAGAAAGACATAAGACATCAAGTCATCAATTCATTCAATTGCTTGTGGCTCGTTTGTACATGCATACCGCACGGCGCGCAGGAGAGGTTGAGTTAATGTTGACATATTCACGTTTACATCGTGTTTGTCGAAAATACATATATTATTATACTATTATAAAATATAACAGTTACTTTTAAGCTAGTAGCCACATTCAGTATAAATATAACTATTACTGCTATTCTTAAAAAAAAACAATTTTTTTAATGCTAGGTGCATAATATATTGTCCTGTTTTCTTAATAAAAAATGTTAAAAAACCTAGAGGAATGCGAAGTTACGTTACGTTAAGAAACTCGACACTATGGTAATTGTTTAAACAAGCAATTATCGCTTAACGACACGCAATAATAAGGTACGCGGGTGCGCCGTGTGTGTGTACAAATAGTTAGCACATCTAGAGCATCTTATCTTGTGGTAAAACCTATGTCGTCTCTAAATTATTTTGTTATTTTTTAATATTTTCTTGTTGTTTCGATGTGAATACGTTTAAATTTGTTTATTTACTCTATGGTATATTGTTTGCACGTTTTATCTTATGATATCTTGTTACGCCGTTAACGTGTATTGGAGTTTATTATGAAAAATTATTTCATCTAAATAAAGCAATTTTTTGTATATTTCCATTTTTGACAAATAGTTAAAAATATTTAAATATTAACGCTATTTAGTGTTTTTCGTATGCTTGTTGCTAGCTTGGCGCGGCGTTGACTTTCTGTAAGCAATTATAGTGACGCTTTTTACACTTACTCACTAATAGCTCGCACGCCGCTCAGCTGTAAAATTGTCACAGTATAATATGATGCCTTTCTCGGATCTCAAGTTGTGTTAGCGTGTCGATAGTATTTACACTGGAATCTAGAAGAAAAATTTTAGTGATTTAATATTTTATGTGTCAAGAAACCTTCATTATGATGAGACATTTTTAAGTAGGTTATGTGTTGCGTGTATATACTTTTAAGTAAAACTTCTTTAAGTGCGACTTGAGGGTAGCGCTCAATAAAATTTATAGTTTGTTTAAACAGTTTTCACATAATGATATCTTATATTTATGCGAATACTACACAATGAATAAAACTATAATTTTAAGTATTTTACGTAAATTAATTTTGATTTTACTATTTTACGTAACTTTAAAATTAAGAGCGATAAAATCCGTTAAATTAGTTTTATTCAGTTTCCGTATCAATAAAGGCAACCCTCAGGCGTGAAAAATCGTTGCTCTGAGGAATTTTTCGGATTAATCCCAGCCGCCAAATTTCACGAACGCACATCGCGGCAGAACTCCCGATACCATCCACACCATCTGGATGATTGGCGGTCCACCACTGTGCGATTTAGAAGATGGCATATTATTTAATCTGTTCTTTAGGTAACGCACTTGTTTTGGTTCTTGAGGTGACTTAATTAATAAACAAAACAGACTTGCACATGTGTAATATTGCTCTTCTAGCTACTCGTAACTTCATTAGCTCTTATTGCTTACGCAATAAATACTAAGTTCGTTAATTGCGACAAGAAACTTTTATAATGTAACACTTAACACTTGAAGTGGTCAGTCGGGGTGAGTTGGACATCTTAAGTTGTCACTTATTTCTTTTCCATCCGTGACTCTCTGTCGGGCATCGACCTTTTTTACGTCTTTATCTAACAGGGCTGCCAACTATTTATTCAGAACAACTAATTCGTTTTAATTTTAATATTAAGTTTTGATTACGCAAAACTAAAAAAAATTAGTTTCCAGTAAAATAATAATTTTTCACGTAAGGGTAATTATCAATTGTCGTTTAAAAGTCATCCATCAAATAAATTAAAACCTGACTGAATATAAAAATTTATAATTTTATTTGTTCATGTGGTGTATTTCTTATGAATAAATATCTCATGATTTAAAAATCAGACCCAAGAGCGTTGTTATTTTTTCCAAAAAAATAAAAAAGTGCTACTTTTAGTAAGTCACACGTATTTACGCAATTTGTGTGAAGCGCCTATTTACGAATAAAGGAAAATATATACGACCTCTTACAATTAGTAACAGTTTAGTTAAGTTTCAAATACTATGAAATATTTTTAAATTATGAGATAAGAGGTATTTAAAATTTCAATGACTTATACGTAATTTATCCATCCACCACTAGATGGAGGGACGACCTAATAAGACATACGGGAAGCTGAGGGATGCAGGTGGTTCAAAATCTTTGTGGCATTCTTTAGGGATGGCCTATGCTTAGCAGTTGACTTGATGATGATTAGTAATTTTAATTACATGATTGGATTCATAATATACTCAAACTTTTTCTGACAAAAACGTAACTTACATTAGTGTCACATTTAGCAGTGGACTTGATGATGATTGGTAATTTTAATTACATGTATTTGTTATAACGGATCATAAACACGTTATAACAAATACAATAAAAACTTGTCCATCATTTTAATAGTTATTAATAAGAGTTCTTTTAAATATCGATGTACCCCTATTATGTTGTTACGGTAAATGTGTAAGCTGGTAGCGAGTGACGAGTGGACGTGAGGAGATTTTGTTTGTTTACCGAATGCAGGCTGCGGCCGACTTCCGAGAACGAGCGCAGACGGGATGTCGTCCGGAGGATTACCTACTTACCGATCCCCGGGATGCTACTCTTGTGTCAAGCCGTGTTTGCATGTGGTTGTGGCGCAATGATGTAGAGTCAGATAACGCTAGGTTTCGCGGCTAGAACATTGTGTCGAGGTTCATTTCAAATATGTCGTCTTTTATATTATTTAAATATGTTGATGACACAACTGCTTACAGGCAGACACCTTGTTCTGCTATTAGATCATTGGAAAAGATGTTTTCTATATTTTTGCATATCATAAGTTTTGTCGGTGTCGGCGAGCGTTAAAAAAATCACTTCTGTGTGTGTGTGTATATATAAGCGTATAGGGCTTTCCTTAAAGTCTATCATTCATTTTTCAAAATTTTCATAACTTTTCCAGGTACGTAGATAGGGTACGATATAAAACTCATAAAATAGATTGTTTTTTTCGTAAAAAATCATGATTTGCGTCAACGTTACATTTTATTTGAATCAAACTCTGGCTCATCATCGTATATATGCGTGAAAGTAATTGAGAAAAGTAAGTGAGAACTTTTATTTATTTACTTACTTGTTTTTTTTATTGCATTACTATATTTTTAATAGTAATGTAATAATATAGAAGAATAAGGGTGACAAGTGAGCACACAGCCCACCTGATGGTAAGTGGATATTGTGGCCCATAGACATCTACATCTATCCTCGATTAAGCTCTACACTACTCACTACTCACCATACGAAACACAGCAGCATTGAGCTGCTATTTTACGCTATTCTGTGAGAACGTGGTCCTTCCTCGGTCGAGCCGACCCTTTCATGGTACAAACATAATATAGCTGCAGCATGACTCTGCCACGTGTATTAAATAATATAATATATTATGTAGATTACATTTTTATTTGATTATAGTACCAGTTACTTGACTCCATCGAGTTCAATAATTGATTCTCGTGGCGATGTACATACGCTTTTACAACAAAATTCCAGTGGACCTGCTCAAAGTTCAAAAACTTTATCAAACTAAGTTTGTATAAAAAGGGTTATTATAATATTAAAGAATTTATGGATGATAATAACCCCTGGAAATGAGGTGATTGCTACCAAGCTGTTTCTAATTTGTTGTGTTGTTAATTTGTGTAACATACATAATTGTAAGCATTTTAAAAAAAAAGTCCCGCTGGGTTTCTTGCTGGTTCTTCCCAGGACAGAGGTTTTTTTCGAACCAGTGGTAATCTAACAAAAGAGTGACTTTCAATAAGTATTATTTATAATCTATATTGAATAAAAAAGTTTCTGTTTTGTATGTCTGTGGTATTCTTTTCCAGTCAATACTTGGTGAGAATTAGACGTAGGTATAGAGAAATTTTTTAAAAAGATTAGAATCTAATATAAATACACATATATTATTATGATAATATATTTAATTGTACTCATTATTGTATTGTACAATATATTGTAATAAAATATAATATTATAAATAGATATATTTTCTATCCTTTCTTTTTTAATACTAATATTTCCATTATTAAATATATATATATAATATACACACACGCGTATCTACTTACAAAAAAAATACACACAACTACGAACACTTATCAAAATTCTTATATCGTGCTCTGTAGTGTCGACGTAATTATGAGTGTCGTAAGAGGTCTCAGAAAGAAACTAAAAATGTGATGGGAAACAAGCAAGAAGATGCTGCTAATCTTCCTGATAACATCCTAAAATAATAGAAAATTCCGCCGTTTCCAAACTTCCTGCATAAAGTAGGAATCATCATCATTTAGAAAATCATGATCATTTAGAATAGAGAAATGAACAAGTAATAATCTAGAGTTGCGCCTTAGCCTTATGCTGAACTAGTTAAGCTGAGATCTATATTAAGAAATGTTGTCAAACTATCGCAGATAAAAAATTAAAATCTAATACAGTTACTAAGCAGGCGCTACAGCTTGTTAAGGAGTATACATTGTACATATAGCTGCAGATCATCGGCATACAATCAATATTATGGATCAAGTTTCTAAAAATTCCGAAGATAATAGGCACACCAGCTTCCACTTCAGTCCAAACAGAGGTCATTTGACCTGCGGGAACTGATTGCTTCTTGTTTTTTGGAACTCGGTTGATAAAAGCTAAATATAAATTACTGGTATTAATTATGGTAGGTGGTAATGATAGTCACTTAAAGCAAATTAGCTCGACTAGAGGCAAAAACTTACTTAAGAGTAATGTACAAGAGGTCCACTATTACACTGTTACATGCAGATGCTTTTATCTCCTTGTATGTTATTACATTGTAGATGCTGTAACAGCCTTTCTCAGCTTCCCCGTTCATAGTAATTAATGGTATCAATTAAAAGTTCTTTTAGAGTGGAGACCGAGCGTAGACTTAATGTGGTAAGCCTTGAGTAAGTCTTTGTAAAATCTTTGGCAAAAATTTACTAGCTAGCAGAGCTCGGAACTCAACTCTTACTTAACTCTTTTATTACATCTCTCGCATATATATATATATATATATATATATATATATATATATATATATATATATATATATATATATATAGTAGTATAGTTGTAGCACGAATGGGTCGGCTCGACCGGGGAAGGACCACGCTCTCACAGAATACCAGCGTAAAATAGCAGCTTAACACTACTGTGTTTCGTATGGTGAGTGTAGAGAACCGGAGACCCTTTTTACTGGAAAAGAGGCATTTTATCTTAGTCCTCATGGGTGACAACGCATCTGCATTTTGATTCGCAAACGAGGACAGATGTAGATGTCTATGGGCCACAGCAACCACTTACCATCAGGTGGACTGTGTGCTCGTTTGTCACCCTATCCTATAAAAAAAAAGTACTATATACACTTTCGAGTCCTGTGCGTTGTATGGGAAAATTATAAAAGTATAGTTATTATTATTTTTCATATTGACTTAAAATAACAATGCCATAATATGTATATGTATATATAGAACTGTGCGCCACTCATAAATGTCGTTTACTCGAATACTATTTGCAGTTATTTTTACTGCATGTTTCTCTTAGATTTATATTGCAATTAGGCCTTATACTCGGTTTGGTTTTTTATTGTTCCACATATTTTGGCTATTTTGTCCGACAGATAGAAACTAATAGTGAGAGCGACTAATTTCTTGTCTGTCGAAGCAATGATGAGAGTTAAGTACTTTTCATTTGAAATTGATATTGATTGTGGTGCATGTGCTACAATATTTGCAAAACTAAGATGTTTTAAATAATTGAACTGTTCTTTAGAAGTAAAGAATTATAAAAAGCCAGTTTTTGCTGATAGCGTTATCGTAGTATAACAAATAAATATGGCGGTTACGTTACTGTGATATATACATTGGCAAACGGATTATTCGGGTTTGTTGTGAAAATTAAATGTAAAGTACGAGTCCATATATATCACACAAAATTATTTTCATTTCTGAGATAGTTTTAGGACGAGGAGCACGATGAGCCAATGCGTGTTCACGGACTTCAAATATTCGCGTGATAAACTAAATCAGTATGTACTTAAAAGTATAAATAGAAATGATTTCAGTGATCGAATTTCGTTTGCCATCGTACAATAAAATTTTGTAAGGCGCTCGCTCGTTCCCTCCGTTACCATGGCTCGTTGATATGTTGTTATAACGTGCCAATTTGCGTGTCTAACCAATTATATGTATGATTGCATTAGTTTTCGCGTCTGTTAGTATAGCAGAGGACTACCTCTACACAACACCATATACTATATGTGATTGTCTTTATGTCTCTGATAATACGGGTAGGTTAAGTATATATTATACAATATACGAGTTACATGACGTGGCCAGATGGTAGAATTTATCATATGGTGGCATTTTATAACATATTACACCAAACGATAACTGTTGATCATATAATGAAACAGCTTGAACAAATCAATGAATAAAGATCGTTTGACGATAAAAACCATAAAAACCATGTTGCACTCACCATCAGATCAAATTGTATCCATTATTCTTTGAAATAAAAAAAATGGTTTTACTATTCTGGCTAGCAACGCAGATAGCGCATTTTTTAACAGAATCCAGATCACTTAATGCCTAATTTATATATCATAATATATTATTGCCCTAAAACTCTCTCGGAAATAAGGGGAGGCCTGTGCCCAGCTGTGGGACGTATATAGACTGTAACTAACTTTATATTATTATAAATGTACAAAGCTTTGGCCGCATCTCAACCTGTTGTGTGAACTACTACCTGGGTTGACAATATCTACCAGCTCATTGCATGCTTCATTAATAAGTTCTTCTAGTTAAAAATTAATAAACCATATATGTTTCACTGCTAACATATGCCTTCCCTCATTTTTGATAGGGTTATGCGCTGCTCCAGTGCATGTTGGCGGACTTCACCTGTCTTCGATCGTTAAAATGTACGTTTTTAAAAATGCAAACACAAAAAATTGCAATTTATAATTTCATCGGTGTCGGCGGGGATCGTTGCTCGCATATTGTGAAACTACGCCGTGCGCTTAGCCCATGCTACCATTGCTCATTCCTCTAGTGAAACAGAATTATGTTGTTAATCCTTTTATGTTGTTTCAGGTGATGTGGCTGGTAGCCGCTGTTCTCGCGGTGGCTTCGCTGCGAGCTTGTGCAACACCATGTACCGAGGCTCGAACTCGATGCGCCTACCGCACGGGGTGTGGTTACGCGCTGAACAACTATATGTACTTATGTAGCGACGTGCTGTCCGAACCCACCAGCGTCTGCCCCAAACCCTGCGAACATGCGCTCATTGCGCTAACTTCGACTGAAGAAGGAAAGGAGCTAATGAATGTAAGATTACGTTTATAAACTTTTTTTCTCTCGTTTTTTTCTTAACAGCCTGTAAAACGCTAGTGGTCAAGGATTTGCCGCGAATCGCAGGTTTAATTACTGAACGGGGCACGTTTTTGTATGTTATACCTAGTAATAAGTGTGCCGAGATTGGGTATAAGTCCGTGTGCTTCATTGATTTGTGCTTGTTTATGAAATGCCAACATGATGTAGGAGAAATTAGTATAATAGGAATAAAGTTTTTTTTTTATTACACTCACGGAATAAACGAAAGTTTGAATAGGTATCCGACCTCTAAAAGAGAGGGTTCGCTGTAAGCACCACCTGCGGTTTAGCGATCGTTATAGCAGACGTGTGTTACTTTTGGTAAATGAGATACTTGTAAATACTGCCAGTATTATTGTCAGGTGTTAAGTTTTGTTGGAATTCTTCATCGATGATGCTTTCGAAAGTCACGGGAAAAGATACGACGTCAATTATCTAATGATTTCTTATATTTATGCGAACACTACACATTTAAATAAAACTAGGTTTACGAATTTTATCGCGTATACTTACTTATTTTATATTCCCGACGTTTCGAGCACTTTACAGCACCCATGGTCACGGGGGGGGGGGGGGACAACGACTGAGGTGTACGGCTACCTCCATATTGAAAATTATTAATTTTTGTTCCGATCTACGCAGTATGAACTTACAGTATTTTGAAGTTTTGCAGTTGTATGCTTGGGTTGGGATTTAATTTTATTAATTATGGGATCCCAAGCAAATGGTAGCACCCAGCCGTCTTCTCTATTGAAATTAGGATGTTTTTTAATTTCAATAGCCTCGCGAATCACCTTGGAAGGAATCGGTGTTCTTTAGCGAGGATTTGTGGTCTATCAAATCTAATGTAGTGACGGGGGTGATCCTGTACGTGTTTACAGACTGCAGACTTCTTTAAGCGTGGATTCTTCACATCAGCTATATGGTCTTTAACGCGGGCGGGTTTTTATGGATCTTTTGGTTTGTCCTATATAAGAGAGACCACCACAATAAAGCTTGTACACTCCTGTATCTTGCAGAGGGACATTACACTGGAATGATGGTATAAACTGACTAATCTTCTTTGGCGGCTTGAAGTATGTTTTAATGGAAGCACGCTTCAAGATGTAGCCAATCTTGTCACTGACACCTCTGACATATGGCAGTACAGCAGGCACTCGCTTGACTGTGGCCGGCTTCACTCGTTCACTGTGACGTAGACGCGGGACCCGAAGCTTATTGTCGTGCAAAACTTACTTGACGTGTTGGAGCTCGACGGCCAGGTGTTTACTGTCACAGATCCCTCGGGCTCTCTGAAACAAAGATTTACCCACGGTAGCTAACTGTGAAGGATGGTGATGAGAATCACCGTTTAAATATCTATCTGTATGGGTCTTTTTTCTATACACAGTGTGGCTCAAGGTGTTATCAGGATTCCGAATTACTAACACATCTAGAAAAGCTAAAGAATTGTTTGCCTCTAACTCCATTGTGAACTGAATTTTAGAATTTATGGAGTTAAGATGGTAGAATTGTGAAAGTGTCGTCTACGTACCGCTTGTAGAATCTTGGGTTTACGGGAGAAGTAAGCAGGGCTTTCTCTTCAAAGTCTTACATGAATATATCGGCGACAACGGGAGATACAGGTGAGCCCATCGCCACGTCATCTACTTGCTTGTAGAACTCTTCCTTCCACAATAGGTAGCCAGATGTAAGGCAGTATCTGAGTAATACTGCATGTTCTACGGGCATGTAGTTTTCCTCCAGCCTTCTAGTAACAATTGAGATGCAGTCTTCAACAGGTAAGCATGTGAACAGAGACTGCACATCAAAACTGACCATAATTTCATTGTCTGCCAGATGTAGGTCTTTAATCTCGCTGAAAAAATGGTAGGAATCCTTTGTGTGTGCTCTTGTATGTCCCCTGAGCGGTGAGAGTATTTTTGATAAGTCTTGAGCCAATCTGTAAGTTGGTGAATCGATTTGGCTCACTATGGGATGTAGTGGAGCATTGGGCTTGTGTATTTTTGGTAACCCATACAACTTCGGTGGTTTGGCACACGGAGGTATTATCGATTTTACGTCTAGATTTAATTTTTTGGAGTGTTTCTTTATGAGGTCACTAGTTGTTTTAAGTGTGTTATTTGTTGGGTCATTTTTCACCTTTTTATAAGTGCTTGCATTGACATAAGGACGTCATACACCTCAGTATCCCCCGTGACCACGGGTGCTGTAAAGTGCTCGAAACGTCGGGAATATAAAATTAATTAATATACGCGATAAAATGCGTAAAATTAGTTTTATTCAAAATGCAGATTGTTTGTCACCCCTGACGACTAAACTGGAGTGCCTTGTTTCCAGTAAAAAGGGTCTCCGGTTCTCTACATTCACCATACGAAACACAGCAGCATTAAGCTGCTATTTTACGATGGTATTCTGTGAAAGCGTGGTCCCACCCCGCCGAGCCGACCCATTCGTGCTACAACCATAATATAGCTGCAGCATGGCTCTACCACGTAAAAAATATGTGTGCCTGTGTATAATAATAGAATCATTTTTATTCAATATAGATTACAGTACCTAATACTCATTGAAAGTCATTTTTTACTTTTACTGCTGGTTTGCAAAACACTTCTGTTCTGGGAAGAACCAGTAAGAAACACAGCGGGACTTTTTTTTGAAGCACATTTTACAAAATAATATTTTATACACTTGTTATGAAAACATTAAGGCAGTTTGCATTGTTGGCATGGTTAACGGCGCTATAATTTAGCTATAGTTTATAGTTTAGTATAGTTTACCTATAGTAGTATATAGTCAGTATGGATAAAAAGTATCAGAGAAGATCTCGTAAGGATATCCATTTACCTTTATAGAGATATAACGTGGACTATTGAATCTGATGATTGTCAATAAAGGAATGCTTTTGAAATGGCAGTGTTAACGGAAAATGCCAAGGTTTTCTCGAATAGCACACCGTGTACGTATCGGCTTAATGTTAACTTAAAAGACGAAACTATCTGACGCCTCTTGTGGGTGTTTGTCCGTCGCCTTGTGTATGTGAATTTACGCCCGTATTGTAAGGAACAGGGAAATTATGACGTAACTTTATAATCGAAAGGTAATTGAAGAAGTCTAAGGAGTAACAGAATTGAGCAATACGACATTAAAAGAAGCGAAGAATAACAGGTAGGTTTAGAAACATCATCTTGAATCTCTGACAACATCTTTTAAATACTGTCAATAGTCATACAAAAACGTTATACCTTTTACGTACACGTGCCTTCTGATTGTACAGTTGTATCGTTTGTTTGAATGGAACAAAAATAAACCTTATACGATTTACACTTAGGTTCACGATGTACGTAAGTATGAGTGCTAAAGAACTTTTTTCTTATTTATTTAAATTTTATTATAGAATAAGAGTGACAAATGAGCACACAGTCCACCTGATGGTAAGTGGATGTTGTGGCCCATAGAAATATATACATTTATCCTCAATTAAGAATCAAAACGGAGACCCCTGAGGACTGAGATGGAACCACTCGTTTCCAGCAAAAGGGGTATCCGGTTCTCTACACTCATGTTACCATACGAAACACAGCAGCAATGAGCTGCTATTTTACACTGGTATTCTGTGAGGTCCTTCACCGGTCGAGCCGACCCATTCGTGCTACAACTATAATAGTTATAGTTGCAGCGTGGTTCTCTCACGTATAAAAGATCTTGTAGCTTGTTATTTTATATGTGAATAAATTGTGGGCGCCCAAAAGAACAAACAAATAAATTAAAATTGATATAAATGTTCAATGATATAGCGTTATCAAAGTCAAGGCAAGTTTGAGCGTTCTTTTACTATTAAGTGTGATCACTGTGAAAATGGAGTATTTAAATTACAACCATTCAAATCCTTACAATAAAGCTAGAACAATAAAAGGTTGAGCATGTCACAATAAATTTTCATGACCAGTTGTTTGTAGCCGCGTCTCTCTCAATTGAGATACACGTCCAGTTTTCTGAGAGCTTTTTGCAGACGACTTCGGGTTATAGTGAACGAATTAAGCGGTGTCGCGCTAAGTTGGTTTTGTCCGAGTACACAGACGCTTAGTAATAAAATCTAATTTAGACGTCAGATTTGTCGGATGCGATGCAACACCATCGAGTGATGGTCCCGGTTGATGACCCCATATCTACTGTTTCCAAATTACAGTGTAAACTCATAATGTATCTATTAATAGAGCTTACATAAATCTTTAGTATTTGAGACCATATGTGGTAGATAAATAAAATTATTATAACTTAGTGAGTTTATGACTTATTGCAGAAAGTTGTAGTGTAAAAACTTCTTATTTATGAATTGGTTTGGTATACCTATTTTATTCTTTAGAAAACTTTTTAGCTAGCACTCGCTATCTACCTACAAACATTGCTTGATATTTCAACGAAGAAGACCAGGCAAATAGTCATTGTAGGTATCTTTCAGCATAATATTATTCAGTTACGAAACGATTCATCATTATGATTAATGCAAATGATAACTGAGAGATAAAGTTTGTAAAAATAAAGAATAACATAAGAGAAAATGCCTCATTAGGCGTTTTCTAGAGGTGAAAGTTTCTTGTGTAACATTTTACACAAGAGAGTTTCACCCCCCACTGGGACTAATGAAATTGTTAATTGTAATTTTAAGTACTAAGCATATGGTAAATGGTCCACTATAACTTTGTATTTATGCTTGGAAAAGTATGCTTAACGCATGCATTTTAAATTTAAAAAAGAATGAAATGTTTTTCTTAAGGCGTTACCCCATCAAGGAACGGAGATAGTCGTATCTCTATATTGGGCCTCCTTTGGAGTGTAGCTGTCGACTAGATTGAGGATCCAAGAAAATCAGTCACTACAGCGAACTTTCACACCTCGTCATTACGCAACAATTGGAAAAAAACTTATTTCATTTTCTAAAGGATGCAATAACGTAAAACTTAATATCAATGTACATATGCTGGTTTTTCTTTAAATATACAGTAGCCATAATAAATATTGAACTTAATTATACTGTAATGACTCAATATGACCTTAGTTCCGTAGATAATTCGATTTTGAACCGGTCAAACCTCTAATTATACCGTTGTAACGGTGTGATTATTGTGGTTCGGTTGGGCAATGTGTATCGAAAGGCAAGGCAAAGGAGAGGTCGCGTTCAGCCTTGAGATTTGAC
The DNA here is from genome assembly GCA_963668995.1 of Parnassius mnemosyne. NCBI lineage: Eukaryota > Metazoa > Arthropoda > Insecta > Lepidoptera > Papilionidae > Parnassius > Parnassius mnemosyne. Next base: position 24,365,333 of record CAVLGL010000068.1, read on the forward strand.
GTCTTGATCGGGACCTACCGCAGCGATCGTTCTGGCGCAGGTGTTGCCATGTTTCCACAAAAAAAAAAAATACGTAAGACGGAGGCTTCTTTATTTCTTTGCGAATAAGTCATAGTTAAATTTGAATTGACTCAGACACAAGATGTCCATTTCATTAAATATTAAATACAGTTATTGATTTGTTCTAAATGGGAATAGGTTCTTAACAATTGTTGCATTTCTATTCTAATTTTTTCTTATACTTTTTTATCTTCTTATTTTTACTTGAATTCCATTGCGATCGAAGTGAAATGTTTTACTTTCTCAATCCAAATAAATTTCATTCCCTCAACTGTCCATTAAATTTATGTGAACGTAATAAAACATTTCTAAAATAAAATATGTGAACTCAGTTTTTAGATCTGTGGCATATTACAGTCACGGTTTTATTATGTATAATTTGTAATAAAAGTAGAATGTTATATGTCGTAAAATTATTTTACGAAGAAGGAACATTGTAATGCGCCACACTCAGACCGCATTTTTTTTAAAGGACTATTCACTATAGTGGATATTCGTTTCCATGTTAAAATAATACAACATGCATTATAAGCACTTTCGGATTGTAGCTGATTTTACTGAGTTATTAATCTTCAAGTCCAAATACGAATTCATCACGGATTTTAGAGGGCAGAGAATTCCATAATTACGTACTGCGTTAACAGTAAAAGAATGAGAATAGAGATTAGTATTGAGAAATGGAAATTTTAACAGTATTCTAGTATTTAATCTACATAGTACATCTGGAGAATTAACAAAAGAAAAACTTTTTAGATATGACGGAATAGCAGGATTATGTAGAATATTGAAAAGGAGACGGAAGATTTGAGTATTCCTGCGAAGGCGGATTGGGAGCCATTTAAGATGCTTGCGACAAACATATACATGACACAATCTTGTTATAAATAATTATATATCTAACTAAAAATTAAAAGAATAATAAACTTACCGATTCTTCCTTTCTGATTTCTCTGTAGAGATCTAATTACTTTTTATATCGGTACTTAATAGATTATAACGTTCACAAGAGTTTCCCTATAAGCCTAAAACGAGTATTCTCACGTTTAACTAATTTATTATCGTCATCAGTCTTAGCGTGCACTTGTCCAAGTGTAGGAAACTCTAAATAAAAGTGCTCAACAACGATCCTGCCTGACATTAAGTCTCAGATGGTTAAATCTAATAGCTTGGAAAGAGTCCATAAATTCTTCAAATTTTGCTAGAGACAATTATTGTAATTTTTGTGCGTAAAAACACAGAGAGCCATCTTACGATTGTGCTCCAGGCTAACCAGATCGGTAGTTACCAATTTAAGATCAGCACTAAATTTTTGGCATGTCACTCCACTATGTCCAATTTGCAAGTTGATATTTAGCATTACTAACAGTCACGTGTGGTGGGCGACGTAAGGGCATTCATCACCCCTTTTTGTCTCGTCGGTGTCGTAAGAGACGACAATGGGAAATACGAGAAAAATATTAAGTCTTCCGATAGATGGCGCTATAACCATCTTGTTTATTCGTTTACATCGTCTTGGTAAGCAACGTCATAGCAACTCATCTAGCACTGTGATCGTCAATCCGTCTGCCAATCGTGACGATTACTTCTTCATAACTACGGGGTTCTTTAACAGCTGTGGACTTTCAAGGGCTGACTGTTCCCCGCGACTTCGCTCGCGTGTTAGGGTTTTTATGGTTAATATTATATTAATTTCCTTAAATTTTTGTCGCAGCGACTCTTTAGGCTTTAAATCATAAATTGCTCTTATGGCCCTCTTCTGTAAAACAAATATAATTTCAGTGTCAGCTGCGTGTCCCCATAGCAAAATACCATACGACATTATGCTATGGAAATAGCTAAAGTAAACTAGTCTAGCTGTTTCAACACTGGTTAGACTTCTAATCTTTTTTACAGCATATGCTGCAGAACTAAGTCTGCTTGCTAGTTTTGATATATGGGAGCTCCATTGAAGCTTCGCGTCTAGTGTGATTCCAAGAAAAATGGTGGTATCTACAAGACTCAGTTACTCCCCATTTAAAATTACATTTAAAATAAAAGTAGCCTAAGTTACTCCTTATGAAATCAGCTACCTGCCAGTGAAAGTTCAGTCAAAATCGGTCCAGCCGTTTCGGAGATTAGCCGGAACAAACAAACAGACAGACAGACAGACAAAATTTAAAAAAAATTGTTTTTGTTATAAGTACCGTATATACTTTCATATGCAATTAGTAAAAAGCTGTAATTTTGACATTACAAACAGACACTTCAATTTTATTTATTTGTATAGATATATTTTTAATTAGAATAGAAAATTAGAACGACAGAACACGATAGCGTTAGTACTATTATTTATTCTGTGATAGCGTGATGAATTATCTATAACGTACGGTGAATCTGTTTAAGAATTTTTTTTGTAAATGTCCTTCAGTAAATATACTGATGCATATGTTTAAAAATTCCTACGCTAAATGCCAGGACAGATTCCGGTAGTAGTTAGCGTCTTAAGTGCGTAATTTAGACTGTAGTCGCCAGTCGTTTTGGCAAATTCTTCATTCCGATGGATCGTCAGTCCATTACAGGCTTTGATTATAAGAAATGTAATGTAGTTTTTTTTTTGTTATAGTGTCAGTGCGACGACGAATATTGCGTGGAAGCGAAGCAAAGGATTGACATATGTCGATCTCAGGTGTTGAACGGCGCAGCAAATGCGACGTCATCGTGCCGTCTTTCTCAGCTGATCTGCCTTGCGGACGCCCAATGTTCAACGGCTCTGAGCTACTATCGACAGCTCTGCCGTTCAATGTACCGCGGTCGGAAGTGTTCGAACCGGTGTCTCAATTCCATAGAAATACTGAAGAAGCAAGAAAAGGCCGCAGCGTTGACAGAATGCCGCTGTGACGGTGACGAAGATTTCGATTGCCCGAGGATGCAAAGCAACCTTGCTAGGCTATGCTTCCATAAGCACCAAAAGAATAATACTAGAACACACAAGAAAACGCCTCACGAAGAAACGTCATCGGCTACTGCAACTGTCACACCAGCGTCAAGTATCCTAGTGCTCATTTATATGTTCTATTGGTTTACGTATACGTAACGATATTAACGATGCCTACCTCAGAGTAGATTAGATTAAGGTAATGCATCGAAGTACAACGTTTTTTGTAAATATGTACATAGCAATATTGAAATTAAATTATATATAATTTCTATTTATAAGCGAGGAATATCAAGGAAGAGTGTAATTAAAAATGCTATAGTATAGCCCCTTTTTTCAAATATGGTATTATTTCATGATGTCATAAACTGTTGAAAGATTAACGGATAATCGCTCAATTTTCTACGCTAGCCAACGTAAATACAAGCTTGAGGCGACACGTGGGCGAATAGTTCTAAATGTGTGCACAGTTAATACAGATATTCAGATAAAGCGACGGACGCTTCAGCCGCCCACAGACGCATGCGCGGGCGTCGCTATAAATATGGCGGTGCTGGTGGTCCGGTGACAAATGTCAGACGCTTACCGTCGGGGCGCCACGTTAATTTAACTTCGACTAGCACGAACTTTTTTGTATGTTGACATTATGACATGACATTATTATTATCACCTGTAATTATTGGCTGTTGAAGGTTATTACCTACATGGCGAGACGTATATGATGCCACTCTACTTGCATAAAAACCTTTGGCGTTCCTTTCTTGTATCTCGCAATAAGAAGTGGATGTTTTCCATATATTTAATATTTTAAATAGACTGATATGGAAGCTAGTTTACTGTTCTGTTGTGAGTTTAAATTTCTACAATATACTTTTGTTCTGTTTATATATTTCTCAAATCAAATTAATCAAAAATGTTTACATTTGTTTTTTTTTTACAATATTTATTATATTTGCTCCAATCTATTCTCATTTCGGTTACGCAACAATACACTTTATATTTCTTTTAAAAAGAACAAACAAAAATACTAATGCCAGTGACAAAACGTTTAACTCTTACTCTAGTCAAGGAAGTGGATGCTCGTAGCTAATTCCGATAAGCGCGACACTAATCGTCTCTCAGATGTTAGCGCGTTACAAAAATGTGGAGCGGGATTCCGCTGTCACTTTGACGTTTTTTTTTTCGCTTTCTTTTTCGACATCCTTTTCAGCCTGATGAAATTTTCGGCCTACTCATTAGCGCATACTTCATTGACAAAGTTGCAGCGCGTTATGGTGGAGCACTATAAAGAAAATGGGTGATATGTGAATTAGAGGAATTTCTGCAACTTTGGGAGGCGCAGGTTCTCGAATACTGTTCCCATCTCTGGGTTGGAGCTCCCCAGTGCTAGCTCCTTTCACTTGACCGCATCCGGCGCAGAGCGGCTCGAATTGTCGGCGACCGAGTCCTTCCCGATTGGCTCTATTCACTGGCGCTGCGAAGAGATGTTGCATCTCTTCGCAGCTACCACGCTCTTCATTTTATTGCTCTACCACGGGGAGTGCTCTGAGGAATTGTTCGGATTAATTCCAGGCGGTCAATTTCACCATCGCACATCGCGACCAAAACTCACGATACCATCCATACCACTGTGCGATTTAGAAGATGTTTTCTTCCTCGTACAACTTCCTTGTGGAATCGATTATCACCAGCGATTTTTCCGGACCGATACGACTTAGAGACCTTCAAGAAAAGAGCCTACTCCTTTTGCAAATGCATCTGCAATTCCCCTGGTGTTGCAGTTGTTCATGGCCAGCGGTAGTCACTTACCATCAGGTGCGCCGCATGCTCGTTTGCCCACTCCCCTATAAAAAAAATATGAAAGTAATTATCTGTATAAAATTTCACATCTAAGTACCGAAGCCTATGTTATTATGAAATTTGTCTAAATTATAGTAAACATATTGTCAACTTTTTAGTTTCACAATTTATTATAATTGAATAATAAGTATTTTTTCTATTTTTCTTACAATCCGTTTTAAATAAGACATTAAAACTGCCAGCGTTCACTTTAAAGCCATAAAACATATTTTTATAGTGTTAGTGAAGAGTATACAAATAGATTCCACTAGAATCTAATGCAATGTAGACCGTGTAGAGAATTGAGGTTTGTCGGTACGTCTGTACTCAAGTTGGGCAGTATCTAATAAAGAGGTGTAGAACCGGTTCCGCCAAAGCAAGTCCTCATGTACTCCCGTAGAACCGCGGCGCGTAAGCCGATATCCACCGACAAACAGAAAAACAATCTAACTGTTTTAACGGATAATTAATTTTTGTCAATATTGGATGAATTGGTTTGTTTTACCTTTTTGTTATTTCGAAGTTCGGGTTCGTTTGTTTAAAAACAATGAGTGAGGTATCTATTTGTATAATCGATGTAATTGGTAATCATAAAGGTTTGAGATGTAACGGCTTATTACTGTAACATTAATTGGAATGCTTGGAGATTTAAAAAAAAATGTTTCATGTTTCATAGCAAAATCTAGTATGAGATGGAGCCCTACCATCAAGTTAATATACAAATTTATTTACACACCATATTCGTTGCATATGGTTTCAATTCCAAACCAAGTTAAAATATTTAATTTGCGAAAGTTATAATACATTAAAATAAACATATTAAAAGGCAAAGCAAATGCAGGTAGTGCATTTATCCTGACTTGAGAGAGTTGAAAAACTATAAATCAACTATGGAGTAGTTGTAATATGAACATTACCATATATTCAGTTGAAGATATTGATGACCGAACAGACGTAAATTTTCAATTAAATATCAGTATTTTCAGTAGAATATAAATTTGGTATTAGAACATACAAATGACCTTTATTTAAAATATACTTTAACAAGATGTAAGATACATACTTTATATGAGATGCAATCATTATGTTTTACTATGTATGCATTTTATACTTTATATTAAATAAGATGAGATAAAAATGTATTTCTTTGAGAAGCTTATGTATGAGTTTAACATCATTTAAGCAAGTTTAATAACGATTTTGATTGTTACAGTGCACATACATTAAATAAATTTCTGTTTTCTTCGCCTTTACATTACCGACTGCATTTCGTATGCATCTTGCAAACAATTGCTTACTAATGTTTCGTCGCCCGAATCATGTCGCTCTGATGCATAATGCAAAAGTCACGATAATGCGGAGAATATGAACGAAGGCAACCTCCTTTTTGATTTATTCGTTTTGACTTATAATATAGTGGCCATCTTCACTGCCGCTTTGCTGAAACTAACCATGGAGATATAAAATTAATTTGTAGCATCCTCTTGACTTATAGTTCACATGTTCAGAGATTTATTACACGAAATTGCATAATATAATTACATTAAAGTTCACTTTAAACCATTTCATAAATAATAAATGCAAGCAGTAATTCGCTTGTGGTCGTTTCTGCCAAAAGTCCCAGATTACAACTGCTACATGTTACAAATTTTTTTCATCATGGATTTTTTTCTGTATTAAGAACATTATCTAAATATAAATATATGAACATATTCTATTTATTATAATATGAAGTTCATTAATTCTAGTGTAATTCTAGTGATGTTAATGCTGTTAGCCTATGTGGCTCTTACAGCTTCATCGGACTCAGGCGGATTATCCCTCTCTGCTCTGTTGCTCTAAAAAAGGGACCCAAAGTGGAAAGAGATAATATGTTATTATGGCAAAAAACAAAAAATATCTAGTGCTAGTATCAGTGCAAGAGTGCAGCATTACAACATTTAATGATAGGAATTACAATTGTAATGAATATGTATCTTGTTGCTGCGAATTTAAACATTGTTTACGATGGTATTTTTTATATTTTTGTGTGTGTTTTGAATGTTTGCTTTGGAAGTAGCATTGTGTAATTATTAATAATTTAAAAAGTTAAGGAGCTTTCAATATATGAAATATTATTCAGATTGATAGTGCTAAAATATTTTATAATTCATTAACCACAGTTTACCAAAGTGAGATTATTAGAATAGTAACAGCTTTGTAAATAAGTTAGGATTAAGGTTAAGGTAGGTTAAGCGGTATTTTTAGTAATATTTTTATTAAATTAAGTAAGACATTTCGTACAAAGTATTTTAAATTTTAAAAATATTAATTTATTGATTAGATACGGTTTAGTATTTAAAAAAAAAACATTGTTGTTTTTGTTTCGTTTTTGTGAAATCATTTTAAGTATTTAAGTTGTATTTATTTGGAAAGAAATAACTAAAATAAAGTCTTTGTTTTCTATATTTGATTTTTATTTACGTGTCTAGTGATTTGAAAGAAATTTACCGCTAGATTATACAAATATTATTTGATGCTCAATCCCCATTATCATCATCATCATTACTGCTCTTCACAAGTCTACTTCTAACCATAGCCCACTTGAGCCACCTGCCATCGCCTTCTTGCAAGGCGTAACTGCTTGTCAGTCCTTTTTTTATCGTGATAGAGATTCCACTCTAGAATCTTTTTTCCCCATCGGATGTCATAAAGCTCTACAAAAAAGAGACAGGCTAGACGGTGATCACATCTTATTTATGTTGTTACAATTTTACAATTATTGCTATTTCTTCATCAACGACCAGTAAAAGTGCACTGTTGTATACGGTCATCTAACGTTATAGGAAGGATTTGTCAAAATCAATACGCTTGGCAGTTGATATGCGTATTGCCAAAAAAGAATCGGCCACGATTGCTTATTTGTCAATACGGTGTAATTGGTGCCAACCAGACCTCTCAAAACGTAACGTGTTTTACTTTTGGCGTAAACGCGATAATCCTCCGGTCATCTCCTGGTCACATCAAATTTTTTGGGTATTTCCTCAAAAATGGAGTATTTAGTAATGTATCGTGAGATACTCTTGAATTGATTTTCTTATACTGCTACCACATGTCAAAGGCCTCATTACACTAGTAACACAAAATAGACGAAGATTGGAGAACAGTTCATGAATCTCTTCTAATTGGGTACCGTTTATTATGTTTATTACTTTTCTTAATGTTAATTATTATGAATGAATCAGATATATTATGTTCGTACCGTATCCGTCCCAAATAATATAAACATAAATTACGATATCATATTATCATATTATTTGGGATTGTTACATTTAGTAGTATCTCGAATTTGTTAGGGTTTCCGTTTCAAGTTTGGTCGTTATATATAAATATAGTAGTACATATACCAGAATAAATACTGCTATACCCATAAGACTCCAATGGTTTCGTTTGATAGCATGTACAAATATTTTAACTGTTATAAGTGTCAGCATTCCCTATTATGAGCATAAATACATAGCTCACACTGAAAATTCTGCGCCCCTGACCGCTCATAAATGTTTGAATTTCGAATGTAATATTTTTTAAAACATAAAAACTCACAATGTATTGACTAAAGTAGGTAGTTTTTGGCTGGACGTCGCGTGTCAATTGGTTTTCATCACAAGTTGAAGTTTTCGTCATCCGTAGCAAAATGGATTTAAGGCGAAATTATTTTAGGTCTATGATTTTATAAGTTTACTCTCAACGCTACCTTGTACTGCCCGTCTTCAAACTGCTTTTGGAAGGAAATCACCTCATTTGAGTACTGTAAGGTGTTGGTACGCAGAATTTGATTGTGGCCGCGTTTCTCTTCATGATGGAATTCGTGAAGGAAACCCTCTACTGCGATCACTGAGGAAAATCGAAGAAAACCGGGGCATCACCCATGAGGAGGCCAATAGGGTATTAATATGACCTAAATTAAAAAAAAACTATATCGAAATTTAAAGAAAACTTTGTTGCTATTGGATTCCTCATGAACTCACCCCATGACAAAAATGGGCACGAGTTGATTGGTGTAAAAAAATTATGTTAAAGTATGATCACGGACGTTCAAATGCCGTGTATGATAATTATTGTGACAGGAGTCGAAACATGTATATACTGTTATATTCTGGAAAGAAAACAACAGTCTTCTTTATGGGTGTTCTAAGGCGACAGCAAACCAACAAAATAGGGGCAGGCAAGAATCGTAGGCAAAAAATGTATGAATGTTTTTTTTCTCCCGGACGGGTCCTCTCTGCACGATTCCACTTGATGTACAAAAGGCAGTTAATGCTAAGTGGTACACTACCATTTATTTGTCCAGTGTTTTTGAAAAAGGGGAAACAATGAAGTCGGATCCAATTACACCATGACAATACTTCAGCGCACACCGCGAACAAGACAAAGTCATTTTTGGGTTCTGAAAAGGTGGATCTCGTGACACATTCTGCGCAAAGTCAAGACGTCGCACCATGCGATTTCTTTGTTTTCCCAAAGATTTTACGAAAGGTTTAACATTTACGGAGCCAGAAAAGGCCGTGATAGTTTTCAACCAGCACGTGAAACACTCGTGGCCTCAGACAAACATAAATTATATTTTTTTAAATGGTTCGAACGAATGAAAAAGTGTTTGAAATGTAATAAAGAATACTTTGAAAAACATTAAATAACTTTATTTATGAGTTATGTAAAACTTTATACGTACTCCACGTAATAAATACTATAACTAAGTAGTAATTATATAAAAATTTCAATTATTTTAAATAGATCTTACTTGTTAAGTATTGGTAGTAGCCTGGTTATATTTTTGGCTGTATATTAAACAGTACCAATTTAGTTAAACGCTGGTTGGTATATTATGCTTGCTGGTGGTATACTATGCTTGATTTAAAGTTTAGGCTGAGCGATGTTGAATAAAAGGAGCTGATTTGAATTAAGAGGTAACAGGTGAGAGGGGCAGTTGTAATTTAGCCGGCGTAAATGGTATTTCGAGAAAACTTTAACAAAATGAGAACATGAATGATATAGTCATTCAAATGATTTAAAGCAATTAAATTTTAAAAATAACAATAAATGATAATACTTTGAATTGCAACTTCTGCAAAACGTATGATAGCTCTAACTAATTTTCACACGCTTTATATCAGCTTAACGTGTCTGTACATATTATATTGTATATAATATATGTGTGTGAATGACTGTAATGGAATTTTGTAATTCAGTTGCCAGACGTCTAAATAATCTCAAATTTCGCAGGCGTGTTAAGAATACATGAATATACAATAATATCACGACTATGACCTACTACTTTCTCTAGCATTATCATAGCTCATAATCTTCTACTTTTTACAAAATGTTATCCGACAAATGTTTTCTCCTGTATCGGTGGAGGCAGTTTACAAACAAAAACTTCACGAAGATCCATAACAATCATTTGTAGGCCATACAAATACTTGTTCCGTGCTGGATTGGAACCCGCAGCTCTCAGTACCGAAACGCAATGCTAAGCCACTGTGCGACTGAGTCGTCGAATCTATGCGTGTTTAAGTTTTCTTGAACTCTAATATTATTTTTAATAATTACGTCCAACCTAAATATACAAACGTTAACCTAAGTATTAACATTGATCAGCACTTTAGTTAAATGTCATGTTAAAAGACTTGGCTAATTTTTTTTCAGATATTCAATCATATGCTAACGTTCAGTGAACAACCAGCTGACTAGCCCACTAGGCTTCAAACATGTTAGAAAAACTTAAAACTATAACAAAACAAATTGTCCCCGTATGGAAAAGACATAAAGTTATATCTTATAATCAATTTAAATTTAACTCTTTGCACAGTCTAAGTTTAGTATTTTTCGTGTGAAAGCATTTTTCAAATTGCAATTCAAAGCTAATAAGTAATGATTGGTTATTGACTTTACACACACTTACTTATTTATTCAAATTTTAAGTAGGTACGTAAGTTACTCATTTTTGTTGGAAAATGATTTTAATGTTTCATTCTATTGAGTTTATTGGTATAAATAAACATTATAAATAAAATATAATACAAAAATACAACACAAAAGTATAGTTATTATATCTACAAGAATAGAGTATAGAGCTATCTATCCCAACTGGAATTGGCGCCGGCACTGCGAACTTTCACGTAAGAAAAGTGTTGGTAGTTTGTGCCGTCACGGTTTTTGATCATTATCCGAACGACCATGTCTCTAAAACAAACGAACTACAAATAGTCCCTTGTTTTAGAGCCTTGTGAATGTGAGTATATAGAGATGGCGAAAAGAAAGCAAAAGCCTACGTGTGAGAAGCATGCTGCGAAGACACTTTGGCAGCCTCTCAATCATCCGCTGTTTAGAGGAGTTAACACACAAATATTGAGTATCTCAATAGATATAAAAAATAATATATTTTACTTATATTATTTTGTATTTCTATAGGCAATCCCTTTCATTTAACCTCTGTTCATAATATTTTTTTTTATAATTTGCTATTAAGTTATAATGTTTAGAGTATACATACGAACAATAGATCTTGCTTTGTTTCAATTAATTTCATTTAGTGTAGAATAAATATGTAAGTGATAATATGATGAAGATTGATACCTCATCAATGTATCAAATCGCATTGATGTAGCGTTATCTTGTCTTAGAGATTAACAATACATGCAATATAGTTTAAGCAATTTTATGTAAACCTCACTGTGTAAAACTGTCAATAAATTCCCAACAAGGACGGTATACTCCTTGTTGGAAAATCATAAAAAAAAACAGATGACTACATTATTTATGTAATTTGAAGTTTATAAAGAAACTGATTACTTTCTTACAAAAAGGTTAAGCGAGAAAACGCAGTCAGCCCAAGGCGTACCGTGGGTAGTAGTATAGTAGGACTATGATAATTTTGGTTTATAATGTTAGAATATAATATATTATTGTGATATGTAAATATATAAATTGTATACGACTAGAATTATATAAATAAAACTATGCTAATAGTTATTACTTCGTTTTTTATATTAGTTTGTTTTATACTATAATATATATTAAACTGACATCCTATTCACACGCTTCTACGTTCTTCATGATTTTTTTAGCTATTCAATACCACCATGGTCGTGTGACATAAGTCTGTGCATCCTTTCCCACGCCAGGGGAGCTCTAGCTTTGCCAAAATAATCACGTACTAGCGATCATAATACCGTCTCTTAACTCGAGTCAGCAATTTTGTAGAGTCCTCCACTATAACGACTTCGAGTGGTGCTCAACATTTGGCGCATTAAATAGCTGTCTCAATGGAGAATATCCTTATGAGCAGTATCCGCTCTTATGATGATCGTGGGAAAGTTTTATAACGAAATTACTATCAAACTTTGAAGCCTTTAATACATATTCATATAAAATTTTGCTTGTATGAAAGGTTTTAGGTCCTGATCTTTTTGGAAAATAATTTTCAATATAATTTTTCTAACGTTATAAATAAAGGACATAAAACATAAGACATAAAATAAAGGACATTCATAGAAAAGTTTTTGAATTAATTATGATGCGAAAATTATAGAGACACTAATCATAATGTCGTAATTGTATAGAGAATTAACACTTTTCACTTTTTATATATACATATAATGAGTAATAGTGCTTAAAATGGCTAAAATCGGTTCGTTTTATTATGGTGGCATAGTAAATATTTAGTGTTTTAGTTTCTGCCAAATCTACCTGCATCATTCATCAATCATTCTATCTAAGTATTTGGTAAATATTTAATATGGTGGTAATACATAACATTACATACATAACACATTACATTATTTTTCCATGCGCTGTCGAGATTTTTAAGTTTCTTGGTGTTGGATTTCTTCTTCACAGATGTATTTTTTCTTCCTAGCTTATCTGGAACATGTTTTCTAAAGTTTAAGTCTGTCAAACGTGCTTGGTTAATCCAAAATTTCATTAAAGTTGGTAAAAAATTACTTCGCGTACATCCGCTCGATAAAATAAAATGATGTGTCTTACCCATTTTGAAGAGCAAAAGAGCAGAATTGCACTTCAAACTAGGTGAGACACAACATTTTATTTTATCGAGCGGATGTACGCGAAGTAATTTTTTACCAACTTTAATATAATGGACTTGCGCAAAGTAACGCCTGAATCTATTAATTATCCCAAAATTTCAGTTTCCACTTCCTTGTGGTATTATTGTAAAACTAAGTTTGTAATGTGGGGCCGAGCATAAAAATTAAATAAAAAAAATTGCATTAACAATTAAAAATAAGTCGTCTCTAAAGCCTGAGATCAAAATTAATACAATGTAGTATAAAATATCCGCTATACTGGCACGGTAGTCGCAGATAAGCATTCCTCGATGTACAGCTAGTGTTCTACTAAAATAAAATAGCAAAAAGGTCGATAGAAATTCGCGTAAAATAACATCGAACATCGATTATCCTGGAAGTGTACTTGCGAACAGGATCGTCCCTGCTTTGATAGATTTCACTACACTACACTACATCAGATTTGATAGATTTCAAATCCTCAAAGAACAACAGTTTCTATCTTAGATGATTCATTAGGTTTTTAAAAAGAATCAATAGAGGGTGCAATCACCGGCTTGGGATCCAGTGATTAATAAAATTAAATCTTATCCTATCCTAGATACTGTCTGGCTATTTTTGTATACTCGTAGATCAGCACACATAAAAATAATTAAAAGCTACCTAGGTAGCTCGGGCTAATATCACAACACGAAGTCTACATCTCAGTTTCTCTTTAACCATGGGCGCTGCAAATCATTAAAAATAATTAAAAATAAGAGACATAAAATATAAATAAATTGTTTTAACTAATGAAATCAACACTGTCACTAATGTTTCTAAACAATATTCGACAGTCATAGAACTAGAATGACGATGCCATTTTTTAATCTTTGCAAGATACTAATTTTATAGAGCAATTTGGCATATCGTTGTATTGTTTCCCTACGAGTGCCCGCGGCGATAACCTGAGGCTCTGTGGGTGGTCCCAATTACACGAAGTCTGTCTCCTTCTACATATATAACTTACATAGCGTAATTACAACTGCAAAAAGTGAGAGGTATGGTGCTTAGTAAATCTCAAAAATATTATTCGTCTTAATTAGTGGTAATAAAAGTTGTACTGAATTAAAAAAAACACAATTTTTTGCATGACAACTATGCTGTGAGATCGTTGTTTAAGCTCCATTAATCGATGCAGCTTCTAGAACCTATAGAAATATAATAAACCGATAATCTTACATCTATTGAGTGTTACTTCTAAAAGATAAGCATCGCTCACAAGCCTTTCAGCTTATACTACCTAATAACTAATTCAAAACCACTAAATGGTGTTTGGCGATACGGTAGTACTATACAGGATCAAAATAAAGTTAATGTAGGTAAAAATGCTGTATGGTGAGAGCACGTTTCGTCATTATCAAGCTTAATATACAATTGGAGAGTATAATACCTATTTATATTCGCCTCTATATTTTGTCACCGTCACCCAACTGTAAGAATAGTATTTGTTTTGGTTCTTTAGGTCATATTAATTGATCATCATCACTTCCATACTGGGGTTTGTATAATGAGTAATAGTTGTGTTATTATTTTCTATCAGATGTTCCCCGCGACTTCGCTCGCGTGGATTTTATTACGATTGGATTTTATGGGTTTAAATTTTTGGCGCGGAACCCTAACTCCTTTTCTAAAATAAAAGTAGCCTCAGTTACCCTTTATAACATTAACTATCTGCCAGTGAAAGTTCCGTCAAAATCGGTCCAGCCGTTTCGGAGATTAGCCAGAACAAACAGACAGACAGACAGACAATAATTTTAAAAATTGTGTTTTTGTTATAAGTACCGTATATACTTTCATAAGCATTTAGTAAAAAGCTGTTATTTTGACATTACAAACAGACACTTTAATTTTATTTATTTGTATGTGATGTATGTATGTATGTATGTATAGATTAAACCTTTCAAAACTTATAAAATAGGTCTCATAATTCACTGTATTCAAATATCCTCCATATGATCACTTATGTAATATTTTACATTAAAGCGTTATTTCGGATTCGAGTAAGAAATGGTACTTGGGAAACGAACGGATTTCAAAATGATCGTTTAAACTTATCATAAGATAGTTAACTTTTTTAGCGTTTGACAAATATTTTCGCGTAAATACATAGATATTATTTTTTTCGATTATTTAAGTGCAATTGTATGTTTGTAATCGCAAAATACTCTTTTTTGTGTTATATGCGTATCTTTTTGCGTGATGCGTGTTCAGAC
This sequence comes from Parnassius mnemosyne, assembly GCA_963668995.1. NCBI lineage: Eukaryota > Metazoa > Arthropoda > Insecta > Lepidoptera > Papilionidae > Parnassius > Parnassius mnemosyne. The sequence continues at coordinate 24,380,464 of CAVLGL010000068.1, forward strand.
AGACGTCGTGTTTTTTTTACGACTTAGTTAACATTTATCGTTATATTATTTTGGCCAATTTACACAATATTTGTATTAATTATTGCTTGTGAGTAATTCTGATGTATGAGCTATATAATTGTCAAGTTTCATTAAAATTAATTCTTTCACAAACTTTCACGTTTATAATATTAGTAGGATGCAGTGAAAAAGAATAATAGATAGGATTCAAATACGTAACGTACACAATTTCTATAATTGAGAAAGTTTATTCCTCTTTTAAAAAAATGCATTTATGTTTTAATTCCACAAAAACCAACGTAACGACCCATAAACAGATACGTCAACGTGAGGCTAAGTATTTCGTTGAAGCCATCAGAGACCACCGACCTCGAACCGATGCTCCAGCAAGAGCACGAATTTCCACGCCTTTGGCGTGCTTGCACTGTATACGGCACGATTTGACCATCTTGTTACTGTTAGGAACAGGATTCATGATTAAAATAATTTTGTACGGGCGATAAGACATCTATTCATTTAAAATCTTTTAATAGGAAAATGGGGGTCTGTTGAATTAGGTTGTTCAATAAAATTTCTAATTATGTTACAGAGATAAAAAATATAAAGAAAAACAAACTGGCCAAGAGCGTGTCGGGCCACGCACAATGTAGAGTTGTTTTGTTTTCCGTAGTTGCCCGTCAAAGTGCTTTCTTGATAATGGGCATAATAAGTGAGTTCGCGGTTTAACCGCTATAACGAATAAAAATGAGGTCAAGTAGGAAGATCGTAACTGAAGGACTTATTTTCAAATTATTAACCCTAATTGGGCGTCCCCCCACGAGATGGAGTGACGACCTGGTAAGACATGCAGGAAGTCGATGGATGCAGGTGGCTCAGGACCGTGCTTTGTGGCATTCTTTGGGGGAGGCCTATGTTCAGCAGTGGACTTGTGAAGGGCTGTAATGATGATGATGAACCCTAATTAAGATATACATATATGACCGTAATGAACCTTCACAAAAACCACCACTGCCCTAAATTATGTTGAGGTCGCCCGCGTAAACCAAGAATGTGACGAATGAAACTGTATGAGGTTATATGATGAGGTTATATGATTGTATGAATACTTTGAATGAGGTCTACAATTACAAAGTCAGAAAGATCCTCCCTTCCTATCCCGCGAATAAAAACGTAAAACTATAGTAGTAGTGCATATAAGTCGTTTACATAATAAAATTTCTATTTTTAACAGTTCACAATAACATTATAAAGTTCTAATACAGCTTGTTTTAGGTCATTTTATACGGAGTTGTAACGAAATTTTTACTAATTAAATTAATTGCATTTTATAATTTGGTTGATTATTACTCGTTAATTTCTTAACAGCGGTTTAAGAAGTTAGAGGTATGGGGGGGGGGGCACATGTCTCTAATGAAAAATACCACTTTAAAAAGATGTTGTTTCATACCCCCAATGTTTTTGAAAGATCTATCGAACAATACCCCACATGATGGAATAGACGGGTTAAAAAATCATCTTCCCTTTACCTGTATGGGAGGTACCTACCCAAAATTAAATATTTTTAAAATTTTATTTCACAGTTTTCTAGGCGTGATTAATATATTAATAAATTAATATCTTAATAATATTATATCTATAATTATGCCAAATTACAAATTTGTAGCACCCAGGGTCTCTGAGCAAAACCGCGGATGGACGGACGATTCCTTGTTGTGTAACTACAGAACTCTAAAAAGGATATAACATTATTTGTTCCAATTTTTTGACTCGGAGTCACTAACGAACTTACATATTTTTTTCTCACAGGCAGTAGAATATAAAATCCAGTAGATATTAATAAAATTTCTCATTACTGTAAATATATCAGTGTATTATTAAGGGATACTATTTATTTATGTATTATAAGGCTAGGTATTAAGTTAGTACTAGTTGATAGGATTCCTTTTCAAGCCAAGAGTCCGTGTGGGTAGGCAGCGCCTGCACTGATGAGTTCCGCTCTCAAACTTACAGCCGCTATAACTACAGGTAGTGCGGAATTCCAAGTTATTCTTTAGGGGTAACCACGCATCTGTGGAATTCTTTGTTCGAAGTGGGTTGCAGGTGTCCGTGAGCTGTAATTATGTTTGTAACTTCAACTTTCTGAACGAAGTAAATATACATCATCACATCATTTAGTCATTACAGCACTTCACAAGTCCACTGCTGAACATATGTCTCCCCCAAGGAACGCTACAAAGCACGGTCCTGGGCCACCTGCATCCATCGACTTCCTGTATGTCTTACCAGATCGTCACTCCATCTAGTGGGGGGACGCCCTACACTTCGTCCGCCGGTACGAGGCCGCCAGTCGAAAACCTTTTTTCCCCATCGGTTGTCGGTTCTTCGAGCTATATGGCTGGCCCATTGCCACTTCAGCTTACTAATCCGTTGGGCTATGTCGGTCACTCTGGTTCTACTGCAGATATCCTCATTTCTAAGTTTATCACACAGAGAAACTCTCCATAGCTCGCTGAGTGACCTTGAGCTTCCTCATACGGCCAGTAGTGATGGACAACGTCTCAGATTCGTAAGTCATCACTAGCAATACGCACTGGTTGTACAATCTCGTTTTCAGGTTTGAGGTATACCTGAGGAGATGTGCCGTAATTTCCCGAACGCTGCCCAGCCGAGTTGAATTCGTCGATTGATCTCTCGGTCGAAGTTGGACTTACTTAGTGGGACTATTTGTCCCAGGTAAACATACTCGTCAACGACTTCAAGCTTAATGCTCCCAACAACTACCGGCATAGAAAGACATGGACGTTATACATGATCTTTTTTTGTCCATGTTCATCTTAAGACCTATCCGTTGGGAGGCACTATTTAGGTCATTAATTGGTCTTCCACCTAAGCACTATGCTTAATGACCTCAATAGTGCGATTCTGCCATAAGAACTATATCGTTGGCAAATCGAAGGTGAGTGATGTACTCGCCGTTGATGTTAATACCGTATTCTTTCCAGTACAGAAGCTTAAAAACGTCTTCCAATTTGGGGATATAACGTCACCCTGTCTTACACCTCTCTGCAGTTGAATAGGTTTCTTACACTGATTCTGTACTCGGATAGCCATCGTAGCCCTACTGTACAAACATTTCAGCACTTCGATATACCGACAGTTCACTTGGCACCGCTGAAGGGACTGCGGCACCGCCCAATTTTCGACGGAATCAAAGACTTGCTCCATAGTTCACATACGCCAGACGTTGTGGCAAATTGTAATGCTCGGACTTCTGTACAATTTGCCGCAGGGTATGTATGTGGTCCATGGTACTAAAGCCTTTTCGTAAACTGACTTGTTCGGGAGGCTGGAAGTCGTCAAGTCTGCGTGCGAGACGATTCGTAATGACTTTCGAAAACAGCACGTAGACGCGGACGCGGTAGACGTAGTTCTTCAAGAAAGCGTTGTCGTCTTTCTTGAAGAACAATACTACCGCTCCACACCACCGGTGTAGACGGAATTAAACAGCTTCTGTAGGACTTTAAGTACCGGTTTTCCTCCCGCTTTCAGAAGCTCCGCTGTAATTCCATCCTCGCCAGGGGCCTTGCCGTTTTTAAGGTGCTGTAGAGGTGTAAGGTGCGCTCATACTGACGTCCGAAATATCATCGGAATAGTGTCGGATAAGACTTGCTCTTGGATCGTTACTCACACTTGCGTGTGGCTGCAACGATGATTTGTACAGCTACCTATTTGTAAGCTCTCACACTCTGTCTCCAGCTTCGACATTTGGCTCTTTCTGGCAGACAGATCTATAGCAAAGACTTTTGAGCCCTGGTTCCAAATATACATACTTATAAATAATAATAGTTTACATTGGTATGAAAACCTTTGCTGTATTATGAATTAATAATGATCATAAATCTTCAAACAAAATGAGCAGTAGGGCACTTTTGTTTTTATTTCAAGCTTCTCTTGTCTCGCAATCACAATTATTTAGTCGTTTCCTTCGCCGGGCTGGTTCAGTCAAAGCCTCGGTTTTCAACCGCGTTTTATTGCTTCCTGTAAGCAATAATTTATATGACAACGTATGTAAATAGGTAACAGGCAAACGCAGCGCCGTAAATCACGAACCGAACAAGCAGCTTCTGCTTTATTGGCAATTGTTGTTAATAGAGAAATAAATGTCTGAAAGCAAAAACCACGCCTCGTATTATCTTAAAGTAAAACATTGTAATTTTTTTTTTTCAAATCAGCTTATGATGCAATTAATCTTATCTTTCAACTATGTAAGTTCTAGTTAAAATCAATAGGTGGTATAAGTATGAAAAATATTAAGTAGGGTTGATATATCGTGTTCTTTATTAGAGCGATAGAGTCACGCTGCAGTCATATTATGGTTGTAGCACGAATGAGTGGGCTAGATCAGGGAAGGACCACGCTCTCACAAAATACCAGCGTAAAATAGCAGCTTAACACTACTGTGTTTCGTATGGTGAGTGTAGAGAACCGGTGACCCTTGTTACTGGAAACGGGGCATTTCATCTTAGTCCTCAGGGGTGACAATGCATCTGCATTTTGATTCTATATCGAGAATAGATGTAGATTTGTATGGGCCACAGCATCCACTTACCATCAGGTGAACTGTGTGCTCGTTTGTCACCCTTATTCTATAATAAAATACTGTAAAGACCAGCAATTCTTTAATGTGGAAAAGTAGATTTAAAAGTGTTAAAATCATTACAAATTCGTTATATGAAATATATCAAATTTTTTAAATCGATATTTAAATTTTTTGAGTGTTTAGTAAAATTTTCAAAACAAAAAAAAAATGTATATGTGTAAAACAAACGGCTTCCGGAGTTGTTGGCTTCGTGGATAAGACTTGAGATCAAAACGAGCGCCAAGCTCCATAGCAGTTGCTTAAAAATCTATAGACATGTACTTATAACGTTCTTGGAACTGATTCTTGTTCTTTTTATAATTGATACTAACTTTTTTATTAAAAAAAATCACTAAAATCGATTCATAATTGACGAAGGTATCGCGTACATAACACATAAAATAAAAATGAAATAGCATACTACATACTAGAATTATCACCGTGGTAGTAGGCAATTTTTACTGAGGCATATAGCAATTTGGAGGCGTTCGAGCAGTGGGTGGGCGATGTTAACGTCACCAGCACTTAACCCGCCTTCGTAATGATAGCTGGTGGTGTACTCGCTACAGTAATTATGTCTCTAAACCGAATAGTTTCCTGATCGCAACGCCATCTTTTAATACACCGTGTGTGGCGTACGTCTATAAGCCGAAAACGTGTTTGTTTGCTTGATGACTTTTTATCATGCTGAGACATAACTTGTCTATTGCTTGATCTAATTATGCAAAGACGACTTTATTTCTTATCCAAAAATGTTTTTTGAAATAAGGTAGGTTAAAACTTACTTGATAAATATCGTATCTAATTTACAACAAATGATTGACAGAAATTAAGCTGTGGTAAAATAATATAACTATGGGCTCGGAAGGCTAACCTACAAATATAATACAAAACTTACTAATATTATATATACTAATATTATATATATTTTGTCTTGCTTATGTGGACTATAAGAAAGCATTTGCTTCCGTCGAAATTTGAGCGGTGTCAAATTGACTGCACCATGGCTATCCGAGTACAGAACGGTGCTTCTTAGGGGCTTTCCTCAGCGGAGAACTGTCAGCGTACTCTTATGCTACAAGTTCACTCGAGGCTGAGATCAATAGACGGTACTTTGACTTTGTTCAGACTTTACTTACGACAAATTTAGCTGAGTATATGCTTCGCATAATCTTTGATTCTGTATTTATAGTTGTATCGTGCTAAGATTAAGCTAAGTATATTATGCTAAGGCTCAGACAGGCAAAAAAAAAAATAGCTTAATTCCACGCATTACGTTCTTGATTATACTGTATAAAATTTAAAAATAATAATATTTAAAAATCGAAAACAGTCCAAATTTTATTTCATAAATAAGTTATTATTACATGAAATAGAAAACGGGCGTATGAGAACGGGAACGGATAATATGAGTGCAACATTAGAAAAAAAAAAGAAGAAGATTTTAAGCAATTCGAAATAAGTTCGAAATAACGTAAATAGAAAATGGATTAATGGTATTTAAAACTAGAAGACAGCCTAAAACTAGCTATTTATTGTTATACATAATTAGAGTAAGATAAAAAGAACAATTTAAAATTAATACGGTGGTTTTGGATAATATCTTGAGTTTTACGTAAGTCGTCTATTTCGTTGACTTAGGCTTTGCTGAGCGCGCACTTTCGGTTTATACAAAGGTACTCTGTTGCGCGCACTCAGCACGACTTCGAAGTTAGCTCTATATATACCGAAATTGTCTTAGCTCGAAAGTAACGTCTGAGCAAAGTCAAAGTACGGTCTATAGATCTCAGCCATAGATCTTAGGGGAAGGTCTCAGCGGAGATCTATCGATGGTGCGGAGTGTTTGGCGTGCGTGACTAACCCACGCTCTTATATTAAAGTGTACTTATCGAAATCAGCTCAAAATGTATGCTAAACGCACCGCAACGCCACACGTCCCGCTTAGCACTCTCCACTAATTACTTAGGCTTAGGCGTATGATCACAAGCCAAAATAACAGGCAGATTCTATACAAATTTTTCAGAAAATGTAAAATAAAACAACCCTTTGTTACATTAATTAACAAATTTTACATTATACAACGTAGTTTTAATTTATATAATAAAGATTTCAGCTTTGTTTCCTTTTAGTAACGACGTACTGTTTCAACGAATAGTATTTTAGACGCTCGATTTACTTCTGTAACAAAGGAGACTTAAACGTGTTAGCATAAAGCATTCAGTATTATAATAACTCCTCATGGTGCACTTCATTTCTAAGTGCTTTGACACTACCGGCGATACTTTAGCATTGTCCCAAAAACAAATTAGTATTGTATTCCTTCCGGCTTAAGGAAAATGAAGTTTGTACATACATTTGCAATAATAATCTTGGATTATCTTTTAGGTAGGTTCCAGTAGCTTTATATTATTGTCCTTGCGCCACGCTTCGACTCTGCCACAAACTATCATCACTAAAATGTATAGTTGCATGGCGGAATACTTTAAAACTTACATAAAATATTTCAAATACGTTTTAAGTTTTTGTCACACTAACCACGAAATTAAATAATAGATCTCGGAATTGGTAAAAGGTAGGTACAGAAAATGTGTTTATACTATATTTATAGATGAATGCACACTGTGGTGTATTTATGTGTACATATATATATATATATATATATATATATATATATATATATATATATGTATGTATGTATATGTATATATATATATTGCTCATATCTGAGAGTTTTTTTTAGCAATTACTTTACTTTTACCGAAATATTTGATTTTTTAGACATTCAGGTTACCTAACTATGGTTCCCCATAACGCCGAATACATAGCGAATCATCACATAAGATCCGTGCCGTCGGAGATCAATGTCGATTTGCTTGAGGTACGCGTCCCCTGACTCTGGACTGGAATTGATCGAATCGTATGCAACGGATTGGTTTGTTGTAGTACGTCCACTAACAGCGGGACAGGGAGTGCTAAGAATCTTCGGTGGAAGTTTGATTTCCACCTAAGATGACTCGACCTGGCAACAATTAACGTATGCACCCTGAGGACTGAAGAGAAGATCATGGAGCTGGAAGTAGAGGTAGACAAGTTGCGCTGGGATATTATAGGATTATCTTGAATATAACTCTCCTCGATCCTCGAATCCGGCATCTTGTTATATGTTATTGGGAGGGAGACTAACGCAAAATTTTCCACAATAGAGAACGGTGAGCTGAAGGTAGGGAATTTTTGGACTCTTTATGATGAACTGTTTCTTTCAGACCCAGCCCCACAGAAAGTCGACCTGGTTGAGAGCCGACGGTTCGATAAAATATGAGATTGACTTCATTATGATGACCAGACGCCATCTGTTCAGTGATGTCTCAGTGATCGCGAGGGTAAAAACTTGCAACGATCACCGAATGGTGAAAGTCACACTGAACCTAAACATTAAGTTGGAGAAGTCATGTCTAATTAAATCAGCACTCCGTCCCCCTTGTGCTCTATTCTAAAGCCCCGAAAACATTCAGCTCTAGATACAAAATCATTTTCAGCGCCTAGGAGACTACAATGCAGTGGACGATATGAATGACAAACTCATGGAAACTCGCAATGCGGCCGAAGTTAAATTTTGCAAGACCCGTCGCAAAACAAACCAGAAACTCTCCGATCATACCCTTAATATCATAGCTGTTAGACGGGAAATGAATTTTTGCCAGAGATTTGTCTGCAAGAACGAGCTACATAAATTATATGTGCTTGCGATATTATACTATGGAAATAGCTAAAGTAAACAAGTTTAGCTGTTTCCACACTGGTAAGATTTCTAATCTTTTTACAGCATAGACTGCAAAGCTAAGTATCCTTGCTAATTTTGATAAATATGGGGACTCCATTGAAGCTTCGCGTCTAGTGTTATTCCAAGAAAAATGCGATACCACCATTTTTCTTGGAATAACACAAGACTCAGTTTTTCCCTATTTAAAATTACATTAGTATTTAATTGTTTGACATTTGAAGTCATAAATTTCATACACTTCATTTTAGTGCCATTTAAATGCAAGTTGTTAACATTAAACCAATTTACTAATTTAGATATAGCATTATTTACCTCGTAATAATTTTAATAATTGTCGTTTTAATTTGAAAATTAATGAAGAGTCATCAGCCAATAATGCTATATTATGGTTATCCCTGTTTCGAGAGTCATTACGAATCGTCTCGCACGCAGACTTGACGACTTCCAGCCTCCCGAACAAGCCGGTTTCCGAAAAGGCTTTAGTACCATAGACCACATACATACCCTGCGGCAGATTGTACAGAAGACAGAGGAGTATAATCTGCCACTTTACCTTGCATATGTGGAATATGAGAAAGCCTTTGATATCCGTCGAAATTTGGGTGGTACTGCAGTCCCTTCAGCGGTGCCAAGTGGACTGTCGGTATATCGAAGTGCTGAAGTGTTTGTACAGTAGAGCTACGATGGCTATCCGAGTACAGAATCAGAGTACGAAACCTATCCAACTGCAGAGAGGTGTAAGACAGGGTGACGTTATATCCCCGAAACTCTTCACCGCTGCATTGGAAAACGTTTTCAAGCTACTGGACTGGAAAGGATGCGGTATTAACATCAATGGTGAGTACATCACTCACCTTCGATTTGCCCACGATATAGTCCTTATGGCAGAATCGCTGGAGGACTTAAGCACTATGCTCTATGACCTCAATAGTGTCTACCAACAGATAAGTCTTAAGATGAACATGGACAAAACAAAAATCATGTTTAACGTCCATGTCACACCTATACCGGTAGTTGTTGGGAGCACTAAGCTCGAAGTTGTTGACGAGTATCTTTACCTGGGACAAATAGTCCGACTGGGTAAGTCCAACTTCGATCGAGAGGTCAATCGACGGATTTAACTCGGCTGCGCAGCGTTCGGGAAACTACGACACATCTTCTCGTCAGGTATACCTCAAAACCTGAAAACGAAATTGTACAATACAACAATACAACCAGTACGTGTTGCCAGTGATGACTTACGGATCTGAGACGCGGTCCTTCACTGCTGGCCGTATGAGGAAGCTCAAGGTCGCTCACCGAGCTATGGAGAGGGCTATGCTCGGGGTTTCTCTGCGTGATAAACTTAGAAATGAGGATATCCGCAGTAGAACCAGAGTAACCAAGATAGCCCAACGGATTAGTAAGCTGAAGTGGTAGCCATTTAGCTTGAAGAACCGACAACCGATGGGGAAAAAAGGTTATCGACTGGCGGCCTCGTACCGTTAGGTGAAGTGTAGGGCAACCCCCCACTAGATGGAGTGACGACCTGGTAAGATATGCAGGAATTCGATGGATGCAGGTGGCTAAGGACCGTGTTTTGTAGCACTCCTTGGGGGAGGCCTATGTTCAGCAGTGGACTTATGAAAGGCTGTAATCATGATGATGATGGTTATCCCCTACTAAGTTAAGTCATTAATATATACAAGAAACAGAAAGGGGCCGCGAATTGAGCCTTGAGGCACGCCTTTTTGTACTATCGACCCGGAAGAGCTCATACTATTAATGACAACATTTTGCATTCTGTTACTTAAATATGAAACAATTAATTTAAGAGCATTACTTCTTACACCGTAGTGTTGTAGTTTTCTGAACGTTTCATGGTGAACGCAATCGATAGGTCACAGAATATACCCAAAGCATCCTATGAATTCTCCCAAGCATTGAAAATATATTTAATCAGCTCAACACCAGCATCAGTTTTCGAGCGACCTCTTGTGAAACTGAATTGATTTTTATGAAGTAAATTATTTACATTAAAAATATTTAACATTTGATCAAGAATAATTTTTTCAAAGTTTTACTAAGTGTTAGCAGTACAGAAATTGGTTTAAATGATGGCACTACTCCATAGGCCTGGAGAAGAAGTGCGGTGGTCTTGTTCTTCGAAAAGGCGACTACCGTTGGTTAAAGAACTACCGAACTGTTTTCGAGAATCATTACGAAGTGCTCCCGCACGCAAATTCCCCCGCAACTCCCGAACAAGCCGGTTTTCGAAAAATCTTTAGGACCATAGAACACATACATACCAAATTGTACAGAAGACTGACAAGTCCAATCTTCCTCTTTATCTTGCGCATGTGGACAATGGATAGCCTTCGATTTCGTCGAAATTTGGGCGGTCCTGCAGTCCCTTCAGCGATGCCAAGTGGACTGTCGGTATATCGAAGTGTTGAAGTGTTTGTACAGCAGGGCTACGATGCCTATCCGAGTACAGAACCAGAAATACGAAACCTATTCAACTGCAGAGAGGTGTAAGACAGAGTGAGGTTATATCCTCGAAACTCTTCACCGCTGAATTGAAAGACGTTTTCAAGCTATTTGACGGCAAGGATACGGTATTAACATCAATGCCGATTACATCACTCAACTTTGATTTTCCAACGTCCTTATGTCAGAACCGCTGGAGCAACCAGCAATTGCAATTCAACGAGCCGAAACTGGAAAGTGATGAAGAAAACTTTTCGTGACCGCTTGTTTGTTGACAGAAAAAGAAAGTAAAGGAATGAAACAGAACATGTGTGTAGAGGACAACATATTCAAGAAGAGATACATAATATGGACGACGAAGAAGTAACTGCAGTTATTTATTTGCGTTATAGAGGAAAACATCTTCGCAAGAGCAAAAACAAAACATTTGAATACACCCTTTATTGGAGATCTATTCACCGTGGGTGGTCATATCACGATTACTATGCCCTATATATTAGGAATAGGTGAAATCCCTTTAGGAAGGAGAGGTAGGGTATAACTCATTGAATTTGCCTCGTCTGAAGGCACTTATTAGCGATTAGAAAGTCTGTATATATTTGTCGCTGCGATACCGATATGTTGTGATAAATATGTTCTTTGTTCTTCATATGTTCTTCAGATACATAATATACAAGAATCTGCCACTTGCACTCATAGAACCCATATCGTTCCATGGGTGTCTAAAAAGGTGACAAAGGGAAACAAACTAGGGTACATGCTGTACATAGAAGGGAAGCAATATCTTAATATTAACCAGTAAATAAAAACCTGTACGCAAAGCAGGGTAACTATGGCAAATATCCATCGTGTGAGGTAGTTTGTGGAGAGACCTATGTTCAGACGTAGGCTTTGGTTGACTATAATGAATAAATGAATGAACGTGATCAATCGGAGCGTTTGATGAATCTAGTTATTAACGACACAGTCACTTATTATTGCATGTACCGCATTCATCTATTTATTTAAAGCGGAAAGACTTTCGAAATCAATCACGATGCTCTTATCTTTAAACAAAATCTTAGAACACGCTCCCTCATGCCTGGCTGCGACATGTTGTGATAAAGTGCCTATGCAGCGAGGAGCTTGTATTCATCAGGGACACCTCAACGCGATTGGGTAAATAAACGTCGTAAGCTACGTTTTATAAAATCTGTGATTTCGTACGTATATTTTTTCCTAATGCAATCCCAAATCTAAGGAGGGTATAAAACGTAGGGTAACGATCCAAAACTTTTAATGTGGTTCAACATAAAAACATCTTGAAACGTGAGTTTTAACACAAAGCTAAGGGAACAATAGTGTGAAGTTTTTTTTAAGGTTAAGTTAAAATAAGTATATTGTGTTGGATCGTAAATTGTGACAGCATCTTGGAATAAGTTAAGAAAAGGAAGAAATCTAAAACTCATTCACTTTCTTCAAAATAGAATATCTACGAGAATTTTGAAATGTAATTAATACATGAGTTATTGCAGGTTATTCTTTAGTATATACGTAATGTATTGCATTGCATGTAAGTTCTCGAAATTGTAATAATAACAGTGGAGTTATTTTACCTCATTATTTTGAGTAGATTATGCTACAACACTGAGCATAATCTACTCGTAATTATTGAATAGTCTCTCTATTTATACGTTGCATATAACAGGAGTAATAAAAAACTCGTTTTTTATTTTATTTCTTCGTCGAGATTATTCGTAGGCGCTGTAAAAGAAAAGGTTATTCTTAAAGATAGAGTTACGATGTTGAACAATGCTGGTGCTCCGGCCATTTTGTTATTTCGTGTAGTGTTCACTTTTAGGATAAGTTTGTGATCTAGTAGTTAATTTTTATGGGGTGAGGAAGTGAGAGTTAAGAAACAAAGGAAGAATACGTTGATGTTTTACAGTCAAATGTTGAAATAGTCTGATAGTTTCTTATAAATAAAACCGTATCGGGGAGAAATATTAAGAAAAAAGGAATAACAAATATCCCTTGACATTAAATGTTTTTATGACAAACTATTATTGCTATAGAATAATATTTCAAACTGTATTTTGTGCGTACAATCATTTTATTACTTTTGCTAAAGTTGGATAAATATTTTTTTTTATTACAAGAATGCGCTGACGTGGTTGCCAACCCTGACAGCTACAAAGATTTCAGTGTTCAACGTCGAATGAACTTGGAATAAATCATTGAGTTTTTATAAAAGAATCATCGCCTCCGCACTGTCGTCGAATAGACGGCGGCTTCAAAGAGGCGCTAGCTTTGAAATGCCGGCAGGCGCGCGCGCGCGCCCATGACGACTTCATCAGTTTTAATTTTATTTCTTTGGTAATTAAGATGATATGATATTGATTAATTTAAATAAAGTACTTAGCACGAACAGTAAATATTGCCATTTAGGCATCACTGTCACGTTTTTATTGTCCCTGACAATAATTTAAAGACTAGTACCCACTTTATGTTTTAGTAATCTATATAAAATTATATTATGGCATGTGAATTAAATCATTTAAAGTCGTCAAGGCGATAAAATATTCATTGTAATTAAAAAATTAAACATAACGTAATGTTTTCAGAAATAAACCTACTCCTGGTTGGTAGAATCGGTAGACGCGCTCTCCACGCGATGCGGCCGCGCCGCTACGTCGCCGTCAATAGAGTCATTATGCTCCATTATTCAGTGTATGTTCTCAAACTTAACAACAAACTTATTTTTTATTTACTTAAAAATATACACAAAACGGTATATTTTCGTATACTGTTAAGATGAAAAACTACAAAATTTTACAAATTACAGCTATTAAAATACAAATACAAATGTTATTGAAATATAAAAAAAAATTAAAAGTGATGGATGTACTCCTTTTTAACATGTTTTTATTAGTTTGACCTGTATGTATGTATGTATTAACTCAAATTTTATATTTGAATTGGAAAAAATATTGAATTCATATTCAAATCATACCACCAAAAAATGTATACGGATTTTCGCCTAATATATCTGATAAGTACAACTATATACTTATTAATATGATTTTCAAGATGTCGTTTTGCGTTAATTAAATAGTGAAAATGGTGAAGATCTTTCGTCTGTCAACTGTTAAAGGTAGTGATTTTAATCGCTTTTACGATCTCAACAGTCTAGGTTAAAATCAATGTTTCAGTTCATTAGAGAGAAACCCTTTAGTGAGTACGTTGTTACGATGTCAAAAATATTGCGCTTAGAGTTATTATTTCATATTTAAATAAAAGAACTCAAAAAGTCGTTATCAATGGTGGAGCAGACTCTTTTAAACATTTTAGAATAATTTTGACATATTCTCTAAAAGTATCTTTCATGGTAAAGTTGATATAATCTTCGTCTGTTCTTATGAATTCCTACTGTCGCCCACTCATTAAATTCCTTGGGACTGTTACTGGAGAATGTTTTAAAAGTAAATGTTTTATTAAATTCATTGCTTATAAGGATAAATAATATTCCATATAAATAGTCTAAATTATTCTTGTAAATAAGCGATGGAAGGTTTTTTACCATATTACTTCTAAATCTCTCAGGTGTTTTGTATTAATCGGAACAAACACAATTTTCTCAATTTCCTGTTCTTTGTGCATATATGATAATGAAACCAGTTGTCTGTTGTTGTCTTGATCTGAATTTAGTTTAAAACATCGTACTCAGGGTTTTATAAAAAAATAAACTCCTAGGAATGGTTTCAATATTTAAATGTTTGGGAACCGTAGGTTTTCGATGTCTGATTAACTCGTCGTGGAGAGAGGCTCGGGACGGCGCGGGCAGGCCCGAAGTCAGCGGAGCGCGTTCAACTGGACCCTAATATATATCATTTTCTGATCGCTTTTTTGTTCTATTTTATCTTTCCCTCTATGTTTATGATGAAAGCACTGCACTACACTATTGAAACTGGCAACAAACTTTTTTTAAATAGTAAAGAATCAGCAAATGTTTTTGCCTTCTTTACTTTGTTTTTTTTTAAAAAATAAATACCAATTATTATTAATTATTATTTTTCTTCTCATAACCATAATTATAAAAACACTGCATGTGATTATTTCATGCAAACAAAATTAGTTTGGTAAAATTATTGAGACTTGTGTTATTTATAAAAATAATGAATTTTATCATTAGGTATTAGTGTTGTATGTAAATATCAATATGCATATTGAAAATATATCCAATTGGTGGACATTTTACATATAAATAAAATATTAGTAACATTTTACTGGATCATTATTACAGATAATTGCAGTCATATTAAAACATTAAGTAATATTATAGAAGGACTGTCGTATGTTAGCGACGAAAGGTTTCATCGTTCTTCTTTCACAATTTTTACGAGAATTACAAATATATTTTCAAAGCTGTTTTATAAGCAACTATACGAAGTATGATAAAGACCTCATGGCTTCTAATGATGTTACAACCATACTTTTTATACGTCATGTATAAAAAGTCTGAATCGGTGAAACAGAGCATTAGCCAAGGTTTTTTTTTATAGATTATAAAAATAAAGGTAAAAGAGACTTCTTGGTCCCGCGTCCAACCATCCGCCAGTTAAGCAAGGCTAACACGGCAAATACTTCCAAATAAGCTAGTTATACATACTCTTTGCTGATGGTACGTAGTTCTATAAGAAATTGTGTGCTAATGGGAAAGGATCATGAGCACAATTAAACTGTAATGGGCTGTTAAAAATATTCATGCTTATTAAATTCCTTCTTTTCCCATATCACGACTGTGATTTGTAAAAGGTAATCCTTTAAACATGTTCTATATATTCTGCTGAGTCCTTCTTTATGATCATGATCATCATCATTATCAGCCTGCGGCAGTACACAACTGGATGCAGATCTCTCCCAAGGCGTGTTACATAGCCCGGTTTCGGCTTCACGCGTTCTATTGCTGTCAGCCACCTTGCACAGATCGTCGCTCAATCTAATCAGGGTTATTTCACACAGCGTTCCACAAGCGGTCTCCTCTCTATTACACGTATACTATATCATGATATCATAATTATTATTATTCTTTTTTTATTAATATCAGCTTATCGAAAGTTCGCTGATGAACATCGGGCATCCCTGTAGATTGCCTTATAGGGGTTATTTTCCATGTCTCATTTGAAAAGCGGATTGGCATACGCAATTTCTTTATATAGTTATATCTTCGTGTACTATCTTCTGTTTCATTTTTCTCTGCCGCCTCTCACGCGATTTTAATACGTTACTCTTGCGACTAGTAATTATTACAAGGATTAAAAATTAAACATTTAAAAATCAAGAAGGTAGCGATATTGTTTGAAATGAATATGTTTCGTGCCCATATAATTAAAATACAATGCCCAAGCGTGAGTCTTTGTGATGCACTATCAATGCGTAGTAGGCGTTCATAAGAGTATTTACACCCACTTTTTCTATAACAAAGATCTTGCATAAATGGGCTACCATTGTTATACTGAAGGTCCTCAAGGTAATTAAAAGACTTATTTAAATTTCTAACAAACCTCTTTTAACAGGAAACGTATATCCGAGTCCTTTAAGCTTATTTTATGTATTGAATTTACATGTCCCGTCGGTTTCGTAAGAGGCGACAGAGGGAAGCTGAAACAAGAAACAGGCGGTAGCAACTTCCTATTAATAACTAGAAATTATAAAACATTAAAAAACTGCGGTTGCTAACCCGCACGCCAAGCGTGGTAACTATGGCAAAATTCCCCCTATGTGGCAATCTAAGGGGAGGCATATGTTTAGCAGTGGACTTTTACGGACTAATGGATGGATGGATGATGCTAAGCTTGTACAATATGTGTTATTATTTTTGAAGATTAAAATTGATTTATACATCACAGAAAAACTTGAAGTCAAAATAAAGGTAATACAAAATAGACGTGGTAGAGCAATGCTGCATCTATATTAATAGTACCTATAGTTGTATCACGAATGGGTCGGCTCGACCGGGGAAGTACGACGCTCTCACAGAATACCAGCGTAAAATAGCAACTCAAGGCTGCTGTGTTTCGTATGGTGAGTGCTAGAGAACTAGATACCCTTCACAGAAAACGAAGCATCTCATCTTAATTCTCAGGTGTGACAACGTGCATTTTGATTCTTAATTGAGGATAGACTTAGATGTCTACGGGAAACGTCATCTAACTACCATCAGGTGGACTGTGTTCTCGTTTGTCACCCTTATTATTCAAAAGAATGAAGCAAATGTAAATATGTCTGCCAACTGTGGCGATTATAAACTTTTGCTTTTTACTAGGGCTTTTTTCGAGCTAATGTAGTATATATTTTTTTAGATTACCTGAATGAACCTTCAAAAATCTAAATTACTTATTTTTATCTTGTACTTCATGTATGGTTACTCTATTGAAGTAATATCTATAACGTAGTACATATTACTTTCATTCACATTTCATATCAAGAATAACTTATTCAAGTAATACGTACTATAATAACAAACCTTCTACTAGTAGATGTTACCATAAGGTGTTGACAAATCCTGACCAAAGAAAAAACACTCTTTGTAGAATCTATAATTTTTGGATAATTTTAAGGAATTCAGCGTGGGTTTTATTCCCAGAGTGCACATTCGGTGTCGGCGTTAATGGCGTCTTGTCCCCGGAACAGGTTTGGAGCAATCACTCGTTAGCGCCGATGAAGTTGTTATACGCGACGGCTCTCGCATGTTTTTGTTATTACGCGGCCCTTTAATTCGCCGACGAAAGCTACAACCACAAAAGATACACGATAAACTCAATAGCTGCGAGAATTTTTTTAGAGATAAAATAAAAAAATATATTTCGTACGCAGTACCAAATTGCATAGGACAATGACAAAAGTAATTTCGTTATGTACATATTATATGTTTCCAATTATTGTGACATAAAGGATATCCGCGCAGCCTTTAGTCTATACAAGATCAATTATTATTTTTTTTTTTATAGGAGAGGGGGCAAACGAGCATGCGGCTCACCTGATGGTAAGTGACTACCGCCGCCCATGAACAACCGCAACACCAGGGGAATTGCAGATGCGTTGCCGGCCTTTTAAAAAGGAGTAGGCTCTTTTCTTGAAGGTCCCTAAGTCGTATCGGTCCGGAAAAATCGCTGGTGGTAAACTATTTTATTTGCGATACAGTCTATATATACCACTGCCGTAATTTGTTTTTTCCATAAATTTAGTCTTAGGAATATAATGCGTGCTGCTACCCTGGTTAGGATACCATCTGAGTAGATATCACCCTTTTATCTATTTCTGCCACTGCTTTTACTGCTTTTAGTTACAGGCTTTGAGACATTCCATCTTAGTCCTTAGAGGTGACAATAACTGACAACGCAACTGTAGCCTTATTTTTTTAGTTTTTTGCAGGTGCCCATGGCCTGAACCGGCTTACCAGGAGGTGAATTGCAAGTTCGTTTTTGAATTCAAACAACGTAGACTTACCATCAGGTGTATTGCAAGTTAGCCTGTCATATAGAAAAATACATAAATAACTGCAATCAAGAAGGATTGCGATTATATATGTATTTTTTTTATCTTGAAAAGAAAATTAAAATAGGTTCAGTTTTAGAAGAAGAATCAAGGAAATAAGGTATGATTACTTCATGAAATAAGGTACGATGACTTCGTCAATTTTTTATAGGTTTAATCGGTTCGAGCCGCAGTTATCTCTTCGTTGTCTGGCTCGATCTATCGGGCACAGCGCGACAACAATAGTCCATTAAAAACATATTCTTCAAATTTCTTGCAGTCCAGAAATCCTTTTAATCTAAAGTTTTTCTTTTGATTATGGTCTGTCAGTTTTTTTTTCAGCTTAATGGTAAAGGTTAAACACACATTAACATGGTAGAGCCATGCTACAGCTATATTATGGTTGCAGCACGAATGGTTAGACTCGACCAGGATAGGACTACGCGCTCACAGAATACCAGCGTAAACTAGCGGTTTAATGCTGCTGCATCCACTCACCATCAGGTGAACGGTGTGCTCGTTTGACACCCTTATTCTATAAATAGAAAACTCACACATCTTATTAAAATAGAATAAACAGACTATGAGATCTAGAGATGTCATAGTCTGTTAATTCTATTTTAATAAGATAATAGATCTATATATATAATAATAGATCTAATAGATCTCATAGACTTAACAAAAGGCTATTCACTCTTGCCTTGAAGACACCCACTTTGAAATCGGATGAAGAGACAGATGCTGGCAACTTATTTTCATAGAATATATGTATTATAGTATTCTATGGGTATTTTACACCCTACGTAAACAAGATGGTTATACCGCCATTTATTGTAAGACACGACATCTTTTTGACGTATTCCATAGTAGACCCACGAGATGAAATCGGGTGATGGATCCTCTTATGCGGCCGCCAATCATCATCACCATCATTACAACCTTTCATAAGTCCACTGCTGAACACAGGCCTCCGTCAAGGAATGCCACAAAGCACGGTCCTGAGCCACCTGCATCCATCGACTTCCTGCATGTCTTACCAGGTCGTCAATCCATCTCGTCCTACACTTCGCCTACCGGTACGAGGCTGCCACTGAAGAACCTTTCTTCCCCATCGGTTGTCGGTTCTTCGAGCTATATGGCCGGCCCACTGCCACTTCAGCTTACTAATCCGTTGGGCTATGTCGGTTACTCTGGCTCTACTGCGGATATCCTTATTCCTAAGTTTATCACGCAGAGAAACCCTGAGCATAGCCCTCTCCATACCTCGCTAAGCGACCTTGAGCTTCCTCATACGGCCAGCAGTGAAGGACCACGTCTCAGATACGTAAGTCATCACTGGCAACACGCACTGGTTGTACAATTTCGTTTTAAGGTTTTGAGGTATGTCTGACGAGAAGATGTGTCGTAGCTTCCCGAACGCTGCCCAGCCGAGTTGAATCCGTCAATTGACCTCTCGGTCGAAGTTGGACTTACCTAGTCGGACTATTTGTCCCAGGTAAACATACTCATCAACAACTTCGAGCTTAGTGCTCCCAACAATTACCGACATAGGTGTTGGGAGACACTATTGAGGCCATTGAGCATAGTGCTTAGGTCCTCCAGCGATTTTGCCATAAGGACTATATCGTCGGCAAATTGAAGGTGAGTGATGTACTCGCCATTGATGTTAATACCGTATCCTTTCCAGTCCAGAAGCTTCAAAACGTCTTCCAATGCAGCGGTGAAAAGTTTCGGGGATATAACCTCACCCTGTCTTACACCTCTCTTCAATTGGATAGGTTTCGTACTCTGGTTCTGTACTCGGATAGCCATCGTAGCCCTACTGTACAAGCACTTCAGCACTTCGATATACCGACAGTCAATTTGACACCGCTGAAGGGACTGCAGCACCGCCCAAATTTCGACGGAATCAAAGGCTTTATCCATAGTCCACATACGCCAGGCATAGTGACAAATTGTACTCCTCGGACTTCTGGAAAACTTACCGAAGGATATGTATGTGGTCTATGGTGCTAAAGCCTTTTCAGAAATCGGCTTGTTCGGAAGGCTGGAAGTAGTCAAGTCTGCGTGCGAAACGATTCGTAATGACTCTCGAAAACAGCTCGTAGACGCGGCTCAGAAGGGAAATCGGTCTGTAGTTCTTCAAGAGAGCATTGTCACCTTTCTTGAAGAACAAGACTACGGCACTTCTGCTCCACGCCTCCGGTGTAATGCCACCATGGAGGATGGAATTAAAGAGCCTCTGAAGGACTTCCAGTACCGGTTTTCGACCCGCTTTCAGAAGCTCCGCTGTAATTCCATCCTCGCCTGAGGCCTTGCCGTTTATAAGATGCTAGAGAGCCCTTCTAATCTCGCTCAGACTGACGTCCGGGATATCTTCGGAATAGTGTCGGATAAGACTCGCTCTTGGATTGTTACTCACACTTGCGTGTGGCTCGAACGATGACGTGTACAGCTGTCCATAGAACCTCTCAATCTTCCTCAAAATCTCAGGTGCCCCGGAAACGATGCTGCTACACTCGGTCTTCAGCTTTGACAGTTGGCTCTGGCAGACAGATCTCTGGCAAAGACTTTGGAGCCTTGGTTCCGCTCGATCGCTTCTTCAATACAAGCTGTATTGAAGTTGCGTAAGTCGCGCCGCATGCATTTGGAGATCTGTCTGTTCAGTTGCCTATATGCTGTCAAATCTGTTGAAGAATGTAGCTTCATCTGCCGTCTAAAAGCCATGAGATTAAGAGTGTGATCGGAGAGTTTTTGTGTTTTTCTGCGGCGGGTCTTGCAGAACTTAGCTCCGACCGCATGGACAGTTTCCACGAGCTTGTCATTCATATCATCCACTTCATTGCAGTCTTCTAGGCACTGAAAACGGTTTTGTAATTCGAGCTGAAAGGTTTCAGGACTTTGGAACAGAGCACGAGGGGGACGGAGCGTTGACTTCATTAGACGAGACCTCTCCAACTTAACGTTTAGGTTCAGTGTGCCTCTAACCATTCGGTGATCGCTACCAATTTTCACCCTCGCGATCACGGAGACTTCACTGAACAGTTGTCGTCTGGTCGTCATAATGAAGTCAATCTCATTTTTTGTTGAACCGTCGTGGCTCGACCAGGTCCACTTGCTGTGGGGCCGCTTCTGGAAGAAATAGTTCATCATAAAGAGTCGCTCTTTCTCCATGAAGTCGGCCAGCTGCTTGCTCCTTGGGTTCCGTTGCCCTATTCCAAATTTCCCTACTTTCAGCTCACCGTTCTCTCTTGTGCCTAGTTTTGGATTGAAGTCTCCCATTATCATCGTATATTGGGTTTTGGAGGAATGCAAAATGCGGCCGCCAATCTATACAAATAAATAAAATTGAAGTGTCTGTTTGTAATGTTAAAATAACAGCTTTTTACTAAATTCATATGAAAGTATATACAGTATTTATAAACAAAACACAAGTTTTAAAATGTTTGACTGTCTGTCTGTCTGTTTGTTTCGACTAATCTCCGAAACGGCTGGACCGATTTTGACGGGAGTTTCACTGGCAGATAGGTGATGTCATAAGGAGTAACTTAGGCTACTTATATTTAAGAAAAAGATTTAGGGTTCCTCGCAGTAAAATTAAAACCCTAAATTACACGCGGGAGAAGTCGCGGGGAACAGCTAGTTATACACATTTTGTATATATATATATCCGTCTATCATCTTTGTTATTACATATTCCTTGCTTTTGAGCGTTTTACTTATTTAACTCGACTTAGACTAAATTTTTGCCGATGCGACGTAAAGAAATACTTGTCAATTGTTTTAATAGAACAACATCCTATAATGGAAGGTAGCGGTTTAAAATAAAATTATGTGATATTATTGATGCAGAAAATGAACAGGGATCAGATACAAAATAAAAATAACAAATTATATAAAGTGTATAACATCAAATACAGATCTCTTAAAAAACGAATAAACCTTATTATAAAAATAAAAAGAGACTACCAAACGCGTTTACATAGATATGTATATGCAAAGATTATTTCACGCATAAAATAATACAATTATTTACCCCAAGCTGCCCCTATGCTAGCAATAAAAGTTACAACATAATTTGCTCATTAAGTTTGTTTTTTATCAGGCCCTAAAGAAACCGATGAAGTTTTATGAACCTGATTCCGAGTTGGGTTTGTATTTTATGAGGTTGAAACAAAGTTTAAATTGACACCTAACTCACATTTATCATTCCCGAGACATCATTCTTAATGGAATAACGGTTTCGACTATATTTTTAATAGGTAGTTTTTACACTTTAAATATAAATCGGTATAGTATGGTGTTTGGGGAGTTGTTAGAGAGATTGGTAGGTGAAATTTACTAAATAACCTAATAAAGATCTGGGGACCGAGAAACATTGATATATCCTTTCTAAATGTCGAACCCAAAACCCACAGACTGCTAATGGGGAGTAGCATCTACAATGCGAGGGTATTGGTACTATTCTCACTCAGCCGGCCGAGCTTGGTGAACATTAGCGGATTTTCTAACTGATGTCATTTGGCGCATTTTTGGAATGGCTCATGTTCAGCAGTAGAATTAAAAGCTTTGATATTGGTATTTTGAAACTAATAATAAAAATAATGATATTTTTAAATAACAAGATTAAATAATTCTGAATTTGTAGAAAATACAAATGAATTGGTTCTGTCAGGCATTACATTTTTATCTATAGCGTCTTATTAGTAGTAATCAGTTTTGCTTATTTTGGGACGAAACACTAAAATAGGGAAATCGTGGGTAATTAATAACGATAAGTATTTCTTAGACATTTACTTGACAGCAAAAATTACATCATATGCAATCCAGATCATTAAGATATCGTATAAAATTTTTTAATAAATATTATCACGTGCATTTAATTTATATAAAGTATGCTAACGAAAAATAATAATTTGTATATTCTAAAACTAAAAGAACTGTTCGTGTAGTTGTGGTTTTCGCTCTTGAGCCATGACGAGAAAATAGCAGCTTAATGCTGTCGAAGTGCTGGCCTATGTTTTATATCATTATATGATTTAAATAAACGCTTGCTATTAATGGGGTTGTTTTATTCTTGGTACGGGAGGCAAGTGAAATCTAATACAGCTATTGACACACTGTTGTATTAACTCTCTAGCACATGTCGTGGGCGCAGCCAGGCACACATACATATCATTAGTGTACATACACAACAGGGGTCTTCCATCAACATACAATATGAATGTCCTCAGTGGTGACCTTTATCTTATTCTACATCAAGAAAGGAAAAAAGGGTTTAAGATCACAGGGATCGCTGCCATTATGTGTTTTATTTACATTTACTTTCAAAAAAAATTCGCAAACGACGTACGACACCTTTACGTTAAACGCGTTGATGTCTTTCGTTCATTGCTTTCTTCACAAATAGTAAGAACTCTACATAAACCATTTTTAATTTTCATCAGTTTCAATTTGCCAACACTATCTTGAATTACTCTTACGATACTTACCGTATTTAAGTAATAATAAATTAGTGATGTTACTAACATTCCTCTTAATTTTTAATGTTTAGTGAAATTTTCGCATAGTAAACAGAAGTAGAGAATGTCACATAGGGTGTAGTATAGCTATACACTAATATGACAATAACAAAGTACTGTTCGACGAAGCATGAAAGTGGTTGTCAGCTCAGAATCAGGTAGCTGACAGCGTTGCGGTTCGGTTCCCAGAAGACATGACGCTGTTTTATTGACCGTGATGACCGATCGAGTCACGTTAGTGATTGATGACCTCTCTATAATTTTGTTTTCACTTGTGTGTTATATTTTATTCCCTGAGTGTAGAAGAAGCATGAAGTCAAACAATAAGTGTTCGATTTAAAGCTGTAATATCATAAATATACAATTTTATCTTTCTTTCAACTTCATCGATAATGATATATTCTGTACATAGCTTTTTAATGGTAGTATGTAAGTCGGTAAAACGCCTGTATTTTACTGTTAGTTTACTATTGAAATAAATTTCAAAATTTATTCTGCTATAAATCTTTCTAAACCATTTTCATAGACAAAAATATAGGGATCATTATATCTTTGAATTATAAATCACTTTAACCTATTTGTAGTTTAAATCGAGAAAACTACTTATAACGAGTTTAGAACTACAGGCATTTATGTTTTTAAACTTACATATATGCATTTATTTTCGTTTGTCTGAAGGTAACTCAAAAGAAATCAATAAAATCTTCGAAAAGAAATAAAAAAAAAATACGGCTTACAAACCCCGCTAAGCTTTCCAACAAAGTTGAAGCACAAAAGAGTACGAAACAGGCTTAGTGTTACGTAAAGGATGAAGGGAGAGAAAAGATCTACCGCCACGTGACACCTGCCGACCGCCAAATGAAGATATCGCAGCTGGATGCTATGACTCCATGAACAGGTATATTCAACCTTTAAAGTAATAGCAACTTATGAAATTTACTAATGTCAAAATCTTATACTTTTAATAAGAATTAATTTGTAGTGTTAGGTGCATACTTAAATAACTTTTAAATATTAAATGAACGTTTAAACGTAACGTTTTATTTTAAACATTTTCCACATTATGTAAAACTAAAAACCAAAGTTTATTACTTCGTCCAACTGCGTGTAGTCTTCCTCCTTCCCAGATTTTTTTGTTTATTAGAGATACGGTATTTTGCTCTGCCGCCGTGGTTTATTAATTTGAATTCATATTGATAATCATCTATGAATCTAATCAAATTAATTCAAAATAATTTACCACGGTGGTGGTTTTATAAATAATAGAATTTATCCATAAAACGTTTAAAAATTGATTATGAATAATAATAATGAATCGCATAAAATTAAATGCTGCTAATTGTAAAAAGTTTTACTAATTTGTTTTCATAGCGGTTAACGAGTTTTGATCTTAAGCAGGTAATAAAAATTACATGTTTAAATTAATAATAAACCTAGCAAGCTAACAGCATAGCAAAGTGGCGAAGCAATCAGCTTTGTAGCGGTTTCTAACGGTTGCCGTTGAGTAATCTGTTTCAAAATAGGAGGTTCAGATGCATGGGTGATCAGTAATCGAATGCTGAAAACAGAATTTGAAAATTCAAAACCGTTCTCGAGATAATCGTGGGACAGACGGACAGACGGACATACGGACAGACATCGTGAAATCAATAAGTGACTTCGCAAGCTTCGCCACTTAATAAGAGTTTGTAATAATAATTATAATAGCAATAATATTTTATATTACAAAAATAGCTTTGTGTGGTCCAAAAGTTTGTTACCTGAGACAAATTCAGATCCAAGAACATATCTACAATCGCTATAATAGTACTAAAATCACGTAGCGTTATTGTGTTTTGAATAAAGTGAATCCACGAACATGCAGACGTTCCACAAATGAGACTCTGTAAACTCTGTACACATATTATATGTATTTGCTTAAAATGCAGATAATATTATGTGTAAGAAAATAAAATTTCGTTTGTCGAATGTAAATCAATACTGTTTCGAAACGTAGTGTCTCTGACCGGAGCAGAAAAGACGAAAGCAACTCTGCAGGTTCTTTTTATCATTAAAAAAATAGATATTAAAAAGTATAGTACGAGTATATATAGAATTAGCGTTGCCAGGCGTCCGGATAAAGCCGGACACAGTCAGGCTTTTTGGTTGCGTGTGCGTGTGCCAAATTAGTCGGTGGCCGGCCTGTCCGACCACCGACTAATAAGTAAATTAAAAAAACCTAACAAAAGGCTTTGCAAATTTGACCATTTTTTACATTTGTCATGTGTTGGTTTCCGCTTCGCCCGCCTCACCCTGTATCGCTAGCGCAAGCGTATAATTACTTAATATTAATCACTTTTTGTTACAATTAATTTAAAGTTTATTTAGTATTATTATAGCTGCTCATCCGCTACTGTGGAAACTAACGCCGGTATTCCTCAGGGGTCCGTTCTCTCCGCAAATCTCTTCCTGCTGCATAAAAATGGGTATGTAGACGACAGCACAGTTGTGGAGAGATACCAACTAAGTGCCCGGGCCAAGACAAGTGGCTATGGTTGAGCGTGTGAACTCTACAGGCAGTCTCCGAATGGGGCGATGCCAATCTTGTGAGATTCAACGCCTCCAAAACACAAGCGTGTCTTTTCACCGCTAAAAGGAGCCCGCTCATCCAGGCTCCTACTTTCCGGAATGTATCCTTACACCTGAGATTTTGAGTGATATTGAGAGGTTCTATGGGCAGCTGTACACGTCATCGTTGGAGCCACACGCAAGTGTCAGTAACGATCCAAGAGCGAGTCTTATCCGACACTATTCCGAAGATATCCCGGACCTCAGTCTGAGCGAGATTAGAAGGCTCTCCAGCACCTTAAAAACGACAAGGCTCCAGGCGAGGATGGAATTACAGCGGAGCTTCTGAAAGCGGGTGGAAAACTGGTACTTGAAGTCCTTCGGAAGCTCTTTAATTCCGTCCTCC
Organism: Parnassius mnemosyne; assembly: GCA_963668995.1. NCBI lineage: Eukaryota > Metazoa > Arthropoda > Insecta > Lepidoptera > Papilionidae > Parnassius > Parnassius mnemosyne. Next base: position 24,407,343 of record CAVLGL010000068.1, read on the forward strand.
AGGGCGGCATTACACCGGAGGCGTACACTGAATGCCTTCAGTTGTCAGGGGTTGAATTTTCTTCGAACCTCAACTATTTTCAGTTCATTGAGTCCAAAGCCACAGCAGCTGCGAGGAAACTTGGTGTTATTGCAAGGGTGCGGCGGAACTTCACGCCGGGGCAGTTTCTTACCTTATACGGAGGGGCACACTGAAATGATCGGGAATAGAATATTTCGGATTGAGTTACAATAAAACCTTTTTAGAATTTGAATTCTGACCTCTTAGAATCTTAATGACATTCAAACAATTAAAAAAATGTATAAAAACAAAAACTATGTTGGTTTAAAGTTGACATTTGACACGTCGTTAAAAGAAATGGAGCTCACGCGTGAACATTACCGTGCCATAATTTATCACAATTTTCGTCGCGGCTTATCTCAAGATAAATGGCTCAGCGAACTTGTTTCGATTTATGATGTTAAAGCACTGAGGCAAACGACAATATACCGCTGGTATGCCGAGTTCCGACACGGTCGTGTGTCGCTCAGCACTGTTTCGTCTGCAGGTCGACCAAGAACAGCGGTCACGCCTGAAAACATCGCAGCTGTGCGAACTATTATATTAGATAACCGTCATGTGACATACGAGCAGATTCGGGCTGTTATGAGTATCGGAATGACTGTAATTCAGTCGATATTATATAACGAGCGGTGTGTAAGAAAGCTAGTTTCCCGCTGGGTTCCCCACAATTTGTCCGAAGAGCAATAGGCGGCTCGTGTAGATTGGTGCCGGAATACTCTGCAACGCTTCAACGGAGGGAACTCAAATGCCATTTATAGTATCGTCTCGCGTGACGAATCATGAATTTATTCATACGAACCTGAAAGAAATCTTCAGTCAGCAGTTTGGGTCTTCGAAGACGAGGTCAAACCAACAAAAGTGGTTCGCTCCCGCAGCGTGTCAAAGAAAATGGTCGCTACGTTTGTCTCGAAAAAGGGGCATGTTGCTACAATTCCTTTACAGGAACGCAGAACGGTTACCGATGAGTGGTATATCACGGTTTGTTTGCCAGAAACGATAGCCGAACTCCGAAAAAATAACCCGAAACGTCGCATCATCTTACATCACGATAATGCGAGCTCCCATACGGCTCGGAAGACAAATGATTTTTTGAAGCAGGAAAACGTTGAGCTGATGAGCCATCCTCCGTACAGTCCTGAACTGAGCTCAAACGATTGCTTTACATTCCCTAGAATGAAAGATTTACTACGCGGTCAACGGTTTGAAGACTCCGAAGCAGCTGTGGAAGCGTACAAATCAGCCATTTTGTCAACATCAACTTCAGACTGGAATTATTGTTTTAATGATTGGTTTGCACGAATGGTAAAGTGCATTAAGTTGAACGGAGAATACTTCAAAAATAATAAAATACAATTTAGCTATACCGTGCATGTGGTTTTCCTTATACCCGATCATTTCAGTGTGCCCCACGTATAAAACGCAAGTCCGGCCGTGCACGGAGAGTACTCCACATAATATGTACAACCCATGTGTGACAGTAGGATGCTGCAAAATGCCACCTTGCAGCGTTGGAGTCAGTGGAGGGACGTGCTAAGAGGCTCATTGGTGACCTTAATTTATTTGAAACCAATCTCGTCAGCCTGGAGCACAGGCGCAGAGAAGCCAGTCTCTCGATATTCTGTAGTCTTCGGTGAGTGTGCGCAGGAATTACACGCTTTAATTCCTCCTTCTCCTTTCCACCATCTGACAACCAGGTGGTCAGCGCGTCTTCTCCCCTTTTGTTGTCGATATTCCACGCATTAGAACCAAACGGTTTGCTTCGTCTTTTGTAATGCATACAGCAAAGGAGTGGAATAATTTGCCGGCGTCCATCTTTCCGTCCGAATACAGTCTGGGCGTCTTCAAGGCAAGAGTGAATAAGCTTTTGTTACGATAATAAAGTACGATTTACCATCTAAGGCTGCATCACCACTTACCACCAGATGGTGGTCAAGCAGTGGCTTATAATAAGTAATATATATATATATATATATATATATATATATATATATATATATATATATATATATATATATGTGTATATATATATGTATGTGTATATATATATATATATATATATATATATATGTATGGTAAATGAAAAAAAAAAGCCGTTTTAATGTAAAAAAAATATCCCTAATAAAAATAACATTATAACATTAAACAAAAAATAAAAACCGACTTCAAATTGCTAGAAAAGAAGTTACTTATTTGGTAGAATTTTTCCCAAATTCATATGGGACTACTCTTGACGTATAACTTATATTAAATAAAAAATCATCAAAATTGGTTCACAATCTGAGAAGATGTCGCGTAACATACATACAAAAACAACATACACTCGAATTGAGAACCTCCTCTTTTTTGAGTTCGTTTAAAAATTAAGGGTTTCCGGCCTTTATACCCAAATGTTCGGCCAAACTGGTTGGTCTGTCCGGCTTTTCAGTTTTGAGACCTGGCAACTCTATACAGAATTGAAAACGATAATAAGTCCATCGGTAACTGAGGTATGTTCTATTATATACTTAAAGGATGATTAAAAATTTGGAGTGTATAGTGAACTCAAGCAGACCAACTCCCACTAATATCACTTGTTTACAAATATGACGCATGTGGCACAGGCTGTGAGGCATTCCATCTTAGTCCGCAAAGGAGATGACGTATATGTAGCCTTCTTTATTTAAAGTTGTCTGCGGGTGACCGTTGGCTACACCAGCTGCTTTTGATCTACATATGTCGTGGGGTGGCGGTAAGTATAGCCATGTATTGTAGGTGTTAAAGAATTCATCACCCCATACCGTTCCATGGTTGTTGTAAAAGGCCACTATGTTACGGAAATCTTATGGCTTTCGATACATGGCGGTATCTATCTCGTACATACACGGACCGGTGATGGGCATAAGACGTCTGGTACTGCACTACAAGTGCGACCCTTACCTACACTGTACTACAAGTGCGACCCTTACCTACCGTCCGACCCTTCCAACAATATTAGAGGCCCATGTCTATTGACAGACTTTTACGGGGTGATGCTGAAGTAGAGGAATCAGCCCATTCATTACAAACATGCATTATAATAACAAATAGAGATAAACGACTTACTAAGAAAAACAAAGGGAAGCGTTCAAAACGGGAGCTGTCAACTAGTGTACAGGTAAAAGAAATTAAGAAAGTAGTCATACAATGACCAGTGTTCGTGCTGCTGTTGAATAAGAGATTTTATCACAAAAGTCGGTAAAATGATTTTTGAGTACATACAGTTGTGTTTACTGCTGCAGCCGTATCGTGGTTAGTGTTAGTTTAGTTTACACTGCACTAATCAAATATTTATAAAAGAGAGTTAAACAGTCACGTAATCTATATGTAATGTTGTATCTGGTCTTGAATGGATTACCTTGTGCAACTTTATTGAAAGGGTAAAAAGCAGAAGCTGTTTTTATTTTATTTTTTCTAATTATGCTCTTATCACAGGTGACTATGATACTAGAAAAAGTGGCTTCAGTGGTCATTTACCACGTCGTTAGTAGTGAAAGAAAACTGAGAAGAACTGCATATCGGAACTTGCTTTTACTCGGAGATATTTATGCAATGTGAGGAATATTCTGCCACGCTCTCTTCTGCTCGCAATCCTCACCGTTTTACTTTTGGTTGAAAACTAAAATGTTTAATTTGTAGTGTGATTTGAATGGATTATATTATTTTGAAAAGGCCCGATTAGTGGAAGGCTAATATAATATAATTTTAATTGTTACATATACTTATTGTGAAATGAAATTGAATAGATTTTAAATTGTATAATGAAACTGTTTAGAATTGTATAGATAGAGATTTGCTATTCTTATGTAGCACCCATTGCAATTTATTAAATCTATAACATTTAAGTTAATTTCATTATTGGTTATATATTTTTAAAAGTGCGCAAAACGAGTTCTTTTTTAATGATGTGAAAATGAGTTTACTTTTAAAAAAGAAACGCCTAAAAATTAATTGAGATATAAAATCTCTTGTTATTTGTTTTTATAGCTTGTCTATAAAGCAATCAAAAGTTCGATAGGTTTTTTTTTATTTCAACAGCAGCGAGAAATCTTGTGTTCTGCCGCGTCATCTATATTAAAAAGCAAAAAAGAAAACTTTACAAAAGTTCGTATTGGTCTAGCGATTAATCATAGATTCTGAGATCGTATCGCACTGTGATGTGTGTAAGGGGTTTGTAAAATTATTTATTTTTAATTGATGTGTAGTCCTTGAGTATGTGGATACGTGATGATAATGTCTGCAACGACGAACGCTTTGAATGTAATTTCATTATTAACTTAATGAAATTATATGTTCAATGAATCAATTGGTGAAAAAGATGCTTTAATAAGTGCGTGAATAATAAGTTAAAACGCTTAGATGTTAAATCTAGGTAGTAGTAGTACGTTGTGGTATTGACTTAAAGTTGTAGCTGCTTAACATATATTTTTAAATATAGCATAATATGTCATTTCATTGTTTTATTTTCATTCATTGCCACACCATTAAATTGTTAATTAATTTTGAATTTAATTTTGAAACATTTATGTTTAAATGAATTCCAGTGTATCTTGCCGAAATGTAGAATGAATGAACTATTCATGTGATTAGGGTTTTGCACATGTTATTATGAATACCAACATACGTACTTGTTACATATGATATACCAAGTTATAAATGAACCACATCACAGCAATAACTGGCAAGAAGTGATGAGTGATACAATATTTGTTTACTAAAAACGGCACGTGCAATAAATGTTATAAAAACGCTGCATCATTTTAAATAGTTTGTTCATAACCATGACATCATAACGATCTTCATCTTAAATTTGACGATGGCTCTGTCTCACGTACTTTACTTATACTACATACCAGGAGTGGAGTATGCAGAACTATAGTGAAGACGTTGGAAGAATGAGTAACTGAGTGTGAAAGATTATCAATGTCGAGTTACGATACATATACATTATAATACCAAAAGCCTTTAAAAATACGTCGACGTCTTCATATAAAAAATAATTCAGCTTAACATCATTAGTTAAATTAAAACTGTGAGGAGATGTGCCTTTTGTTGGGGGATTTTCATTGATGTTCATGCTTGACAATCACATTACCACCTGTTGGGTGGTTTTAGAATGTTCATAAACGGGATTTTCGAAACAACCATGATAAGAATACGGTTACTATATGATTTAATTAGTCTTAATCTTTTTTAATTACAACTTTTCATGATTTAATCTTTATATATATCTCTCGGAAAAATAATATACATATTATATAAAACGTATATAAAACTATTTCAGATAAGTAATAGCTATTTGCTAAGACTCGCATGCAAAAGATAACTAAATGGTGTGTGTTTTATCTAGTTTGAAGATCATAATTACACAAAGTTTTATCTATTGCCTATAAAACTAAGCAAATTTACTTTTAAAATGCTGTTTTTAACTTTGATTTCAGCTCTAAATTAACAACTTTGAATATTCAAACAAAAAAATGATAAAGTATCACATTTATGAAAAAGTGCTATTATAAAAAAATCAATGTCATAAACTCCACCAATACGTGCATTATCTCTACAACTATGCTAAAAAAACCTATTGTTGATTGTTGATTGTTGATAATGATTCACGATAACGGCGGGCTTGAACCTCTGACTTTTGAGATAGGTGCAATAATAAAATAAATCGTAGAAATAATATACATTGGATATGTATGTATACCACTTTAACAAGATGGAATTAAACACAGGAAATAAGAAACGTGAGAATGATTCAAATTTAACAATCCCCCGCACCTTCCTCCCAACTGTCCCCCGCAGGCAGCAGATAATTGAGACGTCAATTTTTTTCAAGCCTCGCCTCATATTAGGATGCTCATAATTTCTTATACTAATTTATGGACAGCTAAAGGTTTTATAATATATTCTATAGCCTTCTTAAATATCACAAAATGCATTCGAATGTACATAGGCTGTAATTTAACTTTTCTTTAATTTTTGTAGTGAAAATATCAATAGTTATTTTGTATTATTTATAAATACATCTATCATCATCATTACAGCCCTTCACAAGTACACTGCTAAACACAGGCCTTCCCCAAGGAATACGACCAAGTGCGGTTTTGAGCCACCTTCATTCATGGATTTCCTGCATATCTTACCAGGTCCTCACCTCATCTAGTGGGGGGACGCCCTATACTTAGTCTACCTACTCGAGAACCTTTTTTACCCATCTGTTGTTGGTTTTTCGAGCTATATGTCCGGTCAATTGCCTTTTCAGTTAACAAATCCGTTGGGCTACGTCCGTTACTCTGGTTCTACTGCGAATGTCCTCATTTTTAACTCTCTCTGGTTGTACAATCTTGTTTTGTGGTTCTAAGGTATGCCTAATGAGAAGATCGTAATCTCCCGAATATGTGGGAGCCTGTAATGATGATGATAATGATGACATATAATATTAACATACTACAAGCCGCCGAAAAAGATTAGTCAGTTCTTACCATCTGTTAAGTGCCCCTCTACAAGATGCAGGCGTGTGCAAGCTTGATGTGAATGTGGCCTCACTTACATATGGAATGAACAACAAAAAACATATGATATCGTTGATATGAAGCATCGACGCTCCGGGAAGTCTGCAGTATAACAACATATTCAGGATCATGCCAACCTTTATTATATCACATTTGATAGAGCAAAAATCCTCGCAAAAGAACAGCGATTTCTACCAAGGATTATTTGAGAAGCTACTGAAATTAAAAAATATCCTAATTGCAATTGGAGATACCTAGGTGCAATTCTGCTTGGGATCCCATAATTACTAAAATTAAATCCAAACTCAAGCATAATACTGCAACATTTGAAAGTACTTTAAGCTTATTCTGCGTAGATCGGATTAAAAATTAATAATTAAAAGTTGACGGTAGCCTTCGTTAACTATGACATCAGGACGTTAAACATCTCAGCACCCAATACATCGGGAATTAAAAAAAATAAAATTAAACGCGATAAAATCCGTAAAATTAGTTTTATTCCATGTGTAGTATTCGCGAAAATATAAGAAACATTACATAATATCACATTCATTCTGTGTACTGTTAGACTACTTGAAATTTTTTGGTTCCTATGCATTTATTCAAAGTATAATAACAGTATTTTTGTAAAATGTTTGCGGCAGTCACTGACTTGTCATCATGTTACGTCATTATAAGAAAACACTATTTCATATAGCGTAAATGAATATTATCTTTCTTTATTAAACAGGCTTTTATCCTACAAGATTATTTCAGCTTTATCATACCTTTTTCACTTGTAATGATGGATGAAATGGTATTATATACAAAAATAAATAAAAAAATCAATATTGCATGAGTGTTACCGAGTTAATTTATTTTGTATAAAAGTCTAAACGCTATATTATATAATAAATTAATAATTCAAATTTCAAGAAACAGTAGAAATCTTAAAATTCGAAGTGGATACTATTTAAAATAAAATTTTCAAGTTTTTATGTATTCATAAAAACACAAGACGAGTGGTGAACCTATTTAAATGGCTTTTTGAATATTTATAACGTGAGCGGTACGTAATTTTATTTCTCGTTATCTCGGAGGCTTTATCTGCGTCTTGTTTTTTGAAATCGTTATTATAAACGTGAATTCCAGCATCATCTGTTGAACAGAAAAAAGATACAAGGAAAATCAAACTACCTACTTTTTTGTTAGAACTTTTAATAGACTAGATTTCATTGGTGGTGTTTTAACAATGCTTTTTACTAAAATAATAGTAATTAGTACGATATTTTAGTGAAAAGCATTGTTATATCCTTATATCATCATCTTCATCATCATCATCAACATCAGTCGTAAAAATCCATTGCTAAACATGGCCCTCAGCCGACAGGCCCACAGCCCGAGCCGATAAGTATTTACCATAAACGCTTGCCATCGCAGAATCAAATGTCTTAAACTTTGTCGCTGCTCAATTTCGACTATCTGGTTATTTTAACTCTGTTGTAACTGTTACCGTTACAGCCTATTAAAGTCCATTACGGAACATAGGCCTCCCCCATTAATTTCCTCATAGGGGGGATATTTGCCATATTTGCCAAACTTGGCAAGCGCAATTTATTATTTTTAGTCATTATTAGGATGACGCTGCTGCCCATCTCCTGGTTTGTATCCCTCTGACACCTCTTACGAGACTCACGCAATGATATGGGATAGTTTATAGGATATATACCGAAACTACACGGTTGTCTAAAGATATTCCACGGGACTACAAACACTTACGCCTGTCACCCAGAGGGGTAGGCAGAGACTACGGACTTCCATTTGGAGCGATCCTGACACACCTCTCTCGCCTCCTTTACATCCATATATTTATGCATACACGCTCGTCGGTTATGAGTACTCCTAATCTGGCCCATTTTCAATGTATCGCCGATTTGGTCGATAAATCTTCGTCTAGGGCGTCCCTTCCCGACTTTACCGTCCATGGGACTATACGGGTGATTATAATAATTATACTATAATATTATATATTGTTGGGAATGAGGGTAAAAAAAATAAATGTAAATACGAACAAATGAAGGTAGAATGGTAATCTCCCACTTGTTTTAGCAGTATAAAGTATCGCACAGGCGACTAAGAGGCATCAGTCTGTAATTCTACGAGTCTTATTGTCCTTACTCCTTACTATGCCCGTTGGGGTATTCTACTAGTGTAGACAAGGAAGATTGTGTTGCTGATAGGATGCCCTGTGTTACATTGAGATGGGTAGTGATGATAGTAAGCAGGGTTTGTTACCGAGTAGTGTCCCTTTATTTAAATAATTTTGAGAATAATTTTTAACATCAGAAGTGGCATAGTTTCTAAAATATATATTATAATAATTTTTTACGTGGTAGATCCAAGCAGCAGCTATATTTATAGTATAGTTGTAGCACGAATTTGTCGGCTCGACCGGGGAAGGACCACGCTCTCACAGAATACCAGCGTAAAATAGCAGCTTCATGCTGCTGTGTTTCGTATGGTGAGTGTAGAGAACCGGAGACCCTTTTTACTGGGAAAGAGGCATTCCATCTTATTCCTCAAGGATGACAATGCATCTGCATTTTGATTCGCAAACGAGGATAGATGTAGAGGATAGATGTAGAGGATAGATGTATATGGGCCTCAGCAACCACTTACCATCGGGTGGACTGTGTGCTCGTTTGTCACCCTATCTCAATAAAAAAGAAAAAAAAAGAAAATTAAAGTAAATTAAAATGATGTATAGCGGGCACGATCATGTTCACTGGATCAAACGTCAAGTCTACTGCAAATTGGACAGTAAACTTGAACGTGAATCGTAGGCATAACACACAATATACATAAAACACAATTATGTTATTTTTATCCACCATGTTAATCACTATGTTATTATTCCGCTTATTTCATTTAATTAATTTTCACATCCATACAAATAATAAGTAAAGAGAAGGTACTCTGAAAGTTTCTTAATCAAACTGCTAATCTGACTCTAAAAGTTTACGAGTGATATTATCACTGTTGACCAGCTGTGTTTAATTGTAATAAATATATGTAATGGCTGTGTTTAATAAATAAAAATAAACGTTAACTTGGAGAGGTCACGTATAATGAAGTCACCGCTCCGTCCCCCTTGTTCTCTAATCCAAAGTCCCGAAACCTTTCAGCTCGAGCTACAAAACCGTTTTCAGTTCCTAGAAGATTGCAATTCAGTGGACAATATGAATGACACGCTCGTGGAAACTGTCCATGCAGTCGGAGCTAAGTTTTGCAAGACCCGCCGCAGAAGAACACAAAAACTCTCCGATCACACTCTTAATCTCATGGCTGTTAGACGGGATATGAAGCTGCAGTCTTCAGTAGATTTGACAGCATACAGGCAACTGAACAGACAGATCTCCAAATGCATGCGGTGGGACTTACGCAACTTTATATTGGACTGGGCATACCTACAGAACTGGCGTGATACCTAAACAAATCTGGCGCATAAAATGGCCGCCTTTTATAGGGTTGTAACTCAGCAATATGGGCAGCTCATATCGATATTTTTACTAATATGATTGATTTCATATAATTATAGAAATTAAATCCATAGCCTAATTGCGTAACACACCTAAAATGACAAACCATACCAATTTGACGGTTTAACAACATCCATTGCGTGGTTTTTGTTGTCGAGCAAACGAATTTTTCAATCACATGAAGCAATGGATATTGTTGGGATGTTAAATTAGTTTTGGATTGATATCCCTTGAATTTCGCTGGAGCTGCTTCACGAGGCTTCACCGCATCTCACTCTGCTAGAGATTTTTTGTGTTAGGTACACAGTCAAACAATGATTTAAGTATGCAGACAGCTAACTTGCAACTTGTTTTAAGCAATGTTCTGAGTGTACTAAGTGCTTACTCAACTTTTGAAGTTATACTTCTTTTGGCACGTTTAAGAAAAATGATGAGAGTGAATTTTTTACAAATTCAATTGGTAATTGTCTGTCAATTGTTAAGTTTTCGTGAGAGCTGATAACTATATTCGAGGTAGTTATTATAATATATATGAATGTATAAAACATGTTTTAGTTTTAGTTATTTTTGTTTTGTTACGCTAAAGAAGTATAACTTCTTAAGTGCGTACATAAGTACACACACACACGTTTTGTTTTATATCAATGTGAACAAAGTTAAAAAGTTATAACGCACACAATAAAAATGAATATTGACAGAGTAGTGGGAAGATAAATATTTTTGCTTGTATACCAAATACATTTGTTTAGTGTACAATAATATTGTACAGTAAACAAATGTATGCAGATGAGATGTAGATCCTTCATTCCATATTGTAATCCCATATTATAGTATTTTTAATATAAAATAATAATGATTACTTGAGTAAAAATAAAATAAACTGCTTTTAAAATCAATACTTATTTATTGTTTATTGGTATATAAGAACGTTCTGCACATAATTGATCACAAGTGGTAAGTTATATAAGCATGTTCGGTCCTGCCAGATATCACATCAAATTTTTTATTCAGATTTTAAATTAAAAATATTATTATTTTCGCAGGTACATTAATTTTGTTCGTTTAAAATTCGAAAATCTGACATGATCATGTAACGGTGGATGAAATATGATATCCAGGATTTATAAACTATTATTATTATTATATATTCATTTCTGAACAAAATTAATTTATTAAAATAATTTCTATCGACACCATAAATAAGAGTGTACGACACTATTTCGCTGTTTTTTGACAGTTTGACAGCAGAATCTACCTCATAACTTGGCGCTTAACATGGCGGCGCAGTCACGCATGGATGAGCTAATGAGATTTTGAGTGAGATTGAGAGGTTCTATGGGCAGCTGTACACAACATCGTTCGAGCCACACGCAAGTGTGAGTAACGATTCAAGAGCGAGTCTTATCCGACATTTTTCCGATGATATACCGGACGTCAGTCTGAGCGAAATTAGAATGACTCTTCAGCACCTTAAAAACGGCAAGGCCCCAGGTGAGGATGGAATTACAGCGGAGCTTCTGAAAGCGGATGAAAACCGGTATTTGAAGTGTGGAGAAGAAGTGCGGTGGTCTTGTTCTTCAAGAAAGGCGGCAACGCCCTCATCAAGAACTACAGACCGATTTCCCTTCTGAGCCGCGTCTACGTGCTGTTTTCGAGAGTCATACGAATGGACTCGCGCGCACACTTGACGACTTCCAGCCTCCCGTACAAGCCGGTTTCCGAAAAGGCTTTAGCACCATAGACCACATACATACCCTTCAGCAAATTGTACAGAAGTCCGAGGAGTACAATTTGCCACTATGTCTGGCGTATGTGGACTATGAGAAAGCCTTTGATTCCGTCGAAATTTGGGCGGTGCTGCAGTCCTTTCAGCGGTACCAAGTTGACTGCCGGTATATCGAAGTTTTGAAGTGCTTGTACAATAGGGCTACGATAGCTATCTGAGTACAGAACCAGAGTACGAAACCTATCCAATTGCAGAGAGGTGTAAGACAAGGTGACGTTATATCCCCGAAACTCTTCACCGCTGCATTGGAAGACGTTTTCAAGCTTCTGGACTAGAAAGGATACGGTATCAACATCAATGGCGAGTACATCACTCACCTTCGATTTGCCGATGATATATATTTTGTTTTGCTCAATGACCTCAATAGTGTTTCCCAAAGGATAGGTCTTAAGATGAACATGGACAAAACAAAGACCATGTTTAATGTCCATATCACACCTATGCCGGTAGTTGTTGGGAGCACTAAGCCCGAAGTTGTTGACAAGTATGTTTTCCTGGGACAAATAGTCCGACTAGGTAAGTCCAACTTCGACCGAGAGGTCAATCGACGGATTCAACACGGTTGGGCAGCGTTCGGGAAATTACGGCAAATCTTCTCGTCAGGTATACCTCAAAACTTGAAAATGAGACTGTACAACCAGTGCGTGTTGCCAGTGATGACATATGGAACTGAGACGTGGTCCTTCACTGCTGGCCGGAAGAGGAAGCTTAAGGTCGCTCAGCGAGCTATGGAGAGAACTATGCTCGGAGTTTCTCTGCGTGATAAACTTAGAAATGAGGATATCCGCAGTAGAACCAGAGTGACCGACATAGCCCAACGGATTATTAAGCTGAAGTGGCAACGGGCCGGCCATATTGCTCGAAGAACCGACAACCGATGGGGAAAAAAGTTTCTTGAGTGGCAGCCTTGTACCGGCAGGCGAAGTGTAGGGCGTCCCCTCACTAGATGGAGTGACGACCTGGTAAGATATGCAAGAGGTCGATGGATGCAGGTGGCTCAGGACCGTGCTTTGTGGCATTCCTTGGGGGGAGGGGGGCTAAATTCAGCAGTGGACTTGTGAAGGGCTGTAATGATGATGAAATTGTAATTGGAATGAGTGATGAATTAAATCAGTACCTATATTTATTTGTAAAAATTAGCACCGTACAAACACACATCGCACAATACAACATTTATCCTAATTCAGTCTCTCTGTCGTCTCTTATGATATGCATGGGATGATATGGAAGAATAGATATTCTTCTACAAATATTTCACAATATTTATTATTTCAAAAGCATAATAAAGGTTTGCGCGTTTACCGCTAAAAAGAACCCCTTTGTCGTATCTCGTCAGTTTCAAGGCGTAGTATCGGAATCTTCGGTGTCGACAAATCCAGTGATGTGCAGTTTCGTGGTCACTTGGAAGAGAAGGCCAAATTGTTCTCTAAAAAGCTTGGCGTGCTCAGCAGAGCGGGACAGTATTTCATACCGGCACACCGCTTGCAACTTTGCAGTTCCCATTTCTGGGCAGGGGCTCCCCAGTGCCAGCTCCTTCCACTTGACCGCATCCATCGCAGAGCAGCTCGAATCATCGACGACCGAGTTCTTTCTTATCGGCTGGACTCGCTGGCACTGCGAAGAGATGTTGAATTTACCACGGGGAGTGTTCTGTGGATTTTTTTCGGACTAATTTCAGCCGCTCAATTTAACCATCACACATCGCGACAAAACTTGTGATACCATCCTGGTATATTACCATCTGGATGATTGGCGGTCCACCACTGTGCAATTCGGTAGAAGATTTCTTCCTCGCACTATTTCCTTATGGAATGGACAACCACCAGAGATTTTTCCGGACCGATACGACTTCAAGAAAAGAGCCTTTTTTTAAAAGGCTGGTAACGCATCTGCAATTTTCCTGATGTCGCAGTTGTTTATGGGCGGCGGTAGTCACTTACCATCAGGTGAGCCGCATGCTCGTTTGCCCCTCTGCTACAAAAAAAATCATTAAATCTGAAATATGCCTAATAGTCTAAACATACACGATAAAACTCGATTTATTAGCGCTTCGAAAGCTTAACATAAAAACTATTAAATCGTAAATTATTTTTTCTAAAACGGACCTATTGCATGCAATGCATCTCAATACAGGTAAAGACTTTTTATACGCACGGATCACTTTGTCATTTGTAATAATGCTTCCCATTATAAGTCCTCACAAAGATGTGGAGTTAAAATTTAGACGTCAATCAGTCTTACTACGATGTAGCTTTGTTCGATTTTCATGGCTTTTGTTCCCTGCGCGTCTGCGACATTTTTTTATAGCCGTGCTGACTTCACTATTTCATAAAATGTATTCTGTATTGTATTATTAATGATCCGAAAAATTATTGCTACTCTTTTCTAAAAGTGTTCAGTATTTTAGTTAACAAGCTAATATTTCTAAATTTTTAGATTTATATGAGCCTGCAAAAACAGCAATGATTCATTAAAGTAGCGTCAACATTAACATTTTCTAATGTTCTAATGTTAATTTGATTTTTTTATAAAATTGGCTTGACAAAATAATTAATAGTCCACCTGATATTAAGTGGCTACAATTGCCCAAGAACACTTGCAATCAACTTCAAATAAAGAAGGATACAGAGGGCTAGTCTGCAGTTACCTTTGAAAACTAAGATGGGATACTCACGCTTCATTGCGGTTACATTCTGCAGGTTGCCGCCGTGTATGGCACTAAAGGTCGGCGGGTTGGAATGGGATATGGTCTAAATCGATGATCAACACATATTCAACTGTTCCACATTGTGTGTGCTTCATACCGGACTTGCGACTTAGCACAGTGCTCAGTACGAAAGTAGGCCTGACTAAATCCTTCCAAATGTGCCGGGAATGTGTGCTCCGGAGTTGGCACCAGTTCTTACATGTCTTTTTCGGTAGTATTACTCTTCAGGAGTTGTCCCTAAGTCATTGAAGACAGCACCCGATCCCTAAAAATGTAACTGCTATAATCCATCCAACTACTGGCCTATTGCCATCACCTATACTTGTTCTCTAAAATAATGGAATCGAGTATTAACCGCCAGCTCATACGATACCGTCCAGTACGGTTTCCGTCGGGGTCGTTCAGCTGGTGATCTTTTTGTTTATCTAATACATCGATGGGCGCAGGCAGTCGAGTCCAAGTGGGAGGTCTTGGCGGTTAGTCTGGACATAGCGAAGACCAGGCTGGTGCAACTTCCATAGTAAAAATTATATGTACTACAGGGGTCAAATTTTAATGACGGTTACTCTTCTTTCTGCTTTTCGTGATATGTCTATTAACGACATTGTCAAATGAAATAGGTTCAAATGTCAAATCAAACAATTATATTTGTATATATTTTATTAATTAAGATTGCTTTTAATTTTGCTATAGGAGCCGTTGTTCATTTACAGAATTGTTAAGAAATTAAATATGCATTATAAAACTTTCCAATTAAATGGTGCATGAAGCAGAAAAAATGATAACAAGAAAAGGCTATTTGTAGCAATATTTCCCTTAGATGATGAAAGGTATGTGGTGATTTCAACTTTAATAGTAATATGATATTCAACGCGAGTATATTTTTGGACTAGCCATCTATGTAGGACATGTTTTTATAGTGTACGATTGTGTGCACAAATACAAACACACTATTTCCTAAATCTGATAGTTCGATGGTTTGGCAATCCGAAACGAACTATACTTAGAAACTACAAGTCAATTCTGACTGCTAACATTCTATTTGTTCAATAATAATGTGATTTTATTTATATTATTTTTTCAGATGTAAGCAATGGGTGAAATAGCTGGCACATGCACCAATTGAAAAGATTCACATGTTAAGACATATTTGTGACAAACATTGCATATGAACTCAACTAAAACGAACTGTTATTTCTTCAGTGGACTTACTTTAAACTTCCACAATTTATGTGTATGTTAATTAGGTTTCATTTATGTGTAGTAAAAGATAATATCCCTCTAAAGTCACATTTTGGCAAGAATTAGATTATATAACTAAATCATTATTTTATTCATCAATAAACTAATATAATAAATAATTAATCCATAGCGATATATGTGATATATGTGCTTAATATAATGAACACTTATTTTAAAAGCGACAATTAGTAAACGATCTCTGCGATTAGTATGTACATAGGTGCCTCTGTGAAGAAGCCTAGCGATTTGTACATAGTATTTGTTAAACATAAAAGCAATTTAATCCAATCAGTATTAAAAACCCAATATTTTTAACCTTAAAAAAACTAACGTTGAAAACAAGCATCCAGACGCAGACTATTTATTTTACAGCATAGCAACAATTGTTCAGTGCGGGAAGGAAGCCTCGGTCCTGTAATGCCGCAGTCAAACGCTTAGCCACTGCGCTACGGAGTCGTCATTTATTTTTTACTTAATTAATTACTAGTATAAAAGTGCGTTTTTTATTTTATATTTTCTTTATACATACTTTTGTACCTAATTGTAGAGATATAAATACAAATTGCTGTGTGTAAAATATATTAATTTCTTATCCTCATCGGCATTTTTACTCAATCCACACGTTAAAACTTTTATTTCTCATAAATAATTCAGTATAGAGATCTAACTTTTCTTATGTAAAAATATCGATAAACAATATATCGATAAAGGTTATATCGATAAAATTATTCGAGGATAGCCATTTACAGCACTATTGTAATTCGTCAATGTTGTCAGCACTGTTTCTCAAAACTAAATGTCATATCTTGATGTTGGTAGAGTAACTTGGCGTAATTTCATGCAATTATTTTTACCATGGAAGTCCCGCCTCTTAAACGTAGTGATTATATTCTCTTTGGCGAAGACCTTCGGTTGGAAGCTTCCCTCTTATGGCCTTTCCGAAATATTCAAATGAGGTTTAGTTCCGCGATCACCTAAAAAGGAAGGCCAAATTGACCTGTAAAAAGCTTGGCGTGTTTCTCGCTCTACTGAGCAGGACAGTATTTCTAACTGTGGTACATCGCTTGCAATCTTACAAGGCGCAAGTTCGGCCTCACATGGATTTTTGTTCATCTCATCTCTGGGCCGGGGTACGCCAGTGTCAGCTCCTTTTACTTGACCATATCCAGTGCAGAGTGGTTCGAATCGTCGAGGACAGGGTTCTTTCTGATCGGTTTGACTCAGTAGTGGTGCTATCATCCCTTTGCATATTCTATCGTATCTACCACGGGGAGTTTAAAAAGGAATTGATCGGACTAATTCCAGCCACTAAGTATCACCATATACCATCCATAGCACCTGGATGATTGGCGGCCCATCACTGTGCGATTTACAAAAGTTTTCTTCCTCATACAAGTGCTTTGTGAAATCGGTTACCACCAGAGATTTTTGTCCGGACGTACCGATATGACTTAGGGACTGCAGAAAGATTCTGAAAGGTCCCCGAAAAGCTGTTAGCTTAGTCTTTTTTTTAAAGTAGGGAGCGCACCTACAATTCCCCCGGTTTGGCGGTGGTAGTCATTTACTATCAGGTGAGCCGCATGCTCTTTAGCCAAAAAAAAAAAAAAAAAAACTTCACAGCCTGTAATTATACTAGCACTCTATTATACCCTTCAGGCCGGAACATAGCTGTGTACCCACTGCTATTTGGCGGCAGAAATAGATAAGGGGGTAATACCTACCCAGACTACAACCTAAACCACTAACCAATTACAGCTTTATTATTTCGTACCATATAAAATGGCTTTCCAAGTTCAACTAAAAGAATTTTATTATTTCAGGATTCCCTGTAATGTAAAAGTAATTACTATGAGATTAAATCGAATGAATGATAAATCTTGGTGTTTATATGGAGGGTAGAGGTAAGGAGGACTATCTGTGTGTATGAAAAAGTGTCCGCCAAAATGCGTTAAATTAGGGTGGCGTTACAATTACACTAAAGAATTACTAAACGTATTTGAAGTTTTAAAGTTCACAAAAATAAAATCACTCTCTACGTTTTCTCACAGCAATTATTTTAAGTTATATTTAAAAAAAATATTTTTGAACTACATGAATAGTTGAAGTTTAACTCAGCACACTTCAATCCATCTACAACTGCTATATTCATGCCATACCCTGTATCTACGCTAGCGCCATTTTAGAAGGTTTTTGAACTGTTATTTACTGCTTACAGCTGGACTATGAGATAGTCTTCCTTGCTTCCTTACCTCTACCCTTTAAAATGACACCAATATCAATAACATCTTATATACTCAATGTACATAAGTATATAATGTTTACCCAATATAAATTTGAATAAATAAGTAAATAAATGAAAAAATAGGTTTTAATAATTTCTAGGCACATCTCAACAAATATTTCGTTTATAAATTGCTATCAACGTGTTAATAGTGAATTATTATTTTATATTTTGCATTCATTTAACACATTTTAAACAACATATAATCAATAAACGATGATCGCGTATAGTGATTAAAATTTAGAGCTAAATTATTATATGTAAACGTTTTGGAATTGTCGTAATGATACATATTTACTAAAGAAAATATCTTCACAATTAGTTTGATGTACAATAACATTAGAAATAACGTATAAAAACAGAAAAGTTACCACATTTTTGATCGAATTTCTCACACGTTAACATTCCACAAACAAACATCGCGAAATTTAATTTTAACTTGTTTTTCCTAAATATTTTGTTACTATTATACAGATAAAATTCACTTTCACAGACGACAAATTTCATATAGCACCATCTATAATTTTTACTGTATTAATAACAACTATTTTTTGCACTGTACGCGTTTAAACCGAAAGATGTCGATTGGTGCCTAGACAGGTGAGGCAATAATGGTTTTTGGGGACTGTAGTCACCGTAGACGGTTGAGTGGTTATGAATATCAAATGACTCCTTTTTTTTAATTATCTTTATTGCACCACAATTAATTTTCGGATTTATTTCGTCAACTTTTCTGTATCATTTAATGCTTTTCATTTCTTTAATTTTAAAGAAAACAATTTAGTTAAAAAGTAAATTTTATAAAATTAGTTGAAAATTGATACATTTCTTAAAATAAAATTGAGGGGAATTTGTGGGGGATCTGTTGAAGTTTTGTCCTTAAATTGGGGAATTTGACAAATTTATGTTGGCAATGCTGCCATATTGCACCAAAAAGTTTGCCGACGACATAAGAATTGAGGCGGCAATCACTATAAAACTTGCAAGTAATTTTTAATAATTTTTACGTACCTCTTTTTAAATTCAAAGTATTGGTCGGATTAAATACGGATAGTCATTAGTCATTTAAAATAAAGTAAAAGTATTATTTCTTACGTTAATTCTGATAGATTAATTAACTGTCGATCATAATTGCAATTGATTTTAAATATTAATTATTCATTTCTATTTTCTTATACAAAATCAAAGATAACGATGAAATAGTGTTTATAATTGTGTAAGTGAGTACTGAGTACCCAATTAGGTACGTATATTAATTTCAATTAATTTTTGTAGTAAAGAACTGCTTGTTGCGTCAGTATAAAATTTATTGTGTAATTGTATTAAAAATGACAACCATAACTTCTAGATTCCATATGAAGACTAGTCGTAGGGATAACTAAACTTATAAATAAAATAAATGTTGGCAATGTCGTAAGGGTTTTACTGTCTGTCGTAGTGCTCAGTGCTTCAAGGATGAATGCCTCGTGCGCATTTGTTTTGTAATTTTAGTTTTTGAGACAGTTCCGTGTTGACTATCACGTGCACGTGAGCGACAGTTCAATCGTTTTCTTTAATACATTCTTGTTGTTACGTTTTGTTTTAATAATGCCTAAAGTGTAGGTGCGTTTATAGTGCTCGTGAATACGGCAACATGTTAATGTGCCTTGGAGAATCTCATATTTACTTAGGATTTAGATCGGTAAGCTGTTTCATACCTATTTTTTTTAAATAACTTAGAACTGAACTCATCTGAATAGGTACATAGCTATACACATCAGAAAATAAAATTACCTACATGATGGATAAAAAAACATGACTTGTTAACATTTTATTTAGGCAATTTTTTTATTAGAGAACCAGGTATTTGGTTTATTTAACCGGTGAATAAAGTGGCTAGGTGGAGACAAGCACAGTGGCAAAATAGTAGATTAAGTAGATAAGTCAGGTATTTAAACAAGTGTTGTAAATTATTAGGTATTGTGGTACCATCGCTAGCTGCGGAATGTGCGAATTCGGCGTCCGGGCGTACATTGACCCCGTCAGCTGATTGTAATTCCACTGCTGGTTTTGTGTTCAAGTATTTTCAAGATTCTTTTATGAAATTATCGTTTCGTTTAGCTGTACTAACATGATGCGGCGTTAACAAAGCCAATAAAATGTTGTGAAAAGATGATTTTTTCCCTCAGGATCGATTTTATTTCTCGCCCATCATCAAAGGTATAGTTAGTACTATCGCCTGTCTTTGTTTTCGGGAGACAACCGGGGGATAAACACGCGGTATAACTAAACTCAAAGTTATTTGTAATTACCTGGTTAAAAATATTTTTTATAGATTCATCTGCAAACATTAGCTATAATGAGCACTTATTTTGAAAGCGACAATTAGTAAACAATCTCTGCGAGTAGTATATACATAGGCACCTCTGTGAAGAACGGTAGCGATTTGTACATACATACATTTTTTTACAGTTAAAAGCAATTGAATCCAATCAATGTTAAAAAACATAATATTTTTACCGTTTATAAAAAAAAAACTAACGTTGAAAACAAGCATCCAGACGCAGACTATTAAATTATTATAGTTTTTTATTTTATATTTTCTTTATACATATTTTGTACCTAATAATTGTAGGATATAATTACAAATTGCTGTGTGTAAAATACATTGATTTCGTATCCTCATCGGCATTTTCATTCATTCAAAGTACTGGCAGACGTATTTTAAATAGCACATCTCAAAACTATTAATTATATAAACTGCACCCATGTAGTTTTGAAATAAAAAAATAGTTATCTTATAACGTGATATTACTTCAAATAATTAGATTGGGAACTTTTTGCAGTATGGCGGGTGGAAGGAAAAGGGGGATCTCCCGCCGGGCAAGGTGTTCTGCTCGGGGAGCGGCCAACGCTCCGATTGGTAGTTCGGAGCTATTCTATATATCCAGCTTTAACTTCGGAACTTTGTTAGTGCTATTTAGGCTTCGGTGTGTTTCGCTTGTGGCGCGACGTCAGCGCCGCCACAGCAGTATAAAATAACTGCACCTTGCTTGAATATAATTGTACCATCGTTGCATAGCTTCGTAATGTTAGCAAGTCCAAAAATTAGAATTAGACGAGGTTTTACAGGGACATGTAGAATCGTTTGCTCATTAAGAATAAACGAAAAAAATAATTATTCGTGTCACCCCTGCAGATTTACGACCCTTCGAAGACGCTTGCTAGAAATTTTATAAAATAGTCATTTTTTAATGGTTTTAAGGCACCAAAGTGAAAATATTCATGCACAGAACGTTTGCGCGTTATTTTCTCGTTCCAGAAGTATAATTACTTTCTCAGAAAAATGCATAATAACTGATTTTCACGATATCATTATTTTTCGCACCCCCAGCCTACGCAAGCATGCGAGTCTGCAATTGCGCGGCGCGCGTCACGCAGCGCACTGTGGCCTGTGGGAAGTATCAAATGTGAAATCAACTTATTGTTTACACTCACAATCCAGGGTTTTCTGTCTCATCAATTTGACAGTTGGATACCAGGCTCACTACACGATTGAGATCTCGTACAATGAAAGCGTAATTAGAAATTCTTAACAACTTATTGCTTCAGAGTGTAGAGCAAAACAATGCAGCTCCAATATCAAATCAGGATCTAAATCATTCTTGTATTTACAGAGGTACCAAGCCACGCAATACAACTTTTATTTATTTTATTTATTATAGAGTCTATTTGGAAAATCATTTAACTAAATATTTGTTCTTTCTGATACAACAAAATTTCATGGTCAAAGATGAAACTGTCCTTCATAATATTCCATACATGGGTGATGAGATCCTTGATCAAGATGGGACCTTTATCGAAAAATTAATAAAAAATTATGATGATAAAGTACATGGGGAGCGTGAGTCAGGATTTATGGATCACTCTATTTTTGTGGATCTTGTAAAGGCGTTAGTTTCCTATGAAAAGGATGACAAAGAAAAAGATACAAATCCTACAAAGAATTTCAAAGAATCAAAAGACGAAGATGAAAAAGAAGATTCTTACAGTACAACTTTTTTATAGTAAATATAACTTTTTTGAAATTTCTTTTAAAATATCTAGTCGACTAGATTTTCATGTTACTTTATGTTTGTAGGCAGTATCTCAAATGTTTCCTAACAAAGGAAAACCAGAAGAATTAAAAGAAAAGTACGTTGAACTGACAGAAAGGTCTGATCTAAATGCTCTACCTCCACAATGTACTCCAAATATCGATGGTGCTACTATAAATAATGCTAATTATAAATTAATAATAAACATTGTTCTATATGATACGTTCTCGTTAAACTTTTTTGATCGCACATATTGATATCAATCTGTACAATATGATCATGGAATAAATTTGTTCTTCTACTCAACATTTCAATTATTATTATTTTATTATAATTTTTTTCAATTAGATCATCTTTATCTAAATTAAAATAAACGTTGGTTTTTATATTATTTTCATTAATTCTCATAAATTAGATAATTAGATATCAATATATTGTATTTGGTATATATTTCCAGACTTTGAATGACAGTTGTCGGAATTTTACCTAGAGTATAATTAAGTATGCTATTCTTCTGCTAATCATTGAAGTTTTTTATTAGCTGTTTTTAATTACATTTAGTTTACATTCGAATTTCTTACATATAAAATTGAGCTTATTTTAATACTTGTCTTTATAGAGCACTTTTCATTTTTTCTCAGACGCTGATCATCTCTATAATCCCATTCACCATTATTTTTCCTACAATACGCAGTGTAATGGCCCAAGCCACCAATTGAAGGTGGAGGAGTGAACCTTATAACTCCACATAAAATAAAATTTATGTCATTAATTACAATATTTTCTGGTATATCTTCTACTTTAGTGAAAACTTCAGATGTGTTTTTGCCAATAGATTTTTTGTTTATTATGGCCCACAGGCCACAGTGCGCTGCGTGACGCGCGCCTCGCAATTGCAGACTCGCATGCTTGCGTAGGCTGGGGGTGCGAAAAATAATGATATCGTGAAAATCAGTTATTATGCATTTTTCTGAGAAAGTAATTATACTTCTGGAACGAGAAAATAACGCGCAAACGTTCTGTGCATGAATATTTTCACTTTGGTGCCTTAAAACCATTAAAAAATGACTATTTTATAAAATTTCTAGCAAGCGTCTTCGAAGGGTCGTAAATCTGCAGGGGTGACACGAATAATTATTTTTTTCGTTTATTCTTAATGAGCAAACGATTCTACATGTCCCTGTAAAACCTCGTCTAATTCTAATTTTTGGACTTGCTAACATTACGAAGCTTCGTTGCATCGTTAAATTGACAGATTAAGTTGTCGTCTATATTTCCCAAAAACTCCGCAATGTGTCGCATCAGCATATTATGAAGAGCATTATATTTAAGCAAAACACAAATCAGACTAGGCTGTATGGCATAGGATCTTTACCTGCTTTAGTTGGCGAATCCTAACAACAAACAACAGCCCTTTGAACCTCGATTTTAACCAACTTGGCCACAGCCAGATTGTTGCTCCTGTATTATCGTAGAAATAAAGGTAGATATTGATACATAAAAGTGGTGTCGTTCTGCGTAATAAATGTCTGCGTAGGAGGGACGGTCTGGTAAGACATGCAGGAAGCCTATGGATGCAAGTGGCATTACTTGAGAGGGGGAGGCTTATGTTTAGCAGTGGACTTGTGAATCTAAGTAGTAATCATAATATATAGCATCATATATAGTTTAACTAATATGTATTTATTAAATATAAAATTAATGACAGATGAGTCGCTCGCGTTCGTAGGCTTCGACCACCTAATCCTAGGCCCACCCTACACGTATCCTCCGGTTGGTGCTAAACGAGCAATAAGGCCGAGAAGACAGATTCGGCTCCTCGTCGTGCAACATGCGACCGAGCGGACAAGCCAGAGAGTCGGTATCATCCTTTCAGAAAGAATGGGTCAATGTGTGAAAGGGTATGAATGTGTAAGCCCGAGACTGCCATGGATACGAATCAAAGTGGGCTTAAAGAAGCTGTTTGTTCTAGGGGTCTACGCCACAGTCTTGTCTAAGGCCAGTTATATCCGAGAGCAGTTTTGGGAAATGGTAAGGATGGTGTTGATGAAATGTAAGGGAAATGATAATATTGATATATTAGGAGACTTTCATGGAAGGGTTGGGGTGAAGAGGCTTGGTTATGATAGGATATTAGGAACGTTTGGTGATGAAAGTGTAAATGGGAATGGTGAAAGCCTTCTCAACGTATGTGAGGAAAATAATATTTTTGTGACGAACACTTTCTTTCGTCACAAGAAGATTCACATGTATTGTATAAATGGGAAAGATGTGATGGTAGAAGCATGATAGATTTTATAATTGTGGATAAAAGAATGAGGAGCGCTGTGATAGATAGAAGGGTTTACCGGAGGTCTAACCTAGGGACGGATCATTACTTAGTCTTATGCCGAATTAATGGTCTGTTTAGACATTGGCGAAATCGGAGTACCACTGCATTACAAGTTACAGCATCATAAGAACAGAGAGTTTACAAGACGAAGGTGCGTAAGAGAAATTACAAATTGAGAGAAAATATAAGTGTGTAGTATAAGATACCGGGAGACTGGTGTAAGGCCGTGATAGTCCCAATATATTTAGGAGAAGGTTCGCAGCAGGACTGTAAAAACTACCGTGGTATGAGCCTTCTTAGCATTGTGGGAAAACTGTATGCTAAGGTACTAATTGAAAGAGTTATGAAAGAACCTGATGTAAAAATTTGGGATGTGCAAGCGGGATTTAGAAAGGTAATGGGTTGTACAGATCAAGTGTTTTCCGTGCGCATGATCGCTGAGAAGTTTTTAGCCAAAAACCAAAAAGTTTTTTATGCATTCATGGATTTGGAAAAGGCTTATGACAGAGTAGACATGGATGTGTTAAGGCAAACTCTGAACTCATTTGGATTGAATACTGGGTTGATACAGGCATTGTAATATCTTTATAAGGACTCTAGTGCTTGTGTCAGGATCAACGGGGCCTAGTCGGACTGGTGTGGCATCCATAAAGGTGTCAGACAGGGCATTGTGGCTTCCCCATGGCTGTTCAACCTATTTATGGACATTTGTTTGGAAAACTTGAATTTTCTCTGCACACTATTGTGAAAAGTCAGAATGTGTCCAAAAAGGCACGTATGACAATTTACAATGCTGTGTTGGTCCCTACTTTAGTGTATGGTAGTTAAAGTTGAGTATGGCAGAAGCATGAGACTAAATGCTGTAGAAATAAGGTCGTAAAGGAGTATGAGGGTTGAATCTGGATGACAGGGTAAGAAATTGGGTGATAAGAGAAGAGTGTGGTTTGCAAGATGATATTGTGACCAGGATTATGAAAACGAATGCTTTGGTGGTTTGGTCATGTAAAGTCGGGAAGGAACACTCTAGGCGTAAATTTATCGACCTAATTAGGGATATATTGAAATGACCCATTTTCAGTTAAGAGTACCTTTAACCGACGAGCATGTATGAGTAGGCAGGCCTCTGTCACTCTTGCTACCTGCGTGAAATAATTACCTACAATCGCGAGCTGCCCCAGGGGTAGATCGCAGTCGGGGCTAGCGCGCTCTAAACGATTGAATGTTAAAGTTTTTTTAACGCTGTTTCCGTAAATAATTTTTTGTAAATACTTGTTGAAATACTCGTAGAAATAGTTTTGCTTAGTGTTTAGTATATTTAATTGTAGGATAAAATTGTTGAAAAAGTTTTAATGTAATTTAAGAATGATATATATGTATATTATCTATCTATTTGATAAATTATAATGGCAAAACGTCGTTCATACTATAATTGTTGCGGGGATGGATGCTTAATGAGCAATTAAAGGGATTCAGATATATTATTTTTTAAGTTACCGAAGGATAATCAAAGGTAATTTTTTTTGTTAGATAGGTACTTAAAGCGAAAAAATAATTAAGTAATAATTTAACTACAGAAATAATACTTACCTAAGTACTTTATTACAAAACTTAGTTGAAATTTACTTCACTACTACCAAAGTACCTACTTACATACCTATACTCGTCTCTGTAATTAAAATATTTTAAGTTATAATAGCACAAATTACTGAAATTAAAACTTTGTTTACAAGTTTTTCCAACTAAGTAGATTACGATCATATTTCTGTTAGTTATCGTATTTCGGGTTTATTTGTTGTTTACGCTATCTACCTATACGAACCAAGCATCGCGATTCCCGACGAATGGCCTTGCAAGTTGCATGTGTTGGGCATCACAGAACTCACATAGTAGATAATATGGCCGATTATAGTCAGTAAGTGGTAAGTTACTTAGGTAAAGTACCTATACTTTACCTAAGTAACTTACCATTTCACAATGTATTTTTTTACTCTTTATTAACAGCCCTTAGCAACCACGGAAAGTCCGTTGTGACGTAGTAAGGAGAAAAGATACAGACATTAGCGCGCAGCGATAAAGTTTTATTTAACTTGCGTGCGCGATTTATCTGATTAACAATAACTATGTAGGCTATTAAAACGTCGGCAATCAGTCAACATCAAAAGAGTGCAACTTCTGTACGTAGTACTATTATTTATTCTGTGGCGTAGGTATATGGATGTGGAAGAGGCGAGAGAGATATGTCAGAATCGTTCCAAATGGAAGTCCGTAGACTCTGCCTAACCCTCTGGGTGACAGGCGTGAGTGTTTATGTATGTATTTTGTTATGTTTATATGATTATTATGTATGTTGCAGAAGTGAATGGCAGGGTCGGGAAGGGACGCCCTAGACGAAGGTTTATCGACCAAATTGGCGATACATTAAAAATGGGCCAGATTAGGAGTACCCTTAACAGACGAGCGTGTATGCGTAGACATATGGATGTAAAAGAGGCGAGAGACGTGTGTCAGGATCGCGACAAATGGAAGTCCGTAGTCTCTGCCTACACCTCTGGGTGACAGGCGTGAGTGTTTATGTATGTATAGTTATATGTATTTTGTGTATATTTTCAAATAAATTGTGTATTTTTTTTTCTGACAGGTCATTCTATCCTCAGCAATTTCTTTGCTGATAGAGGTCACTTGAAAACACTAAGGCCGCCAATTGTACCTTTTTCATAACTTGTATTTTTTCTTTTATTTATCGACGTACAGTACAGTATATTTCATTGAGGCATGTTACATTGTCAATGATTATCATGATCCTTGTCGCTATATCGCAAGTATTGAAATTGGACTATTACATTGTCAATAATATCATCATCAGTGTGCCGTTGGATTTATTAGAGTGAAGTGGTGTTTCGTGTAAGAAAATTGAATTACTTTAGAAATAAATGATGGATAATAATAGAAAGGCAGCAATAGCTATAGTACTCTCATGCGCGTTGAAAAATAAACATTAAGAGAAAGCGTTGGGTGAAAGACTGGATTTTAAAACGAAATCAATATAATCATTTGAACATTACGCAAGAAATGCTCTTGGGTGACGATTTGGACGATTACTCCAATTATTTTAGAATAAGTGAGGACTTGTTTGAGAAGCGTTTAGCCATCTTTTCCCCGTATATTACTAAACAAGACACATAGATAAGATGAGCTATATCGCCGAGAGAAAAGTTTGCCGTCACCTTGCGGTACATAGCAACTGATAGAAGGTTCAAGTGCTTAAAAAAACCTCTTCTTTTCTCTCTAATGCTGTTATCAGTGAAGCCGTTATTTCCGCATGCAGAGCAATTATATATGTTCTAAAAGATTACATCATAAAGGTGAGAATAAATAACCTTCCTTGTTATAGATATATTTCTTTATTTAGCTACATTTTTTACAATCATATAAAAAGGAAATTAATAGGTTTAAATGTTGTAAAAAGTGATCCCACTGTATATTCATCAGAGTTGCTGGTCTCAGAGTTAAGTTGGAGAATTATTTTAGAAACCGGTCCGTTTTGTACTTTTGTACCCGTTTGATACTTTTGTACTCTTGTACTTGAAGATGATGGCTTTTTAGGATTTCGGTGTGTGAATATTGATTTTGTCGCATGTACGAAAGGTATATTCGATCATGATATTTGTAAGACAGGCGGGTAAGTTGTAGACGTGCCTGGTGATGTTTTGAAGTTATCAGGAATCAAGTTTCTTGGTACATGTGAGGCAGTTGGAAAAGTTGTAGACGTGCTAGGTGATGTATATGTTTCGCAGTTATCATGAATCAAGTTTCCAGGTACATGTGAGACAGGTGGGTAAGTTGCAGACGTGTCTGGTGATGTATATGTTTCACAGTTATCAGGAATTAAGTTTTCTGGTGTGCATATACACCTTCAAATGTGCGACAGGTGAAGGTGTATGTCGATGTGCGACAGGTGAAGGTGTGTATGGATAAGGCGTATTCGTGGCTGGTGATGAATGTGTTGCAAATGCATTGATCTGAACTGAATGTCTCTGTAAATTATTAAGTTGGGCTTCAAACAGTATTTCATGTATGGCTTTTTCTGCATATAATTTTTGAGTTGGATTAAGACTCTTCAATTTATCAGACCATACTAGAGCGAGCGGATTAACATCTTGTTGTGAAGATATTGAAGACTGAGACAACAATGAGCAGGCTCTATTAAGTAACACGTTCTGTTTTGCTAGAGTTCCAGAATTGTTCCTTATTTTCACCGGTGGACTTTCATTTGTAATGAATGATGTGACCAAAGATTTGTCCTTCACATCTGACTTCAGATGAACTATCATACTGTAAATATAGAATAAAATTGGTGTTATTTTTCAGATGCCGACAAGTACTGAAGATTGTATTGAAATAGCATTTGAATTTGGAAGGCATTACAATTTTGCATCTAGAAGCATTGGATGTTTAGACGGAAAACATATTGAAATTACTAAATCTTATGATTCAGGTCCTTCATATTACAATTACAAATGCTATTATAGCATAGTGCTTATGGCTTTAGTTAATGCAAGAAAGGAGTTTATTATGATCGATGTCGGAACCAACGGAAAAATATCCAGCGGTGGAGTTTTTACAAAATTTTGGGAACTCTACGAACAACGCAAATTGCAGCTGCCAGAACCTAGTCAGTTGCTCAATTCCACTGCGATTTTGCCTTATGTATTTTTAGGTGATGACACCTTTGCTGTTGGCATTAATCTCATGAAACTGTATCCACAAAAAAAAGCACTGCTGAAGAACAAATTTTTAATTTAGACGGCTCCGTGGCGCAGTGGCTTAGCAATGAGTTGCAGCACTGGGGGTCGCGGGTTCGAATTCCACACGGAACAAGTATTTGTATAACCTACAAATAATTGTTCCGGGTAGGTTATACAAATACTTGTTCCGGGTCTGTATGTTTGTTCTTGTGCAATTTATGTTTGTGAACTGCCTCCACGATACAGGAGAAATCCTAGTGTGAGGGTAATGTTTAAAGAAATAATAATAAGAAGAAGAAAAATAAGAAATAAGCGCTTATCGTCCGCTCGGCAGGTGGTTGAGTGTGCATTTGGTTTAATGGCTACAAAATTTCGTGTACTGCATACACCAATATACTTGGAACCGCAAAAAGCGACATTTCTGACAACTGCTATTTGTTAATTGCACAATTTTCTATTCAAACATAAAGATAAAAGAAAATACATTCATTCAACAGATAATAAGGATACATTGTGTAACCTCGCAGCATCTTTGAACCAAAATGCTTCTTCAAACGCAAAAACAGTCAGAAATGAATTTCGGCAGCACTTCGTCGACATATCACGCCTTGACTGAACGCTGCTGGTTTAAAATATACTTACTATACTACTTTATGATTTTTTTTAAGTTATGTAATATTTGACCACTCTGATATTATTTATCTAACTGTAGGTATGGTTGACTTCACATGTAGCGTAACATATTGTCCTTTAGATCGCTTTTATTTCGTAAGACATAAAAGGTTTTTCGTGTAACTGTTGTGTTTGTGCTTGTGCTGTTGACTATGCCAATAATCAAAAAGCTTATTTAGCTTTGGTTTTTCAATATTTGTTAAAAAAATTTATAGATGAAATGTCGAGGACGTCGGTTTATACACTTCATCAGCTCCACAACCCGACCAAGTGAGTAATTAATAGTTCATCCTAACAGGAACTGATTACAGGGATAAAAATTATCTTGTGTGAATTCAAGTCATAATATATATGTAGGTAGGTACCTAAGCTATATATCATCCAACTCTGTTCATCCGTTACAGCGTGAGAGTACTTAAGAAACATAAATACCTACCTGCTCACAAAATTTCATATTATAATTTAAATAAATGTAAAACCTTCAAAAATGAAGGTTGTTATTTTATTACCTATATATAGTTCCTACTAAATAATAAAAAGCTATCTACCTATAGTTGCTGCGAAGACTGTAAATTTTTTTCCTCACGTCATCTTTCGTCGCATATGGCTTTATATTTTTATAAACTTTACCAACTTGTCGAGGTCTTCATTGTTTTTAACAGTATTTAAATAATGTTTATCTTTCGGATTCCACAAAGACGGGCACGTTTCAAATAAAAGAATAAACTGTTTTAAGTAATTTTTTGCTCATTACCATAGAATTATTACCCAGTAGAAACGCAGTCTAGTACAAAACACGAGCGGCAAAGTGACGCAAGTTTATTATGTTAGTGTGCGCGAGTCGAATGTGCCTACGCTCATCATACGCACACATATACGGCATTCAGTGATACCAGTTTCTGGCGTTTGCAATCAAATTATGCAAATTACATTTTTATTGATTAATTATAAATAATCGATAAAATAAAGATTACGTATTACGTACGATGATGTATTTTATGACAATATAAAATGTAATAAAATAAACACGATAATGATGGTACTAATATACCTTTTAATATACATATTTTAATGGTACAAAAATGCAGACGTAATAAAATTTAAGGATATTATGTTATACACAATTATACGATTTAATGCAATAAGGACATCATGTAATGTTTAATTTTAACCGAATCCAAAAAAGGAGGAGGTTCTCAGTTAATAAAAAAATACATGCTAAAATTTTAATGGTTGTTTTTAAAGTTACTCGCTTTTAATTGTTTGCAAATAAAATGTCATTATACTATAGTCTAAAACTTTTACTTGGCCAATGAATAACGCAATAAAAGTAAAACAGCTTTAAAACGGCGTCAATAGATCGTTTAAAATAGGCACCCATGAGGCACCAATTGTTAATATTATGATAATACTTTTTCTATAAAAATAATCATTTTTCTATAAAAATTGTGAATTTTTTTGTTCACAACTGGCAACGTTTGTATCATGATGGCTTAGGTATTCTTTTGGTTTTACGACTGATTTAAATTTAAAAATTGAAAGTGAAATTATCTCTGAAATGTAATACCATCACTTTTTTAGGTTTATCATCACTGTTGTGACAATATTTTAAGTACCTAATTTTTACAATTTGTAGCGAGCTCTTCTCCGTAAGACGAGACGATGCTCACCGTAGATTACTGTTTAAATAATGCACACTGACGTGTTGTTGAGTGAACTTACGCGGTTTCGCATTAGTTTGTATTGCTTCACTTTCGGTGCGCGTAATAGGATTCTCTACGTAATAATTCTATGCTCATTACTATCAACGACAGAGTGTACTTCATCATCGTCACTCGGACGTCGTTCCGCCATGACTAAGGGCGAATATTGACAGAAAAAAATATCGCAAAAGCTTACATTTCAATGTTATTGAAGCCAGTATCGCGGATTTCAAAATTTCCGGATAACTTGTGATATTATCACGATACTGCGATACGGCCTATTATACTATCAATATTATCACAATATCGTGACAATATTGACAATGTAACATGCCCCAATAATTCATTCAATGATATAACTTGCGTAATGTAAAGCTGCACCTTGAGATACTATTGTCATCTAAGTGAACAACATGGTCGGAAAGGGACGCCCTAGACGAAGGTTTATCGACCAAATCGGCGATACATTAAAAATGGGCCAGATTAGGAGTACCCTTAACCGACGAGCGTGTATGCGTAGATATATGGATGTAAAGGAGGTGAGAGAGGTGTGTCAGGATCGCGCCAAATGGAAGTCCGTAGTCTCTGCCTACCCTTCTGGCGTGAGTGTTTGTGTTGTGTTGTCGGTTGACTCAAGTTGCCTTCAAAATCTTTCAAAACCTCTGTAATATGCAAGGAGGTTATAATTATTAAATATAGGGAGGCCGCACTTCATACTAGAGAAACGTTCCTAAATAGTGACCTTGAAATGAATGTAAGGCACCGAGTTAAGCGTTCCATTTCTTTCGAATAGAGTGTCCATGATACAATATTTTGAGTAAATTAATAGTGTATACAGCATTACGAAAACGAAATGCGTATTTTTTTCAATATAGAAAGTGCTAAATAGTGTTATAATGAAACTCCGTTTAATATTTTGATTACATTATTGCTTCAATACAGTATAAAACCTTACGGTAACTAGTGACGGCGTAGCGTGAGTTGACACCCAGGGCGGTTTTCTATCAAGCACTCCCCAAAATAAAACAAAAAATGCTATAGAAGCTAACGGGACTTTATTTTGCTAAAAAATTCTAATATATTATCAAAGTTAACTTTCTTGTCATTGTCGATAGATAAAATGGAAAGATTGGTAAGTCGCACTTGGTTCATTGTGAACCTTAAGTAAGATTTTATTAACTTGACTTTTGAAAAGCTTCCTTCACATGAAACTTAACAGTAAAAAAAATCTTAGACACAGCGCTAGATTCGGAACAAATTCAGAATAGCCCAATTTTACGAGAAAAGCTCCAATGAGTTACATTGAACTGCTTCTTGGGAAGAAATGCTGGCAGCTTTCAAGTCGTAAAATCTCCATCCATCCATATCCTGTAATCCATCCAATCCATAAAAAATAATTCTGTGGAAAAATCATCGTAGATTTTGTCAAATTTTGAACTATTACACCATAGATAAATATATATGTAGCAAGCTATATTACACGAAGATCTTCATCAGGTGATGTTAGCAGAGTGTAAGGCTGAACAAAACTAAATGTTACGAGAATATCATCTATTGCTCTGTAGCGATGGTCTAGTTCATATATCTAGTTAAAATATGTCAAGACATTCTAACATAGCTCTCTGCAGCTCCTCTGGCAATGTTAGTCCAGAATATCGGGTCATTTCTCCTGGTAAACGTTTTCGAAATCTCCTCATTCCTCTTCTTCCTTCAATCGAAATCTCCACATTCTCACATTTTTCGTTACGTAGGAAATAGCTTTTTCCACTAGTTGAATTCGTTGGCTTTGAAGAAAAAAGATTTTTATCACATACTTTTCCAGTGATAATCTAGATTATTGTTTTATTATTTAGTATTTATTATTGTGTCTGACTAACTTCTTTTAGTATTAGACACCAAAAGGAAAGATAGTATAAAAAAACTGAAGTCACACAAAGCTGGTAAGAGTGTAAATGCTGCTTGTCTTGTATCGACGTTTTCTCTATAGATACTAGTTTTTTTTTAAATTATTCTGCAGTGGTTTAACAGCGTCATGATGCGCAATCCATCTCGTCCCTAAGAGTATTTTGACGGATACGCTTACATTTTTTATTAAAGTTTCCCATTGACGTGTGGATGTTGAAAATAAACTGTAAACTCTTTCTCCTGTTCCGAAAAAAAGTTAAACTTGAAGAGAGAAAGTTACTCCGTAAGCGAGTGCACTCCACATAGATTAAGCGAATGATTAGCACAAGAAGTTTTCTACGTGGTAAAGCCGTGCTGCAGCTATGTTAGTAGTATAGATAGCACAAATGGTTCGGCTTGACCGGGGAAGGACCACGCACTCACAGAATATCAGCGTAAAATAGCAGCTCAACACTAATGCATTTCGTATGGTCAGTGTAGAGAACCGGAAACCCTTTTTACTGGAAAAGAGGCACCCATCTTAGTCCTCACGGGTGACAACTCATCTGCACTTTGATTCACAAACGAGGATAGATGTAGATGTCTATGGGCCGCAACAACCACTTACCATCCGGTGGACTGCGTCTGCGTGCTCGTTTGTCACCCTGTCATTTGACAACGTCAAATTTTAAAATAGTGTTGTCATCTATAGCGTAAAATGCACCGCCTAGTTTTTAGGGAAGGAACATTCGTGTTTTAGTATAGTTTTTTTTCGTGTTAATTAAAAATAAACTTAATTGAATATGGAATAAACCAACTATGATTAGCAAAAAAAATGTAACATTTTTGTTCTAGCATACGTCTAAAATATTACTTTAAGTCAATAACTGTCTAAACGTTGGTAATGTTTTTATTTTGTGTAAAAATTTATCAATGTTAGGAGATAAAATACAAAACTTAGTGCCTGTCTTTCTAAGAAAAATGAGGAACAGTTACAATGTTCCAAGCGCTCACTCCATATATTATAACCTCCTTGGTAATATGACGCATCAATATATTTCGTAATATTTGTCATGGGCAAAAGTACAACTGTACGAGTCCCTTGCTAAAGAAAAAAGAAAACTCCGTACTTTGAATGACATGTTCAGAATGTTTGACAGCGCTTCATAAAATTATTATTATGTTGAATAAACAGTGACATGTTTTATTTATTGGTAATTTATGACGTGCAATTGATGTGGAATTTACTCCTGTCTTAATGGTTTCGAAAGCTTACTGTGAAATAATTACAAAAGTCTTATATTATATAATTCTGTTGTGAAAGTGTTTTTGACATTAAGGTATATTTTTATTGTTGATTACTTTTACTTTTAAGGGTTAAATTTCTTAGTACATTCTATTTGATTTATTCATGATTTTACTATTTGATTATAAATTCCTTTCGCCTAATATATTCATTATTTGTCCTTGCCCGTACCTCTATTATTTGGGGTCAATGACGAATTCAGATCGATTTAGACATTTAAAATACTTAATATTATGTACCTTTATTTCAATAAACATCTATTTTTTTATATCATGCGAAAGACTTAAAAGAAAGAACATTTTATATTAAGGGACATAATTTGAAGTTTCAGGTCACATGTATAATGTTGATAGATTAATACCTCATCAAAACGGTCATAACTAAACAAAAACGAGTTTGGTGTATTGTGACAAACAGAACCTGACAAGAAGAAATGAGTAATGCTGCAGGGCCTGTTTTGAATAATTTGCCACCTGGTGTAAATCCTGAAAATAATATACTACCCGGAGGACCTGTTATAAACCAAATAATGAATCGAAATAGAAATAATAATCAAAATCCACTTTTTAATGTTAGAGAGAGGCTTTTTCATGCATTATTTTTCAAGTTTGCTGTTGCATATGCAAGAACTTTTCCAAGACCTGTACGAAGGTTTTTTGAATTCCTGGTGCTATTGAAGGCACTTGTTGCTTTCTTTGTTCTTGCTTACATTCATATAGCATTTTCAAGAACACCAACAACGTGTCTCAATCATGTAAAGGACTCTTGGCCTAGAGATGGCATACTCCGAGTAGAAATATTAAGAAATCCATCACAAGATTATACTATTGAACAGAGCTATGCAAAGGAAAAAAAATTGAAAAAAGATAAGGAGGAATTTAATTCGGTGTTGGGGATGTTGGCTACTGAAGGGTAAGTGTTATTTGTAATTGTTATTAAACAAGTATTAATATTCAATAGAATGAATTAAAGGCAAATTCTAACATAGAATTAATTTTAAATTTAATGTGCATCAATCAAAACTAAAATGTCTTAAATATATTATATATATTTAAGACATTTTAGTTTTGATTGATACTAAAATGTCTTATATATATATATATATATAAATAAGTTTAGAAAATAATTGAAAGAGGAAGAGAGGAGGATATTGCCAAGTGAAATGATGCTATATAGTATATAACAACTTATGTTATATAGTTCCATGCAGTGTACATCAACATGAGGTGTGGTTAAACTATCTGTTCTATATGGCGCCTCTGTGTCTATGCAAACCTTATAAAACAAAGATAACATAGGGTACACCTAATGCCTATTGGCATCCTCTACCAGTCTACTCTGTGGTAGTGTAGTAACCCTCGTCATGAGTTACTCGACTGTGCATTGTAAGGCACTTTTAGAGATTCTCTAAAACTGCCACCATATAGCACATACTCCTATAAATTTTAGAATAAATTTAATGAGTCATTATTCAAAAATATTTTTGATTGTATGTATGTTACATATAATGTGTATTTATATTATTTATTTGCTAGCAAAATAAAGTCTGAGAGTGACTTGTTAATGTTAATATCATTAATGATTTATCTTTGTTTTGATTTGAATTCTTGGTTTCAATTTTATTGTGGTTTCATTTTCAGGTTCATTAACATAGAGTCATCATCTAGCAATAACATACAGGATGAATATTTAAGTGATGGCCATGATTATGGAAACCTATCATATTATGAAGAACCTACAGAAGATACAGCAGATGACCACGTCATTGAAACGGTCTATTTATTGAAGAGCAAGGATGATGCAGCATCTGATGACCGTGAACCTGACCTGAATACTACAATCTACCCTGAGGTAGATGCAGAACCATCTACATCCATATGGGAGGGTATTATGAGCCTTGTAGAGGATATAGATGGCGATTCAAAATTGTTTGATGTAAGTTTTATTTTTTTATTAAATTTAAATAACAATCAACCTTATAATCCAATCTTGTGTTGCAATCCACCTGATGGGAGTGGTCAATGCAGTCTCGTCACCGTATACACATCATACACTAATGTGCCTGGGAGGCCTTAGTGACAATTATTTTGTTTATGCTTTTTCAAATAGCAATGTCCAATCAGTCCATTATGCTTTTTTAAACAGCAAAGACTAGTCAGGGCTCTTGCCAAAATATGCAGTTTATTCTTACTTAATACAGGTTATTACTATACTGGCCCTTTTACACCTCAGGTGACTTTGTCAGTGAAATGGGTAAGAGGTACTAAAAAGTAAAAACACTTTTTATATTTTGTTCATTTGAAACTGTAATTTACCCACGGCTATAAACGAACAAAGTATAAAACAAGTTTTGCATCCAGAATTTTATAGTGTAAAAAATATTTAAATTATACTATACAACTCATGTCATCACTCACTGTTGAACTTTGGATAAGATTTTAATGAATTGTGGTAAACTATATTTTGAATTAAATATTATTTAACAAATGTATGCCTATAATAATTTATTATAGAACATTTAAAA
This sequence comes from Parnassius mnemosyne, assembly GCA_963668995.1. NCBI lineage: Eukaryota > Metazoa > Arthropoda > Insecta > Lepidoptera > Papilionidae > Parnassius > Parnassius mnemosyne. The sequence continues at coordinate 24,444,709 of CAVLGL010000068.1, forward strand.
ATAGCTACTGTCCACCTCTAAGTTAGAATCAGTGGAAATTTTAAAGTTAAACAATTGTTAGTACATATAAATAAATGCGATAACATTAAAAAAATTAAACATTGTGTTAAACAACAAACAGGCAACAAAAAGCAAACAGGTACTGTAAGGAATTGTTAAATTAATATTTTTGAGTGGTCGACAGTTCTGAAAATATTTATTGGTAACTGTTCGGGCTCACTTTATATTTTAATATACCATTTTAATTTGTTTCCTTAAAATTATATCAAATAGTTACATAGTTGCTGTGACTGTGGCTGTTGTGCGATGTGACTGAAAAATACTATAAAAATGTTATGGCTTTTGATGGCTGGCAGTATAACCATGCATTTAGACTTTAGACCAGACTGGTGAATGGCAGCACCATCGAAGATGTGAAACGTCTGGCTCTGCGACGTCCATCTGCCTACCAAGCGTGACAATAGAGATAAATTCTATGTACAACTAGCGAGGCCCACTTCCAGCAGTGAACTCATACGGGCCGATAAAGTAGAAGAAGAATTTACATAGCAATACAACAAAAACTAATCATATATTGTTATGATTAGACGCAAAATTGTATAAATATCAAGATATATATATCCACGGATGTATTAAATCGAACCTTGTATATTATGTATTTTTTATACCATTTTAATTTGTTTCCTTAAAATTATATCAAATAGTTACATAGTTGCTGTGACTGTGGCTGTTGTGCGATGTGACTGAAAAATACTATAAAAATGTTATGGCTTTTGATGGCTGGCAGTATAACCATGCATTTAGACTTTAGACCAGACTGGTGAATGGCAGCACCATCGAAGATGTGAAACGTCTGGCTCTGCGACGTCCATCTGCCTACCAAGCGTGACAATAGAGATAAATTCTATGTACAACTAGCGAGGCCCACTTCCAGCAGTGAACTCATATGGGCCGATAAAGTAGAAGAAGAATTTACATAGCAATACAACAAAAACTAATCATCTATTGTTATGATTAGACGCAGAATTGTATAAATATCAAGATATATATATCCACAGATGTATTAAATCGAACCTTGTATATTATGTATTTTTTAATAGTAAGTGATTATGTATTAATTATAATTTGACATATTAAATGTGGAATGTTTAATTTACTCTTTTCAGGAGTCCCTTGATGAGGCAGCTACTAATGATTCCTCAAAAGGTAAATGACATTGAGATATAGTATTTTTTATTTTTTCTATATTTCAGTTTAGCGTTAATTGCTTACGAATGTAATGCGTAATTTTAATCAAATTACATAAATGCACATTACAATGGTCAATAATTTTCAAAAATGTTATCTTGTCATTAGATTCAATAAACATTTAAACTAAAGAGGATGAAATAAACCAAAGAGGATGAACTAAACTAAAGAGGATGAATTTATTGTAGTCATCACATTTTCTAGATAGATGGAGATCACGTTAGTGACCTTATGACAGGTTTCATCTCATGTCCAGTCTTCTGTCACTGGGCTAGATATTATAGAATTATATGAATCAGATGTTATTTTTCTTACACTTGCACATTTTTAATTTCTCGTCTCAAATTTCTTGCGATCAAATGAAATGTAATCTTTTACTGTCTAGAAGTATTGCCATAATATTAATATTAAAATAGATATATATACACGTTTTTTTTTAATTCTTGCATTTATCGTGTCATCATCAGACCTTAAACCGTTTACTGTATGCCAAGAGCTAGACAAATGGGAAAAGTGCATTTTGTTCAATTTAATTCATATGTCAGGTAAAATAATTAAAAGTGTAAATTTATTACACCTAGTAAATTCAAGAGCTTTTTACATAAACACCTGTATTTTTATTAATTTACAGATGAAGATTATATACTCGAGTACTCACTTGAATATGGCTTTTTACGGCTATCGCCAAGTGCTCGTTTACGCCTCAAGATTCCTGTAAAAATCGTAACTTTAGACCCTCAGAAGGATGAATGCTTTGGAGATACATTTTCGCGTTTTGTTCTTGATGAATTTCTTGGCTACGACGACCTGCTTATGGCCTCTATAAAGACCTTGGCCGAGCAAGAGGATAATAAAGGTTATTTGAGGTGAGTGAATTAGAATCGCTACATATATAATTGTACAAATTTACTTAATTCATTATATTCTAAAACAACAAACAACAAGCTGCCTCGTTATTTATATGTAAACTAATATATTTACTGCTTTTTAAAGTATTCTCCATTACAATTACAATACAAACACTTCTTCATTACATAAGGACCATTGGTCTTAACTCTTAAGGCATGTGCTGATTGAAAACTATCGCTAAACCCTGGCTCTGCAGATGTCAAACCTCAACAAATCTTTAATTTTTGGAAAAAAATTAATACGCATGGTGTAAAGTCTGTGTGTGGGTTATGTCATGAGCTCCACCTTTTCAGAAGCCAAAAATGTCTGCCTTATTTGCAGTGTGGGACGGAGTATTGTCACAGTGCAATAGGATACAACTATTTGCTCGTTTTTCTCTAATTATTGACACTGAACAAACAAACAAATGGTGGCGTATCACTTACTGTCCTTTGTTCATAATGTGGTATCGTGCAGTAGGGACCCATCTGGGGGAGAAAAAAGCAATCATTTTTAAAAGAAAACATATGGAGCATGGGTCTGTGGGCATGTTTTTACATGCAGGATGAAAGATATCACAGTTTCTTCTGACTCCGTTAATGTCAAAGCTATCATCAAATCTTTGGTTTTTGGTAAGATAAAGAAATCACATGGTGGGAGGTCTGGACTGGGTACTTTTTCAGAAGCTAAAATGGCGTAGTCGTGTTCACACTCACTGGGGAGATCAGCTTTATCATTAAGTGGGCATACTTTTTTGAATGAGAGCAACAAAAAAACGGCCCCCAGTCCCCGGCGGCCCCGCTATTCCTGGCTACGGTGGCGACCATGGTAACGGCGGGGCAGGGGGTGCTAAGAATCTCCGGTGGAGGTTCGGTTGCCACCTTAGACGACTCGACCTGGCAACGTACAACGCACGCACCCTGAGGACTGACGAGAAGATCGTGGAGCTGGAAGAAGAGATAGACAAGTTGCGCTGGCATATTATAGGATTATCCGAAGTCCGAAGAGAGGGGGAGGACACGGTAATCCTCGAATCCGGCAACTTGCTCTATCACCGGGAGGGCGACCATCTGTCCCAAGGAGGTGTCGGATTTATCGTCCACAAGTCTCTCATTAACAACGTTGTAAAAATCGGGAGTGTGTCGACGAGGGTTGCGTACCTTATACTCAGAATCACCAAACGGTATTCGCTGAAGGTCATACAGGTTTACGCACCAACCTCGGCACACCCCGATGAGGAGGTGGAGGAAATGTATGAGGATATCTCTAGAGCCATGCATTCCTCCAAAACCCAATATACGGTGTTAATGGGAGACTTCAATGCAAAACTAGGCACAAGAGAGAACGGTGAGCTGAAAGTAGGGAAATTTGGAATAGGGCAACGGAACCCAAGGGGCCAGCAGCTGGCCGACTTCATGGAGAAAGAGGGACTCTTTATGATGAACTCTTTCTTCCAGAAGCGGCCCCACAGGAAGTGGACCTGGTCGAGCCCCGACGGTTCCACAAAAAATGAGATTGACTTCATTATGACGACCAGACGACAACTGTTCAGTGATGTCTCCGTGATCGCGAGGGTGAAAACTGGTAGCGATCACCGAATGGTTAGAGGCACACTGAACCTAAACGTTAAGTTGGAGAGGTCTCGTCTAATGAAGTCAACGCTCCGTCCCCCTCGTGCTCTGTTCCAAAGTCCCGAAACCTTTCAGCTCGAGTTACAAAACCGTTTTCAGTGCCTGGAAGACTGCAATGAAGTGGACGATATGAATGACAAGCTCGTGGAAACTGTCCATGCGGTCGGAGCTAAGTTCTGCAAGACCCGCCGCAGAAGAACACAAAAACTCTCCGATCACACTCTTAATCTCATGGCTGTTAGACGGGAGATGAAGCTACATTCTTCAACAGACTTGACAGCATACAGGCATCTGAACAGACAGATCTCCAAATGCATGCGGCGGGACTTACGCAACTTCAATACAGCTCGTATTGAAGAAGCGATCGAGCGGAACCAAGGCTCCAAAGTCTTTGCCAGAGATCTGTCTGCCAGAAAGAGCCAACTGTCAAAGCTGAAGACAGAGTGTGGCAGCATCGTTTCCGGGACACCTGAGATTTTGAGTGAGATTGAGAGGTTCTATGGGCAGCTGTACACATCATCGTTGGAGCCACACGCAAGTGTGAGTAACGATCCAAGAGCGAGTCTCATCCGACACTATTCCGAAGATATCCCGGATGTCAGTCTGAGCGAGATTAGGATGGCTCTCCAGCACCTTAAAAACGGTAAGGCCCCAGGCGAGGATGGAATTACAGCGGAGCTTCTGGAAGCGGGTGGAAGACCGGTACTTGAAGTCCTTCAGAAGCTCTTTAATTCCGTCCTCCATGGTGGCATTACACCGGAGGCCTGGAGCAGAAGTGCGGTGGTCTTGTTCTTCAAGAAAGGTGACAACGCTCTCTTGAAGAACTATAGACCGATTTCCCTTCTGAGCCGCGTCTACGTGCTGTTTTCGAGAGTCATTACGAATCGTCTCGCGCGCAGACTTGACGACTTCCAGCCTCCCGAACAAGCCGGTTTCCGAAAGGGCTTTAGCACCATAGACCACATACATACCCTTCGGCAAGTTGTACAGAAGTCCGAAGAGTACAATTTGCCACTATGTCTGGCGTATGTGGACTATGAGAAAGCCTTTGATTCCGTCGAAATTTGGGCGGTGCTGCAGTCCCTTCAGCGGTGCCAAGTTGACTGTCGGTATATCGAAGTGTTGAAGTGCTTGTACTGTAGGGCTACGATGGCTATCCGAGTACAGAACCAGAGTACGAAACCTATCCAATTGCAGAGAGGTGTAAGACAGGGTGACGTCATATCCCCGAAACTCTTTACCGCTGCATTGGAAGATGTTTTCAAGCTTCTGGACTGGAAAGGATACGGTATCAACATCAATGGCGAGTACATCACTCACCTTCGATTTGCCGACGATATAGTCCTTATGGCAGAATCGCTGGAGGACCTAAGCACTATGCTCAATGACCTCAATAGTGTTTCCCAACGGATAGGTCTTAAGATGAACATGGACAAAACTAAGATCATGTTTAATGTCCATATCACACCTATGCCGGTAGTTGTTGGGAACACTAAGCTCGAAGTTGTTGACGAGTATGTTTACCTGGGACAAATAGTCCGACTGGGTAAGTCCAACTTCGACCGAGAGGTCAATCGACGGATTCAACTCGGCTGGGCAGCGTTCGGGAAGCTACGACACATCTTCTTGTCAGACATACCTCAAAACCTTAAAACGAAATTGTACAACCAGTGCGTGTTGCCATGACTTACGGAACTGAGACGTGGTCCTTCACTGCTGGCCGTATGAGGAAGCTCAAGGTCGCTCAGCGAGCTATGGAGAGGGCTATGCTCGGAGTTTCTCTGCGTGATAAACTTAGGAATGAGGATATCCGCAGTAGAACCAGAGTGACCGACATAGCCCAACGGATTAGTAAGCTGAAGTGGCAGTGGGCCGGCCATATAGCTCGAAGAACCGACAACCGATGGGGAAGAAAGGTTCTCGAGTGGCAGCCTCGTACCGGTAGGCGAAGTGTAGGGCGTCCCCCCACGAGATGGAGTGACGACCTGGTAAGACATGCAGGAAGTCGATGGATGCAGGTGGCTCAGGACCGTGTTTTGTGGCATTCTTTGGGGGAGGCCTATGTTCAGCAGTGGACTTGTGAAGGGCTGTAATGATGATGATGATGACTTTTTTGAAGGAAAGTGCAATAAATAATTAATTTTTACTAATATATTGCCTACTAATTTTTGCTTCTAAAACAAAGAGGCTCTCACTGAATGGTTCTATTTAAAGTACTTTTTTCCCTTCTTTTTTCGTCAAAATACTTATTATTTAAACATATTGTAACAACGAATTTTATGATTGTTGGATATTGCTGAAGAATGTTTTAAAATAATTATTGTTGAGCCATTTGTTACAGCTAATTAAGCTAACCTCTCAGCCTCTGCATTTCTACCAATTACTACGCATTTTGATTTATGTTTAATAAATAATGTGCGTCAAATAGCTTGGTTTTTTTTTATAGGATAAGGGTGACAAACGAGCACACAGTCCACCTGATGGTAAGTGGTTGCTGCGGCCCATAGACATCTACATATATCCTCTGTTATAAATCAAAATGTAGATGCATTGTCACCCGTGAGGACTAAGATGGAATGCCTCATTTCCAGTAAAAAGGGCCTCCAGCTACCTGCACTCACCGCGCGAAACGCAGAGGTAAACCTCTACTTCACGCTGGTTTTCTGTGAGGTCGTGGTACTACCCCGGTTCGAGCCGGCCCATCCGTGCGACAGCAAAAGCTGCCGTATGGCTCTACCACTGTTGAATTACTTAGCATTGGTTACTTAGCATTAGTTTCTAGTCGCTGGTGGTCGGCAAGATGCACTTTTTCACTGTTGAAAATCGATCTAACCATGTGTATGAAACGTACCGTCTGAGCTGAATGCAAAAATATTAAAGTAAATAACATGTAATGAAACAAATATAACAAATAGTTTTAAAGACTTTATTGTTACAGGAACGTAATCACTGGGGAGCATTACCGCTTTGTCTCCATGTTAACGGCGCGCAGTTCTTACATAGCTGCGTTCTTCATAATGCTCGTTTTTGTAAGTATTGTCATTTACGTATTTGCTGTAATCTTTTATTCACTAACAACGGGTTTTGTCTGTAAATTGTTGTCGCTCATAAGTTAGAATAGTGGTTTGCAATTATTTTTTGTTGCGTACCACTTAGGGATGCCCGATTTTTTGTTTTGAATCGATCTACTGGATCGTAATGGATCGTAACTTCGTGAGTCGATTCACGATTTAATCATATTGCATTGAATCGATCTTATTCGATCTCGGAAGATCGCATCGTAATTGTATAAAAAATCACAGTATTAATGCAAAATTATTTATTTTAACAATGCCTATTACAGTATCCAGTGAGTTTTTCCAAATTATTATTTTTTAAATGTATAAAACTGGTTTTACATTATAAATTCCAGCTATCTACATTTTAACTCTTCAAAAATAATAATTTTGACAGCCGCACTGGAACTAGCCTATTACGGCTAATTTTTTCTAAAATAAAAGTAGCGTAAGTTACTCCTTGTAACATCGGCTATCTGCCTTTGAAATTTTCATAAAAATCAGCCCACCCGCTTTTGAGATGAGCCGGAACAAACAGACAGACATACAGACAGACAGAACAGGCAGACAGACGGACAGACAAAAATTTTAAAAATTTACTTTTAGTTATTATTACCGTATATACTTTGATATGTATTTAGTAAAAAACTGTTATTTTGACATTACCAACAGACACTTCAATTTTATTTATTTGTATAGAATATAGATAGGTAGTTACGATTTCGGCAATTGCTGTAGTAGAACTTCCTTCACTTTTGCTTAGCTCAGAATAAATGTATGTGATGACGTCTGAAATGATTTTTAAAATTGGTAGTATTTCCACTAGTTTTAACCATCTGTTTACACATTTTACATTGTTCACCCATGTCACATTTAATAAAAAAAGCCCATACGTTTGATTTGGTTGGAGGGGCCATATTATTCAAAAGTATTTTAAAATAATAGTTTACGCTCACAGAACAGCTCAACTTTTCGTATCGCAATAATACAAAGAATGAAAGATCATAGAACACTAACATATGTACCCGATAATAAAATAAAATATTATCATACCTACCTTCATATTTCATACATTACTGCTTTTGATGTAACTCGAAGCTACTCTCATTCAATGTGTAGGTAGGTAATCTTACTTTGTTTTAGCTATTCTGTCCCCTCCCCGGCAATACGATAGGTATGTAAAGATCGGTTCGTACGTTAGTACGTTACGGTTCGGTTGAAGTTTAGGTTTTAGTTGATACGATTTTTTCATACGATCTTATAGGTATACGATTCGATCTGGGCGAAATTCGCATTCCCTTGAATCGATTCAAAAATCGGTAGATCGTATGGCCGTGAATCGATCTTTCAGAAAATCGATCCAGATTGGGCATCCCTAGTACCACTTCTAGAAAGAGATCTAGTTCGCGTGCCCTTTTTAGCCGAAATGATAAATAGAATACAAACTGATATTCTCTAATTTTATTTTAATTGATTTATAATAATAGTAAAAATATTAAAAAATAATAAGCTAAGATCCGTGTAATAAAATAAAGTCTTACCTAATTTGAAGAGCACCTTCCGCCCTCCCTCAATTGCGTGCACTATCCCCCTCACCACTAATCCCAACACCACTAAACTAGGAAAGACGTACCACCGCCGATAATACGACACGTGTTTCGCCTCTAAACGAGGCAGTCTCAGTTGAAGTAGACTTAGCTGACCGCTAAGTGTGCGTCGAGCCAAAATGGATGTCCAATTTGGCAATAGACCAAAACTGCCTCACAACTCACCCACCATGATCTTTCGCAACTTCACTCCCCTGTTTGCCTATGTACAGTTTAATACAGTACATTTGCCTGATTTTGCACAGATTATCCATATTTTATACCCCCTTTTGACGGTTTTTAGGCATGTATTGTTTTAAATCCTGCTCCTGAACTTTACCATGCTCTCATCTATTGCAATCTTCTCTTAAGGTATGTCGAGCAATGGGTGGATTTTGTATACTTTATCGTAATCCGGGCTATTTCTTGCTGACATGACATTATTGTCATTTAAGTGTAAGTAATGCAAAAGCCAGCTTAATCTTTTCAATGGCATGAACATCGAAATGTAAGTATTATGCAAGTCCGGACCTGAAAACCAACAATCTCTGTAGCTTGGCGGTTTTTTTATACCCTTAATCAAGTTCAAAGCACCAAACACATTAATTCAGGCGTAGTGGAATTATAAGCATTTCCAGTTTGCGTAGCAGCTTTCAAACCAACTTTAAGGTTTGAAAGCGTATGATTTCTTGCAATTCGTCTGTCAAACACATGCGAAATAGTGCGATAGGCGTAATACTTACTAGTCCAGTATATGTGCTGGTACGCCCACATCTTCAGCAAACTCACCTTGTTGGGAAAGTGAGTAGTTCTTACACTTTGACGCTCTTGTTTGAAGATTGTTGGAGGTGCTCTCTTTCGCTATATGAGTGGCAACCTCTTGGAGGCAGCGTAGAACGAAAAGGTGTTCATTATCTTCTTCATCAAAATTGTAACTTTGCGGACGTTCCCCTACCATATCACCCAATAGCATGGTTTCGATCCGCACTGCAGCAACTGTCGGCATTGGAGGGTATCTACTCCAGACAGTTTTCAATATTCCCGTCAGTAAACACACGAGACATTCTGTAAGATATACAAAAAACACTATCACATCTTTACAAACAAATAAAACATTCTATCTGCGCGCTGGTTAGATACTCTAACCACCTAATTATGAGTGTGATATTAAATTAGAAACGCAAAATTACGTACATTATTTATCAGCTACATGCAAAAGTTGTTTATGTTAGTTCAAGTAATAATCGCTAGATAGCATTAATTTAAAGAAGAAAAAACCGAAATAGGTGGCTAGCGTAGCTAGCCATTGACCCTGAAAGAGTTAGTCCATACCTTAGTCGAGAGCGTGCCCCTTTAGGCAACTACAGAAATTCCTGGGGGTACGTGTACCACTAATTCGGAAAAACTGATTTAGAGATTATATCATTACTGTTAATACATACATAAACACTCACGCCTGTCACCCAGAGGGGTAGGCAGAGACTGTGGACTTCCATTTGGCACGATCCTGACACACCTCTCTCGCTTTTTCCACATCCATATACCTACGCATACACGTTCGTCGGTTAAAGGTACTCTTGATTTGGCCCATTTTCAATATATCGCCAATTTGGTCGATAAACTTTCGCCTAGCGCGTCCCTTCCCGACTCTGCCGTTGCCGACTGTTAATATTACCAGACAATAATGATTCTTATTATATTATACATTATATTACATGTACGGATTGTTTAATATAACTTAAAAATAATAATTACATATAAATGTAATTTTAAATTCACTGAGCCGATTAAAAACAAATGTTTATGTTTCTAAACGTAACAATAAGTTGTCCTCCTCATCAGCCTGTAAACAACTCACTGCTGGGCGTCAGTAGGAAGAGCTGCTTGACTTAGCAGGTGGATTGGCGATCGCATTAGCAGATGTCTTCATTGATCCTGATTCAGATCGCCAACTTGAATACATATTTATTTACTTAAATGATTAGACACTGTGCTAGTCATAAATACAGATAGAAATATGCAATAACAATAACTGCAATAACAAGCACACCAGATATTTTGACATTTGTATTATGTATCTATTCTCATCTGCTGCCACATTCATACAAAGAAAGCTAGTCACTCCTGATGACTACGTGGAACACCTCACAACCTGTAATTGTCCTGTCTCTCTATATCTTTTATACCGATACAAACTGGCCGCCTTGTTTCTGCTTGATATTCTGGACTTCAGAAAGGATGCGTTTAGTAACCCTTTCATCGGACATGCGTTTGACATATCCGCAACATCTAAATTGCCGTCGTATAAGTTACGCCTCGTTGCCACACACATTCACACGTCGAAGTAGATCGCCATTTGTAACCCGTATTAAACATTTGATATTCAAGATATGCTTCAGGTGAAACCTGTCTAACATTCGTATATGAGTGCAGGAGGTTGGAAAGGTCTACTGCAAGGTAGCTTAAGGTCGTCCGAGCGCAGTACTTGTCGTCGAAACTTGCTATTGCCCTCGTACCAGTGCGGTAGTGTTTTTTCTTTATAGGAGAGGGGGCAAACGAGCATGCGGCTCACCTGATGGTAAGTGACTACCGCCGCCCATGAACAACTGCAGCACCAGGGGAATTGCAGATGCGTTGCCGGCCTTTTAAAAAGGAGTACGCTCTTTTCTTGAAGATTCCTAAGTCGTATCGGTCCGGAAAAATCGCTGGTGGTAATCGATTCCACAAGGAAGTTGTGGACCGCCAATCATCCAGATGGTATCGATGGTATCACTAGTTTTGTCGCGATGTGCAGTGGTAAAATTGAGCGGCTGGAATTAGTCCGAACAATTTCTCAGAGCACTCCCCGTGATAGATGCGATAAAATACGTAAAGAGATGCAACATCTCTACGAAGTGCCATTGAGTCAAGCCAATCGGAAAGAACTCGCCCGTCGACGATTCGATACCGCTCTGCGCTAGATGCGGTCAAGTGGAAGGAGCTGACACTGGGGAGCCCCTGCTCAGAGATGGGAACAACCCACCACCTCCCATGGCCCTACCAACCTTGCGGTTATACGGGCCGAATCTCGAGAGATGCACGCGGTACTTGCTCAGGGCTCTTTCCCGCGAGCACTTTCTTTACTCTCTACAAGTTATTTAATTTACTTCTTGTCCCAGTTTGTCATTCTTCCCCTTCTGGGGCTGACGGCATTATTACGCCTACGTCTTCAGGCCTTTCTGCCAGCATTCTATCTTGCCTTATTCTTCGATCATGCCACCTGTGCGCAAACTCGCGCAACAGCCCCTAGTTCACCCCATCGCTGACGAGATCCGAGTAGTAGATCGGTCCTTGAACCGTACGAACTAATCCATCCATCATTTTCGTTCTTAGGTCGTCATATAGAGGACATTCCCATAGATTATGGTGAACGTCCTCCTCTATCGCACCACACTCACACATACTTGTTTCACACAGTCGCATTTCACTCAGTCTCTTCCGAAAGCACCCATGTCCGGTGAGAATCTGAGAGGTTTGATAGTCCGGTGAGACCCAGGTATACCTGAGTCTCAACTCCACCTCCGGGAAAAATCGATAGAGCTCGCGTCCTTTTGAGTCAATCATCCATCGATCCTGCCAAACACCGATCACCTCAGTCCAAATTTCGCGTTTCCGTCTGCTCAACTCCTCTTTGGACGCGGTCAAACGTGCTATACCCATCCTACCAGCACGGATAACCTCCAGGTCAGAAGGGACAACGCCAGCCAGCACCGGTAAGGCCGCCGTACTGGTGGATCGATACGCCTTAGTCAGCAGTATAAGGACTGATCGCTGCAATCTCAGCAGTACGCTACGAACTGTGTACATGTTCGCACGCTCGTACCAGCACTCCGCCGCGTACGTAATCGTGGATACAAACACTCCTCTATATATTATTTTTAGGCTCGGATATCGGACACCCCATGATGATGTCGATACGCGAGTCATCTTGCCGAATCCCTTGGCCGCTCTTTCAGAAATATCGGACGCATATTGCACAAACGATAGTCCTGAGTCCAATACCACACCTAGTACCTTAGCATTAGTTACAGTCTTTTCAGTTTTTCCACCAAGTTTAATAACAGGGGGGCGCTGAAGTCCCTCTGATAGTCATGGTGGTCGACTTTGATGAGGAAAATGTCAGTTGATTCCTCAGCCTCCACTCCCGTACAAGGTCCAAAGTGACTCTGGCCCTGGATTTGATACCCGCTCTGGTATCAGATTCAATCAAAATTGTAACATCATCAGCATAGGCAGTCATGGCTACTCCCTCAGGCAGAGGGAGTCGGAGTAGGTCGTCCATCAATACGTTCCACAGTGTAGGGCCCAGCACGGAGCCTTGTGGACATCCCATGGTCGACGTCTTCCACTCTACCCGGTCCCCGATGTAGAGGCCCACACGTCTGGAGGTGAAGCAGTAGTTCACCAGCATTTTGTAAATGTAGGGTGGACAACCACCTCGTTTCGCTTTGACCATCATCATCGGCCACCAGGCATTGTCGAAGGCGCCGGAGATATACAGAAAGATTGTCTGCACGTAACATGCCCGAAAATACCAAGCCGTGCTGAGCAAGACACGCAGCGCTGTTACCGTAGATCGCCCTGGAGAGAAACCGTGCTGGTGCTCAGATATCCCGCAACTAATCGCAGTAGCACATTTTAACATTACGCGTTCCAATACTTTTCCCAAAATAGGGAGGAGCGTTATCGGACGGTGTGCCTAGGCGTCATACCCTTGGGAATGACAATCAATCTTCCGTCCTGCCATACTTTGGGGAAAACCCCCCTACCACACACTTGGCGTACACCGAGTGAAATTCCCTCGGTGCTGCCATCCAAACATTCCTCACAATTCTCGCACTCACTCCATCGAGTCCCGGAGCTGTGTCAGGCAAAGCCTTGACTATTCCTCCCAGGTCCCCAATCGCAGGCGGAGACGCAGCTCTACCAGACGGCATGAAAGCCGCCAGTAGGCGAACCTGCTGATGGCAAGGCATGTCGTGATCAGGCCTGTCATGCGGACAGAGCGTAGTCATTAGGTTGACCATCGCTGCCTCGATATTGTCCGGGTGCCTACCTGCAAAGGCGATCCCATTGATCACGTTTGCAGGCGGTCGTACCCTCCCGCTGGCAACCCCATGGGTCCTCGTTGCCAGAGTTGGCGACCCTCATGTAATGTGACTGCTGCACCTCCAATATCATCTTCCTGTATCTCGCACGCATGCTGTGAAAAGCCATCCTGGCTATCTCCTCTGACCTACCTCCTAATCGCCTTTTACTCTGCCATACATGTCTGAGTTTACATTGGAACTTTCTAGTCTTATCAAGTTCAGTAGTCCACCATTCGTACCCCCCCCCCCCCCGACCCCTGGGGTGACGCTCCCCTGGCCCCTCCTCCGCGGAGCGGATGATGACTCCTGAGAACTCCTCCGCCAGGCCTGCTGTTTTTTTGCGCGTGGTCAGCCTGCTGGTCGTGGCCGATTGGATCCACATTGGACTCCCCATCAGGGCCAGAGAAGGTGTAGGGCTGGTCGGGCATATTGTGTCGTGGTCATATTGTGGTCGATGAGTCGGTCTGAGTCGGCATTACCGCTATGGGACCTATAGAGGCACCCGTAGACGCGGGGATGGTCGTCGCTGTCTACGCGTACCCATAGGATGGACAGGTCCTTACCTTCAAGACTGCCGAGGCGTCGAAAACAGATGTCTTCTCTGACGGACACGCAAACTCCAGCCCGGGGCACAAACGAGTGTTCTAATTTGTACCCCGAGTAGGAGAAATACGAAGTATTAGCCGGAGAGGACACCTGTGTCTCGGTTAGAAAGAGCAAGGCCGGCTTTGCTATCTCCACATGGTAGTGGACGGCGTTAAGGTTTGAATGAAGTCCCCTGATATTGCAGAAATTCACGAAAAGCGTGGCAGAGGTTGCCTTTGTCTTCTTGCTCCGCTTGCCCCGAGCAGGTTTCGTCTTGAGCGGAATTTCGTCACCCCCAGAATACGCGGGGCAGCCTGAGCACCCACGCTCAGAAAAAGTAGCTTGGGCGTGGATGCCCAGCGAGGGATTCTCCAGGGATGCTGATACCCTCCTGGGGTAGCGTTCCTTTTAATTCCGCTACCATGTTGATGGAGGGGGGGGGGGTGGATTGGGCCTCCGGCCACCTGCATTCACCAGGCGAAATGCAGAAGTAAACTTCTACTTCACGCTTGAATTCTGAGAGGTCGTGGGATCACCCCGGTTCGAGCCGGCCCATCCATGCGACAGCAAAACTTGCCGCGTAGCTCTACCACTGTTCTGGCTTTTAGCTTTTAGCTTCTAGCTTCTGGGAGTTAAAAAAGCCTATACTTAAACTTCTTCACCTGCTTCGGCTTAACTCGCCAGAATAAACATTTAAAGTTTACGAGTTGTCCTTTAAATCCATCACAATTACCTCGGTCTTTGTGCCACTAAAAATAACAACAAACTTTATTAAGATTCGTTCCGAAATCCAGTTGCAGAATCAACTTCGATGCAGAGGTCGACCGCGTATAAAATCCAAGTAATTATCGCCTGTGTGATACTTATGAATATTAGAAGTTTTTTTAAGGTTTCACCGTCTGCAACTGCAAAATACAGCGCAAACAGTGTTTTTGCTAGAACACATCCCTGTTTTACGGCGCAGTTTACGGGAAAGAACTTTGATTATTACAGTAAGTCATACGTCATGTGGGAGTTCATGGGATTTTCATTTTTGGGATCATTCGAATAAACTTCTCAAGGCATGTTGTATTCTCTAAAATCATCCAGCGGGCCTCCAGCGGTTCACAGTCAAAGGCTTTAAGTCCACAAATCATACATAAAGATACTGTGGCAGACAAAGACGTAGCTAGCAGTTAGGCATCGCGCCATACGCGGGTAACGTGCCCTTGGGAAATGTCTATTAAGTGACGATGCTTGTGTACTTGCACTTCGGATGAATGCAGTTGGATTTATATTTGTACCGGAGCCTTAAACAACTATGTAGGTTTTTATGGTTATGGTATATGGTATTTTAAGGTTATGCTCAGGTGTAGTTAGTGTAAGTGTTTGTAATGGTCAACTGGTACTGTGAACAGAGTTAACAACATTTTTGTCCTTTGTTTCCGATATAATATCGTTATCGTCAAAGATTGTGACACATACTTTACATATTTTATATAATATAATAATATGCGATTCGCACTCTTTCTCTAACGAGTTTAATGGTTATGGTTGAATACGGCTTGCACGGGGTGCGATAACGGAGAGCTAGTGCAGTGTACAAGTGAATCTGTAACGTTTCATCTCATCTCATAACATCCCATCACAAGTCCACTGCTGAACATAGACCTCCCCCAAGGAATGCCACAAAGCAGTCCCGAACCACCTGCATCCATTCACTTCCTGCATGTCTTACCAGGTCGTCACTCTTATCTAGTGTGAGGACGCCCTACACTTCGCCTGCCGGTACGAGGCTGCCACTCGAGAACCTTTCTGTCCCATCGGTTGACAGTTCTTGAAGCTATATGGCCGGCCCATTGCCACTTTAGCTTACTAATCCGTTGGGCTATGTTGGTTACTCTGGTTCTACTGCGGATATCCTCATTTCTAAGTTTATCATGCAGAGACACCCCGAGCATAGCCCTCTCCATAGCTCGCTGAGCGACCTTGAGCTTCCTCATACGGCCAGCAGTGAAGGACCACGTCTCAAAACAATCTTGTTTTAAGGTTTTGAGGTATGCCTGACGAGAAGATGTGTCGTAATCTCCCGAACATTTCATCCGTGACGATATTATAAGCGGACATAGGCATAACGTTACCGATACCTAGAACGTAACGAAAAATGTTCTTCTACAAAAATTATATTCTTTAGGGTTAATTTTTATAACGTTATTGATAATTTTAAGTTTTAGTATCGTTACAAACTTTAGAACGTTATGAGATAACATTTAGTGTAACGAAAGGAAATTAATTTTGTTTTCAAGTCCCTGCCTATAACTTCCTACAATTGTGGCAACTGCAATTCTGGATTTCACAATTATGTGTTCCGTACCAAAGAAACGGAGACCTTTCGGAATGACCTTGTGTCTGTCTGCCTGTCTTAGGCGTTTTGCTTAGAGACTATTTCACGTAAACAATTGAAATTACACAATATGAAAGAGAATTAAGCAATTGCAAGATGTTAAAGTAGGTTGTTTAAATTATTCAAGCATCTTGATGATTTAAAATGATTATCCCTCGTAACGACGAATTTGAGAAGATGCAATCGTGTTTCGCAAATAGCGGTATATCGCCGATATATTTCGTCGAAGAAAACCGACAATCGTCATCATTTACTTAATACCTATTGCTTAATGATAGGACGTACTAAAATTTCAAAATCTTAACGTACTCAATTTATCATATAATAAAATCGACCGCTTAATTTATAATATCTTCCCAGAAAAACGCTTATAAATAAATTTCAACCACGAAAAGAAACGCAAAAGAATAAGTAATTAAACCTCTTGTTGTTGTTACTAAGGATAAGTAGGTACTTTTGTGTAAAAAGTCTTTTTTCCACTTTCTAGCAGGTTAGCCAGGATTATTGTATTATATTACTGGCGTCAAATATTCTTTTTTATTCTACAAAAATATATTAATTGTTATCTGGCTAACGATAAAAACATTTAGATAAAGAAAAATTACTATTTTTGATTTCAAAATAATTTTATGACAGTTTTCGACATTGTGTAACCGCCATCTATCGGATATTACTTTTGTTGCCTTGGTCAAACGACTGACTGATGTTAGTTTTAGTTTGTTACTGTATTTATAGATGGCGTATCTTTTAATATCTTCTATGTAATTATGTATTGTTGGAACATGTTATATTTACTTCCTTAAATTCCTGTTGCTTGTATATTCGTAAGAAGTTAAAGTTGCATTAACTTCTTACCAATTCCAACCACGCCAACGCCATTTTAAATTACGTTTAACTTCCTAGTCCTCATAGGTGATAACGTAGATATCTGTAGCCTTTTTTCTTGAACTTGGTTGCTGGTGCCCATGGACAACTAATTAAAAAAAACCATAAAAAGTAAAATTTTTATGTTCTTTTAATTTATGGTATGATAGAGATAGAGTAAATTTTCTGTAGAACTGCTATAAATTACAAAACACTCATATTATAACTTAATTTAGATTGTATTTTTACGAGTAAATCGTTTTTGACGTCTTGAACCATAAACATCAGAGGTCAAAATCACCAAGGTGGCAAAGTTTTGGTTAATTCTTACGACGAAAATTGTTAGCAGTTCTTTACTGAGTTACAATTACCGCCTTACTATTCAGTGCAAAAATTCTGGGCGACGCCACGGTGGGGCAACGACATGGCTCCGGTGCGATTTTGATGTGAATATAAAAACTAGTTAGGTGCGGCTGCAGTTGAAAACCGGATGGTCTAGTTAAAGCCAACCTAACCCATTTTTAACCCATACACAAATCTACACAATACAAAGTTTTGTTTTCAAAATTATCTCGCCAGTTTCTATCGTAACCCCAATCAATCAACCTTAGCATACAGTTTTAGACAATGCTAAGCATGCTCTGTAAGATACAAGTAAACTGAATGGCAATAAACTGACCATATAGCTTGAAGAATCACTAACCATTGGGGAAGAAAGATTCTCGAATTGCAGACTCGTACCGGTAAGCGAAGTCAGCACTAGATGTAGGTAAGTAACGACCCGGTAAGAAATGCAGTTTACAGCATAAATTAAAGAAATTGTACAACAGGCTTAATATTACTATATTCCTAGCCCGCAACATTGATGTTGTAAAGCCCAAGGGTCGTCATTCCCTTTGCGGGTATTGCGTGGGTTTCCGACGGTGCGATTTCATGACGGTTTCTACTAAAAATATCTTCAA
Organism: Parnassius mnemosyne; assembly: GCA_963668995.1. Taxonomy (NCBI): domain Eukaryota; kingdom Metazoa; phylum Arthropoda; class Insecta; order Lepidoptera; family Papilionidae; genus Parnassius; species Parnassius mnemosyne. Next base: position 24,463,041 of record CAVLGL010000068.1, read on the forward strand.
ATGTTTCAACGAATTACAGATTAAAAATTATTTGTGATCTGGCTTTGTCTATCAACAAACCATCTCATAAATATGAACAGGTTATGTAACCGGCAACACAGTAAAATAATTAAAAAGATATCGATGCCCGCGGCGGGAGCACGTCAAAAGCGTTAAGTCTAAATTTGACGCACTGGGGGAGTATAAAATGAGTTTAAATCAACAGGATTGAATAGTTCTCCTAGCGCGTTAATTTGTAACGATCAATCTTATTTTAGTTCACGTCTGATGACATCCGTGATAAATTTTTAGCTTGGAATACTAATTTTACAAGATAAATTTGACCGATTTTTGAACTCGCCATTGGTCTTTCAAATCAGTTTATAGTAAGTATACGTACAAAATTTCCTGAACATATGTAGGGATACCGAAGTTATATTTACATTATATTAAAATACAGATATCAACGTGAATTATTAATTAGAATTTGTCGCTGGTCATAATTTCTTTAACACTTATTATAATTAATAATAATTTTATATAACTTGTAAGATTATCTTGCATATCTGGGATTCCGTTTGGATAAGTAGCAGCAATACACTCACTGCTATGTTTCAATTTATTTGATTACAGGCCATGAGTCACTTAAACTAAGTCCTTGGGAGTAACAAGCACCATTTATAATAATTTATTTATAGAAGTTAGTAATTTTAAGGTAGTTGACGGCTCCGTGGCATAGTGGTTTGGCAATGAGTTGGCAGCGCTGTGGGCTGCACGTTCGAAATCTGCACAGAACAAGTATATGTTTGGCCTACAAATAATTGATGGTCTGTACGATACAGGAGAAAATCCTAGTGCGGGGCTAGCATTAAAAAAAAAACGAAAGTTTTAATAAGTAAAGTAGTCTTGTAGTTTGAAAGGATAAATTAAATAAGTTGTATTTGTTTTAATAACATATTTAAAACTGCAAGACCCACAGCCAGTATTAAGTAAATAAGTAAAAGCTTTTTGAATTTAGTATTAGAGGATTCTTGCCTTATGTGTTCAGTATTGTGGGTCGTGGTATTATGGATCAATTAATAGGTAACGTAAGGCGCGTCCCCTCCATACGGCCACTAAAATCAGGACTCTCTTCTCGAGTTACAGTTATTGCTCTTTTACAGCCCTTTCAAACTTTATTACGGTTCCGAATTCCACCTCTACAGACGGGCGTCTATGCTTTCGCTAAGGCAGGTTGCCTTGTGTTTGTTCATAATACCTCGAAAAATCACTATCAGCTACGTCTATAAAAGAAAAACTTCGATGTTCACTTATTTTTTTGTCTCTAGTCGCCTATTTATATCTTTAAATCAAATTTTAAATATTTTATAAAGATTTTTGTTAACCATTTAAATAATTTTACTTAACTGATTGATGTCGTACAATCGTTACACTTGACGAACGCAGTATTAAATTAATAAAATTTTAGGTGGCCCATTGAAAATACTAATAAAACTGAAATATCATCACAAAGAGCTTGTTTGGTAGCTGTTGTTCCTTTGATCTAGCATTGGCTTCAGTAGATTAAGAAAGAATGTCAAGAATGACGCAAAAATGTAGACCTGTTTTTTTTTTACATGAGGAAATGCCTACGCATACCCGCCTCGCAGGGGCAATGACTGTATTCCACTTTCGCCGTCCCATGACAGCGCCGCCTCGGACTCCTCGGAGGACTTCTCCTCCCCATTCTCCTTCTTAGGCAAGGCGCATCAGGAACACAAGGCACGCCTTGCTCCACAGCCTCCAACTCCAGCTGCGAAACGGGCCCCCCGATTCCGATACGCGAAGGCCATTGGGCCAGGAAAATAGAGCGCTCGATAGCACCCGTTTCCCGACCCTGCGGCGGGTCTGGTCTTTGGTTCCGCCGCCAACCAAGTTTCAGTCGCGTAGGGTAGGGAGAGCAGCGCCTCGCAATACCGACACTCCACTCCTCCCGCGGCCCCACCACCATCGCATCAACGGTGCGGCCCATCAGAGTCGTGGAGGATAGGGCGAGTGGCGCTTCGCCATACCAACTCTCCTCTTCCCCCGCAACTCCACCTTGGCTGCAGCGGTAGGGAGAGAGGGCACCCGTCTCGCAGCAGCCCACCGACAAACATCCGAAGAGGGCTCGTTAAGCCCACTCGCTCGGGCCGGCCCTACACCACGGGCCAGCCAAGGGGTTCCTCTTTGTTCACCGCGGATGACCAACAAATATTACAACTTGCAGACCAGTGTTTAATTATTTTGTAGTTTATAAAAAAAGATATATGCTGCTAGGTAGTTAAATATACCGATTAAGTGCAATATTTTGAGAATTTTCCCATTCCACGTAAATTTTGTTAATACAATGTACTACATTACATTATAAAATAGTTCGATGTGGCCACAATCGTATTAAATTGTGCTACATATGAACGGTTAGCACCCCCGCTAATCACATATTCCGACGTCAGGACGTAGAGAAATTGCATTAATCAATTGTCAAATGGCGAATGTATTGCCTAACGTGTATACGGTTTCATATGCGCCACGTTGTCAAAGCTCAAAGTAAATTGCGGAATATCGCCATTGGATTTGTTGTTTATCGTTGTTCAGACACGGTCACGGAATTAATTGTTTTATCCTTACTCTTAGCACCAGGCTTATGATGCGATAATTTGTTATAAATGCTATTTCATTATATACTTTTTATTTTCCATTATTTCTCAGCCTCATTATGTATTGCGTTCTGTGATTTGGAACCGTACTTCAGGAATGTTTATTCTGATGATTATAAAATATATAGAATGATAACTGCTGCCTGAAATGATCACACACGATTGATGGCAAATGGGCAGTACTCGTAGCTTCTATTTACTAAGCGTTATCGATCTGCCCCGGCTTCTCACGAGTGATTTCTGAATCTCGACAACAGCGCCATCGGGTCCAAATGTTAATCTAAAGCATCTAGGCACCCATTCAAACACACACAAAAAAATTCATCAAAATCGATCGAGCCGTTTTTGAGTTTTAGCGAGACTAACGGACAGCAATTGATTTTTATATATTATAGAGATGTGTTTTAGAACAATATAAAGACGTAAAAAGGCAGTTTTGTTTGAAATTATTACGTATGTTTAATAATTTTTATTAATACTACTCACAAACCCATTGGTACCTACCTATATTTCATCGTGCCCATCACATAAACCGTCATAAAGTATGTTATCATTCCATTACTTCCTTGGGTGCTGTAAAAGACGGCTATAGGATATGTCAGATATTTCTTGTGCCGCGGTGAGCACTGTTAAAGGTTCGAGATATTTGGTACTGCGATTGACAATTCGTTTGCCAAGCGTGGTGATTACGACCATTCCTCCCTATTTTAGTAAAATCCCATACCCAGCAATGGAATTTTAAAAGGCTAAAAGGAAGATCAGAAAATGTATTTAGCCTATTTTATAGAAGTAAGGGTTATAAATTAGCATACAATCAACCCCATACTAAAGATCATGCTGTGGCTCATAACCACCTATATCGATTATCAACTGAGAATCGAAATACAGATGCATTGCGTCACGCTTGAGGCCTAAGATGGAATGAAACGTTCCCTGCAAACTTATCGTGACGAATTATACAAAACACAGCAGTGCTATACTGCAATTTTACGCTGATATTCAACACGAGAAGGAAGCAGATCGAAGGATTCAGTTAGGCTGGTCAGCATTTAGAAAGCTCCGTCGCGTTTTCTCGTCGCCCATACCGAAAACTCTGAAGACAAAAGTCTTCAACCAGTGCGTCCTGCCCGTACTCACTTACGGTGCCAAAACGTGGAAACTGACAATACGGCTACTCCATAAGCTCAAAGTCGCTCAGCGGGCGATGGCGAGAGCTATGCTCGGAGTTTCTCTGGTAGATAAAATTCGAAATGAAGAAATCTGCCGGAGAACCAAGGTTACTGACATGGCCTTCCGTGTTTGTAAACTGAAGTGGCAATGGGCTGGCCACGTCTGTCGCAGAAGTGACAACCGGTCGAGTAGACGTGTTATGGAGATGGCGTCTAGGCAAATGTAGTGTGGGAAGCCCCCTGACCAGATGGAGCAGCGATGTGGCTGGTAGAAACTAGATGCGTGTAGCTGAAGATCGAGCTAAGTAACGCGGCTTGGGAGAGGCTTATGTCCAGCTGTGGACTGCCGCATGCTGACGACGTTGATGATGATTCAATACGAACGTGGTCCTTTCCCGGTCGGGCCAAACCATTCGTGCTGCAGCTGCAGACCTAGTACGCTGCAGCGTGGTTTAACCAAAAAATGATAATTTACTTATGTACAAGTAAATAATCATTTGTTTTAATACATATTAATATTTTAAAGGGTTTTTTTTATATATTAGTACAATAAGGGTCAAAATATTTTTTAATTCAAACTTTTATTTTTGTTTTCTTCAGGAAAAGTTTCTACTTTTTGGTTATCCAGATTTTCTGTTTAAAAATCAATATTCGCAATTGATAACGTTGGAAACAAATGATTATATTTGACCCAGATAAATCAAGTTTGGTGAACATAGCAATTTTATTAAGTTATCCATCCATGGAATTGTGTTGAGAAAATCATTAATCTATGAAAAATATTTTTTTTTCGAAGTAATTATATAATAAGAAAGGCTGTACAAACTATTTACAAAATTTATTTTAGAAACAGCTTGGAAGCGACCACCTCATTCCCAGGGTTTATTATCAACCATGTATACATTTATATTATAACCCTTTTATACAGTTTTTGTTTAATAAAATATTTAAACTTGATAATAGATTTTGTATATATTTTTTCTTTAAAAAGGCCTATGGGACTTGTGTGTAATAGCGCATACATTGCCCCATGAATAAAGTACTGACTCTGTGGAGTCGAGAAAATCGTATCATTAGTTTGTGTTCGTTCCTACTGTTTACAAAGTGTATATCACTTTTTTCTAAAACTACTTTTGTTTTTGTGAACATACATTAAATTTTCGTAAATGTACTAAGATACCAAAGTTAATATATTTATTTCTTTGATTTTTTTCTCTGAGGGACTCAGTTTTAGGTTGTAAATAGCTCTTGATAGATGGCCGTTTATAGAACTCGATTGCCCTTTTCTGCAAAACAAGAATAGTTTCTAAATCAGTCGCATTTCACCACAGCAAAATCCCATAAGACATTATGTTATGTGGATAGTCTTTTTTACAGCATAAGCTGCAGAGCTTAGTCTGCTTGCTAGTTTTGATATACATATAGGGGCCCCACTGAAGCTTTGCGCCGAGAGTGATTCCAAGAAAAACAGAGGATTCAACAGGGCTCAGTTCTTCCCTGACGGGGTAGCCAGAGAGAACAGATCGCCGAGTGTCACGATCCTTACATACCTCTTTCGCTTCTTTCATTTTTTTTTGTAGGATAAGGGTGACAAACGAGCACACAATCCACCTGATGGTAAGTGGTTTCTGTGGCCCATAGACATCTACATCTATCTTCGATTACGAATCAAAATGTAAATGCGTTGTCACCCGTGAGGACTAAGATGGAATGCCTCGTTTCCAGTAAAAAGGGTCTCCGGGTCTCTACACTCACCATACGAAACACAGCAACGTAATGCTGCTATTTTACGCTGGTATTCTGTGAGAGCATGGTCCTTCCCCGGTCGAGCCGACCCATTCGTACTACAACCATAAAATTATCATACGTTATCTTCTTCATACATGCACGTCTAGGTATCCGAGTACTCTTGACCCTCCCCTCTTCGAGCAATTTGCTCACATGGTCTTCGAAAGTTAGTCTCGGTCTACCTCGACACCTTTTAATATTAACTTTCGCGCTATATATTTTCTTAACCATTCGGTCTTCACTCATTCGCTCAACGTGCCCAAACCATCGAAGCACACCCTTATCAATTTTTGTGATAAGGTCATCTTTCAAACCTGCCATATTGCGAATCTCTTCGTTTTGCTTTCAGTTCTTCCCAATTTAAAAAAAAAAAAAACATTAGCATTCAAATTTTTAACAGTTGGTGTAGTAATTTTTATACATTTCATTTTATTGACGTGTAAAGGTAGATTATTAATGTTAAACAGTAATTCACTGTGTAACAACAGTACCTACTATTATTAAATAATAGTAGGTACTACCAGAATAAATTTTATTCTGTGGTGTTATGCGTATTTTGTTCATTGATTTTATATTGAATAAGGCGTGGGTTTCGTGCTTTTGTACTAAACTTTTGTAGGGGTCGGTATTTCTATATTTGTGATTCTTTACTGTGTGTAGGCATGTAAAGAAACATACATGTTACATTTTAAATTATACCTAATATTACGTTTGTAGGAGTTTGTCCAGAAATATATGTTGTGGAGTTTATTTTTGTGAAAAATTCTGTTTTGAAGCTTGCTGATTTGGTGCTAAAAATGTACTACTACATTCATTGAAAATAATGGATTTATTTTAATAACAGTTTATGTCCTATAGAAGTTCGTTTTGAATATATGTAAGTTCTTTTGAAACCTTAGTTTTACTGAAATAGCGAGAGATAAGAACCATTTCAAAGAACTGAACCGAACTGTTTTAAGAACTGAAAACTTACAATTAATCTCTGCAAGCTTATAGGAACATAACGTATTCATTTCATCTATTCCATCCATTCATTACAGCCTATAAAAGCCACGCTTGGCAAGCGGGTTGGCAACTGCAGTTTTTTATTATTATGAGTTGTTATAGGAAGATGCCTAATTTTCCCTCTGTCGCCTCTTACGACACCCGCGGCCGTCCCGTATGATTACAAAATTTCAATGATTATCTTTTTTTTTAATTTTCTTAAACGTTACCTACTACCCAATTTTCTCTTATTTAGTGAAGTTTGCAAATAAACAAGTACAAATATCCAGACCCCACAGCGGCGCAGGTAACTTTTGGTCACTGCGCTACCGAGCCGTCAAATACAAATTACAATAAAACGCAACAGTAAATATTATAATGTATAATAAATTATATAAAATGGAATATAGTAAAATGAACATTAATTGATCAGTGATTTTCTTCTATTATTTTTGAATGTACTGGAAATAATCAAAGACGTGTTAAAAAAGATAGACTGGTTACACACTAACACTATTGTATTTTAAAGTGGCGCAGGTAGTACTATATTTACGTACAGTTATTTATTATGACACGTTGGGCTAACAAAAAGAGACAAATGATACGGCATACCTATCGTTAGAAAAAGATGAATATACATCATTAGTTGCGTATTGATTGCTGCTGAGCGCTCATTGGCGCGAGCGCGTGACATACCGATATGGGAATGAACACACTAGCTAGCGTCAAAGTTTACTAGCGGTTAGTGTTTAAATAATAAAACCAATTATGAACAAAACATCTATATTCAAAATATTACTGAGACGTTTTTCTTGTCTCTAACAGTTGCCGTGTAATTTGTGCACACCTAAAAACACAGGAAGTCATGTCTACCACGAATAACTAGAAGATTTATGCGCTGTAGCCAAGGTATAGCCGCGACGCGAGAGCGTGCCCGACTGAATGCGAGTCGGGCAATTACCTGACTTTCGTATTGCCATTTTAGAGCGAGTATGACGTATCTATACTTTAAAAACATCTTAAGGGCGGCCACATACATACGGAATTCCGTTTCGAGATTCCGTTTCGATATTCCGATTCGGAATCCCGAACGCAGCAAGTCCATATAAAATCTATGACCCGCCACACACGTACGATAGTTTTCCGTTCGATATTTTGCGGGCAAAACGGGATTCCGTTTGTGTGTGGCCGACCGTTCGAAATTCCGAAACGGAAACTCGAAACGGAATTCCGTATGTATGTGGCCGGCCTAATACAATGGTTTGGCTCGATCGGTTAAACGGACAGAGGTAACGTTAAGTTAGGAGTGTTTGTGTGTTTGCGTATGTGTTTAAATGTGTGTCTGTGTATGTGTTTGCATTTTTTATTTTTAATAAGTAGAATATTATTAAAATATCATATATAATAAATAATTTCATTTATTCATTACTGCATATCAAAAGTCCATTACTGGACATAGCCTTATAGATTGTTCCATAGGGGAGATAATTGCCATAGTTGCCACGCTTGGCAGGCGGGTTTGCAAGCGCAGGTTTATCTCAGTGTATATAAGTAATAAAATTAAAATTTAATGTTTTATTAAAACGACTCATTCATTATTAAATACAGAGAACAGAAATTGAATTAATGTGGATTTTCTCTTGAAGAATCAGTGTACAATAACAGTTCAATATTTATTAATTATTTTAATATAACATTAATAAACATTAATAAGTTTTATTTCAACCGCGTGTAATGGTGTGTAACCTTGGACTTATTTTTACGTGGTGGTAGAGCCATGCTACAGCTATATTACTGGTATAGTTGTAGTACGAATGGGTCGGCTCGACCGAGGAAGGACCACGCTCTCACAGAATACCTGCGTAAAATGACAGCTTGACACTGCTGTGTTTCGCATGTTGAGTGTAGAGAACCGGGGACCCATTTTACTGGAAAAGAGGCATTCCATCTCACGGGTGACAACGTATCTGCACTTTGATTCGCAAACGAGGATAGATGTAGATGTCTATGGGCTACAGCAATCACTTACCTACCATCAGGTGGACTGTGTGCTCGTTTCTCACCCTATCCTATAAAAAAAACCATCTGACTAACAAACGATATATCTATATTCGATGGTCAGGGACTGCTGCAGCCTATGGACATATAGATCCAACTTCGATCAAAGAAGCCAACTAAAACGTGTTGTCATTAAGATATGACGTTTCCCAGACTGTAGTTAAACTGGATCTCTTTCTCATAACTCACAACACAATTATGAGGATATACGAGGCCTACTAACTAGTATAACACATAATTTTAAATTATTGAATATGACACGCTTGTATTTTTTACAAGTGAATTTCTAATTATTCATTAATCGGCATATTTTTGTAATGCTTTTGCGATAGTCAGATAAGCAGTAATTACACAAAAATATTTTTTGAAGCAACAAAAAATCCACCAATTATTACTTTCTGTGTCAGATAAATTGAGCGCAATGTTGTTGCCATATTACCTTTATAATATATTAAAGTAGGCGGGCGATCGATGCACGCGTTTGTTCGCTCTACTTTACGGCTGCTGTAAAAACTAACAGTTTTCCGGTGGCCGGATTACACACGGCCCATTGCGTGGTACACGATGCAGTATACGCTCCGTCGCGCTACCTCACTTTTTGCGGCATAATCCTAACGTCGTTGTATGAAAATAGTTATATTTCTTTGCTTACACGCTGCAATGGATTGTTTATTGAAACATAGAAGATCTAAGGATCTTTATCTTCTATCGGTATTACCTTTTTACTGAATTGTTCGTAATTAGGAAAATATTGTGTAAAACGAAAAATATTAATTACTCAATTTCATAAGAGCAGCTTAGAACGGATTTTACGAAATTTCACCCGCAAGGGGGTTGCGGGGGTGTTAATTAAAAAAATCACATTTTCAAACTATAGCTATATTTTTTGTATTTTTGAGTTATGGATGGTTAGACTCACAATCGGACCCGCTAGGTGACGTTCTGTTAAGATCAAAGAATCACCCGTCGCAGCCGGGGCGGATCGCTAGTAGGATATATAGGAATGGACCACGTTCTTGGAATTGCTATAGAGCTTGGGGCCCGTTCCGATCTAAACTTTATAATCGGCGAAACTTACAATCATGTTTTTGTAACAATTTGTACGAATCTGGCGCTCTTTTCACATTTATATTTTTTGTGATATATTGTTATTTTTGATAAATGTTTTATGCTTTGATTAATCGAAGTAAATCCATTAATTCCTACCTTTTTACTTGTGCTATCGCTTCTCTATTTTCTTATTTAATTTAAACTTAAGAATTAAATATCGACAAAGTTATTAGTGCGGTTATTTTCAAGTACAATACTTAGAACTAACCAATAAACTTGGTTGACGCATTTGGAAACGGAATATCTATAATAAATTATAGCTTTCAGTTTTTTTTATTTGTATACGCTAAATAAACAAAATAGTTTTATCGTTTTTCGAATTAGTAAGCTAAAATTGGTATGCTATTAATTTGATTTGCAGATGTAAATTAGTGATAATAAAAGGCTTTAATGATATTATTTTGAGCTATTTGCAGTTTCTGTAGATGTGTAGTTTAACAGCCAATCCAGAAATTTCGATAAAATATTCAATATGTCAATTTACTAATGAGTTGATACCCTAAATCAGATGCATTGTCACCCCCATTTTCATTCTTAATTGCAGACAGATGTCTATCGGCTACAGCATTTACTTATCATCAGGTGGACTGTGTGCACATTTGTAGCCCTTATAGTATAAAAAATAAATTGAGTGTGGGCGCCATTAATAGTCAAAGACTTGTTATTAGAAACATTTTTATTCTTGATCGAAAAAATATAAAATTTGTACTACCCAAAAACCACCATTCCAAGATTATTATTTTATCCTGTGCCTCCCGTATTACTGTTTCTATGCAATGACAGAAGTAACAAAGGCAGGTGTCATCGGCGCGATGTAGATAGATAGCAATGTCATTTAAATCTAATGTAAATTATCAATAAGAAACTAAAGCGGACCTGATTTTGATTCTTGCTGTACACTACACTTGATTATTTTAGAGCTACCGACATTCTTCCATTTTCCATTATTTTCGGCAGCAGTTTGTGTCTGTCAGTTTCAAAGACCTTTTTTTAATCTGTAGAAATATCTAATGATATTAGTTTTTGATCAATTTTAGCTTTTAATTTTCGTATTCAAAAGTTGCGGCTGCTATTTTATTTGACTCCGATCTAAATTGCCATTCCACAATAAAACATAAAACCTTACCGTAAGAAGGCAAAAACTCAGAAATAATCAGGAATAGAAACTGGACTCACCAGCTGTGGGATATATTATGTAGTTGTAACTTTTTTGAATAAACCAATCATCAACTTTTTCCCCTAATGTGAAGTTTAACTGCATATGGTACACCATGCCAACTCACGAAGCTCTACTTCCATTTTTATTAGTCCGTAATTGTTCACTGCTGGACATGAGTTTTGCTATTATAATCTAAAATTAATCATTTTGTACAACTGACTTCAATATAAATGATTCAGAATAATTCAAAAACTATTGGTCAGACCTCGATCAAGTTTATATGGGACCATATGAGAAGCACCAGCTTTCAAATAAAAAAAAGAATTATCGAAATCGGTTCACCCAGAAAAAAGTTATGAGGTAAACAAACATACAGTCGAATCTAGTACCTCCTCCTTTTTGAAGTCGGTAGAAAACGCGGCCAACTCGTCCCCACAAGGAGAATTTGCATTAATCGTAATACCTGGACGACAAACTGGTGATCTCAGCGAAAGAAATCTCGCAATCTCGATCATCATATCTTTGTGTTATTTCTTATAGTCGCTAGCGGGACCCTATAGAATGTATTTGTAACAACTAAATAGAATTATATGCAAGACAGAACCCTATATATCAAGGTTGGAGAGGAACTCAGCTCTATGGTGAGAGTTTCAGAGGGCACAGCACAGGGCTCTGTTTTGGGGCCAGTGCACTACATCACATATGTTAACGATCTGATTAACCTGATTAACAATTGTGAAATCTATCAATTTGCAGACGACACATGTTTAGTATCCGCAGACGTTAACATAAATGTCGCACTACATCGGCTCCAAACGGACTTCACCCTTCTAACAAAATGGTCCCATGATAGTGGGCTTGTTCTTAACGCCAACAAAACTAAGCTTATGTATATCAGCTCCAGCCAAAATAGGATTAATACAAATCCTCAATTAATCGTCCACGATCACGCTTGCCTTCACTCAGACCATATCAACTGCGCATGTGAACCCGTAGAAGTAGTAAACGCAAAAATATCTTGGACTAGTCATTGATGACCGCTTTAAATGGACCGATCACATTAACTCTGTTTGCGATAAATTGAGAGCAATTTTGGCAAAATTTTTGCTAATTAAATGGAAAATACCCTTTGCAACGAAAATGCTGCTGTACAAAGCATTAGGAGAATCTGTCATATCCTACGGGCTGAGTAGTTATGGACGGACATACAAATCGCACCTAGACCTAATTTATCAACTACAGCTAAGAATTCTTAAAGCCATCGTATCACCTCACGTAAAAGACAAGTACAGAAACAATTATGATGGTCTATTTAGTTACTGTAAGATTATTCCCGTCCATGAGAAAGTTAAATTAACTTTACTTAACGAACAGTATTTTAATAAAGATATACAACACTTAATTGATCATAAAAAACGGACTCGCAGTGTGTCAAAGGCTTTGCTGACAATACCACGATCTCAAAATCATTACGGAAGACAACGACTTGCCTATATTATACCCAAACTAATAAATGAATTACACTTTACACTTAAAAATGACATTACTATGCAAAATATAAAAAGAAAATTAAAACTACATTATTTAGATGAAATAAAAAAGCATCTTACTAAATAACTATATCATATTTATGTAAGTAAAAAATGTACATATTATAAATAAATATCGATGATATTCTATGTGTTATAATACTACATTATCAAAACGGAGATTAACTAGCAACCATAGTATAGTTAAAATCTATCACTTGTAAACAGCCTGTGTACGTTCATTTGCTAGCCGGTTTTGTGCGTCTGAGTAATGACATATTTCTACTACCCGTCAATATACATATTGTGAGCGTGTGGATCTTCGCTACGATTTTAAAGCATGTTATAAGTATTTACCGTAATATGTAAGAGACTATGTCCGTACGTAGGTTAAGCAGCACCGAGTGCCGTCGATGAAGCATGGTGTACAGATAAACCTTGTTAGGTTTTTGCGACACCGTGTTTGATTAATTTAAACTTTTTTTATGTTGATTTATTAAATAAAAAAAAAAAAAAAAAAAAAAAACATCAACAACACCGTATGGTGTCGATAACCTCATACCTAGGGGTTATTATCAGTCATGTATTCTTTGATGTTATAAATGCTCTTTATACAGCGTTTATAAATATACATCATCATCATCATCATTACAGCCCTTCACAAGTCCACTGCTGAACATAGGCCTCCCCCAAAGAATGCCACAAAGCACGGTCCTGAGCCACCTGCATCCATCGACTTCCTGCACATCTTACCAGGTCGTCACTCCATCTAGTGGGGGGACGCCCTACACTTCGCCTGCCGGTACGAGGCTGCCACTCGAGAACCTTTCTTCCCCATCGGTTGTCGGTTCTTCGAGCTATATGGCCGGCCCATTGCTACTTCAGCTTACTCATCCGTTGGGCTATGTCGGTCACTCTAGTTCTACTGCGGATAACCTCATTTTTGAGTTTATCACGCAGAGAAACTCCGAGCATAGCCCTCTCCATAGCTCGCTGAGCGACCTTGAGCTTCCTCATCCGGCCAGCAGTGAAGGACCACGTCTCAGTTCCGTATGTCATCACTGGCAACACGCACTGGGTGTACAGTCTCGTTTTCAAGTTTTGAGGTATACCTGACGAGAAGATGTGCCGTAATTTCCCGAACGCTGCCCAACCGAGTTGAATCCGTCGATTGACCTCTCGGTCGAAGTTGGACTTACCTAGTCGGACTATTTGTCCCAGGTAAACATACTCGTCAACAACATCGAGCTTAGTGTTCCCAACAACTACCGGCATAGGTGTGACATGGACATTAAACATGATCTTTGTTTTGTCCATGTTCATCTTAAGACCTATCCGTTGGGAAACACTATTGAGGTCATTGAGCATAGTGCTTAGGTCCTCCAGAGATTCTGCCATAAGGACTATATCGTCGGCAAATCGAAGGTGAGTGATGTACTCGCCATTGATGTTGATACCGTATCCTTTCCAGTCCAGAAGCTTGAAAACATCTTCCAATGCAGCGGCAAAGAGTTTCGGGGATATGACGTCACCCTGTCTTACACCTCTCTGCAATTGGATAGGTTTCGTACTCTGGTTCCGTACTCGGATAGCCATCGTAGCCCTACTGTACAAGCACTTCAACACTTCGATATACTGACAGTCAACTTGGCATCGCTGAAGGGACTGCAGCACCGCCCAAATTTCGACGGAATCAAAGGCTTTCTCATAGTCCACATACGCCAGACATAGTGGCAAATTGTACTCCTCGGACTTCTGTACAATTTGCCGAAGGGTATGTATGTGGTCTATGGTGCTAAAGCCTTTTCGGAAACCGGCTTGTTCGGGAGGCTGGAAGTCGTCAAGTCTGCGCGCGAGACGATTCGTAATGACTCTCGAAAACAGCACGTAGACGCGGCTCAGAAGGGAAATCGGTCTGTAGTTCTTCAAGAGAGCGTTGTCGCCTTTCTTGAAGAACAAGACCACCGCACTTCTGCTCCACGCCTCCGGTGTAATGCCACCATAGAGGACGGAATTAAAGAGCTTCTGAAGGACTTCAAGTACCGGTTTTCCACCCGCTTTCAGAAGCTCCGCTGTAATTCCATCCTCGCCTGGGGCCTTGCCGTTTTTAAGGTGCTGGAGAGCCATTCTAATCTCGCTCAGACTGACGTCCGGGATATCATCGGAATAATGTCGGATAAGACTCGCTCTTGGATCGTTACTCACACTTGCGTGCGGCTCCAACGATGACGTGTACAGCTGCCCATAGAACCTCTCAATCTCACTCAAAATCTCAGGTGCCCCGGAAACGATGCTGCCACACTCTGTCTTCAGCTTTGACAGTTGGCGCTTTCTGGCAGACAGATCTCTGGCAAAGACTTTGGAGCCTTGGTTCCGCTCGATCGCTTCTTCAATACGAGCTGTATTGAAGTTGCGTAAGTCCCGCCGCATGCATTTGGAGATCTGTCTGTTCAGTTGCCTGTATGCTGTTAAATCTGTTGAAGAATGTAGCTTCATCTCCCGTCTAACAGCCATGAGATTAAGAGTGTGATCGGAGAGTTTTTGTGTTCTTCTGCGGCGGATCTTGCAGAACTTAGCTCCGACCGCATGGACAGTTTCCACGAGCTTGTCATTCAAATCGTCCACTTCATTGCAGTCTTCTAGGCACTGAAAACGGTTTTGTAACTCGAGCTGAAAGGTTTCGGGACTTTGGATTAGAGCACGAGGGGGACGGAGCGTTGACTTCATTAGACGAGACCTCTCCAACTTAACGTTTAGGTTCAGTGTGCCTCTAACCATTCGGTGATCGCTGCCGGTTTTCACCCTCGCGATCACTGAGACATCACTGAACAGTTGTCGTCTGGTCGTCATAATGAAGTCAATCTCATTTTTTGTCGAACCGTCGGGGCTCGACCAGGTCCACTTCCTGTGGGGCCGCTTCTGGAAGAAAGAGTTCATCATAAAGAGTCCCTCTTTCTCCATGAAGTCAGCCAACTGCTGGCCCCTTGGGTTCCGTTGCCCTATTCCAAATTTCCCTACTTTCAGCTCACCGTTCTCTCTTGTGCCTAGTTTTGCATTGAAGTCTCCCATTAACACCGTATATTGAGTTTTGGAGGAATGCATGGCTCTAGATATATCCTCATACATTTCCTCCACCTCCTGATCGGGGTGTGCCGAGGTTGGTGCGTAAACCTGTATGACCTTCAGCGAATACCGTTTGGTGATTCTGAGTATAAGGTACGCAACCCTCGTCGACACACTCCCGATCTTTACAACGTTGTTAACGAGAGACTTGTGGACGATAAATCCGACACCTCCTTGGGACAGATGGTCGCCCTCCCGGTGATAGAGCAAGTTGCCGGATTCGAGGATTACCGTGTCCTCCCCCTCTCTTCGGACTTCGGATAATCCTATAATATGCCAGAGTAACTTGTCTATCTCTTCTTCCAGCTCCACAATCTTCTCGTCAGTCCTCAGGGTGCGTGCGTTGTATGTTGCCAGGTCGAGTCGTCGTAGGTGGCAACCGAACCTCCACCGGAGATTCTTAGCACCCCCTGCCCCGCCGTTACCATGGTCGCCACCGTAGCCAGGAATAGCGGGGCCGCCGGGGACTAGGGGCCGTTTATTATTGTCATTGCTCATGGGGGGTATATTGCCATAGTTGCCACGCTTGGCGAGCGGGTTGGCAACCGCAGTTTTTTTATTGTTATTTTGGCTATTATCAGGAAGATGCTGCTGCCCATCTCCTGCCTGTTTCCCTTTGTCGCCTTTTACGACACCCACGGGAAGATATGGGGTAGTGGATATTCTTAACCGCCACTACACGGCAATATAAATACACTGTATTGTAAAAGCTCTTACATTGGCTCAGGAAGAATGTTTTTATCATTTCGTGGCACTTGAAATTTTTTATTTAATAAAAAAATGTATTTTAACGTTAATTAAAAAAGAAGTCTTTTATGGGCCTCGTTTCCTACTTTATTATTCTTACCTTTTTATACTATTTCAATAAAAATTATTACTTCTGGGATTTAAGTCTGGAAGCCACAAATTTGTGCACCGCAACGCCTAATCCTTCTTTTCGGATAATCTTTGTTTATGGTCACGAGTATATTGTGCTAGACAATCAACATGCTGCTACCAAGAAAAATGAGTGCGTGTAAGCTTCACGCGTGATTAAATGAAATAATACTTAATAATAATAATATACATTAACTATTAACGTTAATTATTAGTAGTATTAAATAATCGTGTAGTGGTGTAAGAATATCCACTACCCCATATTATCCCGTGTCGTAAGAACGAACAAAAAACTGCGGTTACAAGCCGCCCACCGAGCGTGGAATCTGCAAATATGTGGCAATCTATGGGCGGAGGCTTATGAACAGCAGTTGAAGTTTGATAAGATAATTAATATTAAAATATTGGTAAACATATTTTAGTTTAAAGTAAGTACACAACCGCAGTGGTGTGCCTAGGGTCATTATTTTTTAATTCTGCAATGCGGTCAGATGTTTGTAATTTTTTTTCTAATGTTTTTTTTAGATTTATTCAGGAATCATCTCAATGGCCTGAGGGCTAGAGCGTAGGTCTACGAGGGCGGCACTGAAAACTTCGGGAATCAAGGAAGTGACACAACATTACTATTTAAAAATGTATTTATTGCTTTTCGAAGTAATCTCCGCGAAATTTGACACATTTTTCCATACGATGGAACCAATCATTGAAGCAACCATTCCATTCGGAAGTTGGGGTTTCCAAAATGGCCGTTTTGTAGGCGTCCACAGGTTCTTCAGGTGATGAAAATCTCTGTCCACGCAATTTATTCTTTATTTTAGGGAAAGTATAGAAATCATTAGGGCTTAGGTCGGGGCTGTACGGCGGATGGTCTAATAATTCTTTTTCCTTGCTCTAAAAACTCTTTTGTTCTGTGTGCGGTGTGAGAACTCGCATTGTCGTGATGGAGGATGATGCGGCGGTTGCAGTTCTCTTTACGGAGTTCAGAAACGACCTGTGGCAAACAGATGCTAGCATACCATTCTGCACTAACCGTTCTTTGTCTCTCAACAGGAATAGTCGTAACATGGCCGGTTTTGGAGACAAACGTGGCCACCATATTTTTGCAACACTCCGTGAACGAACAATTTTTGTTGGCTTTAAGTCATTTTCGAACACCCAAACTCGTGACTGCTTTTTTTTTTCGGGTTCGTACATGTATATCCAGGATTCGTCACCTGATACGATGTTGTATACAGCATTTGAGGATCCTGCGTGGAATCTTTCGAGAGTTCTGACGCACCAAGTAACTCGAGCCGCTTTTTGCTCTTCACAGAGCGAATGCGGTATCCATCGGGAAAACAACTTTTTTACACCTAATTGTTCATGTAATATTATTTGTATTTGACTAATGCCAATGTCTGAAATTGCCTGAATTTCGCGGTATGTCACATGTCGATCTTTCTCAATCAGCTTACGCACAGCATCAACGTTTTCTTGGGTGATTGCAGTTTTTGGACGACCTTGACGGGGATTATCACTGAGCTTGACACGTCCACGTTGAAATTCAGCAAACCAGCGATAAATTGTGGTTTTGGATTGGGCTTCATCACCATATGCAGAAATCATCCGGTCAACACACTGTTTTTGTGTTAAACCACTTCGAAAGTCATAATAAATCATCGCTCTTGAATTTTCTCGAGTCAATTCCATTTTCTCAACGACTAAACAAGTTTGATAAAACCTTGTGGCAAGACCGAGAATCTTTTTTTAAATAAATAAATGGTATACGATTTTTAAAACCAAGGGGTTTTCAATTACAAAGATTTTAATATGACAGGAACAGTGGAAATATTCCATTCCCGATACTTTTAGTGCAGCCCTCGTACCACGCCGGAGTGCGCGAGTACTAATCCTACAATGTGGTCACTGGTCAGATTTTTTTATTTTATTATGTTTTCTTTAGTATTCTAGCTCATACAGCCCAACAGCTAAACAAAAATAAATAATTTTTATAACGCTATTCGAACTACAAGATTTGGTTACAGAAATTCTGTTATGTACTCGTATAAACAATCAAATCTATTCAATACTTTCTTATAAATAATATTTGTTGTAAAAAGCAACGTTCTGGTACTAACTAAACCGCAAGTGCAACAGGATAGTTGTTACTATCATTAATAAATTACTTCATACTTAATAAAATTTAAAAATGTTACTTACTCCTTTCAGTTTGTTATTATTTAAAAATACAGTTTTTTCTTTAAATTAATAAAGCTATGACGTCATTTACTGGTATTCTCATAAGATTTCTGTAGTAAAGTATGTTTTTGACAGATTATAAATATTTATTATATTTAGATTGACATTAGTGTCTGTTAAACTGTTAAAATGGTTTGATCGAGAGCATTGAGTATTATTTTTTAAACATTGTAGTTTTATAAAATTTAAGCCAACCTCAAAAGTCATTGTGATCCAAGATTAATTTGATTGACAGGATAGAAAACAAAAATAATACGAGGGCGACACTGAAAGTTTTTAGAACTGGCAACAAAAACAAAAGCAGTTTTAGAAAAAAGTGATATAAACTTTGTAAACACTCAAACAAACTAATGATACCAATTTCTCAACACCACAGTCAGTAATTTATTCATGGGGCAATGTATGCGCTATTACAAAAAAGTCCCATAGCTTTAGAAAAAATACATACAAGATCTATTATCAAGTTTAAATATTTTATTAAACAAAAACTGTATGAAAAGGTTATAATATAAATGTATACATACATGGTTGATAATAACTCCTGAGAATGAGGTGGTCGCTTCCAAGCTGTTTCTAAAATAAATTTTGTAAATAGTTTGTACAACCTTTCTTATTATATAATTTCCTTTTTAAAAAAAAAATTCATAGATTAATGATTTTCTCAACACAATTTCATAGATGTATATCTTAATAAAATTACTATGTTGACCAAACTTGATTTATCTGGGTCAAATATACGAGGGCGACACTGAACGTTTTTAGAACTGGTCACTTTTAAACGATATAATAAAAAAATAAGTTCAAATTATGAAAATGGAACTCTTTGCCAATATTATTGCGTATGTATTTTATTAATTTGTCATTTGTTTACGATTTGGCGGCAAATTGAAAATTGTCTGTGTCACGTCAGTATGAATTTAACGTGAGAAAATTTTCGTACAATGATTTTTGTTCGCCTGTGCTTGAATGCTGTGTTCGCCATACTTACGGGTGACGAAAGCTGGATTTAGGTATTGTTATGATCCTGAAACTAAGAAACAGTTCGCTGTCTGGATGTTTCCTTCCGAGGATTTGCCAACTAAAGTGAAGAGAGGTCGAAGCTTGGGAAAAAAGATGCTGGCCTCGTTCTTCGGAAGGACAGGCCATTATGCAACAATTGTTTTAGAGTATCGAAAAATAGTTACTGCAGAGTGGTACACAAACAATTGTTTGCCACTTGTCTTAGAAAAAGTTCGGGAGAAACGACCTCGCATTAGGATCCTCCTTCACCACGACAACGCCTCGTCGTTCACCGCCAAGCAAACAATCGACTACTTGGCGACGTTAGACGTGGAATTACTGTCCAGTAGCTTGAAAACGTCTTCAGCGGTGAAGAGTTCCAGGTATATTACGTCACCCTGTCTTACACCTCTCTGCAGTTTGATAGGTTTCGTACTCTGATAGCCATCCTGCCCTACTGTACAAACACTTCAGCACTTCGATATACTTACAGTCAACTTGGCACCGCTGAAGGGACTAGCACCGCTCAAATTTCGACGGTATCAAAGGTTTTCTCATAGGTCACATACACAAGACAAAGTGGTCGATTGTACTCTTCGGTTTTCTGTACAATTTGCCGAAGGGTATGTATGTGGTCTATGGTGCTAAAGCCTTTTCGGAAACCTGCTTGTTTGGGAGGTTGAAAGTCGTCGAGTCTGCGTGCGTGACGATTCGTAATCTCTCTCGAAAACAGCACGTAGATGCGGAAAGGAAATCGTTCTGTAGTTCTTCAAGAGAGCGTTGTCACCTTTCTTGAAGAGCAAGACCACCGCACTTCTGCTCCACGCCTCCGGAGTAGTTCCACCATGGAGTACGGAAATAAAAATCTTCTGAAGGACTTCAAGTACCGGTTTTCCACCCGCTTTCAGAAGCTCCGCTGCAATTATTTCCTCCCTGGAGACTAGCCGTTTTTAGGTGCTGGAGAGCCATTCTAATCTCGCTTGGACTGACGATGTCCGGGACATCATCGGAATAGTGTGGGATAAGACTTGCTCTTGGATTACTCAAACTTGCGTGTGGCTTGAACGAGGAGGTGTACAGCGGCCCATAGAACTTCTCAATCTCACTCAAAATCTTAGGTGTCCCGGAAACGATGTTACATTCGATGTTCAGCTTCGACAGTTGTCTCTTTCTGGTAGGCAGATCTCTGGCAAAGACTTTGAAGACCTGGTTCCGCTCGATCGCTTCTTCTAAACGAGCTGTATTAAAGTTGCGTAAGTCCCGCCGCATGCACTTGGAGATCTGTCTGTTCAGTTGCCTGTATGCTGTCAAATCTGCTGAAGACTGCTGCTTCATTTCCCGTCTAACGGCCGTGAGACTAAGAGTGTGATCGGAGGGTTTTTGTGTTTTTTTGCGACGGGTCTTGGAGAACTTAGCTCCAGCCGAATGGAAAGTTTCCACAAACTTGTCATTCATATCTTTCACTTCATTGGAGTCTTCTAGGCACTGAAAATGATTGTGTAACTCTAGCTGAACGTTTTCGGGGCTTTGGATTAGAGCACGAGAGGGACGGAGCGTTGACTTGATTAGACGACACATCTTCAACTTAACGTTTAGGTTCAGTGTACCTCTCACCATTCGGTAATCGCTGCTAGTTTTCACATTAGACATTACTGAACATTTGTCGTTTGGTCGTCGTAATGAAGTCAATCTCATTTTTTGTCGAACCTTCGCTTGTCGTGGCTCGACCAGGTCCACTTTCTGTAGGGTCGAGAGTTCATCAAAAAGAGTCCTTCTTTCTTTATGAATTCGGCTAGCTTCTATTCTCTTGAGTTCCGTTGCTCTATCCCGAATTTTCCTACTTTCAGCTCACCGTTCTCTCTTGTGCCTAGTATTGCGTTAAAGTCTTCCATTAACACCGTATAGTGGGCTTGGGAGGAATGCGTGGCTCTAGAGATATCCTCATACATTTCCTCCACCTCTTCATCGGGATGTGCCGAGGTTGGTGCGTAAACTTGTATTATGTGTATGATGCGAATATCGTTTGGTGATTCTGAGTATAAGGTATACAACCCTCGTCGACACTCAATCTTTACAAAGTTGTTAACGAGAGACTTGTAGACGATAAATCCGACAGATCCTTGGGACAGATGGTCGACCTCCGGGTGATAGAACTAGTTGCCGGATTCGAAGATTACCGTGTCCTCCCCCTCTCTTCGTACTTCAGACAATACGTAAAGCACACTAATCTAATATATAAAATTCACGTGTCGCAGTGTTTGTTACCAAACTCCTCCGAAACGGCTGAACCAATTTGTATGAAATTTTGTGTGCATATCGGGTAGGTCTAAGAATCGGCCAACATCTATTTTTCAAACCCCTAAATGATAAGGGTGACCCACCCCTAAATATTTTTTTTAACTTTTTGACAAAAAAAAATTATTTTAATTTTATTATGATTTAGCATTGAAAAATACATAAAACTTCAAATTTTCACTCTTCTACACCGTTTTTTAATCGCGATTTTTAAAAGTAAAAAATATTTCCTAGAAATAATGTATATGGCAAAACAACGTTTGCCGGCTCAGCTAGTTATTATTATAGTAAATAGATGAGTGATATCAATTTAATTCATAGTAATTAACTATTTTGTTTCTTTTAAAGACTATCGTTTTAATTAAGACCGTGACCGGTGTTATTTCGTACGTAGGGTTTGTTATTTTCAAAGATTTAATTCTATTATTTGGTGCTTCTTTATGGGCAAATAAAACTATATTATTTGCCCATAGAGATATATCTCGTTGTTTAAATTCATGTTCTTATTCTCATCTCCAAATCACGCCTATATGTCATAATTGTATTTTTTAATTTTTGTTTAAAAAATGGCATAAGTGTATGTCAGATTTTTTATTTGGCATTTTTAATAAATTTTCTTCAGTTTACATAGTAGGTTATTATAGTATGAATAATTTTTGTTAATAAACTAACATGCGATAATATTTAAAGATATAATCAAATTTATTTAAACCACATTTATATTTTCAATTCCAAATATTGAAACCCTTCTCCTGACAAATATTGAAAACGTAATTAAGTCGTTGTTCTGTTGGATGAGCTATGTGATTGTTACTGTTTTCGAACATGTCCGAACCCATAATTCTCATCATAAGTTAAAAGGCAAATAAGTATTGAAATAATTAAGTTAAATTTCTACATATGTTTCATGTGTTTTAGATCTAAAACATTTTCAATTCGATAGACTGCGCCCCTAAATAAGTGCGGAAAGGTAGGGCGGCTTGTGTCTCTTAGAGGCCGCTATCAATCTTTTCGCCACATCATTTGCTCCCCGCTCTGCTTTACCGCGATTGAATTTCATTAATGAAACGCTTAGTACAGATTGAATCTATTTAAGTAACAGTGGGCAGGGGCTCTTTTAAATGTTTCTCCATTCCAGATATGTTATTTGAAGCATTGGTAAAACATGACCGGATTCCAATTAATCTAATTGTTTCGTTTTTCCTCTCCTTGACTTATGTTTCAAGCCAAAAGCCCACAGATGATCATTGGCTTCTCCTTCAAACATAACGGTTCTAGTCCACCCGTATTTATTTATAATTTAGCAAAAATATTACGCTTCATAAAACAGCTATTTTTATTATAAATATAAAAAAAATTACAGGAAAGTGGTCAATTTTTTAACAAAATTGATGTTAAACCGTTTTAGTTATTAAAGTATTTAATTAATGAGTTTGTGAGATTTGAGTTTTATTTACAATCCAAATGAGCTAATTACATAAAATCAAAATAAGGCTCAGAACGTGAAGTGGCGGTGTAAGAATATCCACTACTCCATATTATTCCGTAGGTGTCGTAAGAGGCGACAGAGGGAAACAAATCAGGATATGGGCAGCAGCGTCTTCCTAAGCATGACTAAAATAAAAAAAATCGCGGTTGCCAACTCGCTTGCCAAGCGTGGCAACTATGGCGAATATCGACCCTATGTGGCAACCTATGGAGAAGGCCTGTGTTAAAAGGCCTGTAACGTTAAAGGTAACGATATGGCTCAGAGATCCAATATCTCTGATGTGAAATTTCAAAAACTAATCCTGAATAGCCTCAGGGACTTAGTGCTTCCCAGAGTGTCAATATTTTACTTTTGCTATTCTTTAACACATAATTTAACGTATGTTTTTGTTCACAACGTCTGCCACTATCACCTCCACTATTTGCTACCTATATCTTACTTTACTCTTTTTATGACCTGATATCCTTATAAAATGTTTTGTACTGCCTGTCGTCTGCTAAACAGTCGTTTTATTATCAGGTTACAGTTGAACTGATGAAAACTTAAGAGTACAACCCAAAAAATAATACGAGTGTGTGTAATTTTTAGGCGCGGTTCAACTAAAACTTCACCATTGCTATCAAACTTTCACTGCTGAATAAAGGTGTCGCCCATAGATTGCCTCATTTGGGAGATATTTGTCATAGTCGGCACGCTTGACAGGAGGTTTTGCATCCGCAGTGTTTTCTACGTTATTTTGAGTTGTTATCATGAAGGTGCCGCCCAACTACTATATATACTACATTATGTATCTACATCAAGTACTTCTAGTAAAATGCGAAATCGACTAATTGTAAGATCTGCACTCGGTATACGTGTTAGAGACCGAATTGTGTCTCTACCACGTTGAGTAGAAGGACCATGCTCTAACAGAATACCAGCGTAAAATAGCAGCTTAATGCTGCTGTGTATGGTGAGTGTAGAGAACCGGATACCCTTTTTTCTGAAAACGAGAAATCTATCTTTAGTTCTGTGGTGTGACAAAGCATCTGCATTTTTGATTCTATGGGCTACAGCATCCACTTACCATCAGGAAGATTGTGTGCTCGTTTGTCCCTTTATTCTGTAGAAAAAAAATGTAAATTAGTAGCCTGAACGTATTATTTATCTTTACTTAGTCGGGTCATAAGTTCTGTCAAAAACTTTTTATAAAATTAATAATACAATTTTTGATAATTATATAGAAATTATATATGAAATGAAAGGTAATTTAATTTAGAATACAATTTTATTCACATTATTCAAAATCCCCTCCCCTATTTTGAATACGTCGTACCCTTAATCATCAATCGCAGCACGCACCACACTCATATCTATTTCTGCCGCTGCTTTAGCCAAAGATGCTCGTAGAGATTCCAAATTCTGATGAGGTTTAGCGCAGACTTTCATATCCAAATGTTGCCATATCTTATAATCCAGTGGGCTTAAATCTGGACTAGAAGAGGGCCAGTCTTCATGTCCGATAAAGTCAATTCCATGGATGGTCAACCAGTTTTGCGTGCTTCGTGCCCTATGAGCTATTATTTCATTTAAAGTCCCAAATAAATGTAAGACCATAGTGTTCAAGAAATTGTTAAAATCGATAAACATTTAATTATTTAGTCTATTCAATATTTTAAAGATTATAAATATAACAATGTTTGTAATAATGGCGACGGAAATAAAATATAAGAATACTTTTTATTCTTATATTCATATTTTTATTATTATACACTTCCTAGATGTTTAAGAAATTCAAAAAATACTAGTTGATCACATTGAGGTATAATGTACTACGTACTAGAGAAGACGCCTCAACTCGATTGTTTGTAACACGCGTTAGAGTGCGCGCTCTCAAACTCACTTAGTCTGTAGCAAGCGGTTGTTGCGACGTGAGAAGTTAAAGTGAAGAATTATTTTTAAATTAATATGCCTTCGTGTGCATTGAGATACTGTTCAAACTACTCGAGAAATATAAGGAAAAGTCAAGGAGTGAATTTTCACCAGTAATTTAAACTTATTATTATCTTTAAAACACGCTTAATTTAATTATATTTTATCAACTGCAACGTATACGTGAATGTCAAAGAGTAAAACATTTTATGCGCAGACTTGACACTATCGACGTATAATGTTAAGTAATTATGAGCAGTAAAATATTTATATATAATCACTGTAGGAAATGTTAATGCATTAAAATTAATATTTTTTATTATTATTTTTATTTAATGGTTTCCTCGGCTGTGTCATGAAACAAAATAATCATGGATCAAATTTGTTCAGAAGAATTGCAGCGAAGAAACGTTCACGCATATTTTCCGTGCAGTTCAAAAAAAATTACAAATACACCGCAAAAACAGGAAGAGTGTACTTCAAGAAATAAGCAGTACCATGCGATAATGTAATTATATAACATTGCTGGGATTTTTGTTTTATTTTTTGATTAGACGACGAACGAATGTTTTGTAATGTTCAGTATATTTACGGGACTTAAGAGAGGCGGAAACCTCGGCGCGCGAGTCATTCTAGTATATGACGGTTTTTTAACACTGTAACACTGGAATTTTTGCAGGCTTCCCAAATAACTAGTATCTTTTTTTCAGCCAATAAAATGCTGGAACAGAAAGTATCGGAACCGTTGTCTGAATCAATAAGCAGTACAAATTCAATTTCAGATAGTCCGATAGACTTAAAAATAAATTACGCAAGTGATGTCTCCTAAGCTAAGTTTGGGTGATGTATACGAAGCCTAAGCTTTTAAATATAGTTCTACCTTAATAACGGAATCAATAATTCTAGGTTATTATAAAAAGAATAAAATATAAGCACGTTGTAATATTGTGTTTGTATTTAATAGCAAGGAATCTGCATCTAGAAAGAAACTTACTGAGAAATTTAAGACGATGAAGATGTGCTTCTTACAAATCAATTGTAGAAAATTTGAAACATAAATTCGGTCTCAACTTAAATGCTGAGATTGATTTAATGGGTAAACATAAGTTATGGAGTAACATAAATCTTTAACGAAAAAGAATAAACAGAGCACGCATTATTAATTATACACTGCATGCACCTTTACGTAAATTCGCATTGATTTTACACTATTATTCACCAGCTGCGTAGAAATACGTTAGAAAATGCTAGAAAAGTAATAATAATGATCTTTGAAAATAAATGCATATTTTTATATTCTACATATTTACCTTTTAAAGTATTAAATAAAATATAATTAAAATGTAATTCTGACATACTATTATGTTACATTATATTAACACATTATGCAATATAAATATCAATTTAAAAATTGTACTCGATACAATTTACAATACAATCTAAATAAACATTTACTTATTGCATACTGATCATTCAACCTACGTATATAATCTATGATGACAAAAACCGCGCATGCGCGACTGTACTATTTACCGCGCATGCGCGAAGACATAGAGTAGTGCACAGTTTTTGTTCCGAATAGCTTCTCTAGTACGTAGTACATTATATCTCAATGGTTGATTAATAAGTTTATGGAAACGCAATGAAATTCTAGGATAAGTATATGGAAATTGTATTTATTTTTAAACGTAATCGCCTTTTGCAAGTCGGTTAATTGCCCTTGTAAAAACAGGCTTTATCCTGGGACTCGAAAAAGGCCTCTACAGCACACATCACACTATTGTCGCCGTTAAATTTTATACCATGCTAGTGCTTTTTCAGTTGAGTAAAAGGGAAAAAGTTACTCCGAGCTCGGTCCAGAAAATATTGTAAGTGCTGCATCAACTAAAAACCCAGCAGTTTGGGTGGCTACGCCTACAACATCAGATCGATGGGCAGGTCAGATCAGACATTGTCATGTTAAAAAGCACTCCTGCACGCAAATTTCCTCGACGTTTATTCTTTAGTTCTTCGGGTAGTTTTTTGATTAATGATGCGTAATAATCTCCGGTTATTGTCCCTCTTTTACTTAAATAGTGGATTATTATTATGTCTTCCGCATCCTAGAAGACAGAGGCCATTATTATTCCAGTGGACGTAGCCACATTGAATCTCTTGGCTAGCGGGGAAGACGGTCTTTTCCACTTTTTCCACTTTAACGGTCATTTTTCGTCTTTGGGTCAAAATGATGTACTTATGATACATCTACGGTTACGAAACGAGCGCAAAAAGAATCTAGATCTTCTTCAATTATTGCTAAATTTAGCTTTAAAATGTCAATATTTGCTTCTTTTGGGCGTCTGTTTCAACATTTGAGGAAACCAGCGCGCGGCCTACTTTTTGAATTTTAAAGTATGAGTTAAAATAAACTGAATCGTCCACTTTAGAAAAGCTTCAGAATCTAAGCTAAATAACATAAAGTCACACGTCGATTTACCTTAACAATTTCTTCGATTTTTGCACGCCTCATAACGCAAACCGTTATTCGGCAGTGTATTACTCTTGACACGTCAAGGTCAAACAATTTTGTGGTCTTAAAATGCCTCTATCATAACCATTTTGCACTTATACGATAATTTGAGTAGCCGTATATCAAGAAAATACTCTAATTAATCCATCTTATATTTTCTAGAAGATCATTTTATAGCACTTGGTTTTTAATTTAGTTTTTTTCTGGACTAGTAACGAATTTAAGATTCGGAAAAAATAGAACGCATTTCTATAACTCATTGATAAGTGTCCTATTCCGAAAACATATTGATCAACCTAGTAAGAAGCTTAATTAAACAACAATTTTGTTTTACATTTGGTTGCGACGCCATTCACTATACCGTAGAGTTCTTTACTCAACAATAGTGTTATGTATGAAAAGATCTGAATTATCCTCTCGTCACACCTAAAGAAGTTTTATTTTAAAAGTTTACATTAATTGATTTAAAATTATGAGTTTCAAAGGTCAAATTTTTTAGTTAATTATCTATTTAAAACCACTGACTGGATATGTATACCCAACATGTGTAAATTTCATAATGTAATAAAAGGTAACAGTCTACATACGTCACACTGCTGTGCACACTTCAGACTTATGTTGCTGAGTAAGGGTGTGGTTCAGTAAAGTATCCGGTGCGATGTCCCAGTGTGTTGGCAGGTTTCACATAATTTCAAAATTCTTTAAAATTTTTAGACGTACATTTTCCCTCAAGATATGTTCTATTGTCGTCGAGCATGGGGTAATTCTGTACTATTAACAATTTTAGTGGTGCCGATCGTAATCGGACAGGGGTTGATTCACGATGAACCACGCTTCAGCGCCTAGCGATAGTTAATGAACAACATTTTATATTATTATTATTTCAAATTAAAATGTTGAATTTCAAAATATATTTTTTATTACATTTTATATTATTATTATTTCAAATTAAAATGTTGAATTTCAAAATTTATTTTATTTCCGTTTTTGATAATTTAATATGGAAAATGCATTAAAACTGCAGGGCTCTTTTCGTTTAACTTTAATAAAAGCAATAATTTCTTTGTCACACAGACTGTTTCCATTTCGATGCTGCTTCGATATGCGCACCATCAGATCTTCGTGTTTATAGGTAAGTCTTGTTTATAATATATTTTATTGCACTGACACTGGTAAGAATTTCTTGAAAGATCATTGTATCAAAATACACAGTCTTTGATACACTAATAAAAATAAAAACGTTGACCTGCTACTATAATAAGATTTAGTGTTTTTATTGATTAAATAAAGAAAAATAAAATAAGAAACAAGAAATGTTGTTGAAAAATAAAATTGATTATCTTTACAAGTACCTCGTAGGTTAATAATGCATCTTCAATGATTATTCATAATCAAATTGAAGTTATAAATATCTCCTTGTGGAACAAGGTCCCGGGTTCGACGAAATTGCACGAAAAGTTTATTGTGTCATTAAAAATTTAGAAAAAATTCGTAAAACATTTTGAAGCATATCCCACGTGTGTTCAATCGGATTCAAGTCCGGGAATTGCGAGGTCCAGTCCAGGTTGCTGCGTATGTTGGCAGCATGTATAAGCATAAAACTTGTCCGATTTGCAAACGTCGTAGTAGAACTACAGGCTCCTTATCTCGGTATTTTGCAGCCATTTTATTTGAAGTGCACACAAACGAGGTCAGTTCTCTCGTTAAGGCATGTTTCTGCCCACAAGATGATTGTTCCACCTTGATGTGGATGGATTTTATAATCATTTTTCAGTTAGCTTTAACATCCAAATGTTCAACAAACACATATCCTTTGTTCGCGCAAAACACTGTTGTCGGAGTCGACACCAGATGTCACTCGGCTCGGCGCGATTCCGGTTTAAAGTTCGGCTGGGCGTGGCACGAGCGCGCGAGTCGCGAGCGAAAAGTCAGTCGTCCATAATCGGTGCTGACGTGAGCACGCGGTCCATTCTGTTAGGGAACTCGGAATAATTCGGCGCGGCCAGTAAATATACGGTCTATCATTGTGACGCGCTTTCCTACTGGAGAGCTTCCCGGGACTTATTGTGTCTGACTCAAAACCTGCATAAGTGCATTCGGCAATATTAGATAGTGCGGCCTCTGATTCTAGAATTAACTATTGCTACGCGAAACGGTAGTGACCTTTGACCCTTTAAACTCCGTGTGCGTTTGTGCTGTAACCATTATACCCAGCGATAGTTAGTGGCTTATGTAAGTTAGTAAATCGTACGATAGAGTTAATTGACTGTCAACGTGACGAAAGAAGAAAGTGACTGTGGACAACCTCGAAAGGCGCCCTCAAGTTGGAACGGTGTCGACGCTCGGGCTGCTGCCGACGGCCAAGGTCTAGGTTCAATCACCATCAGTCACACCCAGATACACACCACATCACCATTCCTTCCCTTGCACTACACAACCACATGCGACCTGACCGACTCCGGAGGGACCAGTCGCCTTGGATAGGTAAGTAAGCTTCATCCAAATTCCTTCCGGTCGACTGGCCGTAGTATAACGCTCCCCCATATATTTTAATGTAATTAGGAATTTCCACGTGGCCACATTGGGGCCCGACCTACGTCTGTTCGGGAAATCTTCAGCTCATGGGCCCCTGAAGATTGGATCCTTTAAGGGAGCAGCCGTAGGCCGTAACAAACTGGTAGCAGAGCGCGGTTCCGGGTTCGATTCCCGGTCGATCCCGAACATAGTGTTTGATAAACATTAAACAATTCTGGTGGCAGGGAGCGTTGGTTTGATTGGTTTAATTTGTATCTACAATCACGCCCGTCCGTAATACGTAAAAATATTTTTTTGTACGTAATAATAGAATTATTTCCCTTTGTTCTTTGTTGCTTGCCTTTTTTTTGGTTAGTGGGTAGATTTGAAAAGCCGCGCCCTAGGTTGCGCAAGCGGGAGTTTTCCAGAGATATACGTCATGTAGGTAGATGGTTATTTTTACGTAATCGGTTAATTATCGTTTTCGGATGGTTGTAGTGGATTACTTATCGAAGGGTCGATTTCCGAGCTAGGCATTTTTTGTTGATCGACCGTGATGTGTATCTTCGTTTATACTGTAAGTTGTATTTGAACTAAAGAGTAGTACTGGTATTTGCGCCATTTGAATTTAACTTGATTTGATCGCACTAGTATTTGTTATTTGTTAATTTGATTTGTGCCTTTTCTTTTGTGCTAACTTGTATTTGGTTGATACGTAGTAATTCGTATTTGTGTAATTTCTATTCAACGCGATTTGATAGGAACTGCATTTATTAACTGTTAATTTTTGTTGTATTTTTTGTTTGTTATCTTTGTAATCTGTGCTCAAGCCGCGTCGTAATTTGCATTTAATAGTGATGACATCGCCCAAGCTACTGATCCGTTGTTTGCGGACTGAGCTACGCTGGGCCACAAGCGCCCATGCTTTGATAGGTCGACCGGATAGGGTCCATAACTTGATGAAGCGGTTCGAGCAGGTGGATGCTCGAAGGGCCGCAGTGGAGGAGGCTTACGCTGAGCTCGAGGATTCGGATGTGGAGAAGGGAGTCCTGGACTCCTGCTTCGCGGACTATGAGCAGTTCTTGTGGCTCACGGACGAGTTGATCGAGGCTGAAGGCAGGTATGCCGAGGAGGCGCGTGAAGCTCGGATGAGTGACCTGTCCGAGTCCTCTCTGACGCAGCTTCAGCCGGAGCTGTTGGGACTACTCCCAACTCTGGACCTGCCAAAGTTCTCCGGGGTCCTTTCCGAATGGCTGACCTTCGTTGGTCTTTTCGACAGCCTAGTGGACGCCCGGAGTGACTTGACCCCGAGCCAAAAGATGGTGTACCTCCTGGCCTCACTGGAGGGGGAGGCCCTGGGCGTCGTCGGCCACTTGAGATTGTCGGACGACGCCTACCAGACTGCTCGGGACCTCCTAGCCAGAAGATACGCCAATGTCCGGCGAATTGCGGACGAACATGTTAAGCAGCTTCTAAGCCTCCCGCTGCTTAGTGACCGGGCCAGACTGCGTCCGGACCTGTTGGATCCAGTCTTGGTGGCCTGTAATACATTGAGGCGGCTGGGTTTACCAGTGGGCGAATGGGCTTTTTTGTTGCTCCGCATCGTGCTGTCCCGTCTACCTCTCGACCTGCGAATCCATTTTGAGGAGAGGTACGGCGGGGACGAGGCCTCCTATATTTCGCCCTTCTATGACCTGCTGCGGTTTTTGGAGGAGCAGTGCCGGCAGATAGAGAGCGCGGCGGGCACCGTTGACGACTTACGAGTCGTGCCCAGTGAGAGGCTGAACCCGCCAGGCAAGTCGTCGTCAACCCCCCCCTGCTCCTATTGTCGAGCATCTGATCACCGGGTAACGTTGTGCCCGAAATTATTAGGTAAGCCGGTTCCAGCGAGGCGAACTATCGCCAAGGAGCGCCGCTGGTGCTGGTCATGTCTGGGAGGGCACCTCCAGCGAGACTGTCCGCATCGACGGCCCTGTCTGCATTGCCAGGGCAATCACCATGCCGTTTTGTGCCTGGGTGCGAACGGCGTCTCCTCTCGGGGCTCTGCCAGGCCCTCGACCCCCACGGGTGGGGGCGCTCAGCCACGCCCTCTGCTGGGCGACAATCGGCGCTCGCCGGCCAGCCACCAGGCCCCTAAGTTTGAAAGGGGCCCCTCCCCCAAGCAGTTGGGGGGTAATTCCCCCAGGGGCGGG
The DNA here is from genome assembly GCA_963668995.1 of Parnassius mnemosyne. Classification (NCBI taxonomy): domain Eukaryota; kingdom Metazoa; phylum Arthropoda; class Insecta; order Lepidoptera; family Papilionidae; genus Parnassius; species Parnassius mnemosyne. The sequence goes on from CAVLGL010000068.1 coordinate 24,495,641, forward strand.
GGTGTCATCACCCCCCCTCAGCGTGTGGAGAGGAACTTCACGGCCACTCATCGGTCCGCTGGACCCTTCTCACTTCCGTTAGCTGAGTGGCCGCGACTGGTGTACCACTGTTCCCCATTTGATGGAGGCGGCCCTGTCTAGCTGCCGCCTTAGCTCCCACCACGGCCGCCTCCACTGAGCCTTAAGCCGTCAACAGTCCACTTGTCAAAATGTTCTGTTGCCGACGGCCTCAGTGAAGGCGTACAACCCGAGTGACAACTGTTAGAGGTTGTGCTCTATTTATCTCGGGTTCACGCCATGTGGCCTCCCCTTGGTGGTGGGAAGATTAGGGCCCCTCTGGAGCGTTGAATCACGCTGTCAAGGGGTATTAGATTTGGTTTGGTCGAGCACTTAGTCAAAAAATACTTTAATTAAAATTAAAAAATTGCTTTGGGCTTTCCGCGAAATTTTCCTATTTGTAGCGGTTTAAATTAAAAGAATTGAATTTAATCTACTCCTTTAAATGCTACTGCATGTGTTTTGTACATATATTTAATCACTGTATTTGATTGTTGCGTCTGTTTGCTGAAAGGAAAATTTGAATTCATCTGAAATTGAATGGCGCACTATTTGAAAAATTATGTTTATGTTTATGATAGTGTTTAATCATTTTGCTTTACGAAGAAGTAGGGCTGTCCCTTACGTTATTGTTTTGTTTAATTTGCAAGTTGACCTATGCGCATCGGTGATTAATTTGGTTGAATTAATTCTGTAGTTTAACATTGATGCTTTTGAAAAATTAGTTGAAATATGAGCATAGGACTACTTGCCTAACAGGCTAGCTAGTTTTGGAGATTATCAGATTGAAATCAGCTGCCGCACTATTTTAGTAAATGATAATATGGTGGGTGGCCTGGCTAGGCCTACTTGTTGAAAATTCATACTAGGGACTATCTGTGCGTTTCGTTTGGCTCTCCACAGACGACGTTCATGTGGAATTTGTGGGTGAGCTCTGCACTGAAGCAACTGCTGGCACAAAATTGGTCTGGGCAGCTTCGTGTAGCGTTGCTGTTTGCAGAACTGATCCGGTCGGATTGCGGAACTAATCATAGGGGCACAGATAGGTGTTTGAAATAGGTCGTCGGACTTCTGTCCAGTACCGGACTTATTAAAGTGCTGCAATGCCCAGGAGGGGCATCCAGTGGAGGCTGACCCTCCGGCTTGCCACATTAGGGCTATCTTTTGAGGCGTTGATTAGGGTTGCAGGATCTGATGGGTTGCCTAAGGTGGCCTAGTTTGGTTGTAGATTCGGTCTTGCAACTTGCCATCGCGACCTTGTCTCGCTGCCCGGTTTGCTCGCGGACCTAAATCCTTATGTCCGGGACGGGGGTTTGTTCGCGCAAAACACTGTTGTCGGAGTCGACACCAGATGTCACTCGGCTCGGCGCGATTCCGGTTTAAAGTTCGGCTGGGCGTGGCACGAGCGCGCGAGTCGCGAGCGAAAAGTCAGTCGTCCATAATCGGTGCTGACGTGAGCACGCGGTCCATTCTGTTAGGGAACTCGGAATAATTCGGCGCGGCCAGTAAATATACGGTCTATCATTGTGACGCGCTTTCCTACTGGAGAGCTTCCCGGGACTTATTGTGTCTGACTCAAAACCTGCATAAGTGCATTCGGCAATATTAGATAGTGCGGCCTCTGATTCTAGAATTAACTATTGCTACGCGAAACGGTAGTGACCTTTGACCCTTTAAACTCCGTGTGCGTTTGTGCTGTAACCATTATACCCAGCGATAGTTAGTGGCTTCTGTAAGTTAGTAAATCGTACGATAGAGTTAATTGACTGTCAACGTGACGAAAGAAGAAAGTGACTGTGGACAACCTCGAAAGGCGCCCTCAAGTTGGAACGGTGTCGACGCTCAGGCTGCTGCCGACGGCCAAGGTCTAAGTTCAATCACCATCAGTCACACCCAGATACACACCACATCACCATTCCTTCCCTTGCACTACACAACCACATGCGACCTGACCGACTCCGGAGGGACCAGTCGCCTTGGATAGGTAAGTAAGCTTCATCCAAATTCCTTCCGGTCGACTGGCCGTAGTATAACGCTCCCCCATATATTTTAATGTAATTAGGAATTTCCACGTGGCCACATTGGGGCCCGACCTACGTCTGTTCGGGAAATCTTCAGCTGATGGGCCCCTGAAGATTGGATCCTTTAAGGGAGCAGCCGTAGGCCGTAACATCCTTCATGAATCTCGATGGGAACTGAACTGGGATTCATCTGTGAGTAATACTCTAGACCAGAGATTATAAAACTTATTTCTTTTACCGCCCCCTTTGAAAATCAATTATTTTTCAGCGCTCCCAATTTTTTATTTATACTTACACTCTTATAACTAAAAAACCATAATTTCATTACTTTAATTAATTTAGTTATGGTGTGCTATATTAGTCGGTTTTGGTGTTTAAACTTTTTTTATGGGATAGAGTGACAAACGAGCACACAGTCCACCTGATGGTAAGTGGTTTCTATGGCCTATAGACATCTACATCTATCCTCGCTTGCGAATCAAAATGCAGATGCATTGTCACCCGTTAGGACTAAGATGGAATGCCTCTTTTCCAGTAAAAAGGGTCTCCGGTTCTCTACACTCACCATACGAAACACAACAGTTTTATGCTGCTATTTTACGCTGGTATTCTGTGAGAGCGTGGTCCTTTCCCGGTCGAGTCCACACATTCGTGCTATAAGTATACTACTAATATAGCTGCAGCATGGCTCTACCAGGTAAAAAGGAACTTACATTCTAAACTAGACATTATTTGCAGTGAGAGCAATTAAAACGCAACTTACCAATTAAATAAATTTAAAAAAATTATATTATATTAGAATTAAATTAAATGAAACTAAGTCAAATTAAATCTAATCATCATCATCATCATTACAGCCCTTCACAAGTCCACTGCTGAACATAGGCCTCCCCCAAAGAATGCCACAAAACACGGTCCTGAGCCACCTGCATCCATCGACTTCCTGCATGTCTTACCAGGTCGTCACTCCATCTCGTGGGGGGACGCCCTACACTTCGCCTACCGGTACGAGGCTGCCACTCGAGAACCTTTCTTCCCCATCGGTTGTCGGTTCTTCGAGCTATATGGCCGGCCCACTGCCACTTCAGCTTACTAATCCGTTGGGCTATGTCGGTCACTCTGGTTCTACTGCGGATATCCTCATTCCTAAGTTTATCACGCATACCTCAAAACATTAAAACGAAATTGTACAACCAGTGCGTGTTGCCAGTGATGACTTACGGAACTGAGACGTGGTCCTTCACTGCTGGCCGTATGAGGAAGCTCAAGGTCACTCAGCGAGCTATGGAGAGGGCTATGCTCGGAGTTTCTCTGCGTGATAAATCTAATCAAATCAAATTAAATTAGACTAAATTAAATTCCGATTTGTCTTGTACCTAAGACACCAAGAGGCATTCCGTGCGGTCGACAACTAGAAGAATTAACTAATTAATATGGTATCAACAACATTGCACTGCATCGCGGCCGCTTCTAGCATGGCTTTTGCATTCAAATTCACTACAGTGATTAAAGTGCGGCGCCCCATTATATAGAAGAAAAAAGAACACCGGTATTTAATTAATTACTAAAAAAAATAGTTTTATAATACAGTTTTTCAGTTTTAATTTGAATAAAAAAATGAGAGACTGTATTTTTACAACCGAATTGATAGTTAAATCTTATATGGCAAGTACCTCATTTTATGCTGATAAATGCGAAATATTGTTCGACAAGAATAGAATTTGTTGATGTGTGTAGCTAATGCAAACCAATTAATCGTGAAAACCATGAAAAAATATTTGTTGTTTTTGAATTAGACTGATTTTATCCCTTAATTTTGTATATTATATTAACAAAAAGCCTAAGTAATCCGGGTATTTAAAATGCGTGGTTCTTTATAACAGAGTAAAATTGTGTACTCTGCAATTATGAGTTGTTGGAATGAATTTCTGTGAAAAATTCCCGAGTTCTGAGCCGGCTCAGCGGCAATCTCTTTGTAATAACAATAATTGCGAATAGCGCCCGTAGCCATCTCCACCTCACCCTACGTTTGTTGAATAAAAAAAATATTAGGTCGGATTTACCTACCACGCACCCCACTTTGATCCGTCGACAATTAGCCAGATAGAGATAATTTGTTTCTTTCCGTATTGTTCAGTTCTGCCACTTATCTACTGCTTTAATTCAATGATTGTTTTGAATTCCAATTCCTATTATTTTTCCGTGTAAATGAAAAATGTTTATTGTTTTCATTGTTCGAACTAGTCGTTGAGAGATTCCAGATGAAAGTAAATTATCTTTAAGCTTTTATTTACATTAACTGAATTTCTTTTAGCTTTTAATGTTTATAATAATCGAATGCCTTGATATTTTAGGGCTTTACGAAAACAATGTTAAAATACCAAAATTAAGCATAGCAGTGTTTCAATGACTTGGATATAAAATAATATAAATATGTATATATTCCTAATCTTGTTACCAGTATCCCGGATTCAGGACATGACAGGACACGGATATCACGCCACAACGCATCTCTTTATTATTTCCTGCCGAAACAATTTATTTATCTCGGTTTTTTTGTGTCCTCAATGTCAGCCATCAATTATTTACCTTAATTTATACTCTAATTATGATTCTTCTTATTATTATCAATAGTTTTGAGCTTAAAATATTTTAGGTAAAGAAATTTGACATTTGCTGTCAACTTCCTTCGTGTAACAAATTCTAGTTTAAACCAGAGACTAATTATGAACTAATTTTGTAATAAGACGGTTACAGTTTATAAATTATACTTACTATATCCAGAAATATGGATATTGCTTACATTAAAAATATTAGAGTGCGTTAAACATTCGTAGTTGTATTAATTTTTTCTGCCTTGCCACGGGTTAAATTCTTTTATTGAACAATTCTATAAGATATTTATATTTTTTAATTTTATTGGGTCATTTTAACAATATAAGTATGCTTGCTGTACCTAACTGGAAACTCTTGAAAGATATATATCAAAGTAGCTCTTAACACGAGTTTGTAGAATAAACTATTCAATTCACAATATCTGCTAAGGGAAAAATCTGTTCAATGGGATCCAGTTGGTCTCTATGACAACTCATCCCTGCCTCTCCGGGGATATTGAAAAATGTATTTACAAATAAGCCTGGAAAATTCTGTTAATACCTTTACCGTGTTTTTTAAACTTCATCAATAATTCGTGGCATTGCCGAAAAAATATTTTCTTAAATGTCTTTTTTTTAAATGTTTGCTATTCTGGGTTCTGGATAAATGTATGGCGGCAATTAGAGAATATTCTAGTCATCACTCTTATTATATTAAGTGTTACTTAGAAGATGTTAGTGTCATTCGTCGCAAAAGGAACCAGAAAATTTTCTTAAGTTTTTCTTAGTCAACATTTCGAAATTTACCGGCTCAATTCTGTCCACTGCTGGGCTTCTTCTAATGTAAAAAAGATTCTTAATCTCACAGTCTAGAGTTAGACTGGCGCTCGCTGTATCAGATATCTTTAGATGCTTTATATCTGCCGGGCTATTCATAATCGTCTCGGAAAGCGAAATCGACTCTGATTCGATAACTTCTCGCACCGAAACCAATAAACGCTATTCACATTTAACGTTCGGATAAAGGTCCCTTAGATACATCCTATAACTATTGTATCGTCATTTAGTTACATGTATTTACGAATTTTGTATATCTAAGTGACCTTTATCCGAACGTTAAATGTGAATAGCGTTTATTGGTTTCGGTGCGAGAAGTTATCGAATCCGAGTCGATTTCGCTTTCCGAGACGATTGTGAATAGCCTGGCTGGTAAGTACATTGTTAAACCCTGCTATTGGAGGCCATGAGGTTATTCTGGTATTTCCCTTAAGTAAGGTAAAGTTATAGCCTGTATTATCCCACTACTAGGCACAGTCTTTTCCTCTCATTTCTGACAGCATTATGGAATAATTAGTCTGCTACGCTGTTCCAGTGTTTTTATTTCCTCACGATGTTTTCCTTCACCACCGAGCACGTATTAAATCAGCAATTACAATTGCGCTTAACAATTTCATTGTAACTAACGGAGATCGAAACCGTGTTGCTCAAATACTGAGCTACCGCGGCTTTACCCGGTATTTCCTCTAGTCACCACTAAAAAAGGAAGTTAAAAAATTGGTCGTGATTGCATGGTTCACTGATTATGCATTTGACCGATTTTTTTCTTATCTCTTGCATTACTTTATCCAATTTTTCGAAACGTATCATCATCATCATCATCATCACAGCCCTTCACAAGTCCACTGCTGAACATAGGCCTCCCCCAAAGAATGCCACAAAGCACGGTCCCAAGCCCCTTGCATCCATTGACTTCCTTTTTCGAAACGTTTTAAAGTTTTCAAAAATATAAGAAAAAAAAATTACTCTTTTATAATATTTCTGTTCTTAATTTCTAAAGTTTCATGTTCCATGTAAAAGATTGCCGCTTAGCTCACATGACCATATCGTCTTCGAATTACACGTGTAGGGACTCACAAGCGTTTAGCGGATTACCTATTGTCAGCGATTTTCCATTGAACTCTGCAAAGGACGTTTTCGTACGATTAAACATTGAAGGAAAGAAAGAAAGAATTTATTCGTGGTTTGAGGACACGACATAAAAATACAAAGATGCATTTTTTTTATAGAATATATTATAGCAAATGCAAAATATATTTATTATTTCATTACAGCTTATCAAAAGCTTAATGCTGAAAATTGGCCTCTTTTATAGTTGAAGTTAAGGGGGGTGTAGGGGGAGAATTGTAAATTGTGACCCTCCACTTATAATTGATGTGTAGGATGTCGATGTATGTGGTATCTACGTTAAGGGATGTGGTAATTAAAACTGGGTCCGATTCCGTAGAGAGCGTTTATTGTACTAAAAATACTTATGAATAAAATGTAAATGGAATGAACGTGTCGCGCGCGCAGGCACAATATCAGCATATTTCCTAAACTATTGAAATAATTGGAATACTATGTACTTGCTTGTACATCTTGCCAATTTTATAAACAAGAAGAAAGTTTATGGTGATGAACCCCTATTGAGTTTACGGGTAGTTGTTGCGATCACCGCATCCACACTATCAATGTCCGAGACCCGGTGCTCCGATAAATGTCCTTGGGTTGGCTGCTTGACATTATCCCTTTGCAACCGGGAGTTAAAAAATTCGCATACATTAGTAAGAACTTAGAATACGTTAGGAAATTGTTCAGGTGTCATGGAAAAATTACTGAAAAAAATCATAAGGAAGCTGGTCTTCAGCAATCAGACCCTCACATACGTGAGGCTCAGGAATAATTTGCTAGTCGCACGATCGTGAGTGTATGTAAATAATTAATGGTTTAGGTTATATAAATGAAATAATAAACATCAATTAAAATAAAATATGAATATGTATGTTTTCCTATTACTTTAATCAGTCTGTATTACAATTATATATAAAAATAAACTGTAATTATTTATAAAATCACGTATAACAAATGAGATCTTCTTAATTTCTATAATTGGATCAAAAATAAACTATAATTACTTCAACAATCAACAAGATCTTAGGTTTTACTTATTACAATCAATGAGATCGACTTATTATTGTATATGATAAGCCTTAAAACAATTTTTATCACGGGATAAGCATAAATACACATTACATTTATCACACCTAATTTTTGAACGACTGCTGCAGGTTTCCAATCTACAAGTCCTCGGCGCTTTTATGTCGTCGCTGGTGGGAAAATGCTCATACCCATCATATCGTTTTTCTGCTGACGGTCTATTTGCTGGTCTGTATATTTTGTAGTCGCGACGAGGAGATGATACCTGGTCATCATCTTCACTATCCCTTCGAGTTCTACTTGGTGTACAAGATAAGGCATCTGCCACATCCAAGCGGAAATCGAGTAAAGGCATCGTATCTTTCCTTGCATAATTGTTTCTATTGCAGTCGTTTCTATACAGCCTCCAAGAGTTTACGAGCGCGAGGTCAAAAAAGTGTGTTAACAATTTTAAGGTCCATTTTTTTGTTTTTATAAAAGTTCTATAACACTCCATCTGTTGATCCAGGACGTCAACTCCTCCCATGTGTTGATTATAATTTTTTACTATTTTTGGAGCAGTCACGTCAACGTACTGTCTAATGGTTTTATCCCACCTTTTAACGATAATCGTCGCGGCAGAGCCAGTACAGTTGGATGCAAGTAATACCGATTTATTATCTTTCCACTTTACTATTGTAACAGGTTCGCAAACAAAATGTTGGCTTTCACCACGAGTCATTTGTGAATCAATTTTAAATTTTATTGTAGCTCGGTCAGGGATACGATTTAACATTATTGTCCCAGTCGAATGCAGATTTAACTTGTTCATTTCTTCAATCAAAGGAACGGTGGTAAAATATCTATCGTGGTATACGCAGCTACCTGGGGGAATACTTTTAGCTAGATGTAAGATTACCGAAGGACCCAGACCGAGATTCGTATCACCAAACATCGTCCTTGCACCCCTGTATAACTCAAAATCTAACATTAATCCTTCACTAGTTGTGAGGACGAAGTTTTTAATCCCTACAGGCCTAGGTTTGTTCTTCACTACCTGACGAAGTTGACAGCGGCCTGTAAACGGTATCATCTGCTCATCGATCGAGTAAAATCCCGGCACCCTTTCTAATTTACTACAGGCACCTTTAATTTGGTTGATCATAGGTTGAACCTTCCATAGTGGATTACCAGTTTCGGATGCAGATGGAGAATCTGAGTCAACTACGTGTAGTGAATTGCGAAGGGTAAAGAACCTGTCCCGTGAAATTAAACCACTGACAATTTCCAACCTAGTACCAGCCCTCCAATACATAGGCAGTCGGGGATAAGGAACACAACCCATGATTATTTGTATTGCAAGGAGCTTTGCGATCTCACTGCTTGTACTTTTCAATTCACGGCCCGTAGTACGTAAGTAATATAAGTTAGTGCAGTGAGATATCCTTTCTATAAATTCGTTATCTATGTAGTCACGAAAGTAGTCGATAGGACGCCTTACTACTTTTTTAGGCAAGGGAAGATAGTTATGCAGTTTATCTACAAATGGAACTTGCTTCCATATTCTTTTCCTACCACTTGATGTTGATGCTGATCTATTCCCTTGAGAACATGGTGTTGACACCGATTTTCTTCCCCGAGTACTGGTGGTTGATCTCGATCGCTCAGAGGATAAATATACTGACCTTTCTCGATAACGACGCGACGTGGATGATAATGATGGGCAAGACGGTTGCATTGTTGATGGAGACTGCGTCCTTGGTGGAGGAGGATGTTGCGTCATTATTGAAGTAGGAGGTTGCGGTGTCGATGTAGATGGAGGTTGCACCACCGGAGGACACTTCAATTCTGAGATTTGGTGGCTTGTTTCTTCATCTGCATTAGGATTGTCACCATCGAAGAGATTTTCGCAAGCCAATTGATCAAATAGGGTATTTGGTTCAAATTCCAAGTCGTCATCATCAAAATCTTCAATCTCCGATAGGTTTCCGTTCATCAATTGTTCTAATATTACATCATCCGTAATTGGAATCCCTAATAAAGAAGAAAAGGCCATTTAAACACTGTATAGGATCAAAATAACAAAATGTAACAACATCACGTGCTACGACCGATGTTGCATGATCGTGCGTGTTCAATTTTGACAGAAAATAATTACAAAACTAATGCTTCAATTTGCAAAAACTTGATAAGTAAACCTACGGGAACTCGTATCTAATCAAATAGCATCAAATAATATGAAATATTCCAATACAATTACTAAAAATCGATCTACTTACGTGCGGTGGCACCGGGATTAAAAAACGCAGCCATCCCTCATGCGGCTTTCGACGATGTGGCAGGACGAAACGCGCGCGCAGAGACTAAAACTATTTTTTGTCTCATTTTTATGTAGACTCACGATAGATCGACGCCGATTGCGTCCGCTTAAGTTGTTTATATTGTTCTTTAGAATTTTGTAAAGTCGAAACTCACGATCAGTTTAACTCGGGTGGAAAGGGCTATAGGAGTCCGGCTTGTCGCGGAGATCCAGGTTGCAGCTTGACATCTTCTTTTCAGCCGAAACGTCCCACATGCAATGAAGGCTGCCACGATAACTCCGACAATGGTGTACAATACATAGTTGTGTGTGTCGTGTGTAAGTGATTGTACACTAAGCGTTTATTGCTGTTCCTTAACCTTATCAATTTTGTTTTTCCGCTCTTGTAAGATGTCTTTATGGTATTCGAGAACAAATGTATAATTCAAGTATGTCAATATGTGGTTCAGGCTTGATTCGCGCATGTACATTCTTTCTTCACTGCCTGTTAGTTTCAACTCGCTGTGATAGTCGTTTCGAGCATGAATGATGAAGCTTTTTCCCTTGAGCATACAACCAAGTCCGAGTAACATAAGCCCCGTGCCGTGTAAGTGCTGTGACGTCATTCCAGCTGGGCTGTAAATGCGAATTAAATTGCAGTCTTCGCAACAGGAGTACAGCCCGCGCCACGTTTGTGTAATCGCACCCACCTGTCGTTGTGGTCCGAGAGCTCATGACGCATTTTTCATGAAGTGTTTGATGCATCATGAAACTTTGTTTAAAGGTATTAGTCGACTCAATAAGCAGGTATATGACTGTCTGCCTGGCCTACCTGGGTACACCTGGTACTGCGCATACAGGTAAGTCGCAAAAAAAATGCCCAAAAAAGTGTTTGATTCATATAATAATAATGACTATCCGTCAGCTAAATTGATAACGAATTAAGAAGAAAAAATGGCAGACACTTCTGAAGGGGTTAGGGACAGACTACCCAAAAGTTGTATTTTCAAAAATTCCAAAAAAAATGTTTGATTCAGTCTGCCATTTTTACAGTATGTTTATTATATATAATAAAAAATTCTCACAAAAGGGCAGACAGTTTCTCCGGGGGTTACTAATTTAAAAATCTATATGAATAAATAAAATTTAAGTATCTGTTTTTAATGACAAAATAACAATTTTTTACTAAACGCTTATGATATTATATACGATATTTATAACAAAAACACAACTTTTAATTTTTGTCTGTCTGTTTGTTCCGGCTAATGTCCGAAATGGCTGGACCGATTTTGACGGGACTTTCACTGGCAGATAGTTGATGTTATAACGAGTATTTTAGGCTACTTTTATTTTAGAAAAATTATTAGGGTTCCGCGCAAAATAAAACCCTAAATTACACGCGGGCGAAGTCGCGGGGAGCAGCTAGTATTTAAATAAATCTTGTGTGGACAGGAGACAAATGTGCTAAGGGTTGTAATGAGTGCGACAGAGAGCGACGGTCGCCGATATGTGAAAAAAGTGTTTGATTCAAATAATACTGACTATCCGTCAGCTTTGTTGGTAAAGAATTAAGAAAAAAATGGCAGACACTTTTGAAGGGTTAAACTACCCCAAAATTATATTTTAAAAAATTCCAACAAAAGTGTATTATGTAATCTGCCATTTTTGCAGCGTGTTTATTATGTACATATAATAAAAAAATATCACAAAAAGGCAGACAGTTTCTCCTATTTTTTAGCTATTAAAGTTAAAAAATATTTAAATAAATCTTGCGAAGAAAGCAGACAGCAGCAGGAAATGTGCCACGGGTTGTAGTCATTCTTCGCGCTCCCATTGCGGATCTCGTGATCTTGTACAGTTGTTACAACTAAAATACTCAAATTACTGTAATATTATACAACAATAATTATGTACAGCTAATGGAGATTTTTTATTAGTTAGTTACAATGAAAAAAAATCTGACAAATTAAAAGAAAAAATACATAAATACATATATTTTATTAGTTTTCGCTTTAACTGTCACTGAAATCTGACACTTCAGCATCGGTTGATTCGTCACTTTCAAACAAGTCTTCACTTTGAGGAGAAATCAATTCGTCATCTGTAAAAAAATAATTAGTAAATGACAATCAATAAAATAAAATAAATTAATTTCAAAATACTGACCAGTTCTGTTGGAAGTGTTATTTTCCGAAGTTTTGATAGCATCTAATACGATTTCAGGTACGCAATCACCTTCAAAACACTTAAATTCATACGTTTAATTTTTTAATGTCCATCCATTACCAGCTGGTACCAAATTAGTTGGATTAACCAAGTGAGCATTGCGCCAAACACTGGTAATGTATTGCGTACGCAAAAGATGCTGATGTAATTCTGACTAACACGGCGGTAAATTTGAGGCATCACATCTTTGAATAGGTTTTTCGAATGGTTCGTTTGTATTTTTCGATTTATAAGTAGAGCAAAACTTTCGAAACCGAGCATTATTAACATCCGTACAGTTTTTATAACCATAAAGCTAATAATAGATAATTTTTTAAGTATTGTAAATGTTTCATATTGGAGACCAGGTACATCGTCATTTGCAAGGTCCGTCAGTGTCTTTTGATAACTGTTGTTTTTAATAGTTTGAAATGATCTTTTTTTACCCTTTTTAAAGAATGTAGGATTATAGTCGCATCCTGTCACAGCGTGAAATCCTGGCAGTCTTATACAAAGAGTTGTACCTAATTCAATATATAATTGAGTAATATTAATGACTCCTTTCTTGTTTGCAGCTACATATTCCATATAAATATTTGTTATCACTTTTTAAATGGTTCATATTTCCTGGTATTACATGATTTGATAAGTACATTGGCAGCAGAATTCGATTCCAATTGACAAACATGATAATAATTATAATTTTTTAACATTTATTTAAATACTAGCTGTTCCCCGCGACTTCGCCCGCGTGTAATTTAGGGTTTTATTTTTTTGCGCCAAACCCTAATAATTTTTCTAAAATAAAAGTAGCCTAAAATACTCGTTATAACATCAACTATCTGCCAGTGAAAGTCCCGTCAAATTCGGTCCAGCCATTTCGGACATTAGCCGGAACAAACAGACACAAAAATTTTAAAAATTGTGTTTTTGTTATAAATATCGTATATAATATCATAAGCGCTTAGTAAAAAATTGTTATTTTGTCATTAAAAACAGACACTTAAATTTTATTTATTTGTATAGATTTTTAAATTAGTAACCCCCGGAGAAACTGTCTGCCCTTTTGTGAGAATTTTTAATTATATATAATAAACATACTGTAAAAATGGCAAACTGAATCAAACACTTATTTTTGGAATTTTTGAAAATACAACTTTGGGGTAGTCTGCCCCTATGTAAACCCCTTCAGAAGTGTCTGTCATTTTTTTTCTTAATTCGTTATCAACTTAGCTGACGGATAGTCATTATTATTATTTGAATCAAACACTTTTTTTTGGGCAATTTTTTTTTGCGACTTATTGTATGCGCAGTACCAGGTGTACCCAGGTAGGCCAGGCAGACAGTCATATACCTGCTTATTGAGTCGACTGATACCTTTAAACAAAGTTTCATGATGCATCAAACACTTCATGTAAAGATGAAGTTTTTTGTAGGAAAGTGCCATTTGCTTCGAGTTTGTAGAGTTTGGAGATAGTCAGTGGACCACTTTCTCCAGATGTACCAGATTATACATTTTCTCGGTAAGTTGCCATTTTGTAGGGAAGGTCATGTCATTACCCTCAGTGGATAGGGGTGGTTCCAGAGAAGGCTCACCGATCAGGAGAGCCGGTGTCAAGCAGTCAAGGTCTTCGATATTCTCAGATAACACCACCAGAGGGCGAGAATTGAGACATCTGTGCCAAGAGTGTGGAAAATTCTTTGAACGTAAGTTTTTGATCCCCAAGTACTCGTTTGAGGTGATGTTTGAAATCTACACCGGTGTGTGTAAAGGGGCCGGGATGGTGTGACGTGTGGAGGAGGTAAATCCATGAGTTTTTTTTTAACTTATAATAAGCCCAGTGCTTGACCACAATCCCACCTAGTGAAAAGTGGTGATGCAGTCTTAGATGGTAAATCGCACTGTCTTATCGTAATAAAAGCCTATTCACTCTTACCTTGAAGACGCCCAGATTGTGTTCGGACGGAAAGATAGACGCCGGCAAATTCTTCCACTTCTTTGCTGTACGCATTACAAAAGACGAAGCAAACCGTTTCATTCTAATGCGTGGAATATCGACAACAAAGGGATGAACAGCCGCCGAGCGTCTGGTTCTCCGATGGTGGAAAGGAGATGGAGGAATTAAAGCGTGTAATTCCTGCGCAAACTCACCGAAATGCATCCTATAGAATACCGAGAGACTGGCTACTCTGCGCCTGTGCTCGAGGCTGACAATATTGGTTTCAACCAAATCAAGGTCACCAATGAGCCCCTTAGTACGTCTCTCCACTGATTCCAATTCTGCCAGGTGGCATTTTGCAGCACCAGCCCATATGTGACAGCAGTAATCCATGCACGACCGGACCTGTGAGTTGGTTGTTGTTGATAGTTTTGAAGCGATGACACGTGATGCACCGCATAAGTTGTTTGTTCACTGCTCTCAAACCGCTGATAATCCAATATCTGTTGCGTAGATATGACAGGGTTAGTCTGGCTCCACTATGGAGGGTTCTCTTGTGCGCTTTGTCGATCAGTAACTCCGTTAACTTGTCGTTGTAGGGTAAGATAATTGGATGTTTCTGTTCTTGACTTAAGTTGACATTTTCTAGTCGCCTTCCTAGTATCCTATACGTAAGATTTTGTGCTCGTCCCGGAACGGGTTTAAGTTTAAAATACTGCTTGTTATTCGCGCTTTATAACGTTTATTAAGTTGTGCAATGTCGTCGGCGAAATGCTTAGTTTGTATAGCTTTGATAATTGCATTATGTGTGTTATGCAGGTCACTCGTTTCTAAGTACTATGACCGCATGGCATTGTTGACGTCACGTGCATTGTTTACGAACCGAAGTATCCAACTTAGGATTCGAGTTAAGCGCGCCATACAGCTGTTTTTGTTTCCATTGTGACACGCAAACTTGTTTGACCTTTTTCTCTTCAGCAGTTGTGTGGGATGTTTATTGAAGTGGTAAGTCGTCTTTTAGCCAAATAGGTCCCCACCATAAATGATGATTCGCCAGTTGTAGTGGAGTTAGGTCTTTGCGGGCACAATCTGCTGCGTTATGTTCAGACTTGACGTGCCTCCAGCATCTCGATGGCATGATGTCAGTGATCTGTATTACGCCATTAGCCACAAATGTGGTCCATCGTGAAGGCTCCCCTTGTAACCAACCCATCACGATCATAGAGTCTGTCCAACCATGTATTGTTAGAACCTGCGAGTTTATTTATTTTATGACCTTTTTCATGAGTCGAGACAGTAGTGAGGCACTATATAGTTCTAGGCGTGGTAAAGATGGTGGTTTTCTTAATAGTGCGAGCTTAGTTTTTCCCGCCACCAGATTGGTAATTTGTTGCCCTTCTTCATCAATAGATTTACAGTAGATAACGCAGCCGTAGGCTTTCTCGGAGGCGTCACTGAATCCATGTACCTCGATTGGTTGTTTAGTGTTACCAATCCAGAGTTGTAAAGCGATGCTACAATTCTTGTTGAAAGGTTGATCATTCTTGTTGTATATTTTCCGGGAGAGGTTCATCCCAATTTGTTAAGCAGTCCAAGCTTGTTGCTTTATTTTTGTGTACGTACATTACATTTTCATAAATGTACAGAGAGGCGAAAGTTAATATATTAATTTCATTAAATTTTTGTCGTAGCGACTCTTTAGGTTTTAAATCATAGATTGCTCTTATGGCCCTCTTCTGTAAAACAAATATAATTTTAGTATCAGTCGCGTGTTCCCACAGTAAAATACCGTACGACATTATGCTATGGAAATAGCTAAAGTAAACAAGTGTAGCTGTTTCCATACTGGTAAGATTTCTAATCTTTTTTACATATGGGGGCTCCATGGAAGCTTTGCGTCTAGTTTTTTTCCACGAAAAGTGTGGTATATATATAGCGACAAGACTCAGTTGCGCCCCATTTAAAATTACATTAGTATTTAATTAGTTTGACATTTGGAGTCATGAATTTTATACATTTCGTATTAGTGCCGTTTAAATGCAAGTTATTAACATTAAACCAATTTACTAATTTAGATATAGCATTATTTACTTCGTCATATTTCAATAATTTTCGTTTTAATTTAAAAATTAATGAAGTGTCGTCAACAAATAATACTAAATTATGGTTATCCCCTACTATGTAAGGTAAGTCATTAATATATACAAGAAACAGAAAGGGGTCGAGAAATGAGCCTTGAGGCACACCCATTTGTACTATCGACTTTTATACTTATTCTGCCTTGTATATTCTGATGCACCAGATGTAAATAATTTTCATTATTTGTGGAATCATACAATTAAGGATTTGTAAGCTACATTCTAAATTATTTAAATTATTATAGAGATTACCTCTATTGTCTCATTTTCTAATTTAAACGAATTGGAACTGATTCCAAATTACATATTAAGTCA
Organism: Parnassius mnemosyne; assembly: GCA_963668995.1. Lineage (NCBI taxonomy): Eukaryota > Metazoa > Arthropoda > Insecta > Lepidoptera > Papilionidae > Parnassius > Parnassius mnemosyne. Next base: position 24,512,165 of record CAVLGL010000068.1, read on the forward strand.
TTAGACTGCTCAATAGAAGCAGATGTCTGTGTAGCCAAGACCTTGGCTGAGTTAATATATAAACAATAAGATAGCACATTTGCTATCTGTCATAAATTATATTTGGATAGGTAATACCTATCTCTAGTCAAAATTTGCTTTATTAAATTATTTATGTCTATTATATTAATTCTATTATTATAATTATAACAATTAAATGTGAAGTTTGAATTGCTATTACATGAAAAGTTATTCATTAACAAATTTAAATTGTATCTCATTTTATTTTCCTGTGGCCAACCCTGTATGTAAGGCAAATTAATATGTTGACATACACTCCAGCGTCTAAAAGAACGTCAACTGGTCTCGAGATGTTGTAGTCAGGATCCGCCAGTTGTATGTTCTGAATATGTGGCCAGTCTTGTTTTTCGAAGGTGTAATTAGGCGGGTTGCTGAGCATGTTGGCCATTACCATCGCTTCGATTGTAAATGAATGCCCTCCGTACAAAGACTCACAGTTTAACTGTATGGTTCCGTTGCTATGATGTGCTGACGTCCCTATGCCGGAGACTGTGGCGTTTCGATTTTCTCTTTGCAGTCCCAGCTGTTGAGCTTATTCTCAGTTATTAGATATATTTGTGACCTTATTTGAGACTGCGATTTCAACCTTGCGGTAAATTTCGTGCAATGTTGTGTGGTAAGCATCCTTGCACACGCGGCATCTTTTGCTGGAGTTGCATTTATTGTCGTTGTGTCATCATTCATCATTATCGTCGAAATTGACCTCATTTTGTCTTTCGGTGACATGTCTTGAAATGACTTGCAGTAGAGTAAAATATGATTGTTTTTACACAACGGGCAATTTTTTTCTGTGTTTGTACGATAAGTTCGAGGATAACTACGCTTATTGGTGTTGTTAATAAAATCCTTCTTAAATTGAGCTGTTGCCTCCTTGATGGTCGAATTGTTTGACTTGTTAGATGTTTGTCTCTTATTTTGAACAAGTTCAAGCGCAGTAAACTTGTTTCCTAAGAAGTTTATCAGCTCATCCAAGAAAGGTAGCTCTCTCGGAGCCTTTCCGTAGGCTGCATACGTGTCAGCGTCCCAAGTCGTTGTGTCGATGCCCAGATTGTGAATAGGTGGACTCGACAGTTATGTCATGTAGCTTCTTTAGCTCGTATGCATTCTGTGTTTGCAACGCCGGTTGTCCAATAAGGGTTTGTATAAGTTTTGTAAACTAAAGTTGTCGGTTGTTGTACCAATGGGTAAGTATCTCCCAACAGGTGTCGTAATTATCAGCTGATACTGTAAGATGCTGTACGATGCGCACCGCCTCGCCTTTAAGTTTGCTCTTGAGGCGCTGCATCTTTTGCGTTTTTGTCAACATGACATTGTTGTGGATGGCTTTACAGTAGAGGTCCATGAATGTAGGCCACTGGGTATAATTACCAGAGAAAGAAGGAATCTCAATTGTAGGCACTTGCTGTTGCTGTAGAGATACAGAGTTTAGCTTACGATTTAAACCCTTTTTGTGGTTTCGTACAAGGATTCGTATGCAGAAAACTCTTCTTCGTAGCCCACATCACCGCCAGAAGTCAGGTTATCGATTTGCGATTGGAGCTCGTCGATCAGTGTCCAGCGAGACTGTAGCGAATTCAGTTTGTCTTTCCTACTTTTTTGTCAACTCTTTTGTGTCGATGTTTTTAATCATTCTGGAGAGCGACCGGAAATTAGTGTATTATTTGCTAATGAACTCATCATACCTTGATGGTAATCCAGTATCCGCAGTTTTCACCTCGTAGTTCGTCAGCATGTCACGAATCGCTTCGTGCCGCTTTTTTGTGATGGTGTAGGTATCATTGATGAAATGATGTGATCCATTTCACTGTATAATTTCTCCAGAACACCATGATTCATCTTGAACATCTTCCTTTGAGCATTTAGAACATCCAACCTCTTATGTATGTATGTTTCTGTCTTACGTGAAGCAGAATCCTTTTTGAAGTTAATCTCAATTCTAAGGATAGCTTCAATGATTGTGCTCTGTTGTTGAAGTAGGTTCTCCATGGTTTAAGAACGATATTGTAAACAATTGGTTTCAGATACCTGTGACTGCAACTCTTACTGTAGTATGCACCTCAATCAAGCTGGCGAGACCCGCTTGTGAGAGGCCAGCGACCAAAGTGCCACTACAGATCGAATCATAAATTAACACTTTTTTATGTTGAACTATTGTGGATGTTATATGTAGGTCGTAGTTCGCATTGAAATCTCGAAGGACCGAAATGTAGGGGGAGGATTGTGAATTGTGACCGTCTACATATAATTGATGTGTAGGATGTCGATCTAGGTAGTATCTATGCTACGGGATGTGGTAATTAAAACTGGGCCCGATTCCGTAGAGAGCGTTTATTGTACTAAAAATACTTATGAATGAAATGTAATTGGAATGAACGTGTAGCGCGCGCAGGCGCAATATCTGCATATTTCCTAAACTATTGAAATACCATGTACTTGCTCGTATAGGGGGGATATTTTCCATGTGGTAACTACGTTTATAAGGCGGGTAGGCAACCAACTTATACGAGTTTATTATTTTTTGTTGTTTTCAGAAAATGCTGCTGCCAATATTCTATCAATCTGTGAATGTGAGGAACTTAGCCTCACCGAATAAAATGGTATAGTGGATTCTCTTAAGATTTAAGGCGGAAATATAAACCTAATAATGACAAAATAATTAAAAAATCAACCTCAATAAAATAAATGTAACTCTTAATGTAACTTTAAATATATTTCCGGAATTTCAGAACTAATTCTGGAACTAGAAAATATTAAATTGATTTTGGTTTCTAGCAAGAAAAAGAAAGTTTGTGTTACGGAGTCAAAGAAGGTAAGGACAACAAGTAACATATTGTTGTGCGCCACCATTAATGACTGGTACATGGCGACACTAGTTTCCACTAGCTCTTCTAGTATCGAGTAGCAGAACTAGCAGAGTCAAGATCTATTAATTATTAATTCTAGAAATTTCCATGGAAGTAGTAGTAATTCACATTCTTTTTAGTTTGAAGTCTGCTTTTATTTTTTATCAAAAGTTTAAATTAATCCACACCTGTCTTTTTATTTCTAAACTTTAAAACTGCTCTTAATTTGGCCCACCTTAAGTATATCGCTAATTTGGTCGATGCACTTTCGCCTAGGGCAAATTTTGCAGATTGAATGAACTGAATGACTGAAAGACATTCACAGACATTCACTTCTACAGCATAAATTTGCTTTGTCACTTTTTCTTAATACATTCTTTCTACATACCTGAAACACACTTTTCCCTTATCACATAATTTCACAACCTGTCATTCAGTGTCACACCTAACATACTTCTTAATTATTATATTTCTACAGCGTTCATTTTACTGTCAAGCTTCTTCTGCCACGTACTTTCACTACCAACTATAAAGGTAGGGACTAACACAGCTGTAATGGAATACAGCATTGTATATTGCAATACGTTTCCTTTTTTCTTTTTCTTTCAAAATGAATGAAATATGTTTGGTATAAAGTGAACAGGTGTGATTTCCTATAGATATTTGAGGACAAAAATTGTTAATATCAGTAAAGGTAGTAGGTTTGTCGTTATGCAATGTGTATATCTTGTAGGTAAATTGCGAGAAGCGACACGTAATTTCCAATTGTGCTTTATTGAGCGTCGTTCGGTTCCAAGCTTGCAAGGCTTCTGGCTTCGAAAGTGCTTCTACGTTGAAGTTGCGTTCCTTACTCTATTACCTTTAATCATAACTTATTATTTAAAAACCTTATATTTATTAAAGAAATATATTATGAAATTTTATAGAGTTATAAATAATTCATTATGCTATTATAAAAGTGCCGTCTGGTGGCGGACTAAGAGAATCTAAGAAGTAAGAGTCGACTATTGAAAATGTAACAAAAAATTATAAAGCTTCCGATACATGGTGATATAATCAACCGGTTTACGCTGCTAGGAAAATACAGTGGTAGAGCCACGCGGCAGCTTTTGCTGTCGCACGGATGGGCCGGCTCGAACCGGGGTAGTACCACGACCTCACAGAAAACCAGCGTGAAGTAGAGGTTTACCTCTGTGTTTCGCTTGGTGAGTGCAGGTGGCCGGAGGCCCTTTTTACTGGAAATGAGGCATTCCATCTTAGTCCTCACGGGTGACAACGCATCTACATTTTGATTTGTAACAGAGGATAGATGTAGATGTCTATGGGCCGTAGCAACCACTTACCAGGTGGACTGTGTGCTCGTTTGTCACCCTTATCATATAAAAAAAAATACTCAGACTCGCGACCTGCAGCAGCGTCAAAGGTATGAGACGTCTGGCTGTGCGATCATTACGCCGTCTGCGTAACGTTTCAGGCAAATCCTCCCTCGGGAGAGGCTCAGCAGCAACACTTTACGGGCCTATAAAAATCGTAGGTAATTATAATGTTCTCTACTCCTTTAGGGTTCCGTAGTTATACAACAAGGAACCATTATTGTTTCGCCATGTCCGTCCGTCCGTCCGTCCGCGGTTTTACTCAGAGACCCTAGGTGCTACAAATCTGTAATTTGATATAGTTATACATATTAATCACGCCTAGAAAACTGTGGAATAAAATTTTAAAAAATATTTTTATTTTGGGTACTTCCTGGGGCGACGTCAGGATAATTTAGGGCAATGGTGGTTTACGTGAAGGTTCGTTACGGTCATATTTGTATATCTTAGGGTTGCACTGACGGGGATATATAGATAGATAATCAACTATGATCATCTTTGTACCTTGTCGTGTGAATGATTTGATGTAAACTGTATTATTTTCAAAATTGAAAAGTTTTTTAATCTTTTTTGAATACCACTCCCTATAAGTTTTTTAACGTGTTAGAGCCATGTTGCAGCTATATTAGTAGTATAGTTGTAACACGAATGGGTCGACTCGACCGGGGAAGGACTACGCGCTCACAGAATACTAGCGTAAAATAGCAGGTTAACACTGCTGTGTTTCGTGTGGTGAGTGTAGAGAACCGGAGAACCTTTTTACTGAAAACGAGGCATTCCATCTTAGTCCTCACGGGTGACAACGCATCTGCATTTTGATTCGCAAACGGGGATAGATGTAGATGTCTATGGGCTACAGCAACCACTTACCATCAGATGGACTGTGTGCTCGTTTGTCACCCTATCCTATAAAAAAAAGTCTGATTTGAAAATAAGTCCATCAGTTACGATCTTCCTATTTGGGCCCATTTTTAGTCGTTATAGCCATAGCCATTAGTCTTTTTACTGGACTTGTTGGTTTGGTTAAATGCCCTTGTGGCTATAATTCGAACATCCACCCAGGATCAATACGCCATATGCGGGTACTTGTTTTATCAGCAGGGAGAGCCACGGCGACGAGGCATAATTTGACGCCTCTCCAGCATGGTCGGCCTTTTGGTATGGGATCAGCTAGTCCTGATGACAGGTGTTAAATTCGCCCAAGAAAATTACATGTGCAGTAGAGTACCGATTTAGGGCTACATCAGAGGCCTTACTAAAGTGTTCAAATAGCCTAGTTGTCTCTTGGTCAATGCCTTGAGATCTATGAAAAATTGCTATACACAAGAATAAACGATTATATCCATTCCGGTACCTACCAATACCTAAATCGTGGAAAACTGCGATCTTCAAGTTGTCAGGTGTCATTGCGAACGTTCACACAGACTCCGGTGAGTTTTTAGAAATTATGCTCTAATTTGTATAATTATGTAATATGTATCCAGGGTAGGGATGGCGATCTAAGATCGATTAATCGAAGAATCGATTTTTCAGGCCCCTTAGATCGATTTTTTAAATCGATGTGCAGAAGTGAATCGATCCAGTGAATCGATATTTCACCCTTGAAAATCGCCATTCGATTTTTTTTTGTTTTGGTAAAAACCGTAAAATTATTTACAATTAGTTGAATGTATCCGTACTATTACAGTGTTGCCGGTTAAAGGGTTAATTACTCAAAAACTCGCCAGATAGCTGTATGCTTAGTTTCCTTCGCCTCGATTTAATTAAAAAAAAAGTTAGGTTTGTAGTCTATGACTTTTTGTATTTGTTGATTGAAATTGCGTCATTCATATTTGTTTATATAAACAAACTGTATCGTAATATGAAATTGTAATTAGCGAAATAAATACTTATTTTTGTGTATATATATTTTGTGTATATATAGTACAGTAATGCATTTGCGCCGGAAAGTCAGGGCTTAAACGAAGAATTTAAACACTATTTATCGCAGGCAGCTGTGCACCTGAAGTATGATCCCATACTGTTCTGGCAAGAACAAAAAAACTCTTTTTATCACGACCTTCACTCCATGATACTCATATACATCATAGCCATAATGTATATGAGTATCATGGGATCATCTGTTCCTAGTGAGCACCTTTTTTCAATTGCCGGCAACATCGAAAGTGATAAGCGGAACTGCTTGGATCCCAATAGACTTGCCAGACTATTGTTTTTAAAAAGTTTAGATATGAAGCGTTGGGAAACTTTCTCACGTAATAAATACATTTTGAAAATAAATGTCTTCTTTCATACCTGATCTGACTTTGATATGGTAATGAAAATAATTGTTATTATCGGATACCCTGAACTAAAAAAACTAACTTTACTGATAAGAGATCATTTATTATGGTATCTTTCTTGTTTTTTTATAAAATGTATTTATATTTACATTATAAATGCAAACATGAAAAAATATCGATTTTTTATAAATCGATCTTTTAGACCTCGATTTTTTTGTGAATCGATACTTCAGCGTACGATTCAGTTCGATTTAAAAATCGATCTTTTTCGGAAAGAATCGACATCCCTAATCCAGGGTAGGCAAGGTACACCGCATCAAGAGTACATCTCATCTACATTTCAGTCACTAAAAATTAAGTGTGGCTTGTAAATCTTAAGGTACTAGAGGACTGCGTTGCGATTTTAGTGCAGATTTGGGATGTTTGTGAGGTGCACATTGACGGAGAGGGAGTGTAACCGCTGTAAAAAATTGCTCTTTCTTTTCCTTTTCTTCATTAATTGGTGGAGTAATAGGTTGAGAGAATGGTAGTTGAATGAGACGTCACACACTTAATCTAGGAACTCAAACAGAGTCGCAGCGTCGATGGTGTCTAACATAGAGGCAGTGGGAACGCCAGATCACTCCTGGTAATCGCCACCAGGCCCTCTCGTCCGGTCGCCTACCGGCATAGAGGAGCTATCCTAGGATTTTTTAAGATATCTCTTACGGAAAATATTAACTAACCTAGAAGTGGCTTAGGTATGCCCTAAGTAACCTAAAAATGTCTTAGGTTTTTGATGAGTGAGTCCGTGATAAAAATGGTACTTTTCTGATCTTAATAACTAAAAGTTATAATAGGTTTGTTTATGAACCTTGGGATACTGAGTATTTAAAGGGTCCTCATGTGTATGTAAAATTACAAGTGTGTACAAACTCATGCGTAAGACTCGTACACAAAATTAATTCTCATATTATTATGTTGATGAATTTATGAAACAATAAATACGCGGACAAGAAAGTCGAGTTTTTAATATGTTTTGCTCCGAAATATACCAAAGCATTTATGTAGCGTAGGTTTGAATATCCTTTAAGTATCTAATTTGCAAAATTTTCCGACTGTAAGGCGATTTGCGATGTAATTTCTTCAATTATTTCCCTCTCAAATAGAGCGTAATCTTTCATAGCAAGGAGGCATTAGAAGGTATCGGGGCGAAAAGGAAAATAAGTACATAATAATGAAGTGCCGAAGTCAATAAAATATAAAATCTTTTATTGCCGCGACTTTGAAAATATATTTCTCAGTAATATTATGGTTTGGATTTTTTTTTCAAAACCTATGTGCAGTGTAATCTGACGGGCTAATGAGTGTTCAAACTGCTTTAAAAAGTGTGTGCCTTGTTTATATAGTCTTGTTTTGTCCAAATTCCATAATCTGGCCTTCTATAAAAACAAAAGATTTATTTTATGAGTTACCGTACTTAAAATACTTGACAGAATAAAGTGCCAACTATCGGGTAAGATAATACGAATGTGAAATTGCCTGCCAAGTCAACGAAAGTGACTGAATGTTTTTAAACCAACGCATACTGCACGCCTCATAAAGCGAAGCGTTATACTTTGGTGTGTTTTACTATCTACATGTCAAGGTCAAGCAATTTTGTTCTTAAAATACCTCTATCATAACCATATTGCACTTATACAATAATATGAGTAGCCGTGTATCAAGAAAACACTCTAATTAATCCATATTATATGTTCTAAAAAAATCATTTTATATTGCTACTTTGAGAAAAAAAAAACGGTTTGAAAAAATTTGCGTTGACGTCCGGATGTTGATTTTGTATGTGATCACGATAACTCCCGAAAAAAAATGACGTAACTCGTATATATTTTTTTTATTAACTTCAGAATTACATTAACTGGTTTCCTATTTCATATTAATGGCCTAGTATTCGTATAGTTTGTTAATAAAATTATTTTTAACTTTTGTAGCTTTTATTGCTATTAAAAATTTAATTTTTCATAATTTTTTCTAGCCTTCGATAGAGAAAGGACAAAATACAGCTTATATCGATTTTATATTTTGTGTAATCGATTTATTTTGTTAAACATTTTTTTCCATGTAGGTAACACTACCTGTTAAAATAAAAGAGCGATAAATTTAATACACGTAATTAATATATTTTATAAGTCATTAATTAAATTTATCTCTTTCATCAAAATTAAATGAAACGCTCATGAGGCGTGCACTTTTGGATTTTCCAAACTGTTTATTTAGTTTGTTTACATAACTTCTTACTAAACTTACTTAACCGTGTAGTGGCGGTCAAGAATATCCACTACCCCATATCCTCCCGTGGGTGTCGTAAAAGGCGACAAAGGGAAATAGGCAGGAGATGGGCAGCAGCATCTTCCTGATAATAGCCAAATTACAATAAAAAAACTGCGGTTGCCAACCCGCTCGCCAAGCGTGGCAACTATGGCAAATACCCCCCTATGAATGACAGTAACAAAGAAACGGCCCCCAGTCCCCGGCGGCCCCGCTATTCCTGGCTACGGTGGCGACCATGGTAACGGCGGGGCAGGGGGTGCTAAGAATCTCCGGTGGAGGTTCGGTTGCCACCTTAGACGACTCGACCTGGCAACGTACAACGCACGCACCCTGAGGACTGACGAGAAGATCGTGGAGCTGGAAGAAGAGATAGACAAGTTGCGCTGGCATATTATAGGATTATCAGAAGTCCGAAGAGAGGGGGAGGACACGGTAATCCTCGAATTCGGCAACTTGCTCTATCACCGGGAGGGCGACCATCTGTCCCAAGGAGGTGTCGGATTTATCGTCCACAAGTCTCTCGTTAACAACGTTGTAAAGATCGGGAGTGTGTCGACGAGGGTTGCGTACCTTATACTCAGAATCACCAAACGGTATTCGCTGAAGGTCATACAGGTTTACGCACCAACCTCGGCACACCCCGATGAGGAGGTGGAGGAAATGTATGAGGATATCTCAAGAGCCATGCATTCCTCCAAAACCCAATATACGGTGTTAATGGGAGACTTCAATGCAAAACTAGGCACAAGAGAGAACGGTGAGCTGAAAGTAGGGAAATTTGGAATAGGGCAACGGAACCCAAGGGGCCAGCAGCTGGCCGACTTCATGGAGAAAGAGGGACTCTTTATGATGAACTCTTTCTTCCAGAAGCGGCCCCACAGGAAGTGGACCTGGTCGAGCCCCGACGGTTCCACAAAAAATGAGATTGACTTCATTATGACGACTAGACGACAACTGTTCAGTGATGTCTCCGTGATCGCGAGGGTGAAAACTGGTAGCGATCACCGAATGGTTAGAGGCACACTGAACCTAAACGTTAAGTTGGAGAGGTCTCGTCTAATGAAGTCAACGCTCCGTCCCCCTCGTGCTCTGTTCCAAAGTCCCGAAACCTTTCAGCTCGAGTTACAAAACCGTTTTCAGTGCCTGGAAGACTGCAATGAAGTGGACGATATGAATGACAAGCTCGTGGAAACTGTCCATGCGGTCGGAGCTAAGTTCTGCAAGACCCGCCGCAGAAGAACACAAAAACTCTCCGATCACACTCTTAATCTCATGGCTGTTAGACGGGAGATGAAGCTACATTCTTCAACAGACTTGACAGCATACAGGCATCTGAACAGACAGATCTCCAAATGCATGCGGCGGGACTTACGCAACTTCAATACAGCTCGTATTGAAGAAGCGATCGAGCGGAACCAAGGCTCCAAAGTCTTTGCCAGAGATCTGTCTGCCAGAAAGAGCCAACTGTCAAAGCTGAAGACAGAATGTGGCAGCATCGTTTCCGGGACACCTGAGATTTTGAGTGAGATTGAGAGGTTCTATGGACAGCTGTACACATCATCGTTGGAGCCACACGCAAGTGTGAGTAACGATCCAAGAGCGAGTCTCATCCGACACTATTCCGAAGATATCCCGGATGTCAGTCTGAGCGAGATTAGGATGGCTCTCCAGCACCTTAAAAACGGTAAGGCCCCAGGCGAGGATGGAATTACAGCGGAGCTTCTGAAAGCGGGTGGAAGACCGGTACTTGAAGTCCTTCAGAAGCTCTTTAATTCCGTCCTCCATGGTGGCATTACACCGGAGGCGTGGAGCAGAAGTGCGGTGGTCTTGTTTTTCAAGAAAGGTGACAACGCTCTCTTGAAGAATTACAGACCGATTTCCCATCTGAGCCGCGTCTACGTGCTGTTTTCGAGAGTCATTACGAATCGTCTCGCGCGCAGACTTGACGACTTCCAGCCTCCCGAACAAGCCGGTTTCCGAAAGGGCTTTAGCACCATAGACCACATACATACCCTTCGGCAAGTTGTACAGAAGTCCGAAGGGTACAATTTGCCACTATGTCTGGCGTATGTGGACTATGAGAAAGCCTTTGATTCCGTCGAAATTTGGGCGGTGCTTCAGTCCCTTCAGCGGTGCCAAGTTGACTGTCGGTATATCGAAGTGTTGAAGTGCTTGTACAGTAGAGCTACGATGGCTATCCGAGTACAGAACCAGAGTACGAAACCTATCCAATTGCAGAGAGGTGTAAGACAGGGTGACGTCATATCCCCGAAACTCTTCACCGCTGCATTGGAAGACGTTTTCAAGCTTCTGGACTGGAAAGGATACGGTATCAACATCAATGGCGAGTACATCACTCACCTTTGATTTGCCGACGATATAGTCCTTATGGCAGAATCGCTGGAGGACCTAAGCACTATGCTCAATGACCTCAATAGTGTTTCCCAACGGATAGGTCTTAAGATGAACATGGACAAAACAAAGATCATGTTTAATGTCCATGTCTCACCTATGTCGGTAGTTGTTGGGAGCACTAAGCTCGAAGTTGTTGACGAGTATGTTTACCTGGGACAAATAGTCCGACTAGGTAAGTCCAACTTCGACCGAGAGGTCAATCGACGGATTCAACTCGGCTGGGCAGCGTTCGGGAAGCTACGACACATCTTCTCGTCAGACATACCTCAAAACCTTAAAACGAAATTGTACAACCAGTGCGTGTTGCCAGTGATGACTTACGGAACTGAGACGTGGTCCTTCACTGCTGGCCGTATGAGGAAGCTCAAGGTCGCTCAGCGAGCTATGGAGAGGGCTATGCTCGGAGTTTCTCTGCGTGATAAACTTAGGAATGAGGATATCCGCAGTAGAACCAGAGTGACCGACATAGCCCAACGGATTAGTAAGCTGAAGTGGCAGTGGGCCGGCCATATAGCTCGAAGAACCGACAACCGATGGGGAAGAAAGGTTCTCGAGTGGCAGCCTCGTACCGGTAGGCGAAGTGTAGGGCGTCCCCCCACGAGATGGAGTGACGACCTGGTAAGACATGCAGGAAGTCGATGGATGCAGGTGGCTCAGGACCGTGCTTTGTGGCATTCTTTGGGGGAGGCCTATGTTCAGCAGTGGACTTGTGAAGGGCTGTAATGATGATGATGATGACATAACTTCTGAAGGAAATTCACAGATTTTTGTTACAGTGTAATTAATAAATGAAACTACCTATTCTAAATGCGAACGAAGTTTACTCAAAGTTATAAATATGAGTGGATTCTGAGTAAAATTGGCACTTGTTATGAAAAGTGGATACGGTAAGAAATAATTAAAAACGTTCATGTCCTCAATGTAAATTGATTTAAAGGAAGCTACTTCTGACTGGGCTTACAGTGCCCTGGCCAGTAAACGCAAAGTGAATGAATAAAACGTATAATGCGTGTGCACTGTGTGGCACAAAAATTAATGTAGAGATATAGGTACTACCGACCCGACCGACGCACTATGGGAAAGCCCCATACAAAACCGCACAACTGTTTTAACGAAAGTCTTTGTTACGTGATTAAAATTATAAATTAATATACTTTTATAAATAAATTATAAAAGAGCATCAAATCTTAGTCATGTTCGATTATGATTTTGACGAAATACGTTATTACGATTCAATGCCACATTAATTGAAAGTTTACCATATAAGAATATAAGTAGGTATTAATATATTTTTGGAATGCTTATATGATCCTCCAAACTTTTCGTATATAATATTATATTATATTAGATAATTAAACAAAAATAAACAATATAGTTTAAGATGGTATATTTTTACAATTTTTTTTTTTAACAAGAGATTTACCTCTTACCGATGTTTGCCATCACACATTACTCTATTTAGGGATAAAAAAATTCAAAAATAGTTTTTTTTTTCAAAAACTTTTATTTCTTTATAAAGTAGCATGGATGACGGTTTATTTAAAATTATTGAAATGACATGTTAAACAGTTCTCGAAACCTAATTTACCTGTCGTCAAAAAAAATAATGTCTTGAATTTGATATCTATTGTGATCAAATTTTTATTTTGAGTTAAAAATTTAATTTTTTACTAAAAAAATCAATAAAAACCCTATTATATCCAGGTATACGTATGTAAACTTTCAGCTTAATTCATTTTGAAACAACAGAAATATGAAGTTCTATCAGCCGGTTTTCCCATAGTGCGACGGTCTGCATATTTTCGGAATATGGATAATTTACGACAGGGAAAATTTCAACCTCAGTGAAGAAGACTTTAAAGTATTCATAGATTCCATTCCGCAGGTTTTACATTGTAGCGCCATTTCCGTTTAAATGGAAAAAGTGTATCGGGAATAATTACCAATGCCTCGATTAATTAATTATTGATATTTTTCTTTTTCTGGTGTTGCGAATTTTCACTGTTTCCACACTGGTAACTCCATAGAAGCTTCGCGTCTAGTGTTATTCCAAAAAAAAAAAAAAATGGTGGCATCGACAAGATTCAGTTCCTCCCCATTTAAAATTACATTAGTATTTAATTGTTTGACATTTGGAGTCATAAATTTCATACATTTCGTTTTAGTGCCATTTAAATGCAAGTTATTAACATTAAACCAATTTATTAACTTAGATGTAGCATTATTTACTTCGTCATATTTTAGTAATTGTCGTTTTAATTTGAAAATTAATGAAGTTTGATCAGCAAATAATACTATATTATGGTTATCCCCTACTATATCATTAAGTCCGCCCTTTATATCCCTTATTATAAGGTAGATGTAAAAAAGAATTAAAAAAAGTATATGTGTATTTACGTCAGTATTAAACTGAGAACTTCTGCGAAAGCATGATGCTCCCCATAAACATTACCGATCCGCCTTATTTTTCTTTCGGATTCTCGTGTTTCTATCTAATTAGGACAACGGTGCCGTCTCTCGCCCTGTAGCCGGCTCGCCGTTACTAACAACAGCTCCGAGCTTAATTCCACTTACCTGCTCACTCCATTGTTTTCAGCGTCAAGTATTCCCACCGGCAGTGCTCAGTTACGTAAAGAGAGATTAGCTCAGTTCAATCTGCTATAAAATACACTGCTGAATTAATTAGCCACTGTTGAAACGAACGAAATATAAAATCGGTCCCAATTATTGTTTTGATGTTTTTTATTTTTATTTTAAAGGCTTTATATCGATATAATATTATAATACTAGCTGGCCCAGCACATTTTGTTCTGCCCTTCCCAGTAGGTGGCGCGATGAGTTTTACTCAGAATTCACTCTGACGTTACAGTGTAAATGTAAAATTTGTGAATTTCTAGGCCAAAACGTTGTTTACAGGGTTCAGATTTTTGTGATTTTCTTTTTTGACACTAAACCCATTTATATTATGGTGAATATGACATTTTGGTCAGTCAATAACTTGACTACAGTTCCAATTATCCGCTCATAGTAAAGCTATGAAATATTATATTTCGTCACGAAAAGACAAATTGTGTTAATAGTGAAAACATACATCGACGATAGCACCTGGCAACCGAGATTTGCTCGGCGTTAAAAAATAATGTAATTTTTTAAAACATGGAACCTTCCAATATAAACTTGGAAAGTATAACATCATCTAAATTCATCAATGTCACTACTACATTCTAGTTGTTACCCTAAACTTGTGATATTCCTTCGTCTACTCAAAAGGTTAAATTATTAAAACTTAAAAAAAAGTAAAACCGGCTTCAAAAACAAGAAATAATTTCCACATAATAGCTTATGAATTCTAGGTTTTAATTCTTCGACACACATGCCCTGGCATCGATTTAGGAAGTTATTTTTTGTAATTTATTTTTTTTGTTTTTGAAGTTGGTTTCACTTTTTATGGTTTATTTATTTTGTAACAAAATATTATTTACACATTTTAGTGTCATCGCGTGCTGTCGGTACAGTTGTAGTGCGTTTATAGATTCGGAATAATTAATGCGCAGATTTGTATGTATGTACATTGTACATTGCGCACTGTACTTGTAAATGCATTTTTTTTAAATATCTTTCCAATGTTTATCTGTATATATTTATTGCATAATTTTTAATATCGCAGTCACACTGATACCTTACGGTAATATGAATCCGGGCAGTAAATCGTAGATATAGCGTAACGAAACGAGAACGGGGAGGCGCGATGGCGGAATTAATTTCGTATGATGAATGATGAACGATGACAATGCAATTTTCAATTTTTACGTTCATCTTCCACGGAAAATGTGTCACGATCGATTGAAAATGCGCAAGAGACAGAGTCTGTTCGTTTATCTTCTTTATAAACATTATTGCTTACTAGCAATAATCAAGTTTTAGCAAAAAAAAATTAATCAAGCACTTAAAATTTTCAGATTATTATTTCCAATTTTTTTTTCTGTTTATCCGTAAATGTTTTGCTACTCAGGTTTTGTAAGCTTATGCTCAATATCAATATAATGATGTGTAAAATATCTATTTTGGTTTCTTTATTATATTTTTTTAATTCTCATTATCGTCCCAGTTCACAATGAAGCAACTTAGCAATTCGTCTTTATTTTTTCGTTTTATTTATATCATTGTTCACCATCTTGCATTTATGAGTCATTATTTCATAATTTATCCTTTAAATATTCATGTCCATCTATAACCTGCCCCTTTGTAAAACTTTGAGGTTGGTCCTAGCTAAACTAAAACTATTGTGACAATTCCATTTCTATACATTTTGGTGACTGCGTAGGATTTACATAATTTTATTTCCCACTCTCTTGAAAACGGTGTACGGTGGATTTCCATTCTTTCGCAGTGGATATGCCTGTGCTTTCAGCAAAGGATGGGAATGATTTACCCACTTCTGTCTTTCCGTCTTAATGTCTTAATACAATGCAGGTTTTTTCTAGAGAATAGTGAAAAATAGTATTTTTATAAGTATTATATATATATATATATATATATATATATATATATATATATATATATATATATATATATATATATATTTCTAATATTTCTCTAGGAAGTTGTGAGTGGAAATAAATGCAGTAATATTCAAATAGACTTTGAGTCATTTATCACGTACTGCCCTCCTAACTCAGACTGGTGATCCCTACATTCAGGAATTGGCGTAGGTGATTTAAATTAATACTTGCTTGACAATAAATACATCTAGTGACTCAAAAATAGCTAAACTGGTACAAATAAAAAGTGACTACGCAAATTACGGAAGTGGCACCAATATTCCTGACCTACAAGATACCTACGTTCTGGAGCAATCGTGTAATTTGAAGCCGTCGTTGCAATTAAAAGTTGTCTGATGGAAACAAGTTCAACCTACTCGTGACCAAACTCATCAAAGGCAATGTGGAACGAGCAAGTGACGCAACCATGAATTCACAGAATTATTACATAAGTATCCTAATATTACGAGACATGTCTCTTTCAAGGAAACCTCTCGTCATTCAGCATTACGCCACATAGAGACGACGGGTCCCCCTGTGCATGCTGCCCATTACCATCCGATAAATATGAAAAGTTAAAGTAAGAATTTAGGATAATGCAAGAAATGGGAATATTAAAGCCTGCCAAGAGTGCTTGAGCTAGCCTACTACATGTGGTGCCAAAGAAAAACGGCAATTTGCGACCCTGCAGAGACTATCGTAAGTTAAATGCAATTATTAAACCGAATCGATATCCGATACCTAGAATTCGTGATTTTATTGTTTTATTGTAATTTTTATTATTTTTTGATTTTATTGTAAATGGGGCATTCCATTGTATAGCAATTAACCCGGCGGATATTGAAAAAACAGCAATAATCACGCCATTTGCTTTATTCGAATTTCCCCGCATGACCTTTGGACTTTGCAACGCAGCACAAAGTTTTCAAAGATTTATGGACCAAACGGTTTTAAAAGGCTTAGACAGTGTTTTCTGTTATATTGATGACGTAATTATTGCTAGTTCTACGAGGGATGAACGCGACATACACTTAGACCAGGTTTTTAAACGTTTCAATGACTTTGGAGTAATAATCAAACTAGTAAAAATAGGTTTGGTCAGGAAAAAAATGAGGTTTTAGGCTTTGAAGTATCAACACAGGGCATAAAGCCACTTAAAGAGAAAGTAGAGGCGATTTCTATGTTTCCCAAACCTAAAACAATAGGACGTTTTTTAGGCATGATAAACTTCTAAAGAACACATATACCAGATGCGGTCAAAGCTCAATCAATCTTAAATATATATTTAAAACATGCTGGAAAGAGGGACAAGTCACTCATACAATGGTCAACGGAAGTAGACGAAGCATTCTCGCAATGTAAAAAATGTTTGCAAAACGCAGTGACGTTATCGTATCCCTTGCATAATACAACGCTCGCACTCATGACTGACGCGTCAAATTCCTGCGTAGTAGCAGTGTTACAACAATAAGTTAATAATAAATGGTTACCTATCGGCTATTTTTCTAGGGCAATGAGTAATACTAAAATTACTATACTAGTAATAGTAATACTAAAAATATTCGGCTTACGCTAGGGAATTATTGGCAATTTACTTAGCTATAAAATACTTTCGGGATCTTGTTGATGGCAGGAAACTAGTGATTTTTACCAATCACAAGCCTCTAACCTTTGCGTTTTCGAAAAGCAACAACGTTAAAGAACTACCTAGGTGGATACGTCAACTAGCATACATCAGAAAATTTTCAAGGGACATAAAAAATATAAAAGGTTCCGAGAATCCAGTAGGCGATGGGCTATCACGAGTTGAATCAATTTATTATCAGTAAATAATCGATTATACAGACTTAGCCGAGGCCCAATTAAGCGACAGTTATATAAAAACACTTCCCGAGAATACCAACGTTAAATTAAAAAGAAATGATGTACCACAAACAAGCGGGAAATCAATTTTTTGTGAAATGTCAACTGGTAATGCAAGGCCTTATTTCCTTGAAAGTTTTAGACGAAAGATGTTTGAGTCACTACACAACTTAAGCCACCCGGGCCTTCGCGCCACGCACAAATTAATTCAAAGTAAATTTTTTTGGCCGAACATAAATCGAGATATAGGGCAATGGGCTGAGACATGTTTACAATGCCAACGTAGCAAAGTCATTCGTCATACAAATTCAGAATTAGAGGATTTTTCAGATTGTAATCGATTCAAACATATTCATGTTGACATTGTGGGCCCATTAACCACAACGGAACACTGGTTTAGATATTTATTGACAATCATCGACAGGCTGACACGATGGCCGGAAGCATTTCCTATCAAGGATATCACAGCTGAAACTGTAGCCAAGATAATTTATGAAGTATGAGTTGTCCGTTTTGGGTTCCCGGTAAAAATAACTTGCGACCAACGTAGACAGTTTAAAAAAGCCCTGTTCATGTCACTACTAAAAGTTTTAGGTATTTGTAAATGCAGAACTACCCCATACCACCCACAATCC
Organism: Parnassius mnemosyne; assembly: GCA_963668995.1. Classification (NCBI taxonomy): domain Eukaryota; kingdom Metazoa; phylum Arthropoda; class Insecta; order Lepidoptera; family Papilionidae; genus Parnassius; species Parnassius mnemosyne. Next base: position 24,530,490 of record CAVLGL010000068.1, read on the forward strand.
AATAGTGTAGTGGAGAGATGGCATAGATCTTTTCATAGAGCTTTAACTGCTAGACTAATGCAATCACATCATCTTGGGTAACCGAATTACCTACAGTCATGTTAGGCCTTATATCAGCAATACGCACAGACAGTGGTATAAGCGCGACGGAATGGTCAAACTATACGGTTACCAGCGGATTTTTATGTAAGCGATAACCAATGTAATTATTACTCCGATTATGAGTGTGTCAATAAAATACGTCAATCGATTAATAATTTTAGGCCTTTGCGACACGATATAATAATACAAAAAAATTGTTAGTGCACCCAGACCTATCAACGGCGGAGTTCGTTTTTATTAGGCATGATGCAGTCAGGAAATCACTGCAAACTATCTATGAGTGCACTTTTAGAGTAATTAAACGAAAGAAGAAAATATTTACAGTTTTGTTAAATAAAGGGTAAACAAACATCTCAATGGATAGACTAAAACCGGCTTATATGATAAATCAAGATATACTAAAAAGTACCACACACCACTCGTAGCGGGCAAGTCTTCAAAAAATCGGTACGATTTGTATAATCATTAGTCATAATCATAGCGTTAATACATTAGGAAATAATCTTATTGTTTCATTTGTAATATATCAGACAAACAATAAAATTAATAATTAAAATGGGAAATTCTGTAAGCCCAACTAGTTCACATGATCAATTACAAATCAATCGGAAGTCGCTGACAATTTAGATAAGTTCGTTCTGGTAATCATATGCATACTACAAATGATAACAGTGCTGACATTATATTGCAAAATTTCTGAATGCCTAATTAACGTCAAGGAATGTGTATATAGACAAGCTACGCGCAGCGTTAACAACAACAACATACAGGAACAACGACGGGCACCATAAATTGTCATCGAGAAGACAGCAAGAAAAGGACGAAAAGAAAGGACAACGTTACGTGTGACATTTCTTTCCATCCAGTCTGTAATTATAAGGCGATGTCATAATAGGCACTGTGGGTTATTTTTTTTGTTTTTGTAACATGCCTGTAATAGGCATCTTAAAAACGGACCTTAAAGGAAGGTGTCCGCAAAGAAAGTCGTATAATATACTAACTGTGTTAAGATATGTACTGTGTTAAGATTAAGGAATTGTATTTTAAATAATATATATTATATACTACAATGTATGTAACATATTAAATAAAATATTGGATGTATAACTAAAAAAATAATACGTATGTAAGCGAACAATACTTAATTCAAACAACACAATGTAATATAGACAATTTGTAAAAATACCTTACAAGTAACACTGTTGTTATCGCATTAAGTTATCTATGTAAACACAAAACCTATATATTACAATATGGAACTATGAATATTATAATTATGTCTAACTCTTAAAATAAGTAACTAGTATTTTTTTTTCTGGTCTTTTGCTTATAGTTTTATTTTTTTTTTAAACGAGGGGTGTAAGGGCTTACTTTGCAATATTATAGTACAGTGTAACAGTTCGACGCCGGACCGGACCGACACCCGACAGCTAGCCCCTGGCCTCGGACCGAATAGGTAGTTGTAACCGAGTGGAAATAAATGCAGTAATATTCAAATAGACTGGGTCATTTATCACCGGTAGCATTCATTGCTATGCGGATGACAGCACTGGTGATGCTCTATACACCGGCCGTGCCAATATTTCTCGGGAAAACGTCGCCGAGTACCGGAACAAACTTGTGTCTGAAGTCGAGTATTTGCTGAACAAAGTCTCGGATTGGGGGCGACTAAATCTAGTCCAGTTTAATCCTCAGAATACACAAGTTTGCGCGTTTACCGCTAAATAGAATCCCTTTGTTGTATCTCCTCAGTTTCAAGGTACTCCCCTTGTTGCCTCAGCGGAATTATTGGCGTCGACATATCGAGTGACGTGCAGTTTCGTGGTAACTTGGAAGAGAAGGCCAAATTGGCCTCTAAAAAGCTATGCGTGCTCAGCAGAGCGGGACAGTATTTCATACCGGCACAACGTCTGCAACTTTACAAGGCGCAGGTTCGGCCTCACATGGAATACTATTCCCGTCTCTGGGCTGGGGCTCCCCAGTGCCAGCTCCTTCAACTTGAATGCATCCAGCGCAGAGCGGCTCGAATTGTCGACGACCGAGTCCTTTCCGATCGGCTCGACTTATTGGCGCTGCGAAGAGATGTTGCATCTCTCTGCATTTTCTTTCGCATTTACCATGGGGAGTGCTCTGAGGAATTGTTCGGATTAATCCCAGCCGCCAAATTTCACGAACGCACATCGCGGCCGTACTCCCGATACCATCCACACCATCTGGATGATTGGCGGTCCACCACTGTGCGATTTAGAAGATGTTTTCTTCCTCGCACAACTTCCTTGTGGAATAGTTTACCACCAGCGATTTTTCCGGACCGATACGACTTAGGGACCTTTAAGAAAACAGCCTACTCCTTTTTAAAAGGCCGGCAACGCATCTGCAATTCCCCTGGTATTGCGGTTGTTCATGGGCGGCGGTAGTCACTTACCATCAGGTGAGTCGCATGCTCGTTTGTCCCCTCTCCTATAAAAAAAAACCTACACCTATAGGCGACGATAAGGGTTAACTCACATATCTATACATATAATAAATCTGTAGAAAAATCGTGTCTGTAATCCTAATATATTCTTGAAAAAAAAAAAACAAGTCTAGAGGACTAAATAAAGGGTTCTGAAGCCAAATTTGTGGTTTTTAGAATTTTTGTCTGTCTGTCTGTCTGTCTGTCTTTCTGTCTTTCTGTCTGTGTATTCCGGATTCACGCAAAACTAGTGAATGGATTTACATGAAATTTTGTATGTATGTAGTCAGTGACCCCAGGCAACTTATAGGCTACTTTTTATCCGATTACGGAACTTCAAAAAAAGAAGGTTAAGTATTTTATTTCCTTTAGATGTTAATTTTCTATTATATTTTAGTTATATAGGATGACGGGTGTTTTCGAAATAAATACCATATTTATAAATAAAGTTTAAAATATAGTTATAACCTTGGTAAAATAATATGAAACTACATCGATTTAATTATATCAAAGATACAAAGATATCGCAGAGTTATTTAACAATTACTTCATAAATGGAAATGACAGTAATATAAGAGCAATGAATATTAACTCCAAAGTACCGAATTCTTATAACTCATTATTTATGAACCCAACTACTCCTTTCGATATTAATAATATAAATAAGTCATTAAATAATACAAATAGCACAGGTTATGATGACGTTAGCACAAAGGTATTAAAAAATGTATCAACCATCCGTTTTATCCTACATCATAAATTTAAGTATAGCCTCTGGAATATTCCCAAATAAATTAAAAAAAAACGGTAGTTAAACCTATATTTAAGAAAAAAGACAAGAGTGATGTTGCAAATTATAGACCCATAGCACTCATACCGATATTCTCTAAAATTTTTGAAAAGGTAATAAGTCACAACCTTAATGATTTCTTTGAAAAATATAAAATATTCACAGAGAAACAAGTCGGATTTCGAAAGAATAAAAGTATAAATTTAGCTGTCTTTCAATTTCTGCGTACTGTAATGACAAGCCTTAATAATAAGCACTTAGTATCTGCTCTATATATGGATTTAACTAAAGCTTTTGACTATGTTAATCACAGTATCCTCTTAAGTAAACTAGAAGCATACGGAGTCCGAGGAAATGTCCTCAATCTCATAAAAACATACTTAATAAATAGACAACAATGTACACAAATTACCCGTATATGCTCAAAAACGTATAGACAAATAGTTTACTCATCCTCATATCGCGAAGTAACTCAAGGAGTACCCCAGGGAAGTATTCTTGGTCCATTGTTATTCCTTGTTTATATAAACGATTTACCAAATTATATAAATCAAGATATGGTACTATTTGCAGACGATAGCACAGTGATGTTTACAAGCACAAGCAAAAATCAAATGATATCTGATATAAATCAAACATTAGACATAATAATTCAATGGTTATCAAATAATAATTTATTAATTAATCTAAATAAAACAAATCTAATGACATTTAGAAACGTGAAAAATAATTTAATAAATATTAATATTTGCTACAACGGACAAGAAATTAATGTAGTCGAAAATGCAAAATTTTTAGGCCTCAATCTCGATTCAAACTTAAAATGGAAATCTCAAGTGGAAGATATTTGTACTAAACTCAATCGGTTCTCTTATGCTCTATATAGACTTGGAACAATTGTGAATCAATCTGCCGTCATCACTGCGTACCACGGTTATGTAGAATCGGTGTTAAGGTATGGTGTCATCTTTTGGGGTAACTCTGTAGATAATGAAATGATATTTAGAGCCCAAAAAAGATGTGTAAGAGCCATTGTGAAGTTAAAACAGACAGATAGTTGTAAACCATTTTTTATTAGTCTGAAACTGTTAACACTTCCGTGCCTTTATATATATGAGATAGCCGTTTTTGTTACTACGCATATTTCTTTATTTGAGTGCCTACACAGTAAACGTAATAATCAAAAAATATGTTTTCCATCAAACAACACAGCCCAATTTAACAACAGTGTATTTTGTATGGCCCCTAGTATTTATAACCATTTACCATTACACATTTTGAGATGCTCCAATATAGATAAGTTTAAAATACTATTGAAGCAATTTCTTCTTAATAAGGCATACTACAGTGTGAAAGAATATCTCGAAGACAAATATGAAATTCAATAATTGACTGTTACATGACTGAGAATAACTAAATTGACTTGACTTATACAATATTATCTAAATTGACTTATCGCTATTATTTTTGATTTTGTATCATGTTAATTCCAATTTTAACTAGAGTATGTTTAAGTAATTTAATATAAAAGTAATAAAATGTGATGGACATTGCATGCCAAATGGCGGAATATAGCTGTACTAAATGTTTGTTCTATAAGTGATAAACTATGTAAACACCAACTGTATCAACCTATATTCGCAATAAACGATTTGAATTTGAATTTAAATTTATCAAAACAGTGCCATCTATCATCAAATGGATAAAGTAGTATATTTTGCCTTCAGTTACTAATAGATGAAATAATATAAATAACTTACATTTATATGATTAAATGACTAGAGTTTAAAATTATTAAAAAATTCTAACGTTTAGTTTTTTTAGTATTTTGTTATTTTATTTTAATAGTGTAATAATTTCAATAGATAATAGTGAGTCCATCAAAAATATGAAAATTGATAAGGTTTATATTTGAATTACTAATATATATGTAAAGTGATTAAAACTGGTGTGTCTGCAATTGTTGCAAAATTTTCATTATCATTATAGTTTTATTCAAGAGATTTTTATGTATGGCGTGGCCAGATCGTAGAATTGATCATACATCATAAAGTATTCTATCATTTCGTGAATTGGTGTGGACATTTCATGATATTTAACACTTTGTGGACCATGTCATGATATAGCTTGACCAAATCAATGAATAGAAATCGTTTGAAGACATTATTAACTAAACATAACGTTGCTATTTCATGATATGCTCATAATATGATGTTATCATTAAATAGTTTTTTCCGCTAGCGGCGCTGATAGCGTATTCTTTAACAGAAACAGAACTTTTAACAGAATTGACATCACTTTATGCCTTATTGATATAATAAATAAATTTACACTTCTATCGCCGATATTACTAGACAGTATAGTTTTGGCTTTCATTAGTTCATCTAATAATAGCACTATCTAATTACTTCTAAATAAACTAAAATGGTTAGTCACTGATAAAATGAAATAATACATTGCTACAGAATATACGATGTAAATAATTGAATCATTTACATTCATCCCGCGTTGGAATCAGGGCAGCGAACACTTTTTTGGCCAAAAACTCTGCGGCCTGTGCCCAGTAGTAACATGTACGAGTATGTAAGCTGCTACTTTTTTACTTGTCATGGAGCAATATATGCAGTTTTTATTACATTTATATTTTCGGGTATGTTACTTTTTTGTTTTCACTCTACCGTTAGTATTAAGGGTTGCCAGAATGAGTAGAACTCATTATAGTCAGCCTATCAAAGGTCCATAGAAATGAACATAGGCTTCCCCCATAAATTGTCAAGTAGCTGAATATTTGCTATAGTTACGGTTGCGGTAGACGGGTTGGCAACCACAGCTATTATTATTTTGATCTTTTGTCAGGAAGATGATGCTACCCATCTCTTGTCTGTTTTTCTATGTCGCCTCTTACGATATGATTCTCTTTAGGTGGAATAATTTTAAGGACTTCGCGTTTAATTTTAACTTTTTAATTCCCGATGTTTTGGGCACTTTATAGCACCCATGGTCACGGAAGAACTGAGGTGTTTGACGACCTGATCTCATAGTTATAACAGAATAGAATAAGAATAGAATAGAGTAGAATAAATGCAGTGGTATGCTTGGGTTTGAATTTAATTTTATTAATTATGGGGTCCTTAGTAGATGGTAGCACTCAGCCATTTTCCATATTAAGATTAGGATATTTTGAATTTCAATAGCATCGCGAATCATCATTTGTAGGAATTGGTATTCTATTGCAAAGATTTGTTGTCTAACAGATGCGATATAATGGTTGGGACGATACTAAACATGTTGACATACTTTAGACTTCCCGGAGCGTAGGAGCTTCACATCAACAATATGTTCTTTTACTCGGAACTTTCATCCAAGAAGCGTAAAAAAACCCGTGACATTAGTCTAATCCATGTGTAGTATTCATGATTATAGAATATATATTTAGAAAATTTTATATATTTATATATAAAATTTCCTAAATATAAATTTTTATATATTTAGGAAATTTTGAAGTCTACTCGAAGTAAAAAAAAATAATATCTACATCTATTTTATGGTGCCAATCAATATTAAATAGGACCAATGATATTTTATTCATATCATTGATCCTATTTAATATTGATTGGCATATCTCAAATAAACGTTATATTATTTTGTTAAAACTAAATTAACTTTAATTATGAATAAATTAAAAGAGTTAAATGTAAACAATAATAATAAATTTTGATTCCAGGACTATTTACTATTTTCTTATGGATACATCGGAAGATACGCCCGATATAAAAAATAGTAGGTGTTTCTAAACATATATATTCACGTGTTCCTGTAGAATGTTACCAATCATCTACGTCTTTTAGAATAAAAAAAATCTTTGACAGACAGAGACACAGACACCGAGATGACTCTAAAAGTGATCGAATTTTCCTAAGTTTGGCACGGGACAGCATTTAATGATGTTCCTAAATTTAAGCTCACGCGAGCGAAGCCGCGGGTAAAAGCTAGTACATAATATATTATAATATTTTTACACAAGTCATAACTTATTTAAAAAGTGTGTTAAATAGTCTCTCTTTAACTTGTCAGAAATTTATAGAAATAAAGTAAAATAAGTAATATATATTAGGTAGAATGATTTTAAATCAAACTCATACGCGTTTCTACAAACGCTTCATTTATCATCAACTACAAATCAATAAAAATGTTGTAGTTTGTTAAGTGAAAGGGAAGCTTTTCACAAGGGATTCTTCTAGGACGTGTCATGTCAACCCCTTTATTCAGTTAGTTGATATAAAAAGATTTGGCGGCAGACAGTGAGGGCACCACGCTCGACACGGTAACTCTACCGGGATAATCCTCCTGCCTTAAACAAACATCCGTCCGCAAAGCCCCGACGTACTGGGCGCACACGTGAACTTTGCTAACGGAAAGACGATAAAACCTTTATCTTATTACGGGTTCTCCTCCTCCAAAAAATACCACTGAAATGGAGCATCGGTCAACTTCCGGATCCTTTTTAACTGTACGCCTCTTGGCCTTTTTTATTTAACAGGTAACAAAAGTAAACGTAAAGGTAGAGAGCGAGGCACTGGACTTATACTTCATATACACTTTATAAAGGTTTCCGTTGTCGTATCGTAAAGAATGATCCGACGTCTCAGGCGATACCATTACTTCTCGTGCCGCATGAAAAATTCATATAACAGCCGTTAGATCGCGTTAACGCGCGGCGACGCCGCGCGCGCACGCCTCCAGGGGGCGCTAAGGGCGGCTTATGGCACTCGGATATATCATATACATGTCTCGGTTGCGCTTTATATTTGGTTTGTTTTCACTTTACATGTACCTGACGATGTAGTTTGAAAGGATAAAATAACGGAAGTGTATGCTTTAAAATTTCGTTTTAAAGTTTAAACTTAGTTTTTGAGTCTCGCTGTTGATTTTTATATACACATTTATAAAATTGAAGTGTGTATCTGTAATATCAAAATACCTGTCTTTTATTCGGCTCAGGTGGCCATTTCCATGTCATTAAGACATGAATAACTATTTGTATAATTTTTGTCTGGTTTTCCGGGCTAATCTTCTGAATGGCACGAATAATACAACCGCAACAAGAATGGAAGCATGAGTAGCATCGTATTTTGGACCAGACATTGTTCCGAAACCGAAAATCTTTATCACCCGCATGGGAGGTCGGATAGGTCGATCAGGGAATTTGTATAAACCTCTAAATCTGGAATCCGAGTGGGCGAAGTAATACGTAGTTTCGGACCATACGCCAAGGGAAAGTCGTAAACAGATGTTCACGCATAGAGTTACCAGATGACAGGAATTTTCCTGACATGTCCGGAATTTGAACTCTCTGTCAGGGAAACAGGAGAAATTTGAAATTGTCAGGAATTTTTAAATAGAACGAGAAAAATATTAGAAATATAAATTAATATATTTAATAAACAGTTTACATGTAAATAATAATAATATATGAATCAATCTCGAAGTTAAATTATTTCATTCATTTGATCTGGATCGTACTTTTTATTGCGCATATGTCAAGCACATGTGCGAGTTTTTATAATGAGATATATATATTATTAGGAGAGTTGGTTTCTATACGTGGTAGAGCCATGCTGCAGCTATATTAGTAGTATAGTTGTAGCACTAATGGGTCAGCTCGACCGGGAAGGACCACACTTTTACAGAATATCAGGGTAAAATAGCAGCTTAACACTGCTGTGTTTCGTATGGTGAGTGTAGATGTAGAGAACCAGAGACCCCTTTTACTGGAAAAGAGGCATTCCATCTTAGTCCTCAAGGGTGACAACACATCTGCATTTTGATTCTTTATTAAGTTCGCAAACGAAGATAGATGTAGATGTCTATGGGCCACAGCAGCCACTTACCATCACGTGGACTGTGTGCTCGTTTGTCAGCCTATCCTATAAAAAAGACATTTTTGGGTAGGTATTCGAGGCGCGCTGAAAACTTCTCAAATACCTACCTGCCTAATGCCAGAGTTCAAGGGTGAGGCATTGGCCGTTAGTTTGGACATAGCGAAGCCACAAAGCACTTCTTTCAAGCTTCCTTCCTATGGGCTTCCCGAAAAATTGTGCAAATGGATCACCAGTTTCCTTGCTGATCGGAGCATCAAGGTCGTAGTAGACGGTGCATGCTCTGATTTCAAGCCTATTAACGCTGGTGTTCCACAAGGCTGCGTGCTATCACCAACGCTGTTTCTCCTGCATATCAATGATAGACCAGAAGACCCAAAGTTTGCGCGTTTACCGGTAAAAAGCACCCCTTTGTCGTATCTCCTCAGTTTCAAGGCACTCCCCTTGCTGCCTCAGCTAGCATCGGAATCCTTGGCGTCGACATATCGAGTAGTGTGCAGTTTCGTGGTCACTTAGAAGGGAAGGCCAAATTGGCCTCTAAAAGCTTGGCGTGCTCAGTAGAGCGAAACAGTATTTCATGCCGGCACATCGCTTGCAACTTTCCAAAGCGCCTAAATTCGGCCTCACATGGAATACTGTTCTCATCTCTGGGCCGGGGCACCCCAGTGCCAGCTCCTTCCACTTGACCGCACCCAGCGCAGAGCTGTTCGAATCGTCGACGACCGAGTTCTTTCTGATCGGATCGATACACTGGCACTGCGTAGAGATGCCTAATGTCTACCTGCTCTCGGACTATTTGCTGCCTCTGCGTCAATGTCAGGAAATTTATTGAAAAGTCAGTAATATTGCCAGGAAAACTCATTGTGGGATCTGGTAACACTATTCACGCATGATCGATTGATCAAAAATCAAGCCGGTTTTTTTTGAGTGATATCGTCGATCTCTGCGGATAAGATTTGTTGTGGCTCGGAATCGACGGATCGGAGACGTGGTCGATGACTTGTGATGGGTTATAGTGAGCGATTGAGTGATTATTTTCTTATATTTATGTTTTTGTAATACTTCGTTTTATTTCTCTTTTTCCTATTATTACTTTCATATTTTTTGTTGTATGCTTTAACATATATAAAGGTCTTTTCTTTCTTTCTTTGAACGAAATGGTGTGAAATGAATAACATTCACGATTTTTAAACCTCTTCTAACATACATGTTGTCTCGGTCGGAGTCTAGGTGATTATTGGGACTATTAAAACTTTTTATATTATACGTGGTGGAGCCATATTGCAGCTATATTGTGCCTGTAGTACAGATATGTCGGCTCGACCACATAAGGATAACCCTCTCAAAGAATAGCAGCGTAAAATAGCTGCGTAAAATAGCAGCTTAATGCTTCTATTTCAAGCTGGTAATTTTAGCTTAATGCTGTGTTATGGTATAGCGAGTGTAGAGAACCGCACACACTTTTTACTGGAAACAAGGAATTCCATTTTAGTCCTCAGGGGTTGTCATTTTGATTCTTAATCGAGGATAGATGAAGAAGTCTATAGACCACAGCATCCACTCCCCAACAGGTGGAGTGTGTGCTCGTTTGACATTGTCACCCCTATTCTACGAAAAAAATCGACACTTCATTTCATTACTAGAATTATTAAAAAATTACAAGCTGAGTTACAGTGTTACCTTTTGTAAAGATAAAGTAGCATTGTGTGGCTAAATATAGCTCAAAAATTTATTATTTGCGAGGGTGTGGAATATATTGAGGTATATTATTGGACCGATTAATAATTTAAGATGTTTGTTTCAGTGGATTTACTACAAATGCTCGAGTTCAACGTAACAGTGTCGTTTCCTGCTGCGCCATTGCTCACCGTTATACTGGCCTTAGTCGGTAAGTATGCAGTGCAGTCCCATTATCAATAACGAGTCGGGCAGTGGATTGTGTATCGAAATATCTTCAACTTGGACGCACCGTTCATATATGGGCTAATGGTGTAGATACATAATGTTGATTGTGACAATATAGATGTAGGTATTTCTTAAACATTGCTCTAATTTTTAATGTTTAGTGCATTCATATAATGAAGGATCACAGAGAGAATAGAGTAAACTATATACTAGCAGTAGCTTCGTTACTCGATTTTAGCATATTGTGCGCACGGAGGAGGGTGGGATTTAGCATAGTAAATTTGTATAGAGAAGGAGTGCAAAAAGTTAAAATTTATATATAATATTATGTCTTACAAATAAATAAAATAAAATAAAGCCTTCATTGAAAATTAAAAGAATAAGGCGTTACTTTTCTGCAATTCATCTTTAAATCATTCATTTTTACGTTCATACCGCCAATGTCAAACACATAATAGTCTGTGGTCAAATAGTTGAACAGTTGTGAATTTTGTGTGATTTCAATTGTTCATTTTTCAATAGTGTAGTAGTCTGTGAAGTGTATATTTAGGCAAAAGAATCTTTGTTTTATGTTTTGCATATGCACATTATATGTCGTAAACGCGGTTGCTGATTATTGGGTCCTGGGTTCGAATTCCGGGTCGGAATAAAATCGGATATTGGGTTTTTCTGTCGAGAAATTCTCAGTCTTAGGAAGTTGGCGGTATTGCACCTCTGTGTCTCGTAAAGCACGTAAATCCGTGGGTCCTGCGCATGATCTCTTTCCGGTCGGTCGAGTCGGATAACCGTCCCATAGAACTATAAGAGTCAGGGAATAGAGAGTACACTCGGGCACTATAATCCTGTCCTGCGCAGATGGTTAGTCTCCGTTGAGACTGGCCGCCGTGACCGATACTTGGTCTGGAGGACAAATTATTATTATTATTATTATGTAAAAATTAATGTCCAGTTAAAAATTAAATGTATTTCGCTTGCATACAACCAGTAGTAATAATAAATTCGCCAAAATTATACTTACGAGTATATATTTATAGTAAGTACGTTATACCTTGTCTGAAAACTGAAGTTACAAACGAACTTACAGTCCATGGACATCTGCAGCCAACTTTGTACAATAAAAGCTATAGATGCATTGCATGCATCATCCCTGAGGACTAAGATGAAATGCCTCACAGCCTGTTATTTATACTAGCTCTCGAGTACTATTCAGACTGGAACATAATCGAGTAATATTCAGACTGGTAATGAAAGCATACGAGTACGTATTTGGCGACGAAAATAGATAAGAAGATGGTACCTACCCCGACGGACTCCTAGGCAGAAACGGGGCCCTAGTAAATAACACAAAGTGGGCCGTCAACCGTACTGGATTCTGTAGAGCAATTCCGCAGTAGCAATTTTAATCCCCTATTGTATTAATAAAGAATATTGTAATAAATATTGTTGTATTAACCTGTGTGCGAGTGTCTGTGTGTGAAAAATAAGTTTTTTGAAGTTTTACTTTTTAACTAAAGCTTTTTGAACTAAAATTTAAGAGTTTATTATGTTACTTACTACCTTATTAATAAAACTCCTGAATCTAATTTATGGTATTATTGTGAGTATCACAACACTTTAACTAAAAAAAATAATAATTCAAAACACGTTAATAGTTCTCTGGTTTCGACACATTCAAGATTTTCCGTACGCTAAGTCTAAATGCACAACTCTCAAACACGCCCCTCACAAGCTTAGTATGAAAGAGCTCTCAAGAGCCCCACAGATTTCGCAGTCGCATCGACACGATCCGTGTAATGCAATCCATTTGACTTTGACATCACATACACGTTAGTGCTTCGAGTATTTATGATCAAATATTTTTTTCATCATTGAAGATATTACTTATTGTATAGACAATATAATATTTATGCATTTCTTATTTTATCATAGTGTTATATGATGAATGCACTAACTCTTAGTACAGCTGTTTTAACTCTTTTCATGGTGTGCGTATCGTAAGAGGCGACAGAGAGATACCGAAACAGCACAGCTCCTGCTTTAGTCGCCATCAGTAATCTTCAGGATAACAACCCAATATTAAGAAAAAAACTGCGGTTGTCAACCCGCCTTCCAAGTGTGGCAACTATAGCAAATATCCCCTCATTAGAGGCAGTCTATGGATATCATTCAGAAGTGGATTTTTATAAGTTAATGTTTTTTTGATAATTTTCTGTCATATTTGATTAACGAATCTCTGGTTTGTTTTACGGTAATGCGAAAAATTCCTACTGTATTTCCTCAAGATACTTAAAATAAACTGTGTTATGTAATTATTTACCATCCATTATCGTTACACTTTCGATCACATGAAGTCGTAAAAAGAAGCACGCCCTAGTTTCTAGCCCACTTACCATTGAGTGGACTGTGTGCTGGTTTGACATCATTAATTGTATTAAAAGAAACATAAGAAATTCCTTTTTAACAAAATGTATTTGTAAGTTATATATAAGCTATGTAACTTCAGAGCTTGAGACTAACGTCTCTATTCCAGTGCTACAGTTTGACCCATGTTGGGCGCCAAAAACGTTTCAAATGTTACTCGGCTTCGTATTTTGTTGGTCTTATGTGGTGATCTTTATCTCTATAGCGATAATTTGGCGCGTCTAGTGTCTTCATTGAAACGTTAGTAGGTCGGTCGATTCAACAAGTAAGTCGGGTGCGGCGCCTGTTGCTCGCTGTAGGGTAGTGGGGTATGGGTAGGTGAGAGGGAGGGGTGCCTGTTGCGCCTGGTAGACGCCGACGCCCACTCTACCAGCTCCTTGTGTTCATGTACTATAAAAATACTTTCCGACTATTATAAAATTTGCCCTCTTCACTCATTTTGACACTTTTTGTTTAATTTTATGTTGAAAGTTCATATTGTTTTAATAAAACTATGCACATAGCTTAGTTTTGTTCCAGTTTTAGTACAATTTAAGTTTTTATTAGCTTGATAATTAGACACGATATTTATGCCAGTTGTGTTATCATCATCATCAATAGCTTGTAATCATTTCTCTGCTTGACACGTGCCTCTCCCACATTTGGAATTGTTTGCCACTATCATCAGTTTTTATGGCTACGAATGTTTGAGAGTTAAGGCACTAGAGGTGTCCTCCTTTTATGCAGTCTCGGCACTTTAGTTCGTCGTAAGAGTTTGGAATGTTCCTTAGTTAAATCCCTGAAAAGATAAACAATTTTGAAAACACATTTTGCGAGTATTTTTGTATTTTATTTATTCTTATAATACTAATGGCTTGTTATTTTCCAGAAAAATAAAATATTTTGTGACGTAAATCGAAGAACGTAGGGATTTGCTACCCACTACCCATCTTCATATCTCAACAATATTGGAAGCGCTAATGGTTCGACTTTTAGACTTATTATTATTCGATACCTTCGAGCTCTTTATACTTGTTACCTTATAAGGAGCTTTGCTCTATTAATGCTTTCATTATTTTTCTCTCCGATATTTTTGGAATTTTTCTTAACACTTTATCGTAACAGTTATTTTAACATGTAAAAGGTATTACTTCGTTGTATTTCTTAAAAAAATATACCAATTATTTTCACCCAAGAGCCACCTAAAAGATCAAGAGCTCTTTTCTTGAATATAATACTTCACTTAAAATAACCAGACAGTGTTTTTCTAAATTAGGCTGATTTTAAGTATAATTAGCTCTAATAGCCTTTATTAAGTATAATTTTTTTCATTCATCCATTGGTCTATTGCTGAACATAGGCCTCTTCCTAAGATTGCGTCTTATTTTTAGGACTGTATGGTTGCCACGCTTGGGCAGAAGATGCCGCTGTTCCGTTTCATTTTCCCTCTGTCGCCTCTTACGGCACCCACGGTATGATACGGGGCAGTGAATTCTCTTTCGCCTCACCTACACAGTACATTAGTTAGTTTCATTGTAATATGCTATTAGGCGAGATTTACATGATATGCCTTTTCCAACCTAAAACAAGATGTAGATATTTTTCCGCAAAAATTGATGATTATGTTACATTAGTTTATTGGATTCCGGTTCCGCATATTAATTAAAATTTTCCGCATCTGGCCAGTCACAAAAGCATATATTTGCACCGCTTGCAGATTAGGTTAACACTACAACCTGTAGAAAGATTTGTGCAGTACATAATGCAATACAAATGAAAGTTACAGCTTAAATATATGTGTAAGCGGTGGGCATGAGCGGTGGGTAAATATTCTATTGTCTATGGAATAAAAAGCTCGGTAACGAAGTGACTAAGCGTTTGGCTATGGCACCGCGGAGTTGCGGGTTAGAACCCGCGCGGAACAAGTGTTTTCATGTCTTATAAATAATTGTCTAGACAATTATTATATAACAATACAATAATTGTCCGGGTCTAGATGTTTTTCCATGTCCAACTTATGAATTGTTAAATACATCACGGACATTGAATAAAAAAAAAAAACTGTTATGCCTTCTTATGGATCGAACTTAGTTTGCTCGCGTAATATGAAATTCTTGGCCTTGAGACCCACGACCTCTTTGTGCGAGTTTGGCAAAATTTGATGTGGTAATGTCAAAGGTTTGTGTGTGCGTCAAACATATTCTGGTGAATATACCTAACAATTTTTAACGATGTATAATCATTTTATTTCGTTCATCATTTAGAAGCAATGTTGTCGTTCATATATTGCAGCACATTTATAAATTTTTGTGAAAACTGATCTATTCTACACTCTACAAGAACCTCTAAAAATACACAAGCTATGAACTGCGTGGGATATGTGTATTATAACCCAAAGATATGCAACCCTACTATTGACATGTGTTCGACGGTAGGCTAAGGTGTACTGTTAGTGCCACAGGCGTTGTGAAACATATATAGATCTGTAAAAAAACAACTGTGCTTTTGCACTTTTTAGCCGAGTTCAAAATACGAGGAGGTACTATAATTGACCCCTATGTTTTTTATACATCTTCACTAATATCTCGGAAACGACTGAATCGATTAAAATATGATTATTTTTTATTAAATATGCTATACCTCAGGTGATTATTTCCAGGGGATTCAATTACTACCTATATAAATTTGATTTAAATTACACATTGAAAAAAAATTACACTTACTTACTTATCTTCACGCACAATTCCTGACGGGGTAGCCAGAGAGAACAGACCACCAAGTGTCACGATCCTTACATACCTCTTTCGCTTCTTTCAGATTCTTCATACATGCACGTCTAGGTATCCGAGTACTCTTGACCCTTCCCTCTTCGAGCAATTAAAGGTCTCCGTTTGAATGCTAATAAAACTAAGGTTCTGGTATTTGAAAGGGACGAAGAGAGAACGAAGTGTAAAATATGGGTAAATCAGGAATGTCTAGAACAGGTAAATGAAATTGTATACTTGGGGAGTGCTTTCAGCCGGGATGGAAGATGTGATTTAAATGTGGACAGGCGTGTCGCTGCCGGGAACAAAGTCACTGGTGCCCTGACTGCGTTAGTCAAAAGGCAAGGCGTAGCGAAGAGTGCACGCCTTGCAATACATAACGCAGTGTTGGTACCAACTTTGTTATATGTCAGCGAAACCTGGGTATGCCAGAAGAAGCATAAAAGCAAGTTGAATGCAGTAGAGATGCGATCTCTTCGTAAAATGTGCGGTGTTACCATGGCCGACCGAAAGCGAAACGAAGAGATTCGCAATATGGCAGGTTTGAAAGATGACCGTATCAGAAAAATTGATAAGGGCATGCTTCGATGGTTTGGGCACGTTTAGCGAATGAGTGAAGACCGAATGGTAAAGAAAATATATAACGTGAAAGTTAATATTAAAAGTTGTCGAGGAAGACCGAGACTAACTTTCGAAAAAAAATTATGTTTAAAGAAATTTATTTTCAAAAAGACAAATAATGCCGACTTATATATAACATTTTCATATCATAACACATATATATAACATTTTAGTAAAGTTATTCTAATGGTCAGCCTCAATTTAATGGTGAAAAATGTTTAATAATATGTTGAGACAGCTGAGACTTAAAACTACTAAACGAGCTTTGATGATGAATTGAAACAATTCCGTCTTAAGGGTGAAAACAATGAGGCTTTTAAATGTTACTATTTACATGATGTTCTAGTTTAGTGTTGCCCAAAATGGGTCTTGCAGTCTTGTTCTTGTTCTTGCATTTTTGCAAGATCAAGACCACTACCGCCTAATTTTAGCAAGACCAAGACCAAGACTGACCCTGCAAGATTTCAGCAAGAACAAGACTAAGCCTGCGAGACTCTTGCGTCTTGCAGTTAGGACTGAGTGTCGTTTCAGGGAGTATAGGAGTTCGGATATACTCTTAGGGACTCTATTAGGATATATTAAAAAAATTGGAAAATTGGAGTTATGCGCATTACGAACAATACCATAAACATACCTCGCGAATGAAAATATCCATTAAAAGAAAAAAGAGTGCATCCCTAGTTTTGACCATCGGCACTTTGATAGTGCGCGGCGTCTTGTTGTCGGCATCATCAAGGGTCGGAAACTGACCTGTCAAAGAAATTTTACAGTTATTTGGAAGTACAAGTACTTCTATTGATATCGCATATAGTCGTCGCCGCCGCGCTGTACGTACAACATTTGACACTGTTTGATTGCTGCCACAGAGTACATGTTCAAAAGAATAAAATAAGTTTTCGGGTGCTCAGAATGAACACGAATACATTATACTGATCTCGCAAGGAGTAGGCTCGTTGCGCTGGTTTTCGGCCTTTTAGTGGAGTTGTTAACTTTAAGGTACTAGAAAAAATAATAGCCTTTATGCTGACCTAGTGCTGTTAATGTTAATTTGTAGCCTACATAATGTAGTTTTCATTTTTGTAACTCATTGATGCTAGAAGAAAAATCTCTTTTTTATAATAATTTTTGATGTGAAAAATATGTAAAATGCTAGTTTTCGGCCCCAAATTTTAAATTTCGGCCCACAAGAATTTTAGTTTTCGGCCACTGCATTAGACAAATAGAAAAGGTGCCTTAACCTTAACTTAACATATGGTAAAATTATAATAAATTTTCGTGTCGTTAAATATGGCAATCAAATCTTCTCATATTTTTGTATTTCCTCATATTTTCATCATCATCAGCCTTTCCATTACATCCCTTCACAAGTCCACTGCTGAACGTGGGCCTGCCCCAAGGAATGCCACAAAACACGGTCCTGAGCCACCTGCATCCATCGACTTCCTGCATGTCTTACCAGGTCGTCACTCCATCTAGTGGGGACACTTCGTCTACACTTCGTCTGGCGTTACAAGGCCGCCATTCGAGAAGCTTTATCCACATTGGTTATCGGTTCTTCGAGCTATATAGCCGGCCCATTGCCACTTCAGCTTACTAACCCCTTGGGCTATGTCGGTCACTCTGGATCTACTACGGATATCCTCATTTCTAAGTTTATCACGCAGAGAAACTCCGAGCATAGCCCTCTCCATAGCTCGCTGAGCAACCTTGAGCTTCCTCATCCGGCCAGCAGTGAAGGACCACATCTCAGTTCCATAGGTCATCACTGGCAACACGCACTGGTTGTACAGTCTCGTTTTGAGGTATACCTGACGAGAAGATGTGCTGTAATTTCCCGAACGCTGCCTCATATTTTAGTCCAACAAAATCTATACATCTCAAATCCATTTGGTGCAAAAGTCACATCCAATTTTTCTGCCGACTTCCAAAAAGGAGCCGGTACTCAATTCGACTGTATGTTTTTTTTTTCGTTTTTTTTTTATGTGTGTTACCTCAGAACTTTTTTCTGGGTGAACCGATTTCATGATTCTTTTTTTATTTGAAAGCTGGTACTTCTCGTGTGGTCCCATATGAATTTGATCAAGGTCAGACCAATAGTTTTTAAGTTATTCTTAAATAACTTATATTGAAGTCGGCTGTACAAAATTTTTCATTTTAAATTATTATTCCATATCTTCTTCTGTATCGCTTATTAAAATGTCATAACACCGGGTGTAATTTACTTTTACTCTTTCATTTTCCTTCATGGAATTCTTGGATTTTGCGATTTTTCGTTTTTGAATTTTAGCACTTTTTAACTTTTCTTTTTATATTCTTTTCTTTTTCAAAATATCTAATCTTTTTTTAACTTAGTTCTAACTTCTCTATTTTAACTTTCTCTTTATAAAGTTTTCGCCACTCTGCATATCAAATTGCTATAGAAGAAAATGTACGTGTACTGTTAATGGTTGATTTTTTTACGAGTTCCGGTTTAAATATATATTTTTTTCTATCGCATTTCTGTATTCTTTATTTAATAGTACTGAAGCCGATGTTTCACTAGTTTGTAGAGGTGTACTAGTCTGTTTTATTGGAATATCAACCAGCACATTTTCTAAAGTTTCAAAGGGGTTGTTTGTTATCATCGGTGTTAGTGGTGGTGGTATCATCGTGTCCATTGTACTACTTTGAGTCGTTATTATTGCATTACTGGAATCTATTACCATTTCCGGCATTGTCAGTACTGTTGTCAGTTTCAGTAGGCTTATTTGAGTTGGGATTACAAGAACATCATCTAACTATACTAAGGAACCGATATCCAAATAACTTCCTGACAAATGCATTGTTGAAATGTTGTTATCCCTAAAGGATTCTAATGCATCGGTAGATAAATTCATAGTTACTAGAACATCGCCAATCATGTTTATTTTTCTGCCAGATTTGATTTTAAATGTTTCTAAACTTTTTTTGTGGAAACTAGGTCTGCGTTAGTTATTTCTTTAGAAATATATTTCTTCTGGTGTTTGAATTTTTACTAATTAATCTTTCCGGGGTATTTCGGACACATTTTGAGTAATCCACTACATGGTGATCGAATTCACTAAGTCCACGTTTTCTGAAACAATTTACTAATTATATTTCTTTGAAGGATTTTTCTTTGGAGAAGCCATCTGAAGAAAATAATGTCTTATTGAATCTTCTTCCTAAAACGCAACGTGAATGAAATATTTCATGAAATGTCCGTCAACCAAAGCAGTGTTCAGTTTTCGGCTTCCCTATTCTTTCATACAATTTTAAGTTGGCCGAAAACTAAATAATAATTTTAGACTCAATCTAGTTTTCGGCCACAACTAAAATGTGTATTTTAGTTTCATGAATAACCATTCAAATTACAGTATTTGGTGGCCGAAAACTGAAAGATAGTGTCTTCGCAAGGATACAATTCATTATAAATAACAAAAAAAACTAATAGTAGGTAACAAATTAATGAAAGAGACAAAGTATTTAGGCTAAACTCGGGCTACTTTATATATATATATATATATATATATATATATATATATATATATATATATATATAAATATATATATATATATATATATATATATATATATATATATATATATATATATATATATATATATATATATATTATAATTAAATGTAATTAAACTCTGAAAAAAAGTCTTGAATTTCTATATAAAATACGAAGAAACTTTTTCCCCGGCCTATTATATAGATCACTAACAAGAAGCAAAGGAATTTCTTTTTTTAAAAAAAGGAAAAAAGTATTGAGAAAACTTTTTACGTGGTAGAGCCATGCTGCAGCTATATTAATGATATAGTTGTAGCACGAATGGGTCGGCTCGACCGGGGAAGGACCACGCTCTCACAGAATACCAGCGTAAAATAGCAGCTTACCGCTGCTGGGTTTCGTATGGTGAGTGTAGGGAACCGGAGACCCTTGTTAATGGAAGCGAGGCAATCCATCTTAGTCCTCATGGGTGAAAACGCATCGGCATTTTATCCGTAATCGAGGATAGATGTAGATGTCTATAGGCCACAGTAACCATTTACCTTCAGGCGGACTGTGTGCTCGTTTGTCACCCTTATCCTATAATAAAAACCTTGCAGCACCATGTTAGTCAGTGTTTAATCGACAGAAAGTCCACAATACGCTCTGATTTTTTTTTGCTCAAAATATTTTTCTCTACAACTTTGTATGCTGTAAAATAGTTTTGTTGTTTTTTATTAAAATCTTTTCGCCTTTCTTTAGCTTTACCTGTCCTTTCAATTTGTAAGGTCACCTCATGACGAACCTGTCTAGTTCACCAATAAACTCGAAGTACAAATTGCACTTCGCCTGACTCAATTATTGTTACGACCCGGCTCAGAAATTCTAATCTTGAAGTTGAGCACGTGTGCGCCCGCATTGCATATCGTCTGATTAATATCGCCAGAGTTGCGCCGCTCCGTACGGCTTCTGACAACTTTCCAATTCAACTGTGCGTTCCATATTGTGTACTGCGCGCTGGGTTTCCACAAGTTTGTATGATTTGTGTTTTGTTTCGTAATTATAATATTTACAATTGCAATGATACATAATGTTTACATCGTGATAGATACATAAAATTATTTGTTCTTTAAAGAGCTTATTTTTATTAATGCTATTTTATATACTTATTCTTTGATAAAGTTATGAATTAGAAAATATTAAAAATGCTTAAAAACACAGTAAGAAAACGAACAGCATACGAGCCACTGTCGGGGGCAGGCCAGCTATCATTATTTGTGGTAGGTTTGGTGCATGAAGAATCTGCTGCGCTGTCCGAATTGGAGGAGCTTGGCGAGTTGGAGGAATTCATATGCTCTCCATTTATTTGCTCGTTTTCTCATCGACATTCAAGTGCCGTTATGCGAGAATGCACCGCGTATTTTTTTATTAAAAAAATTAATAGCCTACATGTGTATTGTTGCGCTTAGAAATTTATACAGGGACATGATTTTTTGATAATTAATAGTTTTAATAACTTATATCTTGCATGATGTTCAGTGTATTATCACATAAATTGACTACAAAAATAAAAAATAAAACAATAAAAGCTAATATTACAATATAATATAATTTATACGTGGTAGAGCCATGCTGCAGCTATATTAGTAGTATAGTTGTAGCACGAATGGGTCGGCTCGACCGGGGAAGGACCATGCTCTCACAGAATACCAGCGTAAAATAGCAGCTTAACACTGCTGTGTTTCGTATGGTGAGTGTAGAGAACCGGAGACCCTTTTTACTGGAAAAGAGGCATTCCATCTTAGTCCTCACGGGTGACAACGCATCTGCATTTTGATTCGCAAACGAGGATAAATGTAGATGTCTATGGGCCACAGCAACCACTTACCATCAGGTGGACTGTGTGCTCGTTTGTCACCCAATCCTATAAAAAAATATATAATATATTCATTGTTTACATATTGTTCTTTAGTTATTTTATGTGAACGTTTTGGTAATATTGTATTTTAATTATGCGTTTTATGTGTAACAATAAATATTTTATTTTTATAGAATAAGGGTGACAAACGAGCACACAGTCCGCCTGATGGTAAGTGGTGGCTGTGGTCCACAGACATCTACATGTATCCTCAATTAAGAATCAAAATATAGATTCGTTGTCACCCCTGAGGACCGAGATGGAATGTCTCGTTTCCAATAAAAAGGGTCTCCGGTTCTCTACACTCCCAGTATGAAACACAGCAGCGTCAAAAAAAAAGATGTGTATAGGTATGATGTGCAACGTTGTTTTATAAATAAAACTTTCAATTAAAAATGATGTGCAAAGGTGTGTTGCAAAACGTTATTTAATAAATAAAACTTTCAATTACAGAAAAAAAAGATGTGCATAGGTGTGATGTGAAACGTTATTTAATAAATAAAACTTTCTATTAAAAAAAAGATGTGCATAGGTATGATGTGAAACGTTATT
The DNA here is from genome assembly GCA_963668995.1 of Parnassius mnemosyne. Classification (NCBI taxonomy): domain Eukaryota; kingdom Metazoa; phylum Arthropoda; class Insecta; order Lepidoptera; family Papilionidae; genus Parnassius; species Parnassius mnemosyne. The sequence goes on from CAVLGL010000068.1 coordinate 24,553,371, forward strand.
TAATAAATAAAACTTTCAATTAATGGTACTAAATAGTACAGCAAAGCTATATTGTAAATTACATTTTGTTGCATTTTGTAATTTTATATTAGTAGCATATTGTTTTAGTAAATAAATAAAAATTTAAATTTTTATCTATCCACCAAAGATGCTATCGGTGCGCTCACCCGCCGCTCACGAACTCTGAAAAATGTCTTCTGAAGAGATTACTTTCAATCCGTTCCCAGAAGCCAGCGAGAAGTTCGGCATATTTAATAACCCCTATTATCTACGTCTACATCACTGTGCCGAGGACTGGCAGACGTTTCAATTATACTTGCTAAGATTAAGGGCTTTGATAGTACTAATTTTTTATATTTTGTTCCAAGGCGACGTTTATAATCTCTAAATGCACAATAAGTTTCCGAAATTATTAAAAAGTAACATAACTGAGGATATAAATGCACATCGGCAGTTTGGGCCTATTTTAGTTGTCGTGTTTTTGTTTGTTGCTGCATGGCATCACGTTCTACGGGCACGTAGCAAGCGTACGCTGAATACTAATGGACGGTGGATAGGCGCCGCTCGCGTTGCGTCCGAAAATTGGATTCGCATCGCATATACTGTGCGCTATATTAACGTAGAAAACAATGCCCAATCAAACGAATGGAGTGCATCCTAAATAAATTCCATTCTATACAAACGGATTATAATTACTTTTAACGTTTGTAACGGGATTTTAATTATCATATATAGATTATTTTTTATTGATTGGTTTTAATCAAAAATACAACAAGGAAAAAAATTACTTTAATTGTATATATTAATGACTATGATAACGGCGGCGACCATGGTAACTGCGGGGCAGGGGTGCTAAGAATGTCCGGTGAAGGTTCGGTTGCCAGGTAAGACGGTTCGACCTGGTAACATACAACGCACGCACCCTGAGGATCGACGAGAAGATCCTGGAGCTGGAAGAAAAGATTAACGGAGGTCCGAAGAGAGGGGGAGGACATAGTAATCCTCGAATTCGGTACTTGTTCTATCGCCAGGAGGGCGACCATCTGTCCCAGGGAGGTGTCAAAATTATCCTCCACAAGTCTCTCGTTAACAAAGTTGTAACGATTGTGAGTGTGTCGACGTGGGTTGCATACCTTATACTCAGAATCACCAAACGGTATACGTTGAAGGCCGTATGGGCTTACGCATCAAGCTCGGCACATGCCGATAGGGAGGTGGTGGAAATGTATGAGGATATCTCTAAAGCCATGCATTCCTCCAAAATCCACTATACGGTGTTAATGAGAGACTTCAGTGCAAAACTAGGCACAAGAGAAAACAGTGAGCTGAAGGTAGGGAAAATCGGAATAGGGTAACGGAACCCATGGGGCCAGTAGCTGGCCGACTTCATCGAGAAAAAGGGACTCTCTATGACGAACTCTTACTTCCAGAAGCGGCTCCACAGGAAGTGGACCTGGTGGAGCTCCGACGGTTCGACAAAAAATAAGATAGATTTCATTATTACGACCTGACGACAACTGTTCAGTAATGTCTCAGAGATCGCGAGGGCGAAAACTGGTAGCGATCACGGGAACGGTTAGAGGCACATTGAACCTAAACGTTAAGTTGGAGAGGTCTCATCTAATGAAGTCAACGCTCCGTCCCCCTCGTGCTCTCGTCCAAAGTCCTGAAACCTTTCAGCTCGAGTTACAACACCGTTTTCAGTGTCTAGAAAACTGCAATGAAGTCGACTATATGAATGATAAGGTCGCAGAAACTGTCCATACGGTCGGAACTAAGTTCTGTAACACCCGCCGCAGAAGAACACAAAAACTCCGATCACACTCTTACTCATGGCTGTTAGACGGGAAATGAAGCTGCAGTCTTTGACAGCTTTAAAAGCATACAGGCAACTGAACAGACAGATCTCTAAACGCATGCGGCGGGACTTACGCAACTTTAGAACAGCATGTATATAAGAAGCGATCGAGAGGAACCAAGACTCCAAAGTCTTTGCCAGAAAGAGCCAACTGTCAAAGCTGAAGACCGAGTATGACAGCATCGTTTCCGGGACACCTGAGATTTTGAGTGAGATTAAGAGGTTCTGTGAGCAGCTGTACACGTCATCGTTGGAGCAACACTCAAGTGTGAGTAAAGATGCAAGAGCGAGTCTTATTCGACACTTTTCCGAAGATATCCCGGACGTCAGTCATAGCGAGATTATAATGCCTCTCCAGCACCTTAAAAACGGCAGGGCCACAGGTGAAGATGGAATTACAGCGGAGTTTCTGAAAGCAGGTGGAAAACCGGTATTCGAAATCCCTCAGAAGCTCTTTAATTCCGTCCTCCATGGTGGCACTACGCCGGAGGCGTGGAGAAGAAGTGCGGTGGTCTTGTTTTTTCAAAAAAGGCGACAACGCTCTCTTAAAGAACTACAGACCGATTTCCCTTCTGAGCTGCGTCTACGTGCTGTTTTCGAGAGTCATTACGAATCGTCTCGCACGCAGACTTGACAACTTCCAGCCTCCCGAACTAACCGGTTTCCGAAAAGGCTTTAGTACCATAGACCACATACATACCCTGCGGCAGATTGTACAGAAGATAGAGGAGTATAATCTGCCACTTTGCCTTGCGTATGTGGACTATGAGAAAGCCTTCGATACCGTCGAAATTTGGGCGGTGCTGCAGTCCCTTCAGCGGTGCCAAGTGGACTGTTGGTATATCGAAGTGCTGAAGTGCTTGTACAGTAGAGCCACGATGGCTATCCGAGTACAGAATCAGAGTACGAAACTTATCCAACTGCAGAGAGGTGTAAGACCGTGTGACGTTATATCCCCGAAACTCTTAATCGCTGTATTGGAAGATGTTTTCAAGGATACGGACTGAAAAGGATACGGTATTAACATCAATGCTGAGTACATCACTCACTTTTTTGCCGACGATATAGTCCTTATGGCAGAATCGCTGGAGTACCTAAGCACTATGTTCAATGACCTCAATAGTGTCTCCCAACGGATAGGTCTTAATGAACAGAGACAAAACAAAGATCATATTTAATGTCCATGTCACACCTATGCCGATAGTTTTTGGGTGCACTAAGCTCGAAGTTGTTGACGAGTATGTTTACCTGGGACAAATAGTCTGACTAGTTAAGTACAACTTCGACCGAGAGGTCAATCAACGGATTTAACTCGGCTGGGCAGCGTTCGGGAAACTACCACACATCTAATTAATAGATTCAGGCGTTACTTTGCGGAAATCCATTATATAAAAGCTTTTAGAAAAATTTACTTCGCAAATATCGCGTTATAAAATAAAATTATGTGTCTTACCTAGTATGAAGAGCACCTCCCGCCCTCCCTCAATTGCGTGCACTATCCCCGTCACCACTAATCCCAGCACCGCTACTCCCAACACCACTACACTAGGCAAGACACACCATTGACGATAATACGACACGTGTTTCGACTAAGTTTTTTTTTTATAGGATCGAGTGACAAACGAGCACACAGTCCACACATGGACATCTACATTTATCTTCGTTTGCGAATCAAAACGCAGATGCGTTGTCACTCGTGAGGACTACGATGGAATGCCTCTTTTCCAGTAAAAAGGGTCTCCGGTTCTCTACACTCACCATACGAAACACAGCAGTGTTACTCGTAAACTGCTATTTAACGCTGGTATTCTGTGAGAGCGTGGTCCTTCCCCGGTCGAGCCGACCCATTCGTGCTACAACTATACTACTAATATAGCTGCAGCGTGGCTCTACTAAGTGGTGTAAGAAGTGGCTACTCGCTAAGCACTTAGCGGTTAGCCACCGTAGAGTCTATGTCACCTGAGGATGCCTGCGGCGGGACTTTTCTAAAAGCTTTTATACCCCACATCTTCTCGTCAGATATACCTCAAAACCTAAAAACGAGATTGTACAACCAGTGCGTGTTGCCAGTGATGACCTGAGACGTGGTCCTTCACTGCTGGCTGTATGAGGATGCTCAAGGTCGCTCAGCGAACTATGGAGAGGGCTAAGTTCGGGGTTTCTCTGCGTGATAAACTTAGAAATGAGGGTATCCGCAGTAAAAACAGAGTAACCGACATAGCCCAACCGATTAGTAAGCTGAAGTGGCAATAGTTCTAAGAACCGACAACCGACGGGGAAAAGGTTCTCGAGTGGAAGCCTCGTACTGGTAGGTGAAGTGTAGTGCGATCCCCCTCTAGATGGAGTGACGACCTGGAAAGTCATGCAGGAAATCGATGGATGCAGGTGGCTTAGGATCGTGATTTGTGGCATTCCTTGAGAGGCCTATGTTCAGCAGTGGACTTGTGAAGCGCTGTAATGGTATGGTATGATATATTTTAATTGTATTATAACGTATTTTGTTTAAAATGAAATTCCTAGAATTGCATAGTAGTTGAAGTGCACGATAAACTGACCATAATATGTAAGACGAATACAAAAGGAAACGGGCTTATTATTATTATAAATTTTCAATCACTATTCCGCTTACCGTACTGCAATGTAATACCTCACTGTAAAAGTTGCTTTTGTGATGGGAGGTGTTTCACAAAAATAAATTGCTCATAGAGAAACACTTAGTCACGGGACATTTATTTGTAGGTCATGCAAATAATTTTATCAGTAATCGGACCTATATTATGCAGCGCTGTAGCCAAATAACTATTATAAAACTTTTTATTATTGTAGCAATAAAAAGAAATATTAAAATTTACCATGAAACATGGTTAAATGTCAACCACACGGTGCCGCAGACATATAAAGATGACACGTACCTGTGGAAAAGATGGCCGCCTCATCATAATTTGCCATGTGGGTTCCGCCAGAGGAGGATTTTTAGAAAACACGACTACCATACAAGCGATCACTAGGACAAAATGATGAAGAAAACAAAAAAAATTGTTATGGCCGACTGTAAAAGAGAAATTTTGATTGCATTATAGAAAATTAAATAATAATTAATGAATTTGTGGTGAGAAATAAATAAATTTACAATTTTTCAATTTTTAATTTCAATGTAAACAACGATGATAACGACGACAGTCTTAACTAGTTGTAGTGAAAGTGATTAAATTAATTTGTTTTTAATCTTGTTCAGTCTTTAATTTATATAACTTTATCTCTAGAAATTAGCAGTAAGCAATAAATATGATAAAACTGATAAATTTTGTGTTTTGAGTTATTTGTTTCTAATTTATTCTGGTATTAATCTAGATAAAACTGTAAATGATTACCAACCAAGTCTAAAGAATCGATATCAATATCTCTTAAGTATCGATTATTCGAAGCATCCAACTTTACAGTTGGAATACCCAGTTCAATAAATGTGACAGGTGTCAAAATGTATTACTTGATTACTTGGACTTGGTGGAGTATACTTTTGCTTGTTATATCATTAATATTGTTACATTATTATCTTATATTATATATTATTATTATATATTATTATCTTATATCTTTGAATTTTTTATAATATTTTTTTTGTGAAATAACTAAATTATTAACAGGACCGCTCAGGACCGCTGGCCCACTGCAATCCGTGCAACAGTGAAATCCCTCGATGTCAAAATTATGTATTTTCAACGGAATAAATCAGGTTTAAAATATTAACGACAATTTTATCACGAATAAAATAAATTCAGTTCAGAAATTAATCTTTTTGACATTGGTCCTAAGATTCGTGGATTCTATAGTAATGTAGGCATAGATAGCAATGTTTGAAGGTGTCATGTAGGAAAGGTGTATTTAGAATAGAGACGTGTTGTTGGTACTAAATCTTTAATTATACTGATCCTTATTCTACCGTAACATTAATATGTATTGCCGTGAGGGCTATACTAAAAACGGTACTTCCATCACCTTGCACGGGCTTTTCTCTTCTTTTATAACATTAAAAAGACAAACGTGTCAATAGCCTACCAGTGGTTTGTGCAGCCTGTAGAGACCCATAACTAATTTCAAACAAAGACAACTACCGGTGCTTTGTCACCCTCAATCCCTAGTGGATTGAGATGGAATACATTACAGCTTTCACACGTGAACATGAAAGTAGTAGAAATAATATAAACGGTACCAGACGGATTCTAAAGAGCTTGGCTAGTAGTGACTTGTTTAATGGGCTATATAAAATTAATATGAAAATTGTGGGAATTCTTCAGTGCATTTAAGTTACACAGAAGTTTTGATAATTTATCATTATGATCGGATAATACTGCACATTCTAAAAGATTTATTCATTTATTTATTATAATTATAATATTAGGTCGTTACATATGAAATAAGCTTTTTGTCGTACTACGTTGATCTGAAATATCTCCTCTTCGGTTAAGATTTCCAAATTCAAATTTATAAATTCATTTAGCTGGTACATTTGAGTTTTGAAAACAGTCATTCATTTGTTTTTTCTCATTAGTTTTTTCTTTGGCGTCGCTTACTACTGCACAATGGAAAACATGAAATATCGGTATATTTACGAGTACGAGTTCTACCGTGGCATCAGTGCTGCAGAAACAGCTCGAAGGATTAATGATGTGTACGGCACTGGTGTCGCAAAAAGAGCACGGTACGTTTTTGGTTTCAACTTTTTCGTTCTGGAAATTTCGACCTTCAGAACTAACTCCGTGGACGGCCGGAGACCAAAGTGGAAAATGAAGAATTAAAGGCTATTGTGGAAGCGAATCCATCACAAAGCATTTCAGTGATAGCTGCAGGCTTCAGGGTAAGTGATAAAACTGTATTAATCCACTTAAAGCAAATCGGGAAAGTAAAAAAATTGAACGCCCACCGTTACCTCATGAATTGAGTGAATAGAACTTGCAAACACGCGTCGACTGCTGTGTTACTTTGCTTAACCGACACAATAATTAAGGGATTTTAAATCGAATCATTACTTGTGATAAATACTGTACATGACTGTACGATAATCGGAAGCGCTCGTCGCAAAGGCTGAACCCTGAAGACCCAGCAAAATCCTGCCCTAAACGAAAATTGACTCAGAAAAAGTTACTTGTGAGTGTTTGGTGGACTAGCGTCGGTGTCGGTCATTACAACTTTCTAAAATCTGGCCAAACGATTACGGCAGATATCTAATGTCAGCAACTGCAAACCATGAAGGAAGAACTAGCTGCTAAACAACCGAGATTGGTCGATCGCTCTAGGCCACTGCTGCTTCACGACAACGCAAAACCACACACTGCACAACAAACAATCACTAAGTTAGATGAGCTACAATTGGAATGTCTGCGACATCCACCGTACTCCCTGAACCTTGCTACAACAGATTACCATTTTTTCCGGAATTTGGATAACTACTTACAAGGAAAAAAAATTCAACTCCAAACCACCTTCAAATAGTTTATTGATTTTCGCCCCCATGGTTTTTTTAGTAAAGGGATCAATGAACTACCTATGAGATTGCAAAAGTGCATAGATAACAACGGTGCATACTTTGATTAATTAAATATAATTTACAATATAAAAATGACTTTATATTCCTTCCATACAAAACGCCAATTTCATATGTAAGGACCTAATATTAGATATTGTAAAAGGAATTCATGAAGATGTAAATAAATTTCTGTATAAAATATTGATTAATAGCAAACATAGTGAAGGAAAGAAGGTTCTTGGTAGTTGGTGCTTCAAGTGTTTAATATCAACCGTGATTTTTAACTTTGCTAAATTTATATCTAACTTAAAAAATAAAATAAATAACTAAAATGAACTAATATTAACAATAATAAATTACTTTTTAACTAAATATATTTCAATAATACATACGGTTTCATAAAATTAATTTATTCCCGTTACAATTAAGTAATTTTAAATAGTTAAAAACAATGTCAAGGATCTTTTCTAATCATTTCACTTGAGTATTGTGATAATTACAAAATGAAATGATTTTCTAGCGATTTCGTCAATGATGTTTATCACTTGAAAACATTACGAATGTTGTAAACGTTAGCAATTGTGCCGGTTTATTTGTGACGGACCGAATTCCGCTTGTGTTGCATAATATGGTATGCCGGGTGCGCGTGACGAATTATAATCCATTGGGGATAGTAATCCCGGAGCAGAGACGCGCGGCATGAAACGCCCGTGTTTGTAGTATGCACCGCATACTTACTCTGCCGACTGTATTATTGTAGCCTGTAGCATTCGAACCGTGCTACAATTTATTTATGTTTAATATGGTTTAGATATGCGGTAGAGAAAGCAATTAACTGACAGTCGCATCTAAAAGGTGTATTCTTTTAAGATACTACCTGGCAAGGCAGAACTAGTTCTGCGCTTTCCAGTAGATGGCGCGGTGAGGTTCACTCAGAATTCACACGCCGGGATTCTACAATGTAAATATAAAATGTAACTAAACTTTTTTAAACGTGGTAGAGCCATGCTCAGCTATATTAATAGTATAGTTGTTCTACTCTCACAGAATACCAGCGTAAAATAGCAGCTTAATGCTGCTGTGTTTCCTATGGTGAGTGTAGAGAACCGGAGACCCATTTTACTGGAAAAGAGGCATTCCATCTTAGTCCTCACGGCTGACAACGCATCTGCATTTTAATTCGCAAACGAAGATAGATGTAAAAGTCTATAGGCCACAAAAACCACTCACCATCAGGTGGACTGTGTGCTCGTTTGTCACCCTTATTCTATAAAAAAAAATAAACTATTACTCGACCACAGTGCTACCTATCGGGTCCAGATTAAGATTCTCTTTTTCAGCGTACACAATATCGACGTATCCTTAAAATAAAGTAACATCTTCAAAATCTCTACTTTTTAAAGATCAGTGAGAAGGATAAGGGACTAACCACACTTATCCAGCTCAATTCAGCTTTGGTCCAAACGCCAGTTTTGTATGGAGATGTATACGCATCCGTTCAGCTTTCCGCTTCTATTCAGCTTTCGCGGCAAACAGGCACAAAATGGGAACAAGTGTGTTTCTATCACACGCACGCTAAGGCCAGAAGTTCAGCGCAGTTCCGCCGCGTTCGGCGCTGTTCTGTCACTTTCAGCGCTGTTCCGTCGCGTTCAGAGCTGTACGCGGGCTGTCCTCGACGATAAGTTGCCATTGTTCATTGGTTGATACATTTGATTCGCAATCATTTCTCATACTATCATCGAGAGAATGTGTAAACAGAAATTATTTTGTATTTTGCTTTTGTAACCCTGATTGCAATAGTTCTGCAATTTCGTAAAATTTTTGAATATTCATCCGAAAATGCTCTTTAAATTTAATATTGTTTTCCTTTAATTCGGGTATCAATGTCGCTTATTCTCTAACCAAATATTTGTTTCTCCAAAGGGGGTCGACCCTCGACTGTTGTTTGCGTTTGCGTTTATTACGTTCCAGTTTTTCTATTTCTTCTGAGAGAAGCGTAACGATAATCATATCGTACTTGGATCTCCATGTTGAGTGCAAAATACTAAATGAAAGTAGTTTACCGTGGGCATGTAATCGCTTCTCAGATATCCTGCGCTGTATGCGGCAGATTTTTTTTTATTTATTTATTTTCACCAACAATATACATTCAGAAAACAACAAAAAATATGTGCTTACATCTGATACAATACTATTGTTAGGTGAAAAACTGGTGCCTAAACTAGGTAAAACCTGTATCTTAGGTCACGCTATGACGGCCTTTCACAATCTTATGATGCTGTACGCGGTTGGTAGAAGTGGAATTGTATACGTGTAACCAAAATCATCCAGCGAAACGCGAATGAAGCTGAATAAATGTAGTTACTACTACTTTTGTTGCAGTATTCAATTGTTACCTGACTTCCACGGGCCACGTAGCCACTACGTACCAAGCGTTTTGCTTCGTCATTCTTAATGCGTAGAGAAAAGGAGTGGAAAAAAATCCAGAATCCTTTTTTTTTGTCTTTCTGGCTTTTTTAAGCTAAGTCAGTGCATTTTACCATGTTCGGTTCAATCCTTTTGCATGATTTCTTTGCACAATCATTATATTTTCCGGGTCAGAAAGAACCCAGCCATCTTGTCATCAACTTCAAAGATCATTTACGGATGTTTGCCTTAAAACTTTTCCTTTATATAATATTATTTATATTTAAAGGCCTGCCAGCCAGGGTTGCCTGCTCCCGTTTTATGTTTTAGAGGACTTGATAAAATTAAATAAAGGATATCATATTTTATCAATAAAATGCTCTTATGGTATCAGTAGCAACATTTATTAATAAGATAACAATGTTGTAACATCGCGAGTCATCTCAAAGTAATTTTTCAACTCTTTTACCTCAATTAGCAGGCTGAATGTCGAAAACGCGCGATATTGTCTTGTCCTTTTTATATAACAAATAGCACGCTCAAAACTGTGCTGAATGATTAAATACTGAACGTATATGTCACCAAGAGTCTCACAAGGCCTTTATTTTTTAATATATTTTTCATTAACTATGCTGGGTCGTCTTTTAACCTACTCAGAAATATTTTTATATGTAGATGATTTAAAACAGTTATACCTATTTACAATGATAGGACCAAGGATTCTGCCAGGAAATACTATGCATTAAGAACTGGTGCTCTCAAAGTTTTTACGTGGTAAAGGCAGCGAGCAATATTATGGTTATAGCACGAATGGGTCAACTCGACCTAGGAAGACCATGCTCTCACAGAATACCAGGTTAAAATAACAGCTGTGTTTCATATGCTGAGTGTTTACACTGGAGACCCTTTTTACTGGAAAAGAGGTATTCCATCTTCTGTAAGAGTGTGGCCTTTAAGAATGATGTTGTCCGGTTTGGCCGTCCCATTCATGCCGCAGTACTAAAATATCTCGAGCGTGGCTGTAACACTTATAAACCTTAATTATTATTTATGATAATAGGGGAAATTTATTGAGTAGATATTTCATTACTAATTATTCGGTCGTGACATTATTTATTTTATGGAATATCTTTGCCATCGATATAATAATAATAATGTCCTCTAGACCATACTTCGGTCACGGCGCGACGGTCGTTAACGGAGACTAGCCATGGGCACAGGGTTATAGTGTGCAAGCGCAAGTGCACTCTCTATTCCTTCACTCTCACGTCGCGTCGTTTCGTCTTACGTATTATTAACGTCGACGCTTTTCGTCATGTTCTAATCGCGTTTTGCTATCAATTTTTTAACATTGATTGCAAATAATATATTAAGTGCCAATGCTTTGCTTAGTCAAGACATAATTTTGACAATTTAACTGATTTTAATAAAAATTGAATAAAACATGTAAGTAAAGGAACTCGTTATCGATTTCCGGTTAAAAAATATTATTTTTCCGTGATTTATTAAATACCTATAATTTTATACGAAGCGGCGATAAATTTAATATGTAAGTTTTGCCAACACATTTAAGAGATTTTATTTTATTTATATAACTAGGACTGTTATTATTAACAGTCTACCGGATGGTCAATGTAACAAAATGTAAAACGCAAGGTTTTTCTATAAAAGCTAAGAATTGTAATGGTGTCCTGATTTAAAATGTTGAGTCGCTTCTTAACTAAACCTAAATTAAATTTCTATAATATGTATAAAACATAAAAACGCTGTGCTCATGATACTTAGAAATAAACAGTCATAGGGATCAACACGTCCTTTCGTTTATTTCTCTATTTTTTGCTTGTTTTCGCACGTAACTTTGCAACCTAGGCGTGATTGGTTATTAATTTGCAAAATGTTCGTAGATTCTCGTAATATTCCGAAGCTCTTAAGCCCGACAAGCGAAGGCCGGACGACAATGGAGGTACGAGCGTCCGTGGATTATTGAACCCCCTTCAGGTGCTCCGCCTCTGCAAATGGGGATTTAATTTGCCGTATCCGTAAATACAATAGGCGAAAATTCGTTTGTGCCTCCACCGCCTCTCCCGTGTCGGACACTGCATCGGAGGGGTCAAAGCTCTTAATAACCGCAGTTTTCAGTTTACTGGTTTAAGTGAATACGCTACTTAATTTGGCCGTGCAACATTGTAAAACTTATTTTCGCTATGCCCGCGTTGATTATTATCTGTCATGTTGTAAGCGTTTAGATTTATTTGCAGTACTTCTTGGCAATTATTGCTACTCATGTAAGGTATATCATAAAATAGAAGAAAATAAAGTACACCATTTTATTTTCTTTATTATTATAATCTCTTCAATAAAGTAAAAATATTCCTTTATTTAATCTAATTACAAACAAAATTTCAACAATTTATTTATCATTTAAATTTTAATACTACATATCTACAAGTTTTAACTATTTTTACCTTAAAGCTTGAATTTACTAAAACTCCAATAAATAATATGACAATATTCTTTCGATATTCTATCTGCTTTACCATATTTTTTTGTCATTGGGAAACGCATACCCGCCTCGCAGAAACAAAGATGAGTTAATTCGGACTTGCACCGACATAAAAAACGCTTTGCGTGGCACCTCGTCATATCAGTACTCCACTTCCTCCACGACTCAACCTCGGCAACTACGGGTGCACTACCCGTTTTGAGTTTAATCTAGGGTGACTCTGTGAAATGTAGTGAGTATTGTATGAAAACTTAAACCGTTCAAATATTAAAGCCTTCATTTATCTTCGAAGTATTACAAGTATTACGAAGTATACCTTATTTGTGAATAAACCTTAAAAAATTAGGAAAAAGTGGATTTAGAGTTTAGTACAATGCATGGCGTATCAACCATTAAAGGATTTATGTAATTTTTTTTTGTAACTAAGTGCAAATATTGCTTTGCGGATATCATCTCGGTTACATATTTTACGATTATCACGCAGATAAACTCCGAGTTTTGCCTTATTCATAACTGGCTGAGCGACTTTACTCGTTTATTCATATACCCAGCAGTGAATGATTACGTTTTAGTTCCGTAAGCCATCTCAGGAAATACGCAAAAAAGAGTGCAAGGGTAACTGACATAGCCCTGCAAATCAGTAGGCTAAAGTGGCAATGGCAAGGCCACATTAGTTAAAAAAATGACAACCTATGAGAAAGTTTTCAAGTACTGCGCCTTGCGCTTGCCAATAGCAGCTATCGCTGCTATTGGCAAGCGCAGTATTAAGCGACCCCCAATATAAACTCGATGGAGTGATGAATTGATGAAACACGCAGAGAGTCTATATGTAGGTGATGGATGTAAATGCCTCAGAACAGTGGTTGTGGCAATCTACGGTGGAGCTATAGTATCGGGGGTTCCTCTTAAGCTACTTCATGCTGTTGTAGCTGTGAAAGATGACGTTTTGGTTCATCACAAGTCATCACATAACATACTGATAATGTAGCATTAATGCTTAAGTACGTGCTGGCAGACTTAATAACGTATTCGAAATATTTTATTTCGTAGACAAGCAGGATTAATTATGTTTACTAATATAATTGGTGTCGGCGGGAATCGAACCCGGGTTTCTCACGCACTGTGTATTTACAGCGAGCGCTTAGTCCCCTGGGTTTTTTAAACTAATTGCAAACATTTTCAGAGTTCGGAAATTCTATCAAACTTTGCGTTACTAGAACAATCGTATTCACGAGTTTATATACTAGTCGGGTGAGCGTGACGCTGCCCGGCCACACGAGACGCCGATGACGTCGCATTAAAATGAAATCCATACAGGGATGATTGATGAGTCCTGCAAACACTATGCCACGCCCGGCTCATTCAATATATTGTCATCGAACCCATATAGAGAGCAGTTTCATTATTTAGTTTTCTAGTTTTCGAAGTCGTTATAAATTTGAGCTTTGCATAACTATGAGGAATATTAAATAAATTAATCCTGCCAATTTGGATTTTTAGTTTAAAAATAATGTCCAACACATTGTTCTTAAATATGCTTTGAAAAAATATTGTTAGGGCTTGATTTCTTGAAAAAAAAAAACTTGCCCAGTGGCCGTCATCTTCATTTATCGTAAATTTAAATATTGTGCTGTAATGTGCCCATGTTGTGCCGTTGTGTGCCATAAGTAAGAAAAATGAGTTCTATATTTGAAAAAAATATGCGAAAATAATTTATTGAAAAAAAAACTACGAGTCAACGTTTGTCTGAAATAATATTTTTTAAGAATATATTTCTCCATTGGCACATAGTAGCATACTGGGCACAGCTTAGTGATTAAGGTAAACTCTCTAAAAATGTTTAAAAAGGTTACATATTATTTCCTTTTATTAAATATTTATTGACTTGTAATTAATAAGATGTTGATTATTTTTATTAAGTTCTCTGTAAGTTGCTTGGTTTAAATATGACGTAATCAAAACATTTAAAGCATAAATAAAAAAACTAACGCGTTAAAAATCGGAGTATATTAATGCCATATATATTTTACATGCTTCTAATGGTCCGAGAGCTCATGACGCATTTTTCATGAAGTGTTTGAAGCATCATGAAACTTTGTTTAAAGGAATCAGTCGACTCAATAAGCAGGTATATGACTGTCTGCCTGGCCTACCTGGGTACACCTGGTACTGCGCATACAGGTTCTGTCGCAAAAAAATTTGCCCAAAGGAAGTGTTTCATTCAAATAATAATAATGACTATTCGTGAGCTAAGTTTATAAAGAATTAAGAAAAAAATGGCAGACACTTCTGAAGGGGTATACATAGGGGCAGACTACCCAAAGGTGTATTTTCAAAAATTATTATTATTTTGACATTAAAAACAGACGCTTAAATTTGATTAATTTGTATAGATTTTTAAATTAGTAACCCCCGGAGAAACTGTCTGCCCTTTTGTGAGAATTTTTTATTATATATTATAATAAACGTACTGTAAAAATGGCAGACTGAATCCAACACTTTTTTTGGAATTTTTGAAAATACACCTTTGGGTAGTCTGCCCCTATGTAAACCCCTTCATAAGTGTCTGCCATTTTTTTTCTTAACTCTTTATATACTTATCTCACGGATAGTCATTATTATTATTTGAATGAAACACTTTTTTTGGGCTAATTTTTTTGCGACTTACCTGTATGCGCAGTACCAGGTGTACCCAGGTAGGCCAGGCAGACAGTCATATACCTGCTTATTGAGTCGACTGATACCTTTAAACAAAGTTTCATGCTGCATCAAACACTTCATGAAAAATGCGTCATGAGCTCTCGTACCATAATATATTTATAGCAGGGAACCCAAGCCGCATTCATATGTCAGCGTTGCCGCTGTGACGTCTATTCTGCGTCTATGCATAATTTCGGTGTTTCCCGATCGTTTGTATTGATTGTTTCTATTATAGCTAGTCGTAGAAAAAACAATATTGAATTGATTTTAAATACACTACTGTTAGAATTTTTTCCTAAAATTATTAAAAGAAAAGGAACATTTCTCCGTAACAAATACGTTATCTAGAAAAAAGGCATTGTAAAAGTAGCCAAATTCGGAAAGGAAAAGGGCTACGCACTGACAGTGTGTATATACACGAATCATGTCGGGCGAACACCCATAACTTAAAAACATCTAATCGAGGATAGATTTAGATGTTTTTGAACCACAGCATATCCACTCACCATCTGGTGGACTTTGTGCTCGTTTGTCACCCTCATTCTATAAAATAAAAAATATATAAAACCTACACTAATTGTTATTTTACAAACCTTGAATACTATAGAATCCTAGATTTCGTTTATTAAATTATTATGGTTCTTGAGTTTTAAGGTCTGAAAACAAGTCATTCTTATTACTCATTGACTCGCTCATTATACACATCAAAAACCAAGGTCAGTTCTAGGTTACTTAGAATTATAAAAAATAATGAATATATATACAAATTAACAGTTAAAGTTAAGAAAAAGTTTCTTCGTATTTTGTTTGTTTAAAATTGAAGAATAAATCTCTTTGGTTGCACTATTTGTATCTGAGTGGTTTTAATATCAATACATATAGGGCCACATGAGAAGCCCCTGGTTTTAAATTAAAAAAAAAATCATGAAAATCGGTTAACCCAAAAAAAAAATATATGAGGTAACACACATAAAAAATTAAATAAAAAGAAACTGCTATTTTACGCTGGTATTTTGTGAGAGCGTGGTCCTTCCCCGGTCGAGCCGACTCATTCGTGTTACAACTATACCAGAAATATAGCTGCAGCATGGCTCTACCACGTATAAATTATTACACTACCTACAAAATGGCAACAAATTATTCCAACAAAATGGCACATATATATTATAATTAAATGTAATTAAACTATGAAAAAAAATTGTCTTGAATTTGTATACCTATAAAATACGAAGAAACTTTTCCCTGACCTTTTACCAACCCAAATTTAAATAAATTTCTCCTTTTTGAGTCCCCAGTGGCCGACTCTATGTTTATAAAAGGACTTCTATGCCCGTCATACGTTCGTACGTTAGTGCACTTTTTGTTTCATACATCTCGAGAACAAAAATGACTACGAATCAATTTTATTCAAAAAAATAATCACATTTTTTTTAATTAATATGTTCTTAAAAAATATGCATGCACATCCATTTTTACGTCATGGCAAATATCTGTTTTTTTTTTTTCAAAATTAAATATCTGTTTTATATTAAAGATTGTTTTATCATAAAGGTATCAGTAAAATTCTCAAAGAGGTTTTTACGTTTGATGCCTGGTCTGCATTCCTTTTATTGTGTCTTACAGGAGCGTAGGTATTGTGACAAAGCTAGGAAATTTGCTGGAGTGTTTTTTCATATCATAATTATATACTCGCAGTTCATTAAAATAGCAGCTATGTAGCTTTTCGCTCATTTAATTGTATTTATCAGCGACTTTTATCTCATTAATTTGTTTTATAAAAATAAACAAAGTTTTAAAGACAAAATAAAAAAAATATTTATTGTTCTTACGTGTTTTCGCATATAAAATTAAGACAGATAATAAAATCATTAAAAGATTGAAGGCTTTTTTTTATAGGATAGGGTGACAAACGAGCACACAGTCCACTTGATGGTAAGTGGTTGCTGCGGCCCATAAACATCTACATTTATCCTCAATAATGAATCAAAATGCAGATGCGTCGTCACCCGTGAGGACTAAGATGGAATGCCTCTTTTCTAGTAAAATGGGTCTCCGGTTCTCTACATTCACCATACGAAACACAGCAGTGTCAAGCTGCTATTTTACGATGGTATTCTGTGAGAGCGTGGTCCTTCCCCGGTCGAGCCGACCCTTTCGTGCTACAACTATACTACTAACATAACTGCAGCATGGCTGTACCACGTATAAAAAAGCTTTCATTTTGTTTTGTAAAATTATATACAAAAAACATTCTATAGCCTTGTAACTATTTGGATGCTTCATTAAGTACTTTAAGTTCAGGAAACGATACCTCCCAGCTAGTTATAAGTTGAATGTTTAACATTTTGTGACGTGAGTTTGTAATAGGAGTTAGTGTCTGGACAAGTAGCACTTCACCGGAGTTTCGAGAACTTTCGCCTCGTTTGTTTGATTCATCTATCGCCTTCCGATACTTGAAAGTGCACTGGGTGCCACTGATACTTTTATTAACTCCTCGCAGAGTTCGCGCAATCTATCTTATAGTTTGTTTTCATAATAAAATTTATCTTGTTACTGTTTACTGTTTTATAATTTTGTATTTTATTCCGACTGAAACTCGAGCAAAATTTTAGAAATATATGCCAAGTGGAAAAAAATGTTTCCATTGTTTACCTCATATATATACTAGTGACCCGTGTCCAAAATGAAGTGAAATGTGTTTAAACATCCAGGGATCCACTCAAACATACACAAAAAAATCATTAAAATCGGTCCAGCCGTTTTCGAGTATTTGCGAGACTAACAGACAACCATTGATATATATATATCAATAAGCGTAAATTTATATATATATATATATAAATTTACGCTTCTACGTTATATTCTTGCAATTGTCCCTGTCATCTTCTTACTTAACAACAACAGCTATGAGATACAAGATTTTACTATGAGTATCTTGATATTCTATACTCTTAATACCGGAACACAGCGTTGGATGTGTTGCTGTTTGGTGGCAGGAAATAGCGTCGTACCTATGCAGACGTACACCAAGGAATAAAAGGCACAAGCCCTTTCACCTAGTAACCCTTAAAATTTAACAAATTCTCATTTCCTTTCCCTTTCATCGCCTGTAAGAAGGAACCGCGCCAGACTTACAGCATACCTATTTGAAATATGTAAATATAATATAGCTTATTTGAAAGTTTTTTGTAGAAAAGGAGTGTGAGAACAAAAACATCGGTGAGAATGTACGGCATTCAACGCGAAACTGTCCTGCTCACACCGAAGGTGTTCGAGTAAAACCTCGTGAACGCTTCCCGATCAAGTCTGTAATATGTGCAGAATCTCGTCTAACTTAATTGGCCTATTATCTTCAATCATTTTTTTTTTACTGCTAGAACGTTTCTATTGGCAGCAGCTGTTAAAGGCCGACCACTTCTTCTTCATCCCTCAAAGTTAGTAGACCGTGCTGAAATTTGTTATACCAGCAGTTTTCAGTTGCCTTAGAAGGGCCTTTTATCCTGAATACCTTTTGATGTCTATCAAATGCTTCGTCAGGTTTTAGGCGACATTTTAAAATGTAAAAAATCATCGAATGAAAATGTTCTCGACACAGATATATTTTTAATGGAATAGAATAGAATAATTTTTATGCAATAAAATCTATTACATACTACTTATTGTAAGTAATTTTTTTATTTACCATTTGTTGGGAAAATACCTCTGTCCTGAAAAAAAACCAGCAAACCCAACCGGACTTTTAAAAAAAAAACATATTTCACTTTACAATAATTTTGTTGTTACGTTCCCAAAACCCGCGTAAAAGAACTCATAGCTGACATGAAACACCAACGTGCCGAGAAGTCTGCAGTTTGTGATAATATCCCAGACGGCCCCCGTCATTACATTAGATTTGATAAACCACTTTTGATAAACCAATCCTCGCGAATAAACATCGATTCCTGCCAAGGATGATACGTGAGGCTATTGTAATTAAAAAACATCCTAACTTCAATTGAGAGGGAGGCTGGGTACTACCATCTGCTTGGGATCCTGTAATTAATAAAATTAAAACTAAACCCAAGCATACCACTGCAAGACCAAAATTAATAATTAAAAAAGCTGAAGATACTCCGGGTTAACTCTGACATCAGAACGTCAATCACCTCAGTCCCCCGTGACCATGGGTGCTGTAAAGTACCCGAAATATCGGGAATCAATAAAAAATAATTAAACGCGATAAAATCCGTAAAGGTAGTTTTATTCAATTTTCTTGTTTTGTTTGTACAAATTTTAAATGATTTCTAATAGAACCAGTATGGTGGCTATCACCTCATTCCCAGGGTTTTATTACTTTTTAATAACCCTTTTTGTACAATTTTTCTTTAATAAAACATTTAAACTTATTTATTGGCAGATTTTGTACATTTTCTGTGCTTTTGTTCTAAAAGCCTATACATTGTTCCATAAATGAATTATTAATTCCGTGGAGTCTTGTAACTGGTATTGGTATACAAGCTTATGTTTGTTTCTAGTGTTTAAAGTATGAATCTTTATTCTTATCAAAGCTATTTATGTGTTTTCGTACATATATTACATTTTCATAAATATATTGCGATGCATAACTTAATACGTTTATTTCTTTCATTTTCTCTTTACAATTTCAGTTATAATTCGCCCATACGGCTCCCTTTTGCAAAACAAATATAGCTTCAATGTCAGTCGCATTAACTCATACAAAATTCTATAAGACATCACGCTTTTTATTTTCTTTTTTTTAATAGGTTAGGGTCACAAACGAGCACACAGTCCACCTGATGGTAAGTGGTTACTGTGGCCCATAGTCATCTATCCTCGATTACGAATCAAAATGCAGATGCGTTGTCACCCATGAGGCCTAAGATGGAATGCCTCTTTTCCAGTAGAAAGGGTCCCCGGTTCTCTACACTCACCATACGAAACACAGCAGTGCTAAGCTGCTTATTTAACGTTGCTATTTAACGCTGGTATTCTGTGAGAGTGTGGTCCTTCCCCGGTCGAGCCGATCCATTCGTGCTACAATTATACCACTAATATAGCTACAGCATGGCTCTACCACGTATAACTAAAATAAACTAATCTAGCTGTCTCAACTAAGTCTGCTGCTAATTTAGATATATGGGGGTACCATTGAAGCTTCGCGTCAATAGTAATACCATGAAAACCAGTGGTATCCACAAAACTCAAGTCCTCACCAAAGCAGCTAGCAAGAGCTATCGCGATTGTCCCCTACAAGATAAGGTAAGCCATTAATATAGATTAAGAACAGAAATGGACCAAGAATCGAAACCTGAGGAACGCTCATTGTTACGTTAAGAAAAGAGCCTACTCCTTTTTAAAAGGCCGGCAACGCATCTGCGATTCCCCTGGTTTCCCTGGTGTTGCAGTTGTTCATGGGCGGCGGTAGTCACTTACTATCAGGTAAGCCGCATGCTCGTTTGCCCCCTCTCCTATATAAAAAAAAAAAAACTACCGATCCCGATGAACCTTTACCATTGATTACGACTTTTTGAGTTCTGTTATTTAAATATGAAATAATGACACTAAGCGCAATATTTTGACACCGTAATGTTGTAGTTTTCTGATTATTATCTCATGATGAACATAATCGAAAGCATTGGAAAAAGCACAAAAAATACCTGAGTCATTTTTCAAATTCTCCCAGGCATTGTAAATATATTTCAATAAGCTCAACACTTGCGTCAGTCGTCGAGCAATCTGTTGTGAAACCAAATTGATTTTTATGGAGTAATTTATTTTTGTTAAAAAAATACTGAGAGTTGGTAGTACAGAAACAGGTCTACAATTAGCAGTGTCCAAATTACTACCAGATTTAAATAAAGGTTTTACTTTACTACGTTTCATTTAATCAGGAAACACACCAGATTTGATACTAATATTAAAGATAATAGCAGGATTAAGTGCAATTAAATCCATTATG
This sequence comes from Parnassius mnemosyne, assembly GCA_963668995.1. NCBI lineage: Eukaryota > Metazoa > Arthropoda > Insecta > Lepidoptera > Papilionidae > Parnassius > Parnassius mnemosyne. The sequence continues at coordinate 24,574,321 of CAVLGL010000068.1, forward strand.
GATGCAATAAGTGTAACGAAAATTCCCGATAAATCTGCGGTTTTCTTTACATCAAGGGTTTTGAAATACCTTACAATATATTGTGGTAATCATTTTTAAAATTTAAATTATTTTAAACGGGTATTAACATTCTGTTTGAGTAATGACTCTGTTTGAGTAATGACAGTTAGAGAAGTATTCAATAACACTGTTGTCAAAATAGTAATATCACTGACATATTTCTCAAACACCGCTGCGACATCTTGATTTGATCTGGTCAATTCATTATTAATTTTCAATTGGTAGTTTGTGTTACGAGGTTTGTCTTCACCGGTTTCGCTATTAATTACACTCCACGTCATTTTAATTTAATTTTTTGCTGTCTTAATTTTGTTGCTAATATGTAAAGATTTGACTGTGGCGCACACTCTTTTTACATTTTAGAATAATTTTTGACACATTCTCTAAAAGTATCAGAAATATTATATGATCGTTCATGGTAAAGTTCATGGCAAAGTTCATGGTAAATATGATATATTTATATTTTAACATGTCAATAATCGTATTTATTAAATATACAGTTTTACACACATACAAACTTTTCTCGCAAAACATTCTGCGTGGTCTGTGGTATAATTTTAAAGATAAGTTTTCCTTAGTTAAAATAGTAGTAGTACTAAATCGCAAGGTATAATGTAAAGCGCTTTTCCGATTAAATAGTCCGCTAGCCGACAAGGCAATAACCTGAGCTTTATGATAAAGTTAATTAGATAGAACGTTTGTTCCCTCGAGCAAGTATACAGATGAGGCGCCGCCACCGACTTGCCTCCTGTAAAAAAAAGCAAAAAGGGAACAAAAACGAGTTCCACCCTTAACACGATGTTTTTTTTTCGACTCTTTATGTTCAAATCAGGTAATATAAAAAAACGCAAGTTTTAAAATAACAGCGTGTATAAATCCCACTGTTCGGTGCGTACCTCTCTCATTTCTGAAAGGGTTTTTGATCAGGAAAGAATTGCTTCAGTTATTACAGGAATGGGGGATTTACCACTTGACTCGCCGGAGAGTGATACTGTAGAGATTCTAATGGTAGTATCTTGAATATTTAGTATATAATATAATAACTGTTAACATTTAGTTTTTTTTTTCTTACGTCTGCTTTATTCCTTAATTGCAGCTGTGTTTGTGAAAAATTGAAATTTTTCGATATTATTCTTTCTTTATTACTTCCTTTCTTATTATAGTAAATTTCCCGTTATTTTTTTATATGTAATAAGTCATTTTCTACATTTGTTCAATTAAATATTATTTTATTATGTTTATAAAATTGGAATAAAGACTAAAATGCTCTCCAGGTTAACCTTAGTAAAATGGGCATGTGTTACAACCTATATACGTCTAGACCCTGGGCATAGGCCTCTTCTTGTTTCCAAGATTGGTTTTGGGCAAGGAAGTATCCTTCGCGCTGCTTCAATGCCTGTTGGTGAACTTCGCATGTCTTCAAATTTTTTTTTAAATTCTAAGACCTGTAGATTTCCTTACGATGATTTCCTTCACTAGCACGTGGTTAATCAGCACTTAACATAGCACGTGGTTAATCAGCACTTAACATAGCACTTGGTTAATCAGCACTTAACAATTAACAATGTCGTTTGCTTCAGTGGTGAAATTTAGGAAGCGCTTAGCCCCTAATCTACTACGTCTCATATATGAGCAAAAAGAGGACCGAATGCAGTGCTCAAAGAACGACACGTAAGTAATGGAAGTTATAAAGTACTATGGAGTAAGATTATCGATAAAAAGTTACCATTTACTGAAGGGGAACTTTGCTAGAGACGTTTGTATAATATCCCACTTGAGCTCCGATACCGCAGGACGAACCATATACCGAGTTTAGTGATTCATTTCGAAGTTTGCGAAGAACGGACGCGAAGCCGTGTTCGCCTCTAGGTGTAATTAGTTTCGTGATCGTACGGCGTCCGGCGAAGGACGGGTTCAAATCAAACACAACGGGGGCGTATATGTGCAGCAGCACTTTTTTCGAGCTAAAGATGTTGCCTGCTTGAAGAGATTTGAGATCGCTGATAGATTTTTTATTTCATACTAGCGTTGTGACTTTATTCGCGTAGCACTTAAACAAAAACAGTCAGATATATAGTAATACTGGTATTTGGGCAAGTGGTTCAATTATCGAAATTATTATTACTTTAATCTCGTTTTAGCTCATTTTTCGAGGTAGTGGCAAAAAACTGAGATCTATTAACTTAACCTAGAAAAGGTTTATCCTATAACAGTCAATAGTTTTGTTGTAAAAAGTAATTGCAGAAAAAAATCGACTATAAGTGATAGAAGATGTGTAAAATTGTCAGCCAAGAAAGTTTCCTTCGAAGCTTGTTTTTATGTATTATATACTTTATGAGATACTCATCAAAAATTGTTTATTTTATAATTTTTCGATTTTATACATGAATTATGCATGTTTTTCAGAGAATATTTCACATAAAATAATGCGAAATTGTCTGTAATATTGAAATAATCCCCATTTATTACAATATTACAGACAGACACGTCAATTTTATTTTATGTATAGATGTCTAATTTATTTATATTAGTAATTCAATATTTTATTCCTTGTACAATCTAACCTATCCTAACTTTTTTTTACACATGGGCAAATGCCTACGCTTACGCAGAGGCAAAGAAGTGTTATGTCGGACTCGCACCGACTAAAACCTCATGGTATTCCACCTTCGTCGCATATTGGCAGGGCCATAGGAATGCTTTCGCACACATCCGCGGCCTCACTAGCGCCGGCCGCCCCATGGCGGATCTTCATCCGGAGAGGACTACTTCTCCCCCATCTCCTTCTCAGGTAAGGTGCACCAGAACACGTGGCCTTCCTCCACGGCCTCTAACTACACCACGTGTCCGATGCGCGAAGGTCACGGGGCCAGGAAATACTAGTACTCAGAAGCACAAGCCTTTCTGACCCCAGCGGCGGATCTGGTCTATGGCTCCGCCGCCAACAAAGATTCGGCTGCGGAGGATAGGGAAAACGGCGCCTCGAATTTCGACACTCCTCTTCCCTCACAAGGGAAAGCGGCGCCTCGCAATACCTACACTCCTCTCTGCTCGCAGCCCTACCACTATCATCTATATATAGCCGCATCAACGGTGCGGCCCCGTCAGAGTCGCGAAGGATAGGGCGAGTGCCGCATCGCCATACCAACACTCCTCTTCCTCTGCGTCTTCATCTCGGCTACAACGGTAGGGGGAGAAGACACCCTTCTCGCCGCAGCCTACCAACACACAAATGAAGTGGGCTCGCCAAGGCCAGTCGGAGTGGCCACCTCAGGCCAACCATGTGGCTTCCTCTTTGTTCACCGCGGGTGATCAAGCCACGACTACTAAGCAATCGCAACTCTCTGAGAGAAGGAGGATACCCTCGATCTCGAAGTTCCTAGCGCTAATCGTATAGAGACGCAAGGAACTCTGCCTCCATATCCTTAACACTGGCATTCTATGAGGGCGTAGTCCTACCCCGGGCCAGCCGATTCATTCTTGTTACAACCGTAATACGAGTATAGCTGCTACTTTGCTCTACCAGGTGAAAGTATATATTTTCTGCCGAAGAGGCCACTCGGATAGCTTTTCGTACATTCCACCACCGTTTGGGCACTTAACATCAGGTGGATTACAAGCTCATTTGCTACTCTCATAATAATGGTCATTCGTAGTGGTGTGCTTATGAAGAAGAAAATTGTATTTTTTGAGTTTGATATATCTTATAGAGGAGGATTTGCCGTTATCGACAGGCGTAGCAGGAGGATTGATGAAAATGCAACCAGGCCTTCGAAATTTTGACTCTGCTCCCTTTTTAGATATTTGACATCTTTTTTTTCTTACTATATACCAGATTGTTTTACGATATTTATCAAAGTTTCTGAAATCTCTTTTGCATTTATAGAATAGATTTTATGGACACCACATAGGTGTTATGTTACAGCAAAAACCACAAAAGTTCATTATGACCAAAAAAATATATTATTCGTTTCCGATACATATTCGATTCTCCTTTAGCAGTCAAGTGTATTGTCCTAAATACTTCATTATAACTCTGTTATGTATTCTTCCCGTTCCATATAAATTAATATTTTCCGTACCGTAAGTTATAGAGCGTCAATTAGGCCTCAAAGACTAAGTACGTTATCGAAGAATTAAGCCAGTTTGTGTAAATTGTCAACATCCGCCGTGGGCAGGAAGCAACGAGCTCTCTAGGTTCTTTCCGTACAAGTTTTCATTATATTATGACGTCATGTTTATTTTGCTGCTATCGAATATTGCTACCGTCAAACAGGCCATAACATTCAATATGTTTTTAATAGCCCATTAAACATAAAACTAAAACTTATTCTACCTGTTATTCTGTAACTCACATTACTTTCATATTTTTTTTTATTGTAGAAGAAAGTTACAACCTACAGGAATAGTGTGTCATAGAAACTTTTAGCTGAAGATCTACCGGAGTTAAAAAATTTACACAAAACCTCAAATTGATAGTTTTTCGTGGATGTTTTCGTTATTGACGCGTTGAACATTCTGATCCCATTTTCAGTCTCAACATCGCACATCGTTACATTAAATACTGGTCGATAAGGTAACCCATAGATACCACATTTATCCTCGATTATTTTTTATAGAAGTAAGTTTGACAACAAGCACTCAGTCCATTTGATAGTAAGTGACTGATGCGCAGCGCGGTTCGAATCGTCGACGACCGAGTTCTTTCCGATCAGCTTGACTCACTGGCTCTGCGTAGGGATGTTGCATCTCTTTGCGTATTTTATCGCATCTATCACGGGGAGTGCTTTGAGGAATTGTTCGGACTAATTCTAGCCGCTCAATTTCACCATCACACATCGCGACAAAATTGTGATACCATCCATACCATCTGGGTGGTTGACGGTCCACCACTGTGCGATTTAGAAGAAGTTTTCTTCCTCGCATAACTTGTGGAATCGATTACCAGCAGCGATTTTTGCGGACCGATACGACTTAGGGACCTTCAAGAAAAAAGCCTACTCCTTTTTAAAAGGCCGGCAACGCATCTCCTATTCCCCTGGTGTTGCAGTTGTTCATTTGTGGCGGTAGTCATTTACCATCAGGTGAGCCGCATGCTCGTTTGTCCCCTATCCTATAAAAACAAATTAAATTAGAGGGCAAGTAAATTCAATAGTATACACACACTTTTCAAACACACACTTTAATTTGATTTATATGATATGTATGGACTGTTTATTGGCATTAAGTTGGTTTTTGTGAAAATAATTAGTTATCTATTTTTGGTTAAATTATCATACATTTTACACACACACACACATATACGTTAAAAATAGATTTTGCTTGATGTTATGCGGCAGCCAATGGTATTGTTGGTCTTATCTATTTGTAGCCTTAGATAACTTGACGGTGCCGTGTCGTGTTTTTAAATCGATTCCTGCAATATTGCTTGCACTTTTCTCCCAAGTGACAATTGAGTTGTTTTTCATTTTGAAATATATAATGAACATTGACTCTTTTGTAGAACTAATTTAGAATTTTATACTTCAATCCTGTCGGGGATTTCAAAGCAGAAGTTATATGTTTTTTCATCTTATGAATGTTAATCAGTAATATATAATAATAACGGTGACGGTGTATAATTAGCTTTGATGTAGCTAATGTAATATGCGTTCTTTGGCCTATGTTTAGCTGTCACTTGTCAAGGTGGTGATGATGATGATGAAATAATATATTATAAATAGGTTTATCTTTATTTGTGTCCCTTGATTTTGTGTATGAGGTCTTCGTTCAACTGCCATTATCTCCTAAACATGAAAAAAATAATTAAAGTTAGTTTTTACGGCGGTTGCATTTCCTCTCTATTAAAGTGCACCTTACAAACGATCCGACGTATGCATTGTAATTTCATCGCTATCAACTACCACCTTCAGACTAACAGGAATCACCTTTTCTTCTTGGCGTATACGCAGATCATTGGTCCTCCTATTGATCGTGACTATTCTGCTCCACTAGAGCAAAACTGACACCAGATTACCGGAGTGAGTGTATACTTACGCAATGACCATTTGCTGTAAGCGTCTTACTTACTTTGAAGACCCTATTTTCTTTACAATTTGGGTATTGCTATACACCGGACGAAAAAGAAAATTTTTCCTTGTTTCTACCGATACGTTGATCTGGTAACTACTAGACTGTTTAAACCCATCAGTGAGTTCTCTGATGTGGCCCCGAATCGGTACTCTACTGAACAGTTGGTTTTTCTAAGGTACTTTAGTGCCTTTTATCAGGTCTAGCTTTTCCCATACCAGAATACCAACCACGCTGGAAGAGAGGCGTGGAATTTCGTCTTGTTGTTGGTTCTTTCTCAGGTGGTAAAACAATCGACTAAGATACCCAATGTTAGCACACAGCCAACCTGATATACCCCAGGATTGTACTAGCACCCATAGAGAATCCCTTACTGAGCATCCACACCCAAGCTAACCCTATTCTTTCTGAGCGTAGGTGCTCAGTCTGCCCCGTATATTCTAAGGGGGGCTGCTTTGGTCGATCCTTTAAAACCATTACGCAATAAGCAGAGGGTGTTATTAGGTTTAGGCAGCAGGCTTGGGCTGCATGTTTGGGCTGACTCATCAGTGTCTTGGGATGTAAACAGCAGAGCCCTTTACTGTTTTTACCAGAGCAGTTCCTAGAGTAAGGTTAGTACCTTACTCTAGGAACTGCTCTGGTAGAGGTACTGTGATAAGCAGAACCACATTGTACTCTTGCAATCACCCTGGAAGATACCCCTACTTATCCTTGTACTATTCCTGGTTTTTCACTGCCCAGGAAGTCGACCTTGTACAGTGCAAGGATAAACTTCCCTCTAGCAATGTATTATAGTTATCCAGGTGGCAGAGAAATTTTAACCACCTATTACTTTTATATTTTTATTATATACAGTATTTTGTTATATTATTATTATTATTACAAAGAAAATATATCCATAACGGAAAGATACTACATTAGAATAATTAAAACGTTAGAAGATTGTGAGCGAAAAATTCGAGGAAAAGTGACCAGTCGTGTTGCCTTTGCGTGACAATGCGCCGTGCACAAGGCGCATATTGCAATGGTTGTTTTTTGAAATCTATGAACATCCTTTAGATTTTTTTTATTTTTTTTTTAAATAAAAAACCCTTCGAGGGAAGGGAATTGCAAGATACCATGAGTTTAAGAGCAATTTCGGCCTATTTTGCAGAGATACCGTTTTTTTTGACCACATTAACCTATGAAACCGTTCTGGGAAATATTCAAGGATCCAAAGGTAATAAGAATAATAAAGAATATATATTTTGTGAAATAATTTTATATATCGCTTCTTTTTGCGAATTTATATCACTTCGTATAATATCGTGTCTTTTTAAAGAAAGATGCTTAAACTTCAATCCGGATCATCGTAAAATTTTATTTACACAAGATTACTAGCAAGACTTGAACGTACACCTTGATATTTTTCCGTTTCGCAGTGTCTCCCGTCTCTGTGATATGTGTTTCTGTACATTTGTAGCATATCAGTTTCCACATCGCATGGCGTTCAATTGCACGTGGCCCGAGTGCACACTCCCGAGACTCGCTCTTAAACCACTCACATGTATAAGTTACTTATATTTTCATGTATTGAAGAAATTTAATTAGCTTCAAGCGTGACATTGTTTTCTTCAATCAGTGTTTTTGTTTTATTATTATCACATCTATAAAAAAAGTAGAATCTAAACATCAAGATTTCTATTTTAATACTATTTTTTTTTACTAAGGTGATTGCATATTATTCTAAAATGTTTAGACTTTTTTATTTTTCTACTACACCAATCAATTTAAGTTCACTACTACCCTTTGTAGGGAGGATTTTCCTTAATTGCCAAGCTTGAATGGCTTATTTGCAATCGCAATACTAGACGTCTCGCACCTTTGACGCTTCTCTCGTTGTCATTTAGATTATCTGAAGTCTGGCATAAACGAGTTTTCCTGAGATTATTCTAGCGTTTCCCGTATCGCCTCTTACAACACCAACTGGACGATATATTACGACACCCTAGGGACGATATGGGGTGATGGATTGTCTACCCCGTCACCACATATTAATTAGTTAAATACCACTATTCCACAAAACTTCCGCCTATCGCAGTAGAAAGACTATTAATGAATAGCTGTATAACTAAGAAGGACCTTAGTAACTAGGTAAATAATTACAAAGATCTCTCTTATATAATAACATTCATTTTCATCTCAATCAGTTTAGATGATTGTCTAATTCTTTGAATATTTGAATATTTCCTCTTGTGAACTTAGTCTCAATTTCACTATAAGAACTAGTAACTTATAAAAATATAATATAAAATTAAAAAATATACTATTAATTTTTGTACGTAGTAATCGTGCAGCGTCGCTTCTTCCAGGTAACCACGTTGGAAGTGTGAGGATATTAAATTAGCAACAGATTTCGCATTTTTTCCGGACGAGAGACAAAAAAGCTACGCTTGCGTCCGGTGGACGCTGAATCAATTATGTTACGTCGACGTGGCGGCGGACGGTAATTCTATCCGTTAGTAAATGTTGATTCGACCGCGGAGCATGTTCGGTGAGCGGGGTGACTCCCGCGTTATCGACTCGCTTCACTTTTCCACTTTCTCAATTAACTGTTTGTAACATCGTTTCCCTAGTTAAAGTCTCGCCCTCATATTGTGCTTTAATAAACTCGCACGTCACAAAAATTGCATCCATTTATGTACTGTATTAATGCAGCAGAAAGAACGATACAATAGGATATAGTTGCGGCGTCTAATTTCAGTAATCTGTCTAACTGGCATCTCGATTCAAACGGTAGATTTTAGGTGAACGGCAAAGCGGATTATCGAAATTAACCTCTTCAACGGCTCTAATGATTGACTGTAAGACTAACCCCGGGGGCGAAGGGTTACTCTCGGGAGGTACGCCCTTTCGGGTTTGCTAATAATCTTATGATATTAATACACTTTTTTAAATTTACATATTACGAGTATTTGTATAAAAGGAAGCTCATAAAATAACCACGAGTCTTTATTATTTTGGTTTTTAGTTATTAACAATTCTGTAGCGGTTGAAGTTAATGACTACTAAAACCTTTGTCGGAATCAATCTTTTGTTTAAACGGTTCAATGAGCGTCTCTTGTACGGCTTGCTACTGTTCGACTTTTACTTTTAAATGTAAAGAATCGCATTTATTTTTATAATAGAAAAGGTATGTAACAAATTTCAGAGTGGAGAGCACGGGGTTGCACATACGCGTAGATCAGGGATCGGAACAGGTTTAAAGGATAATCTGATGACGACGGCCGTCACACAATAGGCTTTATTAACATACGTGAGGCTCGTTCGATACAAATTGGCAATGAGTCGCCGTATTTGCGGCGAGAAGAAGCCTGTCCCGGGCACAACGTGGGTTTATGTTGTAGACTGCAAGATTAACTTTGACATTTGAAATATGTTTATAAGTTTAACATATAAACATATTTCAAATTAACCTTTATTTGAGGAGATTAATACACGTTTTCCACCATTATTTTTAATTATGATTTTAAACTTAATAAGTAACTGCAACATCTTAAGATGCAATATAATGGTTTTTTTTTGCAAGCGAGCAGATTATGATTAGTATACGATTTACTTCTTTATAATAAGAAAGTCTAAACGTGGTAGACCTATGCTGCAGCTATATTAGTAGTATAATTGTATCACGAATGGGTCGGCTCGACCGGGGAAGGACCACGCTCTCACAGAATACCAGCTTAAAATGGCAGCTTACACTGCTGTGTTTCGTATGGTGAGTGTAGAGATCCGAAGACCCTTTTTACTGGAAAAGAAGCATTCTATCTTAGTCCTCACGGGTGATAACGCATCTGCATTTTGATTCGCAAACGAGGATAGATGTAGATGTCTATGGGCCACAGCAACCACTTACCATCAGGTGGACTGTGTGCTCGTTTGTCACCCTATCCTATAATAAAAAGTTACAAACGAACTTATAGCCCACCTGACTGAAGTGAAAAGTGAAAGCCACTTCAGTCCATGAACACCTGCAGCCAACTTTAAACTGGGAAGGCTACAGATGCTTTGTCACGTCTGAGGACTAAGATGGAATATAATATCACAGTGTTTAATTATATTGACGCTCTATACCCTCCAGACCGGAACACAGCGGTGCATCTACTGCTATTTGGCAGTAGAAATAGGTAAGCAGGTGGTCCCTACGCAAACGAACTTCAATCGAGATAATTTAAAATTAAAAATGTTGTACAGCCGACTTCAATATAAATTATTAAGAATAACGCAAAAACTATTGGTCTGACCTTGAACAAATTCATATGGCATCACACGAGAAGTACCAGCTTTCAAATGAAAAAAAAAATCATCGAAATCGGTTCAACCAGTAAAAATTTATGAGGTAACACACATAAAAAAAACGTACAGTCGAATTGAGTACCGTCTCCTTTTTGGAAGTCGGCAGAAAAGGAGTCCTATCACTTAGTGTATGTTTCGTATGGTGATTGAGGAGAACCGGATACACTTATTATAAGTAACTAGACATTCCATCTTTGATATCAGTGGTGACAACCTATTTGCATATTTATTATTAGTTGAGGACAGATGTGGATATCTATGGATCACATCCACCTACTACCCACATATCTCTTTAAAAAATGTGATAATTTTCTCTAAATGAAAACTCAATTGTACGTTGTGTGCTCTACTGAGTAACGGACGAGGCTATGACGAACTTTGCTAATAGCGAAAAATCCCACCCAAATCCCACAGACGATGTTGAATCCCATTATCAATGAAAGAGTGGTAAATTTAGCCAACTCTTTCAAATACGTATGCCTGCTAGCGTATTTTTGGGTACTTGACACGGGCTATGCCCAATAGTTAAAAGACCGACAACAACTATGAGCATGTTTGTCCAACTTATTGCTTCTATAATCATATTTTTATTTTGATTTACCTTATTTTTAATGTGTTTGTTTATTTTAGTGTAATTTTCGGAGTTTGACAAGGTCGATATGTCTAATAGTTAAAAGACCGACGACCACTACTAGCATGTTTGTCCAACTTATTGCTTCTATAATCATATGATTTTTATTATAATTTTATCTTATACTTACGGTCGCCTTATTTTTATTACTGTCTTTGTTTACTTTATTGTATTTTAGGCAGTTTGGCAAGGGCTTTGTCCAATAGTTAAACGACCGACGACCACTACTAGCATGATTGTCCAACTTATTGCTTCTATAATCATATGATTTTTATTATGATTTTATCTTTCACTTACGGTCTCCTTATTTTTATTACTGTCTTTGTTTATTTTAGTGTATTTTAGGGAGACTGGCAAGGGCTTTGTCCAATAATTAAAAGACCGACGACCACTACTAGCACGATTGTCCAACTTATTGCTTCTATAATCATGTGATTTTTATTATGATTTTATCTTTCACTTACGGTCGCCTTATTTTTATTACTGTCTTTGTTTATTTTAGTGTGTTTTAGGGAGTTTGGCAAGGGCTTTGTCCAATAGTTAAAAGACCGACGACCACTACTGGCATGATTGTCCAACTTATTGCTTCTATAATCATGTGATTTTTATTATGATTTATCTTTCACTTACGGTCGCCTTATTTTTATTACTGTCTTTGTTTATTTTAGTGTGTTTTAGGGACTTTGGCAAGGGCTTTGTCCAATAGTTAAAAGACCGACGACCACTACTGGCATGTTTGTCCAACTTATTGCTTCTATAATCATATGATTTTTATTATGATTTTATCTTTCACTTACGATCGCCTTATTTTGTTTTTGCTGTATTTTTGTATAAGTTTATTTTTACGACTATATTAAACCTCGGTGCGCACTCCTATTCATATTTGGCTTTCTAAATACAAGACCGCTTAAAGCGTTCAACTATTTGAACAACATTTCTCCTTCCGACTACCGAATCCCCTTTTTCAATTAACTTTGTCTTCCATATTAGTTTGATAATATCAACTTAGGTTTATATAAGTCATACATATAGGTCTACAATATGAATGTTATTAGTAGCAGTAATAGCTTTCTATTTTCACTTCGCATCAACACGTTAATGATAATTGTGGATATGAGGTTCAAATTCCAGACAATACAGATTCCTTGGCCTGCCAATTTAGACAAATTTATGTTAATTAATTTATTGATTTATACGGACGCGACTACTTCTCCCGCCAAGCTTCAGACCGTAACACAGCAGTGCACACACTGCTGTGTGCACTGCTGTGTTACGGTCTGAAGTCTACAGTGAGCATGATTAATTACAGGCTTAGAGGCCTACCATTTTAGACCTTAGTGGTGATAACACATCTGTGTATACTTTTTGTTAGAAGTCGGTTGGTCTATAAGCCAGGTACAGTTGCCACTTTCTATCAGATGGATTGTTAGTACGCTTGTAAACTTCAATTTAATTTAAAAAAAATCCAGAAGCCGATGAGAGGAGCACTACTTGATAACCGCTTTGATTATATCGTTCAGGTCACGCTAAGGTTTCATTTTACGGGTCGGAGTCATTGAATCACTCCCTTAGGATATGGATCATTAAGTGGGTAAATGGTTAATGAAAATAGAATGAGCACTAAACATCGGAGCAGAATTTCGCCAGTCACCTAGCCGTCGTTAAATGTTGTTATCGCCGGCGATTAAGTGACAAAACAACACGGCTGGATGACTGAGGGGGTGAGGGTGAGAGGCGGTGCGCGGGGGCGCGAATAATAATCTCAGTTTACGACGGCAGCCGAGTGAATCAATAAAAACACTAATAATGCACAGGCGTAATCCGGCTCGTGCAACGTCGCGATTACCGGCACTAACGAGCTCGTAAAAACGGATATCCAATGCATGGTTCGGCTTAGCCTAAACGTAAGTGTCGCGGGTTAGAATAGGGCGTGAAGTGAGCGCTTGATGGTATACTATGGTATTAGTAGGTGGCACAACGGAAACGTTATATTATGCTTATTTTTATCCTACAAATATAAACAAATATTCGTTAGCTGTCTATAACTTTGCATGTTGGTCTAATGCCCGGTTTCTGAGATACATCTATCCGCGGCTTATCTATTCATTAGCGCTATTAGTTCGATAATTTATGAAAGTGCATTTCCGAACATCGCAATATACGATAAACTCCGTTCAAAGTTAAGTTAACTGACCAATTTCTGCCGTTTGTCTGTTCACTAACTTTATTTGACGTTTTATATTAAGTAAAATACATTAACTTTAGCTCTATAACGTATTATTATTAAAATAAATTGCCATTGAAAGTTAAATATTAAAGTTATTCAAAGGACAATGAATACGAGCATACATCGGAGTCTGTTTTGGAAGTCTGAAGTACCGGAGTAATTAAGAAAAAGGAGAACCTTATTGTTTAGTATGTATATTGGATCTCGTAAAGAAGCTCCTTTCTTTCAGTAAAAAAATAATGCATTTTACCGATTCCATTCTTGTTATTTTTATAAAAGAACAAACAATAGCGAAGACCACTAAACTTTAAATTCTAACAACAACAAAAACAAACGATAGCGAAGATCACTAAACTTAAATATCTAAGCAAAAAAAAAAATAACGAGTGCAAAACATAAACCAACTATATGATTGATTTTTTTATCTAAAAAACTTGATAATGATGTCGTTCATACACATCCGCTATTACCTAAGTAACGAACTATCAAAATTTTTAAAAATATCAATGCTTATTCACGTATTTATTTTCGATAAATATTATTAAAAAATAAAATTAGTACATATGATAAATGAGGAATAAATTAATAAAATCAATTAGACTTTCCATTCCCTAATTGTTTAGTCTAATTTATAAAAAAGTATTACACAACATTTTAGCATCTCAAACCCAAAATTGTATATCATCAGCTTTTTAATTATGCTATAGCAGCTTTATCACACTGTCCACCAAATATGGGCAGTATTGTAAATCCGATCTATTTATTAGAAATCGAAGAGTTATTTATATTTGTCTTTGCCCAATTACTGTGATTAATATGTAATGTTGATTTTTTAAGTGTTTAAGACTAGACGATATGTACTCCCTTATTGGTTTTTAGAAAATCCTAATTAAATAAACGCTGCTTTATCTTGCTCCAGAAAGAGCAATGACTAAAACCGTTTAGATTTTACTATGGAACCCTAAAATGGTATACTGGATCCATTATTCTCAATTTGCGCCAAGTTCAGGGAAGCGCGCGGACGTTGGCAGACGCGGCGGGTGTCCCCCTTGATTAAACCCCGGGAAGTAAGAAGTAACAATTTGTGTGCATTTCTATAGAGAATAGTCACCTCGGTTTTTAGTTCCTTCTGGATTGCTCTTGAGCTTAGTGCATCTAACGTGTGGAAACTTTATTATGGCTTAGTGTTTTATATTTATGTATGTAAAATATAGAAACTTAAACACTAATAAAAATTCATTACGTTGATTTTAAATTTTACTAATATGAAAAAAAAACAACAGCTCCATAGGCTCCATAGTTTAGCATTGAGTTGCAGCGCTAAGGGTCACGGGTTCGAATCCCGCACGGAACGAGTATTTGTATCGCCTACAAATAATTGTTTAGGGTCTGGATGTTTGTCCTTGTGCAATTTATATTTGTAAAAACTGCCTCCACGATACAACAGAAAATTCTAGTCTGGGAGTAAGTTTTCTTTTAAGAAAGCAAGAAAAGATAAAAATTAAAATTGATGTTAAGTTGGAAATTAATCAGACGATTTGCATGCAATTAAATGTCTTCAGTTCTTTGAAATATTTTATCGATAAATAGTGTATTTCAATAAAATGTTTATGGTATTCTTCCTCGGTTATTACGGATTGTGTTTATTGTCTCCACCAGGGTCCGTGATCGGGCGCATATCGGACGGACAGGCGGCGTCGGACCACCTGCCTACAGTCCACTGACTGCTGTTGACACGCTCGCTTGCGTAAATCTATCTATCGACGTCTGGCCGACCGTTGCCATGTCATTTTTATTCAAATTACCGTAACGCCTGTGTTTCACGGTGTTGTTTTTATTTGTGATTTTTACATACCTTAACGACCGATTCGTGCTTGTAACAGATAAATTACGTCTATTGTTCACTCGGATGTGTCTTTTGAAATCGGTTGCTTATTTTTGAGTGACAGTTTTGTTTTTCAGACATGCCGTTTAAATAATATTTTTAAACCAAGATAATACCATATTTATTTGCAGCTTCATTTTCATTTCATTTCATCTTCATTTTTTTTGCTGCTAATGCAGTGGATTAATGCTAAAAATTGAAACGCAGGGAATATTACGTTTTGTATTTAAAAATACAAAAAAAAATCATTAGTTTTTTTTACTTCATATATGAAATATTCTTGTTTTTAATTTGATTGATCTTATGAATAACTTTTATCTGAGGATTGTAAATATCAAACTAATTAAAATATAATTTAATTACATCATTGTAAATTAAATAACAATACATTATAAATTATAGCGATATAATCGTTAACCATAAATAGATTAAAATAATATCGAAAGATTTGATCTTTTTTATTACAAAATTATCGGACGAATAAGTATGTTTTATTTATACAATTATTGTATGATTAGCAACAGTGAGTTTGACTACATGATTATAATATGTTCATGGAATTAAGTACCCGCTTCTCATCTATTTTGACCCCCACTATGAGCTATGTTGTCCATAAGCGGACATATTTAAAGTATTCAAGTATAATATTAATATAAATAATATAATGAAATAATTAACTTGCAAATTGTGTTATTGCAAATTTTGATTTAATCTACATAAGTACATATAAATATAATTGAAGTAAACAGACAGACTGTAATATCGAAATAACCTGAGGGGGTTATTTGAATGCCATTACGACATTAAACATTATAAAGAAAAGTTGTCTGTTTGTCTTTCTGTCCGAGATAATTTTCGGAATGCGTTAACTGATTGCGATGAAACTACGAACAGATAAAGAGGAATGCCAGAACGTTTAAAAAAAAAAGAAGAAAAAAAAAGAATTATTTATAGGCCATACAAACGATCGCGCTCCGTGCGGGATTCCAAACCGTGGCCCTGCGCCATCAACGCTTTGCCACAACCCACAACACTACGAAGCCGTCAACTTCATACTTTAACCCATAATATTAGCTTTGACTTTAATAACTGAGCGAAATAACTACCGGAACCTTACTAAATACTACGAAAATACTAAAACAATAATACAGTATTGTTACCGCTGCAATCAACAGAGACATCTATTTATTGTGTAGCGCGCTTTAGCTCACGGTTAAAAGTCACTGGCAGTTACCAATTCAACGGAGCATGCGACGTAATCCTGAGCGAGACGAGTAAACAAATTACTAGGACCGGGTCAGGGCGGCCTCGACGTGCCACTGCTATTAATTTTAATTCCGGCACAAGAAGAAGATCGCCCCGGATAGGCGGGAGGCACGCGCGTTAAACACCGAGCGCCTGATCTAAACGCAATACTAACAGCAGCAATATAACGAATATGATGACCAATGACACAGAATAGATAATAGTACAAGTACCAATGGTATTGAAATTCATATATCGAAGAAGCTGCTATATTAATTATCAAATCAACACCAAAAAAAAAATTAATAAACTAAAATTCAACTCCAAATTTATTTTTATTTTTGATACAGGTTACCAATTGAAGCATGAATCAAAAATACTAATTAGATTCGCTGAGATCAACTCTTAGCTATAGTATACGTATGTTATACAACTAGCGATTCGCCCCGATTTCGCATGGATAGGATCTATTAATGTGGCGTTATTCAAATTTAAGATAATCTTCAGACTTCAATAAACATCAGACCATTTATTTTATGAATTTTTCTTTTATTTTTACAATTTCGGTTAAAATATAGCCTAGGTCCCTGTATTCCCTTGATTTTCAATGATTTGTTCCAACTCTGGATGTGTTCTTGTACAATTTATAATATTATGTAAATCGCTTCCACGATACAGAAGAAAATCCTACAGTTTTCTTTTAAATTAAATAGAGTATGCCGATACTTTTTTCTAAGAAAAAAATATAGATTTAATTAATCGAAGTATTTACCCTCATTATCTTATACAGGGTTATTTTTCAAGAAGTAGCCAAATTTTAAATCTAAGTTCAGATATATAAACAATGATATACCGTTATAGCAGTTTTTGAAAATACGAATAGTAAGGCTTCTACTGTTATTTAAAACTATCCCAAATTGAATGTGATTTATGGGTAACAACCGATTGACCCTAACGAATGTGTGCGTGCGTAGTAAAATAGATATTTATGAATGACAATCAGTTAAAGTAATGCATTACCACGCGTTTTGAATTTAAGAGATAAAAAAGACAGAAGGTTAGAGATTTTTCAAATTAATTTTTCTTCACCATTTGCTTATATTACTTATTCTGAACCTTCAAAATAACCCTGTATCCATATGTGTATTTCTACCATCTCCAGGGAGATAATTAATGGCTTTACGATAGAACTCTGGAGATCTGGATTCTACAGTCTATGCAGGCATTTTGTACTACTTTCTGAGAACAAAAAAAATGTTATACTGAAAATTCTGCAAAATTCACAACAAGATAGTAACCGCTTATTGCTAAATTGTTAGGTTTCTAACTGTAATGTTGTAACTGTAAAGGTCATGTAAATGCTTAAACGGTTTGTCGAGCAGTGTAAGGTCTTGCGTTATCATAGAACAATCGACGAAGATCGATGAGGAGTCAGGGTTGTTTCTTTGAGAGTTTTTCCATCATTGTTCCAAGTTCTTCGTAATAGACATCTGCTGTTATTTAGTTACATACACCGGATTTCAAAAAATTATAGTGTATTACACTATGTTGCGACCACCGAACACCGTCTTAGGTTTTCGCTAAGGATTTTTTTGCTACCACTATTAATTTTAATTCTTCAAGTCGAAGTTTCGAAAGTAATTAAAACAAAAACGCACAGTGCTTTTTTTGCAGTGTTAAGTGTGTAACACCGACATTTAAGAAGAGAAGATATATTGAGAGAGAGAGAGAGAGAGAGTAGGCATACTGGAAGTAGTCGCGATCCAATGCAATGTTGATGATGCTATTAGCATCACTCAAAGCGTCAAATCGAGATTGTGGTCTCATACTGGCACTGGCGAAATGGCTAAGCAATATTCGGGACTGGCAATATTTGTCACACAAAATGTGTTAGGCACGTAATGCGTAACACAGTTTCATTTTAACAAAATTACCGCGAGACGACAACCTATCGTTCCGGCTAGGCAATTGGGTTTGAATCAATATTGTAACAATTTATAGCTTTTCCCTATATTATTATATTATTCTATTCCCCTGGTGTTGCAGTTATTCGTGGGCGGCGGTCGACACTTTTCATCAGTTGAGGCGCAAGCTCATTTGCCCGCACGACATCTACCTATAAAAAATATATAGAAAGAAAAACTTTCTGTCGTAATGAAAAATAAAATAAAATACCATCAAGTATTTTTTTATAAAATTATGTTGACAAACAAGCATACAATCCACCTATGGTAAGTGGATGCTGTGGCCCATAAACATCCACATCTATCCTAGATTAAGAATCAAAATGCAGATACTTTGTCACCCCTGAGAACTAATATTTAACACCTACTTTCCAAAGAAAGGGGTCTCTTATTCTCTACATTCATCATACGAAACAGCAGCATTAAATTGCTATTTTACGCTGGTATTCTGGAAGATCGTGTTACTTCCCTGGGCGAGTTGACCCATGCGTCCTACAACCGTAAAATAACTGCAGCATGGCTCTACCACGTATAAAAGTTTATATAAAAAAAATTAATGAAATGCGAACATCACGTTGCCTTAGGCACCCACGCTAAGCGATATACCGCCCTACCCCTCCTACCTTCCCCTCCCTTTCTGTACAAGTAGCTCTTAAACATATGCATTGATCATACGGTAACAAATGAGCAGTAACGATGTTAAAGTATTTTTATAATTTGAAAAGCCAGTAAGCCTATTAGTATATTTAATTCAAAATAGGTCCCGAAATATTCGTGTACCTAGTAAAAACTCATGTTCGTTTTCCTATAACGATACAAAGGTTTAGTATTTTCCAATTTTAATATTTTAATTTTATTGTACTTACTCTTACAACTTGGTGCTAATTATTCTATTTTTCTTCTCTTAATGTTTATACGTAGGTATGTAATTACATATTATTAATATAATGAAATATCCATGTGTTGACTATGTTTACCAGCAGTAGACTTTGATAGGCTGTAATATAGTGTGTGAGTTTTCACAAGTATTCACGATTCAGCAGAGAAATCTAGATTGTAGGAGAAAATAACTCAATATAACACGGACAACTGTCCGGCGCCGCGGTCTCGTCCTTATTTGCATTTTGATGAGGCCCGACACTGATACAATAAATACGTTAGACTGATGACGCACGGTGCGGTGTATGTAGTGTTTTGACACCCTTATTTAGTAGTAGTACTGACTACTGTACCACGGGATCAGGCGTTAACATGTCATTATATCTTTTTCAGGTTTCATACAGAAATGCTACGTGTTTTAATAAATCTAAAATAATAATCTAACACGTGCGTGTTTCGATTAATATGCCGTGGGCTATGGATTCGAATGTCAGCCGGAGCCAATATTTTTTTTGAAACTCTTTTTCTACAAAAATGTTGTTTTAGTCGGTTAATTACAAAAATAATGTCCCCTGACTGATCCAGTATAGAAACTAGAAAGAAAGAAAGGAACACAAACACACAACATCCAGAGAAAATAAAAACATGATGTCAAAGAGGATCCCGCCGTAGTGATATTAGTGGAGTACCACAGCACTGTTTTCAGTCGGTACTTTAATTGACTCCTCGAATAACTGAACATAATACGATACATTCTATGAGTCGGTGTCGTCATATCGTGATTTTGTCCGTTGCGGTAAATTCCCTACCATAGTTCAGGAAATAATATTATAATTTTAATGATCTTAAAAACACACATTGATCTTGAGCTGTGATGATTCTAGAGAGAATTATCGTGAATGATTCTATTAATCCTGATCAGAATACAAGGATTATTAAATTATTGTGTCATCGGTCCTTATTACGAGTGCAAGTTTTCCAGTCAGTCAGCCGTTTGCAAGCTGGTGACAATTACATTAAAATATTCAGTTATATAGATAGACAGATATGTTAGCAGGAATATAGTTAAAGCCGTGATATAGTTATATCCTTAGGAATATAGCTATATACCGCTTCATAACTATCTTACTAGATTAATCTAGTGAAATAATTATAATAATTGTAAACCGACTGATTTTCTGACTGAAATTCCGTGACATTGACGTTTCTGTTGTGTTGTTGTTCATTTTCCTTTTTTTGAATGTTGGTTAAGGTGCGGCTGGCTATAAAATGAAATATTGAAAGAATTTATTTTTTAATTTAAAAAATTTTAAATTTTTAAGCCAAAAGTAGTTTTGACTAACGAATTACAAACAAACTACAATTAGATTGGTCTAGTAAGAAACTACAATTAGATTAGTCGAGTAAGATAGTTGTTTAGGCCCAAAAATGGTCATTTGAGACAGCATCCAATCGCCCTCGACGAGAGGAGGCGAGTGTGCCAGCTCCGGTGATTCTGGCGCTAGGCTAAGAGAGACAGTAGCTCGAAGGCAGCGGTGGGGGCCATTAGCGTATTTTGGT
Source organism: Parnassius mnemosyne (assembly GCA_963668995.1). Taxonomy (NCBI): domain Eukaryota; kingdom Metazoa; phylum Arthropoda; class Insecta; order Lepidoptera; family Papilionidae; genus Parnassius; species Parnassius mnemosyne. The sequence goes on from CAVLGL010000068.1 coordinate 24,595,173, forward strand.
GACCGCTGCAGATGTTTCGCGCGACCTGTTTTTTTTTGGGTTATTGTCTAGATTTTTAGAATTTGTGCGCGTTACTTCGCTACTGAATTGTGATTTCGTGAAAACCGCCTCGGTTTAGTTTGTCTAAGTTGAAAGTCCGTGACAAGAGGCTTGTATTGTATTTGACGGATTAAAGTAATTTCGTTTTAAAGTAATTGCGCCAATTATATAGTGGTTGCGTGTTGAAGTGCATTTTGCAATATTTAACTTGCTTGTGTGACGTGGAATCTTGCGCGCGCGCCGAGTAGAGATACGGTCTGGAATTTGAACTGCGCATTCCATTTCGAGGGCGTCGCCCGGTTGATTGTTTTGGAAATCATTGTTTAACTGTGCCTTCGCGTTAAGAGCCTTTTGTGTGTTGACTTTGTAGCTAGTTTACTCGTCAGCTAGGTCGATTTTGAATTCTTATTGCGGCGTAGTATTTAATATCGTACAAGGAGTTTAGTTGTTGTTTGTAACGCTGAACTTTGTGACTCGTGAAGAGATCGCGTTAGTTCCCTATTTGTAATTTGGTGATAAATGAATCCGGAATGAATGTGGAACTTTGAATTACTGTTCGTTACTTGTGTCGGGTATCACGTGTTTGATTTTACGATGAACGTGGAATTAGTAGCGTTGAAGTTATTTAAATGTACAATAAAGTCGATAGACTGAAATAGTGACATGAAGAAAGAAATTGTCCATTGGTGACGCCTGCTCGAGTGATGCAGCATTGTGGGGCAGCATGGGACCAGGCCGCTGCAGGTCACCTCAGCTGGGCTAGGTCACATAAATATACACACCACTAAAACACCACTCACACGCACCTACACCTACCTACGACCTGACCGAGCCTTGGGGCGGTCTTAGCTTCGGATCCAGGTACGTACTATTTATTTACCTAGCCTTCTCCCTATTGTGTAGTATGATAGGTCAACTGTCCATATGGCCATTTGGGCCCGAACCCTCGGCTGCCCGTCGAGGAGGCTACTATGGGCCCTAGCCAAGGCGACCTTTGCAGGGGCAGTTGGGGGCCGTAACAATAGTTATTAACCGCTTTCATAAATGACGGTATATAGCTACATCCCTAGGGATACAACTATATCACGGCCTTAACTATCTTACTACGACAAATAGATACAAGCGAAACTAAAAAAGCGTGTTAAAAAGTTTGTGTTGCGGAGAAGCTGTCCTGCGCCACTTCGATGTGAAGCGTTGTTTCTATAGGTTTGCATATTTCATCTACTTGGGTGTTATTTTGTATTTATCTACTTCTTCCATTTAATCGCCTTCAAAAAAGGGAAGTTCTATATTCCACTACGTTCTTTTTCATGTATATTACGCGATATCTTCGTTAGTCATGAATCGATTAAATGATTCTTTTTTTTTCTTAAATATGTTATGCTTCACAGGTAGTCCTACATAAATTTGGACGAAAAATTCCAACCATAAGCGTGGGAAAATAGAGGCTTGAAGTATGTAATGTGATTATCTAGATTATATTCTAGTTGTTAACTTAATTTGTAATATTCCTTAGTCTTCTCAAAAGGGCGAAAAAATTGAACTTATAATATATAAAAGTGGGGCCTTTAATACTTCTATACACTGTGTCCATCGACTTCAGAAGCTGTTATGCGGAAATTATTTTATTCTTTTCACACCTTTGTAGTTGGTTTTTACTTTTTATAGAAAGTAAGATTTGAATAACGTAAAGTCGTTACTCGTTACTGAGAAATATTCCTTTTATTACTTTTATAATTTTGCACTTTAAAATAACGACTCAATTTGCTCAGTTACGTGGTTCCACGTACCTTTGCAAATTTACGTAATGCATCGTCTCAGAGACTGGGTGTGAATGAATCGGTCGCTGTTGCATGTGGTTAATAAGCTGGCGGTGTCGAGCTCGGATTTCGGCCGTTAGCGGGTAATTGCCGACACCTAATTAGTCCAACACCCCGACACCCGACGACACGGCTCCAGTGTCGCTCTCACACACGACCCGCGATATTTAATCCCACGACGATGCCAAGCTCCACTTTAATCTATAGGTATAACTACAACTACCAGCTCGATGAGTTTATATTTAAATATAAACTGTTTTAACTTGCACATTTTGCTAATATAATAAAGTATATTTGGATTTTTTTCCTTTCTGCCTATCCTGTCAAGCTTTAAACCTAATCGACATAAGATTTTTTCAGAGTGAGCCAGTTAATGCTTTTCTGAAATATTTGCAAATACTTTACCAATATAATATGTCATTTACTTGACTTTTTTAATTTTAAAAGCTACGTACGGATATATTATCGACCTAAGCTAATGATGTAAAAATATATGAAGAGATATTTCGTATAATAAGTTTTAAGTCTCTTTTTTGAAGTAAATTGATGTAAATCTTCTTCAGGCACGACTAGAGGATATCCTTCTTTCTTTCTTTAATCGTTTAATAAATTTTTTTTTAGCAACTCGTATATTATAACAAGTATGTTCAGTAAATGAGAGTGACACCGAAAAGAAACAATTACGTTGCAACCAAATCTAAACCTAAAAATTAGTTTCATTTTGTTAATGAGCCTCATAAGATTTTGTTTCCGTTGCAATTATTACAAACGTCATGTCATTTCATAAAAATGTCTATGTAGAATAAATTATTGAACGTTTCCCGATTTTAATTATTTCTAAATATTAATACATAAAAAAATGTATGTTCTAAATACTAAGATCTCCATTAATTTGAGTTTGAATTATGAACAATTTATGGGGGACGCTTATGTTTAGATGGGGACTTTAGATAGGCTGTAATGAATACATTGAAGAATTTTCAGTTGGTATCAGGAAGATAGTGTTGCTCATCGCCTGTATTATTTCCCTCTGTCGCATATTACGTCACTCACGGGACGATATGGGTTAGTGTATTCTCTTACGCCTCAATACACGGCCAAAATAAACAGGGAACAGAAATTTGTATGTATTAAAATTAGTAACACGCACTTATTTGTTTGATAGTGCGACGGTCGGGTCTTTTATAGCTGTTTTAACTTATCTTTTTATATTGTTGCAGGTATGGAGGCGATAATGTCAGAGTTCTTCAATGATACCACCACCGCCTTCTACATCATTCTGATCGTGTGGATTGCCGATCAGTATGATGCGATCTGCTGCCATACAGCCATCGCCAAACGACATTGGTTGAGGTAAGATCTGTATGATATAAAAATTTTCGCTATTGTATATTCAATATCTATTTGGCTATTAAAATCGATTTTCGAAAAAAATTAACTTTTGATAAAATGTTAAAACGGACTCCGAAATTGAAACGACTACAATAAATTTCCACATAAAGCTTCTAAATTAGGTATATTAAGTGTATTGATAAATTAAAACTCCGTCTTGGGAGCTTTTACGTGGAAATTATTTTATTGTTTTTAGATTCTTTCTTTATTAAAATTATATTTTCCTGCTCCTTTGAGTAGACGAAGGAATATCACAATTTCAAGGCGACAACTAGAATGCCGTCTAAATAAACTCATTGACAAATTTAGAGGAAAGCAATAAAAGCGGGTATAAAACAGAATATCATGGATATTTGTGACAATTAAATTTCTTAATTTGATTTTTGCAAACGACGAAAAACGAACGATCATATGGCAAAAAGGAACTAAATTAAGAAAAAAAATTATATGAAAGTAACATTTTTGTACTTAACATTTTAGATAGATAGATAACACTTTATTGTACGCCAAAAATTAACATAAATATTAACAAAAAATGAGAAAAAGAAATGTGGTACAATGGGCGGTCTTATCGCTAAAAGCGATCTCTTCCAGACAATCTTTGGATGGACAGGATTGCAAGAAAACAATAAAAACGTGTTTGGTTTGGCGACAAAAATAATATTATTTTTATTAAAGCCATAAAATAGAAATATAGAATGGTGTATAAGTACATAGATAAGATAAATTCATACATAATTATTAATATATATGTACATATAAATATATATTTTTAAAAATATAAATATATAAAAGTACAAATATATACTTTATAACATTTTTTTTTCATAATTAGGAAAGAATATAACTTGGGCTGTAATCAGTTCTTAGTGTTGCCTCCTCTAGATCTTCGAACTGCTTCCAATCTTCTTGGCATACTCCTAATCAAGTTATTAATAAAAAATCTATTCTTCCTATAATGCGTTTTCAAGATCTCTGAAATTAGCGGGGACAGGATTTCTTTTCTTAATTTTTCTTCGAATCTTTATTCAAATTAATTTAGTGCAGGTATATGTCCCTTTACCTTATTAATTCATATTATACCCTGATGACTTGGTGGGATTTAAAAGTAAATAAATTAAAATAAATATTAGTGAAACAAGTACACTCTTCATCCAAATCATTAAAAAAAATAATACGTTATTGATAAAATAATGAGCAAAATTACAAACAAATGATTAGTAACATACTCGTATTATATATAGTATAAGAGCGTAGTCATGATAATGACTACGCTCACACAGAATACCAGCGTAAAATACAGCTTAATGCTGCTGTTTTGAACCGGAAACCCTTTTTACTGGATACGAGGCATTCCATCTTAGTCCTCAGAGGTGTTAACGCATCTGCATATTGATTCTTAATCGATGATAAATGTAGATTTGGACTACTCGTTTGGTGCGCTCGTTTGTCGCCCTTATTCTATAAAACAATATATTATGTTTTATTATTTCAATGTAGCTTAATTTGAAAGTACATGATAAAAGTTACACAGAGGTGGTTTGTTCGATTTTTAGGAGAGCAGAGTTAACGTTATTGCATTTTATACCAACGCAAAATGGCTTTTAGGACATGGATATTTAGTTACACTTTGACCTAAAGTGTGGACATCCAATTAGTGCTCTCGGCTTGTGACAGTTTATTGAAAAGTACTCTGTGTACCGCGTTCAAATTAATTAGCGTATTGAAACGCCGCCCGCCATCATCATTTAGGTCGCTCGGGGATGCGTTGTGGGGACATTTTTTAAAGATGACAATGATTTCATTTTGTTATCGTATTTCAATGTTGAAAATTATAATAGAGAATATAAACTAATATATTATGCCGTGGCAGCATAAGATAACCAACCACACTTTAACATCCCGTGGGTGTCGTAAGAGGCGACTGAGGGTGATGAAACTTTAGGTGGCAACTCAAAATTATAAAAAGTTGCGGTTACCAAACCAAACTATAGCAAATATCTGTTATCTACTATTATTTAACAGGTAGTAGGATTCCTTTCCTGCCCAGCAGTGCACCTGAGTAGGTACCACCCTTTTACCTACTTCTGCCGCAAAATGGCAGTACTTGCACTGCTGTGTTCCGGTCCAATTCTATAAAGAACCAGTATAATTTCAGGCTGTAAGGCATTCCATCGAAGTCCTCAGAGGTAACAAGGCATCTGTGACCTTGTCTGTTTGAAGTTGGTAAGTGGTGTATGTGGACTATAGTAGCTGCTTCCATTTGGTTTTATCATTTCAGTTTTACAAAAATATACTCCCAATGAGGTAACCTATGGATGAAGCCTTTGTTAAGCAGTGAACTTTTGACAGGCTGTAATGAATCAATGAAACTAATATATAAAATGATTTCTTATATTTACGCGAAAACTACACATTTAAATAAAACTAATTTTACGGATTTTATCGCGTATATTAACTTATTTTATATTCCCGACGTTTCGAGCACTTTCCAGCACCTATGGTCACGGGGGGGGGGGGGGGGACTGAGGTGTATGACCCAACCATCTGCTTGGGATCCCATAATTAATAAAATTAAATCCCAACCCAAGCATACAACTGCAAGACTTCAAGATACTGTAAGTTCATACTGCGTAGATCGGAACAAAAATTAATAATTTCTAATCTCGACGTAGCCGTGGTTAACTATGACATTGGGACGTCATACACCTCAGTCCCCCCCGTGACCATGCTGTAATGTGCTCGAAACGTCGGGAATATAAAATAAGTTAGTATACGCGATAAAATCCGTAAAATTAGTTTTATTTAATATATAAAAATTAATGTTTGTTTGCGTATTTTATGCGCTGCCATACCGATCATCAGATTGCGGTATAACTTTTTCAACTTATTGCTTGCCTTTGCGCGAAGGTTATAGGCATAGTACAATTAACTTACAGTAGTTGGCGCCCGTGTTGTACCGACTAATTTATTTTAAATTTATATAGGTATATATCATTCAAGTTCAATTAATGTATTATCATTCCTAATTAAACAATATAACTCTTCCAAATTTAAAACGATATTTTCATAATACTTCTGCGGCAGCAACGCGCCGGGTACCAGTTAGTCATTAATATCAATTTCGATAGAAATAAGCGATCGAGATTTGTATTAACGATTCTAAGAATAGTTATGACCTACGATGGATTCATATCACCATACCTTCTACTGTTACTTAGCAGTAGTGAATTCGCTGAAAATGAATACATGTTCGATAGTATTTTGTTAGAAGTATTATTACACTAATCATTTCCTACAATCAACGCAACGATTTCAACACATTAGTGGCCTTCTTTATTTGACTCGTATGTCAATCTTCCCGGTAGGAAGTGATAAAAAAAGAATAAACCTGACACATTAATAAATACTGCTTTGTTCATAGTGTGAACTGTGAATGTCTGTCCATTTCTTCAGTATTCATGACAAAAACTGTTGCATCGATTTTTATGAAAAGTTTGTTATTCAGGTTCTTATTACATAATTGCGCAACGAATATACGTTGCGAAAATTAACCACGAACGTACATTACCTATCATCCATCAGGCATCCTCCTCAAAAGTATAGAATACGATTCTAAAGATCTTGAAAAGTGGAAATTTGTCAAAATTCGAACTCAGGAAAAATTTCCTAGTGGGAGTTAATCATACTTATATCTAATTTATGTCCCAAAGTGTTTGTAAAAAAGATTGGCCATTACGTGAAACTGATCTCAAGAAAATATTATAATATAAATTGTTTTTACTTCTAAGTTATGAAATCTATGCGTTTTAAGTGTTTTTCTTTGAGTTTACAAGTTATCTGTATCGGGCGATATGCTAAGAGAAAGAATATACCTACAATCATAAACGTTATGAGTATCGTAATTCCCTTGCATCAAATACAAAAAACCTTCTAATTGTTCCTGCGAATTTTACGTAATGAAAAAAAGGCTCTGAAATTAACAGTTCTGTGAAAAACAAATGCGATCGATCAGGTTGAACACCCCTGTTTGCGTGATAATTAAGTTCATCCGATTGTTGTAGCGACAATGCATGGCGACAACAGTCGCGGCTCACTACGAGTATGTTGACACATGCGGTCACGTCAATGAACCGAGCATTCATTAAATTACATGAGCACCGAATCCTGCCTGTATGTATCCCTATCCCTATTTGTTTGGAGTTCGTTATTTTTGTGACATTCGAATGTTTACAGTCAAATGTCGAGGTTTTTTTTCTGTAAATACTACACTAATGCTGTTCAAATATATTAGTATGAGTACATGTTTCAAATTATTTATTTTCCTTTTTCCATGATACTATGGGAAATACAACGCCGCTTGCTAAAAATGCAAGTTATATTTTTTCCTATACTTTACATTTAAAATGAATTGAGATTATTAATAGCTTTCCATCTATCGTCCCCGACTATAATTTAGTTCCTTCAGCGAAAAAATTCAAGTGTCAATTTCATGTACTTCACTAATGTGTCACCTAAGATTCCTTCTCACTCACAAATGCGTGCACAAATAGTCAAACGCTTTGTTTTTACGCTTGCTCCGTAGTGCTTGTTCCTCTTTAATCAAAAGGCGCTCGGGCACGAAGCAATTTGACTGGTCGTCCGCGCAAGCAATAAGGAGAGTGAGCGCCATTAAAACAAGCACAAATAAAGCAAATTGAAAACGGCACCGTATCCCCTCAAGGGGGGCTAGTTCTGCCCCGCAGGCCGGTACCGCCCTACAAAAACAACTCGGCAGCTGTGTCTACTGAGACCTCTACTTCGTCTAAGTGCGACATATATTTCTTTTTTTGCTCGTGTTCTCAAATTTAAAATTTATTACTGCAACATTATTGTACACAGTATCGATATGACCGCTCGCAGAAAATATAAAAATAAAAAAGAACTGTCCCCATAAATATTGAATTTACCGTGTGGTGACATTTCGTCCCATGGGTGTAAAAGCAGGCGAGTTTGGGATATGAAATGAAATAAAAAAGAAACTTTTATAAAGGCGGTTGTAATCTTCTCACTTATGCCAATTCGTGAAATACCCAAACCAGGAAGCCAATGGAAAGAAAGATGCGAAGTATCTGGTACTGCGATCGTCAATCCGACTACCAAGCGTTACAATTAAGGCATACCCTCTTGACGAAGGGAGAGGCCCATGTCCAGCTGTGGACATCCCACACATCCAGCTGATAATATCGCAGTAATTTTTTTTTTTGCATCTACAAATTAAAAATACTTCTTAATTTTATTGCATAAACAGGACACACAAAAAAAAACTGTTTAGTATTATTTTAGCAAATATGGAAACATATAAGTAATATATAGTTTTTCAAAATAAAGTGAACTGATTTTATTTTATGGTAAGATTTAACTTATTAATTTTACGTGCAATGGTACAGCCATTAAATGAATACTTAACTTCAATCTTAACATAAAATATATTCTTCTGATAACTATTATTTTCTGAAGATGATATGATTAATTTATTGTCTGCTTTATGCTCCGTCCGTTATACGCAAACGGAGAATATGGCTCAATCCTTAGAGTACAGTGTGAAAAACTGCCAAAAGACATGTCCGAAGAAACCCCATGCCGTATAATATACAAAATCCATCATACGGTGACCATACAGACAGACGTATGGATGACAGGTGGATTATATAAGAGAAAAGTATCACACATAAAACTACTCTTTGTTATACCAAGGCACTTCAAAATACTTCTTCAGATTTTAATACGAAAAGAAAACATCGGCTTCAAAGAATACAGGCATATTACATAGACGAACGTAGGCTTCTTTTATAATTTAAGCTCACTTTACTTGTCAGTGCAATAATGCATACTTCCCGAAGAGCCACTACGCCCGTGTATAGAATTAAATTACTACGGCAACGTAAAACTTCGAAAATATCCTATATTCTCTTGCGTTGCATTATTTAGCGAGCGGAAAAATTAATAATTTATTTTCCTACAAACACTATATAACATTATACTTACTCATGCTAAATTGTATCTTAACCTTTGTTCTAAGTTACTATCCGAAGCTTAAATCACGCAATGGATGTTTTCGAACGACTCTGTATAGGGCAAGCTATGTATTGTTATGTGTGTACTGTACTACCTTATGGAGTGTTGGCCGCTGACCGAGCTTAACACCTTGCCCAGCGGGAGATCTTCCCTTTTTTCTTTCCACGGTCAATATCTAACTAAAACATCTCTTTATGGATATAGAAGCTATTGATAAAATACCGGCATGATTATAACTACTGCACCAACATATTTGTATACGCAGTATATAAAGTAAGTTTGAAGTTTAAAGTGAAATAAATACATCCTGAGTTTTAACTAGCCATCTTAATTATAATATTAACACATAGTTCACATGTATGAACTGATAAAAGCGTGTTCTGCACATAAAACTATAACTATCACATTGATTTTATGCGTGAAGCGCATTAAAGCGCTTTCTTTCTGCGCCTCCGCAGTTCGTCGCCACTGACCCTTATTGCTACGTACTAACGTTGCAATCCCCCACACTGAGTTATGCTGATCAATATTACATGTATTTCGATGACTTACCACGCATCCACGAATATTCCTTTTACTGTTTTTACTGCTTCAATAAATTTTCCAAATGTATGTTTTTTGGGCTATTTAACTTGAGTTTGGCATTTTTTCATTTTTTAGTTTAAAATTTATGTTTAATTGTATTTTGTGGGTTTGTGAAATGTATGCTAGTCCAAGTAAACACCAGGCCTTGCCGTGTCTTTTTTATTCAGTTTTTTTCGTCTTTATTAACCCTAAGAATTCCACTGCCGAATGTGAGCACCTCCCAGTATAATATTTACGCTTGGTAAGCGGATTGGTGATTGTGTTACCAGTTTTGCATCTTTCTCGTTGCTCTGCTCCGTCGTCTGTTGGAAGCCGTAAAATCTGATTATGGAATTTCACAAAGGCGTCCCTTATTTATATTCATGAAATCGTTGACGAATAAAAAATATATTTATTACAATACATGGTTCGGGTGGACAAATGATTTCGGGACTACCCCTAGGGAGTAGGAGTATCGGAAAAGACGCGTTAAAACCGGTGCCAACTCCGGAGCACGCGTCCTCAGTACCATTGGGAAATTCCGTCAGGCCCACTCGCCTTGTGGATGTCCAGGGAGAGAAGGGTTTTACGAACCGAACGCTGTGAGAACCGCACATCCGGCATGGAGCACTCATACCGCGTGATTGGCGGTGTGTTCCCCCTTCATCGAGAGTTGAGTTGGATGCATAGAAAGAGCCTAGCAGATCGGCCTTCTCCTCTGCGGCAGTCGTCCTCCGTGCATAGATGGAAGAGATGGCTGACAGAAGTTCCCTTGGACAGCCTTGGCGAGAGACCAGAATGCACGGATTCCCGAAGGAAGGCGAACTAGTTCCTCGCCAATTCTGCCTAAATACTCTGACTTTGCCTTAGCAATGACTCTTTTGAATGAGCTGGAGGTGGAATTATGCTTCTTTTTAAGGGCGCTAGTGTTTACATCATGGCAGAATCGCTGGAGGACCTAAGCACTATGCTCAATGACCTCGATAGTGTTTCCCAACGGATAGGTCTTAAGATGAACATGGACAAAACAAAGATCATGTTCAATGTCCATGTCACACCTATGCCGGTAGTTGTTGGGAGCACTAAGCTTGAAGTTGTTGACGAGTATGTTTACCTGGGACAAATAGTCCGACTAGGTAAGTCCAACTTCGACCGAGAGGTCAATCGACGGATTCAACTCGGCTGGGCAGCGTTCGGGAAGCTACGACACATCTTCTCGTCAGATATACCTCAAAACCTGAAAACGAAATTGTACAACCAGTGCGTGTTGCCAGTGATGACTTATGGAACTGAGACGTGGTACTTCACTGCTGGCCGTATGAGGAAGCTCAAGGTCGCTCAGCGAGCTATGGAGAGGGCTATGCTCGGAGTTTCTCTGCGTGATAAACTTAGGAATGAGGATATCCGCAGTAGAACCAGAGTAACCGACATAGCCCAACGGATTAGTACGCTGAAGTGGCAGTGGGCCGGCCATATAGCTCAAAGAACCGACAACCGATGGGGAAGAAAGGTTCTCGAGTGGCAGCCTCGTACCGGTAGGCGAAGTGTAGGGCGTGCCCCCACGAGATGGAGTGACGACCTGGTAAGACATGCAGGAAGTCGATGGATGCAGGTGGCTCAGGACCGTGCTTTGTGGCATTCTTTGGGGGAGGCCTATGTTCAGCAGTGGACTTGTGAAGGGCTGTAATGATGATGATGATGATGATGAGTGCTTACATCCCGGGACGTTGATGCGTCAGCCCAGGCCCGGTAGAACTCCTGCTTGTAGCGTGATTTTTTTTTACAGGAGCGAATTAACTATGGCTGAGATCTGCCTCCGATGGGCACCACAGATGAAGGAATAAAAAGTTCTATACCTTGTTTTTTTTTTTTTTTTTTTTTCGCTGATGGAAAATCATCAAATGACGCCTTTCGCTCTGGGTGGAGCGGAAGGGAGTGTCAGACTTTTACTGACTAAAAACCATCCGTGTTCCTTCAGTGCCCTTACGTTCCGGAGCCGCGGTATCTCTTTCGAACAGCCCGCAGCCCCGGCAGGCGTCGGCCCTTGCGGGCCCCTTCACGCTGCTGACAGCTCTTTGAGGCGCGCGTGGAACAAAACGCGCCGTCGACACGGCCTGTCGTCGTTAGACGGACGGACGGCGAGCTACCCATTGCTCGCCGTCCACAGGCCCGCGCCTACGGTGGCCGGGGGCCACGACGTAGCCCCCGACGCCCCGGGCGTCTCCCGCGGCGGCCGGGAAGGAAAGCTGCTGCTCTCTCCTTCTCCCGCTCCGCCACCTCCTTCGCTAGCATCACTGCTTCGCAGAAGGTGGTAACGGCATCCCATTCCGTCTCGCTCCGGAGCATGGCTTCGACCAGGGCCGGACGCGAGAGGTCGCCGCCGCCTATCGCCGCTACGAGGACACGGCGGTGCTCCGCCCAGGCAGGGCACACCTCCACGGTGTGCTCCACCGTGTCCTCCGGTCGATCCTCGCAGTGGGAGCACCCGGGCGTTTCCTCCCGCCCGATTCGGTGCAGGAACCTCCCGAACACACCGTGTCCGGTGAGGACCTGCGTCAGGCGGAAGGTGAGGACGCCGTGGCGTCTCTCAAGCCACTCCTCAAAGAGGGGTCTTATCGCCGCTATAGTGGCGTGCCCAGCACGGGGTTGCGACAGTCGCTCTCTCCATGTCGCCATGAGATCATGCCGGAAGTCTGTCCGCTGCACGACAACTTGCCACGGCAGCGGGTTTCCCCCCGGCATAGTGCCTCCGCGCGCCATTCGTGCAGGCGCGCGAGGACTATCGCCTCCAGATCCCACGGCGGCAATCCAGCAAGGAGGCACGCTGCCTCGCGGGAGATCGTGCGGTAGCCGCGAACCATTCTCACGGCAACCACCTTTTGGGGCGCGTTCAGGTGGTGGACTGCAAGCCGCGCCAAACCACGCGCCCACACCGGGGCCCCGTAGAGGGCCATGGACCGCACAATCCCCGCGTAGAGCCTCCGGCAGGAGGCGTTTGGCCCCCCCAGGTTCGGCAGGAGCCGTCTGAAGGCAGCCCCGGTCCGTTCCAGTTTGGGAGCCAAACGTCGGAAGTGCTCAACGAAGTTCCATCGGCCGTCGAGGACGAGTCCTAGGTACTTCAACGTCGACTCGACGCCGATGGATACCCCTCCTACCATCGCTGAGGATCCCGTTGGTGGCCTGTTCCGAGGACCATGGAAGTGCATGGCCTCGGACTTGTGCAGAGCCACCTCAAGACCCAGCTGCCGGATCCTCTCAACGACTATCGCAACCCCGCGTGTCATAGTTTCCGCCGCCGCCTCGTACGACCCCCCTTGTGCCAGTACCAGCGTATCGTCAGCGTAGCAAACTACGCTGACGCCGGTAGGGAGGTCGGCGCGCAGCACCCAGTCGTAAGTTCTATACCTTGAAGTACCACATCAGTAACAGAATTAGCAGCAACGTTGAGATCGTCAGGCGAGAAGCAAACCCGCCTCCAAGGGTAGAATGCATAGAAAAACCGCACCCCATCCCAATCGGCCGACCTATAGTGCCAAACACGGCGGCAGCCTGCAGAAAGCAAGCGTTCAGTGTGAGTGGCACCACTCTCCCGACAAGTCCGAGCCAAGAGGAGCGTCGACGGAGACCTGATATCTGTCCGGATGAGAGGTCAGCAGAAGGTCCAACCCGGATGGTGCATGATCCTCCACATCTGGAATCCGCGTAGGCGTAGTAACTAGTTGTGTCAGACCATATGCCAAGGCAAAGTCATGAATAGATCTCCTCGCATGATCAGTTAAACGTGAAATGAGCCATTCGGCGGTGGGCGTTAAAATCGCCAAGGATCACGATCTCTGCGGATGGGACCTGTTGTAGCAAGGAATCTGTAGCCACATGGACGTGGTCGATGAGTCGGTCTGTTTCGGCATTACCGCTATGGGACCTATAGAGAGGGGCACCCGTAGACGCGCCGATGGTTGTCGCTGTCTACGCGTAGCTATAGGATGGACAGGTCAGACACACCTTAAGACTGCGGAGGCGTCGAGAACAGATGTCCTCTCTGACGTATACGCAAACTCCAGCCTGAGGCACAAAGGAGTGTTTCAATTTGTACCCCGGGTAGGACAGATACGAAGTATCAGCTGAAGAGGACACCTCCGTCTCGGTCAGAAAGAGCAAGTTCCGGCTTCGCCGTCTCGAGATGGTATTGGACGGCGTTTAGGTTCGAGTGAAGTCCCCTCATGTTGCAGAAATTCACGCATAGAGTGGCAGGAGTAGCCTTGATCTTGTTGCTCAGTTTACCCCGAGCAGTTATTGGTTTGAGCGGAATTTTGCCCACGCATAAGCAGAGCTTCCACTTTACGCCCGTGTTCTGTGAGGTCGTGGTACCAACCCGGCTAGAGCCGGCCCATATTAGGAAAAGCAAAAGCTGCCGCGTGGCTCTACCACCGTTAAATGATGATCCCTTTCAAGCTGTTTCTTATATGAGTGCTTTAAATAATTGTACAACATATTTTATATTGTATAATGTTACTGTGGGAAAAAGCCCTTAAGAAAAGCTTCTTGCTGATGCTTCCCAGGACAGAAGTTGTTTTTCAAACCAGTGTCGAAGTAAAAATTTACTCAATAAGAAATATTTATAATCTATTATAAAAAGTCCTTAAATTCGCAATAAAAAATATTGAGGGACACTTATCGGGATAAAAACTATTATATCTCATTTTGGACTCAACTGCACACAGTATGAAAAATTTAATTGAAATCAGTTCAGTAGTTTAGTAGTTCATCGCGGACAAAACACGTAATTTTTATATATAAAATCTTTATTGAATTCTATTCTATTCAATTTACATGACATACAGTAATATAGCCTTACAGAATGTTTTATGTTAGAGCTATTACAGCTATTTTCGTAACGTAACCTTAATGAGAGTACAGGATATTAAAGCAAGTCTAAGAAAACTGACCTTGGTCGAGTGAATAAAACTCTAATCGAAACGTGCTACAGCCCCAAGGCATAAATCAGGCTCCCCTCGCTATGACGCCCGACGGAGCCTTCAATTTGGCACATCCTTAAAATGACATACGAGACGCGACCGCCTAACGACGCGGCGTCAACGTTCGCACCACGCTTATAAATAAAATGAAGCACACATTGCTGTCTTGGATTATCGTTACCGTATACAAAAATAATAAACTATATTCTTTACTTTTGAACATATTTTCTCATTTACCAGAGGTTTTATTTTTTATAGAAGAGTGAGCGAAAAACGAACACACTCAACCCTCTACGGGTTGTCTGTATTCCCCCCAAGTTAAAGCTGTGGCCAGTGGTTATTTACATCTTATATGGATTAAGAATCAGAATACAATGCCTAGTTACCAGTAAAAAGTCATCGGCCTTCTACACTCACCATACGAAACTCAAAAACATAATGCTGCCATTTGACGCAGGTATTACTCATGGAGCACTCAGACCGCGGGATGGTCGGCGGTGTTCCCCCCGTCATCTAGAGTCGAGTTGGACGCATAGAGGGAGCTTAACAGATCGGCTTTCTCCTTTGCGGCATGGGCTAGTGTGCCGTCCTCTCTGTGCAGAGATGGAAGAGATGGCTGACAGAAGTTCCCTTGGACAGCCTTGGCGAGAGACCAGAATGCACGTGTTCCCGAAGGAAGGCAAACTAGCTTCTCGCCTATTCTACCGATGTGCTCAGCTTGCCTTGGAAATGACGCTTTTGAAGGACCTGGAAGGCGAAATTATATTTCTTTTTAAGAGCGCTGGTGTTTACATCCCGAAATGTTGATGCGTTAGCCCAGGCCCGGTAGCACTCCTGCTTATAGCGTGATACTATTTTACACGAGTGACCAAACCATGGCTGGGATCTGCCTCCGATATGCACCACAGAGGATGGAATAAAAAGTTCCATACCTTGAAGTACCATATCAGCAACAGAATCGGCAACTATGCTGGGATCTTCCGACGAGAAGCAAATCTACCCCCAAGGGTAGGGATGCAAAAAAAGACCGCATCCTATCCCAATCGGCCGAGCTACCTACTTCTTCCTCTATTCATAATTTCCCATTGTTAGCATTTTCTGATTCCAACATGGGAATCTTAAGTATAAAAGTGAATAATAAAATCTTATTCACTTTTAACTTAAGCTAGTGCGCTTGACCATCTGATAATCAAAGCCTACCGACATAGCTATTAGGCGGGATTGTCGAGTCGAGCTCTGTTTAATAAACTAAAAAGGCAATTTTATGTCGGTGCTATGCTATGCTGGTGCTGCAGCTATATTACGGTTGTACCACGATTGGGTTGGCTCGATCGGATAAGGACCACGCTCTCACTGAATACCAGCGTAAAATAGCAGCTTAATACTGCTGTTTTTCATATGGCAAATGTAGAGAACTGGAGACCCTTTTTACTGGAAACGGGGGGATGAGTTGCTCGCGTCCGTAGGCTTCGACCACCTAATCCTAGGCCCACCCTACACGTGTCCCCCGGGTGGTGCTAAACGAGCGACAAAGCCGAAACGACAGACTCGGCTTCTCGCCGTATGGTAGCGGCGTAAAATCTACCACCCCTTAGTTCGCACCATGAGCCAAGTAGAAAAAGAAATGGCCCCGAGTTCCCGGCGCCCCTTTAATGGGGCAGGGGTGCGAAGAATCTCCGGGAGAAAAACCGGCGACGAGGTTCGCCACCCGTCACGTCCTGTCTCCCAGGGGGGGCGAAAAGTGGATTGCGGAGGCCCGTCTGGCTACGCTGAATGTATGTGGAGCAATGAATGATAAGATGGATGAAGTATGCGAAATGATGAATGATAGAGGAATAGATGTGTTATGTGTGAACGAGACGAAACGAAAGGGAAGAGATGTCACTGCACATGGCATGTATACCGCTTACTGGTCTGGAGTAGACGAGACCGAGCGGGCATGCCAGGGAGTCGGTGTCATCCTTTCAGAAAGAACGGGTCAATGTGTGAAAGAGTATGAATGTGTTAGCCCAAGGCTGCTGTGGATACGAATGAAAGTGGGCTTAAAGAAGTTGTTTGTGCTAGGGGTGTACGCCCCAGATATGTCTAAGCCCACTTTATATCCGAGAGCAGTTTTGGGACATGGTAAGGCTGGTGTTGATGAAATGTAAGGAAAATGAAAATATTATTATGTTAGGAGATTTTAATGGAAGGGTTGGGGTGAAGAGGCCTGGTTATGAAAGGATATTAGGAACGTTTGGCGATGAAAGAATAAATGAGAATGGTGAAGACCTCCTCACCGTATGTGTGGAAAAGAATATTTTTGTGGTGAACACTTTCTTTCGCCATAAGAGGATTCACATGTATACATGGGAAAGAGGGGATGATAGAAGCATGATTGATTTTACAATTGTGGATGAAAAAATGAGGAGCGCAGTGGTAGATACAAGGGTTTACCGGGGGTCCAACGTAGGGACGGATCATTACTTGGTATTATGTCGAATTAATGGTATATTCAAACGTTGGCGGTATCGGACATCTGTGTCTACCACTGCGTTACAGCGTATAAGAATAGAGAGGTTACAAGATGAAAGTGTGAAAGAGATGTATAAATGCAGACTGAAGGAAAATATAGGTGGGTTGAATGAATTATGTATGAATGATTTAGAATTGAAGAATGTATGGAATAATATTAAGAAAGTTTTGGTGTATGCAGCCACCGAAGCATGTGGTGTAAGTAAGAGAACGAATGAAAGGAAAAGTAATACGTTGTGGTGGGATGATGAGGTACGGATGGAAGTTGAAGCAAAGAAGAGAGCATGGATAGATTTACTAGCAACTAAAGCTGGTAATTCTGGCGGTATGAATGATGAGATTGAAAGAAAAAAGGCAGACTTTAGACGTATAAATAAGAGAGTAAAAGAAGTTGTTGAAAGGAAGAAGCAAGAAAGGATAGATAAAAATGATAGAAGGATATCTGATAACTTCCAGGAAAATATTAAAATGTTCTGGAAGCTCGTAAGAACTGCCAGGGGAAATTCAAAACAGCCTAGAATGAATGCTATACGAGACGAGAATGGCTGCATGTTGAATGATGAAGTTTCGAATTTAAAGAGATGGAAGGAATACTTTGAAAGCGTGTTTAAGAGTGAAGAGTCGTCTGAAATAAGTGAAGTAGAAATTCCGGAAGAAGTGGAGAGAGGTAGGGAGATAAGTGTAGATGAAATAATGAAAGCAATGAAAAGCATGAGAGCAGGTAAGGCAGCCGGATATGATAGAGTATCACTCGAAATGCTAAGGGCTGGTGAGGGTGTGGTAGCAGGCCTGTTGTACACCTTATTTAATTTGTGTTGGGAACTGAAGCGGGTACCGGAAGACTGGTGCAAAGCCGTAATAGTCCCAATATATAAGGGAAAGGGGCAGCAGGACTGTAAAAACTACCGTGGTATCAGCTTGCTTAGCATTGTGGGTAAACTGTATGCTATGGTGTTAATTGAAAGAGTTATGGAAGAAACTGATGGAAAAATTTGGGATGTGCAAGCTGGATTTAGAAAGGGGATGGGGTGTACGGATCAAGTCTTTTCCATGCGCATGATAGCGGAGAAGTTTTTGGCCAAAAACCAGAAAGTTTTTTGTGCGTTCATGGACTTGGAAAAGGCTTATGACAGAGTGGACAGGAATGTGTTATGGCAAACACTGAACTCATTTGGGTTGAGCGCTGGCTTGATACGGGCATTAAGGTCTCTTTATAGGGACTCTAGTGCTTGTGTCAGGATCAACGGGGTCTACTCGGACTGGTTTGGCATTCATAAAGGTGTCAGACAGGGATGTGTGGCTTCCCCGTGGCTGTTTAACCTATTTATGGACAGTTGTTTGCAAACTTTGAAAGTTGAAGAATGTGGGTTGAGAATGGGTGAGTCAACCGGCAAATGTCTTTTGTACGCCGATGATCAAGTCATATTTGCATCGTCGGCGGCCTAGTTGCAAATGATAGTTACTTTAATGAATTGGTCATTGAAAGAAAGGGGTATGAAAGTGAACACAAGTAAGACGAAAGTGATGGTTTTTAAAAGAGAAGAAAGTAAACTTTATGTGAAATAAGAATAGAAGGGGAGTTGATTGAGCAAGTGAATGAGTTTGTATATTTGGGATGTTTATTTAGCAGGGATGGTAGATATGACAAGGATATAGAACGACGAGTGAACGCAGGAAATAGAGTGAATGGGGCTCTACTCGCTATTATGAGGAGTCAGAATGTGTCAACTAAGGTACGTATGGCAATTCATAATGCTGTGTTAGTCCCTACTTTAATGTATGGTAGTGAAAGTTGGGTCTGGCAGAAGAAGCATGAGAGTAGAATAAATGCTGTAGAAATGCCATGGTCATTAAGGAGTATGCTAGGGCTGAATCTGAATGACAGGGTGAGAAATAGAGTGGTAAGAGAAAAGTGTGGTTTGCAAGATGACGTTCTGACCAGGATTAAGTAAGGAATGCTTCGGTGGTTTGGTCATGTAGAAAGAATGAACGAGGAAAGAGTGACAAAGCAAATTTATGTTGCAGAAGTGAACGGCAGGGTCGGGAAGGGACGCCCTAGACGAAGGTTTATCGACCAAATCGGCGATACATTAAAAATGGGCCAGATTAGGAGTACTCTTAACCGACGAGCGTGTATGCGTAGATATATGGATGTAAAAGAGGCGAGAGAGGTGTGTCAGGATCGCGCCAAATGGAAGTCTGTAGTCTCTGCCTACCCCTCTGGGTGACAGTCGTGAGTGTTTATGTATTATGTATATGTATATATATGTAATACTGCTGTGTTTCGTATGGTAAATGTAGAGAACTGGAGACCCTTTTTACTGGAAACGAGGCATTTCATCTTAGTCCTCAGAGGTGACAACGCATCTGCATTTTGATTCTTTATTGAGTATAAATGTAGATGTGTATGGGCCACAGCATCCACTTACCATCAGATGGACTGTGTGCTCGTAAGTCATTTTTATTCTATTTAAAAAAATTAAATTTAATGTCATTCAATCACAATCGAAAAATACATAAATTATGTAGGTACGTCTATCAGCCTTTCATTAAATTTTCGGTACAAGAACAGTCATACCGTCGACACCAATGAAATTCCTAAATTTTTTATATAGGATAGGGTGACAAACGAGCACACAACCCACCTGATGGTAAGTGGTTGCTGTGACCAATAGACATCTCCATTTATCCTCAATAAAGAATCAAACTGCAGATGCGTTGTCACCCGAGAGCTATAAGGTGGAATGCCTCTTTATTATTAATCTTTCTTTTTTTTAAAAAAACGTTACCTCCACGCTAGGATTTTCTCCTGTATCGTGGAGGCAGTTTACAAACATATATTGCACAAGGACAAACATCCAGACCCGGAACAATTATTCGTAGGCCATACAAATACTTGTTCCGTGCGGGATTCGAACCCGCGGCCCCAAGCGTTGCAACTCATTGCTAAGCCACTACACCACGGAGCCGTCTTTGATATATAAGTTCTTATTTACCACGTGTTTGGTTGTAAAAGATAACATCAAACATGTTTGTTTTATAAATTAAGCACGTGTTTCTTATGTGAAAGAATAATGTAAAAAAATAAATAAAATATTCGTGCCAAATCGGCGCGAAAAAAAAGAAATAATGATAAATTATTTTTGTTTCTTTTTAGTACATTTTAATTATGAACTATAGGCAGATTAGATGTCTTGTGGCTTGGAACCTTGGATTATTTGAAAAGTTTTTTTTTTAATTAATTAATATATTATTCAAAGATAATAGGAGACTAATAATGAGTCTAAAATATAGATTTTCAGGAATTTTATAAACACGATATTTCAACATTAAAAATTAACATGTTATTTTAATTTTAATTATATTTAGGTCAAATACTATATAAAAGATAAATGCCAATCGTCTACATTGAAGAAATTTTCGAATTAGTCGAAAATTTGGGATCAGTGCGTGTCTCAATCTCATAGAAGCAATAAGGGCGGTGTCGTGGACAAACTGTCCCGGCAGCCTTAATTGGCGGTTGCAAAGATTTATGTGGGCAGCCAGCCGGTCGTCATGCGGACGCCGATTTGCGGCTTTGAAACACCCAACCCGTGAACCCACTTTTCTATGACCCATTGCACCGACCGCATCGCCCCGTTTCCTCACCGCTGAATTACCGCACTTCCGCAAACCGCAATTCCGCCGACTTACACCGTCCTACTCCTTCCTATATTCTATTTATTTTCTACATCTATTTAGTTATATACTAGCAAACGTTTTTTTTTCAATCAGTGCCATATTATGTGAGGAATTTCCGGCCCACACTCATCATTAGTAAAGACACGTTAATGAGTAACGATTAAATGTCATTAATTTTAAGGATTTATAGCTACTGTTTTACCAAGTTAAACTTGATAAAACCCGGACAAATTAAGTTTTCTCTAACTGTAGTTGCGGTACGAGGGCGGCACTGAAAATTTCGGGAATCAAGGAAGTGACACACGTTACTATTTAAAAATGTATTTATTGCTTTTCGAAGTATTCTCCGCGAAATTTGACACATTTTTCCATACGATGGAACCAATCATTGAAGCAAACATTCCATTCGGAAGTTGAGCTCTCCAAAATGGCCGTTTTGTAGGCGTCCACAGCTTCTTCAGGTGATGAAAATCTCTGTCCACGCAATTTATTCTTTATTTTAGGGAAACTATAGAAATCATCAGGGCTTAGGTCGGGGCTGTACGGCGTATGGTCTAATAATTCTATGTTTTCTTGCTCTAAAAGCTCTTTTGTTTTGTGTGCGGTGTGAGAACTCGCATTGTCGTGATGGAGAATGATGCGGCGGTTGCAGTTCTCTTTACGGAGTTCAGAAACGACCTGTGGTAAACAATTGCAAGCATACCATTCTGCATTAACCGTTCTTTGTCCCTCAAGAGGAATAGTCGTAACATGGCCGGTTTTGGAGACAAACGTGGCCACCATTTTTTTGCAACACTCCGTGAACGAACAATTTTAGTTGGCTTTAACTCATTTTCGAACACCCAAACTCGTGACTGGTTTTTTGTTTCGGGTTCGTACGCGTATATCCAGGATTCGTCACCTGATACGATATACAGCATTTGAGGATCCTGCGTGGAATCTTTCGAGAGTTCTGACGCACCAAGTAACGCGAGCCGCTTTTTGCTCTTCACAGAGCGAATGCGGTATCCATCGGGAAAACAACTTTTTTACACCTAATTGTTCATGCAAGATTATTTGTATTTGACTCATGCCAATGTCTAAAGTTGCCTGAATTTCGCGGTATGTCACATGTCGATCTTCCTCAATCAGCTTACGCACAGCATCAACGTTTTCTTGGGTGACTGCAGTTTTTGGACGACCTTGACGGGGATCATCACTGAGTTTGACACATCCACGTTGAAATTCAGCAAACCAGCGATAAATTGTGATTTTGGATGGGGCTTCATCACCAAATGCAGAAATCATCCGGTCAACACACTGTTTTTGTGTTAAACCACTTCGAAAGTCATAATAAATCATCACTTGATTTTCTCGAGTCAATTCCATTTTCTCAACGACTAAACAAGTTTGATAAAACCTTGTGACAAGACCGAGAATCTTTTAAAAAAAAAAGTGATATCCCATTTTTAAAACCAAGGAGTTTTCAATTAAAAAGATTTTAATATGACAGGAACAGTGGAAATATTCCATTCCCGATACTTTTAGTGCAGCCTATGTATAAGAATATCAACTACCCCCATAACGTCCCGTGGGCGTCTTAATAGGCGAAAGAGAGAAACTGGACTTTTGAAAGGCTGTAACAAAGTATTTTTTTAATGTATATTGTTCGCGTAAAACTAAGAAGTCTTTAGATGCAAGCGTGATTACTATACTAAAGATATAATAATATTTCAACGTTATCTGTCTTGTTCAGACTAATTATTTTCTGCTTTTGAAAGAATTCACTTGACGCTTTTGTTAATAATTTAATTTGGAGCCTTTTCACGTGGAGAAGTATAAATATATAAAATCCTTAGTATGCAATAATTAAAAATTGTGCATATAAAACAAAATATTAATATAATTAAAAATATTATTTATAATATTTTCGTTAAACTCTCATAAGAAGAGCTTTGTCGCGAATCAGGACTGCGTTCAGTAGAGCGTGTGGCCAATGAGCAGTGACGGCTGCTACCTATCATTAATTACACCTCACCGATCTACAGCGAACTCTAATGCGCACGCACCTTCACATTCCAGACTATTATTAGTTTGGAAGAGTGCTCAAACATAATATCCAAACATATCAAATTGATGACAGTTTTAACTGTTTTAACAAGACACTTCAAATAATAAAAAGTAAGTAAAAGCACGAAAAGTTTGCCAATAGAAAGTTTATACTATCAACCATTCACAGCAAAACCGTTCTATAGGCACAAACAAGCTACTGATAATCCGTCTAAATTGTAAAATATATTTCTTGAGAAATTTATGTTATATTTAATGAAACGATGTATTGGCCGCGGCCAGTGCTCGGCCAGTCCGTACGGCGCCACCACGCGCCCATGCAGCTATTATAGAAGATAAACTTTTACCAATTATATAGAAGCTTATAGAAATACTAGGACAATGGGCAAGCTTAGCAGGAAGATTGACGATCGTGGTACCAAATGTCTCAAACCTAGGGCGTTGACGTTCGCCGCTGGTATAGTTATTTTACATGTGGTAACACACGTGAGATGACTACACCGCCAACAACCACAGGCCATAAGACTATTCGGCATTTTCCTAAAGTTACCTCTTACGACACTCACGAAACGTAATGGATACTCTTACGCCGCCAGTATTCGGCATAATGTAATAACGTTTTTAATTAATTAAGTAAAGTTTGTAAAATATTTCGTGTGTTTTTATGATTTTTTCAAGCTATTTAAACTTTTTTACTGCAAATTAAAAAAAGGCAAATCTTGTTGAACCTTCATGAGAAATTTAGCTCTCGACATGATCTAGCTTTATGCATGTGTCAAAATATCATTCAAGTGCATAATTATCAATAATACAGTAAATAATCCTTTTTAATCCGATGCTCATTTGCATTGCAAACCGGGTTTTGATATGTGGTGAAATAATGCTTATGTTTTGAAATAATTATAGCCATTAAAATTAATGATTGTCCATGTCATATCGTATTTAATACTGTTTTACGCGTTAATGATTCGTGTTCTAGAGATTTTCATTTGCAAATGATCGTCATAAATTAATCCTACGATGGCTTTAGCATTGAACTGAATATTTTAAAACAATATTTTTCATTATTTCATATCTTTCATTTTTAATAGTAAAATTTTTATTTTTTAAAAGCATAAATTTATTGCATTAAACTTTATAAAGGCGTGTTCTATTGGTCATAGTAACTGTCTGCTATGTTACGGTTCCGGGTTTGAATAGCAGTTGCAGCCAACATTATTAGCACAAGAACAAATTGTTTCCAATTTACCGTTTTTAACACTATTAATACAAAAATTATTAGTGGATGCACTTTTTAAATAGTTCGAATATACAAGATAATTTCGGAAATCATATTTTTGCATTGTCATCCGAGTTTGCGTTATATTCAAAATTTCAAGTTTCCAGCTCAAGTTTAAAATCAATTACTAAATTCCACCCGGAACGACAGACATACAAGAAAGTAACACTAAATAAAAACGTGGTAATAAAATGTTATATCAATTAGCGATATTGTGACTTTAGTAACGTTTCGTTGGACGCTAAAATAAGTCGTTGCATCTAAAACTTGGAATTGTACGAGGTCGTTTTTCGGTGTATTATGGTCGTTTTCTTGTTTCGGAATTTAGAGAAGTTTGAAATAGTTTGGAAAATCCAAAAGTACACGCCTCATGAGCGTTTCATTTCATTTTGATGAAATAAATAAATTTTATTCCTGACTTTTAAAATATATTATTACCAAAATAAATCGATTTTGTACGTGGTAGAGCCATGCTGCAGCTATATTAGTAGTATAGTTGTAGCACGAATGGGTCGGGTCGACCGGGGAAGGACCACGCTCTCACAGAATACTAGCGTAAAATAGCAGCTTAACACTGTTGTGTTTCGTATGGTCAGTTCTGCACACAAAGTCCACCTGATGGTAAGTGGTTGCTTTGGCCTATAGACATCTACATCTATCCTCGTTTGCGAATCAAAATGTAGATGAGTTGTCACCCGTGAGGACTATGATGGAATGCCTCCTTTCCAGTAAAAAGGGACTCCGGTTCTCTACACTCACCATACGAAACAGCAGTGTTATGCTGCTATTTAACGCTGGTATTCTGTGAGAGCGTGATCCTTCCCCAGTCGAGCCGACCCGTTCGTGCTACAACTATATTACTAATATAGGTGCAGCATGGCTCTACCATGTATTCTTGCTTGAGACTCATTAGTTGTTAGCAGTAGACATCAGAATCGGTTTTGCCCGGTGGTTAAAGCTCAAAATAAACGATGTCCTTCTAATCCCACCATACACACAGCATCATCTTATTGCGTTTTAATCCGGGTTTCGCTACAGTATGTAGAGCTAGACTACCCTTTGACCGTGATTTTTTTCGTACTTTCTTGTCGTAGGTGATCCACTTTTCATCACCAGTGAATGGTTCGGTTTTATTACGTTTCTATAGAGTTTCAAATGAGTACACGATTCATTAGGTTTCTTTTAGTGAGCTCGTGTGGTACCCAAATATCGAGCTTTTATGCATAGCCAGACTTTTTCAAATGGGTCAAAACTGTTTTATGGTCAATCCTCAATTCATTGGCTATGTCGTAACTACTAATATGCCGATCTTGCTCTAATTTTCCAAAAATGGCATCGACAGATAACTGTATGAGGGTGACCAGAGCGAGCTGCATCTTTGACTTCAAAATTCCCGGACTGAAAACGCTTCAACCAACTTTGTGCTACTCTTACTAACACTCCATTAGGTCCATAAACGTCACGTTTTTTGCGACTAAGGTCGCATTTTTCACTTTTTTGTAATAAAATTTCAAAATTTATCTAATTTCTTTGTTGGATTCACTCATTTTGGCGGACAGAAAAACAATTGAAAAATAGCGGAAACGTGTTTTTCACCTTTTATTTTTATTTTTCTTAATGTCCTATATGTTATGATATTAAAACCAGCCAGATACAAACAGTACAACCAAAGATACTTTTCTTCAATTTTATACAAACAAAATACGAAGAAACTTTTTTCCCGTCCTATTATATATCGTAATAATGAAATAAAACGCTTACGCAGCAGTGGCGGTTTTTTACACTAAATTTTCTTAGTCAGCAGAATCTAGATTTCTGGGACAACCCTGGGTTCTCTTAACTTCTCGAACTTAATTAAGAGTTTTGAAAGCGATAGCTTAGTGCCTGTGGTCGTATGGCAGCACATTTACGTAGAGGCGATTAGTCTCGGCGTTGGTCGCCCTGGCGCCTGACGCGGTGCCCGTCGCTGCCTCATTTACATTTCCCAGTCAACAGCCTTCACCCTTTCACTGTCACTTGTAGCACGTGATTCTTATATTTACACGTCCTATGGAATTTTAATAAATTTAACACATTCTGGCACATGTTGATATATTATTTATTGCATTATGTAGTAAATTATTTGCATCACTTCGTATTTCCATATTATATTTCTGGCAATTTTTAAATTAGAATTTCGTGATCTACTACAATAAATACAAAATGGGCTTTCAATACATCTTTTAGGGAAACAATTTGGGATTTTTCTTAGTAAAAAAGTGAAACAAAATAAATATGTGATAAGCATGTACCCGTTATAATATATATATATATATATATATATATATATATATATATATACATGCAACTTGTGATGTTAGAATTATATATCATTGACTGTGTAGTGTTATTGTTGTTAACCGTATAGTGGCATTGTAAGAGTATCTCTCAGACGATCTAAATCCATACCATCAAAATTACGCAGCAGAAGGATTCTTGATTTAGATTTAGGTGGTCGTAATTTGTATGATAAGTAAATCAAGTCGTGATATGAAAATGCATCAGCAGGACACTGACCATGTTTATCAACATTATCAATGGACGAAACAAGAATAACGTCCAGAAGAGATGGGGAACAATTTGGAAAAAGTGAGTAGCAGAAAGAGGGAGAATATGTAAGTTAGCTGCTTGAACTATAGATTTCAATCTGAAGGAGCGCGAGTCACTTTTTAGAAGGCACGTGTTAAAATCACCCATGATGATAGAGTGCTGATACAGTGGAATATATTTGTCTAAGAGGCTTTTGAACGTAGAAAAGTAGTCAACTGTAACACTAGGATTGTAAAACACGTCAAGTATTATAGTCGAGTCTTGGAACCAGAAAAAAACTTCGATAATTAAATGTTGAGCCCCTGAAGTGCCCTTATCAGTTGACATACTTATATTTGTAAATGGTAAGTGTGACCGAAGGTAGATAGCAACACCTCCACTAACCCAAGTAATACGATCATTCCTTATTAGTTGAAAGCCTGGAGAGCATATGATGTGGAGGACAAACAAGTCTTAGGCCAAGATACGGATATCAAAATAGCATGTATGTTTTTATTATCAAATGAGCATGTCTGGATAATGTGCTGGTATACTCTGGGCATTAATATGAATAATGTTGAAATTTTTCAGTAGATCTGAGAAGTGCAAATTTAATGCTTGATTAAGAGAAGGGAGACTGTAGAAACTATTACTACTATTCAATCCATCAGAGAATGAAGGTGAAAAAAAGGAGTCGTCTAGGGTTATATCTTGAGAAGACATATTGTATATTAAATATTAACACTAAATATAAATTACTTAAATAAATAAAATGGAATAAAAATAATAAAAAATACAGGTCTTAATACCCACCAGCAGCAGACCGTCGTCACAACTCGTATCAAAATAACAAAAAAAAAAATAGAAAAAGTCGGAACATGAGTCCACGTGAGACAGGGAAAGATGACATGTTAAATTTTAATACGTATTATTTTACAAAGCATGCTAAAAACATAAACACAATCAATTAAGGTGGTTTATGGAATTAAGGTGGCGCTATGGTTAACGATCAAAATGACATTGTAATACAGATTCTACAACTGTCACATTGTTAGTTTTCAGTATGACATATAATGTTGAAATGCAAAAAATACATGATATGAATATTCTGGTAAGGCAACGAGTGAAACAAGAAATTATAATAGTGGTCTGTTATCTATGAGCAAAATGTTATCACTACATAAATTATTATTATTATAAATTTATTAATTCATTACGTGAATGAATTGTGAAAATTTAACACAACGAAAACTACATTTGAACAACAAAGTAAAATCTAATTTAATACATTATCTTATTTCTTAACCGCTCGCCTTGATGAAGTAATCCAGGCACTGGGCTTTTAGCCGTAGGTTAAGGTAATAAACCCCCAAAGTTTGACCCTATGATCATTATAATGTAATCATCATAATACGAGGGCTGCACTAAAAGTATCGGGAATGGAATATTTCCACTGTACCTGTCATATTAAAATCTTTTTAATTGAAAACACCTTGGTTTTAAAAATCGAATACCATTTATTTATTTTAAAAAAGATTCTCGGTCTTGCCACAAGGTTTTATCAAACTTGTTTAGTCGTTGAGAAAATGGAATTGACTCGAGAAAATTCAAAAGCGATGATTTATTATGACTTTCGAAGTGGTTTAACACAAAAACAGTGTGTTGACCGGATGATTTCTGCATTTGGTGATGAAGCCCCATCCAAAACCACAACTTATCGCTGGTTTGCTGAATTTCAACGTGAACGTGTCAAGCTCAGTGATGATCCCCGTCAAGGTCGTCCAAAAACTGCAGTCACCCAAGAAAACGTTGATGCTGTGCGTAAGCTGATTGAGGAAGATCGACATGTGACATACCGCGAAATTCAGGCAACTTTAGACATTGGCATGAGTCAAATACAAATAATCTTGCATGAACAATTAGGTGTAAAAAAGTTGTTTTCCCGATGGATACCGCATTCGCTCTGTGAAGAGCAAAAAGCGGCTCGCGTTACTTGGTGCGTCAGAACTCTCGAAAGATTCCACGCAGGATCCTCAAATGCTGGATACAACATCGTATCAGGTGACGAATCCTGGATATACATGTACGAACCCGAAACAAAAAACCAGTCACGAGTTTTGGTGTTCGAAAATGAGTTAAAGCCAACAAAAATTATTCGTTCACGGAGTGTTGCAAAAAAAATGGTGGCCACGTTTGTCTCCAAAACCGGCCATGTTACGACTATTCCTCTTGAGGGACAAAGAACGGTTAATGCAGAATGGTATGCTAGCATTTGTTCGCCACAGGTCGTTTCTGAACTCCGTAAAGAGAACTGCAACCGCCGCATCATTCTCCATCACGACAATGCGAGTTCTCACACCGCACACAGAACAAAAGAGTTTTTAGAGCAAGAAAACATAGAATTATTAGACCATCCGCCGTACAGCCCCGACCTAAGCCCTAATGATTTCTATACTTTCCCTAAAATAAGGAATAAATTGCGTGGACAGAGATTTTCATCACCTGAAGAAGCTGTGGACGCCTGCAAAACGGCCATTTTGGAGACCCCAACTTCCCGAATGGAATGGTTGCTTCAATGATTGGTTCCATCGTATGGAAAAATGTGTCAAATTTCGCGGAGAATACTTCGAAAAGCAATAAATACATTTTTAAATAGTAATGTTGTGTCACTTCCTTGATTCCCGAAATTTTCAGTGCCGCCCTCGTATGTGGGAAAAAATAATAAAGATTATAATTATTTAAAAAATGTACGCGGCTTTGGAGGTCGCACCTTAACCTACTGTCGCTGATATTACTTGATACGTATTTCCTTATTTTTACAAATTTAACAGTACACCTAAATTTAACCAGCTACTGCTGACCACACCTAGTTTTAGCCGGCTAGAACTGGGTGTCACCGCACTTCGGCTTTTAGCCGTAATATATGCATTTTTATAAATCGTTCTGATGTTGTAAACCACCGCGTTCTATATATATATGTTTGTCTACAAATTGTTGCGCCCGCGTGTCTTTGTAGACGTTCACTCCCTAGAGCATCGTTCATAATGAGATTTTAATTGAAGGCGTAGTCGTGCTGATCTGTCGACAGATACGCTTAACTTCATTAGGTCGGCGGACGATTACATTGCCTAATGTAATTGCTCTGTTAAACAATTTCGCACCGATATTTGGTAAAGTGATCTCATTCGTCGGCGTCCCATAGGCGGAAATGTTCTAACATAATCAAGAGAAAACACGACAATTTGCAAGAAATTTTACTCTCATAATTATTGACCGAATGTGCTAGAATTAAGCAATACATTCTTGAACATCGCTCCATTGTAAGATATATATGCATTTGTTTACGAACAATTAACTAATGGCATCCGAACTCCCAATTCATGGTTTGGAAAAAGTCGAACATGAATGAGAATATATACTTAGAAATAAGTTAAAAACAAGATAAAAAAAATAAATTGAGTTGATTTTTACTCCTTGTCTTAATCTTTTTAGAGGATTAAATATTTTATGTTATTATATATTTCACCCATTTGAAAAAAAAAATAATTGAATGAAATTTCAAAAAGTCCGGTAATCTTTCTTAATTGGCAGTAATCCGTTAAATGGTTTTTATATTGCTTTTAAAAACTTTATTATTTTACGAAAGTATTTTTATATTAAAAAACAAAAACACCCTACAAGCTTTGTTAGTTAATGAAAACGAGTGCTAGTATATTTTAATTATATAAGATTGTGCTGTGTTTATGTATTACGGAGAGCCTTTTTAGCTCAGGAACTAAGCGTTTCACTGTACGCGAGCAACCTGGATTAGATTCCTGTCGGCACCAATGAAATGGTTTATTGCAATTTTAAGTGCTGATTTACCACGTGCTCGGCGGTGAAGGAAAATATCGATAGGAAAACAGCATGTCTGATAAATTAAACAAAATGTTTCGAATATTTGTAAGTCCGCCGATAACCATCGAGGCAGCGTGGCCCGACTGTGAACGTATATAAGCTGTAATTTTATTTTGCTTTATGTATACAGAACTCAGAAACTCCAACACGAAATATAGGTTTTTGTGCTTCTATATTGTCTGAATATTATATGTTTATTTTCTTAAATATCGTTCCTTGCTTCATTTGTATATCATTAGCATTGCGTGCGGTGCATGTCGCGCGGCGCGTCGCCGCCTTCGGCCGCCTGAGAGGGCACTGACATCCTATTTTCATAATCGACTTCATAAAAGCATGACAGCTAAAGACCTAAAATGAGCTGACGCAAATATTCTTTTATGAATATTTTTTAATCAACCCTATTCCCTTTATAAACTAATATCGGCATTTATTAATAACTAGCTTTTCGCTCCGCAGTGTTACTCGCGTCCACGTTATAGCGTCCATGACCCATACACTTATTATGAAGTTGCATAATACGGAGAGCTCAAGCTATCCCATGGAACTTTTCTCATATTTTCGAACGATAACAATCGCAGATTTTAATTTAGACTAAGTTCTAAAGCTTTTCGAATAGTGAAAGCCGCTCTGACAATCTGCCTCTTCGTACTTCCGTACATTCATTATCCTTCTTCAATGAATTATTTTCTGTTACAGCTGTACGTTTGTGTAACTCCTCCCTTTTCATTTTCGCCATGCTCAATCCTCTTTTTTCTTCAAAAATCTACTCTAAGCTTATTTCTTGGAACTCTTATCATCGTCATCATCATCACAGCCCTTCACAAGTCCACTGCTGAACATAGGCCTCCCCCAAGGAATGTCACAAAGCACGGTCCTGAGCCACCTGGAAACTTATAATTCCCACATACTTCTGGTCCCACATAATCTGTAATTTTTTCGTGTTTTTATTATTATTTAAATTTTTTAACTTCATTGTATAATTTACGCACACCTCCCTTCTAGCTAGTAGTTGTGAACTATTTCTTTTACGTAGTAAGGTTTTCTTATAGAAATCGCTTTCAGAGCTATAAGACCGCCTATGGTATTAATCAGTTGAAAATCGCATCAAAATAGTTAACAGTTTTAAATCCTAGATTTAGTTTAAAATCCTTAAATACGCTTAACTAAGTTTATAATCGAAAGCTTATAATAGTGTTGTCAAAGATACAATTAAAACATGGCAAAATTTCAAGCAATATAATATTCATCTTTAATTTTAAGAATTGTCTTCTTTGTTTTTACTCTAAAGCCTAAATAAATATTTTTATCGATCCACATTTTAAGGGTGAAGAGGGGCAGATTCTGTAAAGTTCGTAAATATGTATTATATTCGTTGGCGCCTTCTCTGTGTTTGTATACTATGCAGTCATGAATTGACGGACCGAATCACACGAATTTTAACCTTGTACTGGTATCCCATCCAATCGCATGAAAACTCAATATATCTCACAAGTAATACATATTATATTAAATTAGATTGTTTAGTGCGATTGCCAAGTCAATCTATGTGTTCATCTATGGACTGAATAAATTAACCGACTTGGATGGATGGATGGATTCCGATTACATGGATCTCAAAACTTTTTACGTTAGAAGAACTGAGTTGCGAGACTTGGCTTTTTTTACAAGTTATGTTTTTGATGGCATCTCATTTCTTTTTGTAGATAGTCATACTTTTTATCCTTTCCGATACCATCTACTTCTTGAATACCAACTACAGATTTTCGAGCAATTTAGTCTATCAATTTAGTCTTCATAAGACATGTCCCATTCTTGCTTTTTTATTCTGTTGACGATTTTACAAGTTACCTTTGAACATAATTATATCTAGGTACCTATCTACATCTATTATTCCATTATATTATACATATACAGGTACACTGATTCATTCACTGCAAATGTAACTTTGTAATTCTATATATTTATATAGGATTACAAAGTTATTTATGCAGTTGGTGTATCTAAATATTTTAGTTTTTCCTTGATTTATACACTAAACACTAATTGTATTCTAAATATGAAGCTTCTACGTCTGATAGAAATGCCTTCGAGTTTTGATGATCGGTCAGTCAGTGAGTGACAAACGACAAAGTTTCATCCATCAATTCAGGCTTCTAGTTTTATCCACGACGAAGTTATGGGGGGTCGAAAATGGCCTGAACTGTTTCGAGAAAAGGATGGTATGGCTCTTTTGCTCTACTTGGCGGGGGCACTACCGTGCCCTCAGATAATAATTTTGAATCTAAATTAACACTGAAAAATTATATTCTGATTACAAATAATGTAGTTACAGGAGTTGCTTATAAAATAAAAATCCTTTCAGTTCAAAGTGGATGTGACATTGTTTTTTTGGTTAAAAGCCGACATATTTAACATTTTTTAATTAATAGAATTAACACCATATTTTTTTAAATAATAGACAAGTACTACTTTTTTACTTTTAATAATAATATTACTATAAAAAGCCCATAGCTAAAATTTATTATAACACTACAACTATATACATACAATGTTACATGCTACATGCATTACTACATAACCACATTACGTGACATAGCTTGTAAAATTAATCCTGTAATAAAATATATGTATTTCTTTTTGCAAAGAATCCAGGAAAATGAATAAGGAGATAAAATGGGTATCAAATTTTTTTTATAGGATAGGGTGACAAGCGCGCACACAGTCCACCCGATGGTAAGTGGTGGCTGTGGCCCATAGACATCTACATTTATCCTCGTTTGCAAATCAAAATGCAGATGCGTTGTCACCCGTGAGAACTAAGATGGAATGCATCTTTTCCAGTAAAAAGGGTCTCCGGTTGTCTACACTCACCATACGAAACACAGCAGTGTTAAGCTGCTATTTTACGCTAGTATTCTGTGAGAGCGTGGTCCTTCCCCGGTCGAGCCGACCCATTCGTGCTACAACTATACTACTAATATACCTGCAGCATGGCTCTACCACGTAAAATTCCTAAACCTTTACGAAAATTGTCTCTACGTTTGTTAACTAAAGTTAATAGATAAACTAAAGTTGATGCATTTGTTATTAAAAAAATATAAATGCATAAAATTTATGGCCTAACCTTAAGATTTATGCATTATTCTTCACAATTTTAAAACATAAAATATAGAAGAAGGAGTAATTAACACTCTAATCTTCATAAGCCTAATAATACCTTGTTATATAAAAAAAGGCTTATTAAAATTCTTACCCTGATAAATTCATGTAACATCTCCTTTGAGAACTGGCCATCGGTTGCACCAAAATTTATCTTGCTGCGTCAGTGCTGTGAGAGAAGTATTTATGTATGTAATATATAAAAATAATCATTAAGCCCTTATTAGTATATACAATATGTCTATTGTTAAGTAAAAGTAAGAAATTTACTTATTGTTCTTCCTGTTATGATTTGGGTTCATATTGTAATGTTAAACGGTTCTTTTTCTGGTATTTATAGGAATAAGAATTAAAAAAGCCTAATATCCC
This sequence comes from Parnassius mnemosyne, assembly GCA_963668995.1. Classification (NCBI taxonomy): domain Eukaryota; kingdom Metazoa; phylum Arthropoda; class Insecta; order Lepidoptera; family Papilionidae; genus Parnassius; species Parnassius mnemosyne. The sequence continues at coordinate 24,629,537 of CAVLGL010000068.1, forward strand.
TTATAGCAATCTGCAATAGCAATCCGGATCTGGATGTTTGTCCTTGTGAAATTTGTGTTTGTAAACTGCCTCCACGATACAGGAGAAATTCCTAGTGTAGGGTTACGTTTAAAAAAATCAGACAGACAGCTAGACAGGTAAAATATTTTAATAGGAGAATACATTATTTTTTACTGTATATAGCACAAGGCATTCATTCCCTTCTCGTCTTAAAAGAAAAAGTGGTATTAGTTTTGAAAATTTTAGAAACACAAACTTTCTTATAATAGTCCATTATTAATTAAGAGTAATGTTAGAGTTCGCATTTGAAATAGTTTAGATTAAATGAACAATAATTCATAAAGAGAAATTATTGGGTTGGATTTAGAATCGTTTGACAGGCATTTGGGGTAGTGAGGTGTTTTATTTGGTAGAGATTTGGTCCCCGATTATAATAATACCACTGACATCAAAAGGTAATGCACCGTTATCGAAAAAATTGATAAAAACTATCATAACCTAAAATGCGTAAAGCATTGAAAAACATATACCATATTACTGTAAAAGCTGGATAGCATACAGAATTTTGTGTAAGTGCAACAAGGACAAGGACGTAAGACTAGTGTCACATTATTCTACTGTCTATACTCTCTGTCAAGAGATATTTAGCAACAACAGACAACTATAATCATAGAGAAAATTTTACCGACTTGATAAATGAATATTTATGGAGAAGAGAAATTATAAAGAATAAAAGAGATCCTTTATATATATATATATATATATATATATATATACATATATATATATATATATATATATATATATATATATATATATATATTATAATGTTTTATTTCTGAATTGTTTAAAACTGCCCAGAAATACTTGAACACCCAGTAATAATTTCAGTTGTAATAGGTTAGAAGGTTGTGGCGGGAGCGAAGGCAACCTGACTTTATAGATAAGATATCCGATCTGATCGGATTTGCACTAAAATTAAACCAGCACGCCCCGACTCCACGTAGTCTTGTCTGCCCTACTCCTAGAGTGGTTTTGCAAAGCCGTAGGCACGGAGGGAAAGCAGCCCCCGCCCGCTGTGGCAAATCGCAGGCACCTGTGCGAGCCGTATCGGCTGAGGCTGGTCACCGAAGACGACCGATAAGCCGGAGCTGCGGAGGTTGGGAGGTAACTTTGGGTCAATATTCCTGTGTAAAAAGTGAGGTTATGATTTTACAATAAAAAAACATTACGCATAAACTAAACTTTTCCGCAAGGAGGGAAGGGTAGAGGGGCTTTCCCTGATAGAGCACACTCCTGCTCCCCTTTTCCCCCCTTCTGCCGGAGACGACAAATGTAATATTGAGGTTAGGTCTATGGGATTTTCGTTTTGATTTTTCTCAAGAACGGTGTATTACCTTTTAATGGGAGTGTTATCGGGAGTAAGGGGATGCTCCCGCCCCTCTCCGTCCCTCATCCCCTGCCCTTCCCTCTTGCCAAACGATTCTAAATATCAACCAAATTATATTATCTGGATTTATATATTGATTATTGTTTGTTTAGTTATAACTTATTTAATAATGATAACTCATAACAATAAATCATTAAAATGAAGCAATTAAATCTTTAAACATCTACATAGTATACAAATACAGAAGAGGCGTCAACGAATATAATTAATAGAATAAAGTAACTTACTTGTAAGTGTCCTTCGATCAAAATTATATGAAGTTGACGCCTCCTCTGTGTACAATCCTACCCTGTTGTATATTATTGTCTACCCTTAGTGATTGCTTGCATTTTAATTATTTTTTCCTAATTCTAAAGAATATAAAGTCACAATGACATGAGATGTATAGTGTTGCTAGTGGGAGCTGATATAGGCTGGGATACCAATAAAAATCTTATTTTTCCCTCGGGAGGTTAAAATTCGTGTGATTCGGTCCGTCAATTCGTGACTACATAGTATATAGACACAGAGGAGGCATCAACTTCCTATAATTTTGATCTAAGGACACTTACAGGTAAGTTACTATGATCAATTAATTATCTATAACTACCATAATTTCGTGAGTGAACGGCAAATGACGAACAAAAAAGCAGCTTCTGTCCAAGTTTCAGATTTCCGATTTTAGAAAAATTGTTAAATACAGGATGTCTTTAGTAAGTTTCGTGTCATACGCCATGTAAAATAAAAAGTTTCATACAAACTGTAATACACTTTTTCACCCTCTTAGGGGTTGAATTTTCCAAAAATCTTTGTTAGTGGATGTTTATGTTATAAAAGGCAGCTACTATCCAAATTTCAGATTTCTACGTCTAGCGTTTTGGGCTGCGGCGTGGATAAATGATTCTCTTTTAAATTCAAAAAAGTCTTAATTTTTTATCTATATATATATAAAATATATAGATAAAGAAATTAAAGCTTTTAAATAAAAAGTTTTATTGTTTTTTTTTTATAAAGCAATCTGCGAATATAAGAAAATTTTGATATAAACTTAGAAAAAATTACTAACTTAGGGCAGAAAACATGGGCATGAAATCCAAACTTTTCAAGTTGCGAAACTGTTGTTTTTCAAAATATTTTCACTGTAATGAAGTTATAAAACTTCATTGTTACTTTTAATATAATAAATATACAGAGCTGCTGCCGGTGTAGCAAAGTACTGGTGTACTTTTCTTAATAAATGGTGTTTTCTAAGCCCCGGTCAAAACACGGCGATGTTACGAGTACGTCGGGGATCATCGGTCAAGTGGCGTTTCATTTATTTGAGACAGGCGCGGCCGCCGCTCCTATGTTTGCCGCATATGTTTGGTTGCTTTCTTTACGGTGACAAGCCATCGGTTTTAAGAAACTACACACCCGCCATAAGTTAAATGGGCGTACATACCGTATACATTATTTTCAGATATTAAAATTAAATATGGTTGTCTTTACTAAAGATCGTTTGTATCGCTTTTTTATGTATTAATTAATTCTATACTTGTCTCCTCCTATTGTTATATAGTAAAGAAATAACTCTTAATATTTCTTAAGATGACGTCTTTTTTTTATGCGTAAGGCCGATGACAATGTATTCTAAGTAAACTATATAGTATTCACAGTTTAACTTTTAGTGTGAGATTATTTTTCGTAAAAAGATGTATCTTCTAGTATTCAAAGAATTGAAATATACAAGATTTTTGCAATTATTTTAACGGTTAGAATTAATAAATAAACAAACTGGGTATAATTTTTAAATTTCATTAGCTACAGTACGAAAATCTTAGGTACCTATGCCCTTTAAATAGGAAGTTAATACCACGGAGTTATACAAAATTTATACCACGTTAGCCCATATAATTTATATTATTGTATGGTTAACATGGTATAACTTTGTTAAATATTAAAATTATCAATTTTAATATTCGCCAATAAATTGTTTTAATTGTACTTACAAGTTTTCACTTTGAATTTCGAAATGGTTAAAATGATCTGTGATCACTTTAAATAATTAATCCTTCTATGAAATATTGTTAATTAGATATATTTGTGTCTTATTTAAACGTTATACCTTATATTTGTGCGAAAAAATAACATTCAAAACGTAAAAGCATTTCTCTGTGTTCAAACTTACGATTTAAAATTTGATACGAAATACATCAATGTCACTAGGAGTAGGGCTGTCCGCGGTTATAGCCATGTCACCACGCTTGGTGGGTTTGTGTCGCGTTCAAAATGCGTAATGACTGATACTTGGACACTTCTTTTCACTTAAGATTATCTGAGCTTGTTACTTTGGGGGCTTGTATTTTATAACAAAAAATGAAAAACAAGGTATTTGTTATATTGTGTTTACGATTCTTAGGAGTTTCATAAAAGCATTTAAAGTGACATAAATATTTTACTTATTACATTTCGTCAGTGGAGCAGAAAAATGTATTTAGTAAATTTCTACATTTTCTTACATTTAACGAAAGGGGCTTTAAAGTATAAATTCTGCACTAAAAAGAAGAAAGAAGAAAGAAAACCTATTTAGTCGTAGCAGCATGTCAATTAAAGTTGGTAATTTATAGTGTCACTAGGTACCTCGTAGGACTCCTTTTCTGCCGAGTCCATCTTGGTATCTACCATCCTCTTACTGATTAACAGACGGTCTGCATCATCCGTCCATTTTACGTGGTAGAGCCACGCTGCAGCTATATTAGTTGTCGTACGAATAGGTCGGCTCGACTGGTGTAGGATCACGCTCTCACAGAATACCAGCGTAAAATATCAGCTTAAGGCTGCTGTGTTTCTTATGATGCGTGTAGAGAACCAGATACCCTTTTTCCTGGAAACGGGGCATTCCATCTTAGTCCTTAGGGGTGATAACGCATCTGCATTTTGATTCTTAATCGAGTATAAATAACCACAGCAACCAGTTACAATCAGGTGGACTGTGTGTTCGTTGGTTACCCTTATTCTATTGAAATAAATTAGTTCAGCCTACCGCTGCGTTATGATGTCGATTTTCGTGTCACATTGACGACTTTCGTCACCATTGATACTAGAAATGTTGTAATTTCTTAATGGATCCATCACCGTGATACTATATTTCGTCGGTGAATATGTTAATATGTTAGTGTATTCAATGCGACTATTACGAGGTTCAAAAGTGTACACTTCTGGCATTGAGGATGATGGAGCAGTCCTACATTGTAGTGAAAATATGTCAACATTGGCCAAGCGTGTACATTTATAGTTGCAAAAGCCGGAATGCAATATTTCACAGTATTTGAGGGCGCGGCCTCGCCCCGCTCCCTATGATTTCATTATTTGCTTTCAATCAGCATTGTTAGCCGCCACCCGCTCCGTATTTCCATCTCGAACGAATTTTGATTGGTTTCGTTTTCGGATGTTGTTTGTAGTTGAGTTATAAAGATTTTTGCGCTTTTACGTTTCATACTCTTTTTTTACACAAATAATGAACAGGTTTTGTAGGCTTCGTTTTTTTTCCTACTATCTGTTTTTATTAACAAAGTAATTAAAATTAAATTAAAAAAATTACGTTAAGAAATAACTTAACGTAGTTTTGTTCTATATTTTTTATTCTAATTAATTAAAGTAATCACCCATGCAATCGATGTATCTTTGCCAACGCAGTGGCAGTTTATTGAAGCCCTTTTTGAAGAAATCAACTGGATGGGAGGCAACAAATTATTTAAAGGCATTTTATACTGCCTCTCGGGTATTGAATTCTTCCCTCCAAAAAGTTATCCAAATTCTAAAAAGTGAAAGTCCAGTAGTCTGTAGGCTCAAGGTCTGGCGAGTACGGCGGATTATGAGGAGCTTCCAACCCCAGCTCTTGTAGCTTGGAAACCGTTTTACCATAAGAAGAACCACATTATTATCTTATCAGTTGGTCAATACTGAACTAAAGAGGACGTTACTTATTTATTTATAACATACATGTTCTAAGATGCTTTATCCAAAAATGACTTATTTTATATTAAATCTACTAATTTTATCCACTAAAAATAATACTCTAAAAAAACAAATAAATTGTAGTTCAGGTGGTTAACTAGATTGATATTTGCTAAATGCAGTTTATTATAATGTTTTATAGGATTTACTGTTCGTTACTTGTGTTGGGTATCACGTGTTCGATTCTACGATGAACGTTGAATTAGTCGAATTGAAGTTAGTTAAATGTACAATAAAGTGGATAGACTGAAATAGTGAAATGAAGAAAGAAATTGACCATTGTGGACGCCTGCTGGAGTTATGCAGCATTGTGGGGCAGCATGGAAACCGGCCACTGCCAGGTCACCCACACATACACACCACTAAACACTACTTTACATGCATCTACTCTACCTACGGCCTGACCGAGCCTTGGGGCGGTCTTAGATTCGGATCCAGGTACGTACTATTGATTTACCTCGCCTTCTCCCTATTGTGTAGTATGATAGGTCATTTTTCCATAGGGCCACTTGGGCCCGAACCCTCGGCTGCCCGTCGAGGAGGCTACTATGGGCCCTAGCCAAGGCGACCCTTGCATGGGCAGCTGTGGGCCGTAACCTATATCCTAAGGGTGACAAGGAATTACTTTTTGGCCTCACAGTATATCTACGAAAATTAAATATGTATGCAAAAACAAAAAAAAACTAGTTGTACGGATTTTATCACGTATATTAACTTATTTTATATTTTCGACGTTTTGAGTACTTTACCATACCCATGGTCACGGGGGGGGGGGGGACTGAGGTGTATGACGTCCCAATGTCATAGTTAACCACGGCAATACGTCAAGCAAGTTTTGCACGACAATAAGCTTCGGGTCCCGTCATAGTGAACGAGTGAAGCCGGCCACAATCAAGCCAGTGCCTGCTGTACTGCCATATGTCTGAGGTGTCACTGACAAGATTGACTACATCTTGAAGCGTGCTTGCATTAAAACATACGTCAAGCCGCCGAGGAACATTAGTCAGATTTTACCATCAGTCAAGTGTATGTCCCTCTGCAAGATGCAGGAGTGTACAAGCTTGATTGTGAATGTGGTCTCTCTTATATAAAACAAACTAAAAGATCCATAAAAACCCGCGTTAAAGAACATATAGCTGATGTGAAGAATCGACGTTCCGGGAAGTCTGCAGTCTGTGAACACATACAGGATCGCCCCCGCCACTACATTAGATTTGATAGACCACAAATCCTCGCTAAAGAACACCGATTCCTTCCAAGGATGCTTCGCGAGGCTATTGAAATCAAAAAACATCCTAATTTCAATACAGAAGATGGCTCGGTGCTACCATCTGCTTGGGATCCCATAATTAATAAAATTAAATCCCAACCAAAGCATACAACTGCAAAACTTCAAGATACTGTAAGTTCATACTGCGTAGATCGGAAGAAAAATGAATAATTTTTAATCTGGAGGTTAACTATGACATTGGGTGGTCATATACCTCAGTCCGTCCCCCCCTCCCCGTAACCATGGGTGCTGTAAAGTACTCGAAACGTCGGGAATATAAAATAAGTTAATATACGTGATAAAATCCGTATAACTAGTTTTATTTAAATGTGTTCGCGTAAATATATAAGAAATTTACAAAAAAATTTTTTAAAAATAGTGATCTATACAGAATCTACTATATGTATATACTAGGGATCAACACAAACTAGTAATACCAGTTATTTGCTTCTAGAGAGTTCTTCATTGTTGGTCACTTCTTCAAGTCCTTCAAGTCCCAGAAAATACGCAGGGCCAGTCAAAAAATTTCAAATTTTTACTAAACAATAGCTCTATTAAAAGAGTTACTATAATATGCATGATTATTTATAACATATATAGATATAATATATTTTTGCCCCGTATGCGTTCCTATACATCCATTTACGAGTACGATGAAACTTTGATAAGTTGTAGAGTGCGCGTCCGCCAATGTTTAAAAAAGAGGCATTGCAATGCATGCTGAGCACAGCTTATTTAAAATAAAATGAAGTTACATAATAATGCGTGGTATTTTTGATATTAAGAAATATGTATTAAACACATCACAAATAGTTTTATAGCTCAATATTTCCCTCTCATAATACGAAGTCATATAACTGAGTGCAGTCAAGCGTGGAAAAGCTCGCTAATATTACTGTCGTCGTCCCGAATAAGCCTCTTTAGTGAGAAAACGTTTTATATATTCTACTTACAAACAACTTTACTACTTTCTCTATGAAGGTGTCACGTAGACCGTCGATGTGATTTGCTCTGTGATTCTTATTATTAAATAATTTTAATAACATGACGAAATGCTTTATGTCATTACGTGGTATTTTTCCCACACCTGTGTTTTGAAAAGTAAATGAGTCATATTAAGATAAGTGTAATAATACGCAAACTTAACTTCACTTCAAATCGAATAACACTTATATTTAAGTGTGATTTGATGCATAATACGAGTAGCTATATTTTAGCACTTAACAGGCTTTATGGCCTGTTCTTAGTTCTCTAGTTCTTATGAACACGTTTAAGTTCATCATTATCATCATCATCATTACAGCCCTTCACAAGTCCACTGTTAAACACAGGCCTCCCCCAAGGAATACCACAAAGCACGGTCCTGAGCTACCTGCATCCATCGACGTCCTGCATGTCTTACCAGGTCGTCACTCTATCTAGTGGGGGGTAGCCCTACACTTCGCCTACCAGTAGTAGCCTACGAGACTGCAACTCGAGGACCTTTCTTCCCCATCGGTTGTCGGTTCTTCGTGCTATGTGGCCGGCACATTTCCCCTTCAGCTTACTACTCGTAATTCGTTGGGCTATGTCGGTCAATCTGGTTCTACTGCGGATATATTCATTTCTAAGTTTAACATGCGAAGAAAAACTCCGAGCATAGTTCTCTCCACAGCTCGCTTAGCGACTTTGAGCTTCCTCATACGGCTAGTAGTGAAGGACCAGGTCTTAGATCCATAAGTCATCTCTGGCAAAACTCATTTCAGTTCGTTATTTCAAAATCTGTAAAATATTTGCAGAACCAATCTAAAACGAAGACATTTCTTTATTATAATTCATGTTTTCAATAACTTAATATTTTCAAATAATTTCCGTATTCTATTAACTTTAAATTCCTACTTGAGGTTGAAGTTACAAAAGCTTCATCGTCAAGATTCGTAGCATCTCTCGTAGCACCTCTCGTAAATAATGAAGTGACTAATAATATCTTTGGCGTAGGGATTTTTTTATTATCTGAAAATCCATTGATACCTAATTTAGGTCTTTATTAAAAAGATTTTATGTTAAATAACTTTAGAGTGCATAAAAGTACAGTATAACATAATTTTATTAATTTGTGATAAATAAGCAAAAATGTCACACATAAAATTTTGTATATGACTTACTTTTAGTGTACTAACTGTAAAAATAAATAAATAACTTAACAAAAGCGAGTTTGAAATTACACAGTTCTGCGAGTCGGATCAATCGGCGTATAATCCTAGTTACTTATTAACTGCTAGGAAGTTCGCGCTAGCGAAGCGAGAGGTCGCGCTCCCAATTACCATCGAGCGAGGCGTTTCTTACGCAGGCTGCTTACGAGTATTTGAAATGTGTTAGACGTATTACAACACAAATTCATATATTTCTAGTTCGATTCGTACAAGAAGCTTGTATGATAAGCAAAAAGTGTGGTTTGCAAGATGTTACATTCCAATTATTTTTTTTATATATATTAGGTCCTTACATATGAAATTGGCGTTTTGTACGGGAGGAATATAAAGTCAATTTTTATTGTAAAATATGTTTAATTAGTCAAAGTATGCATCGTTGTTATTTATGCATTTTTGCCATCTCATAGGTAGTTCATTGATCCCTTTACTAAAAAACCATGGGGGCGAGAATCAATAAACTCTTTGAAGGCGGTGTGGACTGCCACATCAGAGTTGAATTTTTTCCCTTGTAAGAAGTTTTCCAATTTCCGGAAAAAATGGTAATCGGTTGGAGCAAGGTCCAGGGAGTACTAACTAAGTGGTTGTTTGTTGTGCAGTGTGTGGTCTTGCGTTGTCGTGAAGCAGCAGTGGCCTACAGCGATTGACCAATCTCGGTTATTTAGCAGCTAGTTCTTCCTTCATGGTTTGCAGTTTCTGACAATAGATTAATCGTTTGGCCAGATCTTAGAAAGCTGTAGTGAACGACACCGGCGCTAGTCCACCAAACACTCACAAGTAACTTTTTCTGAGTCAATTTTCGTTAAGGACAGGATTTGGCTGGGTCTCCAGGGTTCAGCAATTGCGACGAGCGCTTCCGATTATCGTACAGTATCCACTTTTCATCACAAGTAGTGATTCGATTTAAAATCCCTTCATTATTGTGTCGGTTGAGCAAAGTAATACAGCAGTCGACGCGTGTTTGCAAGTTCGATTCACTCAATTCATGAGGTACCCACCGTTCAAGTTTTTTTACTTTCCCGATTTGCTTCAAGTGGATTAATAGAGTTTTATCACTTACCCCGAAGCCTGCAGCTATCTCTGAAATGCTTTGTGATGGATCCGCTTCCACAACAGCCTTTAATTCTTCATTTTCTACTTTGGTCTTCGGCCGTCCACGGGGTTGGTTCTGAAGGTCGAAATTCCCAGAATGAAAACTTTGAAATCAAAACGTACCGTGCTTTCTTTTGCGATACCAGCACCGTACACATCATTAATCCTTCGAGCTGTTTCTGCAGCACTGGTACCACGGTAGAACTCGTACTCGTAAATATACCAATATTTCATGTTTTCCATTGTACGGCAATAAGCAACGCCAAAGAAAAAATAATAAGCAAAAAACAAATGAATGACTGTTTTCAAAACTCAAATGTACCAGCTAAATGAATTTATAAATTTGAATTTGGAATTCTTAACCAAAGAGGAGATATTTCAGATCAAATTGGTCAATACGACAAAACGCTAATTTCATACGTAAGGACCATAATAAGGGTAACTAACGAGCACACAGACCACCTGATGGTAAGTGGATGCTGTGGCCTATAGGCGTCTACATTTATCTTCGATTTCGAATCATAATGCAGATGCGATGTCACCCCTGAGGACTAAGATGGAATGCCTCGTTTCCGGTAAAAAAAGTCTCCCGTTCTCTACACTCACCATACGAAACACAGCAGCATTGCGCTGCTTTTTACGCTAGTATTCTGTGAGAGCGTGGTTATACCCCGGTCGAGCCGACCCATTCGTACTACAATCATAATGTAGCTGCAGCATGGCTCTACCACGATTAAGAAAGAAAAATGTTATATAAAGTTACAAACGCAATGCATAGTCTGCCTTAGTGAATGGCTACTGCAGTCCAAAGTAAGGCTGCAGAAGCATTGTCACCTCCAAGGACTAAGTTATCGACAAAATTGGCGACATGTTGGAGATAGGACGAATTAAAATTACCCTCAACCGATGTGAAGGAAGCGAGGGATTTGGGTTAGGATCGCGCAAAATGGAATTCCGTAATCCGTGCCCACCCATATGGTACAGGCGTGAGAGTTTACGTATTATATATTTAAAAAGAGATCTTCATATAAATTGAAGTCGAAAGGCCTAAAATATATGTACCAGCGTTTTTAGACGTACACGGTAATTTCAGGATGTTACTCAGTGGTGGTGCAAAATTAGCCTTTTCCTGTTAATAATTTTCCATTTTTAACAGGCAGTTCAAATCCATTTGTGATATACTCCAGTCTAGACAAACTTACCATTTTTTTTCTTTATTTGCCAAAAGGCAAAACTTCCCTATCACATAATTTAGCATTTAATTTTCCAGTTACCTTTCGCAACAAAACCTTCGAGAATGTTGGAAATGTTTTGATATTGTTGTCGAAACAAGCCTCGCAACTTGAAAGATGAATCCCTAAGAAAGCGCAATTGGAAAGAATCCAAGCAAAGCCAGTACTTTTTGAGCTTTTACTATTGTGTTTCAAAATTGCCCAACTCTTACCTCTTTAGTTGTTTTCTTGTAAAACATACAAAGTTTTAACAATATTTTAAGACTAATAAAGTTTATCTTCACTTTAACAATAAGTGCGAAATTTCGAAACTCTCAATAAAATAATTGTTTTTAGTTGATGCCAGGTAAGTTACGGCTTATTTAAACTTTGTTTGATTTAATTGAATTTGTAATTTGACTAGTAATTCCCTACTTCAATTTGATTATAATTTTAAGAAAATTGAAATAATGTAAAGAATTATTTTACGAATACTTATATAATATATATATATATATATATATATATTGATAGGACAAGGGTGACAAACGAGCACACAGTCCACCTGATGGTAATGCTGTGACCCATAGACATCTAATAGGGATGTTACGGAAGTGGTTATATCGGAACCGAATTCGGAAGCGGAATTTTTAAATTCTGTTTGTCAGAACCGGAACCGAAATCGGAACCGGAATCGGAAGTGGAGGCAGAAAAGATGTGTTTAGGGAAGGTTTATTGCACTGTATTTTTGACGGCTCCGTGGCGTAGTGGCTTCGCAATAAGTTGCAAGTTGCAACGCTTGGGGCCGCGGGTTCGAATCCCGCACGGAACAAGTATTTGTACGGTCTACAAATAATTGTTCCGGGTCTGGATGTTTGTCCTTGTGCAATTTGTGTTTGTAAACTGCCTCCGCGATACAGGAGAAAATACTAGTGTGGGGGTAACGTTTTTAAAAAAAAAATTTTCTTTTTCGTTTAATTTTTTTTTGAATTCTTCGAACTCAGTGGCATACACAGACTTTAAATGACTCTTTAACGAAGTAGTCGTACCTCCCTTTCGTGAATATATCTTCTCACATAGTTTATACACTGCTGTATTCCCAGAAACTTCATAAACTCAAACTCAAACATTTATTGCTAAACCATAATGTACACAAGATGTTATAAAATAATGTGAGACCAGTGTTATGGACCCTATGAAATAATTCCAAATGGCACTTGGCTTCATTATCCAATTCAAATAAATCTGTTACACGTCAAATAAAACACTATTAAAACTAATCAAAAACTCGAATAAGTAAAAATTAAGCTCGAACGCATAACATACCAACTAATTGCGAAATACGAAACAAAACATCAAATTAAAGAGTAATCGACAGTAAAATAGTTATATATATATATATATATATATATATATATAACTGTTGTACATGCCGTGTAGTGGCGGTCAAGAATATCCACTACCCCATATCCTCCCGTGGGTGTCGTAAAAGGCGACAAAGGGAAACAGGTAGGAGATGGGCAGCAGCATCTTCCTGATAATAGCCAAATTACAATAAAAAAACTGCGGTTGCCAACCCGTTCGCCAAGCGTGGCAACTATGGCAAATACCCCCCCTATGAATGACAGTAACAAAAAAACGGCCCCCAGTCCCCGGCGGCCCCGCTATTCCTGGCTACGGTGGAGCCCTGGGTAACGGCGGGGCAGGGGGTGCTAAGAATCTCCGGTGGAGGTTCGGTTGCCACCTTAGACGACTCGACCTGGCAACGTACAACGCACGCACCCTGAGGACTGACGAGAAGATCGTGGAGCTGGAAGAAGAGATAGACAAGTTGCGCTGGCATATTATAGGATTATCCGAAGTCCGAAGAGAGGGGGAGGACACGGTAATCCTCGAATCCGGCAACTTGCTCTATCACCGGGAGGGCGACCATCTGTCCCAAGGAGGTGTCGGATTTATCGTCCACAAGTCTCTCGTTAACAACGTTGTAAAGATCGGGAGTGTGTCGACGAGGGTTGCGTACCTTATACTCAGAATCACCAAACGGTATTCGCTGAAGGTCATACAGGTTTACGCACCAACCTCGGCACACCCCGATGAGGAGGTGGAGGAAATGTATGAGGATATCTCTAGAGCCATGCATTCCTCCAAAACCCAATATACGGTGTTAATGGGAGACTTCAATGCAAAACTAGGCACAAGAGAGAACGGTGAGCTGAAAGTAGGGAAATTTGGAATAGGGCAACGGAACCCAAGGGGCCAGCAGCTGGCCGACTTCATGGAGAAAGAGGGACTCTTTATGATGAACTCTTTCTTCCAGAAGCGGCCCCACAGGAAGTGGACCTGGTCGAGCCCCGACGGTTCCACAAAAAATGAGATTGACTTCATTATGACGACCAGACGACAACTGTTCAGTGATGTCTCCGTGATCGCGAGGGTGAAAACTGGTAGCGATCACCGAATGGTTAGAGGCACACTGAACCTAAACGTTAAGTTGGAGAGGTCTCGTCTAATGAAGTCAACGCTCCGTCCCCCTCGTGCTCTGTTCCAAAGTCCCGAAACCTTTCAGCTCGAGTTACAAAACCGTTTTCAGTGCCTGGAAGACTGCAATGAAGTGGACGATATGAATGACAAGCTCGTGGAAACTGTCCATGCGGTCGGAGCTAAGTTCTGCAAGACCCGCCGCAGAAAAACACAAAAACTCTCCGCTCACACTCTTAATCTCATGGCTGTTAGACGGGAGATGAAGCTACATTCTTCAACAGACTTGACAGCATACAGGCATCTGAACAGACAGATCTGCAAATGCATGCGGCGGGACTTACGCAACTTCAATACAGCTCGTATTGAAGAAGCGATCGAGCGGAACCAAGGCTCCAAAGTCTTTGCCAGAGATCTGTCTGCCAGAAAGAGCCAACTGTCAAAGCTGAAGACAGAATGTGGCAGCATCGTTTCCGGGACACATGAGATTTTGAGTGAGATTGAGAGGTTCTATGGGCAGCTGTACACATCATCGTTGGAGCCACACGCAAGTGTGAGTAACGATCCAAGAGCGAGTCTCATCCGACACTATTCCGAAGATATCCCGGATGTCAGTCTGAGCGAGATTAGGATGGCTCTCCAGCACCTTAAAAACGGTAAGGCCCCAGGCGAGGATGGAATTACAGCGGAGCTTCTGAAAGCGGGTGGAAGACCGGTACTTGAAGTCGTTCAGAAGCTCTTTAATTCCGTCCTCCATGGTGGCATTACACCGGAGGCGTGGAGCAGAAGTGCGGTGGTCTTGTTCTTCAAGAAAGGTGACAACGCTCTCTTGAAGAACTACAGACCGATTTCCTTTCTGAGCCGCGTCTACGTGCTGTTTTCGAGAGTCATTACGAATCGTCTCGCGCGCAGACTTGACGACTTCCAGCCTCCCGAACAAGCCGGTTTCCGAAAGGGCTTTAGCACCATAGACCACATACATACCCTTCGGCAAATTGTACAGATGTCCGAAGAGTACAATTTGCCACTATGTCTGGCGTATGTGGACTATGAGAAAGCCTTTGATTCCGTCGAAATTTGGGCGGTGCTGCAGTCCCTTCAGCGGTGCCAAGTTGACTGTCGGTATATCGAGGTGTTGAAGTGCTTGTACAGTAGGGCTACGATGGCTATCCGAGTACAGAACCAGAGTACGAAACCTATCCAATTGCAGAGAGGTTTAAGACAGGGTGACGTCATATCCCCGAAACTCTTCACCGCTGCATTGGAAGACGTTTTCAAGCTTCTGGACTGGAAAGGATACGGTATCAACATCAATGGCGAGTACATCACTCACCTTCGATTTGCCGACGATATAGTCCTTATGGCAGAATCGCTGGAGGACTTAAGCACTATGCTCAATGACCTCAATAGTGTTTCCCAACGGATAGGTCTTAAGATGAACATGGACAAAACAAAGATCATGTTTAATGTCCATGTCACACCTATGCCGGTAGTTGTTGGGAGCACTAAGCTCGAAGTTGTTGACGAGTATGCTTACCTGGGACAAATAGTCCGACTGGGTAAGTCCAACTTCGACCGAGAGGTTCGGGAAGCTACGACACATCTTCTCGTCAGACATACCTCAAAACCTTAAAACGAAATTGTACAACCAGTGCGTGTTGCCAGTGATGACTTACGGAACTGAGACGTGGTCCTTCACTGCTGGCCGTATGAGGAAGCTCAAGGTCGCTCAGCGAGCTATGGAGAGGGCTATGCTCGGAGTTTCTCTGCGTGATAAACTTAGGAATGAGGATATCCGCAGTAGAACCAGAGTGACCGACATAGCCCAACGGATTAGTAAGCTGAAGTGGCAGTGGGCCGGCCATATAGCTCGAAGAACCGACAACCGATGGGGAAGAAAGGTTCTCGAGTGGCAGCCTCGTACCGGTAGGCGAAGTGTAGGGCGTCCCCCCACGAGATGGAGTGACGACCTGGTAAGACATGCAGGAAGTCGATGGATGCAGGTGGCTCAGGACCGTGTTTTGTGGCATTCTTTGGGGGAGGCCTATGTTCAGCAGTGGACTTGTGAAGGGCTGTAATGATGATGAATGATGATATATATATATATATATATAACATCAGCTAACTAACTGCCAGTGAAAGTCCCGTCGAAATCGGCCCAGCAGTTTCGGAGATTAGCCGGAACAAAGTGACAGATATTAAAAAAAAAATGTTTTTTTTTGGTGTAACCAACGTATATACTTTCATATTCATGTAGTAAAAAGCTGTTATTTTGACATTACAAACAGACAGAAACATTACGAACATCCGCTGTTTTGCATATGCAACTTATACAGACAGCAGCTCAGATTCGTTGGGCGTAATCACAGTCAAATATGAAACTCGGGTCAAGGGCTTGTTTCCCCTGTCCAAACTTTGTAATTATTAACTTATCTTACTTCGTTTCGTTTTTAAAGAGTTTAGAATATTTGCTATGCATGTTTATAGCTTGATGAAGACGTCAAGGCTAAATTACAACTAATTCTAATGTAGTACTATAAAAGTTTTTTTTCTTATTCTAATTTGGGATGGCATTTACTGTGTAAATTTATCCCAAATTTACATTTATCAAATTATTAAATTACATTATGGATAAGGGCACTACAAAAACAGAATTACAGCGATTGCTTGACACCAAGTGAATTTGGAGGCGTCAGTTCGATTTTAAGGCATTTCAAAAACTAGGCATCTGCCGTGTGCTTGTTATACCAACAGTTCTATCGAAAATTACACCAAAAATTTCTTTATCGAAGATCATGAAAGATCGGGGCGACCCCGTACTATTAGAACCAGATGGGTTGTGAATGCCGTCAAAGCCAGAATTTGACAAAACTCTATAAGGTAACAAAAATAATATACTTTGAACTGAAGAATCTTGTAGTGAATTATTTAACACAACCTGAAGATAGGTACTTAAAGTTGATACACAGGATATGCTCCAAATCACTTACTGCATCTCATGGGTGGATCGGTCAAAACGCTTGCTGTCCCAATATGTTGACAGATGAAAAAAAAGTTGATTGAAGTGCACTTTAACAAGCAAAATTAAACTTTAAAAAAATTGAAAGCCGACTGTAAATACTCGTAATTAAAAAGAATAAAATAATTTCAAAATTATTTAATTAAGTATAGAATTGAATCTATTTCTGACCGGTAGGTTTGCATTTAGTATCATATGCATAAAGAATTAAACTACAAGAAGTTTGTGTCTTAATGTTTTATGTTAATGTGTCTTATGTTAATTAAAAATAATAAAATAAATGCAGAAAAAAAGTGCAAGTCGGACTCGCGCAACGAGGGTTCCGAACAAATCCGTAGGTATATAAGTTTAAAATTATTCAAAATATTTTTATTATATGATGTAACAAAAATGTATGCTTTTCATAATTTTTCCTTTATCTGTGCTATAATACGTTGCTTCGTACCAAATTCTAAAATTCTGAGTTCACGGGAAGTACCCTGTAGGTTTTGATTCCCTTGCGAATGTCGAAAATTTGCGGCATAAGCGGCTGTATCTTTTGATTGCGTTGGTTTAGAAGTTTGATTTTTTCACAGCTCCAAGGGACAGTAGATTTGAGTATTTGATATGAATTTAGGCTTGATACCTCTACGCGTTCATGAATAAAACGGTCTTGACAGATAGACAGACGGACAACAAAGTGATCCTATAAGGGTTCCGTTTTTTCTTTTGGGGTACGGAACCCTAAAAATGATCTTAAACTCAAAGCCATATCGTCAATTTTGTGTGAAAAGGCAATATTTAACAGAAAAAAAAATATGGAGACAAAGGAGTAATCTTTCTTATCTGCAGCAATTGTTACGTTTAATTTAGTTACATTTGGTCGCAAAATCTACCAAATAACTGGTAACTGGTATAAATGGTGGAAAAGATGATTTTGTACAGTCCTACAGTAAGTTAACCATATTATATTTATATATATATATTTAGAAAATGGTGGTCCAGTCGGAATAAGAAAGTCAAAGTAAGAAGTTTTTTCAAAAATGTCAAGAGTTTTTTCAAAACTGTCCCTTTTTTGTAATTGCATCTTCAGAAGAGCATTAAGAATTATAGTCATTCTATCGTAGAAAATGTATAGTAACTCATAATCGTACTTATTATACAAACAAATTTTACACATCTTTATAAATTTTGCATGCCTTTTGCACACTTCGGGTGTTCTCACTGCCGCAGCGACGCGCATTAACTGTCGACTTACGACAATTGTTGTCGTTTAAGTTTCTGAAGCTGATCGCATGATCGCAATATCGGCAGCATATTGGAATTACCGTTTAGTGTTATGTCCCGTGACAAGGAAAAGCTCTTCGGTGGACGGGGCGCGCCCCCCGGCGCCGCAGAGTGCTTGGTCACAATCTCGACTGCACTTGTATTTACCTTTTATAGTGTCTTTTTCACAGTATCTTTATTATTCTAAGGTTTACTTACTATCTTTATTTCTATCAAAATTTTCGGTACTTGCAAATTTTATTTCAAAATTTGCTCGTATTTTGCTGAAAACAATTGCGATAATAAGTTATTAGTTATCATACAAGTAAATACTCTGGGGAAAAAACTTTTTGAGCTCGCAATAAATTTCATAGTACACAAGCGATCCGCTGTGCAAGCGGATAAGGTTAACGTCAGAAAACCTGTTTTCCATGTCATCATCATCACAATAACAGCCCTTCACAAGTTCACTACTGAATATTTCGCCAAGTAATGCCACAAAACACGATCCTAAGCCACCTGCATACGTCGTGCATTTCTTACCAGGTTGTCATTCCATCTAGCGTGGGGCCGACCTAAACTCCGCTTGTCGGTACCAGGCTACCACTCTAGAACCTTTCCTCCCCATTTGTTGTCGATGTGTTGAGATAAATTGCCGCGCCATTGCCACTTCAGTTAATGATCCGTTGGACTATATGTCGGTTACTTTGATTCCACTGCGGATATCTTCGATACGGATTTATCACGCATAGAAACTCCGAGGATGGCCTCATAGTTCCTTGAGCGTCCATAACCCTCCTCATTTGATACAGATGTTAAGGACAATAGTGAAAACTTCTTCCAATACATTGCTGAAGAGTTTCGGAGATATATCATCACCTGTCTTATTTATCTAAGTCAATAACTTTTTAAGAAATTCTGCTTGTTAAAAGCTCTTATGATATCTTTATTTTTTAGCCACGTTACAATTATATTTACAACTTATAACCTCTCTTCCATTGAAAAGGTTTCGTCATCACTCTCGTAATGTAATGTCCTCAAGACCGAAATTCGTTCCATGGTGGCCACCCAAAAAGCCGGCCTGCCTGCCTCTCTGCCTGCCGGCCGTCTCATATACCGATGGGATGGTAAAGCGACTCGACCTCAGGGATACCTGATGTGATCGACGATGGCTATCTGTCAATCATTACAGGACCTTCTGTACTCGGATTGCAATTATAGCTCTAATGTAAAACATTTCAATTACAAGCTAACACCGCTGCTTTCTCATAGTTTTTATACGCAAAATAAAGTGGCAGATTGTACCCTTCGGTATTCTATACAATTTTCCAAGGCATTATGTACACTACCGTCCAAAAGTTTTGAAGTGCATCTGTTTTCATACAAAACAAAACATCGCCGACAATATGCGGTAAAAGTTAGTAATAAAATTAAGTTTTCCGACCTTTTACAATTGTTCACACAAAAACAAAAGGATTTGCTTACCACATTCATCAAGTTTTAAGAAAAAGGATTTGCTTACCACATTCATCAAGTTTTAAGAAAATCATTAATTTTGACGAAACACGGTTTTTATGACTTAGTCTGTGATTATACATAATATACATATACAATATGCATTACATAATAATAATAATAATAATAAATAATATATTAATAATAATTTTTATTGCTCAAAACAATACAATTTAAACTAAATATATAGATATATCACATATACAGGATCACATTAATAATCTCCATACATAATAGGAAACACTGTACACTGTATTCTTTCTCATTTTCTCGCAGGCTAAACCATGTTTTTCGTTTCATTGATTTTCAAATCACAACGAATCTAAAGAAGTTTTCAGTTCAAAAGGTGGACATTTCCGTAAAGCTAAAATTGAAAATTTTCATATTGTTTGTTAAATTCTTAATTTGTTTAAATTAGTTTGTTTAGTTTTTCATTTAAAGACAATAAAAAATAAAATTTGAAGGCTATGTTGTCTTTTATTTGATTTTACCTGGCTGCTTTCAAACTTTTGGACGGTAGTGTATATGAAATGAAATGTATAAATTTTTTCGACGTAAGAAATTAAATTTCGTTTGTCAAATGTTAGTTTTCTTTTAATTTACTACCGTTTCGGAATGCCTCTCGCCAGAGAAGAAAGACGGGAGAAACTTCGCAGGTATTATCTTCTTTTTCTTTTCTTTAATGTTAATGTTAGAAACCACATTCTATGTAAAATTATAAATTATAGACCCATTGTTAACTCAAGCATGTTCTATGAAATACTAAAAAAGAGGGACGAAAAACGAAAAGGATGTTAATATTTAAAGCTCACCAATGCATAGCAAACCCGAGCAGATCAACCACCACTAGCAGCACCTGTTCACAATTATAACACATGTGGCAGCCATCGCCCTCTTCCACCATATTAAACGGAAGTAGACGACCCGATACATACTCGTAGCAGACACTTAAGCAAGCTTAACATATCCAAGTCCTTCACACGCCCAAAATACACAAAATTAAGCCTGTTACTAAACACACTTGGAATTTCCTATAAGACCACTTACAATTCTTTCCTAGAGTCACATACACATAGACAAACATACTTACAACGAACTTACAATGTTTCTAAGCTACATATGTATAACCTGGTAATAATAAGCATACACTAATTTCCGGAGATTGGTGTTGAACTGTTCTATCGCCCTCTTAATAAAGCGACGGCCTGTGCCCATCAGTTTGGAGTTTTATATGTTTTTTTTTATAAAAACTACACATTAAATTGTAACATTCTTAGATCGTAAAAATGCGAAAAACTCTAATTTTTAGATTTATTTTAAAGTTTTCTTTTAAAAAAGCACGTTTGTTGGTGCGCGGCTTTCTCTGTACTTGGTTTAGTTTCGGGCGTACAAACAATAACAGAGCATTGCCCGCGGCCGATCTTGAGCCAATATTTGCGTTTCCCATTTAGGAGCCAACGCGAGTTCAGTTTTGTACTTAAAGGTATGGCCCTATCTTTATGGATTTAAGGGAAAATTATTGAAGTCCCTCATTATTCACGAATTACTTTCATAATTGTATGAAAATATTAATGTAGGGTATACAAAGGTAGTAAAGTAAAAGTAACAGCCTATTTATGATACATTCTGCGTACAGACTCACACTTCTCATTTCTCAGAGGGTTTTAGGGCAAGGAAATATACGCCACGCTGGCCCAGTGCGTGTTAGCGGACTTCACATATTTACGATTTTTTTTAAATTTCTTAGACATGCAGGTTTCCTCACGATGTTTTTCTTCACCGCCGAGCACGTGATTCTCAGAATATTAGAATTATAGAGGTACAGAGGCCCGTGATGAAGGGCTGGTCCGAGGTAGTTGCTCCGAGTGGGCTTGGCGAGCCTGAGATGAGTGTTCTATCCCGCACAGTAGTGAATTGGAGTTGCGGGGCAAGAGGAATCTTGATACATTAGATCTTCTTAACGACTTTCTACGGAGGTCACTCAAAAGTTTTGAGATATACAAACATTACATCTTTTCGAAATATTCTCCATCATGTTCTATACAAAGTTCCATTCGCCTAAACCAACTCTGCAAACACTTGCTAGTCTTGATCTGACAGGTCGGAAATCGATTCTTCGTAGGCAGCCACGGCTTCTTCATCGCTTGAAAAAACTTTGACTCTTGAGTACAAAAAGAAATCACAAGGAGCTAAGTCAGGGCTGTAGCGTGGGTGACTCGAGTTTGAGTTTTTTTTTTAATTTTTTAATTTGAGTTTCAACACCAGAGTCCTCAATAAATATTTTGTTCTAAGGGAGGTATGTGAAGAGGCGTTATCGTGATGCAGCATGATTGCCCGAAGCCCGGTTTTTGGTCTTCTCTCCCGCACGGCTTGAAAAGCTTTGGGTAATGCAACTGTAGCATACCATTCAGAGTTGACTCACGTACAATTTTCTAGTATTGACGTCGACAAATGTCAACTCAGCGAAAAAAAAAACTTGCCACCATTTTTTTGCCGACGTTGCAAGGTCTTTGGAGTTTT
This sequence comes from Parnassius mnemosyne, assembly GCA_963668995.1. Lineage (NCBI taxonomy): Eukaryota > Metazoa > Arthropoda > Insecta > Lepidoptera > Papilionidae > Parnassius > Parnassius mnemosyne. The sequence goes on from CAVLGL010000068.1 coordinate 24,651,504, forward strand.
GTCGGTAACTGTCCTTCTGAGTAGAATCATACCGATGATTGCCTTTTATTTTCCGGATCATATTGATAGATCCATCTCTCGTCACCAGTAACGATTTCTGAAACACGCCTAGATGCCCCGTTTCAAAACTTAGACGCATTTCGTGGCACCAATCCACACGAATCTGTTTTTCGCTTTCGGAGAGCAAACGAGGGATCCATCGACAACAAAGCTTCCTCACTCCAAGATGTTGATATAAGATGCTCCCCGAACTAATGCCTACAATCTTTTCGATGTCCGTATATATGATTCGTGGGTCTTCTCACACCAACATTTCAGTAGTCCATACATTTTCTGCCGTTACTGCTGTTTGCGGGGTCCCGGTTCTTTGGTCATATTTAACATTAATTTTACCCCTTTTGAATTTAGCAAACCACCTAAAAATTATTGCGCGTGATGGAGCTGAGTCCCATAATGCTGATTGTAACCGTTATAAACTTAATTGTTCGGTTAAACCAAATTTAAAATCATAATATATCATAGCGCGCAAATGTTCACGGTTAACATCCATCGTTTTAAATGACTAGCGCGGGAAGCGTTGCAGGAAAATTAATAGAACTTTGTTTTTCTTTTAGTATTGAGCAATTGGCTTATGAAGTTCCATTTTTAAATAAATTTGCTTTTTAGAAACATAACATATGCGTGCCATTTTTAAATTTCGAGCATCTCAAAACTTATTGAGTGACCTACGTACATCAGTCCGCAAGCCAATTAATAACCCGTTGCCTCGGAAAAAACAAAAGCGATAGAGCCACATATATTATGGTTGTATCATGAATGGGTCGGCTCGACCGTGGTAGGACCACTCTCACAGAATTCCAGCGTTAAATAGCAGCTTAAGGCTTCGTATGGTGAGTGTGGAGAACCGAAGACCCTTTTTACTGGAAATGAGGCATTATAACTTTTATATTATTCTAAGCCAGTGCTTAATTATAATCCCACCTGATGGTAAGTGGTGATGTAGCCTAAGATGGTGAAGCGCACTGACATAACAAAAGCCTATTCACTCTTGCCTTGAAGACACCCACACTGTAATCGGATGGAAAGACAGACGCTGGCAACTTCTTCACTCCTTTGCTGTACGCATGATGAACGACGCAGCAAACCGTTTGGTTCGAATGCATGTTGTGTCAACAACAAAAGGGTGGAGACCGTCCGAACGTCTGGTTGTCCGATGTTGGAAGGGAGTGGGAGGAATTAAATTATGCAATACCTGCGCACACTCTGAAATGCATCTTGTAGAAAACCGAAAGGCTAGCTACTTTGCGCCTGTGGCTGGTAAGATTGGTTTAGACTAAATTCGGGTCACCAATTTAGTATGCCTTTCCATTGAGTCCAATGCTGCTAGGTGGCATTTTGCAACTCCAGCCTATATATGGCAGCAATACTCCATGCACGACCGGACTTGCGCTTTACATGAAGTGAGCAGCTGTCCCGGCGTGAAGTATCGCCGCACATTTGCAAGGACTCCTAGATTCCTTGCAGCTGCATCTTAGTACTCAGGGGGACAACGCATTTGCATTTTGATTCTTAATCGAGGATAAATGTGGATGTTTATGGACCATAGCATCCACTTACCATCAGGTGGACTGTGTGCTCGTTTGTCACCTTTAATTTATAAAAATAATAAGAAAAGATAGAAATATTACATAATTATAAACGTTAGTAATGCTTACATGCACTAGTACACAATATTTTTCACAAATAATTATTGAAGGAAATTAATGATTTTATAGTTCATTGTTATGCAGTCGTCGGCACTGGCGATTCCGTGCTAATGTTTCTCGGCAATATATGTCGTCGAGTGCCGGAACAAACTTATGACTGGAGCCGAGTCTTTTGTTAAACAAGGTCTCCGACTGGAAGCGACTAAACCTACTTCAGTTTAACCCACAAAAGACTTGGTAGGTTTGGTCCGTTCATCGCTAAAAGAACCCCGATTTCAGGGCACTCCTCTTGCTTCTCCAGCCAGCATTGGAATCCTAGGCGACGACTTTTCAAGAGACGTAAAGTTTCGCAGTTACTTAGTAGGAAAAACTTAACTGGCATTTGAAAAGCTTCGTGTGCTCAGTAGATCAAGACGATATTTCATGTCGGCACACCGCTTGCAGCTTTGCAAATTGTCGAAGACCAAGTTCTTTTCGATCGACTTGATCCACTGGCCTTGCGAAGAGACGTTGCATCTCTGTGCATCTTCTATTGCATATACCACGGGGAGTGCTCAGAGGAATTGTTAAGATTAATTCCTGCTGCTGAATTGTACCCCCATACACTGCGACAGAATTTGACATTCCATACTCATCATGTTGAAGGTTGGCGGACCTTCAAAAAAAAAGCCTACTCTGTTCTAAAAGAAAGGTAATGCACCTGCAATTCTCCTGGTGTTATAAGATGTTCATGAGCGAAGGGCGATCATCACCATTAGTTGAACCGCATGCTCGTTTTCCTCTTCTTCCACAAAAAAATGTTACCTACTAATGATTATTACATTTTACTTAAAAGCCATATTTATCAATGACATGAGTTTCACACAACGTACGTCGATAAGCAGTAGGGTCAGGCGCGAGTGTCGCGGGGCGGCGCTCGGACGCTGTGACGCCGTACGACATCCAGCTGCGCGTCACCACGGCGCCGCCCCCCGCCGGCGATCATTGCCCGCCATTATCCCTCCAGTATTAAGCCACTTAGCTCAATCATGATTAATGTTTTACCGAACGCGACCCGACCCGAGGCAAATAGAAAAGTTATTTACTCAACGTTTGTAATTAGGCATTCACGAGTCGTAGCCGCACTGTGGGGTGTCTACGCGTCTTTGTCGCCGGCTAGACCGGCTGTCTGCGTCTTTGAACGCGCTCCGTTAATTTCGTTCGCATGCTTCTATATTCAATACGTTGTTTATTTTTAGTTTATAATTGAGTTATCCAATTTTATAGCAAATGTAATCAATGAATACGTTATGATGTTCCTAACTACTATGGTATTTTATAAAAAGAAATCTATACTTATATTAATATAATAAAGCGGAAGAGTTTTTTTGTTTGTTTAAACGCGCTAATCTCTGGAACTACCTATATAAATTCTTTTTGTATATTATAGCTAGATTCATGTGGAATAGTATAGGCTATCTAGCATTAAGCTATATCACTCAACTAGCCTTAAATATGGATATTTGTTAAGCAAGTCAGAAGAAAAAGCACTCCCGAAATGATTTATCCGCGTACGCTGATGTTATCGTTAGGGATACGTAAATACAATGTTCTAGAAAAATATAGATCTTTACTCCATCTAAAAAAAAGTCCGCGATACCATATGTCTATTTCTTATACATAAGCCATAATTAGGTATTTTGTGACAAAAAAATATTGAAAATTTAAAAGTAATTTATGAGCGTTATTATTAGGCATGGCCTATTTATCCTTACGAATGAAAGTTACTTCATCATCAAGACAATTTTATGAAGATAAAATTTGTTCTTTATACCATGTTATTTGGACGCATAGTTTAAGAGATAATATAAAATTAAAATAATTCAATATTTGGCAGGGCGCGCGAACGACACATAAACCAACCCTAGCCGCCCGGTGAGAACTGCTAGAACTGCGAGAACTGCTCAACCGGGAGGGGGAGGGAAAGTGGATAAAACTTAAGTTCGCTCTACATCATACATAATATGCCAACAGATAAAAGTACTCCATTAATTATGCCAATTTTTCCATCGATTGCTATCAAATAAAATATTTAATTGCAATTATAAAATGCTTGAACTAGGTCATGTCGCGCACCTCTGACACGTGATGTCGCGGGTGAAACCGCGGGGCACAGCTAGTAGATAATAACTTGCAAGAACCATAATTATTCCCCTTTTTATAATAGAAATACTTTACTGTTATCGACACGTTCGGATTGAATATCACAGTTCAAGACATCTCACATCGTAGTCGCTGTTCCCCATCATGTTTGTGTTTAATCTACATCTATGATATAAGATGGTTATGGCACATCTTTTAGTAGACCAAGCGTCTAATAATACCCAGATTGAATGAAAGACTCTTACGTTTATCATTATCAATTATACTTATCGCAAAAAAAATTACACAAATTCGTAATTATTAGGTATAAACATATTAGCACTGAGAACAACATAGTTTTGTCGTGATATCATAAGGAAATATGCGCTGAGGCGTGCAGGAGATAAGTGCTATCCTTAAAATTTCAAAGCCACAAGCAAACCGAGTTCGATTCCTGTCAGCAATAAAACGCTAATTAAATATTGAAATACAATTTTACGTACCCAGTGGTAAAAGGAAATGTCATGTAGAAATCTGCATGTCAGATTAATTAAAAAAATACTCATGGCCAACACACATTTGGACTGCGCAGCAGACATTTCCTTGCCCTGAAACCTCATGTTAGACAATAGACATATATAGGCTGTATCGAGCAAAGGTTATATATCTATCAGTGATGTCCTCTGTCATCTTTCAATTACTTTGCATACTTAACGCTTTTTGTTGTCTTTTATACCGTTGGCTCTTAATACCGTACCGCCTTAGTGTTACCCATGCCCAATGGTCAAAACAGTAATTAAAAAACCTTCTTTATTTAAAATAAATTTTTGTTATTTACTCAAGCATTTATGCATCGGAAAAGCATTAGTTTCGTTTTATAGATATATAATTTTACAGTCAGACACGATTAATCATACAAATACTTGAAAATTAAATTAAACGTCGTTTGAAAGACAGAGAAACGTCGTCATTAGGTCGTTTGCCGCCGCTAATTAAAGGAATTACTGGATACAGTTCGTTTTCCCGGTAGCGGTGTTTCTTCATTTCGATATCATGTACATTCTCTACAGGACATCGTGTTCGATATCTCCTCGGCGCTGTAGAGCAAGTTTTTAATTGTGTTTTATCTGTAATTTTCTTGGAATAAAAGCACGCAGCTTAGTGCCTTATAAAATCAAACTAAAAAAGTGTATCTCTCTTGCATGGTAAAATAGCTGTCCCACAATAATGAACCGTGGAAGCTTAGCCTGTATGCCGATATTTTACTCTACTACTTTAAGAAATTACTAACTTTTATCATAAGTCTGGGAATACTCAATATTTACATTAAATGGATACCTTACCTTTTTTTTACATGGGGAAATGCCTCCTCCTCCCCCATCTCCTTCTCAGGTAAGGCGCACCAGAACACATGGCGCGCCCTCCTCCTCGGCCTCCAATTTCACATGCGCAACGGACGCCGATGTGTCCGATGCGCGAAGGCCATGGGGCCAGGAAAAACTAGTGTTCAACTACCCCGTACATCGCGCGGGTGTCGGCGCGCGCCTCCGCCTCGGGTCCATCGAATATGGGGGACGGAGGCTTCCCCAAGCCCCTCGCCCCTGGACCCATTCATGGGGGCCGGAAAAGGGCGTTGTCCGCCCTGCTCCTGCGCCCGGTGCGCCTTCTGCGGCCGGGGAAGGGAGTCGACATCTCCCTCTCCCGTTCCGCAGATTCCTTCTGCGACACCACCGTGTCCCACGACTCTGCGCTACCGACCATCCTCCGCACTAAGGCCGGCAGTGACAGATCGCGTACTACTTCATTTGTGAGGACACGGCGCTGCTCCTCCTAAGCTACACACTCGGCGAGCGTGTGTTGCGCCGTGTCCTCCCCGCAATGGACGCAGTGGTGGCACCGAGCGTCCGGCTCCCTGTCTATGCGGTACAGGTACTTGCCAAAGCAGCCGTGCCCCGACAGCACCTGCGCCACCCTAAACGACAGGGAGCCGTGCCTTCTCCCGAGCCAGTCGTCGAGTACTGGCCGGATCGCCTCGACGGTAGCGAGGCCGGTGGTAGGGCGCAGAAGCCTTTGCCGCCATTCCGCCACCAAGACCTGACGGAGCTCCTCTCGGTGCAGCGCTATCTGCCGCTGCACCTGCCTCGAGCCCCGTGCCCACTCTTCCTCGCGCCATCGATATAATGACGCGAGTACTTTCGCCTCTGGGAGGGGGGGGGGACCAGAACCTAACCTATAACCCATTTTCGTCTTCTTATCTTAAGAGTAAATATTACTATTTCTTCCTATCTCATGATAGGTTTCTACGTTCTTCTTCAACTTCAAAATATGTTTTTCGGTTCATTTCACCGAGTTCTATGGTAACTCCTTTACAGTTCAGGCTGCACCTCTTTGGAACTCCTTGCCCGATGACTTCAGAAAAGTTGCCAATAAGTATGCTTTTAAAAAGTTGGTGCGTGATTTAAGGACAACACTTCTTACGTGAATCATCCATGTCATATATACTGTTAATAGACGTATATACTCATAGTTATTTATGTATACTATTTATTTATGTATATTAATATTATATATTTTTAAATATATTTGTATAATATATGTAGGTAATGGTTATATTTGTACATTTTATTTATTAGTAAAATGGGTATATTACGTAGTTAATTATCATTTTTAATTTGTTTTTATTCTATATTGCTGCACCTATGTTAAATTCTCACCACTCCGTGGGTTGACTGGTAGAAAATGCCTCAAGACATTAAGTCCACCCTTTGTATTCTTTTGTTTTAACGAAAGCAATAAAGAATAAATAAATAAATTAAATTGTACTGCTTGTCACGTGAAACAGCCTTATCTATCAATATAAACCGGTTAGGTAGGGTCAAATTGATTTTTTGGAATAATTATTGTTATTACTAAAAACCAAAGTTAATTGAGGCAATTGCTTCAAGAGTTATCCTTTCATTTAAACCTTCTAGGTGTTGAACGTACTTGTTTCTCACCCTAGGCCTAATCAAATGCTTGATGTTTCAATTGGAATAGAAAACACTAGAATGTATTGCGAAGAGTAGCAATCTCCAAATTTTTACAAATAATTGATTTTTCTCGTGCTTATTTTTTGGTATCGCTAGTTTACTGCTCCTGATTTCCTCACCCCCTACCCTTATTCGCATCGAATTCGAGTTACTGTATTTTTGGTACATTTGTATACCATTTGCCAAATGGACTCCCATGGTCACTTAACTTGCATTTTTTCGGGCTTGCAAATGCTTGGGAACATTTCAAAAACCAAAATTATATTTTCATCTGGTCATGATGTGATGCTTGCTGTCTTCATTGGATGTAGCAATGTAACACAGTGCAGTTTCTGGCCGTCAAAGTATTTCTTTACATTGCAAACAATCTCTCGAGCTTTCACGTGCAAAACAGCGCTTCTTTTACTCGAATTGGAGCAAATTCGTTAAGAAAGTAACAAAAACAGATAACAACATTTAACAAAAAATTTTACAAATACAAACAAAACAATATAAACTAGTTACATCAAATTGAACAAATACTAAAAACAACAAATATAACAGGCAGCAACCACGTACCTAAGAAACAAAATTAACAACTAAATTAATCTAAGAAACAGTAGCACTCGACAAGCTTTTAACTGCCAGCTCATCCGATACCTTGAGGATCACCAGCTGATTAGTGACCGCCAATACGGTTTTCGTCGGGGTCAATCAGCTGGTGATCTTCTGGTCTACCTGACCCATAGATGGGCGGAGGCAGTAGAGTGCAAGGGGGAGGCGTTGGCCGTTAGTCTGGATATTGCGAAGGCCTTCGATCGGGTTTGGCACAAAGCGCTTCTTTCGAAGCTCCCTTCCTATGGGCTTCCCGAGAAATTGTGCAATTCGATCACCAGCTTCCTTGCAGATCGGAGCATCAAGGTCGTTGTAGACGGTGCATGCTCTGACTACAAGCCTATTAACGCTGGTGTTCCACAAGGCTGTGTGCTATCACCAACGCTGTTTCTTCTGCATATCAATGATATGTTGCTAACTGGTAACATTCATTGCTATGCGGATGACAGCACTGGTGATGCTCTATACACCGGCCGTGCCAATATTTCTCGGGAAAACGTCGCTGAGTACAGGAACAAACTTGTGTCTGAAGTCGAGTCTTTGCTGAGCAAAGTCTCGGATTGGGGGCGACTAAATCTAGTCCAGTTTAATCCTCAGAAGACACAAGTTTGCGCGTTTACCGCTAAAAAGAACCCCTTTGTCGTATCTCCTCAGTTTCAAGGCACTCCCCTTCTTGCCTCAGCCAGTATCGGTATCCTCGGAGTCGACATATCGAGTGACGTGCAGTTTCGTGGTCACTTGGAAGGGAAGGCCAAATTGGCCTCTAAAAAGCTTGGCGTGCTCAGCAGAGCGGGACAGTATTTCATGCCGGCACACCGCCTGCAACTTTACAAGGCGCAAGTTCGGCCTCACATGGAATACTGTTCCCATCTCTGGGCAGGGGCTCCCCAGTGCCAGCTCCTTCCACTTGACCGCATCCAACGCAGAGCTGCGCGAATCGTCGACGACCGAGCCCTTTCCGATCGGCTCGATTCATTGGCACTGCGAAGAGATGTTGCATCCCTTTGCATTTTCTTTCGCATCTACCATGGGGAGTGCTCTGAGGAATTGTTCGGATTAATCCCAGCCGCCAAATTTCACGAACGCACATCGCGGCAGAACTCCCGATACCATCCACACCATCTGGATGATTGGCGGTCCACCACTGTGCGATTTAGAAGATGTTTTCTTCCTCGCACGACCTCCTTGTGGAATCGATTACCATCAGCGATTTTTCCGGACCGATACGACTTAGGGACCTTCAAGAAAAGAGCGTACTCCTTTTCAAAAGGCCGGCAACGCATCTGCGATTCCCCTGGTGTTGCAGTTGTTCATGGGCGGCGGTAGTCACTTACCATCAGGTGAGCCGCATGCTCATTTGCCCCCTCTCCTAAAAAAAAAAGCTCATCACGGGCAAGTTCTCTTGCACGTCAATAACAACGATAAGAAGTTTTTATTTACTATTTTAATTGCTGATTTACGATGGCGGTTTCTGTTGAAGGAAAACCCGCGTTAACTATCTCATCAAACACCACACTTCTCCCGCCCACTGTGACCATGAGTGCTACTAAGTACCCGAAACATCGGGAGTTAAAAATAAGTTACATTAAACGCGATGAAATCCGTAAAAGTTAAAAATAAAAATCCATTATACGTACAGAATTGGACATGTTTTCATTCATTCATAACAGCCTATCAAAAGTTCATTGTTGAACATAGGCTTCTATAGATTACCTCATCATATTTGCCATAGTTGCCACCCATGGCAGGCGCTTGCAGGGCAACAGTAGTATACTATTATTATTGAGTTGTTATCAGGATATTTGCGTGTAGTGGCGGTGTAAGAATATCAAGTTCCCCATATCATTCCGTAGATATCGTAAGAAGCAACAGAGCTAAACAATACAAGCGCTGCAAGCGTAGCAACTATAACAACTATTCCACCTACGAGGCAATCTATGTGTGAAGCCTATGCTCAGCAGTGAACTTTTGACTTGAGGCTGTAACGGTATCAGAATATTTCATATTTGCGTCGTTGACGGACGAGTTGCAAGTGATTGACGTGTGAAATAAGAATAGAAGAGGAATTGGTTGAGCAAGTGGATAAGTGTATACATTTAATATGTGTGTTTAGCAGGGATGGTAGATATGACAAGCATATAGACCGACAAGTGAATGCAGGACACAGAGTAAATGGGCTCCTCACTCTATTATGAGAAAAATCAGAATGTGTCACTGAAGACACGTACGGCGATTCACAATGCTGTGATAGTATATATATTTTAATGTATGATAGTGAAAGTTGGGTGTGGCAAAAGAAGCATTAACGTGAAATAAAATGCTGTAGAAATGCGGTCATTAAGAAGTATGTTAGAGCTGACTCTGAATGATAGTGTAATAAGATAAAAGTGTGGTTAAGATTTTGTGACTAGCACTAAGAAAGGAATGCTTCGGTAGCTTGGACACGAAAATAGAATGAATGAGGAAAGAGCTACGAAGCAAATTTATGTTTCACAAGTCAACGGAATCGGAATCAAATTGGTGATATATTTAAAATGTATGCGTAGGATATATAGATGTGAAAGAAGTGAGAGAGATGTGTCAGGATCGTGCCAAATGAATATCCCTAGTCTCTGCCTACCTAGGTATATATGTATATGTTATAAGTTTTTGTTATCATCATTATTTTGTTTGTTTGTTTTATTATTGTGTATGTACTGCTTCTCAATTGTATATGCGTAAACAGTGTTATACTAGTACATGCATTCTTTTCCCCCTTGCTTTTGTTTATAATATTTTTTTAATGTGTGTAAAATGTGTATATCAAATAAATACTTTCTTTCTTTCTTTCTTATCAGGAATATGCTGCAGCCCATCTCATGTTTAATTTTCCTCTATCGCTTTTTACGACACCCACGAGGTGATACGGGGTTGTGGATTATCACTATATTATGTACAACAGCCCTAACAACAACGTATATTTTATTATTTTTAAAACTTAAAGAGATTTATAGATTCGTCGTTACCATTCCACGCGTAGGATTTTAAAACCAATTAGTGGAATTAAAATGTTAACAATGAGACTTCTAATTGATGAAAAATTGTTTATCTTTCGTATTTTTCTAGAGAGGTAACGTTAACGAAAGCTGCTAATTAATCCTTTGGAAGTAGAAACAGCAAAATAATATTGAAGAAATACGAAAAATACGATAACAACAATGTTTTAATAAGAACCATTAATTGTTTAGATTACGTGTAGGCATTCCTTTTAAAGTAAAATCACGCGTCGGCGAACTGATATTTCAGATTGAACTGATTTTTCCTTAAGAGGTCTTACTTTAAAATTTAAAGTAAGACCTCCAACAAATAATACACCTTTACATTGCTATCTTGTTGAAGAAAACTGTTTGACGTGAATATTGCGAGTATATTGACGGGTCTATTTTTCCACCACGCGACTATAAATGATTTTAAGTTTCTTCTCGTAAGGTTGATGTTTACAAAAGAAAACATGTGATGGCAGCGCAACCATATCAATACTATTATCATGCCAAAGAGGCGCTTGGCTGTCTGGAAACTAGTACATGAAGAGATGTTTTGTCACTCGTTATAAAGGTATACCACATTACATTAAACTTTAACGGTTCCTGTTACCATCATAAATAGTTCGGTTTACCATAATCACCAGGGACTACATTATACAATAGCTTTCGAAGTGGTTATTGATAATGATTGTACTGACCATAAACATAGACCTACACCAATACTCTGTCGCTTCCGCATTGGTTTTTTATAGATAATTTTTGTTTTTAAATGTAAGATATAACCAAAACAATTTTATAACACGTTTACCAATCCCCACTTGTTTCACTGGACTCAAAATCGAAATACTTGGCTTTCAGGCAATAATTTTAAAACTTAAGAGTATTACGCTTGAGGGTATCATTTAATATTTAACGTTTAGTTTAATTATAATAATATAAAAATGTACATACAAGCCGCGCCGTTGACGGGTGTGCAGTATGATTGCGGCGTAAACGAATTCACTACCCAATGCCATCCCGTGGGTATGGTAATAGGAGACAGGGGAAAATAAAACATGAGATGGGCAGCAATATCGTCCTGATAACAACAGCTCAAAATAACAAGAAACTGTGATAGCTAACCTGCCTGCCACGCGTGGAATCTATGGAAAATGGGGGGAGGAGACCCCAATGAGAGAGTCCTAGGTTCAACAGCGGACTTTTGATAGACTTTAATGAATGGAAAAAATTAAGAAAGCAAGGATAAAAATTTCCTTCATGGTTTTTCGTATTGTAGAGGCTTGTATTTTCGCGATTTTTCATCGCTTGACTATTGCGGTCTGCCTGTTTATATTTTTACCTTTATGGTTCCGTACCTTGAAAGGAAAAAACGGAAGCCTTATCTTGACAAACAGAAGGAATACGGATGGACAGACGGAAAGTAGGATCGCTTTACTTTCCGTATGTCCATCCGTATTCCTTCTGTCTGTCAAGATCCTTTTTCTCGGAAATGATCAGAGGTATCAAATTAAAATTAACACCAAACTCTTTAGTCCCCTGATCCTTTGAAGTTGTTCTAATGCAAGCTTATAAATCGAAGAAATTTGATTACAGAGAAGTTTTGCCAGAAGCAAGGACTTACAACATGTAATGGGAAACATGTAAAAGAAATTCAAATCTGTAAATTTCCATAAATTATGCCACATACTTAGTCAGTTCAGTTCTGTCAAAAACTTTTTATAAAATTAATGAAACACTTTTTGATAATTATATAGAAATTGTATATGAAATGAAAGGTAATTTAATTTAGAATACAATGTTATTTACATTATTCAAAATGGCCACCCTATTTTGAATACATGTCCTTAATCGACGCGGCCAATCATCAATCGCAGCATGCACCACATTCATAATATCTATTTCTGCCGCTGCTTTAGCCAAAGATGTTCGGAGAGATTCCAAATTCTGATGAGGTTTTTGACTTTCTCCTCCAAATGTTGCCATATCTTGTAATCCAGTGCGTTTAAATTTGGGCTAGAAGAGGGCCAGTCTTCATGTCCGATAAAGTCAATTCCACGGGCGGTCGACCAATTACACCTTTTTCACAGAAATGCACCACAGTTAAGCCTGAATATGAAACTCCAAGCCAAACCATGAAAAACGAAGAATAATGTGCTCGTTGAACCTTTGGAATACGCGTGCTGGCTTCTTCACTGCTGTGGGCGTACACCTTATCATTTTGTTTATTATAACTTTCTTCGATGTTAAAATTTTTTTCATCTGAAAACAACATTTTGCGGCATTCTTTTCCCGCGTACCGCCGTAATGAAGCGCGGGATCTATCCAGCCTAATTTTTTTCAAACGCTCGTTCAAAAAATGTCCGGTCTTACGATAAGGTTGTAGTCCTAGGTCTTCATCGATCACTCTTCTGACCGTGGTTCTGCTTAGGCCCATCTGAAGAGCGACACACCCGTGATCATCACTGCTTTGATGATCGTGGGTGTCCTAACTGTACGAGGTCGGCCGGTCCTCTTACGATCTTCGAAGCTTGAATCTTCAGTGAATCGTTTGATAGTGCGATAAACAAATCGTAGGGTTATTTTAAATTTTTGTAGAATATTGAAAATCTCTTTTGGCGCGTAACCACAGCGGTGCAACGCGATAACCGCTACTCTATCTTCTTCCTTCGACCACTCAATATTTGGAAAATGAATGAAAATTAATGTCATTTTTATTTTCGGCAAGCGCAAACGTTATATTTTTAAAATTGGTGAAGTTCATCTAGCCCAGTATTCAAAATTTTTAAATAATAAGGTTTTGGCAGAAGTTATGACCCGACTAAGTATTTTGATGCTCGCAGACTGACTCGTCAAAACCTATAGGATAATTGCCGTTTACCTAGAATCCTGAAATTTGACATAAAACAAGGCTTCTCACAGTACAAGTAATGAAAAAAATCCGCAATTCTTTAATTTGTAGTTATTGTTCTCCACGTAGTTTAATTTACGAGTTCTATGGTATGAGAAAAGATGATGGGGAGGTGGTGGAAGAGAATATACATAGACAATACCTAAAGATCCTTAGTAACTCCTTTGTTAAGGTTAAAGTGACGTAGGCGCGGGACCTGAAGCTTGATGCCTTGCAATACTTGCTTTAAGCTTTAAGATTGTGAATGTGGTCTCTCTTTCATATAACAAAGAAAAAGATATATGAAAACCCGCGTAAAAGAGCATATAGCTAACGTGAGGCACCGACGCTCCGGGCCGTGAAGTCTCCAGTTTGTGAACAAGTTCAAGATCGTCCCCGCCATTACATTAGATTTTATAGACCAAAAATCCTCGCAAAAGAACACTGACTCCTACCGAGGATAATACACGAGGCTATTGAAATAAAAAAAAACATCTTTATTTCAATAGAGAAGATGGATGGGTGCTGCCATCTGCTTCCTATAATTATCCTATTCTATAATATATAATATAATATAATATAATATATAATTATCCTATTCCTTTCATTCTATGTTTTCCTTTAAGTTTTTCAAACTATGTTGTGTATATGACCACTTAGAAGTGGAGGTAGTAGCATAATAACGCCTTTTCCTCGTGTTTGCAGCTAGCGCATAATATTGCCGCTATTTGATTGACTTATCGTAGGTTGCCTTCACTAAGTTCACTTTTCTTTTAACATAATGCTTAGAATGGTTGTGATTTCCATTTATAGCACTCGCTGTTTGTAGAACCCCATCACTGTGCACCTGTCTCCGTTGCATGTAAAGCGATCTGAATTCACGTCACGAGCACGGCCGTTTTGTTTGCGCTTCCACTCGCTTTAATACGTAATTTGTTGTGAATGCCGCGAAATTGGCGCTCTGACAGCCGTCTGCAATTGAAAACGTATCAACTGAGAAACAATCCCCGGTCTTGTGTGCCCCTTGTCTTTGTTGAATACAGTATTAATATGAGCTTACAATTTAACATTTGTTTACAAGAAGACTAATTAATGAAAATAAATTTGGACATGCCTGTAGGAATTGTAATAAAGACAAAATAAAGTACACAGCACACATAAACTCTATTGATCAAGAAGATACTTAAAATGCCAACTACGATTAAAACTAACCATCAAGCAAATGAAAAACTAAGAAATTAAAAAAAAAACTAGTAAATTATTACTTCGATTGTAATTGAAGTTGCACTAAATCAGGAAAGACTAACTAATAGTTAAAGAAACGCTATAACTATAAATAAAGCCTAGGTGATGATTCCTCTTTTACAATATCAATAATTATTAACACTGTTGATAATTATTGATATGAAACGCGTTCTATTAATAGTCTTAGATTTAAAAGAGTCTTTGTCACGAAAGAATTCCCTTAGACGCAGCGCCGCAGCCTTCGCGAAAATTGACATTTGCTGCCTAATTACTTATTTTATATTTTAGTTCGCAAATTTTCCACGGGAGATCATTTTTTTAATTATAAGGCTAATAATTGTACTTTTTGACGGTATGTCATAAGAATTGAGAATTTAATTAATACTAGATGGCTCGACAGACGTTCTGCCCGTGCCGCGTCGCGATGTGATACACTCCGGGCTTTCTATTGCGTAAATATAATAAGTTATGAATATGATTTGAATAAAACTACTTTTACGGATTCTATCGCGTTAAATTGACAATTTTTTTCATCGGGAATTAATAAAAAAATTAATTAATTAAACGCGATAGAATCCGTAAAAGTAGTTTTATTCAATGTGTAGTGTTCGCGTAAATATAAGAAATCAATATGATTTAACCTCAGTCGGTCAAGTCGATCAGAAGTTATACGATCGCTAACAGACGAACCAACGATTTTAAACGGGTTAAGATTTTATAATCGTGAAAATATATATTAAAACCCAATTTTTATGATTTAATTAATACCAAAAGATGAACTTGGTTCTAATTTTATTTTGAAAGTTCGAAGCTTCGAAGCACCTACCAGGATTGTGATCATGAACTTTGAGAATGAAGTGACCTTAAAAATCCTAGTTTAACATGACAATGTGTATGCAATATCATATTATGACGGCTTGGTAGTGCAGTGGTTAAGCGTTTGGCTGCGGCGCTGTAGGCCGCGGGTTCATACTCGGGAATAAGCGTTTATTTGGGTCTGGATGTTTGTCCATTTGAAATTTATGTATGTAAATCGGGAGATAATCCTATATAAATATAGTATATTGTTTAATAAGAAAGATACATAATATAGTCATAAGGTTTAAACGACAGACATATTATTTGGAGATAATACATAATGAATTGCTCGTAACGAAAGCGTAGGTCACTACTCACTATGTATTGTAATAATACCTCTCTCTCATCGCGGACCCTTTTGTTGAGCTTAAGCTGGGAAGTAGCAATTTTTCCGTGACATCCGGCTCCCTGTCGTGTTGTCGACATTCTTCCAGGACTATTCCGCCTCCTCTATTGCGTTCATTATCACTTTTGTATGTCAACCTTTTGGTATACATATAATGGTTTCTTTTTTAATTTTTGTTTATAGTGGATATTTAACCGGTTCAGTGCGGATGACACGCCAGGCGTGTCATCGATTACTTTTGTGTGTGGCGTATCACACACGAGTCGTTTCTTTTTTTAAATTGTTATATCTCGCTCAAATTGCGTTTTTGGAAAATTTATCCGGAATAAAATATTCATTATTTTGCAAGTAGCTCATGCCTGCAGCTTCGTTTCTGGATATAATTTGAAAACTTGAATTAATTTTGATTTGAATTTCTTAGGGTTTGACAACCTTTTTTTAAATTGTACATGGTACTCTTTTTACTTTGTGGGTTTTCAATCATGTTGTGGAAAAATAGTCTAATAAGTAACAAATAATAGCACTCATTGCGATCGCTCACAAACTCAAGTTGTAAATAAATTTCTGGAAAACAAGGCTCCTGTTAAAAAAACAATGCGTTTGTTATTGTTTAAAATGGTTCAACTGCCGTCTTATTACTATCATACGGTCGAATAGACCTACAAGTACCATGTGCTCTTGTGATATGGTATAAGGTTTATTTTTTTTGCTTGAAGCAGTTTAAAACCGTTCATGCATAAAAAAGTTCGCTAATAAATAGTCTTTCGTCAAACCGCCGCCGTATAGCGCCGGCGTTTGTTTCCTTTTGAAAACACTTGTTTTGCTATTCTTACTAATTAGACGTTTTTAAATCAAATTTACTTTTACATTTGTATAACATTAAATAATATTTAACATTTGTAAATATTAATGAATCATAAACCTTATTTTTTCAAAATAAGGTTCTTCATTGTTTGATATTTACAAATATTATTATTAGGTGAAAATTTAATTTAATAAAAATCGAGGTTTTCCGGGGTGACTTAGCTGTACCTACATGATTGTACCTAATGATACCTAAATGATTTTTTATAAAACAAAAAATAGTACAAAATATTTGTAATCTCTGCATAAAAAAAGTCACTGTCAATTTCAAAGAAAACACGTAGAAAAACACGTAGTTACCCAATAAAACAAGTGTCCTTCCGTTTGTAACTGATGTTTGATGTCAACTAAACTTAATTAGGTCTAAATAAGTGAAAAAAGCATAAAAAATATAAATATTTTTACTCATGGCTGATGGCAAAGTGGGCGTGTCATCAACGCCAGGCGTACCATGAAATATTTGTTCGCCGCCACAGCTAAAAGTTGTCGAAAATTGGTGCAGCAACGAACTCCTAACTATTTATGCCGCAGTTAGCCAATATTGCAACAGGGCTTAGGCTTCCTCTCATTTCTAAAAAGGTGGAGAGTAAGTCGGTTTTGCTTGAAATTGTATTCAACAATTTTATTAGTGCCTGCGAGGTTCTAAGTCTGGTAGCTTGCGTTCTTCTAAACGGTTTACGGTGAGCACTTAGCCCCTGAGCTACCGGGGCTATGGAAAGTAAGAATGAAGCCTCACTGGCGATACCGGTGCGATGCGTTGTCGGAACTATGATTTCAACCCATTGAATGCCACACAGCCACAAGGGTCGCAATGCTACGCCGCTTACTACGACGTCGCAATGCTGAATCGCTTTGCGCACCCAACAATCATTATACTGTCGCTTCCACGTCGCACCGCACCTTCCCTTCCCCGCTTGTCTCTCTGGTCGTCTTGTCCGATGCGCGTACGTTGTGTCACCACGCAACCGTCATCTCAACCCTTTTTGTCGCATGTCACTATAGAAGTACGCAACGTCACCGCTCAGGCGTCGTAAAGCGTCGTATGACTGCGATCTAAGTGAGTCAGTCTCATCGCAAGCTATGAAGCATTTAATTTTAGTCCTTAGCAGTGACAATGCAAATTTAGTCTTCTTTATAGCAACCCCGTACTCAAAAGGTAAAACGGATCCCTATTAATGTCACTCTGCTATATGTCTGGTCGTATCACGGGTCTTGAACTCGGAGATGGAATGAGTTAATGTTTGGTTGTTGACCTAAAATTTAATATTCAATTATAAATTTTATTTATTTATTTTTAGGGGTGTGTCTTATATATAATAAGTCGCTGGCAGATTGTATGTTTCGTCAAACGGCGTCGTTTGTTTACATACGCTCGGCAAATTAATATGTCGTCGTCCGATCATAGAAATGGGCAGATCACATGATGTGCACAGGCATTTCATGGCACGCCGCCCTTTACTGGTTTATATAATATATAATTTACGTGGCTTTCGCCGCATCTTAACCTGCTGTCGCTAATATTACTAAATAGTTGCTTTCGTATTTATAATAAATTTTAACAGAAGTCAAAGTTATAAATTATCGCCTAAACATGATATGGCCAGGCACACATGAAATGACGAGGCACTTTACAATAATTATTTGCTTTCGGCTTATAAAGCCAGCGAGCGTTTGCAAACAGCCGACGTCGTTTGTATAGTGACGAATCATACAATCTACCAACGATGTAATATACATAAAACAGTTACTTTGTAAGCAGCAAAACAAAGGAATATTTTTTTAGAAAAAGCATTATTATTTATTAATTTAATTAAATGTGTACAAATACTACATATTGAATTAAACTTTTGTCGCGGTAATTTTTTTTTAAATTCCCAACTTTTCGGACAGTTTTACAGCGCCCATGGTCCATCATCCATGTGATCTGCACCTGCACCTGCATTTTGTCATGATCATTATCATAATTGTTTTATGTTTATACATGGTACAACCACGCTGCACTTACTATAATAACCTAGTTAAAGTTACAGCCTATATGTCCCACTGCTGAGCACAGGCCTCCTCTCATTTCTGAAAGGGTTAAATAACCTAATACGAAATGAAAATTTGTTGCATGTCGTAAGCGCAATGCGCATACTCGTATGTATTTTCTACTAGCGCCTAAAAATCAAGATTCCAACTTTTTGTCGCATGAAATCGTATCTAGCAATCATATTATACATATAAGTGATATAAAAAGCACATTGTCAGAAAGATAAATGATTGTTGAAGTTATTAATATTTTTTTTAAATCAATTAATTGTTATTTTTACATAAAAAGGGGTTTTAGTGGCTTATGGTATGGATTATCAAGTCCGTATGACTTCGTAAACACGATAACTTGAAAATATCATTTGTTCAACTCAATCTATTTTTAAAACTCTTCATCTATCATGTGGGAAGTCATTGAATGTAAATGGCAGTTTAATTTTGTTTTGTTTAGTAATAATTATTTTTTTTCGGCTGCTTAATGTCGAAATTTCCGATGTTTTAGCAGCCTTGTGTGAAGTCATTTTAGTAAACAGAGACTGCTTTACTCGGTTAGATCGGCGTCAACCGCCGTTGTGTGTGGATACTGCATCAATCTAACATGCAGCGGCGATCTAACCTGCAAACATGCAGCGGCTCAAAAACATCGCTGTACAAATAAATACAAAATATTCGAAAAACAAATTTCATACATACTTGATTATTATAATAATCAGAGATTTATCTTACAATATTTTAAAAGCACAGAATAAATAATAGTGGTACGTACTAATAGTAAGTAGGGTGTAATATTTATACTTAAATACGTCTTGAACTTTATGGAGTGACATGAATGATGATCATATGAGCATTATGAGTCGTGCACTTTTGGATTTTCCAAACTTTTTTCAAATTGAAGTTTTACATAACATTATCGGAAAATTGGAAGAATAATAAGGTTATTAGTGAAAACTTGTGTGTATCTAAACTACTTTAAAAAAATTCCGTATAATCATGTTTACGTAATTTTTTTTAATGCGCTTAGAGCATGCTCAATAGGATTTACCAATAGTTTGTATTTCCTCTTTCAATTATTTTGAATTTTTTAAAATAAGTCATTGAATAATATCTTGCAACTCGCAGTCTGTGATTTTAATTAGTAGTACCAACTTGTTAATTTGTAATGTAAGGAAATGCATCTGAAAGCCCTCAAGCATAAATTGCGTCATTAATTAGTTACTTTGTGCTGTATACGGCTTACCTTCCGGGTGTTCTGATACCGCTGCATTCAAGCGATACTTCAAATTCTAAGAGAACTCCATCAATATAATATTATTTAGTTACTCGGCATTGCCGTCGATTATTAACTGAATACTGAATTGATCACTAATAAAAAACTAGATACACAATCAGTGACAAAAAACTCGAACATTTGGGTGCGCTTTTAAATTGTACGTAGCTTTGTGAATACAACTTTAGGCATTGCATTTAAGGTTGAATTTACATTCATCATCATCATCATCATTACAGCCCTTCACAAGTCCACTGCTGAAAATAGCCCTCCCCCAAGGAATACCACAAAGCACGGTCCTGAGCCACCTGCATCCATCGAATTCCTGCATGTCTTATCTAATGGAGGGACGCCCTACGCTTCGTCTGCCGATATGAGGCTGCCACTCGAAAACCTTTTTTCCCCATCGGTTGCTGGTTCTTCGAGCTATATGGCCGCCCCATTGCCACTTCAGCTTACTAATCCTATGGGCTATGTCTGGTTCTACTGCGTATATCCTCATTTATAAGTCTATCACGCAGAGAAATCCCGATCATAGCTCCCTCCATAGCTCGCTGAGCGACCTTGAGCTTTCTCATACGGCCAGCAGTGAAGAACCACGTTTCAGTTCCATAGGTCATCCATCACTGGCAACACGCACTGGTTGTACAGTCTAATTTTTAAGTTTTGAGGTATACCGTATACCTAACGAGAAGATGTGCCGTAATTTCCCGAACGCTGCCCAGCCGATTTGAATCCGTCGATTGACCTCTCGGTGGAAGTTTTACTTATCTAGTCGGATTATTTGTCCCTGGTATACATACGCGTCAACAACTTCGAGCTTAGCGTTCCCAACAATTACCAACATAGGTGTGACCTGGACGTTACACACGACTTTTCTTTTGTCCATGTTCATCTTAAGACCTATCCGTTGGGAGACGCTATTAAGGTCATTGAGCATAGTGCTTAGGACCTCCAGCGATTCTGCCATAAGGACTATATCGTCAGCAAATTTAAGGTGAGTGATGTACTCGCCATTGACGTTAATACCGTATCCTTTCCAGTCCGGTAGCTTGAAAACGTCTTCCAATGCAGCGGTGAAAAGTTTCGGGGAAATAACGTCACTCTGTCTTACACCTCTCTGCAGTTGGATAGGTTTCGTACTCTGATAGGCATCCTACAAACACTTTCGATATACTGACAGTCAACTTGGCACCGCTGAAGGGACTGCAGCACCGCCCAAATTTCGACGAAATCAAAGGCTTTCTAATAGTCCACATACGCCAGACATAGTGGCAAATTGTACTCCTCGGACTTCCTTACAATTTGCCGAAGTATATGTATGTGGTCTATCGTGCTAAAGCCTTTTCGGAAACCGGCTTGTTCGGGAGGCTTCACGCCTCCGGTGTAATCCCACCGTAAAGGACGGAATTAAAGAGCTTCTGAAGGACTAAGTACCGGTTTTCCACCCGCTTAAGGAAGCCTCGCTATAATTCCATCCTCGTCTGGGGCCTTGCCGTTTTTAAGGTGCTGGAGAGCCATTCTAATCTCGCTCAGACTGACGTTCGGAATATCATCGGGATAGTGTCGGATAAGACCTACTCTTGGATCGATACTCACACTTGCATGTGGCTCCAACGATGATCACTCAAAAACTCAGGTGTCCCGGAAACGACGCTGCCGCACTCGGTCTTCAGCTTCGACAGTTGGCTCTTTCCGGCAGACAGATCTCTAGCAAAGACTTTGGAGCCCTGGTTCCGCTCGATCGCTTCTTCAATACGTGCTGTATTGAAGTTGCGTAAGTACCGTCGCATGCATTTGGAGATCTGTCCGTTCAGTTGCCTGTACGCTGGCAAATCTGCTGAAGACCGCAGCTTCATTTCCCCTCTAACAGCCATGAAATTAAGAGTGTCATCGGAGAGTTTTTGTAATGAAGCAAATATAAAGAGGAGATGTTTTAATTAAATTTCACTATGTAACAGCGCATGACAATTTGCGGGGTGAGGGGATGCAAAACCACTTTACAATATCTACATCTATCGATAAATAGTAAAACTACTCGAATCGTTCCTAATCGATGTTGCAATGTAGTTTAGCTACCTTGACAGTAGATGGCGGCGTGTTCACAAAATGATTATAATCTATAAAAATAATATTTTGGCGATTAAAATTTCTTTATGTCTGAATGCAAAACAAATTTCAGCACCTTAGTATGATTATTTTACCAATACTGGGCTCTACGTACCTTTATATGTTTAGTTCACATGACAAAAAGTGTCGCCATCTAGTGTCGAATATATTTAATTATATTTGAAAGCCGACGCAAAGAGATTTTTCTAGAACTATTTTAATAAATTAGGTGTAAAATTACTTACAAATGAAATTTGATGCCATCCATAACATCAGAGCGTCTGATTAGTTTTTACACGATAAAACACAACAGTTCATCCTTTTCTTCTTAATACTACGAAAATACACCGAGTTGCGATTTTCAACACATAAGCGCACAGGACGAGTGCTGACAGTATACTAACTAAAGCCACGCCCACTATGATGACGTCAGGACCTACTTAGAATCACAGTGCACAGTTGCTTATGCCGTCTCCTCTTTATATTTGCTTCATGGTCTTTGTCTTCTTCTACGGCGGGTCTTGCAGAACTGAGCTACGCCCGCATGGACAATTTCCACGAGCTTGTCACTCATATCGTCCACTGCATTTAAATCTTCCAGGCACTGAAAACGATTTTGTAACTCGAGCTTAAAGGTTTCGCGACTTTGGATTAGAGCATGAGGGGGACGGAGGGTTGACTTCATTAGAAGAGACCTCCCTAACTCAACGTTTAAGTTTAGTGTGCCTCTAACCATTCGGTGATCGCTACCAGTTTTCACCCTCGCGATCACTGAGACATCACTGAGCAGTTGTCGCCTGGTTTTTATAATGAAGTCAATCTCATTTTTTGTCGAGATCGTCGAGGCTCGACCAGGTCCACTTCCTGTAGGGCCGCTTCTTGAAGAAAAAGTCCAAAATAAAGAGTCCATCTTTCTCCATGAAATCGGCCAGCTGCTGGCCCCTTGGGTTCTGTTACCCTATTCCAAATTACCCTACCTTCAGCTTATCGTTCTCTCTTGTGCCTAGTTTTGCGTTGAAGTCTCGCATTAACAGCGTATAGTGGGTTTTGGAAGAATGCATGGCTCTAGATATATCCTCATACATTTCCTCCACCTCCGCAATGGGATGTGCCAAGGCTGGTGCGTAAACCTGTATGAGCTTCAGCGACTACCGTTTGGTGATTCTGAGTATACGATAAGCAACCCTTGTTGACATACTCTCAATCTTTACAACGTTATTAACGAGAGACTTGTGGACGATAAATCCGACACCTCCTTGGGACAGATGGTCGCCCTCCCGGTGATAGAACAAGTGGCCGGATTCGAGGATTACCATGTCCTCCCCCTGTCTTCTAACCTCAGATAATCCTATAATATTCCAGCGCAACTTGTCTCTCTCTTCTTCCAGCTCCAGGATCTTCTCGTCACTCCTCAGGGTGCGTGCGTTATATTATGTTGCCAGGTCGAGTCGTCTTAGGTGGCAACCGAACCTCCACCGGAGATTCTTAGCACCCCCAGCCCCGCCGTTACCATGGCCGCCACCGTAGCCAGGAATAGCGGGGCCGCCGGAGACTGGGGGCCGTCTCTTCGTAACTTTCATCATGGGGTTATAGTGCCATAGTTGCCACGCTTAGCGAGCGGGTTGGAAACCGCAGTTTTTTTATTGTTCTTTTACTGTTATCAGAAAGATGCTGCTGCCCATCTTCTGCCTCAGTTTCCCTCTGTCACCTCTTACGACACCCACGGGAAGATATGGGGTAGTGAGTATTCTGCCACTACACGGGGCACGAGGGAATTTACATTAATGTTTATTTATTTCAAACAGAATTACGTCAAAACAATTGGCGATATTTTTTAGAGAACTTTTGCATGGGATTGAGTATCTAGTTTTTTTATTAGTGATCGATGCTGAATACTTACAAATTTTTCACCTATACGTCATTCCTAAGTTTTAATGGGAATTCCTTTAGGTTCCTTTTATTATTTAATCCGAAATGATTATTAATAACTTTAAATGAAAATACTATTTTCTGGTCTTAGTCGTATTTGTAATAGACCGCTACAGCCCGAGAACCCGTCAATCGAGTCCCCCCACCAAATAACCACTTAGTTTGCCTAATGGGTATAAATTCGCAACGTAATTATGTTATTTGATCAAATCAATTATCCCAAGGCTTAAATTTAATTACGAAGTTTCGTTTCTGTATAAGATTTCTTATATTACTTTACAATAATGTCTGTTATTACGAGTATCAAGAGATGATAATCATTATTATATCAAAAATGATTTATGTAGTTATATCCTTCGGTACAGCAGTTTTTAAAGATTTTCTTTTAATAATGTGTTCAGCTTAAGCTTAAGCTTAAAAGTATTATCGTAAAGTATTAATAATTAATAAATCTTAAACAGGGGACAAAATATCATTGCAATCGAATTCGAATATTAATAGGTTGCCTTCCTAGGACTCCTGTCCGTAGTGTAGGTAAGTACTATCATGCTATCACTGTTTTTTCTGGTTTTAAAGGTAAATAATCTATTATAATAACACGCTCTGAGAAATTTTATCGTAGTTCTAAGAGGTGACAACGCATTTGTGGCCTATTTTCTTTTTAAATTGACGGTGATTGTCGGCTAATGAATGAATAAAAAAAACTTTTTAATTTTTGTCCAACTCGGGACAGACGATAAAATAATTTCGAGTAAAAAGAAAGAGCTAAATTGATATACCTAACCGTGTAATAAGTAACAATTCAGAATTTACCATATAAAGTCGCGACAGTAATGATAGATAACAGTGCTATTAATGTCGTCAAGGAAAACACGAACTGCGACATATCATGTCAAGGGCAGTTAGTGTGCAATAGAAATTCGCTCAGGCACGGTTGGATGGCTGTAGATCAAGGGTAGTTATGACAGTGCTCTCAACCTCCCGCCTCTGTTATTAGTTAGTGTGTATTAACTTACTAATAATAGTATCATGAATGCGGAGGGCTCGGCGGTTCATTAAGAACGTCAGCAATCTTTTCTTTTGCTCCCTTTCCAGTCCCATAACACCTTTTATTCTATTTCGGAAAATTACTAGCCATGTATTGCGATATCGAAGTCTGTGAAATAATAACGAAAATTATTTTGATTTTTCCTTTGCACTTTATTGTACCGTTACAGCGTTCTAATAAAGTGCCTAAAAGGGTTCTTTTTAGGGAAGTTAAGGAACAACTGAAGCCAAAATAAAGGCAAGTTTATGGAAAGTACGAAGTATAGCTTGCGGGTACGCCCTAGAGACGGGCAGCACGAATATGGCTTCCGCGCCGCATTAGAGTTTCTCCCTAACGTCAACCGAGCTATGATTTCAATTAGATGTCGTCATTGCTCTTGTGTTTATTCGGGCCACGTTTTTCCATATTTTTTACTTCACCCTTCCTCCCTCGTATTTGCCCGCACAAACATTGCTGCGAAGGTGCGCCGGGTAGCTCTACAAAATTATATGTTTGGCGCTTCGTCAGAGATGTTTAAACAACACTGCTAACCACCAATCGAATTTCTGAACCTAAAAATTGTATTATATTTCGTTTTGTTTTGCTCATTTAGTGTACAAATTTACCTTAGATGAAATAAAGCTTAATAAAAAATATTCAGTACGCTTAGTATAATACATAACACAAGCAAAACTATTCTATTTTACCGTTTCCTATTCTTTGGAAATCATAAAAGTAGGTATTGGCAAATGTCGTCATGGCAATAAAATCAAATGTCTGTGTAACTTACATACAATATTTCTCAAAGTCGTACTGTATATTTTCTGTTCTCGAATAAATATTTATTAAGAGCAAAATTTATTCTGTGTATAAATTGCCGATATCCGGTTACCTGGGCTCGAAGATCCGAGCCGTCCGTCGTGCCCATTGTGCACTATTGTGTGTGACATTGAGAACTTAATGGACTGCCATACTCAGTGGTCTCGCGATACCCGTCACTGTAGCCCATGACAACCTCGCTACGCGTGTACACACTATGTGTCTCATTTATATTTGACATAATAGCGGGGTAACATTTTATTTTTAAGATTTATGTACTAGATATCAAATTTCGTTATTATATTTTAATTTTTTCTTGCTATCACCGACAGAGGCGGACGCATCTATTCAATATGCAAATTTTTAAGAATGCTTTAGTTTTTTTCTGATTTCATTTATCAGAATAAATTTAACTGTAAATTGCGAAATATAATAAAATTTAAATTAAATTAACGGCTCCTATGTCTCACTTCTGGGCAAAAGCCTCCGCTTATTTCTTAGATAGTTTAAAAGCAGGGAAGTACAATGCATGGTGGCAAATTTCACATGTCCTCCAATGTTTTTATAATTTTTCAGACATACCTTTTCAATTTCTACTCCGCACGTGGTGTGCTAGCTGGGATCGAACTCGTTATGCTCACATATAAAATTTAAACGATACGCCACTTATTATTTCCTATAATATCTCAAAATATTTTGAATTAACACAGAGCACAGCTTTCTTCATAGTTTTTTTTTTTTTAATAAGTAATCAAAGGAGTAATAATTAAACTTTGAATAAAAATTAAAAACCAACTTCAAAAACTAAAACGAATAAAATAATTTCCACATATTATAGCTTCTGAAGTCAGAGCTTTATTTTTTCGATACACTGTCTTAGCACCGACTTCAGGTGCTGTTATGCCGAAGTTAATTACTTTGTAGTTTTGAAGGCTGCTTTTACTTTTTCCAATATATCACCTGAAGTATAAACTGTTTAAAATGAAACATTACAATCGATTGAACCGTTTACGAGAAATCAGTGAACATTAATTTAAAACTTGTCGAACTTAAAACCTCCTTCTTTTTTAAATTCGGCTAAAATATGTAATTGGACTTAAAACAGATAATATCTTATAAGCGATATTTCAAGCCATCAATATTTCTCTCAAAAACCGCCCTCAGAAGAGTTCCCTAAGAAATGAAAAGAGGAGTATGCCCAGCAGTAGGACGTAGACTGTAATTTTACTATTAATAACATTATAAAAGTGTATTATCATTCTTTTATGGCTTGTTGAACCCATGTTTGATATAATGAGATATTTGCACTGTAAAAAATTATGTGGTAAGATTTTAATTATAATCATGAACCAGAAAGTTGGCATTTCTATAAATGAAAAAGAAGTTTTATTACTTTTTCTTGTAATAATACTCCTTTTTAAGTTATGATTTAAAAAAATAAACATAAATTTGCAAAAAGGGGATGTGACACGTTGAGTGGGACAAGATATATGCGGCGCAGTACGAGCTTGATTCATGCTCGACGCCATCGCGGGATTGCATACACCTGCGTCGTCTTGTCGTACGGACAGTCGGAATAAGCTCTTATTCTAAAGAACGAAAACTCATTCTTGCTGTACACTTGAGTAGAGTCGAAAACAAAGTCTTAGTGGACAACTCTTTTCTCCTTTACATTTCATGCTCTAAAGATCGTGCTAGTGCACTAGACTATTTCTTGCAAAACCGCCCCGCCACATTATTTCAGCACTCTTCCAAGAAATAACAATGCCCCGCTCTGGAAAGCACTATAGTGGTAATCTGGTACAAAGAAAGCAATGCATCAACGGCGTAACGTTATACTTGAGTGAAAAATATACTACAAAATTCAGGAGATATGTATAAAGTAAAAAGATAATATTTTAATTTCATTTTCAAGAATATATGTAGGTTTTGTAATTACTAGCATGCTAATATATGTAGAGCATTTGAACAGTCAACCTGATAGCAAGTAGTTACTACAGCCCATAGCCTGGTGGATACCTACATTTGGCTTTAAATAAAACTGCTACAGACCCCTAACTTTTAGTTTTAAGGTGAAACGATTCGCAGCCTGTAATTATATAATCACTCCATTCCGTTCAAACTGGAATACAACTGTGGATGTGTCGGTACTTATAGTTAGTGGTAGAACTACCCTTATCACAAGTAATTATTTGGCACATGCAACATAAACAGCCAAAAAGTAAACATTAAATGTAAAAAAGCAATAAGTGATCATACTTATTGCTTTTTTACATCTTACTACCATCTGTTGTGCTTATCTCTATTCTTCGACTTCTTTTTTCATTCTGAATTTAGTGTGTAATAAATAAATAAAGCGTAGCGGTTAGCAGTATTTAGCGTATTAAAACAGTCAAATTATTGCACGCCTCTTAATGTGAAGCGTTATTATGCGTGAAATAATTTGACTTTTCAGCAATTTTGTGTTTTTAAAATGCCTCTTTCATAACCATATTGCACTTATACAATAATATGAATAGCCGTATATCAAGAAAACACTCTAATTAATTCACTTTATATTTTCTAAAAAAAATGTTTATTGCTACTTTGAAAATAAATGGTTTGAAAAAATTTGACGTGGTCTACCTTGGATGTTGATTTTGTATGTGGTTACAATAAATTCCGAATAAAATGACGTATCAAGACTGAGTTTTTTATTAGCTTTAGAATTACATCAACTGGTTCCCTATTTCATATCAGTAGCCTAGTAAGGTAGACTGAGGCAAATATGAAAGTGGGGCAAGTGTGACAAATGCAAATAAATACGTTTTTTTGATTAAATGCCATTTCTTGAACAACACAGGATTTTTTATGCCGACAGTTAAGTACAGTACAGAAGTAAGTACAGCTTCAACTATTTTATCGACAGACGTCATTTTTTTAAACTACTGAACTGGCGAAAGCCCGCGCAATTTTGAGAGGCGAAGTTTTTAAGTGTTTCGATACGTCATTAAGTTACTGTAAACAATATACAATGTGCGTGACAAAGAATAATATTGGTACTTACAGTGTAATATGTTTATGTGACCTGAAATCCACTATTCCTTGAAATACGGACATCTACCTTGTCTTATATCTAACATCGGGGTAAGTGTGACTGTGTCACGCTTACCCCGATCATCTTGTATGAGAATATCGTAACTAGTGATGGGAAAGCATATTGTTTTTAAATGACTTTCAAAAAAGGAGGATGCTGTTTACCTGTGTGTTTGTATGTATATATATTTAAGTATTTACTTTTATAATTATACTTAATAAACGAGCGAGCGAAGGGAGTGAGATCTCAGAGTCACGTTAAACGAATCGGTGTTTGTAGGTTAGTAGGTACTTGTGTTTGTATGTACATATGTCTGCATGATTTTGTATGTACGGTGATAACTTTTAAAGACTTATCTGATTTCAATTAAATTTAAAATGTTCATATATAATACAAATAGAAAACTGGTGATTTTTGAGACATGGAAGAATGTGTCAAAAGGGTTGAAAAATATCATGGTGTATGCCTTTGGTTTAACTCAGCGAGAAGTCAGAGCTTTAGTTGGCCAATATGTTCATCGCAATGAAATCTATACTCCCTTCAAAGATGGGATTCCCGGAGACGAGTGGTTATGAACAAGGAACAAACTATCGATTAAAAAAACCTCAAGCCGTCAAATCGCAAGAAGAAAAGCTGCCCACTGGTATTTCCCAACGAGTTCAACGATGTGCTTGAGACTGTCGTACAAAAGCAACAATTCAAAGGTGATCAAATAATGTAATCTTGATGAAACAAGTTTCTGTCAAGACCCTGGAAAGTTGAAAATAAATGGCCTAGAAGGTTTCCAAGCCACAAGAACCACTAGCTCACCAGGTCGCGATAATACAACTGTATTGTTCGCGCAATGCCTGGGGCCAGGAAGTTCCTCTGTTAATAATTTTTAAAGGAAAGTATCTTTGGTGTACAAGGTTACCTGATGATAATTTGATTAATTCGGTATTTGCCGCTACGCCTAAGGGTTGGATGGAAGCTTCAGTCTTTGAAAGTTACTTTTCAAATGTACTGATCCCGGAAATATGCAAATCAGGCAACCCATAACTTGTAATATATGACGGCCATTCAACATACCTTGACTTAAATATTATTATAAAAGCTAACGAAAACAATGTTACCCTTCTAAAACTACCGCCTCATTCTTCTCATATTTTGCAACTAAGCGGAATTAAAGTTATTTTTCACTTAGCATTGTTTTTATTACACTTTACATTTAACATAAATCAATTTATAGGCACATCACTATATCGGTTAAAAACTGTCACACTTACCCCATGCGTCTAAAAATCCATTGTTACACAAAAATAGACGTTCAAATCGTTCAAATAGATAATAAAATATGTTGACATTAGTATCGTCTCATCAATTTTCTCGAAAACTACAGATAATATTAAAGTAACTACAAAAAGAAGCGTACTGATACCTCACCTCATTGATGGGTAAGTGTGACAATCTTGCACCTTAAATAGTTTTAATTACCTCAAATTACAAAATGTTACTTATAGATACTAAAATGCTTGATCAAACAAACAACCACTTAATAATTGATGTTTTGAAACGGAATAATGTTAATCCCTTACAGAGTAAAAGTATTTAATTGTTCATTTTAGTTTTAATTAATTTATGTCATATTTGCCTGGGGTGATTCTATGCGTACCTAGTTTGTTAATAAAATGACTTCCAACTTTTATAAGTTTTATTGCTATTAAAAATTTAAAGGCGCTTTCATATTTGTTTTTAGCAGTTGATAGACAAAGGACAAATGTACCATACGTATATCGATTTTATACTTTATGTAATCAATTTATTTTGGTAATTTTTTTTTCATCAAAATAAAATGAAACTGTCATTAGGCGTACTCTTTTGGATTTTCCAAACAATTTTATAATGCACTGGTAAGGGAAAACTTGAAACAGGACACCAGGCTTCTGGGTAATTATGAGCTCAGGGAACGAATCTTACTTCCACGCACAGGATACGCTGGTATCCTGTGCGTGGTCCTTCTGTGTTTGAGCTGATCCATTTGTACTGCAACCATAACATAGGGGAAGCGTGGCTCTATCACGTAAAGAGAGAGCATTCGTGGATGTAATTCAAAAATATTATGCCATTCAAAAAATATTTTATACAATCTGAAAACAAGTTTGATAAATCTTCTTCCCGTAACCGCATAAGCCTCCATAATATCTTTGATATATTTCCATTCTTCCGATTCAAAAAACAAAACAGTTAAGTACAATCTCACACAATAAGCGAGGGCGCAAGTTGTAGAGTACAAGTTGCGGGACAATGGCGGACTGACGTGCTCATAAGCCCTCGCAGGTGGCGCGCTCAACTTTCGATACAATACCTGCCTGCCTAGCGACAAATATAGTCCGTATAGAGACGGAGGTCTCTACGGAGTAATTCTGTAGAGTTTTTTATATTTTAAGAATCTTAGACGTTTACAGATTTATAGCTTTGGGTTCAGAAAAAAAAATTACTGACTTAACTTTTCATTAATGGATACTGATTATTTCGTTTTGCATTTCGTAACTTATTTATTAATTTACTATTAGAAAAATCCCCTTACGTATCGTTTGTTGCGACTATCTCCTTATAACTCTAAGCGGCATCTTTAGTAGATCATAAAAATCGTACAAATAAATAGTCAATATCGGTGTAGTGAATAAAATGTACAATACTTAAAAATAGTAAAAAAATTATTAACTTGAGACGAATCTTATCCTAACTCGTCGCACTAAGGCTACGCATTCCCGCGCCCGCCACGTAGCGCTAACAGCACGGTTACGTAACACAGGACGATACAGTTAGCCAATATGCTATTCTACGATTTTTAGTTCTATAGAAAACTTATAAAAATGAATGAAAATAACCCTAAGTCATGTGTGGCCGGTGGAAGGAAAAGGGGAGATCTCCCGCCGGGCAAGATGTTCTGCTCGGGGAGCGGCCAACGCTCCGATTGGTAGTTCGGAGCTATTCTATATATGCTGCTTAAATTTCGGAACTTTGTTAGTGCGATTTAGGCTTCGATGTGTTTCGCTTGTGGCGCGACGACAGCACCGCCACATCACCCGCCTGCTCAGACCGGAGGTCGATAGTGCAGTCTAGATGTTGACGAATTTGCAAGTGCCAGGTAATTGCCTTTTAAGTCTGCGGCGAGTCGAGAAGAAGGCAAGTAATCTGCGAGAGTGCCGTGAAGGAAAGGCAAGCAGTAAGGTTAAGAGCCGTGCCGAACACTGTAGCGCAGAGAGTAGCTTGAAGGAACAGGAAGCATTATTATTCCAGTGCTGCGATGAACCTTTGTAAAGCTAGATGGCTTGCAGAATGTGAAGACTGCAGACAATATCTGCTCGGGAGCGAATGAATAGGGTACTTGAGGATGATGGAGGTTTGAAGGTGTAGTTTCCGAAGGTTTGTTGGTTGCGTGTTCATATCACGTCGGGGTCACCACTGTGGCCGGTGGAAGGAAAAGGGGAGATCTCCCGCTGGGCAAGGTGTTCTGCCCGGGGAGCGGCCAACGCTCCGATTGGTGGTTCGGAGCTATTCTATATATGCTGCTTAAACTTCGGAACTTTGTTAGTGCGATTTAGGCTTCGATGTGTTTCGCTTGTGGCGCGACGACAGCGCCGCCACACATGTGACTGCTACGTGACATAACGTGCAGATATGTCATGCCTATTCATTTTTATAGCTTTGGCTGGTGTTTGAATCTACGTCACGGATCACGCTAATAATTGGCCAAAATAATATTTATCATATTCCTACAATACCGCATCAGGATTATCATATTGTGCCGGCCTAATTAATTTAGATTTTATAGATATTAACTCGAATAAAAATTTAAATAACCCATTATCATCATTACAGCCTTTCTTCAAGTCCACTAAATAAATACTATATGATATGACTAATGCATTGCATGCATTAGTCATATCATATAGTAGTTATTTACAATATAAAACCATGTTTTAGTAAATTCACAAAACGTAGATAGTGAAATGTTGGAACAGATGCCAAGAAAATAGCTGAAATCTCAAACATCAGTTTAGGGGTGGTCGGTAGAGTGTTAGCGGGGTATATCCGGTGTCCGCTCCGGGGTGCTCCGTCCGGGAAATAATGCTATTTCCGATGAGGGCCCGCGGGGCGTGTCGGCAACAAGATTAGGGAAAAAAGACGGGAATTTAATAACACCGTCGGCACACGTCTTATTACAAATAAACAGTGCTGATACGAGCTGGCACCGATACTACTTACGTATGATACGTACTCCCGACGACTGCTATACGACGAATAATTGAGGTAAAGATAAAGTTGTAGTATTATAATAAGAATAAGAAGCATATTCTTAAGTATTTTATCTAAAGTAAAACTGTAAAAAGATAAATCGACATTATTTTCCCTCTGTCTATTTTCTTTTGTTGTGTGTACATTGCTTGAATGTGATTAATGTGTTTGTGTATGTAATACAATACATCAATATTTTTTGTAAAGTTGTTAGTAACGTATAAAACTAGTGCTTTTCAGTATCCGTTTTATTTTAAATTCTTCTATCTACAATTGCCCTAAAATTCAAAGACAACTTGAAGTTTTAATCAACTTATAAAATATAAATATTTTGAGTTTATCAATATCATACCATTTAATATGGCTCTTTTAAGGACAACATAAAGCCGCAGTCTTCATTATGTAGTTGAATCTCTTTATTATTCTGTTTGGGTAAGGTTTTTTCTTCAATGATGATTAATATCTTACTTGACATCTCTTAACTCTTTTACAAATACTGTTCTGAAAGGTTTTTGATAAGGATCGGTTAACTTTTAAACCAATTTTTTTTTGTCAAATAAATTTTCGTTTAAAAGCTTGATATTTTTACATTTCACGTTGCGTTTTTCTTTACAATATTTAACGAAACCAAAGAAAGCAGCGGTGCTTAAAAACGGAAAGTCGCTAAAAACCTTTTCTGGTAACGGGGTACGTGACTTACTGATACTTGCACGTTGAAAAGATGTTAAACTCTTTTAATATGCTTCAAAATAGTCTTTTTTTAAACGAATGCTGATTCATACATTCTGTGATCCGCAAACTGTCCAATGTGGGAGAATCGCAGAACAATTGAGATTGTATGATTATTATGCCGAATACAATCTTATGATTAACACATCTTTACTATAATTGTTGGTACGTCTGTAAGTGATCGTCTAACTTCTGAACGATTTGATCGATTGAGGTCATAGTAATGTTGGAAAATGGTATTAATAAGGAGGCGTGTTGTTCCTTCTATGACTTTAAATAGACTACTTCTATTCTAAGCTTAACTCTAATACTTATATAATTATATCGTGTGGGCTACTATACTACATCACACCTCCCACGGACAAAGAAAAACATAAAAAGAAATGAATACTTTTGTTTTTTTTTTATAAACTTATAAAAATATTATATCTAAAAGGAATATAATTTACAAAAATGCAGTCGAACAAGATAGATCTATGAGTTGGTCGGGTGGCCAGATCACCCTAACCCATATTAATTTCGAGGTCACAATCTTGTTACTTGTACATAGTTTCGTAATAGTGTATCAATGTTCGTCTACATACATTTACATATTAGGTTATTACCTATGGTCAGATGTTGATCAAATTTTTATGGGACCACACGAGAAGCACCAGCTTTTAAATAAAAAGATTCGAATTTGGGATTTTTCAAACCTTTAAAAATTCATAACTCAGAAAATATTAACTTTATCGTAAAAAGTCATAGGACCTTTTTTATTCTTATTTAAACAAAGAATATTAAAAAAGATTGTCCCGTTTGAAAATAACATTTTCATGCAATTGAAAAAAAAACCGGTTTAAACAACATGGCACCGAGTTTTTCCATGGCAACATGCATTTATATCATAAGTAGGACAATTTGAAGAAAATCGCATAAAAAATTGAGGTGGAGCTCATGCGCCGATTCCTCCTGGACTAATATGCTCTCCTTTACAATGATCATAATATTCAGTAGGTCAAATGTAAGGCATTATAGCTTAAATAGTATTACATCGCATAGTTTAAGAAAATGTTGAATTCAGAATCACGGAATTCGCATAATCGGTACACATTATCATCATAATTACAGCCCTTAACAAGTCCCCTCCTGAGCATTTTTCACCAAACTTTGTGGCATTCCATGAGGTTCGCCACAAAGTTTAACCCTGAGCTACCTGCAGCCATCTAATTCCTTCAACTTTTAACAGGTCGTCACACCATCAAGTGAAGGAGGCTGCTCTACACCTCGATTACCAGTTCGAAGCTACCACTCGAGAACCTTTCTCGTTGTAGTTACACATAATACAGTCTATACTTACTTCAATTAGTCATACATATAGACATCATATCTTATTTATGATGATCTCATGATCGGGCGATGGCTGCAACTACGTCATATTTGTGACTAAGGGTTGCTTGTAGGGACTAGTTTGCTCGGATTCGCTTATACACTGATAAACTCCAAAATTTTCAGCTCTTTTTGAGTGCATCATAGAACATGTTTCAGTTACCGATGGGTCTGTTAATGTTTTCCAATCTGTTTAATATATACTATGCTATTTTAACATTAACTTTAAAAATGAAAATACCTGCCGAGTTTTTTTCGCTGTGTCTCCTCCGTTCATAGGAATTTCATTCCTAAACAGTAGTAGACATAAGAAAATGAAATTTAACAAACGAAATTCACTTTTCTTACGTTGAAGAAATAAGTACTAATAACAATATTTCATTTCATTTTATTTCATTTCTCATCTATCATATCTTAAAATATCAAATAATTTACATGTGCAAAAAAAACCCATGCAATATTATGAAGGCGCTCATTCCTCATAGTGTGAAGTAAGCTACATAAAATACATATAGCTATTGGGAAGCGAACCTCAGTGAACTTAGACGACTAGAGTAAGTTTATGCGTAGAACCGCATTTGTCGGAGCTGTTCGCAAGTTGCCGTCTCTATTAGAATCGACACCAACTTCGTCCTTGTGTGTCGATAGTCGACTTTTACTTTGTGCAGTAATATATTAATAACAATATTCAGTTTTTAGGTAGAATCAATGTTACAAAATTTTGTTTAAACACACAATCTAAAACTAAATCTAAAAACTAAGTATTTATTGATGAATGGGATGAAAATCCCACCCCTCCTTGAAAAAAATCGGGGTTATTAACCTCATAATGGATTTTTATGGAAACATTTCGTAGCTATTCTAAATGCCAATCTTGCTGTGACAGACAACAAGGTGATTCCATGAGTGTTCCGTTTTGCTAAATTTATTTCAGTTCACTATATAACAATTTTTTTTTATAGGATAAGGGTGACAAACGAGCACACAGTCCACCTGATGGTAAGTGGTTGCTGCGGCCCATAGACATCTACATCTATCCTCTATTAACAAATCAAAATGCAGATGCGTTGTCACCCGTGAGGACTAAGATGGAATGTCTCATTTCCAGTAAAAAGGGCCTCCGGCCACCTGCACTCACCAAGCGAAACGCAGAGGTAAATCTCTACTTCACGCTGGTATTCTGTGAGGTCGTGGTACCATCCCGGTTCGAGCCGGCCCATCCGTGCGACAGCAAAAGCCGCCATGTTAAACGAGCGTGAATATTGTTTTAATAGCATCATTTAGGAAGCTACAAAAATATATTAATAAATCTCACCATTCATTAATATCATATCGCACTGCGTCGATGGAGATAGTTATTAATAAACTTCGTGAATCGTAGGGGCTGAAATTATGGAATAGTTTGTATTGTCGCCATCGAGCGGCCGCCGATCGGTGGTATGGCCGCGAGGAATGCTCGCGGAATTTCATTTCGTTAGTGCCGCGCCGGACAGGGGTTGCGGATTCCTGCGG
The DNA here is from genome assembly GCA_963668995.1 of Parnassius mnemosyne. Lineage (NCBI taxonomy): Eukaryota > Metazoa > Arthropoda > Insecta > Lepidoptera > Papilionidae > Parnassius > Parnassius mnemosyne. The sequence goes on from CAVLGL010000068.1 coordinate 24,688,325, forward strand.
TTTGCCGTTCACTTTGCCCATGACCTTTCGTCTTGTGTATCATCCAATTTTAGTCAATGAAGTCGTAACAAAACCATGATCTTTAATTTTAATAATTCGTGAAAGAAAATTGAAAGATGATTTCAATATCCCGATTCTAGTTAAAGAAATTCGAAGCATTTCCTATGCTTTTAAAATATTGTACATAGACTATTCTGGCGGCGACTGCTCTCGGTAATATTGTGTTATACCTTATCGAATTTGCATGTTTTTACTGAATAACATTCCTTTGGCGCAGTAAAGATCAAAGGCCGAGGCAAAAGTGATTTCGCACTGAGTTAGTTCAACAAGATTCAGTTTCGCCCCCTCCTATCCGGCTTCTGAATAATTTTGATGTAATAAGGAAAATTGTAAATGAGTATTCGACTTTTGATATTTTATACATGTTTTAAGTGGTGTACATCTTTGTAATATCCGTTCTTATAGGCTACTTTAATGTTACTCTAATTACTCTTCCGGACACAAAATTTTCGCTACAGGTCATTTTTTATCTTAAAAATTTATTCAAAATTTTGCACATTATTATTTTAAATTCCCGACGTTTCGGGTGCTTTCCAGCACCCATGGTCACGGGGGACTGAAGTGACTGACATCCTGATGTCAAAGTTAACCCGGAGTACCTTCAGTTTTTTAATTATTAGGTTTGGTACATTATGGTTACAATTTTAGTTTTTTTTTTTTGGGTAAATTTCAAGGAGCTATTTTGCAAAACAGTGCACTGGAAGTGGGGCAAAATAACAGTATATTCGGCTCTACCTACTACTTTGTATTGCGTTGTCATTATCTAAACTGTTGAATTATTATTATTATATTATTTTTAATTACAATTAAATTAGTAATAATAATTGAATTGTTGAACCAAAAAACTTTTAATTCAAATTAAACTACTCTGTTTATCAGCTGTTTCTCGATGGATGCATTATCTGGTATCATTATGTACATTTCTGTTAAAATGAACGCTGTTGTAATGATAAAATATTTATAAACAAAGTAACATTAAGAAAACTTAACTTGTATGTTTTATGCGAGTCTCGGCGTTTGATCTTAGCCTAAAGGCCTCTTAAGCCGCTCAGCATTGGTCTCCAAAATCGTCTTTAACGCCTTTGCTAGTCTCTCTAAATTATTCCGGGGCGATTTATAGATAAATTGTTGCCTAGCAGCTAGCCGACGTTTTGCCCCCTTTTCTTCGTCTTTTGATATGATACTTTATTTAAAACTCCTGTATTAAATTTATTTTTCTTTTAGATATCTTCATATTTACTCTATATTCTTGTTTTTTTTTTGATTATGTTGTCCTAATCCGCGTATTTAAAAAAAAAATGGCCTAAAGATTCGAAAATTAGAGTCTTTGAGCTCCAAAATATATTTTTTATATTTTCGATACGATCATTTTTTACTTAAATACAGCCTATCAAAAATGGGGTAAAAATTTCGATTTTTTTTTTGCTCCCTTAAATTGTTGTGAGAAGTTTTTATAATATGGTATCTGTCAAGTCTAACCGGTCACTTCTCATTTATTGCATTTTCCCTACACAAAACTATATAATGTCATTACAGTATCGCTACATGGTAGAACGGCTAATAATCGTTATGCATTCAAGAAGAAAGTTCGTGAACTTTACTTAAATAAACTGGCAGAATAATCTTATTAGTAGTTTAGTATTTTATCATCATCATCATTACAGCCCTTCACAAGTCCACTGCTGAACATAGGCCTCCCCCAAAGAATGCCACAAAGCACGGTCCTGAGCCACCTGCATCCATCGACTTCCTGCAAATCTTACCAGGTCGTCACTCCATCTAGTGGGGGGACGCCCTACACTTCGCCTGCCGGTACGAGGCTGCCACTCGAGAACCTTTCTTCCCCATCGGTTGTCGGTTCTTCGAGCTATATGGCCGGCCCATTGCCACTTCAGCTTACTAATCCGTTGGGCTATGTCGGTCACTCTGGTTCTACTGCGGATATCCTCATTTCTGAGTTTATCACGCAGAGAAACTCCGAGCATAGCCCTCTCCATAGCTCGCTGAACGACCTTGAGCTTCCTCATCCGGCCAGCAGTGAAGGACCATGTCTCAGTTCCGTATGTCATCACTGGCAACACGCACTGGGTGAACAGTCTCGTTTTCAAGTTTTGAGGTATACCTGACGAGAAGATGTGCCGTAATTTCCCGAACGCTGCCCAACCGAGTTGAATCCGTCGATTGACCTCTCGGTCGAAGTTGGACTTACCTAGTCGGACTATTTGTCCCAGGTAAACATACTCGTCAACAACTTCGAGCTTAGTGTTCCCAACAACTACCGGCATAGGTGTGACATGGACATTAAACATGATCTTTGTTTTGTCCATGTTCATCTTAAGACCTATCCGTTGGGAAACACTATTGAGGTCATTGAGCATAGTGCTTAGGTCCTCCAGCGATTCTGCCATAAGGACTATATCGTCGGCAAATCGAAGGTGAGTGATGTACTCGCCATTGATGTTGATACCGTATCCTTTCCAGTCCAGAAGCTTGAAAACATCTTCCAATGCAGCGGTGAAGAGTTTCGGGGATATGACGTCACCCTGTCTTACACCTCTCTGCAATTGGATAGGTTTCGTACTCTGGTTCTGTACTCGGATAGCCATCGTAGCCCTACTGTACAAGCACTTCAACACTTCGATATACCGACAGACTCGTACTTGCGTTTACTCGTCGTGGTTATTAAGCATTTGTAGTTGAAACTTGTTGTTTGTATTTTTATAGTTATTAAAATAACTAATAAATCCTCTAATCGCTCCTAGTAAACATTTTATTGTTGTACTCAGGTGTGTTGTGGCGAATTAAATCATATTACAGTTTGACACATATTATAAGAAGTTTTAATAAGGTTCGATAAAATGCGAAATAAATTTATAACATACTAGCTAGCCAGGCAGACGTTGCTCTGTCCTTTTCGACGACCCTTCATATAAAAAATCCTTAAATTCGTAATAAAAAAATATTGAGTGTCACTCATCAGGATAAAAACTATCCTATCTCTCAAATTGGACCAAACTGCACAGAGTGTGCAAATTTCATTGAAATCAGTTTAGTAGTTTAGTAGTTCATCGCGGACAAACAACGTGACACGTAATTTTTGTATATAAAGATTAGCTGCTACCCGGCGCGTTGCTGCCGCAGAAGAAATTTTATGGTAATATTGTTTTAATATTGTTTAATTTTGAATGATTTCATTGAAGTCGAATGATATATTATAACGTTCAAATAAATTTATCGGTACGACACGCGCGCCACCTACTGTTAATTGTACTACGCCTATAACCTTAGCAGAAGTGCAAGCAATAACTTGATAAAGTTTTAGCGCAACGGTATGGCAACGCATAAAATAGGAACAAACAAAAATACATTTTTATATATTAGATTAATCTAAATTATTATATATTATTAATTAATAACATTTTTTTATAAAACTGGAGTAAAAATACAAACCAACTTACAGTTCACTTGATGGTAAGTGGCTCCTGCAGTTTATTGGCACCTGCCGATAACTTCAAACGAAGAAAGCTACAGATGCGTTGTCACCTCTGAGGACAGTGACGTAATGTCTCACAGCCTGTAATTATATTGACTCTCAACCGTGACCCTCCCATTAGACCGGAACACCGCAGTGCAAGCACTTCTATTTGGCGGCAGAAATAGGTGAGATGGCGATACCTACTAAGAAGGACTCTTAGGCAGAATAGAAGTCTGTTAGGACCTATGTATACATGTATGAAAGTTACAGCCTATATACGTACCAGTGCCAGGCACGGGTCTCTGATATCTGAGGGTTTTAGAACAAGGAAATGTCCTCTGCGCTGTCTTCGAAATACTTTTTTTTCTTATTTTTCAGACATGCGGGTTTCCTTACGATGTTTTCCTTCACCGCCGAGCACGTGCTAAATCAGGACTTAAATAATTTCATTGGTGCCGACGGGGATCGATCCCGGGTTGCTCGCGTACTGTGAAATTTACAGCGAGTGCTCAGCCCTGAGCTACCACGGCTCCGTGGTATACATGTATACTTAATATATACTGCATATTTCTGAGCTTTAGAAACGTTTGTCACTAAAGTATGGTCTTATCTTGATTACAAGCAATAGGTATTGTGATGATTTGTGTAAAATTTGTTTCTATTTTATTTGTCAAGACATTTTTGAATGTTAGTAAATAATAAATTTTGAAACATCTAAAACAACAAAGAGCATCATCGTGTTAAAAAGCGCCTTCTTACAAGTACAACACATAACAGCTCAAGAAAAATGTGTCTTGGGGAATATCGATTTCAAATAAAATCGCAACCTTTTCAGATAACGAGGTGACATTTCCCCTTTCCGGGACCCGTTTGTCGCTCGCGTCGCACATTGCGAATTTATCCACCGAAATAAGGAGATAACGAACGTAATGGTAAAGAGCAGGATATATACGAGACGGATACAATTGGCACCGCACGGCGCCAATTGTGCGGGGAGCAGCCACTTTGTATCGGGCTTCAAAGCTGGCTAATATTATTGCAATTACAAAAATCGTTTTCCCTTTTGCTGCTTTGATGTATCGGTGTCATCGTAAATTTTTATGATGATTCGATTCTTTAATCGATTTCACAAAACGATTTTATTAACTAAAAACTGGTTTATTTTATAATTTTTTAGTTTTCAAGTTGGTTTTATATTTACTAAATTTTTGATTGTTATGGTGTACTGTTTTCAGTAATCGACATTTTTGTAATTAAAAACTGGATTTAATACCATGATTACGTATGTGTCTTAAACAAAAAATAATGTAAGGATATGAAGCATTATGAACATGATTCAGGATATATATTATGAGTATACGAGTGTATGGATGTATAACTAGTCTGGCCAAAAATAATTGAACAATTTAAAAAAAAATTCAGAATTCAAATTTGAAAGACGTAATAAGTAAGGAACTTCTTTTGAATTGCCGTCATTTCACATATTATTCTTCATCGGTATTTTAAATTACATTATGTAGTAGGACCACAAGAATATTTTTGTGGCAGGAGGCTATAGAAAACCAAATTGCACTGATAACTTTGCACAAAGTGGATATGGTGCTATCGGTCGTTTCCAAGGCTCAAAAACTAGGCATTTGCCGTATTTTTTATCGTACTGCCGACAGATACACCGACCGATTATTATCATTAAAATCGATGTGATCGTGTGTTGTTAGTACCTAACGGGCTGTGAACGCTATCAAAGCGATAATTCGACAAGACCCTGTAAGAAAACAAAACATATCTTCTTTTTATTTTCTTGCTAAAAGTGAAGATTCCCGCTGGGTTCTTGATGCGAATCACTAAACAAGACCCGAAGCTTAGTGCTTACCGTTGATAACCAAGACATACACTAAATCATTTCCTACAACTTAAGCGAGTGGATCGATCAAACACTTACTGTTCCAATACGCTCTTTCAAATTAAACAATTTTACGTTTTAAGAGCAAAATGACAAAGTATGCAACTCTCGTATGTTAGTATAATTCAACTTGGTCATTATTCCGCTTCAATCATTATTCTATCTAGGAGTCACGAAGCTTCAATTTTGTGACAAATTTGTAATGACTTTGGTCAAAGTTAAGAAATAAACTATCTTGGTTCGTGATACACTCTTGACAGAGGAACCGTAGACATTCTAGCAAGACTGCTCTTGGTCAAAAGGTACTAACAACTCAACTGGTTCGAGGGTAATGTCTAGACTTTATAAAAGCTTTGGACGGGCTCTCGTCCTGTCCAGATTTGAACTCGTTGGACGAAATACGTGTTTCATAAAATAAATACAAACTCTTACCGTTAAATTAAAGTAATAAAACGTACACTAAACACTACAATAATACCTCTAATGTATAAAATTTATAAATATTTGTATTAGAATTAAGGTATTAGAAATTATGGCTACTTTTATTTGATATTATTATACCCTTGCTGGGTGCTTGTGCTATAATGTGTCACACAAAACCACGTGTAAATGCATTAAATAAATACATAATGTAAGTATATACGACAGTCACTACTGTCCTTAAATTATGGGGTTATTTCAAAAATTACTTAAGCGACTTTGTTTATAATTTTATTCATTGTTATCAACATCATTTCATCCTTTCAATGTCCACTGCTGGACATCGGCCCATAGATTGCCTCATAAGGAGGATTTTTGCCATATTTACCACACTTGGCAGTTGGATTGCCCATCGCAGTTTTTTTTATAGTTATTAGGAATACGCTGCTGCCCATCTCCTCGCTTGACTTCCTCTGGGGCCTCTTACGACAACCACGGCACGATATGGAGTAATAGATATTCTTACACCAATTCTTCATACTTGATGTAGAAAAACGCAATTGCGTTTTTCTACATCTTTTATTTTAAAGGTTCATTAGTTACACTACTTACTTCCTCGGGCAGCGAATTTGAAATGAATGATTGATGTGAACAGTGGAACCGTCTGAAATATTATTTAATCAGTCAGAAGTATTATTTATTTATTACATAATCAGTAGTTACGCTGATTTTTTTTTGTACAACACGCAAAAGTCGACTTTAACATATATAACATTTTAGGTATACCCCACTGATTTCAAAAATTGTTTTCAATTTAAGTATAATTACCTGTATTACGAGAGGTGTCACTCCTCCATAGCACTTACATTACGATTTTCATGACCTTTAGATAATAATCTAATATATAAAAAATAAATTTCTTTTTGATGGTATTTTATACATTGCCATACCGTTCATCAGATTGCGGTAAAACTTTGTCAACATATTGCATGCACTGCCACGAAGGTTATAGGCATAATACAATTATCTTATTATAAATACCTAATTATACGAGTATATCATTCATATTCTCAATTTGACAATATAATCCTTTCAAATTTAAGACGATATTTCCGTAATTATTTCTTCGACGGCTGCAACGGGCCGGGTACCAGTTAGTTACCTATAAAAATTAACACCAATAACATTCGCGTCAAAGATGCATATGCGCACGCGCTTTTGTATGTATGTGTGTAGCAGTGCGTGCGTGCGTGCATGTGTCTGAGTGCATGGGTGCGTGAGTGTGTGAATGTGTGTGTGTGTTATCTGTTCTTTTCTAAATATGGTCTTGACTACAATGATTTTAATAAATGTGATATAACGTAAAAAATAAATTATAAATCTATTTTTCTCATATTGTTACGAGAAAAATTTCTAATAAAAACCTTCAAAGATAAGGAATTGCTGTAATTAATGTACCATTTTTCGAAACATGTTATGATCTCGCATGTAAGGGAGAGGGAGACTTCTTCAATATGCTCTTAATGATGTCCACCCACCGGCCCGCGATACTTGTTGCTTCCCGACAACCGAACGATATTGTATAGTCAGTAACGAGATAGCTTCTGTTAATGCTTTACATTTTATGCAACATACTACAAAGTTAAAAATAATGTTTTTTTTTTAAATATATAATAAGGGTGACAAACGAGTACACAGTCCACCTGATGGTAAGTGGTTTCTGTGGCCTATAGACATCTACATCTACGTCTCCGGTTCTCTTCACTCATCATACGAAACACAGCAGCATTAAGCTGCTATTTTACGCTATTATTCTGTAAGAGTGTGGTCCTTCCCCGGACGAGCTGACCCATTCGTGCTACAACTATATAGACTATTAATATAGCTGCAGCATGGCTAGAGCCATGGTGGCCATGGCTATTGTAATTATTTTTGTACCCATATACTCATACTATAATTATATAATTGTCGATGTGGCGATAGGGCAAATTCTGAACGTATTGACCTATTAAAGTCATGTTCATCAATACAATAATATATTTGCTTTGTCGAGACGATGATTCATAGATGTAGTCATTTCCAATTCTAAATGAATGAACCAAAATTATTTATTATATGTTATATGTATTATTATTTATGTATAAGTCATTATAGTGTCAAAAATCACAAAATGGACGCGATAAGTGGCGCTGTGGGCGATTTTATTTTACAGGGTATTTTTATATTTACGTGATTGGATTCAGAGTTAAACTCTAACAGAAAAAATATATAAAAATAAAACTAAAACAGATAAAACAATCTCGTATAATGTGTGTATCTCTGTCTGTCTTTATTCTTATTATTTTCATACAATTTTCACGAACGTCATAAATGTATTATTAAATATAATATTCTATTACGAAATTGCTCTCAAACATTTTCGTATTATTTCATAAATTATAGTTTATTGCTTAAAAATAAAAATTCGAAGAAAAATAGATAAAGTATATTGGAACTCATTAGGTGCAACAACAAACAACAAACAAGAATATTATTCATACGATACGTTGTATTTGTTCATAAGGTAAAAGAGTAACAAAAGAGGACTTGAGATTTTACATTTTTTAAGCCAAGTTCGTTTTATTATGCCTGCCACACTTAAAATTATTATTATTTGGGGCACCTTAAAATAATTTTTGCTTTCGATTGCTATAGTGAATATTCATACTTCCAAAAGACATCTAAAAGAACTAACTTACTATACAAACACAATAAATAAGGATCTTACCTAAGACGATCACGTCATAAATATTACAAACGGCCTATAACCTTTAGAAAGATCCTTGGAAAAGATCAAATTTATTACCTGGTCATGTAAATTTATATAATTCAATATTGTTATAATTTAATAACTTACCATTTTTCTATATAGAGGGGGGAAAAGCGTTACAATATCATGATATCAATTAACAACTAAAATAAATATTCTTGTTTGCATCGTAGCATTTTATATAGTAGGCGCTCGCACTCTAGGAGATGGATATGTAACTAATTACTAATATATTGTTTCTTTTGTCAACAGATTCTTCTACCTATACCACTTCTCGTTCTACGCATACCATTACCGGTTCAACGGCCAATACAGTAGCTTGGCACTTGTGACATCGTGGCTCTTTATACAAGTAAGTATGATGAGAACTAAAGAATGCACTGTATTCAGATTAAAAACCAAGTTCGATTCTCACCGGCACCAAAGAAATTTTAAAGTGTAATGTAAAGTGCTGGTTTATAACATAGTGGCAAATAATATTGTTAGGAAACCTGAAACCTTTAAGAGAATCGCGGAGAAAAATCTGTTCCAAGAACCTTTTAGTAATGGGAATGCACCTGTGCTCAGCTGTACTTTTTGTAGCTTTTTATTATTCGTCATTAATTATTTATTAATAATTGAGCCCTAAATTTGCCATCCAGTGGAGGTGTAATAGAATCCATCATTCCAATCGTGTCGACTTTTGGAAATGCCTTTGCTGATGATGATAAAAATCAAAATGGCAACGGAGAGCAGCTTAAAAAACATCTGCCAAATGTAACTATTTCATCAATAGAGACTTAGATGAAGGGATTCTAAAATTCGCTTTCAACTTTTATATGATAATATCGATCGGTTGTTAAATTCCCTTTTAATCAGAAAGTCTAAGTAGCAAAACGTATGCATGAAAATTCCAATAATCAGTACGTATAATACTCACGTGTAAGTAAAACATCATTATTGGAAGGTCTATACAGGTTGTTCGTGAAACGCTCCCGTAAACGAAGACAGACGATAGTACTAACGATACCTTTGATGATGAGTCAGGAAGAAAATCGATCCCGAAAAACAAAAAATCATCTTTTCATAACGTTTTATTAGCTTTTATCACGCTCCATCATGTTAGTACAGCTAAATGAAACGATAAATTCATAAAAAAAAATCATGAAAATACTTAAACATAAAACCAGCAGTGGAATTTACAATGAATAAAACAGCTGACAATAGGGTCAATATTCGCGCTGACGCCGAATTCGTGCGGCCCGCAGCTAGCGATCGTACCTATACCTAATAATTTACAACACTTGTCTAAATACCTAACTTATCTACTTAACTTACTATTTTGTCACTGTGCTTGTCTCCACCTTGCAACTTTAATTCGAATTTACAGGTTAAATAAACCTAATACCCGGTTCGATTTCCCGCTAATAAAAAATTTACTAAAATGAAATGTGAACAAGGATAGTCATGCTTTTCTATCCATCGTGTAGATATGTTTATTATTCTGATGCATTCAGTTATTTTTTTTATTTATTTATTCTTTTTTACATCTTCCTTATAATAAGGGATATAAAGGGCGGACTTAATGCCTTGTGACATTCTCTACCAGTCAACCCTGGATGATTTGAGAAGCTGTGGTAGGTGCAACACCACTCCATAAATTAATAAATAAGTAAAAGCATTATATCATATAACAAAAAGCAAATAAATAAAATATTTTTAAACTATACAATTAATAAAGAAAAAAATTAATACATATAATCACGCCTCTTTCCCGTAGGGGTAGGCAGATATCACTTCTTTCCACTTGCTACGATCCTTACATACTTATTTCGCTACGTCCACTTTCATTATTCTCTTCATTCATGCTCTACGGTTTAGGGTGCTCTTGACCTGGCCATTTTTCAAGACGTCCCTGATTTGGTCCTCAAATGTCCGCCTAAGTCTACCCCTTCCAGCAATTTCATTCACACTCGCCTTATACACTTTTTTCGTCAATCGTTCTTCATTCATTCTCTCGACATGGCCAAACCATCTCAGTATACCTTTCTCAATTTTTGTCACTACATCTTCTTTCAGACCACAACGTTTCCTTATCTCACTATTTCTTATCCTGTCACTCAGTTTAATCCGTATCATACTTCTTAACGCTCTCATCTCAACTGCATTTATTCTGCTTTCGTGTTTCTTCTGCCATACCCAACTTTCACTTCCGTACATGAGTGTCGAAACCAACACCCCCTCATGCACAGCCAAACGAGCCTTGTTAGACACCTTCCGACTGCTCATAAAGGAGTGCAAAGCTCCATGTTTCCTGCATTCACTCTTCTTTTGATATCACTCTCGCACTTTCCATCTCTTGTAAACTTTGAACCCAGATACACAAACTCTTTAACCTGTTCAATTTTTTCATCTTCAGTCACCATATTGCAGTCTGTCACTGCCTCATCTCTTTCAAACACCATCAGTTTCGTCTTCCTTACATTCATCTTCATTCCCTCCCTAACCTAACCTAACCTAACAAAAGCTCCACTCATAGTAGTTACCATCTCCTGTAACTCCCCAGCCGAAGACGCAAGTGATACTTGGTCATCAGCATAGAGAAAACATTTGACGAGTAACTCATTCATTTTCAACCCGTTGTCATTCTCTTTTAAATCTGTCAAGCAATTGTCCATGAACAGATTAAACAGCCACGGTGACGCTACACATCCCTGTCTAACACCTTTTTCGATATTAAACCATTCAGTGTATGCCCCGTTTATCCTTACACAAGCACTAGAATCCCTATAAAGAGATTGCAATGCTCGTACGTGGATACTGCTCACACCGTTCACGGACAGTGCTGACCACAATTCATTCCTCACCACTCTAAAAATTAATAGTAAATATATAAACGGATACTAAATAAATATAAAATAATATAACACAAAAATAAAATAACATGATACATATTAAAATACATATTATACAAAATATCAATTGCAAAGCGAAAGAGGGAGAAAAACAAAAATCGGATAAATCAGGTGGTATTATTTCTGTTAAGGAATTCTTGAATTAGTCTTATAAAATCATGTTTGTTACTGGTTTTTTTGATATGAACAGGCAAGGCATTCCAGAGTAGTATGGACTGCACAGTAAAAGAGGAATTAAAGAAACCACTCTTATATGGTGGAATACGAATTTTAAGACTATTTTGGGAACGGGGAACACTATCATGAGTAGAATATTGGTACTGAAAGTTATCCTTAAGATAAGAAGGAGAGTTTGGGTCATTTAAAATTGAATATAATACTTGTAAAATTCGGGAGCTACGCCTTTGACGAATAGAAAGCCATTTAAGCTTAGAACGGTACTGAGAAACATGGTCATACTTACGTAAGCCGAAAATGAACCTAATGCAATTGTTAAGAAGGCAATCCAACTTATCGAGAAGATATTGAGATAGATCTGGGTAACACACATCCGCATAATCAATCGTGGGTAATATCAAAGTCTGGACAAGTAGAAGTTTAGTTTTAAAAGGCAAAAAGCTTTTGAGATAGCAAAGAGAACGTAAGGTGGCAGTAATTTTACGGCTTATTTCAGCAACTTGAACTCCCCAGCTTAAGGTATGGTCCATATGTAAGGCAAGATTTTTTACAGATTTACAAAATGGCAGCAATGTTCCATTGTAAAACACGGGAGAAGGATCATCGTTATTAATCTTGGCTGATATTCTGCTACTACCTATAACCATTACCTTACATTTAGAAGGGTTATACCGAAACACCATGTCCATGTGTACGACCAATCTCTTATGGTATAAAGGTTGTGGTTGATTTTGGTAATATTATCGTTAAGGTCATTAACACTAGATCATCTGCATACAGATGGTACGAACTGAAGTGATAGAATTTATAAATAGAGAAAACATTATAGGAGTAAGTATTCCGCCTTGCGGCACGCCTGTTTCAATGTCAGCCCATGTTGAGGACTGTTGTCCTAATCGAACTGATTGCTGGCGGCCGCGAAGATAGGATGAAAACCATTCCAAGGCTGGGATTGAGAATCTAAGATTAGCTAGGAAGGCTGTAAGGATATCGTGGTCGACTGTGTTAAAAGCATTTGAAAAATCAACAAGCACTACCACTGTAAGCTTTTGCTCATCCATTCCCATTCGAATGTCATCTGTGACTTTTATCAAGGCTGTGGTAGTACTGTGACCTGCGCGAAAGCCTGACTGATGTTTATTCAGCACGTTATGTTTGGTTATAAACATAGAGATTTGCTTGTGACCACAGGCTTCCAAAACTTTAGATAGGTATGGCAAAATTGAAATTGATCTAAAATGGGCAGGTAATAAGGGATTAGGTATTTTAGGAAGTGGTCGCACGAATGCTTTTTTCCACTGAGTAGGATATTGGCCTGAATCAAGGGAATAGTTTACGATGTGTGTGATTGCAGGTAAAAGGCACTCAAGGATCATGGATATCATAACCTTACTAACCTCATCGCAACCCACAGCCTTGGATTTAATAGCTAATACTGATTTCTGGATCTCATCCTCAGTCACAGGTAAAAAGTGAAAAAAAGGAATAGGAGGAGATGGCATGGATTGAATGGAAGCTTGTTGTAGAACGAACTGTGGGATCCAAAGGAGAAGTAGAGATAAAATGATGATTTATTTCATCCAGAGTGATTGATGGACCATGATCAGATGTAACGGCCTTACTAATTAATACCCAGTGTTTTAAGAAATTTCCACACATCGGCGGTCGAAGAATTTGTAATATTGCTGTGGATATAACGGCGTTTAGCATTTTGTACCATCTGATTGCATTGCATTTTGTAGCAATCCCAGCTCTCCTGAGTACGATGCTTCTTAAATTTCACAAATGCTCGATCCTCGCCTGGTCATTGCTACCTTTACGGCCCTAGTCATCAACGGAGCTGGTGGACGCTTTACTCTTACTTGATGTTTAGAGCGTGATTGTTGTACAGACTAAGAACTATATTATTAAGCACGGAGACTTTATCGTCAATGGAAGTTGATTTAAAAACAGAAGTTAAGTCGATACGATATGCGTCACTTTTAAGTTTATCAGAATCCATTTTAGCGAAATTACGAATATAAAGTACTGCGGGATTGTGCTTAGGAGAAACAAGCTTATATGATATATAAGTAAGGTCATGTCGTGAAAAAGCAGGAGCCGATAGTTGTCCGTGCTTAATAACATAATCGGGGGGATTCAGTTATGTACTATTCAGATCAGTTCAGTACTAAGTTATTTAAAAAAATTAGGTATGAAGCAGCTTACCGATCTAAAGCCTCCGTGGCGTTATGAGATGCGGCTCAAATTGTGTCCCATTCATTTCGAGGCAGATTTGGGCTCGACTTTGCGTCTCTTTATGATGGCCGGGCATCATCGTGGAGTCTTCAACACAGTGCGGACTGTGTCGAAAACTCCACGATGATGTTGTCAAACACATCCACGACCCTTTGGCGTATTTCGTCAGCACTATCACACTGACGATTATTAACCCTTTCTATCACATACCCCCACAGAACGAAGTCTAACGGGGTCAGATCTGGTGAGCGAGGTGGCCAAGCGTGTGGTCCTAATCTGCTGATCCAGCGATCATCAAATAGCTCAGTAAGGCACTCACGGACAAACCTCACGATATGTGGAGGTGCACCATCATGCTGGAACCATGTGCGGCGATATTCATCCAACGATAGATCGTCTAAAATATCAACCAACTGTTCATTTATGAAGTTTAGGTATCGATGTCCGTTGTAGTATGCGATCCTTAAATAAACCTGCCCATTAATCAACGTTAATTGACCATCGGGTTTGGTGCCCGGTTTGTCGAACAGCGTGCGGGTTAACCTCTGAATACACGTGTGTATTTCTTTGGTTACACAAGACGTTCCTGGTAAATTTCGACTCGTCCGTCCATATGACGTGCTCAATGAAACCAGGCACACGTTTATGCTGGTCTAATAACCAATAGCAGAATACTAGCCGGTGGTCGTGATCGCCGGGAACTGAAGCATGCACTTTGTACACTTTGTATGGGCGCATTCGCTTACGCTTTAATATCTTGTGAACTGTCCAGAATGACACACTGGTTCCATCCCGACGCCTTAACAATTTAAGATACTTCGTGTACCGACGAATGACATCTAAAATTTTTATGTTATTAATTCGGAGTGAACAGCCACTTGGCTTTGACCTCTTGCCGCTACCGGAGTAATGGGCCGATTTTCCAACTCTCGCTGAAATGCTGCTGTTATCAGACGAGAGTCAGCTGGGAGTCAAGCGGTCGTGAGTTTCTCTCGGTAAATTCGTAATGCACGCTAAGTATTCCCACGTGCTTCTCCAAGGCACATTAACATGTTGCCGTATTAACGAGCTCTAAAAACGTACGCGTTAGGCATTGTTAAAACAAAACAAGAAACAAAACGTAACAAAAATAATAATAACAACAAGAAATTAATAAACAAAACGATTGAACTGTAGTTCACGCGCACGTGATAGTCAACACGGAACTGCCTCAAAAACTAAAATTAATAATCAATCCCGCCATAACATATGCCTACGCCTATACTCTATTCCAATTACGAAGTCCCATTTGACAGATGTCAATAATCAAGTACTAGTAAAGTACCGCTATAGTCGATACTTGACGATATTGATCTTCGATTACTATAACGAACAAATTAAAATCGTATTGACAGAAAAAGGATTAACATCAAATTAAAATTTATAAAACTGTTTTTTAATTTTAATTGATGGGCAAAGAATTAGAAGTTGAATTGTTTTTAAATAGTAACAACATACATATCCTTTGTATTACTGAACATTGGCTAAAAGATTATAATTTCATGTTTAATTTCAGAAATCACCAGGTGGTCAGTTCCTTCAATAGAGAAAAAAGTTTACGTGGTGGCTCCTTAATACTAGCAGATAAATCATTATTATATAAAGAACGTAAGGATATAGTAAGCCTCTCTGTTGAGCGAACTGTAGAAATGGCTTGTGTCGAGCTCGAGCACCTGATTGTTGTAAGTGTTTACAGACCCCCATGTGCTACTTATGACAATTTGGAAAGGATTGTGGAAGAAGTTTTGCTCAAACTTAGTAAACAGAACAAGTCTGTTGTAATATGTGGAAACTTTAACATCAATCTCCTTGAAACTTCTTCCATTAGTATTAAGTTTAGCTCATTGTTTAAATCGTATAAATCTTGTTAATTTATTCTTAGAACCAACACGTATTGCTGGCCCTAGTGCGACCTGTATAGATAATATTTTTACAGATGTGAAGCCCTTGCATAAATCAATTATTCAAAATTTAAGTTCAGATCACTGTGGATATCATTGCCTTACATACACAAGAAACAGAAAAATAATAAAGTTGTGTTTGTTCCAATAAATGAACATCGCTTGGAGAGGTTTAGAAGTAATATAATAAAAAGACTTCCATCACTGTCATTTAAACAGAACATTTAACAGTGCTAATTATTTGTATGGTACATTGTTTAAAATTATAACTTGTGAATTTAGTAGGATATTTATTTCTAAAACTTTCTCTTTTAACAGTCGTAAATCATTTAATGAATGGGCGACAGTAGGAATTTATAAGAGTAGGCGAAAGTTATACGAGCTTTATAATGAAAGATCATGTAATAGTAGTGTTATATTTAGAGATTATGTAAATACATATTCTAAAATATTTAAAAAAGTGTGCGCCACAGCTAAGGCTTTACATTTAAGTAACTAAATTAAAACTGCATCTAACAAAATTAAAATGACCTGGAGAATAATAAATAGGGAAACAGGCAAGGTCAAACCGCGCAACTCGATTTTCAATTGAATATTAACAATAATTTAACTCGATCTGATCAAGAAGTTGCTATGGCTTTTAAGAAACATTTTACTGATGTTCCTTTTTTGACAACTAAATCATTAAACTCTTCTCCTACTGTCGCCGAATCATTGCTCAAATAAAATGTAAAGGCTTGTTCAAATACTTTTAAATTCCATAGAGTACTGCCAAAAGATATCGTTAAATATTTTAAAACTATTAATGTTAAGAAAACGGCAGATTTATGGGGAATTTCCGTTAAAGTTATTTTATCTATAATTGATATAATAGCACCTTATCTAGCCACTATATTTAATACAAGCGTCGAATCTGGTGTGTTTCCTGATTTAATGAAACATACTAAGGTCATACCTTTATTTAAATCTGGTAGTACATTAGACCCCGCCAATTTTAGAACAATTTCTGTACTATCAACATTTAGTAAAATTTTTGTAATAATAATTTTAGATCAGATGTTAAGTTTCTTTAATATTAATAAATTGCTACATAGAAATCAATTCGGTTTTACAAGGGGTCGCTCGACAACTGACGCTGGAGTTGAGCTTATTAAACATATTTTTTGTGCATGGGAGAATTCAGAGGATGCTTTGGGTATATTTTGTGACCTTTCCAAGGCCTTCGACTGCGTTCACCATGAGACATAATCAGGAAGCTACAGTACTATGGTGTCAAGAACACAGCGCTTAAACTTATTATTTCATATTTAAGTAATAGAATGCAGAAAGTTATTATCAATGGTAAAAGTTCTTCCGGCTCACCTGTACTAATGGGTGTCCCTCAGGGCTCGATTCTCGGCCCATACCTATTTCTAGTGTATATTAATGACTTACCTTCTCTTGTAGAGGATAATCATGATATAGTATCATTTGCTGATGATACTTCCTTGATTTTTAAACTTCAACGACAATCATTTAAATGAGACGAAGTGAATAATGCTATATCAAAATTAGTGCATTGGTTTAACGTTTATAATCTACATTTAAACGGAAATAAAACTAAATGTATTAAATTTACAACAACGAATGTTAAAAATCTGAGTACCATTGTGTTTTTAAATGGGGAAGAACTGAGCCCTGTTGAATCCACTGTTTTTCTTGGCATCACTCTCGACGCAAAGCTTCAGTGGCGCCCCCATATATCCAAACTAGCAAGCAGACTAAGTTCTGCAGCCTATGCTGTAAAAAAGATTAGAGGTCTCACTAGTGTCGAAACAGCTAGATTAATTTATTTCAGTTATTTCCATAGCATAATGTCTTATGGGATTTTGCTATGGGGAAATGCGGCTGATTCAGAAACTATTTTTGTTTTACAGAAGAGGGCCATTAGAGCTATTTACAACCTAAAACCGAGAGAGTCTCCTAGAGATAAATTTAAAGAAATAAATATATTAACTTTGGCCTCTCAGTATATTTACGAAAATTTAATGTATCTTCACAAAAACAAAGGTAGTTTTAGTAAAAAAACACTAGGAACAAACACAAGCTACCAGTTTCTCGACTCCACAGAGTCAGTAATTCATTTTCGGGGCAATGTATACGCTATTACAACAAAGTCCCGGAAAGTGTACAGGCTCTCTCTATTAGCAAGTTTAAATGTTTTGTTAAGTTGAAACTGTATAAAAAGGGTTATTATAGTATAAATGAATACATGGTTGATAATAACCCCTGGGAATGAGGTGATCGCTTCCAAGCTGTTTCTAAAATAAATTTTGTACTTATATAGTTTGTACAACCATTATTGTAAAATTTGCTTTAAAAAGAAGTCCCGCTGGATTTCTTGCTGGTTATTCCCAGGACAGAGGTTTTTTTTCGAACCAGTGGTAAAGTAAAAAATGACTTTCAATAAGAATTACACATGTGATCTATATTGAATAAAAAATTATTCTATTCTATTCTAATGAAGGCAACGCTCCGTCCCCCTCGTGCTCTGTTCCAAAGTCCCGAAACCTTTCAGCTCGAGTTACAAAACCGTTTTCAGTGCCTGGAAGACTGCAATGAAGTGGACGATATGAATGACAAGCTCGTGGAAACTGTCCATGCGGTCGGAGCTAAGTTCTGCAAGACCCGCTGCAGAAGAACACAAAAACTCCGATCACACTCTTTATCTCATGGCTGTTAGACGGAAGATGAAGCTACATTCTTCAAGAGATTTGACAGCATACAGGCAACTGAACAGACAGATCTCCAAATGCATGCGGCGGGACTTACGCAACTTTAATACAGCTTGTATTGAAGAAGCGATCGAGCGGAACCAAGGCTCCAAAGTCTTTGTCAGAGATCTGTCTGCCAGAAAGAGCCAACTGTCGAAGCTGAAGACCGAGTGTGGCAGCATCGTTTCCGCGACACTTGAGATTTTGAGTGAGATTGAGAGGTTCTACGGGCAGCTGTACACGTCATCCGTGGAGCCACACGCAAGTGTGAGTAACGATTCAATAGCGAGTCTTATCCGACACTATTCCGAAGATATCCCGAACATCAGTCTGAGCGAGATTAGAATGGCTCTCTAGCACCTTAAAAACGCCAACGCCACAGGCGAGGATGGAATTACAGCGGAGCTTCTGAAAGCGGGTGGAAAACCGGTACTTGAAGTCCTTCAGAAGCTCTTTAATTCCGTCCTCCATGGTGGCACTACTCTGGAGGCGTGGAGCAGAAGTGCAGTGGTCTTGTTCTTCAAGAAAGGCGACAACGCTCTCTTGAAAAACTACAGACCTATTTTCCTTCTGAGCCGCGTCTACGTGCTGTTTTCGAGAGTTAATCGTCTCGCTCGCAGACTTGACGACTTCCAACCTCCCGAACTAGCCGGTTTCCGAAAAGGATTTAGGCAGATTTTACAGAAGACTGAGGAGTATAATCTGCCACTTTGCCTTGCGTATATGTACTATGAGAAAGCCTTTGATTCCGTTGAAATTCGGGCGGTGCTGCAGTCCTTCTGCGGTGCCAAGTTCACTGTCGGTATATCGAAGTGCTGAAGTATTTGTACAGTAGAGCTACGATGGCTATCCGAGTACAGAATCAGAGTACGAAACCTATCCAATTGCAGAGAGGTGTAAGACAGGGTGACGTTATATCCCCGGAACTCTTCACCGCTGTATTGGAAGACGTTTTCAAGCTACTCGACTTGAAAGGATACGGTATTAACATCAATGGCGAGTACATCACTCACCTTCGATTTGTCGACGATATAGTCCTTATGGCAGAATCGCTGGAGGACTTAAGCACTATGCTCAATGACCTCAATAGTGTCTCCCAACGGATAGGTCTTAAGATGAACATGGACAAAACAAAAATCACGTTTAACGTCCATGTCACACCTATGCCGGTAGTTGTTGGGAGCACTAAGCTCGAAGCTATTGACGAGTATGTTTACCTGGGACAAATAGTCCGACTAGGTAAATCCAACTTCGACTGAGAGGTCAATCGACGGATTCAACTCGGCTGGGCAGCGTTCGGGAAACTACTACATACATCTCGTTAGACAAACCTCAAAACCAGAAAATGAAATTGTCCAACCAGTACGTGTTGCCAGTAATGACTTACGGATCTGAGACGTGGTACTTCACTGCAGGCCGTATGAGGAAGCTCAAGATCGCTCAGCGAGCTATGGAGAGGGCTATGCTCGGGGTTTCTCTGCGTGACAAACTTTGAAATGAGGATATCCGCAGTAGAACCAGAGTAACCGACATAGCCCAACGGATTAGTAAGCTGAAGTGGCAGTGGGCCGGCCATATAGCTCGAAGAACCGACAATTGATGGGGAAGAAAGGTTCTCGAGTGGCAGCCTCGTACCGGTAGGCGAAGTGTAGGGCGACCCCCCCACTAGATGGAGTGACGACCTGGTAAGACATGCAGGAAGTCGATGGATGCAGGTGGCTCAGGACCGTGGTTTGTGGCATTCCTTGGGGGAGACCTATGTTCAGCAGTGGACTTACGAAAGGCTGTAATAATGATAATGATGATTATCATTATTATATGCCGGACGGCGACAGCGCGTGTGTGAAAGGGAAGGGTAGAGTGAGTAGTAATACCAAATACATTGTTTCGTACCGAGCTAGATAATGGAGTTCGGCGCTGCGCGAATATTAACCCTATTGTCAGCTCATTTATTCATTTTAAATTCCACTGCTGGTTTTACGTTTGAGTATTTTCATGTTTTTTTTTTTTTATGAAATTATCATTTCATTTAGCTGTACTAACATGATGGAGCGTAAATAAGGCTAATAAAACGTTGTAAAAAGATGATTTTTTCTCGGTGTCGATTTTCTTTTGACCCATCATCAAAGGTATCGTTAATACTATCGTCTCTCTTTTGTCGTTTCCGGGAGCGTTTCACATTCATCCCGTATAGCAGATCGTCTATTCAGCAAATCACCGATTTTTTAACATTATTTGTTACTCTTATTTTAACACGCTTATATTAGCTTGGTATAATATCAATGTAACGGAATTTTCGAATGTGATTTTCATCCCGTTCAAAACGTTGGATTGATTTGAAACTTTGCATACTTATCAATGACCGATGACAATGAAATAATTTAAATAGGTTGTCCCCATTATCATTGCCGGGATCCTCAAAATTTGCAAATAATTCATAAATCAACTACGATTTCTGTCAGTTCAGTCTACTGTAATCCGCGTAAAAGAATTTCCTTCCAAAAAGATCACGCTTTTGTAACCCCACTATAAAATAGAAAATAAATAATAGTTTCAAACAAACTAAAAAACGCTTTTACAGATAACAGAACTAAAAAGTAGAAAAAAACTTTCAATAACTTTAAAATAAGAAAATAGTGATTAACAATAAATATCATTTTATTTTTAAAAAGTGTGGGGTGCTTTTTCTGATATTTTTATGATGACGCTAATTTAAAATCGCATCTTCAAATCTCAGGCAATCATGTTTATAATTACTTTATCAACATTGGGTCTAATTTAGCAGACCATATAATGAAACTGTCTGTACCCGACGCTCACATTTCAAACGTCCCCTCAACTCTCCTCGTTTGTCCTGCTGGAGACAGATCCTAATGAAGTTTACAGCATACTCATGAGCCTGGACTCTGGCAGTGCACCTGGCTCGTTGGTATAAGCCAGAGACTTTGTGGTCTCATATATCTGTAAGTTGGTAAATCTTTGTTTTAGTACAGGAGTCTTTCCTAGTGCTCACAAGCGATCTATAGTAACCCCTGTTTACAAGAGTGGAGATAAATCAGACGTCAATAATTATAGGCCAATCTCTGTTTTGACTTCAATTTCAAAAATAATTGAGAAACTTCTTAATTATTCTGACACCGTTTATATCTCCATTGTTGTAGACAGATTAGAGAGCTTTAGGATTAGGGGGATTGTGCTCTCCCTTTTTAGTAGTGACCTTCGTGACAGAACCCAAGCCGTAAAAATAGATAGCTTCATTAGTGATGAAGATACCGTTAGAATTAGTGTCTCGCAGGAGAGTTTCTGTTCCCGACTCTCTTTTCCATTATCCTCATCATCATTAGAACATAGGCCTCCTCCAATGAATGCCAGTCAAAGCACTGTCCTAAGCCACCTGCATCCATTGACTTTCCGTCGACATGTCTTACCAGGTCGTGGATTGTCGTTTTAATTTATATCAATTTTGTAAATTATAGGACGTCGGGGGAAGGATTTTCTCTTATGTGGATGATACCGCTATTGTCTTTACTGGTAAGATTTGGAATTCCCATACACAAACTGGCTGCAAAGGGCCTAGCTCGTGTGTCAAAATGGCTGAGGGGTAATCTTTTAATTTTAAATATCGAAAAAACGAACCTCATCTGTTTTGCTCCCTAATGCAATTACATATATGCAAAAAAACTTTAATACATTGGTTGGATACAGTTACTTATGACGAGGTTGAAAATCTTTTAACTAAGAATTGTCTGAAATCTATCTCTCCAACATTTTACATTTACAGGTAACAGTATGTTGTCTTTCGTATTTGATCTCTAACATTTTATTTTGCAAGGCAACTAGTCTTCCTACTTATACTTACTTATACTTTCTTCATCCATCAACACATACACACACACACACCCACACCCACATCTTACATACAACAACACCCGCAACACACATTCACGAACTGCTTAATATACAGATACTAATTACAATTTTTCTAGAAATTTATAACAGACATTTTGTAATCCTTCTGTCATCCTTAAGGAAAGTAGCGGGTCGTTCCCAACACGAGTATCCTCTGATTACTCACTGGGAAGTCTCAGCAATATGTTGTAAATAAGATTTATTTATTTATTTATTAGAGGTTACGCACCGTTAGACGTTTTCTTACTTAGCCCTTCCGATAATGAAACTTAAATTCTTTGTCTAGTAACTAATAACACGAAAGAATACTAGTAGTAGCTTTTTTTCATGTGATCCCTTTTCGACTTCACACTGCTCTTAGATTATCATCATCATCATCATCATCATCATTACAGCCCTTCACAAGTCCACTGCTGAACATAGGCCTCCCCCAAGGAATGCCACAAAGCACGGTCCTGCGCCACCTGCATCCATCGACTTCCTGCACATCTCACCAGGTCGTCACTCCATCTAGTGGGGGGACGCCCAACGCCCCTTTTGCTATGTCGGTCTCTGGTTCTACTGCGGATATCCTCATTTCTGAGTTTATCACGCAGAGAAACTCCGAGCATAGCCCTCTCCATAGCTCGCTGAGCGACCTTGAGCTTCCTCATCCGGCCAGCAGTGAAGGACCACGTCTCAGTTCCGTATGTCATCACTGGCAACACGCACTGGTTGTACAGTCTCGTTTTCAAGTTTGAGGTATACCTGACGAGAAGATGTGCCGTAATTTCCCGAATGCTGCCCAACCGAGTTAAATCCGTCGACTGACCTCTCGGTCGAAGTTGGACTTACCTAGTCGGACTATTTGTCCCAGGTAAACATACTCGTCAACAACTTCGAGCTTAGTGCTCCCAACAACTACCGGCATAGGTGTGACATGGACATTAAACATGATCTTTGTTTTGTCCATGTTCATCTTAAGACCTATCCGTTGGGAAGCACTATTGAGGTCATTGAGCATAGTGCTTAGGTCCTCCAGCGATTCTGCCATAAGGACTATATCGTCGGCAAATCGAAGGTAAGTGATGTACTCGCCATTGATGTTGATACCGTATCCTTTCCAGTCCAGAAGCTTGAAAACGTCTTCCAATGCAGCGGTGAAGAGTTTCGGGGATATGACGTCACCCTGTCTTACACCTCTCTGCAATTGGATAGGTTTCGTACTCTGGTTCTGTACTCGGATAGCCATCGTAGCTCTGCTGTACAAGCACTTCAGCACTTCGATATACCGACAGTCAACTTGGCACCGCTGAAGGGACTGCAGCACCGCCCAAATTTCGACGGAATCAAAGCTTTCTCATAGTCCACATACGCCAGACATAGTGGCAAATTGTACTCCTCTGACTTCTGTACAATTTGCCGAATTGTATGTATGTGGTCTATGGTGCTAAAGCCTTTTCGGAAACCGGCTTGTTCGGGAGGCTGAAAGTCGTCAAGTCTGCGCGCGAGACGATTCGAATTCGAATGACTCTCGAAAACAGCACGTAGACGCGGCTCAGAAGGGAAATCGGTCTGTAGTTCTTCAAGAGAGCGTTGTCGCCTTTCTTGAAGAACAAGACCACCGCACTTCTGCTCCACGCCTCCGGTGTAATGCCACCATGGAGGACGGAATTAAAGAGCTTCTGAAGGACTTCAAGTACCGGTTTTCCACCCGCTTTCAGAAGCTCCGCTGTAATTCCATCCTCGCCTGGGGCCTTGCCGTTTTTAAGGTGCTGGAGAGCCATTCTAATCTCGCTCAGACTGACGCCCGGGGTATTATCGGAATAATGTCGAATAAGACTCGCTCTTGGATCGTTACTCACACTTGCGTGTGGCTCCAACGATGACGTGTACAGCTGCCCGTAGAACCTCTCAATCTCACTCAAAATCTCAGGTGCCCCGGAAACGATGCTGCCACATTCTGTCTTCAGCTTTGACAGTTGGCTCTTTCTGGCAGACAGATCTCTGGCAAAGACTTTGGAGCCTTGGTTCTGCTCGATCGCTTCTTCAATACGAGCTGTATTGAAGTGGCATAAGTCCCGCCGCATGCATTTGGAGATCTGTTTGTTCAGTTGCCTGTATGCTGTCAAATCTTTTGAAGAATCTAGCTTCATCTCCCGTCTAACAACCATGAGATTAAGAGTGTGATCGGAGAGTTTTTGTGTTCTTCTGCGGCGGTTCTTGCAAAACTTAGCTCCGACCGCATGGACAGTTTCCACGAGCTTGTCATTCATATCGTCCACTTCATTTCAGTCTTCTAGGCACTGAAAACGGTTTCGAGACTTTGGATTAGAGCATGAGTTTAGGTTCAGTGTGCCTCTAACCATTCGGTGATCGCTGCCGGTTTTCACCCTCGCGATCACTGAGACATCACTGAACAGTTGTCGTCTGGTCGTCATAATGAATTCAATCTCAGTTTTTGTGGAACCGTCGGGGCTCGACCAGGTCCACTTCCTATGGGGCCGCTTCTGGAAGAAAGAGTTCATCATAAAGAGTCCCTCCTTCTCCATGAAGTCGGCCAGCTGCTGGCCCCTTGGGTTCCGTTGCCCTATTCCAAATTTCCCTACTTTCAGCTCACCATTCTCTCTTGTACCTAGTTTTGCATTGAACTTTCCCATTAACACCGTATATTGGTTTTTGGAGGAATGCATGGCTCTAGAGATATCCTCATACATTTCCTCCACCTCCTCATCGGGGTGTGCCTAGGTTGGTGCGTAAACCTGTATGACCTTCAGCGAATACCGTTTGGTGATTCTGAGTATAAGGTACGCAACCCTCGTCGACACACTCTCAATCTTTACAACGTTGTTAACGAGAGACTTGTGGACGATAAATCCGACACCTCCTTGGGACAGATGGTCGCCCTCCCGGTAATAGAACAAGTTGCCGGATTAGAGGATTACCGTGTCCTCCCCCTCTCTTAGGACCTCGGATAATCCTATAATATGCCAGCGTAACTTGTCTATATCTTCTTCCAGCTCCACAATATTCTCGTCAGTCCTCAGGGTGCGTGCGTTGAATGTTGCCAGGTCGAGTCGTCGTAGGTGGCAACCGAACCTCCACCGGAGATTCTTAGCACCCCCCGCCCCGCCGTTACCATGGTCGCCACCGTAGCCAGGAATAGCGGGGCCGCCGGGGACTGGGGGCCGTCTCTTTGTTACATTCATTCATTCATAGGGGGGTATTTGCCATAGTTGCCACGCTTGGCGAGCGGGTTGGCAACCGCAGTTTTTTTTTATTGTGTTTTTGCTGTTATCAGGAAGATGCTGCTGCCCATCTCCTGCCTCTTTCCCTTTGTCGCCTTTTACGACACCCACGGGAAGATATGGGGTAGTGGGTATTCTTAACCGCTACTACACGGCTCTTAGATCAAAGGTATAAAATTGTAATGAACTGCAAACAAATGCCATTTGTCACTACTTGCTCTGTCATGTTGGGGGATCTAGCTTAACATGGGTCACGGTTACCAAAACATCTTTAAACAATTTTTGGTAACTTTTGGTCTTTGAATATTAAGTTCACTTAAAATAATCAAGTAAAACCGTTTCTACCCAACACTGCTCCAAGTACAAAGGTATAAAATTGTAATAAACTACAAACGAATGCCTAAAAGGCACAGTATTTGTCACCAATTGCTTTGTTATCTTGCGGGATGTCGCTTAACATGGGTTACCGTTACCACCAAAATATTTATAAACAACTTCAAACGCCTTATTTTACTAAAACTTAATGCTTTACAGTAATATTTAATTAATTTTAACGATGGAGAGGAATTAAAAATACAATTCAGGTCCATACAACCTGCATCTTATAACTTCCGGCAAGTTTTACAGCAATTTCCCCGGAAACATGCATTTTCTTATAGAAAAAAGTCAATATCGTATGCTAAGAAGTTCTTACTATACAGAAGTACATATTACACTTTAATTGCACATGGACAAACACTTAGATTGTTAAAAATTATTTTTAGATTATAGAAATCGAACCCGGGCCTGAGGGCGCCGCATCCAAAATGTTAATATCCACTGCACTTTTGAGCTGCCAAACGTACACTGTATTATGTAAAAGGCAGTTGACCATAATGGCGTAAGCTTTTTCATGTAGAATAAGGGTGACCAACGAGTACACGGACTATCGGATGGTAGTCTGTGTACAGGCTATAGGATGGATTCTGAGGCCCATAGACATCTACATCGATTAATAATTTAAAATTAAAAAAATTTGTACAACTGACTTCAATATAAATTATTAAAAATTTATATGGGACCACATGTGAAGCACCAGCTTTCAAATAAAAAATAAATCATCGAAATCGGTTCACCCAGTAAAAACTTATGAGGTAACACACATAAAATAAAACATACAGTCGAATTGAGTACCGTCTCTTTTTTGAAGTCGGTAGAAAATCAAAATGATGCATTGTCACCCTTGTCCTGAGGTTTAAGATGCCTCGTTTCCAATAAAAGGGTTCTCCGGATTTCAACACTCACCATACGAAACTCAGCAGCATTTGAGCTGCTATTTTACACTGATATTCTGTGAGAGCGCGGTCCTTACCCGATCGAGCTGACCATGCGACGTATTCGTGCTATAACCATAGTAATATATGAAGATATATTATGGTTGTAGCTCGAATGAATATGGCTCTATCACATTAAAAGTTGTAATGTTTATTAAAAATAATAATATACTTTATGTGTGTGATCCTTATTAATGATTTTTTATTATTTTTTGTGTTGTTACCATCTTTTACTCCAAGAGTCCACCTCGCATGCACGCAATGCACCATCCTAAACGACCAATGATCTTCATAACGCCAAACCCAAACCCATCAAACTGATGATTATCAGTGCGATATTTCCTCCACTGTGGTCAACAACCAACCTACCACCGATGAATGCCCTCTTTCTAGTACAGAAGAACATTTTATCAAGCTTTCATATATAAATTTCTGCTGAAAGAAAAAAAAGTAATTCAGTATTTTTTATCAAACACGCAGTGAAATAATCATATTCTGTTTGTCAGTAGCACTTTGATGTTGCTGGTCCGCGAGCCCGCGGGCGGTGCTCACTGCACATCATGTCCAGTTGATAGATAAACTGTTTGTCTGAACGTTATTAGCTTTTCCCTGCTTTGCTTTGATGCTGTTATTAATATTGCCTCATCATTGAAAACAGCTACTACTGACACGGTTGGCTTATCTAATATGGTCTTATCGGCACAATTGTAGAATAAATCTTAAAATATAAAGTTTTAGTTTAAACAAAACATGTGCGTTAGAAGTGAAATATTTAGAAAAGGAGACCGAGATAATAGGAAACTCTGTCTATACTATCTCATTCTGTCGCAGGCTTAATCTTATAGATTGTATATGTTTGTCTCCTGTTAATGGCGCCTTTACGTTTCATCGAGTTTCAAATCACAACGAATTTAAAGAAGTTTCACTTTAAAAATTTATCAATTTTGCGGTCTCGTCGGCTCGTTAATAAACAGGCAGGTTAACGATGTCATGTCCTTTCACTCGTTTTATTCTGCTTTCCGGCACCGATCTGCCGATTTTTCAACTTACTGGTACGAATATGAATAGTATGGATTATACCGCCATCTTTCGTAAGCCACAAGATCTACTGGGCATTTGCCTAAGTGGCGTCTAACAACTCCCCTGGTATGGGGATGGTGATTAATTGTATTTCGCCATTATTACACAGCGTATACATTTTCAATGTTCGATGAAATTTTCTTGTAGGATAAAGTTTACAAGTTTCATCTATGTGACGAATTTAGTGAACTTTCTTTCAAATTTTAATTTACAACTCTATTACGGCAAATATTTATGCTAAAACGGGGTGACAATTGAGGTTTTTTCACCTATAATTTAATAATCTGATGATCGGAATATCGGAAGGTGGGATAGGAATCAATTGTATCTTTTCACTATTATCCACTGCTGAACATATTTTATTTTTATTTTTATTTATTTAAAAACTTAAATGTAACACCTTAAGGTAAAGGGTACATAGGGCGGACTTAATGCCCTATGGCATTCTCTGCCAGTCAACCCTGGGTGCCAAAGACAATTGTAGGCAGATGCGAAACATAATACATAAATAAAGTGTATTTATATTAATATATAATCAAATTTTAAAGATCTGTTGGTATATAATAATTATAATATATAAATATATCAAATAATTTTGCTGGTTGCTCGCTTAACTGCATTTTTTTTAAAGGAAAATAGCACTTTTTAGCTGATTCCAACTACAGATAACATTAAAATATTATGAATAACATTAGAGAATGATTGACAAAGTGGAAAAATAAGAACGCGACTGCTCGCCATGCCGCTGCGCCGGGGAGGGATAATGGGACGGAGATCAGATTTTTTTGCACAAGCGTACGATATTTTATCATCAGTGCACAGCTGAACCCCGTAGTTATTATTATTTTTAAACTAAGAGAAAAGCTCCTTATCCGAGTGGAGAGGCGCGGTCGGCCCGTGAGCATTTGTCAACAAATCACGTCCCTATAAGTTATTGTGAGCGTGTTGCGCAGTCGTTGCGTCACCTCACAAAAGTCAACTCTGCTGTAACTGTTATAAAATGTAATATTAATTGTGCCGTATATTTTTCGGCGTTCCCTGGACTTTTTTGTTATATATACAGCAATGATTTGGGTAATATCCTTAATTCAAAAATATTCTAATCGCTTCGTTCGACTAATTAATTATTTTTATTGGAGGCAAGTTCTCGAGTGGTAAATTCGTACCGTGAAGATAGCAAGAGCGTGATGAAGGGCAAACTATTTAAATAATGCTAAAACTAAATGTATAAAATTCAATACTCCAAACGTCAAACTTGAAAATACTAATGTAATTTTAAATGCGGAGAAATTGAGTCTTGTCGTTACTACCATTTTGTTGGAATTATATTAGACGCGAAGAGTTCAATTGAGCCCTCATATATCAAAACTAGTAAGCAGACATAGTTCCGCAGCGTACTTATGCTGTAATTTTTTTTAAATGTTACCATCACCAGTGTCAAAACAGCTAGACTTGTTTATTTTAGCTATTTCCATAGCATAATTTCGTATGGTATTTTGCTATGGGTACATACGACTGACACTGAAATTACATTTAATTTGTAAAAGATGGCCAATATATGATTTAAAAAAAGGGACTCTAAGACAAAAAATTAAGGCAATGAATGTATAAACTTTACCCTCTCAATAAATTTTTGAAAATGTAAATTATATACACAAAAATATAAGTAGTTTTAATAAAATAAGTGATATTCACTCTATTAAAGTTGGTACAAAATTACCTTGCGTACATCCGCTCGATAAAATAAAATGATGTGCTAAGTGACTTAGCGGTCAGCCACCGCAGAGTCTACAACACCTGAAGATGTCTCGTGTAGAGACGAAACACGTGTCGTATTTTCGTCAGTGGTGTGTCTTTCCTAGTGTAGTGGTGTTGGGAGTAGTGGTGCTGGGATTAGTGTTGACTGGGATAGTGCACGCAATTGAGGAAGGGACACATCATTTTATTTTATCGAGCGGATGTACGCAAGATAATTTTTACCAACTTTAATATAATGGATTTCCGCAAATTACCGCCGACCGATTCTATTAATGATATTCACTCTGTGAATACTAGGAACAGACTCAAGCTAATAGTACTAGTTACTTGACTCACCGTAAACTCCCAGAAAATATACGAAATCCCACTTCCGCCAAGTTTAAATGCTTGTATAAAAAGGGTTATTATAATTTTAAGGAATGTATGGATAATAATAACTTCTGGAAATGAGGTGATCGCTGCCATGCTATTTCTTATTTGTTTTGTGTTGTTAATTATTGGGCAAGTTTAATGATTGTAAATAGTACTTCTATTTTTCAATAAAACAAGTCCCGCTGGGTTTCTTGCTGGTTCTTCCCAGTACAGAGGTATTTTCCGAAGCAGTTGTAA
Organism: Parnassius mnemosyne; assembly: GCA_963668995.1. Lineage (NCBI taxonomy): Eukaryota > Metazoa > Arthropoda > Insecta > Lepidoptera > Papilionidae > Parnassius > Parnassius mnemosyne. The sequence continues at coordinate 24,718,890 of CAVLGL010000068.1, forward strand.
ATTAAGCATAAGAGTGATTTTCAAGAAGTATTATTTATAATCTCTAATCAATAAATAAGTTTTTATTTTATTCTAACTCTTTGATCTAGTGGTCGTATATGCGACGTAAATTTGGTTTTTAATTTACTAAGTTTTTGGTATTAACAACAATTATGTATGAAATTTATTTATCATTGATTCAATATATCAGTTTATAAATAATGTTTAGAAACATATTTTGTTACTTTTACAACGATATTATATCAAAAGTTTACGACTCTTTCACATGTCTTGTCATGTCGGAAATTTCGAAGTTTTGTCAAGTAAACCTCTAGGCAGTCCAAATAGCATCCGTGCGTGTAATATTTTTTCGCGCTGGCGGCTCCGCAAGGGATCGCCCGTAGGGATTTCACAATGACGTACTTAAATAACAAAAATGACAAGTTATTTTGGTGATATTCAAGGTAATTGAATGAATTTTTCTGCATAATTTTTCATAATATTATATTACACATCTTTGTCTTTAATATTAATGATATTTTATGTTTACGTAAATACTAAGAATAGCCACAACTCCATATCATTATTTTTATTCTAATTTCAATGAAACGCTCGCTTAACGTTTTTTGAATGTTTTATTGTAAAGGAACAGATTACTACTAATAAGTTGTTTATATCGAAATAACAACAGGATGTCGTTATCAACAGGAAACGATTAATAGAGACACCTTTATTCTTCAGTGATTTCGATACATGGATGTTATTGGCATCATACACATTATGATAAAAAAACTTTACGTTCGATGAATTTTAACCTATAATTATTGTTTTACCTTTATATTATGTTCGAAAGTTATATTTTATATAAAGTTTAGTATGGTACCTGTCTACGGTGGATAAATTTCATCTTTTATATATTAAAATGTAGCTCCATTTTAATATGCAAAATATACTTAGAATAAAGTCACAGTAAAACGTGAATGGCATAGTTGTGATATGATGGTTAGACATAATCTTGTTTATGTTCACTTTAATCTTAGTCTTTATTTGAACGTGGACAAGTCGAAGATTACGTCTAACGACCATGTCATAACTATACCGGAATTTGTTGGGAAACAGTACTCTCGAAGTGTGGCGAATTTCTACGTTTACGAGTACATAGCACCAGTTGTTTTTTTCTAGCCAAGTCCACCCTTAACCAAAAAGTGAACCTAATTCGCCTGATGTGAAACAGACTAACTTATAACAGATAACAACATCAAAGGTGCGAGACGACTGACAATTTTGGCGAACACCTGCTTAAGTAGAGGTTTATATTATACGTTTTTAGGTCTTTGCCAGTATTTGCCATGGCCATGTGGAACGCTTACAGGTTTATAAAATAGGAAAATAATACAAAAAATAGAGACACATCGTGTACTCGTTTCCTTAAAACTGCCAGAGACAATACGGGATATTTCTTAGGTTGAAGTGTTCCGGCGTCGATTTCCGGTCGCCGTGTGTACGTAAATTAATAACTTGCCGCGCGGACCTCTGCCCATCACTCCATGTTTATTTACGACACAAATTGTTTTTTAGTTTCCAAATGTACTTTTACAATTTAATATTCATGTTACTTTGACATTTTTGATATATATTTTGCTATTTTCTCCTTGTTTTGACATTTGTCGTCTGTTTTCTTTTTCTTCTGACGGAGTTTTCTTTATATTCTATGTTTATTTTTTTATAGAAAATGATAATGGTATCTGTATATTTTACAATGACTTCTGCTCAATTTCTTTTCTATGCCGCACACGGATTTTAACGTTAGATGAAATATACACTGAAACTTGAAAGAAAAACCGACTTCTGTTAAGGTACTGTTTAGCAGTAGGATAACTTGAGACAAATATTGAAAAATGTCCTGTACTCCCGAGAGAAGATCAAACTAGTTAATAAACAAGTATTTGACATTTTTTGGGATTTTTATGTTAAATTAAGTGAATACACCACATTGCCAATGAATGTTAGCAACTCTGTGGAATCGAGTCATATTGTCGAGTTATACAAAGTAATGTTTACATTTAACTACATACAAATACTTCAAATACACACATATTGTAGCTGTGTAAGAGCATCCACTGCCCCATACCATCCCAAGAGGGGAGGTAAAACAGCAAATAGGCAGTAGCATCAGTCTACTTGTTAACAACTCAAAATAACGTATATTTTCATTTGCCAACACACCTCAGGTAGGTTGGTAGATAAAATTATACGTGGCAGAGTCATGCTGCAGCTATAATATTATAGTTGTAGCACGAATGGCTCGACTCGACCCGAGAATAACCACACTCTCACAAAATACCAGCGTAAAATAGAAGCTTAATGCTGTTGTGTTTCGTACGGTGAGTGTAGAGGACCGGAGACCCTTTTTACTGGAAATGAGGCATTCTATCTTAGTCCTCAGGAGTGCCTGATTGACTCAGGAGTTCTTGATCGCGGATAGATGTAAATGTCGATGGGCCACAGCAGCCACTTACCATCAGATGGACTGTGTGCTCGTTTGTCATCTTTTTTCTACAAATAAAAATATAGAAAGAATTTAATTGAATTCACTGAGGCAATCAACAAAACAAACATAACCTACGCCCGATAGTATCGGGACATTTTGTTGATTTGTTCAACTATGCATAATCGTAACGCATTGTGTCGTTCTATAAGACCTCGTAGTATTTGTGAATACGAGTGTAGAGTGATTGCGTCGTCTTTAATTATCCCTTTAAAAAAATACAACTTCAAAAGAGAAAGTAGCTTTTATGCTCTAAAAATTCATTAAATTATATTATACGCCACGACACAAAATATACTAGAAAATATAAGACGACAAATTATATCGAAGTTCCGTTACGGAATAATGATAATACTCCTGTTGTATTAATTTAGAGTGTGTGAGTGGAATGGCGCTCGAGGCGGGGGTGATATTGGTGGGTAGGTTGCGGATTACACGAGAAACTCAAAGTCGAAAAACAAGACGGCCTGTGGAATGCAAAGTGGGAGCTTATCTTATAATCATCGAGCGTGTCAACTTATTAATAAAAATCATATTTCATAAGGTCGCCTCCGTTCGCGGGCCGGGTCGGCGACACGGCGTGCATACCATTGCCGTCTGACACCGTACCGCATTCGCTACATTAATTTTAAACCCGGTTCAACTTGACAGCTGACTCAAGTTAAAATTAATATATTTAATAAACAGTTTACAACGACACTAATTGATTTTAATATACTTTGACAAATTCAAAAATATATATTTGGAAACTTACTTTTTTAATAATAATACCTATGTCTAGGCCAAATCGTAACATTGTAAAAACTTGGATTCAAGACGCGCGTCTCTGCGTGTTCGCCCGATGGAATTTAAAAGTCACCTCCGGCCCCCTCTCCCGCGAGCGGGTCTCTTGGCTCACCGCTAGGTCGCGAGACGGGTGGGCAAGTTAATTGTTAGCGTCCGCGGTGTCGATGAGACGGCCTAGAAATTTACGCTCGGAACCGCCCCTTTTGCGTTGTCTTATTTCGTTCGTATATGTGACAAGAGGCTTTCCTTGAGTTTTGAGTGATTAATTTATCTTCGATTGCCATTAATTTGCGTCGACTAGTTGTTGTTTGTGTGGCATCTTAATATCGTACGAAGGAATTTTGCTTGTCGGGTGGAACGATAAAACTTTGTGACTCGAGAGGAGATCGCGTGTGCTCGATTATAATATTGTATTTATAATATTGTATAAGTGAACATAGGACATTGAACTTTGACCGACCGTTCTTTAGTTGTGCAGTGTGTCACTTGTTTTAAGTTCGATTAACGTTGATTTAGTTAAATTTGAAGTTAATTAAATGTACAATAAAGTTGATAAACTAGTATAGTGAAATAAAAGCAGAAAGTTCAATTGGTGAACGCCCACTGGTGGGATCGCACAGTTTGGAGAAAAGCAGCGCTTGTGGATCTGCTGCTCAGATTACATCGGTGACGTCAGGTTACACTTACACACTACTACATTTACACTTACATACCACCTTGTGGTCGACCCTACCTACGGAACTCGGTAAGTTCATGTTTGTTGATCCAGCCATTATAATAATCATCCATAGGCCATTCGGGCCCGAACCCTCGGTTGCCCGTCGAAGGTGTTACTCATGGGCATAATACAGTCGACTTCTGTCTGGGCAACTGACGGCCGTAACATCCTACTTTTTTTCAGAAGCTGTAATTAATATTAGAAAAAGTCTTCTTTACTTACTATATGCCAATGTTTATATGTATAATGGGAGCTAGGCGACAAAAAGTGTAAGATTTTTTCGTCACTACCCCTTGTGTCATAGTGTCGTCTACACCTTGGCGGTGAAATAAGGAAGTGAGATGGAATAATATCCATGTCCCTCGCACTTTTTCTTATCTTGCCATGAAAGAAATATTATTTTATTTCAAATGACGCTTCATTTTAATAGACGCTAGTAATTCATTTATTTGTATTTGTCAATCAATAATATAATACCTACGTTTATCAATAATAATATACTACGCAAGGAACTTCGTTCTAACCGAGTGTTCCACGACACTCACGAATTTTTCAATCGTGAGACAATGAGGGCATCCACGACTTTTTCTGCCACCAGGATGGCGAAACTTAAAAATGAGGTGTAATATTTGACAGAATTCATAGATAGGAAGTTAATTTGTTCCAAAAGTGTAGAGATTTATGTTTCTTTCTGTACGTTTAGTTACATTTTGTTACATTTTATATTAAAAATAAATAAACCAAACCACATAATATATTCATAAAAGTAGATAAATTAGGAGCAAACCACGGAGGCATTGTTTTGTGTAATAATAATTATTAGCCCTCATAAATCCAAAGCATTATTTTTACTTTCATTTACTCAAAAGTATTTCACCCAGCCAATCAGACCATACTACGTCAATAAGCCTTAAACTGGAAGCGTCAATAAAAGGTTAGTTTGCTGGGAAAATAGGAAATGCTTTCCCACCCTTCTCCATCGTAACGCTTCATATAAGTGATATACATTAGTAAGTACCCAGTCTCTAAAGAGGTCATTCTAATCTAGGAATGAGGACAATGGACTATGACATAGGCGTTCAATATATGTTTTCCATGTTCCGTAAACTTACACAAAATAGAGAGTTATTACGATTGGTTCAAACTTTTGGGCATAAAATTGTTCATTGGCCTTATGTAGGTTCGAATAGTGACAGAACCTTGAAATGAAGAAACAAACGTATAAACGTGTCGTTCACATCTTTCTATTAATCGTTCGAAGAATCTGGTCTTGTCGTGTGTCGAATGACGTATACGCCAGGAAACTATGCGGTTTTACTAGCGATGTTAGTGTAGGCTAATAAAAATATGTCACTGTCGTGGGTCTTATTGATTATACGCCACTTTGTGTAATTAAAATCAGTCGTAGACGAGGGGGGGTGGGGGGGGGGGGGGGTGTATTGAATGCTCTCGAGAATTACCATATGCCAAAATTAACTTGATGCAACGTTTCCACAGTCATAGTTCGTACCATTATTATTTTTGTCAAAAGTAATTCGAATATATTTTTTATGTATCTATAGAAATTTTAAACTCAAGCATATTACGGAAACTGTAATAGTGGTTGTTCAACTAACTTCTTTGAAGTCCTAAATCCACAAAGTTGTTATGGAAACACGGTAAAGTGTAGTAATCGGACAGATCTCCAGTAAATTATAGTTAACCTTAATGTAAACGCTCTTAGCGTATTACATCCTCCGTAAATAGCTCATAGCTAATCTCAGACAACCAAAATATTTGTTTTTATATTTTTTATAATATTATGTTAACGCAATTTTATCTAAGAATCGGGAAAAAGTGACTTTCTCAGTGCTCAGTGGTGACAACCCTTCTGCATTTTATTGCTTCATTGAGGATGAATGTAGATGTCTATGGGCCACAGCATCCACTTGCCATCAGGTGGACTGTGTGCTCGTCTGTTACCCTTATATTAAAAACAAAACTTGGGTCACGTTAAAGGTAAACAAATTCTTAAAATTTTTCATACCTATTATTTTTATGGCTGATCAGAAAGTTTAAATAGCAAAACGTCCAACTACGTATAGCGCACAGAACATTATTTGTAAATACCTGCCTAATGGACCTTAATTTTATTTTCTTTCGAATTAATTATTGCATAATTAATGAAATTCTGTAGGACATTTGCTAAGTACATTAAATTTATTTGGACGTTATTTTCATTATGAGCAGTTGACAAAATATCGCTCCGATAAATTAGTTCCCATAAACTAAGTTGTGGACTAAAAGGTTAGTCCAATAAATTTTTGAAGAACGACCAGCTTAGCCACGGCTTGCCAGTACATGTGGAATTTTTGTTTAACACTGCAAAACTTTGTGTCTAATTTATATTTATAAATATAAATAAATATAAACTTTTTTATTCAATGTAGAGTATAAATAATACTTATTGAAAGTCACTCCTTTGTTTAATTTACCACTAGTCTGGAAAATACCTCTGTCCTGGGAAGAACCAACAAGAAGCTCAGCGGGATATTTTGTTTCTGAAAAAAAGTACAGTATACAATAATTTAATAACTTAATAATTAACAACACAGAACTAATTAGAAATGGCTTGGTAGCTATCACCTCATTCCGAGGTGTTATTATCATCCATAAATTCCTTAATAAACTTTTTTATACAATCTTTTTCTTTAATATGATATAATAAAGTGTTTGATCTTATGGGAGCAAGTTTTGTATGTTTTCTGAGATTTTGTTGTAAAAGCGTTCTTATATTTTTGTAGACATACATTACTTAATTTTCATAAACGTATTGTGAGGCACAAAGTTAATACATTAATTTTCTTAAAATTTTTTCTGAGAGAATCTTTAGGTTTATAATATCATAGATTACTCTTATTGCCCCCTTCTGCAAAACAAATATAATTTGTGTCAGTCGCGAGCCCCCAAAGCAAAATACCACATGACAATATGTTATGGAAATGGCCAAAATAATCTAGTTAAAATATTTTTTTCATATTTAGACCTTTTGATATAGTGAACCTTTTATGTGTCTGTTATGGTATTATTTTCATTAATATTTTTAAATCAAGCCTTTATGTGCTTGAAGTAAATTGCGATTTTTAGAATAAAAATGTTTTGCAAAAAAAAAAAATGTCCCAGCGAAAGCTATGTCGGTTGGTATCTGCAATCTTTTCTTTACATTTTAAATCAAAATAACTTCATTTTCGTCTAAATTTTCTACCGTCTTGGCATAATCAACGCGCCACTCGTAAAATATTTAAGGCAAATTTAGGGCTAAAAAATTTATTACAAAGGAATATTTTTTTCTTTTCTGTCTTACTAAAGTGTAGTAGTATTTCTTGTGCTGTGCAGGCGCTAGTTAATTATTATATTATGTACGTCTAGTCAAGTTTGTTTTACAAGGTACATGCATTGTTAGGTTATTTCGAAAATAACTTACTGTCGATTCGTCTTATATATCGTAACAACTATTTCTTTAGACTTTTTATTTTTATAAAAAAAAATATTACACTCAATTGTGCTGGCATGGTTTACGTAATTAATCGAATGACGAATTCGAACATTACTTTTAAATTCGCAGTCCGTACTCTTATTCATTAGGCTACTATCTCTTCGCGTTTTTTCTTTATATTATACAAGCGATTCGCCCCGACTTCGCATGGGTTATTTTTGGATCTCGACAAAAGCACCACCTACCGCGTCCAATTGTGTATCTAAACCATACAGTGACCTACTCAAACACACACACAACATGTCATCAGAACTGGTCCAGCCAGTTTCGAGTTTTACCGAGACTAACGGACAGAATTGATATTTATATGTAGAGATTAGTCGTCACTTTAACTTTCATTCGCCATTAAATACATTGATAATATACACTGATAACACATTTTTATGTCCAAGAAACGTTTTGTTCTCTGCTCTGTTACGATTCGTTTGGCAAGTTACACCGAAAGAGGATGTCATCACACTGTAGACCGTGCACGAAAAAACAAATGGTTTTATTCGTGCACTCTTCAGGTGAAAAAGAGTGTCGTGAGAAAAACTAAACGTTTTTAAAGAATAGGATTCAAACAATAGATGTCGCCCAAGGTAGTGAGAATACGATATGACCATTATACTAAGCAGGCAAATGTAGCTAACAAAACGAGAACTCTCTCTCTCAAATTTGTGACGTTGTTCTGTGGTCTATTTTTTATAGAATAATGTTGATAAAAGAGCGTACAGTCCACCAGTTGGCAAATGAATGCTGTTTCCCAAAGACAATCTACATTTATCCTCGATTAAGAAACAAAATGCAAATGCCTGGTCACCTATAAGGACTAAGACGGAATGCTTCGTTTTCAGTAAAAGGGGTCCCCAATACTCTACACTCACTCTACGAAGCACAGCAGCATTAATTAGGTATATTATTAGGTATTCTGTAAGAGCGTAGTCCTTATTCGGTCGAGACGACCTATTCGTCCTACAACCATAATACAGCTGCAACTAGCCTCTATCACGTAAAAAAGATGCCACAAAGTCTTTCTAATGTTTTCCTAATTCATCCACACATATATTATGACACCCGTGGCACGAGATTACTAATATATTTTTTTAAAACCGTAATTATTTATTTTTATTTTCAAAGCAAACCTCTTTAGGCGCGACTAAGTTAAACAGATTTTTGTCGGACGGACGCTTACACAGTTTGCGCTTTTATAAAGGCAGGGCTTGACTACAGTATTTTCTTACTCGTAACATGTGACGCTAAGTGCTGCAGGTTCGAATCCGGCACGGAACAAGTATTTGTTTGACCTATAAATAATTGTTCCGAGTCTAAATTTAAAAAAAGAATATTTTTGTTTCTTCTAAAGTTAAAATAAATTGTTTTGCGATCGAATCGCGCGTGATAGTTACACGCACTCATTTTTTTAGTTGAATGAAATTCAATTAAAACTAGTTTTTACAGATTTTGTCGCGTGTATTAACTTATTTTATATTCCCGACGTTCCCAGCACTTTACAGCACTCATGGTCACGGGGTGTACTGAGGTGTTTGACGTTCCAATGTCATAGTTAACCACGGCTACCCCCAGGTTAAAATTATTAACTTTTGTTCCGATCTACGCAGTATGAACTTACAGTATCTTGAAGTCTTGCAGTTGTATACTTAGGTTGGTATTTAATTTTATTAATTATAGGATCCCAAGCAGACGGTAGCACACAGCCATATTTTCTATTGAAATTGGGATGTTTTTTGATTTCAATAGCCTCGCGAATCATCCTTGGAAGGGATCGGTGTTCTTTAGCAAGGATTTGTGGTCTATCAAATCTTTAGTGATGGGGGTGTTCCTGTACGTGTGTACAGACTGCAAACTTCCCTGAGCGTCGATTCTTCACATTAGCTATGTGTTTTATAACGAGAGATTTTATTGATCCTTTAGTTTGTCCTATTTAAAAGAGACAACATTCACAATCAAGCTTGTACACTCCTTCATCATGCAGAGGGACATTACACTTCACTGATGGTAAAAACTGACTAATCTTCTTCGGCGACTTCAAGTATGTTTTAATGGAAGCACGCTTCAAGATGTAGCCAATCTTGTCAGTGACACCTCTGACATATAGCAGGTAGTACAGCAGGCACTCTCTAGACTGTAGCCGGCTTCACTCGTTCACTGTGGCATAGGCGCGGGACCCGAAGCTTGTTTTCGTGCAAAACTTGCTTGATGTGTTTGAGCTCGGCGGCCAGGTGTTTACTGTCACAGATCCCTCGTGCTCTTTGGAACAAAGGTCTACCCACGGTAACTAACTGTGAAGGATGGTGATGAGAATCACCATTTAAATATCTATCTGTATGGGTCTTTTTTCTATACACAATGTGGCTCAAGATTTTATGAGGATTCTGAATTACTAATACATCTAGAAAACTCGATTGTGAACTCAATTTTAGAGTTTATGGAGTTAACATGGTCTAAAAATGCAGTAACTTTATCTAAAGGTAGAATTGTGAAAGAGTCGTCTACGTACCGCTTGTAGAATCTTGGATTTACGGGGGAAGTAAATAGGGCTTTCTTTTCAAAGACTTCCATAAATACATCGGCGACAATGGGAGATACAGGTGAGCCCATCGCGACACCATCTACTTGCTTGTAGAACTTTTCCTACCACAATAGGTTGCCAGGTGTAAGGCAGTGTCTAAGTTGCATATTCCGTAGAATACACATGCCCGTAGGCATGTTGTCAAAACAACATGCCTACGGACATGTTGAAAGTTTGAAAGACCCCAGCATAATGCGAGCATTTTGCTGGTGTCTTTCTACAACTTTGTTGTCGTCTGCATACCCATATATACCGGGTATGCGCAAATAACTTGGTTTCATTGACCGATTTCGGCGAAACCCAAACAAGCGGTCGATAACGAGGAGCCATGAGATGAACGTTCAGTACGTAGTATCAATATACAATACAATATTGCAGACCATTATACGTGATAGAGCCATGCTGCAGCTATATTACTGGTATAGTTGTAGCACGAATGGGTCGGCTCGACCGGGGAAGGACCACGCTGTGTTTCGTATGGTGAGTGTAGAGAACCGGAGACCCTTTTTATTGGAAACGAGGCATTCCATCTTAGTCCTCACGGGTGACAACGCATCTGCATTTTGATTCGTAATCGAGGATAAATGTAGATATCTATGGGCCACAGAAACCACTTACCATCAGGTGGACTGTGTGCTCGTTTGTCACCCTTATCCTATAAAAAAAGACCATGGAGGTAATTGATATCAAGCGATAGTTAGCAGCGTCGACACAGCTGCCTTTTTTGTGCATATTCTGCACATTCCCTAGTTTGCAAGATTTCGACATTATTAATCGTATATAAGAGTGCTATACAAGATTGACACCAGAAACAACTCGGTCATACAGTTCATAATTTTGTTTTATAATTAAAATTTTGTTTATAAAAATCTAATTTTGCTATGTGGTAAGACTCATGTAACTAGAAGGCTGGAAGAATACAACCTGCCCGTAGACATGTTGTTCTCTTCCAGCCTTCTAGTTACAACTGAGATCAGTCTTCAACAGGTAAGCATGTGAACAGAAACTGCACATCAAAACTGACCATAGTTTCATTGTCTGCCAGGTGTAGGTCTTTAATCTCGCTGACAAAATGGTAGGAATGCTTTGTGTGTACTCATGTATGTTCCCTGAGTCCGGTGAGAGTATATTCGCTAAGTTTTGGTAACCCATACGATTCCGGTGGTTTGGCACACATAGGTATTACTGATTTTACGTCCAGATTTAATTTTTCGGTGTTTTTTTTTTGAGGTCACTAGTAGTTTTAAGTGTGTTATTTGTTGGGTCGTTTTTAACCTTTTTATAAGAGCTTACATTCGATAAAAGTTCTTGTATTTTAGAATTATAATCTGACGTATCTGCGGGGAGAATCGTGAGTTCTGATTTATTGCATAGTTTATTCAACGCTCTAAATTTGTCCTTGGGTAAATTCGGTTTCGGCACTGAACTTCGACATAGCATAGACGAAATGTCTTGACGTATCGCTTCTATCGCTATCTTCCTTTCGCATATTGTTTTTAAATACAGTCCTCGACACTGCAGATAATTTCTTCGTACGGTAATCTTCGCGGTGTTATTGCGAAATGAATTCCCTTCGATAATACTTTCATTGTAAATTGAATGAAATTTTTTGTTTGTTTTTTTTTATTTACACTCTCTTACATGTCACCGTAGCAAACAAAGTAAACGATATTTCGGTTCCGCCTTACAAATAATTTAAGGTAGTTTGTGTAGTTAAGCATTCATTTATACACACATATTGTAACTTTCTCCCCCCAAGTCCCCTCCCCCCATCTATATAAGATATTGGAAAACAAGAGGCCGTCTTTAAAATATACAAAATGTACGTGACCAGTATAATAACCAATTATTGATCATTCTCAAGAATCTTTGTAAAGGTTTAGTTATAGGCCGTTTAATGAATTTGTGGCGTGATCGTCTTAGTTAGGACCCTTATTACGTTTTGTTTGTTTAGTAACTTAGTTATTTTAGGTGTCTCTTGGAAAATGAATATTCACTAGGGCAGTGCTGTTGAAGCTGTTGGTAGTGCCTTATAATTATTTTAAGCTAAAAAACCGTTCACGAAGACAGGATTCATAAAGTTTAAGAACATAAAATCGTCCCTATTCCAATTGTGTCACGTCCACACCAGTCCATTCCTAATTAATGAATCTTTTCCCGCTTGGAGAAGGCTCACAATATTTATATAAAAATATACAGATATACACCGTGTGAGGTCAACCCGAAAAGGGCGTTAAGTTGGGAGCTGGACCACAGCAAAATAGCACAGCAAGTAGTGCGTAAGCATAAAAATCGACCGAAGTCGCGCATGTCAATGCGTATAAACGCCGTACAGAATACGATCAAATCCATCCACAGCGAATATACGTCACACGGTTTAGGCAACACGTCGAATAATAGGCACACTGGCTATAAAAATGCCCCGTGAGCGCCACCAGCTGCCAACCCGCCGCTCCTGCAGACGTGATGTAAGTGTAAAGCATCACCACCAATTGGATGATCAGCACGGCTACTGGCCACAGAGCCTGTTATAAGTCTACTGCTCACCTCTTGCGATTGGGGTCCCACGTTGAGCGGGTTTCGGCCACAGCTTTGAGAGCCTCTTCAGATTCACCCTCCGCTAACCACCCGCATGAGGTCTACACATATGCTCCACCAACCAATACAATGGCAGATATAGCCAAAAGGTTAAAAAGAAAGGGTTTGTGTCACTGACGTCGAGTATATGCATTTTTCGATCATGTTTGTCTCACCCACCAACAAGTTACCTTAAATCATTCAAAGGTGGGAAATTTACAGAGATACATTATTATGTTGTTATATAAAACACCATGGAAGTTAGACAGTCTGCAGCTCCGTAATGAAGGGACCCGACCTTAGCAAAGATACTTGGGTTGTACGTCAAACCAAGACGCAGAGTGCGCTATTGAGAATAGCGACCCGCCAAACAACCTGGCAGAGGCTCAATTATGCAAAACGCAACAAGCATCAATACGGTTATCGTCAGGCTTACGCCATCCCAACGTCCCTCATACAATCCTAGCAAATATCACCACCTGCATACCTCCATCGACTAGAACCACAAGATGCATCGAATCACGCAGCACACCCGCAGATCCATCACAAGAACCAATACCACAAGTAGCAGTAAGCATCAATGCAACTATCATACGGAGGGCGCCCTCTCACAACACACCCACATGATCCCTATCGACTTTGGCAACAAATTTAGTATTGTTTTTAAATAAAAATAGCACCACCGTATCATAGTAGCACGCTACTAAGAAGCAAGTAGCCAAAAATCCACGTATCATAGAACTATTGCACTAAAACATGGAGTTGAGTATGCTTGCTACACTTAAAAGTATTAACACACACACCCTAATCCGAAAGATGACCGACGTATCATAATGCTACGCGCTAAGATGCCGCCCACAATCGGTAGGGCTGTGCGATTTCCACGGGCAAGTCGTATTGCTACAACAAACCCGCTTACCATCGGCACTAAGATGATATGCCTAGGACCCATCCGTTAGCGAGTTGAAGTTTACCTCGGTCTTGGGACGCCCTGAAGCAATCTACTCGCCACTATAATAATCCTCTTCAAGTCACCTTTCTATCAATATAATGCTTTGACATATTTGAGTTCCTCCACATATTTGCTTTATTTCATACACCTTGCTACCATAATTCCCTAAGGCATCATTACAAGAACACACATTTTCTTGTTTCAATTATATTACAATTTTTTTATCTTTATTATTGTAATATCATCGACTTAATACTTATATCGACTAGTTTTTAACACATTTCGAATATTTTAAGCAGAGTTTTAATACATTTAAAGGTTTTAAAGACAATATTAAGCCTTTACTACCTATACTATTATAGTACTTAATGTTCGAAATTAATGTATTTCATTGATTGATGCTTATTAACTCATTTTAATTGTTCAAAATATTATATTTTAAATGACTTTATAGTGAATATAATTATTATTTAATAATAATAATAATGTGCCGTTACAATATGTATATATAGCTTAAGGTACAAGTTATCTTTTCCTTAGGATTACATTATGGAATTACATACAAACGTGAAATTGATAAACAAAATTGAACTCCATTTACGTGGCTACTTTTTTAATAGGCGTTGAGGTAAATCTCAAAGCAGCCGATTTTAATGGATGCATAAAAGGGTATCTTTGTCCATTAAATACCTTTTAAACGTTTGATCCCTTTTTATATTTACGCTAGCGATGATCGCGTCCTGATCCTGAATATGGACGGTTTGTGTTAATTAAGGTTCCGTCATGTTTTGTCTGCAGCCTGATTGTCAATCGTGTATATTTTGTATTGATTGTACATATTTTGTATTCCAGATTGATCAAATAAATTTAATTAAATATTACCATGTTGTATTTTCAAAAAGTTTATAACAAAATGAAATTATTCTTATTACAGCCCGCTATAAAATACATAAGCGCAAATTTAAGAGTGGCTTATATTCAGCAGAGGCTATCGCGATAAATTTATTTTTTGTTTTCTTTAAAAAAAGCCGTATAAGCTCAGGGATATGGTGCTAACCTTAAATTATACAGTACTTGAACGAACCCAAGTGCTAGCATCACGAAAACAGAGTTAAGTACAAAGTTACATTCAAAACGCTGAAGAAAACCGAATGATCAACTTGGTATGGCGAAGAAAATAATGTAATGTATGTAGAGTTAGGTAATGGTAAAAACGAAAAGTAAAAAATTATACGTACTGTCGGGAAAAATATGAATTGCGAAAAATTCTTTCAATTATCTTATGGCGGGCGGCACGCTCAGAATAATAAATCATAAAAATGTCCCAACTTGTCCTCGACGGTAACCCGTTACACCTTGCTGCTGTTTGAAAAAAATCTAAACGAGGGGATCAGAAAATATAATTTCAAATAAAAGTTGAGTCGAAGCGGTCACAAGTTTCTTAATTAAAACTTACGTCGGGCGGTAGGAGGAAAGGGAACTTTGACCCAGAAATAAATAAATAAAGGCGGGACTAGCAGTACTGTCACGAATCGCTCATTTATTTGTCTACAGAACTTTTACTCATATACGTTTCATTAGATGCTCGGCGGTTTAATAGTGAGACTATCTAAGTGCTGAGTGATTTATACTGGAACGAGTCTAGGCCCGATTGATATCGGTGGGCTTTGGTCCATTTTCCAGTCAGAGACAGCATTTGTGTTTTGTTTTCGGGTCTGGTTTGGTCTATATTCTGATGGTTTTTTTTTTATAGGATAAGGGTGGTCTCCATAGCTTTAATGCACTTAGTCTATTACGTAAGCATTTTGGATTAGAATGTTCTTCCACTTTTACTAAAATATTGTATAAAATTTTGATAATGTAATATTACCTCAACAGTTAATAACTACAGACATTTTTCGGAAATATTGTAAATCGGAGACATTATAAGCATCATCAGTGTTTACTTTTAAATAAAACTTACCATAATAAATTTTAATACATATTCATTTTACTTGATCATTTATATAATCATATTTTGTGTATAATAGTGACAACATTTGGTTAACTGGCGTTTTTCTTTTACAGCATTCCATGTTGTACTTCTTCCATCACTACGAGTTGCCTGTAATACTACAACAGGCGCAATTGCAACAACTACTCTTACGTACTCATCACGGTATGGGCGGTATGATGGGGTTAGCCGGAATTGCAGCCTTAGCAAGTGGCGCTGCTTACCACGACGCACCCGGGACAGCTACACAAGCTACACCACCCACAACGCAATCGACAACCCAAACAATTCAAAATACTACTCAATCTACTACTCAGACATCACCTTCGGTTTCAACAGCACAAACGAATACTATAAATATGGACGAAGTTATATCTTCTAGCACGACTTCTACTGAAACTAACGCGAGTGGTACCAATACAACTTCAGCTAATGAAAACTCGGAAAGGGATTTAACATCCACTAATTACAATGATGAACTTAGGAATTCCGATAAAAGCAACTCTGTAAATCCGATTGGCGAAAGTGGAATTAAGATCGAGGAAGTCGCTAGAAAAAAATCTGATAGTGATATCAAAATCATAAAAAGCAGCAACTCGGCTACCGACGATCTTGAAAACACTAAGGAACTTTTTTCTGGCGGAGCTAATGATCAAAAAGTTAGCGTCAGCGTGGCTAGTGTTGACGCTTCAACTTTAGACCGTAGACGAAAGCAAAACATAGACTTATCGGATGACGATCCGCCCCAATCGAATATGGACGGAATGAGTACGACGAAACTTGCTCCCAGAGCTTCCCCCGAGGCTGACGACTTAGATTAGATTCTAATTATATTGATTATATATTGCTTTGAATATGGATATTTAGTTTATATATGTATCTATTTCAGATTAGATAAAAATATAAAACCTTGATCGTAAAAATAGTAATTTATTTACCTAAAATCTGTTTACATGGTACTTACTTAAAACAACTTATCACAAAATTGTTTATGTGAAAATTACAATATCTTAACACAGAATACAATTTAATTATTTCCAAATAAATGTAAAAGCAATTGATAAAATTTGTGATGTTAAAGAAATTAGGATTGATGTAATTTGCAATTTTAACACTTATCTATTATACTTGTTGTGTGTGTAACTCTATAATTTATAAAAGTTTCTATGTAGTAAGAACAAATAGTTTTCTAATATCGTCAGATGTTAGATTCTACTTTATCATGTGCGTGTTTATACTGAATGTTGTTAGACCTGGCCTCCACTTTGACTAAAGTGTTAGATACACAGCAAAAATTTGATATATTGTTAATTTAACATAACTCGAATTAAAACAATCTGTGGGGGCTTAGTGCGGTTGTAAAATTATCACCCAAATTTATTACTATAAAAAAATGACATGCTTTTGCTTAAAGTAATATATTACGCGATACTTCTGTTAGGTACACCTGACAAGTGTTTGTACCCAAATACTTGTCAGGTGTACCTAAAGTTACCAGGAGGGATAGTATTTAGTAACATACTTTTGTGAGACTGAAATTTTAAAGAAATATTTTTGAAATACTGATTTAAGCAACTACCAATAGACCACAGGTCAGTGTTGATTAGTATATTTGCTTTTCATCAGGAAAGCTTCCCCCAATTCCTTCTCATGTAAGACGCGCTTTCCTACACGGCCTCAAGCTAATTCTACCTGTGCAACGACCCTAGCGACGTATCTGGTCTAGGACTCCACCATTAAGCAAGTATCGACCTCGGAGGGTGAAGAAAGCGGCCGATAAAAATACTGATACGACATTGTCACCGCGGCCTCAACACCATTTTAGCGGTGAGGCCTTGCCTGAGTAGCAGGAACCCCCGTAATGCTTCTGGGGGGAAAGGCTTATAAGCATCTACTTCTTAAACAAATATTGACCCTTTATTCAAGTATGTAATGTATGAAGGGTCGATGCAGATTATGTCTAAATATACAACCTGTTGTTCGAGCTACCCTCTCTTTCTCGTATATTTATCCGCATTGTCCTGTCTTATCTCATTTGGAAAGATTGTTTTGTATAAATTAAAAAAATTTAATGCCAGTCTTCTAAAAGCATGTTTTTTATTATTATTTTGCATTATGGGGCAATGTTGCAGCCGCATCATTTCAGAGGCCATGATTTCCTACTTTAACTATTATTAACAATATGCAGTAGCTTTGTATCTAACGCGACGCTGCGCGTTATTCGAATTGGCGTCCAGCTCTCCGGTTCCAGAATATATTACGCACGTATCGGCTGTATAAACTATTTCTTTGCGTGCCGTTAGTGGCGATTCTATGGATTTACCTATCGAGTCTATAAATGGTGATTGTAGTATGTAAGATGTCACTACCATTACATCGTATTATGTAAATATTTAGGTAAAGAATTAATATTTATTAGGCACTTATCGTGTTTTATCAAGTTTGTAATTTGTTACTACGATTATGCTTAGTGGGTGCGCAGGAAGTTGGCATACTCTTTTCAATCAGTGATTTAGTTCATTGCATTAAATATTTCGTTTGAATCTGTGTATTATTTAAATCCCTTAGCTACGGCTGCTACTGAACGCCAAAGGTGGAAATAAGATGGTTGTGTACGATATCGTTAGTTTTATGTTGATTGACTGATGGGGGAAAGATTTTCCAAGAATGCTAAACCTTTATAATAGTTGATGTGAGCAGCATTACCAGTGCCGAGAGTATCGACGCTCTGCTCAACAACTCGCCTGCCCACCATGGTGAGTATCATCATCATTATCATTACAGCTCATCACAAGTCCACTGCTAAATATACCTCTCCAAGGCTGAACACGATCCTTAGCTGCTGTGTGTTATTTTGAGCAAATCTTGGCATATTCCTCCCTTACACCACAATGAAATACACATCCTAACCACCAGTTCGAATTAATTTTCTTGAAGTATTCGACATGAATGATGTTCTTACTATATTTGCTTCATCATCACCAGTGCGATGTTGAACATGGCCTCCCCAAAGGAATTCCACAAAACACGGTCCTGGGCCACCAGCATCTATCGACTTCCTGCACCATTTACCAGGTCGTCACTCAATTTAGAAGGAGGCCACCCTATACTTCGTTTTTCGGCACGAGGTTACCATATACACTTTATCTGCTCATAAAGCGTCTCCCACACACAAGCGGCTTGCGGTGGCGGCTAACCGCGGGCCGCGGCTGCAGCCGCTGTAACAACACACCACCGCGGCCCAAGTGACGGCCTGAAGCGCCATTCGCTGAGGTGTCTGTGTTAAGCGTCTCCCACACAGAAGCGGCTTGCGGTGGCGGCCGCGGTGGCGGCCAATTGTATTCGCTTGTAATGTAAGTGAGCCTGCAAACTCGTGCGGCCTTGTCGCGATCTGCGAGCGGCTGGCCGCAGCTGCATGCTCCGCCCCATTTGCCAATGCGCGTGTGACAGCGAGTACGCGGTCAGTTGTAAATTTTTACAACAGGCCGCGTGTACCGCGTGAAAAATGATGCTAAATACAGAGATTTTAATAGAAACAGTGCAAAATTATCCAATACTTTATGATAATTCGCATCGTGATCACAAAAGCATTAGTATTGAAACAAAATATATGATAATATTGTTGAATATAATAAAAACTTCGTTACGGTTTGTCATGTTCATACGTCCGATCGTAACACAGACACCTCAGCGAATGGCGCTTCAGGCCGCTACTTGGGCCGCGGTGGTGTGTTGTTGCAGCGGCTGCAGCCGCGGCCCGCGGTTAGCCGCCACCGCAAGCCGCTTCTGTGTGGGAGACGCTTAATACATTTTTTATGGAGAATCTATTTTTATTTCATACTAGCTTTTACCCGCAACTTTGTCCGCGTTAACTTAAACAAAACAAACCTGCAGATCTATATTTCCCCTTGTCCTTTGATTTTCTCCTTGGTGTAGTGGCCGTAAACGAGATTGCTGATTATGAGAGCCCGGGTTCGAATCCCTGTCGAGCCAAAATCAGTTATTGGGTTTTTCTTTCAAGAAATTCACAGTAGCAACCCAGTAATAGCCCGGAGTCAGGAAATTAGCGGTGTTTCTACCCCCGTGCCTCGAAAAGCACGTAAAGTCGCAGGTACTGCGCCTGAACTCTCCTCGCTCAGCTCTTTGGAAAAAAATTTACTGCCATGGACAGTTTTCCCGGGATTTCTTTTTTAACTTGACGTTAACATGTAGTAAAAATGTGTAGATAATTAAGTATATACTTATTTATATTTTATAAAATGTTTTGCCTGTGAAATCAAAAACGGGGACACGGAGTACATACTGACTTTTATTTTTCATATAAGTAAGGTACACTGAGGCAAGTGTGACAGTGGGGCAAGTGTGACAAATGCAAATTATGCGGCATGAATATGTTTTTTTGGTTAAATGCCATTTCTTTAACAACGTTAAGTACATATCTTCAACTATTTTATCTACAGACGTCATTTTTTTCACTACTCAACTGGCGAAAGCCCGCGCAATTTTGAGAGGCGAATTTTTTAAGTGTTTCCATACGTCATTAAGTTATTGTAAACAAGATACAATGTGCGTGACAAAGAATAATATTGGTACTTATAGTGTAATATGTTTATGTGACCTGAATTCCACTATTCCTTGAAATACGGACATGTACCTTATCTTATATCTAACATCGGGGTAAGTGTGACTGTGTCACGCTTACCCCGATCATCTTGTATGAGAAGTGATAGGAAAGCATATTGTTTTTAACTGACTTTCAAAAAAGGAGGATGCTGTTTACCTGTGTGTTTGTATGTATTTATATTTAAGTATTTACTTTTATAATTATACTTAATTAACGAGCGAGCGAAGGGAGTAAGATCTCAGAGTCACGTTAAACGAATCGGTGTTTGTATGTTAGTAGGTACTTGTGTTTGTATGTACATGTCTGCATGATTTTGTATGTACGGTGATAACTTTTGAAAGACTTATCTGATCTCAATTAAATATAAAATGTTCATATATAATACAAATATAAAACTGGTGATTTTTGAGACATGGAGGGATGTGTCAAAAGGGTTGAATAATATAATTTTTCTAATTAGACGGTTTCAGATTGACTTTACATTTACATTTGTATAACATTAAATAATATTTAACATTTGTAAATATCTATGAATCATAAACCTTATATTTTTCCAAATTAAGCCGTAAATCCTCAAGCCGTCAAATCGCAAGAAGATAAGCTGCCGACTGGTATTTCCCAACGAGCTCAACGATGTGCTTGAGACAGTCGTACAAAAGCAACAATTCAAAAGTGAACAAATAATGGAATCTTGATGAAACAAGTTTCTTTCAAGACCCTGGAAAGTTGAAAATAAATGGCCTAAAAGGTTTCCAAGCCACAAGAACCAGTAGCTCACCAGGTCGTGATAATACAACTCTATTGTTCGCATGCAATGCCTGGGCTAGAAAGTTCCTCCATTAACAATTTCTAAAGGAACGTATCTTTGGAATACATGGTTACCTGATGATAATTCGATTAATTCGGCATTTGCCGCCACGCCAAAGGGTTGGATGCCTTCAGTCTTTTAAAGTTACTTTTCAAATGTACTGATCCTGAAAATATGCAAATCAGGCAACCCACAACTTGTAATATTGCCATTCAACACACCTTGACTTAAATTTTATTATAAAGGCTAACGAAAACAATATTGCCCTTCTAAAACTACCATAATATCATTCTTCCCATATTTTGCAACTAAGTGGAATTAAAGTAATTTTTTTGCATTGTTCTTTTTACACTTTCAAAACATCCAGGGCAAGTGTGACATAAATCCATTTATAGGCACATCACTATATCGGTTAAAACTGTCACACTTACCCCATGCGTAGAAAAATCCATTGTTACACAAAAAAGACGTTCAAATCGTTCAAATAGACCATAAAATATGTTGACATTAGTATTATATAGGTTTTGTTAGTCTTCCACCTTCATCATTCATCATCATCATTACAGCCCTTCACAAGTCCACTGCTGAACATAGGCCCCCAAAGAATGCCACAAAGCACGGTCCTGAGCCACCTGCATCCATCGACTTCCTGCATGTCTTACCAGGTCGTCACTCCATCTCGTGGGGGGACGCCCTACACTTCGCCTACCGGTACGAGGCTGCCACTCGAGAACCTTTCTTCCCCATCGGTTGTCGGTTCTTCGAGCTATATGGCCGGCCCATTGCCACTTCAGCTTACTAATCCGTTGGGCTATGTCGGTTACTCTGGTTCTACTGCGGATATCCTCATTCCTAAGTTTATCACGCAGAGAAACTCCGAGCATAGCCCTCTCCATAGCTCGCTGAGCGACCTTGAGCTTCCTCATCCGGCCAGCAGTGAAGGACCACGTCACAGTTCCGTATGTCATCACTGGCAACACGCACTGGGTGTACAGTCTCGTTTTCAAGGTTTGAGGTATACCTGACGAGAAGATGTGCCGTAATTTCCCGAACGCTGCCCAACCGAGTTGAATCCGTCGATTGACCTCTCGGTCGAAGTTGGACTTACCTAGTCGGACTATTTGTCCCAGGTAAACATACTCGTCAACAACTTCGAGCTTAGTGTTCCCAACAACTACCGGCATAGGTGTGACATGGACATTAAACACAAACTTTGTCTTGTCTTGTCCATGTTCATCTTAAGACCTATCTGTTGGGAGACACTATTGAGGTCATTGAGCATAATGCTTAGGTCCTCCAGCGATTCTGCCATAAGGATCTTCCACCTTAATTAGTTTTAATTACCTCAATATACAAAATATTACTTATAGATACTTGATAAAATGCTTGATCAAACAAACAACCACTTAATAATTGATGTTTTGAAACGGAGTTATCTATGTTAAACCCTTACAGAGTAGAAGTATTTAAATGTTCATTTTGGTCTTAATTAATTTATGTCACACTTGCCTCGGGTGATTCTATTACTTTTAATAATTACAAAAATGTATAATTAATAATTAAATACATTGTAGTATAAAACTAATTTTACGGATTTTATCGCGTATATGAACTTATTTTATATTCCCGACGTTTCGAGCACTTTACAGCACCCATGGTCACGGGGGGGACTGACGTGTATGACGTCCCAATGGCCATAGTTTGCAGAGGGACATTACACTTGACTGATGGTAAAAACTGACTAATCTTCTTCGGCGACTTGAAGTATGTTTTTTAATTGAATTACGCTTCAAGATGTAGCCAGTGTTATCAGAGACACCTCACGGCAAACAATTCTTTAGCTTTTCTAGATGTGTTAGTAATTCGGAATCCTGATAACACCTTGAGCCACACTGTGTATAGAAAAAAGACCCATACAGATAGATATTTAAACGGTGATTCTCATCACCACCCTTCATAGTTAGCTACCGTGGGTAAATCTTTGTTTCAGAGAGCACGAGGGATCTGTGACAGTAAACACCTGGCCGCCGAGCTCCAACACATCAAGCAAGTTTTGTAGGACAATAAGCTTCGGGTCCCTCGCCTACGTCACAGTGAACGAGTGAAGCCGGCCACAGTAGAGCGAGTGCCTGCTGCACTGCCATATGTCCGAGGTGTCACTGATAAGATTGGCTACATCTTGAAGCGTGCTTCCATTAAAACATACTTCAAACCGCAGAAGAAGATCAGTCAGTTTTTATCATCAGTCAAGTGTAACGTCCCTCTGAAAGATGCAGGAGAATACAAGCTTAATTGTTAATGTGGTCTCTTATATAGGACAATCTAAAATATCAATGAAAACCCGCGTTAAAGAACACATAGCTGATGTGAAGAATCGACGCACCGGGAAGTCCGCAGTCTGTGAACAAGTACAGGATTGCCCCATTCACTACATTTAATTTTATATTATATATTGATTTGGTTGATAGACCACAAATCCTCGCTAAAGAACACCGATTCCTTCCAAGGGTGATTCGCGAGGCTATTGAAATCAAAAAACATCCTAATTTCAATAGAGACGGTGTTTGGGTGCTACCATCTGCTTGAGATCATATAATTAATAAAATTAAATCCCAAGCCAAGCCTACAACTGCAATACTTCAAGATACTGCAAGTTCATACTGCGTAGATCGGAACAAAAATTAATAATTTTTAATCTGGAGGTAGCGGTGGTTAACTATGACATTAGGACGTCAAACACCTCAGTCCCCCTCCGAGACCATGGGTGCTGTAAAGTACTCGAAACGACGGGAATATAAAATAAGTTAATAAACGCGATAAAATCCGTAGAACTAGTTTTATTTATTTACTATGATTTGTTATATTTAAAAACTAGTTGCATGGATTTTATCACGTGAGACAGGTGTTTTACGTCCCAATGTCAAAGTTAACCCGGAATTTCTTCAGCTTTTAATTATTAATTTTGATCCGATCTACGTAAGAGGCCGATAAACGTCGAGAATTAAAAATAAATAAAATTAAACGCGATAAAATCCGCAAAATTAGTTTTGCATTATATTCAATGTAATGTATAAGTAGTATTGTATTCAATGGTTTTTCATGACTTAATAGTGTTAAAATAATCCACTGAGCTTAATAGAAGCCACCTGTTTTGATATTACACTAATTTTGTTTATATGTGTAGATTTACATCCCTTTTCCTCCTGTCAGGGGTACAAAGGTGTTTAACTATATTTCCTTTAAATATTATTTTTAGCAATGTATTTATACGTTGTAGAGCCATGCTGCAGCTACATTATGTTTGTAGTACGAACGGGTCGACTCGACTGAGGAAGGACCACGCCCTCACAGAATAGCACCGTCAAATAGAAGCTTAACGCTTCTGGGTTCGTGGTGAGTGTACAGAACCGCAAACCTTTTTTTACTGGAAGGAAGCATTACATCTTAGTCCTCAGGAGTGACAACGCATCTGCATTTTATATGTATGTCGGAGCGTCTATAAAATATCATTTGGATCGATTTGAAAATCCTCCTATATGGATTATGTGCTCGTTTGTGACCCTTATTCTATAAAAATGGCTACATTGTGGGCAATTTCTTTCCTCATCTCATTAAAATTGTTTAATTTACGGGCATCCTTAATTTTTTTTAAGAATACGATATCTCATGGACTCAATTCAGATAACAAAAAATTCATCACGAATATGCCACGTAACAAGAAATCAGTGACAGAGAGTACTTTCTTTTTTTTTGGGTATATTTTTTTTTATAGGAGAGGGGCGCAAACGAGTTGCTGGCCTTTTTAAAAAGGAGTAGGCTCTTTTCTTGAAGTTCCCTAAGTCGTATCGGTCCGGAAAAATTGCTGGTGGTAATCGATTCGACAAGGAAGTTGTACGAGGAAGAAAACATCTTCTAAATCGCACAGTGGTGGACCGCCAATCATCCAGATATTTTGGGACTTAATGTGATAATCATAGATTACTGTATATATACTAGGTGATAATCGTTAGTTTTGAACGAGATATCTTTCCAAAATAGGAAAAGCCCTATCTAGCTATCATTAATATGGCGATACTTGTATCAAAAATTATTTTATAAATTGTACGATGATAGAGATTGCAATGGACAGGTACCTCTATATTGGACCTTTGTATTGTAACAGGAGTTCATAAAATTAAATTCTAAAATAAAAGCGTCGTGAATTTCACAAAATATTTTATTTCACAGAAGTACACTTATTACTAAACATAAATACTGCACAATATTCACTTATTAATCTACGAACTTTATGAATATAAAACATCTAGTAATATTAAATTGCTTTACAGTATTTCTTAACAAATTACATACTTAACGAGCATGTAATAGATTACGTACTTGACAATACATTATACAATAAAAAAGTACGTTTTCAGTACATGTTTATTACGTTTTTACAATAGAAATTAAAAAACGTGCGTGAGTGTCGTGGAACACTCGCTTGGAACGAAGTCCCTTTCTTAGTACCTATAGTTTTATTAAAAAGACGTATTATATTATTGGTTAACACATACAAATAAATGGATTACGAGCGTCTATTAAAATGAAGCGTCCTTTAAAATAATATTTATTTCATGGCAAGATAAGAAAAAATGCGAGGGAGATGGATATTATTCCATCTCCCTTCCTTAGAGCCGCCAAGGCCTACACTACGTCAGAACGAATCGTGACGGAAAAATCTTACACTTTTTGTCGCCTAGCCCCCATCTGCCAAATTCGTACTCTCCGATAAGGAACTTCGTTCCAAAAGACAAAAGTTTATGGAATTGTTATGCCATGCTGTGTAAAACGACGAACTCGAAGAAGACCCACAAAGTGATGACTTCAATGTTCCCGATGTCGACGAATAGCGGAAGGCTCAGCATGTAGTACTTGCTGACAACCTGTGAAGAAGAAATTGCTGAGAAAAATATATTAAGCATATAAATAATGGTTTTAAATGACTAGTTTGAAACAAGTTGTCGGTATGACTTAGTTATACACGTTATGCGTGCGGTATGAGCTCAGGGGCTAGGTTCTCCAAATCTCACAGAATACCAACGTCAAATAGCAGCTTCATGCTGCTGTGTTTTGTATGGTGAGTGTAGAGAACCTGAGACCCTTTTTACTGGAAAAGAGGCATTCTATCTTAGTCCTCACGGGTGACAACGCATCTGCATTTTGATTCGCAAACGAAGATAAATGTAGATGTCTATGGACCACAGCAACCACTTACCATCAGGTGAACTGTGTGCTCGTTTGTCACCCTATCCTATAAAAAAATATATATTTTATAGATAGCGAGTAACCAAAGATTGATCCCAGCAGGCATCAATAAAATCTGGTACCTAGTTGACATCATCATTATTGTATTACTACATTACGTAATTCAATGCAAAACTAGGCACAAGAGAGAACAACGAGCTGAAGGACAATTGGAAGTAGGGAAACGGAACCCATGGGTCAACAGATACGGAGATCAGTTTAAGTTAGTTTAGAATGGCTCTTCAGCGCCTTAAATACGCTACGGTTCCCGGTAAGAACGGAATTACAACGATAGCAGGTATAAAACCGGTATTTAAAGTCCTTCAGGAGCTCTCCAGTTGCGTTCTCCATCAAATTCATCAAATCAAAAATTAAAAAATTCAAATCGTCAGCAAATTGCACAGAAAACCGAAGAGTGCAATCTGCCACTTTATCTTGCGTATATGGACTATGAGAAAGCCTTTGATTCCGTCGAAATTTGGGCGGTGCTACATTCTCTTCAGAGGTGCAAAGTTGATTGTCGGTATATCGAAGTGCTGCAGTGTTTGTACAGTAGGTCTACGGTGGCCATCCGAGTACAAAACCAGAGTACGAAAACCATTCAACTGCAGAGAGGTGACAAAAGACAGGGTGACGTTATATCCCTGAAACTCTTCACTGATGCATTTTGAAAGACATTTTTAAGCTACTGGACTGGAAAGGACGGTGTCAATATCAATAGCGAGTACCTATTACTCATATTCGATTTGCCGATTATAGTTCTTATGACATAATCCCTGGAGAACCTCAGCACTATGCTTAATGACAATTGTATTTTCCAAAGGATTTACTTTGCTTCTTACCTCCATGTCACATCTATACCGGTAGTTGTTGAGAGCACAGATATGCCTAGGACAAATTGTCCAATTAGGCAAGTTCAACTTTAACCGAGAGGTCAATCAAGGGATTGAAGTCGGCTGGGCTGCGTTCAGGAGACTACTACACATCTTTTTGTATCCCTCAAAACATGAAAACAAGATTTTGCAACCAGTGCGTGTTTTCAATGATGACATTTGGATTTGAGGCGGGGTCCTTTACTGCCGACCGTATGAGAAAGCTCAAAGTGGCTCGGCGAGCTATAGAGACGTCTATGCTCGGAGTTTCTCTGCGTGATAGACTTAGAAATGAGGTTAGACGCAGAAGAACCAGAGTAACAATGGGCCGGCCATATATCTTGGAAAAATGACAACTGATATGGAAGAAAGTTTATCGAGTGGCAGCCTCGTACTGGTAAATGAAGTTTATGGGTCGTCCCTCAACTAGATGGAGTGACGACTTGGTAAGAGATGCAGGAAGTCGATGGATGCAGGTGGCTCAGGGACGTGCTTTGAAACATTCCTTGGAGTAGGCATAGATTGGAGTAGAGAAATCCACACGCTCAATCGTAGCTTCTCTTTCCGACTGGCAATGATCCCAACTGGTCCGAGCATTCGGTTGGTATCTCTCCACAACTGTGGTAGTATCCATGTACCCGTAGATACCAGGCATTGATATGCAGCAGGAATCGAGTTGCGGGAAGAACTATAAACAATACATAAAAAAGGACTTGTTTTTTTTTTTCATATTTTAGCTTGGGGTTTGTCCTTGTATAGAGCTCAGTAGTCACTCTACAAATATATTTTCAATTACATTTTATATACAAAAATCAAAGTTCTTTCTATGAACCGTAAACTGTATTTGAACAACAATAATAATACTGAAAACGACGATTCATAATGTAATTTGTAATCGGTGACCAAAACAAATTTTTTTAGTTTATTCTTTCAAATATTAAAAAAAAGCATTACATAAATTCTAGTTTCAAAAAATATCAAAATATGTGCGGAAACCGAATAGAGCGAGGCTCTTTCACTTGGCCAGTTTTATTTTATATATTTATGAGTGTTAAATTTATTTGAAAATTAATTATTTATATTATGATTAATTATTTATTTATACAACGTGGCTTATAATGTGCAAGATCAAATATGAGATTCAAGAACTTCCTTTTGCAGCATCTGAAATCAGAATAATTAAAATATAAAAGTAATACAAGAAAACTCAAAGCTGTTTATACTTTTATTTTTACTTTTTATGAAATCATTTTCATAGCTGTCTTATATTTATTAATTCGACATTATTTGGATCTCTTGTTTATGCTAAAACTTTTTATCAAATTTAACTTAATATAAGGCGACTAAACTTAGGTTTACGAATATACGTGGGCATAATGTGCATTTGCCTTTTTACTTTAATAATTATATAAATGATCTACACTTTGAACTTTTTTCGCCTTAACCTATGTGCAACTGACTACACCTAGTTTTAGCTATGAATAAATCCAATAACTCTAAGTTTGTGTGTATGTATAATAGGTCGGAGATAAGTTTCTTCGTATTTTGTTTGTATAAAATTGAAGAAAATTCTCTTTGGTTGTACTGTTTGTATCTGGCTGGTTTTAATATCAATAAATATAGAACATTAAGAAAAAGAGAAATAATAAGTAAAAAACACTTTCCCGCAATTTTTCAATTGTTTTCCTGTCCGCCAAAATGAGTGAATCTAACAAAAAAATTCACGTATACTCAAATGATGATATCAAAGATGCAGCTCGCTCTCGTCGCCCTCAAACGGATAACGTCGATGCCATTTTTGAAAAAGTGGAGCAAGATCGGCATATTTGTAGTTACGACATAGCCAAAAAATTAAGGATTGACTACAAAACAGTTTTGACCCATTTGAAAAAGTCGCGAGCTCCCTGAAAGAAATCTAATAAATATTGTACTCGTTTGCGATTCTCTATTGAAACGTAATGAAATCCAATCATTCTTAAAATATTCATCACCGATGATGAAAATTGGATCACCTACGACAAGAACGTGCGAATATGTAGATAATATCATTGTTAAAGGGTAGTCAAGCTCCAAAGACTAACGAAACCTGGATTAACACGCAATAAGGTGATGCTGTGTCTATGGTGGGATTAGAAGGGCATCGTTTATTATGAGCTTTTATCGGCCGGGCATAACCATCGACTCGGATCTCTACCGCCAACAATTAATGAGACGCAAGAAATTGAGAAAAACGGCCGGAATCGATCAACATAAAAGAAGTGGTCTTTCATCATGATATTGCCAGACCCCACACATATTTGGCGGCTCAGCAAAAAATGAGAGAGCTTGTGTGATAAGTGTTAATGCATCCATTTCGAACTCTTTAGAATTCTTTGGGTAGTGTTAGGTTAACATCAAGAGACGACTGTCAAAACTACTTGTCGCATTTATTTGATGAAACATCCCAAAATTTCTACAGCAGCGGGGTTATGTCATTACCTACAAGCTGTCAACAAGTTATTGGACCAAATTGGCACATATATATTATAATTAAATGTAGTTAAAACATTGAAAAAAAAAATGTCTTGAATTTGTATATAAAATATAAAAAAACATTTTCCCCGACCTATTATTGTTTTTTTTTTTTCAAATTTATATTTTTGGTATTTTATGTAGGGTACATAAAAATGCTTCTATATAATTTAAAACTTATAGTGTATTTAATAAAATTGTATGAAATATATAAATAAAACTAATTTTACGGATTTTATCGCGTATATTAACTTATTTTACATTCCCGACGTTTCAAGCACTTTACAGCACCCATGGTCACGAGGGGGACTGAGGTGTATGACGTCCCAATGTCATAGTTAACCACGGCTACCTCCAGATTAAAAATAATTAATTTTTGTTCCGATCTACGCAGTATGAACTTACAGTATCATGAAGTCTTGCAGTTGTATGCTTGGGTTGGGATTTAATTTTATTAATTATGGGATCCTAATTAATTATGGGAATTAAGGATGGGAGTTGTTTTAAGTGTGTTATTTGTTGAATCATTTTTAACCTTTTTATACGTACTTGCATCCGACAAAAGTTCTTGTATTTTACAATTATAATCTGACGTATCCATAACTACCGTGGCATTTCCCTTATCTGCGCGGAGAATCGTGAGTTCTTGGGCTCACCTGTATCTCCCATCGTTGCCGATATATTCATGGAGGACTTTGAGGAGAAAGCCCTGCTTACTTCTCTCATAAACCCAATATTCTACAAGCGGTACATAGACGACACTTTCACAATTCTACCTTTAGATAAAGTAACTGCATTTTTAGACCATCTTAACTCCTTAAATTCTAAAATTCAGTTCACAATGGAGTTAGAGGCAAACAATTCTTTAGCTTTTCTAGATGTGTTAGTAATTCGGAATCCTGATAACACCTTGAGCCACACTGTGTATAGAAAAAAGACCCATACAGATAGATATTTAAACGGTGATTCTCACCACCATCCTTCACAGTTAGATACCGTGGGTAAATCTTTGTTTCAGAGAGCACGAGGGATCTGTGACAGTAAACACCTGGCCGCCGAGGCTGCCTGGCTCCAACACGTCAAGCAAGTTTTGCACGACAATAAGCTTCGGGTCCCGCGCCTACGTCACAGTGAACGAGTGAAGCCGGCCACAGTCGAGCGAGTGCCTGCTGTACTGCCATATGTCAGAGGTGTCACTGACAAGATTGGCTACATCTTGAAGCGTGCTTCCATTAAAACATATTTCAAGCCGCCGAAGAAGATTAGTCAGTTTTTACCATCAGTCAAGTGTAATATTCCTCTGCAAGATGCAGGAGTGTACAAGCTGAATTGTGATTGTGGTCTCTCTTATATAGGACAAACTAAAAGATCCATAAAAACCCGCGTTAAAGAACACATAGCTGATGTGAAGAATAGACGCTCCGGGAAGTCTGCAGTCTGTGAACATGTACAGGATCGCCCCCGTCACTACATTAGATTTGATAGACCACAAATCCTCGCTAAAGAACACCGATTCCTTCCAAGGATGATTCGCGAGGCTATTGAAATCAAAAAACATCCTAATTTCAATAGAGAAGATGGCTGGGTGCTACCATCTGCTTGGGATCCCATAATTAATAAAATTAAATCCCAACCCAAGCATACAACTGCAAGACTTCATGATACTATAAGTTCATACTGCGTAGATCGGAACAAAACTTAATTATTTTTAATCTGGAGGTAGCCGTGGTTAACTATGACATTGGGACGTCATACACCTCAGTCCCCCCCGTGACCATGGGTGCTGTAAAGTGCTTGAAACGTCGGGAATGTAAAATAAGTTAATATACGCGATAAAATCCGTCAAATTAGTTTTATTTAAATGTGTAGTTTTCGCGTAAATATAAGAAATCATTGTATGAAATAATTTTCATAGCAGTGATAAGGCATTAAAATTTTGCATATTATATATTTTATTCATTCCATCGAAATCCATGTAAAGGCACAAGTTTTCATCTAAGTACAGAAAAAATATTGTTTTGTTTTTAATGAAGTTGTACTATGGTTTTTGATATAGAGTTAGGGAAAAATTTATCTTTAAATAAATGTATAGGTAAGAGCGAAGATAGAATGCAAGTTTTAAAGACGTTTGATTTTACATAAAGATTATTGAAAGAAGTTTATTCAATTTTGTCAACCCGTCTACAAAGTCTACGTCTAGGATAAAGGAGCTGGTTAGACCACTATCTATCGGAAGCCTAAGATATTTGTGGCATTTCTCATAGTTGCCTCTTACGACACTCATGGCACGAAATGATAAACGCGGGCAATTTGATAAAGTATTTCTTTATTCACGTCAGTAATTCCTTTTTGTTAAAGTTACTTTTAATCTTAATATATTAAAATGACGTACCTTTGCATGCTTATCTAAAAATTAACAACATTGAAACATATTTCCAAACGCGACCAACGTCTTACAAGAATTCCGGTAAGATATTCGTCGTAACAACCAACAACGTTACACAGATAAATAAATAAAAACATGTAACACATTAAGACATTAACATAATTCAGGCAATATTGTTTTTTTTTTAATAATATTGTAAGGGTGGAAACAGATATAGCAAAACATGCATCTACGATTTAAACTCACCTTAGCTCCATGTAGTCAACAGAAAATTATATAGCAAGCATATTTCTAACCGTGCTTTCAGTGTCAATCAAGTTACACTTTGTTGACGGATGGAACGAGAACGACTACATTTATTTATGTTTTAAATTATGTTTCGCGATATCTATTTCCACTCCAAACTTAAGATCAACTTAAATGTTACCCGAGTACAAATTCTTTAATGGGCCACATACTATAGTGTGACACATTCTTTATCAACCGACCGGCACTATAATGTAGTTCATTAGAGCATTTGTACGAAAATAACATTTAAGAACTTCTGGAGATCTTGCGTTTTTGACATATTCTTGAAACGACACCGACACGTAGAACTGATGAATCTCTCCTTGTCAGCTACGTGTATTCTCAAGCAATAACATCTCGTAATGTGTGTTAATTCCCCAAGAATACGCGTGACCTCCAAGTATGATAGGTTCTTGATCGAGCAGACGGCATGCTGTAGATGTCTTCGGTATAATAGCCGGTCCCGAATGTTTTTGTGCCTTCAACTATTTAAAGCGTACACTTATGGTTAACTAAGTACGTACAAACTAAGGAACTACATCTACTAGGGACGTTACACGTGGATTTTTTTACACATCTTTACATTACTGATAAAATAAATCCGAGAAAACAATGACCTTCTAAGTTACGAATAGGCTAATTACAAAAAACACAATTTAGTACTGAACTACGGTTACACATTTCGCTATTTTTATAGAGAGCTGACTGCCTGGTTGGTTTAGTGGTTGTATAGTAAGTTTTAATATAAATATATATATATATATACTACTTACTATATCTCCTATACTCGTGCACTACAATCATTAAAGGACGGTAAAATATTTAACGGAAAACAATAAACTGTAGCAAATGAAACCTATGACAATGTTGCACACAGAAAAAAATATACTTTCTTATCTTTTTTCACTTTGATCACCTTATAAGGTTTTAAACTTATTTTATATTAAGTATGTTAATAATATCCCATTATTTTATTTTTTTGTGCAAACAAAACACAATTGACGGCTCCGTGGCGCATTGGCTTCGCAATGAGTTGCTGCGCCGTTCGAATCCCGCACGGAACAAGTATTTGTATGGCCTACAAACAATGGTTCCGGGTCTGGATGTTTGTCCTCGTGCAATTTATGTTTGTAAACTGCATCCACGATACAGGAGAAAATCCTAGTTTTTTTTTTAAATAAAAAAATCAAGAAAATTACTCTAATATGACAGAACCTTATCGTTCACTATGTCAATAACTATATCGAATGAGCAATGCTCACGTTCATGATCAGTGTGAGGAAACTTAAAGTCACTCCGTGAACTTTGTAAAGCACTATGTTCCGAGTTACTGTGAGAGATAGAACATAAAATAAGGATTTTCGCCCGCAAATATACGTCGAAGTAATCGAAAGTTCAAATAATCAATGAGTGAAAATGAATTGGCTATAATGGAACTAATACATTTTGGGAATGGATGTGAAGTTTTTTCGTACTGGCAGCTTAATGTCAGAACTGAAAAAGGTGCATTTGACATTTCAAGATTCAGATCAAATCTAAAGTCCAAAAACTCTCCATATTAGAGATTCTTTATGCTGACGACATGTGCCTCTTGTTAGATAGTATGATGCATGTCGAAAGCTACGTTGACGCATTACACCGATCTTGTCAACAATGACTGGCAGATTAATGTCAGAACTGAAAAAGTTGCGTTTGAAATTTCAAGATTCAGAGCGAAATCTTCAGTCCAAAGACTCTCCATATTAGAGATTCTTTACGCTGACGACGTGTGCCTCTTGTTAGACAGTATGGTGCATGTCGAAAGCTACGTTGACGCATTACATCAATCTTGTCAACAATGACTGGCAGCTTAATGTCAGAACTGAAAAAGGTGCGTTTGACATTTCAGGATTCAGAGCAAATCTAAAGTCCAAAGACTCTCCATATTAGAGATTCTTTACGCTGACGACGTGTGCCTCTTGTCAGATAGTATGGTGCATGTCGAAAGCTACGTTGACGCATTACATCGATCTTGTCAACAATGTGGCCTGGTTACAAAACAATCACCAAGGGGTAGTGAAGCTGATCCAAAAGCGCTAAATCTAGATGGAAAACTATGAGATGAAGTCGCTCACTTTAAATATCTTGGTAGGAATATCCGGCGTACCTTGGCTTTGGAGATACCATCTCGTATTGCTAATGCTGCTGAAAATTTTGAGCGACTCATTGGTCCTCTCTGT
This sequence comes from Parnassius mnemosyne, assembly GCA_963668995.1. NCBI lineage: Eukaryota > Metazoa > Arthropoda > Insecta > Lepidoptera > Papilionidae > Parnassius > Parnassius mnemosyne. The sequence goes on from CAVLGL010000068.1 coordinate 24,753,541, forward strand.
AAGTCTGATAATCTCAAGCTGAAGACGAAGATTAGAGTCTATGAGGCGCTTATCATTCCCGTCCTTTTAAATGGCGCAGAAAAGTGGTGTCTTTACAAATCAGACATAAAGAAACTTGGCCCTTACCACCTAAGGTGTCAGAGATCTCTATTAAAGATCAAGTGGCAAGACCGTGTACCTAATTCTGAGGTTCTACGTGACTCTTGGACGTACAGTAACGGAGCTCTTTTAATGCTACATCAGCTCAGGTGGTGTGAGCATGTCCTTCGCATGGATGACCGACGTTTACTTAAAGCTGTTCTACTTACTCAGAGATGGCGGTAGGAAGCAAGGTGTTCAGTATTTTCGCTATAAGGATATGATCAAACGACACCTTAATGCTTGTGCTATCAATCCTGCGTGTTAGGAGGAGCTTGCAGCAGAAAAGTCATCTTGGCGATTGACAATCTTCAAAAGCGTTAAGTCGTTTGAGGAAAGCCAAACGCCAATTTCACAAAGGAGACCTAGACCCTCCTACATATACACTTACAACTCAGCTGGACAACTCTTATGCCACCCATGTCAAAGATTTTTCAAGACCAAGAGGAAAATTTCCTAATTTCTAGGGTCGCCGTCATCGAAATAGATGAGGAGGACTATAATAATGTTGTGGTCTTATATGTTTGTTTAGTAATAAAAAAAAACAGCCCTAAGTCTACGCTTAAACTTTAATATAGTAATTTTCCAATTAAACAAACACCTTCGTAATTTTTTATAATACAATATTTTTTTAGTAAATATAATAACTTAAAATCTATTTTTAGTGCTATGTTAATTAACAATAACTTTCCAACTACTTACTAAACACAGTGATGCTCGAAACAATATTTGTTTCTACTTATCTGTTTTCGACGTTTATCCGAGTATTACCCGGGTCGAACTCTCGACAAGAAGGGCAGTGGTACTAATCGCCGGACAGAGTGCAGCGGCACGAACGCACCCGTCAGCACATCCGGACATAGCCGGGTAATCCGGTCTCCGGGACACATCCGGACATCACGTGTCGCTCGGATTAACTGTAAAACGAAACAGAAGCTTGATTGTCGAGATTAAGTGTTGAGTTCACCTCCACAGTATTTAAGTACAAACGCTTTAATATGCTGTTTTGATAAATTAACGATTCTTTTCACATTTTTGATTGTAATATTATTAGTTTCTTTTATTATCTTCCAATATGTTGCTTTAATAGATTTTAGAAGTCCACGTTTCGTTTTTTTTTAATTTAAAGGGATTGGATAGTATTAATCATCATGTAAAGTGATTATTCGACATAATCGGACTTCTATTATAATTAATAGAATCAGACGTTACTTTGCGGTCGTCATGCGGTACTTCACTATCGATAATACGTCATGTATTATCGAAGGTGGTGTGTCTTTCCTATTGTAGTGGTGCTGGGAGTAGCGGTGCTGGGACTATTGGTGACGGGAATAGTGCACGCAATTGAGGGAGGACGGGAGGTGCTCTGAAAACTAGGTGCGACACATCATTTTATTTCATTAAGCGGATATAGGCAAAGTAATTTTTACCAAATTTAACGGACTTCTATATCACGGTTTATTTGCATAACTTCTGAATTGATATTTGTACCAAAACAGTAGATTGTTGTACTTAGTTCATAGCGTTCATAGTAGAGGTGGCACAAGAGAAATCTTCCCTCAGCTTCGTTTTGTTATTGTAAGAGACGGCTATGGATATGCAAGTAAAATCTTACGGTTTCCGAAAAATGGCGGTAAAAACTATCTTGTATACGCTAGGAAGAGCCTTGTTACTTGCTTGATACCTTTTTACAGCACATACAGATACGTTACCCGTAAGGACTAAGGTGGAATGCCTCGTTTCCAGTAAAAAAGGATCTCCGGTTCTCTACACTCACCATGAGAAACACAGCAGCGTTATGCTGCTATTTTACGCTGGTATTCTGTGAGAGTGTGGTCCTTCCCCGGTCGAGCCGACCCATTCATGCTACAACTATACTACTAATATAGCTGCAGCATGGCTCTACCACGCTAAAATCTGTTCAAGAAGTCTCTTTACAATCAGTTATGTAAATGTATAATATAATATTTAATATCCATCCATTCTATTCCGTCCATTCCGAAGATTGGACCGGACAGATAAAAAAATTTTATATGGTATTTCATGTTTTAATGCCATGCGAATAACCCCCTCAGCTCAATATCAGGAATTTTGTTTGACTTTACAGACACTCTATAATTTTATTTATATGTATAGATATTACAGGCTTTATCTAACTGTCAAGATACGGAGGATTTTTGATTTTGAGTTTGATTTTCTTCAAAATTACTTCTATACTAATATAAAAAAAATTAGATAGTGAAAACTTTATTTTTTATTTTTATTTTTTTATAATTTTATTTTTATTGTCTATAAAAAACGAACCGCGCTGGCTCGCCTGGGTAGGATCTTCTAATGTGGCATTATTTATATTTAAAATAATCAACAAACATTTATTGTCAATTTTTCATTTTTTTTCACAATTTTACATGTTTATTCGGATAAAATATAGCCCTAGATCAATCCTGGCATTGCAATATGTTCGTGAAGTTTGACTACAATCGGTTCAACCATTCCGAAGATTAGTTCGGACAGACGGACATACAGACAGACAGACATTTTAAAAATGGTTATTCTTGTCTTAATGGCATGCAAATAAGATTTAAATTCTTATAAAAACGGATACTATAGAAATTAATTTTTAGCACTAGCCTTTAAAGCGTTCAAGTTTTATTTTTAAAAAGAATAAGTTAAAAGAGCTTTCCTTCACCTGTTTATTGTTACAGGGCTATCTATCACTTCCTTTAACCCAAATAGGTCTTTTGATCGCCTAACAAAACAGATTGGCAACAAAGGGCAACTAATACTTTTACGGCAATTTATAAAGACGATTTCCAACACCTTTTCATCTGGTATTTTAAGGCGAGATCTTTAGCCAACAATCGGATATTAAACGTTCATCCGTTTGGTGGAGGTTTTATCCGGCCGGTGTTATCTGAGGGCGGCCTCTTTGATCCGTGCGTTTCGCTTTGAAGTCGTGGCCTTTGTGCCGCCTGCTCTTCTCTGCGCGACCTGTACATACGATTAAGATTCTGTGAGGGAACAATTTCTGAACTATACAATAATACACACATTATTTGTACAAATTCATAAACAAAACTATACCAAATGTTCAATGATAAGACAACAGACAAAAAAAACATGCGTGAGTGTCGTGGACCACTCGGTGTTCCTTTTGTAGTATATTATTATTGCGTATTATGTATATATATATATATATATATATATATATATATATATATATATATATATATATGTTATAGATTAACAAATACAAGTAAATTAATTACTACCGTCTATTAAAATGAAGCGTCACTTAAAATAATATTTCTTTCATGGCAAGATAAGAAAACGTGCGAGGGAGATGAATATTATTCCATCATTTATACATATAGAAAGGTTGACGTTTTTCCGTCTTCCGTCTCGAAAAATCTTACACTTTTTCTCGCCTACCGCCATCCGCCAAATTCGTACCGTGCGATAAGGAACTTCGATCCAAAAATGTTAAGAACGAAGAGTCGCTATAAAAACTAACTAAACAACTCCCTACATATTCAATTATTAAATATTTATAAAAACTAAAGTTAGTTTGTAATACCTACATTTATATCAAACTGTTTCGTCAGTATACGGCGATAGAGCAACCAATTAGATTATTTCCAATTACTTTACTAATTAAACATAGCCTGAGTCACTCAGTAATAGTGCTATGTATCATTAGCATCTAGTATATACAAGTAATCTATGATTAGCATTCTTAGCGGTTCTATTCCTCCTACAAACAAACTTTAACCAACCACTTTAAGCAACTTTACCTCTTTATAACATTAGTGTAGTAATGTAACTTAAAAATAAGTAATGCACTATTCTTCTTTTTTATAGAATAAGTGATACAAACTCTCACAGAATACCAGCGTAAAATAGCAACTTAATGCTGCTGTGTTTCGTATGGTGAGACGAAGATAGATGTAGATGTCTATGGGCCACAGAAACTACTTACCATTAGGCGGACTGTGTGCTCGTTTGTCACCTTTATTCTATAAAAAAAACACAGTCCACCTGATGGTTTGTGGATGCTGCGGTCCATAGACATCTACATCTATCGTCGCCCAAGAATCAAAATGCAAATGTGTTGTCACCCCTTAGGTCTAAGATGGAATTATCTCGTTTCTACTTAAAGGGTATCCGGTTATCTACACTCACCATACGAAATACAGCAGTATTAAGCTGCTATTTTACGTTGGTATTCTGTGAGAGCGTGATCTTATTCTAGTTGAGACGAACCATTCGTGCTACAACTAGTATAGATGCAGCGTTCCTCTACCACTTACATGAACATAGACTTTCTTTTAAACAACAAAAAAATAATATGCATATAGATAGAATTCTCGTTCTTTATAGGTCTGCAAAAGTCCACTGCTCAACATGGGCCTATCGCTAAGTAAGTGTCAATCGCAGTGCCGGACGTTTCGCATCTTTGAATGCTGCCCGTCGCTGGCCTGGGTATATATATACGTCTGATATAAACAAGAATTATATATATCTGATATTTGCCGAAATCGGTCAGAAGGCAAAACTTTTTTTTTCATTTCCCATAATCAGCCAAGTGCATCATGCGTTGTGCGTCACCCACGATACGAAATTGGGAGATTGTAGTGATCGTAGAGTATTGTATTTTGAATAGCGATATAAACTGCTATAATATATATAAGTCTTCAAGTAATGTAACAACTTAACACTTTTTAGATATCATAAACATACTTACATACATAAAGAAGTAACTGGCCAGGGAAACGTTGTTCTGCACTTTCCGATGACCTTTTGTCGTATAAAAACTATCCTTCCTCTCAAATTGAACCAAGCAATACACATTTACAAAATTTCATTACAAAATCAGTTAAACGATTTCGGAGATTAACGTGAACGAACATCGTGACACGGGATTTTTATATATTAAGATTTAACGTTTTGCGTAACTTCATTCGATAATGATGTAACGTTACTGAATGAAGTAACACAAAATCTTTAAATAATGTTAGTGAAATTTGCCCTCGCTTTTAGCCTTGTATTGTTACTGGGTATATTTTTTATACCAATATGCCATAAGGCTCACACTGAATTGTTACGCTTTTGGTCCATTCTACATAATTTTCAATGTAAATATTTCACAACATTTTATATTCTAAAATGTAGAATATAAGGCATATATTCAAATATTACGTATGAAATATTCTCGCGCCGGGGACATATTACATACATATTTGAATACGGCTATGCATTCTACGTTAACGTTCTGTACCGTGTGCCAATAATTGTACTAAACTATTTTCTTTTTCACATTAAAATATGTCAATATGCAATATGGTTTTAATAGTTTTGCATTTGAATTATATCTTTTCATTAAGTATTTCAATATAGGTATGTTCAATATATTGTTTTGGTCATAACCTTCGAAAAGCATTAAAATGTTCGAAGTTAGATTTTTACAACGTACATCAGTTAAAAGCATTCGCTGTTCGCCCGTTTACAATTCGTCCTGAGGCGTGCGGTCGCACAAAGCAAAATTAATTTTAAAATACACCAAAAGAAATTAACTTTTAGCCTGCGACCGGGGAGAGGTGAAAGTTTCAAACGAGGGAACCCTCGAATAGACTTAAAAATAATAAAGCAGTCGTAAACGTGGACTACGAAGGGGACAATATCGTATTTCAAAAACTTGGCTTTGTTTCTGTGAATGTTAGTAGCCGTACAATTTTATAATGTTTTCGATTGCATTTTTAAAATAAACTTTTAGTAAATAGAACATTTCTAAGGGACGTACGCTTTAAAAGATTCAATAAATCTTCTAATAAATAAAAACTTACAATAATTGCTTTAATTTATTACATCTAAACATATCAAATAAAATATATCGTTATAAATGTGTAATTTATTAAATGTTTACTTTGATGGAAAAGATTTAACATTTCATACGTTATGTTGAAACTTTGAGTGATTAAAATATTTTATCCATACATTATTCTGGCCTACACATTTTACTAACATTATAAATGCGAAAGTGTATTTGTTTTTTCCTAAATCCTATAAATCATATAACTATGTAAATGTTTATTAATAAAGGATGAATATTGCATATTAATTTTTAGTTTGTATAAAATAGAACAGTTTTCGACTGTATAAAATATTAACAAAATGTAAAATATAATTTAATTTTGATTGCTACGAGGAGCTCTGAACATTTTTCCTGAGGCTAAGCAGGTGCTTGCATTTGAGAAGGTTTAATTTTCCGTAGAGCACGGAGCCCGCCTCCCCGCGGAGCGCTTAAACAGTCTAGGACATAACAGACTAATTTTTTATGCCTTTTTACAAGAAGGCAAGGATAATCGAACTGCCAATCTCGACATTGAACAAAGAAGCGTCTCGGTAAGGATAGAACTAATAGGAAACTTTCATAAACTAAGCTCCATCAGCCGCAGCAACGCTCTGTATAGATTAAGCTTACCTTTTTGTGCTTAATATTGCTTTGCTGTATTTTAATAACATTTTCCTTGGTCGGTGTTAAACTGAACGTTATGGGATTTGATAGATATAATATGTACCAATACTTTTAGAATAAAAAATACAAAGCTTGAGTCAGTAATAAATAATTATACGGTACCGTAGCAATTTCAATTTAATTTTGGCAGGATTGTTTTTTGTATATCGACTTTAACTAGTGTCTTTGTGTATCCAGGACTTGAGTTTTGAGTACAATAGCGACCAATTTTTGTGCAAAAATATCTAGAATAACATCTCTGCCATCAGTGCGATATCAGGAGATTTTTCTAGTTTCCCTTTGGTTAAATTTTACAATACACAAGGAACGAAAAGATATGATTGATTTACTTATATGCTCCTTATATAAGTGCATCTATTGAAAATAATAATAAAACAATATTGAAAGTTAATTTAGCTTATATTAGCTTTAAAATATTTAAGTCCAAAATAAAAATATCTAGGAAATTCGGATTACATTCGTTTTACAAAAATATGCATATTTTCATTGCTAATGTAGATTAGGCAAAAGACCGACTGCATAGGGCCCAGATGGCTGACGTATTGCTCCTAACGAAGAAACCGGCCGACAGGTAATTAAAATGCTAATGAAGCGGGAGTTCGCGGCCGGTAAGCGGGAGCAACTGCGGGAAACATCTGACTCATAGCGAGACTGTAGGTGTTATATAAACCTTTTTGACCTGTATAGGAGATTAAAGTGTAAGTGAAACTTTATGAAATATAGTACTATTAATTCCTACTGTTGCAGTTGTTATCCTTCCTTTGTCGGCATTTTTTATAATTTAAAAATGTGTTATATAATGTGAGCGTAGCGAGCGTATGTAATAGACGTCTATGGAAAATGTTAGAAAAATGTGTTGACTTCCGATACTTGGTGATAATATAACCATCTCGTTTACATCAGACGTAACGACGAAGGTAAAGGAAGGCCTGTCGCCTTCTCCATATGGAGAAGACGACAGGCGCAAGACAATTGGAGAGGCTCATTTTCGTCGGTGGAGTCTTGCTCAAGCTTGATAAAGAAGAAAATTATTATTGAGGTAAGGACGGGGTGTATTTATTTAAACATTTTTATAAATCCAAAAAAACATATAAAGGAGAATTCTAAAATCCCTTTAGAAGATGTCCTGTAGGAGGGTAAGTGCCACCTTGTGCTGAATACCTAGGCTTTTAAATGAGTTATATACAATTCATTTGAGTTTCATACAATAATAAGAACAAGGGTGAAATTAAGTCTAAAGTTTAACGATAAAATACTGACGGCTTTTTTTATTCCAAACAGGTTAGTGACAAGATAAAATTTAAAAAACCATCGGTAGTTTTGAATAGATTGTCATGTAAGCCTACAGAAACATTCAGATTGTGCTATACTCATTTGTAACTAACTCTTATAAACTTCATAGCATTTTCACATATGTTCCACTTTTAGTAATTATGTGCAGGACAGTGAGTTGGTTATTCCTGCTCTTCATTACTGTCTTTATCCGAATCGCTAAAGCTAATGCCACACTACCTTCCCGTTTAGCGCAATAATTATGGCATTAAGATACTGCTTAAATTACCGCGTGAAATAATGCGATTACACTAGAGTTTACCTAGATATGATAATGAACTAGGCGGAAAAAATGTAATTTTTCAATATGGAGGTTATAGCTGCGGCGCTTTTTGAGTGTCAGTTACTATTACAATAATCTTTTATATTTTAACAAGGCTAAACCAAGACTTAAAAGAAGCCGACGGGTGATAAAAATGCACAGAATGCGTAATGGTCGGCAAGTGTGTCCGTTGAGCTCATGTCGCACACTGAATAAACTAGTGTGGCCACTTGACGTAAAAATTACCGCGGCAATCGTCTTTGATATGCGAAAAAGACCGCCACCGGAACTATTGTCTACCGTCACATGCTATAGGTATTGATTGACATTGTAAAATTATGGCCATAAATCGTTGCTACACCTAGGTGTTGTTTCAATTATGGCCATAATTATTGTCATATCACAATAATGTGGCCGTAAGTTCAGGAACTTACATGGCACTGCAGAGAATCATTGGTTCATCAGCCAAAGTACAGACACGATGCGGGGTTATTCAACTTGTCAATTCCTTCACAATTCCCTTAATGAATAGATTATGCTCCCTTTTACCGTGGCCTTTACTTTGTAGTCCTGATTCGCGAACTCTCTCTTTAATTTATATTTTACAGACCAATCTTCGTAACCTCCTTTATCGAGTCAGAAGCGTAAGTATGAGTGATGAAATATTATCCATGTATTCGTTATTTTATGAAGCAGATTAGGAATGTGTATTGGCTTTTTTGTACAAGAATGTAAAACAATAAGTACACAGTCCACCCGCCTACATAAATCCTCAATTAAGAATGAAAATTCAGATCACCCCTGAGGATTGAGATGGAATGCCTCGTTATCAATAAAAGTGTACATGCTGCTTCCTGTCACTAGTTGAGGTAACTTAGGTTTGGTATAAATACGAGATAATTATACCGCTATCTATCTTCCAGGCATTTTCATTGGATAATGGATAAGATAATACAGATCTCTGATATGGAGATAATAAAAATGACCTTGAGCTTTTGATCTTAATATTTTTTTTTAATTTTAGGTACAATTTTTTAAATTTTAGGCACAAAAGTGCTCGGCTATCATATGTCATATATATGACAATCCCATCTGACTAACAGTTTTCGAAATATCGTCGGATACGACGTGACTCATGGGAATTGAATTTCTCCTAAATTAATGCAGTTATTTCTTTAAAAAATTCCTAACATATTTAAAAATATGTTAATAATTTCGAAAAAATTTAAATAAAGTATATTAGTATCTTTTGTTAGCATGATAGTAATTGCTGTATAAATAACATTAACTAATATTTTCATAGAACCATTAATCGAAGGTCGACTTAATTGAGTAATTGACTCGACCGAGGGTCAGAAATAACTTTGGGGGAAGTTAGAAGTATATTATTTGTTGACTTTATTAAATTCGTTTTAATTAATACTTCCGCCTTTGTTATTTTAAAACAAATAACAATTTCAATCAGAAAAGTAATAGGAAAAGTGTTTTTCGATATTAATTTACTTACTTTTTGTTCCACACCTACCCGATTGCAAGGGCGAACAATTTTTTTTTAAATTGAAGTGAGAATCGTACTCACAGTCCATCTAATAGTAAGTAGCTAGTGCAGCCCATGGACACCTACAACCAACTTCGGACAAAGAAGGCTACAGATGCGTTGTGACCTATGAGGACTAAGCTGGAATGCCGTACATGTTTATACTGGCTCTCTATTTTTTTATAGGATAGGGTGACAAACGAGCACACAGTCCACCTGATGGTAAGTGGTTGCTGTGACCCATAGTCATCTACTATTATCCTCAACGAAGAATCAAAATGCAGATGCGTCGTCACCCGTGAGGACTAAGATGGAATGCCTCTTTTCCAGTAAAATGGGTCTCCGGTTCTCTACACTCACCATACGAAACACAACAGTGTCAAGCTGCCATTTTACGTTGGTATTCGGTTAGAGCGTGGTCCTTCCTCGGTCGAGTAGGCCCATTCCTGCTACATCTATACTACTAATTAATATAGCTGCAACATGGCTCTACCACGTATAAAAACCACTACAAACACATCAAAAGTTCGATGCTGATAATATGCCTCACCCATACATCGGATATTTGCCAAAGTATATACAGGTTGCAGGTATCTTACTCAAAGCGTACTGTACACAGAATACTTTACTCCTAGCGGAGGTACTGTACATCATTGTACTCAGCAAGCTTGCGGTTCCAATAACTGGGTTCGGAACTCAGTTGTTTTAACAAATAAAAAAATGTAATTGATAATATTATTTATTCGTGTTTTATGGCAATATTATTTATGTTATTTATTTGTAATACTTGAATTTTATACAATACTACACCCATTAGTCTAATTCCGTCATGCCGTCGTAGATCTTTGCCGCGTCGCTACACAACAACTTTAAGCAAATTAAGTAATGAAACTAGTGTAGATACTACAAGTTCCCCGGGGGAAGCTCCGCAATTACCTATCAACAAATTAAACCCATTCGTAAGGTCTCACTTCTATGTTACTCGACTCGCACAAACATCTTAAGGCTATAAGGCGTGAAATTTATTTATACATCAGTAAAACTGACATGTGATTAGTGATTACCTACTGCCTTACGGTAAGGGAGATGTTTAACCCGATTTCATGTTTTGAATATGTTTTGATTACAACTTAAATAAATTAATGTGGAGAGATGAAGTCTTACAGTGTTAATTATAGGCGGCGTGTTTGTCTGTCGAGTAAATTATTTATAATCACGGCTTGTTTATAGCATCTTGGTATAAATGTCACGGAAACCTACGTCCAATGGATTTCATCGAAGAATATATTTCTTTAGCATTCTGTATAAATTTAAAAAAATACTTTGAATAGATTCACACAGCCATACAAAATACCATTTTTATTTTAGCGTATACTACTTAAATATTTCGCGCATATTGCAAAAAAACCCTACCTATAATATTACTACCTATAATTATTGAGATCCGCTGTCATAAGAGAATACATACAACATAGAAAGGTTACAGCCTCTGCAACATTAACTTTAAAGTGGTATATTGATTTAATAAAAATATGGACTATGGTAAAGAAAGTGGGTTATAGTGGAAAGAACGGTTCTTGACAGGAAGCCTTGGAGTTACGATATAATGAAACACGCAGCAAAGCGTTATGTGAAAGTGGCTTCGGATTTTTGGGGGAAATTTTAAAGGGAGAATTTAGGGGTTTTCTCTGAACCTCAATTACGGGTGGTTCATTGAGTCCAAGCCGCACCCTTGCAAGGACACAAGAAGCAAGGTTTCAAGGGTGCGGCGGTACTTCACACCGGGGCAGCTTGTTACCTTATATAAAGCGAAAGTCCGGTCGTGCATGGAGTACTGCTGTCACATATGGGCTAGTGCTACAAAATGCCACCTGGCAGCGTTGGACTCAGTGGAGAGACGTGCTAGGAGGCTCATTGGTGACCTTGATTTGGTTGAAACCAATCTTATCAGCCTTGAGCACAGGCGCAGTGTAGTCGATCTCTCGGTATTCTATAGGATGCATTTTGGTGAGTGTGGGCAGGAATTACACGCTTTAATTCCTCCCTCTCCTTTCCACCGTCTCACAACCAGGCGGTCGGCGGATCTTCACCCCTTTTTGTCGATATTCCACGCATTAGAACCAAACGGTTTGCTTCGTCTTTTGTAATGCATATAGCAAAGGAGTGGAATAATTTACCGGCGTCTATCTTTCCGTCCGAATACAATCTGGGCGTCTTCAAAGCAAGAGTGAATAGGCTTTTGTTACGCTAAGACAGTGCAATTTACCATCTAAGGCTGCATCACCCCTTACATTTGGTCAAGCACTGGCTTACAAAAAGTAAGAAAAGCCTGTCTGATTCTATTGTGTCTGACTGTATCCTAACGATCCATTTTGTTGCAGTTTGACTACTTGATTATATAATCTATATAGACGTGAAACCAAAGAGTTTCAATTTTAATAGAATCTGAGATATGTCTTAAGTACATATTATGCAAAATAATAATTATCCCCTTGGCCGAGTAAGAAGTAATAAAAGAGAAAGTATTTAATTCGATTCATCATTCGATCGACCACAGTTTTACTTCGTACATATGAAACTACAATTTATTTGTATATCTGTAAAAAAAAACTACTGTTGGACGTAATATGGCTCACGCAAGTATAAGAATTTGTCGTATCGTTATGCTTGCTGGCGGATGGACGATTCTACTGTACTGTATAGTACAAGAACATCTTACGACACTATTTCAGAACTGTCTGTCTATCATGTATAGTGCTTTAAATTGGCTTATTGGCTTATAAACAGTGTTAATATCGATGCCGGTTGCTTAATCTATAAGTTTGACCGTGTCGATTAATTACGAACCTCTACGTTCCCTCTAGGTACCACTAACAAACACGACTTACTATTCAAGTCTCTAACTCCTTGCAAGCACTATTCATAGTGAAACCATACCAAATGATGCATTATGCTAGTCTATAGGGCAATCCTTCAGAAACACTTGTTTTAGGAAATTCTCTTCATAAACTTAACTGTGCTTTGCCTAGAAGTATCATGACATATTACCAAGTTTTAAAGATAAATATTTGGCTATAGTCGACAGTTTAATAGAATCATAATTATTATTAAATTTAATACAAAGGATACAGAAAACGAAGATGTGAACATTGAAGAATACAAGAATTTAAATAAATATGTAAATAATATGTGCCATTAATATATCACGTTATTTTAATAAATTATATCAATTAACAATGAGTTTATGTGATTTAAAAATATACGTACATTTTAAATTATCTCTGTCTTATTTATTTATTTATATGCTGAAGACCACAGATAGGTTGACTAATACTCGTAGGTGTGTGATTTGACTGAATTAAGCTCAAAGTTGTTAATTTTAATTTATTTCTATCATTGTTTTAGTGTTATTGTATAATTTATGGCAACATCAAATTTATCATATATTTTAAAGCAAGAACATCTTGAACACGGCTTTTTGGCCATAAAAACCCAATTAAGAACCTAGTAATGCAATACACAAGTTATAGGACAAGCTAATCTCGCCGCGTGTTGACTCTCCTCAATAACTAACTTCAAACATAATTATCTCCCTCGATTTACCCTAAAATTGGCGATTCCCTCCAAGGGATTCCCCGATATTGCTAGGGCAAATTTCTTGTGCCAACACGGGCGCAGATATCGAGATATTATTGAAGGGTCATTGTTTGCTCGTCTCATTATAGGCTGATTGATTTCATCAACATCTATTGGGATGTGACAATTTTCTATTTTCTCTTCTTACTGTTCTTGTTGGTATTAGATAAAAGTATTTTTTATTGATATCAACTAAGAGAATAATGTATACCGGATTACAGTAGAGGAATTAAAAAGTAAGAAATATTGTTTATATAATTTTTGCGCATTTTAACGTAAATATTCTGTAATGAATTAACTTAATTTAAAATGTTTTGTGAAATTTGAATCTTGCCCTGGTGCGGCTCAAATAAATACTTAACATTTATTCCTCTAAATACAAGGCTCAAGGGATAAATGCTAACCTTAAAATTTCATGATACACGAGAAAACCGAGTTCGATTTTCGCCAGCAGGAATAAAACTGTTAATAGCAACTTTCTGATATATATACTACGTGCTCGACGGTGAAGGAAAACCTGCATTGTGAGTTAACCTGCATGTCTGAGATATTAAAATAAATCGAGGACATGTGTCGTGTAGTGAGGACGTAGTGAGGACGTACGACTATCATATCCTTCCGTGAGTATCGTTAGAGGTGACAGAGGAAAATTAATCAGGGCAGCAGCATATTCCTGATACTAACTCTCGATAATAAAAAACCGTGGTTGCCAACCCGCCTGTAACGCATAAAACTATGACAAAGTGACAAATAAACTACGAGGCAATCTATATCACTGTTTAGCTGTTCTTTAATGATAGTCTATAATAATAAACGAGGCGAAATCTTCCCTTCTTCAGATATCAAAATCATCTCAGAAATGAGAGAATGCCTGTGCAAACTGTGGAACATATATATGTAGGCTGTTTCAAAATTATACACCAGTTTCCCGCTTAAAGATGTTTAGAAAATGCTTACTTTATTTATATTTTTCGTTAAGTATACAACTGCAAGTTCAATACCACTGCAAGCTCAATCTGCGTAGATTAAACCAAAATTTATATTTAAAAGCTGAAGGTACTTTAGACTAACTATAACAACATGACGTCAAACACCTAAGTCAATCAGTAATAATGCTCCTGTGTTTCGTATGTTGAATGACTTGTACCGGAAACCTTTATACTGGTAACGAGGCATAACATTTATAATCGAAGAAAGGTGTAAGTGTCCATGAAAACATCATCTACCTATCATATGCATCTCTTTGCATTTTCTTTCGCATTTACCACGGGGAGTACTCTGAGGAATTGTTCGGATTAATCCCTGCCGCCAAATTTCACGAACGCACATCGCGGCAGAACTTCCGATACCATCCACACCATCTGGATGATTGGCGGTCCACCACTGTGCGATTTAGAAGAAGTTTTCTTCCTCGCACAACTTCACCAACGATTTTTCCGAACCGATACGACTTAGGGACCTTCAAGAAAAGAGCCTACTCCTTTTTAAAAGGCCAGCAACGCATCTTCAACTCTGCTGGTTCCTCTGTTGTTACGGTTGTTCATGGGCGGCGGTAGTCACTTACCATCAGGTGAGCCGCATGCTCGTTTGCCCCCTCTCCTATAAAAAAAGTAATGCCCTTACATTTATATAATACGTTTTATAAATACCGTTACTCCCCGTGCCCGTTGTTAGGACGAACTTGCTTCAGAATGCAGCATTGTCACGTGCTATACGCTATGTTAATATCATCTCACAGGATATTGACATATTTACATGCAGTCAGACGAAATTCATAATTATTTTTATCTTATATTCATGTTAATAGGTATTATTACTTATTAGTCAATAGTTTTCTTACACATACTCGTAGGTTTGTTATAGCAACGTATTGGTTAATAGAACTATAATGATGATATAACTATGTAATAAATAAATAAATAAAACAACGATCACGTGTGAGTAGGATGCGCCATGAGGGTTCCGTATAAACTTAATTATATTTGTAGATGCATCCATTGCGGGAATTATGGTAATGTAACTGCTTGTGTGTGGACCCGAGTTCGGGTTAGAATCCTGGATCGCGCTAAAATTCGTTATTGGGTAAAGAAATCCATGTCAAGATAATGTCAGTTGCAGCTCGGAGTCAAGAAGTTGGCGTTGATTCACCCTTTTACCTAGGAATGTCACGTAAACCCTTTGGTCGGCCACGCATAAGCGCTTGATCACACTGTATGAATATGACTATGAGAATGAGGAAATAGAGAGTGCACCTGTGTTTGCGCCCACACTCGTGTATCACTATAGTCCTGTCCTGCGCAGATGGTTAGTCTTCATTGAGACTAGCCACCGTGGCCGACATTCGATTTGGAGGACATTATTATTATATTTGGCTTCTCCCATAACCACTTTTTACGACACCTAGGGTACAAAATGGGTCGATGTACCTTACCGCGCTATCACACGGCTAATAAAATTATCTCACTTTACTCTTGCGAATTTTAATATTTACTATATTTAATGTAAATAATATTTTATCTTTATGTAAGAAAAACAAATAAGTTTAGTACTTCATACACAGGCTGCACTAAAAGTATCGGGAATGGAATATTTCCACTGTTCCTGTCATATTAAAATCTTTTTAATTGAAAACTCCTTGGTTTTAAAAATCGAATACCATTTATTTATTTAAAAAAAGATTCTCGGTCTTGTCACAAGGTTTTGTCAAACTTGTTTAGTCGTTGAGAAAATGGAATTGACTCGAGAAAATTCAAGAGCGATGATTTATTATGACTTTCGAAGTGGTTTAACACAAAAACAGTGTGTTGACTGGATGATTTCTGCATTTGGTGATGAAGCCCCATCCAAAAACACAATTTATCGCTGGTTTGCTGAATTTCAACGTGGACGTGTCAAGCTCAGTGATCATCCCAGTCAAGGTCGTCCAAAAACTGCAGTCACCCAAGAAAACGTTGATGCTGTGCGTAACCTGATTGAGGAAGATCGACGTGTGACATACCGCGAAATTCAAGCAACTTTTAACATTGGCATGAGTCAAATACAAATAATCTTGCATGAACAATTAGGTGTGAAAAAGTTGTTTTCCCGATGGATACCGCATACGCTCTGTGAAGAGCAAAAAGCGGCTCGCGTTACTTGGTGCGTCAGAACTCTCGAAAGATTCCACACAGGATCCTCAAATGCTGTATATAACATCGTATCAGATGACGAATCCTGGATATACGCGTACGAACCCGAAACAAAAAACCAGTCACGAGTTTGGGTATTCGAAAATGAGTTAAAGCCAACAAAAATTGTTCGTTTACGGAGTGTTGCAAAAAAAATGGTGGCCACGTTTGTCTCCAAAACCGGCCATGTTACGACTGTTCCTCTCGAGGGACAAAGAACGGTTAATGCAGAATGGTATGCTAGCATTTGTTTGCCACAGGTCGTTTCTGAACTCCGTAAAGAGAACTGCAACCGCCGCATCATCCTCCATCACGACAATGCGAGTTCTCACACCGCACACAGAACAAAAGAGTTTTTAGAGCAAGAAAACATAGAATTATTAGACCATCCGCCATACAGTCCCAACCTAAGCCCTAATGATTTCTATACTTTCCCTAAAATAAAGAATAAATTGCGTGGTCAGAGATTTTCATCACCTGAAGAAGCTGTGGACGCCTACAAAACGGCCATTTTGGAGACCCCAACTTCCGAATGGAATGGTTGCTTCAATGATTGGTTCCATCGTATGGAAAAATGTGTCAAATTTCGCGGAGAATACTTCGAAAAGCAATAAATACATTTTTAAATAGTAATGTTGTGTCACTTCCTTGATTCCCGAAATTTTCAGTACCGCCCTCGTATATAAGTATCTATCAATTAATTTTCACTTTTTTAAAATATCTTAAAATAAAAATCTTAGCATTTCATATTACCATGTATAAGATGATGCAATTTTAAAATATGGCCGATGTTAGTAGTAATAAATATAAAATATGTACGTCGTCACCCCGGACCGCGCGGCTGAATACCAAGTACGGGACCGAACGACAAATGATTTAAAAAAAAAACCACCCTTCGCTTGCCGCTAACTCGTTTACTGCATTTTATATTCATTATTTCAGCGTCGTCGTACCATTTTACGACGTAGTTAGTAATCGTGATGGGCTCAATCTCATTTTAAGGGGTTTTATCATATGATCGGATGAAGTTTATTCCCTAAATTTTAACTTGAATAACGATACGTTGTTTTGTGAATTTTAAATGTGTAATGAAGATTAAATGTATTCGTTTTGACGATCGTTGGCTCAAGTGTTAAGGTTACCTAACGTAGTCGTAGCTCTAAGATTTTAGCCGGGCTTATTGCCTTATTAATAAAAGCCGGTGCTAATATGTTATTATTCTTTTTATTTCACCAACATCGTATCAAAGTTGACCTCTGTGGGGTTAGTCAAGTTAATTTTCTATAGGTCTACCACAAATTGAAGTTATTATAATTACTAGGTAAAGACACTATAATTAAAAATATACATGTATTGCACTTGTAGATATGTTAAATGCAATGTATGTTATAATGTGCCAATTATTTCATATTTTATTTGAACTCCGTACAAAGAATTGATGTCAACAACGCTAATTTTGACTTTAATGAAATAAAATAGGAAAACATTTCATTTTCAAGACGTAGAAAGTAAAGTTGGTAATTAATATTGTTTCACAGTTACGACAGGCAAGCTGGATATTTTAGACATTTGAACTGTTCTCACAATACAACGTGTATCACTGTAATTGAATAATTTGATATCGCCCTAGGTGTTTGCGTGTCGACAACGTTAAAAATGACAGGAAAGTATAATTTGACAGCGCTCGACAGCTTCCAAAATTAAACAACGAAATGCCTAAGTTCGTAATCCATCAGAGAACGTCACTTCGGAGAGATCAGCCGGCAAATTTTAATTCTGAATGAAGCTCTTAAGGGCGCGGTTTATTGCGGGGTAAAGTTAATGTTTCGCGTGACTCGACTACCGAGATATCGTTTTAATTTTAGCAGCCCCTTGCTGTGCTATCTGAGGTGTCTTGAGCGCACAGTCAAGTTTACATATTTTTGTGACGGAATAAATCTCATTTGATGAAAAATTATTTCGATGTACACATAGAAAGTTAATGGGAATTCGCTTTTAGTATTCAGTATCGTTGAATCGGAGACCAGGGCAATTGACATATTATCAGAAGATTTATGCATTACAGATCTAAATCCCAGAAATTTTATAATTAGAAACTCCCCATTGACGTAAGAAAGCCGCGTTAACTTCGTCTCCTCAAGCTGACAAATAGGGGTATGGAATGTAGAAAACTTATCGATACACTTTGTAGTAGCTTCGTGGAGACGTTTCTACGAGGCCGGTGGATGTCAGAAAAAGAGGCTAATACTAATAGTCCTATAAATTTGTATATGCATAATTGCAAAGTTGTAGATAGGATATAGATATAGGATATGGCTATGGGACAGCGTCATTTATTTAATTATGCTTGTTTTATCTTCTATCACAATTGAAGCTTGTTAAATTACAATGAAAAGTAACACATTAGGTTTCATACATATCGCTGTGTTAGCAATTCTACTCTAATTCATCACCGACAGTGACGCACTGAAGTAAGATTTTGAAGTCGTGAAACATTAACACTTTTACCCATTTATAAACTTAATTTTGTTAATTGTAACTTTATTTTGAGATTCTAAATTTTAAAGCAAATGAGACTTGTGTTTGTAATGAAGCTTGCGTCGAATTCCTCAACTACTTCTACTAAATCAATTCTTAAACTTAGTACTAAAATTTTATTTTGTTAAAAGAAAATTAGTCAAATTAAAAAAAAAAACTTAAAATAAAGCTTAAAATGGGAATATCAAAAAATAATCGTATTTATTTTTTATTTCGAGTTTTACAAGAAAAGTGTAATACTTACTGGAGACAATTATTTTATATTATAATAGAACATGATATTAAAATGACACCAATATCAATAACATCTTATATACTCAATAAACATAAGTATATAATGTTTACCCAATATAAATTTGAATAAATAAGTAAATAAATGAAAAAAATAGGTTTTAATAATTTCTAGACACATCTCAACAGATATTTCGTTTATAAATTGCTATCGTGTGAATAGTGAATCATTATTTTATATTTTGCATTCATTTAACACAAAAAACTGATTAGAATACATTTTAAACAACATATAATCAATAAACGATGATCGCGTATAGTGATTAAAATTTAGAGCTAAATTATTATATGTAAACGTTTTGGAATTGTCGTAATGATACATATTTACTAAAGAAAATATCTTCACAATTAGTTTGATGTACGATAACATTAGAAATAACGTATAAAAACAGAAATGTTATCATATTTTTGATCGAATTTCTCACACGTTAACATTTCACAAACAAAAATGGCGAAACTTTTTTTTCTAAATATTTTGTTACTATTATACAGATAAAATTCACTTTCACAGACGACAAATTTCATATAGCACCATCTATAATTTTTTACTGTATTAAAAACAGCTATCTTTTGCGCTGTACACGTTTAAACCGAAAGATGTCGTTTGGTGCCTAGGTGAGGCAATTATGGTTTTTGAGGACTGTAGTCACCGTGGACGGTTGAGTGCATAAAGCACATTGTCAAAAAGACAAATGATTTTTGAACTTCTATATTTTTTTTTAAATAAATAAATAAAAATAAAAATAGCAATTGTGGCTTATGGTGTAGATTTATTAAATCCACATGGAGGGGTAAGCACGATAACTGTTGAAAATATCAATTGTTCAACTCAATCAATTTTTTAATCTCTTCATCTATCACGTGGGAAGCCATGGAATGTAAATGGCAGTTTAATTTTGTTTTTTTTGGTTATAATTAATTTTTTCGTCTGAGAAATCTCTCAAATTTTCAGTGTTTTGAGCAGCCTTGTAATAATTTATTTTACTAAATAGACTTTGCCTCACTCTCACTGCGGGCTTGGCCGCCGTCGTGAGTGGATTCCTATATCATTTGTTTACAGCGGCTCTTGCTGAATAATATCGATCGCTGTAGATATACAAAATATTCCATAAATCAAATTTTAATCACAGATTTTTATTACAATATTTTGTTTCGCTAAAAGTACGTAGGATTTATATATAAATATACTTATACGCCTTGGACTTTATGGATATGGTACTTTGGTGAATGCTACTGAAACTCCTCGAAGAGTAGTACTAGGTGAGCCGAGTTTGGCCTCGTTTTGTTAGTTATGATGAGATCTTACCTCCGGTCTTGATAGAGTGACCTGAAGGTGTACTTCGGTGAATGCTACTGGAACGCCTCGTAGAGGAGAACTATTTGTGCCGAGTTTACCCTCATTTTGTTAGTTTTGATAAGACCTTACCTCCAGACTGGATAGAGTGACCTGAAGGTGTACTTCGGTGAATGCTACTGGAACTCCTCAAAGAGTAGAACTAGGTGTGCCGAGTTTGGCCTCGTTTTGTTAGTTAACATGATACCTTACCTCCGGTCTTGATAGAGTGACCTGAAGGTGTACTTCGGTGAATGCGACTGGAACTCCTCGAAGAGTAGAACTAGGTGTGCCGAGTTTGGCCTCGTTTTGTTGGTTAACATGAGATTTTACCTCCAGTTTTGATAGAGTGACCTGAAGGTGTACTTCGGTGAATGCTACTGGAACTCTTCGAAGAGTAGAGCTAGGTGTGCCAAGTTTGGCCTCGTTTTGTTAGTTAACATGAGATTTTACCTCCAGTCTTGATAGAGTGACCTGAAGGTGTACTTCGGTGAATGCTACTGGAACTCTTCGAAGAGTAGAGCTAGGTGTGCCGAGTTTGGCCTCGTTTTGTTAGTTATGAATAGATTTTACCTCCGGACTTGACGGAGTTATTTGTAGGTGTACTTCTGTGAATACTACTGGAACTTTTTGAAGAATAGAACTACAATTTACATCTTTTTTTAAATTCTTCACAATCATATGAGCATTATAGGTCGTACACTTTTGGATTTTCCAAACTTTTTTTTAAATTGAAGTTTGACATAAAATTATCGGAAAATTGGAAGTATAGTAATAAGGTTATTAGTGAAAACTTGTGAGTATTTAAACTACTTTATAAAAATTAGGTACAATCATGTAATACTTCATTTTTTTAATGCGCTTAAGGCATGCACAATTGAATTATATTGGTAATATTTTGTAATTTCACTTACAAAGTTAGAGAATCCAGTAAATAAGGCGACAGAGGGAATGAAACAGGAGATGGGCAGTAGCATCTTTATGACAACAACTCAAAATAACAAAAAGTTGTTGTATAAAACTCGCTAGCCAGCGTGGCAACTATGGCAAATTGTCCTCCTTATTAGGCAATCCTAGGCCTCCAGCAGTGGATTTTTATAGGCTATTATGAATAAACTGGCAAAGTGACCTAAAGTTGACCTTGGTTAACTAGATTTAAGGTTTCGCGATTTCATACTAGTAGTAAAAACGTTTTTATTTAAAAAAAACAATACATCAGTAAGACCTCATTTGTGTACAGTAATTATTTTAAAGTTTTGGTAGATAATGTAACGAAAATAAAATCCGTTATTTTTTTTTTTTTGCTTATTTTATTTATTATTAGCTGGTACCCAGCGCGTTGCTGCCGCAAAAGAAATAATTGTTGAAATATCGTTTTAAATTTGGAAGAGTTATATTGTATAATTTATATAATTAGGAATGATGAAATATATTCATTGAAGTTGAGTACTTAATGTGTAATTTGTCGGTACGACACGCGCGCCACCAACTGTAAATTAATTGTACTACACCTATAATCTTCGCGGAAGTGCGAGCAATAAGTTGATAAAGTCTTAGTTCAATCTGATGAACGGTATCGCTATGCATAAAATACGAACAATTTTTTTTATATATTAGATTAACTAAGGGTTATTGATCCACGGAAAGATCTTCTTACCGCATTAGTCACTATTAAAGGAGAGATAAAATGATTTCAATATAGATATAATGACTATAATATAGATGTAATAATTAAATGAAGAGCATAAGATTAGAGAGTCTGTGAAACCAACCATTGTATCCATTCAAAAAAATCAAAGCGCTTTGCGCTGAAATTCGCTACAATTTCATTATTCAATTACAGCCCCGCGGCGGGCAATATGCTAGCGTGAAAATGACACCCGGAGCTCCCCCGCGTCCCTAAGCCACCAGCTTAGTTCCACTCGATGCGACTTCTCGGCCGGATAATAAATATAATATTTAACCAGATTACCTCACAGCGCTAACTTGTCCTCATATCGACCAAAATAAACTTCGATGAGCGCACGAACCGACGACGCGCTGTCGTACCTAATTTAATTTAGACAATCGCAAACTTTGGGCTGCAAAGTTAGCATTACACAGTACATGCATGTGCATAATCTTGAAAATTCATGGACACACGACACACACACGAATATATCGAGGTTTCCGAAGGAAACATTAGTTCTGTGTGAAACTTGAATGAAGATAATTTAGTTCTCAGTCCATAGAGATTTGGAATCGTATCGGACTTGAATATGGAAATGTTAGTGTTTCGTCATCTATATAAATTGAGGAGTCCGATTGAGCAAATTTCCTATTATGGCCAGCCGTATCGGGTACACTCAAAGCGTTGCTAGCCTTAGATTGCGATCACCTACTGGCTTGCCGCTGCTAAGTGGATTGGAGTGGGACCTCATCTGTTCGCCGTCAGCTCCCGAGACATGGGGCGGGCCTCCCTCCTCCCTACCGCCTGCGAATTGCGTTAAATAAAGTCAAATTGAGCAATAAAGGCTGGCTACCCGCAGTAATGCGGTAGAGTCGTGGTCCGACTACGTTGAAACTATCCTTAATAATTTCTTATGTTGTGACATGTAAACACTTTCTTTCATGATATCAAATATCATTTTGCGTATTAAAAGTAAGTTTTTTGTAGTGTTAAGTTTTGAACCTATATGAGTGTGAAAGAATCTATTTTATTTTTACAATTTCTAAAACTATCTGTCATGGTACTACGTAAGGGCCAAAATACGAAGTTAAAATGAAAGAGTTAAGATGAGAATGGGTACGATTCACACACGGTTTGCCCTTGCTTCGCTATCAACTTATTGTAATTCCAATTATTTGGTGTAAAAATTACGAAATCGATTTGAATAAAAACCAGATCATAGTACGTTACCCCTACATTCGGATTTGATCCTATATCACGGAGGTGGTTTACAAACATAAATTGTTCATGGACAAATATTCAGACCCGGGACATTTATTTGCAGTCCATACAAATACTTGTTTCGTGCAGGATTCGAACACACGGACCCCAGCGCTGCAACTCATTGCTAAACCACTGCACCACGGAGCTATCAATTAAGAGTAGAATCAGATTCAGATTCGGATCAAAATAGACTAAAAAAGGTGGAATTTTGAAATTCGAACCTTCTAATATTAGATCCATTACAACCCAACCAAGAACTTCCAAAATTCATAAAAGTAAATGTGTTATGTGTATTTACATTTCATTTTCATTCTCGTAATTATTTACAGCACATCAAAAGTGAACTGCTGAATATGTTTATGAAATCAATCAATGAAAATGAGTGACCTGATAGATAGATAGTAGCCCCAGGGAGGATATTTGCCAAAGTTCGCAAGCGGGTTGTGAACCGATGTGTTTTCTCATTTTTAATTATTAATTTAAAATTTCCCTCTGTCGCCTCTTATATCGTGTATTGCGACATCCACGGTATGGAATTGGGTATTACACGGCGAAAACAATAAACTTCACATCACATTGTCTATTGTATGCTTTTATATATTTTTAACAGTATGTAATGTAAATAATCTAATATATTCACATAATAATCTTTTAAATTATTTTCTTATATATTTGAATTTATTGTCATTTGTCGGGTGTCACCTATATATAAACAACATGAAGTTTTAATAAATATGCAGAATTAAGTGTAAATAAATTTCACTGAGTGACGAGGGTAGATGAAACTTTGTTGTTATGAAACGGCCGCTTAGAGCTAAGAAATCATCGCTCCCATTACACTGCGTTAATGAGTACGGGGTTGTCACTTTGGGTATTTATTGCATATAAAAATATTCTTTACAATTATTAACGTGTAACCTAGCATATATATGATTGTTCAGAGGTAATAATTCTTATGCTGTATTTTACATATTGTATTCGCTTCGGACCATATTTTCTTTAAATCTTTCGTATATACATATAAGCTGAATATTTCTTAAAAGAAAACAATATAAAATAAGTGATACGTATTCCTCATGTCAAAAAATTGTTCAAAATGGATTAATTATTGATGCGTTTAGTTTTATCTGTAGTAGTAGTACTATATTTGCATTGTTTTCATTATTATTTTATATTTTCCTTTTAATTTTTGAACTATAAACACATAACGAAAAAAAATTCGTACTATCTGCCGCCTAGGGTTGGCATATTCAACGCATTACTTTCTCGTTTTTGAAAGTAATAATTTAATATCCTTGATATTTTCCAATTGGCACATTACTGCCGATTTCACTTTTTTTATTACTCTCCAATAGCAAATCCTTTTTTAAATGTTCCATAGATTTCTAACATTTGCGAGATATGAAATATTTTTGATTATGATATAACATGCGACAACCCTAATGTGTGCAAATAACCCTTTGTCGTTCCGTAACATCTTGTATTCGCAGAGGCTCTCGGAGAGATTCGGGCAAGGCGGTTAGGTTTAAAATTCAATTTATAACAATTTGCGTGTAATCAGCGGAGGGGCGTCTAACGAAAAAATACGTTGCCCGCTTTTATATTTCGGTGTAAGGCAAAGGTTTATATTGTTGTAAACCAAAATGAGAAGAAATTATTATTTAGTTAAATTCGTTTAGTCATTTTCGAGCTGAAAGACCACAACAGTCACATCATATCTTTTGAGTTCAATGCTCGACAAGGCCTTTCCAATTTCAGAGAATTAACGGATTGGAAGATTTGCTTAATCTCACCACCCCTTGCTGGCTATTGCTGAACGCAGAGCTGACGTTTTTGACGTGGTAGAGCCACGCTGCAGCAAAATTCTAGTGGCCACACTCTGACATAATACCAGCGTAAAATTAGCTATTTTACGCTGCTAAGCTAATACGTTAAATATGCTAATTTCCTCATTATGTATGATGAGGGAAGAGAACTGGAGACTCTTTTTTACTGGTAACGGGGCGTTCTCGTTGCCACCCTTATTTAGAAAAAAAAAACGTTGCATTGGTAACGCTGCTATCTACTCGTATCCACTAGTTTATAGTATCTAGTAAATAATTAAAACTCAGCATTTTTTATGAGGTAGGCTATGAGGAAGGCCTATGTTCAGCAGTTGACATTAATAGGCATGAACGGTAACGGTTTTTGGATGAATTTTTCATTATATGTTTGTTGCCTATTATAAATTCATTCCGAGGCTAAGCTTAAAACTAAACTTGATAAAATGCGTAAAAATCGCTATATGCAATAGCTTTTAAATCATCAGGTAGTGATCGTCGTTTAAAGAAAAACACCCAGACTTGTTAATAACTTTCAGGTGGATAGAGTAATTCAAATTAACAAAACTAAAAATATGGTACAAATAATCTTCATACAATATGAAGATTAATTTGTACCTTAACCGTTTGTAATCATAATTACATAAAGAAATTTTAGCGTAGAGTGTGAATAATCAATACATTTATTATTTACGCCCTACGCATTCTTCCAGTTGTTACTTTCCCTTGTTACCACCGTTTGAATGTTTCGAATATGGTATTATTATATTCGTGATGGACATTACGCTATATGCCAATGGTCACGAGATTTTCCCAATATTATCATTATTCAATGTCACTACTCGCTGTGATCTGAAGGATTGTTTTAGGTTGCCAGTGTTGCCCCTTTTGGATTCATGTTAACACATAAACATATCATTCTCTCTCTCTCTCCCTCTCTCTCTCTCTCTCTCTCTCTCTATCTGTCAATCTACATAATAAATGTTAGGGTATACATTTATGTTAATTGTTTTTGAGGTGATCCGTGACTTTTACTTTAATCATAATTTTCATAAGACCACAACGGGAGGACACTCTTTTGAAGAATATTAATTCTTTGAAATATATTATATAAGGTCCGTTAAAGAAATGTTTACGGAAATTCCTATTCAAATGATTAGTACTTTAAAATAGGGCGATATAACTCCACGTTAATAGAGTTTTGAAAATCTTTCATTACATCAACTTACGAGTTTTTATGACTCCGAAATCATTACCCTGATGCGCCGCGTCACTTGACACAATAAAAATCCAAATAACTCGTGTTTGCTCTTTGTCGTCCTTTTTAAAACGTTTTTAATATTCCTCGACCGTCTTTACTCGCTCTATGGCAATTTCGCCTTGTTTTAAAGCAGACAAATTGAGCTTTTTTTGTTTATACAAGTTGAGAGCAGTTGGGGCGTAGGTAATCTCTTTTACGTTTGTTGGATTTGAGACTGCTCAGAGGGTATTCTTTTTCATTCGTTTCGTCAACGCTTCCTACTGTTTGTCCACGTTATTTCGCCGCTTGCTTTGCCTGAAACGGGAATTCTTCACGGACGGGCGCGCGCTCACTATGCGTGTAAATTTTTTAAGCTTTAGTAATGTTTCTTGCATTTCTATTTTTTTTCGCATCTCTTGTCTTCGCTCAGGCATTTCCTTATTTATCGCTGTCAGTGCATCCTACTCTCTAAGCACATTTTATTGCGAAATCTATTTGATTTGATATCTAACAACAGATCTTAATTTACTACTTAAATTATGTGACTGCAATAGTAAAAGAAGTAGTTTATCTAAAGATTGGTTAAAAATAATTGAAAAACCTTGAATAAATTGTTCAATAACAATGAAATGCTTAATAATGAGGGCTAATAATTTTCTGCTCACCAGATGTCGCTAGTTGACACTGAGGTAAAGTTTTTAGTTACACAATATCATTTACTACGATGGCTATCCGAGTACGAAACCTATCCAATTGCAGAGATATGTAATACAGGCTGACGTTATATCCCCGAAACTTTTCACCGCTGCATTGGAAGACGTTTTCAAGCTTCTGGACTGGAAAAGATACGGTATTAACATCAATGGCGAGTACATCACTGATCTTTGATTTGCCGACGATATAGTCCTTATGGTAGAATCGCTGGAGCACCTAAGCACTATGCTCAATGACCTCAATAGTGCTTCCCAACGTATAGTTCTTAAGATGATCATGGACAAAACACACAAAGATCATGTTTAATGTCCATGTCACACCTATGCCGATAGTTGTTGGGAGCACTAAGCTCGAAGTTGTTGACGAGTATGTTTAACTGGGACAAATAGTCCGACTAGTTAAGTCCAACTTCGACCGAGAGGTCAATCGACGGATTCAACTCGGTTGGGCAGCGTTCGGGAAATTACGGCACATCTTCTCGTCAGACATACTTCAAATCTTGAAAACGAGACTGTACAACCAGTGATTGTTGCCAGTGATGACCTATGGAACTCAGACGTGGTCCTTCACTGCTGGCCGGATGAGGAAGCTCAAGGTCGCTCAGCGAGCTATGGAGAGGGCTATGAACGGAGTTTCTCTGCGTGATAAACTTAGAAATGAGGATATCCGCAGTGGAACCAGAGTGACCGACATAGCCCAATGGATTAGTAAGCTGAAGTGGCAATGGGCCGGCCATATAGCTCGAAGAACCGACAACCGATGGGGGAAAAAGGTTCTCGAGTGGCGGCCTCGTACCGGCGGACGAAGTGTAGGGCATCCCTCCACTAGATTGAGTGACGACCTGATAAGATATGCAGGAAGTCGATGGATGCAGGTGGCTCAGGACCTTGCTTTGTGGCATACCTTGGGGGAGGCCTATGTTCAGCAGTGGATTTGTGAAAGGCTGTAATGATAATGATGATGATGAATGTCATTTAATTGAGAAATTGGTTTTTAATAAAAGTTTATCAGTTTCTAGAGTATTATATTAATACACAAAACAATGCGTCAGTGGTTTGCTCTAGAGATGGTACGGAGGTTCGATTCCGATTCCGCAAGTTCAGAACTTCCGATTGATTTTGCACCTTCGATTCCGATGTCGGTTCCGTTAAATTTTAATCGGAAGTTATATATCGGAGGTCGATGCACAGTGGTGGCGGTGGCTGCGATCAGCGTGTACAAACAGTTTTATACTTGTCGCCCCGGGAACCTTCCTCCCCCGTGCCTTCTGTCGATTACTCTTTAACTTGATGTTTTGTTTCGTATTTGGCAATTGGCATGTTGTGCTTTCGTGCTTCATTTATAGTTATCCGAGTTTTGATTAGTTTTAGTGGAATTTTATTTGACGTGTAACAAATTTATTTGAATTGGACAATGAAGCCAAAATCAAGTGCCATTTGGAATTATTTCAATGAAGTTTCTGAGAATACGGCAAAGTATAAACTATGTGAGAAGATAATATATTCACGAAAGGGAGGTACGACTAATTCGTTAAAAAGTCACTTAAAGTCTGTGCATACCACTGAATTCAAGGATTAAAAAAAATTGAAACTGAAAAGAAAATACAGTGCAATAAACCTTCCCTTAACACATCTCTTCTGCCTCCACTTCCGATTCCGGTTCCAATATCGGTTCCGGTTCCGATAAACAAAATTTAAAAACTCCGCTTCCGAATTCGGTTCCGATATAACTACTTCCGTAACATCTCTAGTTTGCTCTTTAATTTTTTGCGCATTTTTAGCTTTTTTAAAAACAATCTACTTTTATGAATATTTGTGGTTTGGTTTATTTATTTTTAATCTTATTAATATAAAATATAACTAATATTACAGAAAGAAATAATAACCTTAACATTTTCCGAACAAATTAGCTTCCCCGCTATGAAATCTGTCAAATATGTTTAATATTTGACAGATATTATACATATGACTCACTTTCAAGTGGCGCTGTCCTGGTGGCAGAAAAAGTCGTGGATGCCCTCATTCTTTTCATACGTTTTAAGTAGTTTCATTGCAAATTTAGAAAACAATATGACATAGCAATTTACTGCACTAGTATTAATATCTTGTTTCCAAGTCGCATAAAGTAAAAAATATATAAAAAGTAAATTTATCGCAATTAATAAGTAGTATATTGTAATAAATAAGCGGTTACAAAACATTCAAACTAAATACTGTAAGGATTTAATAATTAAGCATAAAGTGGCGGTACACTTCAATTAGCCGTGTCATTGTACCGAGCTCAGATGTAATGTGTGAGTATTAATGTAAGTCGCTGGAGCCAGACTGGCATTAACATCACAATACTGCCTAACCAGACTCCCGTAGGCTGCCTCAGAGAAACAAACGCTTAATTTGAAATGACACCGCACTTCAATAAACAACCCTACGTGGATGTTAATGATGCTCGCTTCTTGAATGAGTACAGCCATAATTAATAAGCCAAGATCTTCAACCAAACACTTCTGTTATTCATATTTTGTTCTATTTTTTTGGTTGTTTAGCATTTAAGCAGTGTCCAGATTCTGTAGACTTAAAGAAACATCATAAGTTATATAACATTCAATTCAACATCAGAGAATTGACCTTATTTCTGATATAGATTTTCTTGAAAATTATTTTAAATGTTTACTGACAAGAAAAGTTCATTTGATATGCAGATTAGAATCAACTGCCATTTTGTTCTACGGTCCTGTTCAAACAGAGAACGAAGTGCAGCTGAGAACTCAGCCCCGGGCTTTCATTTGAATTTCACCGGTGATAAAAACAGCTGAAAATAATTCATAAAAGTAAGCGAAATAAAAGTTCACAATAGCAAAGACAAACGCGAGCCCCGGGCGGGGAGGGACCAAATTATCTTTTTGCCGGAGCGTCTTCGCTCTTTAAGAATTCTCTTTTAGATTGTATTTAGTTTTCAGTCTTTTTGCGGAGTGCGCTTGTCCTTTGGCCGGTCGTGGCTCTCCACATTAATAACTTGGGTAAATAAAATTGTCTTTCAATCAGAATTTTCTGGCTATTACTAATTGTACATATAAATATATTGTACATGACTTTTTTTTAATTTAATAAGTAAGAATATCCATTACCCCATATAGTTCTGTAGGTGTCGTAAGAGGCGACAAGGGGAAACTGAAACAGCATAACAACTCAAAACTATAAGAAACTGCAGTTGCCCATCCTTTTGCCCAAAGCACGGCTCTTGTTTTTAATACCTATAAAAATTATTAATTTTTTGGTTATTCGAATGAATATTTAATGAGAATTCAAAAATTTTTTTGCACATTTGCATTATTCATAAATTCATACAAGAAAGGCAATATAGGGAAACACAACAAAAGACTTTTTAATACACCGTTACGTTTCCAATTAAATTCAACGACTTTGAAATTAAATGTGCAAGCAAGGAACAGCGAGTGCTTTGTTTCTGTGGAACGATCCACTACATCGATATGGTTTCTAACCCTTCACTAGTTGCGCCTGTGTCGGTCTTATCAAACGCCAACACTCGCCCGTTCCAGCCACTGGGCGTGAACAGCGCCTTTATTTTTATTTCTACACGTCCGTAGAGCATGGGTACGCGTCGATTTAATATTGTTACATCGTACATCGATACGAAGATTTGTTTTTGTATAGTCATAGTAATTGATTCTATTGAAGGACAAAGTTCTGATGAGTGTAGATTATTAAAATTGAGATATTTTATTTATAAAGATGTAATCAAATCTTTACTGTAGCATTGTAGCGACCTCTTTTTATTACCCGACTGCTGCTCTGTTCCTATGTGGCACTCTAGAGACCCAACGCGTGGGCCGACTTTGATAATTCTTACGTCAATCGATTTGTCTTAATTTTGTGAGTGTTACTAAAGACATGACTAGTAATCAAAATGCAATATGGCGACAACCAGACGCCATATCACTTTGGCGCTGGGTGTCAAACTTTAACAGTCTATTGCCGGTGGAACAGAATAAGACCGAAAATTTTTGTGAGAGTGAGGAGACAGGTTGCAATGTCAGAGTCCGTAAGAAGATCTGAATACCAGCAATTTTGTGTTGTTTCCACACAATTTGTTATAGACCACATCGGCTGTGTATTCAGTATACATTAATATTCAATAGACAATATTTACCACGTGCTCGACGGTGGCAGGAAACAGCGCGGGGAAATCTGCATGTCTGAGGAAGGAAGTGTTCCGAGGACATATGAAGTCCACAAACACGCTCTCATCTCACGGAACAATCCGACAGACTAATTGTGATCAAGCACTTTCCCTTTTTTAAACTTTATTATTATTTACCAGATGATAGAACTACATAAAAGTCCGCCTGGGTCCGGTATCTGCTTCTGCCGCTAATTCGATATTAATTCCCACAAGTAGCGATCCTGTCTATGGCATAATTTTTTCGAAGTTGTTAGGAGGTGTCCATGAACTACAATGGTCGGTGTCGGTTGAGTCATTTAATACTTTAAAGTAATGACAAAAATATAATATATGATATCATAACATATCGTTGTTAGCGAATTTGTAAAGGACGATTCTCTATGAGCCCCGTAAAAAGTAATAAAACCGAATAAATCCGAGCCCCGGATCACTCCCCCATGTCGCTTCTTCCATTATTATCACGAACACCAGAATTTTACTCCGCTCCAACCGCCCCATGTTATTTCACGTCAGAAACTAATAAAAGGTATTTATGGAGTATCGCCTTAAATTTTCTTATTGTAAAGCAATATCGGTAATATTAAGTTTGTAGTAGGTATAAATTAAATCCAAAATATTCATTGTTTTTACGTTTGCTTGCATTAAAAAAAGTATGTGTGTAACATTAATAATGAAAAAATGATGTACTGTATGTTTTATATATAGGTTACACTATATCTTCGTCAATTATTGTGAACCAATTTTAATTATTCTTTTTTATTTAATCCTACTAATATTATAAACGTGAAAGTTTGTGACGATGTATGTATATTTGTTACACTTTCATGCAAAAACTACTGAATGGATTTTCATGAAACTTTACAATAATATAGTTTATACATCAGCATAACACATAGGCTAAATTCATAAAGATATTGTGTTAATTGGCCAAAATATTACGATAAATGTTAAGTAAGTCGGAATCGAGCTATTTTGGCGTGCGGTGTAAAAACTCTAAGAGTTACACGAATATAATGTATAGTGGAATTGTTTGTTCTAAATAGTTATACAAAAAAAGTCCGCGACAGTATATATCTATATTTCATGTGTAAGCTATTATTACCAAAATAGTGAAAAACGCAAAAACCTGTGAACCGATTTCGATGGTGCTTTCAGTGACAGATAGCTGATGTTATAAGTAGTAACTTAGGCTAATTTTATTTTAGGGTTCCGCGCAAAATAATTACACACGGGCGAAGTTGCGGGGAACAGCTAGTAGTTTATACTTTAGCGCCTGCTCCATATGCGGAAAATATTCCACCCCTCCTTAGGAAAACTGAACCTCCTTTTGAAAAACTGTAGGTAAGTGATAATTGTAGTTTTATACCCTCTAACCTTTTTCACCAAAATTTCATCATTCCATCTTAGTTCTCGGTTGTGTCAATGCGTCTGGAACCTTCTTTGATTGAAGTTTGCTGCCAGTGTCCATGGACTACAGTAGCCACTTAGGTGGACTTCAAGCACAGAATAAATAATAGTACAAGAACTACAAGTTCGTTTGTCACTACAGTTTTATATTAAAAAACTGTGCAAATATGTACAAACTAGAATAAGTTTAACTAATTGTTTTTTTTATTTTTAAATCACAATAATATGATGTATTTCAATGTCAAAACTTTTCTTCAATTTACTCTTGTTTTAACTCAAACAAGACACTTAAAGAAAAACCGGCAATAAATCTGAGGCATCGACTTATATATTACTTTTCAAATCATTGATCGGGGCTATTTTTTCAACTGCCATATAATTTAATTTATTACAACTTACAATAAAATTATTATAATGTCAAATGTATATTTAATTTTAATACCCTTCGCGTATAATTTACATAGTAAGAAATATTAAATTATAAGAAGCTAAATTGCTTACATTTGCTATGCAAAAACATGAAACCTTTATTAACTAAACGTATCCTTACACAAAACATTACAAGTATAATGCATTATATATGGTCGGGTATAAAGCTAAGACTAAAGTTGGCTGTAAACTAAACGAATCCCTTTTAGTGAGCGTCTCTCGAGGCAATTCCGTGTTCTATTTAAATTTGTTCATAAATAGATAATAAAGGGTGGCGGGAGTTCGGCGGCGGTTTACTAAACTGTTTTATTCGATAAAGATTGCGGAGAGAAAGCCACGACGGAGAAGTTTTCCGCATAGAACGGGTATGGCGCGAAATTATACGTACTCCGATTTTAACTTCCTTCGCAACAACGCTTCTTTTTCTTTCCTTTATTTTGCCAACTAATACATAATATTTATAAACTATGACAATATTACTATTATATCTTTCAATTTAACACTTTCACTGTTCGATTTTCAGGCAGAATAGTAAGATAATAGTAATGGACTACTCGTATACGTAGTGCGCGGGACAGCGATTGGTTAAAAAAAAGTGTACGTTAGTATAAAAGTTACAAAGCAGTATAATACTGTTGTTTATCGTATTGTGACTATAAAGCACCGGGAACCCGTTTTACTGATAACGAGGTATTCCGCCTTAGTCTTCAGGGGTGATAAGGCATCTGCATTTTGATTCTTAATCAAAGATATGTGTAAGTGTCTATGGGCCACAGCATTCACTTACCATTACGTGGGTTCTGTGCTCGATTGTAACCCTTATTCTAAAATAAAGATGATTTAACACAAATATAGACATACATTTTTAAACGTGGTAGAGCCATGCTGCAGCTATATTAATAGTATAGTTGTAGCATGAATAGGTCGGCTCGACTGGGAAGGACCACGCTCTTAGAGAATACCGGCGTAAAACAGCAGCTTAACACTGCTGTATTTCGTATGGTGAGTGTAGAATAAAAAATAAGTTTCCAGTAAACAAGAAGCATTCCATCTTAGTCCTCACGGCTGACAACGCATCTGCATTTTGATTCGCAAATGAGGATATATGTATGTCTATATATATATATATATATATATATATAAGGCTAAGCTCGAGATTTCTCTGTAAATCCGTAACGAGACTAACCGTAGCAGAATGTGTCGTAAATAGTCCCCAAATCTACTTAATTGCATGTTATTATAAAATTAGTTGAGTCTATGTTGCTTCCTGAAACATTTCCTTTAAAAATGTGAATAGATTTAATATGTCCAAAAAAAAACAACATCGTATTCCCAAAAGTCGCAACACTAGAATTTAATCAGTTAAGTGTTGCTGCTCCTGGGAAAGTAAAGAAACTAGGGCCGATTTTGTTCGTGATGTATTTTGGCGGCCTATCGACCGCATTGTGTTTCACTGCGGACTCGGGGTAGACAATTTTATTTTCCGCTTTTTAGGTAATCAATAGGGGAAACTCAACGCCCCTTAAACATGGAACAGAATAACTTGTAGAGTATCGCTTAGTTCAATATTTTTATTCTTATGATATTTGTGTAGTGTTAAAAACACAACAAATGGAGATCTCTTAAAATATTTCTTGTATGTGTATATATTTATGTTTTAAATTATATGTTGATCTCTTTAATTTTTAAAGTGTAATATATAAATAATTAATATAATAATTTATTTAATAACATTAGAGAATGAAATATAAACCGTGATAACTCAGGGGACATGCCATTCAATCTCTTGCCATAAAAGTTCTTGTCTAATTGAGCTCTTTCTTGTTTCTAAAACTCGGACTCTAAAACCTCAGTAATGTGAAAGCCTATGTGGGACGTATAAAGGCTTTTTGCTTATTTTTTGTTTTTACAAAATGTTAAACACTGTACACACACTACATTATACACTGACACCTGTCAGCCAGAGGGCATCCAGAAGGCAGAGACTGTGGATTTCTATTTGGCACGATCCACACATACCTTTTTGCTTATTTCATATACGTATAAATACGGATACGTGCTTGTCGTTTAAGTTTACTTTTAATTTGGCCTATCTTTAATATGTCGCCAATTCGATAAACTTCCGTTTAGGACGTCCCTTGCCGACTCTGCCATTCATTTCTGTAGCATAAATCTTTCTTAATCCTGGTCACAACATCTTGCAAACCACACTTTTCTCATATCACATAATTTCTCCCGCAATCATTTAGAGACACTCTCAACATACTTCCTAATGACCGTAATTTGTACAGTATTAATTTTACTCTCATGCTTCTTCTACCACACTCAACTTTTACTACTATACATAAAGGGACAAACACAGCATTGTGAATTGCCATGTGTGCCTTTTTGACATATTCTGACATCCCAAAATCATATTTTGGGAAGTCAGAATATGCCTTCACTTTAGTGAAGAACCCCATTCACTCGGTATTAATTAGTTTCCTAAATGATTGTTATACCGTGTTACAATATATTAAATTATCATTTATTATAAAAAACACTTTGGACGGATAATTTAAAGTGAGTAAAAGTTAGTATAAAACATTTGATTACTAATTTTGTTGAGTCAAAACGGTATCTCTTTAGTTTTATTTTTCCAGTGAAATCTTATATTCATTCGGTTGATAGATAAGTATTTATATTGAACGAAATCTCTCCGCTGAATTTTGTGAACAATTCGAAAATAATATATACCTATAATTACAGGATAATATTCGAATATTACTACTATATTCAATCCATTATGTGCACTTTTTCTAGTCAAGCAATAGTGCATGTTGTACTGCTCTATTCCGGTATAACAGGCCACGCAGAAAGTTTTACATAAACAGTTTTTTATGTGAGTACTGGCCTTTTAGAATTTATTAATTTATTTGGAAAATATAATTACTTACAATTAAATATACGAACGTTCCAAATTCAAATATCCCTCACATTCTTTTAAGAACTAAATTGAAATATCGCGTTTCATTGAAAATTGGATCTGCGTCGGGAGCATTTTTTCATGATGATTTTTTACGATTTCAAACGTCACCTAAAACCGAACAAATCCTTTGATGAATTTCAAATGGGAGTTTTGGATAAAGGCCTTCCAAGGCATGTTTTGCTCGTATAACAAATTTCAGTACGGTCAACTAACATTGTAAGCTAAAGGAGGAAGTACTTAGTAGCCTTTTGGATGTTGTTACGGAAGGGAACGTGCTAGCAGTGAAAATTTTACTCGAATAAAATAGACGAATCCGTTTCGTTTATTATTAATAATTCGTTTAAAGAGCATAGATTCGCGTAGGGTTCCGCAAAAACTCATCGACGTTCAGAATCAGACCCGTGTGAATGGCGACGAACGAACTGGGACACAGTGACCATTCGTTTCGGGCACAACTACGTTGGTGCTCAGCGATACTGCCCACATAGTCCGCTGGATCTTTCTTTTCTACCGACTTCAAAAAGAAGACGGTACTCAATTCGACTGTATGTTTTTTTCTTTTTTTATGTGTGTTACCTCATAACTGTTTTCTGGTTCAATCTCTAAATCTCAGCCGCTTGGTCTCCTCTGTGGAGGGTTTCCGTCTGGTTGGGTTTTTATTTATTTATTTTTCTACATTTTATGTATGTTAATCATAATTCACACTTTTATACAGGAATAATAAGCTGAAGTGGTAATGGGCCGGCCATATAGCTCGAAGAACCGATAACCGATGGGGAAGAAAGGTTCTCGAGTGGCAGCCTCGTACCGGCAGGCGTAGTGTAGGGCGTCCCTCCACAAGATGGAGTGATGACCTGGTAAGACATGCAGGAATTCGATGGATGTAGGTGGCTCAGGACCGTACTATGTTCAGCATTCAAATTCGGTCACGGCGGCCAGTACCAACGATAAATTACATCATCTGCACAGGAAAGTTTACGCTCTATTCGCTTACTCTCATAGTTCAATGAACAAAGATAATATGGTCCTAAGTTCGAGTCAGGCGCATACTATCACTAGGCCAAGGATATTAACGTATACTCCATCATTAACTTTCTTCGCACACTCACACACACTCATACGTCGTTATACAATATACAGTTTCTTGTCAATGTATAAAATAAGAGACGTAAAAAATGTCGTCCATCTTATTATTATATAATGATATTAAAATGCTAATATCAAGGGGAAAAACATTACGAATATAAATTGAAACTAACAAAGGAGTCCCGTTTTAGGAAAGAGGTGAGTCTCCTTGTTTTTTTACAGGATTTATCGGTCGCGATGTCGATAGCATTGCTCGGAACCTGTAATTGTGGCCGCAGACAACGGGCCGTCTCGAGTGGATGATTGGGCCGGAAAATAGGTCCCCAATCGTTAAACGCACTCCGCTGTTTCACCGCACCTATTTGCTCTTGGGACTTAGCTCGCAGACTGTTGATAAAACTAGGGTTCGTCTGGGGCGGCATGAGAAGTTTTACTGATAATATCTATATTTCATACAATCAAAAATATGTATGTAGCTAGAATTTTATGCTTCCATTCACAATATTTGATTGAGTTTTAAATTTACAAGTACTTACTTGAATTTCATATTATAAGGGGTAAACGATTGTCTTCTTATTTAAAGTATACTTTTATATTTATTTGGGTTTAAGTAATGTTTCATGAGGTTATTATTTTATTTATTTATTTAAATATTCTTTATTGCATTCCTTAAAACAAAGAATAAAAAATGCGGCCTTGAGGCATTCTGTACCAGTCAAAGTCAACCCATGGAGTGGTGAGAATTTAGCGTAGGTGTAGCAATATAGAATAAAAAAATAAAATAAAAATGATAATTAACTACGTTACATACACATTTAAAAAATAAATAAACTAAACAAATATACACACACACATATACATAGACATATATAAATATATGCATACATATAATTAGTACACACAAATAACTACAATAAACACGTCTGTTTAGCAGTATATATGACATGGATGATACATAGAAGAAGCGTTGTCTTTAATAAATGATTACGCACTAACTTTTTAAAAGTATATTTATTGGGAGCTTTTCTGATGTTATCGTGTAAGGAGTTCCAAAGACCAGAGTGTAGCCAGAACTGTAAAGGAGTTAACATAGAAATAGGTGAAGTGAACAGGAATACAGATTTCATTGATAGAAGAAAAACGTAGAAACCTATCATGAGTTGAAGAGAGATAGTGAAATTTACTCTTAAGATAATTAGGCGAAGATGGGAAATTTGATATGGAAAAAAAAAACAAGTAATATTCTTAAATTGTGCTTCTGCCGGATAGAAAACCAATTAAGCTTAGATCTATTAAGCTATTAAGCTTAGTTTGACTTCGATTTGTTTAACACTAGCGATGCGTCAGTCAAGCGCATACTTAATAATGCATTTTTTAGCTCTAAGTGATTTGTTTGTTGTGATTGATGTGTTTGTTACAAAACTAACGATTAACTTCTTTTATATTTATGTTTATTTTTATATGTATAATACATGTTATTACAGATAAGCCCTCATTTGGCATAAATGGATGGATGGAATGGATTTTTTTACAGAATTACTGAACGGAATTATAATACCATTGTAATAAATTGGAGTTAAGTCTGTAAAAATAATCTTACTTATTAAGACTGTTAAGTCTGTATTGGTGGGTAGCTCATGGATGCTAAATCCATGAGCTACCCACCAATACAGATTAGCACTTCAAGGCACTGAGGGTTTTTACATGGTAGAGCCATGCTGCAGCTATATTAGTAGTATTGTTGTAGCACAAATGGGTCGGCTCGACTGGGGATGGACCACGCTCTCACAGAATATTAGCGTAAAATAGCAGCTTAAAGCAGCTGTGTTTCGTTTGGTGAGTGTAGAGAACCGGAAACCCTTTTTACTGGAAATTAGGCATTCCATCTTAGTCCTCACGGATGACAACGCATCTGCATTTTGATTTGTAATAGGGGATAGATGTAGACATCTATGGGCCGCAGCAACCACTTACCATTAGGTGAACTGTGTGCTCGTTTGTCACCCTTATCCATTAAAAAAAAACTCCATAACGAGTAGATCAATGTTACTTCGGTTAAAAAACTAAACGACAATTTATAAGTTATCATATAAATAGTTGTTTAGTTTTTTAACCGAATTATGAATATCCCCAATTTTAGCTTGCACGTATTGGAAGGGTATTGGCGTACAAACAGTACGAGCAATCGAAGATGGTTACATAGAACATAGACCTCCTCCAAAGAAAGCCACAAAGCGCGGTCCTGAGCCACCTGCAACCATCGACTTC
Organism: Parnassius mnemosyne; assembly: GCA_963668995.1. Classification (NCBI taxonomy): domain Eukaryota; kingdom Metazoa; phylum Arthropoda; class Insecta; order Lepidoptera; family Papilionidae; genus Parnassius; species Parnassius mnemosyne. The sequence continues at coordinate 24,793,374 of CAVLGL010000068.1, forward strand.
CTGCATGTGTTACCAGGTCGTCACTGCATCTAGTAAGATTCGAGAAAATATAGAGACAATTTTGTCACCTATGATATATACACCTTCTCAATAATAAGATCAATCTTAAATGGCAAAACATCTTAGTTGAGGTATATGTACAAGATGCACTAGATTTTTTTTTTGTTTGCATGTTTACCCCAGCTGAAGATCGAAAATAATTCGACGTTTTAACAGTTACACGAGCCCCTAAGCTACTTGGTATAAATTAATACACATTATTATAAAAAATCAGCAAAGGTAAAATAATAGTATATTTTATTTTCCCGTTGCTTATTTCTATAGCCTCACCAACATTTCCCTGTAATTTTTAAGCCTACGTGCGCCATTATTGTAAACAGCGAGCCCTAGCGAGTCCTCTATTAAATTTAGTGAAGTGGTGCGTCCGCTAATTTATATGCTTTAAAGCAATACGTGTTTATTATCAACGAAATAAGGTGTAAATTGTATCCGACTGTGGAAAACTTGGTCATTAATGAATGAATTAGTCGATGGCGGTATGATATACGGGCGGGCGCGCGGGCGCGGTCCCGAATCAAAAACCCGTGTAAGTGGATTAATGAAAAACTTGGAATTCTGTGCTATTCAGGTTCAGAGAACCGTTACCATTTTTTGTTTGTTTTAAATATATATGAAAATATTTATTTTGTGTCCAATTCAAATAAACAAGTTATGTTTTCCCATTCAACTTATTATATTATTTATCTTTTATTTTATTTAAAATTTAGCCTACAGAAATTAAGTATTAAACTCTTTTATACTAATGTTAGTATAATTTATACATTAAAACAATGTATAAATAAGAAGCGACTCCCATACATACATGTACAAATAAAAAGCACTTCCATACATTAACCAAAGTATGTGTGTAAATTATGTGTGTGTTAACACACATAATTTACACACATACTGTACATAATGACCAGAATTGGACAACCTATATGCGGCATTTACGGAGTTCGCTCAATAGTAAAAAAAAACTTTTACACACGATGGCATGCTACAATAATGACCGAAGCAGAAGCGCACTAATTCCAAAGGACGCTGCGTATATCTAGCTCACCCACTCTTTTGTAAGCCTGCAATAATTATGAGACTAAATCAAAATGACAATAAAATTTTCATAAACTTTATACGAGCAACGCCGCTGACGAACGTACTCCGTAAACTTTGACCGTAGTGGCGATGTAAGTATATCTACTAGTCCAATATGGGGTACGCCTATGTTTATAAGTGGACCTTTGTATACTGTAATGGATGGATGGATGATAATTATCTTGTTACCATAACTGTATAAGATTTAGAATTTATATATAAATTTTTAATATACTAACTTATTAAATTAACTACACGACAAATAATCGGTTTTAAAAGCAACCTATAAAGGTCCTATTAAGTTACGTAGTAGAATTTACGGTACATGTTGTTATTACAATATGTTATAACAAATGTTAAATTAAAAATTTGTTATAACGAAAGCGTATAAAATGCACTTTACAGAATATTTCTGCAATATTTTCTTGTTTCCTTAATGAAGTAATGTTACAGAAAATGAATGAAAAAACCTGACCTCGCTTTATATCGTTTAAAAGATAAATAGTTTTAATAAACGTGTTCGCGTGGCTTACAAAACACTGGCATGGTTGCGGCGCGCCCGTTGCAAATGTATACATTTAAGTGCTAATTTAATTAATTGTCCTATTTCCCCATATACGAGAACACGCAGGCCTGAGTACCCCACCGCCTCGTATTCCTGTGCACACCCCCGCAACTAAGCATCGGCGATATTTTTCACTTACGTCGACGCCTAACAAATTGGCCACGTTATCGCCGGCTTTCTCTCGTCATAAACGTGAAAAATCTACATGCATGCACATAATTTGGTACGTGAGCATACTTCAATGTTCTTTTTTATATTTATAGAAACTAATTTATACCAGCGAAATCATTTCGATGAACCGTAATGGAATATCACCTGTGCCTATTACGCAACTGGTAACTTTGCCAATTTAACTTTATTTGTATCGGCCCAAAATACGGGAGTGAAATAAGTTTTTGAATTTCTTAAATATTGTGCAGGAAATGAAAAAAACAAGATAATACAAAAACGTTATCGGAAGTGTTCGGAATAGCAAACGGGAGCAAGAATCGGGAGGGGAAGAGTAACGTCGTGAAAAGAGATCCGCCTCGAGGCTGGATTATTGAATTATCAACAAAACATCGTACGCCTGAGAGCCTACGCGTTTCTAATTACTTTCCACTTTCTACTCCAGTATCGTCTCAAAATCCAATGAGATTTGGGGAGTAATCGATCGGTCTTTAATTGCTGACGCTTCGATTGTTGATCTTGTAAATAAACGTACCGAAAACACCACGTGGAAATTTATTTACCCTGCAAAAATAAGTCTATCATAATAGAGACATGAGTCCGAAATAAAGAGAGCTCGCACAGGATTTTCCGGGGAGTGTTTTTAAGCGATCCTCGACGGGGCGGACGATCCGATATACGTTCGGCAAATTAAAAGCAGTCCATGCGAGCGGGCATTGTGAATGAGGCCCGCGTTTTATTGTTACCGATTTGTCTGCACGGAAAAACACAAATGGCGCGGCGTCGGGTTAAGCTCTTTGTTAATGGAACGGACTGATGTAACGATACGACCGCAGCGGTCGCTCGGACTCATCTCATTGACTAACGTATGTTTACAAGCCAAGCATTTAAACTTGATATAATATCTTTTAAGAATGCACTATTCGCATTAAAATATTCTCTGAAATTTTAAATGTACCCCTATTAAAAAAAAGAAATTAAAGAATATTATATCTTGTTGAAACAAACTGACTGTTACTGTTTTAATATTTATGATCGCTCAAAATGATCCATAGAAACAATAATGCCGAAATAAAAAAGATGAAATAGGTCGTAATTAAAATGGACGAACTGAAATAGAGCGAGAATTACATTTCATAAAAAAAATAAAACAACGTATAGCACCAAAATTATCATCATCATGGGATTTTACTGTTAAAATAAGTATATTAAAATGAATGTTGAGAAATAACAGCTCTGCAAGTTGAAGCTATTTATTTTGTTTCAAGTTTCAACAGCTAGCCGAGTTCAAATCAACATGCTTAAAATTATAGAGGAAATATTTTATTTAAGGTTTAAATTTTTCAAACGTGAGCGCCCATTTGTACACGACTCTGCGAATTTTAGTGTGAGCCAGGTAACAAGATAGCATGACTTGACTTTCTGCACGTTAAATATTAAAACGATGAAGTTGCCGCTGCTGGAGGTAGTGGGGCGAGGTTCGGGAGGGCACTCGTGTGAGAAATAGCTCCAAATATCTTGCGACTATCCGAGGGATTCCTATCCCTATTTCCACGGGATCGCGACGAAATGACAACAGATTTAGGAAAAGCGTCAAGCGAGGTGTGAAATGTATCCGAGCGAGTTACGCCTTATATGACATTCTTTTGCGCCTGCTATAATGTAAGCGATGAGCCGATTCTGTAATCTGCCTTTTATTAAAAACATGTCGACTTGATACGGGTGTGTTGCTTAAGTGGGAATCTTCGTTTAAAGAAGTTTTATATCCTTATACGATTGCTAACAAAAACAGGTTGTTTATACTTATCGTACTTTACGGTGATTGCGTAGTAGGTGACAACGTATCTACGTTTTCATTATAAACCGATTATAGACGTAGATGTCCTTAGGACACAGTATCCACTTACCATCAAGTAGACTGTGTGCTCATTTGTCACCCTTATTCTATAAAAAAGCCAGAACTAGGTACTTTAATCTGAAATCACCCGATTAAGAGCAAATATAAAATAACTTTATAATTATAAAATTAAATATTTTCTCGCTACATTAAGTCATTGATACTTTGAAAGCTATCATCCCAAAACCGAGAACGCCGAAGAAAGGCGAGCGAGGAAAGGGTTATAACGAACCGCGCGACACTTGTAATTAGCTTTGTAATCGGAGCCCGCGTCCAATTCCCGACTTCGAGTTACGGAGTTCTAATTAATAATTAGTAATTTCATTGTTACCGCTGCAGCCCTCAATAAAGTGGCCTGTTAATTTCGTAACAATGGTCTAGTCCGCCCTATTGGTCCAGTTATCTAAATGAATTAGGTTATTGTTTCACCCTCGTACCTGAGAGTTTCTGGGTGAAGTTTTCTTGTACTTGTCGTTATTCAAATTTAAGAGTTTGTTAGTTCTGAGGTTGTTTAACGATCCATTGTATGTATAAAATATATATATAAAAGACCTGATTGTAAAAACCTATTTGTAATAACTATTACAAATAATCTTAATCAAACCTCTATAGAAGTTTGTTTACAATTATAAGTGTACGCACGGTTAGCTGCGGGAATCGTAATCAAGTAAAACATTTTGATACTTTAAAAAATTACAAGGGAAAAGTTACTTAATTTAAAGTATACAATATTAAAAACTATATAAAAAAGAAACTAAAACTAGAAATTTAATTATCATATAGTCCTACTCCCCGCAGTATCGTGCCAAGAACGCTCGCTGAGTTTCCTCGCTGAATGGCTATACTTAGCCTTTGAGCGAGAAAAGAACCAGCCTTCTTATCACCAGCAGCAACGACCAGCCGCGGATGGAGTTCCTTTAAGAACACGTGGACCCCATGGACCGATAGTCTCTACAGCAAATGGCACAAATATGTAGTCATCTCTCAAAGACTCATATTTGCTCCACTTACTCAGTTCAGCTGCCTCTGATGCCGCCCCGGCTCTAAACTAGGTACCCCTGAGATGAGAGGCTGCCAGATTGTCTACGCAAGTAGCATCCCATACTAGGGCTTTACCTCTCTCCCAAGGGACCAATGTCATACCGTCGGTTCTCCTACCGTCGACTCTAATTATTCCACAAGGCTCTAAAACCGAGGGAACATTTATAGAGACAAGAGCCCTTCGGATGACATCGTTCAAAGAACTGTGTCGTGAAAACCTACCAGCGCTTTTCTTACATGAAAGATGGCTTTTAATTAAAATGTGGCTTTTAATTAAACTTTATAATTTAGTTAACTTCATCTTGTCCTATGAAACTGGAAAAGCATGCATCATACATACATTCTGTAACCTAGAGGGGTAGGCAGACGCTATGGACTTCCATTTGTAACGACACTGACACACATTTCTTACTTCTTTCTTGAATAAACCTTCAGCCTTTTCGACAAATGTACAACTTCAACTTTACTGCATGTGAAACCTGCTCTTGTGTGCGTGCGCTGCGAGACGCTTGTGTGAAGCTCGGTCACATCATGAGTAAAGAAACTGTACAGAGGCAAAACTTCTAAGGAGCTGTCTAAATGTTACATATTTTGGTAGGGTTGGAACAGGAGGATTAAATTAAATAAACAAAACGTTTATCAGTATTTTAATAGATACTTAAGATATCATATTTTTTACAACTATGTATTCTAAATATTTTACTTTTATAATTATTGTTCTTCAACAATTTGTTGTGGCTTTTAATTAAATGGTAAATTCTAAATTTAATTTAATTTTTTTTAAATATTCTATTGAAAAGCACTCGTATTTCATAACAAATATAAACTCTTGCATACGTTTTAAGATTTTACTACCAACGTTTACAATGTTTCTTTTGAGGTCAAAATATTCGCGAAAGTTTTGCTCACGCAATTCAACAAACGCGATAAAATTGTCAGGAAGTATTATAAAAAAAAAACCCGATTGAACACTATCTTTATTAAAATCCTTGTAATGGCTGAAAATAGAATCTTTTCCCATATTTATAGGTTGTTCGGATCTAACTTATCAAACAATAATTTGTGGTGTTCGAAATAACATTTTCATAAGATTATTTACTCTATTTACTACAGAGCATGACCGTACCCGTATAAACCGTACCTTACAGAGGTAATGTACGGTTTCTTTACTCATGTGGCTCGGTACTCTCAAGTGTCAATAAATAATAATATATAGTGAATAATACGAGTACAACAGTGAATTGATTATCCTAGTAATCGAACTTTATTTTAAACAGAGTTAGCTGGGATTTACAAACGTGTTAGAAAATTAAATAGATGAAATTACTTTTGATTAGTTTAGAACCCTATCACGACTACTAGATTAATTATTGCAACTTGAAACTGGGTCGCGATTCGAGCCTTTTGACTATTGAAACATCTTAAATTTTGAACGATTATAGAAAGTTACCAATATTATTCACTTCAGAATGAAAAAAGGTAGTCCTCTTTTCTATTATTGACTTCTAAAACTCAACAATTACATAGGCTCCATTTTCACTAGCGTAACTGACCTGAGGGCCATTACGCGAAGCCATGGGGTCAGCATAACGTGCGCCCATAAACACCAACCATCCCGAACCGACTGGCAGATCTGGTCTATCTCTCCACTGTTGTCCACGTTGCGGTAGCAGCGGGGAGGGAGAGAGTTGTCTCCTAATAGCAACACTCCTCTCCACCCGTGGCCGCACCACCGTAACATCAGCTGAACAACAGGGCAATGAAAGTCGCTGAGGATAGAGTTATGATCGTCTCGCTATACTAGCACTCGAATACTCTATCTCAGCAGCCACAGGTAGAGTAACAGAAAATCCTCTTGCCACAACTCACCAGCACGTAACTGGTGTGGGGATTTACCCCAGGCTCGGTCGATCCATATGGGCTCATCTTATTTCACTTTATTGACTAAGCCACGAAAAGGTAATCAAGGTGGAAGACAACAGGAATCTAACCTAACCACAACAATCAATCTTCTTCGAGCCATCATCAGTTTTCGAAACAGAAATATTCAACAAACACAAATTATAAATTGTATGAAGAAAAAATTAGGGATCATAGCATATCCCAGCCTATGGCCCTCGCCAGAGGTGAAAAGCAACAATCAAGCCTGTACCCTCATTTGAATATGAAAACAGCCTCCTTACGCGTGGTTTGGCCCAATCCATCTCCACCCGAGTCCGCAACATAACACAAACAAATTAATTCTAATAATGAACCCTAATAAATAGGGATCTGTTTACCCCATAAAGAATAAATGTTATAATAATTGGAGGAAGAGGCTACAATTTACTGTTGTGAATTTAACATTTTCGGAAGGGTGAATTAATTTAGGAGCGCAACAATAAATAATACAGTGATGAAATGTATCGTGTCCTGTCAACTTAAGAGATAAAGAAAATGATGAAATTAAAAAAAATGTACCATGATGTTTATAAAATGTGAGTGCTAATATCTTAGGAAAAGACATGGTGAATTATATGTAAAGAGATCCTTAATGTCTGCTAGTTATTCTTACAAGTGCTTTGTTTCAATTTAGACATTCATAATTTTTACACCTGGCAAATTCGCACATGAATATGTTCGCCTTAAATTTATAAAATAGGAGCAGGTTCGATGCTGACGGAGTGCCTGCATCACTGAAATTTTTAATTGCATTTTACTTTATCTGCATATTTGAGAAATTAGAAAAAAAATTAACGACATGTCAATCTAGTCAATTCATTGTAAGTAAGGAATAGAAGTTACAATCCATGCTGATTTTGAAACCGTTGTGAAATTGTTTATTTATTAACCTTATTCTGCTATTTATATTACCTTAGAGATTTCATCTCAGGGGTACCTCGTTTAGAATCGGGGTGGAATCAGAGGCAGCTGAACTGAGTAAGTGGCGCAAATATGAGTCTCTGAGAAATTACTACATATTTGTGACATTTGACATGAGACTATCGGTCCACGTGCGGTGAAGCTCCTAAAGGAACTCTATCCGCGACTGGTTGTTGCTGATGGTGATAAGAGGACTGGTTCTTTTCTCACTCAAAGGCTAAGTAAAGCCATTCAGCGAGGAAACGCAGCCAGCGTTCTTGGTACGATAATTAATAATAATTCATATATATTAAAATATTCATTGTGTATTAAAAATTTACCTTCAAATAACGTCGTATAATTTTCTAAATGAAGTAACGACAATATCTAGTTATAGAAAAAAAAACCGACCAAGTGCGAGTCGGACTCGCGCACCGAGGGTTCCGACCAAATTCGTAGGTATATAAGTTTAAAATTATTAAAAATATTTTTATTATATGATGTAACTAAAATTTTATGCTTTTCGCAATTTTTCCTTTATCTCTACAAGATTAAGATTCTGAGTTCACGGGAAGTACCCTGTAGGTTTTTATTCCCTTGCGAATGTCGAAAGTTTGCGGCATAAACGGCTGTATTTTTTGATTGCGTTGGCTTAGAAGTTTGATTTTTTCACAGCTCCAAGGGACAGTAGACTTGAGTATTTAATATGAATTTCAGCTTGATACCTCCACGCGTTCCTGAGAAAAAGGGTCTTGACAGACAGACAGACAGACGGACAACAAAGTGATCCTATAAGGGTTCCGTTTTTTTCCTTTTGAGGTACGGAACCCTAAAAACATATTATCTTCTTTCTTGTCTCGTCAAAGTCAACGTCTCGGTTTTGTTTATAAAATACAATTATATTTTTTGATATCTTACTTTGCTCGATTTCTAATTTAATTGATTCACAATAAACCTTGCGTTTGCATTGCCATGCTACGAGGAACTCTTCCAAAACTTTGGATTTATTTTAATTATTATCGAACAGTTTGTGCGAGGTTGCATCGTCAGTCCGTCATATTTTTTAAATTATTTTAAATTAACCGTTTTCTCTTACTCAAAGTCTTTGTGATCGATTTTATCACTTATTTGTATCACACATGACAAAGCTAGTATTTGTGCAATCGTAAGCAGTAAACATGTAATGTCAAATGTCGTTCATGATGCATCAAACACTTCATGAAAAATTCGTTATGAGCTCCCGGACCATTAGGTTACCTAGTAGCATCGTAATTAAAAAAATTATTAGTAAATCCAAAAACACTCACTAAGATTTAAACAAAATCCGTTAAAAGTATTTATGCTATTTTATTTCTAAAAAACCTGCTTTTTACAATAAATTATTCAAAAATAAAAAAATTAATTTAAGAATCTTTATTGAAAAAAATAGGTGAACGTTTGTTTTTAAACGAAAATACGGAATACTGCAAAGGTTACTTTTTTTAAATAAATAATTCAATCGTATGTGTATTTTTTTTTCTATAAATTGCTATATAGTCGTATAAAAATCAATTGCTGTCCGTTAGTCTTACTAAAACTCGAAACTGGGTCAACCGATTCAATTGTTTGTGTGTGTTTGGACCCGGTAGGTGAAGATTTTTTTTTTTATAAGAGAGGGGGCAAATGAGCATGCGGCTCACCTAATGGTAAGTGACTACCGCCGCCCATGAACAACCGCAACACCAGGGGAATTTAATTGCTGTTGCCGAGATTCCGAAATCACCACACACAGTTTTGCACATTTGCAATATAAAAATTACATAATTACTCACGCATGATGATGTGCATTATAAATCCGTAGTAGCTCAGGGCCTAAGCGCTCGCTATAAATATCAAAGTACGCGCGCAACCCGGGTTCGAACCGCATCGGCAACAATGAAATTGAAGAAAAAGTAAATTTTAAGTGTTAATTTATCATGTGCTATACGGCGAAGGAAAACGTTGTGGGAAAACCTGCATGACTTAGAAATAAAAACAATATATTTCGAAAACATGTGAACTCCACCAACACCTATTGGGTCAGCGCGGCATACTTTTCCTAGCCCTCAAAAGGTTCTCAGAAATGATAGGTAGCCTGGAGTGGGACGTAGTAGGCTGTAACTTTAACTTATAACGATAATTTAAAAAAGTCTTACTTCATAGACATTCCAACGATGTCACTGACGCACGAGGAATGGCTTTTATTTAATGTAATAATGAAGTGAAACGTTTTGGCTAGTCATTGCTCAACGCCACGAATAAAGCGGGACGCGTGAAGATAAAGCGTTGAGGCCACCGCCGCGGCGTCTGCGTGAAATACACTCTAAAATTGTTAACAGAGTATAAAACTGCACAAAGCCTTTTCAATTAAAACTTTCAATGGCGTCCCGGTGCTAATTATAGTCCGTGGCCCAGGAAAGACATCTATTAGTATAAAATAAAGCGTTAACCGCGGCGGCGACAGCGCGACACGGCCCGCCCCTCGCCTAAGTGAATTCCGTTAATTAAACCATAAAAACTTCGATAAATTAAGATCCCAGCCAATTCCCCTCTCTAATATAGTCCTGCCTCGAAAGATTTCAGATGCAAACGACATCGATACAGGCGACCGGTGGGGAACGGCGACATAAATTCTTTCGAGCTTTTCTTTTGCCCCCAAAACATTTGTTTGCGGCTTTACTTAAATTCACAATTGTACCGGTACATCTAATAAGGGCAATCACATTGTTACGTCATAAAGATTCAACGATAATGTCGCTAATAAAACGTTTTGTTGGCGAGTATTTTATTCCATTACGTTGAATATAAACAACAGTCGTGCGGGGTGTGTTGGTGATATAAAATGTACATTTAATTAGGCCAGTGCCAACGAAGTGAACTGACATTAGTTGACTTGTGTGTTGGATCGTTCGTCCTAATTCCTCGTATACAGAAACAGCACACGTTAATTACCGACGAGCGAAAGCAATAAGCCTCAGATGAACGATAAGGCGCGCCCTTGCGCTTCGGACTTGTATGGAAATTTTCATTAGTGAAATTTGAGGTTAACTGCTTGTGTGTTTTAGGTAATTGGTCCGTGCACGGAGCGAGTGCGGAGCAGCTTACGCGTCCACACTTTTATGTTAATTTGATGTATCAATTACCCGTCCGCCATTTGTTTCATACTTTCATAGCTTTGGTTTAACTTTAATAACTTACAATATTGATTGAGAAATATGCAATTTAAGTGATTAATTCTTAGAGTGAATAGATAATGTTCACGATTGCATTAAGGTTAAAGTTGCAGATTCTGATTGTTATATACAAGTAAAATTAACGAATTAATTTTTTGGCATGTCTAACGACGTACAAGGTCAAATTAACGTTTTACCATACTCAGTAGCGAGATTAACAAAAACATAGATGTTTCACAGGTTCAACGTTTTTCTGATGAACAGTTTTTTGTGTTTTAGAATTATTTCCCTGTTCGTCGGAAGACGAAGTTTTTTACGATGTATCCTTCAATTAAAGATCCGCGGAACGAGACAATATGATAGAATTTCGATCGCCGCTACCACAAGCCATTGTAATAAAATATATTAAATCTTTTATCTTAAAATTAATTATAAATCATAAATTATCTTAAACTAATTTTGGAATCAATCACACTGACCGTAACATTTTTTCATTATAATTTTATGACTGTCTCGTTGGTCAAGTGGTCTCGAGCCTCGCTGTTGATCATATAGTCCTGGGTAAGAATCCTGATCGGGCCAAAATTAGTTACTGGGTTTTCTTGTCAAGAAGATCTCAGTAGCAGTCCGGAGTCAGGAAGTAGGTAGTTTTTAATCCCTTTGCCTCGGAAAGCACTTTAAGCTGTTGGTCCTGCTCATGGTCTCTCTACGGCCGTAGCGATTTCCGTCCCATCGGACTATGAGATTGAGGGAGTGGAGAATGCACCTGTGTGTACCACACACTCGTGCGCTATAATCCTGTCTTGGGCAGATGGCTAGTCTCCTTTGAAACATTAAAATTAATTTTACGGATTTTATAGTTTAATAAAACTTTTTTTGAAATTCTGATGTTACGAGTACTTAATTTGCAGTACCCAAAGTGACGAGGGGTCTGAGATGTTCAACGTCGTGATGTAATAGTTACGATCAGCTTTTAATGAGAATGATCTACCCAGAATGATATTAAAAAATCTTTAATTCTTGCAGTAGTAAAAAAACACGATAAAATCGGTAAAATTATTTTTAATTAAAGTGTAGTTATTTATCATTAAATCTTAAATTATAATATTGCTTGAGAATACACGTAATATTCCTTCAGGTCTTCTTCAGCCTTTTCATTTAAATCATTTTGTTATAACAAAAACAGATTAATCGAATTTCAAACGGTAGTAAAGAAAATAATTAAACTTTAATTTAAAAGTAAAAAAAACTCAATAAAAAAATTAAGTTTAAGTTAAAGTTAAATTTTAGTTTTTGACCTAGTTTTCACTTTTTAATAAAACTTTCATTATTTTATTTTTTGAGTGGTTTAAAGAATACACAACTTCACTCACGGTCAAAACTAAAATGTCGCTTTAAAATATTCATTAAAATCTCCATCCTACCATTTTATTCCAACCTTAGGAATGCAATTTTTTTATTCAAATTTTCTTGGATCTACCTCTGAATTAAGTTCAATAAGTTGTTAAGTTAAATTGATTCAGCTGTATCCGCGAAATCAGAAAACACAATTAGTTACATAAAAACATACGTGTCGAATATAGAAGTATCTCGTTTATTGAACTCAGTTTAAAAACACTGAGAAGAATTAATTTCATATTACGTCAACACTATGGAGCTTTTACTTGATTTTTCATTCATTTAATTTAATTTTTTAATTTAATTTAATCTTTATTTTCCATATATATATATATATCATATATATTTTCTATATATATTCCACATATTCATCATTCTATATAAAGGATCGATATGAATTACAGTTATTTCTTTCAATTAGTTAGGACAACAAAATAAAAAGTAAATTTGTTACTGTATCAAATGTTAAGTAGATATTTCTCAACAAAGGTTTTATATAGTTAAGTTAAATTCAAAAGTAACCTCTATCACCTAGAAATTAAGAGCAGCTTTGAGTGGCAAACTTAAGGAGTATTCTCAAATAGAACTTTCCGACGAGTTGGAAGCAAATCTCTCCGCAGAACATCTGTCGTCGTAAGCCAACATTTTCTACCAATAAAATCTTTTTCGAGAACATTTACCCGCTTGGTCTGGTGGCAGCCAACAGGTGGCTTCTTTCCAACAATTTGAATGTAATTGTTCAGGCCGTTTGTGAACGTTTGCTGTTTTAAAGATAACACAATGCTTTATGTGGGAAATTACGAAAGTTTCCTTTTGAATTTACATTATATTTATCCCACAAAAAATCAATGTGTTTTAAAATTTATTGAAAACTATAGAATGTTATCATCACTCATCTTATAACATATAATATATATTTTAACGCTGTGTAATCATCCTCATCATAGGCGGTAGGCCTCCCCCATAGATTACTACAAAGCACGGTCCTGAGACACGTGCTGCTATCGACTCAGTGTATCGGCATCAGGTCGTCACACCATAATGACGCTTCATTAAACACTGTACAACACGAGGTTGCCACTCGAAAAAAATTCGATCCCAGAGATTTTCAATTCTGTTACATGACCGGCGCACTCACAATTTAGAATATTATTTTGTTGGGCTATGTCAATTATTCTGTTCTTAACTTTGCCATTGCCAAGGTTCGAATCCCAACTGGAGCCAACCTTTGTTTATTTTTTCAACCAACAAATTTTTAGTTTTCAGGTCTTGTTGGGTAGTGATTATCTCTGTACTCTGCATTCGAGCCCATCTCCCAAATTATTGCAGAAGCATTACATCGGCTATTGTCTGCTGGGGTTCGACATGCACTGATAAGCTCCAAATTTTACCGTCCCTTCTCAGTTAATCATAGAACATGTTTGAGTTACCGATGGGTCCATATGCTATTATGGGATGTTATTATAATACAATCGTATAAAAATTACAACAAAGAGAATAACTACGGAGTTTAAGACAATCGACAAACGAAATCGGCTCGGAAGATGGCTCCGTGGCGCAGTGGCTTAGCAATCAGTTGTTGCGCTGGGAGCTGCGGGTTCGAATCCCGCACGGAACAAGTATTTGTATGGCCTACAAATAATTGGTCCGGGTCTGGATGTTTGTCCTTGTGCAATTTATGTTTGTAAACTGCCCCCACGACACAAGAGAAAATCCTAGTGTGGGGGTAACGGTAACGTTTTTTAAACAAAAAAAAAAGAAACCAAAAGAAAAAAAAGAAACCATAAATAGAAATGTTGATTTTTCACGTTAAAGAAATAAGTATATATTTTTTCATTTCATGTCATATGGTCGGGTAAAAAATATTGAGAGTCTCTTTGTTTTCGCGTAAGATACTTGCGGTATTGTAATAACTCCTATTCAGTTGAAAGCTTTCGGCATATCATGTTACAAATTTAATGCTGTGACTTTAATGAGAACATCATTATCACTTTAATTAAGTAAACTATATAATATCTATTGCGTCTTCTTCTTCTTCTTAATGTCTGTAAAAGTACTCTGTTGGACATCGGCCTTTCCTATTATCAATATCATGGAAACCATTTTCAATTATTCATTTTTGTATTAAAATTTATGTGATAATGATTACTAAGAGGATATACTGTTCAAATTTGATCACGATTTTTCAGTATTCTCTCTCTCTCTCTCTCTCTCTCTCTCTCTCTCTCTGTGTGTGTGTGTGTGTGTGTGTGTGTGTGTGTGTGTGTGTGTGTCTTGGTCTCCTTCTTTTTCTGTTATTTTTCAAAAATAAAGTGGTTTGCCCCCATCCACAAATTATTTTGTCGTATACTAGGACACACTTTTGTTAGAATATGAAGAAAACGTCAGATTCAAGATACAGATCAGATCTGCCCAGTGCATCAATGTAATATCAACTGAGACAAAGCCAAAGACAAAAGCTTTTACGTCATAGGTACTAATCAAGAGACTGCTAAGATGTTCACTGTGCTATTAAAACCTTTTAATTCCTTTAAATTAGCTTTTAACTCTAATAACCAAATTACAATGTTATAAATAACAATTAAAAAAAATATTTTATTAAAAACCTATTGATATTATTCATTTAATTATAACCATAATCAATTACTGACGAATGTATCATAAATTTCCAAATCCGTTTACATTACTGCCAAAATTGCAGAATACAAATGTGATACAAGTGCTGCGAAACGGAAAACAAGCAAGATGCACGTTAAACCACACATGGAACGCTACTCGAAACAAACTCACAAGCTTAGTCATTCAACGGCGATGTACGGCCATTTCCGAGCCAAAAGCTGGAGCTATTCTGTATCAATCCACTCGGAAACTACTACACAACAACGCTAGAACGTTATCTATCGAAAGACGTCACTATAATCCCAGCCATAGGCGACAAGTTTCTTCGCCCGCGGTGGTGCGCCGAGAAGCGTCAAGATTTAAGTAGTTTACGGCAGGAAGTCCGCTCGGCGCTGTCTTGTTTGGTCTGTGAAACTTGCTAACTCGATATTGCACGCTCACTTTATGCCCAAGTTTAATGTCACGCTCGGCAGCTGCATCTTCGCACCACGAAACATTTATTAGTTTTCTCTCTGGCGCAACAAGTTTGACTTTTCGTTTTTGGTTCCACTTTCAAGTACCTTTAGTGTGCTCCGCGCCTCAAATATGCAGTTCGTGTTTATAAACAAAGATGTGGTTTGCGCTTCGTTACCATATGCGCTGACGGTAGTAGATTAAAAAAGATCTTTTGACAAAGGATATTTTATTTTCTTACGTCGAAGAAATAAATATATTTCATTTTATTATTTAAGTTTTTTCTTAAAAGAAGTGTGCCCTAACACTAAGGATTTTTTCAGTATCGTGGTTTAATCCGGGTTCAAAAAACTCTGATATTCGACGCGTTTTGTTTTTCTGTATGTTCAACTGAACCAATTTAGATGAATTTTCTCTCATTAAATAGATTATAACTTCATAAGTGGAATCCCTTTGGGTAGGAAAATAGACGATGAAATTTTAAGTTAACTACTGATGTAATGTAATGTAGCTACTACAGCCAACGGATACGTGCAACCAACTTCAAACAAAGAAGACTATAGATGTGTGGTTACCTCGGAGAACCAAGATTGGATGCCTCAAATCCTGTAATATTACTGGTTCTCTATAACCTTTAAACCGGAACATAGCAGTGGATGGATCGCAGATTGTCGGCAGAAATAGGTAATCTGTTTGTTGCCCAATCCTTATTTGTCCTTTCAATATCTTCTAGATTTCATAGTTTGTCCTAATCATACTTACTTACTTATCTTCACGCACAATCCCTGACGGGGTAGCCAGAGAGAACAGATCGCCAAGTGTCACGATCCTTACAAACCTCTTCTTTCAGATTCATTATCTTCTTCATGCATGCACGTCTAGGTATCCGAGTACTTTTGACCCTACCCTCTTCGAGCAATTTGCTCACATGGTCTTCGAAAGTTAGTCTCGGTCTACCTCGACACCTTTTAATATTAACTTTCGCGCTATATATTTTCTTCACCATTCGGTCTTCACTCATTCGCTCAACGTGCCCAAACCACCGAAGCACGCCCTTATCAATTTTTGTGATAAGGTCATCTTTCAAACCTGCCATATTGCGAATCTCTTCGTTTCGCTTTCGGTCGGCCATGGTAACGCCGCACATTTTACGAAGAGATCGCATCTCCACTGCATTCAACTTACTTTTATGCTTCTTCTGGCATACCCAGGTTTCGCTGCCATATAACAAAGTCGGTACCAACACTGCGTTATGTATTGCAAGGCGTGCACTCTTCGCTACGCCTTGCCTTTTGACTAACGCAGTCAGGGCACCATTGACTTTGTTCCCGGCAGCGACACGCCTGTCCACATCTAAATCACATCTTCCATCCCGGCTAAAAGCACTCCCCAAGTATACAATTTCATTTACCTGTTCTAGACATTCCTGATTTACCCATATTTCACACTTCGTTCTCTCTTCGTCCCTTTCAAATACCAGAACCTTAGTTTTATTAGCATTAAAACGGAGACCTTTAATTTCACATTCCTCTTTCATACACGTGACTAATGCCTGCAGTTCTGCCTCTGATGGTGCAATAAGCACTGCATCATCAGCATACAGCAGACAATTTACTTTAATGTCACCCAATTTCATGACCTAATCATGACAAATAATTTGTCAGCATAAGTTTTACAATGTCACACACATCTTAAAGAAAAGATTGAAGGTTGAAAAAAACTTCTAGTACGTGCAATAAGATCCCGAAAACATTAATTGAAAAGAAGTCGGACAAAATAGACTATACAGCGGTAGCGGAGGCCAAGATCCATTTCGGGCGTGGCTAACCAATTTTTATACACATGATTAATTTATTTATTGATTTTTCTGAAACTCTTGTAATACTCAGAACGGCGCGGCGGTGGAAAACAGTATCATAGATACAAGACATCTATCTAATATTACCATTCCACCTACCAAGCTGAGATTGCAATTCCATCTGCCAAGCGATAATGGCAAATCCTCCTTTCGATTCTATTTCGATGTAGAACTTCTTTTTATTCATAAAATACCTATAGAAATTACTGTTCGATTGTTCAATCTGTGTCAATACTAACAATTACAATATTACTCGTATAGTTTTCATAATTTTGTAGATATCTTTTAAAAATTCCATTGGGAATTTCTCCTGTATCGTGGAGGCGTTTTATAAACATAAATTGCATCTACGTGGTAGAGCCATGCTGCAGCTATATTATGGTTGTAGCACGAATGGGTCGGCTCAACCGGGGAAGGACCACGCTCTCACAGAAAACCAGCGTAAAATAGCAGCTTAACGCTGCTGTGTTTCGTATGGTGAGACCGGAAACCCTATTTACTGGCAAAGAGGCATTCCATCTTAGTCCTCACGGGTGACAACGCATCTGCATCTTGAGTCTTTATTGAGGATAGATGTAGATGTCTATGGGTCACAGTAACCACTTACCATCAGGTGGACTGTGTGCTCGTTTGTCACCCTATCCTATAAAAAAAAACATGGACAAATATCCAGACCCGGCAAAATTATTTATAGACCATACAAATACTTGTTTCGTGCGGGATTCGAACCCACGGCTCGCAGCGTCGCAGGTAATGCTTAGTTACTCCGCTAGTTAACATAAAATGTATGTATCATAATTTATCCGTCGTACAACTCAATTCCGTAAAGCGAGATAATAATTGAAATCATAGCAGTATAAAAGCTTCTCGACGTTAATAAAGATATTATCTGAAGCATTTAGGATCCGGCTACCGGATCTTAACGCGGTCATTAGGTATAAAAGCAAAACGGGTCTATTAAAGCAAAATTGACGAGTGTAAAACGATCCGGTTTAAATGGCGGCCGGGCGGGAACTCAATCTGGGTACACGGCATAAAAGTGGCATTAAAGCGCCGCAGTCTGCGATCGTGACGACCGTCTGGTACCGCCCCGTAGACAAGAGCCAGCGTTTGGTGTGTTAAATAAAGTCTTCTGCCGGAATAGGCCGCAAAGCTCTCTGTCTTGTGTATTTAGAATGTCAATAGAAGGTTACGATTTCATTGCATAAAGCGTAATTTAAAATGCTTTTTATGAAATTTAAATTAACATAATGACGTGGTTTGTAAAAATACAAACTAATTTATTTAAAAAAATCATTGCATCTAACATATAAATAAACATATAAATTATTTAAAAGTAATTCGTTTTGTAACTTAATTGTTTAAAACATAATATCCAAAATTCAAGCTGCATTATTCTGCTTGTTTATTTTTATTGTGTGAAATCAGTATTCTTGTCACCCGCCACCACGATCAGTCTTCGGTGACAGATTCTAATTTATTTTATTGTTCCTTAATTTCCTTAAAATAATTCATTTAAATAAATTATAAATTTAGTTTTTAGGTACTAAAACTTATACCACAATTCGCTTGAAGCTATTCTTATAGCCCAATAATAACATTATCATCTCGATGTTTGCATAATGCTTTCATAAGAGCAACAGACGGCGGGCGGCAATATTTGAAAAGTTGCACGGCGAGACCACTAAATGCATATCCATGTTAACGGTTCCACGAGCTTAAACTACCTCTCGGAAGTCGCTTACTTATTTATATAGATATTTGTACACACAAAGTCAATATAGGACGATGTTATGAAAAATAGTTAAACATTTTTAAACAGAATAAGGGTGACAAACGAGCACACACTCCACTTGATGGTAAGTAGATTCTGTGGCCCAGAGACATTTATCATCATCCTGAGTTTTTTTTTATAGAAGAGGGGGCAAACGAGCATGCGGCTCACCTGATGGTAAGTGACTACCGCCGCCCATGAACAACTGCAACACCAGGGGAATTGCAGATGCGTTGCCGGCCTTTTAGAAAAGTGTAAGCTCTTTTCTTGAAGGTTCCTAAGTCGTATCGGTCCGGAAAATTCGCTGGTGGTAATTGATTCCACAAGGAAGTTGTGCGAGGGAGAAAACTTCTTCTAAATCACACAGTGCTGGACCGCCAATCATCCAGATGGTATGGATGGTAACGCAAGTTTTGTCGCGATGTGCGGTGGTGAAATTGAGCGGCTGGAATTAGTTTTACGCAATCTCACGCAGTGCCAGTGTATCGAGCCGATCAGAATGAACTCGGTCGTCGACGATTCGAACCGCTCTACGCTGGATGCGGTCAAGTGGAAGGAGCTGGCACTGGGGTACCCCGGCCCAGAGATGAGAACAGTATTTCATGTGGGGCCAAACTTGCGCTTTGTAAAGTTGCAAGCGATGTGCCGGCATGAAATACCGTCTCGCTCTGCTGAGCACGCCAAGCTTTTTAGAGGCCAATTTGGCCTTCCCTTCCAAGTGACCACGAAACTGCACACTATTCGATATGTCGACGCCAAGGATTCCGATACTAGCTGAGGCAGCAAGGGGAGTGCCTTGAAATTGAGGAGATACGACAAAGGGGTTCTTTTTAGCGGTAAACGCGCAAACTTGTGTCTTCTGGGGATTGAACTGGACTAGATTTAGTCGGCCCCAATCCGAGACTTTGTTAAGCAAAGACTCGACTTCAGACACAAGTTTGTCCCGGTACTCAGCGACGTTTTCCCGAGAAATATTGGCACGGCCGGTATATAAGGCATCACCAGTCCGCATAGCAATGAATGCTACCAGTTAGCAACATATCATTGATATGCAGGAGAAACAGCGTTGGTGATAGCACGCACCCTTGTGGAACACCAGCGTTAATAGGCTTGAAATCAGAGCATGCACCGTCTACTACGACCTTGATACTCCGATCAGCAAGGAAACTGGTGATCCATTTGCACAATTTCTCGGGAAGCCCATAGGAAGGAAGCTTCGAAAGAAGCGCTTTGTGCCAGACCCGATCGAAGGCCTTCGCTATGTCCAAACTAACGGCCAATGCCTCCCCCTTGGACTCTACTGCCTCCGCCCATCTATGAGTCAGATAGAAAAGAATTAAAATGCAGATGGACTAATATAGAATGCCTTGTTTCCTGTAAAAAGGGTCTGTGGTTCTCTACACTCAGGATACGAAATACAACAGTATTAAGTCGCTATTTTACGCTGATATTCTGTAAGAGCGTGGTCCTGCCCCGGTCGAACCGTCCCGTTAGTGCTACATGTGTAATATAGCTGCAGCATGGCTTCATATAAAACACATTCGAAAACATTTGAAAGCTACCTTTTTTATATTTTTGCTGAACTTTATCGACAAATCAGGTGTAGTAGTCTCGCCTCTTAAAATAAAATTAATGAACGATGTTAGAACGGAGATTTGAGAAAACATTTCTCACGTAGATCGTTTAAGGTGCTTTAACCACCTTATAAAATAGTACATTTAGCGGAAAAGTTTAGTGTTTCAATTTAGTTCGCAAAGGAATATCACTTTTATATATGTTACAGGAAGCCCGTAGAAGTTATAAACTTGGGTTTGCACAGAGGTTTTTGGATAAAGTTCAAATAAAAATTAAAGTAATTACGACTTCTATAAAATTTGTCAAAAATACAAAAAATAAAAAAAATACGGGAACCGGTTGATCATGATCGAAGTTACGGTAAATTTTTGTAAGTTTATTTTTACTGTCGAATGTTATTAAGTAGCTATATTTTATAAAAGCTTTTTAAAAAAATTACTTCCCAAATATCCGCGTTGTAAAATAAAATGATGTGTCTTACCTAGTATGAAGAGGCCTTCCGCCCTCCTTCAATTGCGTGCACTATCCCCGTCACCACTAATCCCAGCACCGCTACTCCCAACACCACTACACTAGGCAAGACACACCACTGACGACAATAGGACACGTGTTTCGCCTCTACACGAGGCATCCTCAGGTGATATAGACTCTACGGTGGCTAACCTATCTTTTAACAATGGTAGAGCCACGCGGCAGCTTTTGCTGTCGCACGAATGGGCCGGCTCGAACCGGGGTAGTACCACGACCTCACAGAAAACCAGCGTGATGTAGAGGTTTATGACGTTTCGCTTGGTGAGTGCAGGTGGCCGGAGGCCCTTTTTACTGGAAATGAGGCATTCCATCTTAGTCCTCACGGGTGACAACGCATCTACATTTTGATTTGTAACAGAGGATAGATGTAGATGTCTATGGGCCGCAGCAACCACTTACCATTAGGTGGACTGTGTGCTCGTTTGTCACCCTTATCCTATAAAAAAAACCGCTAAGACACTCACTTAGCGGTTAGCCACCGTAGAGTCTGCGAAGTAATTTTTTTTAAATCTTTTATATAATGGATTTCCGCAAAGTAACGCCTGATTCTATTAATTATAGCTATATTTTGTAAAAATAAACAAATAAATGAAATAAATAATCAAGTAATCTCAGCGACAAGTTTTCTAGGTAGAGGGACTCCTTTTCTGCCAAAATTTCCACATGGGTGGAGACGAGTACCAACCTCCTACCTATTTTTTTTTTGGTAAACAGTGTAGCTTGACCTGCCGTGTTCTGGTCTTAAGTGCATAGAAAGCCAGTATAGTTACGGGCTGTGCATAACATTTCAGTTCTCAGACCTGACAGAGCACCTATAGCCAACTTTATTTAAAGGTCGCTATAGGTGCTCTGTATCTGCCTCTGTAGCTGTCGTATCTACCACGAGGAGTGCACAGAAGAATTGTTCGGACTAATTCCAGCCGCCCAATTTCACCGTCGCAAATCGCGACAGAACTCGAGATACCATTCGTACCATCTGGATGATTGGCGGTCCACCACTGTGCGATTTAGAAGAAGTTTTCTTCCTCTCACAACTTCCTTGTGGTATCGGATACCACCCGCATTTTTTCCGCACCGATACAACTTAGGGGGCTTCAAGAAAAGCCTACTCATTTATAAAAGGCCGGCAACGCATCTGCAATTCTCCTGGTGTTGTAGTTGTTCATGGGCGGCGATAGTCACCATAAGATGAGCCTATGCTCGTTTGCCCCTCTCATATGAAAAAGGTGTCCATGGATTACAGTAGCCACTTACCATCAAGTAGACTGTAAATATAAGTTCGATTTTTACTTCAGTTTTATAAAAAATAAGCAGTAGGTAATCTGCCACACCTTATATTTTTATATGATATATAACTTATTCGGACTTTACCCAAAAAGCCCTGAGTAAACCTAGGTTTACTCAATATTTTTACCTACTTCTTCGGACACTACCTAAAACAAATACACGTCATTAAGCATACAACATACGAGCTATATTTAGAGAATCGTTGTATACACCGGTACGTTGCACCAGCCTCGCCAGACAAATATTTTTCCATTTCCACGCAGACCCTCTCCAAATCGAGGATTAAGCATTGTGTTCATACGCCTCGACTGTTTTCCCGGTTTGCTGGTTATTGGTTATATATTTCGCGCAAAATTTACCCCATTTTAGTTGGTACATGATCCAGTTTTTCCATTATATTATAGCTTAGTGAGCGGATTAACTTTATGAAACGAACAAATTAAGTATGAGTCAACAATACACGATTCCAAAGTTGTTAGGGCTAATTTGCAACGTCATTGCATTCACAAGTTAAGCGACCCAAAATGAACACCCAAAGCAATTTGATCTTTTTGCTCCTAAAAACGCGACGACGAAATAAATTAGAAAGAAAATCCCTGTAGAAACATCAACCATATTTTTGTGTTCAATAAACTCAAGGCCATTTATTTTTAATTTACATCATTATCATCATTACAGCGTTCCACTAGTCCACTGGTGAACATATTATTTTTTCATATTATGCATGAAAATATTTCATATTTATTTAAATATAGTTCATTAATTTCTTCTAGGTGTTGATGGTGTAACTATGGGAATAGGCAAGAAAATATCGTGACCTCTGATAACCTATGTCAATTGACAATCAAAATGCGGTTTCGTTGTCGATGTCAATCTTTAGGATAAAAGTTTCCGGTTCTTGCCATTCACCATACACAGCAGCAATATGCAGCTATTATAGTGAAGCATTACAAGTATACAACAGAATCAAGTGTTAATATTAGCAATTTGTTAGTTAAACGAATTACAGCCACGCTGCAGCTATATTATGGCTGTAGGACGAATGGGTCGGCTCAACCGGGTAATGAACACGCTCTCACAGAATACCAGCGTAAAATAGCCGCTTAGCGCTGCTGTGTTTCGTATTATGAGTGTAGAGAACTGTAGACCCTTTTTACTGGAAACGAGGCATTCCATCGTAGTTTTCAAGGGTGACAACGCATCTGCATTTTGATACTTATCGAAGATAAATGTAGATGTCACAGCATCCATTTACCATCATGTGGACTGTGTTCTCATTTACCATACCCATTCTATAAAAAAAAACTTAAAATGTAATATCGTTCCATAATGCTATTTTATTTTAACTCCGCAATAAAATTATTGTCAAAAAGACGATTTTGATTGTTCCAACGTTTTTACAAACATAAATTTTCAGTAGAGACTATTTCAAGATGACATTTTATGAGAACATCAAGCAAATATAGTGTAATACTATTTTTGATAAAAATGGGATAACGCTTTGTATAACTTTGAATTTTAACTAAATATCTAAAAAATGAAGATTTTAGTCGGTAACATCTAATACACCTTTAGATCGATAGGATTTTACTAGAGAGGCGTCTACTAAATAGGTTTGCTCTGAAATGCATTGTAAGGCATCATAAGTGCGGTCCTCGGAGCGGTCACAAAGCGGGCACATATCGATCAGTAAACAATCCCGCGGCGAACAAGAAACCAGGTGTCCCCTTTCCGGCCCTCTTTGGACCACTCCCGCGCCGCCCCGGGGCCCTACATCAAAATGTCGGAAATCCCATATTGCCTACACCGGGGACGGAAGCGCGATTTTATAAGTTAAGGGATTTGTGTCAATATTTTACTAGGACAGTGGATACCCGACGTTATACGCTACGTTACATCGCGCGTCAGCGCCATTACAGCGTCGTCTCGCGTTGCAATCAAAAACTTTATTAATTTGCTACCACTCCCCTCAAATGTTAACAGAGACGCGAGCACATTTGTTAATCGTTATTGAGTAACTCGACAAACTTCAAGCTTCAAGTATTTTTGTTAGGCCTTACCTTGTTCGAAATTCATAAGTGTATCGAGAATGATGGAATACATTTTCACGCTTCAGCTTCTCTCCAAGAAAAATACGAAAATATGATCGCGGGGAGCTGAACTTATACGGAAGTTTCTCGGTGTTTGAAATGTTTGGATAGCTTCGTGATACGAGCAATCTCGAATGCTCGCCTGTTGGGGAACATCTTAAATTTCTTACGTTACTTTGAAAATACAGACTAAATTATAGAGGTGTTTATTGTTGTCGCTAACTCGCTTCGTTAATTCTGCGAATTTTATATTTCGCTGTCTAGCGTTCATTAGCGAACTTTTCATATCAATTACACATCAGTGGCAACAGAAACAACTTTTCGTTACAGTGTAAGTATACACAAGAGTAAACACTGTACTTTATTTAGATATATCGGATTTGTAGATAAAAACAGAGAAATACGAGTAGCATCGTTCGGATGCGGCGTAGGGTGGCAATACCACCGCTCTCTTCACGTATGATTAAATAATAAAAATATAACGTTTTACATAGGATATAATTTCAAATTACTTTAGCAGCAGTTATAGCTACCAAGTGAGATTCTATTTAAGCAATGGCTTATAAATACATACATACATACATCAACTTTCACGCCTGTCCCCGACAGGGGTAGACACAGACTACGGATGATGAGATTTACGTATAATAAGTAAAAAAATGGCACACTGTAACCGTCAATTTTTTTATATGTATAACTAGCGACCCGTTCTGCTTTCGCCAGGGTAAGACCTATGAATGTGGCGTTATTTAGATTTAAGATAATCAAAAACCATTTAATAATGATAATAACATAAAAAATTTACTTTATCAATTTTTCTTTTTTTTAACGTTAAACTAGACCCATATAATACAGCCTAAATCACTCCTGGCAGTACACGCTATCTGTTCGTGAAAATTCATTAAAATCGGCTAAGTCATTCCGAAGATTAGCCCGTACGGACAGACAAACAGACAGACAAAAGCTTCAAAATGGTTATTGGTCATGATTTAATGGAATGCAAATAACCTTAGTTCAATATAAGGCTGCTATTTTGATATTGCAGACAGACACTTGATTGATTTAGATTACTCACTATCACCGTACAAAGTAATTTTTAAATTCCATTTGGAAATTTTGTAATGGGTCCGATTTCACAAACTTTTATTTTAAATATCCCCATGTTTTCTAGTAAAAACATTGGCATTGGACTGTACCAATTCCAATGTTTTTAGAGAGGTGTCTGTGTGTGTATTTACGCATCGAATGAAACTGGTACGGAGTTACCGTACCAGTTTCATTCGATGCGTAAATACGTCATGAAGAGTTAATTAGGTATTCATTGAAATAGATTTTTTTGTGATATTCATTTACAATTTTTTTTTATAGGATAGGGAGACAAACGAGCACACAGTCCACCTGATGGTAAGTGGTTGCTGTGGCCCATAGACATCTACATTTATCCTCGTTTGCGAATCAAAATGCAGATGCGTTGTCACCCGTGAGGACTAAGATAGAATGCCTCTTTTCCAGTAAAAAGTGTCTCCGGTTCTCTACACTCACCATACGAAACACAACAGCATGAAGCTGCTATTTGACGCTAGCATTCTGTGAGAGCGTGGTACTTCCCCGGTCGAGCCGACCCATTCATGCTACAACTATACTATTAATATAGCTGCAGCATGGCTCTACTACATATATTTAAATAATTAAAGATTATGATATTTCATTGCAATATTCATTTATCTGTTCCTAGTATATACAGAATGTATAACACTGTGTGTTATTAATCATTTATTGTGTGTACATACGTTAAATTTTCATAAATATACTAAGAGGCCAAAGTTAATATATTTATTTCTTTGAATTTTTCTCTTAGGGACTCCTTCGGATTTAGGTTTCAAATTGCTTGTATGCACCCTTCGGTAAAACAAAGATAGCTTCAATGTCGCATTACCCCACAACAACATTGGGTATGTGTGACTCTCAAATAGTAATTATTTTACATCATACATAAGTATAAGTCGGTTAAATCACCATCTATTGGAGGATGTTAGCTATTTCTGATGTTTTTTTTTTAACAATAATACGTTACCTCCCACATTAAGTTATTCTTCGGTATCGTAGAGGCGTTTTATATATATGAATTACATATGGGCAAACATTCAGGCGTAGAACAATTATTTGTGGGCTATACAAACACTAAATCCGTGCGGGATTCGAAAAATCATGGCTCCGCAGCACCGCATTCAAACGCTTAAGCGTTTGTTCTGCCGAGCCGTCAAAAATACGCTAGCTACTGGATGAAATGTATAGTTAATGGAATCTTATAACACCACCAAACAACAAACCACGCGAAGTAAAACCCATTGTTGTCATTGCGTTAACTTGAATGTCTATAATGTTACGGCTTTTGTCTGTAATAGTAAGGTTTTATTCCTTCATAGAAAAAATTACCAATATAATATTCGGTCAAATAATGGATGCCCTGTACCATCCCATGCCCAAAGGACGTTGACAGCCAAAAAACATTGATACGAACTCGCGACAAGCGATAGTACTTTGTTTCGAATATTTGAGACTTATTTAAAAATTGCATCATTAGAAAAGTGTTGCCATTATCAGTGCTTAAAATATTGGACTATGGAACCACCTTGTAAGCGGATTAACTTCATGAAACGAACGAATTAAATATGAATTTGCAACACTCGATTCCAAAGTTGAGAAGGCTAATTTGCAACGTCACTGCATTCACAAATTAAGCGACCCAAAATGAACACCCAAAGCACTTTGATCGTCCCGTAGACTGCGCCCCGCGGAGACGGAAAACAAAGTTTACCCCGCAACCGTCTTACTTCTTAAATTATTCTCCAAAAGATTTTCTAATTTGCTCGCTCGTCTCGTTTCTGGGAAAGCGGGAGCCGCAGGCACGAACACACGCGGTTAAACAACCTTTTCACGTAGGAACCTATTATAGGCCTACAGTCATCCCGCGAGAGTGCTTTATGAATCGCTCTCAGGAAACGCTTGCCTCACGCTGCCATTCATAAACAGAAATCACGCTAATATGGACTTTAATATATCTTTTTACACGATTGAAAATGCATATGATGATACGGCTCACATGTTCTCGAGTTGAATTCGCCCCGCGTGTGCCCTTAGGGTAATGTTACGTAATAAGCAGGAGAGAGGCGCTGATTTTGTCAAAGGTAAGAAAATTGGTTACGTTAGTGGGTAATTTCGAGTGCCGTATGAAATGAAAATTATGTGTGCACAAATTAAGCTGCTATCATAGAGATATCTATACCAATTTATATAAATTATTTCTTTATTGGCTGTGTGGTGACGGTGTAAAGGAATCTATCACCCCATTCATCCCGAGGATGTAGTGAATTGGGATCATGGGAAATGTTAAAAATGCGAGTATCGCATAGTTTGAGATAAATGATATCGTTTAAGCTGTACTTAAAATACCCAGACTAGCAACGGCGTGCAGTATCTGTTGTTGAAAAGTCAAGATTAGGTTATAATTTAACTCGTATTCTGCAAGGTGGTCGTTCATATCCTTATTTTTATTTCCATAAAAATACCCTCACTATAGAAATTTCTCTTGTATCGTGTCTAAATTTTCTATAAACGGCACATGGATAAACATCCGAACCCGGAAGAGTTATCTGAGAGCCATTAAAACACTTGTAGCGTGCGGTATTCAAACCTCCGGTGTTGGATCGTTGCAATATTTAGCCACTGCGAAACTTAGTCGT
This sequence comes from Parnassius mnemosyne, assembly GCA_963668995.1. NCBI lineage: Eukaryota > Metazoa > Arthropoda > Insecta > Lepidoptera > Papilionidae > Parnassius > Parnassius mnemosyne. The sequence continues at coordinate 24,821,539 of CAVLGL010000068.1, forward strand.
GATTGTCATAGCTTTTAAAAATTCTGATATTCTACAAGATTTTATTCGAGCCCTACGACGTTTTTTTTTTATAGAAGAGGGGGCAAACAAGCATGCGGCTCACCTGATGGTAAGTGACTACCGCCGCCCATGAACAACCGCAATACCAGGGGAATTGCAGATGCGTTGCCGGCCTTTTAGAAAGGTGTAAGCTCTTTTCTTGAAGGTTCCTAAGTCCTATCGGTCCGGAAAATTCGCTGGTGGTAATTGATTCCACAAGGAAGTTGTGCGAGGGAGAAAACTTCTTCTAAATCGCACAGTGGTGGATCGCCAATCATCCAGATGGTATGGATGGTAACGCGAGTTTTGTCGCGATGTGCGATGGTGAAATTGAGCGGCTGGAATTAGTCCGAACAATTCCTCAGAGCACTCCCCGTGATAGATGCGATAAAGGTAGGTCTAATAACTCATGGGCATATTATCCTATGAGTTTTTTACCCTGCCCTGTGGCCTATGTAATTCTTACGATGTTACTCTACGATAATTTAAAATCGTTTCGTACGTAAATCGAACTCGCAACCAGCAGCGCCGCAGATGCTTAGTTACTGTGCTACCGAGCCGCCTATGCGAATATACTACGAAAGTGTAATCGCACTCTACACTCTACGACGTAGCTCTTCTACGTAAAATGTTGGTCTTTTGTGATAGCGCATTCCATCCCCAATGATTTAGCACAATAATAATACAATAGTCTTCGGCGATCCTTTTTATAGTACGCCCTTTTAAAATGCGCCAGCAACCATGTATTACTTGAAAGGGTTGTTCATACTTACCACGCTAATCAGGCGAGTTCGAAAGCACAGAGTCGGGCGCCTCGATTGTAGGTGCAGTTATAACGTAGTATGTTACTAGTGTATAGTATAAAGTGAACATAGATTTCATTATGAAAAACTAGTAAATATAATAAATATAGAGAAATAAGTTTTTGGAATTTACAATTTATGGCCTTATACAATTTAGCATTTTACCAAAATAGTGAGTGCACAATAGCTTGAAAATATCAAAGTCTCTTCTTTTATTATCATCATCTCCTTATAGTGGGCAGCGCCACCCAATATATTGTTATCCCAAAATCCTTACCAACTAATCCGTAGGCAAAAGTTGCTGCTTTTATTTAAATTTATAACTAAAAAACCATTATAATTTAGTTTTCAAATATAGTTTTTTTTTATGTCAATATCACTTTCATTCGTCAATTTTTTTGTTTTCTGTTACTTGATAATAAAATAAAATTTGCAAATTAAATAGTTGGTGATCCATGCATTCGCAAAAATGTTAAAATCTCATTATAATGATTATCATCATAGTTATCATCATCGTCATCATAACCGCCTTCATAAACCTCCTGCTGAACATAGATTACCCCCAAAGAATTCCACAAATCACGGTCCATCATCATAATATAAAGTTAGAATTCCAATTCAAATCGTACGTTTAACTTGGTAAGCTGTCCACCATTTCATTTGTTCGTTTATAGGATAAAAAATCTACGCTAATTCAAAAGCCGTGGGCACAGTTTGTTTTGTTACAAAAACATTTTTAAAAAGAATAAACAGAACTTACTTCAGAGAGTGAAATTCGCCGCGGAGTTTAAAAAAATTCAAAATTTAATTACATTACACAGGCGATGCTTCATTCCTATAACGAGCTACGAGCACCCTCCAAAGTCTCACTTTGGTCGCGTGACCTAATTTAAGGGAACCTTATTTTGCTCACTTAATTTGCCTTATTCCTGTTTGCTTTGCGAATGAGGAACCTCCGTGAAGGCGAATTTTTTATTTCGGCAGCCGCCTAAAGTTAATTGAGTGGAGCGAGGGACAATCCTGTGGCATTGCAGGCCCGCTATACGTTCTACCTCCATAAACATTTATCGCCGCTCTACATCTTACTAACTTCACTTTTACAGAGTTTTATGTCCGAAAAATTTACGCGAGGAACGTTGCTTTGCAGCCTTTATTGCTGCGGTGGAATGCGCGGGCTGGGACCCGTAATTGAATGTAATTTCGTTAGCTTCTTTCGTTTACCGCTGTAAAATAAAATTTTACGTCTTATTTATTGTCACGAGCAACAATATCTGTGCTCTAGAGCCATCCTCTTACACTTACGGCCGATGGGGGGTAATAAAAACTGTTCTAATAAACCCGAACAATCACTACGCGAATTAATGTGATTTCGCGCGAGTAATTTAAGTAATATTATGTCTATGTAACCGATGTATGAAATGTTACAGCGTTTTTATCGACTATAAAATGAAATGATTTTCGAATTTCCTCCAGCAGCTGAGGCTAAAAATGTGTCATTGATTGAATTTCCATAACAAATTTAACAGTTTAAATAATTTGATATTTTATTCTTAAAAAGAAATATTTATGGACATTGGTGAAATTATTTACTCGTATTTACATGAAAGTGGTTTATTGTTTAAGTGATCTCCAGGTGATATGATTGAGTAATCTTAAAAATGCTATCTATATAATAACATCGACCATGGAACTGTTTATCAGAGATTAAAGGCGAAACATCACTGATACAACAGATAGTAAGTTGAAGGTTAGCGAAAAATGTAAAAATCAATAAGTTATTACCGTATGGAGAGTACTATAGAGACACTCGTATTTCACAATGTCCTGACATCCAGTAATGAGGTTTTTAAATGCGGCCATTCGTTATGAAAATGTAAACGAACGCTGAATATTTATTTACGTGATAAAAATAATCGAATCATTTCGTATTATCTGGTATAATTGAAAAATATATTATGTCGTATTTCCTTGTTAACATATAACTTTAAATGGATAGAGTGACCATCTGATAAGAGATTAAGGAAGTTGATGGATGCATGTGGCTCAGGACCGTGCATTATGGCACTACTTGTGGAGGCCTACGTTCTGCAGTGAACTTGCAAACGGTTATATTGATGATATACATTTTTCTTATAGAATATGGGTGGTTGGTGATTGAATATAGTTTTCTATAGGTTTTTGCCCAAGCGTTATTCCCACTCAACAGTTTGCAACATATATGACCAATCTATCGCCACATATTCAAGGTTCTAAAATCCCTAACTGGCGTTCAATATGAACGACATATTTTTCCTTTTTTTTTTAAATACATAACCATCCTACAACACTAGAATTTTGTCCTGTATCGGGGAGGCGTACACATACATAAATTGCTCATGGATAAATATCCACACCGTAAACACTATTTGAAGGCCATAGAAAAACTTGTTTCGTGCGAGAATCGAACCCGCGATCTCCAGCGCCACTACCCAAACGCTTTGATATTGTGACACGGAGCCGTCCTTTTCGTCTCATTTTTCTAGCGCGTCATTCTTTACTACAAAAATTGTCAAAGATCATTAAATCGATGTCAAAGGAACGCATGGAATTTAATTATGCTAACGTTGGCATTCATTTGTCCAATATGAGTATTATATTATGGAAAGTTATTATATTTATTATTTTATATAAACTCAATAAAACATCCTATAATAGTAAATAATTCAGTGTTTATTTCAAAAAAGAAATGTATTAAATGTAAACAGACCTCCCATTTCTGTAAGGGTTATGGGGCGGGAAAGAGTCTGCGCTACTCCAGTGCGAATTAATAAAATTCACATTTCCTCGAAATATTTTTGTAACATGCCAGTTTCCTAACAATGTTTTTTTTGACCGCTGAGCACGTGATATTTTCTTCTTCGCCAATTCATCACCAGCCACGAAAAGTTCGATATGAATGTCTCTCCCACTGTAGAGAAGCTTTCAGGTGAATGGGCGATCTAAGTTCCAAATGCCTTACATCATTGACGGTTTTCGACGCCGGCCTGGATAATATAATGGTTCTTTCATGTTGACATCTTTCAGATATTTTTATTTGTCACCTATTACGATCCTCGTAAAACGAAACAGAGTGGTGGTTTCTCTTACACCACTTCGACACAGTAACTTAAAATGTATATATCTGACCATTACCTAATACAATCGCCATTAATTATAATTAAACTTATACAAATTTAACATACGATATGAAAGTAAAGTAAAGTTACAGCCTATATACGTCCCACTACTGGGCACAGGCCTCCTCTCATTTCTGAGAGGGATTTAGGGTTAGGAAGTGTCCGCCGCGCTACCCCAATGCGTGTTGGCGAACTTCACATGTCTTCGAAAATATTTTTTTTATTTTTCTCAGACATTTATCGTTTTACAGTGGTAGAGCCACGCGGCAGCTTTTGCTGTCGCACGGATGGGCCGGCTCGAACCGGGGTGGTACCACGACCTCACAGAAAACCAGCGTGAAGTAGAGGTTTACTTCTGCGTTTCGCTTGGTGAGTGCAGGTGGCCGGAGGCCCTTTTTACTGGAAATGAGGCATTCCATCTTAGTCCTCACGGGTGATAACGCATTTACATTTTGATTTGTAATAGAGGATAGATGTAGATGTCTATGGGCCGCAGCAACCACTTACCATCAGGTGGACTGTGTGCTCGTTTGTCACCCTTATCCTATAAAAAAAAGACATGCAGGTTTTCTCACGATGTTTTCCTTCACCACCGAGCACGTGGTAAATCAGCACTTAAAATTGCAACTAACAATTTCATTGGTACCGGCGGGGATCGAACCCGGGTTGCTCGCGTATTGTGAAATTTACCGCGAGCGCTAACCATCTGAGCTACCACGGCTTACATACGATATTCTATAACTAAAATATACGTTGACTAAGATATACGTTTATTGATTAGCCGTGCACTAATGAATCGCTTAATTTCCGTCATATCTAGATGCAGGTTGGAATGCGGTCACCGCACATTCGACGCCTAGCAAAATTACATGTATGATATATGTATAATTCTAATATCATATGTATTATAACTAAAATAATTATTTAAACGAAAACATTACATGTCTGCATGCATGCATTATGTATTGCAACATCTTATATTAAGATATCATAATTTTTTTTCCATTAAATTACATCCTAAAAAAATCCACAGTTGAATATTGGCTTTCCCCGTAGATTGCCTCAGGATTCGAACGCGCACTACGCAATCAAGCTACCGATATCATAAAAAGTTACCTCCGTTGAGCAAAATCCTCATCTCATTTCTGAGAGGGCAAACATGCCCGCTATGAGTCAATCAATGGGAGAAATCTATATTCAGATGGTGAATTTATTAGCTGAGATTACGGTAGTTGATTCATTCACACAAACAGCATTAACGAAAACTTTTGAAGTCTTAAATCATCTCTTATCTCTAATTATATAATTTGTACACACATATATTTGTGTGTACTTTGTACAACGTCTACAATAATTAATTATTAATATAATATAATAAAATGTTTACGGCCACTGACAATACGTCATTTTTATTTCCTCGCCACAATATATTATAAAAAGTATATAGACAGTATTTATGTACATATTTCATAAAGGAGGAACTACGAGTAGTAAACGTAAGTTGAAGAGGCTATAGGCAGTATGAAAGGTGTTAACATTTCGTCTTTTATATCTCTTAAAAAGAATTTCGCGTTTAGTACGCTATATGCGGCGAACTGTCATATTTCATTCCATCATTATTTTGCTTTACGCTTTGACTCTTCAGGGTAGGGTTTTACTTCAAGGGCCGGTTGTCACGGCAACGCCAGTTTCACGGATTTCGCGAAAATGCGAGGCGCTGAGAACAGATTATCTCGTATTTTAATGTATGAAACGCGCTTACGGCACGCGCCCGGAGCGTAGAAGTTGTTGACTAGCTAAATAGTTTAGTTTTGAGAATGTTAAGCCATATAATATTGGGTTATAAAGTCATTTTGGGTAATGTAAGCGAGCAAGTTTCAAATTCAATTGAGCCGATGAGTATACGTGCGCTTCTACCGAATTGTGTCTCCATAATTGAGTTTATTACTTGCACCTGATGTTTGGGATTGCATATCTTATTGTAATTGATATTAATTTATGAATGCAATATGTTTGAATAAATATTATAAATAACAAGGTAACTAAAATAGCAAACATAAGTATAGTAAACAAACTTATATTTATATGTAATTACGATAATTTAAAAAAAAAACGTTACCTCCGCTAGGATTTTCTCCTTTATCGTGAGTTTACATAAATAAATTTCACAAGGACAAACCTCTAGACCCGGAATAATTATTTGTGGGCCATACAAATACTTGTACCGTGCGGGATTCGAACCCGCAACACTTAACGCTGCGACTCATTGCTAAGCCACTGCGCCACGGAGTCGTATTAAAGCACAATCTTTAATGAACTTCTATTAGTTAACAAATAATATAATCACTTTCTTACTAATAAATAAGGCGCCCTATATAAAATGACCGTAAGAAATAATTAAATAAAAAGCAACGCAATCTCGCCAATCTTTGAATAAACAAACACTACAGCCCACTAATAAAACATTTAACCTGAGCGTAGAATAAAGAAATACCAAAAAAGGAGCAATTAATTCAGGGCGGGCCGCAACAGTTGCAATATGTGAAGCCATTAATTTAATTCAGTGTACGTGCGGGCCCCGAGACACGGTTTTATACCTTAATTGAGATTTAAGAACAGCTCGGGGGTGGGATGTTTTTGTGTTTGTGAGCAGACGCCTCGAGCGTTTCTCCCTGCTTGTCCCACTAAGCCGTTGTAAGATATACGGACCTCGGCTGCAGTAATTGTGCCGGGACTTGTACCCTCTTCACAACTGCTAGCTACTGATCTTTGAATCTTGGCCTTTTAAACATTCAAAAGTAGAACATTATATAGAATGTATTTAATCTGTGATAGAACGTTTGTTGTTCCTCCTTCAATGTGCTCCACTGATATGTATTGTAATTTATGGCACTAATTTTACAACGTCATTGAAAATATCGTTAAAGCCTGTATAAGAAAATTATTATGCATTTCTGCATTGAACTGTTAAAAGAAAAAAAAGAAGAAAGAGAAAGTTCAAAAAAAAAAGAGATGCGGCCGGATGAAAGCAAAAAAAGTAAGGCATTACATTACATTTTTTTCTTTTATTTCTCTGATTTTTTTTACATGATAAGGGTAACAAACGAGCACACAGTCCTAATAGTAAGTGGTTGCTGTGGCCAAACAAAATGGCAAAATGCAGATGCGTTGTCACCCGTGAGGACTAAAATGGAAAGCCTCGCTTATTACGAAACACAGCAGCGTTAATCTGCTATTTGATATAATTCTCCATTGCCGATAATATTAAATTACTTAGTTCAATTAAATGTACTGTACTCAATAGTGAAGCGAACCGTGCTGGCTAAATATAAAAAAAATATTCTGATTCTCGCAGCTTCCAATACAGAACGTGACAAAGTGATATTACATATTGTCTTAGCGGGTAACATTTATAGAAACCTTGAACTTAACTGTCTAAAGTAAGTGTCCTATAGTCAATTGATATTATGAAAAAAAAGAGTATACTTAAAAGACCCAACAATTTAAATCAGTAAATCATAAACATATATTTAAAAGAGTGTTTCTATAAAGCTTGTTTAAAAGGTTTTCTCGATAAAAACTTAATATTTTATTCACAAAGCAACGGTACGTTACAAGGCGCTTAATATCTTTACAACTTCATACAAAATTCGTTGTATCTAATTCGAGGCTTATCTTGCCATCTGTAATCTCGCTCGCCCTCCTTCCATAGTACCAAGGAGATACCTTGGATACCTTCGCTTTTCCCCTTCCCGCCGGAAGTTTTCCCCTCAAGAGCCCTCAGCCCTTGAGTTGTTGATCGAAGTTCATAATACTCTATTAACAGTGCACGTGGCCACAGAACGTATAAATTTGTGTATCTGAGTAATGCTCAGGTAAAATTTTAAAAGATGCTCTTAGAAATATTATTTTGCAAAACTTAAAAATAATTTGAAGTTTGTTTGTATTTATATTAGAAATATATCTGTACTTTTATTAATTCAAGATATTAAAATAGTAGGTTAGTATAATAATAAATCTCAAGAAATAACGTTTGAAGTACGTCATATATCATTAAATTATAATTACTTGGGGTGACGTGTTTTCTAATACGGCTTGGGATGTAAGGATATAATTATAGGAGGCCATGTCTCAAGGGACACTGACTTCGGGCTCAGTAGAGCGAATGATAAATCTGTTGACAGTTCGACCTCTGGGCTGTGTGAAAAGCGTCTGTCTTTCATTTATTAACACAATTTTTTCATTACAAAAATATTAAGCGTGTCTTTAGTAAATCATATAGAACTTAAACTGGTATATCAATAAAAAATATGCTAGAGTGTCGTGGAACACTCGGTTGGAACAAAGTTCCTATTTTTAAATACTACTAGTATGCTATTAAACATTACTAATATTCCCTTATACGAGTTCTGGTAAACTTACAATGCTTGTGTTAGAAGTGATTCACGACAATAGTCGAATTGCGGATTCGAACCCACGACCTTTCGAGTTCGCGGTCCGCACCCTACCATTAGGCTACTAACGCTTCCAATATATTATTATTCATAAACGTATTATACATAGATACAAGAATGAATAAAAACGTACTAGATGGAGTGACGACCTAGTAAGACATGCAGGAAGTCGATGGATGCAGGTGGCTCAGGACCGTGCTTTGTGGCATTACTTGGGGGAGGCCTATGTTCAGCAGTGGACTTGTGAAGGGCTGTAATAATGATGATGATGATGAAACGTATTATATTATTTACTCGTATTAACAAATACAAATAAATGAATTAATAGTGTCTATTAAAATGAAGCATCATTTCAAATAAAATAATATTTCTTTCATCGTGTATGTTGGCTCGAAAATATTTTATTCAACAGGCATGCGTGTTTCCTCACGATGTTTATCGTCATCGCCGAGCACGTGGTAAATCAACACTTAAAATTTGAACTAACAACTTGGAAACGACGAGACCCATTCAGGATTGATTCAGGGAAACTGACAATAGACCTGAACTATCAAGGCTATATTAAGCTAATTATAAGGCATTTAACTTAAATATTTTGAACGTTTAAACGGCGGTGGAATAGCGAGGCAACTAGTGTTTGAGGCGAGGATAACGCCTTATTTCTACACTTAAACAACTTATATAATTTACGTGAAAACATATTCAAAATCCCTAAAACTTCGATTTACCTTTTGTAAGTCATTAAAATTATAATATTTTAATAGACTGTACATAGCAGATGTATGTACATTTGTATTAAATCTGCCTAAAATATTTTGACAATAAATCAATTAACATAATATATCAGTCTATATAATAATTTGTAAATTGTTATTTATCTTGATATATATTCACTAAGACTTCGCAGACGCGTTTGTTTTTTTTTATTATTAAGGAGATGCTGCTGCCCATGGTTTGTTTCCCTCTGTCTCCTCTTACGAAACGCATGTACGTTATAGGATGGAATATATTCTTGCACCGCCACCACTGACGATCAGGTGAACTTTAAGTTCATTAGTCACTTCAATTTTATAAAATAAAAAAACGTACATACGTTATAATTATACACTGACTATTCCAAATTAGAGTATTTTTAATCCAATGTGCAATAAAAAAAGTTTTTTTTTGTGTAGCGAAGTCGCGGGTAAAAGCTAGTAATAAATAAATATACATGAAATACCTGATAATAATAGCACCCGAAGTACGCACTCATACTATCAACTGATTTTTTTGAGAAATCCTACACCATCCACCCATCCCTGTATAGTAAATGTCCTGGTATTTGTAGAAGTAAGGCACCTAAACTAAGGTAAGGTAACACAAACGGACACATGGTTGGCCTATTGTTTCTTGAATGCAGTGACATATAGACACCTACATCTGTCATCACTTAAGACTCAAAATGCAAATGAATTGTCACCCCTAAGGACTTAGATGAAATTTCTCGTTACCAGTAAAAATGGTCTCCGCTTCAATACGAGTATGGTGAGTATAAAAAACACAGCAAAAAATAGTTGCCATAGTATGGTGGTAATCAGTGAGAGCGTGGTCCTTCCCCGGTCTAGCCGACCCATTCGTGTTGCAGCTATATTTAACTGGCTCAACCACTTAATGACCACCACTTAGATAATTGCATCGCAGGAATGTCCAACAAGACATGAAACCATATTTTACAAATGGAATAGTAGAATTAGTGTAATGAAATTTCAGATAGCTCGTGGATGCGCCGAACGGTCTGAATTGTCCGCTAGAGCGGTAACTTGGCTAATATGATCGTATAAAACGCAGACTGCAGTAAAACACACGTGTAACATTCACTGGTGCTCATTCACGAGTAAGAGCGGTGCGTCCGGTGCAAATTGTAGCTTGCGCCTACGAAACGCGGGCTTGCGGACAAAGTCCGAATTACAGATAAATGGGACGATGTAATTTGTACATCGCTGAGAGTTCTGAGGGAAATTGTCATTTTATTTTCACAAATAAACGTTATGCATACCCTTACTCACGCAAGGGTTTGTTTTTTAAACAAATATAGGAGGCCAGTAAGAGAAGTGTCTAAAGAGCAAAACGAAAATACTGCGACAATTAACCATAGCCTGAATGCCGTGTCGTGGCAACGTAATGAAAACCGCTACTAAAATGTGATGATGGGCAGGAGTTCCAACATAGGGAAATTTGCCATATCTGCCACGCTTGTCAAGTGGCCAAGCGTAGCACCTATGGCAAATTTCGCCCATCTGACGTAATCTATGAAGAAGGCCTACATACAGCAGAGGAATCCCTTAAAGCTTCATCAGCTGACCTGACCCAGCTGTGAGGTGAGATACATGTCTGTTTTTTTACTTTATGAACCATTCTTTATTCTTATTTCTGTTTATTTCGGCAAATTAATGTTTTTTTTAAGACATAGTCTAGAAACTGTTATGGGATTTTTGTAAATATTATTATAGTCTTTAATTATAATATGTGATAAATTAAATAATAAATTACCTTTCAGATGGACTGAAAGTTAACTAAGCAATTTTTCGCCTCGGACATCTTAAAGCTAATATGAAATTATGATTATTAATTAATACTGAAATAGTTTATAGTAGTTTTACGTTCTGTTGTACCATGTTGTTTATGAAAACGGTAAGGAAATCTGCATGTACACTAGTGAAAAAAGTTGCACACTAGTCAACGCCATAAAATCTTATCACCTCATGATTTGATTGATTATAAAATCGTTTTCTAGACTGTTACTCTACTTTATTTTCTAAAAAAAAAAAATATTACATTTATAACAAATTTTATGTTGTATTGATTCGTTGATAGATAAATCCTATTAAACCACATCTTACAAGCTCGGGATCCTTTTATCCCGCTAATACCTGATTTACATTTGTTGTAATATAACTAATACCCCGCAGCCGATAATTTCCAATCGACATTTCTCAAAACAATAACAAGTACATTATTAAAAAATATGTTAATCTCTTATTGAAATAAATTACGTTTCACAGCAACAACAATGACTGGAAAATGAAACATTGATTAATATATTGAAGGGAGTAGCTGTAATTAATAATGTATTACCTGTTAATTATAGCAGTAACCTGAGCGCAGTCAAAAGAATTCCTTTATGAAACAAACTGATATGACTTTATCAAAGAAAAATGCTTTCACTGAATATTAAAACAAAATGCAATATACATAATTAGTCGGGATCTATGATTGCAAGTATTAATTAGTGAAATGCGTTCGAGAATATATCCATCGATTCGTAATGTATCACTTGTTTCTACTACTAGTACAACATCGCAAATAGCATACATATAATAGGCATTTAGAGCTCAAAGGGTACAATAGTTATTACTTCGGATCTGTAGGACTTACATAGAGCCTCTGTGAATGGGACTAGTGAAATGCGGCTTTGCCAACTGTAGAGTAATGGGCTCTGCAAATTTGAGAGTGTGTATTCAGAGGTTGTTCACGTGGGCTGCATTTGATGATGCGATATAGTTATGTAAGTCGACTTAGCACAGTATGTTTTGATAAGCTCACCAATGGTATTAACTGTTTAGGTACAGTGAAAACTGGTAATAATTCCTATTTCTGAACATCCTACAACGTTATTTTAGTAATACTTACGTAATTGATATTGGGTATACTTAGGGTATACCCATGTGAACTTTTTCAAAAAATATTAGTCTTGAATAGACTATCTTTACAATTTAAGTTATAAAGTTCTTCCAACTGCCATCTTTTACTAAACAAATATAGTTTTTATACCAGCCGCGTATCCCCATAGCGAAATTTATAGCGAAAAATAACTAAAATAAACCAATATTTTAGTTATTTTAATGACGGCTCCGTGGTGTAGTGGCTTAGTAATGAGTTGCAACGCTTGGGGCCGCGGGTTCGAATCCCGCACGGAACAAGTATTTGTATGGCCTAATAATAATAATAATAATAATCTTTATTTGCAAGAATATGGTTGTACAATGGTGTTTGAGTATAATCCGTTCTACATATTCTATCTTAGTGGTGTGCAAATATTAATGGTCAAGTAACCTAAACAACAACACTTATCGAATTTAACAACATATATTAATTTAACAAAATATAAAATTATTTAATATTATTTAGTTGATTTGATAATTAATTTATTATGCCACAGTGTCAGCAAATTACGAATAATTGTTCCGGGTCTGGATGTTTGTCCTTGTGCAATATATGTTTGTAAACTGCCTCCACGATACAGGAGAAAATCCTAGTGTGGGGGTAACGTTTTAAAAAAAAATATGGCTGTTTCAATATTAGTGAGATTTCAAATCTTTCTTACAGCCTATAAGGTGGAATTAAGTTTGCGTCCTAATACAAATTTCTCTATAAATGCGTGTAGTAAAAACGAGAAACTTTAGGAAGATGCAATAAATTAATATTTAAAACTAGCTGGCCCGGCGAACTTCGTACCGCCTAACAGTCGATTCTTTAATTTTTTTTTTAATACTTATTCGGCCATTCGGGACACCGGGTCAGCTAGTAAGATAAAAAAAGAAAAAAGAAAGTTGATAAGTCAACAATTACATTATGTCAAAAACTAAAAATTATAAAACACTCTTTTGTTTGGGAATATAGAAAAGTGTTGTTTTTAGACTTTTCCAGGCAATTGTTTAAATTTTTCTCTCCGTAAAACCATCTTCGTACTTCAAGGAATATTATAAAAAAAGAATCAGCGAAACCGGTTCAGCTGCTCTCGAGATTTGCGCTTAACAACACATTCCGCGATTCATTTTTATATTGTACATTATTCTTATTAATAATAAATAAGTGATAATTTTTCTTAATATTTTTAAGAATAAATATTTTTTGAAAAAAAAAATGTTTTACCAAACAACACTTGATGAGCTTCACGAAAAATATGATGTTTTGTTTTTGTTTTTTATGTTTATTTCTTGATACCATTATACCATTTATAGTTGAAATTTAAACTTGAGTAACTTTGAAACGAGTTGACTTAGCGAAAAATCATATTTGACCTTTTTTGAAGATCGTTCAATTTCCTGTAACAATGTGTATTGATTTTTACAGCACGCTAATTTGTTATAACGCAATAAATTTCTAAATAAAAATAATTTTTTTCCTGTGTTATTTAAATGGAAAATCAAAAATCGCGATGAGGCAGCACTTAATATTAATATTAAGAGCTCAAATTTTTACCAGAAGTTGTTTACATCATCTTGAACAATATTTTCTTGGTAACTAAAGAAAATAAATTAAAAATTTATTTTGGCCCGACCTCGCGCTCGGAATTTTTTTCTCTATGCCGGATTGCAGGAACTGCCGTATTATTGGATTTGTATTATAAATACGTGTGCAAAAAAGTTATAATATATGGGAAATAAATTCTTCATGTAGACTTTTACAATAAAAGATTATATTAATTAAGGTCGTAATTTATTATAAAAAAAAATGGTAATTTTTTTTTACTTAATTAATAATGATAATATGTATGTATTTACGTTTTCTCATTTTTATTACGTTAAACATTTTAATTTTTTTCAGTTGCGGAAAAGGAAGATGATGCTTTGTCAAAACAATCAAGAATTTTCGCTTGCTTCTTGCTGTAATATATTTCATTGATAATATCTTCTCTCAACTTCCTCAAAGTCAGTAAAGAGTTGCCTGAAGCATTCTCTTCTCTGCTCAACTGATACTGATATCTATAGTTGGGCATCTTCAGCCTTCACTGAACATTTTGTGGGACTAAAGAAGTTCTTTTCCACATCATCATCTTCTTGTTCAGGCAAGGCTTCTAGTGCCGGGCTACTGGCCAACATTTTTAAAATTTTTGTCTGTCTGTATTTCTGTCCGACCTAATCTTTGGAATGACTAAACCGATTATGGTGAAACTTTACGAACAGATGGAGAGCAATACGTGGAAGGATATTTTATCCTAAAACTTGGAGAATTAGAAAAATAAATTGATAAAATAAATGGCCTTTGATTATCTTAAATCTAATTAACGCTACGTTAATAGATTCTATCCAGACGAAGACGGGGCGGATAGCTAGTCTTTATATACAAAAATTACGTGTCACATTGTTTGTTCGCGATGAACTGCTAAACTACAGAACTGATTTCAATGAAATTTTGCACACTGTGTGCAGTTTGGTCCAACTTGAGGGATAGGATAGTTTTTATCCCGATAAGTGACCCTCAATTTTTTTCAGGAGTTTTTTTTAGGAAAACAAATGGTCGTCGAAAAGGGCAGAACAACGTCTGCTTGGTCAGCTAGTTTAATTATAAAATACTTCGAGGATATGTCAAGTTGTGAAATCTGCAAATGGACTAGTAGTATGGCCTACTTTCGAAATACTTTAGTATTGTTTTATTTATACTTATATAATATATATCCACAAGCATTATTAATACATAGAAAAAGAATAAGTAGAAAATTTGTGTTTCCCTTTTCAAATACTTTCAAATTTCTGTTTATCAAATAATAAACGTTGAACTGGCAAAATTTAATAACTTACGGTGTCCCGAGAGCTATCTAGGGAAGTAGATAACATCTTAAATGTGAAAGTTTTTGAACGGGTGTTAAAGTCCCTGCAGACTTGCGGCCGGACAAGAAAGCGCTTTCCCGTTAGCTATAAAATATATAAAAAATTGTTACGTCATAGCAACGCCAGCTCTCAGACAACTACGAATATTCAGAGATTTTAATCTATTCTGTTCTAAACGTAGATATTCAATAATGATAATTAACCCGCATTTTTGATACACTCATGGACAAATTTAGAGGAACGCAAAAAAGTGTTTATGTATATAATAGGCTTACTTAAAATATTCAACGTAATATTTAAAACCATAACAAATTCAATAAAAACTCCTTTTTAAATATTGCTAGCATGAGAGTACCTGAATACTTTAATTCGAAATGCCGCTATAAACTTTATAAACGTAAATTCGTAGGAACCACTTTGTTAAACTAAAACAGCAAAGTCATATCACTGAATATTAAATCTGAAAACAAACATAACCGAGTTTACAGTACTCTGTGCGAAGGCACATGTCTGAGCTCACGCGGGCTGACATATTTATTATTTATTTGGGAATTCTCGAGGCGCGTCGCCGCCGACGACCGACGCCGCTCCAGCCAGAATTATGGAAAAATAACTCATCTCCGACGACATATTGACTTTGCCCACCGACAGGAAAATAGAGGCGCGCATCCTTTCGGGAATTGCATCGATACACGGTGTTTGTTTCTGTTATTTTGGGTCGGAGAATCGGATAGGTTTTATGTTATTGCTATTTGGCCATCAGTAACTTCTTGTTCAATACTGAACATAATTTTAGGTAAATTTTCTATTTGTTTTAAATCTATTGCATTACTGTTACTCCGTAGCATATCAAAGTTTTTGGTAAACAGTGACCTTTTTTATTATTGCGAGTTACGCTTTACTTTGTGTAATGCTTGTTTCGATATTTAGATCTAACTTTGTACCGATTTTATTCAATAATTATTATCAAAATCTTTTATTTATACACTTAAAATTAATTAAAAAAAATAAGAAAGGTATTTTAAATAAGTCATTTCAATCTTATTACAGTAACATGTAGTGGCGGTGTAAGAATATCCACTACCTCATATCATGCCGTGGGTGTGAGAAGAGGCGACAGAGGGAAACAAATCAGGAGATGGACAGCAGCGTCTTCCTAATAACGGCTCAAAATAAAAAAACATATGGAAAATATTCCGCATATTAGGCAATCTATAGAGAAGGCCTATGTAACACTTGGTAGAGCCATGCTGCAACTATATTAGTAGTATAGTTGTGGCACGAATGGGTCGGCTCGACCGGGGAAAAACCACGTTCACACAGAATACCAGCTTAACACTGCTGTGTTTCGTATGATGAGTGTAGAGAACCGCAGACCCTTTTTACTGGAAAGGAGGCATTCCATCTTAGTCCTCACGGGTGACAACGCATCTGCATTTTGATTCGCAAACGGGGATTGATTTATATGTCTATGGACCACAGCAACCACTTACCATCAGGTGGACTGTGTGCTCGTTTGTCACCCTATCCTATAAAAAAAAAGCAGTGGACTTTCATAAGCTGTAATGGTAATTACGACTCCGTTACACGGGAACTGCAACTCATTCATCGTATGAAATAACATGAGATTGTCTTGCGCCATCACCACACAATATTGTTTTTTTTTTTGATATTGCAATGTAAATAATGCTTTAAGATGAACCTAATGCAAATAAGTACCAGTTACGTAAAAGATGAGAAGAAATGAACATTACAAGGAACGTACACGTTGTAGCGAGATATATTTCAGTAAATCATGATAAAAACAATGAGCGCAGTAATAATGGATGCGATAACACGGCTCGCGTTTATAACTCTCCGCACCGCATGGAAAGCAACATTCACCGAAACGCCGATTTCAATAACAGTTGAGATCATTGAATAGAGTTACCTCATAACATTTTTATTGTACAATAAGAGTTTTTCCGCCGACAAGGGACGTAAACGGGCCGATATTGCTTATATCGAGCGTTTATTCTGTATCGAAATCGTAGCAAGTGTCTGTAGGTGGAGTGGTTGGGGCTGCAATGTCGCGGTCCCGCCTCGTTCACGTTAAGTGACTTAGAAACTGCGATTATTGAGTTCCGCAAGCGAATAAACTCTCACTGGCTCGTCGCTGATATTGTTATTTCGCGATATTTTGTCGTATATTGAAGCTCTTATACCACTCATAACTTTACCATCGATACACGGCTATATTAATGTTTCTGATACATTAGTTTTAAAACTAAACGTTTATTTTTTAAATTTGTTGTGTTAAATTGAACACATAACCATCCTATAAAAAAATGTAATACATTTTTTTATAGGATAGGGTGGAAAACGAGCACACAGTCCACCTGTTGGTAAGTGATTGCTGTGGCCCATAGACATCTACATCTATTCTCATTTGCGAATCAAAATGTAGATGCGTTGTCACCCGTGAGGACTAAGATGGAACCCTAAAACCTAATAAAACCTAAAACTCTATTTTAGTATTCACTAGCTGGCTTTAAAAATTCTTAAATTCGCAATAAAAAATTTTGAGAGTAATTTAGCGGAATAAAAACTATCCTATCTCTCAAGTTGGACCAAAATGCACACAGTGTGCAAAATTTACATTGAAATCAGTTCAGTAGTTTAGGAGTCCATCGCGGACAAACAACGTGACACGTAATTTTTATATATAAAGATTATAAAAGGAACTGTAGCACATTTACTTCTTGCACAAAAATTAATATCAAGTGTGTATGTATATATTAGGCATAGTATATATTAGGCAGGTAAAATAAAGTGAACATAAAATCTTGATTTTTTTCATACAATTATGAAAGCATTTTGAGTAGTGGTAGCTCAGGAGCTAAACACTCGCTGTAAATTTCGTAGTACACGAGCAACTCGGGATCGATCCGGGCACAAATGAAAATGTTAATTGTAATTTTAAATGTCGATTTACCACGTGCTCTGTGGTAAAGGAAAATATCGTGAGGAAAACTCCATATCTGAGAAATTTAGGAAACTAAAATATTTTGAAGACATGTGAAGATCGCCAACACGCATTGGAGCACCACAGCGGACATTTCCTTGCCCTAAAACCCTCTCAGAAATGAGAGGAGCCTTGTGTCCAGCTGTGGGACGTATGTAACGGGTGATCCAAGTAGAGATACTTTTTTCAATAGCCTTTTTTTGACAGATCACGTGTGAGTCGTGTCATGCTTTCATGTTATTTTTGTTTAGTATTGTTCGGCATTTCATAATGGAAAGACTTACGCCTGAACAAAGTTTACAAATCGTTCAACTTTATTACGAAAATTCACGTTCTGTGGGGAATGTGTTTCGTGCACTTCGCTCAACATATGGTCAACATAATCGGCCTACTGAGCGTACTATTCGCAACACCATCACCCATTTTGAGACCCAGCATTCATTATTGGATAATATTCTACCGAATAGACCACGTCTAGCACGCTGTGAAGAAAATATAGCGGCCGTAGCTGAGAGTGTACATGAAGACCTTGGAGAGTCGATTCGGCGCCGTTCGCAGCAACTCGGACTGACGTATGGAACGACTTGGCGCATTTTACGTCGAGATCTTAAATTTAAAGCGTACAGAATACAGCTTGTGCAACAACTGAAGTCGCTTGACCTTCCCAAGCGACTTCGCTTCGCTCTATGGGCTCTTGAAAAGTTCCAAGAAGATCCAACGTTTTCGAGGCAAATTTTGTTTAGCGATGAGGCCCATTTCTGGCTCAATAGGTATGTAAACAAACAAAATTGCCGCATTTGGGACGAAGAGCAACCTGAAGAAATTCAAGAACTGCCAGAAAAAACAACGGTTTGGTGTGGTTTGTGGGCCGGTGGAATCATCGGTCCATATTTCTTTAAAAATGATGCCGGTGCGAACGTAACCATCAATGGCGACCGTTATGGTGCCATGATAACCGACTATTTGATGCCTGAATTTGAAGCTCGTGATCTCCGCGCCATTTGGTTTCAGCAAGACGGCGCCACTTCCTACACATCGCATCAATAAATGGATTTATTGAGAGAACATTTCGGTGAGCACATAATTTCACGTTTTGGGCCGGTCGATTGGCCACCAAGATCGTGTTATATCACACCGTTAGACTTTTTCCTGTGGGGATATATAAAGTCTAGTTTATTCGGACAATCCCGCTTCGATTCAGGCCTTGGAGGAAAACATCACGCGTGTCATTCGCCAGTTACCAGTCGAAATGCTCGAACGAGTCATCGAAAATTGGACTCAACGGATTGACCATCTGCGACGTAGCAACGGTCAACATTTGATAGACATAATCTTCAAAAAATAAATGCCAAAGAATGTTCTTTCAAATGATAATAAACATTCTCCATTAAATTTGAATATTCTGTGTTTTTTTCTTTAAAAAAAGTAGGGAACCTCGAAATGGATCACGCCTTATATAGGCTGTTACTTTTACTTTTAATTTTAACTTTGATCACGTTCATGGGTGTAAGGGTCATGATCCTTTTGTCTTTCCTGCACCGGAAAATATTCTAAAATGTTAGCTTTGGTAGGCAATTGGTAGGTAATTCGTTATATATATAATATAATCCTTGGTGCTTCTGTTAGTGATCATGTAACTTCTAAACGAATTGTAATATTCACACAATACATTTAGTACAGTTGAAACGATTGTTCACACTTATGCTAGGATCAAGTAGATGGCGCTATAGATATAAAGATGTAGGATTATTTAACAAATTCTACATTTATTGACCAAAATTACTCCTTTTCATAATTTATATTACTTTATTGTCAAAAAAGTAAATTATAAAAACTGGACTTGATGGGAGGCGGCTGGGGGTCAATTTAAAAAAAAAAATACAACTATCGGAAATAACGTCTGCTAGGCCAGCTAGTTTGTTATAAAAACGACTGCAATGAAATTTTGATTAAAAATGGTTATTTAGTAAAAAACTTTTTTAATTTATTTCGCATGTGTTTTCATACTATTGCCATAAAACGAACCTCTTGTGACACTCTGAAAATGAAAAACTATTTAAAAACACCTTTCTTCAAATGTTAACATTGACGTTATTCCAACGATTGATCCAAATAACAGGGCTAAGTCTGCAATAGATTAAAAGTTTTTAGGTTTTAACCCTAAAAACTTTTAATCGGGCACCTCACAAACAACTCATTAAGCATTTAAACTTTAATTCAGTCTACAAAGTGTTAACCGTAAAAATCTCCCTAAAAATACCGTATAAAGTTTTATTCGTCAGATTAGAAGCGACGCGGTGCTATCGAGCAATAAAGTGGAGATAAACAGAGTCTGTAACGCGTACAGACTGCTTGTAAACTATTTTCCATGTCAGCGAAAGTGCGCGTTTATGAACGACAAGTTTATAGCGCCCGCGCATTCCGCCATTCTGCCATAAACTTTGGCTGAGTTCAGGTGATAAAGTACCTTGTGGTTAGTAAATTCCGGCATGCATTTTAACTAGTCTACTTTTGAATTATTTATCAGCTTTAAGCTCTTGAATAAAATGGTACTGACTACTCTAAATCTTACTGTAGTTTTATTACGAATGAAATTATTTCAAATGTTTTAAGCGCTAAACATGGCGTTTGAAATTTTACTTTTCAACCAACTTCGAAAAAGGAGATTCTCAATTCGATTGTATTTTTTTATGTTTTTTTTTTTATAGGATAGGGTGACAAACGAGCACACAGTCCACCTGATGGTAAGTGGCTGCTGTGGCCCATAAACATATATATTTATCCTCGTTTGTGAATCAAAATGCAGATGCGTTGTCACCCGTGAGGACTAAGATGGAATGCCTCTTTCCCAGTAAAAAGGGTCTCCGGTTCTCTACACTCACCATACGAAACACAGCAGTGTTAAGCTGCCATTTGACGCTGGTATTTATGTGTGTTACCTCAGAACTTTTTTCTAGGTGAACCGATTTTAATGGCCAGTAGATTTTGAGTTATCCTTAATAATGCGTATTTAATTGACTTCAACTACATTGATGATGTTCTCATTTTATTTATATTGAAGTTGGTTGTAGAAAAATTTTAATTATATTAAAATAATAATTATATAAATATAATTTAAATTAAAATTATACATAGAATTGCAAAGAGTATAAAACAAATCTTTCAATTTTAATTTAATTATTGCACTGCTTTTTAGGCAATATTAATTGGTCTCTTTTAATTGGTAAGGCTTCGTTTGCCTACTTGTTCATCTGGGTAGGTATCACTTTGCCTATTTCTACCATCAGACAGCAACACCGTATTGTAGTTTGAAGGGTATGAGTACCGTTATAAATAAAAATTGAGGCATTCCATCTTAGTCCTTAAGAAACAACACATCTGCATTAACGCATCAAGACTTTAAAATATATTATATACATATATTTCCTTTGTATAATAAGTAACAAATTTTCCTCTCTGATCAATTTATTATTATGGTTTATTTGTCAACCGTGTTTTCCGTGGATTAGATCGATGTGCTTCCGACCGCCAAGTGATATCCGGCACCCGGACTCTATATCCGGACTCTGAGATGGGCCACTAGATTTTCTATTGTACTTATGTTGTACGCAATATTTAAGAAAGCATACTACTTCTAATTTGAGGATTAAGTATTTATTTAGTACGTTTCTCTTGTCCTTTATTTAATATTAATAAAGAGCTTGCTTTCGAAACGCATGCGATAGTTATCCTTTTAGAACAATTGTTACAAAAGTATGATCTATTCCACGACATATTTGAGTTCTATGCTAATTCCATAAGAATCTGTTCAGCCGTTCAAACGTGATTGAAGTAAAAAAATTCAAACAAACAAATTTTCGCATTTATTATATTAAGTAAGACATCATAACTATAACTATAATACCATTAATATGGTTACAGTTAATTAGTTAATATTTCTATATTTAAATTTCGTTATATATATTTTTTTTAGAAAATTCGATCGTTTACCGCTATTTTACATATTGTTTTCCACGTGTTTGTAAGTTACGTTAAAGAAAACAGAATTGCATTATCATTTTTCAGATGCTGCTATAACCCCCTCTGTCGAAGACCATAATAAATTGGTGCGCTCCCACCAGGAAAAGACGGGCTGTGAACCCTGTCCAACATCGAATTCGATGAAACTCAATCTAATAAAACATATTATCGTGCGAAATTAAGATTCTCTCTGGGACCCTTTCGCGAATTATCAAACCGGACCTAAAGCTAGGAGCGTACTGTCAATTCCCAGAACATATCTCATCTAGGTCCTTAATCAGTCCCTGGATATAATGTTGGAGGACACAGCAATAAGACAAGAACAAGAAGCTCGTCACTTGTTGTACCTAAACGTTCCGTGGTCAACATCCTTCATCAATGATGTTACGATGGAACAACCACAAGAAATTTTAGAGCTATAATTTAAAATTTAAAATTTTGTACAGCTGATTTCAATATGAGTTATTAAGAATAACTCAAAAACTATTGGTCTGACCTTGATCAAAAAAAATTATATGGGACCACAGAAGAAGTACCAGCTTTCAAATAAAAAAAGAATCATCGAAATCGGTTCACCCGAATTGAGTACCGTCTCCTTTTTTGAAGTCGGCAGTAAAGATTTGTTGTTGTTGTTTTTATTTGCTTGACTTTGATAAATATGTACACATAAATTTTATTATTATTAAACTGTTTCTATTAAAAATATATTATGCATATCAATGAGTTACAGTACTTATGGACATACTAAACATTATTAATACAGTACGTGAGGGTATATGGTCATCCGGTTAATATGGTCACTTTCTTATAACTCAATAAATTAAAATTAAAAATTTTGTACAGCCGACTACAATATAAGTTATTAAAAATAACTCAAAGACTATTGGTCTGACCTTGATCAAATTCATATAGGACCACACGAGAAGTCCAGCTTTCAAATAAAAAAAGAATCATCGAAATCGGTTCACCCAGTAAAATGTTATGAGGTAACACACATAAAAAAACCTACAGTCGAATTGAGTATCGTCTCCTTTTTGACGCCGGCAGAAAACTACAGTCCTGTTTGGATAGGTGGCTCTGTGATACTATAGCTCTTTATCAGTCAATCAAATAATAAAGGGCCAAAAGGGCGCTGCTTCATTGACGCCATTTTGACAGTTGAGAATGTAGTAAAAATGTTAGTCGATTTTAGTATTGTGTAGTGTAGTTAGTTTGTAATAAGTTGATTTTTCGAAGTGAAGTCTCTGTCCTCCTTCTAGTTTTTGTTTTATAGGGCGGCAAAGCTTAAGGTGACCATATTACACTCACGCAGGTATCTTATCTATACAAATAAATAAAATTGAAGTGAACTAATAATGAAAATACAATTTTTAAAGTTTTTGTCTGTCTGTCTGTCCGTTTTTTCCGGCTAATCTCCTAAACGGCTGGACCGATTTTGACGGGACTTGCACTGGCAGATAGCTGATGTCATAAGAAGTAACTTAGGCTATTTTTATTTTATAAAAATAATTAGTGTTCCAAAAAAATATTAAAACCCTAAATTACACGCGGGCGAAGTCGCGGAGAACAGCTAGTTAATTATAAATATACTCGTGTAATACTCTGGCCCAAAGTTATGGGAAGTAGTCAGAACGTCCTTGACAAGTCGGTTTTCCTAATAACAGTTTCATAAATCGACTAAACCCGAAGACTTATGTACTGCAATAATATTAACTCCGGAATGTTAAAACTTAAGAGCGCGGCTAAAAGTCATAGCCACAACTCATAGAATAACTACGTAAATTTATAATATAATACATAATAGTAGGAAGAATTTCTTTTAAGAATTCCACGAATAAGAATTAAAATGGTAATGTGTTACCCCTATGAGAATTAAGATGGAATGTGTCTTAACCAGAAAAAGGCCTCCGATTCTTAACGGTTCGGAACACAGCAGCATTACACTGCCATTTCTGCTGGTATTCTTTGAGAGGGTTAACATTCGTTCTGCTGCCACAATATAGTGTAAAAAGCCACGTAAAATCCTGTTTTCTTTTTCAAATTGCATCAGCCTTAAATAAAGAAACACACACGTCAACATACATCAATACATCAAGGTCCATTTCTAGCTTGTTAAGTTTTTTTCGAGTAGTTCAAGTTTTATTGTGTGAGGGACAAGAGGTCGTCTAGTAGTATAAAAGTAAGTTTTGTCCTACTCTAAGGGGTAGAAATGATTTGTTCTCCTGTAGGGATATGCATTATTAGGCTCCTTATACTAGTGATCCTTCACAAAGTATTAAGAGGTCTTATTTTGTAGTTCCATACTTTATGAAGAGCGTTTTATAGAAATACGAGTGAAATAAAAATCCCTCTTGTAAAAATTTCTACAGAAGAATAGATATGAGATTCGTGTAATAACATACGAAAGTAATATGTACTAACCGTCAATAATACGAAACATAGTGAATGGATGTTTACGTTTCCCAAATAAACAAAGGAGTGAGGTTTAGGTTCCGCGTCGAAATATGCGACTTCAGCTAACTCCATCCTTCAAGTAACAAGTACGACGAAAACGTATAACAAATTAGATTAAGTAAAATATTTCTCAATAGATGGAAATTTGTATTTATATAATATTCGTACGTTTTATTAACTCTCATAGACAATCACAAACATACTTCAAATATTAAGCTTACTATATTAAAGAAAACATAATAAAAGGAAAATATACTTATTATTTTGTTTAAGCAGTATTTAAACTAGACAGTAATAGCTTAAGGATTTTTTCCCGTGGACGTCGATCTTATGATAAACTATTATTTTAAAGATGTAACTTTAGAGTCTGTGTGATGGTGTGGTCACAATAGCGTTGTCGGGGCAAACAGCCAAAACAGCGCACAAGCGTTATGAACATCAATATACCAGCCCACATAGAACTTAGAGTTCTTTTAAAAGCGTATAAGAGTGTAGGAAAAAGGTCCTATCCTTATAAGAGTGGGTTATGAGTTATTATACAGCTCAAGCTGTATATAGTCTGTATTATGGGATCTAGGTAAGCTTAGAGTTCTTAATTAGAATATGAAAACTCTAGTATACAACTTTAAGTATTTTGTAATACTTAAATCTGATCATTAAAGCCATCCCATTTTAAAAATATCGATCATATTTATTAAATCGTTTACTAGAATTCACATGCCTCTACTAATTTCAGAGAGGGGAAAATCATTGCATTCTCGAAATAACTTTCTACTACAATAAACAATTTCATTGGTGCCATTAGGGATAGAACTCCTGTTGGTCACGTTCCATAATAAGTTAAATATAAAGTAAGTTCATAGTTAAAGCCACCACGACATTTTTACTTCTAATATATATATATATATTTATTACAGAATTATGCTTACCTAAACGAGCCTAGTTGTGCGAGCACATCATGTATTATATATTATGAAGATACAGGCTCTATGTGTCTCTACAATCCTATACAGAAT
Organism: Parnassius mnemosyne; assembly: GCA_963668995.1. NCBI lineage: Eukaryota > Metazoa > Arthropoda > Insecta > Lepidoptera > Papilionidae > Parnassius > Parnassius mnemosyne. The sequence goes on from CAVLGL010000068.1 coordinate 24,847,074, forward strand.
TAAAAAGCAAAAATGTAAAGAAAGAAATACCCAACAATATACTCTTCTTTTTGCAAGGAATACTATGTTGCTGATTCGGTTTGATGCTAATCTAGTTTTCCAATTATTACCTGCCAACGGCGCACTATATTGATTCATTACACGCTGCGATCGAAATAATCCGTAACGTATTCCCTAATCAAACACACACTCAACTTAAGTGACTAAATAGGTAATTCGAGGCCGACACGTTCCAATGTTTCTTGGTTTATATAAGTTTACTTGTTTCCCCGCGTCGTGTTGCGTCGATCAATCATAGCAGACCGGCGCGACCTTACAGCGCCGATCATCGTGTTTTGTAAACTCTTTCATTTATCTAATGAGTTTGTTGGAGCGCGGTCCGTGTTGATGAAGCTTATGTTTGCACGTGGGGCGTCATCGACACATTGACAAGCTTTGATGAATTAATCGATATAAACCAACATTTTACTTATTACGGCAGTGAAGCGAAATACATACTGTATATCTTGCGCACGTTGTTTGTTCGTCGTAAAATTGCCGAATAATATGTTATTCAATCTTCCAAACTTTACTTGTTTTGAGTTAAGCGAAAGTGGGTGGTAAAAGAAAGATAATTTTCGGGGGAAACAAAATGCAACCGCTTTTGTAAGCTCGCCTTCAGACTTAATGTTGAATTCAAGCTTAACCAGATCTGAAATGCGTTGGCCTTAATCCACTTAGAATAACAACAGGGCTAATGTCTGCCGCCGCAGAATCTCTTCGTTTCTTATTGTCTCGTGTCTCGGGGATTTCGTAACAATTTATAGTAAACGGGGAGGTAATAACATACAAAACAATGAACTTGTTTACAGATTTTAGCTCTCTCAGGAAAACTACTAACGTGATCTGATGAACAGCAATACCGACGTATTTCGTTTAGTAGAGTATTTTCAGTATACAATATTCACTTTCTTATAGCAGCTTTTAAGTAGTGTATTATGTGAAAAAGTAAGGTATTCGTAATCTACACTATTCAACGAATTGTTCCGACACTTGTGCAGAATCACACATCGCTTTGTAATACCGCATACCCGGAAAACGAATATATAAATAAGTGTGTTCCATTAGCAGCGCAAAGGATTCTATCATTTAATTTCGTATCGTGTGACGAATTTGGAATCTTCGAATAGATTTACCGACATGAGTCGATCATCAAAACCTCATTCGTCAACAGAAGGTGAAATTGACATTTGGTGAATTTTCTTATAATGTTGTACCTTCTTTTAAACACAATTTAAAATTCACAACAACATTTCAAAAATGTTATTAGATCTTAAATATATTTATGGTTTATTGTTTATTTGTTAGTGCTCATACCAACAAGCCAATGTATCTAACAAAATTTAATTATCACAAAAACCAAATATACAAAATTCGAGAAGCGAGCTTTTTAGGTCATTAATTAAGCAAATTTAATGTGTCATATGATACGAACCGCACTTTGTTGCGGCACGGCTGTCCTACAAACATAATCAATACGCTTCCTCTTCAATAAATTCCGAAAACAAAGCGGGCAGCGGGTTTTACACCAGTCATCTTCACAAAAAGGCACTGCTGTCATAACACCAGCTATCGCTACACCACCGACCAACTTCCCCGACCGGTGTTCATTAGAACTTAGACTTGTATGAATTTTCACCAACTCTCCGACGTAATGAACACTAAGGGGAGATAAGTTTGAACGCTTCAAAATTTTAATACCCCTGCAATCCGACGACGCGGACCTCTCGCTTCATACTAAATTGGCTGTGTGGAATTTGTTATTATGCTAGTAATTACAAAGTCAAGTAATCAAAGAAATAAGTAATCTTCGCTAAAAATTTAAGTCAACATATTAATATTGGCTTTAAATTCTTAATAATGATTAAATGTGTTACAATAAGAACTGCTACGCGGTCAAAACTTGTTTTGAGTTAAGCGTCTTCACTGACTGACACACTATTTGCTATTATGCTTTTAGCATACAAATGAGAATAGAGAAAGAGACAGTAGGAAAAGCTTTTTTAGGTATAAAAAGACCGTTAGAGACTTTTTACCTGTATCTACATTTTTTAGTTTTATGAGTAGTTGAGACAGAATCAGCATCTTCAGTAGTTAGTCCAAATAATAAATAATAATACCCTTATCATCCAAATTGTCAGGGCCATAACAAACGAGCACACAGTCCACCTGATGGTAAGTAGTTGCTGTGGCCCATAGACATTTACATCTATCCTCGTTTGCGAATAAAATGCAGATGCGTTGTCAGCCGTGAGGAGTAAGATGGAATGCCTCTTTTCCAGTAAAAAAGGGTCACCGGTTCTCAACACTCACCTAACGAAACACAGCTGCATTAAGCTGCTATTTTACGCTGATATTCTGTGAGAGCGTGGTCCTTCCCCGGTTAAGCCGACCCATTCGTGCTACAACTGTACTATTGATATAGCTGTAGCATAGCTCTACCATCTAATTTCTTTTTTATAAATTTGTTTAGACTTGTTCTCGTTCTTTTTCAATGTTGGTTATTAAATTTTCTTTTTCCGGTACTTTTTCGAACAGTAAATGCTTAAAATACAATATCAGATTTCTCATAATTTGATGAAATAATAGTAATTTATTTATTAACTCTAACGTGGTAGAGCTATGCTGCAGCTATATTAGTTGTCTCACGAATGGGTTGGCTCGACCGGGAAGGACCACGCTCTCACAGAATACCAGCGTAAAATAGCAACTTAACGCTCCTGTGTTTCGTATAGTGAGTAGAAAACCGGAGACACATTTTACTGAAAACGAGGCATTCCATCTTATAGGGGGGGGGGGGGGCAATCCATCTGCAATTTGGTTATTAATCAAGAACAGGGGAAACTGTATGCTCGTTTGCCACCCTTATTCTATAAAAAAAAAACTGTGAGAGAGGACATAAATTAAACTGAAGTGTCTGTATGTAATGTTAAAATAACTGCTTTTGACTAAATGCATAATATGAAAGTATATACAGTACATATATAAGATATAAAACCAAATTTTAAAATTTTAGTCTGTCTTTCTGTCTGTTTGTTCCGGCTAAGCTCCGAAATGGCTGGACCGATTTTGACGGGACTTTCACTGGCAGATAGCTGATATTATAAGGAGTACCGTTATTTTAGAAAAAATTAAAACCGATGAAATCCAATCGTAATAAATTTCACTACTACGGCTTCCTAGGCGATAAATCTGTCACGGTGACAGCTTACCAATAATCGTGGATATAAACTGTGATATTGTAGGATTTTACACCTTACATCTATGAATTACATTTTACACCTATGAATCATTGACGGCTCGATAGAGCAGTTTGAATCCTGCACGAAAAATCTTTTTCTTGTCCTACAACAATTGTTTTTGATCTGGATGTTAGTCCGTGAGCAATTATTTAATTACTACTAACTAACATATTTATGTAAATAAAGTATGTAGTAAATGTAGTGTTAAATAAAAAATGACTTTCAATAAATATTATGTACCTAATAATCAATATTGAATGAAAATCATTATATTCTATTCTATTGCAATACGCCTTTTCGACACAGAAGAAAATCATAGTAGGGTTTGGGTAGTATCGTTTGTTTATAGTAGTAGTATTAGTTTTTGTTTATTTGGAAAGTGAACCTTAGCCTCCACCGGAAGCCATATTGGTGATCACTGAGGAGGTCATTTGTTGTCAAGGTATCTCAGCAGCTTACTGTACCCTTCAGTACCCTTTCCATAACTTTACCGCGTATGGAGGTGATGGCGATTGGTCGGTAATTACAGGGTCGGCACGGATACCCTTCTTGGGTACTTGGGTATCACATTGGCAAGCTTCCAGAATTTGGGCACCGTTCGAGTTTTAAGAGGAAGGTGGTACAGGCGCGTCAGAACAGGAGACAACTCTTGCGTGATGCTTAAGTACCCTTACAGGAATACCATCGGATCCACTCGCCTTGTTCACGTTTAGGGTTTGCAAAGCTCTACGTACCTCTTTCATATGGGCAGTGACCTTTGGCATCGAAGAATCACAGCGAGGCAGGCTTGGCGGTTGTTTAGAGCCAGCGTCTAGAGAAAAATTGATCACAAACAGAGATTCAAATAGATTTGCTTTCTTAGTCGTGGAGTGAGCCAGTGTTATATCAGGTTTCTGCATGGGTGGCAATGAGGGACGGCAGATGTTGGATACGGCGGCCTTTGACAGAGACCAAAATTGCTTGCTACCAGGATGGTAGGAAGCAAGTCTGGCCCCTGTACGAATAACGTAGTCGAATTGTGCCCTGCGGAGAATCCGCTTGCAGGACTTGGCAGCAGAATTAAATGCTCTCTTCTTCGCACAAACCAATGACATAGATCGGACTTGAACCGACTAAAACCAAATTTCCACAAGTGAAACAAAAATTGAAGCAGTAACCCCGCTGTGTGGAAGTAACGCTTTAGTCATAACACAACCATTCGAATAACAACATTTTCGTTTTTCACAGATGTTGATTTCAGCTTAGATTCGAACTCGGGATCCGTTGCATAGTAGCCAGATAGTAAGCCATGGTCCTTTTTATTCATAACTTTATATTATATATTTATTATTTACTAACATTTAAGGAAGAATTTCCACTACCCCATATTATCCCGTGGGTATCGTAAGAGGCGACAGAGGGAAGAGGGAAATAAATCAGGAAATGGACAGCAACGTCTTCCTAATAACGACTAAAATTAAAAAAAAAAACTAATGGCAACCGTAGTTTTTTTTAATTTTAGTCGTTATTGCTTGCTACTTCGCCCGCGTGTTATTTGGGGTTTTAATTTTTTTGCGCGGAACACTAATTCTTTTTCTAAAATAAATGTAGCCTAAGTTACTCCTTGTTATATCAGCTATCTGCCAGTGAAAATCCCGTCAAAATCGGTCCAGCCGTTTCAGAGATTAGCCGGAACAAACAGACAGACAGACAGACAAACATTTTAAAAATTGTATTATTGTTATTAGTACCGTAAATACTTTCATATGCATTTTTTAAAAAGCTGTAATTTTGACATTACAAACAGACACTTCAATTTTATTTATTTGTATAGATGTAAAAGCGCCTTATAAAAATCTTAGCGCAAAGTTATGTTGTATCTCTATATTATAAACTAACTATTTTTGTAATAAAATAAATTGCGTGAGCCAATCTGCCTGCCAGTTATGGTAACTATGGCAAAATCCTCCCTATAAGACAATCAATGTGGGAAGCTCAAGAGGATTTTTATAGGTTGTAATGGATGGATCTTGTTCTGTTGTTTAATATATTTTATGATATCCGGCAAAGAAGATATCGAACGAGAGTCTGAGAACCAACTAACATTGGCAGAACCATAATTCATACATTCATTCATTACGACTTATCAAAAGTCCACTGCTGAACATCGGCTCCTAATAGAATTCCTTATTTGGGGAATACTATCCATTGCTCCCACGCTTGGCGGGCGATAAAGTTTGGTACCAAGCGTAACGAATGCAACAAATCCTTCCTATAACGGAAGATTAAATTCCTGGCAATGGTTTTTACGGGCTGATAAAACAGAAAAAGAAGAAAATAAAGAAATTGTACCATGGGCTATAGTTTAATGTTAATCCTATTGGTTGTTGCCATAATCATTACAATCGGCAGCTCAATTAATGTACAAAGTCAAAAACATTTCCCATCTCTGATGCTACGCGACATCGCCGGGTTGGATGTTTATATATAGCTCTGTAAACAGTACGCGAGCAACCCGAATTCGATCCCTGCCGGCACTAATGAAATTGTTAATTACAATTTTAAGTGCTGATTTGCCACGTGATGGAATGACACGGTGAAGGAAAATATCGTGAGGAAGCCTGCATGTCTGAGAAGTAAGAAAAAAAATATAAAATCTTTAACGACAGTTTTCTATATAACCAATTCAATAAATAGGATAAAGATGACAAATGAACACACAGTCCACCCAATGGTAAGTAGTTGATGTGGCCCATAGACACACATACATCATCCTCGATTACGAATCAAAATGCAGATGCGTTGTCGCCCATGATGACTAATATGGAATGACTCGTTTCCAGTAAAAAGGGTCTCCGGTTCTATACACTATTTTGTGAGAGTGTAGACTTTATCTGGTCCAGCTTGCCCATTCGTGCTACAACTATAATACTAATATAGCTCTACAAAGTAATAATACTACATATGTAAATATTTACTAATCTTTTTTATTTGTGATTTTCTATTATTGATAACATAAGTAACAAATATTTAAAATGTTGTCGCTTTCTTTTTAAAATTTCAATTACTAAAAAAATTATAACGAATACGATACGATATTCTACATTAGCCTAATATCAGACTCAGTGCCCCTTTGGAGTATATCTTTAGTGAAAAGGGGTCGACAACTAAGTACCTACTTATATTGTAGTTTCTCGAATTAAATTCCATAGCGAACCAATGCCTGACAACGCCGCCCGAACACCCAATATTTAATACACGGTTACTCTAAATTTGAATTCATCGTGTTCGATTGAGTTGATTTGTATAAAACAAAGCCTTTTAACGGATATCTGGTATTGAGTTCGAAACTAAATCCTAATAATCGTCCTTCATTTAATTTTGCGTTGAGATTACTACTCAGTAGTTTTTTGAGTAATATGTTGAAATAATAGTTTCATTTTCAGTTGTTTTTCCATTCGTATTACTTGCTTGAAAAACTTGACTTGCATAAAAAACTATCAGCATTTAATCATCATTACATCCCTTCACTGAACATAGGTCGCTCTTTAGTGATACACTGAACATTCGTTCACGACTGAACATAGGCATCCCTCAACGCCAATAGTACTAAGCCACCTGCATCCAGCATCCACCGACTTCCTGCATCTCATACCAGGTCATCATTCTTTCCAGTGGGCGGTACCCTACCTTACATTTCGCTTTCCAGTACTAGGCTGCTACTCGAGAAACTGTTTCCCATGAGTTGTCGGTTATTCGAGCTCCAAGCCCATTGCCACTTCAGCTTTGTCGGTTACTCTGGTTCTACGGTGGATATCCTCATTTCTAACTTATTTGGATTATAATGCGCTATATGGTAAAAGCCTATTATATAAAGATTCTCAACGATGTCCTAATGGTGGTGCCGGCGAAAGACAATACATGAACAAATTTTGTTCCATAATTACGAGTACTACACTGATCCGTTCCGATCCGTAGAAAAACCTAATGTTATCAAATATTTGTAAATAAAGATACAATTATAAAGATACAATTATAAAGATAAAATGTAGTATATATGAACAGATAAAGTGAAGTTTTTATATTATATATCAATGGGGGCGAACGACACACCTGATGGTAAGTGACTACCGTCGCCCATGATCAACTGCAACACCAGGGGAATTGCAAATGCGTTACCGGCTCTTTGGGAAGCTCGCTGGTGGTAGTGGATTCCACAAAGAAGTTGAGCGAGGTAGTAAACTTCCTATAAATCACACATTGATGGACCGCCAATCATCCAGATGTGCGATGGTGAAATTGAGCGGCCGGAACTAGTCCGAACAATTCCTTTGAGCACACTCCCCGTGGTAGAAGCGATAAAGTACGTAAAAAGATGCAACATCTCTTCACAGCGCCAGTAAGTCAAGCCGATCAGAAAAAGCTCAGTCGCCCACGATTCGAACCGATCTGCGCTGGAAGCGATCAAAAGGATTGAGCTGGCACTGGGGAGCCCCGGCCCAGAGATGAGAACAGTATTCCATGTGAGGTCAAACTTGCGCTTTGTAAAGTTGCAAGCGGTGTAAAGTAAAGTAAAGTAACAGCTTATATCCGACCCACAGCTGAGCACATGCAGGCAGGTGGTAAATCGGCAATTAAAATTGCAATTGACAATTTCATTGGTGCCGGCGGGATCGAACCTGGGTTGCTCGTGTACTATGAAATTTACAGCAAGCGCTTAGCCACTGTAGCTCAGTGGCTCATGCGGTGTACCGGCATGAAATACTGTCTCGCTCTACAAAGCACGCCAAGCTTTTTAGAGGCCAGTTTGGCCTTCCCTTCCAAGTGACCGCGGAACTGAAGAGTGCAGAAGAGTTAATCAGATTCACTCAAGTCACCAATATGTGGCCATTGAATTATTATGTTGTATGACTGCCGCAAGCAGTATATCGTACATCGCGAACGACATACCCCAGTGGAGCTCTCTGCTGTTCCGTCTAGAAGTCTCACTGGGTAGATACCACGCTTTTACCTAATTCTGCCGTCAAATAGCAATGCCTGCACTACTTTGTTCCGATTTGAGATCCGGAGAGTACAGAGAGGCAGTATAATTAAAGACTGAGTCTTTTTACCTTAGTTCTCAGAGATGATAACGCATCCGTAGGCTTCTTCGTCTGAAGTTGATTGCAGGTGTCCATCGGCTACAGTAACCACTTACCATCAGGTGGACTGTTAAGAGTTAAAGTTAAATTTACTACCTATACACGTCCCACTGCTGGGCACAGGCCTCCTCTCATTTCTGAGAGGGTTTTAGGGCAAGGAAATGTCCGCCTTGCTGCCCTAATGCGTGTTGGCGAACGAACATGTTTTCGAAATATTTTTTTCTTATTTCTAAGACATGCAGGTTTCCTCACGATGTTTTTCTTCACCGCCGGGCACGTGATAAATCAGCACTTAAAATTGCAATTAACAATTTCACTGGTGCCGGCGGGGATCGGACCCGGGTTGCTCGCGTACTATGAAACTCACAGCGAGCGCTAACCGTCTGAGCTACCACTGTTAGTCGTCTGTTAATTTATTTTTATAATTTCAAAAAAAACTACCAAAATCTCTACAGTAGAATGGTAGTCACGATCCTCAGGATTAAAACAAATTATAATATTTTTATTTTGTACTAAAAAAATTTAATAAGTCTATCATGTTTTTTTTTCGTTCATATTTCTATACTGTCATCCGATCCTGAGCTATGTTCAAAATTACAAGTCTCTAGTTAATCGGGAAGTAGTCGAAATTTGAATTGCAAAGTGTCTATTAAAAACGTGGTAAAAACAATTAGGATCATGTACATTACTAGATATGTATGTCGGTGCTGTCCGTTTTCGGTTGTGTATTTATAATCTGCTTACTAAATACTGATAGCGCCTTCTGTGGGAGGTTTCGAGATTTTTTTTTGGCATATCCCATAAACACCGCATACGACAACCACAAAAGTATGATTTTTAATAAATGACTAACTTACTGCTACAAGACTTAAGCCAGCGAATTGGGAATCAAAGTTTTTCAGACGTCTTTTGTTTAGGCCTAGAATATTCGAGATAGTTATTTCGTCCATCAATGGAGGTTTCTACATTTTTCTGTGAATGCTCTTAATCTTTTTCAACAATACTGAGGGAAAAGGAGGAAATTTAAAAATTTGTGCTATAGTGAAATCACTATCATTCGAGTATGTTATGTTTTTTATAGGATAGGGTGACAAACGAGCACACGGTCCACCTGATAGTAAGTGGGTGCTGTGACCCATAGACATCTACACCTATCCTCAGTAAGGAATCAAAATGCAGATGCATTGTCACCCATGAGGACTAAGAAGGAATGCCTCTTGTCCAGTAAAAAAAGTCTGCGGTTCTTTACACTCACCATACGAAACACAGCAGTGTTAAGCTGCTATTTTACGTTGGTATTCTGTGAGAGCGTGGTCCTTCCCCGGACGAGCCGACCCATTCGTGCCACAACTAATACAGCTGCAGCATGGCTCTACCACGTATAAAACGTTACTCTTCTACTCTCTATGCCCTTAATTTGTATATATGTTTGCATTAAGTACATATGTTTTCATTAGTTTTAATGCAAGTACACGGTTTCGGAAATTAATACAAAGACCCTTTTTACTGGATACGAGGCATTCCATCTTCCTCAGGGTCGACAACGAATTGCGTTTTGATTCTTAATCGAGGATAAATGTAGATGGCTATGCCTTGTGCTTTGTATCAGGTGTACTTTGCTCGTTTGCCACGATTATTCTAGAAAAAAAAAAATGTACCTCATTCATATAAATAAATAAAATGCAGTAAATTCAATACGAGTAATAAATCTGTTATAAGATCTAAACTATCATATTACATATTATTTTGCTCATAAATAACTAAATAGAGACTGGGTTCTTGCTGGTTCTCACTAGGGCAGAGGATTTTTTTCCAAACCAGCGGTAAAAGCATAAACTTTCAATTACTGAACCAAAATTATTCTATTATTTTCTATCACTTTTCCCATTTCCGTCCACAATTAAAACCAGGCCTTACCTAAGTTTGTTAATAACTGTAACGCATCACATTTACACAATTAGAGGGTGGTCAGCGTCGCCGAACTCTGTTTTTGAGCCTAACTAAATTAATAACTAGCGATACTTGCGGTATAAGCATAAATTGTTTTCAATTTGTAATATATATTGAACAAAAATTATTCTTATTTTATTATTTTATTCTCATTTTTGCCCGTTTCTGTCCACAATTGAAAAGAGGCTTCGCCTAAGTTTGTTAATAACTGCCACGTTTCACGTTTACGCAATTCTAGGGTGTTAACCGTCGTCGAACTCGTTTTTTGAGCCTAAATTGATATAGATAATTCTATTGATGGCGTTGTGATATTTTTGTGGAATATTTCTAAATTATCCACGTAAAAGTAATTCGCAATAGCATTTTGCTACATCGCCAACAAACGGCAACTGACTGAATATATTATATTTGAAAATAACCTAATTGTTTATCGTGACTCGGAATAGTTCGAAACCGCGAGAATCATGTTTAGTTACATGTGGGCAATGTTTAACGGCGCTAAGCACCCGCATCTAGTGCTTATCATAGCGATACGCGCACGGACTCGTTAATGAGACCGATCGATACCCCACAATGTTCTTATCAACACTCCAAACTTTAGTTATGAAAGTAGCCTGTCCATTTTATTGTTCGACCTACATGAAACCGCCGGCGGTTAATATCGGGCTTAGCTAAGTTTAATGCACCCCACATTTTATCTCTATACTCTATGCCACGAACTGTTCTGAAGGATTAAATACAAAAATGTAAATCAATATGCATACAGCTTGCTTCACCGTAAAGACAGGTCTAGTTTAATCATTATGATAATATCTTGCATCTGTATATTATGCAATATTAAGTTATTTTATGTAATATAAAATAATTTACTATTTACGAGCTTAATTTCAATTTATGTAATTTAAATTGCGAACGCACTTAACAAGTTCACATTTTCTTTACGAAACATACTTTTTAGCAAAGAAATATTTACTTCGCGATGTCATTTATGAGCAGAAAAATTAGGCGTATATTTTTTGTTACACTTAAATAAATTTGGGTTTCCATAAAAATATTTATCGTCATCGCGGAATATGGTTTTCAATATTGAAAAAGAAAAAAATTGATTTTAAAAGGTTTTAAGGAATGTAATAATTTATACATGACTTCTGAAGTGAAGGGTTTTAACACTTCGACATTACTACGATTTTTTTATAGGATAGCGTGACAAACGAGCACACAGTCCACCTAATGGTAAGAGGTTGCTGTGGCCCATAGACATTTACATCTATCCTCGCTTGCGAATCAAAATACGGATGCGTTGTCACCCGTGAGGACTAAGATGGAATGCCTCTTTTCCAGTAAAAAGGGTCTCCGGTTCTCTACACTCACCATACGAAACACAGCAGTGTTAAGCTGCTAATTTACGCTGGTATTCTGTGAGATCGTGGTCCTTCCCCGGTCGAGCCGACCCATTCGTGCTACAACTATACTACTAATATAGTTGCAGCATGGCTCTACCACGTATAAAATATAATTAAATAAAATTTATTATGTGGTAGGAATCCTTTTCTGGCTGGGAGCCCGTCTAGGTGAGTGGGTTCGGCAAATGCTTACTGCACTGATGCGTTCCGGTCTTAATGGTATAAAGAGCCAATATAACAGGCTGTCAGGCATTCCTCCTTAGTTCTCAAGCATAGTCTCAAGCATAGATTAATGATAAGTTATCGCGCGCTCTGACTTATCATTAGTCTATGTTCTCAAGGGTGACAACGCATCTGCAGCCTTCTTTGTTTGAAGATGTATGCAGGTGTCCACGGGATACAGTAGCCACTTACGATCCGGTGGACTGTCATTTCTTTTGTCACCTCAGTTTTTTTTTTAAATACGGTTTAATTTTTTAGCACGGACTGCAGAAGCTAATACGAGGAAAATAATTTACTCTTTGAAGTCGGTTTTTACATTCTAAAGTTAAATTTTTTTTTACCCGTTTGAGTGGAATAAGGAATATCACAAGCTTAAGGTAACAACTAATTAAAAACTTCATCCTTTATTTTTTTAAGCCACTGGGATGGATTTCTTTATTTATTTATAGAAACCACCCACCCATAAGGATTATAACCATTGTAAGAAAATTTATAAGATTATAGAGAATTTATCTTTCCCTTTAAAAAACTTTATCTTTTCTAATTAGTCTCGGTTGTCAATTGTCGAAGGTTTCACGTAACATACATGCTATAAACATACAGTCGAATTGAGAACCTCCTCTTTCTTTGACATCGGCTAAAAATGGTTCGATTTAATTATATGAAACTAACTGACTAGGCAAACGTTGTTCTGCCCTTTCCGAGGACCATTTGTTTTATAAAAAATCCTTTAACTCGCAATAAAAAATATTAAGGATTACTTATTGGAATAAAAACTATTCTCTCTTAAGTTGGACCAAACTGCACACAGTGCGAAATTTCATTGAAATCAGTTCAGTAGTTTAGGAGTTCATCGCAGACAAACGTGACACGTAATTTTTATATATAAAGAATAATAGAGACAGATTTTAGCAAAGTTGGAGAAATATTGCATAGCACGATTTAAAATCTACAGTTAACGGAGCCAAAGTAATATAAATACGTGACTTTCGTTGAATATGGAAAGAAATTTAATATTTTAAGCCCCTTGTGGGTAATTAGAGGAAAATACGGGGGTGTTCATTAACAGTTAATAGAATTGCGGAACGCGGCGGGAGGCGAGTTTCCGAGTTTCAACGTCCGGGACCCGTCGCTACCTTGCAACCTGTTGCCGCCGGCACCGCCTTCCGCCCATCGTCACGTAGCATTTCCGTGTATTAACCGAAATCAAAACATAACATTTTATATTGATAGTCGACGGTAGAATTTCTGAAAGAAAATTAGCTAACACTTACCTTTCGGCGAACTCGCTGGCGCGACCGGAAATTTTCAAAGTTTCGACACAAAAGTTAATAAGAGGAAAAATAATTTTAATTCAAAAATCAATTTAATTATAAGTAGATTATTAGCAGGAGAACCAGAAATAATTGAAAGACACTACAAAATAATTTAATTGAAATCAAATGTTGGAGTGAAAATAACTTAGGAAAATAAATGTTGCGAATTTAAGCGCGAGCGGCGGCTTTCGTGAAGGTCTGAGGGTCGAATGATGAGAGAAGCTTTAGAGTACGCGGTGTCGCCGCCGCGGCCGACTACAGAGTGTCAGCGGGTTGAACAGTGATGGGCCCCACCCCTAGCGCAAGCGCGCTCCAGCACACCCAGCGCGCATGACCGACATCCTACCGAAAAGTGGAAAAGTGACTCCTCCAACGTAGATATACACCATTATGTACTAAATAAATATTGTATTGTAATAGATGCCGGTTCCAGTAGGTACATAATTTTGACCCAGTTGCAGATTTTCATACTTGATTTTCAGTTGCTATTCCTTCTTTTCCGTCGCTAGATACATCTTACCTTCCTCCTTACATTACTTAATAAACAATCTTTAACGGTGTCTTAATATAAAGTACGTAAGAGAGAAAGAGTATACTCCTCGAAACTATACTTTTAACATAACTCGTTTTCTTAATGTTGTATTTTTGTGGTCACTGACGACTATGTTGTATAATTCTTTTATAACAGAGAAATATCCAGTTCTGAGTGTTGTTTCGTAGCCGCGGGGTAATACTTGAAATTTGGTAATAATACGTTGATCAGATTCAAGAAATACGCGGAATTCATACGCATAAGTTTGTTTGTATTTATTGTAAACGTAATCTACGCTGTGCCCACAGTGCGCCTTTCTGTTCATTTCAAATATGCTGTTATTTGCTAAAAGTTGGATAAAACCGGCTTTTTTGTTAATTTTTTCAACAATTTCACCCGCTTTTGCTTTAACTTTGTCTACATTTGTATTGCTATTGCTAGTACTTGCAAATGGATATAAAATCGCATGTCCATCGCGTCGAATCGATACATAGGCCCTTAAATTATTTTTATGTTTTTCTAAAACGTTTGCTATGAAAATAGTTTCATTTTCGGACATTGCTTTTTTACCGGGATATTCGGAAGAAAATCCATTAACTACTCTGTTACATTCGCTGAATGCATAATCAAAGTTTCTACTTATGTCTACTCCGATACTGCGATCGTCTTCTGAAATTCTCATATTCTTTTTCCACGGAGCTGTATACTGAAAATTATAACGATAATTGTATATCAGTTATTTCGAAAAATATGATAAATTATATTAAAATACACTTACATGTCTGGAAAACTCACGTCCATCTGGATTAGTATTTGGAAGAATAACCCATCGAACGTTTTTCAACATATCGCTATATTCCACACAGGCCACCAATTGTTCAATAACAAAGAGTGCAAAGTTGACGGATTCTATCCCCGCTTCTTGTCCTGCTTCTAACAGAATCACAGGTTTGGAGTTTTTAGCTGTCTCATCGTCGTTAGGATATTCAATAACAACCTATATTAACAAAATACTTGCTAAAACTTTAGGCTAAAAACGTTATACCTGATATTTTTTATGAAATTTCGGGAAAATACAGAAAAGCTGAATTAGGATGCGATTAAAATTTTGCTGCATACTAAGATTTTTTACCGGATTATGGTTATAATAAATCTAATGCATATATTTATATGACTCAAAGTAACGGCATCACATTTCTTAGTCGATTAAGAATTTGTGAATCGGATCTGGACATATGCATTAAAAGTAGCAGTGGTAGTTTTTTCTTTAATTATATTAAAATGTACCACCACATAATCTAGTTTTAAACTATTATTATACCTTTCTTGACTCGATTTGAAAGTTTCCAAAGAAATAATTCAAAACTTAGGGTTGATTTTTCAACCACCAGTAAAAGTAAGCCGTCAAATAAATTATCATAAATTATATCCAGACCGAATATAAAAGTGGAATAACTGAACTATTTTATTCATACAACTTTCATTTTTAAGATAATTTATTATAAATTGAAGAGCACCTCTCGCCCTCCCTCAATTGCGTGCACTATCACCGTCACCACTAATCCCAGCACCACTACTCCCAACACCACTACACTAGGAAAGACACACCACTGACGACAATACGACACGTGTTTTGCCTCTACACGAGGCATCTTCAGGTGATCTAGACTCTGCGGTGTGCTTCAAACTAGGTAAGACACATTATTTTATTTTGTATTTTATTTTGTTGATGTACGCGAAGTAATTTTTTACCAACTTTCATTTTTATTGCCTTATTATACTGTAATTTTATTTTTAATTTTATTTGTTTATGTTATCACTGATTAGTCAATAATCAGATAAAATTACAGTAGTATAAATAAAATAGTTCAATTTTTTCACTTTTATACTCAGTCAGATTATAAATTATTTGATGCATAGCTTTTATTGGCGATTGAAAAATCAACTCCAAATTCGGATTCTGATTCGACCAAACAAGAGTAAATTTTGTTCTTAGAATAAATCGTCATTTATTGAAATCCATTTTACGTTTGCAGTTCTAAAAATAGCAAGCCTATTCGGGAATAGTTACTAAACCAATCTTTCGCAGAAAATAACAGAGTTATTTCGAGAATATTCTAATGGTGTCTGTGGTTTACTGTCAGTGTCAATTTGAAACTCATTA
This sequence comes from Parnassius mnemosyne, assembly GCA_963668995.1. Classification (NCBI taxonomy): domain Eukaryota; kingdom Metazoa; phylum Arthropoda; class Insecta; order Lepidoptera; family Papilionidae; genus Parnassius; species Parnassius mnemosyne. The sequence continues at coordinate 24,863,062 of CAVLGL010000068.1, forward strand.
TGTCAGATTAAAATATTATTATATTTTGCGTTTCTCACTCATTGTGTATTTCAAAACACTGAATAATATCTAAAAAGTAATACAAAATAAAAACAAAGACAGTAAATAAAATTTCAATTCTTGCAGACAACGACATTGACACTTATTGACAGCTGTTTTTTATACTAAAATACAAAAAAAAAACGAGTGTACATGATAAAACCCTTTACATCGTTCCATAATAAAACAATATAAGCCGGATTTTGTATTTGTTTATCATTTACTCTGCTAATCACATATAGATAATTCAAGCGAAGCTGTAGTTAAAATTGCACAGAAAAACGATACACGACTCTACTCGAGATTGAAATCAAAGGTTAATCTAGGTTTGGTCGAATTCCAAGTAACTCGCTCTCTCTCTCTCTCTCTCTCTCCGATCTCTAAAGCCGCGTCTCCACCAAAGTTTTGTTGCCAACACAACAGTTGGTAACAAAACTTGGAACAATGTCGGGAACCGTGTTTCCATTTTCGGCGGCAACATCAAAGGAATACGCTTGTTGCAAACATTTGTTCCCTCGGTGGAGACGCTTATTGGAAACAGTTGTAAACAGTTGGAAACATAAATGTTGTCACCATTTTTAGTGGATACGTGGCTTAACGTGTAGTGGCGTTGTAAGAATATTCTAAACAAAATTCGATTGACAACCCGCCTGCCAAGCATGGTAACTGCGATAAATGTCCCCCTTATGAAGTGCTATGGGGAAGCATATGTTCAACAGTGGACTTAGATAGGGTGTAATGAATACACATATAACACATTTTCCTATTTTGTCTGTTAATTATAGATATGTAGTTAATAAATTGAAAATATTTTTGTTACTTTGATAAAAAACAAATTAATAATAATAATATTTTACTTGCCTCAAATAAATTTCGTTTTTCAAAAGTTAAACTCTCATTATAGACTGAAATAAAACGCTTGCACATTCCGAGAGCTTTTAAGAATATCTTGACCTGCAATTGAATCAGTAAATATTTATGATATATAAAAGTTAGAATGAAAGTTAATATTCTACTAAGAATATCAACCTGCCTACCGAGCGTGCTGACAATGGGCTAATTCTTTGCTGTGTGATTCGGTAGAACCTACTAGTTGGTCTGTGACTGTATGCGTCCCGTTTGGAGCTTGCATCAAATGGCCTATACGAGTAGCAACAGAGTAAAAAAAACTTGATATAGACGAAGAAGAAAAATAATCAAGCTTATTATTTATATCATGTGATTTCATGTACCTCTCTCGTTAAAAAAAATACCACATTTGGCTCCTAAGTCATATTTTATTATTTAAGAAAACATATACAATTGATTATTATTTAAGAGAACATAGAAAATTATTTCAAACATATGAAGTTCGACAACACGCATTGGGCCAGCAGGGCGGACGTTTCATTGCCCTAAAACTTTCTTAGAAATGAGAGGAAGCCTGTGCCCAGCAGTGGGACACATACTAACATAATTACTTTTTTGTCTCATAAATTTACCAAATAGTTTTTACTGATTGAACCAATAAAAATACCAAAGCCAGCTTCATAATTAATCAAGTTTTTCCTGGTAGTCACACAAGAAGTCTATTTTTGAAAACGTTGCATTTTGACGCGCAATAAAGTAAAAAATATACATATTTCAGATTTTTAATCGCCAACATTAAGAATCTTGTACTTTTTATTCTTTATCCGAGTCTTTAACAGCCAGTATCATAAACAGTCCAATGCTGTACATGGGCTGAGCCCTTTGTGGCAGCAATGGCAGTTATGGTGAATACTTCGGATTTTCCATTAACAACACAGTTGGTAAGTAGATTTACAGTCCTACCTCCTGCCGCCTGTCTAGTATCTAAATCTGTCTTATACGAGATGATGTAGCAACATGTATCGTGGGCCACGAGGTGTTTTGTCCTTTTCTAAATTCGCCTCTCACGACACCAGCATCGCTAAAATGGGTGATTGATTCTCTTACACCGCCACTACAAAGCAAGTTTGATAAAAGTGTCGGTATCCAAGTCACAATCATCGATTTAATGCGGCGTGATTTAATAATACATATCAAGTGGTATGTAGTGGCGGTTAAGAATATCCACTACCCCATATCTTCCCGTGGGTGTCGTAAGAGGCGACAGAGGGAAACAGGCAGAAGATGGGCAGCAGCATCTTTCTGGTAACAGCAAATTACAGTAAAAAAACTGCGGTTGCTAACCCGCTCGCCAAGCGTGGCAACTATAGCAATATACTCCCCATGACGAGAGTTACAAAAAAACAGCCTCCAGTCCCCGACGGCCACGCTGTTCCTTACTACGGTGGCGACTATTGTACTATTGTATTGTATAGTGGCGGAAGTTCAGTTGCCACATAAGACGACTCGACCTGGCAACATGTAACACACGCACCCTGAGGACTGACGAGAAGATCCTGGAGCTGGACGAAGAAATAGACAAATTGCGCTGGGATATTATAGGATTATCCGGCAACTTGTTCTATCACTCATGTCTCAAGATGGTGTCGGATTTATCGTCTTCAAGTCTGTCGTCAACAACGTTGTAAAGATTGGGAGGGTGTCGACGAGAGTTGCTTACCTTATACTCAGAATCACCAAAAGGTATTCGCTGAAGGTCATATAAGTTTGCGCACCAACCTTGGCATATCCCGATGAGGAAGTGGAGGAGGTATGAGGATGAAATATATGAGGATATTTCTAGAGACATGCATTACTCCAAAATCTAATAAACAGTGTTAATGGGAGACTTCAACGCAAAACTAGGCACAAGTTAGTACGCTGATAGTAGGACAATTCGGAATAGGGCAACGGAACCCAAGAGGCCAGCAACTCGCCGACTTTTTAGACAGAGAGACCCTTTACGATGAACCCTTTCTTCCAGAAGCGGCGCCACAGAAAGTGAAACTGCACGAGCTCCGACGATTCGACTTTACATGAGATTGACTTCATTATAACGATCAGGCGACAGCTGCTCAGTGATGTCTCAGTGATCGCGAGGGTGAAAACTGGGAGCGCTCACTGAATGGTTAGAAGCACACTGAACCTAATAGTAAAGTTGGAAAGATCACGTCTAATGAAGTCAACGCTCCGTCGCCCTCGTGCTCTAATCGAAAGTCCCGAAAACTTACAGCTCGAGTTACAGAAGCGTTTTCAGTGCCTAGAAGACTGCAATTCAGGAGACGATATGAATAACAAGCTCGTGAAAACTGACCATGCGGTCGGAGCTAGGTTCTACAAGACCCCTCGCAGAAGAACACAAAATCTCTCCAATCACACTCTTAATCTCAAGGCTGTTAGACAGGAAATGAATCTGCAGTATTTAGCAGATTTGACAGCATACAGGCAACTGAACAGACAGATCTCGAAATTTATGCGGCGGGACTTACGCAACTTCAATACAGCTCGTATTGAAGAAACGATCGAGCGGGACCAGGGCTCCAAATTCCTTGCCCGAGATCTGTCTGCTAGAAAGAGCCACCTGTTGAAGCTGAAGAGAGAGTGTGGCAGGAGTGTTTCCGGGACACCTGCGATTTGGAGTGAGATTGAGAGGTTCTATGGGCAGCTGTACATATCATTGTTGGAGCCACACGCAAGTGTGAGTAACGATCCAAGAGCAAGTCTTATTGCATACCCTAAGTGCAAAGCGCGTAGGTATGTTCTACTAGCGCCTAAAAATCAAGTGTCCAATATTTTGTCACATAAAATCGTATCTACTCGTAACAATCATATTGAACATATAAATGATATAAAAAGCACATTGTCAGAAAGATACATGATTGTTGAATGGAGTCGCATGGAGTAGTAAACACGATAACTTTTGAAAATATCAATTGTTTAACTCAATCTATTTTGTAATCTCTTCTATCTATCATGTGGAAATGGGAAGCCATGAAATGTAAATGGCAGTTTAATTTTCTTTTGTTTAGTTATAATTATGATTTCTTATATTTACGCGAAGACTACACATTAAATTAATGTAATTTTTACTGATTTTATCGCGTTTAATTTAACTTTTTAATTCCCGACGTTTCGGGTGCTTTAGCTAGTGCTTTCAGCTATATGTTCTTTCATGCGGGTTTTAAAAGATCTTTTTGTTTGTCCTATGTAAGAGGTCTCTCTTACATAGGACAAACAAAAAGATCTTTGGGATATGACACTTGACTGATGGTAAAAATCTTGCCGCCGAAGAAGATTAGTCAATATTTGAAATTGACTAATCTTCTTCAGCAGCTAATTAATTTTTTTCGGCATAGAAATTCGGAAACTTTTGGTATTTTAGCAACCTTGTAATAATTTATTTTACTAAATAGACTGCCTCACTCACTCACATCGGCGTCAGCTACCGTCGTGAGTGGATAATGTATCGGTTGTTTGCAGCGGCACAAAAAGATCGCTGCTGCAAATACAAAATATTGGAAAAACCAAATTTCATAAATACTTGATTATTATAATAATCAGAGATTTTTATTACAATATTTTAAAAGCGCAGAATAAATAATAGTACTACGTACTAAAAGTAAGTAGCATGTATATATTCAAGTATATTTATACTTAAAAACGTCTTGGACTTTATGGAGTGACCTGAATGATGATCATATAGGCATTATGAGTCTTGTTTGGATTTTCCAAACTTTTTTTTAAATTGAAGTTTGACTTAAAATTATTGGAAAGTTGAAAGTATAATAATAAGGTTATTAGTGAAAACTTGTGAGTATTTAAACTAATTTAAAGAAATTATGAAAAAAATATTTATTTAATGCTCTTAGGACATACGCAATTGGATATACCAATAGTTATCGACACTATTTCGATGATGTTCCGGACGTCAGTCTGAGCGAAATTAGAATGGCTCTCCAACACCTTAAAAAGGTCCAGGCCTCAGACGAGGATGTAATTACAGCGAAGCTTCTGAAAGCGGATGGGAAACCGGTACTTGAAGTCCTTCAGAAGCTCTTAAATTCCGTCCTCCATTGTGGCACTACTCCGAAGGCGTGGAGCAGAAGTGCGGTAGTCTTATTCTTCAAAAAGGCGACAACGCTCTATTGAAGAACTACAGACCCACTTTCCGGCAGAGCCGCGTCTACGTGCTGTTTTGAGAGTCATTACGAATCGCCTCGCACGCAGACCATATACTTCAAGTCTCTCGAACAAGCTGGTTTCCGAAAAGGCGTTAGTACCATAGACCACATACAGAGCCTCCGTCTAATTGTACAAAATAGCTGTGGCGGCGCTGTCGTCGCACCACAAGCGAAAATACATCGAAGCCTAAATCGCCCTATCAAAGTTCCGAAGTAAAAGCAGTATATATAAAATAACTCTGAACTACCACTCGGAGTGTTGGCTGCTCCCCGGGTAGGATACTATACCCGTCGGAAGATCTCTCCTTTTCCTTCAACCAGCCACAGACCGAGGAGAAACTATGAGAAAGCCTTTGGTTCCGTTGAAACTTGGATGGTGCTACATTCCCTTCAGCGGTGCCAAGTTGATTGTCGGTATATCGAAGTGCTGAAGTGTTTGTACAGTAACGCTACGATGGCTATCCAAGTACGAAACCCATCCAACTGCAGAATGGTGTAAGACAGGTTGACGTTATATCCCCGAAACTCTTCACCGCTGCATTGGAAGACGTTTTTAGGCTACTGGACTGGAAAGGATACGGCAATCAATGGCGAGTATATCACTCACCTTCAATTTGCCGACGTTATAGTCCTTATGAAAGTATCGCTGGAGGACCTAAGCACTATGCTCAATGACTTCAATAGTGTCTCCCAGCGGATAGGTCTTAAGGTGAACATGGGTAAAACAAAGATCATGTGTAACGTCAATGTACCGACTCTACCGAGTATCTGTACCGACAGTTGTTCGGAGCACTAAGCTCGAAGTTGTTGACGAATATGTTTACCTGGGACAAATAGTCCGGCAATAAGATCGAGAAGTCGCCTGGGAAGCGTTCGGAAAATTACGACACATGTTCTCGTCAGGTATACCTGAAAACTTGAAAACGAGATTATACAACCAGTGCGTGTTGTTAGTGATAACTTATGGATCTGAGAAGTGGTCCATCACTGCTGGCGTTATAAGGAAACTCAAGGTCGCTCAGCGAGTTATGGAGAGGGCTATGCTAGGGGTTTCTCTGCATGATAAACTTAGAAATGAGGATACCTATCTAAAGTTAATAATAAGCAATAGAACCAAAGTGACCGACATAGCACAACGAATTAGTAAGCTGAAGTGGCAATGAACCGGTCGACTCGAAGAACAACCGATGGGAAAAAAAGGTTCTCGAGTGGCGGCCTCGTACCAGCAGGTGAAATGTAGAGCGTCTCTCCACTAGATGGAGTGACAACCTGGTAACACATGCAGGAATTCGATGGATGCCGATGGCTCGAAACCGTGAACCGTTTGTGTCATTCTTTGAGAGAGACCTATGTTCAGCAGTGGACATGTGAAGGGCTGTGATGATCATTTGATAGTAATGATTAATAAAAGACGTGGTACCTCAGGGTCTAAGCACTTGTCGTAAATTTTAAAGTAGTAATCCGGGTCGATCCCTAGTGGCATCAGTGAAATTGTTAGTTGCAATTTCAAGTTAAGGAAAACCTGCATATCTAAGAAATTAAATATTTGGAAGACATGTGAAGTGCATTGGCGTACTTCACGCAATAGAGCACTGAAGCAGACGTATTGTTGTATCACACAATCAGAAACGAGAGGAGACCTGAACAACAAACCCTAAAGTGGGACGTACTGTAACTTTACTTTTTTGACTTTATTATTTTTAATATGTGCGAGTATATTTGTATAAAACATAAGAATCATAAAGCATATTTTATAACAGCAAATTAGCAAAAAAAATAAAATTACGGTTGCTAAGCCACCTGCAAAGCGTGGCAACCACGATAAATATCCCCATTATGTGGATATTTTCTTTCAAATTTAAATGGTCGGTTCAGCCTTTTCCGTGCAATCGGTAGATGTACATTAAAATCACATGTATCCCATATAGAACCTTCTCCTTTTTTGATAATATTATTCTTATTTTCTTTATTTAATAACATTACTACTTACGGCACTAGAGCCCATTACAGCATCCTCTACACAAGCTTCTTCGTTTTCATTCAATAGCAATTTAAGCATATATTTGTAACAAGCCCTCATTTGTTTACACCTAGAATTAGCAAAGGAGTTGTTAAACATGAAATAATGCTTTATTATAAATATTTACAAAAAATATTGTTTTTATTTTATTTTGAAAATTTTAATTTAAATTTAAAGAAGAATCTATTTCAAGTTTTAAGATGTACTCGTATAAATAAATTAAATATAACATAAACTCACCTACAATTTTGCATGACTACGACATGGACACTGGCTATAATCAAGCAACTATGTTAATAATACAATATTAGGTTAAATCAAATAAAATTTTGTTTGATAATAGCACACAGACCGATTAAATAAAAACATATAATAATAAATATATTTTTCATATTTTACTGTTTACAACGTTGTCATTGTAGAAATCCAGTTTCGTAAACTGAATTATATTAAAAAAATACGTATACCAATACAACTCGAATTTCATTAGGTATAAAAGAACAATAAAATTCCAAATAGAAGTCGATAAATAAATCTCAGATTTATTGTAACAAATTCAAGAAAGTGATTGCCTTAAGAATCATCTTCGTCTCTCGAAGTTCTTTGTCTTGTTGAAAATTCCTTCCTGATCTGTGCAGCGAATACTCTAAACCCTTCATAGAATTGTGGTAATACATGTCGCAAACGACTTTCTGGGAAGAGAAATTCGAAGCCATCCGTCAGTTCCATTGTGTACGAGTAAGGAACGTGTACTGCTCCGAAAGCAAAATCATCGCTTCCTCCAGCAGCAGGATACCATTGTCCAGCGCTCATTACTCTAAACGGCTGTCCTCCGGCTCTTTGAACAGCAACTGATACATTTCTAGCAAGCGCGTCCAGCTTCTTCCACCGTTTTGGCAAGTACTCTGCCGTATAGCCCCAAGGGTAGACCAAATATTGACCATAGGCGTGCAGCGACACATACAATTTCAAGCGATCCGCATTCGCCAACATCACGTCCCTCACCATTTGCGTCTCTGGCTCTGAGAATGGTTTGTGGCCGGCGTATGTTTCCATATCGCAGGGGTTTTTGGATACTCCACTTACAGCCCAGTAATACCCATAATTCCTATTTCCGTCTACTCCGAAACAATCGGCCAGCCCGCTTTTAGATCGCGTTTTCCGCCACATACGGTTCTAAAAATATATTGATAAGATGAAAATGATTATATTAACTATACATTAACATGTCATTGTATCAATAAATAATATTAAGACAATACTAATAATAATATTAATACAAATAACTAGGCATTTGTAATAACGGAGGAAATAAAAGCTTTCATATGTAGTTAGTTTGCTCCGTGTAATATATAAAAAAGAAAAAATGTCCCTGAAAATATTTATTGATATAACAAGAAATACTCGAACGTACAGTCGACTGCATTTAAATAGTATACTTCACTCGTTAAATATACTTTTTGTGATTTTGAACGATTAATAAATTGTTTTTTTTTTTTTATCGAGGGGCAAATGAAGATGGCATATTATATTATTAAAAATATATAGTATGAGGGTACAAACGAGCACACAGTCCACCTGATGGTAAGTGGATGACGTGGTCCATAAACATCTACATGTATCCTCGATTAAGAATCAAAATGCAGATGCGTAGTCAACTTTGAGATCTAAGATGGAATACCTCGTTTCCAGTAAAAATGGTCTCCCATTCTCTACACGCGCCATACGAAACACAGGAACATTAAGCAGCTATTTCATGGTTGTATTATGTGAGAGCGTGGTCCTTCCCCAGCATATTATTATGTCCCATAAGCATATTATATTATTATTATTATTATTTTATAAATTTTAAAGGTGAAAACGAACACACAGTGCACCTAATGATAAGTGGTGGCCCATAGACATATACATTTATCTTCGAATAAGAATCAAAATGCAGATGCGTTGTCATACCTGAGAACAAAGATGGAATGTTTCTAGTAAAAAAGTGTCTCTAGTTGTGTGATTCTTAGCACCCCCTGCCCCGCCGTTACCATGGTCGCCACCGTAGCCAGGAATAGCGGGGCCGCCGGGGACTGGGGGCCGTCTCTTTATTAATCTCATCATTGGGGGCGTATTTGCCATAGTTGCCACGCTTGGCGAGCGGGTTGGCAACCGCAGTTTTTTTATTGTAATTTTGCTGTTATCAGGAAACCTGTCTGTACAGACAGGAGATGGGCAGTACAACGTTCGTGTTACAACCATAATATATCTGCAGAATGACCCTACCACGTAAAATTTTACAAAAAAGCAATAATTTTGCGAAAAAACTAAAAATAATTCTGTATCATACATGTTATTAATACATAATTTTAAAGATATACAATGTTCTTAAGTTTTAATTAAAACCGTGTATTATTTTTTATATTAATTATGTAATTTTGTATGTTCCGACGAATCAATAAAGTTAAATATACTTACAGCTTTACTGGCACGAGTGTACTCGTACCCGTCAGGGTTGACGACCGGTAGGATGTACCAGTCCACTCCGCGCAGGTCGTTCTTTCTCGCCTCGGGGTCCATGACCAGGCGTTGGATAAGGTATAGAGCCATTGCAGGAGCCACCCACTCGCGGGCATGGATACCTAAGCATTGTCACAAATTACATTGATACATGTTTTAAATTTTTTACATATACTTTACTTAAGTAATGACTTGCGACTAGTGATTGTCTGAATCGTGGTTGTGTTTACGTGATAGAACCACACTGTATTGTATTATAGCTGCAAATCGAATAGGTCGACACAACCGAGTAAGGGCCAAACTCGCGTAGAATACCAGGTAAAATTGCAGCATATCGCTGTTGTATTTCGCATGGTAATTGACGAGAACCGAACTTTATTTACTGGTAACGAGGCATTCCATCTTAGTCCTCATTTTAGTACTCTGAGGGGACCACGGATAGTTTGCATTTTAATTCTTAGTTCAAGAGATATAAGTTTCTATGGGACACAACATAGTATCTGTGACTCTGTATTTATTACCTATTGCCATGCAATCTCATACGTGGAATCTGTTTATAGAGTTTTATAGTGCATAAAGCGTTCGTATAAACAGGCACACTTCATCCCCACTTCTTCGTACATTATATAAGAATCATAAGAATTAGTACTATTAAGATTTAACTTCCTTTTTATTACATAACAATTATTTTAAATTTTAAATTGATTGTTGTTTTGAAGTGGCTGATTAACTACAATATTAAAGAGTTTACTATACATGTAGTTATTGCACATAAAACCAAGCACTCTTATATTAACGTGCCTTATTTACGAGTATATTCTTCTTTAAAATACGAAAAAAATATATTTTTATTAAAATAATATAATTTTAAGTCATAAACATAAACTATACTAACCAGCGTCTATAAATATAATTGGGTTTCCGGCATTATGATTCTGGGATATCTTGACGAGTTTCATTTTTCTGCCTTGAAAACTTAAACCTAAATTCTGTAACTTAATCAACTCCGGATGCCTACTTTCTATCGTCTCGATAAAGTCTTGTATCTGAAAATGTTATATAATTTAAAAAATTGTTGGTAAATATTTATTTCGAAACGAATTACGAGATTTTTTGCATTTAAGTAATTTAGTCAATTCAGAAAACTTAATTTACAAAAATAAGCCGATATGGGGCATGTATTTTTATAAACATTTTTTTTTGTATTAACAATTTTTCTTTGTATTTACATCAGATTTTCACTTGTATGATCTATGAATGACTTAGCTTTTTTATTTATTTTTTTATTTACAGTTTACAGTTTAGATTCTTTTTTATTCGTGTTCGTTGTAATTTTAAGTTATATTACAATATATAATACATAACGTAATATTGAGCTACCTGTACCCACCATATTTTGTCCCATGTTTATCCGTTTTAGTGTTATAAAATATAAAAAAATTCCAAGTAATACGTATGTATATATACGTATTATTGGTGTATACCAATAATAGTAAATGAAGGAAGGTAAAATAACATCGTTATACTAACGGATGCGTATGAATGATACTCGAACACATTGAAGCCGCGCAGAACCCTTCTTCTTGGTTCCCGTTCGGTTGACTCGAATGTACTAGCGGGAAATCAAATGTGTGATCAATTAAAAATATTAAGTAAAATAGCCTTAAATATTCCTAAAACTAAAAAAGTATAGTAATTCTATTACACATTGTGTTAATGTGCGTAGGCTGCGGGCGCTCGCGAGTAGCGCTCCCGAGGCCCAAAATAGAATACTCGTAAGTTTTCTATATTAGGGCAAGCAATATAATGATTGACACTTTAAGCTGACTTCTACTTGTAAGTGGTTAATTCTCGTAAATAAACAAATTTGTTATATTTTTTATTGTTTTGTTGGATTTAGTTTAGATAGCCATAAATAAAATAACGCATTACGTTTAAAAAGAAATGTTTAATTAAGTTAAAAATCTAATTAAACTTTTTTCTAGGGAATGTTACAATCATTGGCACTTTAGCATAGTGAATGGCACTGTAAATTAAGTATAATTATTGGCACCATTGGAAGTCTTAAAAAGTTATACTTAGATATTTCTAAGCTCCATCTTATTAAATTTTAACGGATTTGTCCACACACATTTTTAAAACAGCCCTTATAGGAAAATAGTTGACGATTTAAATTTAAATGTGTATTGTTAGTATAAGTAATTATATATCTTAGCAATATCTGTGTAGCTGTGATATAGAAAAAGGAAAACATTCTTAATATTCATATTAAAATAGCAAAGTGCCAATCATTGAAGGAGTGCCAACATTAGTACTGTTTACCCTATAATAGAATATAATCACGTGCAATTTATAGCTTGGTTATAAATAGTAAGGAATTTTAAGTTAGTAAATCTATATAAATAAATAAAATTGAAAAGTTTGTTTGTAATGTCATAATAACAGCTTTTTACTTAATGCATATGAGAGTATATACGGCACTTATAATGAAAAAAACAACTTTAATCTTCGAAACAGCTAGCCCGATTTTGATGGGACTTTTACTGGAAGATAGCTGATGTTATAAGAAGTAAACTAAGCTAGTATTATTTTAGAAAAAGAATTAGGGTTTCGCGTAGAAAAAGAACATTAAATCCAGTCGTAACAAATTCCACGCGGGCGAAGTCGCATGGAACAGCTAGTCTTTATATATATAAAAATTACGTGGCACATTGTTTGTCCACAATGAACTCTTAAACTACTGAACTGATTTCAATGAAGTTTTGCACACTGTGTGCAGTTTGGTCCAACTTGAGAGATAGGATAATTTTTATCCCGATAAAAGACCCTCAATATTTTTTATCACGATTTAAGAATTTTTTAGGACAAAGAGTCTTCGGAGAGGGCAGAACAACGTCTGTCTGCCTGGCCAGCTAGTGATTATATAAAATATATTAGTAAATACCTTACATTGACTAAGCTAAAATTGATAATTATATATAAAAAGTTTGTAAGGGAGATCTTCCAAAAAAAAAATTATCGTTAATCCCTAAATTCCAATCTCGCCTACAGCTTATTAACGAAAAGAGCCTATCGGTTCGGAAATGCCGAACCTTAATTCCACAAACTGGTAAACGACGCAGTGTTTTTAATGCGAGTGTATGCAATCGGCTTTGCTCTTAGCAACGCAGCTTGTTTAGCAATGGAAATTGGATAAAAACTGGGAAATACTTTCAAGTTATGCGCATTAAAACAGTGGGCGTATTCAAGAATACGCTTGTGTATGTATGTGTTTATACATACACAAGCACTTCTTCCCACTTGCTACGATCCTTACGTACTTGTTTCGCTTCGTCCACTTTCATTATTCCCTTCATACATGCTCTACGGTTTAGGGTACTCTTGACCTGGCCTTTTTTCAAGACGTCCCTGATTTGGTCTAGAAACATCCGCCTAGGTCTACCCCTTCCAACACTTTCATTCACACTCGCCTTATACACTTTTTTCGTCAATCGTTTTTTATTCATTCTCTCGACATGGCCAAACCATCTCAGCATACCTTTCTCAATTTTTGTCACTACATCTTCTTTCAGACCACAACGTTTCCTTATCTCTCAATCTATTATTTATCCTGTCACTCAGTTTAACTCCTATCATACTTCTTTACGCTCTCATATCAACTGCATTTATTCTGCTTTCATGATTCTTCTGCCATACCCAATTTTCACTTCCGTACATGAGTGTCGGAACCAACACCCCCTCATGCACAGCCAAACGAGCCTTGTTAGATACCATCCGACTGCTCATAAAGGAGTGCAAAGCTCCATTCACCATGTTTCCTGCATTCACTTTTCTTTCGATAACACTCTCACACTTTCCATCTCTTGTAAACTTTGAACCCAGATACACAAACTCCTTGACCTGTTCAATTTCTTAATCTTCAATCACGATATTGCAGTCTGTCACTGCCTCATCTCTTTCAAACACCATTACTTTTGTCTTCCTTACATTCATCTTCATTCCCTTTCTAACAAAAGCTCCACTCATTGCAGTTACCATCTCCTGCAACTCCTCGGCTGAAGACGCAAGTAATACTTGGTCATCAGCATAGAGAAAACCTTTGATGAGTAACTCATTCATTCTCAACCCACATTCATTATCTTTTAATTCTGTCAAGCAATTGTCCATGAACAGATTAAACAGCCACGGTGACGCTACACATCCCTGTCTAACACCTTTTTCGATATTAAACCATTCAGTGTATGCCCCGTTTATCCTTACACAAGCACTAGAATCCCTATAAAGAGATTGCAATGCTCGTATGAGGATACTGCTCACACCGTTCACAAACAGCGCTGACCACAATTCATTCCTCATCACTCTATTATAGGCCTTTTCTAGATCCACGAACGCGCAATAGACCTTCTTGTTTTTAGCCAGACACTTTACGGCTATGCACCGCAAGGAAAAGACCTGATTCGTACATCCCATTCCCTTTATAAATCCCGCTTGTGCATCCCATACTTTTTCGTCTGTTTCTTTCACAACCGTTTCAATCAACACTTTCGCATACAATTTACCGACGACTCTGAGAAGGCTTATACCGCGGTAATTTATGCAGTCCTGCCGTGACCCTTTTCCCTTATACAATGGCACGATTACGGCTTTGCACCAGTCTCCCGGTATTTGCCCACTTCGCCAGCACAAATTGAAAAAGTGGTACAGCTGACTAGCCACTCACTCTCAGCATGACTCTCAGATGACTCAGCATCTCGACGGTAATCCTGTCATACCCTGCAGCCTTACCTAATCTCATACTTTTCAACGCTTTCACTATTTCATCCATGTTTATCTCACTTTCATTAACATTTATATTAATTTCGATGGAAGGTGTCGGATTCTGTATAATACTCTTTTTTTGCTACTCTGCAAACTTGCATAATACTCTTTCCATTTCCTTAACACACATTCTTCTCCTTTTATAATGCTCCCATCTTGACCCCTGATTATACTCAGCTCCGAGGTAGAAGTTTTTCCTCAGGCTGTTTTGATGGATTTCCAGAAAAACTTAATGTTTGACTGGAAATCTTCAGTGAGCCTCTTATCGAAATCATCCTTTCGTTCTTCTTTTCTTCAGAGTCTTGGGCTTACACATTCAACTATTCGAGATAAAAGAATCACACCAACTACCTGACAGCCTCGGCTGGTTTGGGGGACTCCCTGTTGGGGCCATGAACCGTGGTGTCACAGCCTTTCCTTTTGGTTTCGTTCACGCACAAAATATCTATGCATCGTTCATCCATCATCTGACATACTTCATCTACCTTACCATCCATTCCTCCTCTTACATTCAACGTAGCGAAGCGGTTCTCCGTGGGCCGCTTTTCGCCCCCGCGAGAAACGAGACGTGATGGGTGGCGAACCACATCGCCGCCATTTTGGTTAATTAAATTATTTTTACGATTATCCATTGCGTTCCCACGAATAGCGAGGGAAAGGTTTGTCCCCCCAGCAGAGCCCCGCATGCCAGGGTAAGGCTGGCCTAATTCTGGGGTCGCCCGGTCCCAGGGCAGTGTGGCACGCTAACGACTAGGCTTGCCCCTAGCCATGCATCCATCCGCGCGGCAGACGTTGGATTGGCAGAATAGGAAACGGGAAAGATAGGTGGTGTGAAATTGAAGATTGGTAATTTAGAGTGCGAAATAGGAAATGTAGGATATTACCACCCAGGAGAGCAAGGGATTGCATGTGTATATCTAGGTGTGGATTATATAATACGCTTATTACTTACAGAAGAGATTGGAATTTTTAATATTTCTGTAAGAATATAAACGATTACTACTAAGCGTATCCATGAAACGTTCCGCTAATTATACAAACATACTGAAATTTTCCGTTTGGTTGCAGCACAAAAATCATCAATTTATTATTACCGTGACTCGAAATATCGACGTAACGAAATATGGCCATAAGATTTTTTACAGATATAATATATAACTTAAATTGAAAATTAAAAAAAATCCAGAAACAAAAAGACCTGATGATCTTCAAACGGCTGAACCGATTTTGGTAAAACATGTCTAAGAACCACCGCCAGAAAACCTGCTTTTAAATAAAAAACGTACCCACAGCGGTTCAGCCGTTTTAGAGCTGTACTGTACGACAAACAGACACACACACATAGCGATCAAACTTATAATACCCCAAAGGCCTTGTACTTAAATTAAATTTAAAATACCCAAACTGACGATAAGCGAATGTCGAATATTGTCGAGCATCAAAGTGTAAAATGGTCTAATACTGCTTTCATCAAGCCGTCAGCCATGCGTAGCAATAATATCAAAATATCTTTACTTTGGGAGATGGGAGAAGCTCATATTTAGCTATAGACTTTTTATGGACTGATGAATTGTTTAAGTATAAATAATCAACTTTATTAATGGTGTAAAGTAATTGCTATATCAATTAAAATCTTAAACTAAAACGTACCTGCCATAATTTTTTTTCACGTCGTAATTCAATTCGTTTTCCTTTGCAAATTGTGCAATATATAGCAAACGGTCTGAAGGAACGAGTAAGTCGGTGCTATCGTTGTAACCACGACTTTTTTTTAGTATCTCAATTGTGTTGCTTGGATCCTCGAATAGTTTTATGGCTTTAAATTGTGAATCTTCGGTGGGAAACAGCCGGAAAAGTGTGTAACTGTAAAATAAAATATGTAGACAATCTTCAATTTATAATGGAAATGAAATAAAGTTGAATGTGTGTGTGTGTGTGTGTGTGTGTGTGTGTGTGTGTGTGTGTGTGTGTGTGTGTGTGTGTGTGTGTGTGCGTGTGTGTGCGCGTGTGTGTGTGTGTGTTCTTTTATATTTTCATAAATCAATAAAAATGTATATATCCGAATTAAATTAAATGCACTTTGAAAAGAGAATATTGCAAAATAATTTGATCAATTGTTTATTTGTTTTGTTTTGTTCGCATTATGACGCCTAAAAGTTAAAAGATTCATTCTTCCCCTTATCTCCGTAACTGATCATTTTGCACAGCCTCATCAATGCACTTTAAGATATACTTTTCATTATTTTATAATTTATACCACGGATCTTCACTCAACAGATATATTAAGATCATAACGGTCTAACTCCTTCTATATTTTGTTCTCTAAGAGTGCTTCGTTGGTCTTGTTATTAGATTGGGCTCATGATCATGCGGTCCCTCTTGCTGATCCTGAATCGGGCTAAAAATTAGTTATTGAGTTTTCTGTCAAGAAATTCTCAAAATTAGCCCATAGTCAGAATGTTGTCAGTTGGTCTTGCGCTTGATCCCACTCCGGTTGTGTTTTTGTCGTTCCATTGGACTTTGAAAGTGAAAGAATAGAGAGTGCACCTGTGCTTGCGCACACACTCTGACATTAAAATCCTGCCCTGCGTAGATTACTGCCGTAACCGAAAATTCATTCTGAAGGACATTATTATTATTTTATAATAAACCTAGCAAGCTAACAGCATAGCAAAATGGCGAAGCAATCAGCTTTGTAGCGGTTTCTAACGGTTGCTGTTGAGCAATCAGTTTCAAAATAGGAGGTTCAGATGCCTGGGTGATCAGTAATCGATTGCTGAAAACAGAATTTGAAAATTCGAAACCGTTCTCGAGATAATCGTGGGACAGACGGACAGACGGACAGACATCGTGAAATCAATAAGTGACTTCGCAAGCTTCGCCACTTAATAATTAAAATATACCTATAATTTCGAATATAGTTCTTTATGAAAATTTATAAAATTAAAATGCCTTCTAATGAAGAAAGGATATTTTAAATTTGATGATTATTCAAAAAGTAAGAATGCATGGGCATAATTAGCTTAAGAATTTTTTCTTGCTTATGGTTAAATTGTAACTGTTGAGAAAGAAAAAAGTGTCTTTTTTTGAGTTTCTTGCCGCTCCTTCACACAGGGTCATCCGCAGTTTACGGGCCCGTAGCTTTCTTTACTTTCAAAACATGCTTTGTACAGATCAATTTATAATTAATGATAAAATCAGAAACATACTGAAGCTAAAAGGCAATAATGCAGGAGAAAAGGATTAAAACGTTATGACGGTCCCCATAGCCTGTTTCGATGACCCCCATCGTTGCGGCGAATGTTTTAAATCATACATCCTAGTCTCAATCCGACGTAGTAGCCAGAAGCCCTAGACTACGACTTTGACAGTCAATAAATGCACATATTAAGTGGATGGTTGAAATTAATGAAAAAAAAAATATGATGTAGCTTACTTCTCATATTTATTGCTTTCTCCGCAGCCCGCTTGCGTCCATAATCCTAGGATACCTGAAATAAATAAAAATCATATTAAGTGGTGTAATAATATGTCTATGCACTTTTTTTGTCTTATCCAAGGAATCTGACCTGGTGTCGTATAACGTTTTATAGGAAAAGCTTAGGAAGGATACACTTTTAGAGTTTGTTATAATGTGAGAAGGGTGGTTACGCATTTAACTGAAGTGCGGGTGAGAGAAAACCCACAGTTAGGCATTGCATTGTATCGTGGAGAGGCGACTTTTGAATATAGAATGCACATAGAGAAATGTGCACACCCAGAACTGTTATTTTCACGCCATACAAATTACTTGATTTGTGCCAGAGATCGCATCCCTGCGACCAAACGGTAAGCCGCTGTACTTTCAAAGCGTCAAATCACGTAATACTTGGAGGAATAACTGTAATTAGACGCACGCCCGGGGCACTGGGGTTATTGACAACTTATTTGATGATGATTTGGATATAGTGAACGGCAGGGTCGGGAAGGGAAGCCCTAGACGAAGGTTTATCGACCAAATCGGCGATACATTAAGAATGGGCCAGATTAGGAGTACCCTTAACCGACGAGCGTGTATGCGTAGATAGGAGATGTAAAAGAGGCGAGAGAGGTGTGTCAGGATCGCGCCAAATGGAAGTCCGTAGTCTCTGCCTACCCCTCTGGGTGACAGGCGTGAGTGTTTATCTATTATGTATATGTATGTAATTATGATTTGGATATTGAACATGAACGTGGGACATTGAAAGTGAGTGCCTTTTTAAGACAAATCATCAAACACTTTAATACGCGTTCAGTTTAAGGGTCAACAATATTTTGCAGAACTGACAAGGCCCTACACGTTCAATATGATAATGGCTTTAAGATATTAGGTCTTTACCTATGAAATTGCCTACGAAATGAAATTTTAACGAAATACGAGTAAGTTCACGTAATTTGTTTTATATATTTTTATTTTTATTAATCATAGTAATTACCCAGTGCAATCGATGCATCTATGCCAACTCAGTGGGAGGAAACAAATTCTTCAAAGTTATTTTGTACTGTGTCTGGAGTATTAAATTTTTTCCCGCATAAAGTTATCCAAATTCTGGAAAAAGTAGAAGTCTGTAGGCGCAAGTTCTGGTGAGTACGGTGGATGACGGAGAGCTTCCAACCCCAGCTCTTGTAACTTGGAGACCGTCTCTTGTGCAGTATGAAGTCGCGCGTTGTCGTGCAGGAGCAGTGAGGACAAGCGATTGACTAAAGCTGGTTGGAGACGTGCGAGCTTTTCCATCATTATGTTTCAATTCCTCACAGTACACATCTGCATTAATGCTCTTTCCGTTTGGTAAGAAGCTGTGATGAATCACACCGGCACTAGACCACCAAACAGTGACCATCACTTTTCTAGGGGTAAATTTTTATTTAGGGCATTGTTTAGGTGCTGAACCAGGATCCAAACCAAACTTGCTTAACGCTTGCGATTGTCAAACATAATCCATTTTTGTAGCAGGTAACAGTGCGGTTCAAAATTTCTTCGTTTGTGTGCCTGTTGAGCAGTGCAAGGCACGCCTGGACGCGCACTTCGCGCTGGCGATCATTAAGTTCGTGGGGCACCTATTTGTCAAACTATTAAACCTTACTAACTTGATGCTAATAGAACATTATTTTTTTGATGCTTACGTCGAAAGCTGCTGCTAATTTAGCCATAGATTGAGTATCATCAGCTTCCATAATCGTCTTTAATTCGTTATTGTCAACCAAAGTTTTCGAAGGACTGACTACGGGGTTCATTTTTAAGGTCGTTTTGAGTACAGAAACGGGCAAACCAATAACAGGTGGTAAGTCCGTTTGTAGTATTTGCTCCGTATTTGCTGCGTGCCGCTTGTGCCTCGTTGCTGCCACGTTGCTGGACTCATATTCCATAATTATTTGAATTTTTAACGTATCCATGATGACGAAAAAGAATTCCATGTTTTCAAAATAAAATTAACTTAAAATTAGAGTTCTTAGCCAAACAAAAATTATTTTGATTTGAAATGGCCAGTACTACAGAACGGCAATTTCATAGGTAAAGACCTATTAATAATGAGGTTGCCTCGTTAGCTCACTACTAGAGTTTCAAGATTGCTTGCAACGGCTACTACTGGCTGATTTACAGGAAAAATGCATAAAAAAAGTTGCTTAACTAATAAATTGAATGTGAAACAGTTGCAGTAGCTTTCTTAAATATATGATATTTTAGACGGAGCTGATTTTCCGTTTGTGCGATATCAGAAACTGTGTCCGATGCAATTATTCGCAACTGTTGCAAAAAGTCATTACAATAATAAAATGCACTATTATACTCCAATATTTACGTTTTCCATATGCTCGGCTGCGAAGAAAAACAACGTGAGGAAAGTATGAAAAATAAGTAAAATAATCTTCAAATAAGTTGTATAATTAAATACGTACTTATATGTTTTTGTTAAACGCATGTAAGGGCGTTAAAACGTAGGTTTCCGTTGTGCATGTGATAATCTTATTTTTTTGCACACCTGGAACGCAAAGCGGGAGAGGTTGGGCTCTACTGTAGAATTCTTTAAATCACACATTTCACTTACGTTAACTCGTGTTTTTTATTTTACATCGCACTATGTTATGGAAAGCACATGATTAGGAAGAGGAAACACTAATGAACAAGTCCGATGCTTTTTTCAACCGACTTAAAAAAGGGAGGAGGTTCTCCATTCGACTGTGTTTTTTAATGTGTGTTACCCCAGATTTTTTTGATGATTCTTTGTTTATTTGAAAGCCTGTGCTTTTTTATTTGAAATGTGGTTCCATATAAATTTTTTCAAGATCTGACCATTAGTTTTTGAGTTATCCTTAATAATGCGTATTTAATTGACTTCGACTACATTTATGATGTTCTCATTTTATTATACAACAACACGTATTATTAATAAAAAGTCCGATAAAAAATTATATTGTGGATGTCCTTTATTCTGCGGTTTATAAATTATCTATGTACAAGATATCTCGAGAATCACGTGGAATTGGTTTCTTTCGATAATCACTTCCGTGTAGTAGCGGTTAAGAATATCCCCATATCTTCCCGTGGGTATCGTAAAAGGTGACAAAGGGAAACAGGCAGGAGATGGGCAGCAGCATCTTCCTGATAACAGCAAAATTATAATAAAAAAACTGCTGTTGCCAACCCGGTTGCCAAGCGTGGCAACTATGGCAAATACCCCCCTATGAATGTAACAAAGAGACGGCACCCAGTCCCCGACGGCCCCGCTATTCCTGGCTATGGTGGCGACCATCGTAACGGCGGGGCAGGGGGTGCTAAGAATCTCCGGTGGAGGTTCGGTTGCCACCTAAGACGACTCGACCTGGCAACATACAACGTACCTTGAGGACTGGCGAGAAGATCGTGGAGCTGGAAGAAGAGATAGACAAGTTACGCTGGCATATTATAGGATTATCCGAGGTCCGAAGAGAGGGGGAGGACACGGTAATCCTCTAATTCGGCAACATGCTCTATCACCGGGAGGGCGAACATCTGTCCCAAGGAGGTGTTGGATTTATCGTCTACAAGTCTCTCGTTAACAACGTTGTAAAGATTGAGAGTGTGTCGACGAGGGTTGCGTACCTTATACTCAGAATCACCAAACGGTATTCGCTGAAGGTCATACATGTTTACGCACCAACTTCAGCATACCCCGATGAGGAGCTGGAGGAAATGTATGAGGATATCTCTAGAGCCATGCATTCCTCCAAAACCCACTATACGGTGTTAATGGAAGACTTCAATGCAAAACTAGGTACAAGAGAGATCGGTGAGCTGAAAGTAGGGAAATGTGGAACAGGGCAACGGAACCCAAGGGACTAGGAGCTGGCCGACTTCATGGAGAAAGAGGGAATCTTTATGATGAACTCTTTCTTCCAGAAGCGGTCCCACAGGAAGTGGACCTGGTCGAACCCCGACGGTTCGACAAAAAATGAGATTGACTTCATTATGACGACCAGACGACAACTGTTCAGTGATGTCCCGCGATCGCGAGGGTGAAAACTGGTAGGGATCACCGAATGGTTAGAGGCACACTGAACCTAAACGTTAAGTTGGAGAGGTCTCGTCTAATGAAGTCAACGCTCTGTCCCCCTCGTGCTCTGTTCCAAAGTCCCGAAACCTTTCAGCTCGAGTTACAAAACCGTTTTCAGTGCCTAGAAGACTGCAATGAAGTGGACAATATGAATGACAAGCTCGTGGAAACTGTCCATGCGGTCGGAGCTAAGTTCTGCAAGACCCGCCGCAGAAGAACACAAAAACCCTCCGATCACACTCTTAATCTCATGGCTGTTAGATGGGAGATGACGCTACATTCTTCAACAGATTTGACAGCATACAGACAACTGAACAGACAGATCTGCAAATGCATGCGGCCGGACTTACGCAACTTCAATACAGCTTGTATTGAAGAAGCGATCGAGCGGAACCAAGGCTCCAAAGTCTTTTCCAGAGATCTGTCTACCAGAAAGAGTCAACTGTCAAAGCTGAAGACTGAATGTGGTAGCATGGTTTCCAGAACACCTGAGATTTTGAGTGAGATTGATAGGTTCTATGGACAGCTGTTCAAGTCATCGTTGGAGCCACACGCAAGTGTGAGTAACGATCCAAGAGCGAGTCTTATCTGACACTATTCCGAAGATATCCCGGACGTCAGTCTGAGCGAGATTAGAATGGCTCTCCAGCACCTTAAAAACGGCAAGTCCCCGCGCGAGGATAGAATTACAGCGGAGCTTTTGAAAACGGGTGGAAAACTGGTACTTGAAGTCCTTAAGAAGCTCTTTAATTCCATCCTCCATGGTGGCACTACTCCGAAGGCGTGGAGCAGAAGTGCGATGGTCTTGTTCTTCAAGAAAGGCGACAACGCTCTCTTGAAGAACTACAGACCGATTTCCCTTCTGAGCCGCGTCTACGTGCTGTTTTCGAGAGTCATTACTAAATGAGGATATCCGCAGTAGAACCAGAGTGACCGATATAGCCCAACGGATTAGTAAGCTGAAGTGGCAGCGGGCCGGCCATATAGCTCGAAGAACCGATAACCGATGGGGAAGAAAGTTTCTCGAGTGGCAGCCTCGTACCGGTAGGCAAAGTGTGGGGCGACCCCCCACTAGATGGAGTGACGACCTGGTAAGACGTGCAGGAAGTCGATGGATGCAGGTGGCTCAGGACCGTGCTTTGTGGCATTACTTGGGGGAGGCCTATGTTCAGCAGTGGACTTGTGAAGGGCTGTAATGATGATGATGATGATAATTACTTCTGTAAGCCATTTCGTTCTTTTATATTTATTTTGTTATTAGTTATTCAAGAATTTTTCTCCTTAAGTAAATACGAATTGTCACAGAATATTTTGTGTTAATTATACAGATGAAACTTTTTTTTCTAGCTTAAAAAGAAATACATGCTTCAGTAATTATTGAAATTAAATTGAGTACTATGAGCGTTTGGGGTGTGCACATTTGGATTTTCCAAAATTTTATTTTTCGTTATTTATATTTGATTATTTAAGAAGTTCAGAGGAGGTTACATTGCGGGCTTTTTATAAAGCGTGATATATATCACACAGCGGATCCCATATAAAGCAAGATTTAAGCAGCCTATTGTTGTTGCTTCCCTTACTGAAATAAATAAAAACAATAAGACTAAATTTATGAACTTAAGCATCTCCAATATTTTTTAAATTTGCTTTGGGACTGTTTGTATATTTTAAAAAGTTATAATCTAACAATTGTTGCTCATGGATTTCAGTAAACTAAAGTAATAACGGACCGGCCATATAACTCGACGAACCGACATCCCAGAGGAAGAAAGTTTCTGGTCAGATGAATGCAGGTGACTTCGTGTTTTTGACATTACTTGCTGGAGGCTTATGTTCAACACTGATATTATTAAGGGTTGTAATGATGATAGTACATTGACATTAATTAATAAGCTTTTCTCAATAACGGTTAAAAGTTTTCTTCAAAAACTGCTGCTGTGACTTGTTAGCGCAGTGGCTAAGCGTTTGGCTGCGGTGCTGCGGGCCGCTAGTTCGAATCACGCACGTACATAAAGTTTGAACGGTCTACAAATAACTATTCCAGGTTCTTGATTTTGTGGTACTTGAATCAGTGCCTGCACTGCCGAGGCAACTAAAATATGGTTGTAGCACACATAGTTTGGTACGACTGGGGAAGGACCACGCTCTCACAAAAACCAGCGTGAAATAGCATATTAATGCTGTTATGTTTCGTATGGAAAGTGAGATCCGGAGACATGCATTTTAATTCTTAATCGAGGATAATTGTAGATGCCTATGGGCCACAGCATCCACTTAGCATCAGGTGGATTGTGTGCTCGAACGCCACCCTTACTTTATATTAAAAAAAACACCAATACAAAGAATTTTGTGTCGTACATTAGGTATTTCTATTCTCCGAAGTCAGATTATTTGCGCAGAGCAATTCTTTAATTTGTGACGACATTTATCGTGTTTGTCTGGCTTCGGGTAATTGAGCTCTTTTTCATCGGCCGGTCGGCCCGATTTGGCTTCGCTCTGGACCAATTCCGTAGCGATTGATGTCAATAGCGCTGCCCCTTGATCGAGAATGAATCCTCTATAAATTTTAATTTAATAAAGACGGAATTTTTCGAATAAAATTAGCTGCATTGGCGGACGGGCGGAGAAAATTAAAACCAAATTATGAGAGACTGCTCTTTGATCGGATATTGCTTCTCTGAAAGGAATAATTTGATGTATTTAATATAAACTATAATTAATTCCTTATCAGTTATATTTTACTACATTCTTGTTTTTAATAAATCTTTTCTAAGCTATTTTATGTGATGTAATTGGAGACCTTTTTACAGAAAATGAGGCATTTCATTTTAGATTCCAGCAATGACAACGACTTTACTTTTTGATTCTTGATTGATCATGGATGTAGGTTCCTTTCAATTCCTTTTTAATCTAGTTATATGGTAATCATGCTCCTGTTCGATCAGTGCGCGTTAATCCAGTCCATCTCCATGGGTGAATGACGAAATAGAACAAATATATATAAATTGATAAGCAAAATCGAGTCAAAGCAAAATACAAATCAGATCCTAATGATACAAATAAAGAGAAATATGGCTTGATACGGAATCGTTGCAACGACGTGTGTAGAAATGTACAATGACGCCATATTCATGAATCAGTTCGTGATCCTAACCCTGCTAGGGTCTGGAAATTCCTTAAGTCCTTAGGAGTTGGGAAGAGGAGTTAAATCCTAACACAACATAATATTGACCTCAATCAGCTTATTCAGCACTTCTACTCTACTTCTTGTATTGATTACCAAGCAAAGCAATAAACTTTGAATGTCCTCTCCCATACTCCCACTCCTTCTGCTTTTCATTTTAGTCAACTTAACAGTTGTGATGTTGAGAGAGCCATTCTCTCCATCCATCCGAATTCAGTAGACGGTGACTGTATTAGTCGTAAAATGATCATTCGTCTCCTGGATCTTTTTATCCCTGTAATTACTTCCATCTTTAAAAATTCCGTGAAAACTGCTTCTTTTTCCTCTGCTTGGAAAGAAGCCAATGTGATTCCTCTTCCTTTAGGAACCAATCCAAAATGTTTTTCTGATTACCGGCCAATTTCTTTACTTCCTTTCCTATCTAAAGTGTTAGAACGTCTGGTGTCCAAGCAACTAAGCTCTTATCTACGAGAACATAACCTCCTTAATCCCTTGCAATCCGGTTTCAACCCTGGTCATAGTACGACTACAGCACTTTTACAAATTACTGATGACATTCGTTATGGTATGGAAAATCAAAAATTGACAATGCTAACTTTATCAGATCTTAGCAAAGCGTTTAATACAGTCGATTTTGATATCTTGTTAAATATTCAAGTGCATGATATGTATTCCTCTTGGACTACTACTGTTGCCGGCGTCCCAAATGGTGGCGTGTTGTCTCCTATCTTGTTTGAAATTTTTATAAATTCTATAAGTAATCAACTGTCTTCTTCTTCAACTTTTACTTTAAATTCACTTGTACGCCAATGATCTCCAAATTTACACAATCTACTATGGATGATTTATCAAAAGCTATTGACACAACGAATGCTGATCTGACTTGTATTTTGGACTGTTGTAAATCTATCTATCCATTAATCCCACTAAAACTCAAGCAATAATTATTGGTAGTTCTAAATTAATTGCTAGGGTTGATTTTTCTCTCATACCACCTATTCAATCCTATCCTCAATGAGATTCACATCCCTTATAGTAATAAAGTTAATAATTTAGGAATATATATCGACGCCTGTCTAACATGGTCACCACAAATTAGTGAAGTCAGTAGGAAAATGTTTGCAGCGCTAATCTCTCTGCGGAGACTTAGAAATTTTCTCCCTACTGCCAAAAGTTGCGCTTGCTCAATCCCTACTTCTGCCTATTCTTGATTGTGTTACCGAAGCGCAGTAAAATAAACTTGAGCGTAGTCAAAATTTATGCTTACGATTCATATTTGGACTCCGTAAATATGATCACATTTCAGAATTTCGTAAACATCTCAAGTGGCTGCCGATTCGTCTTCGCAGGAATACTCACATCCTTTCTGCTTTACACAACACACTGTTCAATCCATCCTCTCCACGTTACCTGAAAGACTGCTTTGAATTCGTTTCCTCCTCTCAAGATCGTCATCTACGTTCTACTAACAGTTTTTTTTGCTTCGTATTCCAGCACATTCATCCTCCTTCTTCAATAAATCTTTTTCGGTTACAGCGGTACGCTTGTCTTTATATATTCGACGTGCTCAGTCCCTTTTTTCCTTCAAAAATCTACTCAAAACTTATTTACTTGGAGCTCTAATATTTCCCATCATAATTCTCGTCATTAATTGTATCTATCCTACCTATCCTCAACCGTCATCATCTTGTGTGTATTTATATACTCATATTTTTTTAACTTGATTGTCAAATTTATGTACACCTTCCTTATTTGCAATTCGCTGTAAACAACAGTTCTTTGCTAAATAAGGGTTGTCTGGAAGAAATCGCTTCCAGAGCGATAAGACCGCCTATTGTATATACATATATTTATTTCATTTTGTCTGGTTTTAAAGTGTATTGGTATACAATAAATAATATATTGATTGATTGATATTGATTGTCTATAGAACTCAGTATCCACTTATGATCAGGTAGTGTGTTGTGTACTCATTTGTCACCCTTACTTTTTTATTCATACATTATTTATTACAAACTATCAAAATTGCACTGCTGAACATAGGCCTCCCTATAGATCGCTTCATAGGTATAATTTTGCCATAGTTCTCGCGTTTGGCAGTCGGGTTCAACCGCACTTTTACATTATTACCGATAGCTGCTGCCTCTCCTGTTTCAGGTTCCTTCTGTTGCCTCTTACGACACCCACGAGATCATATGCGGTGTTGAATATTCTAACCCCGCCACTACATAACGACTTACTTTTATAAAAATGAAAAGGAAAGTTTTATGTCCATTTAAACCCAATACATACTATACGAGTATGATAACGAAGAAGATCAAAAGATCGTTGTACATCTATAGTATGTAAAATAACCGTTTAGTTTATTTTTCGGTTTCAATAGTACAATACTGCACATGGCCATTATCAACAATTCTTCACTAAATGTTGACATAATAAAATTTAGGATAACGTTGGGGAGGATATTGGCTTGAATGGCGCTTGTTTCTGTGATCATTCATCTTTTAAAATGAATCTTATTAATTCTCTCGTCTAATAAAATACTATTATATTGTATAAACTTCCAGAGTGCTGAAAAATAGCACAAAAAGTATATTTTTTTTTTATAAGATAGGGTGACAAACGAGCACACAGTCCACCTGATGGTAAGTGGTTGCTGTGGCCCATGGACATCTACATCTATCCTCGTTTGCGAATCAAAATGCAAATGCGTTGTCACCCATGAGGACTAAGATAGAATGCCTCTTTTACAGTAAAAAGGGTCTCCGGTTCTCTACACACACCATACGAAACACAGCAGCATGAAGCTGCTATTTGACGCTGGTATTCTGTGAGAGCGTGGTCCTTCCCCGGTCGAGCCGACCCATTCGTGCTACAACTATACTACTAATATAGCTGCAGCATGGCTCTACCACGTAAATACATTATGATTGCACTTTGAAAATTATAAGCAAATTATAAAAATATTTTATAATTTGTTATGTAAACCGCGTAGTGGTGGTGTAAGAATATCCACTACCCTATATGGTCCCATGGGTGCCGTTAGTGACGACAGAGGAAAACTGAAACAGGAGATGGTCAGCAGCGTCCTCCTGATAACAAATCAAAATAATAAAATAACTGCAGTTGCCAAGCCTCCTGCTAAACTAGGCAACTATGGAAAAAACCCCTATGAGGCAATCTATGGGCCTATGATGTTATTAAAAATATTTGTATCTAATCATGTTTAATGATTTTATTTCTATCTAACCATTATTTGCGTTCAAAGAACATGAACATCGAAGCGGAATAAAAGTAGTGCCGACTCTCATATCCGCTGTGACATCCGCGAAGAATAGCGTCATTATACATATACGGTACTGTTGAATAAACCTAATTTTGTGGATTTATTTCTTTAGGCGCGTTGGCCACTGTTAGAATTGGGAAAAAACTGAACTCGCGTGACCATCACGCTCACATACATATGTATATACAGATTTATCTGAAATTCTTAGCGTCACAATATATATAATATACCATTATATTATACCATTATATATATATATATATATATATATATATATATATAAGATTTTTAAATTAGTTTTAGTTTAGAAATATTAAACAAAACTTCTTTGTGAGATATTTTAACTAATGTATTGTATATAATATAAACTATGGCATGTAAATTTTAAAATTAAATTAATCTCAAATATTATAAAGTTAATTATAAAAAGCCTTACAAAGAGGATTGGAAAAGGTAGATTGTAAGTTAAAAAAATTAAGAAATTAAAATAAAAACAAAATAATAAACCGAGTAGGTTCTTTATTTGACCCGTATGTTTTTTACGAGTATGTATATTCTATACGGCAACGGCGGAACTGATTTTAATATTTTTTTATAAATTTATGTTATACTTCAGGCATGGCAGCATATAAATTTGAAGAATAAATTTCATCCCTAAGGGTGAAAGATAGGGGATGAAGATTTTAATGTAACTTAAGCGATATTTTAGTTGTTAACTTAAAGTTGAACTTGTGAATGTAATACGGAGCTATTACACTCAAAAGAGTACAATAACTAAACTTTCGAAAAGTAAATCAACATTAAAAACTTCTGAAGCTCACAGAACACCGGCGTAAAATAAGAGCTCAATGCTGCTGTTTCGTATGGTTAGTGTAGATGTACCCTTTTTACTGGATATAAGACACTCCATCTTAGTCCTCAGTGATTCTCAATCTAAGATTGACGTAGACGTTGGGCCACAGCATCCACTTACCATCACTAGGCTATGTGTTCGCTTGTCAGTCTAACTCTATAAAAAAAGTCGGTGCTAAGATATAGTTTATAGAATTTTAGGGCCAATTTATTATGCGCGTTTAATTTTAACTTATTTTCCATGCCTGACATTTCGAGTGCTTTAGTGCCCATAGTTATGATGAGTATGGGTTACATAAATGCCACATGCATATCACATAAATATAAAAATATTATTTGAAATGCTGTGCATTTTCTGATCTACTGTCCGAAATATTTAGTGTAGTCCACATGGTTGGTTAATTTTAGTAATAAAATAGAATAATTCATTGGATGTGAATAAAAATGATAATTATAACAAAAATAAATAAAAATATTCTTCACCAAAAATGCCTCGAGTTTGCCCAATCGTATCCTAAAAATTACATCTTGCTAGATACCTAATAAACATAATTCGTTAATTTTTGTAAGTCCACATTAACGCTCATACCATCACAGGAATTGTGATTTACTCAATGATCACCTAAGACTTATTAAATATAATTCCAATACAAAATTAATTGAAAGCATTGCTGAACAATATAAGGCATAAGCACGTGAAATTAAACACCGGACTTCTTACAATGTAAGCCAAGAACATTACTATTTTAGAGAAAGTGGTAAGGCCTGCTTCAAGCATGTTAAATAATATAGGTCAAAAAAACATAAGTATTTGATTTTGGATCAATTAATATCATTTTTGTATAGCTAGTCATTTATAATTAATTCACTAAAATGTAAATTGTTGTCTTATGAACACAACATCGGTAAAGACAAAAAATATTTTATTACGATTTTGCCAAATTATATTATTTTTGTATATATCTAATGATTTCTTATATTTACGCGAACACTACACATTGAATAAAACTACTTTTACGGATTTTTTCGTGTTTAATGAAATTATTTTTCTTATTTTCATTAATTCCCAACGTTTCGGGTGCTTTACAGCACCCATGGTCACGAAACTTCGGGAATTAATAAAAATAAGAAAAATAAGTTAATTAAACGCGAAAAAATCCGTAAAAGTAGTTTTATTCAATATAATAAATATCGCTATCTAATTCACCTTAGCATTTCTTTTGCTATATTTTAAATATTAATATGCAATTGTTTATTGCAGTTTGTATTTGCGAATAATAAAAAATTATATTTCATTAAAGATCTACAATGGATGCTTATTTTTATGTCATAGAACATTTCCTTATATTATTTTTATTGCTTAAAATAAATTGAAAAAAATGGAAAGATGTTAATGGGCATAAAACTAAATTACTCACCAAACATAAAAATAACATAAACCATTTTGCAAGCCATTTTTAACCTTCACTATAAAATGCCGAATAAGTTGGGAACTAATTAAATATATTCTAAACTATAGCAAATTTATTCGTAGTGTATATGCGTGAGGAGGCACGCACAAGCGGTCGTTCGTGCCGCTCCGTGTTCCGCACTGGCTGCGCAGGCGCATGTCGCTGCAAAGGCAAAGGAATCTCCAAATTACCGTAACGGTACAGTCACACTGATTAGTCAAAAGTCGTATAAAACAGCATTGATCGTCATAAAATAATCTGATTTAATTAGAAATAACCACGATTAGCATTTTACAACCGTGTTCCATTTGAAATGAAATAAATTAGTCGATTGTTTTATTAATGTTACATAGGCTAGGCTAATCTCTTTTAAAACAGATTTGTAATATATTTAAGCTGTATTCGAAAACGCACAAGGAGCTTTTATGTTTTCACTTTAATAATTACACTCTTAAAATGCATCTGTATAGAATACTGGCCATACAAACGAAGCTGCATCTTACATTTTTTAAATGTAACTGCGATATATTAGGTCCTTACATGTTGATCTGAAATATCTCCTCTTTGGTTAAGAATTCTAAATTCAAATTTATAAATTCATTTAGCTAGTACATTTGAGTTTTGAACAATATATTGATGCCAAATTCATTTGTTTTTTTTCATTATTTTTTTTCTTTGACGTCGCTTATTATCGCACAATGGAAAAAATGCAATATCGGTATATTTACGAGTATGAGTTCTACCGTGGCACCAGTGCTGCAGAAACAGCTCGAAGGATTAATGATGTATACGACGCTGGTGTCGCAAAAGAAAGCACGGTACGTTTTTGGTTTCAGGGTTTTCGTTCTGGAAATTTCGACCTTCAAAACCAACCCCGTGGACTGCCGGAGACCAAAGTGGGAAAATGAAGAATTAAAGGCTATTGTGGAAGCGGATCCATCACAAAGTACATCAGAGATAGCTGCAGGCTTCTGGGTAAGTGATAAACTGTATTAATCCACTTGAAGCAAATCGGGAAAGTAAAAAAACTTGAACGATAGGTACACCATGAATTGAGTGAATCAAACTTGCAAACACGCGTCGACTGCTGTGTTACTTTGCTCAACCGATACAATAATGAAGGGATTTTAAGTCGAATCATTACTTGTGATGAAAAGTGGATACTGTACGATAATCGGAAGTGCTCGTCGCAATGGCTGAATCCTGGAGACCCAGCCAAATCCGCCCTAAACGAAAATTGACTCAGAAAAAGTTACTTGTGAGTGTTTGGTGGACTTGCACCGGTGTCGTTCACTACAGCTTTCTAAAATCTGGCCAAACGATTTTGGCAGATATCTATTGTCAGCAACTGCAAACCATGTAGGAAGAACTGGCTGCTAAACAACCGCACACACTGCACAACAAACAACCACTAAGTTAGATGAGCTACAATTGGAATGTCTGCGACATCCACCGTTCTCCCCGGACCTTGCTCCAACAGATTACCATTTTTTCCGGAATTTGGACAACTTCTTACAAGGAATAAAATTCAACTCCGATGCGGCAGTCCAAACCGCCTTAAAAGAGTTTATTGATTCTCGCCCCCATGGTTTTTTTTTAGTAAAGGCATCAATAAACTACCTATAAGATGGCAAAAGTGCATAGATAACAACGGTGCATACCTTGATTAATTAAAAATATTTTACAAAAAAAATTTACTTTATATTCCTCCAGTACAATTTCATATGTAAGGATCTAATATTACTTATACGCAAAGCAATATTCAATAATCATCAATTGTTTTTTATCGATTTCAAATAAATTATAATTTCAATAAATTTAGATATGTTAATTTTCTTATTATAAATTCTCACAAAGAAGCCACTTGACAAAAATAAACGTGCTTCTAAATTATATTAATCGAACACGGTTTGAGTTTAATAAACTACAGAACTCTGACGGAGCTTTCGTGTCGCAAAGACCGCCTACGCATTAACGGAATCTCATTGTTCATCAATTCAAAACATTCCAACTACCTATAATAGGTACAGGAGATTCATTCTTTAAAAAAAATAAAGAACAATATATAGTGATTTCTTATATTTACGCGAACACTACACATTTTAAATAAAACTAATTTTACGGATTTTATCGCGTATATTAATCTACTTTTATATTCCCGACGTTTCGGGTGCTTTCCAGCACAAGTGGACGAAACGTCGGGAATATAAAAGTAGATTAATATACGCGATAAAATCCGTAAAATTAGTTTTATTTAAAACAATATATAGGTTATATTTCATCTCAACAGTGATATCCCACAAACACAACAGTTATTATTATTCATTATTTAAATTGTACTAGTGTAAATTTAGTTAATAATGCTGCCTATCAAAAATACAAAATCTTAGATTGTTTTGAGTTTAATTTTCAAGGACACTAAATTATCAATAAATAAATGAAATAAATTTATCTTCTTGAAATTATTAAAAAAATCCTTTAATCCTTAAAATTTAAAACATGCATAATTTTAGAGTTTTGACTCAATTGATAATCAGCCATCTAACAACTTTTGATGTGACCATATCTATGTTACCTTTCTCAATCATACGCTCCCACGTTTCTCTAAAAACAAAGTGAATTGAATACAATGTAGTAGATACTTACATTCTTCAAATCAAATGAAATATTATATTTGGAAAATGAACCGAGTGAAACGTTAAATAAATGAAATTTTATTATTATGCCTATTTTAAATCGTAATTAATAGGGCGAAATATCGCTAGTAAACATTATAACATGAGTTAAAAGGAGACTATGAAATACAACACTGTTTGGTCAAAATAAAAATAGTAAAACGTAAATAACGCATTTTTCATAATTTTTGTGTCAATACTTTTGAAAATATTGCGGCATTTTGAAACATTGTTTCGAAAATTTTCGAATAAAATTAAACAAAAAGTTAAGCTCTACATGTTTTGAAATGGTGCTATAAAGAGTTTTTATATGACACTTTCCACGCACTTATCTTTTAAGCTCTCCATTTTAAACTCAATAAATGGATTATTCTATTATTCTATTGGTAATCTCTTTTCAATATTCTGTGCCAAATTTTAATCATCTACCTAAAAAGCCATGATAATAGACAAACATTGAAGTGATTGCATAAGTTTTCTGTTATAAATTTTTTAACATGGGATTGAATCAATGTCAGTAAACCGAAGTCCACCCGGGCGAAGCTATAATCTATATACATAATGTAGGTATAATAACGTTTCCTGCAGCTTCTATAAAAGTTGGCACAGTGCTTCTGTAAACTTTAAACTACACGATTATTTATTTTTTGTATATCCCTTACTTACTTCCGAAAATGAATCACCAGAATCAAAATCAACTTGATATCTTCTTATTCATCATCATCACCAGCAATTAATCCACTGCTGTACATGGGCATCTCCTGTTTTAGGAATGATTGGACTTAACTACACTTAGAAGGCGGATGTCAATACAAGGCGTCTCACACCTGTGATGCTGCTCCAAAGCATTCTTTTTGGGTTGATGCTTTATGCCTGGAATGAACGGAGAGACACCTTTGTTGCCACCATCACAAGGCAACATAAAATTAAAGCTAAAGTTATAGTCTATATACGTCCCCCAACTGGCCACAGGCCTTCTCACATATCTGAGAGGATTCTAGGTCAAGGAAATCTCCGCCGGATCCCCCAATGCGTGTTGGCGAACTTCACATGTCTTCGAATTTTTTTTTCTTATTTCTAAAACATGCGGATTTTGCTCACGATGTTTTCCTACACCGCTGAACACGTGGTAAATCAGCACTTAAAATTGCAATTAACACTTTCATTGGTGCCGCCGGGGATCGAACCCGAATTGCTCGCATACTGTGAAATTTACATCGAGCGCTTAGCCCCTGATCTACAACGGCAAAGCAACATAGTTATACTTTATATTTTACCACCAGGCTCATGAAATCTTTATTTTTACAGCCTATCAACCCTCTCAGAAATGAGAGGAGGCCTGTGCCCAGCAGTGGGACGTAAATAGGCTGCAACTTTACTTTACTTTGCAGTCTATCAAAATCCTCCGCTGAACTTATGCCTTCCCCATAGATTGATTCATAAGGGGGTCCACTTAGCCATAGTTCCATAGCTGCCATAATTTCCACGCAATGGCGGTTCAAGAAATATTTTAAGATTGTTCAGAACATAAAACAATTTCAAAATAAATTTTAATAAGCAATTGTGTGTCACCTGTTTGCTTCTTAATGACACTGTTAAGTCTATTTTTTTTTAATATTTCTAAGATATATTCTATACATATAATATCCTAAAAAGATAATACAAACTCAATTTAATATAAGCGGGAGTACCTTCTCTGATTCCAGTTCTTGGTGATTCTATTTTTAAAAGCCATTGTTGATTTTAACATTTTTAGCAATTTTAAGAATATTTGAATTGAACGGAGACGTTTTACCTTTTCTGTTTCCTTTGACCTGTAGGCTGTAGGAGACCGCGTAATTTTAAAAATGTTTTTAGGGTTCCATACCCAAAGGGAAACCAACGGGACTCTATTACTAAACCTCCGCTGTGCGTCCGTCCATCCGTCCATCTGTCTGTCAGCGAGCTTGGTCAATTTTCACAGAATGTGTATTTCTGTGCCGCTATAACAACAAATAATAAAAATTAAAATAAATTAAAAATTAAAAGGGGCTCCCCTATTAGAAACATATATTACGATGGTACGGAACCCTTCATGCGCGAGTCCAACTTGCACTTAGCCGGTTATTTATAATTGACTTACGATACCCAATAGATAGAGATGAAAATGTTCTCTACTAAAGGTCAAATTATAGCAAAACATGAGTAAAAAACTAAGAACGAACAAGGTGAGAAAAAGACTTTCAACACTGCACCTAAAATTCCTCGATGAATGAATGACAATTGACTACAAAATACATTTAAAATATGTAACGAAACGTTCACTTTCTTTACTCTCGCTTGGATTTGTTTTCGTATGCAAAGCCGGCGACGACAAAGTATGGCTGACATACTTACTGATTCACTTACCTGGCTACTTCCAAACAGAGAACTACAGTGCATACTTGTCGATTCTTTACCACGCACTCAGAGCAAAGAATACTATTTTGTGCTCTGATACTTCGAGTTGTAAAGTATTTATCAAAATAAACATATAATTGGCACGTAAAAATGTTTAAATAGACTTCATACGCAATTATTTAGTATACAGTTTATTAGTATATAATTTATACAGTTTTTCATCAATTTAAATTTAGTAATGCGTGGCAAATAACACTACATTCGTAAAACCAGCCTGTGCTTATTGTTATTAACTGTCTAACTCTAATGACTTGCCACCTTTGTGATGCGTGCGGAAGAGAAAGTGTCTCCATAATGCTTCCTTTGTTTACGTTTTTACAATTTCGCTAGTATATCTATTAAAATTTTTACAAATACATGTGTGTCATATATATTTTTTGATTACTTTACAATTCTCAAAAGATTTTTTTTAACTAATTACTGCATTGAAGTACTTACTTATGCAAGGAATTTAATTTTATTAGTGAAGATGGTGAAGTATGAACACAGAACCCAAAATTAACAGAAATATCAAATACGGGTGTAAAGATCCTTTTGGTTAAACTACGAGGTTATCTGCTCTACAAACTATCTGTTCAACTCGCCACTGCACTGGGCCTTTTTTCTACCAACTTAGGAAAGGAGCTGGTACTCAATTCAACTGTGTTTTTTTTATGTGTGTTACCTCATAACTTCTTACTGGGTGAACCAATTTCGATGATTCTTTTTTTATTTGAAATCTGGTGCTGGTACTAGTGATCAAGGTCTGACCAATAGTTTTTGAGTTATTCTTAATAATTTATATCGAAGTCGGTTGTACAAATTTTTTAATTTTAAATTATAATGCATACCATTTGGCGCATTCTTGGAAATATTTATGTTCAATGGATACTGTCGATAAAAGAAGCTGTTGTTTTAGTCTGATATATTAACCGATGTCTCTTTGGTCTATACTGGTTGTAAACGCGACTGATCATCATATGGTCCCGAGTTTGAACTGGGTTGCGCCCAAATCAGTTTTTGGGTGTTGCTGTCAAGAAAATAACAGTAGCGTCAGTGAGAAAGTTTGCGGTGTTTCACCACCGTGTCTCGAATACACGTAAAATCCGTTGGTACCGCGCTTGATTTCTCTCCGTTCACAGATGAGTCACCATCTGTGAATTATGTACATCTCTGTTATTTTTCAATTTGATCTCAACTGTGACTATTAGTGGCCATTGTCACCAAAATTCGGTTTGGAGTACGTAATTTTTTTTTTTTTTTTTTTTTTTTTATAGGAGAGGGGGCAAACGAGCATGCGGCTCACCTGATGGTAAGTGACTACCGCCGCCCATGAACAACCGCAACACCAGGGGAATTGCAGATGCGTTGCCGACCTTTTAAAAAGGAGTAGGCTCTTTTCTTGAAGGTCCCTAAGTCGTATCGGTCCGGAAAAATCCCTGGTGGTAAACTATTCCACAAGGAAGTTGTGCGAGGAAGAAAACATCTTCTAAATCGCCCAGTGGTGGACCGCCAATCATCCAGATGGTGTGGATGGTATCGGGAGTTCTGCCGCGATGTGCGTTCGTGAAATTTGGCGGCTGGGATTAATCCGAACAATTCCTCAGAGCACTCCCCATGGTAGATGCGAAAGAAAATGCAAAGAGATGCAACATCTCTTCGCAGTGCCAATGAATCGAGCCGATCGGAAAGGGCTCGGTCGTCGACGATTCGAGCCGCTCTGCGCTGGATGCGGTCAAGTGGAAGGAGCTGGCACTGGGGAGCCCCTGCCCAGAGATGGGAACAGTATTCCATGTGAGGCCGAACCTGCGCCTTGTAAAGTTGCAGGCGGTGTGCCGGCATGAAATACTGTCCCGCTCTGCTGAGCACGCCAAGCTTTTTAGAGGCCAATTTGGCCTTCTCTTCCAAGTGACCACGAAACTGTACGTCACTCGATATGTCGACTCCGAGGATACCGATACTGGCTGAGGCAAGAAGGGGAGTGCCTTGAAACTGAGGAGATACGACAAAGGGGTTCTTTTTAGCGGTAAACGCGCAAACTTGTGTCTTCTGAGGATTAAACTGGACTAGATTTAGTCGCCCCCAATCCGAGACTTTGTCCAGCAAAGACTCGACTTCAGACACAAGTTTGTTCCGGTACTCGGCGACGTTTTCCCGAGAAATATTGGCCCGGCCGGTGTATAGAGCATCACCAGTGCTGTCATCCGCATAGCAATGAATGTTACCAGTTAGCAACATATCATTGATATGCAGAAGAAACAGCGTTGGTGATAGCACACAGCCTTGTGGAACACCAGCGTTAATAGGCTTGTAGTCAGAACATGCACCGTCTACAACGACCTTGATGCTCCGATCTGCAAGAAAGCTGGTGATCCAATTGCACAATTTCTCGGGAAGCCCATAGGAAGGCAGCTTCGAAAGAAGCGCTTTGTGCCAAACCCGATCAAAGGCCTTCGCAATGTCCAGACTAACGGCCAACGCCTCCCCCTTGGACTCTACTGCCTTCGCCCATCTATGGGTCAGGTAGACCAGAAGATCACCAGCTGATCGACACCGACGAAAACCGTATTGGCGGTCACTAATCAGCTGGTGATCCTCAAGGTACCGGATGAGCTGGCAGTTAATAATGGATTCCATTATTTTGGAGAACAAGGAGGTGATCGCGATAGGCCTATAGTTGGACGGGTCTGAGCGGTCGCCTTTTTTAGGGATCGGGTGGACAAAAGCTGTCTTCCATGAATTCGGGACTACGCCTTGGGAGTAGGAGTACCGGAAAAGACGCGTTAGGACCGGTGCCAACTCCGGAGCACACGTCCTCAGCACAATTGGGGGGATTCCGTCAGGCCCACTCGACTTCTGGATGTCCAGGGAGAGAAGTGCTTTGCGAACTGAGCGCTGTGAGAATAGCACATCCGGCATGGAGCACTCACACCGCGGGATGGTCGGCGGTATTTTCCCCCCGTCATCAAGAGTCGAGTTGGACGCAAAAAGGGAGCCTAAAAGGTCGGCTTTGTCTTTTGCGTCTTGGGCCAGTGAGTCGTCCTCCCTGTGCAGAGATGGTAGTGATGGCTTACAGAAATTCCCTTGGACAGCCTTGGCGAGAGACCAGAATGCACGGGTTCCCGAAGGAAGGCGAACTAGTTTCTCGCCAATTCTGCCTATGTGCTCTGACTTTGCCTTGGCAATAACTCTTTTGAAGGACCTGGAGGCGAAGTTATACTTCTTTTTAAGTGTGCTGGTGTTTACATCCCGAGTCACCGAAGCCGCAGCCCAGGCTTGATAACACTCCTGCTTACTGCGCAATGCAGTCTTACAGGAGCGACCAAACCAAGGCTGAGATCTGCCTCCGATGGGTACCACAGATGATGGAATAAATAGTTCCATTCCCTGTAGCACCACATCAGTGACAGAGTCAGCAACAGCACTGGGATCATCCGGCGAGAAGCAAACCCGCCCCCATGGGTAGGATGCAAAGAAAGACCGCATTCCGTCCCAATCCGCCGACCTGTAATGCCAAACACGGCGGCAACCTGCAGAACGCAACCGCGAATTACTATCATTAGTCGAAGTAGTGTAATAATTGTTGTGGATTAATGTACTTTTGAATCAAGGTTTCACGGAAATAAACTTGAATTGTCTAAAAACACACCATAAATTAATACTTTACCAACGTCCAAAGTGCGTGCAATTTTGCTCTGTTCCATAAAAGATATTTAAAAATTAGTAAGACCTATTTACTTTTTACTTTTCTCAAATATATTTTAAAGGTCGTGTTAGAGCTTTTTTTTTTATAGGAGAGGGGGCAAACGAGCATGCGGCTCACCTGATGGTAAGTGACTACCGCCGCCCATGAACAACCGCAACACCAGGGGAATTGCAGATGCGTTGCCGGCCTTTTAAAAAGGAGTAGGCTCTTTTCTTCAAGGTCCCTAAGTCGTATCGGTCCGGAAAAATCGCTGGTGGTAAACTATTCCACAAGGAAGTTGTGCGAGGAAGAAAACATCTTCTAAATCGCACAGTGGTGGACCGCCAATCATCCAGATGGTGTGGATGGTATCGGGAGTTCTGCCGCGATGTGCGTTCGTGAAATTTGGCGGCTGGGATTAATCCGAACGATTCCTCAGAGTACTCCCCATGGTAAATGCGAAAGAAAATGCTAAGAGATGCAACATCTCTTCGCAGTGCCAATGAGTCGAGCCGATCGGAAAGGACTCGGTCGTCGACGATTCGAGCCGCTCTGCGCTGGATGCGGTCAAGTGGAAGAAGCTGGCACTGGGGAGCCCCAGCCCAGAGATGGGAACAGTATTCCATGTGAGGCCGAACCTGCGCCTTGTAAAGTTGCAGGCGTTGAGCCGGCATGAAATACTGTCCCGCTCTGCTGAGCACGCCAAGCTTTTTAGAGGCCAATTTGGCCTTCTCTTCCAAGTGACCACGAAACTGCACGCTACTCGATATGTCGACGCCGAGGATTCCGATACTGGCTGAGGCAACAAGGGGAGTACCTTGAAACTGAGGAGATACGACAAAGGGGTTCTTTTTAGCGGTAAACGCGCAAACACGTAATACATACATTTAATTTAATTTAATATTTTGATTAAAAATATTTGCCAACATTGTAATGATAAACAAGTTTTTGTTCCAAATATTAAAATCATTATGATTATTTTTATAAACTCACTTTTGTAATAATTATTCATCATTATGTAGAAATAGCAAACATCAAAGTTACAGCCTTATATACGTGCTAATGATTTAATTGATGATGGCGGATATCGATATCGAATTCGGATTGCTCGCATACTGTCACGTACTCAATTAAATTTAAATGATGATAATAATAATCTTCGTTTCACCAGATGTCGCTAGTGACGAGTGAGGTGAAGTTATTTGTCACCCCGTGTCATAATCATTGAAAATTTAAGGTGTAAATAAAAGTTTTCCGGTTTCTAGTGTATGTGTATAAACACAAAACAATCCATAAATAGTGTGATCTTTAATATTTTGTACATTTTAACTGTATTTTTAATTTTCCTACTTTCAGAAACATCCGTAGTTTGATTTATACATTTCTAATCTAAAATATATAACTAATATTTCAGAAAGAAACATTATTCTTTACACTTTTCTAACAATTTAGCTTCTCCGCCATGAAATGTGTCAAATATTTCACCTCATTTCAAATTGGTCCTTGTGGCTGAAATAAGTGTAGAAAGCCTCATTGAATTACTATTCCTTTTCTAACTAACCCTTTGACAATCCACTGGCGGACATACGACTTCACATAAAGAAAGATTATGTTTATAAACACAATAAAAAAATGCAGTAACATTATTAGACTTTTATTTTAACATTATATTACCGACTATTTTCCGTATGATGCGAACTTTTCCAGAAGAATTTGAACACGACATCAATAATTCTTCCCCAAATTGCATTTAATGAGTCATAAGTGGTTTCATGTTTCAATTTGTCGAAATTGAAGTGATATTCGTAAGGCTGCATTACAAATTCTAAGGCAAATGGTACACTATATACCTGCGAGCAAAACATTACAGAACTACTAGATTTTGTATGCTTTCTTCTTTATCACCATCAGTCTGTAAAAGTCCAGTGTTGGACATGGGACTCTCTCCGTGTATGGAAGATTTGCCTTAATCGTACCTATCGCTTGGCAGGGGAATTGAGATTATAAGTAACGGCACGAAAATCTAGCGGTGATTGTTATTGCGCATAACTCGTGCTGTTGGCTTATTGCGCATAAGTTGCGCTAATTGGCTCGTGCGTATCGTTCGCACGCGCTGATTGGCTCTCCAGTCGCATTCGTGCAATTCAATTCGTGCGCGTTATTTTTCAGTTGTTGAAAACAGTGCTGCCTATCTCCTGGTTTATTTCCCTATGTCCTCTTGTGACACCCATGGGGCGATATAGGGGGGTAAAGGATAATCCTACACCACAACTACACGGTCATAATATACAAACAGTCAATAGTATGTCGAAAATAAATGTCAACAATTTGTCGATAGTGATAACTTTATGGCTACTCTGTGCAGGCAGGTAGGTGATTATTGTAAAAATTTTGTAGCCTCAGCCCGATTCCTCATCTTTCTTTTATTTCTAATGGTTGCCTCTTACGGCACTCACAAACGAGACGAGATGAGTTAATGGAGTTACTTATGCCGCGGTATTTGTACATAATAATAAAATATTGACGACTCCATAGCACTGTGTCTGAGGACTTGGCTACTATAGTATAATAATCGTTACGTTATATTTGGTTTTTTTATATGATAGGATGACAAACGAGTACACTTACATAATCCACCTGATAGTAAGTGGTTGCTGTGGCCCTTACACATCTACATTTATCCTCGTTTGTGAATCAAAATGCAGATGCGTTGTCACCCGTGTGGACTAAGATGTAATGTCTCTTTTCCAGTAAAAAGGTTCTCCGGCTCTCTACACTCACCA
Organism: Parnassius mnemosyne; assembly: GCA_963668995.1. Classification (NCBI taxonomy): domain Eukaryota; kingdom Metazoa; phylum Arthropoda; class Insecta; order Lepidoptera; family Papilionidae; genus Parnassius; species Parnassius mnemosyne. The sequence goes on from CAVLGL010000068.1 coordinate 24,905,394, forward strand.
TACGAAACACAGTAGTGTTAAGCTGCTATTTTACTCTGGTATTCTGTGAGAGCGTGGGCCTTCCCCGGTCGAGCCGACCCGTTCGTGCTACAACTATACTATTAATATAGCTGCAGCATGGCTCTACCACGTATATGTGCATTTTTTGTATATAAAATGCCTCCACTCATTTTGCTTATTTACACTAGCTTTTAAATATTATTCTTGTATTTGTTGCTTGATATCATGACAGAATCAAAAATTATGGCTAATATCAAAATTCATAAAAAGAAAAGATAATACCGTTGAAGCATAGTCGACACTACTTCCACTTATAGTCCCATACCAGCTATGTAATGTGTCTACAGTAACTGACATCACACGAAAACTCGCGTTTCTCATGGCTTCATCGATTTCTCCTTTTAAATCTATATATAAGTCATCGTCTTCTTGAACATCGGTATATCCTTTTGGATACAATACAGCGTCGCCCTTAGAAATAAATTTCAGCAAACTTAAACATTTCATAGAGAAATCGTATAGACGTTTATATTCACGTATTTTTCTGTGTATAAGAAAAGTGTGTGAGATCATTAAAGAAATTTGTGGTAACATTGGTGTAATTAAGAAAACAAGTTCCTAGTCGATATTTTTCTTGCCATAATTTTTTTAAATATACTTTGGTTTGATAAGTTGTTGTTGTGGCAGTTGTAAAGGGTCCAATTTCTATACAATTTCCAAATTTCAACAAGCCCCTTCTGTTACAGAAAAAGGTTATTTCTATTAAAAAAAATTGTGTACGTTTGTATGATAGTAAACTTTTTCAAGTGGCGTATATCGAGAAGAAATGACGTATCGTCTCTATGAGTTTTTGAATTTGGCGTCGAATTACTAAGATAGAATACCTCGTTACCAACAATAAGGGTCTTCGATTCTTGTCACTTCATACGAAACATGTCACCCACTTTACTACCATTATACGTTGGTATAGTTTGCAAGCGTTCCTGCATGTCTTACCAGGTCGTGCTATAAAAAGCTGCTGCTTGACTCTACCACACTTTAATTAATAAAGTTTTAAATGAACCTGCGTACTAATTTTTATACTGAATCTTATTAAATGCTGACTCTTACATAATATAGTAGACATATTCCTTAGTGCTGTGTAAAAATGGTAATCTAATCTCTTTAATTTTCAAACTCAAACGGCAGTTAATTAAATATGACGATGTAAATAATGCTCTATTGAAATTGATACATTGGTTTAACGCCAACAATATGCTCTTAAACGGCAATAAGACAAAGTGTATTAAATTTGCAATACCTAATGTAAAACATTCGAATACCAATGTGCTGGTAAATGGGGAGGAGTTGAGTCTTGTGGATACCACAGTTTTTCTTGGTATAACTATTGACGCGAAACTTCAATGGCGCCCCCTTATATCTAAATTAGCAAGCAGACTTAGTTCTGCAGCATATGCTGTAAGAAAGATTAGAAGTCTCACAGATGTTGAGATAGCTAGATTAGTGTATTTTAGTTACTTTCATAGCGTAATGTCTTATGGAATTTTGCTATAAGGTAATGCGACTGATATTGAAGCTATATTTGTTTTGCAAAAGAGAGCCGTACGGGCGATTTATAACCTAAACTGTAAAGAATCCCTCAGAGAATAATTTAAAGAAATGAACATTTTAATAAAGATGTGCACACTTTAAACACTAGGAACAAACATAAACTTGTAGTGCCAGTTACTAGGCTCCACAGAATTAGTAATTCATTTATGGGGCAATGTATACGCTTTTTTCAACAAAATCCCAGAACATATTCAAAGTTTGTCAATAAACAAGTTTAAAAGGTTTATTAAAGAAAACTGCACAAAAAGGGTTATTATAATATCAAGGAATACATGAATGAAAATAACCCCTGGGAATAAGGTGATCGCCACTATGCTGGTTCTATGAAAAATCATTTAAAAATTGTATAAACGAAATTATTGTTAAGTGAAATATGTTTGAAAAAAAAAGTCCCGCTGGGTTTCTTGCTGGTTCTTCCCAGGACTTGGGTGTTTTCCGAACCAGTGGTAAATAAAAAATGACTTTCAATAAGTATTATGTAATAATCAATATCGAATAAAAAATTATTCTATTCTAAAAAAATCATTTTTGTAAAAGAAGTGGCGCGTGAATCAGAAAGATGCCTTGTGTATTGGTTTTAATAATACAGTTGATCTGAAGTAGCTATATTTCTCCCTATCCTTTCCCCTCCCTACTACACATAATTGAAGGAGTTTGATACACATATTCAATAAAAGTAAAGAAACAATAATTAAATTCTTATACTTTCTCATTCAGTATCTTTATTTTGTTAATTACCTTAAAAGTCGTTTCGCTGTGACCTCCCCCATGTACATGAATATACGCAATTATTTTGTGATTATAATAATGAAAAATGTCCCGAATCACTTGTGTCTCAACTTCGGAAAATGGCACAAAACCTGGATAGAGTTGACTGCAGGAGCTTAGCAAGCGACTAGAGTTCCATGCCACGTCGAAGTTGCGATCCAATGCCACTCCAGGGCAGGCTTTTTGCGGAGATGCGTTCTTATTCCAAAACCAGCTCTACAACGTAATTCAGAAGTGAAAAATTAAAATTCCTATACACTATGTGTTACTTTGTTGTTAAAATTTTCAATAACTAAGACATCAAAAGCTCTTAGGAATTTCAAATTTGTCAATTGCCAAAAATTCTGTAGACCTTATATAGACTTTTTTCATTGTATAAATATTAAAAACTATAATAATAAAAAAAATAAAACTAGAAGCTTAATTATCATATAGTCCTACTCCCCGCGGTACCTAGCATGGATATACCTAGCCTTTGAGCGAGAAAAGAACCAGCCCTCTTATCACCAACAGCAACGACCAGCCGCGGATGGAGTTCCTTTAAGAACTTCTTCGCACGTGGGCCCCACGGACCGATAATCTCTACAACAAATGGCACAAATATGTAGCCATCTCTCAGAGACTCATATTTGCGCCACTTACTCAGTTCAGCTGACTCTGATGCCGCCCCGGCTCTAAACGAGGTACCCCTGAGATGAGAGGCTGCCAGAGTGTCTACGCAAGTAGCATCCCACACTAGAGCTTTACCTCTCTCCCAAGAGACCAATGTCATAACTTCGGGTCTCCAGCCATCGTCTCTAAATATTCCACAAGGCTCTAAAACCGAGGGAACATTTATAGAGACAAGAGCCCTTCGGATGACATCGTTTAAAGAACTGTGTCGTGAAAACCTACCAGCGCTTTTCTTACATGAAAGTCCGTGGAGCCCAAACTTGTCGACGCTGCTACCACAGGGGCACTCATGGGGTTGACAAAGCGCCGCTCCTAGTCGGATTCCTACGGCAATCACAAAATCAAGACATCAAAAGGTAAATAGATTTTTGTTAATTGTTGTTGTTTAGTTATGGAGCCTGGAGCCGTGCTTTCTCACTAAGATTCGTGTAAAAAGAAAAAGGCTTATTAAAAATGAAAAAGAAGCTAGTGTGCTTTCACACATTCCAATACATTTTAAAGTTAAATTAAAGTTAAAGTCTGTATACGTCTCACTCGTAGGCACAGGCCTCCTCTAATTTCTGAGAGGGTTTTTCAAACCAGGAAGTGTCCACCGCGCTACCGCAACAGCTGCGTATTGGAGGTATTTAAATGTCTTTGATTATTTTTTTTACTATTCAGACATGCCGGTCTCCTCACGACGTTTTCCTTCACCGCCGAACACGTATACAAGTCAGCACTTTAAATTGCAATTAATAATTCTCCTGGTGCGGGCGGAATTCGAAACCGGGTCATAGGTACTGTGAACATTACAGCGAGCGCTTAGCCTCTGAACTATGACGGCTCGCATATCAAGGTTTCAATCAATTATATTTTAATGAAATTTACGAATATTTGTATTAAAAACGAACACGGAAAAATAACAAATAGACCTTTTCTAAAAGGGATTTAATGAAAAACTGCTGGCTTACAGTGAATCGCTGATGCTTAACACTTTTATTGTCCGGTTTACAGTGAATCGCTGCTGCTTAACACTTTTACTGTCCGGTTTTCAGACACAATAGTAAGACCAATGACTTAGCAATGTAGCAATGACCTATATGTAATGCATGAGACAGCGAAAGCGTTAAATTCAATACTTACTGGATATTTTATTCCGTCCGGATTCGCCATTGGTATTAAAAAAATGTCGAACTTATCCAAATGCGCAAAGTAATACGACAACAGTTGAATAAAGGATGGGCTTTCATTGAGACATGGGATGTATGGTAATCCCATAATACTGAGGCCGTGAACGATAAAAATTATTTTCTTCTGCAATTCGTCGTCCGCGTACTTCGTCTCATCGACAGCCCTATAACGCATAGTTTCTTTACGTTCGGTTACTTTAAGTAACACAATATCATTGTATTCTACCGTTTTCCCAATAACTTCCACAGATATATTGGCATTCGGAAATTCAGGAATCATTCTGAGTAACTGTCTGTGAATCTGAAATAAGAAAGTTTTTACTTATATAACCAAAAATATTCACATGTTACTGAATATACAGCAGTTCTCAGAAATACTCACACTGTATGGATCAAGATAATATGGTTTCTCATTTGTATTTCGGAGTTTCCCCCTGTGCAAAAAGTCATGACATTTTATTAATAAAACAGTATCAAAAAAATTTGCACTAGGATACAGAGAACCCGATGACGAGAACTCAAAAAGGGCACTACGAAAAAATAAATATGATCAAAGTGTGAAGGCGAAATACGTATCTCAAGCGACTTATATAACGATCCCAATAAAAATAAATAACTACCCCACTTATTCGTGTTTATATACATATAAAGGATCTACAAAAAAGGTACATCCCAAAAAAGGGAAGCCAATAGTAAAATTTAATAACAATAAATAAATGGAATTTTATTTATTAGTATTATCTCTATATATCTTTTTGGATAGAAAATTGAAACTTAAAATTTTTTACTTTCATGCTGGTGAGGTTTAAACCAGACTAAAAAGATTGTCAATCAAACATCAGTATACTTCCGACTCTATCATTTTATTAAATTATAGGTAAACCGCTAAATAATTTTACGAACATATTATAAATTGCATAAATTGTTTTCTACTAGCAACCGTTATTTAAATTTAAGATAATCAAAGACCATTATCTATTTTATAATTTTATTAAATATTCCAAATTTATGGTATAAAATACTAAAATATAACCTAGCTCACTCGCTACTTGTTCTCTTTCTGTTCGTGGAGTTCCATTACAATCTGTTCAGCATTTCTGAAGATTATCCCGGACAGACAGACACAGAGACAGAGAGAATTAAAAAAAATTAAGATCTTAATGGCATGTACATAACCCCATCAACTCAATATGTGGCAGTTATTTCTATATTACAGACATAGGCAGGCACTTCAATGTCATTTATATGTATAGATGTATGGATTAATACACTAATCTGTAATCAATGACAAACCTACCTATTTATTTACGGGTTTATTTAAAGATAATGTTTTGTTTCATAAGTTTTGTTTATTCTTACGCGGATTCAACTGCAAAAATGTTCAATGCACCCTGGATGACTAAAAGTGCAATGGCACGACGAGATCGGGCTTTTCAGAAGTTTAAAAAAGTAAACTCTGAACAAAATTGGATTGAACTTAAAATTGTTAAGAAATAGATGTAATCAGATGATACGAAATGTTAAACACCGCTACATTCATGACAAACTCATCTCCCACTGAGATTCCTAAGATCTCCCGGAATTAATAAATCAAATTCCTCGGAATATGGCTCCTCTTTCAATTTGGATGATATTAATCATAATTTTGTCTCTATAACTTCATTAGACCCTCAAATCCGGACTCAAACTATTTCTTCTATAGAATCATTGAAGCTTCTCCGGGTCCGCTACTTTTATTACTACCCATTAAATCTATGGCTGTGGGTTATGATGAAATTAGCAAACAAATGGTGTCTATGATACTTGAGCGCCTACTTCCATATTCTCATTCTCATACAATTCTCCCATACCTTTCTAAAGTTTTGGAAGCCTGTGTTTTTAAGTGTTTTTATACGATACAAGAGTTCATGCAACATAAAACTAATGTATATGATTATTTGTAATATTGAATAAAATGTAATATAATAATAGCAATATATAATAATAATTAAATGTAATATAATAAAAAAATAATAATATAATAATAATAATATATAATAATAATATTTTGTATATAATTTATGACAAATACTAACATAACTTCACATTTTTGTAAGTAACATAATAGTATTTTAATTGTTTTATATAATTATAAATATTTGCATGCCTATTAAAGGCAGAATATAGCATGAACTATGCACCGCTGTTAAATCTGGTACCACCTGTATTCTGTGCAAATAAATGTTTCTTTCTTTCTTCTTTCTTTCTTTCTAAGCAAATATCTACCTAAATATCTACGTTCATTGCAAAACATAATCTGCTGAATGAATTTCAATCGTGGTTTCGCTCTGGTCACAGCACCATCACTTCGCTTACCACAGTCTCAGACAGTTTAGAATAGGCTTTCTTTATAGGATAAAGGCGACAAACGAACACACAGTCCACCTGATGGTAAATGGTTGCTGCGGCCCACAGGCATCTACATCTATCCTCGATTACGAACCAAAATGTGTTGTCACCCGTGAGAACTAAGATGGAATGCCTCGTTTCCAGTAAAAAGGGTCGCCGGGTCCGGTTCTCTACACTCACCATACACAGCAGTGTTAAGCTGCTATTTTACGCTGGTATTCTGTGAGAGCGTGGTCCTTCCCCGGTCGAGCCGACCCATTCGTGCTACAGCTATACTACTAATAGAGCTGCAGCGTGACTCGTGAATAAAATGGGTGAGCAGAAATTAACAGTGGTGGCACTTGGTTAACTTTTCAAACACTTTCAACATAGTTGATCATGTTATCCTCCTATCCATCCTTCAGATCTCTAAATTTTTATCCCCATCCTTGGAGTGCTTCTATTCTTATATTCACAACCACCGGCAATCAGTTCGCTTAGGTCAGCATTTTTCTGCATGAACCGAAATTGAATGAGGTTTGCCGGAAGGCGAAATACTTTCTCCCATTATGTTTTCCTTATTTATAAATTATATCTCCTCAGTTTGGCACCCAGGTTTGACTGGCAGAGAATAAATAACATATGGCATTGAGTACGCCCTTTACTTTAAGGTGTTACATTTAAAATTTTAAATAAATAAATTGTTATACATAGTACAACTAGCAAAGGAGTGGCCCATAGACATATATATGTCCTTGATAAATGAATAAAATGCAGGTGCTCTATCACCATACGAAAAACAGAATCATGCCAGAATTTCACGGTGGTGTTCTGTGTAGAGTTATACTGCACCTATATTATGGTTGGTACAAATGCATCGGCTTGACCGAGGGAAGACCACGCTCTCACAGAATACTAGCGTAAAATAGCAGTTTAATGCTGCTGTGCTTCATATGATCAGTGTAAAGAACCGGAGACCCTTTTACTAGAAATGAGGCATTCAATCTTTGTATCCAGGGGTAACAACGCATCCGCATTTTGATTCTTAATTGAGAATAAATATAGATGTATATGAGTATGTCTATCAACTTGCCATGTGGACTATGTGCTCGTTTTTCACCCTTATACATTTAAAGAAAATTGTGGTGAATTTGTAACTTAAAATGATCTAAGGTATTACCTCTCAGTAAAATGAGAACATAATAGTAAAATTGAGTTAGGTTCACTTACTTATTTGTAGTTTGGCGCCCACTTCTCAAATGATTGTTGATTGAAGGTCCTGCTGTTGTCTCTATTCTTGCTCTACCACGAATATGGCTATCAGTCTTGGCCCTTATAAAAATAACTAATCGGTATTAATATATTTATAGAATGAGAGTGACGAACAAGCACACAGCCCACCTGATGGTAAGTTGATGCTGTGGTCCATAAACACCTTCATCTATTCTCGATTAATAATCAAAATTTAGATGCATTGTCACCCCTAAAGACTAACATTGAATGCCTTGTTAAAAAGGGTCTCCAATTCTCTACATTTACCGTATGACACACAGCAGCATTAAGCTGCTATTTTACGCTGGAATTCTGTGAGAACGTGGTCCCCGGTCGAGCCCACCCATTAGTGCTGCAACCTTATTATGTGTTTTATGGCATACATAAAACTCTGCCTTCAGCCACCAGCGTCTGTCGATTTTCTTTATGTTTTACCAGGTCGTCATAATGCCACTTTGGAACCTTTTTTTCTTCATCGGTTGTCGGTTCCATAAGATAAATGGACGAATATTAAATGAAAATTATGTTTGATGTCAAATTCTAAGAAAAACCACGACGAACAACGTCAAAAGTGAGTCTGAAAATCTGGTACTATGATCACCACTCCGCTTGACAAGAATAAGATTAAGGCACATCCTTCCTACAATGAAAGAGGTCCATGTCCACCCGTGGACTGTTAAGGGGTAAATAAAAGAAAGAGAGAATTACTTTGATATTGCATTAAATACTCTTTGATTTTACCTTATCTTGGAACCTATGTAAACTAGTTATAATTTAAAAATTTCTCTCTACATAAAGATTATTCATAGCATCATTTTCAACATACCATTTCAGCTCCCCCTTACATATCACTGAAAAGCATTAAAGAGTATTAATAAATAATGAAGCGAATGCAAAATCATATTATTTTTCCATTCCAAAATCCTAATTTGACGTGTAAAATACGCGTAAACCATTAGATGCGCTGTGAAAAAAAGTGCTTAATAAAACATTTAATGCTGGGATGAAAAGAAAGTTCCTTTAATTTTTTTTCCAAAGCTTATATGGAGCGCCGAAGATCATATTTTTTATTTATACACCAAATTCAAAATGGAGACAAAAGTACAATATCGCGAATATGTACCATCGGTGATCTCAACACTCTGAAAGTGATTTCTTCCAGATAATCTTTACATAAAAAACTCATCTAATTTAAATAAAAAGTAGATAGGTGTACAAAAGAAAAAAGCTATATTATGTAGGTATGCATTTTATATACATTGAGGTGTACAACAATAGTGGTCCCAATTAAATGTGAGTACCAAAATCTGGAGAAAGTTACATATAAGCTTATAAGTAATATGTTTTAACAAGATTTTTAAAAAACGTTTTTAGTATAACGGATATAAAGACATAAGGAGTTCCACAATAGCACAGGAATGATAGTGAATATTTCCTAAAAAAGGTGGAAAAGTGTACGGCTATAAAGGAGATAAGAGGATCGGAGGAACCGATCATTGGAATAGGATATATGAAAATGCGCTTTTAAATAATGAGGAAGTAAGTGATTAAAGAGCACGCCGTTTAAAGCGAAGAGAATGTGAGAATGAGGACATCCACAACTTTTTCTGCCACTAGGGCGGCGCCACTTTTTTTGAGGTGTAATATTTGACAGATTTCATAGCGGGGAAGTTAATTTGCTTAGAAAATAATGTTCTTTTAATTATACTATTTACATATTTTATATAAGTAAATAATATAACTACTACTTTATATTATTTTCAGATATTCATGAAAGTAGAAAAAAAGAGTTTAAAATGTGTAAAAAAATTAAATGAGCAAACTACTGAGGCATTGTTTTGTGTATTAATAAAATACTCAAGAAACTGATAAGCTTTGATTTAAAACTAACTTCTCAATTAAATAACATTATGTAGCAAGCAACTTCACCACAGTGTCAACTAGCGACATCTGGTGAGCGTGACAGATTATTATCCCACATAAAGACGAAAGGTAATCGGGAGCGGGAGCCACTTGAACTGTTAGGAAAATTCGGAAACGTGATCGCATTTACGGAGCCCAAATATAAATTCAATACGTCCGTTTTCAATACGTTAAGCTTATCGTATAGTGGCGGCGTAAGAATATTCATTACCCCCATATTGTCCCGTGGATTCCTAGAATAGAATAGAATAGAATAATTTTTATGCAATATACTTAGTAGGGTCTTAAGTTCTGTCAAAGCCTTATTATTTAAAAAAAATTGAATACTGGCTAAATTAACTTCACCAATTTTAAAAATATAACGTTTGCGCTTGCCAAAAATAAAATAAAAACATTAATTTTCATTCATTTTCAAATATGGAGTGGTCGAAGAAAGAAGAAGAAGCTATGGTTGCGCACCAAAAGAGATTTTCAATATTCTCCAAAAATTGAAAATAACCCTACGATTTGTTTATTGCACTATCAAACGATTCACTGAAAATTCAGCTTCAAAGATCGTAAGAGGACCGGCCGAGCTCGTAAAGTTAGGACACCCACGATCATCAAAGCAGTGAAGGCGCGAATCCAACGAAATCCTGTTCGTAAACAAAAAATCTTAGCTCTTCAGATGGGCCTAAGCAGAACCACGGTCAAAAAAGTGATCAATGAAGACCTAGGACTACGAGCTTATCATAAGAAGACCGGACATTTTTTGGACACGCGTTTGAAAAAAATTAGGCTGGACAGATCGCGTTTTGTTACGGCTTTTTGTTAAAAAAAAATTTATATTGAAGAAATTTATAATAAATAAAATAATAAGGTGTATGCCTACAGCAGTGAAGAAGCCAGCACGCATATTCCGAGGATTTAATGAGGATATTATCCTTCGTCACTCATGGTTTGGCTTGCAGTCTCATATTCAGGCTTAACTGTTTTTCTGTGAAAAAGATGTGAAAACCAATGCCGAGGTGTACCAAAATACCGTCCTAACAAACATAGTGAAACCTCTTTCTCAAACAATGTTCAAAAACAGACATTGGATATTCCAACAGGACTCTGCACCAGCTCATAGAGCACGAAGCACGCAAAACTAGTTCAACGCCCGTGGAATTGACTTTATCGGATATGAAGACAGGCCCTCTTCTAGCCCAGATTTAAACCCACTGGATTACAAGATATGGCAACCTTATCAGAATTTGGAATCTCTCCGAGCATCTTTGGCTAAAGCAGCGGCAGAAATAGATATGAATGTGGTGCGTACTGCGATTGATGATTGGCCGCGTCGATTAAGGGCATGTGTTCAAAATAGGGGATGCCATTTTGAGTAATGTAAATAAAATTGTATTCTAAATTAAATTACCTTTCATTTCATATATAATTTCCATCTAATTATCAAAAAGTGTACCTATCATTAATTTTATTAAAAAAAAATTGACAGAACTTATAACCTAAGTATATATATTTAATAAAATATGTAATTTGTATATCTATTTATATAGATATAGACATTAGATATTTTATTCAATTTGTTTTAATGTATGTACATTACATTTTCATAAATATATTGCGATGCCTAAGTTAATATTTTTATTTCCTTAAATTTTTTCTAAGAGACTACAATTTAGGTTATAAATCGCCCGTACGGCCCTCTTTTGCAAAACAAATAAGGTTTCAATGTCAGTCGCATTACCCCATTGCAAAATTCCATAAGGCATCTATCATCGCTGTGAAAGTAACTAAAATAAACTAATCCAGCTATCTCAACATTGATGAGACTTCTTCTAATCTTTCTTACAGCATATGCTGCAGAACTAAGTCTGCCTGCTAATTTAGATATATGAGGGCCCCATTGAAGCTTCGCGTCAATAGTAATACCAATAAAAACAGTGGTATCGACAAGACTCAACTCCTCCCCATTGCACTATTAACATTGGTATTTTGGTAAATGGGCAGCTCCGTCTTCTAAATAACAACTAGAATATAAAAAACTGACCAACTATCGCAGATATACCTCTTACGAGGCAATCCATGGCGAGGCTCATATTCAGCATTGGACTTTGCTGCTTTGTTTACATATGTTTGTAATTAATTAATGAATAAATGAAGCTTATTAAGATAATATAAATAATATAAAGTAAATAATATAAGACAATAAGAATGGTGGGAAGAACATCACATAATTAACTGATCAACCTACGAGGTCCAAGACGTATATGTAGGTGTAGGTACAAGTGACAAAATATAACCCCGGGTTTGTAATATTGTTGCTGAAAGGAATATAAGCGCTGTCAAGTTTGAGGAGGTTGACTGGTTAAATGGTTGGTTGTAACTTGACAGCACAAGACCAGTAATTTTTTTCCAATGTCAGTGAAAAAGATACTGTGAGACTTGTTGGTCCGCCAACATTTATTGGAACTGTAGATTATGTTCTTCAAAATGTAGTATATAGCTTAATCTATCTACTACACTATTTAATTAAACTAATTTCAATAGTTATTATTTATAATGTACAATGAAGTTATTCACTAACACGAATGAAATTTTCTTGCAATTATAAGAACTTATTTAATAAGTGCTCGGCGGCTATGAAAAACACTTTACGGAACATATTCAAGAAATATAAACATTAAAGGACATAATATGAAGTCTATCCCAACAGTAGAACATTTATATATACTGCTATACTTTAGTAATTTTTATCTAGAAGGTTCCTAACCATAATATAAGTCACATATATCATTCCACAATACCTGTCCTGATATCAAGAAATAGGAAAAATAGTACTTCGGTTAATACATAACATAGTCGATATTGAACCATATTTCACTATATTTATAACATAGCATTGTTGTTCTGAATGCATTTCATTTTAAATGGAACTTTAAAATCTTTGCCAAGTTTATGGCTTAATATTATATAGGCATTTTAAACGAATTTGCTATTTTACATAAACGAATTTTATGTTGCTTTTCCAAATCATTCCGTAATTTTATTATCGATATATATATCAAATACATTATAGTACAAACATTGTGATTCAAAGCGAAACGTTAGATACGGATGAAAAACAATGTTCTTAATTTGTAAACTGAATAAATTGGATATATGCACTAAAATGAACTTACAATGCACATTCACACACACATATAAATACACGCACACACACTTCCTCATACTTATACATACACACCAATAATATACTACTCTTACCCCTCACGCTTACACTTACATGTTATATTCTCATTAACTGCTTATTCTAGGTGTGTCAGGATCGTGCCAAATGAAGTTGCCTACCCATCTGGGTGACAGGCGTGAGTGTTTATGTTATATTTTACTTATTCTAATCACCATTAGTAATAATAATCCTTATGATTTATTCAACTTCTGATACATACTATTTTCAGTCACGGCGGCTAGCCTTATTGAAGACTAGCCATCTACACAAGAGAAGATTATGGTACACGAGTGTATGCGCCAGCAAACGTGCACTCTCTATTCCCTCATTCTGATAGTCATCGGACTATTATATATTCTGATAGTCAGCGGCAATAGGACACGATCGGGAAAAGATCAAACACGTGACCAACAATTTCCAAGGAAGGGTGTTACTATATAATTCTCACATTTTTATATTATCAGTAGAACTAGATTAACACCTATTCAGCCCTCCCGTCCGGCGAGCAGTCACAAACGGTGCCTACCCGAGACCAGTGCGATTCGGGTAGTATTTTAGCTCTTCCCTCGGCATTTCCCTAGGTAATCGTGGGACCAAAATGGGCGAAAATGGACATTTGGTCAAAATAATAAACTCTCCTTTAATGGATATGTCTGTAGGTCTGGAAGAGGCTCTTTTAGCCTCACCAAAACCCTGCAATCTACGCCCCAACATGAGACGAGCCGAGAAGTGGAGGGCTCGTCTGCAGCCGAACCACAGTCGGAAACGAACCAGAGAGGGGAAAAGAAAAAGTTCGCTAAACCTTATGAGCTTAGTGGGGCAGCACAGAAGAAGTACCGAAGGCTGATATCAGTTGAGATAGGAGCCGAAGAGGCCCTCTCTCTCTCTTTGCCAAAAGCCCTGGGACGAAATTTCTCCCCCAGACCTCCCCCAGATCCGAAGGCGAAAAATCGCAGTCAGTCTGAGAAGGAGTCCCCCAAAGACCATCCCAGGCAATCTGTGAAGCTGGCTCCGTGCGTGTAGGAATCCGCAATTTGAATCCTGTGGAGCAGATGCGGCTGGTCCACTGGGCACTAACAAGGGCTATCGGTAAGACGGCCTCTGGAGCGCAGCTGCGAATGGGACCAAAATTTTGGGTTTCACCCACAAGCTAGGTTGGGTTCTGATAACGTGTCTTAATGAGTCAAGCCAGGACTGGATTGTGGGTGAGGTCGAAAACTGAAACCCTGGCCGGAGGCAGAGCTCTCCATAGCACCCGAGACCGAACTAAGCCTCAGCTGGACATCACCTTTCTGCCCCGCAGCGAAGCTGACTCTCCAAAGAAGGCGGCGGTGTTGTTGAGGTCACAAAATGAAGGACTCCATACCGAGCTCTGGAAAACCTTCCACCGTAGGGACGAGAAGAATAGGTTGCTAGTAACCTTTTCTCTGGACGACCCATCGGCGGAGGCTCTCAGGCGGCAGACGACAGAGTCGTTCTTGACTTTAAGATGATAACCTTTTTGGTCAGGGGAGGCTCTGACGTAGCAATGGAGCCTGAATCACCCCAACTCCAATCCCACCAGCCCTCCACATCTAGGGTGACACTGGAACGTCATCAGCGAGGTGACTGAGACCCAAGGCGCTGTTCTCGCCTCGGTCCACTGGAGTCGGCCAGAAGTAGGGGGAAGGGAGGTGGGAGTGATAGACCGAAAGGTAAGGGGGGGGGGGGGGTAAGGGCGCTAGTAAAGGACGTTTTCGTGACCCCTGCTCCCCTTCACCCGCCCCACCATCTTCACCATGCAGCAGCTGCTTCTGCCGTGGTGGAGGTTTGCTTCGCAGAGGACAACATCGACCTCGTTGTACAAGAGGGTAGACCTTCGCATTGACACACTGGGTTATGCTGATGACCTTGTGATCATTTCGAGGGGCTTTTGCCAAAGTCCTTTATAACTTTAATCCTACAAAGAGCCCTAAACACCATAAACAACTGATACAGGGATAACAGTTTATCAGTTAATGTTAATAAAACTGTTATACGTAGGTCACTCAATAAATTTTGAGATGCTCGAAATTTAAAAATGGAACGGGTGCGTTATATATTTATAAAAAGAAAATTTATTTAAAAATAGAACTCCATAAGCTAATTGCTCAATAGTAAAAAAAAAAAGATCTATTAATTTTCCTGCAACACTTCCCGCGCTTTTCATTTAAAACTATGGATCTTAATCATGAACATTTGCGCGCTATGATATATTATGATTTTAAATTTGGTTTAACCAAACATTTAAGTTTACAACGGTTACAATCAGCATTAGGTGACTCAGTTTCATCACGCGCAACAATCTTTAGGTGGTTTGCTCATTTCAAAAGGGGTAAAATTAATCTTAAAAATGACCAAAGAACCGGGGCCCCGCAAACAGCAGTAGCGGCAGAAAATGTATGGACTACTGAAATGTTGGTGTGAGAAGATCCAAGACCAAACACATATACACGGACATTGAAAAGATTGTAGGCGTTAGATCGGGGAGCACTCATACCATCCTACATCAACATCTTGGAGTGAGGAAGCTTTATTGTCGATGGATCCCTGGTTTGCTCTCCGAAATCGAAAAACAGACTCGTGTGGATTGGTGTCATGAAATGCGTCTACGTTTTGAAAACGGGGCATCTAGGCATGTTTCAGAATTCGTTACTGGTGGCGAGACATGGATACTTAACAGTGGTAGAGCCACGCGGCAGCTTTTGCTGTCGCACGGATGGGCCGGCTCGAACCGGGGTGGTACCACGACCTCACAGAAAACCAGCGTGAAGTAGAGGTTTACCTCTGCGTTTCGCTTGGTAAGTGCAGGTGGCCGGAGGCCCTTTTTACTGGAAATGAGGCATTCCATCTTAGTCCTCACGGGTGACAACGCATCTACATTTTGATTTCTAATAGAGGATAGATGTAGATGTCTATGGGCCGCAGCAACCACTTACCATCAGGTGGACTGTGTGCTCGTTTGTCACCCTTATCCTATAAAAAAAAATGGATCTATCAATATGATCCGGAAAATAAAAGGCAATCATCGGTATGGGTCTACTCAGAAGGACAGTTACCTACAAAACTGCAAAGACCTCACAACGTCGGCAAAAAAATGGTGGCTAGTTTTTTTTCGCGGAGCGGATATTTGGCGACGTCAATGCTAGAAAATTGTAGGTCAGTCAACTCTGAATGTTATACTACTACAGTTGCATTATCCAAAGCTTTTCAAGCTGTGCGGGAGAAAAGACCAAAGACCGGGCTTCGGGGAATCATGCTGCATCACGATAACGCCTCTTTGCATACCTCCCTTAGAACAAAAGCATTTATTGAGGAACCTGGTGTTGAAACTCTAAGTCACCTACCCTACAGCCCTGACGTAGCTCCTTGTGATTTTTTTGTTCCCAATAGTCAAAGAAAAAATAAAAGGCAAGTTTTTTTCAAGCGCCGAAGAAGCCGTGGCTGTCTACGAAGAAGCGATTTCCGACCTGTCAGATCAAGAATGGCAAAAGTGTTTTCAGAGTTGGTTTAGGCAAATTGAATTTTGTATAGAGCATAACGGAGAAAATTTTGAAAAGATGTAAAATAAATATTAATAGTATCTAGAATACTTTTTGTGCATCTCAAAACTTATTGAGTGACCTACGTAATACCCTTTACCAAAAAGAGATGGTTAGACAAATTAGTCACACCAAAACTTAATGGTAAGGAATTACCATTCGCCACTGAAGTTCAGTACTTAGGCGTAAGAATCGACCAAAAACTAACGTGGAACTCTCACCTTAGCAACTTATGTCATTAGGTTAAAATTGCTTTAGGTACGTGGGTCGTATGGTCGGGAACAACTGGGGCTTGCGTCCCAGTATGATCCTATGGCTGTACAGCAGTATAGTGACGCCGATCCTTACCTACGCCTCCACCGTCTGGTGTAATAAGGCCAGTCAAAAGACGACTGTGGACAGACTAAATAGTCTACAAAGGACTGCCTGCTCAATGCCAACTGGAGCGATGCGAGCATCGCCTGGAGCGGCTCTTAATGCACTTCGAGGCATAACGCCCCTTGATCTTTACTTAGACGAGGAGGCGAGGGCTAGTTTGTATAGGATTAACGCTCAGGGTGGTTTGAGCTTGCTTTCCTAAAGGAAAGTATTCGACATTGATCTCAAACTATATATCCAAAGATCCATGCTCGACTCAATTAAGGAAACACTGGTCTTATGCATCATCTCAGATATCATGCGCCCACTAAATAAAAAGTATACTCTCCAGAGAAGACTGGCTGAATGGACAGGTCATCTGTGAGGTCAGTAGCCTTATATGGCATACCGATGGGTCGAAAATGAGCCTCGACGTGGGCTTTGGAATTCATGGGGAACGCCCCAAATTCAAACTTAGTATGAATTTGGGTAGATTCACCCCTATCTTCCAGGCAAAAATTTTCGTCATAATTCAGTGTTCGAAAATCACCACTTTAACCACATTATCTGTTTTACATAATAATTTCTTATATTTACGCGAACACTACACATTGAATGAAACTAGTTTTACGGATTTTATCGCGTTTAATTAACTTATTTTATATTGCCGATCTAATTATGACATAAATATATTGAATAATAACTAAGTTTTATTATGTACATTTTTAAATAATGACCTTGCAATATTTCAAAGAAATAAATAGTGACACATTTCATTGTTTTTTATTCATTTAAATTTTAAAATTAATTAATAAATAGTATCAAATATAATGTAATTACTTTTACATTTAGTTTAACATAATTATACGAGTATAAAGCAAATTATTCATCCTATTGGGTATCAAAAAAAAATCATCACTAAAGAAATCGTCTAATGTTTAATATAGGCTTTGTTTATTAGGTCATTGACAAGCGTTTTTTTTTTAAGATTTGACATTTTTTTATATCTTTGATTTTTTTGGGTATTTTGTTATATATTTTTGGCGCCATGCAAAATACGCTTTTGTTAAATAACGCTGTTCTAGTTGCAACAGAGCAGAGTTTATCTGTGGGTCGCAGACTAACATGATGTTCATAAAGATGAATGTTCCTTTTTACGAACATGGTGACCTCTGAAATATATAATGAAGTAAGAGTTAATACTTTCAACTTTTTAAAAGATGGTTTACATGATTCAGTTTGCTTTAGATTGCATATATGTAGCTCGTATGCACCTCTTTTGTGCTTTAAAAACATTTTCCTTATTAACTGAGTTGCCCGAAAATAAAATACCATATCTTAGTATAGAATCTACGTAACCGTTATATGCTGTAATCCGTGTAGACATATTGGTAGTTTTAGAAAGTTGTCGAAGTGCATAAGAAAACGTATTAAGTTTCGTACACACTATATCAACATGGGACTTCCATGTTAACAAGTTATCAATTTTCAACCCTAAGAAAGTTGTATTGTTAGTTTTACCAATATTTGTATCAGAGTGATGTAATATCTGAGCGGATCGCCTTCCTTGAAAAGTTGTGCATTTAGTCTTATTTAAATTGATTTTAAGATTATTAAGATTCAACCAATCATTTATTTTATTAAATGTGTCATTTATTTCATTATTTAAGGCAGTCAAATCTGTAGGCATGAAAAGGACAGTACAATCATCTGCAAAAAGTGTCATGGGGAAGTTTGTGACTAGAGGTAAGTCGTTGATATATACAAGAAAAATAACGGACCAAGAAAACTTCCCTGGGGAACACCACAATTCACAGTTCTGGATTCGGAATAATGTAGGGTTTCCAAATTTGTTTTTTTGTCTATGCTTTTTATTACAATAATTTGTTTTCTATTAACTAAATAAGATCTTATTAGATTTAAAATGTTTCCTCTCACTCCATATGAGTACAGCTTATCTAAAAGAGTTTCGTGTTTTACATTGTCAAAAGCTTTTGTTAAATCCATAAAAAGAGCAACACAGGGGCATTTATTGTTTACATTTCTCATTACTTTAAAAAGAAAATTATATATTGCCATGTTAATTGTCTTATTTTTTCTGAACCCGTATTGTTGTTTTGTAGAAATATTATTTATTTCAAAATGCATATATAAAGCGTTATATATCACCCTCTCAAAGGTTTTTGAAATAATAGGCAAAAGGGCTATATGACAATAGTATTTAATAATTTCCTGGTTACCTTTTTTGAATAGAGTTTTGACTATTGTAGTTTTTAATTTATCAGGAAAAACGCCGCTAGTGATACACAGGTTGATAATGTAAGCCACATAGTAGGTTGAGATAAAGTATGACTTACCTACATCTTTTATAACATTCGTTATAAAGCCGTCAATACCTGTACATTTAGTATTTTTAACGTAATAATAATTTTAAATATGTCATACGGAATAGTAGGATTCATGAATATCGAATCAGGATTGTTAAATGTCAATTTATAAGATTTAGTCACCTTACTTTGTGGTGAAACACTGTCAATAAAATTATTATTAAAGGCAATTAGCTATTTTATTGGGATCAGTCAAGATATTTCCATTATCGTTTATTTTCGAAACAATATCGTGGGGATATTTAGCCTTAGCTTTTGCATTTTTTATAATATTCCATATTGCTTTAGATTTATTAGTGGATGATGTAAAATAATAATTATTTTGTGCTTTGCGTGTTAAGTTAATAATTGTTTTGTATCTCTTAGCATAAGTTTGAAATATATTTTTATTTTTAATCGTGGGAGCTCTTCTATATTTCCACAGTAACTCTCTTTCGCTTGCTACACATTTTAAGACAACGTGTAATCCATTTAGGCTTCTTTAGAGTGGACAGTTTAACTTTCTTTACTGGAAAAAAGAGTTTGAGTAAATCGTGAAACTTATTATAATAATATTATATATTACGTAGTAGAGCCATGCTGCAGCTATTTTAATAGTATAGTTGTAGCACGAATGGGTCGACTCGACCGGGGAAGGACCACGCTCTCACAAAATACCAGCGTAAAATAGCAGCTTAATGCTGCTGTGTTGCGTATGCTGAGTGTAGAGAACCGGAGACCCGTTTTACTGGAAAAGAGGCATTCTATCTTAGTCCTCACGGCTGATAACGCATCTGCATTTTAATTCGCAAACGAAGATAAATGTAGATGTCTATGGGCCACAGCAACCACTTACCATCAGGTGGACTGTGTGCTCGTTTGTCACCCTTAATTCATAAAAAAACAGCATCATTAGGGTCATTTGCTTCATAAACTTCTTGGAACGATAGAGATTTTATGGAATTTATAAATTTGGTTCTATTTTCCAAGCAATAGTTTCTCCTTTTTGCATACCAGTACTTAATATCGTTGGTTCTCAATAGGACCATTTTTTTAATAACTGGCTTTACGGCTCTGGGTTCTAGCCCTTCTGAGCCTGAAGTTACAATGTATAATTATCCTTCATAGTACACTGCTTCACAATATGTTAATGCGTCACATTTTGCTGCCCTTGGGAGATTTTGACGGCAATTGAGCTAGCAGACAGCTGACAGTTGGCGATGGTAACTCAAGGCGCCTAAGCCGACAGACACCTTATCTTGAGAATCAAATCACAATCAGAGCACTTGTTTTACCGTTTCCACTTATAGTTCACATGCGTAGACATTTAATACACAAAATTGCACCACTTTTATATATATCAAAATCCACTTCAAATCATTATTTAAACAATAATACCGGAGCAGCAATCCGTTGCCGGTCAAGTTCCCGCCAAAACCTACTTAATGCCAATAGTAATGAAGAACGTGGACTACTGAAACAAGTTTTCTTTTAAGCTTGCTGGAAGGACCTATCTACTGTTTATTTTATTTATTACTTACAAAGAAGATAACACTTATTTTATTATTATTTTGATTCTTAGATCCCCATCTAGAAGGGCATAGATTCCATCCTGCGACGTCTGCTTACTTTAAAGATAGCTTGAGATATATTTTTCTTTACTCACTGTCAATCATTCTTTTCATAATTCTTGATTTATCTCTCCTTTGCTCTACTTTCAATTTTATATTACAGTAAAAAGTGTTTTAATTTGCTTTTAAAAAAGAAAATGCATTCTTATACCGTACTAGTTGGTTCCCGGCCCGTTGCTGCCGCAGAAAATATAATTGTGGAAATAACATTTTTAAATTTGATTGTTTAATTGAGAATGATAACACATGCATTGAAATAGAATAGTTATATTATATAACTTTTAAATACATTTGTCGGTAAGTAAATTGTACTATACCCATAACCTTCGCGCAAGCGCAAGCAAAAAGTTAACAAAGTTTTAGCGCAATGATGAACGGTATGGCAACGCATAAAATAAGAACAAACACACATTAATTTTTATATATTAGATTATACATTAGCAAATACTTAGAGAACAAACAGCTATAACAAAATGAGCCATATACTTTGACCGCACCCTTAAATCTTGACCGTGTGGACATTAAAATTTTCACGATCCCCTTAAAAGTGTTGTTTTACTGTTCATGGATGTTATGGCACCGGTCTGAACGGTGCGATTTGGTGTAAGTTTCATTTCCTTTTATTTTTAATAAATTTTAAACCTAAAAAATCTTATGTCTTACTATTTGTTCAAATGCAAAATGAACTATGACCTGATGGTAAGTTTGATGAACCAACCCATTCGTGCTACAACCGTAATATGGCTCTACCACGTATAAAAATATGACTACGTAAAGCAGCTAAATAATTTTATTTATTACTGTCCTTATTTTTGAGGTTCGGTAAGAAGAGGTCAACGTCACTTTAAATCAATATGCCCTACAAAAGCTTAATACCTGTAATAAATTCAGTTAATTAATGTCTATAAAACGCGTATTTTTTTTTTTAATAGAAGAAGACATGATAAAGTAATACTTGTATAAAATTCAATTAATTAGAGCCCTAGCTGCTCAGGGGTTTGTTCCTTTCTGGCAGTTAAGCGGCCCGAGTTCAGTTTCTGCCAACCAATGACTCTATAATTACAATTTTATGTGCTTATGTGCAACGTGCTCAGTGGTGAATGAAAACATTCATGTCTTAGGAATAAAAATATCTCTAATACGTGAATGTTTTCATGACTATAGTGAAGATGTTTGAAGTCCGCCAACACACTTTGGAGCGGTGGAGGACTGATTGCTCCAAAGCTCTGTCGGAAATTAAGGAGCTGTGAAAATTAAAATCATAAAAGTAAAACCAGTCTTTAATATATACATTACCCATGCAGCTTAGCCCAAAGCGTTCATGGGAATCTAGACACACCGCATTTTGTTAGCCAAGTTCGGAAACGGAAAGGGCGAAGCGCTAGCCTTTTTAAATGTCGAGCTACTTTCGAATCCGCCATAACTCAAAAACTGTTAGAACAAAATAATTACATGAAGAGTTTTTATTAAGATCTGAATAATGTTATTTTTCCAGTCACTGACTCTCTAGTCAAAAACCTAGAACATTTGTAGGTATCTTAGAAACTTGAAATTTGACATCATGATAGATCATACACGAGAAAGAAGTTTAAAATTGATCGATATTCAGTGTCGAAAAGGTGTCGACATCGTTATTAATTTTGTTGACATTTAATTCAAATAAAACAGTGAAGTGTTAACTCAAGAAAATTGTTGAAGGTCATATATTTATTAAGATTAATGGACAGATAAAACTTTTTAAGACGGTCGGCGTTATCAGCTTCGCCTATAAAAGAGTTGATATCTGAACAGGAGCCATGTACTCCTGTATGTATTTATTTATTTATGTATGTATGTATTTTCTGTTCAAAATTTGTAATTTTATACGTGGTAGAGCCATGCTGCAGCTATATTAGTAGTATATTTGTAGCATGAATGGGTCGGCTCGACCGGGGAAGGACCACGCTCTCACAGACTACCAGCGTAAAATAGCAGCTTAACGCTGCTGTGTTTCGTATGGTGAGTGTAGATAACCGGAGACCTTTTTTACTGGAAAAAAGGCATTCCATCTTAGTCGTCACGGGTGACAACTCATCTGCATTTTGATACTTTATTGAGGATAGATGTAGATGTATATGGGCCACAGCAACCACTTACCATCATGTGGACTGTGTGCTTGTTTGTCACTCTCTCCTATAAAAAATTCAATTCTGGAAGCACTTGTTGAAATCTGATTAAGCTGAAAATAGCATACTTATGGAAACTTCGATGACAATGCAATAATGTGATAAAATGGAGCTGATCTGATGATGTATCTAGACGCTGGCCCTAGGAACGTCAATGAAAGCTTGTTTTTAAATAGGTTTTATAACATTAAAACGTCAAATGAGCCAACAGTGTACCTACCAACAAAGCAAGAAGGCCACATTATATACATCGTCATACTGGAGTACTAAAATTAAATCTATCACTACTAGAGTAGTACAAACTACAAATCCAAACGAATCAGTAAGCAGAAAAAAAATTCTACCACTTAGTAATTTCGATTGAGATGACAATCAAGGACACGTCCTTAGCCCGTAATCGATAATTACAGTCACTATCCTTTTCAATATTCATTTATAAACGCTATCTCTTGTCTTTTGCGCCATCAACTTAGAATCTCGTAAATACGCCTTAAGATTTACACCTACACAAAAAAACTGTTAGAGCTCCCCGGCTCAATCTTCATCTGAAGGCTTGGTTGTAAATCGGACCTTTTGGTTTTAAAACGGCGTATTAAACAGAACCTGGTAAAACGACTTTCATATGTATACGACACTTAAAAGAAATGGTGACTTAAATTATAATACCAAAAAAGAGAATCTCAATGTGAATGACTTGGTCAATCTCATCTAAGTTTTAAATGTCGTTGCACTAGAACAAGGTAATGACAAATAGCGTCAGTTCCATTACATTCCATTCTACAAAAATCATAATCATCATTTCAGTCCTCCACTGCTGAACCCTCCTGCAAGGAATGTCACAAAGCACAGTCCTGACAATTCGATAATGCAGAATCATGGTAATGGGGGGTGTAGAAGACACTAATTTTTTTTTTATAGGACAAGGGTGACAAACGAGCACACAGTCCACCTGATGGTAAGTGGTTGCTGCGGCCCATAGACATCTACATCTATCCTCTGTTACAAATCAAAATGTAGATGCGTTGTCACCCGTGAGGACTAAGATGGAATGCCTCATTTCCAGTAAAAAGGGCCTCCGGCCACCTGCACTCACCAAGCGAAACGCAGAGGTAAGCCTCTACTTCACGCTGGTTTTCTGTGAGGTCGTGGTACTACCCCGGTTCGAGCCGGCCCATCCGTGCGACAGCAAAAGCTGCCGCATGGCTCTACCACTGTTTAAATATAGATCTGAAGGAAAGAAAACATAAAGAAATTTGTCAGATGATCTGTTGTATTTTGTTCTAATATATTATATAAAAACGATTTTTTTAAACAATTCTCATATCAAAATATTTCATCAACCTTAAAGTCGTGGTGAAATAGCTTGGTGGATTTCATAACATCTTTCTCCGTAATCTGTGCGATGTACATATATGAATTAATTTTTACTTAACGCAAAAAGCAAAGTAACACAGCAGTCGACGCGTGTTTGCAAGTTCGGTTCACGCAATTCATGAGGTAACGGTGGGCGTTCAATTTTTTTACTTTCCCGATTTGCTTCAAGTGGATTAATAAAGTTTTATCACTTACCCCGAAGCCTGCAGCTATATCTGAAGTGCTTTGTGATGGATCCGCTTTCACAATAGCCTTTAATTCTTCATTTTCCACTTTGGTCTCCGCCCGTCACGGGGTTGGTTCTGAAGGTCAAAATTTTCAGAACGAAAACGTTGAAACCAAAAACGTACCGTGCTTTCTTTTGCGACACCAGCTCAGTACACATCATTAATCCTTCGAGCTGTTCCTGCAGCACTAGTGCCACGGTAGAACTCGTACTCGTAAATATACCGATATTTCATCTTTTCCATTGTGCGGTAATAAGCGACGTCAAAGAAAAAAATAATGAGGAAAAAACAAATGAATGACTGTTTTCCAAACTCAAATGTACCAGCTAAATGAATTTATAAATTTTAATTTGGAATTCTTAACCAAAGAGGAGATATTTCAGATCAAAGTGGTCAGTATGATAGAACGCTAATTTCATATGTAAATTTATGTTGAAATTGCAGTAGCATTCTATGAGAGCGTGGTCTCGGTCGAGCCGACTCATTGATGCTACAACTATAATATCGCTGCAGCGTGGCTCAACCATGTATGAAAAACGTATAATAACGGGTATCACAGAATAGCTACAGCCTACAGCATGAACAGAAAACCTACTTTGAAATCTCGCACACAAATGTATTTATATATTATATGCCTTCCCCTTTAGGTGAAACCTTCTTTTAAAACTTAATGGCAGTTTTATCAACCACCACATTCGAAGTCAACACCTTAAACAAAGACCTTTCAAAAAAAGGGCCAACTGTCATGGATAAGATTTGCCTCCCCATCACAATAGTGTAAAACAGGAGTGTTTTTAAAGCGGAGGACCATTTCTCAATTGACAGAGCTACGATTGTCAATCAGCAAGTAGTTAGGCTTAAATTTGATTAAATGTCGATTTATTCCCACAATTCCCTTTCCAACAGTTCTAAACTCTGTTTAGCAGTTCCATTTTCAAAATGTTCTTCTTATTCAATTTCATATCATATTATTTCACTCCAGTATTATTCATGAATAATAATACAAAGAGATTAAATAAGAATTTATTTTCTTTGTATATGCATACACTCTAAGGAATTCATCAACGCCGTTCCCAGACTTACCTAAGGCTACACGTAACGTCGCAACGTGCTTATTGTATGCTGTTCTCGTTAAAAATCTTATGATTCCTTGTAATTACCAACATTTTATGTTTATTATTATTTGTAGCTTGCACGTAAATAAATGAAAATACATGCACACAACTGTAATGTTTCATTTGCATATAGTGTCATGCGATAGCAGTCATGCAACTAGAGCGGTAGCAAGACAGAGTTTACTTGCTACGAGATAGCCTACGGTGACAGACAAAGATTTTTTTAAATAATGACGACTATTTACAATTATTTTTACTAATTTGATTCAGTGTCTGAAAGAGATTCATTATTGTAGCTACCAAAAGTATTCAATTATTTTTTTTTTTCCAAAAGGTACAGTCGGTGTTGTTTGTAAGTATGGATGGAAAGAAATACAACCATTATCTGTTAGTGACAAACTGTACGCCATAATCAAAAATCAAAAAAATCTTCACTAATTCTGGGCATTTTTAAATTAAACTTGTGCTTTCGCTTCGCCACATAAGAATGAAATGAATCGCAATTAAAGTTTGTACGCAATTTTTTTTTTATTTTTCTTTAAAAAATCCTTACGTAATACATAAATTTCACAGGGATAAACATCCAGACCGGAACAAATATTTGTAGTTTATAGGCCATACAAACACTTGTTTCGTGCTGGATTTGTACCCGTGGCTGGTCTTGCAGATCTATAGATTTCATAGACAGATCTACTATTGGTCAAAAACGGGTTATACAATTTTAAAACTTGCATGTAACCTTAATATGCCGCTGTCGTAAACAATAGACCTAAAGGAAATGCTTAGAAGATCTCGTGAGCTCTAGTAGCGATAAGACTGATATATGTACCCGATATAAAATAACCGAACGGAGAATAGTTACAGGAGAACAGGTTAACCGTGTAGTGGCGGTGTAAGAATATCCACTACTCCATATCATCTCGTAGTTGTCATAAGAGGCGACAGAGGGAAACAAATCAGATGGGCAGCAGGGTCTTCCTAATAACGACATAAAATAAAAAACTGTGGTTGCCAAACCGCCTGCCAAGCGTGGCAACTATGGCAAATATCCCCCCCTCCTATGAGGCAATCTACGGAGGAGGCCTATGTTCAACAGTGGACTTATTAATTAGAATAGATTATAACGGTAACGGGGGAACAGGATCAACTTTACAAGACATAACTTCGATTGTCAATTTTCCTACCATAAGGTACTATTATTTATTCTGTGCCATAAGGTGCGATTCGCGTTGACAACCATGCCCATTCTACTATTGAAACTCATTTCCATTTTCATCAATGCATAGCTAGATAGGTAATTACTTAGTCGGGTTGTAAGTTCTGTCACAACCTTATCATTTAAAATTTTTGAATACTGGCTAGATGAACTTCACCAATATTAAAAATAGAACGTTGCGCTTGCCGAAAATAAAAAAGACATTAATTTTCATTCATTTTCAAATATGGAGTGGTCGAAGAAAGAAGATAGAGTAACGGTTATCGCGTTGCACCGCTGTGGTTACGTGCCAAAAGAAATTTTCAATATTCTACAAAAAATGAAAATAACTATACAACTTGTTTATCGCACTACACACATCGTATCAAACGATTCACTAAAGGTTCAAGCTTCAAACAGTCGTACAGTTAGGACAGCCACGATCATCAAAGCAGTGAAGGCGCGAATCTAACGAAATCCTGTTCGTGAACAAAAAATCTTAGCTCTTCAGATGGAAATAAGCAGAACCATGGTCAAAAGAGTGATCAATCAATGAAGACTACGAGTTTATCGTAAGAAGACCGGACATTTTTTGAACGAGCGTTTGAAAATAATAAGGCTAGATAGATCCCGCGCTTTGTTACGGCGGTACGCGGGTAAAATATACCGCGAAATTTTGTTTACGGATGAAAAAAATTTGAACGTCGAAGAAAGTTATAATAAAGAAAATGATGAGGTGTATGCCAACAGCAGTAAAGAAGCCAGGACGCATATTCCGAGGGTTCAACGAGGACATTATTCTTCCGTACTCATGGTTTGGCTTGGAGTCTCATATTCAGGTTTAACTGAGGTGTTTTTCTGCGTAAAAGGTGTAAAAACCAGTGCCGAAGTGTACCAAAATACCGTCCTAAAATACATAGTGGAACCTCTTTCTCAAACAATATTTAAAAACACATTGGATATTCCAACAGGACTCTGCACCAGCTCATAGGGCACGAAGCACGCAAAACTGGTTGTACACCCGTAGATTTGGACTTTATCAGACATGAAGACTGGCCCTCTTCTAGTCCAGATTTAAACCCACTGGATTACAAGATATAGCAACATTTGGAGGAAAAAGTCTGCGCTAAACATCGTCAGAATTTGGAATCTCTCCGAGCATCTTTGGCTAAAGCAGCGGCAGAAATAGATATGAATGTGGTGCGTGCTGTGATTGATGATTGGCCGCGTCGATTAAGGGCATGTATTCAAAATAGGGGAGGATATTTTAAATAATGTCAATAAATATGTATTCTAAATTAAATTACCTTTCATTTTCTATATAATTTCTATATAATTATCAAAAAGTGAATCATTACTTTTATAAAAAGTTTTTGACAGAACTTATGACCTGAATAAGTATATTTAATTATTAATTTAATTATTATCGTAAAAATGAATGCTATTTCTGTCCAATATTTAAATAATTGTGTAACTGTTTTCTTCCTCGCACAACTTCCTTGTGGAATCGATTACCACCAGCGATTTTTCCGGACCGATACGACTTAGGGACCTACAAGAAAAGAGCCTACTCCTTTTTAAAAGGCCGGCAACGCACCTGCAACTCCCCTGGTGTTGCAGTTGTTCGGTTAAGGTTTTTTTTCGAACCAGTGGTAAAGTAAAAATTGACTTTCAATAAGAATTACACATGTGATCTATATTGAATAAAAAATTACTCTATTCTATTCTGTTCATGGGCGGCGGTAATCACTTACCATCAGGGGAGCCGCATGCTCGTTTGCTCGTTCTCCTATAAAAAAAAAACTTAATCCAAATACTATAACAATTTCTGAGGTCTCTGTTTTGCATTATTCGTATAATCACGTTTGAATAAGTGAAAATTTACTCGTACATCTGTAAATTACAATTTAACTATAAATTCAATAAAAATCTTCTTAGAAAAGAAAATTTATTAAGAAAAGTGGCATCACATCGACACAATGTAAAGATTTATTTTTCAAAAAAATAAATTAATAAGGTAAGAATGAAGTGGGAAATAGAATGGTGGCAACATTGTATTTTTACGTTTTGATTTACAAGGTGCTAAACCGTAAGAACATGAGACGGTCACGAAACGCCACCGACATTGAACGAACAGTTGTAAAAAGGGAAACGTTTCATGAAAGCATTCCTCTTTTATACAATAAACGTATAACAATAAATGCAGTTAGAGTAAACAAGAACGTATGTACTTAAAACATTTCGTGGTACCACAAATCTTGCTATATTTTATGACATCTGATTTTCTCCTGTATCGTGGAGGCAGTTTACATACATAAATTGCACAAGGACAAACATCCAGACCCGGATAAAATATTTGTAGGCCGTACAAATACTTGTTCCGTGCGGTATTTGAACCCGCGGTCCTCAGCCGCTGCAACCCACTGCTAAGCCACTAAGCCTCGGAATCGTCAAAATATCTCTGTGAATATGACTTTTTAATATTAGAATCAGTAACAAAAAAGGTCGGTGATCACTGATGTCACTGGGTTGCGAGAGATCAGCTTTTGACATTGATAGTCAATACCGTTAACATATTGTATTTGTCGTATCTAAACAGTATCGTCACTATTATGTATCGAGCAGTACTTTAAAAAAATCACACAACCACATAAACTACAGGTAATTATTTTACTAACTCAATAACGGAGCATGTTGCATTACTCAAATATGAAAATTATTGCGAACGCATGAGATTTTCGGCTTCCTTATACAAACGAATACACTTTTTAAGTACTCGGTACTAGACACTTAAGAAAAGTAATTACTTAAAGGGGTCCAAGTAGGTACATGGAATCGGTTATCGGTGCTCGTAGTATCGATATCTACTAGATATCCTTGGGTAACCTTAGTTGTGATCCCTGAGAACTAAGGGGGAAAGCTTTAAGCCTGTAATTACACTGGCTCTCTTACCTTCTAAACACAAAAGTGTTTGCACTGTTACTAGCGAGCTACAGGACAGCGACAAGAACAATTACGATATGACTAGACTCTTTAGAACTAACACGGCATCTACGAGTATTTTTTTATAGGATAGGGTGACAAACGAGCACACATTCCACCTGATTGCTGTGACCCATAGACATCAACATTTATCCTCAATAAAGAATCAAAATGTAGATACTTCGTCACCCGTGAGGATTAAGATGAAATGCCTCTTGTCCAGTAAAATGGGTCCGGTTCTCTACACTCACCATACGAAACACAGCAGTGTCAAGCTGTCATTTTACGCTGGTATTCTGTGAGAGCGTGGTCCTTCCCCGGTCGAGCGGACCCATTCGTTCTACAACTATACTACTAATACAGCTGCAGCATGGCTCTACAATTTTTTCTGGATCAAGTCTTTCGAAACTCTACGCAACCAAAACGCCAGCCCATTTTTCAAACTCACCTCTGACATAGTTTAACAAAGAAGCACATGGTCCTTCTGATTGTAAGCGGATACTGCAGTCCATGGACACCTGCAACCAACTTTTTGTGTTGTCACCTCTGAGAATTAAGATGAAATGCCTCAGTCTGTAATAATAATTACACTCGCACTCTATACTCTTTAAACCGCAACACTTGTGCACAAACTGCTGTTTGGCGGCAGAAATAGATAAGAGGATTATACCTACGTAGATGAATGAGGGCATCCACGACACTTTTTCTGCCACCAGGGCGGCGCCACTTTACAGTGAGGTAAAATATTTGACAGATTTCATAGCGGGGATGATAATTTCTTAGGAAAATGTAATCTTTAAGTTTTCTTTCTGTATTATTAGTTATATTTTATATTAATTACATTAGAAATGAATAAACCAAACTATAAAATATAACTAAAAGCCGATTATTTTTAAAGAGTTATAAAGTGCAAAAAATTAAAAATCAAACTACTGACACATTGTGTTGTGTATTAATAAAATATTCTAGATAATGATAAACTATTATTTAAAACTAATTTCTCAATTAACTGACACTGTGTAACAAAAAACTTTACCTCAGTCATAACTGGCGACATCTGGTGAGTGGAAGATTATTAGCCATTATTCATAGGCGTAAATGGAATGCTAGCACTTAGTAAAGTTGAGTGTTCAAGATTTGACAAAAAAAAATATTTCACTTTATAAAACACAAAAGCGTTTACACAAATGATAATCATAAAACTGCAACAAACAGTCACATTTAACTTAAAATATATTACACAATTAAGTTTTACAAGCACCCTTCGCGGTCGACTGGTCTTATTTCATTTTTCCCTTTATTCCATAGGAGTAAATTTATTTCCATAAATGATAATAAATGTCAAGTCATTGTAGTAATAAAATAAGTGCGACTGCCAGCGCACCCTTCTAAATCGTGCTATCTCTTTCTCTCTACTAAACCTATCCTATCCAAGCCATAGGGACGTTTTGTTCAAATAACAAATTAGTAAACGAAAAGTGAGAAAAGTAATTAATAATTAAATATGATTACAGCAGTTATTTGATAGGGACCGAAGCAATTATTAAGACCAGGGAGATGAAATAACTTTTCCAAACGTTAAAATCGCCTGTATACAATACACCCTACTATCAAGTAAACAAGATGAACACTTTTACTTTGACTTTTTTTTCTGTTCCTTTTTTCATGCTTATAGCAGCTGCCTCCACAAGACTAATATGCTGCCTCGCATGAAAACTAGTTAATCATTCAAGTTATGCATATTATTTGGCTCGTTAAAACATGTAAAAGTAATCAGCTTTCGTTCCACTACTGTGTATAAGCGTATACTGTAACCTGTAATATTATTAATTGTTCGTTTCACGCCACGACTGCAGTCTGTGAACATGTACAGGGTCGTCCCTGCCATTACATCAAATTTGACACAAATCCTACGTTATTGAAATTTAAAAAAAAAACATCTAGATTTTCATAGCTGAATGCTACAATCTCCTTAGGATCCCATAATTAATAAAATTTATTACAAACCCATCAATACCACTGCAAGACTTCAAGATATTGTATGCTCTTTCTGCGTAGATGGGACCAATTTTTATTTTTGTTTAGATTATGAGTGACAACCGAGCACACAGACCACATGACGATAAGTGGATGCTGTGGACCATAGATATCAACATCGATCCTCGAATAATAATCAAAATTCAGATTCTTCCCCTGAGGACTACGATGGATTGTCTCGTTTTCAGTGAAAAGAGCCTCCAGTTGTCTACACTGTGATTACGAAACACAGCAGCATTGATTTAGATCGCGATCCTTCCCTGGTAATGTCGAGCCATACGTGCTACGACCATAATATAGCTACAGCGTGGCTCTACCTGTATAATTAATAAATAAAAGCGAAAGGCACCTAGAGTTATCGACAGCATCAGGCCGTCAAACACTACAATCTTCCACAGTGATCATAGGTGATGTAATGTGCCCATGACTTTTTCAATTTAAAAGATATAATAACAAGGCATTTTGTGGCATTTGTAGCATTCCTTGTGGGAGGCCTGTGTTCACCAGTGGACTTGTGATGGACTGTAATAATAATGACTGTAATAAAATGCGTAACATACCAGAAAATTCGTCCTTGTGATTAGAAAAATAAGGTACCATCAAAAATATAACCTTTATCACCAGTCACCTCTCAACAAGACATCTTAAAAACTTTGTTCAGAATTTCTCTAATAGCAAGATTTCAAATCGTAATTGTTGCAAAATAAATCAAGTAGATAAAGCTTTAAACAGAACTTTCTTCAAATAATTAAAAATTAAAAATTTTGTACAGCCGACTTCAATATACGTTATTAAGAATAACTCAAAAACTATTGATCTGACCTTGATCAAATTCATATGGGACCACACGAGAAGTACCAGCTTTCAAATAATAATAATTTAAAATTAAAAATTTTGTAAAGCAGACTTCAATATAAGTTATTTGAGAATAACTCAAAAACTATTGGCCAGACCTTCATCAAATTCTATATTCTATATGGGACCGCACGAGAACTATCAGCTTTCATATAAAAAAAGAATCATTGAAATCGGTTCACCCAGTACAAAGTTATGAGGTAAAACACATTAAAAAAAACATACAGTCGAATTGAGTACCCTCTCCTTTTTGGAAGTCGGCAGAAAAAATAATTATCCAAATCGGTTCACCCAGTAAAAAGTTATGAGGTAACACACATAAAAAAAACATACAGTCGAAATGAGTACCGTCTCCTTTTTGGAAGTCGGCAGAAAAGTAATGTTCTAAAAGGGCGGCCATGAAAAACTTACTAAAAATAACTAAAACATGCACTCGCAGCACAAATATATCTCACGGAATACCAGCGTAAAATAACAGCTAAACAGCAGCTAAACACTGCTGTGTTTCGTATGGTGAGTGTAGAGAACCGGAGACCCTTTTTACTGGAAAAGAGGCATTCCATCTTAGTCCTCACGGGTGACAACGCATCTGCATTTTGATTCGCAAACGAGGATAGATGTAGATGTCTATGGGCCACAGCAACCACTTACCATCAGGTGGACTGTGTGCTCGTTTGTCACCCATTCCTATAAAAAAAAATGACGCGAAAGTGACGGAGTAGGTAGAGTAGTTTATTCGAAGAAAAGAACGGAGTTTAATGGCCTCACTTATAATCGTTGATACTTTGCTTACATAAATTAAGAATTAATTATCTCTATACCTGTCTCTTGATATTGTTATATAGTAAAAAAAAAGAGAGTAACTTTAAGCATTTCTTTAACTGACGTCGGTTTTTATGAGTAACTTGTACGAGTATATGTACCATTTAGGGGCAATGTAATAATATCCACTACCCCATATTATCCCATGGGTGTCGTAAGACTGAGGGAATTGAATCAGGAGATGGGCAGCAGCATCTTTGTGATTATAATTCAACGTAATAAAAACTGCGGCTGCCAACACGCCTGCCTAGCATCTACCTAAGGTCTAATACCTCGTTTAGACTCTCGCCTCGGGGCTCGCCTCGTACCTCGCCTCGCAGCTCGCGTGTTGTTGTGAGGTAACGAGTGCCTGTTTACACTCTCGCGATGCGTTCAGTTTGCGTTGAGCCAGCAACGATGAATGACGTCGAAATAATAGCGGCATCAACTCTTGCCTTAATAAGTATTTATCGATGTTTGACCATTTTGAAAAGATGGAAATTAATAAAAATACGTCGTTGAGGAAGAATATGACGGATGATATCTATTCATCGAAACAGAACCTTTTCAGTTTTATAATTTTATATAAATTGCGAGTACCTATTAAGATTAAATAATATTTTTATATTTTTATTATTTTATATATAGCAAGATTAAATAATATTATTTTATTAAAATTGTATTTTAAGCCAAAACCAATTCGAATGTTATTATGGAAGGACGCCGTAAACAAACTGAAACGAGACGCGAGTGTAAACACCACGCTCGCGTCCCTCGCGAGGCCCTTTGCCTCGTGCCTAAAAAACCGCCTCCGACGCGAGCGCCGCGAGTGGCGAGGCGAGCTACGAGGCGAGCCACGAGCTAGCGTTTACACTCGCGCCTCGTGGCTCGCCTCGCGACTCGCCTCGTCGCTCGCGCGAGAGTGTAAATGGGGTATAAGAAAAGTCGAAGCAACTTCGTCAAATATCCGGCCTACGAGGCAATCTAGTGGAGGTCTATGTTCAGCAGTGGCCTGTTGATAGACTGTAACGGAGTGTGACCAAGGTGTGGTAGGCCTTCCCTATGAAAAAGCAGAATATGACGTTCACACTTTGTTTAATCGTAGTGTAGTTATTTGTTTTCATGATTATATATGTACATATACCTACTGGGTTATGTGTAAAAATAATTAATATTATTTGATCGATGCCTTTTAAAAGAGATTTGTAAATGAACTTCTAAAAGAAAAGTTGAAAATAAAAAACAAAACTAAAAACCATAAAGGGGTGGTCAATGAAGTGACTTAAAAGGTTCCACGGTTCCGATTTTATAGTGTGGCTGACGGCTATCCAATCTGCTAATACGATGGCTTGGAACTAAATCTCGGGAGGACAACTGATTGTTCTTTGAATCTGTATTCGCTATATATAACTCAATAACGCTATATATAAAATATAAAAGTCTGCCCTTTGGAAACCTTTCATTAAGGTGTACAATAAAGTGTAAATAAAATAATAAAATAAATAATAACTCAATAATAGGTATACAATTATAAAGTTTTCAAATTAAAAGCTACCAAAAATATATTTCAGAGATTAAATATTTTTCTTCTCCATAATTATATGGTTCTTTTAAGGAAAATACTTTACTTATCTTAATACAACTTGATAACAATATCAAGTTAGTTAAAAAAAGTTTCTTTGGGTGTAGTAATGCATGCATTATATACGTGCTAGAGCCACACTCCAGCTAGTATATTAGTTGTAGCACGATAGAGTCCGCTCCGCGTAAAATAGCGACTAAATGCTGTTGTTTCGTATGGTGAGTGTAGAGAACCGGAGATATTTTTACTACAAATGAGGCATTCCACGTTAGACCTCAGGGGTGACAACGCGTCTGCATTTTAGTTCTTAATCGAATATAAATGTATATATATATATATATATATATATATATATATATATGTGTGTATGTGTGTGTGTGTGTGTGTGTGTGTGTGTGTGTGTGTGTGTGTGTGTGTGTGTGTGTGTATGTGTGTGTGTGTGGCATTCCTTGGGGAGGCCTATGTTCAGCAGTGGACTGTGTGCTCGTTTGTCATCCTTATTCCATACAAAACATGCATGGTCGTTTATTTTTATTGATTGTTGCAAATGACATATTTTTGTCAGTCGGTCTGTCTGTCTGTTTGTTCCAGCTAATCTACAAAATAGCTGGACTGATTTTGGCGGAGCTTTCACTGGTAGCTGATGTGTAACATCACAGGAGTTAGAAATAGGAAGGGTTCTGCGCAAAATATTACAAACCCTAAATTACACGCGGGCAAAGTCGTAGGGAACAGCTAGTAAAAATAAATATGTAAACTATAAATGTAAATATATTTTAAGAATCCGTCCAATCAAACTGGTCTTTTTTTTATTTAAAATCACCTATGGAAACAAAAACAAAATTTCAATTTACTAACTAAACAATTACTAAACTGAACTAAACAGAACAATTACTATAAAAATGGTATTATACAATATACACTATAATATTTTTTTTTATATTATTAACAGTTAAAAACTTGGGAAAACAGAAAAATTGACAATATTTTCGAACTAAAAACGGAACTAAAATAATAAATAAAACTAAACAGGCACGAAAATAATATTATAAACACTTATATGACTTAATACATTTAAAAAGTTACTAGTACATTTAAATGTATATTTACTTTAGTCTTTAGTCATAATTACTTAAGTCATGTCAGTTTTTAAAATGAAAACATGATAAATTGCTGGTAAGTAATGAAACCAAATAAAAAAAAATATATTTCGAAGACGTGAAGTTCGCCAACACGCATTGGGGCAGCGCGGCGGACATTTCCTTGCTTTGCCTTGTAATTTTAACTTTAACTTTTAAAGAAACTAAAAATACACGATTCGTAAAATAAACTAATCTCGAAAGTCACAACCGCTAGAAATGTTGTAGGTAGCCTTATATTTTGCATACAAAATATTTTATATAAAGGTTAAAACCCTTTAAAGCGTTTTCAGTAGTTTGCCTACTTACAGCAAAATTGCTTTCCCACATCAATACATAGAACAAGCGCCGTTAGACAGTAATAGCCTAGTGCGACCTGTATAGATAACATTTTTACAGATGTTAAGCCCTTGCATAAATCAATTATTCAAAATTTAAGTTCAGATCACTGTGGACAGTTAGTATCACTACCTTACATACACAAAAAACAGAAAAATAAGAAAGTTGTGTTTGTTCCAATAAATGAACATCGCTTGGAGAGGTTTAGAAGTAATATAATAAAAAGACTTCCATCACTTTCGTTTAAAAATAGTGCTAATTATTTGTATGCTACATTATTTGAAATTATATGTTGTGAATTTAGTAGAATATTTACTTCTAAAACTTTCTCTTTTAACAGTCGCAAATCATTTAATGAATGGGCGACAGTAGGAATTCATAAAAGTAGGCGAAGGTTATACGAGCTTTATGATGAAAGATCATATAATAGTAGTGTTATATTTAGAGATTATGTAAAAACATATTCTAAAATATTTAAAAAAGTGTGCTCCACTGCTAAGGCTTTACATTTAAGCAACAAAATTAAAACTGCATCCGACAAAATTAAAATGACCTGGAGAATAATAAATAGTGAAACGGGCAAGGTCAAACCGCGCAACTCGGATTTTCAATTGAATATTAACAATAATTTAACGCGATCTGATCAAGAAGTTGCTATGGCTTTTGAGAAACATTTTACTGATGTTCCTTTTTTGACAACAAAATCATTAAATTCTTCTCCTACTGTCGCCGAATCATTGCTCAAACAAAATGTAAAGGCTTGTTCAAATACTTTTAAATTCCATAGGGTACTGCCAAAAGATATCGTTAAATATTTTAAAACTATTGATGTTAAGAAAACGGCAGACTTATGGGGGATTTCCGTTAAAGTTATTTTATCTATAATAGATACATTAGCACCTTATCTAGCCACTATATTTAATATAAGCGTCGAATCTGGTGTGTTTCCTGATTTAATGAAACATAGTAAAGTCATACCTATATTTAAATCTGGTAGTACATTAGACCCCGCCAATTTTAGACCAATTTCTGTACTACCAACATTAAGTAAAATTTTTGAAAAAATTATTTTAGATCAGATGTTAAGTTTCTTTAATATTAATAAATTGCTACATAATAATCAATTCGGTTTTACAAGGGGTCGCTCGACAACTGACGCTGGAGTTGAGCTTATTAAACATATTTTTTGTGCATGGGAGAAATCAGAGGATGCTTTGGGTATATTTTGTGACCTTTCCAAGGCCTTCGACTGTGTTCACCATGAGACATTAATCAGGAAGCTACAGTACTATGGTGTCAAGAACACAGCGCTTAAACTTATTATTTCATATTTAAGTAATAGAAAACAGAAGGTTATTATCAATGGTAAAAGTTCTTCCGGGTCACCTGTACTAATGGGTGTACCTCAGGGCTCGATTCTCGGCCCATTCCTGTTTCTGGTGTATATTAATGACTTACCTCACCTTGTAGGGGATAGTCATGATATAGTATTATTTGCTGATGATACTTCCTTGATTTTTAAACTTAAACGTCAATCATTTAAATGTGACGAAGTGAATAATGCTATATCAAAATTAGTGCATTGGTTTAACGTTAATAATCTGCATTTGAACGGAAATAAAACTAATTGTGTTAAATTTACAACAACGAATGTTCAAAATCTGAATACCAATGTGTTTTTAAATGGGGAGGAATTGAGCCCTGTTGTATCCACTGTTTTTCTTGGCATCACTCTTGACGCAAAGCTCCAGTGGGGCCCCCATATATCCAAATTAGCAAGCAGACTAAGTTCTGCAGCCTATGCTGTAAAAAAGATTAGAGTTCTCACTAGTGTCGAGACAGCTAGATTAGTTTATTTTAGTTATTTTCATAGCATAATGTCTTATGGGATTTTGCTATGGGGAAATGCGGCTGATTCAGAAACTATTTTTGTTTTACAGAAGAGGGCCATTAGAGCTATTTACAATCTAAAACCGAGAGAGTCTCTTAGAGATAAATTTAAAGAAATTAATATATTAACTTTGGCCTCTCAGTATATTTACGAAAATTTAATGTATGTTCACAAAAACAAAGATAGTTTTAGTAAAAGAAGTGATATACATTCTGTAAACACTAGGAACAAACACAAGCTAGTGATACCAGTTTCTCGACTCCACAGAGTCAGTAATTCATTCTTGGGGCAATGTATACGCTATTACAACAAGGTCCCGGAAAGTGTACAGGTTCTCTCTATTACCAAGTTTAAATGTTTTATTAAGCTGAAACTGTATAAAAAGGCTTATTATAGTATAAATGAATACATGGTTGATAATAACCCTTGGGAATGAGGTGATCGCTTCCAAGCAGTTTCTAAAATAAATTTTGTAAATAGTTCGTAATAATTTATATTGTAAAATTTATTTAAAAAAAAAAGTCCCGCTGGGTTTCTTGCTGGTTCTTCCCAGGACAGAGGGTTTTTTCGAACCAGTGGTAAAGTAAAAAATGACTTTCAATAAGAATTACACATGTAATGTATATTGAATAAAAAATATTCTATTCTATTCTATTCTATTCTAATACGGTACATTGGCCGCTCTCCCAGCTGAAAACCTTGCCCGTCGATAGATACTCAAATATCCTTTTCCTTCCACCGACAAATATGTTATTTATTTTTAAATCTATGTGGACAAATTCCCGACAGAAAGCTAGTAATACTATAATTACAGTACGAATTCTAACATTATGTCCGAAACTTCTCACGGTGAGTAACGAGCTCTGTCCCCAAGCTTGGATACTTGATAAAATCTGAATAATTTTGTAACAGTAAAGTATATTGTTTTGGAAGAAAAAATAAACTACCCTTTTGCTTTTCTAACAGTTTTTAAATACAACATAAACATACATCAAATTTAAAAAAGACTTTTTTTTTAAAAAACTTTAGAACATTAGAACCCGAATGATAGATGCTATTAAGTTTTAGTAATTTCGAATTGAACTACCTAATATTATATTGTGAAATTATTTCTAGTAATGGTGACCACTCCGACGCATAGATAATTTATTACAAATTTAAGTTGAAATAAGAATTGACTAAGTTTTCATTACTTGAAGTATTCATAGAATGCTAAGTAATTGAAGCCGCAATCCTCCTTGAACAGGATAGCTCTGATATTTGCTCTTAAATATTCAATTGGTCGAAAGTGTTAAGAAATTACGTCAAATAGACAGGTATCCCTTTATTTCTATTTTTCTCAGATATATATTTAGTAGTAGCCTCCCACAGTTGGTGATATTAACACGTCAAGCCTCGAATTGGAGGCAAGTAATCTAGTCCAGTTTAACCCCCGAAAGTCACAGGTTTTGCGCGTTTATTATTAAAAAGAACCTCTTTGTCGTATCTCCTCAATTTTAGCGCACTCCCCTTGTTGTCTCAGCCAGCATCATAATCGAATGACCTTCATTTCCACGGTCACCTGGAAGGGAAGGCCAAATTGGCCACAAAAAACTTGC
The DNA here is from genome assembly GCA_963668995.1 of Parnassius mnemosyne. NCBI lineage: Eukaryota > Metazoa > Arthropoda > Insecta > Lepidoptera > Papilionidae > Parnassius > Parnassius mnemosyne. The sequence continues at coordinate 24,945,604 of CAVLGL010000068.1, forward strand.
CGTGCTTAGAACCATGCTTTGTAGAAAAGTACTTGTGTAAGGCTTGTGTTTAGCAGTAGACTTGTCAAGGGCTGTTACCAAGATGATGATGATGATTGTGTTTTAGATATGAATGAAAATTATTTATTTTTAATTTTTCTTTATTCCTCTATAACCGATTTAAATGATTATTTATTTATTCATTTTAATTAAGTAGAAAATAGATATTAGGTGGTCTATTGAAACTTAAGGAAAAAATTCTACTCTAGGGTGGTAAAATAGGGCATGAAGATTTTAATGTATCTATTTAGACGTGAATCCAGTTGTTATTTTGAATTTTTGATGTTCCTAAGTTCACTGAAATAGGTAAAGAAATAAACTTACAATAAACAGCAAAAACTGACTTGAAAACCTAAAAAGAATAAAATATTTTCCACTAATTACATTAAATCTTAGCACGTTTTGGTTTTTTTAAGTCAGTTTTTACTTTTTAGTTTTTACTCTAGTTTTATATTTTATATTTATATTAGTTTAAATGATTTTTTTTTCTGATAGGCCTTATTATTTGTATTCGGTTACACATTATAACAAATGTTAATGTTACAGTGACAAGACATATATTTAAAAAAAATATGTAAGTATATATTAGTTATACATATACTGTATATGCTAACTTACAAAGTTCATAAAAATATTTCTGTATTCAAACAACAGATCTAACTAAATACCCAACAAAGTAAAAATGGACTCAGCTTACGATATTTAAATGGGCACATTAACGCGATGAACCCTCGTAGAGCGAGTGGTATTCAAATTTGTAGGGGTAAGCCCTTCGTTAAAGTGTCTATAGATTGCAAAGATGGTCGAAACAATTCCATTTTAGCTGTCAATTACATTAGAAAACTCAGTTGGTCGGAGCAAGCGCATTTACATACGAACGTGGGTGCACTCGGTCTGATTACTTCCAACGGATGGAGTGACGAGGTGAAATTGAGGAGATGCTGATGCGCCCCCAGCGACCAATGCCTCGATTCAATGCCCGTAACATTTCTCTACGTGAAATGTACGCGAACAAAATACAATCCACATTTCTAAAAATATCTAAGTTAGAAGTTTTAAAGATTTACAATATTTTTGAAATTTATTTATATTGTAGGTTTCGGAAGTCCTTATCTCTGTGTAATTGTAATTGGAATGTTGAAGCAGTCTAGATCTAGACTTAATATACTAGCTTATATGTACTGTATATGACTGTATATGACTTAATATCTAGACGTAATATATAAAATGTATAATAATATTTAGTTCCGTACAAAGATAATTGTTGTATGCAAAAATATTTGCTGTAAGGCTTCGAACACAACTACTACTTTTATCTGATATGGCTGAATCCAAAATTAAATGTGTATTTAATAAGAAATTTGAAAATACTAGCGAACTGCCCCATCTTCACGCGTCGGATCTCAGCAACAGCGCCATCTGCCGGATAAAATTGTGAATCTAAACCATCCACTCGAGCGAGACTGACGGATAACAATTGATCTTTATATATAGAGATTAGATTGTCGCGTAGCGTGTGGTTGCGGCGTAAAATAATATATACATCACTCCATTCGTCCTGTGGGTGTTATAAGAGACGACTATGGGAAAAAACTATAACAGCCTCATAACTTTTGATGAGCTCGATCTCGTATTTGCCACATAGGCATCGTATAGGTGCTACAAAAGATGCTTCCTCCCTTGAAAGAGGTCCATATTCAGCGTGAGTCATAGAAATGGCAAAGAAAAATGTAATTTAAATAAACTGAGTGCATTGTGGCATTCCTTGGGGGAGACCTATATTGTTTTTATATAGAAAAGGTAGCACACGAGCATGCGACTCACTCTGTAACTACTATCGCCAATAAACAACTGCAACACTGAGGGAGTTGCAGGTGCGTTGTCGGTCTTTTGAAAAGAGTAGGCTCTTTTCTTGAAGGTCTCTAAGTCGTACCGGTCCGGAAAAACCGCTGGTGAAAGCCGACTCCACAAAGAAGTGGTGAGGAAGAAAACTAGGAAATCGCACACTGGTAAATTGCTAATCTTTCAGATGGTATGTTCATTAGAGGCCCAGATAATAGAACAAAATTTATGACTGAGGCCGGTGGACTTATGATGGGCTGTAATGATGATAATGATGTAACACAATACTAGAAGCACGTGCGATATAACACTTACTTATCTTCACGCACAATCCCTGACGGGGTAGCCAGAGAGAACAGATCGCCAAGCGTCACGATCCTTACATATCTCTTTCGCTTCTTTCAGATTCATTATCTTCTTCATACATGCACGTCTAGGTATCCGAGTACTCTTGACCCTACCCTCTTCGAGCAATTTGCTCACATGGTCTTCGAAAGTTAGTCTCGGTCTACCTCGACACCTTTTAATATTAACTTTCGCGCTATATATTTTCTTCACCATTCGGTCTTCACTCATTCGCTCAACGTGCCCAAACCACCGAAGCACGCCCTTATCAATTTTTGTGATAAGGTCATCTTTCAAACCTGCCATATTGCGAATCTCTTCGTTTCGCTTTCGGTCGGCCATAGTAACGCCGCACATTTTACGAAGAGATCGCATCTCCACTGCATTCAACTTACTTTTATGCTTCTTCTGGCATACCCAGGTTTCGCTGCCATATAACAAAGTCGGTACCAACACTGCGTTATGTATTGCAAGGCGTGCACTCTTCGCTACGCCTTGCCTTTTGACTAACGCAGTCAGGGCACCATTGACTTTGTTCCCGGCAGCGACACGCCTGTCCACATCTAAATCACATCTTCCATCCCGGCTAAAAGCACTCCCCAAGTATACAATTTCATTTACCTGTTCTAGACATTCCTGATTTACCCATATTTCACACTTCGTTCTCTCTTCATCCCTTTCAAATACCAGAACCTTAGTTTTATTAGCATTCAAACGGAGACCTTTAATTTCACATTCCTCTTTCATACACGTGACTAATGCCTGCAGTTCTGCCTCTGATGGTGCAATAAGCACTGCATCATCAGCATACAGCAGACAATTTACTTTTATGTCACCCAATTTCACACCCAAACAGCTATCTTTCAGCTTTTGTAAACAGCTGTCGAGATACAGTATGAACAGCCAGGAAGACATGACACAACCCTGTTTTACGCCCGTTTGGACGCTAAACATATAACACTTCTTTTTAAATATTACTTTTGACTGATATAAAAATAGTGCAAGGAAGGAATTTTGAATGAAATATTACAAAAATCGATAATTTTTAACTTATTAGTAAAATATACAATATTAAAAAAAAACATAATAATAAAAAAATAAAAATTAACATACATTCCTACACCTCGTGGTATCGTGGCAAGAACGCTGGCTGCGTTTCCCTGCAGAATGGCTATCTTAGCCTTTGAGCGAGAAAAGAACTAGCCCTCTTATCACCAGCAGCGACGACCTGTCGCGGATACAGTTCCTTTAGGAACTTCACCGCACGTGGACTCCTGACCGATAGTCTCTACAACAAATGGCACAATTATGTAGTCATCTCTCAGAGACTCATATTTGCCAATTACTAAAATTATTATTTAACATTTGTGTTTCTATAACCCCTTTTCTTCTCTTTTTTGAATTCGGATTTTAAATTTCGGAAAACAAAACCTAACGCTCTCATCATTTGCATCGCTATGTTCATCGCCTAAAACATAGATGAACATTTTCAATTTCTCTAGCGTAATAAGAATTTCCATTACCATCACAGTGTTTATAAACCGAAGAAAGAAAACTGCAAACTTATTACATGGCAGTTAATTCCTTTCGTTCGCGCAGCAAAATAATAGCTATGTCAAAAGCAGTGCCCGACTGACGCGAATACTTTCCGACCGCTTGGCTTTATTTTATTGCGCATGTTTTAATATTAATTGTAAGTTTTCTGCTCCGGTGAGCAGTCGACGACATAATGCAAATGTGTACGCCTGTCAAAACGTTTACAGCGACTAGCGAAATTTCATGGCAGTTTATTGCACGCGCGATTAAGTTTTCGTTATAAATAATAATGAACCCGTACAAAGTGTGTACCGGTTGAGTGATTGTTTAACTAAACTCTGAAGAAACCACAAACAGTCGCCCAACTTTTCTAAACAGCGCAGCGCTTTAAAGTGTATTTTTGTAGTACATTTTAAATATATAACATTTACCTCAATCCAATACCTGGAACGGATCACGAGGAACATCCACGTGACTCTTTGGTTCACGTCAGTAACACATGTAGGACGTTCGTACGTAAAGGAGGTTGACAGAGCAAATAATATAACAACCATATAAAGGATTTTATTAAATTATAATGATGATATACATATTGAAATGGTGTAACTTCGCTTACGCCTTAGGACGGCCGGTTAGGATGGAGTAACGATCTGTAAGAGATGCAGGAAGCCGATAAATAGTGGTGGCTCAGGCCCTAGCATTCTTTGGGAGAAATCTATGTTCAGCAGTAGACTGTGATGGGCTGTATTAATGATGATGAAGATGATGATACAGTTGTGATGGTAGAATATATAGTGCATTAAATAACTAGTCTAGCAATAAGTTTTCTAAAAGTACCTTTTAGTTTTTTTTTTATTGAATGAGTTTATTATGTAAGAAACTTCGATCGATTTTCTGCTATTTATTAGATATTATTATTTTTCACAGCGATTGTTAAATAACATTATACTCTCTCCTTGTCCGAGACGTTCGTTACAATTTGTACTACGTCGTATTTTATATCAGTACATCACAGTTATTCAAGCTCCTAAAAATTTTTGGAATGGCAGAACGTACTCGTATGCACAACACTATATCCACCCGTCCGTCAAATGTAATGTCATTACGTTTTGTTTATGCCAGCCGTCACGGTGAGTTTTTATAAATTTTGTTATAATAATTTAAAATTCAAAAATTTGTACAGCCGACTTCAATATAAGTTATTAAGAATATCTCAAAAACTATTGGTCTGACCTTGATCAAATTCATATGGGACCGCACGAGAAGTACCAGCTTTCAAATAAAAAAAGAATACCATACCGTCGTAGTACCGTCTCCTTTTTGGAAGTCGGCAGAAAATCAAATATGTTTAGTGTAATATTAAATGTTTTGTATCCAAAACCTACCACAACTGTATTTATTACATACCTGCGTGGTAATATTGAGTTATACTTTGGAAAAGAAGATATTCAAATTTAAATTAAACAGATTAAAGTAAACAAGAATCATCTTGTTTTGGAGGTACGTGTAAAAATCTAAAAAAATCACTTATTAATAAAATCAGATTCACTGTGTATCGAAACATTAAATAACAGGTATGATTAAATTATCAATGCAAATCCACTATAAAGCTTTAATAACATAGCCTCGTCACTCGTATAATATGAAATAATGAATAGGTATTTCCAACGAATAAATGTTAAACCAATAGATATATATAGATATACCTACGTTGAAAAATTGAAGTGATATATTTAATTTATTATTTTATTTAATTTATTTTTATCTTCTCGTCAGACATACCTCAAAACCTGAAAACGAAATTGTACAACCAGTGCGTGTTGCCAGTGATGACTTACGGAACTGAGACGTGGTCCTTCACTGCTGGCCGTATGAGGAAGCTCAAGGTCGCTCAGCGAGCTATGGAGAGGGCTATGCTCGGAGTTTCTCTGCGTGATAAACTTAGGAATGAGGATATCCGCAGTAGAACTAGAGTAACCGACATAGCCCAACGGATTAGTAAGCTGAAGTGGCAGTGGGCCGGCCATATAGCTCGAAGAACCGACAACCGATGGGGAAGAAAGGTTCTCGAGTGGCAGCCTCGTACCGGTAGGCGAAGTGTAGGGCGTCCCCCCACGAGATGGAGTGACGACCTGGTAAGACATGCAGGAAGTCGATGGATGCAGGTGGCTCAGGACCGTGCTTTGTGGCATTCTTTGGGGGAGGCCTATGTTCAGCAGTGGACTTGTGAAGGGCTGTAATGATGATGATGATGATATTTAATGGTTTTTTTTTACTTTCGTCTTTTGAGCATTTAATTGGGCAGTCGCCATTTATCATAGTTATTGGGCAAAATTGTTCCCACCTTAGACATAAAGGTGATTTTGGACAGTATTGGGAAAATAGGAAAAGGAAAATACTCTGGCTGATACATTATCACCATCTTGTTAGACAAGATATTATGCAATACTGAGATACAAAAACAATCACTATGGTTTTAAAACTGCTGGGGAAAATATCTCAAATGAGTCATATGGATATGCTACAAACAGATCATTAGAACTATTACTTCGAATATATATGGATTCATGTATATAAAATAAAATAAGAAAGAAAAATACTCCGGCTGAAATGCTATCAACATCTTGGGACAGGATTTTCTGGTAGACATTATGCAGTGCAGAGAAGCAGGAGCAAATTACTGAGGACTTAAAACTGTTGGAAAGAATATTTAGCATAAGTTATATAAACTGCTATTTACAGACCATTAGAGCTATCACATAGAGGATATAAATGGTATTAATTACTCAGACCATTAGGGCTATCACTTATGAGGATAGACATGGTTAACTATTCATACCTTAGAGCTATAACTTAAGAGGGCAGACAGATTTTGAATTAACATATTATAAAGCGCTAGCATTAGAGGAAAGACATTAAGATGGGCTAGGCCTCGGAAGACATCACTTCAGGCTTTAAACCATTAGAGCGATGACTTAGAGGATAGGCATGATTAACTATTCAGACCTTAGAGCTATCACTTAGACCCTCTAAGTGATAGCTCTAATTAAGGTTTTGAATTGACTTATAATGTGCTATCACTAGTAAGTAAAACATTGTGCTGTACTGGGATTTAGAATAAAAATAAATAATGGTATAATTTCTATTACAAAGGGGACTAATATTATGAGTACAACATAATGAAAAAGTTGTTACAAAATTACAGATGTAAAAATATCAGAAAGTCTCATGGGGGTTCGTTGAAAAGAAGTCCAAAATTGTCAACCCCACATGATCACTGGGCATCAAGATAGCAAATTATATTCCAACATACCAAACATCTAAAAGGGGCAGCAGGTCCCGAAATTATATACCCTGAGATTGCAACTAAACTTTTCATTATTTTATCAGAAAATTCTGATTTGGGAAGGAATTAAGTGCTATTAGTAAACTTAACTTATGGTTTTATTAAGGTTATGTAAAACTTTGAGGATCCTTAAAAATTGGCATAACAAGTAAGAAATAATAACTGAATTCTGGGACGAAACTACCCTGTTGCTCAAGGTGACAGTCACTTTACTAGTCCTTAAAATTGTAATTCTCAAAGAAATTATGACATTTATAAATACATTTTATTATATAATATGACATGCCCCTTTTTTGGGGGAACGCCTATGTTTCGCAGTGGACTTTTATAGGCTGCAACGCATTGCTGCATAATATAACATGAAAGTTTGAATATCAAGAGGTTACAGTTTTAAATAGTTTTAAAAGATTATACATTTTAATCTAACAGTTTAGAAAAATCTGAAAGATCTTATTTCAATTATATCCTCTTGGGATTTATTTGGCTTCATACGGAGCTTATGAAGCCAATTTTGGCATGTCTGCAAAACAAAAATAATATTTTCCACCATCAGATGGAATCACAATAATTTTCTTAAATTATTAAAAGATTAACATAAAGACAACAGATAACCTGTAAATTTTTTATGACCTTAGTTTTATTGTAAATTTAAAAAATTAACAAATTGTAATTAAAAAACTCAGTAACAGAACGTAAACACCGAATTATTATTATTGATGTAATAAAACTATTTAAAAAAAATCATTGAAGTCAAAAAATTAGCCTATGGAGCAATTTTCTACTGTTAGGCACATTCTAGCCATACCATGATTAATAAATTAAATTTAAACAAAGGAACATTGTTGCATCCGAGCTGTATTATGTAGCTTAGTATAACCTAAGTTACAAGAAAGAAATCAGTTTTTAGCATTATTAGGTTCTAAATATAATAATGAAGTGCAAAATACATCAATAATAATAATAATAACCCCACCGTTGTTGTATCTCTACGTTGACGACGTGGTGGGGCTTGCGTGCTCCAATGAACTCTAGGTTTATGCCGGTAGAGTTTACTCATGCCGAGATAGATCTAGGGCGATTAGCCAGACTAAATGAGATACAATCAAAGCCAAAGTCGCACATGCCGAGGGCTGCATGCCTACGGGTGATGCTAGTCGATAGTGTGCCAACTCTGGATAATAGAGGACCTCCAGTTTTATTTACCCTTGCCGCAGTGAACGCAGAGCTCTGCTGCGGTCGACTCTGTAAGTCTCTAGCTACTCGTGGGAATAATATGATTACTACTACTCGAACCCGACAACATCATCATCGTCATACAGTATACAGTCAGCGGATGTTGTACAGGAGACAAATTTTGTCGACAAAACTGTACCCACCACTAGCACTACACAGACAAAAATGCATACATTACACCTCTTCTCACTAAGTTTTTAGAAAAATACCCAACTATGCAAGTAAGCCAACAAAGAATAGGTGACTAGCGTAGAGCCATATTTCAAAAAAAAATTACTGCCACAGAACATAATAGATCAGATTTATGAGGAAGTTAGAGCCGAACTACAAGTGGTTCACACTCAAATACAGCAACACTTCACACAATATAAAACACCAAATAAAATAAAACCCAGTCAGCGCATGAAGTGGACGAACGAATATAATGAAGCATTAATTAAAATATATTATACTGTCACACAATTAGAAACAAATAAGATAGCATATAGAAAACATCTACATGAAAAATTTATAAACAAATATCCAGAATTAGCACATGTAACAGAGCAATGATTATCTGATCAAACAAGAGCTATTATTAATAACAAATATATTAACAGCAACAAACTAGAAGAAATTAAAAACCAGGTAACAACAAAATTAAGGAATAGTAACACTAACACACAAAATACTGAATACATGTATATTGAAGATTGGAACACATAACCGCAAAACAACTTAGAACAACCTGATGAATACATCCATACACCAAACACTCCACATACAATAACTTACACCTCTAACATACCTACAAACACCTTGGCTTCAAAAATTCCCCTCAACGTTAACACACAGACTAACATCGTATCGCACAGTCTTTTGAATACAAATGGTGAAAATATCTTAAGTAACACATATATTGATCAAATATTTGGGCCTCTGCAAACTAACTTTGATGCTGCCCCAGAAATAAACTCGGAAATAGAAGACATGTTTCTACAAGCTCAACAATATCTTTCAGATACACCCCACTAACAGGTCATACATTACCAAGCAAAAATCGTCTAGAAAGTTCACTGCTATAGTAACTTATATAAACTCTGTCATTCTTCCTAAGAACGTAAATCTACACACCGATTTCATCACATTGCAAACAAAAATTTATTGTGCAGCACGGACGGCAGCTAAATGCAATGGGGCTAAAATATCACACTCCACACAAAATGAAAGACGAGCATATACAAAGAAAAAACCAACATGGCAAGTCAGATTAGAAAGGAAAATCGAAAATTTAAGAGCACACATAGGCAGACTGACACACTTCATTAACGGTATCAGAAGTAAAAAAGTAGTAGCTGCAGTAGAAGAAATAAAGAGAAAATACCAAATACACGCACAACACGAAAACTCGAATACAGAACTAGAACACTTTTTGGACACTTTAAAACAAAAATTAAATGCAGCATCCAGTAGACTTAAAATATATATAATATGCACGAACTGCAAAGATAAAAAAAAAACAAAATTTACCAACAATGAAAAATTATTTTACAGAATCCTTACATCTAATAACAGAGATACCAGCAACCAAAATCTGGAGACACCTTCGTCCGACACATTGCAAAAATTCTGGGCCAACATCTGGGAAAATCCAGTATAGCATAATAATCACGCAGACTGGTTTAACGAGGCAACACCAGAAGTCCCACAAATGAAATTTGAATTTATTAATTCAAATAATGTCTTAATTTAAAATAGTCTACAATAACAGGCACCTGAACTAGGATAAACCTGTATCTCAGGTGTATGTGCTAATAGATACATTTACAAATATTTTCTGTTTCTTATATAAAATGAATAACTTACCAACTAATTACGGTTAATTCGGTAAAATATATTATCATTAATTTACTTAAAATTTTAATTAGCTTAAAACAATCAGCAATTTTTCCGTATCATCGTATGATAAACGTTGTAACCATGTACGAATTATATTTTTCAATCTGCCATTTTTAATGGATACATGTACAAAATTGCATTGACTTGATTATACACAATAGGGCCAAGAAATGTAAAAAATCTATGCATGAAAGAATGCCTTATTCTAATGTTAGTTTCAATGACTTTATCTTTGCGTCTTTTATCAATGACCTCTCTTCTGTAGGGCAATTTTAAGTGCTGTTTTAGTAACGTACTCATAACGAATAACTAGCGCACTGAGAGGACGTTATAGGATTTATATAAGAGATGGGACGGGAATAGGATAGGGCGAAATGTTGCGACTTTTAATACAGCTCTTTGAGCGCGTTCCAGTGGTAGCAGTGTAGTTTTAGCTGCTCCTCTCCATGAGGTTATACAATAGCTGAGAATTGATTGACATAATGCGAAATATACTTGCTTTACTACCTTAATATCAACAAAAGTGCAAATCTTTTTAAAAACAAACATTAGTTTTCGGACTCTATTGCAGAGGTGGTCTATGTGATTTTTAAATGTAAGAGTGGAATCTATAATTATTCTAAGGTATTTAATAGTTCTTGTATTAAAAATAACTGGGCAGTTACAGTTAGACTCTGCGACTGAGCAACATTTATGTGGCAAAATTTAGGAATGGTTATAATGCTGTGTTGAGCTGCGCATAGAAAAATGAATATATTTGGTTTTGTTCGTATTCAGTGTTAATATATTTTGTTGGAGCCATTTATTAACCCTGTCAAAACTTTGCTGTGCACATAAATAAACCTTGTCTACTGTATTTGCGGAAAAAACGAGCACGGTATCATCTGCGTAAGATATTATTTTACCCGAGTTAAGTTCAAGATTGCTAAGGTCATTTATATATATCAAAAATAAGGTTGGTCCTAATACACTTCCTTGAGGCACGCCACAATGAGTATTTTTTGTTCAGAGCTAATAACCTTTTCAATTTTTATGCATTGATATCGATTTTCTAAATAGTTCGCAAAAAGTTGAAGCTGTTTACCTCGAATACCTATGCTCTCTAGCTTAATTAATAGGATGGGAATAGAAACTGTATCAAAAGCTTTTGCTAGGTCAAGGAAAATACCAATTGATTGGTTGCATTTATCTAATTCTTGAGAGACATAATCAGTTATTACCTGCACAGCATCAGCAGTGGACAGTTTTGGTCTGAAACCATATTGCATATTCGATAATATACATTTACTTTGTAAATAATTCATTCATCTATTGTTAATTATTTTTTCTAATATTTTAGACGTAGATGAGAGTATTGAGATAGGCCGATAATTGGAAACGTTTTTTTTGTCCCCCGATTTATGTATTGGTACTACAATGGCTTTTTTTAAACAATCTTGGAAAATACCTTCAGAGAGGCAAATTCGAAAAATATGAGTTAATGGTGGTACTAGAATTTGTCTAAATTTTCTTAATATACTAGTGGGTATGCCATCCCAACCAACCGCGCTTGTTTCTTTCAGACCCATTATAATACTTTCTACTTCAGTAGCGTCCGTATCTAGTGATGCGAACGAGCTTAATTGGCAGTTTCTTTGAGTTGAAAAAGTGGCCCTGTATTCATGATTATTGTTAGAATTGTTAATTATCTGCTCAGCAAGATTTTTACCGACGTTCACAAAGTAATTATTTGCTTTATTTGCTGACATAAGCGGCGAGGATATATTTTGTAATAATTCTGTTGAAGATTCATGCTGTTTGGCTGGCAATCAATGGCTTACAGCGGTACATAAAATATCTATTTAGGAAAATATAAAACTTACAAAATTCACTACTCAGATTTGTACATTAAACAATTAAAAAGAAATTTCAAAATGATTATAGTAAACAATTTTACTATTATAAGGTATTTAAAGGTGATAAGTTAAAATATAAGTTATATGTTAAGGACATAGTAAAAATGCTTTTGTTCACTTATTTTATGTAGGGTTTCATACCTAGCAGGTTATTATTATCTTGATATAGTAAAATAATTATGATAAACATACAATAGAGTTATGGCTGACACATGTATAAAAGATGTTAGCAACAAAATTAATTTGCTGTAGTAAGAGAAAAGTATGGAAAAATAATTAAATACATAATTTTCTTTATAGGATAAGGGTGACAAACGAGCACACAGTCCACCTGATGATAAGTGGTTGCTGCGGCCCATAGACATCTACATCTATCCTCTATTACAAATCAAAATGTAGATGCGTTGTCACCCGTGAGGACTAAGATGGAATGCCTCATTTCCAGTAAAAAGGGCCACCGGCCACCTGCACTCACCAAGCGAAACGCAGAGGTAAACCTCTACTTCACGCTGGTTTTCTGTGAGGTCACGACCTCCGGTAACCGGGGTGGTACCACGGTACCACCCCGGTTCGAGCCGGCCCATCCGTGCGACAGCAAAAGCTGCCGCGTGGCTCTACCACTGGTGAAAAATTGTGATATGAATCGCTACTTTATATTTGTGCATAAGCCATTTAGGTTGCTATCAGTAATATAATGTTAAAAATGTTGTGTTTTTTTACTTTTATGTACATAATAATGTAATTAGAATATAATATATATATTCAGGTGAAAATTTCTGATCTTAGATGGTAGTGAATAATATTGCAAAAAATAAAATTATTAATAAGCATAAAGTTGTTTTGCAATAAAAACTGACACTTCTCAACTGGATAGAAAGAAGCCATTGGAACTAAGACAATTTTTTGGGTCTTACTCCTTCATTGTAAAGAAATTAAATATATTATTATTGGATATGAAAGTAGTATATGCTTATAATTTTGAAAATTGTAGAACACAATACAAAACCTTTAAAACAAAACAATAATATAGATATTATGAATAATATACTTACTACAAATAAATAATACTTATGGTGTACAAATTTTACTCAGAGTTGATAAAACCACTGCTTTGTACATTAACAAGATAGAGAAGGTCTCTTTCATTAATTATTGAGGATTCAATTCTATCAATAGGCTACGGTCTCCTATTAAATGCTATACGCAACGTCCGACTTCAGCGTAAACGTTCCGATCGGCGTTTGAACGCCAGGCACAGCGTCAGCGGTCAATACATATCTTAGGAGCGGACGATGTCTCGACTTTCGATCACACAACAGTTAAGTAGCCGACAGTGCTCGCGTGTGATTGTGTGCGATATTTGTATATAAATGGATATAAATTCAACACTTTTAGCTGCGCTTGTGTTACTTGAAGAAGAGGCACAAGACGACCGTATACGAAGAAAAATAAAGGCAACAAGACACCGATTATTTATCAAGAGAAATGAAGAAGGATGTTCTCAGCTATTGATAATGAAATAAACATTATTTTTATGTTCCTTGTCACTTTTATTGTATATTGTAATATAACATTTAATTGACTCAATCAATAACTCATCTTTTTCTTTATTAAATTTTGCCTTTTTGTACTGACGCTAGCCACGACCTTCACGCTGCAATGGTTCGAAATAACTAGAGACGCAGCGCAAAGCGTCTGAACGCCGCCTACGACGTCCATACGCCGACATCAGCGTGTGAAAGAGACCACAACAGTACATTTCTATAGTAAGCATCGTAACGCGGCGTACGTCGTGACGCTGTAAGCGGCCGATGGCGTTTATAGGAGACCACCGCCTAATAACATGAAAATTATTAGAAATTAGATATCGATCTGAAATTGAGCCAAGTAAATAAAGTCATAGGAAGTCTTTCAATAGTATTCAACAAGATCATAAAACGGTGTCGAAACTAAAAATTTATCAATTAGCACCGAGAAATAATAATACTATTATACAGAACAATCGTTTTTTGTGGGTATGACCCAGAAACCATGGTAGATATATTAGATTGGGGGTGATTCTTCTATGCATTTCAACTAATTGCTATGCTGTTAATATGCTGTCAAAAAATTAAGTTTATAGAACCATAGATTTTTTGTATGTTCACATGGGCGGTAAATGTGAATCTAGTGCAGGCATGTTAAATTAAAGATTCGAATTATTTATTTTGAATAAAATAACAAATTCTTAACACCACTTTACAGAGAATCATACACTACTGTTTAATTATCACATATGTTATTATCACCTCATAGCCATCTCACACGTATGATAGGTACTATTAGTGAAGCATTTTGTAAAAGTATGGCACTCCAAAATTCATACTTAAATATTATAGTGAACTCTCCTTTGTCAAATACTATAAATTATAAAATTATTATTTCTCGATAGTACCAATTTTGCAGTAAGTGTAATGTAATTACTTACTGGACATTTGTGATTTTTTTACTTAGACTTTTTGTTATATACACGACTTAATAATGAGTTAGTTTTAGATTATTTAACATCAAAATATTGCCATAAAGATTTGAGATTGCAAAGATTTACAAAAAAAAAAAAGATGTACAGGTTCTTTCTATTACCAAGTTTAAATGTTTTATTAAGCTGAAACTGTATAAAAAGGATTATTATAGTATAAATGAATACATGGTAACTACTAGGAATGAGGTGGTCACTTCCAAGCAGTTTCTAAAATAAATTTTGTAAATAGTTCCTAATCATTTATATTGAGGATTAGGAGGATTGTAAAATTTATTATTGGATCATTCAAAATACCTACTTGTTGCGACGATACGCTAGTGAAAGATACCGATTTGTGCTGTTTACAGATAGAAGAAAAAATACGTTTGACGAACACACAACGAGAAACGACAAAGTAAAACTGTTCAACGTGTTCATCAATCTGCGTGCATCATTATTTGTGGGGGGACGTCCTCCTAAGAAGTCACGAAGCTTCATTTTTATGATACTTCGGCCATAGTTTTGACCAAGAGATTTTTTATAGGATAAGGGTGACAAGCGAGCATACAATCCACCTGATGGTAAGTTTTTGCTGTGGCCCATAGACATCTGCATCTATCCTCGTTTGCGAATCAAAATGAAATTCACTGAAAAGCAGAAGAACGGACGCGGAGCTTTGCGTTCATTTCAATTGATGTAAAAACCAAGCCAAAACCATGCTCACCTTATTGTAAGAACACGCGATCAGGTACATGCATCTAAAATAATTAGCAACCATTAACATGGTTTTAGTTGCATATGATTTAGACGGGCTTATAAAGAAAGAAAGAAGAAAAATGTATGCGAGAGTACGTGTCAAGAAGTTGAGCACGGTTTCGGCTGCACTTGAAAAGTCCTCTGTCTTTCTTCCTTTGATGGTCTGATATGTATCAAGTTTATTTAGGTACTTATAATATGTATATATATATATATACCAGCTGACCAGGCAGACGTTGTTCTGCATTTTCCGACGACCATGTGTCCTAAAAAATATATAAATAATATAATGTAATATATGTATAAAGATATAATAAAATATAACAGAAAACTGTATCTCGCGTCAAAAATGAAACTACGTCGTTACAATTCTTTCGCTTCGAATAATATTATCTAATATCTATTATCATTTTACTGTTGCTTTAAAAAAAGATAGTATTTTGAAATGTAATAGAACTTAAGGTCATACCTGGTATGAGTAGGTAATTAAAAGGGTTTGTACTTGTTGTCTATTGTAAACCTGTGTTCGTACTTCTTGAAATCAAAAAGATTTCAAGTCAAAAACATTATAAGTCTTAGGTATAAAGTGTTTGTTCAGAGGCATGTGACAGAAATGTTCCTGGACAAGAATCTTTGGCCTGAAGTGCCTGAAGGTATTTCGTTTCGGCGATTTAATAACATAATAATGACAGGAGAGAGAGAATTTAACGGTGGTAGAGCCACGCAGCAGCTTTTGCTGTTGCACGTATGGGCCGGCTCGAGCCGGGTTAGTACCACGGCCTCACAGAATACCGGCGTGAAGTGGAAGCTCTGCTTTCGCGTTTCGTCTGCTGAGTGCAGGTGACTGGAGGCCCAATTCCCCCCCCCCCCCCCCCCCCATCAACATGGTAGCGGAATTACATCATAAACTACCCCAGGAGGGTACCAATACCCCTGGAGAATCCCTCGCTGAGCATCCACGACCATGCTATTCCACTCCTGAGCGTGGGTGCTCAGGGTGCCCCACGTATTCTGGGAGGGGCAAAATTGCCCTCAACACAATAACTGCTCGAGACAAACTGAGCAACAAGACCAAGGCGACCCCTGCCACGCTATCCGTGAATTTCTGCAACATTAGGGGACTTCACTCGAACCTAAACGCCGTCCACTACCATCTCGAGACGGCGAAGCCGGCCTTGCTCTTTCTGACCGAGACGCAGGTGTCCTTTCCGGCTGATACTTCGTATCTCTCCTACCCGGGCTACAAATTGGAGCACTCCTTTATGCCTCGGGATAGAGTTTGCGTGTATGTCAGAGAGGACATCTGTTCTCGACGTCTCGGCAGTCTTGAAGGTTCGGACCTGTCCATCCTTTGGCTACGCGTAGACAGCGACGACCATCCGCGCGTCTACGTGTGCCTCTATAGGTCCCATAGCGGTAATGCCGAAACAGACCGACTCATCGACCACGTCCAAATGGCTACAGATTCCTTGCTACAACAGGTCCCATCCGCAGAGATCGAGAATTATTCTATTCTATTCTATTCTATTCTAAAAACCAGCAGACGTAAAGTTGCGTATGCCAGGCCGGCTCAATCAATCTATAATATTAAAATTAAAAAACAATACAGGTATAAAGTTTTTCAATTTTACATCCTGTCGTATTGATGTTTGTACGACTTCGAAGATTAATCCGTAAAATTTAAGGGCAATTTGAAGTTGAACACTGGTTTATGGAAGATTTATCAAATTGATTTATGAGGATAACTAAATAAATGTATAATGCATCTGACATTATACAAGAAGCACTACACTATATCAACATTTCAAAGTCCTCTGCTGAACATAGGCTAACAAAGATTGCTTATGATATGATATATATATATATATATATATATATATATATATATATATATATGATATATGATATGATATATATGAGATATGCTTACGCATAGCAGTTGTTATGGTTATAATTTAAAATTAAAAATTTTGTACAGCCGACTTCAATATAGATTATTAAGAATAACTCAAAAAACTATTGGTCTGACCTTGATAAAATTCATATGGGACCACACGAGAGGTACCAGCTTTCAAACAAAAAAAAAGAATCATCGAAATCGGTTCACCCAGTAAAAAGTTATGAGGTAGCACATATAAAAAAAACATACAGTCGAATTGAGTACCGTCTCCTTTTTGGAAGTCGGCAGAAAATCGTACGTAACTTCATTGATGTCATTATCGTTCATAATAATATACGGTTTGTTATTAAACAACTCGAAAAAAGGCGGTAGTTCTATTATATTCCACACGTATGTTTTTATCCTATGTTTACCGATTTCTCGGAAACTGCATAACCGATTCAAATAATTCTTGTTTTTTAAATAGGCTATATCGCAAGGGAGAAATTCAACCCCTAAAGGTCGAAAAATAAAGCTTGAATTTTTTTTTTGTAACTAGGTAATTAGAAATTATGTATAACGATATTATATTATATACCTACATTGAGCTAGTGATTTTTTTTATAGGAGAGGGGGCAAAGGAGCATGCGTCTCACCTGATAAGTAAGACGGTAAGTGATTACTGCCGCCCATGAACAACTGCAGCACCAGGGGAACCAGGGAAATTCCAGATGCATTGCTGGCTTTTAAAAAAGGAGTAGGCTCTTTTCTTGAAGGTCCTAAGTCGTATCGGTCCAGAAAAATCGCTGATGGTAATCGATTCCACAAGGAAGTCGTGCAAGGAAGAAAACATCATCTAAATCGCACAGTGGTGGACCGCCAATCATCCAGGTGGTGTGGATGGTATCGGGAGTTCTGCCGCGATGTGCGTTCGTGAAATTTGGCGGCTGGGATTAATCCGAACAATTCCTCAGAGCACTCCCCGTGGTAAATGCGAAAGAAAATGCAAGGATGATATTGCTTAGTCCACTTAAAAAGTTAAAAAATACCCTTTTAAGAAAAAGTAAATCCGTCTTCAAAGACTAAATACAATAAAATAATTTCCACATATTATTTAGTTCTGAAGTCGTTGCTCCACTTCTACAATACACTATGTCCTAACACCGACTTCATGTGGAAATTTTGTTCTTTGTAGGTTTTACTTTGTATTAAAATTTTAATTTTTAACAGTTACGAACTTGTACTAGCAAACACTCGATGGTAAATGGCAGCATGCCCTATGATCCATGGCCCTCAGGGTGAATTGTATGCTCATTTGTCACCCACACTTGTATAAAAACTTTAACACTTAAAGGTTTAAAGAATTGTTTTATTTTATATTCCATTTCAAAGCTTATGTTACACAAAAGAATCTATCTACAAGAATAATTATTTATTAGTCACAGTTCATTATTTTCGTTCTTAGGTACTTGTTGTGAGTTTTTCCAAATTTAGAATTTTTATATATGTTTATAATGGGCTAAATGATACAACTCATTTGAAAGATAAAATATTAAGAGAAGAGAACTATTTAGTCTGGTTCAAGATAAACTGTTTATATAAATTACAATACAACACAATACAGTACTCAATACTGTACACAAAAGAAAGATAAAAATAACAAAAATAAACAAATACTTATTGAGGGAAAAACAAAAGGCGGTCTTATTGTTACATAGCAGTCTCTTCCATACAACCCAGAAGATGAATTAAATTATAAAAAAGATTAATTATAAATTACCAATAAAAAGCGTGATAAAGTGTGAGATATTTTTATTAAGCCCTTTTGGAGAAGATTCCGAAATTGTTAAAATATTATATCGAATATTTTATTTTTGTTCAAATATCAAAAAGTAAACAGAAGGAAAATAAAATAATACTATTATATATTGTTTAGGCGGCAAACAACCACGTTATATAAGTAGGTTCTATATTTTTATCGAACACTTTTTTGGATGTTTATTAATTATAAAAATAATATTTGGAATATTTTACTTATCTTCAACAGCAAAAACATAAAAATAATACTGTTCAACTGTACAAGTACTCGCCACTTATACTTGGAGTCTACTACTATGCATTTTAAAAAGGAACTCTAAGCACAGCTTTACTAACAAACATGTAGATATTTACGTGTAATAAATAATATCCAACAATCTCACTACTTTCTAAATGTCAAAAATCATTGTCATTAGGGAATTAAATAAGCATACCGTAAAATAGGGTCGCCATAATAATCCCCGACATATAGCAAAAATAATGAGATGGCGCACAACCCATCGAAATAGATAAAAACTTGAGATTGTGTCCATGTCAGTCCTGTCCCAGTAGCATGACGGCTCCTAAATTATTATTTTACTCTTTGGACAGCTCGTTAAAACAACTCCCCGTCCAAGCTTTGTGAACGACAACACGTGCTGAAACACATGTCCTTATTTTTATTATATTAATCGACATTTCTCATCAATGAAATAGGTCCACAATTAATAGTAAATTAATTTTAAATATTATGAAAAAACTGAGATTACAATTACGATTTATAATAACGCAACCAAAATAAAAACTAATATTTTTATTAAGACTTAAAGCCGATTACAAGTTTTTAAAAAAATGCTAATCCGTATTATAAGTTTTCATCTGATTATGTCGGTAGGTTATGGCGGAAAATCTCCTTATGCATAGGTGTGCCCTATGCCAAATATTGGGTATTTAAAAGACACTTTTAAGGCTGACCATTGAAGTAAGGTACGTTGGGGTAATACCGGACGGATTTTCGAATAGTTGGAAGAGTCTGCCAAAAACTTTAATTTCTCGACATTCGTATACGTCAGATTTATGGAACATGGAGCAAATCGTTAATCGTTAAACGTAGTTTAGCTCTGAGAATCTTTTGCTTGTGTAAACTCAACGGTTTCTGCTTTAAAGGTGTGCGAAAACTAGACATACTTTTTTATATGCATAATGAAAAATTGGCCATTAAGGGGTAAGACCGGACTTAAATTTAAAACCACTTCTACTGCTTAGAGAAAAAAGTTTATAAAAGAGATTTGTCCTAAATTTAACGCTCAAAAACATATTTCAATATGATCTATAAATTACTAGAAACATAAATGTTCCAAACGATTTTCTCTTTTTTTGTTTCTTGCCATCTGATCTTATCCCTGATATAAACAAATTGTAATTTTATGTTTCTCAAACTTTGTTATGACATAAGATGGAATTACTCAATATAAGAGAAAGATCGGATGCATTTGATTTTATATGGGAAAAAAATAACAATAAGGAGTGGCGAAATGCCCTGGGATAATGCAGGAGTTAAGGAAGATATAAATATTTTAACAAAGCGGCATTTATTATAATAAATTAGTTTTTAAATAATTATTATAAATTACATTTTGATTTGTAATAGAGGATAGACATAGATGTCTATGGGCCGCAGCAATCACTTAACATCAGGTGGACTGTGTGCTCCTTTGTCACCCTTATCCTATAAAAAAAATGTATTTTAATGTGTACTTAAAAGTAATAAAACCCTCGTATTGTTTTATTACTTTTAAATATACAGACTTGCTAACGAGACTGAGTCCCATAGTCACTTGAGTAATCAACGAAAAAATATACACGACCAATGAAAGTTTAACAACCACTGCCATATTTGTAACAGGCAAAGATCGGATAATATTCATCCGATCTTCACTCACGAGGGGAAACATCGGATCTCGGCCTACAGCGATCTTACCCCTGCATGGACCAGCTTTATTTAGCTATAACTTCATAAAAATTAGTATCCACACAAAATAATAACAAAAGAAGCCATATTCTCGCTAAAAATCGTAAACAAAAGTGATAGGGAAAGATCGGATGGACAAAAATAATACAAAAATTACATTGTTTTATAAAATGCCACGCAGCACAGGTCCCACTTGCCATAGTGACTGGCGCGAACTGAGGGTCGGGGCAGGATGAAATGGCGTCGTGTAGCATATTGTTAGCTTTTCAAAATATAGCATAATTCGCCGGGAATTTGAATCCTACGGTCTTGCCCCATCACCGATCTTACCCCAACGTACCTTATAGTTTTATACATATCTCAATAATGAAGACGATGATAAAATAAAATTATCAAGATCACATGAAATTTTCATTAATACACCTATTAGGGCAAAAGATGAACGCTGATTAGTGCGTGATGATTATGAGCCAAAACACTTACACTGGAAATGTTGCTATCGCCAATTTAAAATAAGATTCGGCATCAGAAAATATTTTTAGTATCAAGTTTTCTTGTGTAAAATGAACGTAAAAACTTGACTATATTTTTCACTAAGTGCTTTTATATTTTTAGAATGTACTTTTATTATTAATTATTTTTATATAGATATTTTAAGATCTAAATATACCTAGAACCATGTTATATATAAATACGAGTTTTGATAGGAATCCAAACAAGGACAAATTGGCTCAAAAACAACTACAATCCTGATAATTGGTTTATTGATTTCATTAGTACAATTAACATTGCAGAACAAAGCTTGGTTCTTCAACTTGCATAAGACAAACCCAGGGTTAAATCCCAGTTTCGGTGTAAGCAAGCAAAATTGGACCAAGCTACTTGGTGACGTGTGGTAAATAAAGTACCCTGACTGGCAAGAACTACCCAGCACTATTCCAGCATGCTTAAGTCTTCTTTTTATATTATAGTGAAGAAGTCAAATAACTATTTCTTAGCGCATTGCTTGTTACAAATCTTACGTCCTTTGCTGTTGTAGTCATGAACGAAAAAAATAAAAACCTGCAAAATTAGTAAACTTTCTAACAATATGCATCGATTATATTAATACATTCATCATTATCATCATCATTACAGTCTTTTACAAGTCCATTGCTAAACATAGGCCTCCCCACTGAATGCCATAAAGGGTGGTCGTGATCCACGTTCATCTTTCGACTTCCTGCACATCTTGCCAGGTCGTCACTTCATCCAGTGGGTGGCCGCCCTACACTTCGCTCACCGCTACAAGACTGCCACTCGACAACCTTTCTTCCCCATCAGTATCGGAAGTAAGGGCGACAAACTAGCACATAGATCACCTGATAGTAAGTGGATGATGTAGCCTATAAGCCCCTTCATCTGTCAATTATGAATCAAAAATTCATATGAGTTGACACCCATGAGGACTGAGATAGAAGCCTCGTACCAGTAAAAATGCTTCCTCGTTCGAGCCAACTCATTTGTACTGATACCTTATGCTACAGCATGACTACATTTCTCATACATATCTTTAAACAATTCTTAATTCCGAAAGGCCTATCAGTGGCTGTCACGAACTAGCAAATGCGCAATGTATGCGTAACGTAAGTATTGTAAAAATGGCGCGCGATTTTTAAAATACATAACCTTATCAGCTTGCTTTAAAAACCCAGGACGTTGCTTAAAAACTTTTCAGGACATCCCAGGACACTACAAAAACTACTACATGTCCTGGGAAAACAGGACGGTTGGCAACACTAGCTAGCCTTAGCCTATAAGGTGCTTTGGGGTTATTACGAAAATGGGGGAATTCCCGACTTAACTAGCCAATATTTTTTGCTCTGGTAAATTTATTCTAGACGACATTTTATTTGTCTCCCTCGCTTCAGTCGTTTCAGGTTAGGTAGGTAGGTAGGTCAGGTAAAAAGTTAACTTTTCGGTGGAAACAGCTTTTTTCAACTGTTTTCGGTTTTTCGGAATTACCCCGCGTTTATTGTCTTAGGAATTTGCTAAGTAATCTTAATGATTGTTTGATTTTATGATAGATAATCGTTTTTAAAGCTTTATTTTATAGGTTAGGATTAGTCAGCTATTGTTTTTGTTTTTTTTTTTCGGAAATACCCCACAGGGTTAATTACGAATTAATGGACTATCGAACTACTTTTCCATTGTAGTTTCCAGTGGCTGTCAATCTTTCGTCAACATAAATTGTTATTTTGGATAAGTTTAACACATTCGCGAATTTAACCAACGGCAGTGTGCAAGGCGTACCTACCGCAATTCCAAATATTTAGACATAGTCCAGAAGGAATCGGCGCATGAGTACCGAAAACTATTCCACATCAATTTTTTTATGCGATTCCCTTCAAATTCCTCCTACTGATGATATAAATGTATGTTGCCATGGGGCAACTCGGTGCCGTAGGTATTGTTTAAACTTGAATTGTTATTTTTAAACGGGACTATTTTTTTATATTCTTGATAAAATACGAATAAAAAGTCCCGTGACATTTTACGATAAAGTTAATATCTTCTATGAATTGTTAAGGCTTGAAAAATCCCAATTTCGGATACTTTTGTCCCATTAGAAATGTATAAAGTAAAATAATAAAGTATGAACAATATTTCTTTTTACATTTCTTGGCAAAATATAAATACAAAAGGTCCTATGACGTTTTACGCTTAAGTTAATATTTTTGCAGTTATGAGTTTTTAAAGGTTTGAAAAATCCCGAATTCGGATACTTTGACTCATTAAAAATATATAAAGAAATTTATAATTTTTTTTTATTCTCGCTTATCTGTTATAAAAGTTTGAAGAAACCTCTTTAACTAGCCTAATAACTGTCCAACTACGGGAACGCAAGGTGCGCTGCCGTGGCGGTGCCTTAAATGTTTAGAACCACTGGACTTTATGTGGGGAATTCCGAAAGTTCAAGTGAGCAAAATATCGTTAAATTAGAAACATAAAGTATGTATCAATGCTTTTTGTAGAGGGGTATAGACAAACGAAAAGTAAATCTAAACCTTCTGTCGAAAGTCAAAAAGGAAGACTTTACCGAATTTTTAGTTTTACCCCGCGTTATATCGGAATTATACCTTATCCAGAAGAAAAATATGTCAAATTTTAAATGATTGTAGGTATTTAAGCTACGCAAAGATTGAGATTATTGAGATGAATAACAAAATAATTGGGATATGTATTTCAATAAATAAAAGTGACATGAGTTGGTTGGAAACCTGGATAGATTTTTTAAAAATAATTATTAAATATGCATCGTATCAACTAATCAGAAAATATGTCGTATTTACCCCAAAGCACCTTACTTGTTAGTCTATGAAGAAAAATTAACCAATCCTCTTGTCACCAGCAGCGACGATCAAACGAGAACTATAGAAACTTTACCACATCTAGTTTTGTTTCAGGTACCTATATTATATTATAATGTCTCTGTGGATTTCACTTTAAAATAATGCCTTCACTTAAGCAAAATTTAAGGAAATATCTTAGAGACATCTATTGTTGATTGTATGTTTAATCAAGCAAAAAGTACTGTCAAGATAGAACCGCAGAGAGTAGTTCCCGATAAACTAGTATAGATGGCGCTATTTTATAATGAAATAATTACATCTTGCTTCCTCACCACAGAATAAATAATAGTACTACATATCCTTAGTACGAAGTACATAAAAAGATGCCAATCATTTCGATACATCATTTTTTATCTCTTCACAAATTCACTGCTGAACATTGGCTTACATAAACAAACATCACTTGATAGCGAAATTATGAATATTATTACAAATTTTGTGGATATATCTTAGAGACATCTATTGACATTATATGTTATCAAGAAGATAGAACTATTAAGGCTGATCAGCAGAAAGTAGGTTTGGTAATATAATATAGATGGCAATGTTTTATATTTAAATAATTATATCTTGCTTCCTTAGTACGAAGTTCATAAGAAAGATGTCACTAGTTAAATGACAAAAATAAGATGCCAATCATTTTGATATCAAATAATAACATCATTTTTTATCTACTCCCAAATCTACCGCTGAACTATGGAGTGTAGAGTAGAGGAGAACCATCTTATAAGGTGCGAAAGTTGAAAAAGTGTCCCAATATATACTGAAAATAGAGGTTCCAAAACCTACCACAATAGCGCTGGCGTCTGTAAAACTACGATATGAATATAGCTGTTGTAGACGGAGTGAAGTCAGCTGAATTAAAATATTTAAAAAATTTCATGACTAGAGTAGTTAGTAAAATGCCAGTATACAAAACCTCAACTATTTACGTAGTACAAAACCAAGCGGATTGGTCGGTCCTTGTTTATTTCTCCATCTTATTCTAATAAATTTTGGCGCTTTTTTTTAATTTATCCTATGCTACTGCAGCGCCACCCTTATTGGACGCGTTTTTAGGGACACTTTTCATATACAGAGATGGTCCTCCTTCTACTCTACACTCCATACGCTAAACATAAACTTACATAAACAAACATTAAGTACTTGATGGCGAAATCTTGCGCATAATAATCTGACTAGGAGCGGCGATATGTACTTATCCTTACCTTACCTCACTGGCCTTGTGGTAGCGATAAGTTTGGGCTCGACGAACTTTCATGTAAGAAAAGTAGTAATAGGTTATCTCGTCACGTTTTCTTTTGAATGTTCTCCGAGTTTTAGAGCCTTGTGAAATATATGTGAGACCCGACGGTAAGTCGGGGTGATATGTTAACGAGCGTAGACACTTTGGAAACCTCTCATCTCAGGGATACCCCTTTTAGATCCGGGGCGGTATCTAGAGCGACTTAACCAAGTAAGTAGCGGAAGTATGATTTTCTGAAAAATGACTGAATGAAAATGAATAATTGCCTCAGTTTTTGTAGAGACTATCGGTCCGTGGAGCCCACGTGCGGTAAATAAGTAAATAACTGTCTCTGCGGCTTGGCTTGTTGTCACTACGAGTGACAAGAGAGCTGATTCTTATCTGACTTATCTCCAAAGAGTATAGTAACTGTCCTATACAGGAATTTCAGCTTATCTCGCTCAAAGGCTAGGTATTAGCCATTCAGCGGGGAAATGTTGCCAGCGTTCTTGGCACTATACTGCGAAGAGTAGGACGGTACGGTAATTTAAGTTTTTAGTTTTATAAAAAAGCTTTAGAAAAATTTACTTCGCAAATATCCGCGTTATAAAATAAAATGATGTGTCTTACCTAGTATGAAGAGCACCTCCCGCCCTCCCTCAATTGCGTGCACTATCTCCGTCACCACTAATCCCAGCACCGCTACTCCCAACACCACTACACTAGGCAAGACACACCACTGACGACAAAAGTTAGTTTTTAGTTTTTGTCTTTTTTTTTATTAAGGTAGGTACTAAGTAAATATTGTATATTTTAATGCTACTACGAATCGCTAGACTTAAATTTTGATTGAATCAGCCTTCTTAGATTTGAAAATAAATTTAAAATATTGAAGAGATTGCTTGCACTAAGAACTAAGGTGAAGAACGAAACGTATAAATACCCTATATGCGTGACGCCAAAACCCCGGCGCAATGTACCGTCAAAGGTGGTATAATTTTGGAAAAATAGTATAATTTTATTTTCCATGTACAATATTTTTTGAGGATCGAATCAAACCTTGGTGTTGTAACATTGGTAACGTAAACGGCCACACAATGGCAGCCATAGCGGACTTCGGTAGTAAAATAAAACTTTAAAAGTGTGTTTATATAATAATTTAATTGCAAAAAAATTAATGAAAGGTTCCTTACCGATGATATGATGATATCCCATGTTCCTTTTTAACCGTTGTTTCGTAATTTTAGCATATTTTACCACGCAACTGGGTATATTTATCACAAGCAAATACTCAATCTCTCCTATGCTCGTCGATTAAGTCGCGTTGACCCTAAACTATCATTTTAGTGCCAGCGCACCATGGTATGAATTCATCGTGCCTAAAGGCTACGAGTACTTAGCTGATCCGACGAGGTTGATTGAATTTTCTAGGCAGGTTATTGTTTATATTGCTGCCTTTATATTAAAAGCGATAGAAAGTCAAATCGAATGTGGACAAAGTCTAGCCTCTATATACAGGGTATTTTTGGAACGCTCCCGAAAACTAAGACAGGCGACAGCACCAAGTATACCTTTGATCATGGGTCATAAATAAATTTGATCCTGATGAAAAAAAAAACATATTTTTACAACGTTTTATTAGCTTTATTCACGCGTCATCATGTTAGTACAGCTAAATGAAACGATAATTTCATAAAAAAAATCATGAAAAGACTGAAACATAAAACCAGCAGTGGAAACTGAATTGATATCACCTGACTAATGGAGGTTAATGTACGCGCGAACGGTGAAAAAAGAACGCTGGCCTTGAACTTGGGCACTGAGCGATTTATCACATATTGGCCAGTATTACTGTGCCTGCATGCTATTGGTTCCCGCGCTTTGTTCGCTCCAAAAATACAGTCGCATACACAGCTTACTTTGCGACTCGCGACGATGTTTTAAAAAGGAAGGAAAAAAAAATTTATATCTATTGTTTTATGACTAAACTAGTGAACGAAAAAGTGAATGGGGAAAATTGTGCAGTAAAGTTAAAATTGTTGAGGAAGAATACCGAAAAAATTACCATGTGATCGACCTGATGACGGAAGCTCAAGCGAAGATGAAAGTGATGATGAAGTAGCATCCAGTAACACCAACACACCATCAACATCTGGCTTCCATGTGACCCAAGACCTCATAATGGACGGCGTGTCACCCTTAGCTTAAGTTTTTTTGTTACAAACTACTTTATATTTTACGATAGAAATAACAAACAATGCTCAAGTAAACATTATCTATTTTTAATTCCCACCTCTTCCAAAGTTCTAAGTAGCTAGTAAAACACCTATTATGATTCTACAATAAAACAATTAATTACTATAATATTATAAAACAATAGCCCAATACCATGTAGTACTTTAGAACGCGACTGTACCCACACTCACTCCGCTGTCGACCTGTATCTAGCTCGGTATGAAACAATACTGCGGTCATAAGAAAAAAGGGCGCATCTAACAATTTTCGAATAAATGAGTTAAATATACCATTCGACTCATGATAAGAAGACGCATCTACTAAATTTTTTTAATATTCACTAATATCAATATTTTAGAAATTATCGTCAGAATTTTAGACGTAGCTGTTGATCACAGATGACATTTTATTAGTAGAAAAGACTTATACAAATTCAACATAAAAGAAAAGACTTATTTAACCAGTTGCTACGTCATCTTTAACAATATTTGCATCGATTACTTAAATTTAAATTATTCTTGTCTTATTATTTTATATCTTATTATTAAGAGCTTATATCTTATTATTAAGAGCTGGTGTTTCACATGTGGTCCCATATAAATTTGATCGAGGTCAGACCAATAGTTTTTGAGTTATCCTTAATTATTTATATTAAAGTCGGTTGTACAAATGTTTTAATTTTTAATTATTATCGTAGTAAGTCT
This sequence comes from Parnassius mnemosyne, assembly GCA_963668995.1. Classification (NCBI taxonomy): domain Eukaryota; kingdom Metazoa; phylum Arthropoda; class Insecta; order Lepidoptera; family Papilionidae; genus Parnassius; species Parnassius mnemosyne. The sequence continues at coordinate 24,974,178 of CAVLGL010000068.1, forward strand.
TGTATGATATCCCCTTTAAAATCATTACTCAAGAGTTGCGGGTTGTTATTTTTTGTGTCTCACTACCAATGCTTTTCTAATATTTACTAAGACAAAAGTAGTAAATTACTATTAGCGTCCTCTCAACTTCAAATGACCTTTCCAAAATATGTAAAAATGTTAAATGAATGGTAGTTTTGTTTTATTTATTAGGTTGGGAAGACCCAAATAGTTATATGCGTCTTTCCTTCGATGTTTTTGTGTTGCCAGGTGTATTTTTTAATCTAAGATGAAAAGGAAAATTCGTTTTATTTAAATAAATAAACAAATTTAAAAAAAAATAAGTTCGTCCTTAAAATCTTCATGTCTCTACGTATATATTTCAATATAGATACCTTTTAATATACTTTAGACACGGGGTCTGAAAGAAAAATTCATCAATTTATTTTTTATTTCCATTTTACGTTTTTGTTAGTTACTTCCTTTTTTATTATGACGGCAGAATGCCTAACCCTGTCGCCTCACGCTTGTGACGCAGTTCGTTTGTTTTAGTTTTTGAGACAGTTCCGTGTTGATTTTGTACACGCGTGCGCGAGCGACAGTTCAATCGTTTTGTTTAATAAATTTACTTGTGATTACGTGTTGATATTAAAGTTTTTGTTACGTTTTTGGATTCTTTTTTGTTTTAATAATGCCTAACGCGTACGTTTATAGTGGTTATTATACTGCCGTTGGTTATTATATCAGCAACAACGTGTGCCTGGTTCCATTGAGCACATTATCTGGACGGATGAGTCGACATTTACCAGAAACGGCCTGTGGAACCGAAGAAATACACACGTGTATTCAGAGGTTAACCCGCACGCTGTTCGACAAACCGGGCACCAAACCCGATGGTCGGTTAACGTATGGACAGGTTTATTTAAGGATCGCATACTGGGACCAGTGTTTCTGCCAGAGCGACTGAACGGACAGCGATACCTAAACTTTATAAATGAACAGTTGGTTGACATTTTAAACGACCTATCGTTGGCTGAATATCGCCGCACATAGTTCCAACATGATGGTGCCCCTCCACATTTCGTGAGGTTCGTCCGTGAGCGCCTCAATGAGCTATTTGATGATCGCTGGATCGGCAGACTAGGACCACACGCTTGCCCACCTCGCTCACCAGATCTGACTCCGTTAGACTTCTTTTTGTGGGGTATGTGAAAGAAAGGGTTTTTAATCGTGAATGTGATAGTGCTGAAGAAATGCGCCAAAGGATCGTGGATGCTTTCGAGAAACTACGTACGGACTGTGTCGAAGACCACACGATGATGCCCCGCCTGCACCCAAGTCTGCCTTGAAATGAATGGAGCACAATTTGAGCCGCATCTCATAAGAACACGGAGGATTTAGAGCAGTAAGCTGTTTTATAACTATTTTTTTTTAAATAACTTAGTACTAGACTAATCTGAATAGGTACATAACTGAATACACGAGAATAATAAACATACCTACACGATGAATAAAAACGCATGACTCCAACCTTGGTTACATTTCATTTAAGTATTTCTTCATTAGCGGGGAATCGAACCAGTTATTTGGGTTATTTAACCTGTAAATTCGGATTAAAGTGGCTACGTGGAGATAAGCACAGTGGCAAAATAGTAGGTTAAGTAGATAAGTTAGGTATTTAGACACGTGTTGTAAATTATTAGGTATTGTGGGAAGGCCCGCTAGTTGCGGGCCGCGCGAATTTGTGTTCGCGCGTACATTGACCTTTATCTAGCTCAGGTCAGGTGATATCAATTCAGTCATTCCACTGCTGGTTTTATGTTTCAGTATTTTCATGATATTTTTTATGAAATTATCGTTTCATTTAGCTGTACTAACATGATGGCGCGTGAATAAAGCTAATAAAACCTTGTAAAAAGATGATTTTTTTTTTCATCAGGATCGAATTTATTTGTGACCCATGATCAAAGGTATACTTGGTGTTGTCGCCTGTCTTAGTTTTCGGGAGCGTTCCAAAAACACCCTGTATACCACATAAAAACTATAGAGTAGTCTTCAATTCAAAAAAGACAAAGGCGGCCTTCGTTATCCTTCCCGGGATTTACTAAACTTAAGTATGTGTTGCAGCAGAAGTCCACAGAAAAACTTTTATGTATAAAAACACGGAATGCATGAAAACATGTATAAGCCGCAATTTATTTGCAGAAGTATCACACGATATTTCCATTTTAACCAATCATTACCCGTTATTGATTAACACTATAATTATGTAAAAATATTTAAATGTTTGCACGCACGTTGACATTATGTGACGAAATCAATAATTGTAAAGATGGTTTATTTTCTAATATGAATTGTTTTATTTTCTAATTATCACTGCCATTATTTAAAATAATATGTACTTCATCATTTTTGCTTCGATTGAAGAACAAGTACGTGTGGATTGCCGTAGAACATCCGATTTTTTTATACTGCATATTTTCATCATATAACATCAGGTTTAAACTTATTTATATCAATGTCAAAGCTGTAAATGTAGCTTATTAAGCTCCCATAAAAAATAATAGGTACTTAAAAGTAACAGTCAATATAAAAAAAAATATTAATTTTTTTTAATTTCAATTTATATTGGATCACTATAAAATATAACGTTATTTTTCAAAGTGATCAGACACTTATTCATAAAATTGAAACAGACATATAAAACATGATGAGTTCCATTTTTAGTTGCTTTATGAAGATAAATTATATAAAAACTACTCCGCTTCAGTCAATAGATCCAAGTTCAAGAATGCATTTCCTTCCTATACAAAACATGTACCTGGGCACAAACGTAGCAATTACATTGGAATCATTAAAAGATAATGTTCTAATGAGATCTAAAATTGAAGATCAATCATTTTTGATCAAGCTGAGTAACCACATTCTGCAAAGACTGCCTGTACAAGATAATTTTTTACAGGATTTGTCGTTCATCGATCCCCAAAAAGCAGTGTATGGTGAATTTAGAACTCTGATAAGAATACTCCAAAGGTTTCCTAACTAAGATGCAACAGAAAACATGCAAATTGTTAACAATGAATATAAGGAATTAAAATTAGATATTTCCGTGTCTAATTTATTGTCAACTTCTAGTTCGACGACTGAAACTTTTATGGTGAATAAATTTTGGAGTGAAGTCAGCCAAATCTGTGATGATAATAGCAAACAAAAGTATGGCAAAATTGGCAAAATGACGATACAACCTTTGTCAAACGCCAAAGTAGAAAGAATATTTTCCGATATTAATAGGATTAAAAATCAAGATCGAAATCGATTTAATAATAAAAATCTTACTGCAATAATGCATGGAAAAGAGGGGCTACGACAGTTGGAAGGAGGATATAGCAGATTTGATCCTGAAGGATGATTAAGTCAATGGACTCAAAACAGCTTTATGACAATGTTACCCAACATAAAGGCGAAGAATCTTAACTTTATGTTTCATTTTATTATTATTTTTTTATTATATTTTTATTTAGAATTTAATTAAAAAAAACCACATTGGTTTCCTTAATTAATGGTGGTTTCTTTGTTATTTATATTATTTTATCGTTAAATCAAGAAAATATTCATGTTTTTACGTTGTAACACAGCAAAAATATATAATGGATTTTTAGTATTTTCTCGTTCTCTTTTGGAAGAATTTAGTAGTTTTTAAGCAGTAGATTCGTCGAATGAAATCTGGTCACACTTTTCTCTGTCTACGGCTGCTATTAGTATTGGGAATGCCGTGTTTTACGCAAATTAGACCGAACTAATATATCTGGGTAGCCAGAGAGAACAGATCGCCAAGTGTCACGATCCTTACATACCTCTTTCGCTTCTTTCAGATTCATTATCTTCTTCATACATGCACGTCTAGGTATCCGAGTACTCTTGACCCTACCCTCTTCGAGCAATTTGCTCACATGGTCTTCGAAAGTTAGTCTCGGTCTACCTCGACACCTTTTAATATTAACTTTCGCGCTATATATTTTCTTCACCATTCGGTCTTCACTCATTCGCTCAACGTGCCCAAACCACCGAAGCACGCCCTTATCAATTTTTGTGATAAGGTCATCTTTCAAACCTGCCATATTGCGAATCTCTTCGTTTCGCTTTCGGTCGGCCATGGTAACGCCGCACATTTTACGAAGAGATCGCATCTCCACTGCATTCAAAGCTATGACTTTCGTTATCGACGATCTGCTGGGTAAGGACGTCTTGAAAACCTCCAGAATACCTTCGCAATGAGATGCAGTATGATATAATATCAATATACTACTGTCTTAGAATTTTGTGAATGACGGCAGAATAGGCTGTGTGTTCATAGATCTTTACCTTTAAATAAAAACGACACCAATAATTTTACTTTTTGGTTGGGTTGGGTTTGAGTTTGATTTGATGTATTTGATTCGTAGACTATGGTTTGATTTGATTTTGAGTGTTGTGTGAGTGATTTTGCGTGATGTTTTAAGTGTGTTGTTTATTTATTTTTGTTTTATTTTAATAGAAGAATCGGTGAGTATTTTTTTAATTACAATTTCATATAAAGTTGGCGTCGGCGAAGTAAACCGAAAGTGGCAAATTAAACATTAAAGTGGTAAGTGATCATTTCGTGTGGATGGTTCTTAGAGGCGTTATTAAGAGTTGCTTCTTTTGCTATAGAAGGCATTGAACTAACCGAATGTTTTCATAGTTTCGCTGACTGGTCACATAATTGGAACTAAAGACTAGAAATGAGTTTGGGGTTGAAGCGAACTTTAGGCCTAGTGAGTTTGAATAGCCAGCCTATCATGTAGAGGATGTCATGGGGGTCATGGTTGGATAGGGTCAAAAAGTTCTCATTACACTCCTAGGGGGTCAAATGGCCAAAAACCAAAAAATTGGGGGGTGGCTCGAACTTTAGGCATAGTCAGTTTGAATAGCCTATCATGTAGATGAAGTCATGGGGGTAAAGGTTGAATAGGGGCAAAAAGTTCTCATTACACTCCTAGGGGGTCAAAATGGCCAAAAACTTAAAAAAATTAAAATTCTTATTTCAACTATAACTCCATCTCCTTCGGAGATTCTTACACTGTCTTAACTTCCCGCATCCCACTTTTTCGATATCTACTTGTATTATATGCGCGTTTTAAAAATTTCGGAAATAATATGTACGATTATCTAATGTTCTTCTTTTTGAAATTTTTGACTGCCTAATTGGTAGTGATAGAAACTGCAACTGCTAATCATGTGGCGGGACCATATTACCGACCGGGTTCGGATCCCGGATAGAGAAAAGATCAGTTTTTGGGGTTTTCTGTTAAGAAATTTTAATAGCAGCCCGGTGTCACAAAGTAGGCGGTGTTTAACCTCAATGCCTCAAAAGCACATAAAGCTGTTGATGTTGGCCATGCGTCTGATCTGACCTCTCCAGTTGTGTCGGATTGCTATCCTTTTGTACCAAACGAGTGTGGGAATAGATGGTGCATCTGTGCCTGTCCGCTCACTCATGCACTTTAACTGTCATGCGCAGATGGCTAGTCAACATAGAGACACCAGTTTTTTCAGTTTGGACAAATGTTTCGACTATTGTTTTGTGCAAGTCACATAATGAGTTTAAAGTACAAGCCACCTTCACTGAACTAAGTGTTAGTGATATATGGGCTGGTTCAGCAACTCGTCTAAGTGCATATTTTACGTGTGGCAAGAAATAATGCTAATTGAGCCACCCAAGCTCCTCAAACAATCCTAGCAGCTTTCTTACGTTGCCTAAAAACTTGGAGAGCAACCGCAGTGCATCAAGGTACCTAGCTCTGTTACAGGTGACCAAAGACCACTCCAGTAGGATGTGAGCAGTCATCTTGTCACACTTTAGGCAGGGATTGTACAGCAAACTGTCCGTGACATAGTTGTAGCTAACATGTGTCCACTAAACTAAAATGAATAAAATAATTTTCACGTAAAAGCTTTAGAAGTTTTTATAAAGTCTTATTTCTTGTCCCTTATGAGTGGATTAAGAAATATTATATGATCAATGTGGTTGCAGGCCTGCTGTACACCTTATTTAATTTGTGTTGGGAACTGAAGCGGGTACCGGAAGACTGGTGCAAAGCCGTTATAGTCCCAATATATAAGGGAAAGGGGTCGCAGCAGGACTGTAAAAACTACCGTGGTATCAGCTTGCTTAGCATTGTGGGTAAACTGTATGCTAAGGTGTTAATTGAAAGAGGTATGGGAGAAACTGATGGAAAAATTTGGGATTTGCAAGCTGGATTTAGAAAGGGGATGGGGTGTACGGATCAAGTCTTTTCCATGCGCATGATAGCGGAGAAGTTTTTGGCCAAAAACCAGAAAGTTTTTTGTGCGTTCATGGACTTGGAAAAGGCTTATGATAGAGTGGACAGGAATGTGTTATGGCAAACACTGAACTCATTTGGGTTGAGCGCTGGCTTGATACAGGCATTAAGGTCTCTTTATAGGGACTCTAGTGCTTGTGTCAGGATCAACGGGGTCTACTCGGACTAGTTTGGCATTCATGAAGGTGTCAGACAGGGATGTGTGGCTTCCCCGTGGCTGTTTAACCTATTTATGGACAGTTGTTTGCAAACTTTGAAAGTTGAAGAATGTGGGTTGAGAATGGGTGAGTCAACCGTCAAATGCCTTTTGTACGCCGATGATCAAGTCATATTTGCATCGTCGGCGGCCGAGTTGCAAATGATGGTTACTTTAATGAATTGGTCATTGAAAGAAAGGGGTATGAAAGTGAACGCAAGTAAGACGAAAGTGATGGTTTTTGAAAGAGAAGAAAGTAAAACTTTATGTGAAATAAGAATAGAAGGGGAGTTGATTGAGCAAGTGGATGAGTTTGTATATTTGGGATGTTTATTTAGCAGGGATGGTAGATATGACAAGGATATAGAACGACGAGTGAACACAGGAAATAGAGTGAATGGGGCTCTACACGCTATTATGAGGAGTCAGAATGTGTCAACTAAGGCACGTATGGCAATTCATAATGCTGTGTTAGTTCCTACTTTAATGTATGGTAGTGAAAGTTGGGTGTGGCAGAAGAAGCATGAGAGTAGAATAAATGCTGTAGAAATGCGGTCCTTAAGGAGTATGCTAGGGCTGAATCTGAATGACAGGGTGAGAAATAGTGTGATAAGACAAAAGTGTGGTTTGCAAGATGACGTTGTGACAAGGATTAAGAAAGGAATGCTTCGGTGGTTTGTTCATGTAGAAAGAATGAACGAGGAAAGAGTGACAAAGCAAATTTATGTTGCAGAAGTGAACGGCAGGGTCGGGAAGGGACGCCCTAGACGAAGGTTTATCGACCAAATCGGCGATACATTAAAAATGGGCCAGATTAGGAGTACCTTTAACCGACGAGCGTGTATGCGTAGATATATGGATGTAAAAGAGGCGAGAGAGGTGTGTCAGGATCGCGGCAAATGGAAGTCCGTAGTTTCTGCCTACCCCTCTGGGTGACAGGCGTGAGTGTTTATGTTTTTTATATATGTTGTTTTTTATATGATCAAGTTACCTAGAATGTCCTATTGAAATTTATATTAAAGAGTTTATCTTCTATTTTCCACCCTTTGGTGGTAAATTATTTGTTTATTTATATGGAACCATTCCTGAACCTTCTTAAGAGAAGAATCATTAAAATAACTTAAAAATTGTCTATGATATCTTATAACATACAAACAAGAACTTACAGTTCATTTGAAAACCTCCTTTATTAAAGTCAGCTAAAAAGACAAAAATATCTATCTAAAATACTTTTAAGTTAAAAAATATGCTACAGTACAAAAAAACATTTTACAACTTTCATTCAACTAAAATATACACTCTAAATAAACATTTAAAATATAATGCAATTAAAAATATACATACATATGTATATGATTTTTAAGTTTCCGTACCTCAATAGGAAAAAACCGAACCCTTATAGGATCACTTTGTTGTCCGTCTGTCTGTCTGTCAAGACCCTTTTTCTCAGAAACGTGGGGAGGTTTCAAGTTGAAATTCATATCAAATACTCAAGTATACTGTCCCTTGGAGCTGTGAAAAAATTGAACTTCTAAGCCAACACAATCAAAAGATACAGCCGTTTATGCCACAAATTTTCGACATTCGCAAGGGAATCAAAACCTACACTTCCCGTGAACTCAGAATCTTAAAATTTGGTACGAAGCAACATATTATAGCATAAATAAAGGAAAAATTGCGAAAAGCATAAATTTTTAGTTACATCATATAATAAAAATATTTTTAATAATTTTAAACTTATATACCTACGAATTTGTTCAGAACCCTCGGTGCGCGAGTCCGACTCACACTTGGCTGGTTTTTTTTATCCATTACTAAGGTCTGCAACACCTTGGAAGTGTAAATAATTCAAGTTTTTAAGTCAAGACACTTAAGAGATGTCGCAAGACATAACACATATTTTCCAGTCTTCCTTGCAAACTTACTAATAATAAAATATAGCGTAAATAATAAATATTAGGATGCGTTCTGTTGACCTAGAATCATGAAATTGTGCAAGAAGCAAGTCTCACAGCAAATAATTCAAAAATTGTTAATTTGTAGTTATATATATCACATTAAAAAAAATTGTGTGAGTGTCAACCAAAAACACAGACTAATGTATGGGTGAAAATTTTTTGTACTGCTTAGTTAAGTTCAGTCCTATTTACCTTTTGTTAAAGTAATTTTTGGTGGTTACTTACCCAATACTCCCAGGTCCAATGAAGGTTGACCTATCTACATACATGATTAGTATTTTGAAAAGTGTTTGATACTTCTTCTTGTTGGTTAGATTTATTGTGTTCTGGTTTACACCTAGCTTGTTAGATCTCTTGCATATTATCTGAAGAAATGTAGTTTTGAATCTTAACCGTACACTTATTCTGAAATTGTCCCTTTAGCATTTATGTTAATGATTTATAATTTTCCTACAGTTGTTAAGAAGGGCAGTGATTGCTATTTATGAACAATGGCTGATGGACCATGATCCATAAGCACAATGAAATTTACTATTCACAGAATTTGAAGAATCAAAAAAAATTGATACATTTTTATTATTTTTTAAAAAATGTTACTCGCTCTCTAGGATTTTCTCCTGTATCATGGCGGTAGTTTACATACATACATTTCACAAGGATAGATATCCACTTCCTAAGCCCATGAGCACCATGCAGCCGTCAAATTTGTTATTCAAAACTATAGTATGTCTGTATGATGAGCTATTTGTATAAAGAATTATCATCCCAGTTTGAAGACTCCTGGTTTTGATCATCAGTAGCACAAGAAACTACTAATAGATTTGTTTCCAATATATCTTTAAAATATCTATCTAGAAACTAATTGCATAATATGTGTGTACATATAAGTAGTTTTATTTATTACTATAGAGTATAAACATCTACCCTTACAGCTTACAGGACTTTTCCATTCTAAACTAAATCATCTAAAAACTAAACCATACATCTAAACAAATAAATAAAATGAAAGTGTCTGTTTGTAATGCCAAAATAACAGCTTTTTATAAAAAGCATATGAAAATATATATACAGTACTTATAAGAAAAAATCAATTTTTAAAATTTTTGTCTGTCTGTCTGTCTGTCTTTCTTTCTGTCTGTCTGTTTGTTCCGGCTAATCTCTGAAACGGCTGAGCCGATTTTAACGGGATTTTAACTGACAGATAGCTGATGTTATGAAGAGTAATTTTAGGCTACTTTTTCGCGCAGAATAATCTACCGACCATGGTAACGGCGGGTCAGGGGGCGCTAAGAATCTCCGGTGGAGGTTCGGTTGTCATCTACGACCACTCGACCTGACAACATATAAACGCACCCTGAGGACTGACGAAAAGATCCTGGAGCTGGAAGTAGAGATAGACAAGTTGCGCTGGAATATTATAGGATTATCCAAGTTCCGAAAAGAGGGGGAGGACACAGTAAAGTAATCCTCGAATCCTTCAACTTGTTCTATCACCGGCAGGGCGACCATCTGTCCCAAGAAGGTGTTTGATTTATAGTCCACAAGTCTCCCGTTAACAACGTAAAGGTTGAGAGTGTGTCGACGAGGGTTGCGTACCTTATACTCAGAATCACCAAACGGTCTTCGCTGAAGGTCATACAGGTTTACGCAACAACCTCGGCACATCCCGATGAGGAAGTGGAGGAAATGTATGAGGATATATCTAGAGCCATGCATTCCTCCAAAACATACTATACGGTGTAAATAGGAGACGAGGCACAAGAGAAAACGGTGAGCTAAAGGTAGGGAAATTTGGAATAGAGCAACGGAACGTTGTTATACGTGGTAGAGCCATGCTGCAGCTATATTGTGGTTGCAGCACGAATAGGTTGGCTTGACTGGGGTAGGACCACGCTCTCACAGAATACCAGCGTAAAATAACAGCTTAATGCTGCTGTGTTTCATATGGTGAGTGTAGAGAATCGGAGATCCTTTTTACTGGAAACGAGGCATTCCATCTTAGTCCTCACGGGTGACAACGCATCTGCATTTTGATTCGTAATCGAAGATAGATGTAGATGTCTATGGGCCATAGCAACCACTTACCATCAGGTGGACTGTGTGCTCGTTTGTCACCCTTATTCGTCGTTTGTAACGTCCATGTTATACCTATGCCGGTAGTTGTTGTGATTGGGAGCACTAATCTCGAAGTTCTTGACGAGTGTGTTCACCTGAGACAAACAGTCCTACTATTTAAATCCGATTTCGACCGAGAGGTCAATCGACGGATTCAACTCGGCTGGGCAGCGTTCGGAAAATTAAGACTCATCTTCTCGTCAGGAATACCTCAAAACTTGAAAACGAGACTGTACAACCAGTGTGTGTTGCCAGTGATGACATATGGAACTGAGACGTCGTCCTTCACTGCTGGCCGGATGAGGAAGCTCAAGATCGCGCAGCGAGCTATGTAGAGGGATATGCTCGGTGCTTCTCTGCGTGATAAACTTAAAAATGAGGATATCCGCAATAGAACCAGGGTAACCATATAACTCGAACAACCGACAACCGATGGGTTGTTGTTGTTGTTCTCGAGTGGCAGCCTCGTGTCGGTAGGCGAAGTGTAGGGCGACCCCCCACTAGATGGAGTGCGGACGTGGTAAGACATGCAGGAAGTCGATGGATGCAGGTGGCTCAGGACCGTGCTTTGTGGCATTCCTTGGGGGAGGTCTATGTTCAGCAGTGGACTTGTGAAGGACTGTAATGATGATGATGATGATGAGTTGCTTTTAACGAATTTCTAGGCAAGTACACAATTGGCACATGCTTTCTTATAAGTCTTACATAAACATGGCGACTTATAGGTGCCAATTGTGTACTTGTACTAGAAATTCGTTAAAAGCAACTCATCATCCAGATCAACATAGGACAAAGAGATAATTTCCACATAACAGCCTTAAAAGTCGGCGCTAAGACATAGTATATGAAATAATTATTAAAGCCCCGACTTTTGAAACTGTTATGTGGAAATTAGGGCTAATAATTTTCTGGTCACCAGATGTCACTAGTTGACACTGAGGTACAGTTTTTTGTTACACAGTGTAATTTAATTGAGAAGTTGGTTTTTAATAAAAGTTTATCAGTTTCTAGAGTATTAATTAATACACAAAACAATGCGTCAGTGGTTTGCTCTTTAATGTTTTTGCACATATTTAACTTTTTTTTTTAATTTTTCTACTTTTATGAATATCTGTGATTTGGTTTATTTATTTTTAATCTTATTAATTTAATATATAGGTAATAGTGCAGAATGAAACAATAACCTTTATATTTTTCACTGCCTCACTTTCTAGTAGCGCCACACTGGTGGCAGAAAAATTCGTGGCTGCTCTCATTATATTATTCTTTTTGGTTCTATGAAGTCGGTTTTTACTTAAATTTCTTCTTCTGATTCTTTTGTGTGGGGTAAAGAAAGCTCAAGGTTATGACTAGAATATCGTCAAAATATCAGAATATCGTCTGGCGTGAACAATATTGTTGTACTATCATCTATCGGAAGCCACAGGGTCTATCTGGCATATCCCTTCCCTTAGTCGATTCATACGACACCCACGGGACAATTGAATGAAACAAATTTTATTCATTTTATTGTGTTTATTTTTTACTTATTTTGAAATCCCAATATTTCATGTGCTTTTGGAGCACTCATGGTTACAACATCATGTCCCACATGGACACTGGACACCTCGGTGTAAGGTGCCCTTAGTCAGGGGCACTAACTAATAACACACATACGAAAAAGAACTATAAAATTTACAAGTTTACTTAATATAGATATAGCCTTCTAAACTTCTGTAATTCCTAAAGTTTAACTTCGATATTCTCTAAAAATATGGTGTGAGTCAATGAAAGGGCTGGGCTTGAACTGATTAAATACGTTCAGTTCTTATTTTAATTCAAGAACTATTTGACCCAGATACACTCGTTTGCATATTTAACACTTAACTTTCAGTAACGTATTTTATTTTTAACTTGGGCTTAAAAGGTTGCTGAGTGTTCTTAATACTTTTATTTTGCAACATCGTCATCTTTGTATTTATTATGCCGATGTAAAATATAATTGAAAAGTGGAACTACAACAAAAAACACTTGAATTTACTTTTCTAATCAATGTGCATAATCAACTTTGGTAGTAGTAGTAGTAGTTTTATAAGAAAAAATCTGAAAAACGGTTGCAAGTTATCCTTGGAACTTCCCGCTTATTTTCGAGCGAAACGCTGGAAATTCTATTTAAATTTTTTTTGAAAATCTTTATAACGGCTCAACCGATTGACTTGAAAATCCAATAAGCTCGAAGTCTCAATGAACACTTTCGACACGGCCGGGCTCTGTGGTGTAACGACTTAAGTTGAGTTGCGGCATCAAGCGCCGCGAGCTGGTATGCATGGAACATGTACTTATTTGTATGGCCTACAGTTAAATGTTCCTGGTCTGGTTGCTGGTTGGTTGCGTGCAATTTATGTCTCTAAAATCCTAGTGTGGGAGTAAGATTTTACGTCTGGCACAGAACTTTGAAATCCGACGAGAATTGCTATACTAGGTATTTATCCATAAATACCTATATTCTTATAAATATAATTTTCGGAAACAGCCGCAGATTAATATAGCCCCAAAGTATTACGCGCGGTCGCACGCCGTGGGACGCGGACTTCAAAAATAAGATGTACAACTAAACTATATGTTTCCTGTTCTTTGCATGTATGTTACGTGATATCTTCGTCATTTGTGAACCTATTTTGATAGTTCTTTTTTTTAATAATCATCAGGGGTTGTCCCATATATATTGGAGAAAATACATCACCATATCACCACAGTTATAAATAAAAAAATTACGTCTCACATTGTTTGTCGGTGATGAACTCCTAAACTACTGAACTGATTTCAATGAAATTTTGCACACTCTGTGCAGTTTGGTCCAACTTGAGAGATAGGATAGTTTTTATTCTGATAAGTGACACTCAATATTTTTTTATTACGAATTTAAGGATTTTTTACATGAAGGGTCGTCGAAAAGGGCAGAACAACGTCTGCCTGGCTAGCTAGTAGTTATATAGCTTTTAATGAAACTAGTTAGCCGACATTGGGATTGAGATATTCCTTTGACCATATACATATTCTTGGTATATATATATGTGCAAAGGGGTATTTCTTATATAAGGGTCTTTAATTCTGAGGTTTTTACTTTTTTGTCGTATTTTACCTTTTATTAAAATTAAAAGTATTTTTTGAATTACAGGCATAAAATAACTAAGAATCTAATTTTCTATCATTGTTTATATACAGAATCTGGGAGTTCTTGATATTCTGACATTTTTGTACGAAAGTAAACGACTAAGGAACCAGGATTGTATGCCTGAGGTAAGAATAAAACCCCAGTAGGTTTAAATTAACTGTGCAACTTTTTAGCACGAGGTTTTGGATAGATATTTAACGCTTAATTAAAAAGTAATGTTCTTTATCAAGTTGAATGATTTATAAGTTTAGTTATTTAAATATTCGTTAATCCCAGGTATATCTATTTCATTTCTGAGTTTCCTTATAGACTATCTGCACTAATTACCGAAAAGGATTACTATTTTCTAACTACCCAGGATAATGACAGTTTTAAGTGTAAAACACTTAAAACTGTCATTCACTGTCAATCACCTTTCCAAAATTAGTCACTATTTCCTAGATCAAGACCATATTCAATTTACAAATCATATCTAGTCTAGATGCAGTGATGCAGGTGGCTCAGGACCGTATGAATGAATGAATAGTTTTTTATTCCATATTGATTATGACATAATACTTATTGAAAGTTATTTTTTTAATTACCACTGGTTCGAAAAATACCTCTGTCCTGGGAAGAACCAGCAAGAAACCCAGCGGGATTTTTTTAAACATATTTCACATTACAATAACCTTATTTGTACAATTTTTAAATGAATTTTATTAGAACCAGAATGGTGGTGATCATCTCATTCCCAGTTCATTCTTGTATTCCTTGATATTATAATAACCCTTTTTTAATATTTCTGTAATAAAACTTTTAAAATTTTGACAAATTGAACATTACGTACTTTTTTTTATACATTACGGACTTGTGATCGGACGTATTGTAATGTGTGTGTATCAAGATAAATCAGCGGATGAAATGTCATACTTTAAATATTTGCATCATGACGTCTTCTGCTGGCCGCGACTAGGATCGATTTGATATTTTAAAGCTACATGGATTTATTATTCAGTCCCGTAAGCAAATCCTGTATTGGCAATGCGCCCGCAAAAGCGTTTGCCCAGTGTGGGGATGGTGAACACTGAACATGGCCAACTTTCAAATTTTGCATGCCAGTTGACATATTCATGAAAATGTCTGTGTCCAGCTATGGATTAAAAAAGGTGTTTAATAACAAGAACAAATTTTGCATGTTGATTTTTTTTTCTTAAATTGTATATTTCAGTGCTGTGTCTTAAAAATCCTCATTTCACGTGAAAACCTAGAGCTATAGTTGCTCAGGGATATGGCACTGACCTTAAATTTAGTAGTACATGCCCAGATAGGAGCATAGAGTTCGATCTCTGGACATAGGAACGTCTGATGTCGTTATTTGCAATTCAAGTTTTTCAACCAGCCCAGTCCTGATTCAAAAAACTTATCCCTGATGCCCGAAAAGTAAAATACGAGGTCTGTTCAAAAAGTATCGCGAATTTTGTATTTTTTTCAAAAAGTATTTATTTATTCACGAATATTTATTTTGTCTCCTTCAAAGTAATCCTCCTTGGATATAATGCACTGGTGCCAACGTTTTTTCCAATTCTCGAAGCACTTAAAAAAATCATTTTTCGTGATTCTTCAGCTCCTCCTTCGATGCCGTCTTTATCTCCTCAATCGTGACGTAGCGTCGTCCTTTCATGGGCAAAGATGTTTTATAGGTCCAGATACCGTGTACGCGCGCCTAAAACGCTTCCATCTCAAAGGCGCCAATATTGGCGTATTCGTTCGATCGTTCCGCCATTACCAGTGTGACCATATGTGGCAGGTTCCTGCCATTTTGGCAGGATTAGCCTCTTATTTTAGCCTCTGGCATGATCGGTTGACGTTTTATAAAACCTGGCAGTATTTGGCAGTATTGGGGTATTAAAATAAGACTTTATTATGGCAACTTAAAATGACGAAAATGGCAACCCTAGATACTTCGCCAGCATGTTGGGGATTTCCCTGTATTTCTCGATGTCTCGTATTATGTTTGTATCATATTCAATAAATAATTTTAAAAAAAATTGTGTATAAAGTTGATAATCTTAAAACGAATTAACACGAGTTGGTTAATATTTCAATCAGTTATAAAAGAGACGTACTTTAGTTTGGTATCGCATTAGATTTCATGGTGATAACATCTTGTTAATAATATTTCGTGGACGATAGTAATTATAGGTGACGGTAATGAAGTGAAAATATGAAAGGGCGTATAGAGCAAAGTGGGAGCAAGATCTTTTACTTTCATCGTGGATCTCCAGAGATAAAGATTATCCAGACTGTGTAGCTGCAAATTGACACCCCGGTTGTCCGCTTTAAAGAACCATGCCGCTACTAAAAATAGAAAAAAAAAGAAAGAATATTCTCTCAAATAAATTAAGTTAAGAAAAAAGCACGAAACAGATTTATAAACAAACATTTACCGTCTATCGGTCTATTTTATACGTTAAACAAGGCATTGGTGAGCATGGCGATTGCATTGCAATCAAACCAACGAATGATATGTTTAATTTTAATTAAAAAAATATAGCATTTATATGTATATTTTTACTTTTCTTAGTTTAATACAATGGTAAATAAAGTTGGCAGTATTTAGGCATTTTTCACTACAGACTTTGGCAGGATTTGGCAGGTTTTTAACCAAAGTATTTTTAAAGATGGTCACCCTGGCCATTACGCCAGCGACGTTCGCTGTGAACATACGTCATGCACCGGTGTTTTTAATTTCGCAAAATGACTGTTTGTGCTGTGAAATCATTTAAAAATTACTCTTGGAAAAAAGATAAGGATAAGAACATCACTTTTCATAAGTAACTATACAATTTTATGGTGTATTTCTTTGTAAAAGAATACGAAAGCTAAATGTCAACACAAGTAATAATACTGCGCAATAATATTCGAGTGTTGCCTAGTCTATGAAATGTTTTTACCATTTTTTAATGTCATGATCAACTACAAAGGTTATCTGTTTAAACAGTCACTACACAGTAAAACTGTTTAAAATTTTAAACAGTCTAATTTTACAAATTTTACCCAACCTATAGAGTTAAACCGTTTTAAGGGTTAGGGTTGAACTACATCTGGCAGCATAAAATTGCATTTTCCAGCTATCCTTTTTGGTCACTCAGAACCGTTATAGTAGTAACCGGTATAGTTCCACCCTCAAAAAGCCGATTGTAAACCGGTTTTAAAAGTTTATCTATCATTCTTGACAATTCATACTAATATAATATTATAAATGTGAATGTGTGATTTTTTATTTGTTTTTGTCCTTCCTTCACGCAGCAACGGAACGGAGCAATTTAAAAAAAAATTAACATTTTGCTATCTCTTGGCTGAAGTTTACGCTTAACCAAACTTCCTTTTTTCGTCATTTTACTTAGGATTGAAAAATAATTTAATGTCTTCGTAAAAAGCGGCAATATTTTGTGTTCTACAGTACAACAGTGTAGTACTCTGTATATATTTAGTAATAATAGATTATAAATATACGAGTATGTTACATACATAAATATCTACTGTGCTTTTTTATTTATTTTAACTGTTACATTAATTATAGGTTTTATTACATATCTTCAATATATTAGTGCGATGTTCGTACCTACATAAAACACACATAAGCAACCATATCCCCATACACACACACACACAAATGCACACGCCACGCACACACATTTTATACTCTTAGAATCAATAGGTACGTCAATAGGAATGAAATATAATATCTCCCACATTTTTTGGGTAATCGATTCGCACTGTTATTACCGAAGTCACGCACATTAATGCAGCCATGGTGCGTAAGATATGATCGTCACGTGGTACTCACGCACACATGATTCAAAGACTGTCTTCACTATGAACGTTGCGGTGTGTTAGCAACACGGTATCTGGACCTATAAAACATCTTTGTTCATGGGCCTCTTCAGTTTTGGGAACAGGAAAAAGTCACAGGGGGCCAGGTCTGGGGAATACGGTGACTGTGGGGCCATTACTGTGTTGTTTTTGGATAAATATTCGCGCACAAACAACAATGTGTGAGCAGGGGCGTTATCATGGTGCAAAAGCCAGTTTTTGTTCTTCCACAAATCCGGGAGTTTCTGGCGGATTACTTCGCGCAAATTGCGCATAACTTGCAGGTAATATTCCTTATTGACTGTACTACCCTGTGGCAAGAACTCATGATGCACCACGCCCCTGCAATCGAAGAAAACTGTGAGCAAAACCTTCACGTTCGACCGAACTTCGTGCGCTTTTTTCGGTCTTGGCTGATGCGGCAGCTTCCATTGGGATTATTGAGCTTTGGTTTCCACGTCATAACCATAAACCCATGATTCATCACCAGTTATGGACCCTCGGGAGCACATTTGGATTGTCACGGACAGAGCCCAACATTTCCTGAGCAATGTTAACGCGATGCTGTTTTTGGTCGAAATTCACCAATTTTGGCACGTATTTCGCGGCGACCCAACTCATGCAAGCCAATCGATATGTTTAGGTCCTCAGCAACTTCTCTAACGGTGATTCGACGATTGGCCAATAATATTTTCTTCACATTATCAATGTTATCGTCTGTTGTTGACGTTGCGTCCTTCATGCTGTTCGTCGTTCACATCTTCTCGGCCCTCTGAGAACATTTTGTACCACTGATAAACGTTGCTTTGGTCCAAGGTAGCTTAACCATATGCCACAGTCAATATTCGGAATGCGGCCGCGCACTTTATTTTGTTTTTCACACAAAATTTAATACAGATTCTTTGATCCATATTTTGGAATAGGCAAAAATCGAAGACTAGCCAAAACACATCCAAGCAAAACAGCTGTCAAAAATTAACATTCAAAATGGCCGACCTTGTCAGCATAAGTATACATGAGTACCAACATAAGGCTACAAAAAAATCAAAAACCAAATATACGTAGCCCGCGGAAATTCAAATTTTGCGATACTTTTTGTACAGACCTCGTATATTCCAATAAAGTTAAAATTGTAAAAGATTTAGAATTTGAGTTTAATTAATATAAAGATAATACTTTATATTATTTTTATTATAGTTACTCCCAATTTTTGTACTATCTCTATATATAAAAATTAATTTCTGTCCGTTGGTCTCCCAAAAACTCGAAAATGGCTCGAACGAGTCTGATGAAATTTTTTGTGTGCATTTGAGTGGGTCCCTGGATAGTTTAGATTCACAATTGGACCCAAAATTAAGTGGCGCTACTGACGAGATCAAGAAACCACCCGTTTAAAGCCGGGCGGATAGCCATATTTCATAATTTAATTTATTAATTCATATTTTTTTACAAATACGAATACATAATAAGTTAAGAGCAATGTGAACCATTATTTCATTAATTTTAGGGTGTCACACTTATAAGCACAACACCATGTTATGTAACAGGTCGGAGAAAAAGTTTCCTCGATATTTGGGTACCACACGAGCTCATTGAAAGAAACCTAATGAATTGTGTACTCATTTGCGATTCTCTATTGAAACGTAGTGAAACGAACCATTTTTGAAAAGATTGATCAGTAATGCTGGAAAGTGGATCACCTATGATAAGGACGTGCGAAAAAGGTCATGGTCAAAGGGTAGTCAAGCTCCACAGACTTTTTTTTTATAGGATAAGGGTGACAAACGAGCACACAGTCCACCTGATGGTAAGTGGTTGCTGCGGCCCATAGACATCTACATTTATCCTCGTTTGCGAATCAAAATGCAGATGCGTTGTCACCCGTGAGGACTAAGATGGAATGCCTCATTTCCAGTAAAAAAGGCCTCCGGCCACCTGCACTCACCAAGCGAAACGCAGAGGTAAACCTCTACTTCACGCTGGTATTTTGTGAGGTCGTGGTACCACCCCTTTCGAGCCGGCCCATCCGTGCGACAGCAAAAGCTGCCGCGTGGCTCTACCACTGTCCATGAATGACTGTAGCGAAAGCCAGATTAACACGCAATAAGGTGATGCTGTGTGTATGGTGAGATTGGAAGGGAATCGTTTATTATGAGCTTTTACCGCCGGGAAAAGGCATCGATTCGGATCTCTACTGTCAACAACTAATCGGACTCAAACAAGAAATTGATAAAAACGGCCGGAATTGATCATGGTAAAGCCAGATCACACACATCTTTGGCCACTCAGTACAAATTAAGAGAGCTTGCTTGGGAAGTATTTAATACATTCACATTATAGTCGTGACCTTGCACCCTCAGATTTTCACCTGTTTCGGTCTCTTCAGAATTCTTTGGGTAGCGTTAGGTTAACATTAAGAAGGAACTGTCAAAACTACTTGTCACATTTTTTTAAATCAAAAATCCCAAGATTTCTACAGCAACGGGATTATACCGCTACCTACAAGATGATAACAAGTTATCGAACAAAATGGCACAGACGACATAGCAATCATCAAAACTGAGCTGTTTATCAGTTTTGATGATTGGTATTTTTTTCTGTAGTTTATTTTTTAAATTAATTTTTTGGTAATAATAAAGTATTCTAGCATACAATAGTAGGACGTGAAACTATTTTACAGTAACTGTTACGGCCTACGGCTGCTCCCTTAAAGGATCCAATCCTCTGGGGCCCATGAGCAGAAGACTTCCCGAGCAAACGTAGGTCGGGCCTCAATGTGGCCACGTGGAAATTCCTAATTACAATAAACCAGATGGGAGGACGTTAGAAAGACATAGTACTTACCATTATCCGAAGCTAACTTCGCACCAAGGCTTGGGCAGGCCGTGAGTGTGTGTATTAGTGGATGGCGAGTAGTGTACAGTGAGGTGTGAATGTGTGGGGCCTTGTCTTGCATAGGCGACCAGCCGCTGCCGAGTTCCAGGCTGCTCCAAAATGCTGCACCGCTTCAGACTGCTTCGGCGCCGGACCACAATCACTTTCCTCTTTCGTCACGATGACAGTCAATTAACTCTATCGTACGATTTACTAACTTACAGAAGCCACTAACTATCGCTGGTTATAAGGTTAACACACAAAACGCACACGGAGTTTACAGTTTATTAAAGGTCACTACCGTTTCGCGTTGCAACAGTTAGTTCTAGAATATCAGAGGCCGCACTAGCTATTATTGTCGAATGCACTTATACAGATTCTGAGTCGGACCCAATAAGTCCCGGGAAGCTCTCCAGCAGGAATGCGCGTCACAAATCCTAGACCGTATATTTACGGGCCGCACCTAATTATTCCGAGTTCCCTAACAGAATGGACCGCGTGCTCACGTCAGCACCGCTTAAAGACGACTAAATGACAGAGTGCCAATCGTGAGCACTGTCTAAGGACGACTGACTGGCCTTGGGCGTTTTTCGCACGACCGAAAGTCAAACCGGTATGAATGCACCGCGCCGAGAGCCCTCTCGCGTCAATCCTTGAAAGTGTTTGGCGCGAACAGTAACACTTTTAATTAAGTAGAAAACGAATGAAATATGGATATTCACCCTTTAAATATGTATAACAAAATATTAATCTTTGTACGTTCGCCATGTCATTATTATACAACACTACCTGCGTCTGTGGGTTCACCCATGGTTACAAGGATGATTAGTAGCCTATGTCCTATTCCAGGGTATAGAATATCTCTAGACATTCTCTACACCAATCCGTATACATATGATAAAGCGTAGAGGACTTTCGACAATGGTAAGATTCAACAGCAGGTATGGACAAAATTTGGTTTCAATCAAATTGTTCGTCTTCAACGGATGTTTTCATTTCGGAAGGCTGGTGTGCTTGAGGTCTAGTTGAACTAATCCTGAGTTATTTAACTCTTTTCTCAAATATTTTTCAGTAACTCCGTGACTGTAAAAATAAATACCTGCAAACCCAGGTACGTATTTTTATTAATGGTGACATAGTAGACGAGCGAATTTTGTTTCCGCGATTTAGTTTTTATTCTAAAATGGAAATGTAATACCGCTGTTGGTCTTGGTTCCCAGTTTCTTTTTTTTTTTAAATAGTTTTTTTTATTTCTTCCTGTGGTATAGTATCGGTAAATTTGAAACGTATATTCGTGGATTTATAAATTTCCCTTTAAAAGTCTTGGGGTCTCTCCCAGTTGCACGAAATTTCTTTTTCATTTATGTATTTTTTTATAGGATAAGGGTGACGAAAAGCGAGCAACACAGTCCACCTGATGGTAAGTGGCTGCTGTGGCCCATAGACATCTACATCTATCCTCGTTTGCGAATCATAATGCAGATGCGTTGTCAGGCGTGAGGACTAAGATGGAATGCCTATTTTACAGTAAAAAGGGTCTCCGGTTCTCTACGGTTACGGGTTCACAGGTTTGTGCGTGATACATGGTCAGATAGACGTCGTGTTAGTTTTATTATAGTATAGATTTTTAATTGTACCTTGTGTTGTTTTCAAAGGGCGGACATAATGCCTTTTGGCATTATATCCCAGTCAATCCGGGTCGTGTGGAAATAATGTGATATATGCCAAAAATAGAAAATAGTAAATGACAAAAAATAAGAAAAATAATATAAAAATATAAACGTATATTCGCCATTTTGCATAACAAAACAGTCTGATGATTAAATTAGTAAATTTTAATAAGGGCGAATATGGCATATCAGGCCTTTCTTCGTAACAAATAGGCGATATTCGCCGTTACACTTTTGTTTTATTTTAGGTTCCGAAGGTCCATTAACATTACCATTACCTTCGCCGTTACTACAAATCGAATAAAAATGACACAAGAAATTGTTCTGTTTCGGAAAACGAATTCATAGAAGAATGGTTTATTCGCCCTTTCTACAAACCCGTGACGATATTATAATTGAATGCAACTAAATTTTGAAAATAAAATGTCTTGAATTTGTATATAAAATACGAAGAAACTTTTTCCCTGACCTATTATAATAGTAGCAGTTTTTACTCTAGTAAATTTTGGGGTTTAATAGTTAGCACTACATTAATATATCTGTGGCACTATTACGCAAGTAAGCGTTACTAGTAGTAACACGAAAACTTCAACAAAGTGGTACATTTTTTTATTAAAATAGAACGCAATGATCTAATCGCGGTCAAGGACCTGAGCTTTTTCGAACAATGTTGTTTTGCTGTATCACGCGTTTATGCCGGGTGTGACGTCATCAATAAAGGAAATAGACCGTAAGCCGTAACTATAATGACATTATGTCAACTTCCTATGAGCTTACGGAAATAAATATGTAAATTTGAGCATGGACTAAAGGTTATTCACCTGTCTGTTAAAGTACGTGATATTATACTACTGACTTTTTATATATGTATTTTCATACAGACACTACAGTAATACTAGCGGCTCCAGTAGACGTCTGTTTCTGTCCTTTCCGGTAGGCGGCGCGATGAGTTTCACTCCGAAGTCACTTCAGAAATTTTACATTTTTGAAATTAAACCAAGATTGTGAATATGAGTTATTTTGATGGTTCATAAATAAAGGATTTTTAAATAATTCATTACAGCGCCACTTATCGGATCCTAGCATAGCTTTGAACCGTTGTCTCGACAACGACAATTAATTGTGTGACTTCAATTCGTTCAGAAGTTACAAGATTACTTACGCAACAACGGTATGTGTACGAGTATATACTAGCTACCCTGACACGTTGTTCTATCCGTTCCGGTGGTGCAATTATTTATATTTGTTTTGTATTAGCTTTATATTTGGGCTTCGCAAATATTATTACATCTCTGAATTTCACAAACATCTCAAATGGCTCCCGATCCGCCTTCGCAGGAATAGGTACTCACATTCTCTCCGCTTTGTATGGCGGGCTGTTTAATCCTTCCATTCCTCATTATTTAAAGGTATTTTATATTTAATCGGTTCTTTCGATCATCTGTCAATCTTCCTCCTCTTTTAGAAATCCTTTACTGTCCCTGATGTGCGTTTGTGGAACTCTTTACCTCTCCTCATTCGTTGTGCTAAATCTCTTCATTATTTCAAAATTCTTGTTAAATCGTATCACTTAGAACGCTATTAGATAAATTACTTTTCCTTTTTCGTACTTTTTTTTTTTCATTTAATCTATTATATCGTATTAAATATCATTTTCACATATTTTTATTTATATATATTGTAATTTTTCTTGTACGCTCCCTTCTATCTTAACTATTATTTGCATCATTTCTCTACGCAAAGGTTATCTGGAAGAGATCACTTTCAGAGTGATAAGACCGCCTGTTGTACATATTATACTTTAGATTTAACTATAATCGTTTTCCTGTATTTTGGTGTATAGTAAAGAATTTAAACATTTCATTTTTGCCTACAAAGTAGGCACTACGGATCTGTAGTGTACTTTGTTTACTAAGTTACTAAGTTAGTTAGCTGTCCTTAAGCTGCAGAAGGCGCAACGTTTTGTGTCACTCTTAATCGGAATTATTTTAAACTGCTAAAATTAAACACATTAAAATCCTATAATGCGGCGGATTTTGATATGGATACAAAAATATTGAAAATAGACAATCGTTTTTAGGTCCACTTGAAATTTTAACGTAACTTAATTTTATTATACATAAAAAAAGATATTAATTTATTATATGAAACGACCTAAAGGTTTTATGAAAATCTAACTGGAATCATGAAATCTGAAAAAAAAAAGAGTTGTTTTGATATTTGTGTTTTGACTAAAGTAATATGAAAAAAAAAGCGTGTATCGAACATGCCCTATATAGTATATTATCTATGGTAACGAAGAAAGAACTATTAGTAGTATATTTCATTACGAGTGCGGAAAGCCTCTCATTGCAAAGAGTTCCGACAAATGTCTAGACTTTGACAGTCTGAACAAGTTGCAATGATGGTTCCGCACGTGTACTGAACAACTATTTTTAATACAGTTGCGAAAAAATGAAGCAATTTAATAAATAACATTTTTAGAAAATGGCGCCTACCGTAAAAGAATATAAGCAGAGATTTTTTTGTTTTCTTCACCCATTCTGGGTAGGCAAAGGGAACTATGCCTATACAGCCAAGTCTTCAGTATAATTTTTTTTATTGATATGAAATGAAAATTAAATTTAATGAGATGAAATGAAATGAAACCTAACCTAACTCGTTGATTCAAATCATTAAATTAGATATTGAAACAAATTAGTAGCTCCTTTTTAGAAATATTTGCATGAATCATAAAATTTTCTATGAATTTTTTTAGTAAAAACATCGTGGTTGGTTTTTTTCTTTTAAATAGACATTATTTTGACAGTTGGGAAAGAGAACGCACGGGTTCGGAAAAGGTAAAGAAAAAGCACGAGTATGTAATAGCCCACATCCCGAACGCTATACGTCCCTGCAATACGCCAGTTTTTGAGCAACTGTATTAAAAAGGATTTTCGATCAATCTTAAAGTACCTATAAATGCTAAATGTACCTACAACTTAATACTATTAATTATTGACCTTAACTACTAAGTCTGTTTTTAGGTTATTGTAATATTCCTATTTTAATTGTTAATTTCTTGGTATTCACGTTAGATACGGTAAAACTAATATTACTTTTGTAATTTGTAGGTTATAAGGAATAAATCGACATGTATTTCATTAAGTTACCCCACAATTTGTGGTGGGCCCATTTCCATACAATAAGAAATTGTCATCTATAATACATAACATTCCTAATTTGATGGTAATTTTACGTCACTAAAAATTATAGTAGTCAGTAGTTGGCAGGTACCTAGTGTCAGTGTTAAAATTAAATTTGACTTTAATTGCGTCCTTAATACTGATTGAATTTGATTTGATTTGCTTTGATCTAATTCATAGCATTTTTATTTAATTTATTCGTTTTATTATAAAATACTTTTACAATTAACTATTTATGCTCTGGCATTTAATTTAATTGAATTTATATTGTGTGTTCTCGCCATGGGGGGTATATTGCCATAGTCGCCACGCTTGGCGAGCGGGTTGGCAGGCACAGTTTTTTTATTGTTATTTTGCTTATCAGAAAAATGCTGCTGTTTATCTTCTTCCTCAGGAAGAGGCCCTCCCTCGATCGCCTCTTACGATACCCACGGGAAGATATGGGGTAGTACGCTCTCTTGAAGAACTACAGATCGATATCCTTCTTCCTTCTTTTCCGACTCTGAATCGTCTCGCATGCATATTTGACAACTTCCAGCCTCCCGAACAAGCCGGTTTCCGAAAAGCCTTTAACACTATAGACCGACCACATACATACCCTACCCATTCCGCAGCATAGGTCTAATTTTTTCATGTCCTCGTTTACGATACAAGCTCTACATCTTTGGAATAACCTCCCCGATGATATTAAAAATGCTAGAAATAGAAACTCATTTAAATTACTTCTACGACAACACTACCTGAAGGCACTTACTAACTGACATTTTTCTTTCTTGAAATATTTATTTATTTATATATTAATACGGATATTTATAAAGTTTATAAGCATGTATACACATTACATGTATGTATGTATTATTGTATGTAAATATATGTTATATATATTTTAATATATGTTGTGTATGTATGTACTATGTATATATTATATTTTAATATAAATACACTTTATTTATGTATTATGTTTCGCACCTGCCTACAATTGTCTTTGGCACCCAAAGTTGACTGGCAGAGAATGCCATATGGCATTAAGTCCGCCCTATGTACCCTTTACCTTAGGTGTTACATTTAGGTTTTTAAATAAATAAATAAAAAATACCCTTAGGCAAATTGTACAGAAGACCGAAGATTACAATCTGCCATATTGTCTTGCGTATGTGGACTATGAAAAAGCATTAGATTTTCGTCAAAATTGGACGGTGCTGCAGTCCTTTCAGCAGTGCCATGTTGATTGTCGGTATATCGAGATTCTGAAGTGTTTGTACAGTAGGGCTACGAGGGCTATACGAGTACAGAATCAGATTACGAAACCTATCCATTGCAGAGAGGTGTAAGACGGTGACGTTATATCCCTTAAATTATTCACCGCTGCATTGAAAGACGTTTTCAAGCCACTGGACTGGAAATAATACGGTATTAACATCAACGGCGAGTATATCACTCACCTTCGATTTGCCGACGATATAGTCCATATGGCAAAATTGCTGGAGGACCTAAGCACTATACTCAATGACCTCAATAGTACCTCCCAACGGATAGGTTTTAAGATGAACATGGACAAAACAAAAATCATGTGTAACTAATGTCACACCTATGCTGGTAGTTGTTGGGAGCACTAAGCTCAAAGAACAATGCAATGGGCCGCCCATATAGCGCGAAGAACCGACAACCGATGGGGAAGCAAGGTTCTCGAGTGGCAGCCTCGTACCGGTAGGCGAAGTATGGGGCGGATCCCCACCAGATGGAGTGACGACCTGGTGAGACATGCAGGAAGTCCATGTTTGCAGGTGGTTCAGGACCGTGCTTTGTCGCATTCATTGGGGGAGGCCTATGTTCAGCAGTGGACTTGTGAAGGGTTGTGATAATGTGCGATAAAATAATGGAGCTTTGGTATCCGACAAAAATGAATTATTATTATTTTTTATAATAATAATTTTTAAAATACATTACACTATACACTATCATAGTGAGAAAAAAAGCAAATAGCAGGAGTTGATTGTTCAAGGTGCGCCGGTAGGTAGGGGTTGTGTACGTAACTCGGGGAGGCGACTTACATGGTTCCAAAGTTAATCACGATTGAAACAGAGTAAAATTCTTTCAAATAGTTATTAAATAAAGTATTATATTTGCATTCTCATTATTAATTTTAAGTGTTCTGATAGCAGTTCATCTTTCACTAGATAAATCACTTATCAACTTTTGCGCTTTTTGTTCATTTAGATTAGACGAATCAAATGTGATTAGGATATTGCTATTAGAAAATAAACGTTTATATTTTTGTGCATTTTCATTGTACCTCTGTTGTGCAAATTATTTTTAATACTATAAGCCTATGGTAACAACCGTAAATAATGCAATTAAAAATTAAATCAGGTGTACCCCGCAGTCTTGCTCTGCTTATTAACTTTTATTAGACAAATATTCAGATGAAGATAGGGTCAATACACGCTCCAGTTTAGATACAATAGAATTGCCGCGGCCAATCCTTCGGTCATTCCACGCGCTCCCATTGCCAGGCGGGTTCATTGTGGCTAATAAAGTGATTAATTCAGGCCTGAATAGTGTTCAGCGATTCATTCTAAAATGAGGTCACTATTGCCAGTCGCTAGAATTTTGCATCATCCACTAACTGTAGTGGTTAATAAATTGTTTATGATTAAGGTACGATTCCACCATTGTGAGCAGAACTTCAACAGTGCCTGTACTGATTGCAGATGCGATAGTCTTTGATTCCAACGGCAATGCTTTGCGTAACTTGCAGGCGTACAATACCGCAAACTTGAAAACGGACATGTTCACCTCGAGAGCGCTTTGCCTTTAGTCACTAATATGGACGGACAGGAAAACATTGTTTTGTACTACAGCCTGTGTCATATTGTGCAGTTTGCTTAAAAATAAATGAAGATTACCTAACCGCGGTGAGGCCCGAACTGAAGACGGAGTGCGTGAACAGCGGGTGCATAGCATATGGGATGACACGACTCCACCGGTTGTACCGCCCCCACGAGTCCGTAGTTGTGCGCGAACGTTGCGACATATCTGACGCACATATTATAAACGTTTATTTTAGTGAGTCCACCTAAAAATCTTCTTTTGCCGTACACTGTGCAGCACAGTGTTACACCGTGCCCCACAGTGCCCCCACAATGGTGGAATCGCACATTTACAGCTCGTTTTTAGCAAGATAACAATTTCATTTTTTCTCAAATTTTATAACTGTTATAACGATTTCATGCGATACTAATTATTATTTGTTTGTATGTAGACAATTATAACTAAGAGTATTAGTTCCGGTTTTCAGGGTAGCTTAAATTTATGCCTATATCCCCTCTCTCAATTCTAAGTATGACGTTTATAGCGTCCTTCTTTACCTATCATTTATACGTGGTAGAGCTATGCTGCAGCTATATTATGGTTGTAGCACGAATGGGTCGGCTCGACCGGGGAAGGACCACGCTCTCACAGAAAACCAGCGTAAAATAGCAGCTCAACACTGCTGTGTTTCGTATGGTGAGTGTAGAGAATCGGAGACCCTTTTTACTGGCAAAGAGGCATTCCATCTTAGTCCTCACGGGTGACAACGCATCTGCATCTTGAGTCTTTATTGAGGAGATGTAGATGCCTATGGGTCACAGTAATCATTTACCATCAGGTGGACTGTGTGCTCGTTTGTCACGCGATCCTATAAAAAAAAAACATTTTTCCATACGATGGAACCAATCATTTAAGCAACCATTCCATTCGGAAGTTGGGGTCTCCAAAATGGCCGTTTTGTAGGCGTCCACAGCTTCTTCATGTGATGAAAATCTCTGTCCACACAATTTATTCTTTATTTTAGGGAAAGTATAGAAATCATTAGGGCTTAGGTCGGGGCTGTACGGCGGATGGTCTAATAATTCTATGTTTTCTTGCTCTAAAAACTCTTTTGTTCTGTGTGCGGTGTAAGAACTTGCATTGTCGTGATGGAGGATGATGCGGCGGTTGCAGTTCTCTTTACGGAGTTCAGAAACGACCTGTGGCAAACAAATGCTAGCATACCATTCTGTATTAACCGTTCTTTGTCCCTCAAGAGGAATAGTCGTAACATGGCCGGTTTTGGAGACAAACGTGGCCACCATTTTTTTTGCAACACTCCGTGAACGAACAATTTTTGTTGGCTTTAACTTATCCATCGGGAAAACAACACCCAAACTCGTGATATTTTTTTTGTTTCGGGTTCGTACGCGTATATCCAGGATTCGTCACCTGATACGATGTTGTATACAGCATTTGAGGATCCTGCGTGGAATCTTTCGAGAGTTCTGACGCACCAAGTAACGCGAGCCGCTCTTTGCTCTTCACAGAGCGAATGCGGTATCCATCGGGAAAACAACTTTTTTACACCTGATTGTTCATGCAAGATTATTTATATTTGACCCATGCCAATTTCTAAAGTTGCCTGAATTTCAATTTTCCTCAATCAGCTTACGCACAGCATCAACGTTTTCTTGGGTGACTGCAGTTCGCAGACTGCAGACGGGGATCATCACTGAGCTTGACACGTCCACGTTGAAATTCAGCAAACCAGCGATAAATTGTGGTTTTGGATGGGGCTTCATCACCAAATGCAGAAATCATCCGGTCAACACACTGTTTTTGTGTTAAACCACTTCGAAAGTCATAATAAATCATCGCTTTTGAATTTTTTCGAGTCAATTCCATTTACTCAACGACTAAACAAGTTTGACAAAACCTTGTGACAAGACCGATAATCTTTTTTAAAATAAATAAATGGTATTCGATTTTAAAAACCAAGGAGTTTTCAATTAAAAATATTTTAATATGACAGGAACAGTGGAAATATTCCATTCCCGATACTTTTAGTGCAGCCTATGTACTTTAACCACAAACATACATTTCGGCAAATTGTACAGGAATCTAAGTTTGTTTTGTTTATGTGTACTATGAAAAATCATTGACCCTGACAAACTTGGCGGGGCTTCAGTCCCTTCAGCGGTGCCACGTTACTATCGGTATGACAGTGTTGAAGTGATTAAACGGTGAATACAAGTAATGCTATGATAGTTATCCGAGTACAGAAACTGAGTGCGAAATCTTTTGAACTGCAGAGGTGTATTACAGGGTGACGTTATATCCCCGAAACTCTTCACCGCTGCGTTGGTAGACATTTTCAAGTTACTGGACTGGAAAAACTACGGTATCAACACACCTTTAATTTAAAAATAAAACATAACATCCATTGTATTGATATGCAGGTTAGATATGTCCGTAAGTTTTTATATTAACATCTAGAGTTTTCGCATAACAACGTTCAATTACTCGTAGTTGACGGTTGATCCGTAGTCAGGAAGTTTTTAATTACGTAGAGTCAGACGTAAGTGGATGCTCGTAAAAACAAGTTATGCTTAGGAATGACCAATGTGTTCCTAGAGGATATTATTACATATCGTGCGAGCTCAAGTTACTACAAATATGGCGGTTTTACTATCCACTGCACATATACTACATGATTATATCACGCCATTTTACCCTGACCAAAGATGTGAGCATCTTTGTCAGATACTTGAATTTTTATAAATATCATTCATATATTAATATTAATATATAAATAATATTTATTATAATATCGATACAACTTAAAAAGGCATATCTATATCTTAATACGCACGTATACTACGGGAAACTGTCGCACGGAGGAGTGTAAGATTTGTTAGAAGTACATACGGATAGTAAAATTAAACATTTATTGTTTATGTTAAAACTGCCAATGTCAAACACTTAAAAGTCTGTGGACAAACAGTCGCAAAGAGTAGAGATTGTCGCCAAGGAATTTTAAAATTTTGCCAACTTTAATAGTCTGTGTAGTATATACCAAGGCAAAAAGTGTGTAATTTATATTTTCTATATGAAATATCTATGTTTGCATGTGTTAACTGCACAGTAAAACACAGATATACATATAATAAGTTGTAGCTTGCTTAATATACAAACTTAAAATTTTTATAAATTACGGTCGAATTGCGATCACTAGACAACCAAAGGGTAACTATAAATTTATGTTTTGGTGTATAATAGCTTATCTAATTATATTCAAGTTTTAGTTTTAATATAACATATAATATAATATGATATATCATAATTCCTATTTAGATACATTGTTTTTAAAATATATGCCGCATAATTGTATACAATGTTTTAAATAACCTATTTGTTGAGTCGCTTTTAATGAAACGTCGAGGCAGTTGGATTACAATGAACTCGGTCTACACCCATCGCGTGTCTAAACAACGCTTCACGCTGACCCACTTCATGGGTAGCTAGAAGTAGATAGCAATCTCATAAGCACGGGACCACTTCGACAGTATAACGAAAAGGCTTCTGTTGTTAGTTTTGATTACAGCATGTTACGTCGTGTCTTAGATAACGAACACGTCATGTCTTTGCTTTTTCATATAACTTCTTCGTCAGTATTTTGTTGTTTATTATACTTTATAAAACTAGTTCTATTTACTTCTTTTATAAAATAAAATAATTAACCAATGAGTTAAAACCTATTCGATTGAAAGCATGAAGCCAAGCTGCAGCTATATTAGTAGTATAATTGTGGCACGAATTGTTCGGATCAACCGGGTAAAGAATACGCTCTCACAGAATACCAGCTTAAAGTAGCAGCTCAACGCTGCTGTGTTTCATATGGTAAGTGTAGAGAACCGGAGATCCGTTTTACTGGAAACGAGGCATTTCATCTTAGTCCTCATGGATGACAACACTACATTTTTATTCGTAATTGACGATAGATGTAGATGTCTATGGGCCACAGCAACCATTTACCATCAAGTTAACTACGTGATCGTTTGTCACTCATAAAAAAGATATGTATTTGAAAACGGTCAAAAAATCTATCCATTCATCTATAATATAAAAATGAATCGCTGAATGTGTTGCTAAGCGCAAATCTCGAGAGCAGCTGAACCGATTTCGCTAATTCTTTTTTTATAATATTCTTTGAAGTACGAAGCTGGTTCTTACGGAGAGAAAAAATTAAAAAATTGCCTGAAAAAGTCTAAAAACAACACTTTTCTATATTCCCATACAAAAGGTTCGTAATAATACTTAAAAGTCAATTTGAACTTTCATACCATACTATAAAGTTTAAGTGTTAGTTGTGTTATCCCTCCAGGTTCCGGGAAGGCAAAAAAATTGAGTGACGTTAGTATCGTATAAATATTAATGTCAATATTTGTCAATATTTATACACACTTGCAGATAGCTGATGTTATAAGGAGTAAGTAACTTGGGCTGCTTTTATTTTAGGGTTCCGCGAAAAATAACTCCATGCGGGCTAAGTCGCGGGGAACAGCTAGTTAGTCTATAAAAGTCAACTGCTGAACAGAAGCCTCCACATAGATTGCCTCATAGGGGGATTTTGCAGGCAGGCGGGTTGGCAACCGCAGTTTATTATAATTTTGAGTTGTTATTAGGGAGATGATGCTGCTCGTTTTCTATTTTAGTTTCACACTGTCGCTTTTTATGACACCCAAGGGACCATAATATATATTACTTTTATTTTATACTATAGTAATTTTTTTAAATATTATAGTTTGCCAAAGCTACGTAGTACACCAACGTAGTTAGCATACAATATACATGGAATAGAATAGAATAGAATAGAATAGAAAAAACATTTATTCAGCACAGGCAGTTCATACACATGAAAGTAAAAGCACATATTGATATATATAAAAAAGGTCGCATTGTGCCGAAAAGGGGTTGGCTCAGCATGTGTTGTGTGAGTATGGCCTCACACAGCGCTGATTTTCAGCCAAGAAACCTATTCATTGGCGTCACGAACGTAGCACAGCTGTTACGTGTAGTTTAGTCCTTCGATAAAACGAAAAAAGCCTAAACCTTCTATATAATTATAACACAAAATTTAAAATAAAGCAAAAAGCAGCAAAAAAAAAAGTACAATATAAGACATTAAATATAACCTTATACATAATTGAATGAGAATCCATTTCATCCACTGAATGTCGTAGAGGTGACTATTGAAAATGTTAATGTCGAAAAGATCTTACAGCTTGTGACAGATGGCGGTCTGTACATTTCGTTTACGACAGTTGTAAAGTAACCAGCCCAACGACAAGCAGCATAAATCTGCCTTTTCGGTCAAAGATGTGAGATTTCTGGTACTGTGATCGTCAGTCCACCTGCCAAGCGTGAAGACTAAGGCTAATTCTCCCTATAACAGAAGATGTCCAAATCCAGCTGCGGACTTTTATGGGCTGATAAAGAAGAATTGAGTATAAAACATTTTCATCATCATCACCATTACAGCCTTTCATAAGTCCGCTGCTGAACATAGGCCTCCCCCAAGGAATGCCACAAAGCATGGTCCTGAGCTACCTGCATCCATCGACTTCCTGCATGTCTTACCAGGTCGTCACTCCATCGAGTGGGGGGTCGCCCTACACTTCGCCTACCGGTACGAGGCTGCCACTCAAGAACCTTTCTTCCCCATCGGTTGTCGGTTCTTCGAGCTATATGGCCGGCCCACTGCCACTTCAGCTTACTAATCCGTTGGGCTATGTCGGTTACTCTGGTTCTACTGCGGATATCCTCATTTCTAAGTTTATCACGCAGAGAAACTCCGAGCATAGCCCTCTCTATAGCTCGATGAGCGACCTTGAGCTTCCTCATACGGCCAGCAGTGAAGGACCACGTCTCAGATCCGTAAGTCATCACTGGCAACACGCGCTGGTTGTACAATTTCGTTTTAAGGTTTTGAGGTATGTCTAACGAGAAGATGTGTCGTAGCTTCCCGAACGCTGCCCAGCCGAGTTGAATCCGTCGATTGACCACCAGGTTAGGATATTGCGGTTTTATAGCTTGATTTTGAAATTGTGGTTATGTTTTCATTTCATCACAGAAAAAGTGTTTTTGTGTATGAAAAGAGGGCTTGTGCAGGAGATAGGAAACGCAATATGGCTGCTCCACTTAAATATTTCCGCATGCATTTAAATTTTAAACTGTTTCAATTTGTGTTGACTTTTATGTGATATTTATTTATATAACGGCTTTTAAATATATTTGAATTGTACGAGTAAATTAAACAATATAAATGTTATATGAAATTAAAGTCAGATTTTTTTGTTTTTTACTCATGTATGTGTATTTCATATTCAAATATTTACATCGCACACAGTCGAGTTGCAAAGATGAATATAATACATATTACGTATAACATTCCCAGACACCAAGCATGCACTTCCATTTGTTTTTCCATAAGTAAAAAGGCTGCTACTCTTATACCTCGACCTTTGCATCTTTTATGATCAAAAATCCTCCAATGAACACTAACTTTGCACCTCGCTAGGCACTCATTGTGATGTAAGAAAAATTATTTTCGAGGAAAGCCATTGCGTTTCACCTCAGAATTCCGAGTTTTAAGAATTTTCGCGGCTGTTTCTGAAATAAGTAACTAATGTAATTTCTACGCATTTACATAAAAATTGTCATGAATCTTTTCCCAAGAAGATAGGTTCGACCTTAATGTGAATTTAGAAAATTTTATCACTTACATATCTGAAAGTATAGGAGTATTTTTATACTCGTAAGTGTAGTATTTTTAGTTGACTTTGAAAAATAGAGGAGGTTTACAATTCGACTGTATAACATATTTCCGTCTGTTTTCCATCTGTACGCGTACGGTAAACATCTGTGTAGAATGTCTCCGCAAAAAAATTGCCAAGTGGTGTTATAAAGTATATCTGAGGTGTCGTGTTTATAATATTGTTGAAGCTTGATAACTGTGCTATCTAGTGATTAAATCTGTTTTTCATTTCGTGTTGAAACATCAAAAATATAATCAAATACATTTTAAAAATTTATAAATTGACCGTTAAGTCAGGTTCTTAAGACAACCCGCAGTGTGCTCATTCTTGTGAGTCACAGTTTTCGCCTACGGTCGGCCGCTGTCGAAGATTGACGAGTGTCTCGAGCAGTGTTGGGCGACTGAGATGACGTCACGCGAGATGAGCTGCGCGGGATGCCGCGGCGTAATTAAGGAAGACGGCGCATTTATGAGATGCACTAAGTGCAAGCAATATTATGATAATTTATGTGCCAATTTTGCTACAGAGGTGTTTGCTACGCTGACGTCTGAATTTAAGAAGACATGGATATGTTTTGAATGTCGAAGCAAAATTCCCAAAAATGATAATACCCATACACCGGTGCGTCAACAGCAAACCGATGATATGAGTGTTGTTAATGAATGCTTAGATGTATCGATGTATAGCTT
Organism: Parnassius mnemosyne; assembly: GCA_963668995.1. Classification (NCBI taxonomy): domain Eukaryota; kingdom Metazoa; phylum Arthropoda; class Insecta; order Lepidoptera; family Papilionidae; genus Parnassius; species Parnassius mnemosyne. The sequence continues at coordinate 25,009,829 of CAVLGL010000068.1, forward strand.
CGATAATGTCACATTCCGGAATGGACAGAGCCAGGCACCAAGGGTTATAAAGCCCGCCCAGTGCCCACATAATATGGCCCCTGTAGTGAGGGAAATTAAACAAATTCAGGACGAATTCGAATCACGCTTAACAACGAAAATTTGCATGTTACTAACTGAGCAATTTAATGAATTCAAGACAACAGTATTTGATAAAATAAACTATCTCAAATGTAAAATTGACTCATTGGAAAAAAATATCCAAATAATAGATCAACGTAACAGTGCACCAACGCAGGCCAGTACAGTAGTGGTGCAAAAATCCTCCAATCCCGCTCTAAACCTAGATGTTGGGAAGACAAAGGTAAAAAATCTAACAGGCATACAGGAGAAAAAAAAAGGAAAATGCTGGTAAGCTTTATGCACCCTCTAAAGTTAAAACAACCACATCTTCTTCACCACCACCACCTCCTACCTTTGCTTCTGTGTTGGACGCATCGAATATAAATATACACCTGGATGCAACCCTAGAGACCACAGATACAGTTGAACAAGAAAACCAGGAGGAGTGGATACAGGTGCGACGGAAACCTGGACGAGCATCACGGCTGGGAGTGCTCCGTGGAACGGCTGCACCTGGAACAACTGAGCTTCGTGCATCTGAGCGGTGGAGGTACCTACATCTCTACTACGTGCAGGAGGGTACCACTGTTGAACAGGTGCGTGCACATCTGTATTCAATTTGTGGTAATAATAATTGCACAGTAGAAGAACTGAAATCTCGGGGGCGCTACTCATCATTTAAGTTGGGAGTACCATTGAAGATTGCCGACAGTATTATGTCACCTAATAATTGGGCTGAAGATATCTGCGTAAAACCGTGGCGACAGAACTTTCGTGACAAAGAAAAAAGAGCGCAACCTTGTTTGTAAAAATAAAACGACAGAAATATTATACCAAAATGTAAGAGGATTACGAACAAAATTAATGCAATTCTTCTCGCTCGTTGAGTCATCGGTATATGATTTACTAGCGATAACGGAAACTGGTCTCAACGCATCATTCCAAGATGCAGAAATCGTCCCTTCCGGCTACCAAATACTACGCTGCGATCGAGCGGACGGCCGTAAGCAGGGAGGAACGTGTTTAGTGGCAGCACCGCGGTTTGAACTGCGTAACGTACCTACACCGGATAATGTTAACGTGGATGATCATGCGTTTGAATTAACCTGTGCTACAATACACTTAAGAAACAGATTCTTATTTACATGTTGTGTAGTGTACATTCCACCCCAGACAAATTTTGAAGAATATATGATTATGTTTAGCGTCATAGAGGATATATGTGTAAAGTACAAAAATAATGTTTTAGTTTTAGGAGATTTTAATCTATATTCAGCCAATCAAGATGTTTGTAATTATTTTGAGTATTTTATGTCCTTCTGTGAATTCATCCAGGGCAGTAGTGTGGAGAATTTCATGGGCAGACAGTTAGACTTAGTATTACACGGCAGTGGTATAACAGGTGTGATATCAGTACGTGAGACTGAGGGTTTACAACCGGTAGATGATTGTCATCCACCATTGATGGTCTGCCTGTCAGCGACGGATTTTGAAGAACACGCTACAACGGACAACAAATGCTCAGGTGACCAGAAACAATGGAACTTTTCTAAGGCAGACTTCAGTTTGTTATACAGTAGTATTTCGGTGATAGATTGGAGTGAACTATACACCATTTTTGATTTAGAGGTTGCTCTAGACTATTTCTATAGTACCATAAATAATATATTTAATAATTGTGTTCCTGTTAAAAAGCATAGATTAGCAAACAGAAGGTATAGCTACCCACAATGGTATTCAATGGAGGTCATTCGCGAAATACAACTTAAATACAAGTTACATAAAAAATATAAGACCAGTGGGTCAAATGATGATTATCATGCTTTTTCGCAATGTCGAGCGCGAGTTAAAAAAGCAATTAATGAAGCTCATAGTATTTACCAGGAGCGAGTACAGAATAGTTTTGTGAAAGATCCAAAGGGGTTTTGGACTTTCGTGAAAAGTAAACGAGGTGGTATTAACAAAAATAAATTAATTAAGGATGGGCGTTTCTTATCAGAGAGCGAATGTGCAAATGAATTAGCGGCATATTTTCACTCGGTGTATAACTCGGAACCTGCCGTGTTGGACGTGGCGGCAGCGGCAAGCGCGGCTTGCGCGCCGGGTGGCGGTTACGCGCATCGTGTGCACCTCAACGAGCTGAGCCTTGCCGACGTGCGCCGCGCGCTGGCCAGACTCAAGCCCAAATGCTCCACAGGTCCAGATGGTATACCTCCGTATATTGTTAGAGACTGTCGTGAGGCATTCGAGGCCCCGTTTCTCCATATATTTAATATCTGTCTCAACAGTGTAATTTTTCCTAATAGGTGGAAATTAACCAGGGTGGTACCGGTACCCAAAGGCAGTGGTGGTACAAAAGTTTCGGATTATAGACCAGTGGCAGTTCTGTGTACGCTGGCAAAGGTTTTTGAGTCAGCTTTACATCACTCACTATATATGCAGGTAAGCGCTCAACTTTCGGACGCGCAACATGGATTTCGCCCGGCACGTAGCACCGGCAGTAATCTGCTTCATCTGATGTCAGAAGTGGTACCAGCAGTGGATTCGGGGGCACAGGTGGATGTCGCATACCTTGACTTCCGTAAGGCGTTTGACACGGTCGACAATGATATTCTACTCATGAAACTGGCGCAGGCGGGTTTTACGCCGAAAACATTGTCATTTTTCGCTAGCTACATGAGAAATAGGAGCCAATTTGTAGACTGGGCTGGTCAACTGTCAAAACCATACCTTACCAGGTCAGGAGTGAGTCAAGGTAGTAATTTGGGCCCCCTGAAGTTTGTCCTAATGATTAATGATCTACCCGATGTTGTATGGCAATCAACATGCCTTCTATTTGCGGATGACCTAAAATTGGTGTCAATAGTTAGGGACTCAGCTGACTGTGACAAACTACAGGCGGACATTGACAGAGTAGTACAATGGAGTCATAGGAATAAGTTATTTTTTAACACTTCCAAATGCTCAGTCATGTCGTTCACACATTCACGCCAGCCTCACACATACAAATATAATTTAGACGGAGTAGCCTTGCAGCGCGTAACAGAAGTAAAAGACCTTGGTGTGCACTTCACTTCGAAACTCAATTTTAGGGAACACATTCTTAAGATTTGCAAGAAGGCGTATAGAAATTTGGGATTTGTGTTACGTCAGTCGCGGGAATTTACAAATCTCTGTGCGGTCCGGGCCTTATATGAAGCACTAGTGAAAAGTCACCTAGAGTGTAATGGATTTGTATGGAGCCCGCATGAAGCTAAATACAAAATGATGGTGGAACGGATACAAAATAAGTTTATTCGATTTCTTTATTTAAAACTATATGGAGTGTATCCGTTCTACCCATTAATGTACCCAACATTATTTGTTCTAGGCATGGTGGGGTATAACAAACTGGAGGTTAGGAGGGAGTTAAGTTTGGCAACATATATGTTTAAATTGCTGCGTGGAAAAGTGTATAACGAGGCGATATTGCGAATGGCTAAGTTGTGTGTGCCGGATAGGTACGTGTGGCGCCGGAAGCGGCCTCCGCTGTTCGCGGTACCGCGCGCACGCACCAACCTTCTAAAGGAGGCCCCACTGACCCGAGTGCTGCACACTCTAAATAAAGTAGCTCAGGATGTAGATTTATTCTGTTGTTCCTTGGGTGAATTCACAAAAGTGACATTATATATATTGTGTTATAATAGTAGATAAGTTGTGTTCTGTCCTTGTTAAATTAGATAGTTTATGTGCCTACACTGTCGTATTAGGTACGCCTGTAAAGACAGAGGTAGAAATAAATAAATAAATAAATAAATAAATAAAAATATACAGTTTTTTTTGTATATATGTTACGGCATACCTTCAAAAGGGGATGAGGTTTAACTATTTAGAGGACATTGTGGTTGTGATATTTTTTAGTCCACTGAATAGGAAAAGTGAAAGTGCACTTCAAAGAACTAAAAACAAAAAATATTTTACACCGGAATATCTTAGGACCGACTTCCAGAATGTACAATTATTATAAAATATATAAAAATTTAATTTTTTTTTTGTAAGAAAAAGATTTCAAGAATAGAATAATACTTCTTAGGATGTATTCAGGCCGGTTGACCACAATCTCCTCTTTCAGGGAAGAATATTAAAAAGTGAAATACTCATTGATATAATTGATGCTTTTTTTTTGATAACGAAACAAATAAGGTAAGAACAATACATAATAAACAGATGTATTAAGCCAAAGTTTTACATAATATGTACATACGTGGTTTTTTTTTTGTGGTGGTTATAAATAAGAAAGTTATTTTAAGTTTTTTCAACCATATTCTCAATTACTGAGGTATTTGTAAATAAATAAAAAAAACTATCAGTTACGACGTTTACAAGTTTATTTAGATTTATATTTTTACAGATAAATGGAAACATTAGATATTTTGTCGTTGGACTTGCGTAGTCTAATTATTCATGTTATCGTTATCGATTATAACCATTTAAGTTTTTTTTTTGGTCCCATACACCTAACATTCGTTTCATAATGATATAATTCGTAAAAGAACTCATGCAATGTCTTGTCTGTTTACTTTTCAGGCTTTTACAAGCGTAATCAATTAGTTAAAATCATTTATTTTATAGGTTCTAATAAATACTAATTAGTTAATAATCCAAAATAATAAAAACAAATAAATGTTACTTAAATTAAAACCTAATTCTAGCATAACAGTAGCAATAATGTATTTATTTCATTTCAGGTCAATTATATCAAGCACGTCGAGGCAAGCTTATGATTATTTAAGGTAAGCCAATATTAACTGACCCTTATTAAAATAATTATCACATTGTAATTTTTAATCGTGTCCAGTGTTTTGTGGTTTATTTTATTTTCTTTTATTTTGTTTAAATATAACTTTCAAACACTTCCGTACCGGTCTCTGTGGTCTCTCACTTCAACTCCAGCTCTTTTTACTCTGTCATCAAGTTAAGACCACCATTCCTCCTTAGGATAATGTAATCAATTTGAATTTAGCACGGCAATCCGTATAATTCCAAATCGGGGGATTCAAATAGAATTCAGTTTGTGCAGAAGCAGTATGAAATATAATAATTTTATTGTTCATGTGTCCGCAAGTTGCCTTTAGTAGAATCGACAATAGGAAAAACATGATTAATTTCTATAAATAATTGTTTTCATTTAAAATTCGGCACGGTTTTTTTAATAATAATGGACAAATTTATTTGTTTTCTTGTTTTCTCATCATCATGATAGTCTCATGATAGTTTCATCGGGAGGAATATTTTCCACACTTGCCACTCTGGACAGGCAGGTTGAACTGAAGTTTTTAATTATTTTAAGTTGTTATCAGTGAGATTCTTTTTTTTATATAACTGAATTGACAAAAGAACTTTGATTCCATTTGATCGAAGGTGGCTACAGCAGGCCATGGACACCTACAGCCAAATTCAAACTAAGAACGCTACAGATGCGTTGTGAGCTCTGATGACTAAGATGCAATGTCTCACTGACTGTTATTATACTAGCTTTATATATAACTTCAGGCGAAACACGCCAGTGCACATGGTACTGTTATAAGGTGGCAGAAATAAGTAAGTGGTACCACCTAGTGAATGCTGCTGCCTATGGACAGTTCTGTTTCATTTCCTTCTGTCACCTCTTACGACGGTATAGTATGGAGTAGTGGATTCTCTTGTGCCACGCCGTCACTACATGGCGAACCGGGAACTTTTAATACAAATAGTTAAATGTAGGTGCCAGTTTGCAGTTCCTATTCCTTTAATAAGTTGTGTATTTGTTTTATCCGAGGAAAGATGTATTGTGAGTGCGCTGGAGTTATTGAACGAGTTATAAGTTAGATACGCGTGTTGTTGATAAAACGTTTTATAATATAAATTGATTCAGTTATAAAATATGTGACACTTCTGAGAATTACAATTAAGAAGATATCTCTTAAGAATTACAGCAAATTAATTAAAGTAGTTAATCTTGCTTGAGACATTGTAGACCGCAAGTACGTTTTTGTCAATTTAAAGAAAAAAAGAAGAGACCTAATACGAGTTATTATTTCTCGCTTGTTGTATGTATATTCTTACACCGTCACTACGCTGTATATTAAAGATAAATGGTGTATATACCGATTAATATGTATTTGTTTGTATTTATGTGTACTTGGGTAATTTGTAAGCCTAATTTAATATGTGTTACACCTTTTCCAGTATTCTATTTAGTTATTTAAGGCACCTGCCAATATTTTTTCACCACGCCATGCGTTGACTGGCGAGATAATTGAGTATTGGCAGGAGAATTCTAACTGGCATTATTACACTGGCTATATTGTTTCTTTCAAGTTAAAAAAACGTTTACATCTCGAATTTGAAAATTAAAATACATACATACATATATGATATTTTGTGAAGGATGTTTATGACGTTAAATATTAAAATGTTTCATAATATTGTTGTGAAACATTTTAATACTTAGCTTAATGTTGGTTGTTTTAATCGCAATAAAAAGTATATTTGAACCAGTAAAGTTCTTTTTATACAGCGATGTTAAAACAAAACGCTTCGCTACCAAGAATATAAAATGTTAAAAGAAACATATCACAGACGCATATACATGAATGTTTCCAGTAGAAAACTTTTTCCAAATACATGAATAAAAGATCGCTAGGGTAATAACGGAAAATTACGAGTATGTCAACAATAATTTTCCGATATCAAATACAAAGAAATAACGAAGAATGTTATGAATATTGTGTTTAAGTAGCGTGGAGCTTTCGGGTCGACAATTTCTATAAAACAGGTTAAACAAATTATGTACAGCACACAAAGTATAAGATATGGCATCCGTTGCCATATATACATTAATACAATGCAATGGTCAGAGTGTTAAATGATTTGTTATATTTATGCGAACACTACACATTGAATAAAACTAGATTTTTATGGTTCTTCATTTATTTATTCACTCATTCATTAATTCATTCATTCATTACAGAAGGGCTGTAATGAATGAATGAATGTTCACTTGTACATTGCTGAACATAGGCCTCCCCCAAGGAATGCCACAAAACACGAAGCTGAGCCACCTGTTTACGTTTACTTAACTTATATTCATCCTTTACGCGGTAGAGCCATGCTGCAGATATGGTTGTAGCACGAATGCGTCAGCTCGACTGAGGATAGACTACGCTGTCACAAAATACCAGCATAAAATAGCAGCTTATTGCTGCTGTGTTTCATATGGTGAGTGTAGAGAACCGGATACCCTTTATTTGGAAATGCAGCATTCCATCTTAGTCCTGATAGTAGTTAGTCTTAGTAGGGGTGACAACGCATCTGCATTCTGATTTTTAACCGAGAATAAATGTACTCGTAGGTGTCTATTGGCCACAGCACTTACCATCAGGTGGACTGTGTGCTCGTTTATAACCTTTATTCAATAAAAAATCCTATCCATTCCTGTTTTTGTTTCAAAAATATTTATATTTTACCCTACAAAGTTTTCAATTTCTTTATAATCAATTTTTATTTCTCTGAATTCGAAAGCGTAGTCAAACAATAACAGCATCCAAAAATCTTATTATTTTTTTTTTGTATCACAATTACATAAAGCTTTAACTATTGAAAAAACACATATTGTAGATGTTTTTTTTTTAATTTTTTCATACTTCCTGCTTTTATACACAACGAACTAAATATATAACGAAGTGAATATGTTTTCCGAATCATTATCCTTTATTTAGTAAAATATTTGCCTTCTTCTTTTAAAATAATTTATTAGTTTAATTTATATTTATTTAAAAGAAACTAAAGCAAATAAAATACGTAAAACGAAAAATTGGTCAAATACACTTTGAATCGTTGGTGGGCTACGTAAAAATATTCAAACGGGCGTTTGAATATCTTTAAATTTACTTTAAAGACATTTTATTTTACGACAATAATTATCTTAACACCTTAATGTCAAAAATAGTAACTTCAACCTCGTGTTCGTATTTTTTTTTTATAGGATCTAGTGACAAACGAGCACACAGTCCACCTGATGGTAAGTGGTTGCTGTGGCCCATAGACATCTACATTTATCCTCAATAAAGAATCAAAATGAAAATGCGTTGTCACTCGTGAGAACTAAGATAGAATGATCTCATTTTCAGTAAAAAAGGTATCCGGTTCTCTACACTCACCATACGAAACACAGCAGCATTAAGCTGCTATTTTACGCTGGTATTCTGTGAGAGCGTGGTCCTTCCCCGGTCGAGCCGACCCATTCGTGCTACAACTTATAGCTGCAGCATGGCTCTACCACGTAAAATTTGTGTAAATGAATATTTTAATTACATTGTATTGCAAATCAAGCGAAGAACCCTGTGACCAACAAACAGACACCTAAAAATTCCATAAGTGCGCTATTTTGCTAATTATAGTACAAAAGGCTAAAAAATCTGAAAGCTATAATAAAACTAGTACATTTTTGGAACTACATAGTGACTAAGTAAAACTAATAGGAAATGATCTTCAAATTATTAATTTATGTATTTGGTTTATTTAAAAACTTTATTCCTCTAGCCATAAAGGGTTACAAAGGACGGGTGTGTCACCTCAATAAAGAAAGACCGTTTGAGTAAAGAGCAACGGCCACGTTCTCTCTTAAATATGAACAATGCTTGATATAGTATGAAACTAGCTGGCCAGGCAGACGTTGTTCTGCCCTTTTCGACGACCCTTCATATAAAAAATCCTAAAATTCGTAATAAAAAAATATTGAGCGTCATTTATCAGGATAAAAACTATCCTATCTCTCAAGTTGGACCAAACTGCACAGAGTGTGCAAAATTTCATTGAAATCAGTTCAGTAGTTTAGGAGTGCATCGCGGACAAACAACGTGACACGTAATTTTTATATATATATAGTATGAAATAAGTTTTTGACTCCTTTCAGTTACTCTTAGTGTTACTTCAATCAACGAATCTTTCGATCATAACGAGAATAAGAGTGTGCAACCATTGCGTGTTGGCAGTAAATGACATATGGATGAAACATGGTCCTTCACTGCTGGTATGAGGAAGCGCAAGGTCGCCTAGCGAGGGATGGACAGTTATTAGAATATCCGCAGCAGAATTGGAATCACTGACATAGAGCAACGGATCAGTAACCTGAAGTGGGCTCTCTGCTCTGAAGTGAGTTGCATCCTCGTATCAGTAAGTAAAGTGTAAGGCTGCCCCCACTAGATGAAGTGATTACCTGGTAGGAGATGCAAGAAGTCGATGGATGCAGGTGGCTCAGGACCATGCTCTGTGGCATTACTTGGGAGAGGCCTATGTTTAGCAGTTGACTTGTGATGGACTGTAGTAATGATGATGATTCTGATGATGATGATGTTACTTCTTTAAGTTACTCCTTCCTCAACATCGGAAGCGAATTCTACAATTACGAGAGGTAAAAGCTGGAAACGCTTTTTTTTTGCCACTTTTGCGCAGAAATTTGAGATGGACTTATAAAGGCAAATTTTCCGTAATTTTTAGAATATTCTCATTCCGTCAAAGGGCTATAGCAGTTTGCTGCCCTTTTTATTTCGTTATTATGAAATTAACTATTGTACTTAATTCTTTACATTCTGAATTCAAATTACAACAAGAAGATAAAGTGTTCAACTTTGTAATCAGTAAAGATCGAATGATTCATACATGCTCACAACATAATGTAAAACATTCTGGTCGTGAGCCTGTTACATTGCACACGTGTAAAGAGTCACACTTCTGTTGTGATGGCTATAATATCACGTTGGTCGGCTCGACTGAGGAGGGACCATAGATTCTTATTATATCTGCGTTAAATAGAAACATAATGCTACTGTTTCGTTTGCTGAGTGAAGAGAGCTAGAAACGCTTATTACTGATTATAAGGCATTACAACTTAGTGCTTAGAGATGACATTTCGGTTGCATTTTGATTCTAATCAATGACGTGTGACGGTGTAGGTGTCTACAGGCTATACGGCATCCACTTACCATCACACGTGTACGTTTGTTATATTTACTTGGACCTAACTATTTTAAAAAAACTTTCTTGCCAACCAATTATATTTATTTCATTAATTAATTTCTTCTTTATTGAATCTTACATAATGTATCAAAAGGCGGACTAACGGCTATGTTTACATTTTTTCGCTTCTATAAGATACATATTATATCAATTCAGTTAACATTTAGTTTCTATATCCGTGTTTATATCTTACTTATATTTTTCAATAAATCTTCGTGATATTTACTTTTCCTATTTGTAGCGACGCTCAACTTGAAATTTTCAAGTAGCGTCTCACATTCACATTCTTGAGTGTTCTCATCTCCTGCGTAAGGAAGGAATGCGCACGAAGCAAAGTTAATTACTTTGCGCTTGTCCTTAGGACTCGTATCTTACAAAAATGTCGTCGTCTTTTTCTCTCTTATTTACGTTTATTCTATAGAGAATTGGAAATTTTAATTAATACTTTTTATGTTAGTTCATATATTTTAATTGTTTTCTTTTATAAGTACTTATAAAACTTTATCTTTTGCAGTAATGCGTACAGTCGCAACCCATAAGAAGCTTTAAAATAAAATCTCATAATATAAACCATATTATGAGATTTACAATAATAATTACACGAATGCAAATAAATTATATATCAACCCATTGGGGTCGAAATCGATTTCCCACGGGTCGATACAAAAGAAAACTGATTTTGGGGATCGACGGCGTCTATTTTTTAATGTTTACTTTGCAATTTTAAGTTTCTTTTTTATATAAAACTAGCTGTTCCCCCTGACTTCGCCCAAGTCACTCCTTATAACATCAGCTATCTGCCAGTGTGTATAAATATTGACAAATATTGACATTAATATTTATACGATACTAACGTCACTCAATTTTTTTGCTTTTCCGGAACCCTCCACTAACATTTAAACTTTATGTTATGGTATTAAAGTTCAAATTGACTTTTAAGTATTACTACGAATATTTTGTATGGGAATATAGAAAAGTGTTGTTTTTAGACTTTTTCAGGCAACTTAAAATTTTTCTCTCCGTAAGAACCATCTTCGTACTTCAAGGAATATTATAAAAAAAAAGAATTAGCAAAATCGGTTCAGCTGCTCTCAAGATTTGCGCTTAGCAACACATTCAGCGATTCATTTTTATATTATAGATTTAATGGGTTTTTTTTCAAAAAATAATTACCTTCTTAAGTATTTTTACGTAATTTGTATTACATAGGCTGCACTAAAAGTATCGGGAATGGAATATTACCACTGTTCCTGTCATATTAAAATCTTTTTAATTGAAAACTCCTTGGTTTTAAAAATCGAATACCATTTATTTATTTATTTAAAAAGAGATTCTCGGTCTTGTCACAAGGTTTTGTCAAACTTGTTTAGTCGTTGGGAAAATGGAATTGACTCGAGAAAATTCAAGAGCGATGATTTATCATGACTTTCGAAGTGGTTTAATACAAAAACATGTGTTGACCGGATGATTTCTGCATTTGGTGATGAAGCCCCATCCGAAACCACAATTTATCGCTGGTTTGCTGAATTTCAACGTGGACGTGTCAAGCTCAGTGATGATCCTCGTCAAGGTCGTCCAAAAACTGCAGTCACCCAAGAAAACGTTGATGCTTTGCGTGAGCTGATTGAGAAAGATCGACATGTGACATACCGCGAAATTCAGGCAACTTTAGACATTGGCATGAGTCAAATACAAATAATCTTGCATGAACAATTAGGTGTAAAAATGTTGTTTTCCCGATGGATACCGCATTCGCTCTGTGAAGAGCAAAAAGCGGCTCGTGTTACTTGGTGCGTCAGAAGTCTCGAAAGATTCCACGCAGGATCCTCAAATGCTGTATACAACATCGTATCAGGTGACGAATCCTGGATATACGCGTACGAACCCGAAATAAAAAACCAGTCACGAGTTTGTGTGAATGTTTCTGAACTCCGTAAAGAGAACTGCAATCGCCGCATCATCCTCCATCACGACAATGCGAGTTCTCACACCGCACACAGAACAAAAGAGTTTTTAGAGCAAGAAAACATAGAAATTAGACCATCCGCCGTACAGCCCCCACCTAAGCCCTAATGATTTCTGTACTTTCCCTAACATAAAGAATAAATTGCGTGGACAGAGACGAGAGAGAGCTGTGGACGCCTACAAAACGGCCATTTTTGAGACCCCAACTTCCGAATGGAATGGTTGCTTCAATGATTGGTTCCATCGTATGGAAAAATGTGTCAAATTTCGCGGAGAATACTTCGGAAAGCAATAAATACATTTTTAAATAGTAATGTTGTGTCACTTCCTTGACTCCCGAAATTTTCAGTGCTGCCCTCGTAATAATTATTAGTTACACTTGATATTTTTACTGAATTTTATGTTTATTTTGTTAAACTTTGATGAGAAAATGATGTTAAGCTTACTCACTTAACCAAACGCAAAGTTTTAAATTGGTAAGTATGTTGTATCAATATGAAAAAACGGGCTATAGGGGTCTGAGGTATCAGTTCATTTAGGTAAAGGGGTCTCTTGTACAAAATAGTTTGGGAATCCCTGCTCTAGACAATAAAACATTTTGTATTTGAATTGAGCTTAAAGAAATTGTTTTTTTTTTTAAATATTGTTCGGCTCTAAGCCTCAGACATTCCAATCTGTTTTTCAAAAATTCAAATGATTTGCTTTCTTAAATGTTAAACTTTATATATTCTGCAACACAAAACATATTATTTCTGCACACATAAAACGTTAAATATTTGTGAGGATGAATAGCCAAACAAGTGGGCCTACGCAACGTGTCGACGCCTGCGCCGGATGTCAATATCAGCACGCGCTGGTTTGTTCCGAAGACTATCGATCAATGTCTGAAAAATGCAATGCATTACTGTAATCGGTACACTATCTGCTTTATTACCAAATATAATGATAAAGAACCACTGTGGAAAATATGCGATTTAAAATGTTCTTTAACTTTTCCACTCTTCTTTAAACCCAAGTGTTAATATCGGCGAACTTTTGCACAGGAATGGCGGTACATAAAATTAATTGCTTGTATTTAAACAACTGTATATTTCATGTGGCGTTAGTCTTTACAACACATGTATCCACTTATTATCACACACCAAAATACTTTATCCAATCGTAGCGAACACTTCACTAATCTAGTATAATTTACATAGATTCCACAATACACGTCTATGCGCTACGACTATTGATCTACGAATGACCCTTTCACTGTCTAGCCTTCAGCATTTATAGCAAGAATAAAATAGGGATTTGGATTTGACTTCCGCAAAAGTCGAATCCATAGTCAATAACAAAGCAGAGTATTTGCCAACCGGATGTTATCAGAAAATGTACAAAATGTTAACACAAAACTATGAGTAAACCAAGTTTTGTAATAAGGCCTTTTATGTTAAACATTGTTATAGAAACTGGGCTTGTCCTAGATTTTTAACTTAACCTAGTTTAGATTTGCAACATTACCATTTTTAAAAAATATATGGATTGGGATCAAGAATATTAATAGCGTAAGATGAAAAATGTATATCTAAACCACATGATAATTATTTCCATTAATGCCAGTGTAATAAAATATAAAAAGAAATATGATAATTATTATTTATTATAATAAAGCTGTGCATTACCTATAAAGTCATGCGGTTTTATTTGGCATTTAGTTTTAGTTATTACATCAACAATAATCATTCTTATCTATTTATTTTAACCTATATGCTGATAAAAAATTATATTAGAATGATAACGTAAAACAATGAATGCCTATCATCTTATTTCATTTTTATTTTTATGTACTAGTCATGAAGCAAATATAAAGAGGAGACGTTCTAATTAAGTTTCACTATGTAACAACGCGTGACAATTTGCGGGGTGAGGAGATGCAAAGCCCCGCCCAATTTACACCATCTACATCTAACGATAAATAGTAAAACTATTCGAATCGTTCCATATCGATGTTGCAATGTAGTTTAGCTAGCTAGACGGCAGATGGCGGTATGTTCACAAAATGATTATAAACTATAAAAATAACATTATGGCGATTAAACTTTCTCTGTCTGAATGCAAAACAAATTTCAGCAACTTCGTATGATTATTTTACCAATACGTTCCTATATATTTTTAGTTCACATGACACCAAGTTTCGCCATCTAGTGTCAAATATATTTAATTATATTTGAAAGCCGACGGAAAGAGATTTTTCTAGAACTATTTTAATAAATTAGGTTTAAAATTACTTACAAATGAAATGCGATGCCATCCAAAGCATCAGAGCGTCTGTCTCATGAAGCAAATACATTCAGACAAAGAAATTTTAGTCGCCAAATTTTATTTTTATAGTTTTCATAATAATTTTGTGAACAGGCCGCCATCTATCGTCAAAAAAATAACAAAATGACAGGGTCGTAATTAGAATTCAATTATTTTACCCAGTAACCCAACATTCAATATTAAAATGAAGGAAATTGTACTTAGGCTGATTTTTACGAAATGTTTAAGTTATATTTAAGTGACATTATATATGCAAAGAATCACTGAAATACAATTTAAATATGTTTAGCATTTTGTAAAAGTCAACCTTCAAGAAATATTTATTTTATCCTTAGTTAAATGAAGTGTCTTTGAAACCAAATATTCTATGTTCAATATTTTGTAGGATATTTAATTTAGAACTAAATATCCTACTTATCTCACTAATATTATAAAAGCGAAAGTTTGTGTGTTCTTTATGTCTCCTTGACCTTATTCCACACTAAGTATGTAATGATATGTTATTTTTTCACGCAGAAACGGCTGGACTATTATTTATGTGTGGGTTATACTACTTAATATCTCTGAGGGAGAACAAATAATAGATAAATTATTATAATTAATATAATTTTATTTACAAATCAATTAAAATATAAATATTTACACATTTTTCACACATTTATACATTAATACCATTAATAGCAGGTTGCGTAAACTTATATATATTTTTAAAACTCTGAGAGATGTGGCTGATGAGAAACTAAAGAAATCCGTCTACTTCGCCTTGGCCCAATCTCTGTTAACATATGGTATTACCTCCTGAGGCGGTGCTCCAAAAGCTAAAATGCTTCAATTGGAGAGAACTTAAAGGTCTCTTTTTCATTGCCGTATCGCTATCCTACAGAGCTCCTATATAAAGAGTTGAAAATTTTAATTGTTTGGCAACTGTTTACTTTACTCTCTCGAGATAAAAGGCGTTTTAACCTCGTGGACCTCTGTCATATAACTCTATCCACCAAATTATCTAAACGTTTCTTTTGTCACCTTGGAGGTTTCTTATACAATAAAGTCAAAAAAATTATCCCTATATTTAACGTTAACAAAACTATATGCAAAAAGAAAATAACTATCTGGCTCCAAGAACTAAATTATTATGACACTGAACAACTACTTACTAATTCTATCTAATTACTAATCGAATAAAAGTTAATTACTAACCCAGTCACAAACTAACGAACAAAAGCACGCACACGCACACACACACACACACACACACACACACACACACACACACACACATACACACACACACACACATTAATACTAGCACCACTATTTAATATATCTAAAATCCTAAGTAAATGAAAGGAGATATTATGTAAATTATAAATATGGTACATGTACGAGTGCATAATAAAAGTATTGTAATTACAACCATAGGGCGGAGACCTGGCGTCCTGAAATACAGGCGTAAAGCCTAGCTTAGGCACCAGTCTCCCACAGTATATTATTGGGGCTATACTATAATATTATGTACAATAATTCTGTATTGTGGTGAGAAAATAAAATAAACTATTATTATTATTATTTAAGTCCAAAATTAGGCATCCGAATGCACTTTTTAATGCCAATCTAAGAACAAAAAAAATAGACGCGCTCACGGTGAATAAACGCGATTTCGTTCGAAAACTTATTTTGTCACTGACACTCGCACTTATTCACTTTTCACCGTTATTAACATAATATACTCGATTAATGCTATCGTAAAGTTATTTGAATTGTTTTGTAGCGCTCGCACTCGACATACAGTACTAAATTATATTCTAAATTCAATTACCTGCAAAAATAACTGTTTTGGTAAGTTGCTGTCGATTTGTTGCCCTATCGTTTTCTATGATTGCAAAATGCTTAAAACGAATATCTATATATTTTTCAACTATAGATTTAATGAGAAGTATAACGTGATTATTAGTCGGTGATTGGTCAAACATATGTTTGAACGATTGTTTGAAATAATCTTGTCCAATAAGAGACTTTAATGTATTCGATACAATTTTATGTTTACTGAAATTAGGAGTGTTCAAAGATTGTGATTTAACACAACGGATGCTGCATTCGGTTCGTATGCATATATTTATGACATCTTTAGAAGGAAAAGTAAGACCACCTTTATTTTTAGTTTTTATCAAAAAAAGGTCATCATCATCGTAATCATCAGCATATAATTCACGAAGGCAGCTCTCACATTTGATTTTGGAATGTAAATAATTAACTACATACCCAGAAATATACGCAACAATATGACGGCGCAAATAATGACCTATCATTGTATTTAATTGCGCATCAAATTCTAACAACAAATCATCAGGCATAGGTTCGATATCCATGCCATCTAATGATTCCTCACTGAAGTCATTTTTCAAAATCCGGTAACGTTCTGAAGTAATATTAATTTTTTTGACGGAAGATTCATTCAAAATGGCAATATCCTCTAAAGGAATACAATTTCCTCTGAAACCTTCTTTCAGTTCTGTATTTATCAGAATTTTTTTGTAAGCTGCTTTAAACTGACGTGAGGTTGGATTATTATTTGCCCTTCCATGTGCCCTTATTACCCCAAAAAATAGTTCTAAATGATCTTGCGAAAATTTGTATAAAGTAAGATATTTTAGTATATTTTCTTTATTAATCAGGCGGTCGTACAAGAAAAGTGTGCTATTGATACATGTTAAAAGACCTACAAAGCCAGTTTTTCGGGTTGTAGCGATAACAGGCTTATCTTCATCAGGAGCTACTATAAACATTAAGTAATATTTAGCGTATTTCAAATAATCTTTTGTTTTCATAATATTCTTTTCAAATAAGGGTTTTTTATGTTCATTCTGACACATGTTTCTAGAGTTGAGAATGTCAAAGATATTGTTAACTAGGCGGATAAAATTAATTGTTGCTGCCGCATTTTTGAATTCAACTTTACTTTTTTCACATACCTGGAGTGCGTCTGCTACGCTATTACTAAAAAGCTGACTGGCTAATTTTACTTTCATTTTTTGTTGCTGAAAATGTATATGCTTGTCTCTTAACTTGTTTCCGAGATGTAGGCCTTCAGATTTTTGTAGGTTATTAAGCTTGACGAGATAAGACCATTCAATATAATTGCCCTGATAATCAAGAAACCTCTTTTTATTTTCTAAGGCGTTGCGCACTAGTTTTAGCATGTGGCATGCGTCGAGAAATACTGCTACTTCGTAGTTAGCACTAGGGTGTTTAAAAAAAGATTTCATTTTCTGAGGTTCTAACGAACATCCTAACTTTTTAAGCATAGCAATATTTGCAGCGCAACCATCTATCGTTAGTGAAACAACGTCTACACCATTTTCTTGGCATTTGTAGAGACATTGTTGAACTATTGAGGCCCGTTGTTCTCCGGTCATAGAACGAATAAGAAAAAAACCCACAGGTAATTTCCACCGTTCTGTTTGACATACAAGCAACAGAACTAAAGCTTGAGACGCCTGATCCGAGTTATCCTTCTGCACGTCATTAAGCCCGAGATCAACATAACCATGATATTTATTTCCGTCCCATTCAACATGCTTCTTAATAGCCATGTCATCCATCATAAGACTGCACAAAGCGCGTTTGCCTGATGAGTTGGTTTTGTGCCTTAATATGTTAAAAGCTTCAGCTGTAAATCCAGCTTCACCATTGACACTTTCATACCATTTAGAAATGGTTCTCGGATGCGGTAAGCATGTATCGAAAGTTTTTCTGACGTATGAGTACGCATTTGGCGAAAAATAATGAAGCGTTAAAGCGAATGATCTGAGAGCTGGAGAATATTTCTTTTTCAAATTAACTTTTTTAATTTTTGATAGCTGACGCCCAACCAAGTCTTTCAACTTTACATTTATTGAAGATAAAATTTCGGAATCCTCTCCCTGTATAAGATGTTTGGTTTCCAATTCTGTAATTAAGGCAGTTAAATTTTGAACCTGAAAGAAAAGCGAAAAGTACTTGAAGCGCATTTCATTTAGAAAAGAATACATCTTAAAGTGGTTCGCGAGGCGAAAGTAGTGCCCTTATATAAGTACCTTCTTTTTCAAACGTATAACTTTCATTTGAAGTCTTCTGATCTTTAGCCCATCTTTTTTCGCTTTCCATCGAAGTTGTTCTATTTCTTGCTTTAGCTTCTTCTTTCTAGGGGAATCATGAAGTATCAAAAATTCATTTAAATCACTTGTAGTAGGCCTAGGTGATGATATTGTGGGCTCTGATAATTTTCTTGTAAGCTGTAACATTAAGAATAAAACAACAATATAAAATTAACTCATTCTATCAAAATAATTAAAACTAGTAAAATACAAACTGTATCCAAACGAACCGATATATCCAGATTTATACTAGGTAAAGTTCCCTTCTTTAATTTTTTAAAGCCTTTTTTTGTAACTGTGAAGTCGTCAGCATTGAAATGGCAAGAACAAATCTTTGTATATTTTGTCGGAGTCCAGTCTTTTCTATTAATTTTTGTGATCCATTGCTGTTTACGATTATTTTCAAATGGAAATCTAGAACATTAAGTAAATAAAATTATCTAGGTGATCTTTTTAATTAGCTGAACTACAATTAATATAATAGTTGAATATTGTACATAAAATATTTATTTTCAGAGAGATTTTCTTTGCATATAGAATGTCACTTAAATATAACTTAAACATTTCGAAAAATCAGCCTTATTACAATTTCCTTCATTTTAATATTGAAAGTTGGATTACTGTGTAAAATAATTGAATTCTAATTACGGCCCTGTCTTTTTGTTATTTTTATGAGATTTACTTGACGATAGAATACGGCCTGTCCACAAAATGATTATAAACTATAAAATAATATTTTGGCGATTAAAATTTCTTTATGTCTGAATGCAAAACAAACTTCAGCACCTTTGTATGATTATTTTATTAATACTGAGCTCTACGTACCTTTATAACTTTATATTTTTAGTTCACATGACACAAAGTGTCGCCATCTAGTGTCGAATATATTTAATTATATTTGAGAGCCGACGGAAAGATTTTTCTAGAACTATTTTAATAAATTAGGTGTAAAATTACTTACAAATGAAATGTGATGCCATCCATAGCATCAGAGCGTCTATCTGAGTAGTTTTTACACGATAAAATACAACACTTCATCCTTTTCCTCTTAATACTACGAAAATACACCGATTTGCGATTTTCAACACATAAGCGCACAGGACGAGTGCTGACAGTATACTAACTAAAGCCACGCCCACTATGATGACGTCAGGACCTACTTACAATCACAGTGCACAGTTGAATATGCCGTCTCCTCTTTATATTTGCTTCATGGTACTAGTTAGTCAATTGTAAGGGATTTGTCGTTATTTTAATATTGACATGATTTTATTAACTTGGCCGGTATGCATTACATAAAATATGAATAAAAGTATGAATGTAATAAAATTTTGTAAGTACGATATTACCTACACAGTTTTGGCCCATTTCCGCACATCTAAATAATCTGAATTTTTGCAGAGTTATTAGTGTTCTTACGGGGATCATCTCGGTTCATGGTCAGTGCGTGTTGACTGATATTATTTTTGGCACAAAAATTTACAATAGTAGCTTTCGTGCCTGACCTTTCACAACTTAGTAGCTGTTGTGCTACATTGCTAGTCTGAATATTTTATATCTGTCATATTTTTGGCACATTTTAGGTCTAATTGAGCTCTCAGATCTTCATCTTATAAGACGATCTTCCTAACGATCTATTTTTCAAACATGAATCAATAAAGGCATGCTTCAACACTCACTTAACGTAAAAACTATAGACAGATTGACATTGATGATTAAGTCGTGTCGCATACAACCCACTCACTTTACACAGATAAAGGGCACAGTTCGTGTCACTTTGATATAAATAAGTCTTGAACTAACTAGACAGATAAGTGATCGCTGCTGAATGCACATAAATTAACATTTAAAAACGTTATGACCGTACCCCTTGTAGTGAGGAGTCGTTAATCTATACATCTATAATACCGCTATGTTATCTATTAAAGTCAACTGCTGAACATGGCCTCGCCCTTAGATTTGCCACATAGGGGGAATTTTGAGATATTTGCCACGCTTGGCAGGCGGGTTGGCAACCGCAGTTTTTTATTTTTAGTTGTTACTAGCTGTTCCCCGCGACTTCGCTCGCGTGTTAGGGTTTTTATGTTTTTGCGCGGAACCCTACTTCTTTTTCTAAAATAAAAGTAGCCTAAGTTACTCCTTATGAAATCAGCTACCTGCCAGTGAAAATCCTGTCAAAATCGGTCCAGCTATTTTGGAGATTAGCCGTAACAAACAGACAGGCAGACAGACAGACAGACAGACAAAAAATTTAAAAATTGTGTGTTATAAGTACCGTATATACTTTCATATGCGATTAGTAAAAAGCTGTAATTTAGACATTACAAACAGACACTTCAATTTTATTTATTTGTATAGATTAGGAAAACGCTGCTGCCCATCTCCTTGTGTTGTTTCCCTCTGTCGCCTCACATCCACGACACGAAATGGACTAGTGGATATTCTTACACTGTCATGCCACACGGTCACTTTTTGTATTTCTCTGCAAATATTTTTTGTATATCAAAACTTACTCAGTAGCTTATATTTATTTTATATTGTTTTTTTTTGCACATCATATTCAATTATTCTTGAGTCAATAAGTTTTATAGCTATGACGTCACAAGATGGTAGTTCGACTAAGTAGTTCCTTTATTTGTATTATTTCATGTTGTATCTTTTAATAATGAAAGAAACCTATGAAAGAAATGTTTCAGTTTGTATTTTTAGTTCATTCCAATTTTTATTTATACGCCTCGTTGACAAAAAAAAATTCTATTTTGTTTACTTATATTTAGTATGGGTAACATAATGAACGTAGATTTTTGTAGAAACAGAGTTTCTACAAAAATATATACCATATACACTTCATGCCATGTTATGGTAACGAAAGGGTATCCACTACCCCATATCATCCCGTGGATGTCGTAAGAGTTGACAAAAGGAAATGAAACAGAAGATGGGCAGCAGCAGCTTCCTGATAAAAACTTAAAATAATATAAAATTGCGGCTGCCAACCCACCTGACAAGGGTGGCAACTATGGCAAATATCCTCTCTTTAAGTCAACAAAAGGGTTTATTATTATATATCTCTGTAATTTTAACTGCCTTTGCGCCGGTAACAAATGAGTTTCTTTTGAGATAGGTAAAAACACAATTCCTATGTCACTGACTCGTTAAACGATATTATAGTTACCATATTAGGTATTGTCGAGTCTCTAGGTCTGTACGCAGTGCACTCTATATGGTCAAGTTTTTCCTTGTTTGGTAGTTTTGACTAAGCTAACAAACAAACTTGTCCTTTGATAATTTATCGCATTAAAAATGCTCTGCGATTTCCTCTGAGGTGATAACGTACCTTTGGCTTTCTTTATTTGCTGTATTATATCCACTTCCTATCAGATGTATAGTATATACTATAGTAAGCTCATGTGTCACTTTTATTTATATTATAAACTAGCTGTTCCTCGCGACTTCGCCCGCGTGGAGTTATTTTTCGCGGAACCCTAAAATAAAAGCAGCCCAAGTTACACCTTGTAACATCAGCTATCTGCCAGTATGTATAAATATTGACATTAATATTTATATGATACTAACGACAATCAATTGTTTTGCCTTCCCGGAACCCCTCCACTAACTAAACACTAAATAAAAAACACTCTAAAACTTTATGATATGGTATTAAAGTTCAAATTGACTTTAAAGTATTATAACGAATCTTTTGTATGGGAATATAGAAAAAGTGTTGTTTTTAGACTTTTTCAGGCAATTTTTTAAATTCTTATCTCCGTAAGAACCATCTTCGTACTTCAAGGAATATTATAAAAAAAGAATAAGCGAAATCAGTACAGCTGCTCTCGAAATTTGCACTTAGCAACACATTCAACGATTCCTTTTTATATTATAGATAAAAAAGAAAATGAAAAGGGGTGCGATGTGACTTACCCAAACTGCAAACTTCTTACACCCTTAGGACTAGAAACAAGCCCAAACCACACAAGAATACTCTATCGAAATATTTTGTTTTAATTATATTTATGAAAATAAAAAATGCAGTAAACTAAATTAATCTGAACTTAAAATACTCTTCGTTATAATTATAGTATCGAAATGAAATTCTTTCGGAGTTCATATCTTCATATTTGTTCACAAGATACGCGCGAGAAAAAAGTGCTTTCAAAACGATAGTTTCTCCAGAGATCACAAAACGTGGAAATATATCTATTATTATTTGTAGAATTATCTACAAAGCGCTTACCCAATCGAAATAGTCGCTTTTTAATTTTATGTTATTGGTAAACTATATGGTCACTTTGTTTTACTTACTTAATAACAAACTAGAATACCAACATATTATTCTAGTTTTGCCGGGGATGTCTTTATTTATAAAAGATTTTATCACGTAGTTTTTTTTACGCTGAGTGACTTTAACCGCCTTCTCATCTTTTTTAAAATTTTAATAAATAGGAGAGTGAGATTAAATACTCGCAAGCCTAAATAATTAGTAACACTAAAATTATTTCTGAGTATTAGCATCTTGTTACCTCATCCACAATATCTAATTCAAGCACACAATGAATCTTACAGATACAAATAGAGCTTAACGTGGTTTGTATTCAGCACAACTCTCGTGCCGGTCCCGACACCGCTGACTCAATGTCTATTTTAAGAGGGCCCTTCCCGGCCCGTCTAACGTCAACGCGAGCATGGTTAAAAAGCTTGTTGTTTCATCCAGCGCAATGTTAGAAAAAGAGGCAAAGCGAAAAGAGAGAGACGGCGCCTGAGCGTTCGGTTGGCATTCGGTAACTTACGGCCTCGCTACTATGGCGCATAGCTATAGTTTTGTAAATTTCTCTGCATGCCTACATTTAGTAGGTACCGTATTATTTTATTATATTACTCTTTGTCTAGTACGGACGTACCGCTTGGTCTCGGAGATATGTGTGTGTTGTTTTTTTACCAAGCTAGGTATCGTACGTGCGCTATTTTTCACATGGAAATTATTTATGTTATAAATAATTTCCATGTAAAAAATAATGTCTCAAATTTAAAAAAAAACTGCCACTCAGAGTCGGCCAACTCGCTGTAAGTAGAATCGGTGACACATCAGGCTATAATTTTCCAGTATAACATGGCCTCGCTTTATTTCAATTTCCCGTACAATAAGAGTACCGCATAAACTGGTCTTTATACCTTGATTTGTCTACCTGTCTAGGCTGTTTGTATTTAGGAAGCTGAAATTAGGTAACGTACCTACTTGTACCGTATGTAAATGTCTCCAAATGTATGTTTGTGTAGGTATTAATTTGTACCGTAGTACAGGCGGTTGATCACAAATAAAGTAGTCTAAATAGAGTTTGGTATAAATATATATTTTTATTCTAATGAACTTTGTTACACTTTATGAACAATTATGTATTGTTCATAAAGTGTAACAACCCGGTTGTCGAGAAGATTCCGATTTCCGAGCACAAAGAGTTTACTGTCAGACGTGATTGAAAATTTAGTTAAAAAAACGTATTATTATCTAATAACAATCATTGAATCTATCTCTCATTGGCAGTTTGCGTGGAAAACGTGGGTCAATAATTTCTGGCAGAACACATTTGAAGTAAAACTGCGTCATTTTCAATATTTTGTCATCTGACCAAAAGGTTGGATCTTTGTATATCTTTTCATACAAGAATCCCTTTGGCGTCCAAAGAACAAAGTAACAAAAACTCTTCTTTGCAATTTTCAATTGGGCTTGGACCTGGTAATAATAATTATGGTTTCTTTTCAATTTGATACCATCTCCATCTTCTGTACAGAACACAACTTTTTTACTTTTTATAGCTTCTAATGGCGTCAACGCAGAAGCCGAAGATGGACATTTTATTTCGACAATTCCGTCGTCTCCAATCAAACCATCTGGACTTGCACCAAGAAAACAGTAGTCATCATCAACAAATAACCCACATGGAGTGATAGAGATGTTGAGCTCATTTGCAAATTCTTTAAGGGCTGTTATTTCATTTGATTTTCCATATCTTGTAGAATCATTCCCAGTAAATGTCGAATACAGCATTATTTTGATTATGGACGTGCATGGGGTCGTAGGCTTCATTTTACAAATTTGACCAATAATTGAAGCAGTTATTCTTTTTCTGCGTTCCACAATCCATATATCAGAGTTAGATTGGTCAACAGTATCTCTTTCTAAGGATAATATTTCCGAATGTGTCTTTTGCAGTGATTCAAGGAATTCAGCTTTTTTTGTTATAAATACGTCCATCGGCAAATCAGGCTCACTTGTTACGTTGCCGTAATGATGGTCTGCCGGCTTTGACCGCTTTGCTCGCTTTATCCCCCGTAGTGCATCTTCAATCCTCCGTTTTCTTTTATTTTTAATTATTTTTTGTTTTTTTGCCACATATTTTTGGGTATATGAATTTTTAATATTATCGTCACACATAATATTTTTCTGTATTTCTTGCATTAGCTTGTAGTCTTTAGTGTTGTATTCGGAAACTGCTGCGTAGCACCTTTTTTCATAAGTTCCTCGAAGGGAAAAGTTTACTCGCTTCCCAGCAAGGAATTTTGCTATGATTGAATTAAAATGTTCTGCAGGGTTATTTGTTTCTTTTAGGAGGAGACTTTCTGCATTCTGTGTCAACAAATTGCTATTTTACGCTGGTATTCTGTAAGAGCGCAGTCCTTCCCCGGTCGAGCCGACCCATTTGTGCTACAACTAAACCACTAATATAGATGTAGCATTGCTCTATCACGTATAAAATTTAGTTGTAGTAGTACATACTATCAACATAATGTGATCAATAAAAATTGGTTGGATATTTTTCACAGTACATTTAGCTACCTACTTTAGCTCTTGTATAATTATGTAAAAAAATCTACTTACCCATTTTAAAAACAACTTTTTAGTTCTTCTCAATAGTAATAAAATCGATCTCCTTCAAAATCCTTATCCAAACAAAGTCGGTGTCCGTATTCACAAATGCCAGTTTTGTTTCACGTTATAAAATAGCTAAACCTTTCGCTAGCAAAATCAGTGTCCGGTATAAAAAAATAAGATTGTTGTAGTAGGTAAAACAGATGTCACTAAAAATAAAATGCAACGGCACATTGACGTAGCGCAGTCAACAAATTGAATGCCTACTAACAATTCCGAGAGGCCTGAGAGCCGAATACGTACGCCAGCGGCGCTCGTTATTCAACTCCCCCGTCTCACCCCGCCCCATACCCCGCAAGACTTGTCCCCCGCATACCTCTTACCGCCACTTGGCTAATAAGCAAGTGAGAACGCGATAATATTGAACGAAAAATAGTGTGCGGAAATTTCATAAAACTTGTTCCAGGAAATACAAGTTTTTCAGTAAGCCACAAGCTTTTGTAATAAATTTTTGTCATTTAGTCAATCTCCATTACATTCGCGAGGTTTTTATAAAATATTTTCTTTACTTTTACAATTAATGAGTACATTATGAACGACCAAAATTCAGGTAAAATTTGTGCAAAAAAGCAGATTTTTGGACGCTTATACTAAATTTGTTTCTCCAAATTTAGATTTTTTTTTTAGATAGGAACCTAGATATAGTGTACAAGATACCTATTAGTTCAAAATTTTAAAATAAAGATCTATTACAACGCCATAATGATAAACAAGCGTTTGTATGAAAAGTTACACGGGTTGGCCGCTCTTAAGCTCTTTGATGCGCTGGCATGGCGGGCTTACACTAACATAACTTGGTAATGCGTGGTATATACACTGCAACCGTTCTATTGTTTTTTGTTCGTAATAACAACAACGTCGTAATTATTGACGTGGCGGTAAAATTTACAGTGCTTTATTAATTAATCAATGTATTATTTACTGTATAATCTGTAACAGCCCACAGCTGGACATTGGCATTTCACATTGTAGAGAAGATTTGCCTTAATTGCCACGTTTGGCGAATTGGCGATTGCTACTTCCCGTCGCTGGTATGGCCATTTCATATCTGACATAAAGGAGATAATCATTCCGTCATCTGTCGGTGGCCATGGATAACGCCATGCCAGCCATGGAAAATTATCTTACGATGCCATCGGAATGAAATAGTGACTCTATTTAGAGTTCTATAACTCTGCCATCACACGGCATTCATAAACAAATAAATATTATATACACTATGTTATGAGAAACGTTAAACGGTAAAGGTAAATATTAGTTAATAAATTCTTGTTCGGGTATAATATTCTCACTGACTACCGATAGCAGAAAAGGTTCTCTCTTTAATTCGCGCTTAACACTCGTAAGCACGGTAAAGGTAAATATTAGTTAATAAATTCTTGTTCGGGTATAATATTCTCACTGACTACCGATAGCAGAAAAGGTTCTCTCTTTAATTCGCGCTTAACACTCGTAAGCACAGTGTTAAGCGTGAATTAATGATGAGACATACGGAGAGTCGATGGCTGAAGGTCGATTAGATTCTTTTATAGAATAAGAGTGTCAAACGAACGCATATTCCACTTGATGGTAAGTGAATGCTATGACCCATAGACATTTACATCTATTACCGATGAGGAGTGCAGATGCGTTGTTACCCCTGAGGACTAAGATGGAATTCTCCGTTACCAGTATTATAGGTCGCCGGTTCTCTACACTCACCATACGAAACGCAGCGGGATTATGCTGCTGTTTCGCGCTGGTATTCTGTGAGAGCTTGCCAATCCATTCGTGCTGCAGCTATATATAATTAGCATAGCTGCCGCGTGGCTCTATAACGTAAAAACAATAGAAATGAGCTTTAATCTAATGGAGGTACCTTATGTTAAGCAAAGGACATGTGATGAGATGGTGCTGTTCATAGAATTATTATGTACTGGGTAATGATTCTATGGTGCTGATGTAACACTGTTGATGTAAAATGTTTTCGTTTTATAATGTATACTGATCAGGATTATAAAGCAACATAAATTGAACTATATCATAAAATGTTTTGAAATTCACACCTGCAATTCTCTAAATGGCGTAACAGGTGCGAATTTAAAATGTTTGTCTATTTGAATAATCAATTACTGAAAAGTGGTGGTTGAAATCAGTTACTGAAGAATGTTTTACTGATATTGAAAATTGTTTTAGAAATAAAAGATACGCGTTTTTATACGTTTGCTTATTTACTATATCTACATAAAGTATGGTGCATTGGTGTTCTAAAGCTCGGTTGTTGCCACATATCTTGCTTTTATGTTCACCATAATTTTTAAACTATATTTCATAGCTCGCCAATTATCAATTGTAAATCATCAGTATAAGTTATAAAAGTTACAACCGAGTAGGCATAATATATCTTAGATATGACGTTAGAAACTCAAGGGCTAAGCGCTCGCTGTAAATTTCACAATACTACCAGCCCATAAACATTATTTTAGGACGCGACTTTCTTCCGTAATTGGGGAGAATTTGCAGTTATCACCATTGGCAGGAGGAATGATAATGGCAGTAATAGATGTCACATATTACCTGTGACCCTGCTTCCCGACATCGGTTTTTTCATTTTTTAAGTAAAAGATGGAGACAGCCAACTGGCCACGATATTACTCTATATTGGGGGGATGTAGGAATATGACACTCACACATTTCTTGCCTTTACTCTGCAGGTTACCTTGTTATGTTTACCCAAACGCAGATTCGATACATTCGGACTGTGTGATGCTTCTCCCCATCACCAGTTTATGAGGTTAGAGTTTCGAAATTCTTCGATAGATTAAAAAAAACATGTTATAACCTTATATATTACTCGGTGAGTAAGGGATCGCATCGAACCCATTCTTCGAAATAATGTTCTTATAACTATTTGGGGAAGTACGTATTAAAAATATCAAACTCAGGAATTCCATCCAAAGGAGATTATGAAATTGGGTTGTTGACATCGTTCGTAACAGTTATACAAAAATATGTAGGTAATATAACGATAAATTATAAGCATAATTAAATGGTTTATATTTCTGTAATGTATGGGACAATCATAAAAAAAAATTTAAAACTGAAAAACGAAATCTAATGCTTTTACCATAGCAAAAACAAAACGTTTTTAAATATTTTTATGTATTTTGTCTATGGCATTAGATAAAGAAATATTGAGGCAATCTGTAGAGATTAATACTGAATAAAAGAAATCTATTTAGAAAATCGATTGAATAAACTACGTTATAAACTAAACAAAATTTTTGAATAATACCGGACACGATTGAATAGGCTGTATGGTCGTTGATCATTGCCTGTTTCGAAGGAGACTTAACTTGGTAACTTAGAGCAAAGAGAATATAATCACTACGTTTAAGAGGTGGGACTTCCATAGTAAAAATAATTGCATGAATTTACGCCAATTACCTACCAACATCAAGATATGACATTTAGGTTTGAGAAACAGTGCTGACAACATTGACGAATTACAAGTGCTGTAAATGTCTATCCTCAAATAATTTTATCGATATAACCTTTATCGATATATTGTTTATCGATATTTTTACATAAGAAAAGTTGGATCTCTATACTCAATTATTTATGAGAAATAAAATTTTTAACGTGTGGATTGAGTAAAAATGCCGATGAGGATAAGAAATCAATTTATTTTACACACAGCAATTTGTATTTATATCTCTACAATTAGGTACAAAAGTATGTATAAAGAAAATATAAAATAAAAAACGCACTTTTATACTAGTAATTAATTAATTAAAAAATAAATGACTACTCCGTAGCGCAGTGGCTAAGCGTTTGGCTGCGGCATTGCAGGACCGAGGCTTCCTTCCCGCACTGAACAATTGTTGCTATGCTGTAAATAGTCTGCGTCTGGATGCTTGTTTTCCACGTTAGTTTTTTTAAGGGTAAAAATATTGGGTTTTTAATACGAGGGTGGATTGAAAAGTACTCGGCCTAACACAGATCCATTCAATTCTAAAAATCAAATCTACCCACATTATTTAGTTCAGTTCAGACTAGTTCATTGTGTGAAGTTCGAAACGTGTGCGATAATTAGTTGTGATTTTATAAATTTATTAACAAAGTAATCGGACATAATTTCCGCGAATGGAGCAAATCGAGCAGCGTGCCGTCATTAAGTACCTCCATAAGAAGGGGCTATCATCAAAAGCCATCCATGATGACATGGTCAGTACATTAGGCGATTGTGCTCTGTCGTCATATTCATCCGTCAAAAAATGGATAGCAGAATTTAAGCGTGGTAGAGAGAGTGTGAAAGATGAACCCCGCTCTGGAAGGCCTTCGACGTCAACTACTGACGAAAATATTAAAAAAGTACTTGATTTAATAATGGGAGACGGCAGATTAAAAATTAGAGAGATAGCCGAAATTATAGGCATCTCTTATGAACGAACTCAAAACATCATGGTCAACGAGTTGGGTTTCCACAAGGTGTCTGCGAGGTGGGTTCCGCGACTGCTTTCAGTTGAACAAAAAAGGACGCGATTGACTATTTCACGCGACTATTTGGAGTTATTTGAAGCCGATGCAGATGATTTTTTGTATCGTTTTGTTACTATGGACGAAACATGGGTTCATTACTGTACACCGGAAACAAAACAACAATCAAAACAGTGGAGAAGACCTGGTTCACCACCCCCTAAAAAGGCTAAGTCGATTTTGTCGGCAAATAAGGTGATGGCTTCAGTATTCTGGGACTCGAAAGGTGTGATTATGATTGATTATCTTGAAAGGGGTCAGAATATAAACTCTGATTACTACTGCACCTTACTACGTCGTTTACGAAAGGAAATAAAAGAAAAACGTCGAGGAATGCTCAGAAGAAAAGTCCTGTTTCATCAAGATAACGCCCGTGTTCACACGTCAGTACAGTCAATGGCTGAAATTCACAACTGTGGCTTTGAACTGTTACCGCATCCGCCGTATTCACCTGATCTGGCACCATCAGACTTCTTTCTGTTCCCTAACCTAAAAAAGCACTAGGGAGGTCAAAGATTTTCGACAAACGACGAGGTCAAAGCAGCTGTAGACGCATATTTTGACTCTAAGGAAGAATCATTTTTTTTCAACGGTCTAAATGCTTGGAAGGGGAGGTGGCAAAAGTGTGTTGAACTTGATGGTGATTATGTAGAAAAATAAAAATATAACTGATTTAGTATGTGTTTATTTTCTTGGTTAGGCCGAGTACTTTTCAATCCACCCTCGTACTGATTGGATTAAATTGCTTTTATGTGTAACAAATACTATGTTCAAATCGCTAGGCTTCTTCGAAAAAATCGGGATTTTTCAAACCTTTAAAAACTCATAACTGCGAAAATATTACCTTTATCGTAAAACGTCATAGGACCTTTTGTATTTATAATTTACCAAGAAATATTAGAAACATGTGGTTCATACTTTATTGTTTTTCTTTATGCATTTCTAATGGGTCAAAAGTATCCAAAATTGGGGTTTTTCAAACCTTTAACAATTCATAGAAGATATTAACTTTATCGTAAAAAGTCACGGGAATTTTTTTATTCGTATTTTATCGAAGAATATAAAAAAATAGTATCGTTTGAAAATAATAATTCAA
Organism: Parnassius mnemosyne; assembly: GCA_963668995.1. NCBI lineage: Eukaryota > Metazoa > Arthropoda > Insecta > Lepidoptera > Papilionidae > Parnassius > Parnassius mnemosyne. The sequence goes on from CAVLGL010000068.1 coordinate 25,040,916, forward strand.
GTTTAAACAAGACCTACGGCACCGAGTTGCCTCATGGCAACATGGCATCAGTACCTACGACAATTTGAAGGGAATTGCATAAAAAAATTGATGTGGTACAGATTTCGGTACTCATGCACCTATTAATCTGGATAATGTCTAAATATTTTGCATTGCGGTAGGTACGCCTTGCCCACTGCCGTTGGTTGAATTCGCGAACGTGTTAAACTTATCCAAAATAACAATTTATGTTGACGAAAGATTGACAGCCACTGGAAACTACAATGAAAAAGTACTTCGACAGTCCATTAATTCGTAATTAACCCTGTGGGGCATTTCCGAAAAAAACACAAAAACAATAGCTGGCTAATCCTAACCTATAAAATAAAGCATTACAAACGATTACCTATCAAAGAATCAAACAATCATTAAGGTTACTTAGCAAATTCCTAAGATAATGAACGCGGGGTAATTCCGAAAAACCGAAAAGAGCTAAAAAAAGCTGTTTCCACCGAAAAATTAACTTTGCACGCGCACTATTGAGACTAGCTACCTAAAACGACTGAAGCGAGGGAGACAAATAAAATGTCGTCTAGAATAAAGTGACCAGAACAAAAAATATTGCCTAGTTAAGCCTTAATTTGTAAATATCGGAATTTCCCCATTTTCGTAATAACCCCAAAGCACCTTAATAATAACTAAAAAAACTGCATCCTTTTGTGTTCTTTTCAATTTATTGAAACAACATATCCCAAGAACTACATAAGTAGTACTACATAACCTACAAATAATAAAACAAAATAAAAACAAAACCCCAGGCCTTACAAAAATATCGTTTTTTGTCATAAGTAACAAATGTTTAAATCTTCAATTTAAACATTTTATTAATTCATTTATTAAATTAATTAAATCAAAATAAGATATATGTATTTGAACTTTGTTCACGCCGGGCCCAAGCTTGTATGGAACGAAGTGCATCTCCTTTTTTTGATCTTACGAATAATTATTCTTGTATGATGTATTGTTTATTTTAGATAGGAGCTACAGAAAGTTGACCTGACATTACGCAATTTTAGTTAACAGAATAATATCAGTCAATTTACGTTTCTAATGGAGTACCTCTCCATAAAAATCGTAAGCTGAATATAAAGTCTCTTCTGCTTCTAGATTCTAAGTTATGAGTATAATAAAAATTTTCTTTGGATCGACTCCAACCTATCAACATAAATATCATATCGTGGGTTCCGAACCTGTGAGCAACACTTCGGTGCTTCGCACATATGCACAATATTGAGTTAATAATTTTAACACTTATGAACTGCCCAGTTCGATCTAAGTAAAAAATCTCATGGTCACATTGCCCTAGGAAATCTTATCTCTCGACTTTTGTTCTCGAGTCCCGGGAATTTCCGACAAGAAATCTCGAGAATTTTCAAAATTTTCGAAAGCAGCAGTTTGAAAGCAGGCTGGCATGGACGCGGCATGAATGTAAACGGCGAACACATTTCACACTTACGCTTTGCCGACGATATCGTCGTCATAGCAGAATCTATACAGGACCTACAAAACATGCTGAGCAGCTTAAATGAATCCCTTAACGTCTTGCACTGTGTATGCATTTAAATATCACGAAGTGGCACGCATTGAGAAAGGCCTATGTCCAGCAGTGGACTGCCGCAGGCTGCTGATGATGATGATGATTTTTTTTTATAGGATCGGGTGACAAACGAGCACACAGTCTACCTGATGGTAAGTGGTTACTGTGACCCATAGACATCTACATCTATCCTCAATAAAGACTCAAGATGCAGGTGCGTTGTCACCCGTGAGGACTAAGATGGAATGCCTCTTTGCCAGTAAAAAGTGTCTCCGGTTCTCTACACTCACCATACGAAACACAGCAGCGTTAAGCTGCTATTTTACACTGGTTTTCTGTGAGAGCGTGGTCCTTCCCCGGTCGAGCCGACCCATTCGTGCTACAACTATAATATAGCTGCAGCATGGCTCTACCACGTAGAAAAATTGATTATGATATTTTCAGGGTTGACTGGTAGAGAATGCCACAAGGCATTAAGTCCGCCCTTTGTATTCTTTTAGATTAAGGAATGCAATAAAGAATAAATAAATAAATAAATAAATAAATTATGAACATTTATTAATTATTTAGGTTTGTTTACGTTATTATTTATTATATTGAATATTATGTTAATTATGGAGCTCAGCTAATATTAATAACAGTCATGTGTTTGATTGAATTAATAGCATGTACTCGTAAATACATAAATAGAATAGAATAGAATAATTTTTATTCAATATAGATTACGTGTAATTCTTATTGAAAGCATTTTCTTTTACTTTATCCCTGGTTCCAGCAGAAAGTACCAATAAGAAACCCAGCGGGACTTTTAAAAAAAAAGTAAATTATACAATATGAAAGCTTGTACAAACCATTCACAAAATTTATTTTAGAAACCGGTTGGATGCGACCAACTCATTAGGGGTTATTAGTAACCATGTATTAATTTATATTATAATAACCCTTTCTATACAGTTTTTGTTTAATAAAATAATTTAACTTAGTAATAGATTTCGATGAGGCCTTGTATATTTTCTGGGATTTTATTGTAATAGCGTATACATTGCCGTAATAATGAATTACTGATTCTGTGGAATCGAGAAGCTGGTATCACTAGCTAGTGTTTGTTCCTAGTGTTTACAAAAAATGAAGTACCTTCATAAAAGCAATCTTTGAATTATCGTTACATACTTAACAGTATTAGTCCTTTAATTACCAAAGTTTAAGTCCTTTAATGTCCAACCGGTTTCGACGGCTCCGTAGCGCAGTGGCTTAGCAATCAGTTATTGCGCTGGGTGCCGCGGGTTCGAATCCCGCACAGAACAAGTATTTGTATGGCCTACAAATAATTGTTCCGGGTCTGGATGTTTGTCCTTGTGCAATTTATGTTTGTAAACTGCCTCCACGACACAGGAGAAAATCCTAGTGTGGGGGTAACGGCTTTATTAAAAAAAAAAAAGAGAAAGAATTAAGTAGACATTTTAATCATAAAACAAAAAAAAACATTTTAATAATAATAAATTAAATATTCTTTTTTTTAAGTTAGGTAGAACTTTTAATCTCAGGTTAAAAAATAAACATTTACACTAACTATTTTTTTTTCCTTTAACTAAGTACCTATACTTTTAATTACACACATTACATAACAAAGAACAAACATTTTTATAAATCAACTGAAGAATGTCTTTCCATTTCAACTAAGTGGAATTTTGATCACAAATCAGAAGAAAAAATAAACATTTGAATAATAATCACCTAAAGAATTGTCACATACATGTTCGATATCATGAATTATTAGTTTTTATTTTATTTATCTATTTAAGAGCTACCACTAATGCTATCCCAATATTAACTTAAATATCTATTGTGTGAGATATTACCCAATCATTACCCAATCAAGACGCGATTTCTCGAGTTCTCGACCACTTTTTTCTCTTCTCGAATAAGGCTAAATTTCTCGAGAATTCCCGCTTTGAGAAATCTCGATGAGAAATCTTACATAAGCCTTTTAAAGAAACTTTCAATGTGTTTTGTATAAGTCAGGTTCAAATTGGGAATAAGCCTTTTAAAGAAACTATCAATGTGTTTTGTATAAGTCAGGTTCAAATTGGGAATTACGCCTAAGTCACGCATATCTTCTGCGATTTCAAGCTCTTCGTTTTTGCATAAGATTTTATGTTTTTGACTTTCATAACTAATTGCTTGAGGCTTGACTTGAACTTGTTTATTGAGTTTAATTTTGCTATGTTAAGATATAGTTCATTAAGTTGACAGTATTTTTCAAATCTGTGGATCTTGCTGTAGGACGTGACAATCGTTTATTACTATAAATTTGTTTAAAAACTTTCATATCGTCTGCATATATAGTAAGAAATGGGAATGTTGGAAACAAACACTAATATCATTATAAAAAAAAAATACAGTGGCCCTAATAGAGAGCCTTGTGAAATTCCAGAGACATATAACCATTGAGAACGACAGCTTGAGTTCTGTTCTCAATATAATATATAAACTATCTTTATACATTTGCATGGATTCCGGCATTGTTAAGTTACCATTATAATATAGTATTTTTGCTACGATCAAAAGCTTTACAATAAATTAATTGTTAATATGAAATCTTATTGACCCCCGCGGTCATACCTGATTTGTAAAATCAATAATCGAATATATAAAAATAATTTTTTGTTTGTTCGTATTTTATGCGCTGTTATACCGTTCATCAGATTGCGGTAAAATATTGTCAACTTATTGCTTGTACTTGCGCGAAGGTTATATAGGCATAGTACAATTAACTTACAGTAGGTGGCGCGCGTATCGCAACAAAAAAAATATTTTAAAGTTGTTGTTATTTTTACATTGTTTATTTAGGAATGCTAATACATTAAATTTCAATGAATGTATTAGCATTCCTAAATAAACAATGTAACTCTTCTAAATTGAAAACGATCTTTCCACAATTATTTCTTCTGCGGAAACAACACGCCATGTACCAGCTAGTCTAATATATAAAAATATTTTTTTGTTTGTCCGTATTTTATGCGCTGCCATACCGTACATCAGATTGCGCTAAAACTTCGTCAACTTATTGCTTGCACTTGTGAGAAGGTTATAGGCATATTACAACTAACTTACAATAGGTGACGCGCGTATCGTACCGACGACAAATTTATTTGAAAGTTATACATCACTCAACTTCAACGAATGTATTATCATTCCTAATTAAACAATAGCTCTTCCAAATTTAAAACGATATTTCGACAATTATTTTTTCTGTGGCAGCAACGCGCCGGGTACCAGCTGGTGCTTAATAAATTGAAAGTAATACAAGAATAAAATATTCATGTTGTTGAGAAATAAAGGAAATCGACAAAGTGTTACTACACGCCAGCCTATAAACCAATAGTTCAAATATTTTAGTAAAAAGACAATTTACATGTTGGTCAATAATTTTTAACGTCATTTTCCAAAACAGACTTCCAATTTTTTTGGGACGATTCCATCACTTAAAATGCGTTTAAATAATAAAGCTAAAGATTTTGGCAGCATATCTTTTTTTATAAGAGAGTGTAAATGAGTACACGGCTCACCTGCTGATAAGTGACTACCGCCGCCCATGAACAACTGCAACACCAGAGGAATTGCAGGTGCGCCCCTGTTTAATTCCGCTACAATGTTGATGGAGGTGGAGGGGGGGAATTGGGCCTCCGGCCAACTGTAGGTACTCATCAGACAAAACGCGGAAGCAGAAATGTCACTTCACACCGTTATTCTGTGAGGTCGTGGTACCACCCCGGCTCGAGTCGGCCCATACATATAACAAACAGCAAAAGCTGCCGCGTGGCTCTACCACTGTTATATTATAATTTTTTTTATTGTATATGTTATAATTTTATTTTGTTATGTTAATTTGTGTTCATGTGTGGAATTAAATAAATTATATATTATTATAACTGACTGATACTGATATTTTAACAGTATTCCAATATAAAATTCATTCAGATGCGATGACAATTGAACTCTATTCTTTAATAGGCACCTCTATATATTATATCATATGTACCATAAATAGGCATATTGTGAAAGATTTTAATTAAATAATTAGAAATATTTAGAAATGTCCGTTTTATGCACGAGAAAATGCTTCTTTTGCCATGTGCCAATTAAAGCCCATTAAGGAGAGTTGCCAGTCCGGCGAGTGGAGACTCGCATCATAATGACATTTAATCAATTTGATCGCTAACAACTGAATTGAGGTCGTTGGCATGATATACTTTTATAAATTAATGTACACAACGTTTTATTTGATTTTGATTGAAGCATCACACATAAATTTGGCACTGTTAGTCCAGAGCTGCTGAGCAGCTGAAGTCTGAAATTAAGATCGCTCTTCGATTAAAATTTAAAACAAGATTCATCAGGAATTCGTAGCGCTCTTTATTGAAGCCACCAAATAAAATTTAACTGTTTTTGCTGCATTGAGAAAAATCTATGGGTAATCGCTTAGGTTACCCATAGATTTTTCTTTTTTTCCGATTTTGTCTCTGAATTAAGCAAAAATTTAATATTATATACACTATCGGCTTTTTTGCATCCTACACATCTGCGCATCCCCTGGTGTTGCGGTTGTTCATGGGCGGCGGCAGTCACTTACCATCAGGTGAGCCGCAAGTTCGTTTGCCCCCTCTCCTGTAAAAAAAAACCATTAAATTAGCTTAGTTCGGAATTTAAAGTATAAACATTATTATTAAAAAGGGACCACAATATGTTTATAAAATCTAATATAATATTTTAAATAAATATCTTGATTCTTCTTTCGTCTGACACCTAATTTACTGTATCGATATTTCTAAGATTACGCTAACTTGCGTGCATAATCTTAAATCCCACACATGTCCTGACATGTGTGGGATGTTAAGCGGAGATAAGCCTGAAATATTCGAGAGGCATTGTTAACTCTGCTAAACATCCCTATTCAGTAGGATCTTTTGGGTTCTATATTTTCGAATAAATATATATCGCCATTTGTCGGTAACTGCAGTATCTTTTGTTGATTAGCAGGATAAATCACGTGTAGGTGAGTTAAGCATTTTAAGTATAAAAAGAATGAAATAAATTTGTATGTACTTACGAAAATCACCGTCAGCAATTTTGCAGTTTATTACAACTACAATATTCATCCACTTAAAATATTTTCTTTTCTTTTATGAACTTATAAATATTTAATAACTTTTGCCTTTATATTGTGGGATGGTATGTTTCATTTTAAAAAATGTACTTCGCTGAAATTTATTTCTGGTACGACAATTATTACAGTGCCCCTACTACGCTACAATGGACGAGCAATCATCAGTGGCCCTTTGTCCTACGGATTACCGTCGCTCACATCTCGACATGGTCGACTGAGTTTGTTAACAAATGAACTATTATAGCATCATCATCATTACAGCCCTTCAAAAGTCCACTGCTGAACATATGCCTCCCCAAAGGAATGCCACAAAAGAAGGTCCTAAGCCACATACATCCATCGACTTCCCGCATGTCTTACCAGATCGTCACTCCATCTAGTGGAGGGACGCCCTACACTTCGTCCGCCGGTACGAGGCTGGAGAACCTTTTTTCCCCATCGGTTGTCGGTTCTTCGAGCTATATGGCCAGCCCATTGCCACTTCAGCTTACTAATCCCTTGGGCTCTGTCGGTCACTCTGGTTCTACAGCGGATATCCTCATTTCTAAGTTTATCACGCAGAGAAACTCCGAGCATAGCCCTCTCCATAGATCATCACTGGCAACACGCGCCGGTTGTACAGTCTCTTTTTCAAGTTTTGAGGTATACCTGACGAGAAGATGTGCTGTAATTTCCCGAACGCTGCCCAGCCGAGTTGAATCCGTCGATTGACCTCTCGATCTAAATTGTACTTACCTAGTCGGACTATTTGTCCCAGGTAAACCATACTCGTCAACAAATTCGAGCTTAGTGCTCCCATCAACTACCAGCGTAGGTGTGACATGGACGTTATACATGATCTTTGTTTTATCCATGTTCATCTTAATCTTAACGGGTAGGCCGTTGGGAGGCACTATTGAGGTCATTGAGCCATAAGAACTATATCGTCGGCAAATCGAAGGTGAGTGATGTACTCGCCGTTGATGTTAGTTAATACCGTATCCTTTCCATTCCAGAAGCTTGAAAACGTCTTCCAATGCAGCGGTAAAGAGTTTCGGAGATATGACGTCACCCTGTGTTACACCTCTCTGCAGTTGGATAGGTAGGCACCGCCCAAATTTCGACGGAATCAAAGGGTTTCATACGCCAGACATAGTGGCAAATTGTATTCCTCGAACTTCTGTACAATTTGATGAAGGGTATGTATATGGCTCAGAAGGGAAATCGGTCTGTAGTTCTTGCAAAGTGAGTTGTCGCCTTTCTTGAAGAATAAGACCACTTGCGGTGGTAGAGCCACGCAGCAGTTTTTGCTGTTGCATGTATGGGCCGGCTCGAGCCGGGTTGGTACCACGACCTCACAGAATACCGGCGTGAAGTAGAAGCTTTGCTTCTGCGTTTCGTCTGGTGAGTGCAGGTGGCCGGAGGCCCAATCCCCCCCCCCCCCCCCCCCATCAACATGGTAGCGGAATTACACGAAGAACTACCCCAGGAGGGTACCAGCACCCCTTGAGAATCCCTCGCTGAGCATCCACGACCATGTTATTCCGATCCTGAGCGTGGGTGCTCAGGCTGCCCCGCGTATTCGGGGGGGGGGGGGGCAAAATTCCGCTCAAAAGCATTACTGCTAGGGGCAAACTGAGCAAGAACACCAAGGCGACCCCTGCCACGCTATCCGTGAGTTTCTGCAACATCATGGGACTTCACTCTAACCTAAACGCCGTCCACTACCATCTCGAGACGGCGAAGCCGGCCTTGCTCTTTCTGACCGAGACGCAGGTTTCCTCTCCGGCTGATATTTCGTATCTCTCCTACCCGGGGTACAAATTGGAGCATTCCTTTGTGCCTCGGGCTGGAGTTTGCGTGTATGTCAGAGAGGACATCTGTTCTCGACGCCTCGGCAGTCTTGAAGGTTCGGACCTGTCCATCCTTTGGCTACGCGTAGACAGCGACGACCATCCGCGCGTCTACGGGTGCCTCTATAGGTCCCATAGCGGTAATGCCGAAACAGACCGACTCATCGACCACGTCCAAATGGCTACAGATTTCTTGCTACAACAGGTCCCATCCGCAGAGATCGTGATCCTTGGCGATTTTAACGCCCACCATGCCGAATGGCTCGGTTCACGTCTAACCGATCATGCGGGGAGATCTGTTTATGACTTTGCCTTGGCATATGGTCTGACACAACTGGTTACTTCGCCTACGCGGATTCCAGATGTGGAGGATCATACACCTTCCCTGTTGGACCTTCTGCTGACCTCTCATCCGGACGGATATCAGGTTTCCGTCGATGCCCCTCTCGGCTCCTTGGACCATTGTCTGATCCGGAGTGTGGTGCCACTCACGCTCCCTTCGCGGTTGCGTTCTGCAGGTTGCCGCCGTGTTTGGCATTACAGGTCGGCGGATTGGGACGGAATGCGGTCCTTCTTTGCTTCCTACCCATGGGGGCGGGTTTGCTTCTCGCCGGATGATCCCAGCGCTGTTGCTGACTCTGTCACTGATGTAGTGCTACAGGGAATGGAACTGTTTATTCCATCCTCGGTGTACCCATCGGAGGCAGATCTCAGCCTTGGTTTGGTCGCTCCTGTAAGACTGCATTACGCAGTAAGCAGGAGTGTTATCAAGCCTGGGCTGCGGCTTCGGTGACTCGGGATGTAAACACCAGCACACTCAAAAAGAAGTATAACTTCGCCTCCAGGTCCTTCAAAAGAGTTATTGCCAAGGCAAAGTCAGAGCACATAGGCAGAATTGGCGAGAAACTAGTTCGCCTTCCTTCGGGAACCCGTGCATTCTGGTCTCGCCAAGGCTGTCCAAGGGAATTTCTGTAAGCCATCACTACCATCTCTGCACAGGGAGGACGACTCACTGGCCCACGACGCAAAAGAGAAGGCCGACCTTTTAGGCTCCCTTTTTGCGTCCAACTCGACTGTTGATGACGGGGGGAACACACCGCCGACCATCCCGCGGTGTGAGTGCTCCATGCCGGATGTGCGATTCTCACAGCGCTCGGTTCGCAGAGCACTCCTCTCCCTTGACATCCACAAGTCGAGTGGGCCTGACGGAATCCCCCCAATTGTGCTGAGGACGTGTGCTCCGGAGTTGGCACCGGTTCTAACGCGTCTTTTCCGGTACTCCTACTCCCTAGGCGTAGTCCCGAAATCATGGAAGACAGCTTTTGTCCACCCGATCCCTAAAAAAGGCGACCGCTCAGATCCGTCCAACTACAGGCCTATCGCCATCACCCCCTTGTTCTCCAAAATAATGGAATCCGTTGTAAACTGCCACCTCATGCGGTACCTTGAGGATCACCAGCTGATTAGTGACCGCCAGTACGGTTTTCGTCGGGGTCGATCAGCTGGTGATCTTCTGGTCTACCTGACCCATAGATGGGCGGAGGCAGTAGAGTCCAAGGGGGAGGCGTTGGCCGTTAGTCTGGACATTGCGAAGGCCTTCGATCGGGTGTGGCACAAAGCGCTTCTTTCGAAGCTCCCTTCCTATGGGCTTCCCGAGAAATTGTGCAATTGGATCACCAGCTTCCTTGCAGATCGGAGCATCAAGGTCGTTGTAGACGGTGCATGCTCTGACTACAAGCCTATTAACGCTGGTGTTCCACAAGGCTGTGTGCTATCACCAACGCTGTTTCTTCTGCATATCAATGATATGTTGCTAACTGGTAACATTCATTGCTATGCGGATGACAGCACTGGTGATGCTCTATACACCGGCCGTGCCAATATTTCTCGGAAAAACGTCGCTGAGTACCGGAACAAACTTGTATCTGAAGTCGAGTCTTTGCTGAACAAAGTCTCGGATTGGGGGCGATTAAATCTAGTCCAATTTAATCCTCAGAAGACACAAGATTGCGCGTTTACCGCTAAAAAGAACCCCTTTGTCGTATCTCCTCAGTTTCAAGGCACTCCCCTTCTTGCCTCAGCCAGTATCGGTATCCTCGGAGTCGACATATCGAGTGACGTGCAGTTTCGTGGTCACTTGGAAGGGAAGGCCAAATTGGCCTCTAAAAAGCTTGGCGTGCTCAGCAGAGCGGGACAGTATTTCATGCCGGCACACCGCCTGCTACTTTACAAGGCGCAAGTTCGGTCTCACATGGAATACTGTTCCCATCTCTGGGCAGGGGCTCCCCAGTGCCAGCTCCTTCCACTTGACCGCATCCAACGCAGAGCGGCTCGAATTGTCGACGACCGAGCCCTTTCCGATCGGCTCGATTCATTGGCACTGCGAAGAGATGTTGCATCCCTTTGCATTTTCTTTCGCATCTACCATGGGGAGTGCTCTGAGCAATTGTTCGGATTAATCCCAGCCGCCAAATTTCACGAACGCACATCGCGGCAGAACTCCCGATACCATCCACACCATCTGGATGATTGGCGGTCTACTACTGTGCGATTTAGAAGATGTTTTCTTCCTCGCACGACCTCCTTGTGGAATCGATTACCATCAGCGATTTTTCCGGACCGATACGACTTAGGGACCTTCAAGAAAAGAGCGTACTCCTTTTTAAAAGGCCGGCAACGCATCTGCGATTCCCCTGGTGTTGTAGTTGTTCATGGGCGGCGGTAGTCACTTACCATCAGGTGAGCCGCATGCTCGTTTGCCCCCTCTCCTATAAAAAAAAACCGCACTTCTGCTCCACGCCTCCGGTGTAGTGCCACCATGGAGGATGGAATTAAAGATCCTCTGAAGGACTTCAGGTACCGGTTTTCCACCCGCTTTCAGAAGCTCCGCTGTAATTCCATATTCACCTGGGGCTTTGCCGTTTTTAAGGTGCTGAAGAGCCATTCTAATCTCGCTCACACTGACGTCCGGAATAGTGTCGGATAAGACTTGCTCTTGGATAGTTATTTAAAGACTTTGAAGCCCTGGTTCCGCTCGATCGCTTCTTCAATACGAGCAATATTAGAGTTGCGTAAGTCCCACCGCATGCATTTGTAGATCTGTCTGTTCAGTTGCCTGTATGCTGTCAATTCTACTGAGACTGCAGCTTCATATCCCGTCTAACAGCCATGAGATTAACGGTGTGATCGGAGAGTTTTTGTGTTCTTCTGCGGCGGGTCTTGCAAAACTTAGCTCCGACCGCATGGACAGTTTCCACGAGCTTGTCATTCATATCGTCCACTGCATTGCAATCTTCTAAGCACTGGAAACGGTTTCGTAGCTCGAGCTGAAAGGTTTCGGGGCGGAGCGTTCACTTCATTAGACGTGACCTCTCCAACTTAACGTTTAGGTTCAGCTTGCCTCTCACCATTCGGTGATCTCTGCCGGTTTTCACCCTCGCGATCACTGAGACATCACTGAACAGTTTTCGTCTGGTCGTCATAATGAAGTCAATCTCATTTTTTGTCGAACCGTCAGGGTCCTCTTCTTTTGGGGCCGCTTTTGGAAGAAAGAGTTCATCATTAAGAGTCCCTCTTTCTCCATGAAGTCGGATAGCTACTGGGCCCTTGGGTTCCGTTGCCCTATACCAAATTTCCGTACCTTCAGCTGACCGTTCTCTCTTGTGGCTAGTTTTGCGTTGAAGGCTCCCATAAACACCGTATAGTGAACCGGAGACCTATTTTACTGGAAACGAATTATTTCTTCCTAGTCCTCAGGGATGACAGCGCATTTGAATTTTGATTCTTAATCGAGGATAGATGTAGATGTCTGTGGGCCACAGTATCTAGTTAATATCGGGTGGACTGTGTGCTCGTTTGTCATCCTTATTCTATATAAAAACCCACGGGACGAAATTGGGTGATGGATTTTTAGTAACTCTTTTGCCGCCATCTTTTTCTTCGAAGTTGACACAATTTTATGTTATCCTGAACAAAATGACTCAGTAGCGGAATTATAAATTACATCCTAAACAAAGAAAAGCTTTAGCGTTACGTAATTATTGATTATATGTATAGAAGTAACAACAGCCCGATGTATCTTCATCCACGTAAATGCTGTCAATGCATCCAACTTTTATCTGTACTTATAGCTTAGGTTTCATGTCCACGTATGTCTTATAACAGCTGGAGTACCGAAGGCAGTGTGGCTTTATGAATTCTTACCTACTAATCATGAATTTGAATTAAATAGGTACTATGCAGATTTGTTTCTTAGAAATATTTTTGTTGTTTACATTAGCGATCAGCCTGTAATATTTTACTACTAAATTCAGAGAAGGAAATCGGAAATCTTCATGCTTATTATTCGAAATTGCAGTCGCTGATCGGTACTTCTTAAATCTTTGACGGTTTGAATCGTCTGAATCCGTTTTGTATTCGTACCCGATCTGTATAATTATAATTAGATTTATTATTGCAGTCATTACTCTATCATTAACAAATTAAATTAATGTTTATTACAACTTACTAATTCATTACTTATCTTAAGTAGTTACGACTAAATTTACAAGGTCCTAAGTCGTTAAAACCGGTTGTAAAAATCTCTTTAATGTCATTATTCAAATGACGTTTCTAAATCTTTAATGTTTTATAAGATAAAACGCATAACATATAATTTAAGAATATTTAAACGAGTTCTTATAAAACATAAATAACGCGTCATACACAATATTGTGATGTAAGTACATAAATAAGTACTTTGATTTCAAATACACAATGAAAACTTTTACAAAACGACGCAAGGTATACAAATTATAGTACAATACAAAAGGTTTTCGGACAATAATTTTACTCAAAATGTTTACTTTATAAATAATATTATAAACATCCAAAATGAGAAGCAAATGCGGAATGGCGAAGGCTAATATATGACGATGGCAGCCTTTAAAAATGTGCCGGTGTCGTTAGCATACAATAACCGGTTATGAATGGTGCAAGAGGGACATGTCTTGCTCCCTCCTTACTTGTCGGGAATCATACATTACACTTTAAAGTCACGTGATCATTTCCCGCACTGAGCTTCGCAATCAAGTAATTAGTATTGATCTCCATTCCCTTGTAACTTAGAGGATATCCGGATTCCTGTCTTCAATAATTGTAAAGATAAGTTGGGTAAGCAGTAAGCTCATAAAAGCTAAATACTAATTGCCATTAATAATAAAAAATTAAGCGACTATTTACTATATTATAAAGAGAAAACCTTGATTGTTTGACGTTAATTGTTGTAAGTTAAAAGGTTCATATAAAAGACAATAAGGCTTTATTCAAACCCAAACAATACCGTTGTTTTGTTGAATGTGGCATATGGATGATTCTCGTGTTTCATTTCAAAAACAGTCGATCGCCATAAAGTTATAAAACAGTCATCGTATATTTTTACATGATATGAAACTCTAAACTATCTAGAAATTCTAATGATATTTGTATAAATGAGTGAATGCCTTTAAATTTTACAGATTTCAATAACTCTTCAGTTTTTTCCAGATGTTTAGTTTAATCAATTAAATGGATTAAAATTATATTTGTGAGTATTTTTGGTATCGAGACCGCAGGTTTCGTATTAGTTATTAAAATTTTACTAGTCCGAAAGCATCGCCTTAATTTTAAAAGCTTTATTAAAGTTTACTACACGCAGACACTTATCAGTTATTTTAGGATAAATATTATATACCATATCAGATAACGCTTTTGAGGTTGCTGTTAGGCGCAAGAGAATTATTTGAGGACTACCCCATCACTTCTAATGAATTAATTTGGCTATGATAAGACAGGGGTACAAAATTATTTTCCTCTGAATCAATTCACTTTCGCTAATGTATAATAGGCTCGGAAACGCCTACGCGACAGTGATGAATTGGTATCGTATAGACAAAACGTCGAGATAAGGTTAATATATTGCCCGTGTATTCACTGTCGTTTCGCAATGAGATCGCTCTGATTATCTCATAGATTGAAGGACGTGTTAATAGTTAATACCTGACGAATTGGGCCACGCGAATATGTGTAAGATGCTGGTGAATTGTGTCACGGCGCATTCCATATTATACTGTTTTATCATATTACAAAACTGTATTAGTGCTCGTACAGAACAGTTCCAAATTGTATTGTTAGAATAACGAAAACCCGTTAAATTCTTTTTGTCACCAAACAGATTAAGTTTTCATGTATGATCAATTATATAAGTTACTAGCTATGCCCCGCGGTTTCACCCGCGTCATCACGTGTCCGAGGTGCGCGACATGACCTAGTTCAAGCATTTTATTTCGGCTAGGGTTTAAGCGTCGTTCGCGCGACCAGCCAAGTATTGAATTATTTTAATTTTACATTATCTCTTAAACTATGCGTCGAAATAACATGACTAGTAAGCTTTAACCACGACTAGTAAGCTTTTTTGTGTTAGGAGTCGTTCACGAGAGTAGTCGAAAGGTGGATTCGAACCCACGACCTTTTGAGTTCGCGGTCCGCACTTTGCCATTAGGCTACTGTTGCTTCAATAATTAAAAATTTTAGTGACAAATAAGGCATTTATTAATTGTCCATGAAGAGGAAGAGTAGGTAGATAATCTATTATCCTGTGCCGTAAAGTTTAATTTGGTGCTACAATTTCAGAATTCTTGGAATTCTCAACATGTCACGTAATTCAGACCAACGTTATTTCTCTTTGTGTATCCGTGTTAATCTAGGACGCGTGTAAATTAAGTCTTGTTAATACTCGTACTTGTCAATTATTGGACAGAAAAGTAATTTTAAAAGTATTTTTGAAGTGAAACTTCTTTTCGACCTAGTGGAGAAATTTAGTACGGTATAAAAAAAATGTTACGTTTTCTGGAAACGTTTCACCGCCGGGGCTGCATGAGTAATAAAATAAAAGAAGAATGATACCTACGTCGTAAAGAAGTTTCACTTCGTACGTGTGTACACAATTACACGCACAATTTTTTACATTAATGTTTCCACGCTTTCATTATACATATTTATTTAAAGGTTAACTTTTTACTTTTTTTGATATTCTCTTACATTAATATCACATTCTTCTGAATTTTGATAGAATTTTAGGTAATGACAAACCAGTCGGTTGTTCGTTGATGGGAATGTAATCAGAATATTGTTAAACAAAAATTAATCCCATTTTTGAAGTAAAACTTCTTTATCGACGTAGTAAAGAAATTTAGTACGGTATTTAATGTAATAATTTTATGTAACGTTTTCATGTAACGTTCCACTTCCATCGCCGTGGCTGCATGGGTAGGTAGGTATACCATATTATTTAACTTACTTATGTAAAATAAAAGAAGAATGATATGTTGTAAAGAAGATACACTTCGTAATTGTGTACACAATTAAACGCACATTTTTTTTAAATAGATCGTGGGTCGTCGACCTGTGCATATCTACAAAATGAATCTCGCGCAAGCTTGATTCGTACAGATCACTAACTAGACAGATAGATTTGCATCAAATAAATTCTTTCAAATGAAAAGTATTCAACATTATGGAACCGTAAGTACCGTATATTGATAAGCGTTGACATATTAATGACAGTATGTCGAAACTGTTCGTTCAACGCACGCGTTGAAAGACTCGAGCCAGGAGCGCATAAGCCAGTGCGCTCTATTTTTGTTACAAGACGTTGACCTTTTACCATGTGCATCACTTCTAAACGAATCAGAGATTTACGAAGAGACGATTTGATAAACCTTAACCGAATTCCTCGTTGCGTCCGCATCTGATAAAATTTTAATAACTGTTGAGCAGTAATAAATATTCTTATCGTATTGTGTATGATGTTGCTCGTAAAACATGTGCGGGTAACATAATAACAGTTATATTTATAGCTGTGGTGTATTTGTTTTACTTCTCTTTGCCATACAAAGGACCCTGAGTCTATGTCACCATTAATAATGGTGCATTTAAGACCCGCGTTTGTGTATTGTCGGTCCAATGTTTTCGGTTAGCTTTTTAAAACCATTCATATTTTAGCCATTCTACTATAACAATAATAGACTTAAAAAACATTTGACATTTTTAATGTTTTGTGTTTAATTTTGGTTTTATTTTTGTTTATTACGAGACTATTTAGCAAAATGCTTTATTACGGTAGTATAAACATTTTATATTTAAAACTTCATTTGACAAATTACGGGTGTTTTTATATTTATTTTGATTTCTGACTTATCCCCGGAATCTTACACTTCATCCGTTAAATTTCTCTATATTATATCCTTTGTTTAAACACTGGAAAACATTAAATATGTTTGTGTAAACCCTAAATAATAATGATCGACTGCGAAATAACATGCTCTCATCTCAGTGAATGATTTCATTTTAATGCTCTTAATAATATTTTTCACCTCCTCAACCCCATAAAAGCCCACTGCTGGACAAGGGCTACTCACATTGTCGAGATTTGTTTTAGGCCTTGTCCGCACTGCGATATTTCACCGCGCGATTTTTTTCTCGCAATTCTGTAAGGATGCGTGCAGATTAAGTAACATGTTGTATAAATTTTGTTTTATACCACGTCCACAGTGAAACATTGTTTTTCAACATTGCAGCATATAACAATACTGTACACATTAGAATAACAATGCAATATAACAATGTTATATGACATTGTCGTTTGTCGTTCTGCCGTCCGAGTTTATAACATTATATGTTTTATAACATTAAGCCTCCACATTACTGAAACATGTTATATAACATCGTGTCTACGCACCGTAACATATAGAATCTTATAGGAGTAGCCGCATTGGCGGTAAAAAATTCGCGCGGGAAAATAATCTGTGATTTGATGCAAATTGAACGCGAAGCGGTACGATTTATTTACACGCGAATATTTTGTGCAGTATAAAGTAAGTATGGCTCGCAGTGCGGAATAAAATTCGCTCGTTTCGCGTCTCTCTCCATTTATAATTACTTTTGTCAAATTCGTATCTTGATAGGTAGTAGCCCAATCAACAAGTCGTAGTAAATTATCAAATTATTTTGTAGTCATTCTGTAATATTCGAAAAAATTTTTACTGTATATTTGTAGAAAAATAATTTCCTAGGTCTCAAGGCCGTAAATTAGTGAATCATTACATCTTTTGATACGTCTATCACGCCGCCACCGTAGTATCAGGTAAATAAAAAAAAAATTCTGTTGTTTATCTTTAGACGTGCGTTACAGCGGGGAACTGCATCGAACTGACAAAAATCGTACGAAATTTTATTTGCAGTGCGTACTAGGTGTAATTCCGATCACGGAATATAATACGTGAGAGTAAAAATCGCGCGGTGAAATATCGCAGTGCTGATAGGGCCTTAATCGCTTGGCAGGCGGATTGACGCTCGGAGTCATCTGGTAGATCACTCACTTTGTATTATAAGTGACATCGAATGAGAGCATTTCATATGTTGGTAAGCATTACATAGTCGTTCTTACCTCTTGATTCTATATAATAAATTCTATTTGTAGAGTCATATTTGCCATTTATCACCGAGTTGACTTTCAGCTTATTGGTCATCAATTTGTATTCGTAGTCAATTGCAGAACTGTGCATGCAAACAAAACCACGTAAATTGCATCGAGTATAAAAAAATTTAAACATTTATTTGGAAAAACATTAAAATAAGCACAAATTATGAATTTATAAACCTCATGTCTGTACTTGTGCCACATTTTATTATGCTTCATCAATAGTATGCTTTTTTATTTTTATTCTTACAAAGAGTGTATATTATTATTAGAAAAAAACAGACACTGTGGTGAATGGTGATTCCATAAGTTTTCTGTTTTGCTAAATTTAGTATAGAAGACAAAAAAACCGGTTGTTTCATGCTTTATTTTTTTTCAAATGAATTTGTTAAGAAATATTAAATAATCAAGCAGGAAACGGGTCCACATTGTTAAGTTCGTTCTGCCTTAAAGTTCGTCCATTTTTCGTCTCCGCACATGTATTGATCTGCCCCTCGGCAAAATGTTTATATTGTTATAATAAAGCCTCTAGCCCACTTTTCAAACGAAATAAGCTTTATTTTGTTATTTCCAACTCATTATGTTAATATTGTTTTATGTTAATACAATCAACCTCATTTTGAAAATTGCTTAAGGTGATTTAGTATACCCAATGGGCTTGATTGTGAAAAGACTTTACTCTTGAAAGCAAAATTCAAAAAGTTATATTATTTAAAAATAATGTAGTGTAATAAACGGTAGAAAAGAATAGTAATAATATGTTTACGTTTCGCTAATGCATTTTGAAAACAGGACCAATTTTGGTCTTCGATCTTTCGTAATGAAAATAACTGCTTCTTTGACGTGACGCTAGTAGCAAAGAATACTACGAGTAACTTAGGTTGAGATCTATAGACCGTACTTTGTCTTTGCTCAGACTTTGCTTTAGAGCTAAGACAATGTCGGTATTTATAGAGCTAACTTCGAAGTCGTCTACGAAAACGGCTTACGTAAAGCTCAGGATATTATCCAAAACCACCGTATTAATTTAAATTGTTGTTTTTATGTTACTCTAATTATTTATAACAATAAATAGGTATTTTGAGGCCGTCTTCTAGTTTTAAATAGCATTAATCGATTTTATATTAACGTAATTTCAAACTTATTTCGAATATTATACATCAATGAATCAATGAAGGTATCTAGTGGGAGAATTCTGTCCTTTGCGGATGATACAGCATTAGTTTTTAGCGGCGATAATTGGAAAGATACGTTTGCTTATGCACAATCTGGATTAAATAGAGTTCTTAAGTGGTTAAATGGGAATGTACTAACGATTAATATCGACAAAACCAAATTTGTTACATTTGCCATACGTAATGTCTCTCTCCCTTTAGATAAAAACCTTTCACTCATAGCCCATACCTGCGATCTAGTAAATATATGTAGCTGTACCAGATTAGAAACTGTTACCAAAATCAAATACCCGTGCAAAATCATTGACCAGAACTTATCTTTTAGGCCTCATATTGAGCAACTTACGGCTTGCGCACTTCAAAATTATACGCAGCGTCTATTTTGCTCTTTGTCAATCCATTCTTTGCGTGGTAGAGCCATGCTGCAGCTATATTAGTAATATAGTTGTAGCACGAATGGGTCGGCTCGACCGGGGAAGGACCACGTTCTCACAGAATACCAGCGACAAATAGCAGCTTAACACTGCTGTGTTTCGTATGGTGAGTGTAGAGAACCGGAGACCCTTTTTACTGGAAACTAGGCATTCTATCTTAGTCCTCACGGGTGGCAACGCGACTGCATTTTGATTCGCAAACGAGGATAAATGTAGATGTCTATGGGCCACAGCAGCCACTTACCATCAAGTGAACTGTGTGCTCGTTTGTCACCCTATACTATAAAAAAAATATTCTCATATTGTATTTCTGTATAGGAAGGTGCAGCTAAATCCTATTTAATGTCTCTGGAGGTGGCCCAAAGAGCCATCCTAAAGGTTGCAAAGTTTCACCATTTCCTTTATCCGACTAGAGATTTATACAAGGAATGGAATGTACTAAAAGTTCGTTAACTCTTTATATTGTACATTGTCTTAAAACAACATTCTAAAACTTCGTAACACCCTTCGACACAACGCTTAAGGCGCAGGTTGAGCAAAATGTCGCGCTAGTCGTTATTTGTGCGGTTTTTAAGAGCTATCTACTTTTTATTTAAAAGATATATCAACAAATAAAAAACACATTATATTTCTACATAATCTTGATTCCATAAAAGCTATATCCAATTTTTTTTAAAGGAATAAATATTAATATTATCTCCTTACAACGAAACCACATAAATGTGAAATTATTATTGATAACATGCATCTCCTCGTAAAGTAAGTATTATTTTATTTTGTGATTTACACCAATGGATAGGCAATTTATTAATGAACATTTCTATTATAATTTTTTTTCAAAAGACCAAAATTTGATTTTATTAAGAAATTATTTTAAAATCTGGGCGTATTCACTGCCCACGGGCTTGCTGGAGTCAGTGAGCGCTGAGCTCTTACGCGTGGAACCCGTGTCGTTAGAGCGTCTGCCAGCGCACACGCTCATGTCATCTTATCAGTCGATAATATTATAATAATATTACTTATTAGGTTATTTATAGGTAGTATTATTTGTTTGTTTTGGGTATAATTTTTCGTATTAGTTATACATATATTTGTTGTGTTTTTTACTGCGCGATGAAGCTTTTTGCGTGTATTTTCTTTGAAGTAAATGCAAATAAAAAAATGAAGCACCATTAGCATGTAAGGTTCGAATCCATAATTAACATTTCGACAAATATTTTAATTTAGACTATAAAAGGCTAATTCAATATTATCAGTATAGTATACAGTTAAAAATAATCCTAATACCCCACCACAATATCTTATTAGGTATAGTACCGCCTCGTTGGTCTAGTGGTTGTAGTAGTGCGACTGCTGATCATGAGGTCTCGGTTTCGAATCCCGGGTCGGGTCAAAAAGTCAGTTATGAGTTTTTCATTTATGTTCTAAGTTATAATTAGTATTACTAAGTTATAGTTTTTTGCTAAAATATAGTATATTATTTATTGCTTGTTTTTTTCTTTTTTTTTCAAAAAATAATTGAGTACATAAGGTGTTCTATACGCCGAATGTCAGAGAGAAAAGCTAGTACATCTTTTGCTAAACTTTAAAATCTAAAACCAATTTTAAAACACATGAATTGATCATAACTCCCTTAGCTATAAAATAAGTTATGATCTAATTAATGGTATTTATTCCAGTTTATGGCAGCCCTGATTTATATTACGTGGCTGAAATTAGGTACTTCTTATTAGGTACGTCAAACCAAATAACAGCCGGGCGGCTGACATTATGCACTCCATACATTTCTTATATTATCTAATTACAACCCCATTAATTTCCACTAAAAGAAAATAAATAACTTGTAAATTCAAACAAAAATAACTGCATTACTATGTCTATAGTCATATTCATACAAATCAAAAAGCCTATATATGAGATAATGTAAAGTAAGCATAATTTTACCGGGATCATAATTTGTCAAATAATTAGGAAAATGATCGTTTTTCGTTGCGTACCTGTTTTGATTTTAACACTGTTAGGTTTAAAACTGCGAGGTAATATTTGAATAAATATACTTTCCTCTAGGTACAAAGAATTTTTTAGATGATAATTTTTGTAGTTAAGACTACTAGAAATCTTATTTATGGAGTAAAAAGGCGAAAAGACTGGAATTAGGGTCATGACTGGTATTAGGGGCTTCCACCCTAATTCGGTAAAAAGTATCTAAGTAGGTATTAATATACCTACTTTTTACTATAAACTAAAATTTTTTAAAACTAAATTTAACTAAAAATAACTAAACTGACCATTTATTTTTTAACTCAAAACAGGACATGGGTTTATTTATACTCTTAATACTATAACTTTATACAATTAGTGTTCACTATAAAATTATATTCGGTATAGACGGTAATTATTAAATGCAACATATTTTTTAAATTATTAATTACATTTGTCAGTGGATTAAATTTGCTTTAATAAAGTTGGTGATGATTTTAAATAAAAATAAAATTCTGCTCAAGTTTTTTTATTGTTATCTTTGTTAACAACATCGCCTTTAGAACTCTGGAACCGTAAGTGTTTCTTTCAGACGTCCACAATTTATTCAAAATAAAAAAATACTCTTTCTACCGGAGCATTCGTACCAGGTAGACATAAAATATATTCGATTAAAAAAAATTATGTTGAAGATTGTTGACTTTGAATACTTCCATCCAACGAGTTACGGGACAATTTTGTGTCCCGGAGCTTTGTTTGGGGACAATGGGACAGGTGACCGAGAAAAGGGACAGTCCCGTTTAAAACGGGACGTATGGTCACTTTAGCTATAACCCGGCGACGGCTCCGTGGCGCAGTGGTTTAGCAATCAGTTGTTGCGCTGGGGGCCGCGGGTTCGAATCTCGCACGGAACAAGTACCTATTTGTATGGCCTACAAATAATTGTTCCGGGTCTGGATGTTTGTCCTTGTGCAATTTATGTTTGTAAACTGCCTCCACGACACAGGAGAAAATCCTAGTGTGGGGGTAACGTTTTTTTACAATTGAAATTGAAAGATTGAACCCTTATACTTCTTGTTGATTTTAGTATTACCTTTATTAAAGTTACCCTTATGTATAAATAAATATAATTACGTATGTAGAAATAAAATTGATTTTCATCCCCATCAATCATTGGGGTGAGGATAATGTCTGCCAGCATAAGTAATAAGCAGGCTAAGTTACAAGGTGCTCAGTTCAAAAATTAGTAGGTAGGTATGTTACTTTTCAATACGTGACACGTAAAAATTAACAATAATCAAAAACACATCTACGAAACATCCTATTTATTTATTTATTCTTTATTGCACCAAATATTTGTACAAAAGGCGAGCTATCTATTTATTTACCTATAGTGAATAGGTATCTTTTAAACTCACAATTTTCAATGCTTCATTTTTAATATATAATTAATTATAAAATTTCATAATTAGATAATATATGAAATTATATAATTCTAATATAATGCAACTAATATACCAAATAAAAAAATTAAAATACATTTATCGCTGTACGCTGTGTGTATTTCCATAAATTCGTTTGTTGATGTTGAAAAAATAATACTACGTTCTTACCTATAATAGGTGGCGTCTTACATATTTCATATTAAGCAATATATTGAAGCGAGCGGCGCGCCGCCGGCAAAATGCTCAAGGTTGTTCGCATGGAGTAGCCCCTTAAGGAGAAAAGACAATGTCTGTGTCCACCAAAGATTTAGAACAGCATTTGCAAAGAGGTTTTTTTGTTTTATTGGACCGTTACTATATAATAAGTTAAACCGTATACCGGCTATATACTCTTTAACAATAGCAAACTGTAAATATACTTTAAAAACATGGTTACTGACTAAAGACTATGATGAAAGTGAGGCACTTAAAACAATGTGATCCACTTGAGCACGCTCTCACACCATCACACACACACACACACTCACACCACACACACACACACACACACTCACACACACACACACACACACACACACACACACACACACACACACACACACACACAACTCCTTTTTGCTTATTTTTCTCTTTTTAAATATATATTATATTTCCTTTTAAATACATTCTTAGTCAGAATATACATTACACTTGATTTAATGTCCGGTGGTAGAGGCCTGGTGTCTGTAGCACAGGGAATCCTAGTATCGTCACCAGTCTCTACAACTATCATTTGTAAGTTACTTAATATTTAAATGTAATGATATTTTAAAAATGTTATATTGTAGAGAGAAATAAAGTTTATTATTATTAAAAAAAAATCTTAAATTTTTTTCTGATTTCGCACTCTTCTCATTTATGCCAGTTCTCATACCCCCATTTTCTATTTCATGTAATAATAACTTAATTATGAAATACAATTTGGATTCTTTCGATTTTAAAATTTTTATTTTTTTACAATAAAATCAAAAACATAATTCGTGGAATGAAGCATCCATAATTATTTAACTTATGCTAAGGCATAAGCTTAGCTTAACTTTAGTCTGATACAACTACAAATTCAGAACCAAAGGTTATGCTAAGCATATACTGACCTTTTTCATATGCAATTCGTCCTCAAGGATTTTTTGAACACTATCATATTATGTGACCTCGGTTATATGACTGATGGTCACTCTTCTATTTGAAAGGGACGAAGAGAGAACGAAATGTAAAATATGGGTAAATCAGGAATGTCTAGAACAAGTAAATGAAATTGTATACTTGGGGAGTGCTTTTAGCCGGGATGGAAGATGTGATTTAGATGTGGACAGGCGTGTCGCTGCCGGGAACAAAGTCAATGGTGCCCTGACTGCGTTAGTCAAAAGGCAAGGCGTGGTGAAGAGTGCACGCCTTGCAATACATAACGCAGTGTTGGTACCGACTTTGTTATATGGCAGCGAAACCTGGGTATGCCAGAAGAAGCATAAAAGCAAGTTGAATGCAGTGGAGATGCGATCTCTTCGTAAAATGTGCGGCGTTACCATGGCCGACCGAAAGCGAAACGAAGAGATTCGCAATATGGCAGGTTTGAAAGATGACCTTATCACGAAAATTGATAAGGGCGTGCTTCGGTGGTTTGGGCACGTTGAGCGAATGAGTGAAGACCGAATGGTGAAGAAAATATATAGCGCGAAAGTTAATATTAAAAGGTGTCGAGGTAGACAGAGACTAACTTTCGAAGACCATGTGAGCAAATTGCTCGAAGAGGGTAGGGTCAAGAGTACTCGGATACCTAGACGTGCATGTATGAAGAAGATAATGAATCTGAAAGAAGCGAAAGAGGTATGTAAGGATCGTGACACTTGGCGATCTGTTCTCTCTGGCTACCCCGTCAGGGATTGTGCGTGAAGATAAGTAAGTAAGTCACTCTTCGATCTGCCAGACTTTTGTCACGTTATCTTCAATGAGAGATGTGGATGGGCGTCCTTCGCGATGTTCATCTTCCTTGGATGTTCTGCGCATAGATTAAACTCCTTGGCCCAGCGTACAGCCGTGGAATATGGAGGAGCAGAGTCCCAAAATGTTTCCACCAAGTCGCTGTGTATGATTTTGTAGACATTATTTTGCATCTTGCACTGGAAATAACCGATTATAATTACTTTTGTATCACCCCTCTTATATATTTTTTTACGATTGTCACAAATTGTTACACTTGACTCGTCCTTTTCGACGTGAAACGTCTTTAAACCGAAACACCACGGGTAGTAAGTCAGAAAAGTGACGAAGAGGTCTATATCGTCTTACCTTAATAATTATTAATTACAAAACTGTTAGGCTTAGAAACCTAAGTGAAGTGTGATTATTTAAGTTATAATAGACCTTGAGTTTGCATCAGGGCCGTACTGGTTGGCGGGTAAGGGACACTAAAAGCGACTCGCTGACGGAGACGTTTAACGTTAAACCAACGGCCGTGTGCCCGACACAGTCACACCCGATTTTCTATTACCAGGACGGTGCCACTTTGGAATGAGGTAATTTATTTGACAAATTTCATGGAGGAGAAATTAAACTGTTAGGGATAAGGTTTCTTTATAAAATATTAGTTATATTTTATATTCATTAGATTAAAATGAATAAAAAAAAACCCACGGATATTCTTAAAGTAAAGGAATTAAGTAATAAGATAATTAAAAATGGGCAAAAAAAAAATTAAAGATCAACCACTGAAGCATTGTTGTAACTTGCTACATATATATTTATCTATGGTTGTAACACTAGAAGTCTTCTCATGTTAGAAATAATTTTCAAACTTATTTAAATAAAAGAACACTACTCGGTAAGAAACCCTGCTTACTATCCGGACCCAATTACATGATAACACCAAAGTATGCAAACCAACAGCATCACTACCCATCTCAATGTAACACAGGGCAGCCTCTCAGCAACAGACCTTCCTTGCCTACACTAGTACAATACGCCAACGGACATAGTAACGACAGTGAGACTCGTAGAATTACCAACTGATATCTCTTAGTCGCCTGTTACTTTATACTGCTAAAACAAGTGGGAGATTACCATTCTACCTTTTATTTAAAAACGCAGCCTTTCGCTTATGGTGAACTTGTGTAGCAAATAACTTCACCGCACGCATTATCGTGGGGTGTCATAAACTGGTCACCTCCGATCGCACCCGAGCAGTTTTGGGGCTTATAAAAAATGACTCCTACCTAGGATGATTCGCGATGATATTGAAATTATGAAGATGGCTGGGTGCTTCTATTTGCTTCGGATACCATAATTATTAAACTTAAATGGAAATCAAGCATACCACTAGCTAGATTTTCGAAGATTGGACCAAAATTAAATATTCAAAAGCTGAAAGTAACCGGGTAAGAGCTTTCCAATAGGTAATAGGTATAAAAGCTTTTAGAAAAAATTACTTCGCAAATATCCGCGTTATAAAATAACATGATGTGTCTTACCTAGTATGAAGAGCACCTCCCACCCTCCCTCAATTGCGACGAGAAGTCACTTAGCGGTTAGCCACCGTAGAGTCTATATCACCTGAGGATGCCTCGTGTAGAGGCGAAACACGTGTCGTATTGTCGTCAGTTGTGTGTCTTGCCTAGTGTAGTGGTGTTAGGAGTAGCGGTGCTGGGATTAGTGGTGACGGGGATAGTGCACGCAATTGAGGGAGGGCGGGAGATGCTCTTCATACTAGGTAAGACATCTTTTTATTTTATAAGGCGGATATTTACGAAGTAAATTTTTCTAAAAGCTTTTATATAATGGATTTCCGCAAAGTAACGCCTGATTCTATTAATTATGGTAATAGGTATTTTAAGGTTGGTAATAGGATAGTTACAAATTACTATAATTTTTAAAATATTCATTCCTAGATTAATAATTCAAACACGAATCAGAAAGTACGAGTATCTATGGTACTTCACCGCGAACCACTGGGCCAAAAGCTATTAGATTACGTATTAGGAAAACAAAGCGATGTAATTTCAGTTGTGACCGCAACGTTTACGACCTGTTGCGCTCTTCTATTAAATCTGCAAACATCAGTATTTCTCTTTTGTTTGCGCTACAAGGCTCGGTCGATATCAAATATCTAACCTTGTTTTATCCATATCGTCTGCAAGAATTAAGAAATTTTAAACAAAATATGACATGACATGAGTGACATATGGCAAAAGTGTCCAAAGGCTCGCATAGCGTCGCGGACTTCAACCCGACCGACCTCAGAAAAATATTTCTGTCCTTTATTTAAATGTAAATCAATCTCGGCCTGTGGGTTTTCGGCCGGGTGGTAAGAATAAATTTAGAGGAATCCTAGGAAGTTATCCTCTAAATGATGAACGGTATGATTATCTCGCATATGTCACACATCAAATAGTCACACCACAGAAGAGAAGTTGTGTTAAAGGTAAAATTTTAATAACTATTATTATTTTTTAATTATGATTAAAAAATATATATTTGTACAAGCAACAGTGGCTCATGCCTTCTCTCATTTCTGAGAGGGTTTTAGGGCTAGGAAGTATCGGCTGCATGTCATGTTATGTGCTGATAACCAATTCTCTTTCCAGGCGTGGCGACAGCGAATACTCACCCCTAATATTAAATGTCTAAGGCCGGCCACATACATACGGAATTCCGTTTCGGGATTCTGTTTCGATATTCCGATTCGGGATTCCGAACGCAGCAAGTCCATATAAAAATCTATGACCCGCCACACACGTACGTTATTTTTCCGTACGGAATTTCTCCTGTAATTGCAGCGAAGGAAATGCGACTTTAATACAGACATATTATCACCGCTCACCGCCGAGTTACGTATAATAATTTAATCTAAAACCACTTTCACACAACAACTAGGTATTGTTTCGTTCGTTTCTCAACCTTACCAATAGTAAAAGGACATCAAATAATCTTTACGCATCTTAGCGCCTCTGTTTGCTTTGTCTGCTCTAAATTCAACTTGAAATGAAAAGCTCAGCTAGTCGGTACGTCGGGAGAGGTAACTTATCTCTAGTGTCAACGTGGGCCATTTGTCCTGTAATCACCGCGCAATGAATGTATTACCTTTATATTTCGTTTCCTTTGCGTGTCGAAAGGGCATGGTTCCGTCATTAATTTAGCATTATTTTCCTTAGGTTTGGAGTGTGAAACCCGATAAGTACTTTCGTTAGAGTCAAGTGATTGGAACTTTTATCATCATCTTTTATATATAAAAATTACGTGTCACGTTATTTGTCCGCGATGAACTCTTAAACTACTGAACTGATTACAATGAAATTTTGCACACTGTGTGCAGTTTGATCCAACTTGAGAGATAGGATAGTTCTTATCCCGTTAAGTGACACTCAATATTTTTATTGGTAATTTAAGGATTTTATAGGACAAAGTCGGAGAGGACAGTACGACGTCTGCCTGGCCAGCTAGTTTATAATAAATAATATTATGCGATATTCTTCAATGTACAAATCGCACCACCTTTAGATATATTATATAATTCACATTTAACCATTTTTTGATATTGCGGGAGTGGCAATCCGCTTGATGTTAGGTTCCTAGTTCCTACCAAAAACTTGTGAAGCATTTACATTCGTCTTCTTTTATTTCATTTCGCTACTTAAATGAAGGTGAATAATTACACTTTCATTTAAAAGGAAATTTAATTGTCTTAACTTTGAATACTTATTGTTATCTTGTTAAACCTCTACAAAATAAGTCAACATATTAAGTAAGTAAAATTTCCTTTACGTTGATATTTCTGTTATACACGCGGAATCAAATTTAGTACTTAAGACTGTCAAAGTATTTTTTCTTTCTTTCGTCGGTTTATAAAAAAATAAATACAACTGTATATCATCATTCATCATCATTACAGCCCTTCACAAGTCCACTGCTGAACATAGGCCTCCCCCAAAGAATGCCACAAAACACGGTCCTGAGCCACCTGCATCCATCGACTTCCTGCATGTCTTACCAGGTCGTCACTCCATCTCGTGGGGGGACGCCCTACACTTCGCCTACCGGTACGAGGCTGCCACTCGAGAACCTTTCTTCCCCATCGGTTGTCGGTTCTTCGAGCTATATGGCCGGCCCACTGCTACTTCAGCTTACTAATCCGTTGGGCTATGTCGGTCACTCTGGTTCTACTGCGGATATCCTCATTCCTAAGTTTATCACGCAGAGAAACTCCGAGCATAGCCCTCTCCATAGCTCGCTGAGCGACCTTGAGCTTCCTCATACGGCCAGCAGTGAAGGACCACGTCTCGGTTCCGTAAGTCATCACTGGCAACACGCAGAAGATGTGTCGTAGCTTCCCGAACGCTGCCCAGCCGAGTTGAATCCGTCGATT
Organism: Parnassius mnemosyne; assembly: GCA_963668995.1. NCBI lineage: Eukaryota > Metazoa > Arthropoda > Insecta > Lepidoptera > Papilionidae > Parnassius > Parnassius mnemosyne. Next base: position 25,070,415 of record CAVLGL010000068.1, read on the forward strand.
GACCTCTCGGTCGAAGTTGGACTTACCCAGTCGGACTATTTGTCCCAGGTAAACATACTCGTCAACAACTTCGAGCTTAGTGTTCCCAACAACTATCGGCATAGGTGACATGGACATTAAACATGATCTTAGTTTTGTCCATGTTCATCTTAAGACCTATCCGTTGGGAAACACTATTGAGGTCATTGAGCATAGTGCTTAGGTCCTCCAGCGATTCTGCCATAAGGACTATATCGTCGGCAAATCGAAGGTGAGTGATGTACTCGCCATTGATGTTGATACCGTATCCTTTCCAGTCCAGAAGCTTGAAAACGTCTTCCAATGCAGCGGTGAAGAGTTTCGGGGATATGACGTCACCCTGTCTTACACCTCTCTGCAATTGGATAGGTTTCGTACTCTGGTTCTGTACTCGGATAGCCATCGTAGCCCTACTGTACAAGCACTTCAACACTTCGATATACCGACAGTCAACTTGGCACCGCTGAAGGGACTGCAGCACCGCCCAAATTTCGACGGAATCAAAGGCTTTCTCATAGTCCACATACGCCAGACATAGTGGCAAATTGTACTCTTCGGACTTCTGTACAACTTGCCGAAGGGTATGTATGTGGTCTATGGTGCTAAAGCCCTTTCGGAAACCGGCTTGTTCGGGAGGCTGGAAGTCGTCAAGTCTGCGCGCGAGACGATTCGTAATGACTCTCGAAAACAGCACGTAGACGCGGCTCAGAAGGGAAATCGGTCTGTAGTTCTTCAAGAGAGCGTTGTCACCTTTCTTGAAGAACAAGACCACCGCACTTCTGCTCCACGCCTCCGGTGTAATGCCACCATGGAGGACGGAATTAAAGAGCTTCTGAAGTACTTCAAGTACCGGTCTTCCACCCGCTTTCAGAAGCTCCGCTGTAATTCCATCCTCGCCTGGGGCCTTACCGTTTTTAAGGTGCTGGAGAGCCATCCTAATCTCGCTCAGACTGACATCCGGGATATCTTCGGAATAGTGTCGGATGAGACTCGCTCTTGGATCGTTACTCACACTTGCGTGTGGCTCCAACGATGATGTGTACAGCTGCCCATAGAACCTCTCAATCTCACTCAAAATCTCAGGTGTCCCGGAAACGATGCTGCCACATTCTGTCTTCAGCTTTGACAGTTGGCTCTTTCTGGCAGACAGATCTCTGGCAAAGACTTTGGAGCCTTGGTTCCGCTCGATCGCTTCTTCAATACGAGCTGTATTGAAGTTGCGTAAGTCCCGCCGCATGCATTTGGAGATCTGTCTGTTCAGATGCCTGTATGCTGTCAAGTCTGTTGAAGAATGTAGCTTCATCTCCCGTCTAACAGCCATGAGATTGAGAGTGTGATCGGAGAGTTTTTGTGTTCTTCTGCGGCGGGTCTTGCAGAACTTAGCTCCAACCGCATGGACAGTTTCCACGAGCTTGTCATTCATATCGTCCACTTCATTGCAGTCTTCTAGGCACTGAAAACGGTTTTGTAACTCGAGCTGAAAGGTTTCGGGACTTTGAAACAGAGCACGAGGGGGACGGAGCGTTGACTTCATTAGACGAGACCTCTCCAACTTAACGTTTAGGTTCAGTGTGCCTCTAACCATTCGGTGATCGCTACCAGTTTTCACCCTCGCGATCACGGAGACATCACTGAACAGTTGTCGTCTGGTCGTCATAATGAAGTCAATCTCATTTTTTGTGGAACCGTCGGGGCTCGACCAGGTCCACTTCCTGTGGGGCCGCTTCTGGAAGAAAGAGTTCATCATAAAGAGTCCCTCTTTCTCCATGAAGTCGGCCAGCTGCTGGCCCCTTGGGTTCCGTTGCCCTATTCCAAATTTCCCTACTTTCAGCTCACCGTTCTCTCTTATGCCTAGTTTTGCATTGAAGTCTCCCATTAACACCGTATATTGGGTTTTGGAGGAATGCATGGCTCTAGGGATATCCTCATACATTTCCTCCACCTCCTCATCGGGGTGTGCCGAGGTTGGTGCGTAAACCTGTATGACCTTCAGCGAATACCGTTTGGTGATTCTGAGTATAAGGTACGCAACCCTCGTCGACACACTCCCGATTTTTACAACGTTGTTAACGAGAGACTTGTGGACGATAAATCCGACACCTCCTTGGGACAGATGGTCGCCCTCCCGGTGATAGAGCAAGTTGCCGGATTCGAGGATTACCGTGTCCTCCCCCTCTCTTCGGACTTCAGATAATCCTATAATATGCCAGCGCAACTTGTCTATCTCTTCTTCCAGCTCCACGATCTTCTCGTCAGTCCTCAGGGTGCGTGCGTTGTATGTTGCCAGGTCGAGTCGTCTAAGGTGGCAACCGAACCTCCACCGGAGATTCTTAGCACCCCCTGCCCCGCCGTTACCATGGTCGCCACCGTAGCCAGGAATAGCGGGGCCGCCGGGGACTGGGGGCCGTTTTTTTGTTGCTCTCATCATTGGGGGGGTATTTGCCATAGTTGCCACGCTTGGCGAGCGGGTTGGCAACCGCAGTTTTTTTATTGTCATTTGGCTATTATCAGGAAGATGCTGCTGCCCATCTCCTGGCTGTTTCCCTTTGTCGCCTTTTACGACACCCACGGGAGGATATGGGGTAGTGGATATTCTTGACCGCCACTACACGGCAAAACTGTATATGTCCACACCATATAAAAAGCAAAAAAATACGATCGTCGTAAGCGTCTTGCATCTTAGACAATGTTGTTTGTTATCAGTTTGGCTAGGTATTTTAAATCTGGTAAATTTAAGATGTATATTATATTTATCCAGCGAATTTGCCGGTATTTCTCTTAGTCAAATTTGGCAATACATAGTTACAGAATGAGAGAGTTTTATTCTGTTATAATGACTCTATTACTTTTGTTTTATGAAAACATTCTGTAGGATATGTTATATCACAATGTGGTCATGAATAAAACTTAATAACAACGTCTACATCGGCTGCAGAATTTCGTAGAGATTTGTGATAAAAACACGTCGTGTTATATCAATAACACTGTCATGCAGTGTTATTATTATTATGAACATCATCACCATTACAGCCCTTTACAAGCCCACTGCTGAATAATAGTAAAGAATCAACATGCACTGAGAACGATGATTGTCCTTTAGAAAAAAAGGTATGGTATATCTGTATATTTAACATACATATGAAGTTATTGCCGAAAAAAAAAACAAATTTGTTGTTATTCCCTCAGCGAAATAAAGTAGCATTCCGCTCGCGTGATTTACCGCCATGCTCGCTTCCTTTTCAAGAATTCTTCAAAGCGACCGATTTGACATAAATCAAATTCAACCTTAGCGTGTTTTGTAACAATTGTAATTTTCATTCCCATGCGTAAAGAAGTTTCTGTCAAAATTTTAATAATAACTGCTAAAAGAAATAATTGTCTTCATAACATTTTCCTTGATTTTTTATTTGAGAAGTCAAAATGTGAATTCAGAATTATTTGAGATTGAACTATTATGTGAAAGGATACTTGAATTAAAGGTAATTATTAAAAAGAAAACTTATTAGTTATTGCTTAGGTACAGGTATCTAAACTTTAGAAATCTGTTAAAGACCGCTCATGATTGCAGGCTAATTAAAGCAATATAATATGTTTTATTAAAGCTTTTGTATAATATAAAAGTAAACATGTGTCATGAAATACCTAGATAAATATAGCTGTAAAATGGAGGATTTTTACAAACTTTTTCCAAATGCTAGTAGTAGTATCACCTGTAATCGGTTCATTCTAATGATTGAAGCGAACGAGCCTCTGATAATCCTCTTTGGATCAGTCATCCAGAAATGCTGAACTAAAATACCACAAGCTAATTATGGAAGAATCATTACTTGTGCCATGGTGTCAAATGTCAATGCCAAGGGCATCCACGACTTTTTCTGCCACCAGTGTGGCGCCACTAGAAAGTAAGGTATAATATTTGACAGATTTCATAGCGGGGAAGTTAATTTGTTCGGAAAATATAAATGTTATTGTTACTTTCTGTAATATTAGTTATATTTTATATTAATAAGATTAAAAATAAATAAACCAAACCTCAAATAATCATAAAAGTAAAAAAAAATTAAAAAAAAAGTTAAAAATGCGCAAAAAAATTAAAGAGCAAACCACTGACGCATTGTTTTGTGTATTAATATAATGCTCTAGAAACTGATAAACTTTTATTAAAAACCAATTTGGCAATTAAATGACATCGTGTAACTAAAAACTTTACCTCAGTGTTAACTAGCGACAGCAGAAAATTATTAGCCCACATTCTGAGCTCACCTACATCCTTAGTAAGGCTATACAAGCAATCCTTTCAAATATGCACACAGGCGTATTCTTGGAAAGGTTTGTTCTAGCCGTGGATTGATGATGATTTTGAAGTCATTGTGAAGTTTTGTTTATTATGTGTAGTTATTAAATGTCACTTTTTAAATTATCTTCGTTTTAATTGTAATTTTAAAGTATGCGAGCAACACGAGTCCGATTGACGCCTTAACCAATTACATTGTTATTGCGATTAGAAGTACTGATTTACCACGAGCTCGGTGGTAAAGGAAAGCATTGTTAGGAAACCTTAAATTTAATAATACTTCGAACCATTGTATAGTTCTACACTCATCGGAGCAATGCAGCGAACTCTTCCCCTATTTCAAAACCATGTTCCAATGGAATACATTTAGAACATATTTATTATGCATGGTCTGACTTTGAGGTATCTCCGTACGTCACTATCTGATGGAATGTACTACATACATACCTACTATATTAAAAACCCGAAAATAAATGTTCATTGTTTCGTTATAAATGTCAATGTATGAAATTCTCAAGCTGTAATTGAACTACCTAATCGTTATAGATAAACAAATATACACACTAACCGTCATATTATAATCATTTGAATCTTCTCTGGAGCTGAATCATATTCTATCTCTTAACGATAATGAGGACTTTCAGCTGATCTGTGGAGAACAGTGAAAAGTGGCGGGGAGAGGGGTTAGCGTTCCAGTGAAGTGCAGTACCGTGCTACGCGTCGAAGATAACAGTTGTGCCGCTGTGTCCAAGTGCTCACCGGATCACTCGTTCAAATAAAGTGACGATCTGTGAATGGCCTCAGTATAGGAATTGTGTGTAGTGACAAAGTGCTGCAAATAAATTTAAACCGTGACTCAACGATTATTCATCTCTTGGTTTTTGCACAGTTTCAAGGTAAAAGATAGGTACTCTTTGACAATAACATAATATCTACCGCAAGGTCCAGCAGGAATACAATTTTGCATGATATATTTTTTACAATTACAATTATTTCTAATAACTATAAAAAAAATTCAAATGAGTAATTATGTGTGGTGGATAAATGGTGTGGTCGTAAATTGGTTCCTGTTTTATTGTTTTATTTAGGATTTATTACAAACATTAATGTTATGAGGGTTGAAATGTGTTAGGTCGGCTTATTGATTCGTAACCCTTATAAAATCCACCTATTGTAAAGTGCCCTTTCATATATTTCGGGGGAGGGATTGCCCTGGGGTTGATTTGAGATGTGGACCGCCAATCTCGTGAATTGGATTTTTTTTATTAAACTACCAGTACTTGCAATAAATTTTATTATTTGCGCATGTGTTGGAGGTAAACGATATGTACGATGGTTAACCCCAAAGTAGTATTATCAAAAATAAAAGATTTTTCTAAACGCCCCAACTCAAGGACTTTTTAAGAAAACGTTAACTCTTCTGACAGTTAATATGGTTTGGCTTTAGGTTCAACTTAGCCGTCTTATTACAAAAAGTAGCTTATTGATAGCCTTAGGTTTAAAGTATGGTTTAAGAAGAATCCTTCTTACAAAAGAATTCCCTTAACCGCGATGCCAGTCTTAGCATAATTTGACATTGCTGTGTGCATTTGCGGAACTTTTTTATTGAATCAGGCCATAATTTAAACCTAACAAATTATAAAGTACTTATTTATAATAAGACGGATTGAAACTTTTGAACAATTTGCACTTAGACGTTATCGGCCTCATTATAAAAAGTAGTTTATAATTAGTCGCAGAATTAAACTAGAATCTGTTTCACGAAACAAGCCCCGCGGAAATGTGGACACTGAATGTAAATTATAAAATTTTACTAGCAAATCTCCAATTTCGGCTAGGAATAGAATAGATTAAAATAAAATATTTTTTATTCAATATAGATTACAAGTAATTCCTATTGAAAGCTATTTGTTTTTACATTTACCACTGGTTAAAAGACCTCTGTCCTGAGTCTTTAGTTTCGAAGGACTATTTAAAAAAAAGTTAAACCTAGTTCTAATAAATATCCTAGTTTTATAATAAGGCTGTTTATTAGCATACTATTTAGCAAAGTTACAGAAATTGTTCCTAGAATTTCGTCTTCAAACATGTAAGCATTTACTTAAAAATTATAACCAATTTATTTCATCGCTCTTTACGAATGGTTAATTATGGCTTGTTTATGACCACTCATTATGTAGTCGGTAAATAGGAACATTACTTATTTAGTACGTACTGACTTTAATTAATGCATCGTTACACTACACTGTGTAGCCGCGTCATAATATTAAGTTCATGTAGTGAAGAAAATTCACTTCCACATATTATCATGCCGTAGGTGTCTTATGAGGCGAAGAGAAACAGAAAAAGAACTGCCTTTGACTGCCAGGCGTGGCATCTATGGCAAATATCCCCTATATGAGGCAATCTAGGCCTTTGCTTCCGCAGTGAACTCTTATTAGGGTCTAATGAATAAATCAAAAAAGGATTCCTGTTGTTACCTTAAAACAAAAATAAACCTTGGTAAACTACCTTTTTATGAAAATGTATAGCGGATTAAGTGAAAACGAATAAAGTAAAATCAACATTATCTTCACGTGATAAAGTGCATGTAAGCAAAACTTGATGTGCATTCGACCGTACATTATGTACCCACTGAAACAGTAAACTGTCGGGCGTTGGCTGTCGACGGAATACTAGCCGTGTAACGTGTCCGATTAGAATGACCGGAAATGCAAATTAATATTATATTCCGTGACGACCCATGGAATAATAATATGCCGTGTGGGACAAGAGACTTACCTATTTCTTTTCAATCATACGCGTATATATATCATACACGAATTATGAATATTGTTTGTAGAGAATATGGCCACACTATAACGCTATTCTTAGGGTTCTAGTGTGTTAATATTATATTAATAATTATTTGGTAATAATACTGGATTTTACTGAACTTACACCTTTCTAAAAGGCCGGCAACGCATCTGCAATTCCCCTGGTGTTGCGGTTGTTCATGGGCGGCGGTAGTCATTTACCATCAGGTGAGCCGCATACTCGTTTGCCCCCTCTTCTATATCAAAAACATATCTCATGGTGCACCTAAAAAGATTTACTTCTATAAACAAATATTTAAATAAATATAATTTTAATCATTTATTGAAACGTCTAAAATGCGTCAGCCCTGAGAGATGTGTCCCAAACGTCTACCTCCAACGACTATGGATTTTTAGACTGGAAATACTATTCTTAAACAAAAAGCTGGTCTTTATTAATCACATTATCCTTCCAAAATGCATTACTCATCTTCATTAATGTATCTCCGGCAGACTTAGAAACTTATGTTGCCATAACAACGAGTGTGCGGAACGTAGCGCTGTCACGCTCTGTCGCTTCCGTCGTTCACAGTATTTGTGCGGCATTCTATAATGTGCATTCTTGTTGAAGGGCATTGTACTCCAACCCGTTCGAATTTTATGTTTACCTAGTATTAGACATTGTTTATATCTGTTTGTAAACCGTATACCACTACAAATTGGAGAAAAAAATAATTTCTTGTTACATCAAACACCAATTGCTCAAAAATTGTAATGATCATCATTATTTCAACCTATCAAAGTCCACTGCTGAGCATAGGCCTCCCCCATAGATTGCCTCGCAGGAGAGATATCTACCATAGTTGCCATGATGGTACGACGCGGGTTAGTAACCGCAGTTTTTTTACATTTTACTAAGAAGATGCCGCTGCCCATCTCATAGATTTTTTCCTTCTGTCGCCTTTTACAAAACCCACGAAACGACCACCTGATATTAGTAGTCAACCTAATATTAAACCTAATTACATTGTTCGAATGCTGTTTATTTTTTTTAATGTAATTTTTCGATCAATTAATAAATAACATGGGTTTCTCCCGTTGTACTACTTCCTATAATTGCCTTAATCGTCACGCTTGACAGGTGGATCGCACTACAACACGTCTTGTAATTACATTAGACGCTGCTGCACGTCACCTGTCTGGGTATTATTCGACTGGCGTAAACAATATAATACATGGACATACCGCCTTCTATCGGAAGCCATAAAAAAAATTCTTACATTTCCCATAATTACCTCTTGCAGCACCCACGAGATTTTTGATTCTTAACCGAGGATAAATGTAGATGTCTATGGGTCACAGCATCCACTTACCATCAGGTGGGGTGTGTGCTCGTTTGTTATTCTTTTTCTATAAAAAAGCGAATTATTTAATAATATTAAACCTTGGCCGTGGTTTTGTTATTTTATTCTTACTCTAAATTTCAAAAGTTAAATATTTCTTTGTTTAACTTACCTTGTGCCACTACGGTCTGATTGTAACGTAAAATAACGTCAAGTTCTGCTCATCCGATACTATGGCGACTAACGCCAGTGTTCCTCTGAGGTCCGTTCGCTCCTCAACTCTCTTCCAGCTGCACATAAATGATCTGCTCATTCCCGGTATCTATTGGTATGCATACGACAGCACAGTTGCGGAGAGTTTCCAACCAAGTGTCCGGACCTGTCGAGAACAAATCCAGTCAGAAATAGAGGCTATGGTTGAGCGTGTGAGTCTTACACTACAGGCAGTCTCCGAATTGGGCGATACCAATCTCGTGAGATTTAACGCCTCCAAAACACAAGCGTGTCTTTTCACCGCTAAAAGGAGCCCGCTGAGCCTGGCTCCTACTTTCCGGAATGTATCCTTGGAGTACACTGACCGCCTTCAGGTGTTAGGGGTTGAATTTTCTCCGAACCTCAACTATGTATGGATCATTGAGTTAAGAGCCAAAGCAGCCGCAAGGAAACTTTGTGCCCTTGCAAGGGTGCGGCGGTACTTCACGCCTGGGCAGCTTCTTACCTTAAATAAAGCGTAATTCCGGCCGCGCATAGAGTACTGCTGTCACATATGGGTTGGTGCTGCAAAATGCCACCTGGCAGCGTTGGAGTCAGTGGAGAGACGTGCTAAGAAGCTCATCGGTGACCTTGATTTGGTTGAATTGAAACCAATCTTGTCAGCCTCGAGCATAGACGCAGTACTCTGAGCTACTGCCAGTCTCTCGGTATTCTATAGGATGCATTTCGGTGAGTGTGTGCAAGAATTACACGCTTTGATTTCTCTCTCTCCTTTCCACCATCGGACAACCAGACGGTCGGCGGGGCTTCACCCCTTTGTTGTGGATATACCACGCATTAGAACCAAACTGTTTGCTTTATCTGTTGTAATGCGTACATGCAAAGGAGTGGAATAATTTGCCGGCGTCTATGTTTCCGTTCAAATACATACTTACGATAAAGTTTTACATCACTCGTCGATTCATTTGATTTGACATTTTGATTTTTGATATTTTAAGTTCATTAAAATAAAACGAGTTTTTCTAAATCGATTGTTTTAATTCATCGATTTTATTTAGATCCATAGGTTTATGTTGCACAATACAAAATTTTTTTTTTCGAAAATATGCTATGTTTGGTCTTAGTTTTATTTCTTCAACTTTCTTAATCTTAAACAAACACCTCTTCATAGTTTAATCGAATTCCTTCTGAGGTAGTCACATCGCATCAACTTGACGAAGCACGAAATCAATAGCAGCCATAACAGCGCCGCGATTAGGGCTCACGCATCCCGGCTTACCGATTGTTCCCGCCTTAATATTCTATTTTGTTTAGAGAATAAATAAGTAAGCTATGCTTATAAATACTCTAAGACATTTTGGTTTTAAGCAATTGGTTTTGATTTTTTATTCAAGACATCGTAATGGTAAAAGAGTTTGTTTTGATTGCAGTTTATAATATGTACTTAATGCGTTACTTTAAACCTTCACAGTATTTAAAAGAGAACCAAGAAAGAAAAGTAATATTTATCATCGTCTACTTTTTACTGCATTAGCAAATTATATTTTATGACTTATGTTTATACTTTTCTTCACCAGTTGTGTATAAAAGATAATACATTCAATTTCTGTTATAATGAAAGATGTATAATACTTTTTATATTAACGTTAAAATATTCTGTTACTGTCTGTAAATGCTTCCAAGGCTACTTATTTAAACATTTTCAAAGAGAGCGTCTCTAATGTAGACGGAACTTTAGACATACACCATATGCGGGAGAGAAACTAAACCGTAGCGTGTAGCGTGTTAGCTGCTCAGAGATTTTATGACTCATGGCCTATATTTAGCTCCTATTTGAGAGCTCAGCAGCTCTCCCAGCTTCCCCTGTTTCATTTATTTAAAAATCAAGAGTGTGAGTAGAGTCGGAGACCACCCAAGATCCTTGCCATTGTTACTTTCAATCTAGCTCTATTAATATAGATGTTAGTGCACGCGCGCGAGTGTGTGTGTGTGTGATGTTCAAACAAAGGGCACTTCGCTACTGTTTGCAAAAGTGGTAGACCAACTGTAAATGCTGTAGATCCTGAAGTTGCGGATGTTATTAAAACCACATGTATATCTGCTGCTTCTCCATTTAGTTTAAGCAAAGCGACAGTTCCTATTATGATTAATGAATCCGACGCTGAAGCTCTGATTGACACAGAAAGTTCTGTCACTTTTATAAATAAGACATTAGCCCAAAATATGAACTTAAAAATGATACCTCATAGCAGGCTATATCTTTGGCTTCCCTTAGTCATATTTATTTTGTAGAAGGCATCGCATTACGATAAATTTAGACAAGCATACCTACATATTCACATCAACCTTTACTAATTGTCAATAACTTATGTGCAGATGTTATCCTAGGACATGATTTATTGAAAAGCCACAAGACATTAGAATTCAATTTTGGGGGTTCAAGGAATTTCTTAAAAATATGTGTTATGGAAGCATCAGTAACTCCTGTATCGTTATTTACGAACCTTTCTCCAAACATAAAGCCAATTGCAATAAAGTCAAGGCGTTATACAAAAAATTGATGAACACTTTATTAGAAGAGAAGTTTCTAAATTGCTGAAAGATGGAGTGATTGAACCAAGTAACTCTTGAGCGCAAATACTAGTAACAGTAGGCACTACACATCGAAAACGTCTTATCATTGATTATTCCTTAACAATTAATAGATTCACTGAACTCGATGCGTATCCACTACCCAACATTGAATCCATGGTTTCCAATGTTGCAAAATACAACTGTTTCAGTCAAATTGATTTAAAAAGCGCTTATCACCAAGCGCCGATTTTAAAGACTGAAAGAAAATATATAGCATTTGAAGCATATGGGCCCCTTTATCAATTTACTCTTATTCAATTTGGAGCCACATCGTGTGGCTGCGTTTCAGAGAACGCTACAGTTCATAATTGAGGCTGAAAATCTAAGAGGCACCTTCTGTTATTTAAATGACGTGACTGTATGTGGCAAAAATAAAGACGAACCCGATAAATACTTGCAGCAATTTATGAACGCTTTGAAGAAATACAAAATTACGTTGAATGAGAAGAAATGCACTTTTGGATCAACAAGTATAAATAAGCCTATTAGGCGAATAGCCTAATACCTAATACTTGAGAACAACGTTATCAAGTTAGACAAAAAACGATTAAAACTACTATTAGATCTCCCTACTCCAACAGATGCATCCTCATTAAGACGTACAGAAACAGAAACTTTTTTATTCAGTATAGATTATAAATAATACTTATTGAAAGTCACTCTTTTGTTTGATTACCACTGGTTCGAAGAAAAACCTCTGTCCTAGGTAGAACCAGCAAGAAACCTAGCGGGACTTTTTTTAAATAACAGCTTACAATCATGTAACCACAATTAACCACACAAAACAAATCAGAAATAGCTTGGTAGCGATCAACTCATTTCCAGGGGTTATTATCATCCATACATTTCTTAATATTATAATATCCCTTTTTATACAAACTTTGTTTAATAAAGTTTTTGAACTTTGAACAGGTTAAGTTTTGATTTTCTGGGGTTTTGCTCTAACAGCGTATACATCGCCCCAAGAATGAACTACTGACTCGGTGGAGTTGAGTAACTGGTACTACTAGCTTGTATCTGTTCCTAGTATTTACATAATGAATATCACTTATTTTTGAATTTTTTTACACCTGATAACAAATGTTTAAAGCTTATAGACACCTGCAACCAACATAAAACTAAGAAAGCGATATGTGCGTTGTCCATTCCGAGGACTGAGAACGACGAAAATATACAGATCAGAATGTACAGATCAGACAAATTTGCTAGCTTCATACTCTTTAGAACGAAACACAAGTAGATGAAACGCTCACCCTACCCAAACGAATGTTAATAAATGTATTTCATTTTGTTCTTTGTTCTTATTTTCAATCAGACTAAAATGTGTCTTGTTTTGTAATCTACTGTATTTATTATTATAGAAAGTAAATATTTTCCTTTGTTCGTAGTAATTGAAGGATTTGTTAGCGGCGCTATCAAACTAATTGTTCAACGGTAACAAGCTGTGTAATTGGTTGCCGAAGCCCACTTATTACTTGTTAGAATGGATTCATTTATTTGTCAAAAATTAAAGTTCCAGACTATATACGTTCCACTGCTGGGCACAGGCCTCTCACATCTGAGAGGGTTTTAGGGCAGAGAAATGTCCTCCGCGCTGTGTGGTGACGAACTTCACATATTCGTCGACGTCTTCGAAATATTTTTTTCTTATTTCTCAGACATGCAGGTTTCCTCACGATGTTTCCCTTCACCGCCGAGCACGTGGTAAATCGGCACTTCAAATTTCAACTAACAATTTTATTAGTGCCCGCGGTGATCGAACCCGGATTGCTCGCGTGTTGTGAAATTTAAAGCGAGTGCTTGATATAACAATCATCGCTTCCTGTACCGGGGCTGACTATGATATTTTTTCTTGCCAGTCTTCTTTTGGTACGCTGCTAGACATGGGGCTTTTCAAGGGTGTGTCAACTGGCATGCATTCCTTACAAAGTTTTTTTTACACTCACTTAAGGTTAAGCAGGCGGAGTGTTGAGCGCACATCAGCACTGTAACGCTTCTTCTCTTCATCGAGTCTTTAAAATTTTAGTTCAGCATATTTGGATGGTTGCCCTATTATCAGTTGGTAGGCAGATGCTAGTCTGTGGTCAGCGAGGCGGCGGGCTCGCATGTTAGATTCAAAGAAAAAGTTAATAATGTTTCCTTTTACACCCGCCCGATAATTTAGGTCATACCTAAATATAAAAATTTGCAACACCGTTTTGGATTATAAGGTGTAGGTATGTTAATTGTAAAAAGTTTGAATAAAACTACTTATACGGTTTAATCGCGTTTATTACATGCTACGTTTACGCGTGTAATTGCTTTACGTGGTAGAGCCATGCTGCAGCTATATTAATAGTATAGTTGTAACACGAATGGGTCGGCTCGACCGGGGAAGGAACACGCTCTCACAGAATACCAGCGTAAAATATCAGCTTAACACTGCCGTTTGTCACCCTTAAAAAATACATCTGTGTTATTATCTCCCAACGTTTTACGGGAACGGGGAACACATCGAGGGAGACTGTGGGAAAACTTCTTAATATAAAGTATTCGAATTAAACTCGCACCTACTAGTAGAAAAGGTGGAATAACGTAAGTTTTTTAACAACTATAGTTTTTAGTAAGCTCAATATAACAATTCTAATGTCATATTAATAGTTAAATTGAAAACTTCACCCGTATTTTTCCACTATTGTTGATAGAATTATTTAGTCAATATGAGACCATACCTAAAATATTATTCTATAAGAAAGAAACCGGATACAAATTTATAAAAATGTGTGCCTCTTGTTATTATTACTCTGTGTTCTAAATATTATAACCTAAAATCTTAGGTTTTAACCATAAGTAAATAAGTTTAGAGTGAAAGAACAACTTTAATATATTAATTCACAAAGTAGAAATCTCGACTCCCTCAAGAATCAAAATATGCAAAATGGCTTTTAGCCTGTAGGTAATGTTGAAATTTTTTGTTAAACACAAAACTGGCTTTGAAATTAATTATACCTAATACAAAGTAATATTAAGTTCTTTGATGATAGCATCTTAAAAGATGTTTAGGAAATTATCTATTTGTGCTTTATAGGCTTTCCAGTCTTAAATATTGGTACCATATTTAGAACATTTAAAAGTTTATGTTTTGTATGTGTATATTGTGTATATTTATTAACTGCGTTCTTCTTTATTCTTTCCTTTTGAATTACTTATTATTAACATATTACAAAAACTGTGTCACGGGTGTCATTTTCATGGGTTTCAAGTGCTGATTTATCATGGATGAAGATGATGAAGAAGGAAAGCATCATGAGGAAACGTGCATGTCCGAGAAATTAAAAAAAAAAGATATTTCGAAGATATGTGATGTTGGCCCTAAACCCATATCAAAAATGAGATACAATTACATTAATATTACAATGTACAGTACATCAATATTTTTTAACTATCGCATTGCAACCAAGTACTAGGTTTGTTTGATAAAGAAATGTTCCGTGGGTCGAACGGGGGCTCATAAATTTTTGTTCTCACGAACGCTTATGTTAAACCATATTTTGGAGTACCCCATGTCACAGAATAAATAATAGTACTGACGTACAGAAGTTGCACTCTTTTGATGTTGACTGCTTGCCGACGTTTTAATAGCCTACATAGTTATTATTAATCAGATAAATCGCGCATGCAAGCTAAATAAAACTATCGCTGCGCCCGAGGGTCCATATTACTTTGCATCTTTTCTCCTTATTACGTCACAACGGACTTTCCGTGTTTGCTAAGGGCTGTTAATAAAGAGTAAAAAAATACATTGTGAAATGGTAAGTTAATTAGGTAAAGTACCTATGCTGACTATAATCGACCGTATTACCTACTATGTGAATTCTGTGATGCCCAACGCATGCAACTTGCAAGGTCATTCGTCGGGAAAATAAACCCGAAAAACGATTCCTAACAGAAATATGATCGTAATCTACTAAGTTGAAAATCTTGAAAATAAAGTTTTAATTTCAGTATTTGTGCTATTATAACTTAAAATATTTTAATTACAAAGACGAGTATAGGTATGTAAGTAGGTACTTGGGTAGTGAAGTAAATTTCAACTAAGTTTTGTAATAAAGTACTTAGGTATTAGTTCTGTAGTTAAATTATTACTTAATTATTCGCTATAAGTACCTATCTAACAAAGAAATTAAATAAGTTTACCTTTCATTATCCTTCGGTTACTCAAATGATAATCTGAATCCTTTTAATTACTCATTAAGCATCCATCCCCGCAACAATTATAGTAGGAACGACGTTTTTCCATTACAACTTATTAACTAGATAGATAATATACATATATATTATTCTTAAATTACATTAAAACTTTTTCAACTATTTTATCCTACAATTAAATATACTAAACACTAAACAAAAACTATTTCGACGAGTATTTCAACAAGTATTTACAAAAAATTATTTACGTAAACAGCGTTAAAAAAACTTTAACATGCAATCGTATAGAGCGCGCTAGCCCCGACTGCGATCTACCCCTGGGGCAGCTCGCGATTGTAGGTAATTATTTCACGCAGGTAGCAAGAGTGACAGAGGCATCTTACGTCAGAGAGGTATGTGGATAGATAATCTCGGATGAATAAAGAATCTTCGTTTTCATTTGTATTGGAGTTAGAATTACGAAAATACCTACTAATCGACGTGATGGTTTTGATATTTAAAAGACATAAGTTTTGTCTTTAGACCCTATAATAGACATAGTATGGAATTACCGCGCCTGCGTTACTGCGGCGATTCAGTATTCTGTGTATAAGAACCCATACAGTACAAGAGTTACACCCGAATCTATTATGAAAAATGCTGGTTCATCATCTATACGTGTCGTACTACACAATGCTGTATTGGCTTAATGTACGTTAGTAAAAGTTGGATCTGGCAAAAAAAGCATGTGAGTACAATTAATGCTGTAGAGAAATAAGGTCGTAAAGAAGTATGTTAGGGGTGACTCTTGAATGATATGGTAAGAAATTGTTGGATAAAAGTGTGTTTTGCAAGATGTTGTGACAAGGATTAAGACAGGAATGCTGCGGTGGCTTGGACACGCAAAAAAAAGGAATAAAAAAAGGCTAAAAACAAATTTATTCTCCAGAAATGAGTGGAAGAGAAGGCACCTTTGACCGACGAGTATGTATGCGTCGATATGTCTATGTCTTTGGCGATCGAGGAAAAACCGACAAAAGATTGAACGCGGTGTATCACGTATCGTATCCTATCGTCATATCGTGTTACAATATTTTTAACAGTGGTAGAGCCACGCGGCAGCTTTTGCTGTCGCACGGATGGGCCGGCTCGAACCGGGGTAGTACCACGACCTTACAGAAAACCAGCGTGAAGTAGAGGTTTACCTCTGCGTTTCGCTTGGTGAGTGCAGGTGGCCAGAGGCCCTTTTTACTGGAAATGAGGCATTCCATCTTAGTCCTCACGGGTGACAACGCATCTACATTTTGATTTGTAACAGAGGATAGATGTAGATGTCTATGGGCCGCAGCAACCACTTAGCATCAGGTGGACTGTGTGCTCGTTTGTCACCCTTATCCTCTAAAAAAAAAAATCAAAATACATCCATACTACCGATTACGATACATGTAGATACGTGGTAGATTCATGCTGTTACTAAATTAGTAGTATAGTTGTAACACGAATGGGTCGGCTCGACCGGGGAAGGACCACGCTCTCACAGAATACCAGCGTCAAATAGCAGCTTAACGCTGCTGTGTTTCGTATGATGAGTGTAGAGAACCGGAGACCCATTTTACTGGAAAAGAGGCCTTCTATCTTAGTCCTCACGGCTGACAACGCATCTGCATTTTAATTCGTAACGAAGATAGATGTAGATGTCTATAGACCACAACAACCACTTACCATCAGGTGGACTGTGTGCTCGTTTGTCACCCTTATACTATTAAAAAAAAATTAATACGAGGCTTGTCAGCTACGGTATAAAAATGAGGTATCATATGATCGCGTATAATTTTGCGTTAAACCTAGCGATTATGATACGTAGACGCTTCTACGCCAAGCGACGGAAATACGCCAAGATGATCAAATGTGGACCCGGCTTTGTACGGCGTCACTTATGTTATCAGTGGCTTGTAGGCACATCTCACTTTCTACTACGTGAAAGGAAAGCCGGTCCATTTCATTCAGTAAAAAAGAGATTATAGAATAAACACCGACTGGAATTAAACCATGCAACATGCTTCACAATTCGCCTAATGTTAATGAATTTAACATGGCCCTTACTCTTTAATGGGTTTTCCACGGAAATTTGGCGCATGAAATGCCTTAATTAAATTACCATGAAGTATCCTTTTTAACCTTTGTTCATCTTCACTATAAAGGCTTAATTCATTCAACACACGTTTGGTACTTTGCAAGTCTCTGTGTTTAATCACATACATATATCACACTAACAGCTAAAGTTAGTCTAGATATTAAATTGCGTATCACACCTAATGCTATTAATTTCTATAGTAAGAAGTAAATATTTCTGAATGCAGCAGAAACGTCTTGTACTAACAAAAGGTTATTAAATGTAAAAGTATACCTATATACGCCTCTCAGTGTTGGACATAAGTCTCCACTCATTTCTGAGAGGAGTTTTAGGGCAAGGAAGTGTGCGCCGCTCAGCCCCAATGCGTGATGTTGGACTTAACATGCTGCGATTTTTTTTAATTCCTCACAAATGCAGTTTTACTCAAGATATTTTCCTTCATCGCCGAGCATGTGGCAAATCAGCACTTAAAATTACAATTAATATTATTAGTTTACTGTGAAATTTACACCGAGCGCTTAGCCACTAAGCTACCATAGCTATATAAGTAAAAGGTTGTCATGTTTAAAATTTAAATATAAAGATATATTACTGAGAGTTGTTCTTGTGTGCACATAAACTTATGTTTTTGTTCATGAAGTGAGATCAAGTACTTACGCACCACATTACTAACAGAATTGTGATAATGTTATCTAGAGGTTTGGCTAATGTTTCAATTGGAATGCCTTTTACCATATTATATTATATGCGATGAGTCATTTAAGAATAATCTGCTTTATTGCTAAGTATCAAACGCAACTTTATAAATTCAATTCACAAATTAAATTAGGTTTAAGCTTCTTTCGAAAAAACTATTATTTGTAATCAGTACAAAATTAGAAGTGAAGTTTGAGAGTTTTGGCGAGCACATGACTATTGGCGGATTGTTTTATAGCTTAAATATTAGTTTAAAGAAGATTTTGATACGGTAAAAATTATGCAAAATATAAGCCCACAAAATTTTCGTATAACCGAATTCGGTATGTAAACTTTTTTAAAATATCTTTTTCTTCATAATGTTAAATAAACTCTAATTCAAATTATTTTTGTTTTCTACGCAATATTTAATTTTTCTTGGTATCAAATTTTTTCCAATGTCTTACGTGGAAGAGTCACGCTTCAGCTATATTATGGTTGTAGCACGAATAAATAGGTCGGGAGGACCGAGCTAGTACCACACTCAGAATCCCGGCGTAAAATCCCAGATGTGTTTCGCATGGTGAGTGTAGAGAACTGGCGACTCTTGTTGCTGAAAACGAGTGAACATATTAGTTCAGGGATGCAACGCATCTGCATTTTTTCTTTCTTTGTCTATGGACCACAAGCACCCACTTACCATCAGGTGGACTATGTGCTCCTTTGTAACCCTTATGCTATAAAAAAGGCATAGAGATGATCAATGTTTAGTTAGTGTTATGGGGAGTTTTAGCAGGAACTTGATCGCCGGTTGATAGCTTCTATCAGGGGTCCGCTCTCTTCGCAACTATCTTCCTATTGCATACAAATGATCCGCTCATTCCCGGTACCTATGGGTATGCAGACGACAGCACAGTTGTGGAGAGATTGCAACCAAGTGCCCGGCCCAGTCTGGATCAAATTCAGTTTGAAAGAGAGGCTATGGTTGAGTGTGTGAATCTCACTCTACAGGCAGTCTCCAAATGGGGCGATGCCAATCTCGTGAGATTTAACGCATCGGGCTCCTACTTTCCGGAATGTATCCTTGGAGTACAGTGACCGCACCTACCCTATTAGTTATGGAATCCCTAGCAGGTTGTGGTACTCAGCCATCTTTTTTGAAATTAAGACGTTTTTTTTTTTAATTTGAATAGCCTCACGATTCATTCTTCGTAGGAATCTCTTTTCTTTTTCAAGGATTTGTAAGCTATCAAATCTGATATAATGGTTGGGACGATATTAAACTACAAACTGTAGACTTCCCGGGGCATCGGTGCCTCTCATCGGCTATACTTTTTGTTACGTACGTTTTTATAGATCTTTTTGTTTGTTCTGCATCTTGTAGAGGGATATATTACACTTGACTGAGAATGTTCTTATGGAAGCTCGCTTCAAATTGTAGCCAATTTTACTGTCATTGTGACGTAACGTGAGCCCCGAAGCTTGTTATTGTGCAATAGTTGCTCAAAGTGCTGGAGCTCTGCGTTGAGATGATGTTATTACAGATCCTTTAGAGTTCTCTGAAACTAATATTTTCATAGTAGCTCTGTCGTAAGTTATCAACTTTAGTGTTGAAATAGTTTTACCTTAACCCTAACAAAAATAAAAATAAACCTATCAGCAATTAAAACAATTTATCTACTATTCTGTTTCTATTTCGGTGTTTTCCTTTTAAAGGCTTTAGTGGTTTGTTCAAAAGTTATCTTCGAGTTAGCTACTGTTTCGGACTTGAGTGTACCTACTACTTGCTACACGTCCGATCCGCCATTGCTAAATCCGTTCAGATAAAGTTTCCGTCAGAGAGGTTCTGCGGTTAGTTTCGCAACGTTTGGTTGTTTCGTAAAATATACACAATATTAAATCTCGACTCTTTACTGAAATATATATAATTCAGTAATTGATTATAAATTATTTTAACTTATAATAATCATGCAAAGGGTTGATTTAAATTTTAATCTATGGTTGAAATCTTACGCAATAACATAAATATTGTAGCGAGACGCATGACGCTGCGATTCGTTATCAGGTGGTGGATATGGAAAGTAAAATAAATGCAGACCGAAAATTACACTACCAAAACATCTAATTTTACACAGATATATTTAAATTATTGAACAGAATTTAATTCAAAAACGTAGGTTGTAAACTTATCAATTATTATACCTATATCTTGTGTATTTCTTTAATTTGTGGGAGTGCTTTATATGTCTTTAAATATGTTTGCAGTGTGCACTGTTTATCCTTTGAGTCCGCAAAATGTAAAGTAGCGATGTGATAGGTTCGATAAATATATCAAACATAAACGACTTTTAAAGTAGTGCGTGTCGGCGTCGATCGTGACATCTAATTTATCGGTCGCTGGTCGACGCGGGAGTCTCAAAACGCCTTGACCTCTGTTCGCTGCATATATTGTTCATATACTCTTCATGTTTAACTTTTAAATTACCTATTTATATTGAATTAATTAAAAATGACGACATACTGTAATTACATTAATATTTTTATTATATTGAAAGACAACACCGGTCATTTATTTTACTCCATTGCTGCATGTACATTATGCATTATAACAGACAAAGCAAACCGTTTGATCCGAAAGTCTGGATTATGAAAAACAAAGGGTTGGGACCCGCCGACCGTCTGGTTGTTCGATGGTAAAAAGGTGAGGATATTGTGTAATGCCTTATTAAGTGGCGAAGCTTGCGAAGTCACTTATTGATTTCACGATGGCTGTCCGTCTGTCCGTCTGTCCCACGATTATCTCGAGAACGGTTTTGAATTTTCAAATTCTGTTTTCAGCAATCGATTACTAATCACCCAGGCATCTGAACCTCCTATTTTGAAACTGATTGCTCAACGGCAACCGTTAGAAACCGCTACAAAGCTGATTGCTTCGCCACTTTGCTATGCTGTTAGCTTGCTAGGTTTATTTAGAACAGAGGCTAAACTACTCTGTGCAATTGCTTGAGGCTGACAAGATTGGTTTCAACTAAATCTGGGGCAACAATAAGCTTTAGCACGTTCGTCCACTGTATCAGTCTACATCGCTGTTTGTTCCACACTGTTTGTAGTAGTAATCTGTGCTGTTTAAAATTAAAAAATTCAAACACAAATACGACCACATTTAATATCTGTCTAAATTTATAGACAATGAAAGAACGCGTACAGTTTAAAAATTATTAAATACTTATTGTAATATAACTAAACACTAATTTAATTATTTTGTAGTTATATTCAAAGACAATTAGTAATATTACTTACATTTATAGCATTTTAAATAATATATTAACCGAATATACTCGTAGTGTAGTTCAGTTATAATATATTACTAATTAGGTCACATCAGTTTGATTAAATTAAACGTTCGATAATACTGCTTAAAAAGCGTAAAGGTAGGTACAATAAGTTAATCTTTATTATTTATTGCACACACAGACACCGATCGACGTCCAGACGTCCGATGGCGACAGCTGTCTTTGAGGTTACTGTGTCATTGGGAACAGGTTTTAATTTCTCTGTACTTCAATGAAATCTTTACTGACGGCTTCGTTTGTTTAATGTTTTATCTTACATATATCAAAAACTTGATGTGTTGGGGGCAGCATAAAAAAATCCATAAAAATCTTATGACCTTCAATATATATATAGCAGGGTTACCATTTCGTACCATGTTATTTATACCAAACGTAACTGGAATAGATACCAAGATCGGCATTGGGCAGTATCATCAAAGGAGTCTGTTACTGCGATAGTCGATCCGCCTGCCAAAGGTGATAATATTTAAAACAAAAATAAAAACTCTACAACGTTAGAACCCCATATTATAACTGTGTTCACGTTATTACGGCCTTACTTATAATCGTTGATTGTCGCTTACTTTAAGTAAGTATAAATTATCTCTATACCTGTCTCTTTCTATTTTCGTTCAGTGACGAGCAACTTTAAGGCTTTCTTAAATTGACATCGATTATTATGAGTAGTTTCTTGAAAAGCTACAAACGAAGCCCTTTACAAAGCGACCCAGATGACATCATAACTGTCTCCGAACGTTGATTACATAATATACGCCGTGCAACCGAAGCTGAACTGTTTATGTCGAAAAATGTTAATATATATTTATTTATATTATATATTTATTTCGAGTTCTCTCTCTCCATTTGCTCGCTTATTTGTGATTAATAGAGTCAAGTGATACATTGAGGCATTTTGATATTTGAAAGATGAGAAAGTTAATTCGCATGCAAAAATTTTATACTTATATTGTACCTAGTTTGAAGAGAGTTATTTTACGCTATGATTTTTACTATAATACAACATAACAAACTGCTTAGCAAAATCACCTATTGATAGCGCCTTTGCATAAAACCGTATAAATTTCTTTACGTGTTGTGTTTTACTGGTAGATACTGTAGAGTAGGTACTTTGAAAAATATGATAGACCCGATTTTTGTTAGGTTGAACTTAAAATTATTTCACACTTTAATAATATGTAGAGAGCACAAAAACTAGCTATATACGATAGAGTTCCTTCGAGTCAATTATATTAACGAGTGTTCTGTCTGCACTTATGACTTACCTTTTCTTGTATGGAATAACCATCAGTAACTATGAGATTTTTTTACTGCTGATCGGCAGTCGTTAAAATAAGGGCCATCGTGATTAATGTTTTGTAACAGTTAGTATTATTACTTAGTAATTACCTAAACTAAGTTTACATGCGTTTTCAAAAGCAATAAAACGAAATATTTAAAATGAGCAGCAAGAATTCCCCTGGTGTTGCAGTTGTTCATGGGCGGCGGTAGTCACTTACCATCAGGTGAGCCGCATGCTCGTTTGCCCCCTCTCCTATAAAAAAAAAACAACTATTGATCATTTATATTCCATTGCACTTTTAAATGGGCGGGTGGAGCTCCTTTGGAACCCTATTATACATATCTAAACTTATCTAACACCTATGTGTAAAGCAGCGAGTTTTTTTGCTTGTAATAAGCTTGAAATAAAAATAACTGCTGTTAACAAGTTCAAAATTTCCTGAAACAAATGCTGAATGAGGTGATTCCTAATAAACGTAATCTAAAACATTTTTGTTAAATAAACAGTAATGTGTTTTTATGAACTACTAAAGTTAGAAAAAAATAATCATAGTAAATTTCTTGCTAGTTCTTTCTAGGACAATTTTATTTCCCGGACCAGTGTATAATTTAAAAAAAAATGACTTACAATAAGCACGAAAAACATTATTTTCTATTACTGATTACTTCAAATAGATCGGTATTACGAATTGATTATGTGTACAGTAACTTTAGTGGCTATTAACTTTTTATTACCTCATTTTAGCTGTAACGCCTATAAAATGATCATCAAAGTAGACCACTAGCGTATTACACAACATCCCCCATTTTCAATTTGTTCCAAATTGCCTCCTTAATTAATATCGGTAGCAGCTGCGATCAATTTACAAATCAATTAAAGCAATTTGGAAAAACGTGCCTCTAGCTATTTAGAAATTCGTGGGCCGCTGATAGATAATTTTTTGCCTAAATTAAACCTTCTAAAGTTATTTATTTTAAAAAATATGGTATAAATTTATGCAACGTAATATAAAGATCACATTTCAATACCTGCCTACATCTGCCTTTAAGTCATTCTGTGCTTTAAGTCGAGTTGGCGTTGAGTCGCTACAATGTGCGCCGGCAAAAAGCTATCCGCGCACTCCATATCTTTTGTTTTTTATTGTGATTGGTTTCCACGCACTCCACTACTTTTGTTTTGTATTGGATTTCACGTTTGGTTTGTATAGCACTCGAGTCTACGTGCTCTGCGTCGTTACCTCTGCTACTAAGCAGACCATGGCCGCAACGTATTATGGCTTACAGCACCAAAATAAGTTAAAAATAACACAAAAAATATTGTACAATTGTAAGAAGCAAAAAGATATAAAGCAGTTGGTGCACCCAGCCATCTCCTCTAATGATATTTGGATTATTTTTAATTTCAATAGACTCGCGAATCATCCTTGTCAGGAATAAATGTTGTTTTGCGAGGATTTATAGTTTATCAAAACAGTTGTTACGGTGAGAACGATCTTGAACTTACATTCTGCACTCTATGGAGCATCGATGCTTCACGTCAGCTACATGTTATTTTAGCAGGTATTTATCACTTCTTTATATGCCCCTATGTAAGATACTATATTCTTAATGAGACTTGCACACTCCTGCGTCTTAGAGGGATATTACACTCGACGGATGGTAAAAACTGACTTATCTACTTCGGCGGCTTGTATTAGGTTTTTATGGAAGCCCGTTTAGAGATGTAGCCAATCTTGTTAGTCACTCCTTTCACATATGGTAGGACAGTTGGCACGCTCCTAACTATGGCCAGCTTCACTCGGGCACTGTGATGTAGATGCAGGTCCCGAAGCTTGTTGTCTTGCAATACTAATTTAAACGTGCTGAAGCTCGTGTCCAATTGTTTTGTGTCACAGATCCCTTGTGCTCTCGGAAAGAAAGATTTTCCCACGGTAGCTAACTGTGATCAGCGGTAGTGAGATTCACTTTTTGAATATCGGTTGGTTAGTTGGTCTTTTTCGTGTACACAATGTGAGTAATAATAGTAAGAGTGTTATCAGGATTTTGGATGACTAAAACATCTAGGAAAGCTAAAGCATTATTTGTCTTGAACTCCAATGTGCATTATATTTTAGAGTTTATGAAATGAGATCTAAAAATGCAGTTACTTTTACTGCAGTTTTAGACCCTCCACCCTCTCCGCGAACTGTATAACTCCCGAAACAACGGGAATTGTAATAAGTAAATATAAGAAAACATTTTGTGAAGGAAATAATATAACAATACTAAACTTTTAAACCGTAGAATAAAATAGGGGTAATTGAGTAGTTTGAAAATTTAAGGCATTGCTTGATATTCGATAACTTCAAGTATTAACGGTCATATTAAGCGTCATCGCCATTATCCAATGTTCATCCGAAAACCATTTTCATACGAGCTAAACTTATGATTCAATGTGGATAACGAAATCTATTTTCAGTTTAAAATTAATTCAGTTTGCCACTTTTTTGTCAATTTAAACTAGAAACCATGTTAAAAATTAACTTATAAACTAACTTATTAACTTGTAAATTATATTGCTTAATTTATAGTTGCTCAGTAAATCCAAATTTCGTGTAACTCAGGTGCTAAGCGCCCTCCGTAAATTATATACATGTACTATTTCACAGCACATGAGCAACCTTGGTTTGATCCCCGCCGGTTGCTTTTTAATAGCATTTTGAATTGTTATTTGCAAATTTACGTGCTAATTTACCACGTGTTCGGTGGTGAAGATAGCATTGTAAAAAATCTGCATATCTGAGGAAAAAACATTTTGACGACATGTCAAGTCCGCCAACACGCCCTGGCGCAGCGCAGAGGACTCTAATCGCTTCATAATCATAACCTTCAAAAATGAGACGTATGGGACGTATATGAGTTGCAGTCTTAAGTTTATGTATATTCATTATCCTTGCACTAAGTTAGTTTTAATTAGGAAAATATACTAAAGAATTTAGTAATTGATTCAAGTGAATTTAATAATTGTAAATATAAATAGCCTTAATTGACACGCTTAGAAGCCGGATTGACTATCGCAAATCTATTGGTTTCAAAGCAAATGTATACAAGGGCTATAAACTTATAATTAAGATGAGCGGTTCCTATTCTCTGGTCGTCATCAAATATACCAGCAAATTACTTTAAATATTGTTTAAAGT
This sequence comes from Parnassius mnemosyne, assembly GCA_963668995.1. Classification (NCBI taxonomy): domain Eukaryota; kingdom Metazoa; phylum Arthropoda; class Insecta; order Lepidoptera; family Papilionidae; genus Parnassius; species Parnassius mnemosyne. The sequence goes on from CAVLGL010000068.1 coordinate 25,096,498, forward strand.
AATTTGCTACAATAAACAACTACACAAATGATTGAATATGAGAATTCGAGCCCTTACAATTAAGGAAGAGATGGTTATCATTAATCACACATTAATTTCTTATATAAGTGAATCTAAATTATTTTGAGAAATAAAGCAATCCTAAACCTGAAATTTTACTGCTCACTTTATGCCTATCTTCACTCGCACAGCTTGTGCAGTTGGCGGTGTTAAGCGCTGTTATTGCCTCATTTCTCTACATAAATTTTCGCTCTGCTAAAATTTTTGTTCCGTAACTACTAGGCATTATTTTACTTTATCTCTCTATATTATTTGCCTATGGAATGGCCTTTTTACAGAAATTATGCATTTAATTATTCGAATTGGTTATTATTTTATTGTTCATGGATTTAAGCTAAGTTGATTGACATTCGATTGGACTATATATTATTGTAAATATCCTATTCTAATAAATAATTACATCATTTTTGAATATTTTAATATAATTATAATATAAATAATATAATGAATAATGAAATAGATATAATTGTAACTATAATATTTGTATACCTAAGGGTTGAATGCAGCGAACATCATTTTTTTAAAGATCTATCCAGTCTCATTACATCTGTATTCACAAATAAATAATATTTGAATTTGAAATTTGATGTCCCAGTATAATCATTGAGAACAGCAAACGAAAAAAATTTAAAGCCGCCTTTTAAAAATTTAAAATTTCCCTTGTGGAAATATGCTAAATATGTTAAAATTTTGCCTTTATTATGGTAAATTTGTTTTAATTTTTCATTGTTCCATTTCATCAGTCTTAGTGAAATCTCATAGAGTCAAAATATATTATACAAAAAGAAAACGAAAAGACTAATATTATTGTATCGTATTTTAATGTAGGTACTTAACTGTATTAGTATCACAGTTTAATATTTTAATTCACTGTCCGTACCCTCTTATCTATTTCCACCGCCCAATGGCAATGCTTACACTGTTTTGTTCCGGTAGCATTCTATGTTTAGAGACACCGCACACTGCAGACTTTCTATCGGGCGAGAGTTTAGTCGGTTTCTTAATCAGTATCAAGATGTATGCAAGTGCACATATTATAACGATTAGATATCGACCGATAAATCAGTTTGATGGGCTACACGATTACCTTCAAACTAAACTGTTGGTCAACTATCGGCCAACTGCTAAATCAGTACGGCACCTATTTTACATTTGTCGAATCATCTATTTTACATTTGATAGAGGAAGTTGAAAAACGACCTGCGATTTATAAGAAGCGAAAAAAGTAATCTGTCACTGAATAAATAATGTACCCAGTAATCTCGGTTTCTCTTCTTGAACCGTTTCCTTCGTTGTATAATAGCAATAATAATAACATTTCTGGACAGTATTTTAGGTTTCATTACGTGACTACTCACTTTAAGAGCTGCTTACTAACTACAATTTTCCGGAAACGACCGGCCGACTGTTGGCTAGTGTGCGCACTTACCACTAATCCGACTATTTAATCGGCCCAGTGTGTACACTAGCAACCCAGCCCGACTAAACTCTCGCCCGATAGAAAGTCTGCAATGTGCGGTGTCTCTTACAGTTGGCTGCAGGGATCCATGGGCTGCATTAGCTGTTTAACATCAGGTGGATTGAAGTTTGAACGTGGTAGAGCCATGCTGCAGCTATATTAATAGTATATATAGGTAGTTGCAGCACGAATGGGTCGGCTCGGCCGGGGAAGGACCACGCTCTCACAGAATACCAGCGTAAAATAGCAGCTTAACACTGCTGTGTTTCGTATGGTGAGTGTAGAGAACCGGAGACCCATTTTACTGGAAAAGAGGCATTCCATCTTAGTCCTCACGGGTGACAACGCATTTGCATTTTGATTCGCAAACGAGGATAGACGTAGATGTCTATGGGCCGCAACAACCACTTACCATCAGGTGGAAATTATCGCAAAGTCAAATCAACATTGAAATATTATGCTTGACAGAGCATTTTGTAATCTCGGGTCAAGAAAACCTTGTAAAGATACCTAATTTTAAACTGGCAGCATGTTACTCTAGAAAAAAGCAAAGGCGAGGAGGTTCGTGTATTTTAGTTAGGAATTATATTGAGTTTAAGGTTCTGAGTGATGTAATGTGTTTCTCTATCACAGGAGTTTTTGAATGTTGTGCAATAGAATTAACTAAACATAAGTTAATAGTAGTTTGTATTTATAGGCCACCATACAGGTCCAACATTAATCTTTTTTACGATACCTTAAATGCTTTGTTAAAAAAGTTGTGCAAGAAAACAAATATAAAGGTGGTATTATGCGGAGACTTCAATGCAAAACTAGGCACAAGAGAGAACGGTGAGCTGAAAGTGGGGAAATTTGGAATAGGGCAACGGAACCCAAGGGGCCAGCAGTTGGCCGACTTCATGGAGAAAGAGGGACTCTTTATGATGAACTCTTTCTTCCAGAAGCGGCCCCACAGGAAGTGGACCTGGTCGAGCCCCGACGGTTCGACAAAAAATGAGATTGACTTCATTATGACGACCAGACGACAACTGTTCAGTGATGTCTCAGTGATCGCGAGGGTGAAAACCGGCAGCGATCACCGAATGGTTAGAGGCACACTGAACCTAAACGTTAAGTTGGAGAGGTCTCGTCTAATGAAGTCAACGCTCCGTCCCCCTCGTGCTCTAATCCAAAGTCCCGAAACCTTTCAGCTCGAGTTGCAAAACCGTTTTCAGTGCCTAGAAGACTGCAATGAAGTGGACGATTTGAATGACAAGCTCGTGGAAACTGTCCATGCGGTCGGAGCTAAGTTCTGCAAGACCCGCCGCAGAAGAACACAAAAACTCTCCGATCACACTCTTAATCTCATGGCTGTTAGACGGGAGATGAAGCTACATTCTTCAACAGATTTGACAGCATACAGGCAACTGAACAGACAGATCTCCAAATGCATGCGGCGGGACTTACGCAACTTCAATACAGCTCGTATTGAAGAAGCGATCGAGCGGAACCAAGGCTCCAAAGTCTTTGCCAGAGATCTGTCTGCCAGAAAGAGCCAACTGTCAAAGCTGAAGACCGAATGTGGCAGCATCGTTTCCGGGGCACCTGAGATTTTGAGTGAGATTGAGAGGTTCTATGGGCAGCTGTACACGTCATCGTTGGAGCCACACGCAAGTGTGAGTAACGATCCAAGAGCGAGTCTTATCCGACATTATTCCGATGATATCCCGGACGTCAGTCTGAGCGAGATTAGAATGGCTCTCCAGCACCTTAAAAACGGCAAGGCCCCAGGCCAGGATGGAATTACAGCGGAGCTTCTGAAAGCGGGTGGAAAACCGGTACTTGAAGTCCTTCAGAAGCTCTTTAATTCCGTCCTCCATGGTGGCATTACACCGGAGGCGTGGAGCAGAAGTGCGGTGGTCTTGTTCTTCAAGAAAGGCGACAACGCTCTCTTGAAGAACTACAGACCGATTTCCCTTCTGAGCCGCGTCTACGTGCTGTTTTCGAGAGTCATTACGAATCGTCTCGCGCGCAGACTTGACGACTTCCAGCCTCCCGAACAAGCCGGTTTCCGAAAAGGCTTTAGCACCTTAGACCACATACATACCCTTCGGCAAATTGTACAGAAGTCCGAGGAGTACAATTTGCCACTATGTCTGGCGTATGTGGACTATGAGAAAGCCTTTGATTCCGTCGAAATTTGGGCGGTGCTGCAGTCCCTTCAGCGATGCCAAGTTGACTGTCGGTATATCGAAGTGTTGAAGTGCTTGTACAGTAGGGCTACGATGGCTATCCGAGTACAGAACCAGAGTACGAAACCTATCCAATTGCAGAGAGGTGTAAGACAGGGTGACGTCATATCCCCGAAACTCTTCACCGCTGCATTGGAAGATGTTTTCAAGCTTCTGGACTGGAAAGGATACGGTATCAACATCAATGGCGAGTACATCACTCACCTTCGATTTGCCGACGATATAGTCCTTATGGCAGAATCGCTGGAGGACCTAAGCACTATGCTCAATGACCTCAATAGTGTTTCCCAACGGATAGGTCTTAAGATGAACATGGACAAAACAAAGATCATGTTTAATGTCCATGTCACACCTATGCCGGTAGTTGTTGGGAACACTAAGCTCGAAGTTGTTGACGAGTATGTTTACCTGGGACAAATAGTCCGACTAGGTAAGTCCAACTTCGACCGAGAGGTCAATCGACGGATTCAACTCGGTTGGGCAGCGTTCGGGAAATTACGGCACATCTTCTCGTCAGGTATACCTCAAAACTTGAAAACGAGACTGTACACCCAGTGCGTGTTGCCAGTGATGACATACGGAACTGAGACGTGGTCCTTCACTGCTGGCCGGATGAGGAAGCTCAAGGTCGCTCAGCGAGCTATGGAGAGGGCTATGCTCGGAGTTTCTCTGCGTGATAAACTCAGAAATGAGGATATCCGCAGTAGAACCAGAGTGACCGACATAGCCCAACGGATTAGTAAGCTGAAGTGGCAATGGGCCGGCCATATAGCTCGAAGAACCGACAACCGATGGGGAAGAAAGGTTCTCGAGTGGCAGCCTCGTACCGGCAGGCGAAGTGTAGGGCGTCCCCCCACTAGATGGAGTGACGACCTGGTAAGATTTGCAGGAAGTCGATGGATGCAGGTGGCTCGGGACCGTGCTTTGTGGCATTCTTTGGGGGAGGCCTATGTTCAGCAGTGGACTTGTGAAGGGCTGTAATGATGATGCGGAGACTTTAACATAGACATATTGAAACGTAATAGATGCACTTTGGACTTTGAATTTTTGCTCCTAAGCTACAATCTTAAGTTGAAAATAAACCAGCCAACGAGAACAAGAAGCCTTACATGTTTGGACAATTTTGCTCTTAATGCAAACATAAAATGCTCTAGTGAGGTTATCGACTTTGCAATATCTGATCACTCAGCTCAAATTCTTAAAATTCAAGTTAGTCGAACTTGTAAACTTAAGTATTGGCGCATTCAAAGAAGGGACTTTTCAAGAGAAAATATGGTTAAATTTAATAATCTTTTAAAGAGTTTACATTTTTTAAACGTATACAGCGAGAGTAATCCCAATTATGCATATGACATGTTTATGGAAATCTTTCTACTCCTTTATAATCAATGTTTTCCTACTAGTTGGATTAAAATTCGATCAGAAGATAAAATCAAATGGATCTCTAAAGGCATTAAACTGTAGTAGAAAACAAAGAAGCTTGCTGTGGAAATACAGATTCAATCCTTCAAGCGAAAACAAAAAAACGTTCAAGACCTACTCACAAAGGTTCAAAAAAGTCATAAGATTTACTCAAATGGCACAAAATAATAACTTTATTAATAAAGCCCAAAATAAAACTAAGGCTGCGTGGCAAATAATCAATAATAAAAATAATAAAAGAGAACCTATTTCAAAAATTATCAACCATGATGTGATAATTGAGAATCCTAAAGAAATAGCAACATTATTTAATGATTTTTTTATTGACCAAGTAAATAATGTAACCAATAAAAAATATGATAAGATTATTGACTTAAACATCAACTCAAATTCAATATTTATGACTCCGATCATTCCAGACGACATAGTTAGAGTAATCAAAACCCTTAAAAATACACAAAGTCATGGCTATGATGGTATAACAACCAAAGTCGTTAAATTTGTCAGCGTTGCTATAGCTGGGCCTCTAAGTCACATTGTAAATATTATTATTGCTTCTGGTATATTTCCTGATAGCCTGAAAACTGTTGTAATTAAACCGCTTCATAAAAAGAATAATAAAGAAGATATGTCCAACTATAGGCCATTAGCATTGATTCCAATTTTTTCTAAGTTATTTGAAAAGATTATATACGAATCAATAGATAAATATCTGAATAAATATAATATACTGAGCAACGAACAAATGGGATTTAGGAAAAATAAAAATATTAATATGGCAGTATACAATCTTTTAACTAATATTATGAGGAGTGTTGATAAGAAAGAGCCTGTTTGTGCCATATTGACGGATATGACTAAGGCGTTCGACTACGTAAATCACGATGTCCTTTTAAAAAAGCTTTACTCCTACGGCATAAGGGGAAATGTCTTGGAGCTTATAACCTCTTACCTGAGTGGCCGAAAGCAGTACACAGAAATATCTAGAATATGTTGTAAGACCAAACGCGAGATTAAATATACATCAGACAGTAGAGAAGTCAAATGTGGTGTACCACAGGGTAGCGTTCTGGGGCCACCATTGTTTCTCCTGTATATTAATGATTTACCAAGGCATATACAACATCCTATGGTATTATTTGCAGATGATAGTACGGTCATAATAAAATGTAATGAGATAACCGATTATGAAGGTGAGATTAATAGAACATTAAAAAGTATTATTAAATGGCTTGACATTAATAACTTAGTTATTAATCTCAAAAAAACAAAAGTAATGCACTTTTACCAACGGACACCCCCGCCTAGCGTAATTATTAGTTATAATGGACAAAATGTAGACTCAACTAATGTTGCAAAATTCCTAGGTATATTAGTAGACAACAGGCTCACTTGGAAACCTCATTCCGAAGGCGTTTGTAACAAATTGAGCAGGTTAGCCTATGTGCTGTATTACCTATCACATAAAGTAAACAAAAGTACACTCCTGACAGCTTATCATGGACTTGTTGCGCCAATTTTAAGATTCGGAGTAATATTTTGGGGCAATTGTAGTGAAAGGGAGGAGATTTTCAAGGCCCAAAAACGCTGCATAAGATCTATGTCAAATCTAACATCTACAGACAGCTGTGAGTCTGTGTTTAGGTCACTAAGAATACTTACCTTCCCGTGTTTGTATATTTTGGAAGTTGCAATTTTTGTTAAAACTAATTTAAATTTATTTCCGTCACAAGCCGAGATGAGAACTCGTTCAGGTCCTATGAGAACACAGTATAAAAACTTATTACATACTGGTAATTACAAAACAGCACTAATTAGAAAAAATATCATGTCAATGGGGCCTATAATATACAATAAAATTCCGGACACTTATAAAGAACATCCTATAAGAATATTTAAGTTTAAGCTGACTGCATTATTATTGGAAAAATGTTATTATTGTTTAAAAGACTTTCTAAATGATAAATATGTATAAAAATACTTTAAAATACCATTAACGAGAATTTACATTATATATGAATGACATATTACTGGTTAATTTGCTATCAGAATTGTATCTTTTAGTTTTTATGACTTTGCATGCCGTAAGGTAGAATGTAGCGGAAACACTTACTAATGTACCATCTTATATCTGTACCTACATTGTGTCAAATAAAGAATCTGAATCTGAATCTGACTGTGTGCTCGTTTGTCACCCTATCCTATAAAATAAAAAAGTTTGTTTGTAACTTCATTTAATAAAATAGTAGCAAACAACTGGTTACCCTAAGAAACTAGGATACCAGAAAAACTTTTGCTAAATTTAAAACACACAGGATTTTATTATAGAAATAACAACTGCAAAAATATAAAATGAAAGTTTAAGATTACATATATATAATTTTAATTTTTTGAGTATTCAAGTGATGTGCTTGTTTGTGCACTTGTAATCGTAAAAATTAGAGTTATTGTACACTTGAAAGATAAGAAATAGAGTTATCATAGAAGTTAGTTTATCATAGAATTTATTCATTTTCATATGCGAGCACATACTTTTCTAAGGATTTATGTTTTATTTAGTTAAGAATTAACACTTGGTATTCACGTTAATTAAAGTTAATGCTACCGCGTTTACAAACTGCTTTCATTTGTTTAAATTGGTGCACTGAGCTAGCATCTAGTCATACCATTCTCTTAAACGAGCTCCTCGACATTCCACATATACGGCCATGAAGTTATTTGTTTGATAACCCAATAATTTAATGAAGATAGAATTGAAAGAGGCTGTGACCGGGATTGAGAAAGGAATGCTTCGGTTGCTTGGACACGTAAAAAGAATGAATGAAGAAAGAATAACAAAGCAAAAAAAATTATGCTGTTTCAGTGCGAGGCAGAGTCGTCAAGGGTCGCCCTAAACCGAAGTTTGTTGGCCATGGCGATATATTAAAAATGGGTTACATTTAGAGTTCACCTTTAACCGACGAGCGAGATAAATGGATGTGAAAGAAGCGAGAGAGGTGTGTCAGGATCGTGCCGAATAGAAATCCGTAGTCTGTGCCTACCCCTCTGAGTGACTAAAAACGGCAGGTACGCACACAGTTTAAGAAAAAAAGTTATTTTGTAAGCTAAATGTACTGGCTAGTTATAATTTATTTTGAATACCAATGAGACGTTTTCCTAATATCCCTGATATGGCACCGTATGACCTTTTCTTATTCTCTAAAACAAAAATCAGCTGAAAGGTATACAGTTTTCATTGCTAGAGAAAATGCTAGCAGCGTTCAAGCAGTAAAATGTCGTAAAACACCTCGACTGCCTGCCGAAAAACCTCAGACCTCGTCTGATGCGGATTAGAAGGTGTTTTGAAACTTGGTTCAGAGAGTTGAGACGCATCAACCTCGTTCAGATGCTGTTGGTAAGGTTAGAGACTGTTTTTAGTATTAAATCTTTTTAAATTTAAAATATAATACTAAGATATAATAATACTAAAATTTAACCATAATACTTTTTTAGTTTTATAAATCTTTGCAACTTTAAAAGGAACTCTTAACCACCCATTAATATTATGAAAGTTACGAAGAAGACTTAACTTCTAGTTTAATTGATTACATTTCAAGATTTATAACTCATTGAATTTTTTGTTGGTCAGACCTCTCTTGGGTAAAAATTATTCCGGAATAAAAGATATTTCAAAAGCATAAGATTCTTTTAAGGTTATTCTAGAATAATATTTCGTTTAAATTCGAAATTGATAATATAGAGTCAAACATTGTGTTTTTGGTAAAAGCGAATCAGCACATATTATACTTGTGTTTTTTACTTGTGATATTTGTTTAATACTTTGATATTCTGTTGCAATACCAATATTAAAGAAGGTTTTGTCTCCACTCCTTAGAGAGAGATGTGAGTAGTAGTAACCACATCTCTCCTTCTCTCTCTTTCTCTCCCTTATCTATTTTTGCCTCAAATAGTATTCAGTGCAGTCTGTTTGGGTCTGAAGCTTAAGACGAGCCAGTTTAATAACAGACTTCCAAACCTAGTTAAGGACTGCAGAAATCGCTTACCTTCATGTGAACTGTTAACTCGTTCTTTGCAGAATGTTAAAAAAATTTAGCTCGAGGATCATAGAAATTATTCCTAAAGTTAGGCCAAATACACAAATGGTACTTTAGCTTTTAGTGCTATTCAATAAACGAACTTGGATTCAGTTCTCTCTAGTACTGATATTCTTAATATAAACGGCAGTTAAACCTTTGATTAATTGTAATACCTATACAGAAAATATCGCAATCTATCTCCCAAAAGATCACATTCAGTTCTTCGCTTCGATTCGATTAGATAAGAGATTTGGTACAGGAAGAAAAACCCATGAAAAATAAATAAATAATGTTAGTTTTCTTTCTCTATATACAATATATTATGCTATTTATATACATCTAAGTAAGTACAGGAAGTAATTCGAGCCATTCAAATCACGAAATCTTGATATTTTACGCGAGGTCGCTATTTTACCAATACGATAAAAACGAAATTCTTTAAAAAATCATAGCAATAATTTGTTATTATGCCCAATGGTTAAAAAGTAATTAAAAAAACCCGATTGAGTAAAAAAGTCTACTAAAACGAGAATTATTCAAATATAACTATAGTCTTTGCGTTATAGCATGGTGCAGGTGACAGCTCACGTCTATGAAATTTCGTATTTTTTTAGATAAACTGTCATACAGATATTGTTGTACTTCATGGATGGATACCGCCCACTTACGACAGTTATGTGCCACGCTAAACTATGTCATGCCATAGCGAACAACCACAGACTATCAATAATATATAAAAATCACGTAAATATATATTGGAGTTGGAACTAATCGTTCAACAAATTCTGATTTACGGAAACAAACTCACATAGACGAATATGCAGTGTTTGCGATGCAGGGACGATAAATTACTTATTCATATTTTTTGTCCTTTTTAAAAACGTTACCACCACACTAGGATTTTCTCCTGTATCATGGCGGCAGTTTACAAACATAAATTGCACGAAGACAAACATCCAGACCCGGAACAATTATTTGTAGGCCATACAAATACTTGTTCCGCGCGGGATTCGAACCCGCGGCCCCCAGCGCAACAACTCATTGCGCTACGGAGCCGTATTCATTGGTCAGTTCAGGCAAAAAAAAATATTATAAAGCAAATTACGAATTGTGTCAAAAAACCTTACCTTTACTCATGGCGGCTAAAATGGCTACAAAAACCTATTTTTTATTTTTATTTTATTAGATTTATAAACCAAATTCTCGATTATTTTTACCTACCGTTCCGATATTTGGCCCATTGGACCTGGCAAAACTAATACCCTTACCGTACCTTGAAAAGTTGCCGGTGCAGTCTACGCCGTACTGAAAATTACAGATGCTGACAGCCATTTTATTTGTTTAAATGTAAATATGAATGTTGCAATCATGTTGAAACATGAAATAAAAGATGATTTTTAGTTGCAAATTAAAACATAGTATAATCTAAACATTAAAATGTCTGTTTATAATATCAAAATAACAGCTTTTTACTAAATACATATGAAATTATATACGCTATTTATAACAAAAAGACAAAAAAGCTGATGTTATAAGGAGTAACACAGGCTAATTTAATTTAAAAAAAAATTAGGATTCCGCGCAAAAAAATTAAAACCCATGAAATCCAATCGTAATAAATACCAAGCGGGCGAGGTCCGAGAACAGCTATTATATCACTATTATGGCATAATTTGTATTAAACTTTAAAAATTTACATGCGTTGTAGTTTATAAAGAAATATATGGTGTGGTTTTAATTTTTATATGGATAACTAATGATAATTTTTGCTTTGCTATGTGTATTTATTGTTAATCGCCTTTTTAAATCGATTTAATAATGTGCCATCTCTAGATACGCCAAAAGTGTAAGCTGTCACCCGCACCATGCTATAACGCAAAGACTGTAAGACGAATCTAACCCCTTATGTTAAAATCCATCAAGCCGTTTAGACTTCACAGCGTGGCAAGGAAATAGACATAGATAAAAACCAAAACTCGAAAATCCTTACCTACAGTCAGGGGCAGTCAAGTAAAAAGCATTCTAATGTACCGTCGCAAGTGGCGACATAGCGAAATAACCCAGGAGATGGACACCAACTTCCTAATAACAACTAAAAATAAAAACACATGAGACAATCTATGGAGGAGGCCTATTTTCAGCAATGGACTTTTATTTTATGATTTTTAGATGGTCCATGTACAGGCGTAAATTATTCACGGAGTTCAAGAAGGGTATGAAGATGTCATTGTTTTAAACCAAAGTCAGATTTGATAGCCTTATCTTAGACAACATTCTCGAAGAAGTATTTGCTTGACATTTTTTTGGGTCGACCGAGACACCAAATCGCCTGGACTATTCACTAACAGCTTTCAAGTTCTTATTTAAATTCGCAATAGCATTATAGAGTTTATCTATAGTAGCCTGCACGTACAGCAAGTCGTCGGCATTGGAGAAAATTATTAGAGAAAGTACTCCGTTCGGGACGCCAGTTTGTAAATCATTCCACATTGAGCACTTTTGCCTTATATGAACCGACTGCTGACGCCCGCGAAGATAAGTAGCAAAGTACTCTAATACGCTGTATTCGTACAGTTACCCTTCTCAACAGAATAAATAACCAAGATTTGTCAAAAATTACTAACCTCAAGCAATATCACACTATTAACAAATGCATTTAGAATAAACGCTATTACCGGATCACGTTTAACTCGTTCCTGTCAATCTCACATTTGAAAATTTGTAGTTATGTGCACCTAAAAGTGTAGTGTGGTTTGAACGTTCCGTGAAAATTCTGTGCAAATTCAAACTGAAGGCAATTGCGAAAGTTTTGAAATGAATGAGTTGAGAGCTTTTAAACGTTACTTGCGAGTAGCGAGGTTGCGGTCCGTAGCGATAAGCGATGTAAGGCGTTACACTCCACTGCTTTATATAAGTTATATGTAGATAAATATTCTTAGTTAAAAATCGTAATAAACTAAGTTTAATTTCAGTATTTTGTGTTATTATAACTTAAAATATTTTAATTACAAAGACAAGTATAGGTATGTAAGGTAGGTTCTTGGATAGTGAAGTAAATTTCAACTATGTTATGTAATAAAGTACATAGGTATTACTTCTGTAGTTAAATTATTTCTTAATTCTTTTTTCGCTATAAGTACCATCATAGCAATAATAACAAGCTATGATAGTACTCAGTGTATCAGTTTAATATAACTACAGCGTGGTAGAGCCATGCTGGAGCTATATTGATAGTATAGTTGTAGCACGAATGGGTCGGCTTGACCGGAGAAGGACCTCGCTCTCACAGAATTTCAGCGTAAAATAGCAGCTTAATGCTGCTGTGTTTCGTATGGTGAGTGTAGAGAGCCGGAGACCTATTTTACTGGAAAGGAGGCATTCTTACTTAGCCCTGACGGCTGACAACGCATCTGCATTTTAATTCGTAACCGAAGATAAATGTAGATGTCTATGGGCCACAGCAATCACTTACCATCAGAAGGTGGACTGTGTGCTCGTTTGTCACCCTAATTCTATAAATATATTCACCTTTCATTATCCTTCTTTAACTTAAAAATGATATTTCTTAATCCTTTTGTTTGCTCATAAAATCGTGTATTGATTATGTCCTACGATATTTGTCCTACAATTAAATATACTAAACACTAAACAAAAACTATTTCGACGAGTATTTCAACAAGTACAAAAACTAGTTACGTAAAGAGCGTTAATAAACTTTAACATTCAATCGCATGGAACGCGCTAGCCCCGACTGCGATGTATACCGGAGACGCCTCGCAATTGTAGGTAATTCTTTCATGCAGGTAGCAAGAGTGACAGAGGCCTACCTCACATTAGTTCAGTTGTGTAGCAGCTTTGGACTTTGTGGAGTGCTGTTGTCAATTTGGTTTAAACTAATCTTGTCACTCTCGAGTACTGGTGCAAAACTACTGACTACTAACTAGCCAATTTGTATTCTACATCTAAATGATAAACCACACATTCGAACCAAACGGTTTGCTACGATGTTTATATTACGTTCTGCAAAGGAATGGAATAATAATAATATAATAAGCCTCTAAAAAGCTTGGCGTGCTCAGCAGAGCGGGACAGTATTTCATGCCAGCACTCCGCCTGCAACTTTACAATGCGCAGGTTCGGCCACACATGGAATACTGTCCCCTGGGCAGGGGCTCCCCAGTGCCAGCTCCTTCCACTTGACCGCATCCAGCGCAGAGCGGCTCGAATCGTCGACGACCGAGTCCTTTCCGATTGACTCGATTCATTGGCACTGGGAAGAGATGTTGCATCCCTTTGCATTTTCTTTCACATTTACCACGAGGAGTGCTCTGAGGAATTGTTCGGATTAATCCCAGCCGCCAAATTTCACGAACGCACATCGCGGCAGAACTCCCGATACCATCCACACCATCTGGATGATTGGCGGTCCACCACTGTGCGATTTAGAAGATGTTTTCTTCCTCGTACAACTTCATTGTGGAATCGATTACCATCAGCGATTTTTCCGGACCGATACGACTTAGGGACCTTCAAGAAAAGAGCCTACTCCTTTTTAAAAGGCCGGCAACGCTCTGCAATTCCCCTGGTTCCCCTGATGTTACAGTTGTTCATGGGCGGCGGTAGCCACTTACCATCATGTGAGCCGCATGCTCGATTGCCCCCTCTCCTATAAAAAAAATTTCTGTGTTTTCATCGGATTGTAGCGTTGGTGTCTTTTTATATAACAGACATTTGTTTCACTTAGTGTTTGCGATTTACCATACAGACTACATCACTACTTACCATGACATGAGGTTACAGTTAAGTACTGGCTTATAATAGTTAACTACTTTCTTATAATAAGTAAAAAGAAATTCGGTAGCAAATACCTGGAAATTTACATACCTCATATCGCACACCTCATGCTCCACATAATAGATACCTTCTGCGGTCGGTGTTAAGATATAGTGTATCAAGAATTAGACTACAGAAGCTATAATGGAGATTTTTTTTATTATGTTACTCTTATATAGTTATAACAAGTACAAGGTGAAAACTAGAATGTCGTCTTAATTGTTACATTAAAAAATGCGTTCCATATTTTCCCACTTATGGCAGGTAAAATTTTCTCAAAATTTTATAGTTCCACTTATGAAGTTATAACCTTTTTAATGAAAGAAGAGTCATTTAAATGGGTTCAGCCGTTTCCGAATAATCGATAAACACATAAAAAAATTACACTTCGTTTATGGAACTTTGTCATTTTTGGAACTCAATTAATAACGATTATTTCGATCTACTGTAACTTCGTATTAGTCTTTAAAAAAAAAACTGTCTCCCTCTCTTTGAAGTGTAAGAGGATTAATGAGCTTTTAAGCTGTTTGAGCTCTTTCGGTTTTATTTCGACTCGGTGCGATAAAATTAATTAAAAGTAAGGCTTTTTTTTTAAACGTTCGTTTCGATTATATTCATATAAGGGCCAATTTTCAACTATCTGATAAAAGGATTCATATCATTTAATACAACAAACAACAAAATAAAATTACAGTTTTATTAATAAAATAGTTCAACTGCTTCTCTTATCTGATGATTTAAAGGTTAGCCCTAACTTTAAGTCATCTTTATTGATTCATTGAGGACAACGAGATTTTAACCCACGAGGTTTGAGTATCTTCAAAATACGAGGGTGGATTGAAAAGTACTCGGCCTAACACAGGTCCATTCAATTCTAAAAATCAAATCTATCCACATTATTTAGTTCAGTTCAGACTAGTTCATTGTGTGAAGTTCGAAACGTGTGCGATAATTAGTTGTGATTTTATAAATTTATTAACAAAGTAATCGGACATAATTTCCGCGAATGGAGCAAATCGAGCAGCGTGCCGTCATTAAGTACCTCCATAAGAAGGGGCTATCATCAAAAGCCATCCATGATGACATGGTCAGTACATTAGGCGATTGTGCTCTGTCATATTCATACGTCAAAAAATGGATAGCAGAATTTAAGCGTGGTAGAGAGAGTGTGAAAGATGAACCCCGCTCTGGAAGGCCTTCGACGTCAACTACTGACGAAAATATTAAAAAAGTACTTGATTTAATAATGGGAGACCGCAGATTAAAAATTAGAGAGATAGCCGAGATTATAGGCATCTCTTATGAACGAACTCAAAACATCATTGTCAACGAGTTGGGTTTCCACAAGGTGTCTGCGACGTGGGTTCCGCGACTGCTTTCAGTTGAACAAAAAAGGACGCGATTGACTATTTCACGCGACTGTTTGGAGTTATTTGAAGCCGATGCAGATGATTTTTTGAATCGTTTTGTTACTATGGACGAAACATGGGTTCATTACTGTACACCGGAAACAAAACAACAATCAAAACAGTGGAGAAGACCTGGTTCACCACCCCCTAAAAAGGCTAAGTCGATTTTGTCGGCAAATAAGGTGATGGCTTCAGTATTCTGGGACTCGAAAGGTGTGATTATGATTGATTATCTTGAAAGGGGTCAGAATATAAACTCTGATTACTACTGCACCTTACTACGTCGTTTACGAGAGGAAATAAAAGAAAAACGTCGAGGAATGCTCAGAAGAAAAGTCCTGTTTCATCAAGATAACGCCCGTGTTCACACGTCAGTACAGTCAATGGCTGAAATTCACAACTGTGGCTTTGAACTGTTACCGCATCCGCCGTATTCACCTGATCTGGCACCATCAGACTTCTTTCTGTTCCCTAACCTAAAAAAGCACTTGGGAGGTCAAAGATTTTCGACAAACGACGAGGTCAAAGCAGCTGTAGACGCATATTTTGACTCTAAGGAAGAATCATTTTTTTTCAACGGTCTAAATGGTTGGAAGGGGAGGTGGCAAAAGTGTATTAAACTTGATGGTGATTATGTAGAAAAATAAAAATATAACTGATTTAGTATTTGTTTATTTTCTTGGTTAGGCCGAGTACTTTTCAATCCACCCTCGTATGTTCCTTGTAACATTCTTTCGGCTCTTTTATAGTCGATGGTATATAGTAATGATCAGTATTAAAATAATGTCAGTTTGTAAATAATTTTTTTCTTCGTATAGTTTTTTCTGAAATAAACTGAAAAAAAATTATGATCGGTCCCGCACTAATGAAGTAAGGATTGAAAATTGTTTTAAGGAACTTGTGATGTGGGATACGTTGACGGTGAAATACACTCTACCGTTGGTATTAAATATTCTGCCGTGAGATGGTCACATGTATGTTAACAAAGCTAATTAAAACACAGTAATTAAGGCACGATGTTAATAATCTTATAATAAGGTAAAACTGACTTCAAAAACTAATAATAAATAATTTCTACATGAAAGTTTCATCAAACATACGCCTCAACTTTAGAACTATCTCATTTTTTTTTTCAAATAACACTGACCGGCAATAGTGTCAAAGATGTAAGAAGTCTGATTTATGTCAGCTCATCCATCTGTCAATCATTTACGCGCTGGCTGTAAATTTCACAGTACGCAATCAATTCATCGATCGCGAGAATGGAATCGATCCGGTGCCAATGAAAATGTTAATTTTAATTTTAAGTGCAGATATATAACGCCCTCGGCGGTAAAGGAAAACATCTTGAGGAAATCTGCATGTCTCAGAAAGGAATATTTATAGGATATGGGATATAAGACGCCAATACATATTAGAGCAGCGTAGGAGACTAATTGTTTCATAACCCTCTCATGAATGGGAGGAGGCCTGTGCCCAGCAATGTGTCGTATAAGACTGTAACTTTACTTAATTCATTGCCAAGCTTAGCGACAACTCCACACTTCCTCACCCCGCAATACGAAAGACAGCAATTGTCTATTTGTAAACTTATGGAAGATGCTGGTTCTAGAACTTCACATATCTACGAAATGAAATAAAGACTAGTCTTGAATTATCTGACAACTATTTTGATTGTAATTTATACTATTGCTAATAGAACAAAAGGAAAATAGTATCTACAAGCAAACAGCTTACTCCTCAACATATTTAAAACATTAAAGTATCTCCTCACTAAAACCTAGGCCGCACTTCAATTAACAGTCTCGTGTGTTTAATTCGCATCGCTTTGTTACTGTTAGCGTACTATCTACGCAACGCAATACTCTGAAATAGAATTGTTAGCACTCGAAACTCGCTATTGTAATCTTCAGTGCCTCGTTCCCGTTTGCTCGAGGTCTGGAACTGGGTCACGGATTCACGGTGGATATACACCGGAAGTGGAGTAGGCATGCATAGTTACATATAAATGTCGAAAAGGCTTAATAAAGTCAATCATTTCTATTCCGTATTCGTGGTGAAGGTACGCTAAATATCTTTCGTGTACTATAATGCGTTCGAACTGAGAGAGATACTTCCAAAGTCAAATATTTGTCACGGCTCAGCAACAACAACTCTCTTTCATAAGAACCGTTATATTGAAAATGGATGATTAGGTACCGTATAACAGTAATAATATTTTTACTTAATATTATAATTTTTCGACAGAAAGGAGTTCTGAGAAGAATTCAATTATATATTTTGTCTGTAATGTTTTATGTAACTTGTTTTATGTAAATGTAACTTGTCCAATTTATAACTGATTTTGCCGTTATTTGATTTTTGACTGATTTTACTTTCGCAAATGTTAAATATTAATTTAAACCAAACCTTATAATAATTTGAAATACGTGCATATACAGGATTATTTTTCAAAGACCAAGCTAGACATGGAACGAGTAGTGATTCGCCGAGTACTCGGCCACCGGGTACTCGGCCTAGATTGGGCCGAGTACTCTGCCGAATACTCGGTTTTAAAAAAAACGCGGTAACGGGCGGCGTGCGGTTATTTCCCTTACAAACAAGATCCAAATAGAGCCGAAAAACTAATGTTTTTGCATCACAATCTTCCTCTCTTAAATTTTAAATATTAGTAATAATAATTTCTATTATACATTCTTATATACGTTTCAAATATTTCTGCTGCTTCTAATGGTTCTGATGTTTTAATGTGTCTAATATAATAATAATGATAAAAACTGGCTTTTTGTCTTTATTTTTCTCTGGAATATAATTAAGGCCGAGTACTCGGTACTCGGCCATTAATACTCAAAGCTCGGCCGAACCCTAAAAAAAGGCTGAATCCGCTGAGTACCGAATCCAAACCGAGTACTCATCCCATGTCTAAGACCAACCAAATTTAATAGTTAAGTTAAAAATATAAATACTTATATATAATTTATTTGCAGTTTTGAAAAGTACGCGTATATAAGGTTTCTACATTTAGTTCAAAATATCCGAAATTGAATGTGATTTATGGGCAACAACGACGCGCGCTCGTGTGTGTACAAGTGAACGGAGCTTTTGCCTACTATTTCCTTCCACAGTGACACGCTCGCTACTTAGTTGATAACTGTAATAATACATAAAATAAAATAAATACATTTCATCGACGACTACAATATATCCTATGCAAATAAAATGTTCTGCACACCTCTAATTAAATAATATTTTTACTCCAATACATATAAGACAGTTCGAAATACAAGTTTAGACTACAAAGCGAGGGAAAGAGGTGGAGAATAAATGTAAACAATTAGTTGTAGAAAAGATAGTTGAGCTGGAAGGCCAATGATAGCGATTAAATTATGCGATTTAAATAAAGGTTACTCAGGCGGTGCGAGCGTAGCGTCTAGCGCTGAAGCGGACTAGCTGGCGCTGGGCGGTACGGTGGCCGGACGGCTACGAAGGCCGTGTGCCGAGCGTTGCCGACTTCAGCCGACACGAACATCGCGTCGGCGCGTGCGCTGTTCAATATACATATTAAATAATTCAAAATTGTCAGACATTTTATATTATTGTATTACAGACCTAACCGATGACTATCTTTATTATGGCATATTTAAAAATTGGAATCAAGTATTTACAACTATTAACAATTTAAAACAGTTAACTATTTACATCTTAAATATGCAATCACTTAAAATAAAACTAACTTACTGGTATTTTAATAGGTGTTCAAAATTGAGTCGTTTCTCACAATTCACAGTTGAGCATGTTTCCTTAAATTGTTTTTCACATTAATTACATGTGTCTGAGCACTTTTCGACGTAAACTTGTCTCTATTTCACCCCATAAATAAAAGTCTAGTGGTGTAAGGTCCGGTGACCTTGCAGGCCATGGTATAGGGACGCCACGCCCAATCCATCTATCTTCGTATTCGCTATTCATATAATCACGCACTGTACTTAAATGATTAGTGAGGCGGAGCATCGACGTGTTGGAAATAAAAATTATTCAGTAACTATGGGTATATGTTGAATAACACCTTGTAACATGTCCAAATAATTACCACCCATTAATCGTCTTTCAACAAAGTACCGGCCCACAATTATGTTATCAATAATTCCGGTCCAAACATTTACACTAAATCGCACTTGATGATAACTATATTTTATAGAGTATGCAAATACTGCCCACTTATGTTCGTTGCGACTATTATAAAGCTCTACACGCGTAAATAGAGCTTCGTCAGCCCACATAACATTAGTATAATCAATTTTTGACAACAACCATTTACAAAAATGCTTTCGAGGTAAATCATTGTTATTCTTCAGTGCTTGCACACGTTGTTAATGAAATGGGTGATATCCAGAAGAATTCAGTTTCCAGACATAGTACTGGCTGTGACAAGTAATACTACATACGAAAATTTAAAACACGGTACTTAATGAGGTCACGGTCAAGTCAACACTGTCGTCGGATGTCGATCGGCCAGGTGAAGGTACTCAGCGGTGTATTGGAAGGGAAAAGGCAGGGAGCCGGGGAGTCATAACAACTACATATTAGATACCTAAATCTGCATTGCAAGACGTTTTCAAGCTACTGGATTGGAAAGGATACGGTATTAACATCAATGGCGAGTACATCACTCACCTTCGATTTGCCGACGATATAGTTCTTACGGCTCAATGACCTCAATAGTGTCTCCCAACGGCCTACCCGTTAAGATTAAGATGAACAGGGATAAAACAAAGATCATGTATAACGTCCATGTCACACCTATGCTGGTAGTTGATGGGAGCACTAAGCTCGAATTTGTTGACGAGTATGGTTTACCTGGGACAAATAGTCCGACTAGGTAAGTACAATTTAGATCGAGAGGTCAATCGACGGATTCAACTCGGCTGGGCAGCGTTCGGGAAACTACGACACATCTTCTCGTCAGACATACCTCAAAACCTTAAAACGAAATTATACAACCAGTGCGTGTTGCCAGTGATGACTTACGGTTCTGAGACGTGGTCCTTTACTGCTGGCCGCACGAGGAAGCTCAAGGTAGCTCAGCGAGCTGTGGAGGGGGCTATATGCTCGAAGTTTCTCTGCGTGATAAACTTAGAAATGAGGATATCAGCAGTAGAACCAGAGTGGCCGACATAGCCCAACGGATTAGTAAGCTGAAGTGGCAATGGGCCGGCCATATAGCTCGAAGAACCTACAACCGATGGGGAAAAAAGGTTCTCGAGTGGCGGCCTCGTACCGGCGGACGAAGTGTAGGGCGTCCACCCACTAGATGGAATGACGACCTGGTAAAATATGCAGGAAGTCGATGGATGCAGGTGGCTCAGGACCGTGCTTTGTGGCAGTCCTTGGGGTAAGGCCTTTGTTCAGCAGTGCACTTGTGAAGGGCTGTAATAATGATGATGATGATTTTAAGGTTACAATTAAAAACATATTTAACTTAAAATATAAATATACGTGGCTGATGATGTTTAAACTCTAATATAAGATATAAATTAATTTCTTACTTAACGTGGCTCTATAACGTAAAGAAGACTATTACTACGTCTATGTTCAATTCAACCTAAAAATAACATACATACACATATCATAATTATATGTGCTATAGAGATTCCTAGACAGATCGAAATTTCCAGAGCGATTGCAAAGATCGCTTGTCTTACCTCAGAGAATCTATTTTTCAAAATGTACATGCCCAACTTAATTACTTATTTTACTCTCAATATTATAAATGTTAAACTAAATTATAACAATGAATGTTTTCTTGTTTGCAGATCTTAATAGTTCCTGTAAGACCGTCCGTCGTGAATTCATTTTAGACAAGTGAGTATATTATACGTTGAGTAGGTACTACACGACTTGGACAATGGGCTTTCAACTTTTAGTAATCCTACTGCAAATAACAAGGGTCAAATATTTGTTGTAATGTTTAATCAATCACAGTTTTTTTGCAAAAGAAATAGAAATAGAATTACTGAAAAAATAACTGAGACAATTTTTTATTTCTTACACCGGATAATAATGACTTACCATTGTAATTTATTTCATCATGTATTGTCAAAAAAAAAGCGTTCGAACTTTTAGCGCTCGTAGGTTTTGTACACAAATTAAATTCATAGAAGCTATGAAAAGTTGTAAAATGTTACCAAGAGGCAAAAACATAAAATTTTGTACACTTCTATTAAAACTTAGATCTATTTACTAACTTTCCATAAATTAGGCATAAATTAACTTAATGTGATGGAATGAGGTTATTTATATATTTTTATTAAACTTTTAATGTTGGTAACCAATCATGTACAAATCTTACGAAAAAAGAAAGACGATTCTAAAAAACGATACGTAGGTATTAAAATTTCTTTACATTAATATAATAATTTAAATTTGATGGAGTCACGCTGCATTACAATATGGTTGCAGCAGTATAGATCCGCTTGACCGAGGAAAGGACCACGATCACTAGTGTAAAATGCAATTGTGTTTCGTATAGTGAGTATAGAATACCGAACACCATTTTAAAGAGCATTTCTTTTTAGTCTAAAACTCTCAGAAATGAGAGTAGGGCTGTACCCAGCAGTGGGACGTATATAGACTGTAACTATAACTGTTAAAATAGACTAATTAATTTGCAAATAAAAATAATTCGTGCTTGTGTTTAGGAGTTCGGTCCATTTCGTCGCAATAACCGATTCATCGTTCTAAGCGATGTTGGTTCCGGTTTCGACTGTCCTACTAAAATATTAGGCGTCAGTAGATTCAAATAAAAGACTGTGACACCTGACACCTGACCCGATAAATAACTTTCATATTTAAACCACAATTACGTTTTTTTACGTTGAAAGTAACTTGAAATTATTTTCGTAAGGTGATGTATTTTAATTGTTTCGTTTATTTATTATTAACTCATTTTGTATCAAAGAAGTATGTAGTATCTCAGTAAGCCACTTTTCAATTTATGCGTTACACTATCGAGGGTACGTAGGCGTGACAAGGAATGAACACATCGCCTCCATTGTAATTAATCTTCGTATCTACTGATCCGATTCTGAAAATTCTTTCACGAATAGGAAGCCACACTATACTTGAGTGTATTACGTTATCTGTGTCTAGGCGATTCCTGACCTGGATGCTTTATCGGCATGCGCTGTCTGTTTTTTTTTATAGGATAGTGTGACAAACGAGCACACAGTTCACCTGATGCTAAGTGGTTGCTGTAGCCCACAGACATCTACACTATCCTCGTTTGTAAATCAAAATGCTGATGCGTTGTCAGCCGTGAGGACTAAGATGAAATGCCTATTTTCCAGTCAAAAGGGTCTCTGGTTCTCTACACTCACCATACGAAACACAGCAGCATTAAGCTGCTATTTTACGGTGGTATTCTGTGAGAGCGTGGTCCTTTCCCGGTCGAGCCGACCCATTCGTGCTACAACTATACTATTAATATAGCTGCAACATGGCTCTACCACGTAATAGTAAGTAAATAAAATATGATAAACATTGGCTTTTCTAACCTTACAAAAATGTCCGTGATACCTTAAATATTATTTTCCAGCGACTGTAACGATTATTTTTAACATTTTAACAAAAAATATTTTGTGTGGTTCAAGCATTATTCTTATATAGCTTGAGCCGTGGTAACTCAGGCGCTAAATGTTCGCTGTAAATTTCACAGTACGCGAGCAACCCGGGTTCGATCCCCGGCGACACCAATGAAATTGTTAAATGCAATTTTAAGTGCTGATTTACCACGTGCTCGGCGGTGAAGGAAACATCGTGATGAAACCTACATGTATGAGAAATAAGAAATAAAAATTCGAAGGCATGTGAATCTACTTTTTTTATAAAACTATGCAGTTCTGTGAACCTAACAAAGGTGTTATTTATTTGCAATGACATTAACAAATAATTTGTACAAATAACAGCCAGTTTAGTGCCCTGTCTAGACGGGGGCTTACACGGTAGCTCATAAATCGCAACATTCCGCTCACTCTTTTATGACGTTAATATTCGCAAATGTATGTACAGCGTTTTTGTATTGTCTTTTGTTTTTTTTTATTTCTTATTACAAAAAATTTCTTCAATAAACAGAATTATACATTTTGTAAATTGTACATTGTACATAAAAAGATAAATTATAACTAAAAAACTAAAGCATAAAATATTTTCACATTATAAAGTCGGTGCTAAAACATTATTGAATTCTTTTCATTTGTTTGATGTAGGCTTTTACTTTTCCTCTTTTTCTTAAAAGTTACATTTTGTACCCTTCTGCGTGAACAAAAGACTATCACAATCTCAATTCTGTCGAAAATAGTTCTATTAAAAACTTCGTCCCCTCCTATATTGTAGAACTTTTCTCCAAATTTATGCGGGACCACCCTTGAACTATAATAACTAAATATTTATTAATAATAATATATTTCATAAGAAAATTATCAAAATCGAATAATATGCATACTAAGAAAAAGAAAAACATACCCACAGTTAAGGATTGCAATCCAGCACTGTATTCAATCCATTGGATCCATGGATTAACTTTAAACTAGCGAAATCCCGAAAGGTTTTCTTTTTTTGGAACTTAAATAAATATTATTTATTATGGTATAAACAATATTGTATGCCGAGCGCAAAGCGCGTGGGTATGTTCTATTAGCGCCTAAAAATCAAGATTCCAACGTTTTGTCGCATGATATCGTATCCAGCAATCATATTATACATATAAATAATATAAAAAGCACATTGTTAGAAAGATAAATAATTGTTGAACTTATTAATATTTTTTTTAATCGATTAATTATTATTTTTAAATAAAAAAGGGGTTTTAGTTAGTGGCTTATGGTGTGGATTTATCATGTCCCCAAGGCTTGTAAACACGTTAACTTTCGAAAATATCAATTGTTTAACTCAATCTATTTTTCAATCTCTTCATCTATCATGTGGGAAGCCACTGAATGTAAATGGCAGTGTAATTTTGTTTTGTTTAGCTATAATTAATTTTTTTCGGCTCCAAAATGGCGAAATTTTCGTTGATTTGGTAGCCTTGTATGTAAATTATTTCTGTAAATGGGGAGCTACGGCCACAGAGTAGTTTACACTAACTCAGTTCGGCCTCAGTTTCCAGTTTATAAAATGTACTCTGTGGCCTCAGTCGCCGTCGTGAGTGTACATTGTTTCGGTTGTTTGCAGCGGCTCAAAAAGATTGCTGTACAAATACACAATATTCGAATAACCAAATTTCTTAAATATTTGATTATAATAATAATAAAAGATTTTTTTATTACAATATTTTAAAAGCACAGAATAAATAATAGTAGTACGTACTGAAAGTAGGGTAGTATAAACTTTTTTGTCATGGGTGACATTTTCATGGTTTTCGAGGGTGTTGAAACCGATAGGGTTGTCGAAATGTAAATGTAAGATGGCGGCCGCAATAAGTATCAATTTTTTCATCATGGGTGTCATTTTCATGGTTTTCGAGGGTGCTGAAGCCGATAGTGCTGTCGAAATGTAAATCCAAGGTGGCGGGTGCAACAGGTATAAATTTTTTCATCATGGGTGTCATTTTCATGGTTTTCGAGGGTGTTGAAGCCGATAATGCTGTCGAAATGTAAATCCAAGATGGCGGCTGCAACTGGTATCAATTTTTTCATCGTGGGTGTCATTTTCATGGGTATCGAGGGTGTTCAAGCCGATAGTGCTGTCGAATTGTAAATCCAGGATGGCGGCTGAATTAGGTACCATTTTTTTCATCATGGGTGTCATTCTCATGGTTTTCGTGGGTGTTGAAGTCGATAGTGCTGTCGAAATATAAATCCAAGATGGCGGCTGCAATAGATATCAATTTTTTCATCATGGGTGTCATTCTCATGGTTTTCGTGGGTGTTGAAGTCGATAGTGCTGTCGAAAGGTAAATCCAAGGTGGCGGCTGCAATAGATATCAATTTTTTCATCATGGGTGACATTTTCATGGTTTTCGAGGGTGTTGAAGCCGATAGTGCTGTCGAAAGGTAAATCCAAGATGGCGGCTGCAATAGATATCAATTTTTTCATCATGGGTGTCATTTTCATGGTTTTCGAGGGTGCTGAAGCCGATAGTCCTGTCGAAATGTAAATCCAAGATGGCGGCTGCAATAGGTATCAATTTTTTCATTGCCCGCGCGCAATATGCAAATGGACGAGCAAAGGCGCCAAACTATCAACACCGCCGCTCAATTTCACGAGTTTTCGATCGCTTCCGAGCATTGACGAACCCTGTCGGGTCGGGCGGAACACTGGCGCGGCGCGCCCTAAAATCCAAATGTCGCGCGTGAACTTTAAAGGTAATATTTTGTGTACATCAATATTCCGAGTTTGACTTTCAGAAAATTGGTCGAATATTCGAATATAGCAGATTTAATATTCGAATATTTGGACAAGGTATATTATTCGAATTATTCGAATATTCGAATGCAAGGCCTACCTCTGACGCGATATTTGAACGAAAATAATAATTAAAAATTTTGTTAGACACAGTCAGATTATTCTTTAATAATTACTGGTGATTATTTCGATTAATATTATTTATATTATTATTAAATTGTTTATGTAATAAAATATAGGATTGTAATACGTTTGACGGAAAAGGTTAGACGCCATCCTAAATCCAATCACATTTGATTGTAAGCTGAAATTACAACTTATTATTTTATTTATAGACAACTTCGTTTATAATGTTTATAGTTTTATTGATTTTTAATATTTTTATGTATTACAAGACACTGTAATATTTTAAATTTATAGCAATAATATTATAGTAATCAATGAATAACTTTGTATTCAGTTTGTACTTAGCTGGCGTAGCAGGCAACTAAGGCATGATGGAAATCGGCCATTGTTATTTGTTTGTTACTAAATATTTTCAGTATGTATCAAGTACACAAAAATATTCAGCAAAAGCAACAAAAAACTAATAGATGACTAGAATAGATAGGTATCTACGCAAAATTCTCCGAAAAGATCTGCAACGTTAGTAGCCCTCGCGTAAATCACGACCGTTGCGGCGACGCGTCTGCCTCCTCTACACACAATACCACAACCCATGACTCGTACCGGGAGGATTTCACTTTCAATAGAAAATACATTTAAATGCAGTCCGTAAATAGAAATTCAAAAGTCAATTAGAAGTTAGAAAAATTATCTCCACTAACATTATTTTCAATATTTGCTCTTTGCCTGCATGGGGGAAATGTTATCCAATGTAAAGACTTACTCCTTGAAATTAGTTAAGACTTTGTTAGCCGCAAACAACCGCACGCGCCGCAGGCAAAAATCGCGTTGTGAAACTTTATGTAGTCATATACATACCTACATTTCTTAATTCTTATACTCTACATTTCTCGCGATCGAGCTAGCAAAATTCTGACTAATATACAATGTAATTAGCGGTTATGAGGTATTCGAACTTGGCCTGCGGACTGTAAAAAAATATCCTCATCATTTCATTTCATACTTAATAAATGTAATTTTACTGATTTTATCACCCGAAACACCGGAAATATCAATTAGTTATAAATTAAATACGGTTAAAATCCAAAAAATTTATTTCCTTTTAAAAATAATTTCCTGTAAATTGACGTACTGTTTTATCGCCAAATATGACCATAAACTACATACACAAGAGCTATGCCACATATAAATGATTCGATACACACATACAAAAGATAATAGGTATATCAGACTACTTTCTCATTATTGCTGTAGTTTAAAAACATAATTATAAGATCCTCGAGCAACCTCAATAGCACTGTTACTCCAGTAAAGCCGTAATGAACTCTGGAAACCACGCAAGTAAAGAGCCTCTTAGGGCCCGCAAACTTTGAACAAAGAAAGTATGGACGCTACTAAAACAGGCACAGACAGTACTTATAACAACACCGGATGGAGTATGGAAACAATCTACATTATAAAATTAATGCAGAATTGAAAAAAACATTTTTAATTTAAAATAGTTGGTCGCACGTGATGCCCGGCAAATATGAAATATTTGTCAATCGTTATTTAGCATCGTATCTTATCATAATATCATTTAATATGTGCTGCGTAGTGTAAATAAACTGGCATACATTAAACAAATCCCATTTGAGGATAAGACGTGATAGATTGAAAACGCTAGACGTAAATTATAAAGCGTGCGGAGGGAAAAACACAAGATTTCACAATTCTGAAGTATAAAGTAAATAAATATTTCAAACATTACCGTTATTATTGTGACCAGAAAGTGGAACCGCGAGCGTTAGTTACTTTCATGTTGTAATTAATAATTACACCGTCAATTGCTCCACATTAAATTTCATATTCCCTATTCCATAAAATAAGATATAATATGACGTCATCATAAGATAATTATGGCGAACATGAACTGTCATACTTTTACGACTAAATAATATACAAAAGCTTCGGTTTTGTTGCGCTTTGCCCGTGAGTTTGCTTACCATCTCTTCTGTGGCTTTGTTTAACTTTAATGCCTATCGTCAGAGCAGGTACTTCATGAACAATGTCAGCATCAAAACGTTTGAACGCTAACAGTTTTATATGTGTTATGGTTACCGTTACAGTCTATTAAAGTCCACTGCTGAACATAGGCCTCCCCATAAATTGCCTCATATTTTATATATTTCATATATTATTTATCAGGATATTTGCCATAGTTGCCACGATTAGCAAGCGGGTGGGCAACCGCAGTTTTATTTTTATTTTTAGTCGTTATTAGGAAGACACTGCTGCCCATCCTGATTTGTGTCCCTCTGTCGCCTCTTACGACACCCACGGGATGATATGGGGTAGTGGATATTCTTACACAGCCGCTACACGGTTTACACTTAAGTACTAGGTAATACGCTACACATGTGTTAGGTAATAATTATTGTCTTATATTTTCTATTTGTAATTATTTATTATAGATTATTAATTATAAAATTTTCATCCCATTTCATGCCGTAGATGTCGTTATAAGCGATTAAAAATACCTGGAGTGTGGAATATTCAGATAGCATATGGAATCACCCAACAAGAAAAGAAGCTAACCTTCAAGAAAAGAGCCTACTCCTTTTTAAAAGGCCGGCAACGCATCTGCAATTCCCCTGGTGTTGCGGTTGTTCATGGGCGGCGGTAGTCACTTACCATCAGGTGAGCCGCATGCTCGTTTGCCCCCTCTCCTATAAAAAAAAAAAAACAAACATCAAATCGATTAGGAAACGTTTGGTAATGTAATCGTGAATCCGCCCACCGAACGTGGCGATATTGGCAAATCCTTCTACTATGTGGGAAGCCCATGTCCTGCAGTAGGCCTTAGCTTTGCCGAGGTAATGATATGTGGCAATTAATTATTAGTTTTGTTGTATAGTTGTAAAATGTTGAGCTCTTTATGCGATTTAAGAAATTTAAAAAATCTGTACAATCATCCAATGAAAGTTTAAGAAATTCGGGTAAAAATTAAGTGAAGCGAATGAATGAAGATTCCGAGTGTTTCTCTAGCTGGAATTTTTTTCATCGACAATATTTTTACGTACGATGTAGTTAGAAAGCAATTTTATTCCCAGTCGTTATATTATTTATACGGATCAGGCCCGACTGGAAACTGTGTTTTTCCTTGTTAACAATTTTACATTTTTAACGTCATTAGTGAATCATGTAATATGGTGTGTATAGTCTTATATGAATATTGATATTTATTTTAATTATTAAATAGACGGATTCAACTCGGCTGGGCAGCGTTCGGGAAGCTACGACACATCTTCTCGTCAGACATACCTCAAAACCTTAAAACGAAATTGTACAACCAGTGCGTGTTGCCAGTGATGACTTACGGAACTGAGACGTGGTCCTTCACTGCTGGCCGTATGAGGAAGCTCAAGGTCGCTCAGCGAGCTATGGAGAGGGCTATGCTCGGAGTTTCTCTGCGTGATAAACTTAGGAATGAGGATATCCGCAGTAGAACTAGAGTGACCGACATAGCCCAACGGATTAGTAAGCTGAAGTGGCAGTGGGCCGGCCATATAGCTCGAAGAACCGACAACCGATGGGGAAGAAAGGTTCTCGAGTGGCAGCCTCGTACCGGTAGGCGAAGTGTAGGGCGTCCCCCCACGAGATGGAGTGACGACCTGGTAAGACATGCAGGAAGTCGATGGATGCAGGTGGCTCAGGACCGTGCTTTGTGGCATTCTTTGGGGGAGGCCTATGTTCAGCAGTGGACTTGTGAAGGGCTGTAATGATGATAATGATGATGATTTAATTATTTATATTATACTCGTATTAGCTATTAGGTTTATACTCGTATAATTATTACGTCTTTATCGTTTGTTATTAATACGAAATAATCAAAATTATAGCTTTGTGTAATAAAGGTGTTTTAGTGGGTGTGTTTGTCGTATTTCAATTTTAGCTTTAAGCACACTTCAAAAAAGGAGGACGTAATTAATGCATAAACGTAGGTATATCGTAAACGTATATATCTTGTTTTAAATTGTATTTCTTTTTTCGTTGTTTTATGTTAATAGTATGTATGTTTGGATAGAATTAAATTTTCGTAATTGTATAAAAATAATTCTTGTTATGGTCAGCAGTGGACTCGTGTAGGGATGATGATGACGAATTCTTGTCGTTTTGTTTTATCAGTATTATAAACACACCGCGATTAATTACACATTCATGCATGTTACGAATAAATAAATTGTATTAAAAAGAAAGTAAGAAATGTAACTTTAATTTATTAAAAAAAGAAAACCGACTTCAAAAACCAAAATGAATAAAATAATTTCGACGTAACAGGTAGCTTTTAAGTCCGGACTTTAATTATTCAGTACACTTGGTCTTAGCTCCGACTTCACTTTGTTTTTTAATTTTTTTCCTATAATTTTTCAATTTCAATGCAATTAAAAATGAAATGTTTACTTGTTTTTTTTTTTACCTAAAATTTACTTTTACTAACCACGGAAGATTGATTTATTAACCACGGACAGACTGCTCTCTTATCTAAAATATTTAAAGAACAGAGAATATTTACAATAATAATTAAATTGAAGTTTGCCAGTTTCAGTCTTACCATCATTCAATTATTTAAATTAATTTATTTAAGTAACTAAGACTCATATTATTTGTTAAAATATAATGAAAAAAAAAAAGATATTACATTTATATGTGCCATCTTTTCACCATTTCACCTGATATGGCACTACAATGGCACATGTACAATAAAGAGTAAATAGGTTTTTGTTGAGCTTAGTCAAAGCTTAGTTGAAATAATATTTGAGAGGGGTTCGACAGCGAAGTAGCTGAAATAGTGAAC
Source organism: Parnassius mnemosyne (assembly GCA_963668995.1). NCBI lineage: Eukaryota > Metazoa > Arthropoda > Insecta > Lepidoptera > Papilionidae > Parnassius > Parnassius mnemosyne. Next base: position 25,127,352 of record CAVLGL010000068.1, read on the forward strand.
AAGCGAATTGTTTGGCTGAGGTATTGTGGAGATGTGAGTTTAAATGCAGCACGGAGCTAGTGTTTCTATGTCCCGTTATGCGAGTCTGGATGTTTGTCCATGTGCAATGTATGTATATAAACCGCCTTCACGATATAGCAGAAAAACCTAAAGTGGAGTAACACTTTCAAAAATAATAAATAGTCTGCGACATTACTCCGATTGATATTTCCAAGGAGGACTTACTACCAATTTTATACTGTCAAATTTTAGGCCGACTTGACTCTTACCTCGAACGTATCAGGCATGAAAAAAAAACCACAGCCTACTACTACTAGAACGTATCATACCCGTACACAAAGCGTTCACTGACCATACCATCGCCGTTCAATATATTGTACGACTCTGATTAAAGTTCTATCGATTGTAGCCCATTTGTTCAGAAGAAGGACGCGTCAGGAGGAGCTTGAAATGTTGTTTTTGTGAAAGTTATTTATATTAATATATCCACACGGTGGTTGTCAATAGTGTTACGGTTGTCTGCACAGTGCGGTTTAGTGATTCTCATGCCATGCACGGAACGTCATGGCAGGCTACGGTCTAGTGTACGTTGTTACATATTAATTTATACAAATATTTTTTTTGTATTTTCTGCTACGGTAACTTACGGTCATGGTATGAAGCGTTATTGGGAAGACCACTTATCATCTTACAGTATGATACATGTATAATATTAATCATCCAGGTCATTTATAAATATCTATGCGTTCGCTCGCCAACAGTATATTAATTTACCAGTGGTCGTAACGGAAAGGTGAGCGGCTACGTCGATAAGAATAACCAGTACCTAAACTATGAAGTATTAAACTGAAAATAGAAATAGATATACTGCTTTGATATAGTTACGTAATCATTAGAGTACACGGTCAGCCGATTGTGAGGGTGAGGAGGGCATAACGCGGTTATTTTGTCTTCTGCAGGGCCGTAAAATTGTACATCTTCGTCAATCTCGGAAATGAAATTTTGTTAAGCATTTAACATACCACTTTTTATTATAACTTTTCTGAGAAAGAATGAAAGAAAATCATCATTTCGTTTTACTTAAAATGTATAATGATAATGACAATAGCAATAAACCAATAGTGATTTTAACTTCTACACTCAGCAGTGAACCGAATACCACCTCACAAAACCTTACAAACATGTAGAAGTCTATAGGCCATAGCATACACTTCCCATCAGGTGAACGGTGTGCTCGTTTGTTACTCTTATTCTAAAAAAAAAACTAACTAGGTGGAGGTAGGTACGTACCACTCTCTTACTTATTAGTGTTGTGCGGGCTGAAGGGCATAGAGAGTGATCCTCATGGGTGTCACATAAACGCATTCTTTATTAAAAGTTGATTAAAGGTTTTGACACCTGCAATAGCCGCTTGTATTAAAAAAAAACGTACAATATATAAAATATCAATCTATCAAAAATTAACACATTGTTATGCTATAATACAATATATATATAACGCTGTTATGGGGTAATTAAATTGTTAGTAAGTTTGTCTAAAACGAAATAACGAGGCTATAAAATGTTATCGCTGACATTTTTATTGCAACATATACTCATAGGCACAGTGTGGATTAATGCTGTTTCTACTACACAGCCTCATCAACACTAACAGGAGATTTGCCGTAATCGCAGTGCCGTCTTCCGCTTTTGACAATGCTTCCTGCCACCAGCCTGAGTGTTAACGATATTGTTGTTTAGTTCCCGTCCAATACGTTGATTAGAACATTGAACCTAATCTACCATTACATTCATAACACAAATTGAGTTAAGTAAATTTAGCAATTGCAAATCTTGAATAAAATTGTTTCACATTGTTTTTGTTTTTGAGTTGAAACAAAAAAAATTCGAAGTAATATTTTATTTACCTAATAATGATAATGAGTCCACTGTCCTATATCATTCCGTGGTTGTAGTAAAAGGCGACAGAGGGAATCTGAAACAGAAAATGGCCAGCATTATGGAATGGCTTAAAATAATAAAAACTACAGTTGCCATCCCGCTTGCCAAGCGTTGGCACAATGGCATATTACTTCACCCTTGTGAGGTAATCAATAGTGGAGGCCTATATTCAGCAGTGAACATTTGATAGGCTGTAAATAATTAAATTAACTTTATTAACCATTTATTTATGCTAATACAAAATTGTAATAGCTCGGTAGTACGAGTATGGCTTCACTACGGAAACAAACCAATAACATCGTTTGTACATTTGCTATTAATGATAAAACCATACCAAAATACTAAACATAATCAAGTATTTTTTCGCATACTGAAACAGATATTTGTATAATTGAGTAGATACGTTAGCTTCACCTGCATTCCTATTGCTTTTGCACCCAGTGCAGCTCTGAAAAGAAACAATGCACAATATTTTTTTATCCTTTAATATAAAGGCACAATGGCGGCCTGGGTGGGCGTCTATTGATAGCTAGTGCAAATGCCCACTGACATATTCTATAAATATGAGCATGAGTGGCAAACGTATTTATTGCCAGTAGTACCAAGAATAGAGACATTATAATGCACAAAGGTGCATGCGAGACACGTGACTTCCTGTGTCAAATTATTTACGCTAGCGTCTAGACATTTTGAAAATCTTCATAATATAACATAAAGAAAACTAATCTACAATAACTCAGATTTGAACTACACTTCTAATATAAGCTATATTAATATAATATGAAAACTGCATTGTATACAAATATTATCTGATAAATATTCGATGTCCTGCATATTATAAAAATAATTACATTTGAAAGTAAATATTTTATTTTAAGTTATGACACAGTTACAGATTTTACTAGATGTTAAACATTTGTTTTATAGAATAAGGGTAATAAACGAGCACACAATCAACCTGATGGTAAGTTGGCTAATAGACACCTACATCTATCCTCGATTAAGAATCAAAATGCAGATGCGTTGTCACTCCTGAGGACTAAAATGGAATGTCTCTTTTCCATTAAAAAGGGTCTCTGGTTCTCTACACTCACCATACGAAACACAGCAGCATTAAGCTGCTATTTGACGCTGGTATTCTGTGAGAGCGTGGTCCTACCCCGGTCAAGCCGACCCATTCGTGCTACAATTACAATATAGTTGCAACGTAGCTCTATCACATAGAAAACTATATGAATCTGCCTATAATACTTCCTAAAATAATTATCATACCGATTACGAGCATAAAGTACAATTAATACGCTGAGTGAATTTGTGCCAATTTAATTTCGTGGTTGTAGACTTGTAGATCGCATCGACAAGTTTTCTCTTTTGTGAAAACAAATAATGTTGATGGCACTACCGAGAGCTATATTCACGGTGCGTATTTTTAGGCCCGACTGTGACATCTCTAATCATCATCCCTTACTTTTTATTAACTTCTTTAATTTTGGTAGTTGATAAATACTGTCCACGTAAGAAATAAAAATAAAAATTATTTATATTTTGAAAAAATTATATATAAAAATAAATCCTTTATAATAATATCCATTACTTGTACTATCTTCTCGATCTTGTAGGTGACTTATGTCGCATCTCTCAGTAAATGGCTGTAAGCCCAAAATGGCCTCCGATTGCCGAATTCATATTATCAGTGTAGGTACTATTTATAGGTTGATAAAGAGAGCTACAAATAGATTAATGGTGTGAGTGGCATTCATGATAGGTAAAGTTTTTCGTGTTGTTAAACCATGTTCGTGTAGCATGGAAATATGGAGCACATTTTTTTTTTTTTTTTTTTTTTATAGGATAAGGATGACAAACATTTAATTAACATATAAGGTTTGTGAAAAAATAAATAAGCAAAACCTTATTTCCGTAATTATGTATTTTAAATATCCATACTACATATAAAATGTAACGATTAAGCGATGTAACAATAACATATGAATGGTTATTAGGTTTATGGTAATATATTTAAAAATGAATATGAATTTAGCACTTCTTTACTATGTTCAGCTGGCTGCTGTTACGTTGATTTTGATGATGCTCTTTCTTTTTGGACAAAAACAAAAGCAGACTATTTATTTATTTATTACGATTTTTTCGACCACGTTTGTAACACGTACATGTTATTCAATAGTCATTTGACTCTTTCCGACCCAGTTAAAAAAGTTGCGAACAAAAGTCAAAACTATTTTAAATTAAAAATTAAGTGCCACTAGTTTTTATGTAACTACCACCCTTTTATCTATTTCTGGCGCCAAATATTGGTGCTTCCACAGTGTTCGGTGTGAGAGGTTTATGGGTATTTTTCAAAATAATTGTACTTGTTCGAAATAAAGTATGTCACTAACATTTAAACATTATTTTAAAATGTGTAGGTAGTGGTCTTCCATTTTTTCTTATCAATAAAAATTGCTTCGGTCTTCATTCATTATCAAAACGATATTGGCATGTTGTTATGGCTCTCAGCTGCCCCGGCAAAGGTCGATTGGGCTAGGGCCTATAGTAGCCTCCTCGACGAACAGCCGAGGGTTCGGGCCCAATGGCCTATGGATTATTATTAATGGCTGCTAAGCAAACAAAAACTTACCGAGTTCCGGAGGTAGGGTTGACCACAGGGTACCAGTCAGGTGGTAGGTGAGGTGTATGTAAGTAGTGTGTGAAAGTGTGTATCAATGTCACCTGACTTAACCGATGTAGTCGGACAGCAGATTCACAGGCGCTGCTTTTCTCCAAATGTGCGATCCCTTCAGTGGGCGTTCACCGATTGAAACTTTCAACTTTTATTTCACTATATTATTTTATCAATTTTATTGTACATTTAATTAACTTCAAATTTAACTAAATCAGCGTTAATCGAACCCAAAACAAGTGACACACTGCTCAACTTAAGAACAAAGTCAAATAAAGTTCAATGTTCCAGGTTCACTTAGCACAAAATTATAATAGAATACGAACGCGACCTTCTCTCGGGACACAAAGTTTTTGCGTTCCGCCCGACAAGGCAAAATTCTCTTATTACGATATTAAATGCCACACAAACAACTCGTCGACGCAAATTAATGGCAATCGAAGCCAAATTAATAACTCAAAACTCAAGGATAAGCCTCGTTATCACTTAAAACGCTCAAAACAGACAACTCAATTCGAGGCGGTCTTAACGAGACCCAAATATTCGATAGTAAATTCCGTCTTATCGACACTGCGGCGGACGCGCACAATACTTGAAACTGGCCGCGCCCAACCTACTAACAGTCGCAAACAATACTAACTTCGCCACGCGTCGAGCGACTGAGCGGTGAGCGGAGACACGCGTGGGGGTTGCCAGGCTGTGACTGGTACCATCGAATAAACGCGCCGCGCGCGCGTCTTGATGCAAGTTTTTAAAATATTACGATTTGGCCTAAACAAATGTTCTCATCATTATCATTACAGCCCCTCACAAGTCCACTGCTGAACATAGGACTCCCCCAAGTAATGCCACAAAGCACGGTCCTGAGCCACCTGCATCTATCGACTTCCTGCATATCTTACCAGGTCGTCACTCCATCTAGTGGGGGGACGCCCAACACTTCGCCTGCCGGTACGAGGCTGCCATTCGAGAATCTTTTTTCCCCATCGGTTGTCTGTTCTTCGAGCTATATGGCCGGCCCATTGCCACTTCAGCTTACTAATCCGTTGGGCTATGTCGGTCACTCTCGTTCTACTGCGGATATCCTCATTTCTTAGTTTATCACGCAGAGAAACTCCGAGCATAGCCCTCTCCATAGCTCGCTGAGCGACCTTGAGCTACCTCATCCGACCAGCAGTGAAGGACCACGTCTCAGTTCCGTATGTCATCACTGGCAACACGCACTGGTTGTACAATTTCGTTTTAAGGTTTTGACGTATACGTGACGAGAAGATGTGCCATAATTTCCCGAACGCTGCCCAGCCGAGTTGAATCCGTCGATTGACCTCTCGGTCGAAGTTGGACTTACCTAGTCGGACTATTTGTCCCAGGTAAACATACTCGTCAACAACTTCGAGCTTAGTGCTCCCAACAACTACCGGCATAGGTGTGACATGGACATTGAACATGATCTTTGTTTTGTCCATGTTCATCTTAAGACCTATCCGTTGGGAGACACTATTGAGGTCATTGAGCATGGTGCTTAGGACCTTCAGCGATTCTGCCATAAAAACTATATCGTCGACAAATCGAAGGTGAGTGTAATGTACTCGCCATTGATGTTAATACCGTATCCTTTCCAGTCCAGAAGCTTGAAAACGTCTTCCAATGCAGCGGTGAAGAGTTTCGGGGATATAACGTCACCCTGTCTTACACCTCTCTGCAATTGGATAGGTTTCGTACTCTGATTCTGTACTCGGATAGCCATCGTAGCTCTATTGTACAAACACTTCAGCACTTCGATATACCGACAGTCAACTTGGCACCGCTGAAGGGACTGCAGATCCTCTAGCGATTCTGCCATAAGGACTTTATCGTCGGCAATTCGAAGGTTTTTTTTATAGGATAAGGTGACAAACGAGCACACAGTCCACCTGATGGTAAGTGGTTACTGTGACCCATAGACATCTACATCTATCCTCAATAAAGACTCAAGATGCGGATGCGTTGTCACCCGTGAGGACTAAGATGGAATGCCTCTTTGCCAGTAAAAAAGGTCTCCGGTTCTCTACACTCACCATACGAAACACAGCAGCATTAAGCTGCTATTTTACGCTGGTTTTCTGTGAGAGCGTGGTCCTTCCCCGGTCGGGCCGACCCATTCGTGCTACAACAATACTACTAATATAGCTGCAGCATGGCTCTACCACGTATAAAACGGTGAGTTATGGACTCGCCATTGTTTTTAATACCCTATCCTTTCCAGTCCACAAGCTTGAAAACGTCTTCCCATGCAGCGGTTAAGAGTTTCGGGGATATAACGTCACCCTGTCTTACACCTCTCTGCAATTGGATAGGTTTCGTACTCTGGTTCTGTACTCGGATAGCCATCGTAGCTATATTGTACAAACACTTTAGCACTTCGATATATCGACAGTCAACTTGGCACCGCTGAAGGGACTGCAGCACCGCCCAAATTTCGACGGAATCAAAGGCTTTCTCATAGTCCACATACGCCAGGCATAGTGGCAAATTGTACTCCTCGGACATCTGTACAACTTGCCGAAGGGTATGTATGTGGTCTATGGTGCTAAAGCCCTTTCGGAAACCGGCTTGTTCGGGAGGCTGGAAGTCGTCAGTCTGCGCGCAAGACCATTCGTAATGACTCTCGAAAACAGCACGTAGACGCGGCTCATAAGGGAAATCGGTCTGTAGTTCTTCAAGAGAGCGTTGTCACCTTTCTTGAAGAACAAGACCACCGCACTTCTGCTCCACGCCTCCGGTGTAATGCCACCATGGAGGACGGAATTAAAGAGCTTCTGAAGGACTTCAAGTACCGGTTTTCCATCCGCTTTCAGAAGCTCCGCTGTAATTCCATCCTCGCCTGGGGCCTTGCCGTTTTTAAGATGCTGGAGAGCCATTTTAATCTCGCTCAGACTGACGTCCGGGATATCTTCGGAATAGTGTCGGATAAGACTCGCTCTTGGATCGTTACTCACACTTTCATGTGGCTCCAACGATGACGTGTACAGTTGCCCATAGAACCTCTCAATCTCACTCAAAATCTCAGGTGCCCCGGAAACGCTGCTGCCAAACTCGGTCCTCAGCTTTGACAGTTGGCTCTTTCTGGCAGACAAATCTCTGGCAAAGACTTTGGAGCCTTGGTTCCGCTCGATCGCTTCTTCAGCTGAACTAAGTGGCGCAAATATGAGTGTCTGAGAGATGACTACATATTTGGGCCATTTGCTGTAGAGACTATCGGTCCGTAGGGTCTACGTGCGGTGAAGTTCCTAAAGGAACTCTATCCGTGGCTGGTCGTTTATGCTGGTCATAAGAAGGCTGGTTCTTTTCTCGCTCAAAGGCTAAGTCTAGCCATCAGCGGGGAAACGTAGCCAGCGTTCTTAGCACGATACCGCGGGGAGTAGGACTGTATGATAATTAAGTTACTAGTTTTAGGTTGTTTTTTAATTATAGTTTTTAATATTGTATATAATAAAATATTGTATATTATGTTATTTTAATGTTCCTTGAAGTAACGAATTACTAACAATTTTGCCCCCGTATTTTTTTTTTAATTTACATTTTTAAATTTGTAAATAGAATAAAAGAGGTTTCAATCTCTATCTAAACTTTTTCTGGAAACCAAAAAGATTTCAAACTATAAAGTCTTATATAATTCAGGACTAAGGTAGGTATCTCTAGATTCTGTTGATGTGTGTATATGTAGATTTAAATAAATTTGACTTTGTACGTCAAAGTCATGCCAAAAGAGCATATCACTAACACACATCCCTGTTAAAATCAGGTAATGTTGACATTTAAAGTTGACATAATGATTTCTTATATGTACGCGAAGACTACACATTAAATGAAACAAATTTCTACGAATTTTATCGCGTTTAATTTTACTTTCGGAACGTCGTCGTCGAACGAAACGTCGGGAATTAAAAGTTAAATTAAACGCGATGAAGAACGTAAAAATTAGTTTCATTTAATTTAAAAGTTGAAATAAATAAAAATATTTTCCTACTATATGAAAGTAAACAAATAATTCAAGAAAGGTTGATGACCCACGAATCCACAAAAAGTATTTTGTATATATTTTGATTTAATAAAAAAAATCGGCCAAGTGCGAGTCAGACTCGCGCACCGAGGGTTCCGAACAAATCCGTAGGTATATTTTTTTTATAGGATATAAGTTTAAAATTATTAAAAATATTTTTATTATATATGATGTAACTAAAAATTTATGCTTTTTGCAATCATTCCTTTATCTGTGCTATAATACGTTGCTTCGTACCAAATTTTAAGATTCTGAGTTCACGGGAAGTACCCCGTAGGTTTTGATTCCCTTGCGAATGTCGAAAAGTTGCGGCATAAACGGCTGTATTTTTTGATTGCGTTGGCTTAGAAGTTTAATTTTTTCACAGCTCCAAGGGACAGTAGATTTGAGTATTTGGTATAAATTTCAGCTTGATACCTCTACGCGTTCCTGAGTAAGATGGTCTTGACAGACAGAGAGACGGACAACAAAGTGATCCTATAAGGGTTCCGTTTTTTCCTTTTGAGTTACGGAACGCTAAAAAAAGATGTTAAAGAGTTACGACGACGAGTGCCCGAAGGGAAAGAAAAAAATTTTATCAAAGGAAGTTAAACAAAAGCTTCAAGTTACCGGGGACGGAAATATGTCTTTCTTAATTTTCTTTTTGCTCTTCATAAGTAGGCTTCTATATTAAACAACATTTATATGGAACAATACGAAAACTGGTTTTATTTTTAGTTGCTTTGTTATTTTATTGTCAAATTACAGTTTCTAGTGTTACGTGTAATATATGGGACAAGTAAACTAAGGTACAGTCACCATGCGGCCCACTTCTGGCTAACTGCCACTGCTAGGCCGACTAATTGCTCTTAATCCGTGTAATTTCTGAGAGGGTTTAAGAGCAAGTGCTCGTAGTGTGCCGCGCTGCTCCAGTGCGTTTTGACGGCGTTCACATATCCTAGAAAATATTTTATTCCTCAGACATGGAGGCTACCTCACGATTTTTTCTTTCAACATAATGCAAATAATATATAAGCACTTCGTTGATGTCGACGGGAATCGACCCCGAAACTTAGGCTACGGCTTAGGCTTTTAAGCTACCACGGCTTCGGCTCTGTAGAAAAATACGCGTAGGTACTATGAATTTATTAATTAAATAGAATTCATCATATCTATACAAATAAATAAAATTGAAGTGTCCGTTTGTAATGACAAAATAACACAGCTTTTTACTAAATGCATATGAAAGTGTATACGGTACTTATAACAAAAACACAATTTTTAAATTTTTTGTCTGTCTCTCTGTCTGTCTGTCTGTCTGTTTGTTCCGGCTAATCTCCGAAACGGCTGGACCGATTTCGACGGGACTTTCACTGGCAGATAGCTGATGCTATAAGGAGTAACTTAGGCTACTTATATTTTAGAAAAAAAATAGGATTCCGCGCAACATAATTAAAAGAAAAACGAAATTATACTATACTATATAAAACAAAAATACACGTGGGCGAAGTCACGGGAAACAGCTAGTTTATTATAAACTAGCGAGCGACGCGCCCTGCGTTCGCCTGGGTAGACTTAATTTATATTTTATTTAAGTTAAATAAATACCATTTATTTTATCTATATTATTGAATTCAATTCACTTTTTCGAATAAAATATTGCCTAGCATTGCTGTTTATCTGTTCGTAAAATTTCATCAGTATCTATTTAGCAATTCCGAAGATTAGCCCGGACAGATTGAAAAATGACAAACATACAAAATATAAAAAATGGTTATTTATGTTGTAATAGCGTGCAAATAAGCTTACTAGAAGCCACTCATTTCAAACAGACAGACACATTAATTTTATATGTGTAGATTTACAGGTATGTAATCAATAATAAATGCAGCACATACTCGTATAATCATTGTTTTCTTAAACTATTATTTATTTAAAAATTAAAATTTCATTTATAAAAGCTTTTGCAAAATACCATCATTTGGTAAATCACTCTAAAGTAAATCTTAAAGAAATATTAGGCGTAAACGAAAATGTGCGCCCCGGTTAGACATTATCCTAACAAATCCCTGGCACTCACGTTTTATTTCTCTGCGGACTTCTTTCCGTGCTTCGACAGTAATTTACTCGTCGCAAATTGGGACTGTTAGAGGTCTTTAACATTATTTACAAAATATTTAATGTGTTATTCGAATTATCGTTATTATTTAAAAACTACTTACTTTCTTGTTTATAATATACACTGCCTAATAAGACCTTGCGAAGAGGAAATGAGTTATATGATAATTATGTTACTTGAATATTAACATTTGTATACTAATAAATAGTGTATTTTAGGATTTTAAATACTACTAGTGTCATATTTTTCAGATATTTCGCACTTTGTTATTTGTTCTATTCAATATAATATACTTATTAGATATAAAATTAAAAAAAAAACTCATTATAGTAAAAAACGTAGGTAGTTATAATTAAACAACTTAATTATAAGCACGGTACTTTACATATTAAAATGATAATTATAGTTGTTAAATAGCCTTGGAAGCAGAATAAATCAATCATTCTGGATTCCGTGTCCAAATTCTAACCAGAGCAAATATTTGTACAAAAAGTTGACCAGAAATACTTGTGTTATCAGTTTTCTTAGCTTATTTAAATATCTGATATCAACAATCAGCCTATACATTTGCTTATATTTAATGTTTACCCGCGATTTATATATTACGTATACAATATACATATTTTCATAAGATATTTGGCCGGGGGAGTGTTCTATTGTAGTAACCCTCTTAGTCGCCCCCTTGGCAAGGGTGAGCTCGATAGACGATACTTCTGGCGCGCTTACTAACTTGCAGATGTACGAGTAAGAGCTTACTTTCAACATCGTCGAGCCAACTTTGGAGCACTTTCAAAAACTGACATGAAAATAAAGGCAATTTTGATTTTTTGTATCATATAGTTTAGTTTATTTTTTATTGTGATTTTATTTATAAACCAGTATAATAAAATTGTATATATAAAAGGAACTTATTATCGAAGTAAAGTTACAGCTTCTATACATCCCACTCAAATTTCTGAACGACAAGGTTTTCCTTTACCGTGGAGCACGTTTTAAATTACTGCTTAAAATTGAAATGAACGATTTCATTGCTGCCGGCACCGATCGAACTCAGAAAATTTACAACGAGCGCTTAGTCCCTGAGCTACTTTTAACAAATTTTAATAACTAAAGAATATTCGGGAAACGAACTTCAGTCTTCATTCCCTACGGAGACAAAAGGAAAAATAACTTGAAAACATTTTGATACGGAACAAGAATTAAATTTATAATTCTAAGACTTTGTTAGAAGACCACTAAAGAAAAACGGGGACATTGTGATAAAATATATGTGCACATATAGCTTCGTCCTACGTTCAGTATAATGAAAACGATCATATTTAAAACATTCGTGAATATTTGAAATGTTTTTGCGCTATTCACATTAAGGTGATGTTGAGGTCAGAAGCAGTTCAAGAGAGATAAAGTAACATTGACCCAGTTGGGAATCTGAAACGATGCTGAGGTTGATATTAAGTATTTTATCGACGTTCTTGAAAATATTTTTTTTAAATTAGATATTAAACTACGATTTTTTTTAATTAAGAAAAATTTAATTTTTTACTTTGTAGAGCCATGCTGCAGCTATATTAGTAGGATAGTTGTAGCACGAATGGGTCGGCTCGACCGGGAAAGGACCACGCCGTCAAGAATACCAGCGTAAAATAGTAACTTACGCTGTTGTGTTTCGTATGATGAGTGTAAAGAACTGGATACCCTTTTTATTGGAAACGAGGCATTCCATCTTAGTCCTCACAGGTGACAACGCATCTGCATTTTGATTCGTAATCGATGTCTATAGGCCACATCACCACATAAAATCAGATGGACTGTATGCTCGTTTGTCACCCCTCCTATCCTATAAAAAAAGTTAACATATTTTTGTATTCTTTACATACTTATCTTTATTAGTAACACGTACCGATTAGTTTTAATTGCTCCCGGATAAATAAGGTTATTTAAACATAGTTATTTTTAAACTGCTACTTCGTTCCTATTTTTTTTCTTGTCATATGAATTAAATAATTTCAAATACGAGCAAACGCTTCCAGGTAGGTACTAAATTTCTTTTATCTGTCAAAAGGTTTTTCAGATTTTTAAATGCGGTAAAACGGGTAAAACATTGCCGTGTTGTGGCTGTGTAAGAAAATCCATCTCCTTATCACGTACCGTGTGTGTGTGTGTGTTTTTTTTATTATATAAGAGAGACAAATGAGGCAGCTCTACACCCGATGATAAGAAGCTATTGTAACCCACTGATCGGCATCCAACTTCAAATGAGAAAGGCCACAATTGCGTTCTAAGGTGAAAACTCAGATCATAAAAACCGCCCGGGACGCCCAGGCCCGAAAAGAGTCTCACTACTGCCTATAAGTTTTTGTTGTTGAAATAATAGTGACCAACGAGTACACATCCCACCTGAGGGTAAGTGAATACTAATAGTCCATAGACACCTACATCTGTCATCGACTAATAATCAAAATGCTGATGCGTTTTCCACGGGAGTGTTGACCAAGATGTAATCCCTCGTTACCAGTAACAAGGACAAAGTTGTTAGAGTTGATTATAAGAAACGCCAAAATGAATTATTTGTATTTATATTTATTTTCGACACAATTTTCTTTACAGGTTACAATTTTCTTAGTTGCTAGTGATACTATCCCATGACGCACATTTATCAAATGTAATGGTCTCCGAAAATATAGTGTTATCATTTTGTATGATATGCCAGGTTTACAGTTACCAAACCGCAGGCTGTCTGGAATTTTTGTTTATTTTAATTGATATATATCTCGGAAATGACAACAGGAGATCTCACTTCTGATGTCGAAAATACATCAGGATAGCGTTAATTGTTAAAAATAATAAAAGTGTGAGAGCGGATGTTCAACTTGCTCTCTTGCTAAAGCAGTTACATTCAGTATAGTGAAATTACAGTTCGACCACACCGTAACACGTATCCGCCACAATCACACACCAGTGTAACGTGAGTTACGTCTTTACATGATAACACCAAAATATGTAAACCAACAGCAACACTACTTATCTCAATGTAACACAGGACAGCATCTCAGCAACACCAATCCTCCTTGACTGCACTAGAAGAATTACAACAACGAACAGAAACACGACACTATCTTAGCACTAGTAGAGTGACCACACTCGTTGAATGACTTGAGCGGAATCTCTCGCGCACGGCACCTACAGTGAACTTTATACTGCACAAACAAGTGCGAGTTTCTCGAAATACCCTCCATTCCACCTCGATCCAACCAGGTATTTTATAGACGCTCCGACATATATATTACAAATGGTGATGAATGTCAACAATGTACGAGATGTCTTGTAGTTTCACCACTATTCCGCCTGTCTACAATACAATACTCTTTATTGTACACTAGGAAAACAAATAACATAACAAGTAACAAACAAAGAAAAAAAACAAAAGGCGGTCTTATTGCTATGTAGCAATTTCTTCCAGGCAACCTGAAATGGAAATAAAAAGAAGTGAAAATTAATGGGTAGAGTGCATTACAAATAATATTAAGTATAATCTAAAATATAAATAAATAAACATGCCGAAATTTACTTAAATAACAGACTAGTGATCATAAAGCGACAGGAAAAGATGTAAGGAGGGGGGAGAAATTAGAGGGAAAAATAATGTTTCTTAATTTGTAAGCTTGTAACCTGTTTATTGAGGTAAATTCTCCCTACCTATAGGATAAACTATTTGTATGTCACAATCGATCGGTGCTTCTTCAACAATATACGAATTTAATATATTATTTAAATTGAGCATTTCATGTTTATATTCCGTCAGAATTTTCTTTTTCAAGTAACTATTACTCCAAACATTTAAACTCGAGTACTTTTTATTCTTAAACGTTTTTGTGTTCGTAGGCAGCCAGCATCTCGACGATAATTGGAGTGGTTGACTTATTCAATTGTGAATTACAAATGTACTATTATTTTAAGAACACAATGAAATAATTTTATGTATACCAAGTGGTTTTAAGAATTAATGCCTTTCTAGTTAACTAAATTCATTAAAACAGTCTGTTTCTTTATAGAAGTGAAGGTGAAACAAGCGAACAGTGCACCTGATGACAAGCAGATGTTGTTGTTACCCATGAACACCCTGATCTTTCCTTAATTAGGATTTTAAATGCAAATGCATTGTTAGACCAAAATCTAACATGAAGTGCATCCGGGTTTAGTCACTCGCCATTTGAAACAGCAGCACTATTGTGCTATTTCACACTGAAAGTCGGTCCGAGCTTGGTCCTTCCCGGGTGCCGACCCATTTGTGCTACAGCCGAAATAAGCTGGCATGGCTTTGCCATGTATAATTTTCGCTTCTAGCATTCCAAATTTCTATCTTAATATAAATTCCATTTTAAGTGTCGTATTAGTTTAATAGCGTTCCATAAAAATATTGCTTGAAGTGGTTTCGCGACAGCATGCTAAAGGGAGGCGGGCCGCGTTCAAAAGCTTGTTCTATTTGCGTCCGATCATTATGCGCCAGCACGCGCCTTTAACTGCGTAACAGTATCTGAGCCGTTTCCGCTCGCACGCACGCTCTCGGCTTTCAAAAGTCTTCTTTGTTACATCTACAGGAAAATATCTTCGAATATAAATTACTGCCTAACTTTAACAGGATCCTGGAGAATTTCAAAGTTACTTGATGGCTATATTTTTTTGTGTTATAGCAACCATCTACGAGAGTGACACTGAAAGTTCTTAGAAAATCAAAAACTAAACAAACTAACAAGTTATTAGTTTTGTTATATCTTTTCAAAATACCGTCCATTTACATCAATATATCGCTGCATCCGATGGAACCACTGAGAAAAGCACTTTGCCCACTCGTCCTTAGGGGTCTCTTCGACGGCATTATAAAACGCAGCCAGTGCTTCCTTGGCGTCCATAAAACGTTTTCCTCGACGTTTTTCTTTTATTTTCGGAAATAAGTAAAAATCGCAAGGTGCGAGGTCGGGGCTATAGGGCGGGTGATCCAGTAACTCCACGTCTGACGTCGCCAAGTAGTCGATTGTTTGCTTGGCGGTGTGCAACGAGGTCGTGGTGAAGAAGGATCCTACTGCGAGGTCGTTTCTCTAGAACTTCTTACCGAAGACAAGTGGCAAACAACTTTTAGTGTACCACTCTGCAGTAACTGTTTTTCGATCCTCTAAAACAATTGTTGCGTAATGACCTGTCCTTCAGAAGAACGAGGCCACCATCTTTTTTCCCACGCTTCGACCTCTCTTCACTTTAGTTGGCAACTCCTCGGAAGGAAACACCCAGACAGCAGACTGTCTCTTAGTTTCAGGATCATAACAATAAATCCATCTTTCGTCACCCGTAAGTATGTCGAACACAGCATTTGAGTCACCTTCGTTAAATCTTTAAACCATTTCACGACACTAATTCTCAATAATCAACACGACGGAGTTTTTGGGCCTCTGTCAAATTATGAGGTATCCACCGGGCACAAAGATTCGTGACTGCTAAATGTTCATGGAGGATTTTGTGCAGTTGACTCATACCGATGCCTATCATCATCATCATCATCATTACAGCCTTTCATAAGTCCACTGCTGAACATAGGCCTCCCCCAAGGAATGCCACAAAGCACGGTCCTGAGCCACCTGCATCCATCGACTTCCTGCATGTCTTACCAGGTCGTCACTCCATCTCGTGGGGGGGTCGCCCTACACCTCGCCTACCGGTACGAGGCTGCCACTCAAGAACCTTTCTTCCCCATCGGTTGTCGGTTCTTCGAGCTATATGGCCGGCCCACTGCCACTTCAGCTTACTAATTCGTTGTGCTATGTCGGTTACTCTGGTTCTACTGCGGATATACTCATTTCTAAGTTTATCACGCAGAGAAACCCCGAGCATAGCCCTCTCCATAGCTTGCTGAGCGACCTTGAGCTTCCTCATACGGCCAGCAATGAAGGACCACGTCTCAGATCCGTAAGTCATCACTGGCAACACGCACTGGTTGTACAATTTCGTTTTAAGGTTTTGAGGTATGTCTGACGAGAAGATGTGTCGTAGTTTCCCGAACGCTGCCCAGCCGAGTTGAATCCGTCGATTGACCTCTCGGTCGAAGTTGGACTTACCTAGTCGGACCATTTGTCCCAGGTAAACATACTCGTCAACAACTTCGAGCTTAGTGCTCCCAACAACTATCGGCATAGGTGTGACATGGACATTAAACATGATCTTTGTTTTGTCCATGTTCATCCTAAGACCTATTCGTTGGGAGACACAATTGAGGTCATTGAGCATGATGCTTAGGACCTCCAGCGATTCTGCCATAAGGACTATATCGTCGGCAAATCGAAGGTGAGTGATGTACTCGCCATTGATGTTAATACCGTATCGTTTCCAGTCCAGAAGCTTGAAAACGTCTTCCAATGCAGCGGTGAAAAATTTCGGGGATATAACGTCACCCTGTCTTACACCTCTCTGCAATTGGATAGGTTTCGTACTCTGATTCTGTACTCCGATAGCCATCGTAGCTCTATTGTACAAACACTTCAGCACTTCGATATACCGACAGTCAACTTGGCACCGCTGAAGGGACTGCAGCACCGCCCAAATTTCGACGGAATCAAAGGCTTTCTCATAGCCCACATACGCCAGACATAGTGGCAAATTGTACTCTTCGGACTTCTGTACAATTTGCCGAAGGTATGTGGTCTATGGTGCTAAAGCCCTTTCGGAAACCGGCTTGTTCGGGAGGCTGGAAGTCGTCAAGTCTGCGCGCGAGACGATTCGTAATGACTCTCGAAAACAGCACGTAGACGCAGCTCAGAAGAGCTCGCGGTCTGTAGTTCTTCAAGAGAGCGTTGTCACCTCACTTGAAGAACAAGACCACCGCACTTCTGCTCCACGCCTCCGGTGTAATGCCACCACGGAGGACGGAATTAAAGAGCTTCTGAAGGACTTCAAGTACCGGTCTTCCACCCGCTTTCAGAAGCTCCGCTGTAATTCCACCCTCGCCTGGGGCTTTGCCGTTTTAAAGGTGCTGGAGAGCCATTCTAATC
Source organism: Parnassius mnemosyne (assembly GCA_963668995.1). NCBI lineage: Eukaryota > Metazoa > Arthropoda > Insecta > Lepidoptera > Papilionidae > Parnassius > Parnassius mnemosyne. Next base: position 25,145,147 of record CAVLGL010000068.1, read on the forward strand.
ACGCTCAGACTGACGTCCGGGATCTCTTCGGAATAGTGTCGGATAAGACTCGCTCTTGGATCGTTACTCACACTTGCATGTGGCTCCAACGATGACGTGTAAAGCTGCCCATAGAACCTCTCAATCTCACTCAAAATCTCAGGTGCCCCGGGAACGATGCTACCACACTCGTTCTTCAGCTTCGACAGTTCGCTCTTTCTGGCAGACAGATCTCTGGCAAAGACTTAGGAGCCTTGGTTCCGCTCGATCGCTTCTTCAATACGAGCTGTATCGAAGTTGCGTAAGTCCCGCCGCATGCATTTCGAGATCTGTCTGTATAGTTGCCTGTATACTGTCAAATCTGTTGAAGAATGTAGCTTCATCTCCCGTCTAACAGCCATGAGATTGAGAGTGTGATCGGAGAGTTTTTGTGTTCTTCTGCGGTGGGTCTTGCAGAACTTAGCTCGCACCGCATGGACAGTTTCCACGAGCTTGTCATTCATATCGTCCACTTCATTGTAGTCTTCTAGGCACTGAATACGGTTTTGTATCTCGAGCTGAAAGGTTTCGGGACTTTGGAACAGAGCACGAGGGAGACGGAGCGTTCACTTCATCAGACGAGACGTCTCCAACTTAACGTTTAGGTTCAGTGTCCCTCTAACCATTCGGTGATCGCTACCAGTTTTCACTCTCGCGATCACGGAGACATCACTGAACAGTTGTCGTCTGGTCGTCATAATGCAGTCAATCTCATTTTTTGTGGAATCGTCGGGGCTCGACCAGGTCCACTTCCTGTGGGGCCACTTCTGGAAGAAAGAGTTCATCATAAAGAGTCCCTCTTTCTCCATGAAGTCGGCCAGGCGCTGGCCCCTAGGGTTCCGTTGCCCTATTCCGAATTTCCCTACTTTCATCTCACCGTTCTCTCTTTTGCCTAGTTTTGCATTAAAGTCTCCCATTAACACCGTATATTGGGTTTTGGAGGATACATGGCTCTAGAGATATCCTCATACATTTCCTCCATCTCTTCATCGGGGTGTGCCGAGGTTGGTGCGTAAGCCTGTATGACCTTCAGCGAATACCGTTTGGTGACTCTGAGTATAAGGTTCGCAACCCTCGTCGACACACTCTCAATCTTTACAATGTTGTTAACGAGAAACTTGTGAACGATAAATCCGACACCTCCTTGGGACAGATGGTCGCCCTCCCCGTGATAGAGCAAGTTGCCGGATTCGAGGATTACCGTGTCCTCCCCCTCTCTTCGGACTTCGGATAATCCTATAATATGCCAGCGTAACTTGTCTATCTCTTCTTCCAGTTCCACAATCTTCTCGTCAGTCCTCAGGGTGCGTGCGTTGTATGTTGCCAGGTCGAGTCGTATGAGGTGGCAACCGAACCGGAGATTCTTAGCACCCCCTGCCCCGCCGTTACCATGGTCGCCACCGTAGCCAGGAATAGCGGGGCCGCCGGGGACTGGGGGCCGTTTCTTTGTTACTGTCATTCATAGGGAGGTATTTGCCATAGTTGCCACGCTTGGCGAGCGGTTTGGTAACCGCAGTTTTTTTTATCAGGAAGACGCTGCTGCCCATCTCCTGCCTGTTTCCCTTTGTGCCTTTTACGACACCCACGGGAAGATATGGGGTAGTGGATATTCTTAACCGCCACTACCGATGCCTAAGCGTGTCGGAATCTGCTGATAAGTCACTCTTTTTTCAGTCTATCATATGCCGCACAACACTATTATCTTCATTTGTCGCCGTAGAAGGCCGTCCCTCACGCAGATCATCGCAGTCGTAAACAGTGGCACGAGATGGGGCTTTAAAAGGCCAATCGAAGTCTATCATAACTTTCTTGTTGACTTAAATGACATCGAAAGTCAAAATATCATTGTACGAAAATTTTCTCGCGTTGAATTCATGCTGACGTGACACAGACAATTTTCAATTTGCCGTCAAATCTTAAACAAATCACAAATTAATAAAATACATTCACAATAATATTGGCAAAGAGTTCCATTATCAAAATTTGAACTTATTTTTTTATTGTATCGTTTACAAGTGGCCAGTTCTAATAACTTTCAGTGTCGCCTTCGTATAATATATAAATATATATATAAATAATAATAATAAAATAACGTAAAATACCTTACTCGTAGTTTAAATCTTTTTTTTTTTTAAATATTAAATTGATGATAAATTATTAGTAGCGTGCATAGTTAATTATTGTACTAATGTTTTCATTTAAAACAACGTCTTGAAACATTTGTACCGGTTGTTTACAAATAGATCATTGTGTGTATTGTACGGTGGTTTTTTTTGTTTACCGGTGCCATTTGTCAACAGATGAGCGGCACGAGTTTATGAGGTCAGCGCGGGCGGAGGCGAGAGCCAGTCGCCGGGAGACGCGGAGATGACGCGCGCGCGGTATATTGCCTGTGCGCTGCTCATGCTATGCCCGCTCGCTATCGGGCGCAATGACGACGACTTCGATTTCGACAACAACGAGGAGTTTCAGGTAGGTTGACTGACCACGATGAGTGTGGTCATTGAGTGTATGCGCTTACAGAAGAAAAAAAAGTTTATTTTATCGTGTAATGTATAGTAGATGCTTAGTGCTGTGAGTTACTTGTCTGAGGGCAACGACACGTGTTGGTTACAAGGAAATTTTCGTTATTCAAAACGAAACTTTAATTTTTGTGATTGAAAATTGTAATAGTTTTTTTTAATGATTTTCCATTATTATAATGATGATCAAAAATCCACCTCTGATTCATATGTCTTCCCCATAGATTGCCATATAGTGTAGATATTTACTATAATGGCCACACTTCGAAGGCGGGTTGGCAACCGCAGTTTTTTTTTGGTTCTTATAAGGAAGACGCCGCTGCCCATCTCCTAGTTTGTATCTCTGTCGCTTCTTACGGAACGATATTAGAGATTGCACAGCCTTATACCGCCATTACACGGTAGTATTACGATATATCAATTGTTATTTTAACTACATATTATCATTTGCCATCAAAACTACACAGCTCCAATACTACACGTATGTTTGCATAATAACTTTTGCAAGCATAATTACGTAATAAAATAAATATATATCTGTTATTATTTATGTCTCAAATAACACATTATCTGGATTTATTTTTTTCATTTGTTTAGGACAGATATTCCAATTTTTTATTATTATTTGATTCATATTTTAGTAAAACAAGACGGAGATAATATAATTACTGTAATTATATATTATTCAAGATGTGTCTCCACAAACTATTTCAAGTTATTTGAAGTAAAATTTGTCACACACTCGCTACAAAGGTAAATTCTCCACCTCTACGTTCTCTTATGTAAACATTTACAAAACTTCAGATAATACAATCTCGGGCCAGACTCCAGCGAGATGTTGGTCGCTCGTTCGCTCGTAACCCGCGCTGTAAAATTCAACGGTATAGGCGTTAATAAATGTACATTTATAAACATTGAGCGTCAAGAACTCTCACGATTTACTGAGATTTTTCTAAAAAGACTTTTACATTGCGACTTTTGTGGAAAGAAATTAGATTCTTAAAATAACACACTTGATAAAACTTCAGTTCTTTTTTTTTATAAATTTTTCTTAATAAACTTAGCCCCTATAATAATTTACATTAGGATGTTTTCCTGTATCGTGGAATTTTTTTACATACTTACATAAATAACTTAACGCCGCGACGCAGCACAATTATCGGAACAAAAATCAAACCCGCGCCCCACAGTATCGCAAACGCCTAGCCATTGTAAAAAACCATGGTAAAACAGTGACAGATTGATAGCACATCAATCTGTCACTGTTTTACCATGGTTTTTTACTATAATCTTCTTCTTTAGCCCGTAAATTCCTCCGCTGGACTGGAGCTCTTCCGTTGTAGGTAGGATTAGTCTTAATCCGCCACACTTGGCAGGCGTGTGAATTAGTAGTAGGCCTTGCAAATATTCGAAAATTTATGGTATTCGAATATTCGACTTTTTTCGGGTATCCCATTTGTTAATTCGAATATTATTCGAATAATTCGAATAATATTCGAATTAACATATGGGATTAATTAAATAACTTTTAATACTTATTGGAAAATATTAGGTATGGTAGAACTGATTTTATCAAAGTCAAAGTATAGTAGATGGTTAATATAATTATACTTTAAGAATCGTCCTATCTGTTAATCTAAAAGGCTGGCGCGAAGGAAGCAATGAAATGCGAAGAAATGGGACGATAAAATAATGTAAAGTGATTTAGATCGGCACGAAGATGGTTATGGTATTTGCCTTTTTTACTTACTATTTTTACTTCTACTATTAGTACATGCGTGTTCAAAAGGTGCAATATGGCACATTCATACTGTGTAAAACTTCAATCATATTACATAAATTTTAATTTTGTTTCGTAGGTTGAGCTGACAGCAAATCATTCTGAAATTGCTAAAAATGGCCTAAGAAGATTATGGGGTGTACCTGACACTTCGGCCTACGTGGGACATCTTTTTCGTATGGAAATACCTAAAGAAGCATTCTCTGGCGACGTTGTTGCATATAAGGTAAATTTTCTTATATATTTATTGATATCACGTAGAAGTAATAAATAGCCGTAATATTTCTACGAAAATCTTTGATAAGTGAGAAAAATATTTTATTTGTTAAAATATATTTTCTCAGCGCGTGATTTTTCCTTTTTCTAAAACTCCATTAGGTTTGAACATAATATAATACATATGTGATTTACTCGACAACTCCGAAAGGCAAAAAAATCTATATGAGAGGTAATAAGTATATAACTCAAAAGTTCGGTATAGTAGGCACTTTGGAATTTTTTATATCGTATAGTTTGTTTTTATTCAAATAAGTATTGTAACTGCACGACGACGGTTCCGTAAGTTTCGATAGGAATTACCCAGAATATTTTGTGGCATCAACAAGACATTGACTATAATATGCCCGATGGATTGCATCTTTAACCTATGACATTGCTGATTCGTATATATATATTGAAATATTTTTTTTACGAAAAATAAACTAATTAGTCAAAATATTTTCCAAAACTACAGTCTGTTGATGCCCTACTATTGGCATAGCAATTCTGCTGCAAGAGAATCAATGAACTTTTTAAAGACGTTCTCAACTGCCTTTTCCAAATTGAAATTTTTCTCCATCAAATAGTTCTTAAAAAACTAAAAAATCTTAATTTAGAAAAAAGTGGAAGTATCTTGAAGCAAGGTCTGGAGAATATAAATATATGGTGAATGAAGGTTTAGCTTTTTTGTGCCGTATATGGCCGGGCGTTGTCATGATGAAGTAACACGATGAACAGTGCACCAATCTCGGTTATTTGATTGCCAGCTTTTCCACCATCTTTTGCTATTGCATCGTTTATAAAACAATAACGGTCAGCAGTAACTGTAGCACTAGATGGCAAGAAGCTATACTGAATAGCACCAACAGTAGACACTACCAAACTATCATAATAAGCTTCTTCTGGCTAATCTTTTACTTCGGGCGCTGTTTGGGCCATCTGGGCAACTGGACCTAACCACTGTGATGAACGCTTATGATCGCCGTTTAAGAGCCACTTCTCTGCTTTCGATACCTCCTCCTTTATTTCACCGATTTGCAGATAATGATCTAATCTAAATGATCTAATCTAAAAAAAGTAACACAAGTTTTCTTAGGCTATACATATTATAGCGATATTGCAGAAAAAACAAAACCCAAAGAAACAAATGAATAACAGATTTTGAGAAAGGAATAACATGCCTTGAATATACATTTTATTTAAATTTAAAATTCCATAGCTTTTACAGTACAAAAGGGTTAGTTCAACAACACGAGTACGGTAATTTTTTAAGTAATGACTTAATAAATTATTGGTTTTTTTTAAAATAATTATTTGCATGTTTCATCATCGTCATTACCACCACCATTGTTGCAACAGGTGTACAGCAAAGAAGCACGGCAAACGCCCGGCTGGCTGGCCGTGGACTCGAGGCACGGGCTGATCAGCGGGCTGCCGCAACATGAACACCTCGGCACGCACAACTTCGCAGTCGTGGCGCACGGGCACACGCGCGGTCTCACCGTAACCGACTATTTCACTATAGAGGTAAAATTATAATCGACCATTTTGATCCATATTTTTGTAATGTTAAGCTAATTCGCCATTAGGATTTTTTATAAAAGGATTTTTATAAACAAAAGCATATTTATTTTTTTATTTTAATTCGGCCCTTAATCAGCTATTACGGACTGATAAAGAACAATATGGAGATAAATATAAGATGTTTGTATTCTTCTATGGTAAGCTAAAGTGCTACTTATTCTTGTCCGATTTCCGTCTCATCGAACTATGAGAGTGATGGAATAGAGAGTGCACTTGTGCTTACGCAAACAACGATGCACTGTAATGTTGTCCTACTAATCTTCGTTTTGTCTGGCGACCGTGACCGAATATCGATCTGGAGCAGTCTTATGGTGTTGCTTATTATCGATAGAAATACATAGGTGAAAGAGTACCTGTCCTAACTAACTCTAAGGCAGAAAAGATAGATAACGCCTACCAAATATTAATGATTAATGTTACATATTTTGATGAATCGTTTATCATTACTATATAACGTTTCTCATTAGCGAAAGACGCTATTCAACTATTCAAGTGATACCTATGTACTTCATCCATCGTTACTAGGGCAGGAATTATAATAGAACAAAAATATTACGCTACAAAACGCTTTTATGAAGCAATCATACTAATGAGGTTTTCAAGACAATAAAGTAAACTTGAATATTTCATTTCATTTAGTATTTATAATCATCATCACAGTTCCTCACAATTATTATATTAGGTCTTAACTAACCTATGAAATTGTGTTTTATATGGGAAAATTGCATTTTCAATCAATCAAAACATTATTTTTACAAAAAAAACCTTTAATAATAAAAAATAAATTTGATGCCTTTACTTTAGAAAGTCAGCTGCACGAGAATTGATGATCTCTTTGAACACATTCTTTACTGCTTTTTCGCCTAGCAAAAAAAAATATATAATTTGAAAAATGTTGAAGTCTGTTTGAGCAAGGTCTGGAAATTATGATTGATGAGTAAAGGGTTCTAACTTGGGTGTCCTAAAAGTCTGTTGTACAGTATGTGGCCGGACGTAGTCAAAGAGAAGAGCAGTTCACTAAATGCAATTTTCGACAATTACGGTCACAACAGTAGACCACCAAATTGTCATCATAAACTTCTACTAATCTATCGTTTTGGGTACTATTTAGTTTGGGCATCTGGATCTAACCACTGTGATGAACACTTGCGATTGTCATATATTTTTTGTATCTATTTCCGAACGCAGGTAACATTCAACTCAAAATCGACTTACAAGTTTTTCCCTTTGTCAAAGTTTGGACGGGGGCCTCTCCCAGTTCGTGATGTTGCCGTGTTTTGATTTTTACATATTCGCACATCGAAAGCCGACGCTAGCTTAGCCGTAGTTTTAACTGAGTCCACTTCCATTATCCCCCTCAGTTCATCATTTTCAACCGTCTTATCCAACGGCAACGAGGTTCATTTGAGAGGTCAAAATTTGCTGAAAGAACGATTAAACGAATAACGCAAAGTTCGTTCGTTAGAAGTGCTAGGCCTCTATACGTCTTTGATATTGCCGTTTGAGACTCATTGTTTCCAGGTTGGAACAAATTTATAAAAACAACACCCACTTTCCTTAGAGTCCATTATTTTAAAAATGGCGATATTGCAGAAAAAACAGAACACACATTAAATATAAAATTTATTTGAATTTAGTATTCCTAGTCAAACCATAGCTAAATTACAGTTCTAAGTAGACAGTTCAACAAAACGGCAGTTTAATATCTATCATATAATAATGAATGTTTCTTAGTTTATCTTCTATGCGTGCTTATACCATTCACCATTATTCGATAACGAATTACGATGAAACTTTGATGAGTTCTACGCGCGCCAACGACGGTTTCTGGCAAAAAGAGACATTGACAAATGCCGGACACAGCGCACAGCTAGTAATCAATAAATAGTATCCATGTTTCATATTCAATTACAATCTATAAAAGTCTTAATTGTAAGATTGCCTCATAGGGACGATTTTGGCATAGCTGCCACGCTTGGCAGGCGGGTTGGCAACCCCATTTTTTTGTTATTTTGAGTTGCTATCAGGAAGATGCTGAAGATGGCAATCTTCTGTTTTAGTTTCCTTCTGTTGCTTCTTACGACACGCACTGTTTTGTATACTTGTAAATTATTATTTGCGACATGCACAACCAGCAAATAAGACATTAATAATCATTGAATAGCAAAAACATAAAATGTGCTTTTCAATAATCATTATTAAAATTGTAACATTTTTGGATACAAAACAATAATAAATAAAAAATGATAGATAAATATATTTATTTTTAGTAAGGTCAATTCGAATTCGATAATAATTGTTGAGGATTTATATATTCTTTATTCAATACTTGCTCAGTACAAATTTCACAGCACGCGAGCAACTCGGATTAGATCCCCGCCGGCACCAGTGAAATTGTTAATTGCGTTTTAAGTGCTGATTTACCACGTGCTCGGCGGTGAAGGAATACATCGTGAGGAAACCTGCATGTCTGAGAAATAAGAAAAAAAATATTTCGAAGTCATGTGAACTCGGCCAACACGAATTGGGGTAGCGCGGCGGACATTTCCTTGACCTTAAACCCTCTCAGAAATTAGAGCAGGACGTATATAGGTTGTAACTTAAAAACGATACATGCTGTGCCCGGCTTGCGTTACAGTGCCTCTTATGTCATAGACCTTCATGAGCATAACGATTCTTAAAGTTTTATAATCGTTGGTGCGTGTATACTATGCGTATTAAAGTCATATTCACACAATATACTGGTTTTGACGAGATGATGGTTCATATCATAATTGCTACTATCAAATAGGAGGCGCTGTAGTCAAGTTATTAATAAAATCTGTATTTATGGACAAAAATGACTCGTATTCACTACATATTACGTTAGTTTAGTACGAAAAAAGAAAATGAATAAATCTAGACCCGATAAGATATTATTACACTGTTTATGGGAAGTTCCAGAAAAAATCTCATGGCTACTTAGAGAATATAGCGGTACGACCATATCTTATTCGTCAAATCTAAAATACCCAAACCGACTACGAGGAGCTGCGTCAAAGGATCCTCAATGCGCCTGCCCAGCGAGAAAGCCGATCAAGGCAATTCTTCCATAACGGAAAGGGAACATTAAAATTATGATTCAAGTCGATATCAATATTACAATAGGTACTCGAGTCATACTAAAAATATTTACGGCTAGGATTTAATGTTTACAAATTTGGGTAGATGCGGTGATTTGATTAATGTCACCGTCAATAATCCTGTTAGTAGAAATTGGCGTAATTTAGATCTAGTAGCACCGATTATGCAATATTTTTTCGACAATGGCACAACACTTTTGCTGTTATCATTATATAACTGTGTCAAATCTTAACTTGCAGGTGAAGAACGCAGAAGAAAAGCCGCAATCTAAGTATGGATCGTGCAAGCACGATGAGAATAGACTGGTGTTAGTTATTCTGGTAGACGGCGCTTTCCAGCAAATACAGCCGCGACAGCGGATACGCGCCTTGATGGAGCTCGCCTCTTTCATGGCACTGGATTGGGTTAGTACTGCGTTTGTACTTTTTTAAAATTAATGTGTATATATATATATGAAATAAAATACTTTCGAGTTCAAGTAATAAAATATATTCAATTTATACATTTCGGTAAAGCTATGCAATTTAAAGTATTTTTAAGCATTTACAGTGGAAATGGATGCTTACATATTATAAGACTGCTAGCAAACAATTAGTTGCAATCACCTAGCTTTCTAAAACACAATTGTTTGTAATTTTTTAATTTGAATATTATTCCACTTTGCCCAAATTTCGAGTTTACCTCTTATAGTATTAGCATTACTTACGTTGCATACAGCATACAGACGCTAATACGTTCTAATCTCATCAAGTAATGTTAGCTCGAGTTGAACCTGACTATTCAAACGATGATATAAGATTATCTCCTTAATAATAGCGTAGTGATTAAGCACTGGGCATCACAGGTTCGATTTCCGCACGAAACAAGTGTATGTTTATCAATGTAAAACATCCCCAAGATACAGAACAAAATACTAGTTTGAGGGCAACGTGTTTAAAAAAAGTAACATGCCAAACGTGGCGGAAAGGAAAATAATTTTATTGTAAAGAAATAATTTAACATTTTTTTATACGCAATTTTATTGAAAGGTATTTATTTAGAGCTATTTATCATGTCTTTCAAGTTTTAGGTTTTTTTTTTTAATTTTAGTTGCACAGTTAAAAAAGTAAAAATGAAATAAAAATAAATATCCCAATAACATGATATGTAGACGTATTCCATTAGATTATTTAATTTATGGCGCGCCGAAATTTTTCAACGTTTATTTCTTCTATTACAAATTTCCACTGAAAAGTAATATAAAGAGATACGATCGCTGCGCTGTAATAAAGCTTTACTGCGGACTAGTTAACGAACTTCGACTCAGTTCTGAGTAAAAGTTAATATAATAAGGACTGTGTTTGTAGAACGGAATACATCAACTAATTTGTTTAAATATCAATCTCGTTTGCACGTGGTACACCCTGCTGATTAACGAACGAAGCTTGGCGATTGATATTTTGAAGTATAGTTTCACTTCTTTAGGCACGACTTGAGGCTAACTCAGATCTTTTACGGACGAAAGTAACGTTTAGTAAGATCTATAGTCCGTTTAAGCAATTATCACATTTATAAAGGCGGAAACTGCGTACCGTACAGACTAGATAGTGTGAATAAATCGGAGCAAAAATTATTTACTGATATCAGTATGTCAACCACCTCGGTGAGTCTCTCACACAACCATGGGTGTGCGATCGAAATGCCCATCAAATTCATAAAATTTGTTTTATTCTATTATTGACAAATTTAATTTAATAAGTAGAGACAGAACTAAACTAACTCTGAAATAATAAATATCATATTTATTTATTTTTTTAAAACGTTACCTCCACACTAGGATTTTCTCCTGTATCGTGGGGGCAGCTCACATACATAAATTTCACAAGGACAAACATCCAGACCCGAAACAATTATTTGTAGGCCATACAAATAGTTGTTCCGTGCGGGATTCGAACCCGCGGCCCTTGGTGCTGCAATTTACAGCTAAGCCACTGCGCCACGGAGCCGCCAAATAATGATCAGTTATTAGAATAAAAATAAGAAATATATAAATACTAATGTTTATTGATACTACAAATTTGTACATTAACCAAGTGTTATGTATGGTTATATGCACTTATTTTTGAGGTTCCGTACCACAATAGGAAAAAAACCCTTTTTAGACCTCTTCGTGGTCCGTCCTTCTGTCAGCACTGTCTAGATCTTTTTTTCAGGCACAGGCGAAGATATCAAGCTTCGTTTTGTCTCATCCTCCCTCCACCTCTACCCACACGAAAAACACAGAACACAATTGATAAGAAAAAAAGACAAAATATTTTTTAATATCACTAGACATTTCATTTACCATACCTTATAATATCATTGGGAGGTGAAATAAATGTCAAATAATTTCATGCATTTTTGATAAAATAAATTGATATTTAATGTAGCATAATTTATGAAATCATTTGGAGTAGAAATAGATGTCAAATAGTTTCATGAATTTTTGACAAAATTTATTAATATTTCATTTAGCACAATTTATAATATCATTTATAGTTGAAAAGATGTCAAATAATTTCAAGCATTTTTGATAATATAAGTGCCATGCCTTATTTTTAAGACCCCTAAATAGCAAAATAAGATTTATAAATGCACAATCTCGCAACGGTTTCAAAATCAACATGGCTTATTGTTTTCTTTACATACCGAATTCCCAAGATGGATGAACTATCGACATACATAATTAAGTTTATAGTGAACCCCCAGGGCCCGAGTCCTACTCGTACCCGCAAATATTAGATTTATAATCTAACAAACGAGCTATCCGTATACCCGATTATAAGTAACTACATCTTGTAATAACCGCAGAAGGCTCATACTACAGGCTTAACAGCTTGCCTACCCAATGTGTGAAATCGGGAGTATGGACAATTCCGTCAAATTATTCATGCTACACGGGGTATTCTTAAAAATAACTAAGTATATCTAGCTGTGTATTGAAAAAACTGTTAGAAACAAAACTTTATTTCGACAACTTTTCTTAATCTACTATACCTATTATACCTTTCTAAGAAGAAAATTACCTACATAATTACTACATTATTTTTATAACTTTTCTTTTTTAGTACCTATCGCATAAAACTTTGTCAGAAGATTTTATTGTACCTACGTTTTATTTTTTTTAAACTTCTGCAGAAAATAGACGGTGATTTCCCTGGAGCTTTATACTTTGCAAGCGGATTTTAAGCTTGAATATATAAATGAATATTTAGTTCCTTATTATTAAAAATTAATATATGAATAGAGATTCGGATGAAGTTTGTGTTAGTTTTTTTGGGTTGTACAAGTTTGCAAAGTAATATTTTGTGCGATTTGATAACTTCTCCAAACTTATTCTTCAGTTGTCGCCATAGTTGAAATAAACCAAAAAAAAGTCACTCGTTATATAAAAACACAGCTGTCGAGATAATACGGTGTGTTGTAGACTAATTTAATTAAGCATTTCGAGTATGTTTAAGTTATTGGTATATTTTTTTACGAGATTATTTTCTAAATTATTTTTAAACATCTATTACAATATATTACTGATAAGAAGTGGTGAAATTAAAAATGGACAACCGCAACCGACTTCAATATAAATTAAATCAATAAATAAATATAATCAAAAAGTTATGCCCCAATTCATTTGTAAAATTAGAGGTAGCCCAATAGAGGGTACAGGCGTGATGTTATATTATGTGATTGAGTGAACAATGCAGTTGCAGCGTTAGCAGCAAACGCAGTTAATTTGCTGGCATTTCTTGAAGAGATCCGTTGTCCAAAACTCAAAAAATCTTTACCTTTACCATTTCGCAATAAACTTTTTTCGAACAATAGAATAATTTTGCAAATCCGCCTTTATATGACGGAATTATGCCTGAACATACTTAAAAAAATTGACCTCGGTTAGTAAGTAAATACTTTCAAAAACTTTATATATATATATATATATATATATATATATATATATATATATATATATTTAATTATTACATAACTTACGTCTCAAATGCAAGCCAGACAGTACAATACCTGGATTATAGCCCTAAAATATCGGATTTCTCACTCAACTCGGAATCTTGGATTAAAGCCTTATTCAAGCTAACACCAAAGGGTCTCGTTTCGCTTGTTACAATTTACCTAAGTACTTCCTACTGTTACAATCAATAGTTAATTTAAAGTCTATACGGACCAATGAAAATTTTTATAGATAAGAACACTAATTTTTTTTCTTTATGATTGTTATTGATCGTAATGATTTCTTATATTTACGCGAACACTACACATTGAATAAAACTCCTTTTACGGATTTTATCGCGTTTAATTAACTTATTTTATATTCTCGACGTTTCGGTTGCTTTCCAGCAACCGTGGTCACGGGGGACTGAGGTAATTGACTTCCCGATGTCAGAGTTAACCCGGAGTACCTTCACCTTTTTTAATTATTAATTTTGGTCCGATCTACGCAGAATGAACTAACTGTATCTTGAAATCTTGCAGTGTTATGCTTGGGTTTAGTTTTATTTTTATGAATTACAGGATCCCAAGCAGGTGGTAGTACCCAGCCTACCTCTCTATTGAAATTAGGATGTTTTTTAATTTCAATAGCCTCACGTATCATCCTTGGCAGGAATCGATGTTCTTTCGCGAGAATTTGTGGCTTATCATATCTAATGTAATGGCGGGGGGCGTCTAGGATATGATCACAAACTGCAGACTTCCCAGAACGATATACACGATAAGGCCCCAAATTCTATAACTGACGGTTGGACGACGAAAATAAAACGACAGCGGTGCATGAATGAATGCTTTTGTTGCCTAATGTTTTGTCGCTTAATACAAAATTTGAAAATATATTGAATTCGATGCGAATTCAATAGTCTAATATAAATATCGAACATCGATGATGACCTTGATCAAAAATATTGACGATTATATCGATAGTTTATGAAAAAAAAATCGATATATCGGTATTTTTTACCCAAGCCTAATTGCCCATGTAATCTGTAGCTCATTGTCACTGACACCAGTGTCGATAATCGGTAATTACAGGCTATGAACTATTCCATGTTAGTATGTCTCAATGAAAACAATGCACCTCTAGCCATTTTATCTTTAATTACCTGCAGGCTATTGTATTACTACTTAAATACCAGTTGGACTTTGCACTCTTAGTATTTTTATTAGTAATTTATGGTGTCAGTGATATGAAACGTAATACAATAATATATCCAATACTTCAGTTTGTGCTTTTGCACAGTTGGGACTCCGACTGTTATTAAAATCAAATTCATGCTTTTCAGAAATAACATACTTTTTTTTCTAAGTCCAAACAACAACAGTGTTGGATAGTTAGTATGCAAAATTTTCTATTTAATTTTCCCCTTGGTTTTTAAGTGAGCCAGGTTCGATATTTTATTGGTATTTTTATATTTTTATTTCAGGATGAATTTTGGATGGCGCCGTACAAGGCAGAGTCGACGCGCTCACATATAGTACTAATGAGCGGTGCCGGTACCACACAGCATAGACGCAACGATGCCACCACTGCCATCTACCTGAACGTGAGTTGAGATAATTTGCTTGTACCTTTCGAGCTCGCTGGAATAATTCAATCGTTACAATATTTCTTTGATTTATTTTCCCAATTTTATACATTTTTTGGAATTTATTAGAGTTTAATCCTTAAGAATCGTTTCATATAATATAGCGCACGGTACGAAAAATAGATGGGTAGTAAAATCAAGCGTTAACAAAAATATGACACTCACGCATCTCATAGTGCGAAACAAACAAGGTAATATAAGTCATATATTTTTTATGTAATATATTTTATTAAATCAATATAAATAAATATATGGGTTCATTTACTTCCTTTGTCTATCTAATGTATAAAGATAGTTTGAAAATCCTTTTTGCAGGTTTTCGTCGAGAGAAAATTCAGCACACGTGTCTGTTTCTTGACTGATAGCGTCGTCTTTGGAAGTTCAAGACTGTCCATACCCGTGCTTACTGTTCATATCCGCTAACGCGTGCTCTATAGCTTCTTTATCGTATACTCTAAGCCAGATATTTATAGTTTCAAAAGCAATGCTTGCGGTAGCGCGTGTGACACATGTGCGTTATAATATTACCAGTTGTAATGTACGTCTGACACACATTACAACTGGCTACGGGTATACTCTGCTTTTAAAGGGAAATCGCCTCTGACAGATACACATGGCAGAAATTCTATACGTGTCCCGTTCAATTACGTACCATTTAGAGGGAGTGGATGCATGTGTGCAGGTGGGTTGCGGGGACAAGCTGTGGGCTCGGCACAAGGTGCTGGTGTCGGGGCTGCGCGAGCAGGCGCGCGACGGCTCGCTCGCGCACCTGCTGCGCCTGCCCGTGCTCGCCTGGCGCCTCGTGGCCGCGCGCCCCGCGCGCCCCGCCCGCCCCGTGCCCAGGCACAAGAGACAAGTGAGTCACACCAGCTTCATTATTGTACCAAGCTTCTATCGCATCTTATTGCACAATACACTAATCAACTGCGCAACTTTAGATTCTTAGAAAAAGTTTCAATAAGGTTTTTGGCCCTATTACTAATAAGTAACTACGTTATAGTCGCTACGTAGTAATATTAGTATAACAGTTTCTTGCTTTTGTATAAATGGCATAACCGTCAACAGTAGGTTCAAATAAGTTTTTTCGTCCATACGCAGATAGTTTTGTCAACCTTTGGCTTAAATTTCAATTAATTTAAAATGTGCGAATAATACTCTCTTTTAATTAACCAGTCATTACACCGTATAGTTCCGTTTTTCCTAAGGCTTTTAAGTAGCGAATATTAAACCATTACAATGCTATCGTAACACAACATGCCTGGTCACTTTCACAGAAATTATATTGTTCAAGCAGGCTTGAGCCGTCTATGGTCAAAACTCAAGTATACTTGTGCAATTCTAAATGTGAGCAAATATATTGTAACGTGTGTGGTGGTAGCCAAGTAAGTAGTGGAGAAAAGCAAGATGCACAGGTTAACAATATGCACAAGATAATAATTTATGACTGCCTAATTGACATTTCGTCTAGTTTAAACTATCTTCTGGTGGGTTATGTATGATATGATGTGTAGGATATTAAACTAAAATTCATTTATTATATTTTCTTATCGTTTCCAACTTTACATTTTCCTTTGGTTATTTTTACGTATTTTTCTTCAAATATAGCCAGTCCCAACGAAGACTAGCTAATTAAAATAATAGTCTCCTAAAGGCAGTGTGACTTGACGTCATCATGGTGATAAGTAAAATGATATTAGAAAGTCGCGCAAAAGGCGGTTTGTAATTAGTATGTTTGCCAATGTTTGCAAATCCATACTTTTTTTATATTATATGTGCAATTACGTAAAGTGATTTCCACCGGTTATGGCAGTCGTCGCTGGACTCGGGCTCGGGGGCGTACGACACTTACGACGGCGAGGATGACGTGGCCGACTACAGCGGCGACTATGACGACGAAGATGATAACGAAGATGACTTCAATATCGACTCATTGCCAGACTCAGTGAGTTGCCATCACTACTTTTGTGAAATTGAGCGTATTGTGTTTCTTCGTTTTTGTTTTTATGTAAACAACAAATAACAGAAAATGTTCAAATTAATAATTCTTAAACTTATATTAACTCATTTAAAACAGCATTCGTAATTCGTCATGATTGCGATGCGCCTTAAATCATGAATTACAACAAAATCTGTGGTGTTAAAATTGCAAATCACTAATTTACATCCATCAATTACGGTATTTACATACTAATGTTTTCATATTACACTAAAATAAACTGCAACATGTACGCATATACAAATCTAGCTACGTTTATCACTTTAAAAGTTGGAAACTTGTTTTAATTTGTGATATTACTGAACATAGACTTCTTTAATAAATATAAATAGAAATAAAAAAATATTTATGAATACAATGAAAATATACCATATTTCTGCCGTTAAGATATAAGTTTCATAATCACTTCACTACACTATCTTTTTGGTTAAAGTATCTTGTTCATTTTATCATTTCATTTATTCATTGGAACCTCTCATACTTCAACTAACCATCAATCTTCATGCTTTTGTATGAACACTAGTTACAACATGCAGTATAAACATAGGGTTTGTTTTTATTACTGTTAGAGAATTGCCTATTTTCTTCATATCAAATTTCCAGATATGCAGAAATTATGTTTATTTTTAATTCATAATACCCTCTTAAAGATTAATGCTCTAGATTTGACCAACAAAATTCATTAGAATAATAATTGTTTCCAATGAATAATGATTATTAGAAGTTATGTCGTGGAATGCATTTCCTGCACTCAACTGTATCGTCATGTAGACCAGCATCCATAATCGGGACCACAGCATGGAATGTTGAATGATTCATTTTCAGTCACTACTTAATTTAGTGTGCGGGTTTTTGGTCGTTTTGTGGGTTTTCAACGTCTAGTGCCAATTTCCAATGTGATAATAAATTCTTATTTCCCATACATTATTCATACAAACATGTCAGCCAACTGAATTTACCTTTGCAATCTTTGTTTTATCCATTCCATTTAAATCTTTACATCTCATTTTTAAATAGTAATCTAATGTGGAATTTTATTTGATTTCTAATTCTAAATAACTCTTTAAAACTATTAAATGTAGGCTTTGTGTGTGGTTATTTAACGAAATTGCTTAATTGGGTGGTCGCTTTACTCGCACCATTGTATATATAATAAACTAACAGATGCACTCCTGATGTGCGTGATGTGGATATTGGGTTCATTTTGTATACGTGGATTTTGATAAACGGACGTGCCTTTTAACTTTAAGAGTATCTTTAAGCTCTATACAGACAAATAAACTACAAAAAAGACATTTTTTACATAGAAATATTTCCCGCCCTTTTTATTAACTTTCGTCATAATATACATAGAGGCAAAGGCACATCCATTATTCGGTCCGCGCGGCAATAACCACAGACATAGCGCGAGGTACGTTCAAGTGGGCGGCAGTACTAACGTAGTGTGTCACGGCGCGTGCCCGCAGGCGCCCCCCACCCCCCCGCGCCCCCACCGCCACCACCACGGCGACGCCATGCGCGCGCCACACACCACCACCGACAACTTTCAGACCGAGCCCGTCACCGAAAACACGCCGGAAACCCCCTCCCTGCAACCTCCGATCCGTGTCCCTCCGCTTCCGCTACCCCAACTCACCTCCCATCCGACTCAAAGTCCCTCGACCCCCACCACCACTGAAGAATACACAACGCCCACCGAAGAAACTACACCCGAGCTCGTCTCTACCAATACGTACACAACGGAGGTTTGTCGTAACCCGATCTCGTGCTTTGTTTTGTTTGTTGCATGGTTGTTTTATCGTTTACTGTTCTTATTTCATCTTTTATTTATATATGTCTATGTCTAAATTCATATTATGTAATGAGAAATCTATATATATTCTATTAAACTTCGTTGTATTACATAATAATAAAAACTTAATAGTGTTATAATACAAGGTAAAGGTAAAGGTACCATAAAGAAATTAATCTGTTTTTAAAAAAAAAACTAAGCATTTTATATTAATTGCTGATAATTTTATTATTTATACTTTATCAATGATACGTTGTGTAGTAATAACTATGTGTAACCTTAATTTAATTTATGTAATAATTTTTGGCGTATATTTATGTTATTAGTAGATATTTAATATATAAAAGCATGAGAACTTAGTCATATTGTAAACCATGGTCTTGTACTTTTATCTAAATATTCATTATTGTATCCAAAAATTTGTTGGTGAGATTTAAATAACATCGAACTGTTGTTAGTAGGTAAAATTAAATGTGACTGTACATGTCGAATTATACTAGAGTTTGCTACTCGTAAAGCATGTGAAATAGAATTTTAATTTATTTTAATTTTCTACATAAGATTTATAACTCGCATATCCCAACAGGTAATGAATAAAGTGAAGATAACGCCGTACACTGAATCGATATCGGAAGCTAGCGATGTAAATCATGGCTTAGAGTCAGGCGTCGTCGAATCACGGAAACTCGGCCATTCCCCAGTCATCATTTCACCTGAAGACACCCCAACTACAACCGAAACTGAAATGGTATGTTTAATCCTAACAATTTTATCACCAACTCTTAACTCACGTTTGTAAATGTATTATCAACACTAATCTCTGTCTTGTGTGGAATTGGACTTACTTACGGGGTAGCGTTAGTTGGACTACCTAATGTCACTCATTGTAATTTTTGTAAATACATCTTCTAACTTCTGATGTCAACGTTAAGACAACTGATTTTTATACATTTGATAAATTTGTCTCTCTATAATATGAGAATTACTAAATGGAATAAAGTTACTTAACATAATTGTTAAGTAGAAGATTAATAATAAAAAATTATAACTATTTATTTACGAATATTTTAACGACGCGTCAGTAAACTTAATGACATAAAAGGTAATATAACGACGATAAAGATTGTAAATTAAATAATACTATTTTATTGATTGTGTTACAATTATAATATAAATATATTTTGTTATAGTTTTGTGATATTTGTATACCTAAGAGTTGTATGCAGCGAACATCATTACTTTTAAGATCTATTTTGTCTCATTACCTGAGTTCACAAATACAGGAAATACATAACTACATAAATATCATTCAAACCAGTTTCCGTTTTCATCTAATTCCTGATGTATTAAAGACCAGCAACACTTAGTTTCCATTAGATCCTGACAATAAATTCGCGGATATAGATACTAAACCAAAGCAACAAAATAAAAATATTATTTTTCTCATTTTATCTCATCAGAAGTTATTTCTTGAATTCGGTTAAATAATATTTAAACAGTTGTCTTAACATAACATCATTCACATCACGTTGTGTGAGCGTCCGCATGGCACTTTCAGCAAACTGTAATAATACGGGCCTCCAACGAAGTCCCTCCGATGTCGTCCGAAGCGCCAACCTCACCGTCACCGTCGCCGTCGTCCTTCGAAACTATTCAGACAGAGGCAACGACACCGACGACTTCTTCCACGACGGAGTCAACGACGACATCCACGACAACGACGAGCACAACGACGACGCCAGTGCCTACCACAATCGCAACGTCGCCGACAGCATCATCTACAGTCACTACACCAGTGACCACTCCTACTACTCTGCCTACAACTACCCCGATTCCCGAAACAACGCTGCAGGAGGTCACAAAACAGGTTAAGAGATTTTAACAGAAGATTGTAAATTTTCATATTTATCTCGCCATGAAACTATTTTGTAAGTATGTTTCGGAATACGAAATACGCACATTCACAGTATTGAGTGAGATTTGGCTTGGAAGGGTATAGTTTGATTAGACATCACCTCTTAGTTATTAATCTAACTTACCTTAAATAACATGTTAAACGCTGAAATTAAACATCTGCGACAAAATTATTAAAATTCATCAATAAAACTAACAAATGGGTAACTTAGCAGATTTTTTTCTTTTTAGGTAGAGTCAGGCTGCAGTTATATTATGGTTGAAGCACGAACGGGTCGGCTCGACCGGGGAAGGACCACGCTCTCACAGAATACCAGCGTAAAATAGCAACTTAATGCTGCTGTGTTTCGTATAATGAGTGTAGAGAACCGGAGACCCTTTTTACTGGAAATGAGGCATTCCGTCTTAGTCGTCAGGGTTGACAACGCATCTGCATTTTGATTCTTAATCGAGGATTAATGAAGATGTCTATGTGTAACATCATCCTTTTACCATCAGGCGGACTGTGTGCTCGTTTGACAACTTTATTCTATAAAAAAAAAGCTTAAGAAACACTGTTCCTAATTTGAGGCCTTAAAATACCTTAACTGTTCATTCCGTTAAATGGTTTCAGCAGTTTTGCAGAAGCCTGTTAAACATTATATTAACAACAATGTCAATCGATAAAAAATCTAAAAAGTAAATTATCTATATATTACAGTCAGAACTGTTTACCGGTCAAAATTACTTTTGAACGATGAAACCGTCCAAAGTTTTACCTAAGTCCGAAATGATCAACTAAGCTTTTGGGGTGGCCCATGGACAACCTCAGCCGCTCTTCAACCTAGTGGTGGGGTTAGGAAAAACTAATTTGACCTTAATTGGCAATAAAACGTCTGCATACCGTAGTGAGTATGGGTAATCTTTCAAGTTACATATATCACTTGGTGCATTCTTGAAAAGACTGAAGTCCTCCCAAGCAGAGGATAAAAAAATATTGATAAAGACGAATATTACACATAATATTTATTACTTTTAGTTAATGTGAATTAAAACAAATTATAGTTTATGAAAACGATATATTATTTGATATTTTCCGCTTATTGTACATAGCTGTAATTTAGTCTAATGGGTTTCTTGACAACGTATCTCTTTCTCTCATCTGTCCCTATTTGTCTGTCGCACTAATGTAACATATTCTTTATTTCTATTGACTTATTTAAATAATTTTGGCTTAATCTATCTTTATAATTTAATTAGTTAATTTAAATATAACTACAAAAAATACTAAATATTCAAAAGTCAACATAATAAAAACTGAACACTGAGACTTATTTATTGCTTGGGTTTAATTTTAGAATATTATCAGTGCTATTTATTTTTGTGTAAATAATATGTGTATGTTTTTATACATTTAATGATGTATTGCACGCCTCATAACGCGAAGCGTTATTAGGTAGTGCTTTACTGTTGTTGACACATTAAGGTCAAACAATTATGTATTCTTAAAATGCCTCTATCATAACCATATTGCACTTATACGATAATATGAATAGCCGTATATCAAGAAAACTAGTTAATCCATCTTATATTTTCTATAAAAATCATTTTATATTACTACTTTTAAAAAAACGGTATGAAAAAATTGTACGTGTACGTCCGGATGTTGATTTTGTATGTGATCACGTGATCACGACAACTCCCGAAAAAAATGACGTATCGAGACTGGTTTTTTTTTATTAGCTTCAGAATTACATGAACTGGTTCCCGATTTCATATCAATAGCCTAGTACGCGTAGTTTGTTAATAAAATTATTTTTTAACTTTTATTTTAATTCTATTAAAAATTAAAACGCGCTTTCATATTTTTTAGCCCTTGATAGATAAAGGACAAATGTACCATATGGTTTATGGTTAGCCTATACGGTTTTTATACTTTGTGTAATCGATTTATTTTGGTAAACATTATTATTTTTTTCCCTGTAGGTGATACTACCTGTTAAAATAATAAAGCGCTAAATTTAATACACGTTAATAATGTATTTTAAAGTCAGGAATAAAAATTATTTTTTTAATCAAAATTAAATGAAACGCTCATGAGGCGTGCACCTTTGGATTTTCTAAATTATTTTAATTATAGTATAGTATAGTATAGTAATATTTTTGTGATATTCAAAGACGTTCACAGAAGATCAGTGTCAAAGTAC
The DNA here is from genome assembly GCA_963668995.1 of Parnassius mnemosyne. Classification (NCBI taxonomy): domain Eukaryota; kingdom Metazoa; phylum Arthropoda; class Insecta; order Lepidoptera; family Papilionidae; genus Parnassius; species Parnassius mnemosyne. Next base: position 25,167,926 of record CAVLGL010000068.1, read on the forward strand.
CACAGCTTTATGCTAAGTTAGGTACCTTTTTATCACCTTTCACGGAATTTTTAAAATGTACTATAGTTGTGGAAACATATTTATTAAAATCAATTAATTTTATCTAGTAATTACAATCTTGGACACTTCCAAAAGTTAAATAAGTTAATTTGTAGCAATATCTAATGATCGCCTACTTTCGTAGCAGTAACTAATGATGATGATGATGATGATGATAATGTATATCGTTCATAACTTAATGTAGTTGATAGTAGCAGATAGATAAGAACCCCATTATTTACTCTATTTCAAGCTAAATGTAATTTCTTTATTCAATTTTTAAGCTACTTTTAATATCTTATGGGGTGAGTTTATCTATCACTGATTCGAAAATTCATATTAAAACGGTATGTCGTTTTTAAAAAAGACAAAGTTGTAATAATTAAAATAAAATCAACCATTTTTATACTATATATATCAGGATATACCGTTGTCATCGGAGAGGAGCAGTACTATAATCGGACGCACCACAGAAACCGTGACGTTCGCGATGCCCGTCAACCAGCCGCCCACGCTCAAGTACCACATGAAGAAGTTAGCCATTACGGCCGGGAAAGCTTTCAGGTAACATTTTAAAATTATTACTATATGGGGTATTAATGTATTTTTCATCTGGTTGGGCTACATAAATATATACGAGTATAAGAAATAAATGTCAAATATACATTAAATAAATAATTAAAAAATATGTAAATAAATAAAAACCTAACCAGATGGAAACCCTCGAGAAAAGAAGAAAAGTTAATTAATTTAATAACACGGTAATATTGTACCACAAATATTACACATGAGACTACTCGTCCTAATCGGTTCTTTTACGCTGAAGCAGTAGGAAATAAAGAAGGCTTACATGTTGTATGCATCGTCTGATTTATGAATGAATTTCCAAGGAATCCTATCACTACAGCCCATCACAAGTTCACTGCTGAACATAGGCTTAAAATAGATTGCCACAAAGTACGCCCCTGAGCCACCTGCATCCATAGACTACCAGTTTGTTTTATCAGGTCTTTATTTCATCAAGTAGTGGGGGAGCGGGTCCACTCAAGATCTAATAAATTTACATAATCCGAAATAATATAAATAAATGTTTTTAGAAAATGTGGAAAAAAAGAGAAAGTGTTACGAAGACATCAATTTACTCTTAATAAAAAAGGTACTAGTTGTAAAACTTATAAGCAATAAATATAAGTGATCTCTTTGCCAATGAACAGAGCTTACATGTGCGGAACATTCACATTTGTTATAATAATAATTTTAAAAAATCCAAGTATGTATATTATACTTACATAACGCCATTATAGTTCCTATAGTATCTACAACTGGTGTAATACCAAAAGCACTCGGCGTCATAAGACTATTGTATTGTTTAAATTCTAGATGAGGAACTCTTTCATCTTTCCACTTTACCTTATCAATTTTGCTCCTGCATAACTGCTAGCTAAAAAAATCTTTAATGCACAACTTACTACTTCAGATATATCATCCCAGCTGACCTGTTTACCGATCCAGAGGAAGGCACCAATCTTACATTCACAATGTACGATTCTGAAAATGTGCCGCTCAGCAGGAACTCTTGGATCCAGTTCATTCCTGCCAAACGTGAAGTCTACGGATTGTAAGTATTTTATTTATAATAATATGGTTTTTTTTTTACAAAATTTTGCTACAACCGAAGCTAGCAAATACGCCATGAGGTACCTACTGCAATGTAAATGGGTTATCTTCTCTTTAAGCGCGTGCAATTGATCATAGAAGAGCCAAACGTAGTCTTGTACTCTAATTTAATTAGAAATAGCTTTCATTAAATTATTCACATAATATGATTGTTGCCCATCAGTGTATGCCCAAATAATAAAGCACTTACTGTTCTAGACCTATATCCGATAAGATCTTATCTAACAAAATATAAAAAGAAATACGTAATACAGTGTGTCTCTCGGTAAAGTGCAACCCCGAAAGGAGGTGAAACTAGACCATAAATTATCAACAAAAAAAAACTATATATTTTACTTTTTATTAACGAATTTAGATTTTTATATCCTATGTAGATTTCTTCCTAAGTAGTGGGTCGATTACTTCAAAATAAAAAAAAATACTGCCACGTAATTGGCGGTAAAAATAAAATAACAATTAGCTCGCAAAAAAAGTGGTATCATGACTCTAACTTTGCTTTTCGTGAAAAAATATCCTATTTTGACTGGTTTTTTTTTCCCAATGATCTCTAATTTTCTCAGAATTATGCCCCAAATACCAGGAAATTTTATAACTTAATACTAAATACTATTCTCTACCATATTGCCTTAAAATTAAAAAAAAAATCTACGGTGTTACATAAAAAGACGTTCCATTTTTTTAAACATTAAACTATTAAACTTTGATTACAAGTTTTAATCAAGTCACAAGTAGGTACATAATTTTTTACAGTTCTTATAATTAATGCGTTAAATGCTCAAAATGGCCGCTCGTTGCTCGAGGCACATTGCCGCACGAAAAGCAATTTGGTTTGTAGCTCTACGCACCATCCCTGGGTCACTTTTTTTTTTTTATAGGATAAGGGTGACAAACGAGCACACAGTCCACCTGATGGTAAGTGGTTGCTGCGGCCCATAGACATCTACATTTATCCTCTGTTACAAATCAAAATGTAGATGCGTTGTCACCCGTGAGGACTAAGATGGAATGCCTCATTTCCAGTAAAAAGGGCCTCCTTATTTCATTCGCCATTACCATTTCAGTGGTTTTATTAACTTTTTGTTTCATGGCACCCCATAAAAAGGAGTCGAGAGGTGTCAGATTAGGTGAACGTGCTGGCCAGCCCACTGGTCCTTCACGGCCAATCCATCTGTTTGCATAGACTTTGCACATTTCGCCCGTAATGGGCAGGACATCCATCCATCTGCAAAAACATACACCCCCGTCGCCTTATGGCCAGCGAAGTTTCTTCGCGCAGAAGTGGCAGATCGTCTCTTAATAAAGTTAAAAAACGTTCGGAGTTTAATGTAGTAGGTAAAATATCGGGCCAATTAAAACGTCATCGATTAGAACTGCCCATACATTTATTGAGAACTGCACTTGAAATGTATATGCCCTCTTTAAATGTGGATTTTCATAATGCCGTTCATGTAACTTCCTGCAATTTGTGATTCCATACCGAGTGAATATTGCTTCATCTATAAAAGATTTTTTTTTAAATTGTGGATCGTTCCTTATCTTTCTTTGAATCCACACAGACAGGACGCACCTTGGACGATTGTCTACATTTTCATGCAAGTGCTGGACTTGATGGTAATGATATGGATGCAATCCCTCCTTTTTCGAAATTCGCCATACCGATGTCTGATAAACCGTAATGCAAAGCCAAGCGTCTAATGCTGGTTGTATGATCAGCAAAAAAATCGTTTAAAACTGCCTCTTCTATTGAATTGTCAATAATTACAGCTTGTTGTTCACGGTGATCTTGTGCTAATCTAAGTTTGTTGTAGGGTAACTCCCATGAAGCAAATATAAAGAGGAGACGTTCTAATTAAGTTTCACTATGTAACAACGCGTAACAATTTGCGGGGTGAGGTGATGCAAAGCCCCGCCCAATTTACACCATCTACATCTACCGATAAATAGTAAAACTATTCGAATCGTTCCATATCGATGTTGCAATGTAGTTTAACTAGCTAGACGGCAGATGGCGGTATGTTCACAAAATGATTATAAACTATAAAAATAACATTTTGGCGATTAAAATTTCTTTGTCTGAATGCAAAACAAATTTCAGCAACTTCGTATGATTATTTTACCAATACTGAGGTCTACGTTCCTATATATTTTTAGTTCACATGACACAAAGTGTCGCCATCTAGTGTCGAATATATTTAATTATATTTGAGAGCCGACGGAAAGAGATTTTTCTAGAACTATTTTAATAAATTAGGTGTAAAATTACTTACAAATAAAATATGATGCCATCCATAGCATCAGAGCGTCTATCTGAGTAGTTTTTACACGATAAAATACAACACTTCATCCTTTTCCTCTTAATACTACGAAAATACACCGATTTGCGATTTTCAACACATAAGCGCACAGGACGAGTGCTGACAATATACTAACTAAAGCCACGCCCACTATGATGACGTCAGGACCTACTTAGAATCACAGTGCACAGTTGAATATGCCGTCTCCTCTTTATATTTGCTTCATGGTAACTCCCGATGAACTTCTTGAAAATTTCGCGCTGACAGTATGTCTTCCCCGAAATTCGTTGATGTATGCAGTACAACATACAACACACTCTGTAACATACTCTGTACAACATAGCTTGATATTTTTGACAGATGTCAAATTTATGATCGACATAACTTTGCAATGACGAACATAATATTTTCTTATTTTAATAATTTAAAAAAATTGTTAAAATTTAAAAAAAATAGACACACAACACAAAAGTATTAAAGATTCAAGCATTTTCAGAAAATCTAAGTAGTTTTTATTGCTTTAAAGTAAGATTTAAATAGTAAAACTGAAAACAATGGATGCTTGTGCAATGTTACATCGGTCGGTCGGATGGGACACAAATAACAGGCAATAACTGTTACAAATATCGGTTACAAAGAAGCCTTAATTAAAATCATTTTCATCTATATATGAAACTCTTGGTTGTGCTTCTTTTCCCGATTAGAAACTATGTTTTACAGAGAAAATTTTATTTTATTTTTCAACCTTGATTTTAACTCAATATTATATGAATAATATAACCCATCGTCACTTACCTACCCAATGTTGTATATGTAACATCCTATGACGCCATAAGTAATTTTGTTAAAATCAGTGTTTGCATCTGGGCACTGCACATTTCACCATGATAACTAAACAATCTATTGAATATCGTCGAGATAAATAATAATTAACGCGCGTGACCTTTCGTGAATAATAACGTCGTCCTGGCCTTTTCGACACTGTTCTAACGCGTGTTTACAATTCTGACTTGCTTACACGCAAGTTACATATGCCTTCCGAGACCTCCGAATCCATCAGAATCTGCTATGCAAATAACAGCACGTCTTTAAAAACATGACTCAATTTACTTAAGTAGCTTAAGAATGTTTAACATGGTTTTATACCAAGGTTATGTTGTTAAGATAGCCCAGTAGTAATTAAGTTACTTTGTAAGTTAGAAAATAAAAGTAATATAGGAAAAGTCTTCGTCTCCTTCCACCTCAACCCTGCCTAAACTGCCGCAAGCGTAATTCGCGCTCTATAGTTAATAAGTACTCTAAGTAGAGATACGAGTATCTCGTAAGTACTGAAGATATAGGAGAGAATAAGCTGTGAATGTTTTGTGATTCCAAATGTTCCGTTTTCAATATTGTGTGAAGTATATGTCAAGTGCGATAGGGTCAAGTAATCAATACATTCTTTGCATAGGTATTGATCAAAATTACTCAAATTCACATCATACCCAAACCAGTAGGTGACGCTCTGGTTGTGTATTTGATAAGTTCTATATCTACACTGTTAAAAGTCCGGAGCGAATTCGGAGTGTAATTCATCGCGTCACCTACACTAAAGTGCAGAACTACGTCTGCCGAAACAACTAGTATTTAGATAAAATGCATTTTTTTTTGTGGTCAGACCTCTCGAGTCGCACGTGTCACGCTGGAACTTCATAGTGGAAGCTCAGGATGGCGAAGGTCTGGTAGCGCGAGGACCTCTCGACATCACAGTACAGCAACACAAGAGCGCACGTACCATCAACCACCAGTTCATCATGCAATTCAAACTGGTCAAGGACTACACTAACGCGATAGACTGGCAGATAAGGGCGCTGGAAGGCATCGTCAACCTATTCAGAGACACCGACATGGATCACTTGACGGTGTTGAATGCCACCGTCGACGGTGATATGTGCGAATATGTTTGGACGAATGACACGCTGCCCAAGGATCCGTCGTGTCCAATGGACGACATAAATAGGCTCATGAAGGTACGTCAAATTTAGCTTAATACTCATTATTAATCCGTAATTATTCCTTAATTCATTCCTGCTTAACATGTGCCTCTTCCATGTTAGAAAAAATTAGTTGTGATACCACCCTTAGGTGAAATGGTACCGCAGTACTATACGACATACCTGTAATGCTGCTTCCCACCAGTAATCTGTTAGTATATAGTTAGTATTTATGAACATGTCTATTATTGGTTTTGGTTGGTAGATTTAAAGAAGCTAACACTAAATACTGATAAAACTTAATTATCTAACGATAACTATGTAAGTTTGTATTAAAAGTAAATGATAATGTTACGAGCTTGGGGTTCGAGACAATTAAAAACTGCCGATTGAATTACCAAAATTGACACTTTAATTACAGAACATTAGTTACAACTTAAAACCACACTAATAATAAAACACAATTGTACTACTGATCACTTTAGTTTGCAGTTATTTCGCTTCGAAGTATTCGCTTGTATCGCCAATTCAATACTGACTCGGTCGCGGTCTATACCGGCCTTTTATAGGGCCTCAGGTAGTTTCCAGAACCTTCGACTATAGAAACATCTAGAATGTTTAGCCTAATGGCTGGGCGCGGATCGCGAACTCGAAAGGTCGTGGGTTCGAATCCGCCATTCGACTACTGTCGTGAACCCATTTTAAGCTTACCAGAAGTGGTTAAAGGGAATATTAGTAATGTTTAATAACATTATTAGTATTCCTATTATTTTTTTTTAAAAATCGGTCCCGATATTTCTAGAAGGATTTTGACTCTCCTAGTTCTGCTACTCGATACTAGAGGGGGCTAGTGGTAACTAGTGTTGCCATGTACAAGACATTAATAGTGGCGCGCAACAATAATAATCACACGCACCCAACAATCTGGGAACGCGTGCGATGAGTAAACTCAAAAGTAACAGTAAATAATATTTTAAATAAAAATTGTTACAAAAAAATCAAAACTTCACGATTTTAGACTTAAGGTCCATATTTTGAGGGGCTATTCAAGGTCAAAGTTGGACAAAAATATCGTAGACACGTGATACGTGTCACAGCGAATATACCTTACTTCATCTAACGTTAATGCAATTTCATATTTTTGGCTTGCCTGCTTACTATTCCAGTTGCCGCATTGCATTTTACCGTTTGTATAATCTGAGTGACAATGATTTCATAATCTGCTTTTTGTAGCAGACCACGTGGATCGTAGCAACCACTTACGCTCCACAAACTTTATGCCACTTATAAGGTGGCCTATGTCCTCATTTGTCCACAAACAGTTGACCCGAAAAAGACTATATCCAGGAGTGAATTAAAAAGTTGATAAAGGAGACTGTCTAATGTTAGTAGATAATTGAAAGTAGAATTAACAATTTGATCTAATTGCAGATAATGGAGTCGGAGTCGGAGGCCGGCAGTCCGTCGGCGGCGCTGGCGCGCGCCATGTCGCCCGAGCTGAAGGTGGCGGCCGTGCGCTGGCGCGGCGCCGGGCCCTGCGCGCCGCCGCCCGCCGCCCGCCCGCCGCACGACACCTACCCGCCCGTCACGCGCAACCAAGTGGACCACCTCACCGCCACCGTCGGACACCTGCTCGTGTACAAGGTGCCCGAGGTGAGTGCACCGCGCCCCGCCCGCCGCCCGCCCGCCGCACGACACCTACCCGCCCGTCACGCGCAACCAAGTGGACCACCTCACCGCCACCGTCGGACACCTGCTCGTGTACAAGGTGCCCGAGGTGAGTGCACCGCGCCCCGCCCGCCGCCCGCCCGCCGCACGACACCTACCCGCCCGTCACGCGCAACCAAGTGGACCACCTCACCGCCACCGTCGGACACCTGCTCGTGTACAAGGTGCCCGAGGTGAGTGCACCGCGCCCCGCGCCCCGCGCCCCGCCCGCCGCCCGCCCGCCGCACGACACCTACCCGCCCGTCACGCGCAACCAAGTGGACCACCTCACCGCCACCGTCGGACACCTGCTCGTGTACAAGGTGCCCGAGGTGAGTGCACCGCGCCCCGCGCCCCGCGCCCCGCCCGCCGCCCGCCCGCCGCACGACACCTACCCGCCCGTCACGCGCAACCAAGTGGACCACCTCACCGCCACCGTCGGACACCTGCTCGTGTACAAGGTGCCCGAGGTGAGTGCACCGCGCCCCGCCCGCCGCCCGCCCGCCGCACGACACCTACCCGCCCGTCACGCGCAACCAAGTGGACCACCTCACCGCCACCGTCGGACACCTGCTCGTGTACAAGGTGCCCGAGGTGAGTGCACCGCGCCCCGCGCCCCGCGCCCCGCCCGCCGCCCGCCGCCCGCCCGCCGCACGACACCTACCCGCCCGTCACGCGCAACCAAGTGGACCACCTCACCGCCACCGTCGGACACCTGCTCGTGTACAAGGTGCCCGAGGTGAGTGCACCGCGCCCCGCCCGCCGCCCGCCGCCCGCCCGCCGCACGACACCTACCCGCCCGTCACGCGCAACCAAGTGGACCACCTCACCGCCACCGTCGGACACCTGCTCGTGTACAAGGTGCCCGAGGTGAGTGCACCGCGCCCCGCCCGCCGCCCGCCCGCCGCACGACACCTACCCGCCCGTCACGCGCAACCAAGTGGACCACCTCACCGCCACCGTCGGACACCTGCTCGTGTACAAGGTGCCCGAGGTGAGTGCACCGCGCCCCGCCCGCCGCCCGCCCGCCGCACGACACCTACCCGCCCGTCACGCGCAACCAAGTGGACCACCTCACCGCCACCGTCGGACACCTGCTCGTGTACAAGGTGCCCGAGGTGAGTGCACCGCGCCCCGCCCGCCGCCCGCCCGCCGCACGACACCTACCCGCCCGTCACGCGCAACCAAGTGGACCACCTCACCGCCACCGTCGGACACCTGCTCGTGTACAAGGTGCCCGAGGTGAGTGCACCGCGCCCCGCCCGCCGCCCGCCCGCCGCACGACACCTACCCGCCCGTCACGCGCAACCAAGTGGACCACCTCACCGCCACCGTCGGACACCTGCTCGTGTACAAGGTGCCCGAGGTGAGTGCACCGCGCCCCGCCCGCCGCCCGCCCGCCGCACGACACCTACCCGCCCGTCACGCGCAACCAAGTGGACCACCTCACCGCCACCGTCGGACACCTGCTCGTGTACAAGGTGCCCGAGGTGAGTGCACCGCGCCCCGCGCCCCGCGCCCCGCCCGCCGCCCGCCCGCCGCACGACACCTACCCGCCCGTCACGCGCAACCAAGTGGACCACCTCACCGCCACCGTCGGACACCTGCTCGTGTACAAGGTGCCCGAGGTGAGTTGGAAGGCCAAGTAACCACGAATCTGCACGTCATTCGATATGTCGATGCCGAGGATTCCGATATTGGCTGAGATAACAACAAAGGGGGTACCCTAAAATCGAGGCGCCCTAGCTTTGTAAAACACCAGTATTAATAGGCTTGTATTCGCATCGTCTACTGCAGTCTTAATGCTCCAATGTGCTGTGATGTGTGTGAGTCAGTAATAGTTTGATAATGAAATTCAATACTTTTTTAATACGTTTCATAAAACGGAATCGAACAGTATAAAGTGCTTACGCCCAGACATCTTCTAGGTTGGATGTACATTGTTTGTTCTAAAATTCTTCTCCGCTTTCGCTTTTCGCTCGACAATTACGTGGCGTGATATAACGTTTTCATATGTACACACCGTACTACAATGGTTGCTATACAGGGTATTTTTGGAACGCTCCCGAAAACTAAGACAGGCGACAGCACCAAGTATACCTTTGATCATGGATCACAAATAAATTCGATCCTGATGAAAAAAAATCATCTTTTAACAACGTTTTATTAGCTTTATTCACGCGCCATCATGTTAGTACAGCTAAATGAAACGATAATTTCATAAAAAATATCATGAAAATACTGAAACATAAAACCAGCAGTGGAATGACTGAATTGTATCACCTGACTAAAGGTCAATGTACTCGCGAACGCAAATTCGCGCGGCCCGCAACTAGCGGGCCATACCACTACATACGCTAATGAAAAAATACTTAAATGAAATGTAACCAAGGTTGGAGTCATGCGTTTTTATTCATCGTGTAGGTATGTTTATTATTCTCATGTATTCAGTTATGTACCTATTCAGATTAGTTCAGTACTAAGTTATTTAAAAAAATAGTTATGAAACAGCTTACCGCTCTAAATCCTCCGTGGTCTTATGAGATGCAGCTCAAATTGTGCTCCATTCATTTCAAGGTAGATTTGGGTGCAGGCGGGGCATCATCGTATGGTCTTCGACACAGTCCGTACATAGTTTCTCGAAAGCATCCACGATCCTTTGGCGCATTTTGTCAGCACTATCACACTCACGATTAAAAACCCTTTCTTTCACATACCAAAAAGAAGTCTAACGGGGTCAGATCTGGTGAGCGAAGTGGCCAAGCGTGTGGTCCTACTCTGCCGATCCAGCGATCATCAAATAGCTCATTGAGGCGCTCACGGACGAACCTCACGACATGGTATCGCTGTCTGTTCAGTCGCTGTGGCAGAAACACTGGTCCCAGTATGCGATCCTTAAATAAACCTGCTTAACGTATGGGTTAACCGACCATCGGGTTTGGTGCCCGGTTTGTCGAACAGCGTGCGGGTTAACCTCAGAGATACACGTGTGTATTTCTTCGGTTCCACAGGCCGTTTCTGGTAAATGTCGACTCATCCGTCCAGATAATGTGCTCAATGGAACCAGGCACACGTTGTCGCTGGTATAATAACCAACGGCAGAAAACTCGTCGGCGGTCGTGATCGCCGGGAGCTAAAGCTTGCACTTTGTGCAATTTGTATGGGCGCATTCGGTTACGCTTCAACACTTTGTGCACTGCACAGTATGACACACTTGTTCCATCCCGACGTCTTAACAATTTATTTGGCGATACTTCGTGTACCTGGGTTCGGATAACATGTTGCTGTATTCACAATCACTATAAAAGTACGCGTTAAGCATTATTAAAACAAAAAACGTAACAACAAGAATAATACCAACACGTAATCACAAGTAATAACAATACGATTGAGCTGTCGCTCGCGCACGCGTGTACAAAATCAACACGGAACTGTTTCAAAAACTACAATTAATAACGAACCCCAACAAAACTGAAACCTACTGCTAGGACAGTTATTATACTCTTTGTCTACTGCGTCACAGCGTGAGGCGACACGAGCCGGCCGGGTTACATTCTGCCGTCGTCGGGTTACATAAAGAAGGACGCAACTAACAAAAACGTAAAATGGAAATAAAAAATAAATTGATGAATTATTCTTTCAGACCCTGTGTCTAAAGTATATTAAAAGGTATCTATATGAAAATTGAAATATATACGTAGAGACATGAAGATTTTAAGGACGAACAAATTTTTTGATAATTTGTTTATTTATTTAAATAAAACGAATTTTCCTTTTCATCTTAGCTTAAAAAATACACCTGGCAACACAAAAACATCGAAGGAAAGACGCATATAACTATTTGCGTCTTTCCAACCTAATAAATTTAAAAAAAAAACTGCCATTCATTTAACAATTTTACATATTTTGGAAAGGTCATTTGAAGTTGAAAGGACGCTAATAGTAATTTACAACTTTTTTTTTTAATAAATATTAGAAAAGCATTGGTAGTGAGACACAAAAAATAACAACCCGCAACTCTTGAGTAATGATTTTAAAGGGGATATCATACAAGACTTACTACGATAATAATTAAAAATTAAAAATTTTGTACAACCGACTTTAATATAAATAATTAAGGATAACTCAAAAACTATTGGTCTGACCTCGATCAAATTTATATGGGACCACATGTGAAATGTGAAACACCAGCTCTTAACAATAAGATATAAGCTCTTAATAATAAGATATAGAATAATAAGACAAGACCAAGAATAATTGAAATTTAAGTAATCGATGCAAATATTGTTAAAGATGACGTAGCAACTGGTTAAATAAGTCTTTTCTTTTATGTTGAATTTGTATAAGTCTTTTCTACTAAAAAAAGTCATCTGTGATCAACAGTTACGTCTAAAATTCTTACGATAATTTCTAAAATATTGATATTTGTGAATATTAAAAAAATTTAGTAGATGCGCCTTCTTATCATGAATCGAATGTTATATTTAACTCATTTATTCATAAATTGTTAGATGCGCCCTTTTTTCTTACGACCGCAGCATTGTTTCGTACCGAGCTAGATACAGGTCGATAGCGGAGGGGGTGTGGGTACAGTCGCGTTCTAAAGTACTACATGGTATTGGGCTATTGTTTTATAATATTATAGTAATTAATTGTTTTAATGTAGAATCATAATAGGTGTTTTACTAGCTACTTAGAACTTTGGAAGAGGTGGGAATTAAAAATGGATAATGTTTACATGAGCATTATTTGTTATTTCTATCGTAAAATATAAAGTAGTTTGTAACAAGAAAACTTTAGCTAAGGGTAACACGCCGTCCATTATGACGTCTTGGGTCACATGGAAGCCAGATGTTAATGGTGTGTTGGTGTTACTGGATGCTACTTCATCATCACTTTCATCTTCGCTTGAGCTTCCGTCATCAGGTCGATCACATGGTAATTTTTTCGGTATTCTTCCTCCACACTTTTAACTTTTCTGCACAATTTTCCCCATTCACCTTCTCCTATCATATTTACCTTTTCGATCACTAGTTTAGTCATAAAACAATAGATATAAATAATTTTTCTTTCCTTCCTTTTTAAAACATCGTCGCGAGTCGCAAAGTAAGCTGTGTATGCGACTGTATTTTTGGAGCGAACAAAGCGCGGGAACCAATAGCATGCAGGCACACTAATACTGGCGGATTGTTCCCCCGTCGCGCGCCTTTCGTACCAATATGTGATAAATCGCTCAGTGCCCAAGTTCAAGGCCAGCGTTTGTTTTTCACCGTTCGCGCGTACATTAACCTCCATTAGTCAGGTGATATCAATTCAGTTTCCACTGCTGGTTTTATGTTTCAGTATTTTCATGATATTTTTTATGAAATTATCGTTTCATTTAGCTGTACTAACATGATCGCGCGTGAATAAAGCTAATAAAACGTTGTTAAAAGATGATTTTTTTTTCATCAGGATCGACTTTATTTGTAACCCATGATCAAAGGTATACTTGGTGCTGTCGCCTGTCTTAGTTTTCGGGAGCGTTCCAAAAATACCCTGTATACGTTAGGGTGTATTGTCAAGTTTGTATAATTACATTCGTCAGGTAAGTTTGAGTTGGGTAGAAGACATAAACGTAGTGGTTACTCAACATACACGCTTCGATCTTTTCTGTCAGGTACATCTTATATTGCTTTAAATATAGCTTGATTAGAATGACAGCTGTCATCATAAGTAACGGCATAACTTTGTAGTAGCGTCCAACGAAATGAGTGATTTGATTAATATTCATTCTGATCAAGTTATATTTAAAGAACTATTGTTTGTGTGGTTACCTACGTTTTCATACGTGTACGTATGAAAAGGTTACTTCACAAGACGAAAAACTAAAGCGGATGAGAATTTTTAGAACAAAAAACGTTCGTTCAACCTCGAAGATATTTTGGCGTGAGCGCTCGAACTGTTCGATTTTGTTTCATAAGATTAAAATAGTAATGAATTAGTAAAAAGTTTTAATTTTTCTCTCTCCGTTCCATCGTCGAGGTTTAGGTGTTCAGGGGGTGATCTTGTAGCTTAGCCGAGTGATAGATGAGCGCAGGCTTGAGAGTTGGTGAAGGAATGTAGTGTGGTTGGTTTCGGCAGGACACGTTCTTCGACCCGGAGGACGGCGGCACGCGGCAGCTGGCGCTGGCGCTGGTGCGCGGCGACCGCGCGCCGCTGGCCGCCGCGCACTGGCTGCAGTTCGACGCGCGCAACCAGGAGTTCTACGGCCTGCCCGCGCCGCACGACGAGGGCACCATGCACTACCAGCTCGTCAGTACTCACTGCTCACTACTCACTACTCACTACCCACTACCCACTACTCACTACTCACTACTCACTACTCACTACCCACTACTCACAACCCGCCGCAACCAAACATTTCTTACACTTACGCTACAACTACAACTTCTATATTCTAACCAACTACATGTTCCGTGTGGTGGCAGTGTGAGAATATCCACTACCCAATATCATCCCGTGTGTGTCGTAAGTTGCGACAGAAGGAAACAAAACGAAAAATAGACAACAGCGTCTTTCTAACGACGACTTAAAATAAAAAATAGTTGGCAACCCGCTTGCCAAGCATTACGTATATGGCAAATATCCCCTTTATGAAGCAATCATGGGGGTGGGGGAGGCCTAAGTTCAGCAGTAGGCTTTAATAGGCTTGTAACAGTAACACACACACACACACACACACACACACACTATTTTTACAGATTTTATAAATTTACTTATTTTTAATTCCCCACCTTTCCTGTGGTCACGGGGACTGAGGTGTAACAACCCGATGTAAACTTAACCCGAAATACCTTCTTAGGTCCGATCTTTCTGATCTAGAATATTAAAAAAAAAACTTGCAAAGCACCCCAAACATCGGGAATAAAAATAAGTAAATTAAACGCGATAAAATCCATAAAAAAATGTTTACCAATATCATTCAAATGGAGAAATGATAATATCATCGCGTAACTCACATAATATGATAAACAAAATTGTGAGCTACAATACTTTACACATTTTAACCAACTTCCAAAAAAAGGAGTAGGTTTGTAATATGATTGTGTGTTTTTTTTATATGTATGTTACAGGATATCTTCTTCAATTATGAACTGCTTTTAATGATCTTTTTTTAGTAAATACGTAAGTTTATACTTCAGGCATGGTCTCAAAAGATTCAAGTTGTCAAAATAGAGGGTGATAACTTAATAAAAAGAGAAAGCAAAATTTAAAGAACTAAAAGTAATATAATTCATTTTCACTATCTTATAATTCAGAATATATTTTTTTAAATATCAGGAGCATATAATATAATTTAGTCCATACAAAGGTATTCCCCTTTTTTACTAGATAATGACACTAGAGTAAATATTCTTACAATACAATATATGTATAGATTATTACTGGGAACCTTCTATAATAAGGTAGAATGAAAAGCATGTGCACTGCTCATCATGTTTTTTACGGAAGTAATATAATATATATTTCATTTCCCTCTTCTACAATTCCATATAACCTGAACACCATAATCTTTACTATTTGTATTTCCCCTCTTGTGGGATCTTTCTTTGAAAAAGACTGACACCACCGTTGTCAATTTGTTTACAATTTTCAACTTAAGTAAATATAATGAAATTATAAAAAATAATATATTAATAACTATCTTACGTGTAGCTGGTGCTTCTTTATGATTTTATAAGTTTTCTTACGTACGTTTTTAACATGATTTCACCACACGTGAAAGCGTTTTTTTTTTTGCAATTTTGATTGTGACAATAACATGTGTTGTTATAGATGGTAATCTATAAATCAGATAGTAGCCTTGCCAAACTGTATAATATCATTTGATACTGAAGCCAAACATACGCCGGCAAATATGGCTATCTGTGTACACAAGATAATATAACAAGGTAGCCCAGTGTAATATTTTATCGAATCCTATTGCATGTTTTCAGATCGCCGAAGACTCAAGCAAGAAGAGTGCATACGACAGCCTCATAGTTGAAGTAGTAAAGGCGCCAACAATTAGACCAACGGTGGAGTTCCACATGACACTGGACTACCCGTACTCTAACCTAGCCAACAACGCTAATAACAAACGGAAAGTTGTCGAGAAACTGGCAGCGTTGTTCGGGCAGAAGGAGACTGATAACATAAGAATACAAAGCATCACGGACAAACCTACAACTATCATCTGGTTAGTTGAACGCTAACTAAGAATATTGCTAATCGAATGTTTTGTTACATATTAAACAAAATTGATGATATTTTTTTAAGAAATTTTTCAAGCAATATACTGTTGGCCTGCGTCTAAAATAAATAAAGCATGTGTCTTACGTCTTTTCACTTGCAACTGGTGCCTAACTCACAAATAAACTCCTAATAGCCAAAATCAATAAGATTCGAATAGTAACGATGAATCTTGTACGATATAACGATAAATCTGTATTCACATAATATTTTTTTTCTTATTTGTCAATTTAAACTAAAAGAAAAGCTCTATTCGGTCGCTTATTCAGTATAACCTTCGTTCAGCTTTGCTTTGCATGGTGGTTGATACATTTAGCGTTACTGTAAAAGAGCTATTAAAACATAATTGGCCTTATTGCAAAAATTTGTTTATTAGTCTCAGATTAAACTAAACTTCATAAACAAATATCAAATTTTGTGAAGTCTGTTGCGCCGCGGCTAAGGGACTTCTTTACTTAGAAGGGTAATAACAACTTTTTGTAATAAGACGGAATATGAACGTTTTTGCCTTAATATAAAAAGTTCACTTTGTATCAAGCTATTATTATTATTGGAATTATTGAATTTTAATTCTTCTTTGTTGATTCAGAATTTGACGCAGCAGAAATAGTTCTAATGATTAGGAATTTTCTGTGAAAAATAAATCAACCGATGCTTTAAACATTTTTGTTTCTAAAATTGTACCTAAACTTTGAACCGATTTCCTTTATACTTCTCAAATTGTTGTGTATCATGTTGCCTTTTACCCGTCGATATGAAGTCATCTTATTCTCGTTGTCTACGTGATCCAACGCTCAGCGCAGATTTATATACCTTATGCAAATTGTTAAATGCTTAATGAAATAAAAGAGATAAAAATAGATTTATTATATTGCTTCTAGAGCAGATTGATATTGAAAATTGTTTTACTTACAGGTACAACACCAGTCTACCGATGGACAGGTGTCCCAAAAAAGAGATCGAAGAGTTGCGGAATATGATAATCGTTGACGAAAGGGGCTCAATGGGTGGCAACCTTCGGGAAAGAGTCGACCATATTTTCGATAAGGACTTCAAAGTGATGTCCATAGGATTGATATCAATGGGTCTTTGTGCTGAGCAAGGCACGAAAACGCCCAAAGTTGGTCTGGTGCCAGTTAACGCCGGAACTAATCTGCAGAACAGTAAAACTAGTAACGCTGCCGATCCGGAGTACTCGGACTATTTAGTGACGTTCGTCATACCCGCTATAGTTATCGTTTGCATGATAATGGTGGCCGGAGTTATTGCGTGCGTGCTTTATAAGAGGCGACGTACAGGTAAGGATTATCTTTCTATACTTATGTCAATTTTTTATTGATTAAAATTGTGCCTTGTAAAGGCTAGATCACCGTCGCAGTGTAAATAGGCCTTAATTTAAAAAAAAACGTTTAAATTTGTTAGAGTAGGACAGAAGATAAATATAAAAGTTTAAGCAAACGTAATTTGAGGCGTCTACTGGATAGATAAGGGAACAATCTGCGTAAAACAATTGACAGCAACTGAACTGAAAGTTAAAGATCATTAGTGGACTGCTGCAGCCTGATGATGATGACTTCTGTATATAGAAAAGAATAAATACCACACGTTAAGCGACTTTGTGTTACTGTGTTTTGAGTGCCAACAATATTTCATTTAGTGTTAACAAGTAAAGTAATTAATTAAAACACTAAACATATTTATTTGCCATATTTAAATTAAATACAATGAAATTCGTAAACAAATATATTTTACTAGCTTTGTAACGTGGCCTTATCCGTGGAAATACATAGCAAAAAATCATGTCTTTGAAACCGTTTCATTTGATATTGAGATCCTGAAATAACAATCAAGTTTGTCCGTAACTTCCTACAACCAGTGTAAATTTAATATGTATACATTCGAAAGAGAGCCTTGTTAGTTCAGGGGCTAAGCGTACGCCGCAAATTTATCGGTATGCGAGCAACCCGGGTATCTATCCCCGCCAGCACCAATGAAATTGTTAATAGCAATTTTAAGTGCTGATTTACCACGTGACAATGGTGAATGAAAACATCTTGAGGAAATCTGCATATCAGAGAAATAAGAAAAAAAATATTTCCTAGACATTTAAAGCTTGCCAACACGCATAGCAGCAACGCGGCGGACATTTACTTGTCCTAAAATCCTCCTCAGAAATGAAAGGAGGCCAGTGACCAGCAATGGGACGTATGTAGGCTGCAACTTTAACTTTAATATAAATAATGTATACCGTTATTGCAGTTTTACAAAGTAGAAAATACAAGTAAATCAGGCTTCTGCTTATTTGAAATCATCCCAAATTAAATTGTGTACGCGTGCTTCTCTGTGTGTGATAAAATTCACGTTTTTGCCGATCGATCGACCCTTACGAATGTGTGCGTACGTAGTAAAATAGTAGGCGTTAGATATTTATGAATAACACTCAGTTAAATAATGCATTACTACGCATTCTGAATTTAAAAGATAAAAAAGACAGAATGTTTGAGATTCTATGCATGCGCCTATATTACTTACCTGAACCTTATCTCTTACCTCTGCAAATTTGAACGTATATTGCAAAATAACCCTGTATAGGCTGCAAGTTTTAACTTTATATTTAGATGCAATAGTTTCAAGTTGAATTGTTTAGTACGGATAGGCAAAGAAAAATATTTTCTTGATTCGTGTTAATCTTTAAAATAAAATCCCAAACAGAAAATCCTTTTGAAACTGAAAATTAAATAGATAAAACCATGTGTTTTGTTTGTTATATTAAGTGGACAAATTTCTAATAAATATTTTAACTGTAGGCGGTGCGATCGCTTGAATAAATGCTAAAGGTGATTTTTATTTGAAACATTCTCAATGTAGTGCACATTTAAACACAGCTGCTTATAAAATTAAATTAAATGCTTTTAAATAGTATTGTTAGCCCAAGGATTCGGACAGTGCGCCGGCAACGTTGAGGCGAAATTGAGAATTAAACTATGGCTTGGAGCACAAATTATTTTAATAAACGACGCCAAACGCACAGCAAATGCGCAGATGCGAATATAGTATAATTCTCTTCACGTTATTTATAATTGTTAAGATACCTATATTGTTATTGAAAAAAGGCACTTATTTAAAAAAAATTTAGAGCTGATCTTTTAATTTTGGAAAGTGGAAAATTGAACTATTTTATTCATAAGTATTCTTTGAGAGCGTGGTCCCCGGTCGAGTCGGCCCATTCGTGCTACAACCATAATATAGCTGCAGCGTGGCTCTGCCACGCGTAATGTTTTGTTTTCTTATCTGTTCCGGCTTTTTTGAGGTTCTTGTCATACGAAATGGTAATGTCTACCAAAAATATCCTTGACTTTGCCCGGTCCACCAACACAATATCAGGCTTATCCGCAAGAATAGTCCTATCTGTGATGATGGTTCTGTCCCAATAGAGCCTGGTGCGTTCACTTTTGAGCACGGCTTCCGGCAAGTACTTTTAGTATGGCAGTTACCGATCCACGAAACCGTACTTCAGAGCTAGCTCGTGGTGATAATTATTATTGATAAAGCCCATCATAAGTCCACTGCTAGAGATAAGCCTCCCCTAAAGAACGCCATAAAGCACGGGTCGAAGCCACTTGCAACCCTCAACTTCCTGCATCTCAAACCAGGTCGTCACTCTATCTAGTGGAGGGCCGCCCTACACTTCGCTTACCGCGGCACAAGGCTGCCACTCGAGAACGGTCTATCGGTTGTCCCATTGCTACTTTAGCTTACTAATTCGTTGGTCTATGTCGGTTACTCTTAGATCTTAAATTTTCACTTAAAGGACCACGTTTCAGATCCCTATGTTATCACCGGCAACACGCACTGATTGTACACTCATTTTCTAATTTTGAGGTATACGTGACGAGTATAATTAAAAATATTTAGAGAGAGATGTGTCGTGTCTCCCGAACGCTACTCAACCGAGTTGAATCCGTCGATTGACCTTCTCGGTTGAAGTTGGACTTTCCTAGTCGGACAATTTTTTCTAGGTAAACTTACCCGTAGACAACTCCGAGTATAGTGCTCCCAACAACTACCAATATAGCTACAGCCATGCTGTAGCTATATTGTGGTTGCAGCACGAATGGGTCAGCTCGACCGGGGCAGGACCACGGTCTCATAGAATACCAGCGTAAAATAGCATCATAACGCTGTTGTGTTTCGTATGGTGAGTGTAGAGAACCGGAGACCCATTTTTACTGGAAACGAGGTATTCCATCTCAGTCCTCAGGGGTGGCGGCGCATCTGCATTTTGATTCTTAATTGAGGATAAATGTAGATGTTTATGGGCCACAGCATCCACTTACCATCAGGTGGACTGTGTGCTCGTTTGTCATCCTTATTCTGTAAAAAAAAATTCAGGTTTGACATGGACGTTGCACAAGTTTTATTAATACGACTGTATTTTTTTAATTTATTTATGTTGTACTTTATCTTACGGTGACATACGATTTGGCCAGTGTGATTACCCGAACATTAAATTAATATTCGGGTAATCACACTGGTAGTCAATAGTATATCCGTGACACTTAAAAACTAACACTGACAGTGTAATGAATAGCTAGGTATCGCGTAGGTGGTTTATCGCCGATCGGCTGCACGCTACTTTGTAACACTAGTACTGTAAGCCTCTCCGCATGACGTCGCTGGTACGCTTTCTGAATCCTTAACGTTAGTTATATTTTACTGTAAATACACATAGAATACACATAGGTATGCATAAATTGCCCACTTGTGCACATTATGCATAATTCATCTGTCTTACTTTTAGTATGTATGATTTAAGCAGAGTCGGATAATCTCATGTAGTGGTAGTGTAAGAATGTCCACTACCCAATATCGCCCCGTGGGGGTCGTAAGAGCTGACAGAGGGAAACAAACCAGGAGATGGGCAGCAAAATTATAAAAAAATGCGGTTGCCAACCCGCTTGCCAAGCGTAGCAACTGTGGCAAAATTCCCCTATGAGGCAATCTATGGAGGAGGCCTATGTTTAGCAGTGGTATTTTACAAGCTGTAATGGGTGGATGGATGAATTAACCCAAAGGTTGGGTAAACTACTGTCTAATAGTTCCGCAGTCTAAATAAAACTGTTTTTATGACATATGAAAATAACAAGGATGCATTGTCGCTACATGGCATAATCCGACCCTGCACTTATACTTCATACAATAACTTAATACTTTTAACATACAACGCAGGTAAAATGAGCGTGGGCGATGAAGAAGAACGCCAGGCGTTCCGGTCCAAGGGTATTCCCGTTATATTTCAAGACGAGTTAGAAGAGAGAGCTGACGCAGAGCCAGTTCACAAAAGTCCAGTTATAATGCGCGAGGAAAAGCCGCCCTTATTGCCTCCAGCACCAGAGTACAGATCAGGGGAGGATGCTCCCTACCGCCCTCCGCCACCTTTCGCCGCGTCCCGCACACCCCCTAGACCTAAGGCGACACCCACGTACAGGAAGCCGCCCCCATACGTTCCGCCTTAAAACTGCCTGATTAACTATTCTTAGTATAAAACGACCGTGTTTCTCAATGTTACTTGTAACGAATACTTGAGTGAAACGGGTCAACAAAATATTGTTTGCTTCGTCATTGCAAAACAGCTTAACTAGTCGATATATATCAATCATTTGCAGCTATTCGATTATGATTTATTTATTGTATACCTACTATTGCCAAATTTCTTCAGTTTTGTTGATTTCCTATATTGAGTTTTTAATAAGTTATAAATGCATTTATTACAAACATATAAATAATGCGAAACCTCATATCGTCGAGAAAGGAATTGTGCACAATTTTGTGACTACGAATTTCTTATAATATAATGTAAGTATATTTGTCACGAAGTAGGTGTGAAAATTTAGATGTAATGTGGTAAGTATGTATGTTAACGACATTGATGGCATTCAATTATGTAAGAACTGACACTTCACAATGAAATATTATTAGATACTGTTGAAGTAGTTTTGTAATATTAGGTGGTAGACTGGATGGAACAAAGTCTTACACACACGAACGTCGTATAATAACTGCTATTTTGAAGCAAACTCATTTGTATTTTTTTATTCACGTAAAGACGAATAAAATGACTAGATATGATTGGCTAAAGGTGTGCCATTGTTTAAAGATTGTTATGTAATAATACAATTTAAAATTAAACATATCGGAAACGTAACATTTTAGCATATAGCATAGTTCTTCCAAATAATATATATATATATTATCGTAATACGTAGTGCGTGTGTGTTCGTGAAAATTGACTGTATTTCACTGGAAGCGCTAAAGAACGAAAGTGCGCGCACAAACTTTGGAACGCGAACTTTCCGCAAAAATCGCTTTCACACTGTATACAATGCATTAGTTATTTGACATAGTGGTACTTTACACTTGTGTGAACACAAATTACAATAATCATTATAATGATTATACAACTGACTTTAGTTTTAGGCTACGAATAGATATTTTATAAGAACGAAGTATCATTTTGTACTCGTCTAACTATTACCATAGATATAAGATTAACAAATTGTGTAATGATAGGGAATATAAACGAAATGAGCTATATTAAATATAACTTTCATTTGGATGTATTTTTTTTCTATTGTATACTCATTTATAATTTTTGCATTTATAGATTTTCTTAGCGTTATGTATACATTACAAATTTATAGGACAGCTACGTTTCTTGTTTATCTAATGAGTTATTTTTATTTTCTTAATAGTTGTACTTAACGATGTCCACAAGAGCCGAACCATTTTTTAGTTTTTTGATAGACTTAACATTGGCAGCAATTTCTTTAAACACAATTCATTATAACGCACATAATTTATGTAAGAATGAGTTTTCTAATTTAATAAAATGAATTAGTGATATTGTAGTTTTATTTTATTTACCGTATTAGTAAGAAGAAACGCTGCAAATAGGCCCCCTGCAAGGCGATCTGTGTCTACATCCTAAGTTACCTGCATCTATAAATTACCCAAGACCTACCTTTCTTTAATGTACACTGAAGGACCATGCTGGGAAATCGTAAAGTAAATTGCCAAGAATAACAATTGCAATATGAATCCTGGAATTCGTGAAAAAGAATTTTTAGGAAATTACTGCCCTTAACACGTTCATTGCCAAAGCTAAAATTGAAGTTTTCTGCTGGTGGCCCAAAACTTTTTTTTTATGAAATAACTCTTAAGTACAGCAAATACTTTTTGCGGGTGTGTTTATGGTTTTAGTATATATATTTAATATTTTATATAATATAGTTATATATCACTCGACGTCGCGTGATGGGCCATGTGGAGTGTACATTTATCCTTAGGGGCCCCATCACGCGACGTCGAGTTTTGGGATACCTTAGCACTTTTGTGTAATTATGAGTTTATATGTATAAAATTAAATATTTTTAGTATCAATAATTTTTATTTGAATTATCATCATCATTACAGCCCTTCACAAGTCCACTGCTGAACATAGGCCTCCCCCAAAGAATGCCACAAAGCACGGTCCTGAGCCACCTGCATCCATCGACTTCCTGCAAATCTTACCAGGTCGTCACTCCATCTAGTGGGGGGACGCCCTACACTTCGCCTGCCGGTACGAGGCTGCCACTCGAGAACCTTTCTTCCCCATCGGTTGTCGGTTCTTCGAGCCATATGGCCGGCCCATTGCCACTTCAGCTTACTAATCCGTTGGGCTATGTCGGTCACTCTGGTTCTACTGCGGATATCCTCATTTCTGAGTTTATCACGCAGAGAAACTCCGAGCGTAGCCCTCTCCATAGCTCGCTGAGCGACCTTGAGCTTCCTCATCCGGCCAGCAGTGAAGGACCACGTCTCAGTTCCGTATGTCATCACTGGCAACACGCACTGGGTGTACAGTCTCGTTTTCAAGTTTTGAGGTATACCTGACGAGAAGATGTGCCGTAATTTCCCGAACGCTGCCCAACCGAGTTGAATCCGTCGATTGACCTCTCGGTCGAAGTTGGACTTACCTAGTCGGACTATTTGTCCCAGGTAAACATACTCGTCAACAACTTCGAGCTTAGTGTTCCCAACAACTACCGGCATAGGTGTGACATGGACATTAAACATGATCTTTGTTTTGTCCATGTTCATCTTAAGACCTATCCGTTGGGAAACACTATTGAGGTCATTGAGCATAGTGCTTAGGTCCTCCAGCGATTCTGCCATAAGGACTATATCGTCGGCAAATCGAAGGTGAGTGATGTACTCGCCATTGATGTTGATACCGTATCCTTTCCAGTCCAGAAGCTTGAAAACGTCTTCCAATGCAGCGGTGAAGAGTTTCGGGGATATGACGTCACCCTGTCTTACACCTCTCTGCAATTGGATAGGTTTCGTACTCTGGTTCTGTACTCGGATAGCCATCGTAGCCCTATTGTACAAGCACTTCAACACTTCGATATACCGACAGTCAACTTGGCATCGCTGAAGGGACTGCAGCACCGCCCAAATTTCGACGGAATCAAAGGCTTTCTCATAGTCCACATACGCCAGACATAGTGGCAAATTGTACTCCTCGGACTTCTGTACAATTTGACGAAGGGTATGTATGTGGTCTATGGTGCTAAAGCCTTTTCGGAAACCGGCTTGTTCGGGAGGCTGGAAGTCGTCAAGTCTGCGCGCGAGACGATTCGTAATGACTCTCGAAAACAGCACGTAGACGCGGCTCAGAAGGGAAATCGGTCTGTAGTTCTTCAAGAGAGCGTTGTCGCCTTTCTTGAAGAACAAGACCACCGCACTTCCGCTCCACGCCTCCGGTGTAATGCCACCATGGAGGACGGAATTAAAGAGCTTCTGAAGGACTTCAAGTACCGGTTTTCCACCCGCTTTCAGAAGCTCCGCTGTAATTCCATCCTGGCCTGGGGCCTTGCCGTTTTTAAGGTGCTGGAGAGCCATTCTAATCTCGCTCAGACTGACGTCCGGGATATCATCGGAATAATGTCGGATAAGACTCGCTCTTGGATCGTTACTCACACTTGCGTGTGGCTCCAACGATGACGTGTACAGCTGCCCATAGAACCTCTCAATCTCACTCAAAATCTCAGGTGCCCCGGAAACGATGCTGCCACATTCGGTCTTCAGCTTTGACAGTTGGCTCTTTCTGGCAGACAGAACTCTGGCAAAGACTTTGGAGCCTTGGTTCCGCTCGATCGCTTCTTCAATACGAGCTGTATTGAAGTTGCGTAAGTCCCGCCGCATGCATTTGGAGATCTGTCTGTTCAGATGCCTGTATGCTGTCAAGTCTGTTGAAGAATGTAGCTTCATCTCCCGTCTAACAGCCATGAGATTAAGAGTGTGATCGGAGAGTTTTTGTGTTCTTCTGCGGCGGGTCTTGCAGAACTTAGCTCCGACCGCATGGACAGTTTCCACGAGCTTGTCATTCAAATCGTCCACTTCATTGCAGTCTTCTAGGCACTGAAAACGGTTTTGCAACTCGAGCTGAAAGGTTTCGGGACTTTGGATTAGAGCACGAGGGGGACGGAGCGTTGACTTCATTAGACGAGACCTCTCCAACTTAACGTTTAGGTTCAGTGTGCCTCTA
Source organism: Parnassius mnemosyne (assembly GCA_963668995.1). NCBI lineage: Eukaryota > Metazoa > Arthropoda > Insecta > Lepidoptera > Papilionidae > Parnassius > Parnassius mnemosyne. The sequence goes on from CAVLGL010000068.1 coordinate 25,193,482, forward strand.
ACCATTCGGTGATCGCTGCCGGTTTTCACCCTCGCGATCACTGAGACATCACTGAACAGTTGTCGTCTGGTCGTCATAATGAAGTCAATCTCATTTTTTGTCGAACCGTCGGGGCTCGACCAGGTCCACTTCCTGTGGGACCGCTTCTGGAAGAAAGAGTTCATCATAAAGAGTCCCTCTTTCTCCATGAAGTCGGCCAACTGCTGGCCCCTTGGGTTCCGTTGCCCTATTCCAAATTTCCCCACTTTCAGCTCACCGTTCTCTCTTGTGCCTAGTTTTGCATTGAAGTCTCCCATTAACACCGTATATTGGGTTTTGGAGGAATGCATGGCTCTAGAGATATCCTCATACATTTCCTCCACCTCCTGATCGGGGTGTGCCGAGGTTGGTGCGTAAACCTGTATGACCTTCAGCGAATACCGTTTGGTGATTCTGAGTATAAGGTACGCAACCCTCGTCGACACACTCTCAATCTTTACAACGTTGTTAACGAGAGACTTGTGGACGATAAATCCAACACCTCCTTGGGACAGATGGTCGCCCTCCCGGTGATAGAGCAAGTTGCCGGATTCGAGGATTACCGTGTCCTCCCCCTCTCTTCGGACTTCGGATAATCCTATAATATGCCAGCGTAACTTGTCTATCTCTTCTTCCAGCTCCACAATCTTCTCGTCAGTCCTCAGGGTGCGTGCGTTGTATGTTGCCAGGTCGAGTCGTTGTAGGTGGCAACCGAACCTCCACCGGAGATTCTTAGCACCCCCTGCCCCGCCGTTACCATGGTCGCCACCGTAGCCAGGAATAGCGGGGCCGCCGGGGACTGGGGGCCGTCTCTTCGTAACTTTCATTATGGGGGGTATATTGCCATAGTTGCCACGCTTGGCGAGCGGGTTGGCAACCGCAGTTTTTTATTGTATTTTGTCGTTACCAGGAAGATGCTGCTGCCCATCTCCTGCCTGTTTCCCTTTGTCGCCTTTTACGACACCCACGGGAAGATATGGGGTAGTGGATATTCTTAACCGCCACTACACGGCTTTTTTTGCCGTGTAGTGGCGGAAATTTGAATTATATAACACAAAAAATAACAAAATATCAAAGAAACATGCAAAATAAAAAAAATCTTCTAAATATTTTAGACACCGAAGTCTACAATTATAATGAACAGCAACTTTAGGAAAGACTGGCAAACACGTGGAAATTTAAAATCAAGCCATCCGGTTCTGCGAGCACGTATAGTTTGATGCCATACTTGCGCCGTTTCCCTTTGATGTATTGTCGGAAAAATAGGCGGCCACGCCATAAATCCATCGACTCGTCTAAAGATATGTTCTGGCCTGGATAATATATATTATTCATTGTATTATTGAAATTGTCGACTATTTTTTGACATTTATTTAGACGCCTAGCAGTGGCGTCTTCTTCTTCATCAGGGAGAGTAAAATGTATACAACGTAAAATAATAAAAAATCTGTTTCTTGACATGTATTTCGAAAAGCATGATTTATATAACCAGTGACCCTTCCAATAATCTGTCAATCGGTTCATTTTTGCAGTGCCAGTATGTAACAGAAGGCCCAGAAATGTTTTGAACTCTTCAACGGTCAACTCTTTCCATCTTGAAATACGTGAATGACGATGTTCACTGGAGCTTTTCATACGTTCGGCGTATCTGTTTGTGCACTCCACGATCATTCTCAAATATTCTTCATTGAAAAATAAACGAAAATAATCTATTGGATGTGATGGCGGTTCTACATGCAGCTTTGACTCTCGAACGAATAGTATTTGTTTCATAGACGAGCAAGAAGTACTCCAGTGTGAGGTTGATCCTTCAGGTTCAGGAGACTTATGTGGCATAGCTGACTCTTCAATCGTTTCATTCAACTCCTCCCTTTCTGCAGATGAAAATCGAATTTCACTAGGTGGTAGCGGTGATATAACTCCTTCTTCATCTTCTTCCGACTCCAGGGTTGAGCTGTCTCCATCATCATCACCCAAAAAAAATCTTCGTCTTCATCACTTCCCACAAAATCATCCTCATCAGAGTTTCCTAAAGCGTCAAGAATATCCGATTCGTGCAACAAAACACGTTTTGATTGCGCTCGCAAAGGTATCTCGTTTGATCGTTTCGTACACCTAGAGGTACCAGGTTGATGATCACTCATTATAAATTATGTTTTATTATAATTATTATCACTTTATACTACAAAAAAATACGTATTATTTGTTCACAACTAACTAAAAACAAACAAGTAAGACGTCGGGCTCGAGCGGCGACGCTAAGCGAAATAACCAATTACGTAGTACTAAACCTATAGCATGATTTGGATGGCCACGCCCACTTTACAATAGCTCAGTCCTTACTCTAGAGGCCCATAAAAAACACCGTTGCGATAACGCTCCGGCCCAGGCGATACGCTTCATACAAAACTCGTCGGACACTTCACGCGACGTCGCGTGAAGGGCCAAATTGAAGAGTACTGGGAACACGCGACGTCGCGTGATTGGCAATTAACGTGTTAAAGTGAGGTTTCTCAGTTCTTGCTGTCTTATCAACCAGATGGAGAGGGCTATGCTCGGAGTTTCTCTGCGTGATAAACTTAGAAATGAGGATATCCGCAGTAGAACCAGAGTGACCGACATAGCCCAACGGATTAGTAAGCTGAAGTGGCAGTGGGCCGGCCATATAGCTCGAAGAACCGACAACCGATGGGGAAGAAAGGTTCTTGAGTGGCAGCCTCGTACCGGTAGGCGAAGTGTAGGGCGACCCCCCACGAGATGGAGTGACGACCTGGTAAGACATGTAGGAAGTCGATGGATGCAAGTGGCTCAGGACCGTGCTTTGTGGCATTCCTTGGGGGAGGCCTATGTTCAGCAGTGGACTTATGAAAGGCTATAATGATGATGATATCAACCAGATCCCGGAAAGTATCTCAAAAATGAAGTTAATTTGAGAATCTCAGACTTATCACTAGCATAGAGGGAATCCTAAAATAAGAACACAATTGTGGTAGTTGAACTCTTATACATAATATGACGTTTTATGTGGTACAAAATAAGATAGCTATATTATTATCGGCACCTTCTTTCTTTTACAAGGTTGTTGCTGCATATTTATTTATTTATGGGTTGTTGCAGTTTTTCCATTCCATAGACATCTCTATTGATGTGCAATTAGTGAAACCAAAAAAAAAACAGAGGCAGTCATAAAGACTGCCGACAGAAGTGAAAACTCAATAATATTTGCGTATACATGTACGCAGGCCGCTATATTACGTAGTAGACACGTGACGAGCATGTTGAGATCATCGGTGACGCGAACCCATAGATTTTTCGCCTACCATAAATCACTCAACGTGACTAAAGAAGTTTTCTCTTTAAATACGTTGCCGGTAAATTAATTATGTGACTTGCATTATAGCATAGTGCGGGTGACAGACCATAGATAACACACTATGCACCAGGATTAGATGCGATAGTTTTCGATTGAGCATACAGTATACTTTTGATGCCGCTGTATTCATTAGTACAACGCTACTTGCGGTAGTTACCAATAGATGGCGTGTTTTGTCAGTGAGTATATTGATATTTATGAAATAAGCAGTTTTATTATCAATGTTTAGGGAATGCAATCCAGCACCCAAAAGATGATATTGCAAATCCGCAAGATTGAGACTATCGGTCCCGCGGATCCGAAAGATTTGCAGGATTGTACAATGTTTTAGAATTATTAGCCCACAACATTATTTTCTAAGTCAGTAAATGAAACAATAGAATTTACTTAGAAGAAACAAATAGTATAATTAAATTTTGATCAGAAATAATGATAAAAATCTAAATTATGTTATGTGAATTAAAGTCTGAAAAAAAATATTAATGAGATTCGGACATTTGCTTCTGAAATTGTTTACGGAGTATACATAAGGTGTTTAAAGTTTCATCTTTTACATTTGATCGGATTTTGCTGCACGTATAGCCAGCAGCTGAAAATGCGCGTTCAGATTCAACGCTAGTAGGTGGAACGGACTTAACAAAGTTGTAAGTTGCTTCCAGATACTTCCCTCTGTTTCCTCCACATTAAAAAATACTCATTTCTCGTTTTTTTATAAGATTATGTGATACCGCCGGCTGTTGAGCAATTGAAGATGGTGTTTGTGTCCACTTTGTACAAATTATGTGCTCTAATTCCTCTTCTAATGTCAGTTCGCACAATGTTGCATTAGCAGTTGATGTGGAAGGAACGTGATAAAGGTATACTGTCGTCTTCATCGTGCATTCGTGCTGTATATGATGTTATGCAAATTCAGGCTTGAAAAAATAAAATCTTGCAAATCTTTGGATCCCGCACGTGTTATTCCGCTTTTGTAATCTTGCTAACTTCACGCGGGATCCCGCATTTGCTGGATTGCGGATCCACGCGATTGCATTCCCTATCAATGTTTACGTATGCATTCTACCAGATAATTATTGGATATCTCCAATAATTATCTTAAATATCCAAATAGTAATTTTGTAGATAACATTAACACTAATAAAACTTAGCCTATTTCAGTGACAGACACAAACTAATAAGTGACAACTTAAGCGCCTTATTCAGGGCCCATCTTGCTGTACGTGCCGCCTAGGTCACGCATGACGCACGACCCAAAACGACAATGAGTAGGCTTGACGTACGTCAATAAGACTTGAATAAGACGCTTTACCCCGTATGTAGTGGCGGGCAAGAATACCCACTACCCCATATCTAGCCGTGGGTGTCATAAGAGGCGACAGAGGAAAGATGGGCAACAGCATCTTTCCCCCATGATAGTTACGAAGAGACGGCCCGCAGTACCCGGCGGCCCCACTATTCCTGGCTATGGTGGCGACCATGGTAACGGCGGGACAGGGGGTGCTAAAATTGTCCGGTGGAGGTTTGGTTGCCACCTGAGATGACTCGACCTGGCAACATATAACGCACGCACCCTGAGGACTGACGAGAAGAACTGAAAGAAGAGGTATAAAAGTTGCGCTGGCGTATTTATTCGAGGTCCGAAGAGAGGGCAACTTGTTCTATCACCGGGAGGGCGACCATCTGTCCCAAGGACGTGACGAATTTATCGTCCACAAGTCTCTCGTTAACAATAACGTTGTAAAAATTGGGAGCTTGTCGATGATAGTTGTGTACTCTATATCGATATATCTATAAATTTGGGCGGTGCTGCAGTCCGTTCAGCGGTGCCAAGTTGACTGTCGGTATATCAAAGTGCTGAAGTGTTTGTATAGTAGGGCTACGATGGCTATTCGAGTGCGAAATCTATCCAACTGCAGAGAGGTGTAAGACAGGCTGACGTAATATCCCCGAAACTCTTCACCGCTGCATTGGAAGATGTTTTCAAGCTACTGGACTGGAAAGGATACGGTATCAACGTCAATGGCGAGTACATCACTCACCTTCGATTTGCCGACGATATATTTCTTATGGAAGAATCGCAGGAGGACCTAAGCACTATGCTCAATGACCTCAATAGTGTCTCTCAACGGATAGGTCTTTAGATGAACATGGACAAAACAAAAGTCATGTGTAACGTCCATGTCACACCCATGTCGGTATTTGTTGGGAGTACAAAGCTCGAAGTTGTTGATGAGTACGTTTACCTGGGTCAAATAGTCCGACTGGGTAATTCCAACTTCGACGGATTCAACTCGCCTGGGCAGCGTTCGGGAAATTACGACACATCTCGTCAGGTATACCTCAAAATTTGAAAACGAGATTGTACAACCAGTGCGTGTTGCCAGTCATGAGATGGATCTGAGACGTGATCCTTCACTGATGGCCGTATGAGGAAGCTAAAGGTCTACCTAGAGGTAGACCTTGAGCTTCCTCATCCATAGATAGAGAGGGCTATGCTTGGGGTTTCTCCGCGTGATAAACTTAGAAATGATAATATGCGCAGTAGAACCAGAGTGACCGACATAGCCCAACGGATTAGTAAGCTGAAGTGGCAATGGGCCAGCCATATAGTTCGAAGAACCGACAATTACAAATTTATTTACGTGATAGAGCCATGCTTCAGCTATATTAGTAGTATAGTTGTAGCACGAATGGGTCGGCTCGACCGGGGAAGGACCACGCTCTCACAGAATACCAGCGTAAAATAGCAGCTTAATATTGGCCAGTTAAAATAAACGTAGCTTAAACGGAGTTTATCTTACATTTCGATGTTCGGAAACAAACTTTCACAAGTTATCCAACCAATAGCGCTAACGTATAGATAAACTGCCGATAAAAGTACCTCAGAAACCGAGCATAAATCTAGTCCCGTTCAATTCCCAGAAAACATAAGTTTGCGCGTTTACCGCTAAAAGGAACCCCTTTGTCGTATCACCTCAGTTTCAAGGCACTCCCGTTGTTGCCTCAGCCAGTGACGTGCAGTTTCGTGGTCACTTGGAAGAGAAGACCAAATTGGCCTCTAAAAAGCTTGACCTGCGCAGCAGAGTGGGACAGTATTTCATGCCGGCACACCGCCTGCAACTTTACATGGCGCAAGTTCGGCCTCACATGGAGTACTGTTCCCATCTCTGGGCAGGGGCTCCCCAGTGCCAGCTCCTTTCACTTGACCGCATCCAGCGTAGAGCGGTTCGAATCGTCGACGACCGAGCTCTTTGCGATCGGCTTGACTCACTGGCACTGCGTAGAGATGTTGCATCTCTTTGCGTATTTTATCGCATTTACCATGGGAAGTGCTCTGAGGAATTGTTCGGACTAATACCAGCCGCTCAATTTCACCATCGCACATCGCGACAAAACTTGCGATACCATACATACCACCTGGATGATTAGCGGTCCACCACTGTGCGATTTAGAAGATGTTTTATTCCTCGCACAACTTCCTTGTGAAATCGATTACCACCAGCGATTTTTCCGGACCGAAACGACGTTAGCAACGCATCTGCAATTCCCCTGGTGTTGCAGTTGTTCATGGGCGGTGGTAGTCACTTACCATCAAGTGAGCCGCATGCTCGTTTGCCCCCTATCCTATATAAAAAAAACTAAGCGAGATATCGAAAAATTCTTACTTTTCGGCTTATCTCGTCGAGATCTATGCGAATCCGACTTCCGAAAAATGGCCCAATAAGTCAATAGTATGATACTATAATCTTTCATCACTTTTGAGAAAGTTATCACAATAATCCTGCAAGTTTACAATTAAACATACACATTGTTAGCACATTTTTAATTATTTTCATTTTCTATATTGCTTGTATTAAAAAAACACTTAACTCAACGCCAATATCAAAATCAAATTCTATAAAAAAATAACTTTCATTTGATATATCATCCCCGTGTAGTGGCGGGTAAGAATACTCACTACCCCATATCTTCCCGTGGGTGTCGTAAAAGGCGACAGAGGGAAACTGAGGCAGAGGATGGGCAGCAGTATCTTTCTGATAACAGCAAAACAACAATAAAAAAACTGCGGTTGCCAACCTGCTCGCCAAGCGTGGCAACTATGGCAATATACTCCCCATGAAGGTAACGAAGAGACGGCCCCTAGTTACGGGGGCCCCGCTATTCCTGGCTACGGTGGCGACCATGGCAAAGGCGGGGCAGGGGTTGCTAAGAATCTCTGGTGGAAGTTCGGTTGCCACCTACGACGACTCGACCTGGCAACTTATAACGCACGCACCCTGAGGACTGACGAGAAGATCCTGAAGCTGGAAAAAGAGATAGACAAGTTGCACTGTCAATAGTTGCAAATGTCATAGGATTATCCGAAGTCCGAAGAGAGGGGGAGGACACGGTAATCCTCGAATCCGGCAATTTGTTCTATCACCGGGAGGGCGACCATCTGTCCCAAGGAGGTGTCGGATTTATCGTCCACAAGTCTCTCGTTAACAACGTTGTAAAGATTGAGAGTGTGTCGACGAAGGTTGCGTACCTTATACTCAGAATCACCACACGGTATTCGCTGAAGGTCATACAGGTTTACGCACCAACCTCGGCACACCCCGATGAGGAGGTGAAGGAAATGTATGAGGATATCTCTAGAGCCATGCACTCCTCCAAAACCCACTATACGGTGTTAATGGTAGACTTCAACGCAAAACTAGGCACACGAGAGAACGGTGAGCTGAAAGGGAGTTTCGGGATAGGGCAACGGAACCCAAGGGGCCAGCAGCTGGCCAACTTCATGGAGAAAGAGGGACTCTTTATGATGTACTCTTTCTTCCAGAATCGGCCCCACAGGAAGTGGATCTGGTCGAGCCCCGACGGTTCGACAAAAAATGAGATTGACTTCATTATGACGACCAGACGACAACTGTTCAGTGATGTCTCAGTGATCGCGAGGGTGAAAACCGGCAGCGATCACCGAATGGTGAGAGGCACACTGAACCTAAACGTTAAGTTGGAGAGGTCACGTCTAATGAAGTCAACGCTCCGTCCCCCTCGTGCTCTAATCCAAAGTCCCAAAACCTTTCAGCTCGAGCTACGAAACCGTTTTCAGTGCCTAGAAGATTGCGATGCAGTGGACGATATGAATGACAAGCTCGTGGAAACTGGCCATGTGGTCGGAGCTAAGTTTTGCAAGACCCGCCGCAGAAGAACACAAAAACTCTCCGATCACACTCTTAATCTCATGGCTGTTAGACGGGATATGAAGCTGCAATCTTCAGTAGATTTGACAGCATACAGGTAACTGAACAGACAGATCTCCAAATGTATGCGGCGGGACTTACGCAACTTTAATACTGCTCGTATTAAAGAAGCGATCGAGCGGAACTAAGGCTCCAAAGTCTTTGCTAGAGATCTGTCTGCCAGAAAGAGCCAACTGTCGAAGCTGAAGTCCGAGTGTGGCAGCGTCGTTTCCGGGACACCTGAAATTTTGAGTGAGATTGAGAGGTTCTATGGGCAGCTGTACACATCATCGTTGGAGCCACACGTAAGTGTGAGTAACGATCCAAGAGCGAATCTTATCCGACATTATTCCGATGATATCCCGGACGACAGTCTGAGCGAGATTAGAATGGCTCTCCAGCACCTTAAAAACGACTAGGCCCCAGGCGAAGATGGAATTACAGCGGAGCTTCTGAAAGCAGGTGGAAAACCGGAACTTGAAGTCCTTCAGAAGGTCTTTAATTCCGTCCTCCATGGTGGCACTACACCGGAGGCGTGGAGCAGAAGTGCGGTGGTCTTATTCTTCAAGAAAGGTGACAACGCTCTCTTGAAGAACTACAGACCGATTTCCCTTCTGAGCCGCGTCTACGTGCTGTTTTCGAGAGTCATTACGAATCGTCTCGCGCGCAGACTTGACGACTTTCAGCCTCCCGAACAAGCCGGTTTCCGAAAAGGCTTTAGCACTATAGACCACATGACATACCCTTCGACAAATTGCACAGAAGTCCGAGGAGTACAATCTACCACTTTGCCTTGCGTATGTGGACTATGAGAACGGCTTTGATTTCGTCGAAATTTGGGCGGTGCTGCAGTCCCTTCAGCGATGCCAAGTTGACTATCGGTATATCGAAGTGCTGAAGTGCTTGTACAGTACGGCTACGATGGCTATCCGAGTACAGAACCAGAGTACGAAACCTATCCAATTGCAGAGAGGTGTAAGACAGGGTGACGTGATATCCCCGAAACTCTTCACCGCTGCATTGGAAGACGTTTTCAAGCTTCTGGACTGGAAAGGATACGGTATTAACATCAATGCAAATACATCACTCACCTTCGATTTGCTGACGATATAGTCCTTATGGCAGAAACGCTGAAGCACCTAAGCACTATGCTCAATGACCTCAATAGTGTTTCCCAACGGATAGGTCTTAAGATGAACATGGACAAAACAAAAATCATGTTTAATGTCCATGTTACACCTACGCCGGTAGTTGTTGGGAGCGCTGAGCTCGAAGTTGTTGACGAGTATGTTTACCTGGGACAAATAGTCCGACTAGGTAAGTCCAACTTCGACGGTGAGGTCAATCGACGGATTCAACTCGGTTGGGCAGCATTCGGGAAATTACGGCACATCTCGTCAGGTATACCTCAAAACTTGAAAACAAGACTGTACAACCAGTGCGTGTTGCCAGTGATGACCTATGGTGTTAGCGGGATGCATCTGTATTCATGTTGACTTGTTGACTGTTTATTCCGAGTCTGTTGAAAAAATATGAAATGTCACAGCTAAAATATTTAAATGTAGTAACGCAGCCACAGTAGCAGCTTACATTACATGTATTCATTTTTGCTCTCATAATTATCGATCCGAGTACAGACTAAGGTTAGTAAAAAGTCGGGATATTTGGCGTCGTGAATCGGCGTGAATCGGGACTTGTCACCAGACCCCTGAAAATCGGGATGTCCCGCGCAAATCGAGACACCTGGCAACAATATGTGTATAATCTATACTAGTGCCCGCTACATATATATTTATCTATGCTAGTGCCTAGCACCACAAAATAAATTAATAGTACTACTAGCACCAGTACCGGTTAACTAAAAATAAACCGTTCCGGTTTATTTTTAGTTACTACTAGATTTAGGGGTCTGTTCGCGGGTTGGCGCTACCGGACGGCAGTAACAGAACCACAGTCGATCTGTCGCATCCGAAGCTGGAAGCTTCAGGAAGCGGATACTAGGGACAAATATCATGCGAGGGTAGCCGAAAAGCTTGACACCATCGATGGCAGAAAAGAATGTGTAGAAAGAACTTGGCAGAACCTTAGGGATGGAATGGTAAGTGCAGCGGAAGAAGTGTGTGGAACAATAAAAAGAGGCAGTAGTAAAAGAAGAGATGCATGGTGGAATGATGAAGTGAAAGAAGCTGTAAAGAAGAAGAAGAAAGCATGGTTAGACTACTTGGCCTCTAGTAATGATAAGGATATGAGAGAGAAGATGAAAGAAAGATATAGGCTGCAGAAAGTTCACACGAAAGCACTGATTGAGGAAGTGCGTGAAAGGTGTAGAAAGGAAGCGGACGAAAGGTTGTCGCACAACTTTAAGGAGAACTCCAAACTCTTCTGGAAAGAGGTTGGAAGGACCCGAAGTGGTGCGACGGCCTTAAGAATGAACAAAGTGCTTTCGAGAACTAATGACGTCCTCTCAGAAAAATCGGACGTCATGCAGCGATGGAGCGAATTTTATAGAGAAATGTATGCGTGTGATGACCTTAGTGAGGGATCCGGGGATGACGCCGTGACTGGTACGCCAGACCCGGACCTCGATGACACTGAGGTCATCAGTATGATAGAGATTGAACGTGCGATTCGAAGTTTGAAATGTGGTAAGGTTGCGGGACTAGACAGAGTTACTGCTGAAATGGTCAAGTATGGTGGGCCTCGCGTCTGGGACAGCTTTCATCTGCTGTGCAATTTGTGCTGGCGGACGGGGGATGTCCCGGATGATTGGCGATCGGCAGTCATTGTGCCTTTATGTTCACATTTTGACTGCGGGTGCTATCGGGCGATCAGCTTGACCAGTTTAGCAAGTAAAGTTTACTCGAAGGTTTTGACACGTAGGATGCAAGAGAAATCGGAAAGATTTCTATGGGAGGCACAATGCGGATTTAGACCTGGAAGAGGATGCACGGATCAAATGTTTTCTCTCCGCATGATCACAGAGAAGCTTCTGGCTGCTAACCAGAAGATTTTCTGTGCTTTTGTGGATCTTGAGAAAGCATTTGATAAGGTTGTAAGGAAGAAAATGTGGGAACTGTTGCCGGGGTATGGTGTGGATGGTCGATTGCTAAGGGCTGTGCAGTCTCTTTACTGTGACTGTAAAGCCTGTGTGTGGGTAGGACATGACCTGTCACCCATGTTTGACGTCCAAACGGGCGTAAAGCAGGGTTGTGTCATGTCTTCCTGGCTGTTCATACTGTATCTCGACAGCTGTTTACAGAAGCTGAAAGATAGCTGTTTGGGTGTGAAATTGGGTGACATTAAAGTAAATTGTCTGTTGTATGCTGATGATGCAGTGCTTATAGCACCATCAGAGGCAGAACTGCAGGCATTAGTCACGTGTATGAAAGAGGAATGTGAAACTAAAGGTCTCCGTTTGAATGCTAATAAAACTAAGGTTCTGGTATTTGAAAGGGACGAAGAGAGAACGAAGTGTGAAATATGGGTAAATCAGGAATGTCTAGAACAGGTAAATGAAATTGTATACTTGGGGAGTGCTTTTAGCCGGGATGGAAGATGTGATTTAGATGTGGACAGGCGTGTCGCTGCCGGGAACAAAGTCAATGGTGCCCTGACTGCGTTAGTCAAAAGGCAAGGCGTAGCGAAGAGTGCACGCCTTGCAATACATAACGCAGTGTTGGTACCGACTTTGTTATATGGCAGCGAAACCTGGGTATGCCAGAAGAAGCATAAAAGTAAGTTGAATGCAGTGGAGATGCGATCTCTTCGTAAAATGTGCGGCGTTACCATGGCCGACCGAAAGCGAAACGAAGAGATTCGCAATATGGCAGGTTTGAAAGATGACCTTATCACAAAAATTGATAAGGGCGTGCTTCGGTGGTTTGGGCACGTTGAGCGAATGAGTGAAGACCGAATGGTGAAGAAAATATATAGCGCGAAAGTTAATATTAAAAGGTGTCGAGGTAGACCGAGACTAACTTTCGAAGGCCATGTGAGCAAATTGCTCGAAGAGGGTAGGGTCAAAAGTACTCGGATACCTAGACGTGCATGCATGAAGAAGATAATGAATCTGAAAGAAGCGAAAGAGGTTTGTAAGGATCGTGACACTTGGCGATCTGTTCTCTCTGGCTACCCCGTCAGGGATTGTGCGTGAAGATAAGTAAGTAAGTAAGTAAGTTCCGGTTTATAAAAAGTACTCTGTGGCACTTTGTACGAAGTAGACAGTTACTATCAAAGAGTATAGTAACTGTCCACTATACTCTTTGAGTAGAAGTAACTATCGGTCATTTTGTAATTTCCATTCGAGTTCGAATGTCGTTTTGATAATAGTTAATATAAACAAATTTAATCGTTTAAGAAAAAATCGACCAAACACAGCGCGTCGTATCGTAGAAATTTCTGGAAGTTTAACTGCGCAATAGTTTATACTAAAATTAATGGGAATAATTTTGTGTTCTAAAAGAGTTGTAAAATGTAAATATGACATTTAGTTAGCATACGGTGTATAGATTACGAAAGTAAAGAAATAATTTGTATAATTAAAAGCATTTGGTAGTTATAGAAAAATTAAAGAATTAATGTACCCATTTATTATGAAAATTTGGGACATTTCGTTTAATAACTTTTTTAAATATTAATATATTGAATAACCTTTATAATATACTGATAAAGGACCAAAATGCAGATTTAATGATGTATAGCATGTTAGTGTAGAAATTAGTCTTGTATAGAAAATATTGTAATTTATTCGAATTGCACAGTGAAAATGTTATAAAATAAAGAGGCAAAACGGAAAATGGCAAGCGGCTCACTATACAGTATAGCCGAAGTCTACCTTATGGGCGCGAAACCCAGCAACGTTGTAGTGTGAAGAACTATCAGTGGCATCCAGCAGTAGTGTGAAGAACTACCAGTGACAAGCAGTAGTATCCGGTAGTAGCTGAAGTAACTAGTAGCAGAACATAGTGCACAGCGATAGTGAATTAGTGAGTGTTAGCTAGCCGAAAAAGGTCGTAACTGAAATTCGCAGTTACACATAGCCGAAAAAAGTGGCAACTGAAAATTCGCAGTTGCATATAGTGAAAAAGTGTTGGCTAGCCGAAAAAAGTGGTAACTGAAAATTCGCAGTTACATATAGTGAAAGTGATAGCTAATCGCAGAAGGTAGTAACTTATATTCGCAGTTACACAAGTGATAAAATCAACTAGTTTTAGTTGATTAATAGCTGCTAGTCAGTAGTGTTAGAAAACCAGCTACTACCAATAGATATTTTGATACTACCAATAGATATTTTAATACTACCGCACATTTTAATTAAATCTTTTGAAATATATAGTGACCAGCCAATAGTGAACAACCGTAGTTGAACAACCGTGTTCAAAAACCATGTCAGTAAATAATAATTATAAAATTTCGCGACTAATCAATCAGTCGAACCGCTGGCCACTCCCTTGCTATTTGAATTTATAAATCGTGCATTTTAATTTTGAACCTCAGTCCACAGTTTTCCAGCAGCACAGACAGAGACGGCAGTGAAAGTATCCTCCGGAACCTATAGGTGTAGGACGTGAGCGACTCGCGGAGTATCTTCGACAACATTTACTCCGGAGAGTTACGCCCATCCGGCACAGTTTAGTTAAGTAAAATTGTTGTATTTGTCGAGTTTGTTTATTTAAAATGCAAAACGAACAAAAAAATTGTTAAGGCGAAACAAACGGGGGTTAGTAGTTTCGAGATTACCTTAAGCGAGAACAACAAAATGGTGGAGTAAATATAAAATTATTTAATTCCTTTTTCTTAATTTTACTACTTCTCTATTTATTTATTTTTTTATTGTAGTACATATAAATTTAGTATACATGAGTTTGACGGTTCTGCACCACACATACCTTAAATAGAATTATCTTACCAATTTTTTTTACGTTCGATTGAGGCACGCGTCTCTACTAATTAAAAAATAATTGCAATAATTAGTAAGCATAGTACGTAACTGCGCACGCAAGTGAAATATATTAAACTTTCATAACTTTATTAGTAAAAAAACATGCGAGAGTGTCGTGGAACAGTCGGTTGGAACGAAGTTCCTTTCGTAGTATATTGTTATTGATAAACGTATTATATTATTGATTAATAAAAAAAAATACAAATAAAAATGAATTACTAGGGTAATTAAAATAAAGCGTCATTTAAAATAATATTTCTTTCATGTTAAGATAAGAAAAAGTGCGAAGGAAATGGATATTATTCCATCTTGCTGGAACTATAGAAAGGGGGCCGTGACGGAAAAATCTTAGACTTTTTCTCACCTGACCCCCGTCCGCCAAATTCGTACAGTACGATAAGGAACTTCGTTTCAAAAAATTACATTAGGTGAGATTTTTAAAGTTAATGTTAATTTAATGGTCATAGTAGAAAAGAGAAAAGTTTTAAAAACTTTAAGTGTTGTCTTAAAGAAGACGGAACTTTTAATTGCATTCGAGAATCTGTTTTGCACGAGAACGTTGCACAAACTTGGCTTTAGATTTAAAAAAAAACGTCAGACGAAAAGAAAGCTACTTATTGAGCAATTATATATAGTACCTTGGCGATGGAGATATCTGAATGCGATAAAGAAGCATCAGAGAGATCAGAGGAACATTGTTTACCTCGATGAAACATGCGACAATTCCTCCTTAAATGTCTCATCGTGTTGGCAGTCTACAGAAGAAAGAGGAATGCTGTCACATGTTGGCAAAGGGCTACGTTTAATTATTGTCCATGCTGGAAGCCGTGGTAGATTTATCAATGGAGCCTTTTTAATGTTTAAATCAAAAAGTAAATCCGGAGTTTATCATAAAGATATGAATTTTCAAAATTTTAATAAATGGACAAAAGAAAAATTATTGCCAAATTTACCTTTATTTCTCATAATTTTTAAGTATGAGAAAATAGCAAATCTCGAAATGTGGTGGTAAATTTAGCAACAATTTTTCTTTTGTCCATTTATTAAAATTTTGAAAATTCATATCTTTATGATAAACTCCGGATTTACTTTTTGATTTAAACATTAAAAAAGCTCCATTGATAAATCTACCACGGCTTCCAGCATGGACAATAATTAAACGTAGCCCTTTGCCAACATGTGACAGCATTCCTCTTTCTTCTGTAGACTGCCAACACGATGTGATATTTAAGGAGGAATTGTCGTATGTTTCATCGAGGTAAACAATGTTCCTCTGATCTCTCTGATGCTTCTTTATCGCATTCAGATATCACCATCGCCAAGGTACTATATTTGATTGCTCAATAAGTAGCTTTCTTTTCGTCTGACGTTTTTTTAAATCTAAAGCCAAGTTTGTGCAACGTTCTCGTGCAAAACAGATTCTCGAATGCAATTAAAAGTTCCGTCTTCTTTAAGACAACACTTAAAGTTTTTAATGTAGGAACCTTCTTGAAAATACTATACAATTTAGTTACCTTTCGTCTTATAATGCCCACTGTGAAATTATCTATTTAAATATTTTTCTTTCGGATTTGTTTCTTTTTTATTGGCGATTTAAAAACCGCGCCATTCTGTCACGTTACAGATCGTAGCCTTCTTTAATAATTTTACTTACAGTAGACATTGAGAGTCCTACTGCTTGTGCAAGAATTTTGTTTACGTTTATGTCTTGTAGATACTCCGTAGAACTTCGATCTTGTTTTCTAGCTTTAAAGAAAGAATAAACGTTGTACGCCATTTGTTTCGCTTGCCTGCTAATTTTCTTACCAAAATCTGAATGTGTTTTAAATCCTATTTGTTAAAAACGAGACTATTTTTTTCCAGCGAATAATTTATTAAAAAAAATCCAAGAAGAGGTAAGGCAAATTATTTATATGGACGAGTCATATGTTGATTCGTCCTATTCGACGTATAAGGTATAGTCAGACGCACAAACTAACATAATGTGGTCAGACGGGTCAACCAAAGTGCTAAAGAGAGACACATATCAAATGGAAACGAATAGTGATAGTCCACGCAGAAGACAGTTTTGTGTCAAATGCTCTGCTTACATTCAAAGCAGGTGCTAAGTCGGGAGATTACCATAAATGTGTACCACAATAAACAGTACGACCCTGTACCGTCTTTAAATTCCAGGAAGTTGGAGACGCTGGATTGATTGGAAGAAATGGGTAGGTTTAATAATAATATACATCTTTATTGGGCACACAAAAAATTATCGCAGAGTAAAATAAAAATAACAATGGCGGTTTATACAATGAAGAAGTTTCCTCTTTTTAATGCATAAATTAGAACAAATTTGAGTAAAATAAAAGAAACATGTGAAAGAATCAATAAAATATCTCTAGAAATTAAAAAGTTATGGGTCTTTGAAGTTGCGCTTGCAAGAATAATTTTGTTACACGCAGCGCTCCATCGTGTGACATCATTTGACCTAGACGACGCAGCACCTATTCGTCGAGTACGTACATTGTGTAGTCGTATGCACCGTTCGATTCATATTTTGTTCATTACCCGATGGCAGAAGTTAAAAAAAATGCCTACAAATATTGTATTGTTCCTATGTGTCAAAGCACATCAGTTAAATATCCCAATTTTTTTTTTCGTGTACCAAATTAAATAACAACAAGGCAAAAAAGGTACAAACTAATGAACCGTGATTTAATTGGATCTAAAAGCACTAAATATGTGTGTGAAGATTATTTTCATGTAAGTAACTATTAATAATAGCTGCCTGTTTCTGATCGATATGCCTATTGAGTCGTAAGCGGGTGATAACACATCTGCATTTTGATTCTTTATTGAGGATATATGTAGATGTCTAGGGGTCACAGCAACCACTTACCATCAGGTGAACTGTGTGCTCGTTTATCACCCTAATTCTATAAGAAAAAATCTGTATGTATCACATACTTGTGTATTTTTGTTTTAATCTTAATTATAGTAAGTACCTGTATTTAACAACAAAACTAGCTATATAGCAGTCTTCACGAAACAATATTAGTCTAGCTTTAAGGTATACAAGCTATTAATAGTTTAATTATCACAGAAAAAATATTCTTATCTAAATTCAACTTTTCAAATTCAAAGCATTATAATAAACTTACAATATAAGTTAAGTGTTACATTTGGCGTTAATTTAATAAATATGATGTATCATACAACTTCACCACTCTTTTCGGCTATTACAACAACAGGTCTGTGACTTACATAACTATATTGTTCATAATTAATCAAAATAATTGAAAAGAAATTAAATCACATAACTTAGCCATTATAAAATTCTAAATAACAAATTGTTTTGGTTGTAGCTACATACCATAGATAAATATATATGTAGCAAGCTACTACATACTCTTTGAAACACAAAGCGCGCACATAACGAACGAATCGCGCTCTTAATCTTTTGCTGGCTCACTTGATCTTGACTGACTTGATCCGTTCATGTACAGCAGCCCAAACTCGAGTTAGGGATTAAGCGCAACTCGAGTTAAATCGAGTTAATAACTCGAGTTGACCCATCACTATTAGTGTCAGAGCAACTGTCAAAAATATCAATGAATGAATATTTTCATTCCAATGACAAGTTTTTTTCCCATTATTTTTCGGCTTCAATAAATGTTGGGAATGCAAATAAATTAATAAATTTATTTGATTCAGTGTAATCATGGATATATTACCTACCAATAATGATGAAAAGACGAAAGTTACAAAGAAAATTAAATGTTCGTATAAGCTTAGAAATCTTCGTCAATGTCTTATGTTTAAGCCTCAAATTTTAAAGCTAATTTTGAAAATGCGGCACTGTATAAGCAAGAAAAATGTTATTTTAACACGATTGAAAAAGCAATTAAAGTTGTTGGTAATTACTAATTACTTATTTAACTAACTAGAATAATTACATTTTAAGATTTTGCTCACTAATTTTTATCTATATCTGTGACATTACGATCAAAACACATTTGCTTGTTCTTGTAAGCAATTTATTTAAATTTAGATCTATGATCTATGATTAGCTAATAATAATTAATTTTAATGATATTAATAATTAGTTTGTACGTGGTAGAGCCATGCTGCAGCTATATTACTTGTATAGTTGTAGCACGAATGGGTCGGCTCGACCGGGGAAGGACCACTTTCTCACAGAATACCAGCGTAAAACAGCAGCTTAATGCTGCTGTGTTTCGTATAGTGAGTGTAGAGAACCGGAGACCCTTTTTACTGGAAATGAGGCATTCCATCATAGTCCTCACGGCTAACAATGCAACAATGTAATGGAGGATAGATGTAGATGTCAATGGGCCACAGCAAGCACTTACCATCAGGTGGACTGTGCTCGCTTGTCAGCTTTATTCTATAAAAAAGAACACAATTCTTAATTAAGCCAAAAATTGGCTTATTGAAGTACATAACTAAATATGCCCAGAAATTATAGCATGTCCTGAAAACCTGGTACCTTCAAATCCAATAAGCTTATAAAATTTGATAGAGACATTTAAAAGTATATCCTATGACTATAAAATGTTTTAGTTTGTTATTCCACACATTCAGACCAGTTTGATTCATCTTTTGTAAAGGTTACAACAGAAGAGTAAAATAATTTGCTGATATTTGTCTTTCCATCTGATTACAATCTGCGTATCTTCAAGGCAAGAGTGAATAGGCTTTTATTATACTCTGCTTCATCACTACTTACCACCAGATGAATTGTAATCAAATATGGGCTTTTATTAAGTAAAAAGGTTTGGTTTGTAAAAAATATTTTAAACAAAAAGAAATTACAGAAGTGATGTAGCACAATACAGGTAGAAGAAAAGATCCCTCTTAGGGGGAATTGAAGCATAGAAAGGCACAATACTTTTGAGATAAAAAAAACACATTTGAAATTGGAATGTTTGTAATTTTACTTGCAAATTGGTTATTGTATTTTCTATAAAAAAGAACTGCAAAATTTTCTGCCTGACCTGTTATACAGGTACTCATTTAATTGCAAATATTTTGTATCCCGTTTTCTTGATAGTTGTGTTCTGTACATGCAGAGTACATTTTATATCTAAGTTTAATATCAAAAATAAAATCTGAAATTCGGAAATTATGGTAAAAGAAAATATTGTGCAGATACTTGTGCTATGGGATATGTGGGATGATTTTACTTTTGTTTACTCTAATATTCTTTTCTTCCTAAAAGTGGATGTAATAATATGGGATATCTGTACCTGTTTCAGACAAACATTGAAGTGGTTACATCTTATGCACAAACAGATGATACAAGTTTTGATTTAGGAAAAAGGCAGATTTCAGGTAATAATTTTAAATGCACTATAATTTACAGTCTGAAGTAGAACTTTCAATATATTTATTTATAATTACAGAAGAACTTGGGGAAAAAAAGGCAACAGTAAATGATGTATATACCCAAACTGAAGATATTTTAGTTTATGATAATATAACAAAGCACGAATCTTGTCTTAAAGGAAAAGTGGATGAGCCAGAACCTGCTTGGAATATTAACAAAGAAGGAGCTGATAAAGAAAAAAGCATTGCAGAACAGGTTGAAGAAGTTGCCCAATCAGCTTTAAGAGAAACAGGAATGGTGTATGTTGATTCAGCTGGAATGTATTACGATTACAAGACAGGGTACTATTATAATTCCGTGAGTGATTTATTAATAGTAATAATGTAACTAAAATTAATCAAAGTAGTTATAACATGCCTTTTTTTAGGAATTGGGTTTATACTACCATACGGATACCGGTTGCTACTATTATTATTCAGATGAAAAACAAAATTTTGAATTCCATTCATATCCTGATAGGAGTGCTGAAAATGCAAATGCATCTTTAATAAAGCATCAAAAAAAGAAAGCCAAAAAACATAAAAAGGTATGGAAACAATTTAACCATATTATTACTTTTCAAATGTTTCATTAAATGTGTTCTGATATTGTTCTATTTATATTTCAGGCAATGAAAACGAATATTGATAACCTGACGAAAACATTCTCTCAGGTTTCACTTCAAGGCCCAGTTGCCTTAGGTAAATAAATAGATCAGAAGTTTCTTCCCAATACAAACATATGAAATGTTATATTACAGGGAAAAGAAGAAGATGATTCTGAAGAATCCAGCAAACCAAAGCGAAAAAAGAATTCACATGAAAAGAAGAGCATTGAGGAAGAAAAATGTAATACAGCTGTGAATCAAAATATTGATTTGGAAACAAAGAAGAATGTGGAGAATGATGAGAGCGAAAAGCTTGTAAAACTTGAAACTTCAGTAAAAGTGGTAGAAAAAGAAGAAGTGAAGGTGGAAAAAGAAGATGAGATGGAAGATGGCGAATGTAGTGAAACTGATGGTGAAGAAGAAGCCGACAAGGATAATGAGGAAGACTCGGACCTAAATAATAGCACCTCAACTGACACTGATGATGGTAAATAAAAAAAAGCAAAGATAGTTATTAAACAATCTATAGAAGCTAAGGTTGGAATAAGTCTGGATGAGAGAAACCAGAGGTTGTGGATTTGAGTCCTGATGGGTGTAAACATTTATGTTACTATAAAATATTAATTAAAAAAGTAGAATAAAGTTACAGCCTATATACACTTCGCACTCCTGGGCACAGGCCTCCTCTTCAAATAAAAATAAAACATTACACCAATCTTGCAATATCTGTAACAGTAGGCTGAGTTGTGGCTGGAGTGGCACTTGGGCCACTCCATAACCGCTTACATTATATTGATACAAACGTTAACCATAAATAAATTAAATTAGCGTCGGAGATAGACGGGATGATCCCAAAGTACCAAAATTTGTAATTTCTCAGACATGCAGGTTTCCTCACGATTTTTTCTTTACAGCCATTTTTTCCAACACTTAATAGTGTGCACTTAACAATTTCACTCGGCTTTCTTGTGTACTGTAAAATTTATAGTGAATAATTAGCCCTGAGCTACCACGATTGCTTTCAATTTCAAAATGCTCAATAATAATTTAAAGGTTAATGTTATCGTTTTATTGAGGGTCGAAAATAGATAATATTTTTGGAATTATATCATTGTGTGCGATTATCTTGTCATTAATTTATTATTTGCATAGATATTGGATACAATTAAAACAAATGCCTGTTCTGGGTATTTTACGTCTGACATAATCTCTATATTATGAAAATCAATTGTTGTCCGTTAGTCTTGTTAAAACTCGAAACTGGCTCGACCGATTCTGATGAAATTTTTTGTTTGTGTGGGTTCCTGGATGGTTTAGATTCACAATTGGACCCGGAAGGTGGCTCCGTTCTCGAGATCCAGAAATCACCCGTGCGAAGCTGGGGCGGATCGCTAGTAATTTATAAAATGTTATAGACATGAGACTTCAAAACATTTACTAAAACACATAAACATTTGTTTTCAGAATCCGTAACTAAATATCATCCACCATGCATACGTTTGATAGTACGCGAATCAAACCTACAAAAGCTGAAAGTCGGAAGTCTTTTTCTCATCACCAAAGATGGCGGCTCAATTGGTAGAGAAGGTGACCAACATGCTATCGTTATAAACGATAGTAATGTATCGAGGGTAAGTTGGTAAAAAATAATTCAAATTTGAATCGACGTTTTTATCCTTCATTAAAGTTACAGCATATATAGGTTCCAATGCTGGGCCCAGGGCTCCCTTCATTTCTGAGAGGGTTTTAGGGCAAGGAAATATCCGCCGCGCTGCACCAATGCGTGTCGGCGAACTTCATATGTCTTCTAAATATATTTTTTTACAGATTTCTCAGACATTCAGGTTTCCTCACAATGTTTTCCTTCATCGCCGAGCATGTAGTAAATAAGCACTTAAAATTGCAATTAACAATTTCATTGGTGACGGCGGGGATCGGACTGACAATTAGGCAAAGGAAAAACGTTGTAATTATACGATGTTTGACATATTAAAAATTTGATATTATTTGTACATTTACCTGGTACGTTTGAAATTTTTTTTGCCCCCAGAACCACTTGGACATAAGATACAATTTGGAGCGAAACGTTTACCTGGCAACGGATCTTGGGTCTAAAAACGGAACAATTCTGAACGGGATTCGGATGTCGGAAAGTCAAGATATAAGCGAGCCTATGGAGGTATAACTCGAAAAGCACATACCGTGTATATTGTTCTTGTCTTACCAAGAAATGATCAGCTGTTCCTAAAATACACTTAGTACAAAGTATAAAATAGAATATCAATTACTATTACTTTGTTCGAAGGTGGTTCATGGGAGTGTGATACAGTTGGGCGAGACGAAACTCTTGTGTCATATACACCCTGGCAATGACACGTGTGGACATTGCGAACCTGGACTGATAATAGAATGTACGTATTACAATTTATTACATTCTAATGAACAATTCATACCTGAGTGATAGCTAATAAACGTGCCCACTATATCACCACAATTTTCAACCGACGTCAAAAAAGGTTCTCAATTCTACTGTATTTTTTTTATGGGTTTTACCTCAGAACATTTTTTTCTTTGTGAATCGATTTTGATGATTCTCTTCTATTTGAAAGCTGGTGCTTCCCGTGTGCTATATAAATTTGATCGAGGTCTGATCAGTAGTTTTAGATCTGATTAGTAGTTTTTTTTTAAATTTATTATTAGAACTTTTAGTAGTAGTAGGCAGCGTCGACGTCGGCAGCGTGACCTTCATATCATCATCATTACAGCCCTTCACAAGTCTACTTCCGAACATAGGCCTCCCCCAAGAAATGACACAAAGCACGGTCCTGAGTCATCTGAATCCATTGACTTCCTGCATGTCTTACCAGGTCGTCACTCCATCTAGTGGGGCAACGCCTTACACTTCGTCTGCCGGTACGAGGCTGCAACTCGAGAATTTTACTTCCCCATCGGTTGTCGGTTCTTCACACTATATGGCCGCCCCATTGACACTTCAATACTAATTCTACTAATACTAATTCTTTGGACTATGTCGGTTACTCTGGTTCCACTGCGGATATACTAGTTGTTAAGTCTATCACGCAGAGATACGCCGAGCATAGCCATTTCCATAGCTCGCTGAGCGACTTTGAGCTTCCTCATACGGCCAGCAGTGAAGCAGCACGTCTTAGATCCATAGGTCATCTCTGGCAACACGCATTGGTTGAATAATCTAGTTTTGAGGTTCTGAGGTATATGTCTAACGAGAAGATGTGTCGTAATCGCCTGAACGCTACCCAGCCGAGTTGAATCCGGCGATTGACCTCTCGGTCGAAATTGGACTTACCTAGTCGAACTATTTGTCCCAGGTAAACATATTCGTCAACAACTTCGAACTTAGTGCTCCCAACAACTACCGGCATAGGTGTGACATGGACGTTAAACATGATTTTTGTTTTGTCCATGTTCATCTTCATTAAAACCTATCCGTTGGGAGACACCATTGAGGTCATTCAGCATAGTGCTTAGGTCTTCCTGCGATTCTTCCATAAGAAATATATCGTCTGCAAATCGAAGGTGAGTGATGTACTCGCCATTGACGTTGATACCGTATCCTTTCCAGTCCAGTAGCTTGACAACATCTTCCAATGCAGTGGTTTTAGTGGTTTAGTGGAAGAGTTTCGGGGATATTACGTAACCCTGTTCTCTCTCTCTCTCTTATTAAAAAACGTTACCCCCACACTAGGATTTTCTCCTGTGTCGTGGAGGCAGTTTACAAACATAAATTGCACAAGGACAAACATCCAGACCCGGAACAATTATTTGTAGGCCATACAAATACTTATTCCGTGCGGGATTCGAACCCGCGGCCCCTAGCGCAACAACTGATTGCTAAGCCACTGCGCCACGGAGCCGTCAAACTGTCTTACTTAAGCTTAACTTAAGCCTGTCTTACACCTCTCTGCAGTTGGATAGGTTTCGTACTCTGGTTCTGTACTCGGATAGCCATCGTAGTCCTACTGTACAAACACTTCAGCACTTCGATATACCGATAGTCCACTTGGCATCGCTGGAGGAATTGCAGCACCGCCCAAATTTCGACGGAATCAAAGGCTTTCACATAGTGTTACGCAAGATAAAGTGGCAGATTGTACTCTTCGGTCTTTTGTACAATTTGCTGAAGGGTATGTATGTGGTCTATGGTGTTAAAGCCTTTTCGGAAACCGATTTGTTCGGGAAGCTGGACGTCGTCGAATGACTCTCGAAAACAGCACGTAGACGCGGCTCAGAAGGGAAATCGGTCTGTAGTTCTTCAAGAGAGCGTTGTCGCCTTTCTTGAAGAATAAGACCACCGCACTTCTGCTCCACGCCTCCGCTGTAGTGCCACTATGGAGGACGGAATTAAAGAGCTTCTGAAGGACTTCAAGTACCGGTTTTCCACCCGCTTTCAGAAGCTCCGCTGTAATTACATCTTCGCCAGGGGCCTTGCTGTTTTTAAGGTGCTGGAGAGCCATTCTAATCTCGCTCAGACTGACGTCCGGGATATCATCGGAATAGTGTCGGATAAGATTTGCTCTTGGATCGTTACTCACACTTGCGTGTGGCTCCAACGATGACGTGTATATCTGTCCATAGAACCTCTCAATCTCCGCATGCGTTTGGAGATCTGTCTGTTCAGTTGCCTGTATGCTATCAAATCTACTGAAGACTGCAACTTCATTTCCCGTCTAACAGCCATGAGATTAAGAGTGTGATCGGAGAGTTTTTGTGATCTTCTGCGGCGGGTCTTTCAAAACTTAGCTCCGACCGCATGGACAGTTTCTACAAGCTTGTCATTTATATCGTGCCTTGCATTGCAATCTTCTAGGCACTGAAAACGGTTTCGTAGCTCGAGCTGCAAGGTTTCGGGACTTTGGATTAGAGCACGAGGGGGACGGAGCGTTGACTTCATTAGACGTGACCTCTCCAACTTAACGTTTAGGTTTAGTGTGTCACTAACCATTCGGTGATTGCTACCAGTTTTCACCTTCGCGATCACTGAGACATCATAATGAAGTCAATCTCATTTTTTGTCGAACCGTCGGGGCTCGACCAGGTCCACTTCCTGTGGGGCCGCTTCTGGAAGAAAGAATTCATCATAAAGAGTCCCTCTTTCTCCATGAAGTCGGCCAGCTGCTGGTCCCTTGGGTTCCTTTGCCCTATTCCGAATTTCCCTACTTTCAGCTCACCGTTCTCTCTTGTGCCTAGTTTTGCGTTAGTCTCCCATTATCACCGTATAGTGGGTTTTGGAGGAATGCATGGCTCTAGAGATATCCTCATACATTTCCTCCACCTCCTCATCGGGATGGGCCGAGGTTGGCGCCTAAACCTGTATGACCTTCAGCGAATACCGTTTGGTGATTCTGATAAGGTACGCAACCCTCGTCGACACACTCCCAATCTTTACAACGTTGTTAAGACGATAAATCCGACACCTCCTTGGGACAGATGGTCGCCCTCCCGGTGATAGAACAAATTGCCGGATTCGAGGATTACCGTGTCCTCCCCCTCTCTTTAGACTTCGCAAAATCCTATAATATTCCAGCGCAACTTGTCTATCTCTTCTTCCAGCTCCAGGATCTTCTCATCAGTTCAGAGGGTGCGTGCGTTATAGGTTGACAGGTCGAGTCGTCTTAGGTGGCAACCGAACCTCCACCGGAAATTCTTAGCACCCCCTGCCCCGCCGTTACCATGGTCACCACCGTAGCCAGGAATAGCGGGGCCGCCGGGGACTGGGATCCGTTTATTAGTGTCATTGCTCATAAGGGGCATATTGCCATAGTTGCCACGCTTGGCGAGCGGGTTGAAAACCGCAGTTTTTTATTGCTTTTTGCTGTTATCAGAAAGATGCTGCTGGCCCATCTTTGCCTTAGTTTCCCTCTGTCGCCTTTTACGACATCCACGGGAAGATATGGGGTAGTGAGTATTCTTACCCGCCACTACACGGGCTTCATATGACTAACTTAATTTAAGAGAAGAAATAAAACCAAATTTACGTATAATTAAGGTTTATTATAATATTGACGTGACAAATTGAATTGACAAAGTAAATTATAAAAGAGAAAACAAAATTAAAAGTCTGATATTCAGTAACATAGCTATAATCAATAGGAATTTAGGAACATAAAGTTAAAAAGTTAAAGTTACAGCCTATATACGTCCCTGCTAGGCACAGGCTTCCCCTAATTTCTGCGAGGGTTTTAGGGCAAGGAACTGCCCCATTGCGTGTTGCCGAACTTCACATGTCTTCGAATTTTATTTTTTATTTTTCAGACATGCAGGTTTCCTCACGATGTTTTCCGTCACCGCCGAGCACGTGTAAATCAGCACTTAAAATTGCAATTAACAATTTCATTGGTGCCGGCGGGGATCGAACCCGGGTTGTTCGCGTACTGTGAAATTTACAGTTGTTTTTTCTTTTAATATAAAATAAATTAAATAATCAACAACAAAATCCTTAGTATTTTTCATCTCTAACTCAAGGTACTATCTTACAAATATTACAACATATAAATATTATTTATATTAAAAACAATTATAATTGTAATTCAAATTGTAAACATAATTTAAAAGGTTCAGTCAGTTAAGAGATAAAATACCAGTTAAATTCAAATGTCGGTCTCTCGTTTGCAATGGCTATAGTTGTCATGAATAAATATTATTCGGTTTACCCTTAGGGGATTTAATCGAGATTGTTTTGCGGTTATTACCTGCTCTGCAGCAGAGAAAACTCTTTCACTTGGGGTACTTGTCGCCGGTACAAACAATATTGCTCGAGCCAAAGTTGACAGCCATGGAAAGGAAATGGTCTCTACAGAACATCAATACATCATTGTCGTAGGGCTGAAGATCTTTGACACTAGCTGTGCTAAAATACTTCCAGCATTCATTTTCAACCACGCTGTCTACATCACTGGATGTACTGCTGTGCATCTCAAGCAAATACATGAAAAAAAATTGATGGCGTAGGCGCGGAACTCGGTCCAGGTGTTGCATCTCTTTCTGGGTCAACAACATCGTTCTCTTTCAAAATATTCTTTAAAAATTTGACAAAAATGCTACCTTATTGGTGTCTTCCATGTAAATGTCGATTTTCTTAATTGATTGTAACCTGCAATCCAATAAAATAGCCGCCACAGTGGTGTCTGTAACAGAAAAGCGATGGTCCAAACGTTGCAACATGTTATTTTTTAGTCTAGTGACTATGACAGGTTCATCGTCGTTATATTCTTCTAGCAACCTTATAATTTTCTGATTTAATAACCAATGCTAAATTAATAGTGGTTTGTGATTCAGAACATGAACATTCCACTGTCGTTTAAATTTATTAAAGAACGATGTCAAGCTAGTAATTAAATTGTACTCGTTCTCATCTAGTAAAAGTACACTGCGACCTATATCAATCAACATGTCTCTAATGGGTCGGCGATTTGCATTGTGGCCGATGCTTGTTAGTTTTTATAGTTGGAGGGGCGCTAGTTCCAGGTCTTGTCGAAACCTCATCTATGTCAAAATCATTCGATGAAGCTTCGTCATCCGAGTGGTTTATATTTAAACCAACATCTTCAAAATATGAGAGCAGATCACGTTATTTTTTGCTGGCAGCGGCTTCTAGGTGTGGAGCTATATACCTCAAGTGCTTGACTATTTTATAAATAAGACAAAGTACCGCATCAGTGTTCTAAATACCATCTACGGTGACCAGATTATGCAAACTATGGCCCAGGCAAAGATGATTTTTCCTGTTCAATAAATCAGCAGCTCTTCATATTACAGCCAGAATTGGTCACAAGGACAATATCTTTTTGTAGAATCTGAAATGTCTGCAAAATACCTTGAATTTCGTTTCTAATCTTTTCACCTGTATGTTTTACAATACCTTGTTGGGTAGCTAGCGTGAATTTCAAATGTTTCATCTCATTTTTTAATAATACTTTGTACATATGTTAATATACTATTATATACATCTTCTAGTCCCTCCTCAGCCACAATTATATTATATTTAAAAAAAAATCCATCATGGCTTCACCATTTATGCTGTCGAATGGCAATAGTGATCTGGTGAACCATAGTGCCAGATCGCGTGCTAGCATCCACTTTTCTTTTTTTCCACCAGTTTCACTACTTTTTGTGTCTGGTTTTGATTTTCTCTGTATGGAAAAAAACCCTTAATGTGGGCTACTTTTTTCTATTTTGAGTGTCTTCTAAGTTATGTTCGTCCTTTAAATGATGCAGTAAATTGCTGGTGGCTATATTTTTACGAGTGATCTGAAACAAAATTAAAGGAATATTATTTGGCAAGCTTTCTTTCTACAATACCTTAGATAAAATGAAAAACAAAATCGCAATAAAAAACGTAATATACTAACCTCACGGAGATAAAGAGCAACATAATGTAGCATGTATATAGCATAGGCAATTAAAAATATTTCAACTATTAACATTTGTTTGTTTCTTTTAACTATTCACATAGTTAAAAGAAACAAACAAAAGAACATATTTTTTTTTATATAGGATAAGGGTGACAAACGAGCACACAGTCCACCTGATGGTAAGTCGTTGCTGCGGCCCATAAATATCTACATCTATCCTCGTTTGCGAATCAAAATGCAGATGCGTTGTCACCCGTGAGGACTAAGATGGATTGCCTCGTTTCCAGTAAAAAGGGCCTCCGGCCACCTGCACTCACCAAGCGAAATGCAGAAGTAAACCTCTACTTCACGCTGGTATTCTGTGAGGTCGTGGTACCACTCCGGTTCGAGCCGGCCCATCCGCGCGACAGCAATTCTGCCGCGTGGCTCTACCACACCTACCTATATTAGCAATGTTAAATAGAAATAAGAACTTATTAAAACATACAACATACCTTCTTACTTATTAAATTACTAACCTCGTAAAAAAGCCATCAACAGGTAGTTATTTAATTATTTTAAAATAAACTAAGGTACATAAACTTGTGGCGCCGACACGGCGCACATATCTAATCGCATAGTTGTCGAAATTCGACCGTAATTCATAAAATTTTATGTTCGTATTTTAAGCAAGCTGTATTTAACTTTCAACTGCACGTTAATAAATGAAAAACAGATATTTAATACACAATAAATGAAATAACACTTTTTTGCCTCGACAAACACTTCACAAACTTCTAAAAAGAAACATTTGAAATCAAATAAAGTTCACAACTCTCTTTGTTGGCAACATTTTGAAATTATTTGGCGATAATCTCTACTCTGCGCTAAAACGTAGTGATTATATACTCTTTGTTCTGTGCGACTGTTTAACTATGGTTTGACAATGAAATTTTTGTTTTTGTAACGGATATTATACATTGACATATACTATATCACTAGCGTAAGGACCGGGCCAAACGCACTCCTAAATGGCACCAGTGCGTTGCGAGCCAACGCGACTAGGTTACACCAGGGTTGAATTGAGGCCCTAAAAATATTGTAAATGGAAAATAAAATTACACTCTTATTCCATGTACACTTTTTTGTCCAAAATTATACCACGTTTGACGTTTCATGTTTTTTTCCCCATGCGCCGGGGTTTTCGCGTCACGCGTCTAAGAGTATATATACGTTACGTTTTTCGGCGTATTTGTTTTGAGTTGAAATAAAATTGCATTTCAATATGTATATAGCAAATTAAAAAATATTGCTATGAACATGATATCGTCTCTATCAGAACGACCGGGATAGTAAAACATCACATGAGGAATCCCCGCCTACCCTGTCGTTGCCTGATTTGGTGTTGCCGAACATACAGGAATTCGCGATATTGTAGGGTAAATATTAAAAAGCAAAATGACCCACCAATAATACAAATCGGGCAACCTGAAGATAAAATTATGGTATTTTCGCGTAGTATAGTGGCATAGTACAGTATAAATGTAAGCACCATGGTAAGAGCGAAACACCCCAACATGAGGTAGTATTATTGAGAAATAAATATATTTTTATTTATTATTTATTTTATTTATTACTATACTACATACTAAACCCTATGAATAATTATTAATCCTCGAAGTCTAGCTCTGGCTACGTCGTTGACCAATGCAACGCGGCACTCATGTAGTTCGTATGTGTTATGACAGATGGTTCTACTTTTGCTTGTATGAAGAGGGTATAGCCCAAAATAATAATAAAAAAATATATAATCATTAGTAATTTAATCTTTATTTGGGGGGGGGGGGGGGATGAGTCGCTTGCGTCCGTAGGCTTCGACCACCAAACCCTAGGCCCACCCTACACGTATCCCCCGGGTGGTGCTAAACGAGCGACAAAGCCGAAAGGATAGACTCGGCTCCTCGCCGTATGGTAGCGGCGTAAAATCTACCACCCCTTAGTTCGCACCATGAGCTAAGAGAAAAACCGGTGATGAGGTTCGCCACCCGTTACGTCCTGTCTCCCAGAGAAGCGAAAAGTGGATTGCGGAGGCCTGTCTGGCAACGCTGTATGTATGTGGAGATATGAATGAAAAGATAGATGAATTATGCGAAATGATGAATGATAGAGGAGTAGATGTGTTATGTGTAAATGAGACGAAACGAAAGAGAAGAGATGTCACTGCACATGGCATGTATACTGCTTACTGGTCTGGTGTAGACGAGACCGTGCGGGCATGCCAGGGAGTCGGTGTCATGCTTTCAGAAAGAATGGGTCAATGTGTGAAAGAGTATGAATGTGTTAGCCCAAGGCTGCTGTGGATACGAATGAAAGTGGGCTTAAAGAAGTTGTTTGTGCTAGGGGTGTACGCCCCAGATATGTCTAAGCCCACTTATATCCGAGAGCAGTTTTGGGACATGCTAAGGCTGGTGTTGATGAAATGTAAGGAAAATGAAAATATTATTATGTGGGAGATTTTAATGGAAGGGTTGGGGTGAGGAGGTCTGGTTATGACAGGATATTAGGAACGTTTGGCGATGAAAGTATAAATGAGAATGATGAAGACCCCCTCACCGTATGTGTGGAAAAGAATCTTTTTGTGACGAACATTTTCTTTCGCCATAAGGGGATTCACATGTATAAATGTGAAAGAGAGGATGGTAGTAGCATGATAGATTTCATAATTGTGGATGAAAGAATGAGGAGCGCAGTGGTAGATACAAAGGTTTACCGGGGGTCCAACGTAGGGACGGATCATTACTTGGTCTTATGCCGAATTAATGGTCTATTCAGGCGTTGGCGGCATCGGAGATCTGTGTCTACCACTGCATTAGAGCGTATAAGATAAAGGTGGTATAAATGTAAACAGGGAAAATATAAGTGGTTTGAATGAATTACGTATGAATGATTTAGACTTGAAGACTGTATGAAATAATGTTAAGAAAGTTTTGGTGGATGCAGCCACCGAAGTATATGGTGTAAGTAAGAGAAAGGAAATGTAATACGTTGTGGTGGGATGATGAGGTACGGATGGAAGTTGGCTAGATTTACTAGCGACCACAGCTGATAATTCTGGCGGTATTTATGATGAGATTGAAAGAAAAAAAGGCAGACTTTAGACGTATAAATATGAGAGTAAAAGAAGTTGTTGAAAGGAAAAAGCAAGAAAGGATGGATAAGAATGATAGAAGGATATCTCATAAATTTCTGGCAAATGTTAAAATGTTCTGGAAAGTCGTAAGAACTGCCAGGGGAAATTCAAAACAGCCTAGAATGAATGCTATACAAGACGAGAATGGCTGAATGATGAAGTTTCGAATATTAAGAGATGGAAGGTATACTTTGAAAGCGTTTTTAAGAGTGAAGAGTCGTCTGAATTAAGTGAAAGAGAAATTCCGAAAGAAGTTGAGAGAGGTAGGGAGATAAGTGTAGATGAAATAATGAAAACAATGAAAAGCATGAAAGTAGGTAAGACAGCCGGATATGATAGAGTATCACTCGAAATGCTAAGGGCCGGAGGGGGTGTGGTTGCAGGCCTACTGTACACCTTGTTTAATTTATGTTGGGAACTGAAGCGGGTACCGAAAAACTGGTGCAAAACCGTTATAGTCCCAATATACCTAGTCAGGTCATAAGTGTTGTCACACAGTAAAAACTTTTCTTTAAGAATGCTGGCCACAAAAAAGTTTATTGAATTCGAATTTCGAATTGTTCATGAAAATAAAACTGTATACTTTTTAGAATTTTACTCATTTTTAAATATGGAGTGGACGCTTAAAGAAGACCGTGTTGCAATTATTGCGAGGCATCGTTGCGGTTACGCGCCAATTCAAATTTATGACATACTGAAAAATTTGAATATAACCAAAAGATTCGTTTGTCGTACCATCAAACGATACAATGAAGACTAGTGTAGATGACAGGTCAAGAAGTGGTCGCCCTCGGTCTGTTAGGACTCCAGCAGTGATAAAAGCTGTGAAGGCACGAATTCAAAGAAATCCCAAACGTAAACAGAAACTGTTGGCCCTTCAGATGGGGTTAAGCAAAACCACGGTGAAAAGGGTGTTAAATGAAGACTTAGGGCTTCGGGCATATCGAAGAAAAACAGGACATCGTTTGAATGCTCGTCTAATGGACCTGAGACTGAAGAGATGCCGCGCTTTGTTGAAGCGGTACGTGGGAAAAAAATATCGGGAAATTCTTTTTTCGGATGAAAAAATTTTTACCGTAGAAGAGAGCTACAACAAACAAAATGATAAGGTGTACGCACACAGTAGTGAAGAAGCGAGCAACCTTATTCCTCGTGTCCAACGAGGGCATTTTCCATCCTCGCTCATGGTGTGGTTGGGAGTTTCTTATTGGGGCTTAACAGAGGTACATTTTTGTGAGAAAGGTGTTAAAACGAATGCAGTCGTGTATCGAAATACAGTCCTGACGAACCTTGTGGAACCTGTTTCTCATACCATGTTCAATAACAGCCACTGGGTATTCCAACAAGATTCGGCGCCAGCTCATAGAGCGAAGAGCACACAAGACTGGCTGGTGGCGCGTGAAATCCACTCCATCCGGCACGATGTCTGGCCCTCCTCCAGTCCATATTTGAATCCGTTAGAGTACAAGATATGGCAACACTTGGAGGAAATGGCGTGCTCAAAGCCTTATCCCAATTTGGAGTCACTCAAGACATCCTTGATTAAGGCAGCCGCCGATATTGACATGGACCTCGTTCGTGCTGCGATAGACGACTGGCCGCGCAGATTGAAGGCCTGTATTCAAAATCACGGAGGTAATTTTGAATAAACTTTAGTGTCATAAGAATCTATGTTTTGTTAAGTTCATTTTGGTGTATAAATGGTTACATAATGAATAAACTTGTTTCAATTATTTTATATTAAACATGTGACAGAATTTATGACCTGACTAGGTATAAGGCAAAGGGGTCACAGCAGGACTGTAAAAACTACCGTGGTATCAGCTTGCTTAGCATTGTGGGTAAACTGTATGCTAAGGTGTTAATTGAAAGAGTTATGGAAGCAACTGATGGAAAAATGTGGGATGTGCAAGCTGGATTTAGAAAGGGGATGGGGTGTACGGATCAAGTCTTTTCCATGCGCATGATTGCGGAGAAGTTTTTGGCCAAAAACCAGAAAGTTTTTTGTGCGTTCATGGACTTGGAAAAGGCTTATGACAGAGTGGACAGGGATGTGTTGTGGCAAACACTGAACTCATTTGGGTTGAGCGCTGGGTTGATACAGGTATTGAAGTCTCTGTATAGGGACTCTAGTGCTTGTGTCAGGATCAACGGGGCCTACTCGGACTGGTTTGGCATCCATAAAGGTGTCAGACAGGGCTGTGTGGCTTCCCCGTGGCTGTTCAACCTATTTATGGACAGTTGTTTGGAAAATTTGAAAGTAAAAGAATGTGGTTTAAGAATGGGTGAGTTAACCGTCAAATGCCTTTTGTACGCCGATGATCAAGTCATATTTGAATCGTCGGCGGCCGAGTTGCAAAGGATGGTTACTTTAATGAACTGGTCATTAAAAGAAAGGGGTATGAAAGTGAACGCAAGTAAGACGAATGTGATGGTTTTTGAAAGAGAAGAAAGTAAAACGTTATGCGAAATAAGAATAGAAGTGGAGTTGTTTGAGCAAGTGGAGTTTGTATATTTGGGATGTTTATTTAGCAGGGATGGCAGATATAATAAGTATATAGAACGACGAGTAAATGCAGTAAATAGAGTGAATGGGGCTCTACACGCTATTATGAGGAGTCAGAATGTGTTTTGACACAAGGCACGTATGGCAATTCATAATGCTGTGTTAGTCCCTACTTTAATATGTATGGTAGTGAAAGTTGGGTCTTGCAGAAGAAGCATGAGAGTAGAATAAATGCTGTAGAAATGCGATCATTGAGGAGTATGCTAGGGCTGAGTCTGAATGACTGGGTGAGAAATAGTGTGATAAGAGAAAAGTGTGGTTTGCAAGATGGCGTTGTGACCAGGATTAAGAAAGGAATGCTTCGGTGGTTTGGTCAGAATGAACAAGGAAAGAGTGACAAAGCAAATTTATGTTGCAGAAGTGAACTTCTGCAACATAAATTTGCTTTCACGGCAGGGTCGGGAAGAGACGCCCTAGACGAAGGTTTATCGACTAAATCGGCGATACATTTAAAATGGGCCAGATTAGGAGTACCCTTAACTGACGGTCGTGTATGCGTAGATATATGGATGTAAAGGAGTCGTGAGATGTTTGTCAGGATCGCGCCAAATGGAAGTCCGTAGTCTCTGCCTACCCCTCTGGGTGACAGGCGTGAATGTTTGTGTGTTTTGTGTCTTTATTTTGGATAACAAATGAGACCCATATCAGACAAGTTCACCTAGCTGTAATAATTATACAGCTAGGTGGACGGAAGAGGTAAAATGACACACACACACACACAGGTAAGACTTATTGTAGGTAAGCTTTATTATAGGAGTCATATTTTTGTGAGCCCCAGAATACTGTTGGCGCTATTCCTTGTTCTGCTTAGTAGCGATGCGGCTTTTTTGCGCATTATTACGTCAAACTCGTAGGTGCGGGCCTCGCAGAACATGCCTGAAGCACTGCAAAAGTGGGGCAGCCTCAGCAGAGCCCTAAACTTACATTTATTTACTTGTGAACAAAAAAATTATAATATTGCAAATCAAAAACATATTTGTAAAAATAATTTTCCTTGAAGTAACGGCCTTTGTAAACTTAATGCGATTGACTAAACGCCTTGTTATATTGCACCTTAAATGCTTTATGCGCCGTTTCTGTGTAGTTGACCCATAGGTTGACCCATGACACGAATAGAAAGACTGGTAGTATACCTTAAATAAAGTTATGTTAACGGCACTACAGCATCGTGCAATTCTTTGCAAACCTACGTGCCAACATATTGCTCCATGTCGCTAAAGCCCTACGGTTCCTTTCGATGTCCATTTCATCACGCAAATCCTCGGTCAAATAGTGTCCCAAGTATTTGAAATGTGATACCCTCGATAAATCAGTGCTGTGGTATGTGCGTGGGACTCTTATTATTAGCTTTAAACAACACAAAGTTACTTTTGCATGCCTAACGCAAAGCGCATAGGTATGTTCTACTAATGCCTAAAAATCAAGATTCCAACGTTTTGTCGCTTAAAATCGTATCTAGCAATCATATTGAACATATAAATGATATAAAAAGCACATTGTCAGAAAGATAAATGATTGTTGAACTTATTAATATATTTTTTAAATCGTTTAATTGCTATTTTTACATAAAAAAAGTGGTTTTAGTGACTTATAGTGTAGATTTATCAAGTCCGCATAGAGTGGTAAACATGATAACTTTTGAAAATATTAATTGTTTAACTCCATCTATTTTTTAATATCTTCATCTATCATGTGGGAAGCCATGGAATGTAAATGGCTATTAATTTTCTTTCGTTTACTTATAATTAATTTTTTTCGGCTACGAAATGTCGAAATTTTCAGTGTTTTAGCAGCCTTGTATTAATTTATTTTTTGTAAATAGACTGCGGCAGTCTGACTGCCTCACTCAGTTCTAGGGATGGACAAGGGAAAAAATATATCGATATATATGAATCGATATTTTTAAACAGTATGGGTATATATCGCGTGATAAATATTGATATATCAATATATCGTCATCTACAGCCGGCCACAGTCGAGCGTGTGCCTGCTGTACTACCATATGTCAGAGGTGTCACAGACAAGATTGGCTACATCTTGAAGCGTGCTTCTATTAGAACATTCTTCAAGCCGCTGAAGAAGATTAGTCAGTTCTTACCATCCGTCAATTGCAATATTCCTCTACAAGATGCAGGAGTATACAAGCTTGATTGTGAGTGTGGTCTCTCATATATAGGGCAAACAAAACGATCAATAAAAACCCGCGTAAAA
Source organism: Parnassius mnemosyne (assembly GCA_963668995.1). NCBI lineage: Eukaryota > Metazoa > Arthropoda > Insecta > Lepidoptera > Papilionidae > Parnassius > Parnassius mnemosyne. Next base: position 25,230,356 of record CAVLGL010000068.1, read on the forward strand.
GAACACATAGCTGACGTGAAGCACCAACGTTCCGGGAAGTCTGCAGTTTGTGATCATATCCTAGATGGCTTATTACATTAGATTTGATAAACCACTAGTTCTCGCGAAAGAACATCGATTCCTGCCAAGGATGATACGTGAGGCTATTGAAATTAAAAAAACCTGCTTGGGATCCTGTAATTCATAAAATTAAAACTAAACCCAAGCATACCACTGCAAGACTTCAAGACACAGTTAGTTCATTCTGCGTAGATCGGACCAAAATTAATAATTAAAAAGCTGAAGGTACTCCGAGTTAACTTTGACATCGGGACGTCAATCACCTCAGTCCCCCGTGTCCGCGGTTGCTGGAAAGCAACCGAAACGTCGGGAATATAAAATAACTTAATTAAACGCGATAAAATCCGTAAAAGTAGTTTTATTCAATGTGTAGTGTTCGCGTAAATATAAGAAATCGATATATCGATATTTTTTGAAATTTCAATTCTTTTTGAAATTTTAATTCAAAAATATCTTAAAATGTTAAGCGTCAGTCCCTTAATAACCCTGTCAAAGAATTTTGTCCTTAGAAGGCGTCAAAAAAAAGATATTTAGATTCGAACCTTTTTAGGTTATGTCTTATGACACTTGGAAAAAGTCATGCATCCTGTAGTTGTTTGATGTTAACTTAATAAATTCTCAACATAATGTACCTACCTACATAATTGAGAGTTTTTAGATTATTGTATCTCTATTTTATATTTGCATGCTATAAATGTATATTTCTGGCATGGCTCCAGGGCCTTTGTGTCATACAGTTCCATTCTCAGAAGGGCTAGAACCCAGAGCCGTAAAGCCTGTAAAAAAACAGTCACATTTTGTTTTAGCTAGTGTTGTGATAACATTAAATGAAATTGTTACATAGTACTATGATTGAGATAATGTATTATTGTAGGAAGTTTTTTGTAAGAGACTTATGTTCAACCATATCACTATTATTTTTGTTATTACTGATAGTATAGTTATTACTAATAATATTTTAATACAAAAATATTTTTTGTTTGAGTGTTGTGTTGGCAGTCTTACAAAGTGTATACGAAAATAGTATGAATATAGTAAATGGCAACACTTAAATAGAGTAAAATGATTTAAGTCATTTGATATTCCCAAAAATGCTTGTTTTTTTTCTGTAGCTTTAATTAAAATACATTTTTATTTAAAAAATCATAGAAAAATAATAAAACTCATTTTATATATAACTTATTTCTAGACGCAATAATTTATGTCAACTATTTTTCTGCCATTGTTCTTTCATACATACTTGATTATTATAATAATCAGAGATTTTTATTACAATATTTTAAAAGTACAGAATAAATAATAGTAGTACGTACTAAAAGTAAGTAGGATGTAATATTTACACTTAAATACGTCTTGGTACTTTATGGAGTTACCTGAATGATGATATGATGATCATATGAGCATTATCAGTTGTACACTTGGATTTTCCAAACTTTTTTTTAAATTGAAGTTTGACATAAAATTATTGGAAAATTGGAAGTCTAATAATAAGGTTATTTGTGAAAACTTGTGTGTATTTAAACTATTTAAAAAAATCCCTATAATCATGTTATACGTAATTTTTTTAATGCGCTTAGGGCATCCACAATTGGATTTACCAATATTATTTATATTATAAACAAGACCGTGTTCACTCGCATAAGCCTTGCAGCTTCCCGTAAACTTTCTGAGCGCGCTGACCGAGGGACTCGGCAACTCCACGTCGTCGGTATAACTTAGGTTGTTGACACACTTTCCATCCACATGGCAACCGCCCTGAGTGCTGCTGAGTCTCTCGAGCAGCTTATCAGTTGAGAAAGCTTATCTGCCCATTTTACATGATTGGTTTGATAATTGTATCTAAAGCGGAAGATATCCAGAGATCAGGAGACAAATTACATTCGGCAAGTTTTTTTCCAAACAATATGATACGACACTAGGTCAAAAGCTATCGACAGGTTTAAGAAGTATCCTTAAACCGGGGTTTTGCGATCTGTATAATATCTGACTGTATGTTATATTACTTGTGATATATTGTGAAAAGATTATTGGCTCCTCTATTTCAAATTTAAAGGACAATGTTTTGCGTCCATACAATGTTCGCCTAAGAACCAACAGTGAAAAAAAATACCTTTTTAAGTCCGAAATTACACATAATTGTATGTAAGAACAATAACTCCTGACGGACACTTCTGAAAACTTAGATATTTGCAGTTATCATAGAGATTTTGAGGTTATGTTTTATGTTTATGAAACATCGTATCCGTTGTTCAAGCCGTTGTTCGTAATTTATATAAACTTATCGCATAACAAAGCAACTACAGAGTGCACTTAGATTCCTAAAACATTTAGAGAATTGTATTTTTTCAAACGGAACCAAAACAATAGCACGTCTGAGGTCTATCTATTTTGACTTGTTGTCATCTGTCAACGTATTTGACTTTATTTTTGCGTGGCACAATGCTGATTTGCCAATGAGATGACAAAAGTATTGTTATTTTAAATGAAAATAGATGATTTCACTGTACCCCAGTTCCTTGTGGCATATATTAATCTGAGATATATTTTTAAATATAAACGTTTTCATAATATATTTGAGTTTATGACAACTTTTGAAATATGTGAGTGAAGGTATTGTGCGATTGGCCAAATCACAGGAGGCCATACACGAAGCTCAATAGTATTAAAAATAGGTACTAAGTTCAAAATCGAAAAAGTCCTTTTTATTTTGATTTCACAAGTCAGAAGTGTCCGTTACTATCTAATGAATGTAATGTAATGCATAATTAAGGATAAGAATTTTGGTAATAGTCAAATATATGTTGGTTCTTAGGCGAGTTTTAACATTGTCCTTTGACAGCTCCATGGCGCAGAGAGCTGCAGCGCTGAGGGCGACGGGTTCGCTTCCCTCACGGAATAGGTATTTGTATAGTCTACAAATAATTGTTTCGGGTCTGGACATTTCCTTGTGCAATTTATGTATGCAAACTGCGATACAGGATAATATCTAGGGTGGAGAAGCGCTTTAAAAAAAAGTTGGATCAGCGTAAGCTATTCAGCAGTGGATCGTTTACTGGCTTCTATTTTACTATACTACTACTAGGCTACTATTACTATTTTACCTATTTCCTTATTTTCTCTTTTAACGTAAAAGCTCAATCTGCACATTTAATCGAAAACGAACTTTACAGCGGAAGAAAAGGAGCGAAAAGTCGCTTACACACGAACTTGTAGCATCCAAAAGCAACACCAGTTAGAGTTGGCACGTCTAAAGAACAAATATGCGAAGCAACCTTTAGCAATAGAAGCACAGCCCTACAACGACAGGGCTCAGGCACGAAGAGAAGCTGTTGGTTCGTCGCATCACGCTGAAAAAACGCAGAGTACTGATTTAGACACGTAAGTATGGAAGACCCTTAGGATCAAGGGCCATATTTTAAATTGATCGAATCCTCTCGTGAACGTGTGGGAACTCGGTGGATCTTAATTGTAACAAAAATCTCAGTTTTTAACTAAATTAAAAATCTATATTAAAAAGGGATTTTTATAGAAATTTGTCATAGTCAGTTGACAGGCAATTATTAAAAGACTAGTTCTAGTTCTCTACACGTTAGTCTGTTAATCTAAACAAGGTGAACCACATGCAGCTAAGGTTGTATTATTTCTTAGAAAAATCTTCTTGCCTCCGATAGATGGCGGTATCTTATAGGAATAGACTAGAATCATCTATTTGTCTATTAACGATTTCATTTGAATTATTATGAGAACTTATCTCTGTCTCTACCTCGTTGCTGATCATGGCACCCCGGGTGCGATCCTGGGTCGAGTCAAACAAAAACAAAAAAACTGTGTATTTCTGTAAAGAAATTCTCAGTAAAAGCCCGGAGTCAGGTAGGTTTTTTATTGGGTATGGTGGATAAGTGCACACATCCTATCTGATGGTCTGTGGATACTATTGTCCATAGACACCTATATCATCCATTATAAACCAAAAGACAGATGCGTTATCACCCCTGAGCAATAAGATAGAATGCCTCGTTATCTAACTTCCGAGCCTCTGAAAGCAAGTAGAGACGTTGTTCATCCGCCTGATCTCTTACTGGTCGAGTTGGGTTGTCGTCCCATCGGAATATGAGAGCGAGCAAATAGAGAGTGAATCTGTGCAGATGTGTCTAAGTCTCCGTTGAGACCGGCCGCCGTAAACTAAATTTGGTCTGGAGGATATTATTACATTATAAATTATGAAGAGAACAATTTACGAATACATATTATAACCAATGTCACACAAGTGTCATCATCATCATGATCAGCGATACAGTCCTTCACAAGTCTACTGCTGAACGTAGGCTAACGTCAAAAAGTCAAAAATATTACATTCAATTTACGCTTCTTAAAGCATTTATAAATATAATCTAAATATACTTTACCTAGTGTACGTTTGAAGATAGTTTTAATCTATGACTGGTGCACTTTTGTCCTTGACAGATTTATAGAACCAGAAAATAAAGGATTCAAATTGTTGGAGAAGATGGGCTGGACAAAAGGCGAGGGCCTCGGCAAGGACAACCAAGGTGACAAGGAACCTGTAAGTATACTTTAGTTCAATTCGTTTTGTTCCAGACTCGCGGAGTTAAATCGTTTATCATCTCTAACAAAGTAAGGAAAAAACACACGATGAATTATAACTCCATTTAGTTCTTGACGTGACTAATTAATCCAGGGGCGATTTTATTATAACCTTACTTTGAAACGTGTAATTATTAAACGCCTTGATTCTATTTACAAAACGCATCGGGTTCCGTAACTGTGGGTATTTAAAGTACCCAATTTCGCATCGTATTTTAGTTGTGTATTGGAAATTTCGTTATTGTCCTAATTTTAAATTGTTAATAACGTGAATGGCATGGTGAACGTCAGAGTCGGGAAGGGACGCCCTAGGCGAAAGTTTATTGACCAAATTGGCGATATATTGAAAATGAGCCAAATTAAGAGTACCTTTAACCGACGAGCGTGTATGCGTAGGTATGTGGATGTGAAGGAAGCGAGAGAGATGTGTCACGATCGTGCCAAATGGAAGTCCGTAGTCTCTGCATACCCCTCTGGGTGACAGGCGTGGGTGTTTATGTTATGTAATAAACGGCTTAGTAGCGCAGTTGCCAAGCGTTTGACTGCAACGCTGCGGGTTCGCGAACACGTTCTGCACGGAACAAGAGATTGTATGTGTCTAGAAATACATTTAAAAGGTTATTGACAAAAATATAGTGTGAGACCACTTTCTACATCCACATGTTCAACTTGTTCTCTTGCTTAATCATTATCGGTATTAAATCACAGTAACGTTCGACCATACCGTGACTCGTCTAACGTGTAATGGCGGTGTAAGAATATCCACTACCCCATACCGTTTCGTGGTTGTCGTAGCAGGCGAGAAAGGGAAATAAGCCAGGAGACGAGGAGCAGCTTATTGCAAATAACAACCAAAAAATAAAAATAAACTGCGGCTTACTACCCGACTGCCAAGCGTCAATCTAATCTGCCAGTCTATGGAGGAGACCGTTGCTAGGTTCGTTCGTGTTCGTTACTTTTAATAGGCTGTAATGAATGAATGAATGAATGAATAATGTCGTAATAGCGGGCTGGTCATAATTAAATACGTGGTGGAGCCAAACTGCAGCTATATTATAGTTGTGGCGATATGGGTCGGCTTGACAGAGGAAGGACCACGCTCTCACAGGATACCAGCGTAAAAAAGCAGGCCAATGTTGCTGTGTTTCTTCTATATGGTGAGTGTGGAGAACCGGAGACCCTCCGAGGCATTCTATCTTAGTCCTCAGTAGTGGCAACGCATCTGCATTTTCATTCTTAATCAAGAATAGATGTAGATGTATATGGGCCACAGCATCCACTTACCATCGGGTGTACTGTTTGCTTGCTTGTCATCCTGATTCTGTAAAAAAAATACACATGTAGTGTAACGAGTTCGACCAGTGGGACCGAGCAGTGCAATCTTGCGAAGAGAATAAACTTTTAAAATGTTGAAAAATGTCGCTCCTGAGAATAATTACTAGCATAGAGGGAATCCTAAAATAAGAACAGTATTCTTGTAGTTAAACTCATTATGGATATGACGTTTTACGTGCTACAAAATAAGGTCTATATTATTCTCACCTTCTTCCTTTTACAAGGTTGTTACCGTTTTTCCATTCCATAGACACCTCTATTAATGTGACATTACCGAAACAAAAAACGATATCGATAAATTCATTTGGTCTATGACTTAGTAAAATTAAGGATTTTGATTGATCCGGTTCGCAATACTTATTTATATCAGTGAACATTATTCAAAGCTTCATCTGCCATTTTACAACAAAAACGTGATCGAATAATGTGGAACTTCGCACTATCGTGGTAATTTAAAATATATCGTAAAAATGTCACTATGAAATCTACTTAAATTGAGCCGGTATATTTCTGCCATATTATCCTTAGACTTGTTATAAGTTTCACAGGGAATAATAACTGTAAACCTTTGAAATATTTTATTTATTTGTGTATGTCCATTCGACAACGGGTTCGTTTCACGGAACGTATACAGAGGGCAATGCTACATAAGATCCTGCCTTCACTTCATGATTTCGTAATATTTCCTTCCAAGCAGATATAGCTTTCTCGATGGTTTTATTTTACACTGAGCAAGTGGTAAATCAGCTTTTCTTTTTATAGGATAGGGTGACAAACGGGCACACAGTCCACCTGATGGTAAGTGGTTGCTGTGGCCCATAGACATCTACATCTATCCTCGTTTGCGAATCAAAATGTAGATGCGTTGTCACCCGTGAGGACTAAGATGGAATGCCTCTTTTCCAGTAAAATGCGTCTCCGGTTCTCTACACTCACCATACGAAACATAGCAGTATTAAGCTGCTATTTTACGCTGGTATTCTGTGAGAGCGTGGTCCTTCCCCGGTCGAGTCGACCCATTCGGGCTACAACTATAATACTAATATGACTGCAGCATGGCTCTACCACGTATAGAATATATAGCTTATAAAATTAAGATTACAAATGGGATCCAATTCGTTAGTGTGTGTACCTGTACCGTGTGACTGTGAAGATTTAGTATTCATCTTCACTAACTATGCGTTTTAAAGTTTGTGATACGAATATTTGCAATGTAGTGTAGGTAATCATTATCACTCGAATAATAATAAGCATAGATAAAGAAATACAAAATAATTAAATAAACAAAAACAAAAACTGTTAGAGACAAGAAAAACGTCTCATTAATACTTTGAATATAGATGTTTTGTTCATAATTGGTTTTATTATTTCAACACTAACCATTAGTGTATACTTTGACGCTAGCTAGTGTGTTCATTTTCCATATCGGTATGTCACGCGCTCTCGCCAGTGAGCCCTCGGCAGCAATCAATACGCAACTAATGATGTATATTCATCTTTTTAGGGTTCCGTACCTCAAAAGGAAAAAACGGAACCCTTATAGGATCACTTTGTTGTCCGTCTGTCTGTCTGTCAAGACCATTTTTCTCAGGAACGCGTGGAGGTATCAAGCTGAAATTCATATCAAATACTCAAGTCTACTGTTCCTTGGAGCTGTAAAAAAATCAAACTTCTAAGCCTATGCAATCAAAAGATCAGCCGTTTATGCCGCAAATTTTCGACATTCGCAAGGGAATCAAAACCTACGGGGTACTTCCCGTGAAATCAGAATCTTAAAATTTGGTTCGAAGTAACGTATTATAGCACAGATAAAGGAAAAATTGCGAAATGCATAAATTTTTAGTTACATCATATAATAAAAATATTTTTAATAATTTTAAACTTATATACCTACGGATTTGTTCGGAACCCTGGGTGCGCGAGTCCGACTCGCACTTGGCCGGTTTTTTTAACGATAGGTATACCCTATCATTTGTCTCTTTTTGTTAGCGCAACGTGTCATAACTGTACAAAGATATAGTAAGACCTGCGCCACTTTAAAATACAATAATGTTAGTGTGTAACCTGTCTATCTTTTTTAATACGTCTTTGCTTTCAATACGTTTCCCTTTTTGGCTTATTTGAAAATTAAATTAGAAAAAGCGAGACAAGTATACTGACTCGAATTTATGTAGAACTGTAGGTTCTTACTATATATACATATTTATGTATATGTAATTACTTTAAGCATCGCCCTAAAATCTCGCGTTAATTCAATTTTTTCTACGGATGACAAACTTCAACTTGTGATAAAATACAATTTACACGCGACTTCCCGCTAAATATTATTTTAATTAATATGAGTTTATGTTTAAAAAAATATTACATTCCAAATTTAAACATTTATGAGGGGTCAGGAACGCAGAGCTTTCTGTGTACTCTATGTAAGACATTCCAAGATACAGGATAAAATCCTAGTGTGATGTGTACAATGTGTAAACCGCTTTAACAGTGGTAGAGCCACGCGGCAGAATTGCTGTCGCACGGATGGGCCGGCTCGAACCGGGGTGGTACCACGACCTCACAGAATACCAGCGTGAAGTAGAGGTTTACCTCTGCGTTTCGCTTGGTGAGTGCAGGTAGCCGGAGGCCCTTTTTACTGGAAATGAGTTATTCCATCTTAGTCCTCACGGGTGACAACGCATCTGCATTTTGATTCGCAAACGAGGATAGATGTAGATGTCTATGGGCCGCAGCAACCACTTACCATCAGGTGGACTGTGTGCTCGTTTGTCACCATTATCCTATAAAAAAAACCGCTACCTTTGTACCAAATGTTTAGTATGAGCGGATTTAATTACATTTTGTTATATCACTATTAGGTATTCCCGTGGTACCCAAATTCGAAGTTTTTTTTAACCATTTTTATTATCACTGGCTGTCTGTAGGTCAGGCGGCGTGGGCTTACCTGCCCATTTAAAACAATTTGCGTACTTTTTGCTTTCAAGTCGTGTTTCCCATTAGAGTGGATCAAAATGACGGGCTGCTATTAACTCGTGTCCAGACGGTGACGTTTAGAGCATGTGCACATCGGGTCGACCGTATAATTATAGAGTAGCCGACCTTACTGAGCACGACAAAAATTGGCTTCGTTTCTGTTCTCGTTTTTTATTTTATGCGAGTCTAAATTCACTTTGATATCTTAAAAAATGTAAATGGTCACGGACTTTTCATAATTTTTAATCAATAATAACTTAATTATTTAAAATTATATTTGGAGAGCTTATAAATATAATCCCCTCTTTTATATTAACATTATCAACGTAATATATTTATATTCATCACTCCATCTAACGGGGGGACGCCCATAATATATATACATAGTTACAGCTACGTTAATTTTAAAATAGTTGGTTATTATTTAAGAATGCCGAGAAACGAGCAAACAAAGGTTAACGTATTATTCTTTATATTATTTGCCCGATACGAATTAAAGTTTTTACATTCTTTTTCACGGGTTCAGTCCAACGGACGCTTACAAAGTTGCAGGCGCCATACGATGACCGTCACGCGTTAATGCTGCGAGTCTCGAGAATTCTGTTGCCCTCGCCCGGTTGGCCATCTGTTGTACTGTCACTCTTTAAAAACCTCTCAACAAAACACTATTAACAAAAAACACATACGTCAGACCTTATTTATGTAAAAAATGTAATATCTATGCCTCATCGGAATTTATTAAATGAATCTGTTGTCATGTGATTGATTTTAATTTTTAATCAACATTTTGCAATCTGTATTTACCTAGTATTGTATTTTAAGAATCTAGTCTTAAAATATTTTATACGTGGTAGAATATAGCTATATTAATTGTATAATTGTAGCTTGAATGGGTTGGCTCGAGGGAGCACGCTCTCACAGAGTACCAGCGTAAAATGGCAGCTTAATGCTGCTGTGTTTTGTACAGTGAGTGTAGAGAACCGGAGATCCTTTTTACTGGAAAAGAGGCATTCTATCTTAGTCCTCAAGGCTAACAACGTATCTGCATTTTGATTCGCAAACGGGAATAGATGTAAATGGGCCTCAGCAACCACTTACCATCAGGTGTACTGCGTGCTCGTTTGTCACCCTATTTTTATAAAAACAAAATAACAAAAAATAAATACATTTATTTAATTTATTCTAAAATATAATAACACTAATGTCCCCGAGACCGAATTTCGGTCACGCCGGCCAGCCTCCGAAGACTAGCCATCGGCGCAGGACAGGATTATAGCGCCCAAATGTATGCGCAAGCACAGGTGCACTTTCTATTCCCTCACTCTTATAGGCCGATCGGACGGTAAACCGACACGACCGCAGAGAGATCAGGCGCAGTACCAACGGCTTTACGTGTTTTCCGAGGCACGGGGGTGAGACACCGCCAACTTCCTGACTCCGGGCAGCTTCTGAGAATTTCTTGATGAAAGAACTCAATTACTGATTTTTTGCCCCGACCCGGGATTCGAACCCGGGACCTCATGATCAGAAGTCGCACTACTACAACCTCTAGTTTAGAACCAGACCAACGAGGCAGTCTCAAATATAATATACTTGCAATAAAACGTATAATCGTTAAAGGTGCCTTGTTATATTATTATTATTTTTCAGAATTGAAGTCACGGGCTAATCGTCGACATCGTTATCAGTCATTTTCATAAGGATTTAACTTTAATGAGGCCCTACGCATTCGCGAATAGCTTAACTTGGCCTTAAATGTTAAAGATACTATCGCGGCACGTGTGTAATATTTACCGAGGGCTACTTTGCAAAACTATGAAGCGGACCAAAACGTTGATTGTAATCGACTGCCGCCAAGTCATATATTATACGACCAAATGTGCATATCAGACGATATTAAACTGATGTTTATAAAAGCATTACACGCAGTTTAATCGCTGGTGTTTTGTTTATCCTCATTATTCAAATGTTTTTTTCTTGTAACCGAAAAATATATTTTGCCGTGAGCTGGCCGCTTAAAAGAATCCTTCACCCCATTTCTTTTCGTGGATGTAGTAAGATCAGTAATATATATGATAAGTCAGAAAAACTATAGGAAAGTCTGAGAGACCACATGGCCTCCGTATTTGTCCGATAGATGGCGGTATATCATTCTGTATGTGACAGTAATATTTTTTATTAATTTAAAACTGAAGTGACAAAGGAACTTAAAGTCTAGTCCACCTGATGGTAAGTGGCTGCCGTCCATTGACACTTGCAACCAACTTCAAATAAAGAAGGCTAAAGATGCGTTGTCATCTCTAAGATTGAAATCCTCACAGCCTTTATTTATACTGGCTTTTTAACTTTCTATGTATAAAAATAGATGAAAACGTGTTTGTAGAATTGTCATCTTGGCTAGCCCCGTTGGGCAGAAAAAAGTTACTAAGAAAGGCGAAAAGGAGCAGCGTCAAATGTGCAATGCTTCTTGTAATCGTCAAGCGTAGTGATCATGGCAAATCCTGTTTGAAAGAAAGAAAGAAAATATATTTATTTACCCGACATGGACGTAACATACAAGAGATATTACATTAAATAAAAAAATTAAAACCTCTAAATCTAATACTGCCTAAAAATACAAACTATAATAATTAAGCAATTTACTTTAGGAATTAGCAACTCAGTATTTTTACGGTGGTAGAGCCACGCAGCAGCTTTTGCTGTTGCACGTATGGGCCGGCTCGAGCCGGGTTAGTACCACGACCTCACAGAATACCGGCGTGAAGTGGAAGCTCTGCTTCCGCGTTTCGTCTGATGAGTGCAGGTGACCGGTGGCCCAATCCCCCCCCCCCCCACCATCAAAATGGTAGCGGAATTACAGCGGGTACCAGCAACCCTGGAGAATCCCTCGCTGAGCATCCACGACCATGCTATTCCTCTCCTCAGGGTGCTCAGGCTGCCACGCGTATTCTGGGGGGGTGGGGGGGGGGGGGGCAAAATTCCGCTCAACATAATAACTGCTCGCTATCCGTGAATTTCTGCAACATCAGGGAACTTCACTCGAACCTAAACGCCGTGCACTACCATCTCGAGACGGCGAAGCCGGCCTTGCTCTTTCTGACCGAGACGCAGGTGTCCTCTCCGGCTGCTACTTCGTATCTCTCCTACCCGGGGTACAAATTGGAGCACTCCTTTGTGCCTCGGGCTGGAGTTTGCTTATACGTCAGAGAGGACATCTGTTCTCGACGCCTCGGCATTCTTGAAGGTTAGGACCTGTCCATCCTTTGGCTACGCGTAGACAGCGACGACCAGCCGCGCCTCTACGGGTGCCTCTATAGGTCCCATAGCGGTAATGTCGAAACAGACCGACTCATCGACCACGTCCAAATGGCTACAGATTCCTTGCTACAACAGGTCCCATTCGCAGAGATCGTGATCCTTGGCGATTTTAACGCCCACCACGCCGAATGGCTCGGTTCACGTTTAACCGATCATGCGGGGAGATCTGTTTATGACTTTGCCTTGGTATATGGTCTTCCCTGTTGGACCTTCTGCTGACCTCTCATCCGGACGGATATTCGGTTTCCGTCGATGCCCCTCTTGGCTCTTCGGACCATTGTCTGATCCGGAGTGTGGTGCCACTCCCGCTCCCCTCGCGGTTGCGTTCTGCAGGTTGCCGCCGTGTTTGGCATTACAGGTCGGCGGATTGGAACGGAATGCGATCTTTCTTTGCTTCCTATCCATGGGGGCGGGTTTGCTTCTCGCCGGATGATCCCAGCGCTGTTGTTGACTCTGTCACTGATGTGGTGCTACAGGGAATGGAACTATTTACATCATCATCTGTGGTACCTATCAGAGGCAGATCTTGGCCTTGGTTTGGTCGCTCCTGTAAGACTGCATTACGCAGTAAGCAGGAGTGTTATCAAGCCTGGGCTGCGGCTTCGGCGACTCGGGATGTAAACACCAGCATACTTAAAAAGAAGTATAACTTCGCCTCCAGGTCCTTCAAAAGCGTTATTGCCAAGGCAAAGTCAGAGCACATAGGCAGAATTGGCGAGAAACTAGTTCGCCTTCCTTCGGGAACCCGTGCATTCTGGTCTCTCGCCGAGGCTGTCCAAGGGAATTCCTGTAAGCCATCACTACCATCTCTGCACAGGAAGGACGACTCACTGGCCCACGACGCGAAAGAGAAAGCCGACCTTTTAGACTCCCTTTTTGCATCCAACTCGACTGTTGATGACGGCGGGAACACTCCGCCGACCATCCCGCGATGTGAGTGCTCCATGCCGGATGTGCGGTTCTCACAGCGCTCGGTTCACAGAGCACTCCTCTCCCTGGACATCCACAAGTCGAGTGGGCCTGACGGAATCCCCCCAATTGTGCTGAGGATGTGTGCTCCGGAGTTGGCACCGGTTCTAACGCGTCTTTTCCGGTACTCCTACTCCCTAGGCGTAGTTCCGAAATCATGGAAGATAGCTTTTGTACACCCGATCCCTAAAAAAGGCGACCGCTCAGACCCGTCCAACTACAGGCCTATCGCCATCACCCCCTTGTTCTCAAAAATAATGGAATCCGTTATAAACTGCCACCTCATGCGGTACCTTGAGGATCACCAGCTGATTAGTGACTGCCAATACGGTTTTCGACGGGGTCGATCAGCTGGTGATCTCCTGGTCTACTTAACTCATAGATGGTCGGAGGCAGTAGAGTCCAAGGGGCATTGGCCGTTAGTTTGGACATTGGGAAGGCCTTCGCTCGGGTTTGGCACAAAGCGCTTCTTTCGAAGCTCCCTTCCTATGGGCTTCCCGAGAAATTATGCAATTGGATCACCAGCTTTCTTGCAGATCGGAGCATCAAGGTCGTTGTAGACGGTGCATGCTCCGACTACAAGCCTATTAACGCTGGTGTTCCACAAGGCTGCGTGCTATCACCAACACTGTTTCTTCTGCATATCAATGATATGTTGCAAACCGGTAGCATTCATTGCTATGCGGATGATAGCACTGGTGATGCTCTATACACCGGCCGTGCCAATATTTCTCGGGAAAACGTCGCCGAGTACCGGAACAAACTTGTGTCTGAAGTCGAGTCTTTGCTGGACAAAGTCTCGGATTGGGGCCGACTAAATCTAGTCCAGTTCAATCCTCAGAAGACACAAGTTTGCGCGTTTACCGCTAAAAAGAACCCCTTTGTCGTATCTCCTCAGTTTCAAGGCACTCCCCTTGTTGCCTCAGCCAGTATCGGAATCCTCGGCGTCGACATATCGAGTAGTGTGCAGTTTCGTGGTCACTTGGAAGAGAAGGCCAAATTGGCCTCTAAAGAGCTTGGCGTGCTGAGCAGAGCGGGACAGTATTTCATGCCGGCACACCGCTTGCTACTTTACAAGGCGCAGGTTTGGCCCCACATGGAATGCCAGCTCCTTCCACTTGACCGCATCCAGCGCAGAGCGGCTCGAATCATCGACGACCGATTCCTTTCCGATCGGCTCGACCCATTGGCGCTGCGAAGAGATGTTGCATCTCTTGCATTTTCTTTCGCATTTACCACGGGGAGTGCTCTGAGGAATTGTTCGGATTAATCCCAGCCACCAAATTTCACGAACGCACATCGCGGCAGAACTCACGATACCATCCACACCATCTGGATGATTGGCGGTCCACCACTGTGCGATTTAGAAGATGTTTTCTTCTTCGCACAACTTCCTTGTGGAATAGTTTACCACCAGCGATTTTTCCGGACCGATATGACTTAGGGACCTTCAAGAAAAGAGCCTACTCCTTTTTAAAAGGCCGGCAACGCATCTGCAATCCCCCTGGTGTTGCGGTTGTTCATGGCGGCGGTAGTCACTTACCATCAGGTGAGCCGCATGCTCGTTTGCCCCCTCTCCTATAAAAAAAAAAGTATACTCACTACGCTCTTGCAGAATACCAGCGTAAAATAACAGCTGTTTCGTATGGTGAGTGTAGAGAACCGGATACCCTTTTTACTGGAAACGAGGCATTCCATCTTAGTCCTCACGGGTGACCACACATCTGTATTTTGATTCGCAAACAAGAATAGATGTAGATGTCTATGGACCACATCAACCACTTACCATCAGGTGGAATGTGTGCTCGTTTGTCACCTTATACTATAAAATTTTACACGGATTTTCATTGCCTACCCCCGTGATATCTCAATGTCTTTTGTAATCATATGGTAAAAGAAAAATGTATTTACTGAAAATCTGAAAATTTCATTGAATTCATTATTCTTATATTCGTAATATTTTTTGATTTCAATTTCCTAGTACTTAATGTGACAAAAACCAAAGTTTTTGTCACATTAAGTACTAGCTGATACCCGCTCGCTTCGCTGGGGGCACGATAAGATTTTATCGCGGAACCTATAAATTTTTTTTGATGGGACGGTCGTCAAATCTGCTCTTAGTGAGCGTCGACATTGCGAAATGAGTATACTAAATTTCAAGTCAATCGGGTGTATAGTTTTAGAGATCTCGCGATGAGTCAGTCAGTCATCGGTACTTCGCTTATTATATATAGATTACAAATCAAAACAAATTTGTTGGCCATGAATAAGATTATCAAAAGTTTTAAATAAAGCCCAATAATTTAATAAAGTCTGAAGTTAGGTGTCTATTCAGTTCAGATATTGAAATGGTACTGCAATATTAATTTGAGGCGGCCTCATAGTGTCGGCTTACCGCACAGTTGTCGCGATTGTAATTTCAACTAAGCCAATGAGATTATACTATTATTTACATAGTTAATGAACATTAAACCCCCACAAAACCACATAATTCGATACTAATGCCAACCACAACTACCTTAACCTTTTCATTAATTATTATGTTAGGTCAATTTATTCCCCTTAAGTTATGAAATCGTTAGTGTTTTTACAAGGCTAATTATTTGATGTAAATTCAACATACTATTTTCAACACTCACTTCAAAAAAGGAGGAGGTGCTCTCTCAGAACTTTTCCTAGGTGAACCGATTTTGATGATTCTTTTTTTTTTGAAAGTTGGTGCTTATCATATGGCCCCATATAAATTTGATCAAGGTCTAACCAGTAGTTTTTGAGTTATCCTTAATAATGCGTATTTAATTGACTTCGACTACATTGATGATGTTCTCGTTTTATTTATATTGAAGTCGGTTGCACAAAATTTTTAATTTTACTAGTTGTGTATGATATGGACGGACAACAGCGTCTAAAGTGCGAGGCATCTGGGGTTGAGATCGCTAATGGCAATAACGGTAATACTGTCACAGCCCAAACCAAAAAGGTAGTCGCACATCTAAACAGTTTATTGCTGGACATGCTTTTCGCATTGCTGCGACGATTTGATGAAATGACAGTACTAGACGTCTCGCACCTTTGACGCTGGTGCCGGTCGTCGCGTCGGCGTAGGTGTTTTACGTCTGGCATAGCAAAATGTTCATTCCATGAACTTCCGGGAATTTCCTTCATTAGTCTCTGATAACATTCGTGGGACAGGTCTGTTTAATTACATTTTGTTAAACGATTGATGCTGTGCGTGAAACGTCAGTTTTAATATCATTTTATGCTGTCTCATACTAAGAGGATGGATTGGGTCCTGTGACAGAGGCACTCAATCACAAACCGTCCAAATCCAAAACCTAGTCTGTTTTTTTTTGAATAAGAGTGATATGTGAACACACAGTTTATCTGATATTACATGAATGCTGGAGCCCATAGAAATTTACATCTCTCCTCGATTAAGAATCAAAATGCAGATGCCTTGTCACCCCTGAGGACTGAACTTTAATGAGATGGAATGTCTCGTTACCAATAAAAAGGGTCTCTACACTCACCATACGAATTACAACAGCATGCTGTTTTACAATGGTGTTCTGTTAGAGCTTGAACCTACCTCCGTCGAGCCGACCTTTTCGTACTGCAATTATTATAAAGGTGCTATGTGGTTCTACCACGTAAAAAAAAAACGTTTATTTCATTGATTGCGCCTGCTTGGTTGGTAGGCTACAAAGCAGCTTAAAGCCTAAATTTTACTTCATTGAGTCTTAACAATCGGTAATATATACGAACTACGCGGTTTCTGCTCATCTAATGGCCTCTCAAACACGCATGAAATGATTTCATAGTATCGAATAATCGAAATATATTTTTTTTCATTTACACATTATGCTCTCTTCATGCATCGATTATAAAATATCTACACAATGCGATATGTGACGAAACGTTCACCCGAACGACGTAACAATGTTAACTGACTTTACCGTTAGTAGTCCGAAACGATTTAGTCATTTCTCTGGTGTCAGGCTCGCGTGAGACGCAACATGCAACATTGTTGCGGCGGGTTTTTAGCTTTTTACACATCCTGTCTCAATGTTCAATGGGCAGAAGGACAAGGTCATATTTGCCGTCGTTCTGTTCGTCTATTTTCCGCTTAAACGTAATATTTCTTTATTCAAATTACTACATTAGTTATATATATATATACGGTAATATAATAATACGGTAAAGGTGACAAAATCTACCAAGAGTACATGGGCGGCGCGTGCAGTTTTAAATTACAATAAGATTATGATGATGATAAAAGTATGAAGTTGCAGTTTAAATCGAGTGGCTTATTTATATTAAAATTAAGCCCAAGGTCCAAGACTGGTGATTAAAACTTTTTACACAAAACTAAAACATCTTAATTTAAAAAAAATGTAATTTTCAATTGTTTTTACATTCAGTATCTAGTTAAAATGGAGATCTCAAACGTTAGAGTAATTTTCCGAAACGGGTTTCCGACGTAGTTCTTACCTAAGCAGACAGCTCACAATATTAATGTTACGTCTGGGGAGAATACGGCTAACGAATGCACTGTGAGTTTCTTGTTTAATCGCTTTCGTAGTGGAAACTTCGGCTTGAAATTATACCACAACATGGAAGACCTGACACTAGGTAAGTAACGACGAATTGAAAGTAATGGTCGCAATCATGCTTATCAAACAATAATTGAATAATCGTCATGGTTAGATCAAATTGGGATAATAAAATAAAACTCGAAATAGGTATCTCACGAATTAACTGATGTGCATAGAGGAGTACACGTTCGAGCTTGATTTGATGAGCAGGTAGAGAAATGAAGGGATTTTGGACAGAATTGTGTGAAATTTTTTATTACACGTTCACAACGTGTAATAAAAAGTGAATGATCCGCTCCGCTCGAAAGTCGCAACGAACTGATTGAAATTGCCCCAATTGCGCTACACACGCGACAGCGGCAGGGCCGATCTAGGGAGCAAGCAAGATCTTGCGCCTCTGCCGCCCTGCCGCAGGGCCGACTTAGAAAATTGCCTCTGCTTGCCTACACACATCACAAATAACGGTCATCCCCACTCCTACACCCTAGATTTCCCCTGCGACAGGCAAGTGAGTAGCTGCCTTAACCTAACCTGACCGAGTCGGGGTGCCCCAAGTCCCGAGCTCGTTTCGTTCGCTCTTGCACCAAATAAAACACCAAAATTTTCACCATTTCCAAAAACGTCGTGACATGACAAAATACTTCAAACTTACAAGATAAAACTAGGAACCAATCACAATAGGAATTGGCCTATAAACCAAAATCAAACCAATCAGAGTTAAGTATATTCAAAGTTTCTAAAGCAACCAGTGTTTTCGCAAAAAAATTCTTTTCAGTAAGATTGAGACATTTCATAGCCATTGTCTAATTATCCTTGTGTTCGCGATATCCCTAGATTTTTGCGGAAAATTCGGATTATCAAATTATCCTACGACACATATATCATTAACATGTCTAGTTATTTTCATTAATATAAAAATGAAGATTTTCATATACACACAAATTTCTGGCACAACAGTAATATACCAAGCGTTATGCCATCTACTAATGTAGATGGCGTCTCTTCGTATAGTTTTGAACGTCGAGACTTAGTACTTATGTTTAGATTACGGGTAAAAATAAAATATTAGTGGTGCAAATATTTTTAAATAAAAGTTTAATATTATATAATTAATAGAATCAGGCTTTAATTCATATTTTGCGAAAACGTTGTACGTGGTAGAGCCATGCTGCAGCTATATTAGTAGTATAGTTGTAGCACGAATGGGTCGGCTCGACCGGAGAAGCACTACGGTCTCACAGAATAGCAACGTAAAATAACAGCTTAACACTGATGTGTTTCGTATGGTGAGTGTAGAGAGCCGGAGACCCTTTTTACTGGAAAGGAGGCATTCCATCTTAGTCCTCACGGGTGACAACGCATCTGCATTTTGATTCGCAAACGAGGATAGATGTAGATGTCCATGGGCCACAGCAACCACTTACCATCAGGTGGACTGTGTGCTTCTTTGTCACCCTATCCTATAAAAAAAATCCATTATAAAGAAGTTAAAAATTAATTAGCTAAGAGCCGCGTAATAAATTAAAATGATGTGCGTGCTGTTTGCGGTTCTCTCTCTCAATTACTCCCGCTGACCGACCGCTCAGTCGGACATCGTAGTCTACGAGGGCTGCACTAAAAGTATCGCGAATAGAATATTTCCACTGTACCTGTCATATTAAAATCTTTTTAATTGAAAACTCCTTGGTTTTAAAAATCGAATACCATTTTAAAAAAAAGATTCTCGGTCTTGCGACAAGGTTTTATCAAACTTGTTTAGTCGTTGAGAAAATATAATTGACTCGAGAAAATTCAAGAGCGATGATTTATTATGACTTTCGAAGTGGTTTAACACAAAAACAGTGTGTTGACCGGATGATTTCTGAATTTGGTGATGAAGCCCCATCCAAAACCACAATTTATCGCTGGTTTGCTGAATTTCAACGTGGACGTGTCAAGCTCAGTGATGATCCCCGTCAAGGTCGTCCAAACACTGCAGTCACCCAAGAAAACGTTGATGCTGTGCGTAATCTGATTGAGGAAGATCGACATGTGACATACCGCGAAATTCAGGCAACTTTAGACATTGGCATGAGTCAAATACAAATAATCTTGCATGAACAATTAGGTGTAAAAAAGTTGTTTTCCCGATGGATACCGCATTCGCTCTGTGAAGAGCAAAAAGCGGCTCGCGTTACTTGGTGCGTCAGAACTCTCGAAAGATTCCACGCAGGATCCTCAAATGCTGTATACAACATCGTATCAGGTGACGAATCCTGGATATATGCATACGAACCCGAAACAAAAAACCAGTCACGAGTTTGGGTGTTCGAAAATGAGTTAAAGCCAACAAAAATTGTTCGTTCACGGAGTGTTGCAAAAAAAATGGTGGCCACGTTTGTCTCCAAAATCGGCCATGTTACGACTATTCCTCTTGAGAGACAAAGAACGTTTAATGCAGAATGGTATGCTAGCATTTGTTTGCCACAGGTCGTTTCTGAACTCCATAAAGAGAACTACAACCGCCGCATCATCCTCCATCACGACAATGCGAGTTCTACACCGCACACAGAACAAAAGAGTTTTTAGAGCAAAAAAACATAGAATTATTGGACCATCCGCCGTACAGCCCCGACCTAAGCCCTAATGATTTCTATACTTTCCCTAAAATAAAGAATAAATTGCGTGGACAGAGATTTTCATCACCTGAAGAAGCTGTGGACGCCTACAAAACGGCCATTTTGGAGACCCCAACTTCCGAATGGAATGGTTGCTGCAATGATTGGTTCCATCGTATGGAAAAATGTGTCAAATTTCGCGGAGAATACTTCGAAAAGCAATAAATACATTTTTACGACGAAACATTTAACTTATTATCTACGGTGTTGTGTCTTACCTAGTGTAGTGATGTTGGGATTAGTGATTACGGAGATAGAGCACGCAATTGAGGGATAAATGTACGTGTTTGTTGTAAAATAATAATAAATTTTTATTTACCTAAGGCCTGCGACGTTTAGTCAATATATCAAATATTTGTTATCCGTCATCCTCGAAAATAATTTTTAATTTAAATTATATACAAAATTTTATTATAATAATCTACCCGCCGCAGAATAAAATTGTGGAAATATCGTTTCAAATTTGGAAGACTTATATTAATACGATTTCTTATATTTACGCGAACACTACACATTGAATAAAACTACTTTTACGGATTTTATCTATATATATATATTTTATTAACTTCTTTTTAATTCCCGACGTTTGGGGTACTTTACAGCACCCATGGTACACGGAGGACTGAGGTGACTGACGTTCCGTGAGGATACTTATATTGTTTAATTAGGAATGATAATACATTTATTGAAGTTGAGTGATATATTACTTGCAAATAAATTTGTCGATATAATACGCGCGCCACCTACTGTAAGTTGATTGTACTACGCTTATAACCTTCGCGGAAGTGTAAGCAATAAGTTGATAAAGTTTTACCGCAATCTGATGAACGGTATGGCAGCGCATAAAATACGGACAAACAAAAATTAATTTATATATATTAGTTAACTCCGCCGCACTTTTGTCCGCAACACGGACTTAGTAATATTATGCACAAGTTGGAATGACTCTTTACGAAACTGAATATCATGCACTTTCCCGGATGAGTTTACATATTTGTCTGTATGTACGAGTATGTCCAATGTCGCACCATCGCTCCGCTTCATTCCAAACATCGCCGAGTGTTGTGTCAACATCTTGAATACGTACCCTCGTCTCTGCACACTGACTGTAATATAGGTACCTTGAATTTTACTTAAACGTTGTATCACTTAACTAATCTAATGTTCATACTCGAAATAACTAAAATTTGTATTTGAACCAACTAAAATAAAGGTTGCATTTCACAAATGACTCAACGTAAGACGGATCATGTCTTTGTCTGGCATTAAAGAAATATTACTCTATCATCAATATGTCCTCCATTTCGAAACTATTGGGTTTTACTTAAATCGCTATGATAGGCCGTGACAGGTGTCATCCCGTGGGTGTCGTAAGAGGCGACAGAGGGAAACCGAACCAGTAGATTGGCAGCAGTGTCATCGTTCGTCTAATAACTAGAAAATAAAAAACTGCGGTTGCCAAGTGTGGCAACTATGGTAAATATGGGGGATATTTACCATAATATGTTGTATGAGGCAAATTATATACTAGGCCTATGTTCAGCAGTGGACATTCGATAGGCTGTAAAGGTAAGGTAAAGGCCATGTTAGGCAAGTAGATTGGATGACTAAATGTCAATGGCAAGTTGGATAAGAGTTTACCTCATTTGTTTCTATATTTATTAGGTCTGTCAATTTTTTTAAATTCTTAGTTGTTTACAATTTTTTTTATCGGATAGGGTGACAAACGAGCACACAGTCCACCTGATGGTAAATGGTTACTGTGGCCCATAGACATCTACATTTATCCTCGTTTGCGAATCAAAATGCAGATGCGTTTTCACCCGTGAGGACTAAGATAGAATGGCTCTTTTCCAGTAAAAAGGGTCTCCGGTTCTCTACACTCACCATACGAAACACAGCAGCATAAAGCTGCTATTTGACGCTGGTATTCTGTGAGAACGTGGTACCTACCCCGGTCGAGCCGACCCATTCGTGCTACAACTATACTACTAATATAGCTGCAGCACGGCTGTACCACGTATACAATTATTGGATTTATTACACATTGAAAAGGTAGGTAGCTGATTTCTTTTTAAAATTATCATCGTAGAACGTAAAATTATACGTGTAAAAAATATTTCGTCTGTATAATGCAACTGAAATTATAAATCTGACAAAAGCTCGCCAGACTGCACAAGTGTAATTGCATCTCGTCGCTGCTAACGATTAAAATGAATTTAATGGAATATAAATCGGTGGTCGTTAAAAGTATATCCTTAACATTTTCTGATTATGTATTACTTATAGGTACTCGGCGTTATTTTAAAATGTGAGTTTTTACATTATTATCAGAGATTTTACATTACTTTCGAAAAGTAATACACATACATAGTTCAATTATGAATGTCTAATATAAAGATAATTTTGAAGGGATGGCCCTTGCTTATGTATACTCTAAGTTGGTCCTTTTGCTTCAGTATATTTTCTGCAACAATTGCTTACCTTATATATTTTTTTTATAAGACATAAGCTGATGCTTGTATAAGCTTCCATCTGTTAGTAAATGGCCAAGTAGTCTTGGGTATTAAAATACACTCACTAGCTTAGTAAAAATATTGTATTCGGACGGAAATAGTGTTGTAGGCTCTAATTACTCTAGTTATTGAATGTACGGTTACTTTTACTATTTATTTACGTATCTATAGTTGGTACCCTAAATATTTTGTAAGTTCTCTAGCTTATAGTGATGTTTCCATTTGAAATGGTTCAAACTCATTCCATTTGCATTTGTTGTATTGACAAAGCGCACAACAAGAGAATTGTAAATAGCTGCTGGTACATTTAGGACGCTCTTTACATTGGTGCTTCATTCACAACCTCTTATCATTTGCTTACACTAATGTATTATAAGTATTTGCTTGTTGGACGGGGACTGGGTTAAAATGGCGTAAAAATTCGTAGCATACGAGTCACACGAGTTCGATTCCCGCCTACACTACTGATATTTTTTCATTTCATCCCTATAGAGCGTTGTGATCTATTGATACTTAGTTACATCTGATCTTGATTAAGGATCAAATTCTGATGAATGCCTCGTTAAAGATGGTATCCGTTTCTAGTCACTCATCACTCGATTCTTAGTACTCTGTGGGTGAGAGTGGTCCGTCATGGATTGAAACGATCTATCTCTGCTGCCGCCATAATAGACTACAACGTGGCTCTGCCACATTCAAGAATGTATTGTTTCTAGAGAATTTTATGCTTTTATGGTTTGTTTAGTTATGCATTTGTTTAGAATAAAAGTTTGTTTCCAGAATTTCAAGAGATTTTGATGCTTTTATGGTTTGTTTAATTATGCATTTGTTTAGAATAAAAGTTTGTTTCCAGAATTTCAAGAGATTTTGATGCTTTTATGGTTTGTTTAATTATGCATTTGTTTAGAATAAAAGTCTGTTTCCAGAATTTCAAGAGATTTTGATGCTTTTATGGTTTGTTTAATTATGCATTTGTTTAGAATAAAAGTCTGTTACCAGAATTTCAAGAGATTTTGATGCTTTTATGGTTTGTTTCATTATGCATTTGTTTAGAATAAAAGTCTGTTTCCAGAATTTCAAGAGATTTTGATGCTTTTATGGTTTGTTTAATTATGCATTTGTTTAGAATAAAAGTCTGTTACCAGAATTTCAAGAGATTTTGATGCTTTTATGGTTTGTTTCATTATGCATTTGTTTAGAATAAAAGTTTGTATAATAAATATATTAATTATTATTGATAATTTCAATAGAGAAGATGGCTAGACTACCATCTGCTTAGGATCCCATAATTAAAATAATTAAATCCAAACTCTAAGCATACTACTGCTAGACTTTAAGATATTGTAAGCTCGTTCTGCGTAGATCGGACCAAATATTAATAATTAAAAGGTTGAAGGCGGCCTTCGTTTAACTATGACACCAGGACGTCAACCAATTCAGTCCCCCCGTGACCGTGGGTGCAGTAAAGTGCCCGAAATGTGGGGAATTAAAAAGTTAAAATTAAACGCGATAAAATCGGTAAAATTAGTTTTATTCTGTTTAAATAATTTCAAAATTATTTTATTCCTTCTAGTTATTTAATTTTCATTCAATGCTGCTGACAAATTATAAGAATGAAGAAAGAATTTGAATAGAATAAATTGCTCTACCAAAAAAGATAATGAAGACAAGTCCGTAATATGTCGTGAGAGATTTTTTTTAAAATTCTCTGCAATAAATGAAGCTACATGTAAGTTTCTGCATCGAACGATATGAAAAGTTGACGCGCTCTGCGAAAACGAAGTTTTATTTTTTAAACGAAACCTGCCCAGTCCACGCCCGCCGACAATAAACTTTATTTTGGGACTTCACAAAATACGGAGTCTTAAAAACTTCTCTTTTTTACTTTGACACAAACCGCCTTTTAACCGGTCGGAAAGGTATAAAAATGAAAAAAAAAATTGAGTCAATATTAACATCAATCTCGCACGGCAATGCGCATTAAAAGTTTAGTTTAGTCGTTTAAATTGCACACTATATTCGATTTTTTAACAAAATGTTATAAAATCGTTTTTTCTTTTATTGAGGTGAGGTGACTAATAAATTTATAGTTCATTTGATTGTAAGTAGCTTCTGCAGCCCGTAGACACCTGCATACAACTTCGAACCAAGATTACACTGCTCAGGACTAAGACGGAATGCCATGTACTGGCTCATCTCACCCTTTAGACCGAAACACAGCTTTGCAGATACTGCTGTTTACTAACAACACCTTCGCCTCAAGCCCTCAAGTCATAAACATGCCACATTTGTGACGGAAATATGTAAGATCTAGTATACAGTATGAGCATTTTATTCTTTTCACTATTTGAAGTAGGTTTTTACTTTTTCAGACTTTTTTTTAATTAATAAGTAATATATTATATAAGATTAATAAAATAAATAATATATATATAAGATATCCACCTATGTATTGACTCATATCGATATCTCTGGAAGCATAAGGCCTAGAGAACTAGAGACTTGAAATTTGGTAGGAATATTCCTTTTGCCGAGTAGAGATCTGCTAAGAACCGATTTTACGAAATTCCACCCGTAAGGGGATTTGGGGGGCGTTAATTCAAAAAAATCTGTATATATACGTACTGACTTATTACGATATTTCTGGAACCATAAGGTCTAGAGACTTGATGTTTGGGAACGGATTTTACAAAATTCCACCCGCGAGGAGGGTTGTAGGGGCCTTAATTTAAAAAAAATCACATTTTCAAACTATAGCTCTTAAAGGCATAAAACTTGGCCAGAATATTCTTTTTGTATGTGTTTGAATGGGTCCCTAAATGCCTCGGATTCACGATTAGAGCCGATAGGTGGCACTGTTGCCGATATTCAGAAATCACCCGTGCGAAGCCGGGGCAGATCGAACATAGGATCTTTTTAATCAGCATTGGTCGCGGGACATTCTCATTTATCCTATAATATATTCTAAATATCTTTATATTTATATTATGTAATTCTACTGTTCATGTGTGTATGCGACTGAACTCCTCCTAAACGGCTTGCCAGATTTTAAGGAGATTTTGTATGTGTGTGTGGGTGTGTGTGTGTGTGTGTTTGTAATGCGTACAGCAAAGGAGTGGAATAACTTGCCGGCGTCTATCTTTCCGTCCGAATACAATCTGGGCGTCTTCAAGGCAAGAGTGAATAGGTTTTTGTTACGATAAGACAGTGCGATTTACCATTTAAGGCTGCATCACCACGTACCACCAGGTGGAATTGTGGTTAAGTACTGGCTTATAATAAGTAAAAAAAAAGGAAATAATATTTAATACTTACGGGAATCGTGCACAAAAAATAAAATAAAAAGAGCCTTAAAACCTTAAAAACACTAAGACAATTATGTCGCGCAATTGCATTGGCGGGCAATTACTTTTTCTGCCACCAGGCGGCGTCACTTAAAAATGAGGTGTAATATTTGACAGATTTAATAACGGGGAATTTAATTTGTTCGAATAATTGAAAGGTTAATGTGTCTTTCTGTACCATTAGTTATATTTTATATTAATTAGTTTAAACATCAATAAATAAAACCACAGTTGGTCATAAAAGTATAAAAATAAAAAAAAAGAGTTAAAATGGGCAAAAAATTAAAGTATAAACTATTGAGGCATTTTTTGAGTGATAATTATAGGTCTTTACCTATGAAATTGCCGTTCTGCAGTACTGGCCATTTCAAATCAAAATAATTTTTGTTTGACTAAGAATTCTAATTAATTTTATTTTAAAAACAGAACGCGGATCCACTACCCATATAGATTGACGACCAGCCGGGCTATTCACAATCGTCTCGGAAAGCGAAATCGACTCGGATGCGATAACTTCTCGCACCGAAACCAATAAACGCTATTCACATTTAACGTTCGGATAAAGGTCACTTAGATACATCCCATAACTATTGTATCGTTATTTAGTTACATGCATTTACGAATTTTGTAGATAAATAGGCTTATGTATTTTTTTAGAGTAACGCCTGAACAAAAACATAATGCAATATTTCGGTGTTAGCCATTGATATCGAATATAAAAAATATATAATTTAACTATATAATAAATAACAAAAATACTGAGATATGTCTCGTTTCACTATAATATATACTGCTTTGTAATAGAAAACTTATAAAAACACACCTTTCACAAAAATTCAGCTTTACGATTAAGTGCAAATATTGAAGTAATTATATGAAAATACGTCTTATAGATAATTGTAATTAATTTTTGTTACCTACCTTATAATTAAAAGGATTTATTTATCTTTTCTAATCATCAATATTCGAAAAGTTTTCGCCAGCCTCAGAGCTCTCGTGAAGTTTCCGATGCAAACTGTCACAATTATCGAAAACAAACGTCAAAGAAGTACGGTCACGCCCCATAGAAAAAAACCCAGACCCGACAGAAACGAGACATATCTCAGTTTTTTTGTAATTTTTATATAGTTAAATTATATATATTTTATATTCGATATCAATGGCTAACTCCAAAATATTGCATTATATTTTTGTTCAGGCGTTACTCTAAAAAAATACAAAAGCCTATTTATCTACAAAATTCGTAAATGCATGTAACTAAATGACGGTACAATAGTTATAGGATGTATCTAAGTGACCTTTATCCGAACGTTAAATGTGAATAGCGTTTATTGGTTTCGGTGCGAGAAGTTATCGAATCCGAGTCGATTTCGCTTTCCGAGACGATTGTGAATAGCCCGGCTGGTAATACATGTAAGAAGTCGATAGATGCTGACTTAAGACTAAGACCAAGACTTAAGGCATTTCTTGGGACTAAGTTCAGCAGTGGACTTGTGAACGCTTGTATTGGAATAATAAAAATTCACCAAAAAAGCGACAATTTTAACTTACATAATACTGCCACTATTGACGGTATGACGAACTTAATTTTTTTTAAAATTAGTCATTTTTTTATTTATTAGCGTTATGTTTTCATCGCATTGGAATCTTTTTCGTCATCATGGATACGTTAAAAATTCAAGCAGTTATGGAATATGAGTATATGTACCGTTGCGGCAGCAACGCGGCATAAGCTACACTCAACATCAACGACGTTTACGGAGCGAATACTACAAACGAACGCACCACCTGTTATTGGTTTGCCCGCTTGCGTTCTGGAAATTTTGACCTGAAAAATGAACCCAGTGTTCGTCTGAAAACTTTGGTCGACAGTGACGAATTAAAGGCGATTGTGAAAGATGATGATATTCAATCTATGGTTGAATTAGCATCAAAACAATGTTGGTCCATTTGCGTTTTGTTTGCAAAAAAGCTTGACAAATGTGTGCCCCACGAACTTAATGATAGTCCGCGCGAAGTACGCGTCGAGACGTGCCTTGCACTGCTCAAAAGGCACACAAACGAAGGGATTTTGAACCGCATTGTTACCTGCGACGAAAAATGGATTCTGTTTGACAATCACAATGCTCTAAACGAAAACTTACCCCTAGAAAAGTTATGGTCACTGTTTGGTGGTGTAGCGCGGGTGCGATTTATTACAGCTTTACCAAACGGGGTGAGCATTACTACAGATGTGTACTGTGAAGAACTGAACACAATGAAGGAGACGCTCGCACGTTTCCAACCAGCTTTGGTCAATCGTTCTTCCGCGCTGCTCCTGCACGACAACGCGCTACCTTATACTTCACAACATACGTTTCCAAGTGCAAGTACAGACTTTTTCCAGAATTTGGATAACTTTTTGGCAATAACCGAGAGGTAGTACAACATGCCTTTGAAGAATTTGTTGCCTCTCGTCCAGATGATTTCTTCTAGAAGGGCATTAATAAACTGCCACTGCGTTGGCAAAGATGCATCGATTGCATGAGTTTACTTAAAATATAAATACGTTAACTTATTTCATAGAAAAACGGCTATTTCATAGGTAAGGACCTAATTAAATACTCTTGAAACTGATAAACTTATATCTAAAACTAACTTCGTAATAAAAAGTGAATGCTAAGCAATGACATTGTGTAGCGACATCTGGTGAGCGGAAGATTATTTAGCCCTCATTCACAAACTTTTAAACTTCAATTTTTAATGCGGTAACTTGCTTTTGTTCGTGGATCATAAGGAGTTGCCTGTACTCCGTACAGTTCGGAATATATTTAAACTCTTGTATTAAAATAAAACTGACCAACGTCCGTGTGTTCAAAGTTTCTATTAAAATCTCCGCTGTTCTTTTTTTGCCTGTTAATGCAATTATTGTATCTTATATCCCCGTCACATTTATACAGGTATTTCGATGGTAAGCACTCGCTAAGTGGATTGCGTATTGGCAAGAAACATTTAAATCGAATCTTTATATTTGTCTTTATTGATACCAATGATACGATATTTGCACGTGTACAGTAAACAAAACAATATGATGCATAATAAATGTAGAACCGAGTCGCGAGGATTTGTCTAGGTTTTTATTGTACCGTTAGTAGGTTTTATGGACGTCGACTTCTTAGATAACAAATAGTTGTAAATATCTATAAAACATATTTTTTACTACTGAAAGCATTGTGGTATAACTACGCAATAAAATACCTGAATCTCTTATAAAATGACCATATTGTACTAGCATTTGCAACTTTATTTACTTATACAGAATTTAATTTGCGATTTGTTTTCACAACTGTACATTTCGAGTAATGTTGCTATGAATCGGATTTTTTAAGTCTCTCTCATATGGTATTATGAAAATGAATACAGACTTGTTTGTGAAAATAGTTATGTGAGTTATATGTAATAAAATTTTAATCCAGCCTTGAAGTGTAAATAAAACGACCGTATATTTTTTTAATAAAATTTAATGGTGTTTCCTCACTTTCTGTCGTGAAAAAAAGGTCACGGGAAACTTTGAAGTGAAAACATTTTTGGAATTGTAATATATAACTCGATGAAACATAAGCGACACTAAAAATGGACATACATATGCATATGTACGATTTAGCCTGCGAGAAAATGAGATAGAATGCCGTATACCGAGTTTTCTATTATCTCGCTCTCGATAAATTAATAATAAAAAAAGAGTAGTAATACATTTTTATTAACAAAAAATAAATTAGATAACCCTTATACTGCACACATTTTTTATAAATGTGTGCAGTATAATAATTCCATTTCATCACCTGAACTGTGGGAATTCTGTAAAGACTGAATCTTGTTCAATAATCAATACTGTTAGAAATTATTTCAATATATTTTCGCTGTAATAACTTTGTTATAAAATATTTATGGAACACTGTAAGCACTTAGTTTCTAACATGGCATATTATAGTATCAGAACGGATGGGTCGGCCTACTCGGGGACAGACCGCGATCTTACAGAATCATCATCATCACATCCCTTTAAAAGCCTCTGCTGAATATAGGTCCCTCCCAAGGAAGGAATGCCACAAAGCACGGCCCTTAGCCACCTGCATCCACTAACTTCCTCAGATCCATAAGTCATCACCACGCACTACTGGTTGTACAATCTTGTTTTCCGGTTTTGCGGTATGGCTGACGGGAAGATGTGTCGTAATCTCACGAACGCTGCCCAGCCGAGTTGAATCCGTCGACTAACCTCTCGGTCAAATTTGGACTTACCTGGTCGGACTATTTGTCCCAGGTAAACATACTTGTCAATAACTTTGAGCGTGGTGCTCCCAAGAACTACCGTATAGGTGTGATGATACACATGCCCTTTGCTTTGTCTATGTTCATATTAAGACCTATCCGTTGGGAGGCACTATTGAGATCATTGAGCATAGTGGTTAGATCCTTCAGCAATGCTGCCAGACGTACTATATCGTCGGCAAATCGAAGATGAGGGATGTACTCGCCATTGATGTTAAAAGCGTATCATTTCCGGTCCAGTAGCTTGACAACATTTTCTAATGCAGTCGTGAAGAGTTTCGGGGATATAACGTTTCGTACTCAGGTCTGTACTCGGATAGCCATCGTATAGCCTTACTGTACAAACACTTCAGCACTTCGCTATAGCGCCAGTCAACTTGGCACCGCTGAAGTGACTGCGGTGCTACCGCCAAAATTTTGACGGAATCAAAGGCTTTCTCTTAGTTCACACGCAAGACAAAGTAGGAGATTGTACTCTTCGGTCTTCTTTACAATTTGCCGAAGGGTATGTATGTATGATGTACCACAATGGACAGAATTAGGACACAGTTTAGGATTCGTAGAATGGCTGCTCCAAGCTGAGCATCCAGCGCAGAGCGGCTCGAATCGTCGATGACTGAGTCCTTTCAGATTGGCTCGATTCACTGGCGCTGTGAAGAGATGTTGCATCTCTTTG
Source organism: Parnassius mnemosyne (assembly GCA_963668995.1). NCBI lineage: Eukaryota > Metazoa > Arthropoda > Insecta > Lepidoptera > Papilionidae > Parnassius > Parnassius mnemosyne. The sequence continues at coordinate 25,261,718 of CAVLGL010000068.1, forward strand.
CGTATTTTATCGCATCTACCAGTGGGAGTGCTTTGAGAAATTATTCGGACTAATTCCAGCCGCTCAATTTCACCACCGCACATCGCGACAAAACTCGTGATACCATCCATACCATCTGGATGATTGGCGGTCCACCACTCTGCGATTTAGAAGAAGTTTCCTTCCTCGCACAACTTCCTTGTGGAATCGATTACCACCAGCGATTTTTCCGGACCGATACGACTTAGGGACCTTCAAGAAAAGAGCCTACTCCTTTTTTAAAAAGCCGGCAACGCATCTGCTATTCCCCTGGTGTTGCAGTTGTTCATGGGCGGCGGTAGTCACTTACCATCAGGTGAGCCGCATGCTCGTTTGCCCCCTCTCCTATGAAAAAAGCTGGTTGAGTTCACTGTACTTAATACTGCTCGAAAGAGTGGGAATTTGAAGCGCTACCCTCACTTCGTTCTATTTTTTTTGTACCTTTATTCATAACATTCATTTATATTTCATTCTTAAATTTTTACACGGCCTATCCTGAGTAGTCCTTCACACATCCTCGTGGGAAGACTAAAGTAAGGTAACTTACTTGAATACACTGCAAGCAGAAAAGCACCATTAAGGAAAATTTCTCGCCTTTACGTTTTCTGGTCATTTGACATTAACTTTTGTTTTCAATAGTACATTGATGTTACACTCACGTCTCACAGAAAACTTTCAAGTCATTAACTACTCATACACATTGATCTCTGGAGGGCTTCCATTTACAGCAATTGGTCAGTTCTCTACTGCGGCAGGGACTACTATATCGTGATATAGAGAATGTGAGAATTAGACTCAATGTCAACGTTAACATTGTTAACTTCGAATGAGTAATCCAAACGCCGTAACAGAAATCATATCTCAATGTCAACATGTATATGGATGAGGCTTCAGTGGATAATTTCATCTTCGGTAGTAGAGAATCTCATTCGATTCCATCGTGATCATTGAAAACTTTAAAAGAGTGTGTAACCAATGTGCCGTGAAAGAACACAAGACAGACAGAAGAATTTGAAAGATGCTCCAGTGGAACATTCCATTTGCCGTGGTGGAACATCACAGTGGATACCAACGTTAACATGGAAAACACCGAATGAGTAATCCATTTACAGCGATGCAGAAAACATCTCAATGGCAATGTGAATATCGAAGAGGCTATAGTAGCATTCACATCAGAGAGCGGTCTCGCTGCACTTGCACTAGAGATCAGTCTTTTTCCACCGGCGCGGCACAGCCATGCTGCAAACCACACCGGTTGCCAGTCGCACACGGCACCACTATACTTTGATATTACGTTCTTGGTATCAAAATATCATGTGACGAGTGTGACGAGTGAGTAAGCTGGAACTCAACGATTTAATTAATATATAAAGGGACAAGGCCACCATAAAACACCTTTCAATCCTGTTGAGTTACACCCAAAGAACTTATTCGGTCTAAATAATTTTTAGCTTTAGTATTAACTACCGGCAATCTAATATGTTGCAGTATCATCACAATATACATATTTTAGATTCAATTCGCATCTAAAACCATCGGATCAAAGTCAAGTTAAAATTCTTAGAATCTAATATATTATCCCAATCAAGACATTTTATGCGTTTAGCCATCAATTATCTTTCTGATGTAATTTAAATTTCCCTTTAATACAAAATAATAACGAGCTTTAGATGACTTCAACCTTTTTTTTTTAAATTGTGTTAACAGATGTTAGTTACGAATTAAAAAAATATTTGCGGATATCGTTAATATTACTCAAATAAAAACGATCCAACTAAAATTCGAAAAGAGGATACGTGCCGAGTTTCTTTCACCGTTTCTTCTCCGGTCGGAGGCACCTTGACAAACAAACATTTTAATTATACGTCGAAGAAATAAATTTATTTCATTTCATGTCACTTAAACGTTACTCACTGAATCTTATTATCAACTAGCTGTTCCTCGCTATTTCGTCCGCGTGGAATTCGTTACGACTGGATTTCACGAGTTTTAATTTTTTTGCGCGGAACCCTAATTCCTTTACTAAAACAAAAATAGCCTAAGTTACTTCTTATAACATCAGCTATCTGCCAGTGACAATCACATCAAAATCGGTCCAGCCGTTTCGGAGATTAGTCGAAACAAACAGACATATAGACAGACAAAAATTATAAAAATTGTTTTTTGTATAAGTACTGTAGATACTTTCATATGCATTTTGTAAAAAGCTGTTATTTTGATATTACAAACAGGCACTTCAATTTATTTATTATTATAGAGTATAGATATAGATTTACAAAACCTTCAAAAACATTAAATCGAGAAAACAATCTTTCCTAAGATTAACGTATTTTATGTATTTATTACACGTCCGTACTTCATAAGTATTGAAAACATGTTTACTGATAAGATATTTACCGTGGACTCTCATGAAATCAAACAGTTTTACAACAAATTAGTCTCTGGAAACTTTAAATAAATTAATAGTAAAAAAAAACATTTTTCAAAACAAGCCTCTATTTAAATGCTCTAAAAAGGAGAAAATAAACGTTAAATTAAATCAACCCCATTAATTTATTACATTACATAATTTATATGTCAAAGAAGCCAGTCGCGAGATTTACCTATTTTATAAAAAAATATAATTTTTTTCTTAGAATTACCTACTTATGTCAATATCAAGTTACATGTTGTATTCTTATTTATGTGCACAGGTTAATTAGCGACAAGCTTTTATATCATATAAATTGTATAATGTAATAAATTAATGGGTGGGTATGATTTCATTTAAAGTTTATTTTCTTCAAACTAAAATCTTGTTTTTAAAATCGCTGGACTTTCTAAGTCTGTTTATTTTATTTAATGCCCATTGTTGGTTTTGATCGCAATCTTGATTTTTTTTTATTGCCAGCAATTGACCCTTTTTCGGTCCCTGCAACATTTGTTCGAGCACCACCAAAACTCCTTAAATTTTAAGGAGTTTTGGTGGTGCTTGAGTTATAAATATTTAAAATTGGTATGCGGCTCACTCGTTTTTCGCAATTTTGAACTTTTTTCACCACCGCTAGAATTTGCCCAGTGTGTAAGTCGATATGAGTTTAGACACGAACCCGCTGAGTCCGTTTAGCCGGGCAGTAGTACGTACACCAGATGGTGGTAGTGCTGAGATTGGTGGTAACGGGGATAATGCACACAGTTGAGGAAAGGTGCGAGGTGCTCTTCAAACTGGGCAGGGTACACATTACTATCATTACAGTACATTTTCTGACAACTTCATTATAATCAATTTCCGCAAAGTAACTACTGATTCTATTAATTATCTTAAAAAGAATCTCTTCTAAAATGCCTCCATAATAATCCATCATTATCATTTCTTAATAATGAGCTCGAGGGACCAGTAACAGGGGGTGAAAGAATCAGATTGAGCGTCAACTCTATGGTGTTTAGGATATACATTATGGAAAATGTGCGGTTTAATCATATCTTCTGTAGGTGTGAAATTGTAGCAATACATTTTTCTGACATCCAAGAAAAGTCGGGTACGTTATAGTAATTGCATCTTGTTGAGTAATCTGTCAATAAAAGAAACGAAATCAACCAACAATCGAATATGTAGTGGACAGCGCAGGGGAGGGGAATATCCGGCGTGACGGCACAGCGACAGCAGGCGAGACCAAACAATAGAAAATATATTTGCCTTGGTCTCTATGTCACCTACCGTTATATATATTATTTAACGTGGTAGAGCCATGCTGCAGCTATATTAGTAGTATAGTTGTAGTACGAATGGGTCGGCTCGAACGGGGAAGTACCACGCTCTCACAGAAAACCAGCGTAAAATAGCAGCTTAACGCTGCTGTATTTCGTATGGTGAGTGTAGAGAACCGGAGACCCTTTTTACTGGCAAAGAGGCATTCCATCTTAGTCCTCACGGGTGACAACGCATCTGCATCTTGAGTCTTTATTGAGGATAGACCTAGATGTCTATGGGCTACAGCAACCACTTACCATCAGGTGGACTGTGTGCTCGTTTGTCACCCTATCCTATAAAATATAAAACTAGATTTAAAGATGTTGAAATATATATATATATATATATATTTCAACATCTTTATCTCTATCTTTAAATCTAGTTTTCTTTGACATACGTTTCATTACACGCATTTTTATTACATAATATGAGACATATTTAAAGAGAGAGATTAATTAAGCATACGTAAAAACTCCTTTTTTCCTATAAATTGCGACCAGTCGCCAATCGTAACCTTTCATCGTCCCGGCACCCTTCGAGATGAAAGAAAATCACTTAACTTTTGCACCGCTGCCTCGCCGCAACACAACTTTTGTTTCTTGCAGATTCAAACTAGTAGCTTTCATTCTATTTCAATCAGCTCGAAAGAGTGGAAATTTGGGGTTTTACCGTCATTTCGCTGTATTTCTTATATTTCTACCCTAATTTATAACAATATCGATTGTTGTTAACGAAACATAATTAAATAATTGTTTTTTGATATTTTTTTTAATACTCCACTTTTTTCATATTGTCACATTGTCATCCGATTCTGAGCTATGTTCACAACTCATCGAAAAGTTAGTTTAAAATCGATTACTAAATTCGACCCCAACAGACATACACGAAAGCGAGCACGAAAAAGTATAACTTAAAATTAACTAATAATATTTTACTAGAAGCTATACACAATTTTGATATTTTTATAGAGTATTTACCTACCATTTAATCGCGTTCATCCACTCTTTGTACTGTTGAACATTACAGTGAATATACGTACTTGTTTCAAAACTACGACTACAAAAGCAATTCTTTATTTGAAATAGCGCAATCAAGGTGTGCAGTGTGTTCGTGTCGGTCATTCGGTGCATCCACATTTTTGTGCCATCGGCACTCGTAAAGCGATGCAGGCACAAGCCGGGCAATTCGTATGCAGATGTGCAGACGCCGTGAGCCCCTACCTAATGTGTTTGAGCTATAAACTCCCAATCACGACGCTGACGGCTTGTTTACGTGACATCGGGACGTATATCACTATCTTTGGTTATTATCATGCGGTTTTGTTTATGTTGAAGATAAACTTACCTTGTAGGTAGGTAGGTACTAATCAAGCCTCTCAGACTGCAAGTAAGGCTCGATCCTTGGATTTTATCACGCAAGATTATTAGTATAAATTCTGTATAGAACATCAAACAATATGATTTTGTCATTTAAGAACTTACAAAAACATATTCTTTTTTACTTAGGTAAATAAAAACTTACTTTTGTACTTTAGCAGCCTGCCTTCGTACAGAAGAAACAGATAGATAGAAAATAAAAAAATACGGTTGCCAACTCGCCTGCTAAGCATGGCAACTATGGCAAGTGTATTATAAGGCAATCTATGGGGGACGCCTATTTTCGGCAGTCGACTTTTAACAGGCTCTAATGAGGGCTAATAATTTTCTGCTCACCAGACGTCGCTAGTTCACACTGAGGTAAATATTTTTGTTACACAATGTAATTTAATTGAGCATTTGTTTTTTAATAAAAGTATCAGTTTCTAGTGTATTATATTAATACACAAAACAACGCGTCAGTGGTTTGCTCTTTAATTTATTGCACATTTTTAACTTTTTTTAATTTTTCTACTTTTATGAATATCTCTGGTTTGGTTAATTTATTTTAATGTTATTAATACAAAATATAGGTAATAGTACACAAAGAAATAATAACTTTTACATTTTCCGAACAAACTATCTTCCCCATTCTGAAATCTGTCAAATATTATACCTCACATTCTAGGGGCGCCGCCCTGGTGGCAGAAAAAGTCGTGGATGCCCTGATTGATCGTTTTCTTCGCCACCGAACATGTGGTAAAACAGGAATTAAAACTTTCTTGCGTACCAATAAATTTTAAACATATTGCATGAACTAGTACGGCTGTTAAAAAAGGAGTCATAAAGAGTCATAATATAAGTTAAATTTATAAACAGGAAAATGTAGAAAATTATAAAATAATAAAGAATTTTTAAACAAAAAGGACAGGAAATTACAGGAAGAAATATTTTTTTTTAACGTAAAAACCGTCTCAATCTTCTGATCAGTAGACTCAAAAAGTTTGCGTTACGAAAATTACCTTGTCTTTTTTTATAGAAACGTATAATATCATTTAACGATTGCATGCAAGTATAAAATGATACCGCGTGATTTAAGCCACGTATTCACAGCAAAACAATTGTTTATAAACAATTTCAAAAACATGATCTATGTACAGAAACAAAAAATTATTCCTAATTTTTTTTTCCTAAAGTTTATACATCTGAAACTGTTATGGAATGTTTAGATACTCGCCGAGCACAGGCGTATAGGCACAAGTACGAACATAACATATTTGCCTGTTCTCCACTCGATGTCGGTTTTCTAGCGTAAATCAAAGGGTTGTTTGCGTGTATTCGTATCGGTGTTTACATACTCGTCATTATTCAGTTGACCCGTGAACTATTATTATAATTAACTCGGCCAATCTACCGTTATGATTTTCTCTGAAACGAGTACCTTTCTTTGACAAAATATATAAAAAATATAAATATGTACCGAGTATATACTTATATGTTTTATATCACAATCAGCTGAAATTAAAATTTTCACAAGAGTGAAACTACTTTTATATATTCTACTCAATACTAATTAATTCTACTGCTGCCGTCCTTTCAACTTTTTTCATTTAATATATTAGTGAGTATAAAACTTAAGTAGACACAATGTCGTAGCAACGAAACGTACGTCATCCATGTTTAAAAAATCTACGTTCAATGAATACAGACGAATGTGTCGAATGTGAATGAAGCGCGTCACACTCGTCTACGAATAGCTCTGCAAGTTATTCTGCGAGTGGTTCGTCCGATAATCTAAACTTTTCATTGCGGTAGACACTACGTATTTTCGAAACTTTTGTCGTGTTATCCGCCGACGATGAGGCGAGGAGCAAGCAAAACAGTTCAGCTCAGTATCGCAATAGATGTTTACGAGTGTGGACGTGTGTTTCACTTGTTTATGAATATAACGATAGTGTGGGATGACGAAATACTTTTTAAATTAACAGAGATTTTAGAAACATAACCTATTTTATGGGATAACAAAGACAAAAACCATTTGCTAAAACAGCTCAAAATCTGATTTTGAACGTCGTTCAAAATTTGTAAATTTCTTAAGAGAACTAGAGATCGCTGTAGGAAAAGAAATTTACGCGGCACCTAACAACACTAATACCTCGGGAAAAATATCGTAGATACAGTCAGTATGATATGGATAGCATAATTTTCAGAGACAGTTTTTGGCCATTCCGACCCTCTAGGTGTAATGAGAACTTTCTGCCCCTATTCAACCATGACCCCCATGACATCCTCTACACGATAGGCAATTCAAACTGACTAGGCCTAAAGTTCGAGTCATTCCCCAATTCATTTCTAGTCTTTACTTCCAATTACTTTCAAAAAATGTACGTCATACAGTTATTTAAAGAAGCAGTGCACATACCAAACAAAGAATATGTTGGCGTCATTCATACGTAAAAAAAACATTAAGCGTGGATTATTTGTTGTTACGAAGTAGTTATCAGTTAATGATTCTGTATATTTCAGTGCTTATTCCTAATGAGTGAAATGGTTAAAAATGGCCGCCATTATAAAAATTGTCTTTGCATCTTACCGTGCGCTCGAGCTCTGACATGCTGTTGAGAGTGATTGTGTCCTGTGGACATGCTGCTACTCGAGTTGCATCAAGCGTATAGAAAGCATAAAATTATTAAAACGTCAAAGTTTATGACGTGAAACTCATACATGCAATAACTCCAGATCATTAGGTAGAAAGGCTACAATTACAAAACTGCACAGGTCATTGTATTATAATTTTTTTATTTCTTTTATGCCACACATAACACACGCCACACACACGCAGATACTACTCTAGTACAGAACATTAGGGCACGCCGCATTGGCCGTCGTACGCGAGGTCACAGACACAACCCGTACACGAGGTTCAACACCCGTGATACGGGGAGTTTCTAATGTTTGCGACCCGTAACCAAAATTGCGATAGTGAATCAAGCCGAGGTTCATACCTCTTTCTGAGGTGCCGTTGAATCGCATCGAGCCTCCTCTAGCTTGAAGAGCCTCACTCCGAAAGCATGGGTCGGGGTGCCTCGGGACTATAGTCGGCCGGCAGAATCGTTGCACTCAATAGCACGTAGGTCCTCGCTTACGATTCTAATTCGATGAAGCTGTCAAGGCCGCAGGGCCAACAGCGTACACTTTCAGAACACACACGCCGTGTCTACGACACAGACTATTTTTTATTTATTGTTTATCCTGTAGATTTTACGTGATGCGTGACAACTGCAAACCTCTATCATTTTATTTATATAGGTATATTTTGTACTAGCGATCCGCCCCGGCTTAGCACGGGTGATTTCTGGATCTCGACAACAGCACCACCTACCAGGTCCAAATGTGAATCTAAACCATCCAGGGACCCATTGAAAGACACAAAAAAATCATAAAAATTGACCGAGCCGTTTTCGAGTTTAAACGAAACTAACGGACAGCAATTGGTTCTTACATATAGAGATGAAAAATCAACCTATGCTGTATAATTTATCTCTTCTCTTCTTATTTATTTATGATTTATCGCCATTCTCTAAATTGGCAAATTACCGCAAGATTTAAAAGTTAAATATTAAAGTACTAGGAGTAAAGTATTAGGAGGCCGGTCCTTAAGAAACGCGCAAATAGGCAGTTACGGTTTTGAAAATATTAAAGAACTGACTTCATTGAATGACACCACAAAAAAATCTGAATTAGTTAATAGATGGGTCTCCACTTTCACCGTGTAATATTTATAAAAAACATTTTAATTTTCGAGAAAAAAAAATCTTCAACAATGGTAAAAACACTTAGCACGGCCTTTTCTATTTTAAATCTCTAGGCCATTTCGTTATTATTTTAGAAAATCTTTTTGGTTAAAACGTGAGATAAAAGTATAGACAACACGTTCACCATTCATTATTTTTACTAATTCAAACCAAAAAGCAACAATCTAAGCCTAAATATCATTAATTTTTTAACAGAAATCGTCCATACATTTTAGTATGAAACGGTTAGGTTTCCGTAATTCGCTTTATATTAGAGAACACGCGTGAAAAAAATTCAGTGCCGCCTCAATTTTCGAGGTGAGTGCACGTCCGTTTGTAGCCCGATTTGACAAGTCGAGTCGATACATCTATTGTTTGACATAGCATAAGGGTGGGTTGCGATTGTCGGACAACATTATTTTTATTATTTGTATTCTTCGAGTAAGTAGACTAACTAGATATGTGAGTTTTATTATGTATTGTTTTTTGTAATTATCAGAAATTAATATCTATACTTATAATATAATAAAGCGAAAGAGTGTTTTTGTTTGTTTAAACGCACTATTCTCTGGAACTACCAGTACGATTTGAAAAATTCTTTTTGTATATTATAGCCAGATTCATGTGGAATAGTATAGGCTATCTAGCATTAAGCTATATTATTCAGCTAGCCTTAAATATGGATATTTGTTAAGCAAGTCAGAAGAAAAAGCACTCCCGAAATGATTTATCCGCGTACGCTGGTGTTATCGTTAGGGATACGTAAATACAATGTTCTAGAAAAATAGAGATCTTTACTCCGTCTCAAAAAAAGTCCGCGATACCATATGTATATATATCTATTTCTTATACATAAGCCATAATTAGATATTTTGTGACAAAAAAAATTGATAATTTAAAAGTGATTAATGAGCGTTATTATTAGGCATGGCCTATTTATCCTTACGAACGAAAGTTACTTCAACATCAAGACAATTTTATGAAGATAAACTTTTTTCTTTATACCATGTTTACCAATATTAAATAGTAACGTGAGAAGCGAAAGTATTATGTATAAATATTACCATTCTACGTATCGCAATAATGTGTAAAAGCCATCGATCACTATTTATTAGTGGTAAAAGCTATAATATGTAAGCCTGTGGGCAGTATCTCGGAATGTCGATGACGTAAATATAAAATTCAAAATGCACATGGCTCTCGTCAGACTGGCGATTCCATTTTGTGTTGGAAATATTAATAGGTCGCAAGAGCAAAATTGTATTTTATTATTAGACGCTTTGAATTTCAGTATGGCTGTCAGTAGCCAAAATTTACGGGCTGGTTAAATGTAAAAATTTGCAAAAAAAAAATATTATCAATTTTGGATGTTTCTTCCATTTCTAACACTGTGATGAGACATTTTTTGAAAGCCTTGCTTACAAAAACTGTTTTTTTACTTTAACAAATTATACAATATTCGATCGGTGGTTTATAATTAAACGCGATAAAACCCGTAAAATTTGTTTTATTACATGCGTAGTATTTCCGTTAATATAAGAAATCATTTTAATTATAGTACGAACATATTTAAATAAATCACATTTCTTTTAATTATAACATAATTTTTTTTTTGCTAGCGCTACTGTTATGTCGTGGTCATTACGAAGTGAGACACGAATCCAGTTCTATTCTTATTTAAACTCAATTTAAACGCAAGGACGGTCCATTGCAATATTTATTAATAACAATTTTACGTTTTTTAAGTTTTTAAATAAGAATCGACTCTGTATGGAATGTATGGATGGCAATTGCAAAAGTGTTTTCAGATGTTAAATGTATCTATCTGCATCTGCATGCATTTATTTGTAGTTAGTTACATTAAAACCGCACTTTGTGCTGGCGGCGTAGGAGAATGCATCAGCCCATTACGTCCTGTTGTTGTCGTAAGAGGCGATTATACGTAATGCCAATAAGATCTCATTGCAGCCGATAGATGGTGGTAGAACCATCCAGCGTACGCCAGACGTAATATACTCAGACCGGTGACTGATAGCATGGGTGTTCTCATCTGGTACTACGATCGTCAATCTGCAAATATATTAGTCAAAAAAATTTAGGCAAATCGTCCATACGTCGGGGGAGACCCATGTCCAACTGCAGGCTTTTAGGGGCAAATGAAGAAGAAGAAGAGATGCGCTCTGAACCCATCTAATACATTGATTACCGTGCAAATTTTTTTCCGACAGTTTAACGTTTAACAATTCATTGGTCTAGTGCCCTCCATTTATTTTCGTATACGGTTACCCTCAATTCGTTTAACTCAGCAGTGTGGCAATTATTGTTGTCTCGGTATTTACAAAAGTGCCGCGTCCAAGGAATCGTTTGTCGCACTAATTATCTGCAGTCTTCCGAAGTATTCGCCATAGTCGGCCGTAACCATTCTAGACGTTTATAGTGCACATATTTTAGGCTTCGGCTGTCTGCATTATTAATGAATGAGGGTTATTTTGTACAATTCTTCTTCTGACTTTAAAGGTCATTATAAAGGGTTATATTGCAATAACCGGCCAAATTTGCAGAGACGGTTCAGAATAAGTAATATATTCAAATGAAGAAAAATTAATTAAAAAATCTCAAACATTCTGCCCTTTTTATCTTTTAAATTAATTAAAAATTATTATTTTAACTGATTATCATTCATAAATATCTATTTCATTATGCAGGCACATATTCGTATAGATCGATCGGTAGGCAAAAAGATTGTAAATTGAATCGCACACACAGTTGCGCGCTTACGTGTAGTTGTTGCCCATAAATGTTGTTGCCCATAAATCACATCTAACTTGGGACGATTTCAAATAAAAGTAGAAGCCTTATTTACTTTTATTTTCAAAAACTTCAATAACGGTATATAATTATTTATATATTTAAACTTAAGATTAAAATTTGGTTACTTTTTGATAAATAAGCCTGTATATCACCATTGAAATATTTACCCATACTAACCCCGCTGAGCAAGCGGGTGGGCATGAGCATCGGCACTACCCTCGTAATGCTACCTGGCCATCATTAGTCAATTTTCAGTTGGTCAGTTAGTTTTGAGTTCAGTATTTCACGTGTATACGGCTCCGTGGCGAATTCCACATACAACTCTGTCTTACACATAATATGTTTAAAAAGGTTCTTATTACAGCATTAATATATGTATATTCTCTAGAAGTAATTTTGTTAAAATAAATCTCTTGTTAAAATTAACTATGTCGAGTCACGATGAGCGGCTTGAATGGCCTTTTGATTTACTTACTCACATCGTCGCAATCTTCAACATTCAACTTATCTTAATTCGCAATCAGTCCATAAAGCGTCCTCGTCACCGGTTGGATGCAGCCGTGGTGATATGTACATTGCGCTTTATAATTATATCAAATAACGGTTTGATTTTCGAAGCGAATTTCACATCGAAGAGATTAAATAAAACATAACCCTTCCTTGGCAGTCGGGTAAATAAAAAAAATCATCTGCTCCCAATTGACTTTACATTCACTCTGGTTTTAATTCACTCTAGTAAATTTATTACAGTCTAATTTCTAACTCGACCACAGCGCCACCTATTGGTCTTTTTTGAGATATCCTTTTCAGTCATCAATGCAGAATTTGTTAATAACTTGACTACAACGCTGATCAGATACACTAGCCTTACATTAAACCATCATCTCTACAAAAGAAATAGGTATACTATATACCTTATGTACTCAATCGGTCAAGACGTTTGAAAGTTACATGTAAATGATCGTGATCACTACCAGACGTATCGACGATAATATTTATTCTAAAGATTTATTCCGACCTAAATAATGTTCGCAGTACATGTAACACAAACAAATAATTTTAATTTTAATATGTAATCATATGCTGTGTTTGACATACTTACGTGTGACGAAAGCTGGATTTATTGTTATGATCCTGAAACTAAGAGACAGTCTGCTGTCTGGGTGTTTCCTTCCGAGGAGTTGCCAACTAAAGTGAGGAGAGGTCGAAGCGTGGGAAAAAAGATGGTGGCCTCATTCTTCGGAAGGACAGGTCATTACGCAACAATTATTTTATAGGATCGAAAAACAGTTACTGTAGCACTCTGCAGTAACTGTTTTTCATTAACAATTGTTTGCCACTTGTCTTGGAAAAAGTTCGGGAGAAACGACCTCGCAGTGGGATTCTTCTTCGCCACGACAACGCCTCGTCGCACACCGCCAAGCAAATAATCGACTACTTGGCGACGTCAAAGGTTGAATTACTGGGTCACGCGCCCTATATAACCCGACCTTGCAATTCTTATTTATTTCCGAAAATAAAATAAAAACTTCGAAGTAAACGTTTTATGGACACCGAGGAAACAGTTGCTGCGTTTCATAATGCCGTCGAAGAGACCCTAGGACGAGTGGGCAAAGTACTTTTCTCAGTGGTTTCATCGGATACAGCGATGTATTGATATAAATTGGAAACTATTTTGAAAAGATATAATATAACTAATAACTTGCTAGATTTTTCAGTTTTTGATTTTCTAAGAACTGTCAATGTCACCCTCGTACTTTACTCATTTTGTTTAACGAATTTAACAATGTTCAGATACATCGCCCACAAACTATCAAGAAAGAGATCAGTACAAAATGAAGCGCTCTTCCTTTCTCGTAATTTTAAAACCTAAAAAGGAAGCCCATTGACGGAACGAGGTTTCGCAGCTCCGGGAAATCGGTGTGATAACACACATTGAGTTCTACAAAAGGAGCCGGTGACGAATACGTTCCAGTGACCAAACTTTATGTATCGGGTGTCCGTTGATTAAATCTAGCGTATGAGTTATAAAACCCGATATGATTTAGGGACTTATTAGGGAAATATTATCGTCTAATATAAATATTCTTATGTGATTTAACACACAATGGTAACTACCGAGATTTTTTTAACATTGATGTGACGAACAAAGGCCCTAATGAGAAGTGGCTACTGTTGACTACAGGCGCATCATGTAACCAACTTGCAAACGAAGATGGAATGTCTCACAATCTGCAATTATACTAGCTCTTCGTACCCTTCCGACCGGAACACGACAGTGGACGCAATGTCGCTTTGCAGTAGAAATAGGTATAAGGGTTGACAAACCCAGACTGACTCTGACTGAGGAGCTAGTCCAATGTCGAAAGTTTAGAAGTTACAAACTATGCAGGGCATATAGTGTCTCAGCAAATATAAATGTGTCACTCGTCCTATTGCGTTTATGAGATGTGATCGTCGATAAATAGAGATGCATTGTCTTACATTATGATCACACAATCAAACTCGAAAAGTGACTTAGGTTACGCGTCCATCGCCGTAACATGTACACATTTAAAGTAGAAAACGCTTTTTGGTAAATATTTGCCAAGACTTATTTACATTTTAAAGCCATTAAAAGGTTTTTAAGCATTTAAAAACTCTTTTGCTGCATATTTAATTTTTTGGCACTTCTACTGCTAAAAGATTTCCTTTTAAACGTTTACCGTAATTATAAAAATGCAATTTTCACAACTGACGTTGGAAAAAAAATTTTAGTCTACCGCTAAATAGCCGCTAGGATGGCCATTAGTAAGGTTTTTTTTTTATAGAATGGGGTGACAAGCGAGCACACTGTCCACCTGATGGTAAGTGGATGCTGTGGCCCATAGACTTCTATAGTTATCCTAGATTAAGAATCAAAATGTGTTGTCAGCCCTGAGGACGAAGATGGAGTTCCTCGTTCCAGTTAGAAGGGTCTCCGGTTCTCTATGATCACCATTCGAAGCACAGTAGCATTAAGGTGCTGTTTTATGGTGGTTTTCTGTGAGAGCGTGGTCCTACCCCGGTTGAGCCGACCCATTAGTGCTACAACCATAACATAGTTGCAGCGTGACTCTACCACGTAAAAAAATATGTAAATGAGAATTGTTGTTAATGAGAAAAAGTGATTGTCATTCAATGGACTGCTTTATCTGTTGATTCAATGTGAATAATTATTTATTGCATTAATGCTGAAACATAATAAATCGGGAAACAATAAAAACAATAAAAGTCGTGAATTAATAAAAATAAGTTAATTAAACGCAAAGAATCCGTAAAAGTAGTTTTATTCAATGTGTAGTGTTCGCGTAAATATGAGAAATCATTATAATAAATTAGCTTATCCGTCGCGATTTTTAATATTCGCTGCTCATACCACAGCATATCTAAAGCGTGTATCGTCGGCGGAAATACTCAAGTTGGGACTGAAGCATTGGCTATCTAAACTGCATCGCGCCTACGCCAAATGTACATTGCGTCTAACCGATTGCCATAAGGCGCAATTACAACATGAAACTTATAATGCATCATCTTGGTATGGTAGCATTTATGTACGTGGTAGAGCCACACAGCAGCTGTATAAACACGAATGGGTAGGCTCGACCGGGGAAGGTTCGCGCTCATACAGAATACTAGCGTGAAATAGCAGCATTGTGCTGCTTTCTTTTGTATGGTGAGTGCAGAGAACCGGAAACCCTTTGTACTGGTAAATAGGCATTCCATTTTAATCCTCAGAGGTGATAACGCATAAGCATTTTAATTCTAAATAGAGATTTAGGTGTCTATGGGCAAAAGCATCCACACCATTATGAAAAATAATAAACTTTACGAATACAATTTTTAGTATCCATTTCTGCCGTTTGAGTTCTAATTTAAATGGTAGAACAGGCTATGAACCTAATAGAATAGTTGACAAGTCTTTAATCCTTTTTTGCAATTGAATACGATGAAAGGGTAAATGCGAACTAGTTTTTCATGTTGTTGTCTGCATATTATTTCCTCTATATATCGTTCGTTTTGTATTCTATGTATTGCTAGGTCCTTATTTTTTTTTTCAAAGTTTAATTACATTCAATTATAATATACAAATATGTGGGATTTTGTTCTATATGGTGGATACATCAAAACTTCCCAACCAAGCTCTCTATTTTTGATGAGTGGCCAAAAATGTGTGAGGTCTGGCGTTATTTTGATGAAAGACCACTCCTTTTCTGTTGATCAATTCCGGCCGTTTTTTCTCAATTTCTTGCTGGAGTCTCATTAGTTGTTGGCAGAAAGATGAGTTTTGCCCGGCGGTAAAAGCTCATAATAAACGATGCCCTTCTAATCCCACCATATACACAGCATCACCTTATTGCGCGAAGTTTAGCTATAGTCTGTGGAGCTTGACTACCCTTTGACCGTGATCTTTTTCGCACGTTCTTGTCGTAGGTAATCCACTTTTCATCACCAGTGATCAAACTTTTCAAAAATTGTTCGGATTCATTACGTTTCAATAGAGAATCGCAAATGAGTACACGATTCATTAGGTTTCTTTCAGTGACCTTGCATGGTACCCAAATATCGAACTTTTTTCTGTAGCGAGACTCTTTGAAACGGGTCAAACTGTTTTGTGGCCAGTCCTCAATTCCTCGGCTATGTCGTAACTACTAATATGTCGATCTTGCTCCACTTTTTAAAAAAATGGCGTCGACTTTATCCGTATAAGGGCGACCAGAGCGAGCTGCATCATTAACCTCAAAATTCCTAGACTGAGAATGCTTGAAACTTGAACTTTGTGCTACTCTTACTGACACTGCATTAGATCCATAAACGTAACAAAAATTTTTCGCGGCTTGAGTCACATTTTACTTTTTTTTGTAATAAAACATCAGAATGTATGGAATTTTTTGGTTAGTTTCCCTCATTTTGGCGGACAGAAAAACAATTGAAAAATGGCGGGAAAGTGTTTTTTACTTTTTATTTTTCTTTTCATTATTGTACTATATGTATTGGTATTAAAACCCAACCAGATGCAAACAGTACAACCAAAGAGATTTTTCTTTCATTTTATACAAATACAATACGAAGAAACTTTCCCCGACCTTATTACCTATTAAGGTATTGGCCGTTATTGTTTTTGCACTTTTGCGATTGAAATAATAATAATTTTTATTGCCTGCCGTAAGCGCCTAAGCGCGTCGGTATTGCATGCCGTAAGCGCCTAAGCGCGTCGGTATGTTCTACTAGGGCCTAAAAATTAAGATTCCAACGTTTTGTCGCACGAAATCGTTTCTAGCAATCATATTGTACATATAAGTGATATAAAAAGCACATTCTCAGAAAGATAAATGATTGTTGAACTTATTAATATTTTTTTTAAATCGATTAATTGCTATTTTTACATAAAAAAGGGGTTTTAGTGGCTTATGGTGTGGATTTATCAAGGCTTGTAAACACGATAACTTTTGAAAAAATCAATTGTTAAACTCAATATATTTTTAAAACTCTTCATCTATCATGTGGGAAGCCATTGAATGTAAATGGCAGTTTAATTTTGTTTAGTTTAGTTATAATAAATTTTTTCGGCTGCTAAATGGCGAAATTTCGGTGTATTCGACAGCTTTGTATGAATAAATTATTACTAAATAGAGACTGCGTCACTCAGGAGTTCGGCGTCAGTCGCCGTCGTGAGTGGACATTGCTATGGTTGTTTGCAGCGGCTCAAAAAGATCGCTGTACAAATTCGAATAACCAAATTTCTTAAATACTTGATTATAATAACAATGAGAGATTTTTTTTTATTGCAATACTTTAAAAGCACAGAATAAATAATAGTAGTACGTACTAAAAGTAAGTAGTATCAATTTTTTCGTCATGGGTGTCATTTTCATGGTTTTCGAGGGTGTTGAAGCCGATAGTGCTGTCGAAATGTAATTAAACTACTATTAAAAATTCCGTATAATCATGTTATACGTAATTTTTTAATGCGCTTAGGGCATGCCCAATTTGATTTACCAATTTTTATAATATTAATCTTTATTGACAAATATATTACATGCACATAAATTTACAGTGGTCAACAGCCCCTAAACTAGGATATTACACCTGTGTTTCAGGTCCTACTTTCCTTCCATATTCTTAGTTCTATTTACAAACAATGTTTATCGATATTTAGTATAAAAATTCATTGATGCCAAGTCTATAGAAACCATAATAGATTTACGTTTTTCAAACCGTCATGAGATTTAAATGTTTATTTGTTTTTTGAATTTGGAATTCCAAGTCAAATGTAACTTGCAAAATGTCCATTATGGTAAACGGCAATTAAATTGGTCTACATCAGTTTTCATCACATTTGTGGTGGCGCTGTCGTCACGCCACATGCGAAACACATTGAAGCCTAAATCGCACTAACAAAGTTCCGAAATTAAAGCAGCATATATAGGAGCAGGAGCGTTGGCCGCTCCCCGGGCAGAACACCTTGCCCGGCGGGAGATCTCCCCTTTTCCTTCCACCGCCACAGTGATGACCTTCCGACGTGATATGAACACGCAACCAACAACCTTCGGAAACTACAACTTCGAAACCTTCGTCATCGTCCTCAAATGCCCCATTCATTCACTCTCGAGCAAATATTGTCTGCAGTCTTCCGATTCTGCAAGCCATGAAATGTTTATGTATCCCAATACTGAATTCAAACTAAGCAAAAAAGCGAAAAAAAAAATACTGTATATAACTTATTATTGCCTACCAGAATTATTACCGATGCGCCGGCGCATGTAGTTGGTTCTGGCACTAGGTACTATCATAACTTTTACGTGAGTGTGAGCTAATTTGTCTGTGTTACAAAAATCTTGTAGCTTTCCCGACAAGTTTCGTAATTTTTGATATGATATTACAATCATCTACATGTGTAATATACAAAACATGGCTATTACGGTAAATATCCCCATGCTAATGTATATTGTACAATAGACCGTTACAACCTAAAGACGATCAGGCAATATATGTAAGTCTTAAAAGCCGGTTATACACATTTTGATCAAATACATGGTAAAAATTTCTCACGATAGGTACACTTATATATTTTTAAAGAATACTGTAGATTGTCAGAAGAAATTAAATAGTAATTTCTTTCCGTCTGTTCAACCTAAAATAAAACTGTTTTTGTTCACAGTTCGACAGTTATAATAGTTTGGTGTGTACCTAACCTTTACTGCAAACATTAAGATCGCAGCGAGAACGTATGGACTTCATAAAAATATTTCATTGTAGGTTGAACCGTGACGACGGCTTCGTATCATAATTTAAACGTTAAATAAAGCACTTTACTTTCACATATAAGGTTTTTATGACTCTCTAAAGTAGCGACTGCGCATAAACAATGAATGATGTCCAGTTTAAAACCAAGGGGCTTCCACTCTGCGTGCGATGCCCATAATTTATGTGTTTTACGTAAATTATTCATTTTTTCTTATAAGTCATTATGTTACGTCCTTACGTAAAACTGTAGATTGTTATCTTGACGCTAAACGCCAATAATTCTTTGATAATTTAGGTAATTTTTGTAGGTTTGAATGTCAGTAAAGTGTTTTAATTATTTAATCCAAAAGTTTGTTGTATTCACAATCTCTTTTAGGTAACTTCTCTCTCGCCTCGCGCGTATGAATAATTCGATGTAAAGCGAATCGCAAATATAAATAACTAGGTGATATTCAAATGGCCACGTGTTTCCGAAAACCAGTTCACTTGGCTCCGCCGACATTGAGGATGCCGTAGAAGGAGTTGTTTTTATCACATGCTATTGGCCTCATAGATCACTGCACGTCTCCGCCGGTGCGGTGCGCGGACGCGTGTGGCACAGGAAATCTTGACTTCCGTTCGAATGTTCACCTGCTAGACAATGAACTGCTAATAATAATTGTCCCTCCGCATGTCTGTCGTCGATGTATGGTTGCTTATTCGCCTAGCTTTATGGTCTACTGGTTTGATGAATTTTTACACCCCGTCGCGGCGTAATTCCCTCATTTATTGGTGTTCTTAGTGCCTTTATTAATTCATACATGGAATGGAAGTACGACAGCGGCTTCATTGAATTGTAATTTGAGTTGTATATAAAGCTGTTTAAATGGAAATTGAGTTTTTCAGTAATCTAAGATGTAAGCTATGAACTATAGCAAATTACCTATTCCCGACGGTTTGTATAACTACCTTAAAGTGTGTTCTTTAGTAGTTGTTCAAGAACATACAACGAGTATTTTATTTGGTAGGATCATTCAACTAAATTAGCAAGGCGATGTTAAATCGGTTTGTGTTCAAAATTATTAATCGATGATTTTTTTTACTATTCTAAGCCAGCTCTTGATTACTATCCCACCTGGTGGTAGTGGACCGACTTAACAATAGCCTAATCACTCTTGTCTTGAAGACACCGACATTGTAATCCGATCGAAAGACTGATGCTAGCAACTTTCTCCTCTCCTTTGCTGTAAAATTTAAGTTTAAAATTTCGCAAATTGTGATCGGTGATGTTTTGTGCTAAATTTGACTTGATGTAGATACCCTTTAGAGTATTTAATTTACATTTGTTATAAAAAACGATAATACGTTAATTTTTTCTTGATCTTAAATTTCCAACGGAGTATGGACTTACCGAATGGTCGTTAACCTCATAATTATAAATAAATATATAATATATATAAATATAATAATAATATATAATATTTCTTTTATTGAAATAAATATAAAAATATGGAAGTCGTCTTATAAAGACCACTTCCATATAATAATTTCAATATCTTAGTTATGTGTTAGTAGACTAGACAATTCTTAGAATAAATTATAAATTATATTTAAATAATACTCGTTCGAGCCTCGTGACTAGGTAGAGATCGTGATCCTTGGTGATTTTAACGCCCACCACGCTGAATGACTTGTCGTTTAACCGTTCATACGGGAAGATCTATTTATGACTTTGCCTTGGCATATGGTCTGACACAACTGGTTACTTCGCCTACGCGGGTTTCAGATGTGGAGAATTATGCACCTTCCCTGTTGGACCCTCTGCTCACCTCTCATCCAGACGGATATCAGTTCTCCGTTGACGCCCCTCTTTGCTCTTCGGACTATTGTCTGATCCGGAGTATACTCACGCTTCCATCGCGGTCTCGTTCTGCAGGTTGCTGCCGTGTTTTGCACTATAGGTAGGCTGATTGGGACAGCATGCGAACTTTTTTGACTCCAAGCCATGATGGGGGCGGGTTTGCCTCTCGCCGGATGATCCCAATGTTTTTGCTGATTCCGTCACTGATGTGAGATTTCAGGGAATGGAAAACTTTTTATTCTATCATCTTTGGAGTGCCAATCGAAGACTGGTCCCAGCTATAGTTTGGTCGTTCCTGTAAAATTTCATCACGTTATAAGCAAGAGTGCTACCGGGCATAATCTGACGCATCGACGTCCCGAGAAGTAAACGCTAGCGCTCTTAAAAATAAATTCGCTTCCAGGTGCTTCAAGAGTCTTTGCCTAGGCAAAGTCAGAGCACATCGGCAGAATTAGTGAAAAATTCGCCTTCCTTCGGGAACTCGTGCATTCTGGTCTCTCGCCTAGGCTGTGCAAGGTGGTTTCTATCAGACATTTCTTCAATCTCTGCACAGGGAAGACGACTCAATGGCCAATTCTGCAAAGCAGAAAGCCTATCTTCAGGCTCTCTTTTTGCGTTCAACTCGACTCTCGGAGTGCTCCATGCTGGATTTGCGGTTTACACAGCGCTCGGTGTGCAAAGTACTCCTCTCCCTGGACTTTGTTCTGCCTGGTTCTCCTCATTGTGCTGAAGACGTGACCTTACGAATTAGCACCGGTCCAAACGCGTCTTTTCCGATACTCCTACTCTCTAGGCCTACTCCCGAACTCGTCGAAGACAGCTTTAATGCACCCGATCCCTAAAAAAGGTGACGGCTCAGATGCATTCAAATACAGGAGGATAAGCCTATTGCCATCACCTCCTTGTTCTACAAAATAATGGAAACCATATAAACTGCCAGCTCATGAGGTACTTTGACTAGCTGATTAGTGATCGCCAGTATATCGAGGTCGCTCAGTTAGTGATCTTCTGGTTTACTTGACTCATAGATGCGGAGTCAGTAGAGTCCAAGGGGAAGGCCCTAGCTAGCTTGGACATTGCGAAGGCCTTCGATTGGGTTTGTCACATAACGGTTCTTTCAAAGCTGCCTTCCTATGGGGCTTCCCGAGAAATAGTGCAATTGGATCACCAGTTTTCTTGTAGATTGGAGCATCAAGGTCCTAGTAGACGGTATATGCTCCGATAACAAGCCTATAATACCTACGCCTTTTCAAAATTTCAAAAGCTGAATGTCAATGATATGTTGCAAATCAGAAATATTTTTGCTATGCGGACGTCAGCACTGGTGATGCTTAATACACCGGCCGTACCAATATCTCTTGGGAAAACGTTGCCGAGTACCGAAACAAACTTGTATCTGAAGTAGAGTCTTTGTTGAACAAGACCCAGTGTTAGCTTGTTTACCGTCGGCGACTTTTCTAGACCGATACGACTTAGGGATTTTTCAAAAACGAGCTCACTCCTTTTTAAAAGCCCGGCAACGCACCTGCAATTCCCCTGATGTTGCTGTTTTTCATAGGCGGCGGTCGACACTTACCATTAGGTGAGTCGCAGGCTTGTTTGCCACCACTTCTATATAAAAAATAATAATTTACAATTCTTGTTAGAGATTATTATGGACTATTGAACTGAAGTTAATTAATGGCATTTCTTAAGGTCAGTATTCATTATCGGTTAATGAATATTAACTATTCTAGTTAAAAAAAAATAAGAACCATTTTAAAGAGCAAAAAAATCATTACTTTCATCATCTATACATATATCTATATATACATACGAACCAATGGAATGAAGGCTATATTTCATCCAAAAAGTCTGGGATTTCAAAAAAACGACAAAAATATGAAATAAATGGTCTGACGTACTACGTCTTATGAGTCGCTAGTTTAGTAATAATGATAAATAAGATAAAAATACATTTCATACGTTGTAACGGTACGATGTATGAACAATTTAATGAACGCGGTATTAATAATGTACTTGCTCTTCAAGAGAAAATAATGCGCGCAGGTGATAAAGGACTATGCCTCAAAGAAATTTTAGGAAGAGACCGTTGCTCAGTTATGGGCTGATGAAACATTACGAATACGTACATTATATTTATATATATATCTCGGGGGTATTACGTTCTTAATTGGTATCGACATCTAGTGGGGTAGGAGGAAACCTCCATATATAATATTATACCTCGATGATTTAGTACTTCCAGCGAGTTAATGAACGACCGGTTACACAGGTCGGCGTTCGTCAACTCAGTAGACTTTAAGTTTTGGAGCTCGACCGCGTCGGACGTGCGCACTGATTCTTTTCAAAAATGTGTATATAAATACGTTAATATTTTACATAAAATCCTGTAACACCCAAGACATGTATAAATACGAGTATATGTCTCTATTTTGCGATTTTATATTTTGGTAAACTTAGGTACTTCTTCATTATTTATGCGAATTAGTGTTAAAAAAGTATGTTAATAGGTGTTTAAATACTGTCATAAATTTTACTTATTTAATTTATCAGTCCATACTTTTTCCTTAACCCTATGCAAATTGTAAACTCCTCTTCTGAAAACACAGTACTTAAAGTTTATGAATGTTTTAAGAAATTTGCCTTAGTCCGGCGTCGTCCTACGAAAGGTGACTGCTGTGGCCCAAAGACATCTATAACTGTCATCCCTTAAGAATTAAAATGCAGATACGTCAAATAGACTTAGAATATACTGACTTAGAATATACTGGCGTATAGACGACCTGACAGTCCGAAAACGCGGGACTAATTTTGATTTGTCATTGTGTGCGTTAGCTAGTGATGTACACTTTACTTACAACGACTATCGAAAAATGATTGTTAAGGAAGCGGTAAAAAGATTTAAAAAAAATTTCTTTAGTGCACGAAATTGATAACTTAAAAAAATTACTGAATTTTTATCATGATAATTCTAAAATAATTAAAAAATATTCATGTAACATGTTCCTGGGAATAAGCTGAACCTACCTGCCTTTTGTTGGATTTTAATTCAAATGTATAAAATCCCAGGTGGCTACCGATAAATTCGAAACACTCCTCAAGAACCAGATCGGAAAGTTGTATTTTCTAGCTATGATCTTTGGAGAAAATATTTACTGCCATGAAGTTTCCCCGGAATTTCTTTTTTAATATATTATTAATATAAATAGGTAGATACTTAACTAAGTATATACCAATTTATATTTTATAAAATGTTTTCATAGGGAAATAAAAACGGGGATACGGAGTAGATAATGACTGCTTTATTTTTCATATAAATATTACTTTTATATGTAATTACAAACATTTAATAATTAAACGACTTAAATGTCAATGTAAACTTAATACTTTAAGTAAGTAAACTTGTAGGAATCAGTTAAATAAGATTGCTGTTTAAAGGCCAATATGTTTATGAGGCTTCATCATGCTTCATGTTTATATTCTTAAATCTGTCCCTGAAAAGTATAAAGTATTAATAAACTTGTTATCATTTTAGCTGCGTGAATTTTGAAACATAATGATTTTAACAGAGTAAAGGGCACCAAGTGTCTGAGGATGTAGATGCACTCTTTATTCTCTCAATCTCGCTATGTTAAGAGAATGGTCACTCATTCATGGACTGACTGCGGCAAGTGCAACTTAATCTTGCAGATCTATTTATCCGCGCAGCTGTTACTTAATCACGAGTTCTTCTTCTCTACGATCAACGCTGTAGGCGTAAATGGACCACGCTATTTAAGCTCTCGGCACAATATCTCGGCCACCAAGCACGAATCGGGCATCGAGAGTTGTGAGTATCAAATACTATGGAATTTATACTATCACGTCTCATGCGCGGGTGTCTAGTGGCGCTTCGGGAGCATTACTAAATATCTATACCTAGCTACGCTAAAAGTTTTATCATTGTTACTTATGAATATAATTCGAAGCTCCGCTCAAACTCTTGGGAAAAATAGCGTGATGCTATGAATATTGTACTAGTGTGATCGTGAGGCTATGCGGTTGGTTAAGTAAGGTTATACATTTATTTTGGGTGATAAATAGATACTTAGTTGGGTTCATAATGGCTTAAAGAGGATAATCTCAAGACTTTTTTATCTTTAATGTACTACAGTTTTGTAATGTATAAAAATCTGTCTCTATTTTTATTTAAAGTTTTGAAAGTTTAATTTTTGAAGTCTTATTATAACTTCCTGGTACGAATAATGTAGAAACGACTCCTTTTAATAAAATTGTTTTTATTCTACTTTTTCTTTTATACTTTTTAAGAAAATGTTTGCTGCAAATTGTTGAGTTCTTTGGATTCCAACCAACCCATCCAATTAACCTTGACCATTTTTTCTAATTATATAATCCGGAGGGAATCTGTTTGACAAACGGCTAAATAAAATTACATTTTGGAACGAGTCTCTCGATTAATTATAAATATTCAAGATAAATATCGACATTAATTTTGATATAGTTGAGTCAATCCCTAACTTACATGTAAAATATTTTGTATAAAAATGAATTTACCAAATTCTTGCAAATTATCAACAACGTGACTTTTTTCTTTGCAAAATATCAAAATTAACAAAATAATTGAAAACATTCTATATTTTAAACAGTATATAACATAAATTTTAACCAAAAATAAACGCGTCATAACATTGACGACGTCTTGAGAATTTACCTGTGAAAAAATGCAATTATCAGGATTATTTCTATTATTGACACCACAGTCACTTACAGAACAAGTAACTATTTTGGAAAAAACTTACTTACTAAAAATAATCACTACTACAATCTGAAAAATTACAAAATATCTAGGAGCTATTTCTTGCGTGCCGATTTTTGCCGACCTATCATTCAAAATCGGTTACAGAGTCATGAGATTTGGTATCCTTTTCTATCTTGCATTTTTGCTATAAGGAATTTTCTTCTCCCTTGCATACTATATTGGTCTATACGCCAGTATATTCTAAGTCTATGCATTAAAAAGGGTTTCCGGTTCTCATCATTCATTATACCAAACACGGCATCATCAGGGGCTATGGGCTGGCCTTTAATTCCAAAGTACGTAAGCCGAGTTCGACATCCGTTGGAATTTCGTAAACGGTAAAATGCTATTTTATGTGCTGATTTACCACGTGCTCGGCGGTGAAAGAAACAACGCCAACAAGCATGGAGCAGCAGTGGTTCTGCTCCATTACCCTCATACAACGAGAATACCAGTGTCCAGCAATAAGACTTACATACATATAATATAGGTTATTGTACTGACAGACTACCGAAAGAAAACTACTTTTAATTTTTCTTTGTTTTTGGTCTCTTTGTTATTTTGTATTAAATATCATTATCAAGACGTATCATTGGCGCATGCTACACACTCGATAATTATCACGATATTTGGATCATAATCTAGGATTACGATATTTATCGAGTGTGTAGTATAGCATATCACGGATCGTGATATGGATCGCTGGATTTCTAAAAATCCAGAATACCAACGATCTGTATCAAGTATCGTCAATAAATATCGAGTGTCTAGTCTCTGGTCGATATTTATCGTGTCAGTATTCATTGTCAGCGATGGTGGAGGACGTGCTTCTTGATGCGGTGGCGGCGCCAGCCGTACCTCAAACGAATGACCAAAAAAAGTTGAAAGAATTCACGTGAGAGAGACGTGTATTATAGAGAAAAAAATGGATGGAGCCAATGTTTCCTTTTTTTTCTATTTACACGTCTTTAATGCTATCGCTAATATAATAGCAACGCAAGCTTTACTTTCATAGTCACTCATTACGTTACTGGCTTCGGATTATGTAACGTACACGTCTTTAGTGAATGAAATCTACCATTGTACTGACGCGATTAGTATCGAGTATGTAGTTTGTAGATTCGATCCAAAATATTGCAAGATAAAAATCACGTTAAATATCGTGATAATTATCGAGTGTGTAGCATGCGCCAATGATCTGTCCGAACGAAGATGCGGACGTAACTTTATTTAAAATTAAATGAAATATGGATTTCGGGGAATATTTTGCTTTATTTAACTTATATTATTTATCAATCTACGATGTATATGTGTGTATATAACCCATAATTACGAACTCCATGCATACGAAGTTGCGGACACAGTTAGTATATAATCGAACATTCCTTTCAGATTCCGCTAGTGAGCAACGAGGGTAAGGCCGGACTGGGTACTTCGAGCTCTGCGCCCGCATATTATGCACCAACTTCCAATCTAGGCCCTGCCACTTTGCGGTTGGCGGCACGCACAAAGATGCTCCAGCCTCCTGCCAAAGTTTTTCAAGAACAATTAGGTTATGATTCGGAATAAATGTATATTATGATTTTGTGTACCCAGTAACTTTTATTATTTAATAAAATTTAGTTGAGAATCATAGTGGTTTGACATTAATTCTTTTAGATATTCGTATTCATAGTGTAAAAACGTGAGTATAGATTATGCGGCGTGATGCAATATTACAATTTAAAACTACTTTTTATGCACCCTACTTTCATAAAAGTAGGGTGCATAAAAAGAAGTTAAAAATTAAAAAGTCTATTCTACACAAAAATAGGTTTCTTGAAGACTAAAGTGATATATTTACTTAATAATGACTCAGTTGAATAAATATGAATATCACGCCTTCACGCATATGACTAATACAGACACAAAATCGAATAAAACTAATTTTAGGGTATTTATCGCATTAAATGTCACCTATTTTTAATTCTTAACATCGCGATACTTTGCAGCACCCGTAATCACGGGAGAATCTGAAGTTTTCGACGTCCTGTAATAGATAATCCGAACTATCTTTTGATTTTAATTGTTTTGTTTAGCCTAGGCCCAGTTTATCTATTTTACTTTCCCGCGCGAAAGCCGATGCACGCGTTAAAGAGCGTATGTGTAAAGTCGGCAATTAACTATTTTATGTTGACGGTAATTGTTCATTAAGATACCCTAACTAGGAAAAAATGCTACTTAATTGAGGAAAGAGAACATTAAGTATAATAAATGTAAAGACAACGATCAGCCTTAACTTGTCTGTAAAGTGAGTAGTTACGAGATACGTATTTTCTATTGATATGGAAATTAGGGCCGGATTTAAACGAGGGCAACAAAGGCTGAAGCGCCGGGCTTTCACTATATAAGTTTTCTTTTTGGCAAAATTCTAACCAATAGTTGCAAAAGATGAAAAATCACACATTGTATAAATTTTAATTGCCGAAGCACTGTAAAACACAACTATCTTGTTAAAATAGATTTCGTAGCATCGATTCTTCGTTACCCCAAGTCCTGAACACCTTTAAATACGGTCTTGAATACTGGATTAGGGTCTGGATGTGTTAATTTTATTGTGCTTAGAATAATTGCATATAAGACTGCCTTCAATGTTGTTACATAAGTTTTGTGAATCCCCGATCCATATTTGAAATATCCATATTACCTCAGAAGGCAAACCGTACAGTTTTAGTCGGTGAGAGCCCGGCACAACTTGCCCCGTAAAGCGAATCAGCATTAAACTAATTCCCTCACGAAAAAAACAATGATATCATGAAGATGTTAATAACGTAGTAAAGAAATCGCTATGGTCGACGCCGCCGGAGAGTTTTTCTATGGGTGTATGTAACATTTCCTAAAGTAACTTTTGGACACAGGTCTCATCTCACTGTGAAAACTTTATGAGGCCAGAAAGATTCCATATTTCTGTTGTTACATGATCTCGAAAATCTGATATTTTTAATGATTTCTTATGTTTACGCGAACACTAGACGTTTAAATAAAACTAGTTTTTACGGATTTTATCGCGTATATCAACTTATTTTATATTCCCAATGTTTCGAGCAGTTTACAGCACCCATAGTCACGGGGGGACTGAGGTGTTCGACGTCGCAATGTCATAGTCAACCTAAGCTACCTCCAGATTAATATTAATAATTTTTGATCCAATCTACACAGTACGAACTTACTAGTATAGTATCTTCAAGTCTAGCAGTTGTATGCTTGGGTTGGGATTTATTTTTATTCATTATAGGATCCCAAGCAGATGGTAGCAACCAGCCATCTTCTCTATTGAAATTACGATGTTTTTTGATTTCAATAGCCTCGCGAGTCATCCTTGGAAGGAATCAGTGTTCTATAGCGAGGATTTACGGTCTATCAAATCTGATATAGTAGGACGAGGGCGATCCTGTACGTGTTCACAGACTGCAGACTTCCCGGGACGTCGATTTTTCACATCACCATGTGTTTATAACGCGCGTTTTTATTGGTCTGTTAGTGTGTCCTATGTAAGAGAGATAATTTTAATATGGAGGTAGCCGTGATTAACTATGACATGGGGTGTCTAACAGCACAGTCCCCCCCCCCCCCCCCCCCCGTGAACATAGGAAATGTCGGGAATATAAAATAAGTTAATATACGCGATACAATCACATAATTATAAACTAGTTTTATATAAACCTGATTTTTTTAAGAGATGCACGATTCCACAAGATGTTTTCCTCCACCGCCGAGGACTTGGTAAATCAACGTTTAAAATTGCAATTAATTTTATTGGTGCCGGCAGGGTTGAACACGGTTAGCTCGCGTACGGCAAAAATTAACGCGAGCGCTTACGCTTGAGCTACCGTATAAACGCAACTAACACAACTATCCCTTAAACGCGTTTCCTAACGAATACAAAACATCGTTGCACATTTCGCCCACGAACTGTCAAGTGGCAACTCGATAATTTTGCCGTAAATGTAATGCGCCGTTGAATTTAACGATGTGCATTCAGTAAAACGTGCCACCTTCTAATCTATATCTTCAATTAGAATATATTAAGGAGTGTATAAAATACGCCAATATATTCTAAGCCTATGGTATAAAATAGGTATTGATAAATAATAGAGACAAGTGACAAGATTAATTATATACTCTTTGTTGTGACCAATGGAATGAATGCATTATTTTCTTAATAATTATTCCAGCTATGCAAGTCTTCTTTCTTTGCTTTTTAAGAATGCCAATTCTAAAAAAAAAGCTGAGTGTAAAAATTACTGATAAAATGAAAGGAAAAAAAGATATAAAGAAAACTTTATTTGTTTATTTGTTGTACACCATTTATAAGAGACGAAACCGTACACAAATTAAATTTACATTTTGCATGCTACTAGCAGTTCGCTGTACCGTGCACTACATATAGGTCATTGCTATTGTCTTAATTTTGTGTGTGCAAACTGGACAGTGAGTGTTAACTTCCAACGCAAATGAAAGTTGAAACTTTTACGAAATAAGTTTTTTCGTAAAGTTTCATTACGTAAAAAGCTATAATTTTTGTAGCAAGCGTTGTTGTACGACGCAGCATAAAGGTCTACGCTCAGCATAAGCTCCAGCCCACTGATAAGCGGTAAGCGGATAATGCATAAAAAATTATATATCTTCACCCAAAAAGTTGAGATCAGAACGGGCGCCAAGCTCCATGTATCTAGTTCCAAAAACGTACATTCCAATAGATCCTTTACTTAAAGCAACTGCTATGGAGCACAGAATACTTTTTCTAAACCGGAACTATGGAGCTTGGTACCCGTTTAGATCTCAACTCTTTTATCGACGAAGCTAACAACCCCGAAAGTTGTTTGTACCTAACTTGCCTTTTCACATTTATGTTTTCGATGATACATACCTATTAGAGATGAGCCGGATCCTGTTTCTACCGGATACCCGGCGCATTATATTGCCGGGTAGCCGCCTATCCTGCTGGAGCTGGAAGAAAAGATTGACAAGTTGCGCTGGGATATTCCGATTTTTTTTAGGTTATCTGATCCGATGATAAGTCCGAATAGAGAAAGAGGACACGGTTACCCTAGAATCTGCAACTTGTTTTATCACCAGGAGGATACGGTTTCCCTGGGATCCGGTAACTTGTTTCATCACCAGGAACACAGTCCACGCACACAGACTTGACGATTTCCAGCCTCTCGAACAAGCAGGTTTCCAAAAAGGCGTTAGTACCTTAGACCTACATATAGATATAATATACTATAGATAGAATACAGTCTGCCACTTTGTCTTGCGTATGTGGACCATGAGAATGCCTTTGTTTCAGTCGAAGTTTGGCAGTGTTACAGCCCCTTTGTTGAGGAGAATAGTTTGGAGAGCAGAATACGTAACCCCGAAAATTTTCCTTCCTTCCTGGACTCGAAAGGATATGGTATCAACATCAATGGTAAGTACATCACTCACCTTCGAGTTGCTGACGATATAGTCATTACAGCAGAATCGCTGGAAGACCACAGCACTATGCTCACAATGACCTCAATAGTGTCTTACAATATATAGTCCTTTAAATGAACATGGACAAAACAATGGTCATGTGTGACGTTCGTGTCACACCTATGACGATATTAGAAGCACTTCGCTCGAAGTTTTTGACGAGTAAGTTTACCTAAGACTCCGATTGAACGGTAAATCGGCGGGTACAACTCGGCTGATTGAAGAGAGATTAAAAACTAAGTATGCTTCAAAACTTGAAAACAAGAGTGCACAACCAGTTCTTGTTACCAGTGATGACATGGATAAATGACGTGTTCCTTTTAATGTTGGCCGTATTAGGACGCTCAATGTCCCTCAGTGAGCTATGGAGAGGGTTATGATCAGAGTTTCTTTGCGTAGCACAGACTTTATATTAAGGATATCCGCAGTAGAACCATAGTAACCGATATAGTGTAAGCGATCAGTAAGCTAAAATAGCAATAGTTCGACCATATAACTTGAAGAACCGACAACCGATGGGGAATAATATATGGGGAAATACCAGTGCTTGCGCTGTTGTGTTCTGGTTTTAAGAGCCAGTATAATTAAAGGATGTAAGGCATTCCATCTTAGTCCACAGAGTTGACAACGGATCTTTAACTTTCTTTATTTGAAATTGGCTTCAGGTGTCCATGGACTGCAGTAACCACTTAGCTACAGGTTGATTGTATATTCGTTTGTTACTTTAATTATATAAAAAAAAACAAACAAAATAATAATATTAAGGGATAGTTGGATTAAAGAAAATTTTAAATCGATCCAGTGGCTATTTTATTGAAGGATTCAGTTGTTTTTAAGAATTCAAGCGCTGGAAATATTAACAATTTTTTATGTCACTTCACCATGACCACAAATAAAAGGAAAATATAAACTTGATGCATTAAAAGTAGTTTTTACTCTGATGGCGGGCTCGCGTGACTCTATCGCCTAAACCGGCTGCACGAGTTGAGCTCTATGATTATGACGACGAAACTCTACAATGGTTGCATGTGAACATGCACCTAGACTTTATGCAAAATTGTTATACATAAGCGATTCATAAATACTGGTGTAAACTGTTAGCAAGAAGCTTTTGCTTGTCTAATATTGGCATATTACATAGTATAACTCTTACATACATCATCATCAGTCTTTAAACAGTCTACTGATACAGCCTTAATGTAGGGTTTTATCATCGTTGCTACGTTCCATGCTGCCACCGAAGCTCCGAGAAAAGTAGCTTAATCACATTAAAAAGTTTCTAGATATTAAGATTTTACTTATTTGCAATAGTGACTAAACAATAATATTGTTTGTAAAAAGATTATTTTCATAAAATAAAGTATTTTTGAATATATATTTTAGAACGTAGTTAAATTTTTAAATGACTCAACAAATAAAACTTTAACAAAACTTGCTGCTGATTATTCAATTGAAATGGTCAGTAATCATCATCATCATCATCATTACAGCCTTTCATAAGTCCACTGCTGAACATAGGTCTCCCCCAAGGAATGCCACAAAGCACGGTCCTGAGCCACCTGCATCCATCGACTTCCTGCATGTCTAACCACGTCGTCACTCCATCTCGTGGGGGGTCGCCCTACACTTCGCCTACCGGTACGAGGCTGCCACTCAAGACCTTTCTTCCCCATCGGTTGTCGGTTCTTCGAGCTTTATGGCCGGCCCACTGCCGCTTCAGCTTACTAATCCGTTGGGCTATGTCGGTTACTCTGGTTCTACTGCGGATATACTCATTTCTAAGTTTATCACGGAGAGAAACCCCGAGCATAGCCCTCTCCATAGCTCGCTGAGCTTCCTTGAGCTTCCTCATACGGCCAGCAGTGAAGGACCACGTCTCAGATCCGTAAGTCATCACTGGCAACACGCACTGGTTGTACAATTTCGTTTTAAGGTTTTGAGGTATGTCTGACGAGAATATGTGTCGTAGTTTCCCGAACGCTGCCCAGCCGAGTTGAACCCGTCGATTGACCTCTCGGTCGAAGTTGGACTTACCTAGTCGGACTATTTGTCCCAGGTAAACATACTCGTCAACAACTTCAAGCTTAGTGCTCCCAACAACTACCGACATAGGTGTGACATGGAAATTAAACATGATCTTTGTTTTGTCCATGTTCATCTTAAGACCAATTCGTTGGGAGACACTATTGAGGTCATTGAGCATAGTGCTTAGGTACTCCAGCGATTCTGCCATAAAGACTATATCGTCGGCAAATTGAAGGTGAGTGATGTACTCGCCATTGATGTTAATACCGTATCCTTTCCAGTCTGTCTGTCTGTCTGTTCAGTTGCTTGTATGCTGTCAAATCTGTTGAAGTATGTAGCTTCATCTCCCGTCTAACAGCCATGAGATTGAGAGTGTGATCGGAGAGTTTTTGTGTTCTTCTGCGGCGGGTCTTGCAGAACTTAGCTCCGACCGCATGGACAGTTTCCACGAGCTTGTCATTCATATCGTCCACTTCATTGCAGTCTTCTAGACACTGAAAACGGTTTTGTAACTCGAGCTGAAAGCACGAGGGGGACGGAGCGTTGACTTCATTAGACGACACCTCTCCAACTTAACGTTTAGGTTCAGTGTGCCTCTAACCATTCGGTGATCGCTACCAGTTTTGATCCTCGCGATCACGGAGACATGACTGAACAGTTGTCGTCTGGTCGTCATAATGAAGTCAATCTCATTTTTTGTGGAACCGTCGGGCCTCGACCAGGTCCACTTCCTGTGGTATTATATTGAAATATATATATTGAAATGGTACTTCTAATGAATAATTATTCTTCTGCCTGCTGTTTTTCCAAATTTGGTATGAAAACCTTTTTTATATTTACATTACGTATTTATAAAAATCTAATTTTAGTTCTTTTTGATTTCTAAGCAGTTTTATAATAATTATAATAACCTCTCCAATTTTTAGATATATAGATGAATAGATGTCGCCATCGAGTGAGTTGAAGACTTCACTACCTTTGACATTGTATAAAAAAAGTAATAATAAACTCATGAACTGAGAACTGTTTGATTAAACCATAGACATTCTCTCTGTCTATGGATAAAACGTAGTGTATACTCTGGTTGTTACATTAACCTAGCATGAACCAAACATTAACCAAATGCAAACATTGTTTATGATTTGATTAAAATTCGATCAAATTGCCCTTGAGTAAGAATAGCTTGCTACATATATATTTATCTATGGTAAGAAGGTACAGATTTCAAATGATTGCAAAAAAATATTTACTCTGTAGCGTAAGTTTTGCATTATTTAATGGACCTAACTCGCACATCTGCTTGATAAATAATGTTCAAAAAAGTGGTCGTAACCGTAATAAACCGCAATTCATTAAATTTTTAGGTATGATATTAAGCAAACTGGGTTTCACTTTCAATTGCTATCCGTTGGGAGACACTATTGAGGTCATTGAGCATAGTGCTTAGGTCCTCCAGCGTTTCTGCCATAAGGACTATATCGTCGGCAAATCGAAGGTGAGTGATGTACTCGCCATTGATGTTAATACCGTATCCTTTCCAGTCCAGAAGCTTGAAAACGTCTTCCAATGCAGCGATGAAGAGTTTCGGGGATATAACGTCACCCTGTCTTACACCTCTCTGCAATTGGATAGGTTTCGTACTCTGGTTCTGTACTCGGATAGCCATCGTAGCCCTATTGTACAAGCACATCAGCACTTCGATATACCGACAGTCTACTTGGCATCGCTGAAGGGACTGCAGCACCGCCCAAATTTCGACGGAATCAAAGGCTTTCCCATAGTCCACATACGCCAGACATAGTGGCAAATTGTACTCCTCTGACTTTTGTACAATTTGCCGAAGGGTATGTATGTGGTCTATGGTGCTAAAGCCTTTTCGGAAACCGGCTTGTTCGGAAGGCTGGAAGTCGTCAAGTCTGCGCGCGAGACGATTCGTAATGACTCTCGAAAACAGCACGTAGACGCGGCTCAGAAGGGAAATCGGTCTGTAGTTCTTCAAGAGAGCGTTGTCACCTTTCTTGAAGAACAAGACCACCGCACTTCTGCTCCACGCCTCCGGTGTAATGCCACCATGCAGGACGGAATTAAAGAGCTTCTGAAGGACTTCAAGTACCGGTTTTCCACCTGCTTTCAGAAGCTCCGCTGTAATTCCTACCTCGCCTGGGGCCTTGCCGTTTTTAAGGCGCTGGAGAGCCATTCTAATCTCGCTCAGATTGACGTCCGGGATATCATCGGAATTGTGTCGGATAAGACTCGCTCTTGGATCGTTACTCACACTTGCGTGTGGCTCCAACGATGATGTGTACAGCTGCCCATAGAACCTTACTCAAAATCTCAGGTGTCCCGGGAACGACGCTGCCACACTCGGTCTTCAGCTTCGACAGTTGGCTCTTTCTGGCAGACAGATCTCTAGCAAAGACTGGAGCCCTGGTTTCGCTCGATCGCTTCTTCAATACGAGCAGTATTAATGTTGCGTAAGTCCCGCCGCATGCATTTGGAGATCTGTCTATTCAGTTGCCTGTATGTGGTCAAATTTACTGAAGACTGCACCTTCATATCCCGTCTAACAGCCAAACCAAGCCAAAGCCAGCCAACAGATTAAGAGTGTGATCGGAGAGTTTTTGTGTTTTTCTGCGGCAAGTCTTGTAAAACTTAGCTCCGACCGCATGGATAGTTTCCACGAGCTTGTCATTCATATTGTCCACTGCACTGCGATCTTCTAAGCACTGAAAACGGTTTCGTAGCTCGAGCTGAAAGGTTTCGGGACTTTGGATTAGAGCACGAAGGGGACGGAGCGTTGACTTCATTAGACGTGACCTCTCCAACTTAACGTTTAGGTTCAGCGTGCCTCTCACCATTCGGTGAGTTCTGCCGGTTTTCACCCTCGCGATTACTGAGACATCACTGAACAGTTGTCGTCTGGTCGTCATAATGAAGTCAATCTCATTTTTCGTCGAACCGTCGGGGCTCGACCAGTTCCACTTCCTGTGGAGCTGCTTCTGGAAGAAAAAGTTCATCATAAAGAGTGTCTCTTTCTCCATGAAGTCGGCCAGTTGCTGGCCCCTTGGGTTCCGTTGTCCTATTCCGAATTTCTCTACATTCAGCTCACCGTTCTCTCTTGTGCCTAGTTTTGCGTTGAAGTCTCCCATTAACACTGTATTGTGGGTTTTGGAGGATTCCATGGCTCTAGAGATATCCTCATACATTTCCTCCACCTCCACATCGGGGTGTGCCGAGGAGGGGAATACCGTTTGGTGATTCTGAGTATAAGGTACGCAACCCTCGTCGACACGCTCCCAATCTTTACAACGTTGTTAACAAGAGACTTGTGGACGATAAATCCGACACCTTGGGACAAATGGTCGCCTTCCCGGTGATAGAACAAGTTGCCAGATTCGAGGATTACCGTGTCCTCCCCCTCTCTTCGGACCTCGGATAATCCTATGATATTCTAACGCAACTTATCTATCGCTTCTTCCAGCTCCAGGATCTTCTCGTCAGTCCTCAGGGTGCGTGCGGTATAAGTTGCCAGGTCGAGTCGTCGTAGGTGTCAACCGAACTTCCACCGGAGGTTCTTAGCACCCCCTGTCCCGCCGTTACCATGGTCGCCACCATAGCCGCCGGGGACTGGGGGCCGTCTCTTCGTTACTATCATGGGGGGTATATTGCCATAGTTGCCACGCTTGGCGAGCTGGTTGGCAACCGCAGTTTTTTATTGTTGTTTTGCTGTTATCAGTAAGATGCTGCTGCCCATCCTCTACCTCAGTTTCCCTCTGTCGCCTCTTACGACACCCACGGGAAGATATGAGGTAGTGGGTATTTTTACCTGGTGGCGGGATTATTTTGTTAAGTTTAATATATTTGTATAACTGATTATGTATACATTTTAGCTTACTTCACTCCTAAATATAAGAGATTGCTGAAGTATGCCCCACAAAGTAATAAGAAGTGTGCTCTAAGATACTAAGTCATTGACATGTGACAACTAAACAAGCAAAAAAAAATAATGAAAAGGAAATATTACTTTTAATCACTAGGTATTGGACAGATTTTGGCTGGAGTAACCATTAAGTCTAATTTATGAAGTCATTTAGACGTGAAATAAAGATCAATTAACTTCATGCATTTTAAATAAGATAAAATAAATTCTATTAATATTATCTCATAATGAGCTGCTTACATCATTTCGTGAAAAATAACTAGTAAGACTAGCTAAAATATTCAGCAATAAAAATATTTTTTGAAGTTATACTGGTTACGTTGCCAACTTAGATCAATCAACCAATTGTAACCCAATGGTCTAAGGTTGACAAGTTTGGGAAGATTAAAAAAATGTAAAAAAAATGTGTCAAATTTATAAAAAATCTACACACTAACGTTTAAAGTATACTAGCTGACTGTGGGACTAACTTGGGGGCTTTTGCCATAGTTGACACGCTTGCCAGGGGTGTTGAAAACCGCAGTTTTATATTGATTTGTTTGTTATCCGGAAGTTTCTGCTGCTCATCTCCTGTTTAAATCTTTCTCTGTCGCCTCTTACGACGCCTTTTGATGAGGCATTATTACGATGCCTTTTACGTTTTCATATCATCTGCGTATAGTGACAATTAAGTGTTTAAAACAGATACTTATACCGTCAAAAATTTATGAAAAGTATTCGGTTTTATATAGTATATTTTTTTATAAAACTAAAGTGACAAACCAATTTAAAGTCTTTTTGTTAATAATCAATTCATAAATAAGTAATAGGGTGGTAATCTAACCTACCCAGACGGACTCCTAGGCAGAAAAGAAGTCCTACCATATAGAAAATATTATAGGCTCTAATAAGGAACCTTGTGGCACACCTAAGGCAAGTTTTGTCCAGAATGATGAAAATTCATTAACTGCAACAGCTTGAGATCTATTTTTTATGTACGAGATAAATCACCACTATTGAAGCATTATTTTGTAATCTATGCCGTCGAAAGCTTTACAAATGCGTTCACTCGTTGTTAAATATCCTTATCGTTTCTAATATCCCTGCTAAATAAACATCCCAAATACAAAAACCTTTCTTATTTCACATTTACTTTCTTCCGTTTAAAATTTCATCACCTTCGTCTTCTTGCATTATGCACAAAAAGTGTCGGATTGGAGACGACTAAATCTAGTCCAGTACAATCCTAAGAAGACACAGGCTTGCGCGTTTACCGCTAAAAAGAAACCCTTTGTTGTATCTCCTCAGTTGCAGGGCACTCCCCTTGTCGCCTCAGCCAGTATCTGAATCCTCGGCGTCGACATTTCGAATGACGTGCAGTTTTGTGGTCACTTGGAAGAGAAGGCCAAATTGGCCCCTAAAATGCTTGGCGTGCTCAGCAGAGTAAGACAGTATTTCATGCGGACACACCGCTTGCAACTTTACAAGGCGCAGGTTCGATCGCACATGGAATACTGTTCCCATCTCTGTGCCGGGGCTCCCCACTAGCAGCTCCTTCCATTTGATTGCAATCAGCGTAGAGCGGTTCGGATCGTCGGCGACCGAGCTCTTTCTGATCGGCTTGGCTCACTGGCGCTGCGAAGAGATGTTTCATCTCTTTACGTATTCTATCGTATCTACCACAGGGAATGCTCAGAGGAATGTTCGGATTAATTCCAACCGCTCAATTTCACCATCGCACATCGCGACAAAACTTGAAATACTACCCGTACCATCTGGATGATTGGCGGTCCACTACTGCTCGATTTAGAAGATGTTTTCTTCCTCGCACAACTTCCTTGTGCAATCAGTAACCCATATACTTTAACTTTCAATGTTTCCAATTTCCTATTAAGACATAAATAACCATTTTTCAAATTTTTGTCTTTTTGTCTGACTGTCCGGGCTAATCTTCGGAATGGATTAAGTGGTTGTAATAAAACTTGACGAACAGTTAGAGAGCAATTCCAGGAGTGAACTAGGCTATGTTTTAACCGAAAAGCGTGGACTTTTTTTTTTCTAGAAATCGAAAAATTTATATAATAAATGTTTTTTTACCGTGTAGAGTAAGAACATCCCGTGGGTGTCGTAAGAAACGACAGGGGTAAACAAATCGGGAGATGTGCAGAAGCGTCTTCCTAATAACGGTTAAAAAAACTGCGGGTCCCAGCCTGCTTACCAAGCGTGGCAACTATGGCAAATATCCCCCTATGAGACAATATATGGGGGAAGTCAATGTTCAGCAGTAAACTTTAAAAGGCTGTAACGGTAATGATAAATGATCTTTGATTATATTATACATTAAATAACGCTACATTATTAGACACAGGCGAAGCCAGGGTGGGTCGCTAGTATATCATAAAGTAAGTTTATAAGTAATATAAAAATATACAAGACTTTCAAGCATGAAGTAAACAACTAAAAAGGAATGTTAATTACATGAATATGAATAACATTTTAACAAGCATATTTCAACAACAATAATCCATTCCAAGTAGATAATTGCATTTAATGATTTATAGACACACCGCAATATCTTTTAATTTATATTTTTAAAATTCTTTAACTATTAAATTTAATCTTTTTATAAACATAAACATGTTCGACTACTTAAACTTTTTGTAGAATATGATTACAAAAAGCAATGTACATACAAATATTTTTGAAGTTCTCGTATTATATATACCAGCACTGAATGAATTCGATCCTCACTCTTATATTTAATCCCGGGATTCCGAGATTACATATCCTATCTCGGGATCCCGGGAATGAATGAGCTTGCTCTATCTTGAAATCTTGCAGTAATATGCTTGGGTCTGGATTTAATTTTATTCATTATAGGATTAATGATGTTAAAAATTAATTACCTACTCGTAAGATTCATCAGATTAGATTTTAGAGATTTAAAATTAGAGAGATTAAAAGATATAAGTACATCTTTTAATATCTCTTACTGTTCCAGCAACAAAGTAACGTTGCACTTCTGAGCGAACAAATAAATGTTTCTAACTCTTCTTCTTCTTTTATATTATGGCTTCTCTTGATAGAATTCTGCCAGTGTCAAGTCAGTTATGGGAGTGACAAGTAAATATTTATTACATTAAAGAGTTCTCAATTTCACAAGTGGGTTCACAATCTACAACATAAGACGGTACATTTTTAAGTACCATCACCAAAATTGATTAGTAATTTTACAGTTTAATATTATTAGTACGAATAAAATCACACAAAATATTTACAAAAGGAGTAGGGACAACAAATACTGGAAATTTACAGGACGCGGGACGTAATGGGGCAGGATATCATAGAGAGAGTGAGAAAGATTAGGACACTCAAAGAACAGATGATTTACGGATCTTTCGTCTAGCCCACATTCACAGATTGAGCTATCCCTAATCCTTAGTTTTGCCAAGTATACCAGAGTACAAGCATGTCCAAAGCGAAGTCGACAAACAGTAGATGTGATTGTTTTATTAAAGTGGCGATATTGAAAGAACCAGGGTTTTGATGGGATATTAGTTTGGACTTTGGAATAGTATTTACATTTTAAATTGACTGATGTCAGATACTTTGCCATGTAGACAGAAGGCTGGATTCAGCCTTTGGTAGGAGGTCATATGCATAGAGGCATTGTTTAGGGAGGGAGCCAGATTTGGTGGCTTCTTTAGCTAAATGATCCGCAATTTCTTTTTAAACGTGGTAGAGCCATGCTGCAACTATATTAATAGTATAGTTGTAGCACGAATGGGTCGGCTCGACCGGGGAGGGACCACGCTCGCACCACGTGTTTCGTATGGTGAGTATAGGGAACCGGATACCCTTTTTACTGGAAAAGAGGCATTCCATCTTAGACCTCACGGATGACAACGCATCTGCATCTTGAGTCTTTATTGAGGATAGATGTAGATGTCTATGGGTCACAGTAACCACTTACCATCAGGTGGACTGTGTGCTCGTTTGTCACCCTATCCTATAAAAAAAATTTCATTACCCTGAATCCCGCAGTGGCTAGGGATCCAAGCCAAGACAAGCCCGTTTTCAGCCCTTTTTTATAGCAGTTGTACAAAGACTTTCTAATATTTAAAATTAGGGGGTATCTTATCTTAGAGTGAAAAGGACTGGATGCTATACTTTGAAGGCAACTGAGTGAGTCTGATAAAATGAGAGTCCTTTCCAGATTGTGAGATTCTGCATATAAGACTCCTTCTAAGATAGCTAAAGACTCACCTGTGAATACAGATGTGTCAGGTGGGGAGTTAAAATTTAAAATAATCTTGTAGTTAGGAATCCACACTGCGGATCCAACTAATCCCTCGTCACTTAGCTTTGATACATAGTTCAGTGCTCAGTGTACATAGTTAACCAATCATGCCAATTTTGGAGGAGGAGCATATATAATTTCTTATTTACTTCAATAGTATTCTTATCTAATCCGAAATTTAGAATGGTGTCTGGGTTGAAAATTAGAGCTTCGTATGGGATTTTGAAAGTGGATTGCTACGGGATTGATAAACAGGAGAGTGAGCATTGACTAATTTAATGTAACTTTTTATAATACATGGCAAATCTTTGTGTGACCAATATGAAGATTCCCTGACCGACTGATACAAGGAACGATTTTTGGAGAGGAGAGGATGGTGTAAATAACAAACAGTTTTGAACAAAAACCTATCTGAGAGATATTGTCTACGTAGAAATAAGGG
The DNA here is from genome assembly GCA_963668995.1 of Parnassius mnemosyne. NCBI lineage: Eukaryota > Metazoa > Arthropoda > Insecta > Lepidoptera > Papilionidae > Parnassius > Parnassius mnemosyne. The sequence goes on from CAVLGL010000068.1 coordinate 25,303,518, forward strand.
GGGCTCAATACATTCAACTTGTAGAACAGAAATGGGAGTAGATTTCATGCCACCTGTTATTATACGTAGACATTTTGAATGAATTTTGTCCAAGGTATTAAGAGCCATTTTGCTACATGGCTCTAGTAAAAAGCAGCCATAGTCAAAATTACTTCTAATAAGAGCATTGTATAAAAGCTTTTGGGAGTAGGGGTGGGAACCCCACCAGGCACCTGACAAGGATCGGATTACATTGAGGTTTTTTTCACATTTGGAAGCAATATATGATAGATGAGGAATTCCTGTCATTTCGTTATCCAAAATAACTCCTAGAAATTTCACCTGATTTTCAGTGGGGATTAGGGTATTATCTATATATATGGACACTTCTGGTATTTGCCTTCGCCTAGAGAAAACCACAGTACTGTATTTTAAAGGAGATATTGATAAGCCATGCTCGAACAGCCAGTTATTAAGAAAGTTGGCAGCTTGGGATAAACGGGAGGTAGCTTTGGCAATAGAGGCATCAGTTACAAATAAGGCTAGATCATCTGCATATTGCAGGACATTACCTAAGTAATACACAGATCTGTCTAGATCATGAGTGTAGAGACTGTATAACAAAGGGCTCAAGACAGAGCCTTGTGGTAGTCCCTTCCAGGTAAATCTAGCTGGGAGAAATCTTCCTTCAGAACGGACTAATATGCGTCTATATGAAAGTAAGTTTGATACGAAGTTTGTTATTCTCTCAGGAATGTTCACCTGATGCATTTTTTGCCTGAGCAGTGGGAGAACAACATTATCATATGCCGCACAAACATTAATAAAAACGCCTACCTGAAAATTGTTTTTGGAGAAGGCAAGTCTTATATCGGATACTAAGATGCTAAGCCTATCCATTGTGCTAAAACCTTTTCTAAAACCAAATTGGCTCTTTGGTATAATGCCTTTATTTTCAAGAATCCACTCAAGTCGATTTTTTACAAGGTGCTCCATGATTTTAGACAAGGTTGATGAAATAGCAATAGGGCGATAACTTAATGCTAAAGAAGGGTCTTTACCAGACTTTAGGATGTGTATAATAATATGAGTTTTCCAATCATCAGGATTGGAACCAGTTGTAAAAGAAAAGTTATAGGAATAAAAAGTCAAACGAATATAGCCTTTCTGCAGCCTTTCATTTTCTGATAATTGAGAAGCAGTCTGCATCCCATCATGGAGGTGAAGAATTTTTTTTTGTGGAAGAATTCTTCAAAGGGAAAATTTTGCAGGCTATATTATTCAGAAGGGTTATAAATTGGGTGTAGACACTCTGAAGGTTATCTAAAGAAACTGGGGGAAGGTTATTGATATGAAGTTCTGATTCTGAGGAAAATACATTCCAATCAGCTTCAGATAGGTTTAATTTGAAAAGAGGGGATATACTACGAGTAGGGACACATCTATTACTTAGGTTTAATAGTATGGGAAAGTGATCACTACCAAAAGAGGAAGGAAGAGTTTTCCATGATAATGACAAGTCTACTGCGGATCTAGTATTTTTTTTTATAGGATAAGGGTGACAAACGAGCACACAGTCCACCTGATGGCAAGTGGTTGCTGTGACCCATAGACATCTACATTTATCTTCGATTAAGAATTAAAATGCAGATGCGTTGTCACCCGTGAGGACTAAGATGGAATGCCTCGTTTCCAGTAAAAAGGGTCTCCGGTTCTCTACACTCACCATACGAAACACAGCAGCGTTAAGCTGCTATTTTACGCTGGTATTCTGTGAGAGCGTGATCCTTCCCCAGTCGAGCCGACCCATTCGTGCTACAACCATAATATAGCTGCAGCATGGCTCTACCACGTATAAATATAGTATTTTGCGAAGGGTGTAGGACATTCTGGTGGGAGAACCATCATTTAGAACACAAAGATTAAATTCATTGAAGACATCAATTAGCTAATAAGAAAAAGAGTCAGATTTATGGGAACCCACATAACATGATGACTGTTGAAGTCTCCTAGAACAATGTAAGGTGGGGAGATGCTTGATAGAATTAAATTGAGTTCTGGAATACAAGAAGGAGTGGGAGCTGGAATGTAAATGGATAGGATTGTGATGTCCAAAGCCTTAACAGCTACTGCATTAATATTGCCTAGTATAGGGGGAAACTGGATAGGTGTTAAAGGAATGGTCCTGTTTAGTAGAATCAGAGCACCGCCATAGCCGTCACTCCTATCACTACGATAACAGGAGAAGCCTGGGATTCTAAATGTGGACCTTGGCTTAAGCCAGGGTTCCGATATTGCAAGTATTGAAGGATTATAAGAGTTAATTAAGTGAATTATATCAGGTTTTTTATTCCTGGTGCTCCGACAATTCCACTTGGGGGAGGGTTAGGGACTCGAACTTTATATATTCTGGAGAAGAGGACATCTAGTTTGTTTTTCACGTTGAATGGTAAATGGGGATCATCAAATTTGCCAACAATTTCTGTAAAGGAGGCCACAAGATTTTCTAGAAGATTATCATTAGAGGATATTACATTGTTTTGTAAAGCATGTCCACTGGGGAGAGATGAGGAAGGAGTACTTGTAATGTTATAATGTGAAACTTTTTCATAACCTACTGAAGATTGTGCTGGGATATATTTGGCTTTATAGATGGTTTTCCTATAGGATTGGAAAGGAGATGGAAAATTAGGAAGGTTTCTAGGTGCCTGAGTAGAGGGGAGATGGCTTGCAGGAACTTGTGAGGATACAACATCAGAATAAGGTCTTCTGACAGCTGGGAAACGGGCAGAAGCCTCAAGATATGACACATTCTCTTGTGACATTACTATCTTGATTGCTTTTTGCCTTGAGTGTTCAGGGCAACTTTTTTCAATGGCTGCATGGTTTGCAGAGCAGAAAAGACAAGTTGGGAAATCTGTGGGACAATTTTCTCCAGTATGCTCTTTGCTGCATTTAAAGCAGCGTGGTTTGGATCGACATTGGGCTTTGGCATGACCGAAACGGCAGCATTTAAGACACTGGATGGTAGGGAGAAGGTAAGTCTCTACAGGTATTGATGCATAAAGCAGTATATATGCGAGGGGAGCACTTGTCCAGAGAAGGTTAGGACAACAGTTTGAGTAGGGACCCACTCAACTTCATCGGCCTTCTTAACCTTTCTATTAAGTCTTCTGGCTTTAATGATTTTCCCTCTACCAGGAGGGAGCTCGGATTCGCAAACTAGTTCCTCCATAGAGATGTCATTTGGGATACCCCTAATCACACCCATACGAGTAACATTAAAAGTTGGAATGACAGCAGAAAGTTTATATTGGGAAAGAAACTGAGAGTCAATAAAATTATTAGCATCAGTAGCTGTATTAAAGCAATTGAAACTCTGTTACGCCCTAAGATTTTGATGCCCTGTTTTTCAATATTGGCTACTTTATTTTGTGAGAGGATATGGCCAATTTTCACAGGTCTAATTGTATAACCTGCTGATGGATCAGGTTCTGAGTGACTTAAATGAATAACGAAGGGGCCCTTATCGCTATCTACATACTTTTTTTTCTTGGAATTCAGGGTGGATGAATGTATTTTGATAGGAGGCCGAAGGGTGATCATCGTGCCCTATTTTTTTCTTTGGGAAGCTGGGTAAAGGATCCGTAAGTTTACGTTTGACAGTGCTAGAATCACCGCATAAATCCGGTGGTTCAGCGTCTCCCCCATCAACATCCATCGTCGTCACAAAGATCTACATCAACTTTCTAAACAAATAATACTCACCAACAAACAAACAGAACACATACAGACAACACAAAGAAAATTGAGAAAGCTTACGCAAATTTAAATCGAAAAAGAATTAAAAACTTATTTCAGTACAAAAAAAAAACGTGTAACTACCAATCACTCTGACAGCTGAATCTGTTTCTAACTCATATTTTAAACATATTTAAGCATTCTCCTTAATAACGTACAGCCGTAACGTAACGTAGCTACGTATAGGTTGCGTGTTTGGCGGGTAGGCGGGCGTTTTGCAGCGGTTTATTGTTAATTTTACAGCAAACGGCTCGAGCTCTTCTTAACCGAGGAAAGATGTAGATATTTATAGACGGCAGCATCCGTTTATTCCTATCATCAGGTGGACTATGTACTCATTTGACACCTAAATTATATTAAAATATAGAATTTATTTATTGCGTGGTTGGAGGGTTGACGAGCGTTTCGCAGCGGTTTGTTGTTAATTTCACAACAAACGGCTCGATTTCTTCTTAATCGAGGATTGATGTAGAATTTATGGGCCTCAGCATGCGTTTACTCATACCATCAGGTGGACTATGTAGTCACTTGTCATCCAAATTCTACAAAAATGTAGAAGTTATTTGGTTATTTAAGTTTTTGAAGTCGGGTTTTTGTTTAATTTAAATATATTACTATATTTTCTGTGTTTTACTTTACCTATTATTCTTGTCTTAGCCATCTGCAGGAAGTTATACAGGTGGTAGATTTTCTTACACACTATACTATTTACATACTCTTTAACGACCACTTTTATTGCAAAATCAAACATAAAACGATGTGTACACAAGAGTATTAAGTGTGTCCTAATTTAGCCTGTGTGTTATGTTCACTTAACTGAAGTACTGAAAATGTTTCTTCCCCATAAGGCTTAATAGGGTAAAAACTTTAACACTAACAGGTTTTAATATTTCTTGAACGAGCACTTACACATATTATGTATCAATTAAACGCGGTACATCAGTTTAGTTTTTAATCAATGGAATATTATTTATCCCTTCAGTTCAAAATAAAGGGCATCACCATTATCCTTATACTTAAAACACGTCGGCTCGAATGTAAATTGAAGGTAAAATGCCTCATGTATAGTGGAATTAAATAAAAAATATAATAGCATTTTACCAAGTTCACGCTAACGACTTGCGTGAATAAGCTCTTAATAAAATTGCTTTTACTATCGTTACTCGTTATTTACCACCAATATGTGCAAAGGACACGTTCAATGTATCCGATATTTAAAAATGTCACTTACGTTTAACATTGGTCGTTTACACTGAAATTTTGAAAACAGAAACAATTTGTTCGTCATTAGATATAAATGCAATGATTCTAATAATATAAGTCAATGCATAAATGGAAGCATGAGTCGAAATCACAGACTTCATAAAACGGGTAAGTCCTAAGATTTTGCGATACGGTTGTATAATCGCGCTGTAAAATATCGCAGGAACTACAGTACGCACACTGCAATAAACATCGGTGATCATCTGGGCATTGCTCAGCCTCACCATGGTTTTAGTACAAGTTGCTTTTCTCTATTCACTACTTCGGAGGTAAAGACTAAAATAGAAAAGGAATTGGCAATATTGGATTCATTGATTTATAGTGGAAAGATTTGTCAAAGGTTTTTGTTACTTTTATCAGGATAACATTCATGATCCAAGAATATTCTTTGACTATTATATATAGTGGAGATGCAGGCGCCGTCACTATTCTCGAAAGAACGTACGAATGCGAATCGGAGCCCGATTGCACGACCGTATTATAAAGTGCGCGCGGCATACTTTCGCGATTATCGCGTCGCAAGCAATTGCAACAATATGTGACAATTTACGATATTAAAATAGTTGTGATTTTTACTTGCATGTGCGCACACTGCCATACTAACTCCTACTTTGCATTTCTACGATATTAAAAATCGCACGACATGATATCATGAGCGAGAGAGAAATTTTAGAACAATTTTTATACGTGGTAGAGCCATGCTGCAGCTATATTATGGTTGTAGCACGAATGGGTCGGCTCGACCGGGGAAGGACCACGCTCTCACAGAAAATCAGCGTAAAATAGCAGCTTAACGCTGCTGTGTTTCGTTTGGTGAGTGTAGAGGACCCTTTTTACTGGAAACGAGGCATTCCATCTTAGTCCTCACGGGTGACAACGCATCTACATTTTGATTCTTAATCGAAGATAGATGTAGATGTCTATGGGCCACAGCAACCACTTACCATCAGGTGGACTGTGTGCTCGTTTGTCACCCTTATCCTATAAAAAAAATATTATATTGCCGTACCTACTTATAAAACGTACTTAGACTTAGTCTTTAGAATTGAAGAAATAAATATTTACATGTTAATTTCTATATGTGAAATTGTCTCTGAAACTAAATCGACCACGAAAATGATATCAAAATATTACCCGTTACCGTTACAGTCTATAAAAGTCCATTGCTGAACATAGGCCTTCCCCATAGATTATTTCATAGTCGCCACGCTTGGTAAGCGGGTAGGAAACCGCAGTTCTTTAATTTTAGTCGTCATAAGGAAGACGCTGCTGCCATCTCCTAATTTGTTTCCCTCTGTCGCCACTTACACACTATCCACTGCCCCATAACACCCACGGGGTGATATGGGGCAGTGGATATTCTTACACTGCCACTACTATATCAAAATATTGACAGTATTTAATATCCGTGTAAATTGAATTGAGTTTCTATCGTCGATTATGACCTAATCTCCGCTTACCGTTCATTTACTTTTAATCCTGCCGATGGTGCGACAACCTCGTGCATGTTAATATTATAATCCATTACCAGTTCGATATTGAAACGACTTTACATAATTTAAAAATAATTAAAATTTATTTTATTCTGATTTAATTGGATTTCTATGTTTTACAATCCTGTCCATCAAAATGTTGTCTGGAAGAAATCGCTTTGAGCGATAAGACCGCCCATTATACTCCTTTTAACCTTTTTACGTAAATTTGTATTCAAATTTTTTTAAACTTCTTATTTTGTATGTTTTGGTGTGTGCAATTAATAGTCGTATTCCCCGTTATATAAGAAATTTCCTTTCTGTCATTTAGAGAATACGAACACTATTTATGTATGATACAACTATGTGACAAACGAGCACCCAGTCACGTCTGCGTGCTCGTTTGTCACATAGTTGCTCCTCTGTTGATATTTGAGGCTAGTCTTTTGTGTGAGCGTGACCCTTCCCCGGTTGAGCCGACCCATTCATGCTACAACTATATATAGCTGCAGCATGGCTCTATTACGTAAAGTAGTCTACCCATTTGTTATTAGTCATAATACAGGAGCACCGTAGCTCCTCTATCACGTAAAGACTGAAAGCTTTCACGTCGCCGTTTGTTTTTGTTTTAGCATAAGTTGCTACCTGCACATAATTTAATTATCAGAATTTATCTATCCATCTATCCAATTGCAGAGAGGTGTAAGACAGGGTGACGTTATATCCCCGAAACTCTTCACCGCTGCATTGGAAGACGTTTTCAAGCTTCTGGGCTGGAAAGGATACAGTATTAACATCAATGGCGAGTACATCACTCACCTTCGATTTGCCGACGATATAGTCCTTATGGCAGAATCACTGGAGGATCTAAGCACCATGCTCAATGACCTCAATAGTGTCTCCTAACGGATAGGTCTTAAGATGAACATGGACAAAACAAAGATCATGTTCAATGTCCATGTCACACCTATGCCGGTAGTTGTTGGGAGCACTAAGCTCGAAGTTGTTGACGAGTATGTTTACCTGGGACAAATAGTCCGACTAGGTAAGTCCAACTTCGACCGAGAGGTCAATCGCCGGATTCAACTCGGCTAGGCAGCGTTCGGGAAACTACGACACATCTTCTCGTCAGACATTCCTCAAAACCTTAAAACGAAATTGTACAACCAGTGTGTGTTGCCAGTGATGACTTACGGATCTGAGACGTGGTCCTTCACTGCTGGCCGTATGAGGAAGCTCAAGGTCGCTGAGCGAGCTATGGAGAGGGCTATGCTCGGAGTTTCTCTGCGTGATAAACTTAGAAATGAGGATATCCGCAGTAGAACCAGAGTGACTGACATAGCCCAACGGATTAGTAAGCTGAAGTGGCAGTGGGCCGGCCACATAGCTCGAAGAACCGACAACCGATGGGGAAGAAAGGTTCTTGAGTGGCAGCCTCGTACCGGAAGGCGAAGTATAGGGCGACTGCTTTGTGGCATTCCTTGGGGGAGGCCTATGTTCAGCAGTGGACTTATGAAAGGCTGTAATGATGATGATGATGATGAATTTATGATAACTTCAAATGTAATGTCAGAAACACGATATCTCTGTAACTCTGACATTACGGTCGCCACAATGTGACCAAACCTATAAATATATAAGAATTTGTTGCAATTGTTTCCACATATTGACATTGACCTTGTTAGCTGCTAATCCTATAGTTCCGAGCACATAACTAATCAAATCGTTTCGACCATGATTAAAATACTAAAATAAAAAACATTAATCTTTCACGTGTACTTACGAATGTTTAATCTTTACATTAATACTTTCAGATTTTCAGACACAACAGTCAGACAATAGCAATGAACTATATATGTAGTACACGGGACAGCGAATGGATTAATTTTCAAGCTGTTTCATAATAAATATTTTTAATTAAAATAAGAATATGTTTTTTGAAGTTATACTTCTTTTGGGGCGTATTAGAAAAATGATGAGAGTGAATTTTTATGATCCGCGCGCACACCGACACCTAAGAACGACACCATGAAGTTGTTACGATGCGCGCGCACACTGACAGCTAAAAGCGACAAATTCAGTGGGTAATTGTTTCTCAATTTTTTTGTTTTGTTACGCTGAAGAAGTATAACTTTGTACGTGCGTACATAAGTACACACACTTTTTTTTCCTTTATAAAACTGAAGTGACTAACGAACTTACAACTTTAACTACTTGTCTGATGGTAAGTGGCTACTGCAGCCCATGGACACCTGCAGGCAACTTTAAACAATAAGGTTACAGATGCGTTGTCACCTCTGAGGACTAAGATGTAATGGTTCACAGCCTGTAATCACACTGGTTCTTTATACAATACAGACAGGATTACAGCAGTGCAAGCGTTGCTATTTTATTGGTGGATCCTAATTAATATATCCTTGATGTTAGTTAAGTATTAATTAGCTAAAGATACGTCAACACTAATCCCAACCCCACTACTCCTAACACGACTACACTAGGAAAGACACCACTATCGATAATACGAGACGTGTGCCTCTAAATGAGGCATTTTCAGGTGAAATAAACTTTGCGATGGTTGACCGCCTGCGTGAGCGGCATTCAACGGTGGTGTCTCTCCTAGTGTAGTGGTGTTGGGATTAGTGATGATGGATATATTGCAATTGAGGGCAGAAGGTACTCTTTAAACGATGTAACACACATCATTTTACAATTTTTTTATTACGCGGATCTTTGCTAGTAAATTTTTAACATCTTTAATATAATGGATTTCCGCAAAGTTTAACGTCAGTACCCTAATGGCAGGGCGCGGACCGCGAACTCGATAGGTCGTGGGTTCGAATCCGCCATTTGACTACTGTCGTGAATCACTTCTAACAAAAGCATTTTAAGCTTACCAGAAGTGTTTAAAGGGAATATTAGTAATGTTTAAATAGCATTACTAGTATTGAAAAAAAAGTAACGTGTCAGTTCCGTAAATGCTGTGGCCCATAGACACATTCATCTATCCTCGATTATGAATTAAAATGTAGATTCATTGTCACAGTCGAGTACTAAGATGAAATGACTCATTACCATTAAAATGAGTCTCCGGTTCTTTACACTAACTGAACAGAGCAGTATTAAGCTGTCATTTTACGCTGGTATTCTATGAGCGTATAGTCGTCCTTCCCCGGTCGAGGCGACGCGATCTATTTAAACTACAACCATAATATAGCTGCAGCGTGGCTCTACTTCGTCGAAATAATATATTTCAGTACACTTTTGTTGCCAAAACACCTCTTTGAAAAACATTTTCGATATAACAATATGGTAAACCAACTTCTAAAATGACATTCCAACAAAAAGTCGTTGGTAAAATAAATAACAATAACATAGCATATTCGATTACTCAGTTTATTTTTTAATTAATTATTTAATGTTTTGTAATAACTTACAAACCTCTTGTCATCTCTCTTCCCTTTCTGTGAAGTCCGACAGTGACCGCATACAGACCGCGTCCAGCAGTCACCATGAGATGCTGTAGGACATATTGCTTGAAAGTTATGTACCTATCTATTTTTTGATCCAAAACAACAATAAGTTGTCAAAAGGTATGTACTTATTAAATATAAGTTTCTATGAACACAGTTCTAAGTTTAAAAATATCAGAGAAATAGTGGGCGTGGCTAAAAAAATGTCAAAACTTAGCTGTTGTCAGTGGGTTAACGATAAGCTTAGAAGATCATGTTATGAAAATAATATCAACGAATTTTGTTATCTGAATATCAAAATGTTATCTTCAGCACTTAAATTATAATTAACATTTTCAGTGGTGCTGACGTGGTTCTAAGTCGGTTTTCTCGCGTAATATGAAATTTTGAAATGACCTCTAATTCCCAGAGCTACCGCCGCTCTTAACTCTCACATAGGGTTGCCAGATCGGAAGGCAATAATATCTGGACAAAATTTGAAAATGTCGGGATTTTGGGGTTGTTGTCGGGAGAAATAAATATGAAAAATAAAAACGTAAAATGAAAAAAATATTTTTTTAAATTAATAGGCTACAAATGGACTTAACATTGTTGACATGTAACCAATTTAATTACACTTAAATTTTAGGTTGTCATATGTATTTGGTATTGGACATTACTTAGTCCCCCACTTTAGGTCATTTAGTAGTATTCAGAAATGATTTAAAATTCAATCAATTTATTTGAAATAAGTTAAATTCAATTAGTAACGATTTCTCTTTTTGGTATATAAATTATATAGGAAACTAAACACACCTTTACAGTACGCATTGCTTATAGGAATCGGCAACACAAATGATATATTATTTTTCAGGTCGTTTTGGTTGCATTTAAAAAAATGTCCAAATTTTGTTATTTTACATGTCCTTGTTTTTTGGAAGAAGTGTTTCAAAGTCAATATCGTTTAAAATATTAAGTACGTCAGGGAATACGGATAACTTTTCCTACGTAAATAAATTTGCAACTTTTCAAGACAATACAGTCAGTTTTTATACAGAGTTTTCAGAAAAATAGCGTTCTTGCAAGTATTGAATAGCTCGTTTTAAAAATGTTCATCTTTAAAGCAAATGGGGTTTTCTCACTATTGGAAACATTCCTTAATAAGGTTATTTTTCTACTACCTAAGAATTTGTCGTCCAACCTGTTTTTGAGATGACTCTTTAGCTTTTTCTTTACACTTTCAAGTTCTAGTTCTAGGACAGAGCATGCAGCACTTTCCAATGCTAAAATTGCTACTTGGAACCCCAACATTACGTTACAAAGTACATACAAAGTATAAATACGTTTCTGAAATCCCCTTTCTGTTCGTATTCGTCAACCCGTTCACTATTATTATCAATATGGTTTATACTTTTTGTTAGAAACTCCCATATTAATATCTCTTTCCGACATTCGTCTTCCCTTTTCAACATTAAATAATGCTTTACAGTAGACTAACAATACAGTAAATGATCTAAAGTGGGCAAAAGAGATAGCCATCTTGTCGGAATATGACGAAGAAGAACGTGGACGCGCGTGACAATTTTAAATTATTATTTTGTATAGAACGTTCCGAGAAGCCGTTTCTTTGGATCTGGAGATTTTGAGTTTTCTCGGGAGTCCGGAGATCATTCAAAATGTCGGGAGAATCCAGACGTATCCCGACCATCTGGCAACCCTACTCTCACATTGTGATATAATCTGTTATATTATATGAAGCTACTACATACGATTTATGCTTTTATAAAACTTTAGACTTGAAGTAGTTTTAAAAATTTAAATGGTTATCGAGTTAAGGGTCGTTTTTTGCTTAACAATAACTTAGTTGCGAAATGGTGTACACAGCACAGTATAGATTACAGGTGAGATGTTCTAGACCGTATGTGAAAGGTCAGGGTGACCTCGCGCGTAGGGCAGGTGGCGCCTGATCCACGCATTACTTATGCGTCGGCGGCGGGTGCGCCGTCTACGCCGCTTCCTGTACCCCCCACCTTTCGACCCGATGCTCAACGCCGCCCTCAAACCACCCTTCTCTAATAATTGATGGGCGCAAAAATCTGAAGCAAATGAATATATTATTCACCGTGTAGTGGCGGTGTTACAATATCCACTACTTCATATCATCTCGTGGGTGTCGTAAGAGACGACAGAAGGAAACTGAAACAGGAGATGGGCAACAGCATCTTTCTGATAACATCTGAATAAAGAAAAATTGCGGTATACAAGCGTGGCAGCTAAGTAAATACCCTTATAATATGAGGCAATATATGAGGGAGACCTATGTACAGCAATGGACTTATGATAGCCTGTATTGATAATGGTATAGTAATTATAAATATAACGATTATTTCAGTGTTAATAAAAAAAAATGGATATTTTATTGTAAATTTAAAGAGTACACAGCAAGTTATTCCATGTGGTGCAAGAGATTTCATTGTCACACACTACGCAGAATGCGACACTAATGCAGAATAAACATGTTTTTAATCACTATATCTATCACAAGCGCCGGATAGCAGTCATTGCTAGGAAGACTCACCAACCCCTGTCCACCAGTTATCAGCTTGTATCGCGGGACTTTGGAGCCCTGGTTCCGCTCGATCGCTTCTTCAATACACGCTGTATTGAAGTTGTGTAAGTCCCGCCGCATGCATTTGGAGATCTGTCTGTTCGGTTGCCTATACGCTGTCAAATCTGCTGAAGACTGCAGCTTCATTTCCCGTCTTACAGCCATGAGATTAAAAGTGTGATTGGAGAGTTTTTGTGTTCTTCTACGGCGGGTCTTGCAGAACTTAGCTCCGACCACATGGACAGTTTCCACGAGCTTGTCATTCATATCGTCCACTGCATTGCAGTCTTCTAGGCACTTAAAAAGGTTTTGTAGCTCGAGCTGTAAGGTTTTGGGACTTTGGATCAGAGCACGAGGGGGACGGAGCGTTGACTTCATTAGACGAGACCTCTCCAACTTATCGTATAGGTTCAGTGTGCCTCTAATCGGTTCGGTGAACGCTACCAGTTTTCACCCTCGCGATCACTGAGACATCACTGAACAGTTGTCGTCTGGTTGTCATAATAAAGTTAATTTCATTTTTTGTGGAACTGTCGGGGCTCGGGCATTACCTGTTGCGCCGCTTCTGGAAGACAGAGTTCATCATGAAGAGGCCCTCTTTCTCCACGAAGTCAGCCAGCTGCTGGCCCCTTGAGTTCTGTTGCCCTATTCCAAATTGCCCTACCTTCAGCTCATCGTTCTCTCTTGTTCCTAGTTTTGCGTTGAAGTCTCCCATTAACACCGTATAGTGGGTTTTGGAGGAATGCATGGCTCTAGAGATATCCTTATACATCTCCTCCACCTCCTCATCGGGGTGTGCCCAGTTTGGTGCGTAAACCTGTATGACCATCAGCGAATACCGTTTGGTGATTCTGAGTATAAGGTACGCAACCTTCGTAAATACACTCACAATCTTTACAATGTTGTTAACGAGAGCCTTGTGGACGATAAATCCGACACCTTCTTGGGACAGATGGTCGCCCTCCCGGTGATAGAACAAGTTACCGGATTTGAATTTGAATTCTGAAATTGAATTGAAATTGAATTGAAATTGAAAATTTGAAATTTGAATTTGAAATCCTTGAGGATTACCATGTCCTCCCCCTCCTTCGGACCTCGGATTTCCTATAATATTCCAGCGCAACTTGTCTATCTCTTCTTCCAGTTCCAGGATCTTCTCGAGAGTCCTCAGGATGCGTGCGTTATATGTTGCCAGGTCGAGTCATTTTAAGTGGCAACCGAACCTCCACCGGAGATTTTTACACCGCCACATTCTGAAAGGATATACCTACTCTCTCTTAAACCCCTTCACTATGATGTTTAAATAAGTCTGAATGTAATGTATAACTAATTATCAAATTAAATGTAATGTAAAAAATAATCTAATTCCTGTCTCGATCCATTCATTCAGCGTTGCTCGAAAAACACTAGTAAGTACTTTATTGCCGCACTAACGTAGTTTACTGCCGCTGAAATAACTTTCGCCGACTAAACATCGTCTAATTATAGATAATAAAAACATTAACCAACGTTCTGAGACGTGACCTCCTTCATGGTTTACTTTCGTCTTGAATATGTTTCTCACTTCGACAGACAAGTAAACAAAACCTCTTTGAATTGTTGGCAGTGCAATGAATCGAGAACCGTAACAGAGAAGTCAATGTTAATAATCTATTAGAGGCAGAAATGTGTTTAGACCTGTTAAAAAGTAAAGACAATATTTCACAATTAGTAAGACGATAACTCTTAATGAGTGATATTCTGTAGCCAAATAATGTAAATTGTTTGTTTTTTTTTACATATTGGACATTGCTTCATGGATTCAAATAACGAATTTTGTTATCTAAGGAATCAGTGCAGCTAACATTATAAAATGCCTGTCCCCAATCGAAGTTCCTCTTCAATTAGTTAAATCTAAATGCTTAGACATAGTTTAGTGCATTAATTTTCCATGTCACAGATAAAAAATTACCTACCAAGTAGACTTGGTCAATCAAAACTGTATAAACTAAAATTTGTGGTAGCAAGTTACATTTTAAATAGTTTTATTCAGATTCAATGACTTGAAATTTTGGTTTATAATTATTTTAGAAATCACTTCAGTGACGTTAATATTTAAAATATAAAAAGGGACACCGTGTTTTTAAACGTAAAGGCTGAACGATTTCAAGGAAATTATAAGTATGAAAAAATATTCGATGCGCAACTGTCACTTGTTTTGTAGCAGCTTAACGCTAAGTTAAGCGTAAAAAGTCAAAAATAAACGCGATGAAGACCGTAAAATTAGTTTTATTCATTGTATAATAATCGCTTTAATATAAGAATAATTTAAATGTTTTATTATTCAACTTAATAATCAATTTATTAGGATTTTGTAAACGTAATAGTGCAACCATACACGTGCAAAGAACAAAGAAATTTTAAGAGGCTTTTGATAAACGTAATAACAATTACGTTTATCAAAAGCCTTTTATAATCTACTACCGCCTAGTTATCAACGCAAAGTAACATAATAATTGCACTCATTATTAAGTTAACCCTTTATACAAAAACAAATAAGGTTTAATTTGTTGATAATGTCAAAGTTAATATGATGAGACGCAGAGTTAATAAAACTCTTTTGTAGTATGTTATGTATAAAAATATAGACACTCGTATTGAAATAAATAATGCGTCGTGTCTACTAAGGACTAATCTGTGACCCATGTGTCCGCAACAGGTGCCACTGAAGGACGCGCCGTAACACATTCCCGGGAGAGTGTCTGCCGTGCGACCTTCGGATTTGTTACCTTATCAATTATTACCCTTGCAACAAACGCACACAGATCTTTCTAGACGAGACTAAATTTTAATATAGTTATTTTTATTGATAACGTCCGTGGATGTTTTTAACTAATTTAATTTAACAAATCTAATATAAATCTAAAATAAATAATCATTACATTGGATACGTTTTTACTAACAAACATCAGTTCATAAAATTCGTCTATAGAGGTATGTTCAGGATCACTGAAATCGTGGTGGTCGTGGCTTATAATAAACTAGCGATCCGCACGGGCGATTTCCAAATCTCGACAACAGTGCCACCTACCGGGTCCAATCGTAAATCTAACCAATTGAATCACATACACAAAATTACCTCAAAGTCGGTACAGCCGTTTAGACAGAAGACAGACAGAAAAATTATAAAATTTATAATATGCATTTGTTATACATATAAAACTTCCTCTTGAATTATTCTATCTATTGATGTAAACCGCATCAAATTCGTTACGTAGTTTAAAAGTTCTAAGCGTACAGTTCGCAGGAAGCGACTTTGTTTTTATGCTATGTAGAGATTTATGTTGCAACCATTATTATAGACAAGACTAAATTTCAGTTATACTTATAAAACGAAACTGCCGTAAACTATAATAGCTCAAGCTCTAAGCTATTCTTCGCTAAAGTTTGATTAAAGTTTACTTTGTGTAAATTAACGTTAAAATTGTCAAATAAATGTTAAACTAATGTGCGTTTATATATTGTCACGTAAAAAATGCCATGATAGGTCAGGGGCTAAGTGCACGCTGTAAATTTCACAGTACGCGAGCAACACGGGTTTGATCCCCGCCGGCACCAATGAAATTGTTAATTACAATTTTCAGTGCTGGCTTGCCACGTGCTCTCGGCGGTGAAGGAAAACATTGTGAGGAAACTGGCATGTCTGAGAAATAAGAAAAATAATTTCGAAGGCATGTGAAGTTCGCCAACATGCATTTTGGCAGCCCGGCGGACTTTTCCTTGCCCTAAAACCCTCTCAGGTATGAGAGGAGGCCTGTGCCCAGCAGTGGTACGTATATATAGGCTGCAAGTTTGACTTTAACTTAACGTGAAAAAATAAAAGGCATGAAAATATTATTTGTAATCCAGAGAGGCTCGACTAAAAAAGGTTGGGAAACCCTGTAACAGATGGATGTTTAGCGACCACACTAGCGTTATATTGAATGATATTTAAGATGGAAAAAATAGAGAGTACTTTAGCCGACGAGCATGATAGATGTGAAAGAAGTTAGGGAGGTGTTTCAGGATCGTGCCATACAGAAATCCGTAATCACATGTCTGGGTGACAGGTGTAAGAATTAATGTTATTATATATATATAGATATATATATATATATATATATATATATATATATATATATATATATATATATATATATATATATATATATATATATGCGATTATACAGAGTTACTTTATTATAAATTACCTGTTCTAGATGTAAAACTTATGATGAGCATGATGTCTTTTTAGCCGATTTTTGAACGCGGTGACAACTTTCAAACAATCGAAAGCTATTAACTGCGTAGGATATATTATAGTGCCATAGGTGTACTCATGAACGCATTTGCCCATTGTCCTTGCCCTGCCCGATGTAATGCTCACAAGTATAAAGTAGTATCAGACACACGCACACACAGGAACAATCACAATACAATGCAGCTATGTCCAAATCCACAATTGATTTTAGACAAATGTTAGATTTGATTGGGATTCTTACCAAGAACCCACGTTGTAGTTGACAGATACTGTGACCACAATTTTATGTAGTGAGTTATATTAAACCATTAAATTTAGGTGCGGACGTACTTATCTGTAAATATAGAGTCATTCATTCGACTCCGATCGTAGTCAGAACGGAGAAAAAAAGTATTAAGACCAAAATAGCTTTTTGCCCAAAAATTATTTCGGCTAGGTTTCAAATTTAATACTAGAGATCCAATATTGAATCTATGCCACTAAATCAATGGGTAGGCATATCGTCAACGCTAAGTGCGTAATAACAGGTTTACTTAGTTGCTAATATCACCCGTAGACACATTCCTTATAAAATCATTACTGAAACAACAGCCTCTAAATGTCCCACTTTAAATGAATAAAAACGGCATCTTATTCCTTGAAAGGGGAATGGAATAGTCTGCCGGTTAATATTAGTTCAATTCAGTTTAAAATTAGTAAATTTTATTCAGCTTTGTCATTTTCCATAATATTCATATTTAATTACTCTATGGTGTCGGGTTTAAAGAAGAGTTAGAGAGTGTCCCGAAGTACGAATACTTTGCCTTTTCGGAAAACTCTTCTTTATGTCCGAGAAATTTGACATTTGCTGTAATATTCCATACTTTTCGTTCAAATTATTCTTTACGCAACTTCTTTATTGAAGCAAACTCTTGTTGAAAGTTGAAACTAAATACAAATTACTTTTTGTAATAAGATGGACGGTGTTTTTCTTCACTATCGAGTACGTGTAAACTATGAATTTTAACACGAATTATAAATATAACATATAATTGTTTTTGTATAATAGATGCAACTATTTTTGTGTTTCGAATTATTGCCAGCACTTTACCCGATCACAATGTTAACACATTAATAATTTCGTTGGGCACTATCACTATTTTATATATCCTACGACGTTGAAATCTATCTACTTCTATTTTCGAAAGTTTTAAACTACAATATCAAAATATATTTGAGAGAAATATTAATGTTTCATGCTGATGAATGAAATATTATGTTAGTTTACATTTTACTAGTAATAAATTTACACAAATTTTGTCTTCATAAGCTGGTAAATATTTTAAAACAACTCCCATAAAAGCAACAACTTGTCGTAATCTACATGCACCGTTAACACCATTTTTGTCGCTGGTCTCGGTATTAAGTATTTACGTCAGGCATTTAAACAACATATCATTCTGACGGATCAGTAAGCTGTTTCAAAGTATCGGCCATATAGAACCGACAACCGATGTGTAAGAAAGGTTATCAAGTGGCAGCCTCGTACCGGTAAGCAGAGGGTAGGCCGCAACTCCACCAGATGGTTTAGAGATGCAGGAAGTTGATGCATGCACACCGTGCTTGGTGGCAGACCTTGGGAGATGCCTGAGGATGATTTACGACATGGTTATATTATATTACTGCAAATAGGCCATAGATTTTTCGCATTTGTCATGGTTAACGAAACCCAAAGCATGAGATAGAGTGGTGGATTGGTTACACATTGTAAGGCCAATAACATAGAAAACTTGATGTTAGAGTTTATAAATGTAAACATTTGAAGAATCAAATTGTGTTTTAGTATAACAAGCGAAGAGGCTCATGGACATAACGCTTGCCGTTAATTTTACAGTAGGCGAGCAACCTGAGTTGTACCGCCGCCCGAACAAATGAAATTAATTATAATTATAATTACAATACTTGTTTATCACAAGCTCGGCGGTGAAAAAAACACCGTGAGAAAATCTGTATGCCTTAGAACTGAAATATTTCGAGGATGTGTGAATTCCACCATGCACTGCGGCAGTGCGGCGGACTATGTACATGGTAGAGCAATGCTGCAGATATAATATGGTTTGATTCTTGAGGATAAATGTGATTTCAGATGTCAGATGGACTCTATGCTCGTTTGGCACGCTTATCCTAGTTAATAAAAATAAAAACTAAGATGATCTTTTAATCCTCTCAGAAATATGAAGAGGTCTGTGCCTAGCTGCGATTTTATTTTAAATTTATAACAGAAGCAGCTTTTTCAAAAACATTTTAATCTTATTTTTTAAAGTAGAATGTAAAGAAGGCCCAATTAAAAAATATCTAGCTTGTTAATACACGCCATAAGTTTCTAGATCCTCGTGTCATTTAAATTGTATTATTATATTATAATTTTAAAAAAAACATTAATCACTCCAGACACAACATTATCTCGACCTGTGTATAGTACACACAATTTGTACAATCGTGCAGTGGGGGCAGAGCTGGCAACAACAGGTGCGTGTCAAGGTCGCGCGCAGTGCAGACGGCGTAACGAGCCCCGCGGGCCGCGCCGACCGGCCGACCTTACAATTTGATGCCCTGCACTTTTTACGCACACCACCACTCACTGCGACAGTGTATCGTCTCGACGCGACAGGGTTTCTTAAGCTTGAGGTCGCGTAAAAATATTTGCTGTATTGATTTTCACAGTTAAACATAATATGAAGATATTATCACTAATTGGTTCATTTATAAAATATTCAAAACATCCGTACTATACTAAAATTACAAAATTACACATTATATCCGTATTGTCACAGAGTATTCATATACCTAGCACATGAGTTAATTTATTGAATAAAACTAATTTTACGGATTTTATCGTGTTTAATAATACTTATTTTTTTTAATTTTAACTATCGACTTTCGGGTGCTTTACAGCACTCATGGTCACGGGGGGAAAGGGGAATGAGTTGTTTAGCGCCCTGATTTCGTCATAGTTTAAGCGAGCTAACGCGATAAAATCCGTAAAATTTGTTTTATTTAATGTTTAGTATTCGTGTAAATATAAGAAATCATTACGAGCTAATTTATACAGCGATTTTTGTTCTTTACACGTGTATGGTTACACTTGTAGTTATTCTTGGTTTACCGTAACTGATTTTTTTAAATTTAATTAGGTATTAAAGAGATGACTTGAAATTATGATAAATCAAAGTTCAGCGTTATCCAAAAAATTTGAACAAGTGCCAAAAAAATTTTCAAAAAAGTTATTCTACCATACATATTTTACATTTTTTTATACGAGCCAGTCATGTACGTTTATGCGTCGCGGGGCCTAAGTTTAAAATCTAGCCGAAGTTATTATTTGCGCAAAATAACTTATTTTTGTTTAATTTTTAGTTCTTAATCTCTCACATCACAAGGTATTTTTTTTCCTAGCTTTCATATATTTGGGTTATATTTAAATGCACATAAATACACTCATGGACAAAGAAGATGAACTTGATTCCAAACAAGCTTGGGCCCGGCGTGAACAAACTTAAAATATGTGTTAGTTTAAAGATTTTAATATTTGCTACTTATATCCAAAAATCATATTTATGCCGGGCCTGGGGTTTTTGTTTATATGTTGTTTTACGATTTGTAGGTTATGTAGTAAAATCACTCGTTCTTGTGATAGGTTGTTTGAATAAATTGAAAAAACACAAAAGAATGCAGTTTTATAGTTATTATTGTATAAAGTAAAATAAAACTCAACCTTTTTTAATTGTTTAACTATTTTCTGCATTTATCAATAAAATGTCATATAAAAAAATAGCCGGAGGCTGTACATTGTCTGTTCTATTCCTCTCAAAACTTGAATATCACATTATTTTCATTATATGGGAGCAACACACAACTGTCCTGTGATCCGAGAGAAAATCCAAGAGTCAAGTTAAATAAATCCACGAAAGTAAAAACACGAAATCTATCCCAAAAAAAAAACAGCTACAATACCAAATGCGCATGCCGCATAACAAACTGAAACTTGAAGTTACCAAGTTAAGTCTCCTTCGGAATATGCATTGATCAATAAACATACAGCCTGTTACGGCCCGCAGCCGCAGGTTCAATATCCGGGGCCCATGAGCGGAAGGTTCAACGGGCAGCCGCGGGTTCGAGCCCGAATGGCTATATGGAAATGTACTATCATAATAAACTATATGGGAGAATGCTTGAAACACATATTACGTACCAGTATCAGAAGCTAACTTAGCACCAAGGCTCGGTCAGGCCGTGAGTGGGTGTAAAGTGAATGGCAAGTAGTGTTCAGTGATGTGTAAATGTCTGAGACCTTGACCACCTTAGGCGACTAGCAGCGGCCGAGTTCCAGGATGCCCCACAATGCTGCATCGCTCCGGCAGGCTCAACCGCTGGACCATTTCTTTCTTCATTGTCACTATTTCAGTCTATCAGCTTCATTGTACATTTAACTAACCCAAACTCGCCCAATTCCACACTCATCGTAGAATCGAACACGTGATACCCGACACAGTAAGGATAGTAGTTCGAAATTCGACATTCAATGTCCCGGATTCACCTATCACAAAACTATAAATAGGGAACCAAAGCGATCTCTTAATGAGTCACACGGTTCAGCGTTAAACACAACTAAGTACCTTCATTCGACACCAAAACACCACGTCGCGAAAAGAATTCAAAATACGCCTCGTTGACACGTAAACTAACGAACCAACCAACACACAAAAAAGGGCACTTAACGCGACGGCACAATTATAAGGATTTCCATACAATCAATCTGGAGACGCTCTCGACCAAGGAATGCGCAGTTCGAATCCTGGACCAAATATCAACTAGGCGCGCGCGTGCACCATTCCGCATCACCCGAACAAGTTAAATATTGCAAAACTCACATATCCACGTAGAGAAGTACATGCCTAAATCTAACTATCTGGACCCTACACGGTCGCGTGCCTTCGGCCGCGATGACCTAGATACGCGGGTTCATCGCCTCGCGGCCAGCGAACAACTCTCCCCTCTTCGCCCACGCGTCGAGCTACTTCAAGCCGCACACGGCCGCCCCACCTCAGCATTTACCTCACCTACATACCATCGGGTGAGGCGCCAGCTCCAACGAAATTGGAGGGCGTTCAAAAATGACCAAATTTGGGCATAAACAAACCCCCGTCCCGGACATAGGGACTTATGTCCGCGAGCAAACCGACAAGCGGGACAGGGTCGCGACGGCACGTTGCAAGACTAAATCTACACCAAAACTAGGCCACCTTAGGCACCCCATAGGATCTTGCAACCCTAGCCAACTAGTCAGTCAACCCCCGCTGGATGCCTCTGGTAAGCATCGCAGCACCTTAACAAGTCCTGTACTGGACAGAAGTCGGGCGACCTCCCTCAAACACCCATCTGTGCTCCTATGATTCGTTCTGCAATCCGACCGGATCAGGTCCGCAAACAGCAAAGCGACACGAAGCGGCCCAGCGTGGCCTCCTAAGCTTCAGTGCAGAGAACACCTACAAATTCCACATGAACGTCATCTGTGGAGAGCCAACGCTCAGACAGTCCCCAGTATGAATCTTCAAACAAGTAGGCATAACCAAGCCATCCACCATATAACCATTCACTCAATAGTGCGGCAGCTGATTTCAATCTGATAATCTCCAAACTAGCTAGCCCTTTAGACAAGTAGTCCTATGCTCATATTTCAACTAATTTTCAAAAGCATCAATGTTCAACTACAGAATTAATTCAAACAAATTAATCACCGATGCACATAGGTCAAACTGACAAATCAAATAAAACGAGAAACGTAAGAGACAGCCCTATTTCTCATTCCAAACAAATATCTTCGACAGTGCCAACAAAATGTGAAAACAAAGAGAGGAATGACTCTTATTCCCTTCGGCACAAACAGGGTTATCCAATTTCAATTTTCTTTTCAACAAAACACAATGTCATGCGCATTTGGCATTGGCATTGTGATTGTGTTTGTGGATAGATTTCTTCGGAGATTGTTCGGATTAATCCCAGCCACCAAATTTCACGAACGCACATCGCGGCAAAACTCCCGATACCATCCATACCATCTGGATGCTTGGTGGTCCATTACTGTACGTTTCACTAGGAGTTTTCTCACGCGTACGACCTCTCTGTGGAATAATTTACCACCGGCGATTTTTCCGGACCGATACGACTTAGGGACGGCCTTTTAGAAGGCCGGCATCGCATCTGCAATTCCGTTGGTGTTGCAGTTGTTCATGGGCGGCGGTAATCACTTACTATCAAGTGAGCCGTATGCTCGTTTGCCCCCTTTCCCATATAAAAAAATTACAGAACGCAAAAAGTTGTCATTAACAGTATGAGCTCTTCCGGGTCGATGGTAAAAATGGGTGTGCCTCAAGGCTCAATTCTCGGTCTCTTTCTGTTTCTTGTATTCATTAATGATTTACCTTACATAGTAGATGATAACCATGATATAGTATTATTTGCTGATGGCACTTCTTTAATTTTCAAATTAAGACGACAATTACTAAAATATGACGAACTATATAATGCTATATCTAAATTAGTAAATTGGTTCAAATGTTAATTTGCATTTAAATGGCACTGAATGAAATTTATGAAATTCATGACTCCAAATGTAAAACAATTAAATACCAATGTAATTTTAAATGGGGAGGAACTGAGTCTTAACGATCCCATCATTTTTCTTGGAATAACACTAGACGCGAAGCTTCAATGGAGCCTCCATATATCAAAACTAGCAACCAGACTTAGTTCTGTAGCACATGCTGTAAATAAGATTAGAAATCTCACCAGTGTTGAAACAGCTAGACTTGTTTACTTTAGCAATTTCCATATCACAATGTGGTATGGTATTTTGATATGGGGACACGCGGCGGACACTGAAATTATATTTGTTTTACAGAAGAGGGCCATAAGAGCAATCTATGATTTAAAACCTAAAGAGTCGCTCCGACAAAAGATTAAGTAAATTAATATATTAACCATGGTCTCTCAATACATTTATGAAAATGTAATGTACGTACACAAAAATAAAAGTAGTTTTACAAAAATAAGTGACATTCATTCTGTAAATACTAGGAACAGACACAAGCTAGTAGTACGAGTTACTCGACTCCACCGAGTCAGTAATTCATTCTTGGGTCGATGTATAAGCTTTATAACAAAATTCCATAAAATATATAAAATTTCAAAGCATCGTTTCCGGGGCACCTGAGATTTTGAGTGAGATTGAGAGGTTCTATGGGCAGCTGTACACGTCATCGTTGGAGCCGCACGCAAGTGTGAGTAACGATCCAAGAGCGAGTCTTATCCGACATTATTCCGATGATATCCCGGACGTCAGTCTGAGCGAGATTAGAATGGCTCTCCAGCACCTTAAAAACGGCAAGGCCCCAGGCGAGGATGGAATTACAGCGGAGCTTCTGAAAGCGGGTGGAAGACCGGTACTTGAAGTCCTTCAGAAACTCTTTAATTCCGTCCTCCATGGTGGCATTACACCGGAGGCGTGGAGCAGAAGTGCGGTGGTCTTGTTCTTCAAGAAAGGCGACAACGCTCTCTTGAAGAACTACAGACCGATTTCCCTTCTGAGCCGCGTCTACGTGCTGTTTTCGAGAGTCATTACGAATCGTCTCGCGCGCAGACTTGACGACTTCCAGCCTCCCGAACAAGCCGGTTTCCGAAAAGGCTTTAGCACCATAGACCACATACATACCCTTCGGCAAATTGTGCAGAAGTCCGAAGAGTACAATTTGCCACTATGTCTGGCGTATGTGGACTATGAGAAAGCCTTTGATTCCGTCGAAATTTGGGCGGTGCTGCAGTCCCTTCAGCGATGCCAAGTTGACTGTCGGTATATCGAAGTGTCGAAGTGCTTGTACAGTAGGGCTACGATGGCTATCCGAGTACAGAACCAGAGTACGAAACCTATCCAATTGCAGAGAGGTGTAAGACAGGGTGACGTCATATCCCCGAAACTCTTTACCGCTGCATTGGAAGATGTTTTCAAGCTTCTGGACTGGAAAGGATACGGTATCAACATCAATGGCGAGTACATCACTCACCTTCGATTTGCCGACGATATAGTCCTTATGGCAGAATCGCTGGAGGACCAAAGCACTATGCTCAATGACCTCAATAGTGTTTCCCAACGGATAGGTCTTAAGATGAACATGGACAAAACAAAGATCATGTTTAATGTCCATGTCACACCTATGCCGGTAGTTGTTGGGAACACTAAGATCGAAGTTGTTGACGAGTATGTTTACCTGGGAGAAATAGTTCAACTCGGTTGGGCAGCGTTCGGGAAATTACGGCACATCTTCTCGTCAGGTATACCTCAAAACTTGAAAACGAGACTGTACACCGAGTGCGTGTTGCCAGTGATGACATACGGAACTGAGACGTGGTCCTTCACTGCTGGCCGGATGAGGAAGCTCAAGGTCGCTCAGCGAGCTATGGAGAGGGCTATGCTCGGAGTTTCTCTGCGTGATAAACTCAGTAATGAGGATATCCGCAGTAGAACTAGAGTGACCGACATAGCCCAACGGATTAGTAAGCTGAAGTGGCAATGGGCCGGCCATATAGCTCGAAGAACCGACAACCGATGGGGAAGAAAGGTTCTCGAGTGGCAGCCTCGTACCGGCAGGCGAAGTGTAGGGCGTCCCCCCACTAGATGGAGTGACGACCTGGTAAGATATGCAGGAAGTCGATGGATGCAGGTGGCTCAGGACCGTGCTTTGTGGCATTCTTTGGGGGAGGCCTATGTTCAGCAGTGGACTTGTGAAGGGCTGTAATGATACAATAGCGGATATCCTCATTTCTGAGTTTATCACGCAGAGAAACTCCGAGCATAGCCCTCTCCATAGCTCGCTGAGCGACCTTGAGCTTCCTCATCCGGCCAGCAGTGAAGGACCACGTCTCAGTTCCGTATGTCATCACTGGCAACACGCACTGGGTGTACAGTCTCGTTTTCAAGTTTTGAGGTATACCTGACGAGAAGATGTGCCGTAATTTCCCGAACGCTGCCCAACCGAGTTGAACTATTTCTCCCAGGTAAACATACTCGTCAACAACTTCGAGCTTAGTGTTCCCAACAACTACCGGCATAGGTGTGACATGGACATTAAACATGATCTTTGTTTTGTCCATGTTCATCTTAAGACCTATCCGTTGGGAAACACTATTGAGGTCATTCAGCATAGTGCTTAGGACCTCCAGCGATTCTGCCATAGGGACTATTTCGTCGGCAAATCGAAGGTGAGTGATGTACTCGCCATTGATGTTGATACCGTATCCTTTCCAGTCCAGAAGCTTGAAAACATCTTCCAATGCAGCGGTAAAGAGTTTCGGGGATATGACGTCACCCTGTCTTACACCTCTCTGCAATTGGATAGGTTTCGTACTCTGGTTCTGTACTCGGATAGCCATCGTAGCCCTACTGTACAAGCACTTCAACACTTCGATATACCGACAGTCAACTTGGCATCGCTGAAGGGACTGCAGCACCGCCCAAATTTCGACGGAATCAAAGGCTTTCTCATAGTCCACATACGCCAGACATAGTGGCAAATTGTACTCCTCGAACTTCTGTACAATTTGCCGAAGGGTATGTATGTGGTCTATGGTGCTAAAGCCTTTTCGGAGACCAGCTTGTTCGGGAGGCTGGAAGTCGTCAAGTCTGTGCGCGAGACGATTCGTAATGACTCGAAAACAGCACGTAGACGCGGCTCAGAAGGGAAATCGGTCTGTAGTTCTTCAAGAGAGCGTTGTCGCCTTTCTTGAGGAACAAGACCACCGCACTTCCGCTCCACGCCTCCGGTGTAATGCCACCATGGAGGACGGAATTAAAGAGCTTCTGAAGGACTTCAAGTACCGGTTTTCCACCCGCTTTCAGAAGCTCGCTGAAATTCCACACTCGCCTGGGGCCTTGCCGTTTTTAAGGTGCTGGAGAGCCATTCTAATCTCGCTCAGACTGACGTCCGGGATATCATCGGAATAATGTCGGATAAGACTCGCTCTTGGATCGTTACTCACACTTGCGTGCGGCTCCAACGATGACGTGTACAGCTGCCCATAGAACCTCTCAATCTCACTCAAAATCTCAGGTGCCCCGGAAACGTTGCTGCCACATTCGGTCTTCAGCTTTGACAGTTGGCTCTTTCTGGCAGACAGATCTCTGGCAAAGACTTTGGAGCCTTGGTTCCGCTCGATCGCTTCTTCAATACGAGCTGTATTGAAGTTGCGTAAGTCCCGCCGCATGCATTTGGAGATCTGTCTGTTCAGTTGCCTGTATGCTGTCAAATCTGTTGAAGAATGTAGCTTCATCTCCCCTCTAACAGCCATGAGATTAAGAGTGTGATCGGAGAGTTTTTGTGTTCTTCTGCGGCGGGTCTTGCAGAACTTAGCTCCGACCGCATGGACAGTTTCCACGAGCTTGTCATTCAAATCGTCCACTTCATTGCAGTCTTCTAGGCACTGAAAACGGTTTTGTAACTCGAGCTGAAAGGTTTCGGGACTTTGGATTAGAGCACGAGGGGGACGGAGCGTTGACTTCATTAGACGAGACCTCTCCAACTTAACGTTTAGGTTCAGTGTGCCTCTAACCATTCGGTGATCGCTGCCGGTTTTCACCCTCGCGATCACTGAGACATCACTGAACAGTTGTCGTCTGTTCGTCATAATGAAGTCAATCTCATTTTTTGTCGAACCGTCGGGGCTCGACCAGGTCCACTTCCTGTGGGGCCGCTTCTGGAAGAAAGAGTTCATCATAAAGAGTCCTTCTTTCTCCATGAAGTCGGCCAGCTGTTGGCCCCTTGGGTTCCGTTGCCCTATTCCAAATTTCCCCACTTTCAGCTCACCGTTCTCTCTTGTGCCTAGTTTTGCATTGAAGTCTCCCATTAACACCGTATATTGGGTTTTGGAGGATTGCATGGCTCTAGAGATATCCTCATACATTTCCTCCACCTCCTGATCGGGGTGTGACGAGGTTGGTGCGTAAACCTGTATGACCTTCAGCGAATACCGTTTGGTGATTCTGAGTATAAGGTACGCAACCCTCGTTGACACACTCTCAATCTTTACAACGTTGTTAACGAGAGACTTGTGGACGATAAATCCGACACCTCCTTGGGACAGATGGTCGCCCTCCCGGTAATAGAGCAAGTTGCCGGATTCGAGGATTGCCGTGTCCTCCCCCTCTCTTCGGACTTCGGATAATCCTATAATATGCCAGCGTAACTTGTCTATCTTTTCTTCCAGCTCCACAATCCTCTCGTCAGTCCTCAGGGTGCGTGCGTTGTATGTTGCCAGGTCGAGTCGTCGTAGGTGGCAACCGAACCTCCACCGGAGATTCTTAGCACCCCCTGCCCCGCCGTTACCATGGTCGCCACCGTAGCCAGGAATAGCGGGGCCGCCGGGGACTGGGCCGTCTCTTTGTTACTCTCTTCATAGGGGGGTATTTGCCATAGTTGCCACGCTTGGCGAGCTGGTTGGCAACCGCAGTTTTTTTATTGTATTTTTGCCGCTACCAGGAAGATGCTGCTGCCCATCTCCTGCCTGTTTCCCTTTGTCGCCTTTTACGACACCCACGGGAAGATATAGGGTAGTGGATATTCTTAACCGCCACTACACGGCCAGTGTTTCCTATGTTGTGCAATAAATAATGGATTATACATTTCCTTTTTACGAAATAAAAGACCGAGTTTGGTATCATACCCAAAACTACTTCAATGGGGCCCCCATATATCTAAATTAGCAAGCAGACTTAGTTCTGCAGCATATGCTGTAAGAAAGATTAGAAGTCTCACAGATTAGTGTATTTTAGTTACTTTCATAGCGTAATGTCTTGTGTAATTTTGCTATGGGGTAATGCGACTGATATTGAAGCTATATTTGTTTTGCAAAAGAGAGCCGTACGGGTGATTTATAACCTAAATTGTAAAGAGTCCTTCAGAGAAAAATTTATAGAAATAAACATATTAACTTTGGCATCGCAATATATTTATGAGAATGTAATGTATATGCATAAACACATAAATAGCTTTAATAACAATAAGGATGTGCATACTTTAAACACTAGGAACAAACATAAGCTTGTAATGCCAGTTACTAGACTCCACAGAATCAGTAATTCATTTATGGGGCAATGTATGTAATAATGTTTACAACAAAATCCCAGAACATATTAAAAAAAAACTGTACAAAAACGTTTACTATAATATCAAGGAATACATGAATGAAAATAACCTTTGGGAATAAGGTGATCGCCACCATGCCGGTTCTATGAAAACTCATTTAAAATTTGTATAAACGAAGTTATTGTTAAGTGAAATATGTTTAAAAAAAAAGTCCCGCTGGGTTTCTTGCTGGTTCTTCCCAGGACTGGGGTGTTTTCCGAACCAGTGGTGAATAAAAAATGACTTTCAATAAGTATTATGTAATAATCAATATTGAATAAAAATTATTCTATTCTATTCTATTCTACCACTTTCTTGTTTTGGTGTATACATTATGCTTTTTTCAGCAATGAAAATAATACGCATTAACTGTTTGTTAATTTGTTTATAAGATAGATAGATAAAGCATTAATTTGTTTCTCCAATCACACACGTAAATTCAACTACTAAACCAGGTACAAAGTAACGTATTGCAAAAAAAGTTAAACAATCTTAAGATCTAAATGTACATGTGCAGTTTAACAAATGGGTCCTAGCTCAGCGATTAATATTGCTTAGAGAGCAAACACTGATTTTCAGTTATTACCCTCGAGATGACGCGACGAAAATGAGCACAATAGTATAATCAGTGTAAATATGTATGAATTGTGTGTCCTTTCAGCCCTGCGACTTACATCTTGGGTTTAATTTATTAAAATTAGTGTAAGGGTGTGTAAGTGTGAAAAATTGCATACAAGTTAAAGCCAGTACCTAAAAGGCTTAGACAGCTATGATGAGTTAATAGAATGAAATATCATGGTTTATAACTGACAAATGAAGTGCTTGGGAATACCTTGTTTTTGTTTATCTAGAAGATTCTTTTAAATTTATTTCTAAAATTGTAATTGGTGTTAAGATTTCTTATTGATGGTGAGATGTTATTCCAACACTTCGGTGCTATATATCGAAAACTGCCAGGAAATGCCGCTGTTTTATGGCTGTAATACAGAAATGCTGACCTTATGGACCTCAATTGTTTTCAGAATTTTGCTTTGCAAGCTTTGTCTTTGCATGCAAGTACTCAGGTTTTTTAAACTTAACAACATTGAAGACAAGCCCTCCTAAATGCAACTCTACGTGAGTCCATGTTGAGCATGGAAGTAGTGTTGAAGAAAGGAGTAATGTGACTTCTAGGGGGTGCATCAAAATAGAATCGACAACATGCATTTTGCACACGCTGTATTAATCGTTTTGTTTTGCTGAAAATCCGAGGTACATAAACAACATCTCCGTAGTTAAGCCTAGCTAAAATTAGAGCCTCACAAAGAGTAATGCGTGACGTTAGAGAAATTTGGTCACTGATTTGGTATAGTACCTTTAGACGATAAAACAGTTTTTTACCATATCTAGGACATGTTTTTCGAATCTAAGATTACTGTCGAAGGTTATACTAAAGTTTTTGGCTTCATCCACGCGCATTATAAGTTTACCCAGAATCTTAACATCTAGGCCATAACAAATTCTACTTATTTGCGTTTTTGTGCCGATGACCATATATTTTGACTTTGTGGGGCTTTAAACAAGAGCATTTCACATTGATCAGTCAGCAATTCTGTCCAAATCCTCATTAAGCCGTTTTACAGCTTGTGGTAACTTATCTCGTGAATCTTAGTTTATCTTTCTTAGTTTATCTTTATTTTAAAAACGTTACCCCCACACTAGGATTTTCTCCTGTATCGTGGAGGCAGTTTACAAACATAAATTGCACGAGAACAAACATCCAGACCCGGAACAATTATTTGTAGGCCATACAAATATCTTGTTCCGTGCGGGATTCGTACCCGCGGCCCCAGCGCAACAACTCATTGCTAAGCCACTGCGCCACGGAGCCGTCGTCGCCATCTGACACGTATACCTGCACTTCGTCAGGGTAGCAGTGGTACATAGAATGGTTTATAACTTTGATAAGATCAGCACAGTAAATTATAAAAAGTAGTGGACCAAGTATCGAACCCTCAGGAACACCACGATTAATAAGCCTAGAATGAGAACATATTTTAGACCCATCACTCTTTACCAATTTTACTGATTGGTACCGGTTACTCAAGTAACTACTATACCACTTGACCTAATTTTCGTCTAAACCATAATGTGACAGTTTAGCAAGCAGTAGACGAATATGTAGGCAGTCGAAAGCGCGGGAATAGTCCAATAGCGTTAGAATAGTACTGTGACCGAAATCTAATTCCGCTAATATGTTGTCTGTGATATCGAGTAAAGCAGTCGCCGTGCCACGTCCTTTGCGAAACCCAGATTGTAAATGAGGCAAGATGTCAGTAGCTTCAACATATTTAGTCAACTGTTCGCAAATAGCTTTCTCCAGCGATTCGCAAGGAATGGAAAAATTCTGATGGGTCTAAGATCTTTTAACTCGACCGGGTTTTCATTTTTGGGTATAGGGGCCACTATTGCCTCCTTCCACTTATTAGGAACTATACCCGTCATAATTGACTTATTAACTATAGCCGTGATTGCATCCAGAGTGCAAGGAAGAGAGAGTAAGATCATATCTCTGCTAATTCCATCGTGTTCAACACATTCGATTTTATGGACATTATATGTTTAGAAATATCTGCTGATCCTACGGGAGCTAATTTAAATTCTCTCTGTATTGAATTTATTATCTTCAAAAAATAATATATCTGCATTGGTAACTACGTTGCCTCACGGAATATTTAAAAATGTATCATTGATTTCGTTTGCGTCATTGAAATGGGGACGCAAGGATTTGTCTTTCGAGGTTTGTTCCTTCATATTTTTTCAAAATGTTTTGTTATTTCTAGCTTGAGAATTAACTATGCTATTGAAATAAGCCCGCTTTTATAATGAAATACTTGTTAAAACTAGACTTTTGAGCTTCTTGTAATATTTTTTATGTTTGTCTGATCCGGAGTTTCGTCATTATCGTTTCGTAGACATCGTGAGCCATATTACGCTCATCGATCATCATTTTGCAAACATCGATAACCCACGGCAGTAAATATATGATATTTAAAGTTACTGTTTTCGCTGCTGCATGTTTATCAAAGAGAGAGAAATAACGTCAGTTGTTATATTTTTCAAATAGTATTATATTATTTTTCAATTAGTAGTATTATAGTTGTTATATTTTTAAATTTTGTATAAATTTAAATTTTAAAGCTTTAGTATAAAGTAAGTATTTTAAATCAATATTATAATTTTAATAGCTAGTGTTCGCCAATTGATCGAAATTCGACCATAATTCATTAAATTTTTAAGTTTTAGCAAGCTGTATTTATCTTTTATTATTTAATATACATTATACATATACATATACAAAATTAAAGGCTTTTTGCCTTGACATACACTCGACAGGCTAAAAGGACATTTGCTCTCGGTAGAGAGTAATTGTGTTCTGTGGACATTTGAAATCACTCATTTTTCACAATTATGGCAATAATTTAAAATTATTTGGCGACAAACTTTTGTATGTAATCTAAAGGCAACAATCTGTACTCTGTGCGACTGTTTGACCATAGACTATTATGTGTTTGACTATTTTGTGACAATATGAACGTACACAATGAATGTTTTATTTTTTATTTTATGTATTTGCAACATATATTGTATGTAAATTTTAGCTTCCTGCATATAGAGTGCAGTACTCTATATAAATTTTAACTATGCTCAATCTCACATGATTAAAACGGGGTACAAAGCGTTTCCTTCACGTATTCGTGTAAAGATTGATACTAATACTTTTCACACGTTTGCAGGATATTGATTTGCAGAACTATTAATTTTTTATTTTTAAATTTTAAATGTAACAAAAATATACAAATTTTTTTCGAGCCATGCTGCAGCTATATTAGCAGTATAGTTGTAGCACGAATGGCTCGGCCAAACCGGGGAAGGACCACGCTGTCACAGAATATCAGCGTAAAGTAGCAGCTAAAAGCTGCTGTGTTTTGTACGGTGAGTGTAGAAAACCGGAGACACTTTTTTCTGGTAACGAGGCATTCCATCTTAGTCCTCACGGGTGACAACGCATCCGCATTTTGATTCTTAATCGCTATCCTTGATGTAGATGTTTATGATATTGTCAAATCAAATATATGTAGATGTTTATGGGCAACAGCAACCACTAATCATCAGGTGGACTGTGTGCTATTTTGTGGCCCCCTTTTTTTGTTTTGGGTGACCCCTTATCCTATAAAATAAACTGTCAGTGTCCTACTACTGTCAGTGTAATCAGTCAGAAATGAAAACTTCTTAGCTTCACAAACATGTAATTTAGTGAAGCTAAGAATTAACATTATTTGTGGGTTGTAAAGAAATATTTTTGGGAAGTATTTTGTATTAAATGTTATTTTTATGAACGTATTACTATAATAATAAAATTTTCATTACTTGTTCTGTTTTACATTAAAAAGAGTGATATTTTTATGTATAATAATACAAACTAATTTATAAATAAATATCAGTTTTATAACATTTAATCATTTTCAACATTCTTCCATCAATTTTATGTATCTGAGCGTGACAGTCACGCGAGTTCTGTGCTTCTCCCCATCCTAATAGTTCCAAACATGCCTAAAAACGTTATCACTTCAAATTGTCACTTCAAAAATTGCACTACATAGTAAACCCAAGCCTTTTTGGTAAGGAAAACTGCTGCAATAACAAAGTGCGAAGACTTTAAACTTTTTGTATTAATTTGAAACTGGCTTTTACTCTTGGTTTTTTTTATAGGAGAATAGGCAAACGAGCATGCGGTTCACCTGATGGTAAGTGACTACCGCCGCCCATGAACAGCTGCAACATCAGGGAGGGAATCGCAGATGCGTTGCCGGCCTTTTAAAAAGGAGTACGCTCTTTTCTTGAAGGTCCCTAAGTCGTATCGGTCCGGAAAAATCGCTGATGGTAATCGATTCCACAAGGAAGTCGTGCGAGGAAGAAAACATCTTCTAAATCACACAGTGGTGGATCGCCAATCATCCAGATGGTGTGGATGGTATCGAAAGTTCTGCCGCGATGTGCGTTCGTGAAATTTGGCGGCTGGGATTAATCCGAACAATTCCTCAGAGCACTCCACGTGGTAGATGCGAAAGAAAATGCAAAGGGATGCAACATCTCATCGCAGTGTCAATGAATCGAGCCGATCTGAAAGGATTCGGTCGTCGACGATTCGAGCCGCTCTGCGCTGGATGCGGTCAAGTGGAAGGAGCTGGCACTGGGGAGCCCCTGCCCAGATATGGGAACAGTATTCCATGTGAGGCCGAACCTGCGCCTTGTAAAGTTGCAGGCGGTGTGCCGGCATGAAATACTGTCCCGCTTTACTGAGCACGCCAAGCCTTTTAGAGGCCAATTTGGCCTCTTTTCCAAGTGACCACGAAACTGCACGTCACTCGATATGTCGACTCCGAGGAATTCGATACTGGCTGAGGCAAGAAGGGGAATGACTTGAAACTGAGGAGATACGACAAAGGGGTTCTTTTTAGTGGTAAACGCGCAAACTTGTGTCTTCTGAGGATTAAACTGGACTAGATTTAGTCGCCCCCAATCCGAGACTTTGTTCAGCAAAGAGTCGACTTCAGACACAAGTTTGTTTCGGTATTCGGCGACATTTTCCCGAGAAATATTGGCACGGCCGGTGTATAGAGCATCACCAGTGCTGTCATCCGCATAGCAATAAATGTTACCAGTTAGCAATATATCATTGATATGCAGAAGAAACAGCGTTGGTGATAGCACACAGCCTTGTGGAACACCAGCGTTAATAGGCTTGTAGTCGGAGCATGCACCGTCTACAACGACCTTGATGCTCCGATCCGCAAGGGAGCTGGTGGTCCAATCGCACAATTTCTCGGTAAGCCCATAGGACGGGAGCTTCGAAAGAAGTGCTTTGTTCCAAACCCGATCTAAGGCCTTCGCAATGTCCAAACTAACGGCCAACGCCTCCCCCTTGGACTCTACTGCCTCTGCTCATCTATGGGTATATATTATTTTGGAGAACAAGGAGGTGATCGCGATAGGCCTATAGTTGGACGGGTCTGAGCGGTCGCCTTTTTTAGGGATCGGGTGGACAAAAGCTGTCTTCCATGAATTCGGGACTACGCCTTGGGAGTAGGAGTACCGGAAAAGACGCGTTAGAACCGGTGCCAACTCCGGAGCACACGTCCTCAGCACATTTGGGAGGATTCCGTCAGGCCCACTCGACTTCTAGATGTCCAGGGAGAGGAGTGCTTTGCGAATCGAGCGCTGTGAGAACAGCGCATCCGGCATGGAGCACTCACACCGCTGGATGGTCGGCGGTGCTTTCCTCCCGTCATCAAGAGTCGAGTTGGACACAAAAAGGGAGCCTAAAAGGTCGGCTTTGTCTTTTGCGTCTTGGGCCAGTGAGTCGTCCTCCCTGTGCAGAGATGGTAGTGATGGCTTACAGAATTTCCCTTGGACAGCCTTGGCGAGAGACCAGAATGCACGGGTTCCCGAAGGAAGGTGAACTAGTTTCTCGCCAACTCTGCCTATGTGCTCTGACTTTGCCTTGGCAATAACTCGTTTGAAGGACCTGGAGGCGAATTTATACTTCTTTTTAAGTGTGCTGGTGTTTACATCCCGAGTCGCCGAAGCTGCAGCCCAGGCTTGATAACACTCCTGCTTACTGCGTAATGCAGTCTTACAGGAGCGACCAAACCAAGGCTGAGATCTGCCTCCGATGGGTACCACAGATGATGGAATAAATAGTTTCATTCCCTGTAGCACCACATCAGTGACAGAGTCAGTAACAGCGCTGGGATCATCCGGCGAGAATCAAACCCGCTCCCATGGGTAGGGTGCAAAGAAAGACCGCATTCCGTCCCAATCCGCCGACCTGTAATGCCAAACAAGGTGTATGATCCTCCACATCTCGAATCCGCGTAGGCGAAGTAACCAGTTGTGTCAGACCATATGCCAAAGCAAAGTCAAAAACAGATCTCCCCGCATGATCGGTTAAACGTGAACCGAGCCATTCGGCGTGGTGGGCGTTAAAATCGCCAAGGATCACGATCTCTGCGGATGGGACCTGTTGTAGCAAAGAATCTGTAGCCATTTGGACGTGGTCAATGAGTCGGTCTGTTTCGGCATTACCGCTATGGGACCTATAGAGGCACCCGTAGACGCGCGGATGGTCGTCGCTGTCTACCCGTAGCCATAGGATGGACAGGTCCGAACCTTCAAGACTGCCGAGGCGTCGAGAACAGATGGATGCTCAGCGAGGGATTCTCCAGGGGTGCTGGTACCCTCCTGGGGTAGTCTAACGTGTAATTCCGCTACCATGTTTAAGGTGGGGGGACGGGGGGGGGGGGAATTGGGCCTCCGGCCACCTGCACTCACCAGACGAAACGCAGAAGCAGAGTTTCTACTTCACGCCGGTATTCTGTGAGGTCGTGGTACCAACCCGGCGGTTTCGGTCGCGTGGGCTTAATTTAAGAACACCATTAATACTGCTCCGTGGCAAAATTAGCAAAATTGGATCACTTGTAGAGAAGAGTATAGTCAACTCGTGGACTGTATGTTTGTAACAGTTTTTTTTTAATTTTCAGTGACAATTAGAATACTGTAACTCGCGAATAAGTGAGTTTTTCAGACTTACAATAATATGATACATCTAGCAACACTTAATACTTTTTATGTCAGGCATGTCTTCCAATGTATCCAAGAAGGGAATAAGAATTGCGTTTTTTTTATACATTTATTCATAATTAATATTAATTTTACGTGGTAGAGCCATGCTGCAGCTATATTTCTGGTATAGTTGTAACACAAATGAGTCGGCTCGACCGGGGAAGAACCACGCTCTCACAGAATGCCAGCGTAAAATAGCAGCTTAATGCTGCTGTGTTTCGTATGGTGAATGTAGTGAACCGGAGACCCTTCTTACTG
This sequence comes from Parnassius mnemosyne, assembly GCA_963668995.1. Classification (NCBI taxonomy): domain Eukaryota; kingdom Metazoa; phylum Arthropoda; class Insecta; order Lepidoptera; family Papilionidae; genus Parnassius; species Parnassius mnemosyne. The sequence goes on from CAVLGL010000068.1 coordinate 25,340,504, forward strand.
GAAACGAGGCATTCTATCTTAGTCCTCACGGGTGACAACGCATCTGCATTTTGATTCGTAATCGAGGATAAATGTAGATGTCTATGGGCCACAGCAACCACTTACCATCAGGTGGACTGTGTGCTCGTTTGTCACCCTTATCCTATAAAAAAAAATTAGTTTTGACAAAATAATGTTGAATTTCATGCTCTTCTATTAAATTACGGCATAATGTTTATTTGCGATATTTAATTTATATAATTGGCCCCATTGAATATTGTTTGGCACCATAATAAATGGTGATATTTTTTTGCGTTCGATTAGAATTCAAAATTTTAAAAATGTAGTTCATTCACGGTGAACGGGAGTAGAAATATATTCAGCTTGTAGTGGCGACGAAAGAGAATGAAGACAATCCACTAGATCATGTCGTCCCGTGGGTGTTCGTCAGAGACAACAGAGGGAAACTGAAACAGGAGTGGGGCGGCAGCATCTTCCTGTTACCAACACAAAATAATAAAATGCTGCAGCTGCCAACCCACCTGCCAAGCGTGGCAACTAGGGCAGATATCCAGCCTATTTTTCAATCTATGCGGAAGGTCTATGTTTAGCAGTGACCTTTAGCAGGCTTTAATGATGAAGATGATGAGTTCTACACATCTTCACACCTTCACACACATCTTCTCGTCAGGTATACCTCAAAACTTGAAAACGACATTGTACAACCAGTGCGTATTGCCAGTGATGACTTATGGATCTGATAAGTGGTCCTTCACTAATAGCCGTATGAGGAAGTTCAAAGTCGCTCAGCGAGCTATAGAGAGGGCTATGCTCGGAATTTTTCTGTGTGATAAACTTAGAAAGGAAGATATCCGCAGTAGAAGTAGGATGACCGACATAGCCCAACGGATTAGTAAGGTAAAGTGGCAATAGGCCGGTCTTATAACTCGTAGAACCGACAACTGATGGAAAAAAGGTTCTCGAGTGGTTTTACGTACCGGTGGGTGAAATGTGAGGCATCCTCCTACTAGATGAATTGACGACCTGGTAGGACATGCAAGAAGCCGATGGATGCAGGTGGCTCAGGACCGTGCTTTGTGGCATTCTTTGGGGGAGGCCTATGTTCAGCAGTGGACTTGTAAAAAGCTGTAAAATTTGTATGCATTTATGATGGTGCGTTGGAAATATTTTTTTGTTAACCTGCACTTGCATACTAGATGAACTGACGACCTAGTAAAACATGAAGGAAGTTGATGGATGCTAGTGGGTCAGCATCGTGTTTTGTGGCATTTTTGTTGGCCTACGCTCAGCAATGAACTTGAGTAGATTGTAATGATGGTGATAACCAGGATGTTAATTATTTTGCTTGAACACAAATTCAATAAACTTGATTAAGGACTAACTGTCAGTAATTTCACAAAGCAATTTTGTTTCTTGTACATATTCAATTCAATAGTACGTTATTGCCGTAATTTGTCACCGCTGTTGTATGTTATTACCCTAACCTTCCGAGCATTGAGTAGTCAAACCTCTTTATGTACTGTCTACTCTAGGCCTATGTGTTTTGTTATAGTCTATGTACACAGACATTCGAGATTCCGTGCTTATTGTGGATGTTAGAATAGTTCACACGGTTATCGCTAGATGAGACATGTATTTTTTTTTATTTCCTTAACCGTAATCTAATAGTTTAGGGTTTGAACTGTAAAGTTACGACAAGTATTCGAAATTCTCCATTTGACTAGTGTCGTTAATTATTATTTTCCTCAGAAATAATTTTTTTTACGAAGCACGGTCTTCTCCTCTTCGTCCTTAATTAGAGACACGGTAAGGCTTTGGCATATTATAGCAAACTCAATGATGCTGGCCACACTAGCTACTCCTCCACTCAAGAAAAAAAATCCTAGACCTTGTGAGCTACGCTAACACAATCGCTCGAGAGTGCTATTAATGCTAATAGCATTCACTGTATGCTTTTTTAAGAAGTGACAAACACACGACTCGTCAGTTTTTCTGCTTCATCATCAGCCTACAAAAGTCCAATGCTGGTTATGAAACTCTTTCCATATAGGAAGTGTTTGCCTTGCACTTCACGCTTGGCAGGTGAATCGAAATGAAAAGAAATGAAATGTATTCATATTTAGACGTAAGAAATTAAACTATGTAAGTTGACGTTGCGATAACTTTGCCGCATCACCGCTCCAGCGCTCTGATGTAAGCGAAATGTTATACCCCTGTCTATCAGGATCTACAACATTTTATAGCATTTTCCAGTCCCCTTATTATGATAACAGCGGCGGATTCCCCGCAACGCACTACACGGTTAACATTAATCTGCATAAGAAAAGGTTTCATTTACATATTAGTTATTATTTTATTGAGTTCCAAAAAAGGTGAAGGAAGAGAAAGATAGAAAGGAAGGTATGTTTTTTATGTAAATTAACCGATTTCTCAGAGGAGGCTGAAGTGAATTGAATGATGCTTTTTTTATTAAATAGTTTATACCTCAGGGGTAGCCCGTATAAGTTTTAAGCAAAAATTCACACAAAGGATAGAAAAATTAATAGAAACATTTTTAATGTATAAGACAACACTTTAGTTGTTACCTATAACTTGTGATATCCCTTAGGCGCTGCGTAAACGACGACACTTTTTGTTACCGACACGGCAAACATCACAGGCAACCGTAGTTGCTGTGTCCGCTAGCGGCAATCGCACACAGACGCCGGTCGCTACTTCTGAACACTGGTAACAATCCCTTCCTTTTTTTCCGTCAGTTTCACCCTGGATGTCGATGGAGGAACATTACCTTTGATTGTTGTGTTGATTACACTTTGACGTAGAAGTCATTGCCGACAATATTTACAGGCAAATCAATCACGTCAATGTCACCGCCGTACAATTGTAAAGAAATTTGCTTTGTGTTGCTCGTGTCTTCAACTGAGGACTTAAACTTTCCAGTTACCTCCACCGAACACTTTTTGATTGGCGGTCGGTATGTGTCAAGTTTCTTTGTTACTCTCACTGTTACTCTCTCGAGGTCAATCGACGGATTCAACTCGGCTGGGCAGCGTTCGGGAAGCTACGACACATCTTCTCGTCAGACATACCTCAAAACCTTAAAACGAAATTGTACAACCAGTGCGTGCCAGTGATGACTTACGGATATGAGACGTGGTCCTTCACTGCTGGCCGTAGGAAGCTCAAGGTCGCTCAGCGAGATATGGAGAGGGCTATGCTCGGGGTTTCTCTGCGTGATAAACTTAGAAATGAGTATATCCGCAGTAGAATCAGAGTAACCGACATAGCCCAACGGATTAATAAGCTGAAGTGGCAGTGGGCCGGCCATATAGCTCGAAGAACCGACAACCGATGGGGAAGAAAGGTTCTTGAGTGGCAGCCTCGTACCGGTAGGCGAAGTGTAGGGCGACCCCCCACGAGATGGAGTGACTACCTGGTAATACATGCAGGAAGTCGATGGATGCAGGTGGCTCAGGACCGTGCTTTGTGGCATTCCTTGGGGGAGGCCTATGTTCAGCAGTGGACTTATGAAAGGCTGTAATGATGATGATGATGTGTCAAGTGCAAGCAACTGGACACAAAAAGTGTCTGCGTCTAAGAAAAGAATGGCTGATTTCAAATTGAATACACGAAAATAAAATATTCACTGGTAGTTTGTATCCCACACAAGACACAAAAGTGTCTACATTTGCGCAGCGTCTGAGACGACTAAAAAGTAACATAATTAAATTCAGTGCTAATACTAAGACATGGTGTATCAGAAGATTAAAGCTCCGACTTCACAAACTATGAAAATTATTGTATTCTTTTAAGTTTTTGAAGTCGTTTTTATCATGTTTTTACCTGTTTTTGAGTAGGACAATAACAATGACCCATATGTGGGTCACGAGATAGGGAAAGTGTTAATTATGAATAAAATAGTATAGTTTCAAGATGTCTAGCTGGCGAAACATTAATCTTAAATCCCTGACGGGTATTGAACAACTATGTATGCAAATGCAAATAGTCTCCTTATAATGGTTAATATTGAATGTAATTCATATCTTCAATGAAGCGAGTTAAATAGATTGGTGTTGGAGTGTCGAAACTGTATGCGTCTTACAAAGTTACAATGTAACTTGAGACCTATGTCTTACGCTCGCTTGTTCCCGTCTAGGCGAGAATACGTTGAGTATAATTGAATCCTATTTAGTGAGGCGTGCCTGCTATAAATATGAAGTTAAGCTTTCAACGTTGGTGCAAAGAAAATGTTGTAATGGCCTATAAAATACAATTAACACGTATAATCTACAAAATCACTTTATTATGACCAATTTTTAAGTGAAACTTTTTTATTGACGTAATGGAGAAATTTAGTACCTACGGTATGAATAATCAAAAACGTCACGTTTCCTTGTAACGTTTCACCGCCGGGGCTTCATGAGTATACTATTATTTAATAGTATTCTCATGAAGCCTACTTATCTGTCTGTGGAATCATAGCTCCTGAACAGGTGAACCGATTTTGAGTTGTTTTTTAGTTTGAAAGCTGTGCTAATTGAGAGTGTTGTTAGCTATGTTTCAAAAATCTAAATAATCTAAGTAATCTGTTCAGCCGTTTGAAGATCATCAACACTTTTTTTTTGTTTTGGGTTTTTTTAATTTACTTTCTGGTTTGTTAAGTGTTAGGTCATAAACAAAACATCAATATAAGTCCGCAATACATAGACATAACATGGTGACCTCCACCCTAAATGAAATTTAAGACATTTCACTTCACCTTTACTCAGGGCCAAAGGTATGGGCACGCCACTATAGCGGCGATAAGACCCCTCTTTGAGGAGTGGCTTGAGAGACGCCACGGCATCCTCACCTTCCGCCTGACGCAGGTCCTCACCGGACACGGTGTGTTCGGGAGGTTCCTGCACCGAATCGGGCGGGAGGAAACGCCCGGGTGCTCCCACTGCGAGGATCGACCGGAGGACACGGTGGAGCACACCGTGGAGGTGTGCCCTGCCTGGGCGGAGCACCGCCGTGTCCTCGTAGCGGCGATAGGCGGCGGCGACCTCTCGCGTCCGGCCCTGGTCGAAGCCATGCTCCGGAGCGAGACGGAATGGGATGCCGTCACCACCTTCTGCGAAGCAGTGATGCTAGCGAAGGAGGTGGCGGAGCGGGAGAAGGAGAGAGCAGCAGCTTTCCTTCCCGGCCGCCGCGGGAGACGCCCCGGGCGTCGGGGGCTACGTCGTGGCCCCCGGCCACCGTAGGCGCGGGCCTGTGGACGGCGAGCAATGGGTAGCTCGCCGTCCGTCCGTCTAACGACGACAGGCCGTGTCGACGGCGCGTTTTGTTCCACGCGCGCCTCAAAGAGCTGTCAGCAGCGTGAAGGGGCCCGCAAGGGCCGACGCCTGCCGGAGCTGCGGGCTGTTCGAAAGAGATACCGCGGCTCTGGAACGTAAGGGCACTGAAGGAACACGGATGGTTTTTAGTCAGTAAAAGTCTGACACTCCCTTCCGCTCCACCCAGAGCGAAAGGCGTCATTCGATGATTTTTCCATCCGCAAAAAAAAAGGGTCAAAGGTAACATCTTATTAATGTCTTTATTTCTAAGTTGTTTGATCACTGCCATATTCACTGAACATCAGGTGGATCTTTAGCTCATTTGTCACTGTTAGATTATTTAAAAAAAGAACGATTTTTCAGAATTTTGAGAGTGTCTATAACAAAATGTCAACAAGTAATAAATAAATAGGAAAGAATTAATAAAGATTTCATAATTGGTCCATTAGTGTGTCAAGTTGCTGTGACCTATCGTAGTTCAAATATTCCTGTACTGTGTAAAAAGCCTTTTCACTGAGAAAGTTGTATGATTCTCTTTTAAATTGAATGAAAGGTAGGTCGAGTGGGCTTGGCGATCCCACTTCGGATGTGTGTCGGTGAGCTGCGGTGAGAGGGGTGTCCTCTCCCACCTACCGCTACCGCTGCAGCCGAGGTGGGGTCGCGGAGGAAGAGGAGTGTTGGTATGGCGATGCGTCACTCGCCCTAGTCTAGAAGAGGTCCTCCCCCGAGAAGGGGCTGCCATGGGCCGGCCGGCGCTGTTGGGGTGCGGATGTGTGCGAAAGGGTTCCCGTGACCCTGCCAATATGCGGCGCAGGACTGATTCAACGTAAGCAAAGTACGCAATAAGTAGCTGTACTTCTTCCTGTTACTTAAATCTTTAAGTTAACTTATTTCTTGTTTGTTTGTATTTTTGCCTGGAATGTACATATTTTTAATAACTTAGAATCGATGTAGTATTTATCTTTGTTAGTATAACTTCTTTTTTTTATAGTACTTGCACCGTAGGATCTATTTTTACTGCAGCATTTTTTAATTTCCTTTGAAATCCATTGTAGCATTACTTACTTACTTATCTTCACGCACAATCCCTGACGGGGTAGCCAGAGAGTACAGATCGCCAAGTGTCACGATCCTTACATACCTCTTTCGCTTCTTTCAGATTCATTATCTTCTTCATACATGCACGTCTAGGTATCCGAGTACTCTTGACCCTACCCTCTTCGAGCAATTTGCTCACATGGCCTTCGAAAGTTAGTCTCGGTCTACCTCGACATCTTTTAATATTAACTTTCGCGCTATATATTTTCTTCACCATTCGGTCTTCACTCATTCGCTCAACGTGCCCAAACCACCGAAGCACGCCCTTATCAATTTTTTTGCTTTTGTATTTAGTCTAACTTTACAAACAACGCATTTGCTAGGGCTTGCAAAATGTCCAATATGACCCGCTGCGCAGGTGGAGTTAGAGGAAGGCGCGCCTAGTATTTCTGGTGCGTCTTACACAAGAAGGAGAAGGGTTAGAAGTTGTCCTCTCCCGAAGAGGGACTGCTATGGGACGGCCGGCGCTGGGGGAGCAGCGGATGTGTGCAAAAACGTTCCCTTGGCCCTGTCAATATATGACGGAGGTGGAACATCATGGGGCTATAGTCGGTGCGCATTCCGACATAACCCGTCTGCCACAAAGCACGGTTCTGAGCCACCTGCATCCATCCATCACCTGGATATCTTACCAAGTCATCACTACATCTAGTAGGGGGCCGCCTTATACTTGGATGTTGCCATAGTTGCTACGTTAGGCAAGCGAGTTTTCATTTTATATTCAACCTACTGAGCATTAATTTATGTGGTCACTCTAAATTTTCTTATGAATATTTTGTATTCTTCATAATAGAATAAAGAATTTTTTTCAACAAGTCTAAATATTTATTGCATTTCTCTTTAAAACGAATACGAAAGAAGTTATTTACAATGTATATAATTTCTTGCGAAAGTAACCGAGCACATTTGACAGACATATCCTGCACTTCTGTGATCCATGACCTCTCGTATGCGGCCAGACGTGCACTTAGCATGTTCGGCCGGCCGAAACGTGATCTCGCAAATCGCAACGGCCCGTCTAGTGTCTAGACACCGGAGGCCGCCTGTCTGGCCTGCCCGTTGCCTGCTGGTTGCTACAAAGCCACCAATTATCACTACATTACTAGACGCTATTCGGTATGCGCAAATTAAATTAACTACCTGGTACCATCTATCATGCATACATCCGTCTAACGATAATAAGCTCTTTAACCCGCATGCTACTGAGTTACGCTGAACGTTCCATAATCGTGCAGATTAGATGCGGAGCTTGTAAACAGAGACGCCGAGCCAGACGGTCATTAATCGAGATTGTTGAAAAAACAAACACAGCGGTGGCGTAAAAACTAGCGCAGACGCGGATGCGAAATAAAAAAAAAAACTAGTTGCATCCACTGACTCACTCAGACGCAACGCGGGACCGGCGCGGGAAACTTCGCTAGGGAAGACCTTTTGTCACGTTACGATTTTTAATTTTATTTTATGAACATTCTTTTCTTAGATATAATAAAATAAATGACAATAATAACGAATATTATTTTACTAAATCTAATCATTAGTTATATCTAAACTTCGTGCAAAATTTTAAGTTATAAAGAAATACATCATTAAATGAGGGCTAATAACCTTACGCTTACCAGATGTCGCTAGTTGGGACTGAGGTGAAATTATTTGGTATGGAGATAGTCACACAGTGTGATCATCATTGAAAAGTTGCGTTTCAAATAAAGTTTTTCGGTTCCTAGTGTATGTACACACACAAAACAAAGCCTCCGTGGTGTGTTCTGTTATTGGCACATTTTTAACTTATTTTTTTATTCTACTTTAGCAATATAGTAGTAGTAGTAGTAGAAGAAGAAGAAAGAAGACGTAGTGACAAAAATTGAGAAACTTATGCTGAGATGGTTTGGCCATGTCGAGAGAATGAATGAAGAACGATTGACGAAAAAAGTGTATAAGGTGAGAATGAATGTAAGTGTTGGAAGGGGTAGACCTAGGCGGACGTTTCTAGACCAAGTCAGGGACGTCTTGTAAAAAAAGCCAGGTCAAGAGTACCCTAAACCGAAGAACATGTATGAAGGGAATAATGAAAGTGGACGAAACGAAACAAGTATGTAAGGATCGTAACAAGTGGAAAGAAGTGAAAGTAGAAGTAGTAGTGTGGTTTATCCATTTTTAAACTAATGAATATAATTTATAACAAATATACGAGTATTAATTATAGTCGTGGTAGCTCTGGGGCTAAGCGCTCGCTGTACTTTCACAGTACGCGAGCAACCCGGGTTCGATCCCCGCCGTCACCAATGAAATTGTTAATTGTAATTATAAGTTAATTAATAGAATCGGGCGTTACTTTGCAGAAATCCATTGTATTAAAGTTGGTAACAATTACCTTGCGTACATCCGCTCGATAAAATCGATAGATATCGAACGGTTGTACGCAGGTAATTTTTACCAGCTTTAGCAATTATAAGTGCTGATTTACCACGTACTCGGCGGTGAAGGAAAACATCGTGAGGAAACCTGCATGTCTGATAAATAAGAAAAAAATATTTTGAAGACATATAAAATTCGCCAACACGCATTGGCGCAGCGATGCGTGGCGGACATTTCTTTGCCCTGAAAAAAAACCCTCTCAGAAATGAGAGGGAGGCCTGTGCCCATTCAGCGGGACGTATATAGGCTGTAGCTTTACTTTAACTTTTATAACAAATATTTCAGAAAGAAACAATCTCTTATTTTTCTAACAAATTAACTTTTTTTATAAGAGAGGCGGCAAACGAGCATGCGGCGCACCTGATGGTAAGTGACTACCGCCGCCCATGAACAACTGCAATACCAAGGGAATTGCAGATGCGATGTCGGCCTTTTAAAAAGGAGTAAGCTCTTTTCTTGAAGGTCCCTAAGTCGTATCGGTCCGGAAAAATCGCTGGTGGTAATCGATTCCACAAGGAAGTTTTGCGAGGAAGAAAACATCTTCTAAATGCTGCACAGTGGTGGACCACCAATCATCCAGATGGTGTGGATGATATCGGAGGTCTGCCTTGATGTTTTCGTAAGTGGTGCAGTAAATTATTGGTTTTTTTATCTACGGACCCCAAGATACAGCGTTATCCTAGTTTGGGGTCCAACGGAAAATATTTGTTTATCTTATCTTGAACATTGTTTAAATGTTAAATAAATAATAATAATTATTATTATTATTGTTATGTTTAACTCACTACTTTTATTAAATGTATATGTCAATAAAACATTTATTTATTATTATTTATATTTATTTATCTACAATCTTTAATTTAACTTCACCTGTCAGTATGTAGTCATGTTCTCATACTGACAGGTGTGGTTCGTCCAGTCAGCCAGGGTGTGTGGCTCAGTCAGTTCCACCTAACCGTTTGCCTGAATTTTATCACACACTTTTAGTGATGTTAAATTGAAAAATTTGACGGCTGGAATTAGTCCGACCAATTAATTCCTCTGACCACTCCCCGCGGAAGTTTCGATAAAATAATCCTTGATATGGATATCAACTGAAAGGGTTTCTTAAATACGAGACGTTAATCTAATTTTAATAATGTTGGATGTCCCTAATAGCCCGTTATAAATAACTTTTATAACTTAAAAAATCAATTATAACTTTTTCGCTCAAAGCTCTAGATTATATTTAACACAACTTTGTGCTGTTTTCATTTAATTATTCGCAGCCGGGAAATGAAAATTCTTGAAGACTGGATTGAAAGTATTCACAAGAAAGAAAGTGCGTCTAACCATAATTGTCGCATGCAGACATAGTTAATTATAATTATATCAATGTAGATAATATCCTCTTGATGTAAAACGTAATTGATATAACATGTGAGGACCTAAGCTATCAAGGTGTAGGTATAATGTTCGGATAGGAGATTTTTTTAGTCATTAGTGGATTGTGTTCAGATTACAAGCTCTTTAATCTTTTCTTTTACATTAAACTTGTTCTTTTTTCGTTCTGTTCTATATTCTCTCTTATTGGCATAAAATGCGTAACCTGTTCCATTTAGGCATTTTTATGCCAAAATCTGAATATACAGAAGAAAATCTTAATGTGAAGGAATTATCAGAATGTTATTCCAATTTCTTGAGTGTTCCTGCTGCCACTCTCGTTACAGAGTATTAGTTATGGATTTTAAAGTCGAAACGGGATCTCAAAGAAAATACTGATACAAAATTTCCGTGTGGTTTCTACAATCGAAGTTTGTGACGATGGTCTCTACTCAAATATAAAAACTCTTCCTATAAGCGGTGCGACATCAGTGAGATCATTTTCTACGCTAAGGCGTGTAAGAACTTGGTTGAGAGCAAACATGTTAGAATTGAGGCTGACAAGTTTAGCTTAACAGAACGACGAAGTCTCAGAAGTCGTCCTTTCGTCGTTGCTTACCAGATAGAAAATCTACCTCCTTTTCTTTTCGTCATTCACCTTCAATGTTATATCATATATCATCTTTTATCCATCTATTACAGCCAATCGAAGTCCACAGCTGAACGCAGACCTCCCCCATAGATTGCCTCATAAAGGTAATTTTTGCCATAGTTTCCATGCTTGCCAGTCAGGTAGGCCACCGCAGTTCTTTATTTTCTAGTTGATATTAGGAAAACGCTAACGTCCATCTTCTAGTATTATTTGCCTCTGATGCCTCTTACGACACCCATGAGACGACATGCGGTAGTGGATATTCTGACACTGCCACTAAATGCAATTGACAACAAAAAAATGTGACGCGTACCAGACGTAATTAAACATCGTTTCGATGTTAATATAAAATCAGGTTAGCATTTTTTTTTATTTTTGTTTGATTAGTTACATACTATATGTTAATCTTTATATAGTATAAAATAAAGTCGCTTCCGCCGTCTGTACGGTTACATCTTTTAGGCCCGCCACATACATACGGAATTCCGTTTCGGGATTCCGTTTCATATATTTTATATGGAGTTGCTGCGTTCGGAATTCCGTATGTATGTGGCCGGCCTTAAACTACGCAACGGATTTTGATGCGTTGCGGCGATGCATATTATATATTATATAATTCTTCTGTTCGTGTGCATGTGACTGAACTCCTCCTAAACGGCAATTTTTGTGTGTGTGATTAAGTTGATTAGAGAATCAAGAATGGTTTAAATTCACAATTGGGCCCGGTAGGAGGCGTTGTTGTCGAGATACAGAAATAAACCGTGCGAAGCCGGGGCGAATGGCTAGTTATTAATAAATGAGTTTTGCAACATGCAACGAAGAATTTTTCATGGATAAAGTTGGATAAAAAAAAAAATAACTAACAACTTCTTTACTTTTTTTCAGTCTGTATTATCGTAATGGCCAAATATTTTTTTCCTAAAATGCCTAATATATGAAATATCACACATTTTAAGAATATTTATTGATATAATTAAATAATATTAATAACTGTTCTTATTATAACCTCTGTTATTCGTGCATACCTTAACGATCACAATAAGCTATGAAAACGTATTTAACGAGCATATAAATAAAGGAGAACCAATCGAACAGTGACATGCTGTTAGTAATTGACACATTGGCAGGATCAGTCATCCAATACGTCCGTCTGTCTCGCAGACAAGGTCGGCTAGGACGAAAGAATAATCGCCCACAATCAAGACTGGTCGCAAAACTGCATGACTAAACTAAATAAAAATGAGATCACATCATAAACTACGCTTGCATAATGTTCTGAAAATAATGACGGATACGCGCTGAAGGTCGAAATAAATAGTTCGCTCATTATTTATTTTAACAGCGGACGTCTTTGTTTTTTTAACCATTCTGAAAAATTACAATGAGTGTTCGGACGTTAAGGGGTATACGAGTACATGCAATAGTCGTGTGAGGTGATAGTTATTCTCCTTAAAAGCGGCATAATTTGTTCCCATTCAGCGATGTATGCGATCAATAACAGACCCGAGGGAAAAAATTAATATAACAACGGCTGCTTTACAAATGAACTCTTACCACGGTCTCGTGGTTCGAGGAAACTAGGACAATGCATCGTGTGACCGTCTTTATCGATTCATTTGCCTACACGTGGCGCAATTGAAAACTTCTTTGAATCGCGCCGCGCTCACTTAGAGGAAAGTCGCGTTTTATGAAACATTCACTACATGAATACCTAACTTTCCTGTTGTGTGTCTGCTTTACTGGTTTCATTAAACGTAAAACAAAAGCCTTTATAGCTATTTAATGGTTCCCTAGATAGTCATGTATAATGTTTTATTATAAATTATTGCGATTTATTCTGTATATTTTTTACATGGTAGAGCCATGCTGCAGCTATATTAGTAGTGTAGTTGTAGCACGAATGGGTCGGCTCGACCGGGGAAGGACCACGCTCTCACAGAATACCAGCTTAAAATAGCAGCTTAACGCTGCTCTGTGTTGTATGGTGAGTGTAGAGAAACGGAGACCTTTTTTACTGGAAATGAGGCATTCCATCTTAGTCCACACGGGTGACAACGCATCTGCATTTTGTTCGATGTAGATATATAAGGGCCGTAGCAACCACTTACCAACAGGTGGACTGTGTGCTCGTTTATCACCCTTATCCTATAAAACAAATACTTTTATTGTATTTTATTTAAACGAAATAGATGGAAATTAAAGTGTATTGACTCTCTTATAAACTATTTGTCATTACGTTTACACCCAGCAAGAATTATATATCTTCTTATTGTCCGTCAACACGAATTATGACAGCGTGACGAACTCCTTCCTGCTCCAAAAACCTTTCGAATTGAGCGAAGGCTTGTGCCCGATTTTGGGACGTGGCTTATTATAATATCGTATTTACAGTATTTACTATTTAAAAGCATTAAACCGTAGTAACATGTACCGCATATTTTAATCTCTTTGTAATAATGTATATTGAATAATTATATGACATAATTCTTTTTTGTGCAAATATTTTATGCTTAAAGTCAAATATTTTAAGATGAAGTCACAAAGGTATGTGCAAACCGTCTGGAAACTTTACATTTGTTCATTTTTTGCATACGTCTGATCAGCGGTTTGAAAAATGACTCACATACCGCTGCATTAGGTATACAATTAACACATTTGCCATGTCCGGCGCTTGTAAAAACACAACACAAAATGTCGACTGTGAAACTACTGACAATTTGTCAAATTATCAACGAAATTGCAGGTCTGGCTTCGGTCTGTTCGACCAAAATTATTCGTTGAACACCGAGACTGATGTTTGTCAACTCCTTTTCGTCTAGACATGACGGCATAGTGATTATCTGTTGTCTGCACTACTGCATTCTATGCTGCATGTTATGGTGAATAACAGGAAATATGGATTTTATAATGAAAAAATATAATATGTAAAATTTATATTCTGTTTAAATTATAATTATTTTTAAATATTGGTTTTCATTATTCAACATTGCATTTACAAAACAAACTGAAAAAACCTTTATTTTGAATCCTCTAATCGCCTTCGTATTTACTTCGACTTCGTAAAAAGTCATTAACCGTAAGTCAAAGCGGCTAAAATAGATGAGAATTATTTTGTAATGTATATATTACTGTGTTATTTATTTATATTCAAGGATTTTGTGCAATATTTACGTTTCTTTTTTTAATACTTAAATCTCGGCACTAATACACCTGCAAGTGTTTGTCATGTACTCTGAACTCCCCACACTGCTGCACGTTCGTCACTGAGTTTCTACACATCGAATATTTATATAATATTATCTTTGCATAATAGTAACTATAACGACTTCGTCATTTATGAAAAAATACTGTATAAAAAGATGATCACAACAAAGAAACGAATCCACATTTCTATTATCAGATATCAAAGGCCGTCACAATACATCCAAACCCTTTTATGTTTGGATGTATTGCGACGGTTTAACCTAAATACTGATGACTGAGATTTAAAATCACTCACGACTTAAGACAGTAATGAGGCGATAATGAAAATATACGACTCGGTAGCGTAGAGCTAAATGTTTGTTTGCGGCCTACAAATAATAGTTTCGGGTGAGGATGTTTGTCCATGTTGATTTTGTGTATGGTGTCGGCGATAAACGTGTAAAAAGTAATATCTTCATGCACATATTAATTTTTTACCCATTCCTTTGTTTTTATCACAGAACTTTTAAAATTCTGTAATAAAAATAAAGGTATTTTATTACAGAAATTTTATTTTATTATGAAACTATATTCTAATGATCAGACACAACATGAAACTAACAAGTTGTGTTGTTGGGATTTGCTATAATTATAACTTTTAACAAAAAGTAAAAATCGACTTCTAATTGCTAAAAAAAAAGTTATTTATTTGCTACCCTTAGGGGTGAAATTTTTCCTCCAAATTTATGTTGGACCACCCTTGAAGTTTAATCTATTTAATAAAAAAAGAACCATCAAAATTGGTTCACTATCTGCGAAGATATCGCGTAACATACATACAAAAAAAAACATACACTCGAATTGTAAACCACCTCCTTCGTGAAGTCGGTTAATAAGTAATATTAAATATGTCGTATGAACGTAAGTCACACATACGCTGCGATGCATATAGGATTATCTATGTATCATGAAACCGGTTCGAATTTAAAATCAACAAGTTAATTTATCTTGTTGATTTTAAATCTCTTCCAACCTTTTGTTCTTCAAGTTCGATAGCCAATTTGTCAATCGGCACTATAAAACTCTCCTCCGCTCTTGCATCTTGTCGTAAAGTTATTGGGGACCCAGCCATTGTTGGAATTGCACATATCTTTATTCGCGACGACAGCGCCTGGGCGTTACCGTTATAGCATCCTACATATACGAGTAAAACAACTGTGATATAATACACGTTACAGCATGATAATGCGATACGATTCCGGCGCGGCACTGCAATCCACTTAACGCTCCTAGTGCGAAATCTAGCACCATTTTGTCTACATAATAATAATGTCCTCCAGACCGAATTTCAGTCACGGCGGCCACTCTCAACGGCGACAAGCCATGTGCGCAGGACAGGAATATAGTGCCCGAGTGTATGCGCAAGCACAGGTGCTCTCTCTATTCTCTCACTCTCATATCCCGATGGGACGGTATAGCGACACGGTCGGAGAGAAGAAATCAGGCGCAGGACCAAGCAGAAAAGCACATACGCTAGCATACATAGCACAGGAATATAACAACACAACTTTCTGACTGGCTGATACTAAGAATTTCTTGTCAGAAAAATACAATGACTGATTTTGATTCGATCCGGGATTCGAACCCGGCACCTTAAGATCATCAATATGCTATAATTAGTAATAAGGGCGGGAAGTGCTCTTTAAACTAAGTAAGACACATCATTTTATTTTATTACGCGAATCCTAACTAATTAATTTTTTAACATCTTTAATGTATATTAGTGTTAAGTTTCATAGAAATCTGACATTTTCGCCTAATTGCAAACTAAGTAAATCTAGAGGCACGGCAGTGCCCCCGCCAAGTCGAGCAAAAAAGCGGCACGGCCGTACCATCCCTTGCTCGAAGCAGTCCAGGCCATTTTCGAAACCCTATAACTTCGTTGTGGATGAAACTAGAATCCTGAATTCAGTAACCAAGTAGGCATTATATAAACTCGGTATATTTCAAATTTCATTAAATTTGAACCAGCAGTTTAAGAATTATAACTAGTCAAAGTTTCTTAATTTTGCCACTCACTCACTGACCGATCATCAAAACTCTAAGGCACTTCTAGCAGACATAGAAGCTTCAAATTTGGAATACAATTATTGTTTAGTATATAAATCAAGGAAAAAAAATATTTTGCAATTTTGGTCTAGTTTTCGAGATACACCAACTGCATAAATAACTTTGTAATCCCATATCAATATTTAGGATTACAAAGTTACATTGCAGTGAATGAATCAGTATACCTATATATGTATAATATAACGGAATAATAGGTGTAGATAGGTACCTAGATATAACAATTTACAAAAAGAAATGAAATGCATTCAAAAACATAACTTGTAAAAAAACAAGTCTCGCAACTCAGTTCTTCTACCGTAAAAAGTTGTGAGATCCATATAATACCAAGTCGGTTAATTTATTCAGTCCCTACTGAAGGGTCCTTCTGTCTTAAGTTATTACGTAATTAGCTAACCTAACAACATCTTATAGTGACCATATCAATATCAAAAATCTTTTATGTTTTAAATAAATAAATTGACTTAGCAATCGCACTAAACAATCTAATTTAATATAATAATATGTATTACTTGAGAGATACATTGTGTTTTCATGCGATGGCCAAGTCAATCTACTTATTTAAAATATGAAAAATTTTTAGTATTGATGTGGTCACTATAAGATGTTTTTAAATAAAACTAATTTTACGGATTTTATCGTGTATATTAACTTATTTTACATTCCCGACGTTTCAAGCACTTTACAGCACCCATGGTCACGGGGGACTGAGGTGTATGACGTCCCAATGTCACAGTTAACCACGGCTACCTCCAGATTAAAAATTATTAATTTTTGTTCCGATCTACGCAGTATGAACTTACAGTATCATGAAGTCTTGCAGTTGTATGCTTGGGTTGGGATTTAATTTTATTAATTATGGGATCCCAAGCAGATGGTAGGACCCAGCCATCTTCTCTATTGAAATTAGGATGTTTTTTGATTTCAATAGCCTCGCGAATCATCCTTGGAAGGAATCGGTGTTCTTTAGCGAGGATTTGTGGTCTATCAAATCTATTGTAGTGACGGGGGCGATCCTGTACATGTTCACAGTTAATATACGCGATAAAATCCGTAAAATTAGTTTTATTTAAATGTGTAGTGTTCGCGTAAATATAAGCAATCATTACTATAAGATGTTGTTAGGTTGACTAATTACGTAATAACTTAAGACAGAAGGATCCTTAAGTAGGAGCTGAACAAATTATATTGGTATTACATGGATCTCACAACTTTTTACGGTAGAAGAACTGAGTTGCGAGACTTGGTTTTTTTACAAGTTATGTTTTTGAATGCATCATCATTGACGACACGAATTTGAACTAAACATCATTGACATACGTCTTTTGATATATTATTTAACGTAAAATAACAGTTCACTAGTTAAATTAACCGTTGCCTTAACACAGCAACCACTAATTTGTAGAACAACAACGGAAATCACTGTCCGACTGATTTACGACGCCAGCCAGTGATCAAGCGCCCGCCACTAAATCAGTTTGTGATTTGAATCTATTTAATAATTCAGTTATGTTTAGGTACAGACGGCTTATCAAATCAATTATAAGTAAACCAAAATTAACTTGTTGAAAATAAAATGATAAATTGATTTATCTTTAGCAGTATTTTATTTTATGGAATATAGATAATTTTTTTTCTTTTGATAATAATGTGATAAAGATGAAGCAAAGTTTCTTTTCATTGGTTATAGACTTGTAATGTTAAACTTACATGTATGTGGAAGTATCACATTTGTGAATTTTTTGGGAGATTTTGACCGCAGCTGGAGCCAGTAGACAGTCGATGACGACAGTAACTCAAGGAGCTTAAGCAGATACATTATTTTAAGGTTCACATCACCATCAGAGCATTAGCTTTATGGTTTCCACTAATAGTTCACATGCGCATACATTTAATACAAATAAACTTTGTTAAATGTGTTTCGTATTAAAAAAGAAATTAAAATATATCTGTTTTAATAAGTGTAACAATCGACTTTGAGAACTAAAAAAATATAATCATTGAAAGCGGTTCACCTAAAAAAAGGTATGAGGTAACACATAAAAAAGATCATACGGTTAAATTGAGTACCACCTTCTTTTTTGAAGTCGGTTTAAAAATGAGGACATTTGTTTTTGTGTGCCCCACGCACATACATAGTATGGTTCTTCACCAATCAGTATAGCTTTATGGAGCGAAGTGTTTGTGAATGTTGTTGTGAATGTTCCCAAATAAAAGTATTTGAAGAAGATACATAGAGATGTAATATTGTCGCTATGGCACTGGATCAAGCCGGTCGGAAAGAGCTTGGTCGTCGAAGACTCACTCTCCCTTGAATGTCAAGTCGAAGTAACTAAGACGTAGGTTTTAGAAGAAATAAAGCCTCGAATTCAGAAGTTGTGTAAATTATTTTATTGTTTAAATTCGGTTTTTACGTTTTACTAAAAAAAAATTTTTATGGCCCTTTTTAGTGGGCTAAGGAATATCACAAACTATCACAACAAGGTAGAGGTAAGACTAAATAATTATATTAAAAACTTTATCTCCTATTTATCCTTCCCTCAGGCTTGAAATAATTTTCTATATATGTATATCGCGTAACATACTTATAAGTACAAAAAAACTTACATTCGATTCGAATGAAGAACTCCCTCTCTAAAAAAATATCAAGCTATACTTTATAACATAAGCCTCTTGTATTGCTCATTATTGACCTGATATATTTAACACTAATGGCTCAATTTCATTATTAGATATATTTCTCTATAAACAACATTCGAGTGATCCCTCAGGTGGAATAATGACTAGTGAAGTTTGTCGATCTATAATCCGGTAATTACGCAATATGCAGGAACACGGGAGCTTCCAAAGCTGGCTCAGCAGATGACTTCTGAAGTCCGGTTCGTTTCTTGAAATAGAAATGTTTACTTGAAAACATTCGTGTCTATTTAATAGAATCGGATTTGGGATGCAAAATTTTATTTTCACAGATGTAGGATCTGAACAGTTTGTACACACTCGATAACACTTCTATTCAGACCTCTGAGATATTTTTATTTATATTGTCACAATGTTTGTTTATACCTGATTTTTTGGCATTTAAATTCTAATCTTAATTTAAGTCCTTTTATTATTCAACCAAGTATATTCAGGTCAAAAGCATAAATACATACGTATACATAAGCACTCCCGTCTATCACCCAGAGGGGTAGCAGAGAGACTACGGACTTCCATTTGGCACGATCCAGACACACCTCTCTTCGCCTGCTTTTCATCCATATATCTACGCATACATGCTCGTAGTTTAAGGGTACTCCTAATCTAGCCCATTTTCAATATATCACCAATTTGGTCGATAGACCTTCGTCTAGGGCATTCCTTCCCGACTCTGCCGTTTAGTTCAAAACACAAGTAACGATTTGAACATGCATAGGTTATTACGATTTAGAGGCACGATGTAGATGTCCGTCTGTTCTTTTAGTAAGTCAATAAAAGGAGAGGAAGTATATAATAAAATTACAAAATCTATACATATAAAGAAAATTGAAGTGTATGTTTGTAATGTCAAAATTACAGCTTTTACTAATGCAGGTGAAAGTATATACGGTACTAATAACAAAAATAAAATGTTTAAAGTTTTTGTCTGTCTGTCTGTCTGTCCGTCCGTCTGTCTGTCTGCTTGTTCCGGCTAATCTTCGAAACGGCTGGACCGATTTTGACGGAATTTTCACTGGCAGATAGCTGATGTCACAAGTAGTAACTTAGGCTACTTTTATTTTAGAAAAAGTATTAGGGTTCCGCGCAAAAAAATAAAACCCCAAATAACTCGCGGGCGAAGTCGCGGGGATCAGCTAGTCTACAATAAGATATTGAACACAATACAATTATTAATATTACAACATTTTTTTATAGGATAAAGGTGACAAACGAGCTCACAGTCCGCCAGATGGCAAGTGGCCACTGTGGTCCATAGACATCTACATCCATCCTCGATTACGAATCAAAATGCAGATGCGTTGTCACCCGTGAGGGCTAAGATGGGATACCACGTTTCCAGTAAAAAGGGTATCCGGTTCTCTACACTCACCATACGAAACACGGCAGCGTTAAGGTGTTATTTTACGCTGGTATTCTGTGAGAGCTGGTCCTTCCCTGGTCAAGCCGACCCATTCGTGCTACAACTATAGCAGTAATATAGCTGCAACATGGCTCTACCACATTATATTACATCACTACAAAAAACGGTCAATCCGTGGTAGAAACACGCTACAGCCATATTATGGTTACATGAATCGGCGAAAACTTATAGTGTAGAGAACTGGAGACCCTTTTTACTGGAAACGAGGCATTCCATCTTAGTCCTCAAAGCTGACAACGCACCTGCATTTTAAAAATAGAAATACAAACTTTTTTATTCAATATATATTTTAAATAATACTTAGTCAAAGTCACTCTTATGTTTAATTTCCTACTGTTCGGAAAATACCTTTGTCTTGGGAAAAACCAGTAAGAAACTCAACGGGATATTTTTTCTTGAAAAAAAAAAATAACAACACAACACAAATTAGAAATAGCTTGATAGCGATCACCTCGTTACTAGGGGTATATAAATTCCCTAATAAAAGTTACAACCTATATACGTCCCACTGCTGGGCACAGGTCTTCTTTCATTTCTGAGAGGGTTTTAGGGTAAGGAAGTGTCAACCACGCTGCCCAAAGCGTGTTGGCGAACTTCACAAGTATTCGAAATATTTTTTTTATTTCTCAGACATGCAGGTTTCGTCACGATGTTTACTTCACCGCCGAGCACGTGGTAAATCAGCACTTAAAACTGCAATTAACAATTTAATTGTTGTCGGCGGGGATCGAACCCGGGTTCGATAAATTCCTTAATACTATATATAAATTACTTGCTATTATAATAACCATTGTTTAATAAAGTTTTTAAACTTGGCGAAGTACAAATTTTATATGCTTTCTAGGATATTGTTGTAAAAGCGTATTTGTCGCCCTAAGAATGAATTATTGACTGTGGAATGGAGTAACTGGTACTACTTACTAGCGTGAGTCTGTTCCTAGAGCTTACAGATTGTATACTACTTTTTTTTAAACTACTTATATTTTATATACATACATTACATTTTTATACATGTATTGAGAGAGAAATATATCAATTTATTTAAATTTTTGTCTTAGAGATTCTTTGATTGAAACTATAGAATGCTCTTATAGCTTTCTTCTATAATTTCAATGTTAGTCAAGTTGAAACAGTTAACGCTGGTAAGGTTTCAATTATTTCATTAATCATCAAGCCAAGTCTGCTTGCTAATTTAGATATATGGTATCCCCATTGTAGCTTCGCATCTAGCGTCTTCACTGACTTTTCTCTGCATTTAAATTTACATTAGTATTTTGATGTTTGACATTTTGAGTAATGAATTTTATACATTTAGTTTTAGTGCCATTTAAATGCAAATTATTAACGTTAAACCAATTTATTAATTTAGATATAGCATTATTATATTATATTATTAAATTAATTTTCGTTTTAGTTTGAAAATTAATTAAGTGTGTCAGCAAATAATACTATGTCATGGTTGTCCCCTATTACGTAAGGTTAGTCATTAATATAATAGACAAGAAACAGAATGGAGCCGAGAATTGAGCCCTGAGGCATGCCCATTTTTACTATCGACCCAGAAGGATTCTTACCGTTGACAACAACTTTTTGCGTTCTGTTACTTGACAGTTTCCCTGTCCGCGAAACAGACACATTAGTTAAACATTCGAAATGTTTCATATATGATTCATGTGACAGGGAAGGTTGAGGAAAAATGTGACAGGTTTGAAATATTAAATAATTTCTTACATCGCCGTGCTGTAGTTTCCTGATTAATGTCTCAAACGCAATCGAAGACTGGATATGTCACAGAATATACCTAAAGTTTCTTATGAATTTTCCCATGCATTAAAAATATGTTTGATCAGGTCAAGTCACCAGCTTCAGCTGTCGAGCAGCAGCTTCACCAGTCAGCTTGTGAAACCGAATTGATTTTATAAAGTCAATTATTTACGTGAAAACATTTACTATTTGACCAGGAATCAAATTCTTAATGTATTTTTTTCTTAATCGGAACTTAGATATAAATTTCTATGGGCCACAGCATCCATTTAGCATCAGATGGACTGTGTGCTAGTTTCCCATCCTTATTCTATAAAAAATAACACAATCAGCTATTTAACAGCTCGCTGTGACTCCTATTTACCATTACCTCTTCACCTCCAACAGCCCGTAAAAGTCTGTGTACGAATTATTACGGCATTTTCAAAGCATTTTAAAGTGTAGGAAATTTAGTAACAATTTAAGTTTTGTTTTATCGAAATTTTAACGAATCTAAGTGACAGTGTACTCTAGTATATTACCTTTAAAGATATTTTGTGTAGAAATATACAGATCAAAGGTACAAAATCCGTAATGTGCTCGTTAGAAATACAGCGAATTTCAGAAATAGGCATAGTTGTCGGGTGAACAAGTGCAATGCAAAGTTGTCGATTCGGCCGAATTCTTGACTACGTGCGCCCGCCCGCATATTTCTACAGTTCTTGTCTCGGAATGTGTTAATGGCCGGTATTGAGTAGTTGGTTAATGGTGAACGGACTGGACACCGGACCAGCCTCCGTTCGCTACGAGACTGCCGTTTTGACAGAAATTGTACCATTCAGCCAAACAATTAATTGGACCTTTGTGGAATTCTTTAATTAGTCTATAACCTGCTAAGGTACATCTGTGATATTGAAGGAATTGGGGAAATCTTTGTGTATGTCGCATCGATTATATCAAAATAATGGAATAGAATACTTATTATTCAAAATAAATTATTTATATTTTTTATTGAAAGCCATTTCTTACTTTTCTTATAGGATAAGGGTGACAAACGAGCACACAGTCCACCTGATGGTAAGTGGTATTGCTGCGGCCCATAGACATCTACATCTATTCTCGATTACGAATCAAAATGCAGATGCGTTGTCACCCGTGAGGACTCAGATGGAATGCCTCATTTCCAGTAAAAAGGGTCTCCGGTTCTCTACACTCACCATAAGAAACACAGCAGCGTTAAGCTGTTATTTTACAATGGTATTCTGTTAGAGCGTGGTCCTTCCCCGGTCAAGCCGACCCATTCGTGCTACAACTATACCTACTACCAATATAGCTGCACCATAGCTCTACCACGTAAAAAACTTTTACAAGTGGTTCGGAAAAAAGTCTGGAACCACATGTGGAGATCCAGAAAGAAACCCAGCGGGACTTTCTTTTTCAAAGTGACATTACAAAATAGGTCGTTCAGTTATTTACAATATTCGTCTGTGAATTATTGTCTATTTAATGAATTACCGACTCTGTGGTATCGAGTAACTTTAGTCGACATGTTAGTGTCACAGATAAGAATATAATATGCTATTCCATTGTTAATACTTCACGCATAAAGTATGCCTATGATCAGTAATGGACCTGATGATACGAAATGATTAATATGACGGTAATGGTCTATTTTTAACCGGTTTGAAAAAGGAGGAGGTATTCAATTCGACTGTTTTTTTATTTATATGAAAGGTTTTTTTCACGTAGTTCCATGTAAATTTGGTCTGACCAGTAGTTTTTGAGTTATCTTTAATAATTTATAGTGAAGTCGGTTGTACAAAATTTTTAATTTTACCACTTATATTGATGACCGTATTGTATTTGCGATATGGTGACTGCCTAAAAAAATCCACCGCACCGATTCGTAAAGGCGATGGGTGTGATAGAGATATATTAATCTAAGATCATGTACTACGATAGATCATAGTTGGCCATACGGTATCACATCTAGTGTAGGACGTATGAAAAATACCCCGACCGTAAAAATCCTCCCCGGTACGGGGGGCACCATCAAAGGTGGCGATTAAGGATACATTGAATAATCATCATACAATGTTAAGATGCTCCCGATAATGGTATAGGTCTATATCTAACAGTCGTCAGAGGCTCACGTGCACGTGAATGTGAAATTTATTGATCTCGATTATCTGGATGTAACTTTTTTTTTTTTTTTTTTTTATAGAATAGGGGGCAAACGAGCATGCGGCTCACCTGATGTTAAGTGACTACCGCCGCCCATGAACAACCGCAACACCAGGGGAATTGCAGATGCGTTGCCGGCCTTTTAGAAAGGTGTAAGCTCTTTTCTTGAAGGTTCCTAAGTCGTATCGGTTCGGAAAATTCGCTGGTGGTAATTGATTCCACAAAGAAGTTGTGCGAGGGAGAAAACTTCTTCTAAATCGCACAGTGGTGGACCGCCAATCATCCAGATGGTATGGATGGTAACGCGAGTTTTGTCGCGACGTGCGATGGTGAAATTGAGCGGCTGGAATTAGTCCGAACAATTCCTCAGAGCACTCCCCGTGATAGATGCGATAAAATACGCAAAGAGATGCAACATCTCTACGCAGTGCCAGTGTATCGAGCCGATCGGAAAGAACTCGGTCGTCGACGATTCGAATCGCTCTGCGCTGGATGCGGTCAAGTGGAAGGAGCTGGCACTGGGGTGCCCCGGCCCAGAGATGAGAACAGTATTCCATGTGGGGCCGAACTTGCGCTTTGTAAAGTTGCAAGCGATGTGCCGGCATGAAATACTGTCTCGCTCTGCTGAGCACGCCAAGCTTTTTAGAGGCCAATTTGGCCTTCCCTTCCAAGTGACCACGAAACTGCACGTTATTCGATATGTCGACGCCAAGGATTCCGATACTGGCTGAGGCAGCAAGGGGAGTGCCTTGAAACTGAGGAGATACGACAAAGGGGTTCTTTTTAGCGGTAAACGCGCAAACTTGTGTCTTCTGGGGATTGAACTGGACTAGATTTAGTCGGCCCCAATCCGAGACTTTGTTAAGCAAAGACTCGACTTCAGACACAAGTTTGTCCCGGTACTCGGCGACGTTTTCCCGAGAAATATTGGCACGGCCGGTATATAAGGCATCCCCAGTGCTGTCGTCTGCATAGCAATGAATGCTACCAGTTAGCAGCATATCATTGATATGCAGGAGAAACAGCGTTGGTGATAGCACGCAGCCTTGTGGAACACCAGCGTTGATAGGCTTGTAATCAGAGCATGCACCGTCTACTACGACCTTGATGCTCCGATCAGCAAGGAAACTGGTGATCCATTTGCACAATTTCTCGGGAAGCCCATAGGAAGGAAGCTTCGAAAGAAGCGCCTTGTGCCAGACCCGATCGAAGGCCTTCGTTATGTCCAAACTAACGGCCAATGCCTCCCCCTTGGACTCTACTGCCTCCGCCCATCTATGAGTTAAGTAAACTAAAAGATCACCTGCTGATCGACCCCGACGAAAACCGTACTGACGGTCACTGATCAGCTGGTGATCCTCAAGGTACCTCATGAGCTGGCAGTTTATAATGGATTCCATTATTTTGGAGAACAAGGAGGTGATGGCGATAGGCCTGTAGTTGGACGGGTCTGAGCGGTCGCCTTTTTTAGGGATCGGGTGGACCAAAGCTGTCTTCCATGAATTCGGGACTACGCCTTGGGAGTAGGAGTACCGGAAAAGACGCGTTAAAACCGGTGCCAACTCCGGAGCACACGTCTTCAGCACAATGGGAGGGACTCCATCGGGCCCACTCGACTTGCTGACGTCCAGGGAGAAGAGTGCTTTGCGAACCGAGCGCTGTGTAAATCGCACATCCGGCATGGAGCACTCACATCGCGGGATGGTCGGCGGTGTGTTCCCCCCGTCATCTAGAGTCGAGTTGGACGCAAAAAGAGAGCACAACAGATCGGCTTTCTCTTTTGCGGCATGGGCCAGTGAGTCGTCCTCTCTGTGCAGAGATGGGAGGGATGGCTGACAGAAGTTCCCTTGGACAGCCTTGGCGAGAGACCAGAATGCACGGGTTCCCGAAGGAAGGCGAACTAGCTTCTCGCCAATTCTGCCGATGTGCTCAGACCTTGCCTTGGCAATGACGCTTTTGAAGGACCTGGAGGCGGAATTATACTTCTTTTTAAGTGCGCTGGTGTTTAAATCCCGAGACGTTGATGCGTCAGCCCAGGCCCGGTAGCACTCCTGCTTATAGCGTGATGCTATTTTACAGGAGCGACCAAACCATGGCTGGGATCTGCCTCCGATGGGCACCACAGAGGATGGAATAAAAAGTTCCATACCCTGAAGTACCACATCAGCAACAGAATCGGCAACAACGCTGGGATCTTCCGGCGAGAAGCAAACCCGCCCCCAAGGGTAGGATGCAAAAAAAGACCGCATCCCGTCCCAATCAGCTGACCTATAGTGCCAAACACGGCGGCAAGCTGTAGATCGCAACTGCGATTGGAGCGTGAGTGGCACTGTGCTCCGGATCAGACAATGGTCCGAAGAGCCCAGAGGGGCATCGACGGAGACCTGATATCCGTCCGGATGAGAGGTCAGCAGAAGGTCCAACAGGGAAGGTACATGGTCTTCCACATCTGGGATCCGCGTAGGCGAAGTAACCAGTTGTGTTAGACCATATGCCAAAGCAAAGTCGTAGACAGATCTACCCGCATGATCGGTTGAACGAGAACCAAGCCATTCAGCGTGGTGGGCGTTGAAATCACCGAGTATCACGATCTCTGCGGATGGGACCTGTTGTAGCACGGAGTCTGCAGCCATTTGGACGTGGTCGATGAGTCGGTCTGTGTCGGCATTACCGCTATGGGACCTATAGAGGCACCCGTAGACGCGGGGATGGTCGTCGCTGTCTACGCGCAGCCATAGGATGGACAGGTCCGTACCTTCAAGGCTGCCGAGGCGTCGAAAACAGATGTCCTCTCTGACGTATACACAAACTCCAGCCCGGGGCACAAAGGAGTGTTCCAATTTGTACCCCGGGTAGGAGAGATATGAAGTATCAGCCGGAGAGGACACCTGAGTCTCGGTTAAAAAGAGCAAGGCCGGCTTCGCCGTCTCTAGATGGTAATGGACAGCGTTAAGGTTGGAATGAAGTCCCCTGATGTTGCAAAAATTCACGGATAGCGTGACAGGGGTCGCCTTGGTTGTATTGCTCCGCTTGCCCCGAGCAGCATTAGTCACGAGCGGAATTTTGCCCCCCCCAGAATACGCGGGGCAGCCTGAGCACCCACGCTCAGGAGTGAAGTAGTTTGTTCGTGGATGCTCAGCGAGGGATTCTCCAGGGTTGCTGGTACCCTCCTGGGGTAGTCTTGTATTTAATTCCACTACCATGTTGATGGGGGGGGGGGGGGGGGGAATTGGGCCTCCGGCCACCTGCACTCACCAAACGCAACGCAGAGGTAAACCTCTACTTCACGCTGGTATTCTGTGAGGTCGTGGTACCACCCCGGTTCGAGCTGGCCCATCCGTGCGACAGCAAAAGCTACCGCTTGGCTCTACCACTGGTAACTTAAGCGCACTTAAGATAAAGTATTGAAGAAAGTATTAAATTAGTGATGTATAGTAAATTATAAACAATAGAACAACGAGTTACTACTTCCGCGACTAATATGGCATTATTACTATAAAAAACCGGTCAAGTGCGAGTTGGGCCTCTCTATTAGGGTTCCGTACATAATAGATAGACAACGTAACAAAAACTATCTAAAACTGACGAATTTGACTGTCCGCCATTAATTATTTTGAAGATATAATTAATAAAATATTTATTTTTAATGTACTCGATGAGCTCTAGACAATGACTTCCGACATACTAAAGTAAGAAATAAAAATGTTTTTTTACTCCTTTCTACTTTTTTACTGATCCTTGGGAGCCCCCTTTCCTGAAAAAAACCGATACCGATACAGCATATTAAAGTCTACTGCTCAACATAGGCGCCGCCATAGATTGCCTCATAGTTGGGATATTTGCCATAGTTGTCACGCTTGGCAAGCGGGTTGGCAACCGTAGTTTTTTATTTTTATTCGTAATTGGGAAGACGCTGCTGCCCATCTCCTGATTTGTTTCCCTCCCTGAAAAATACTTTAATTGAATTTCGAATTCAATATTCGGTTTAGAGTAAATATTTTACACCAATATCTGAAACTTGTACCGTCTACGAGATGGACAGACAGACAATGATATTAATAGGGCTCCATTTTACCCTTTTCGTAGCGAACCCTAAAAATCGTCTTTTCAATCGCAGTTTGCCTCGTAGGCATTTGTGTAACGCGTCAATAGGTTTTCATTCACAATCTTAACAAAAAGAAGATCAAGTTTATCGAGTACTGTATAAACTAGGCAGGCAGGAATTTGCTTGAACTTCATAAGGGAACAAAATGCTTTGTCAAGTGAAGTTTCCCATTATGTGACTGTCACGGAACATCAAACTGGATCGAATAACCTAGCATCCGATCTTATCGACGGTAAACATACGTATTTAAAGGGATACGTGATCATCAACCTCTTTCAATTATTGTTTAGTGGACTAATTCTAAATGAAACCTTATGATGTTTGGTAAACTATAATTTTTGTGGGAATGTACCGTGGACTTTCTTGTTAGTCTGTGCACGTGGTTCCAACGAACGAATTGTGCCAAGCTAACTTGATCAATGGCAAATGGCAATGGCAAAATTTCATAACACTACAACTAGTATTCAAAGCCTGAGTTAACTATGAAATGTTATCAATATTAGAGGACATGCGTGACCTTTTAAAACCACTTAAAACAGAACTCCTACATAGATTTTTTTTAAGGATTTTAGCTAAACATCCAACGGCAATAATGAGAAAGATGAATGAACTATGACAGAGTTAAAGGGCTTTTAATTTATTCTCAAATGTTCAATATATATTACATGCAACTTTTATACCTATAAGTTTAGTATAATAATTAATGCTTATTAAATAATGAAGTTTAATTTATAATGAAACTGGTTAGGCTGAGTATGTTTTAGTATTTTTTGTCTATGGGAGACTCATCTACTCATATCTTTCTTCTAACAATAATCTTAAAATAATTCAAATCCGTTTTATTTATACCTGGACCCGATTAAGGAGATTGCGTTAGAAAAATGGAAGATAGTAACTTACCAAGAACAAAGTTTCTTTATTCCTTTATTAACCGAAAAATAAAATATTTATGATTTTACTTTTGAAACAGGATAATACAAAGGGTACAATTAATTATACATCAAGGAACTCGCTTCGCGAGATTTTATGTGAGCTTACAAAACAAGTACCGATTGTAAGCGTGGAGATTTAAGAAGGTACTTGCGTGTGTCAATTACTGTCATGGCAAACGGTAAACGGCCCCCAAAAGGCAATTTTCGACAGTAGGCAGTCCTGTTCCTCTCTGATTTCAGTATTACGGTTAGCATTTTACTTGATTTGACTTGAAATTCTAACATTTTAACACTTTAAACATAAAGCTAAGATGGCTGTGGGCATTGCAGTCTCAGCAATAGGAAATCACACAATGATGGCTTTCTATTTTCATCGGCAACCATAGCAATACCATAGCAGACTGAATTCGAGAGCGATGGCATAGAAGCTTGGTTTTTTGATTAGTAGTCTTTCTCTCTATCTATCAGGCATTAACAAATAAATCTATAAATAGTTTATTAGTTAACTGTGGGCCTCTATAAGTTGAGAGAATTTTCGTAACGATAATGCAACTAAAGGGGCGATTTCCTAAAAATGCTTCTATAGATGGTAACAGTTTTTTTTTAAATTTTTATAATAAAAATATTAACATTACAAATTATTATTAATATATATGTGGCGGCGCTGTCGTCGCGCCACAAGCGAAACACATCGAAGCCTAAATCGCGCTATCAAAGTTCCGAAATTAAAGCAGCATATATAGAATAGCTCCGAACTACCAATAGGAGCGCTGGCCGCTCCTCGGGCAGAACACCTTGCCCGGCGGGAGATCTCCCCTTTTCCATTCACCCGCTACATATAATTACCTATAATGTATTATACTTATAGCCATCATTGTACGTTTAAAAAATGGTGGTTGTAATTAAAATATAACCACAAAAAACAAATATAGATTTAATATGTAAAAATATATTATTCTTCCCCTTGATGAAACTGCAAACGTCCACAGCTGGACGTGAGTCTCTACCGTTCGAAATATATTATCACAATAGCAACGGTTGGCACGTGAATTTGTGATCGCAGTATTCAATAATCTGCATAAATGTATAAAGAAAAGATTTAATTTACGCATTCATCATTCATTACAGCCTCAAATAATCATCAATAAAAATCTGATGACGAGGCTGTTCCCATAGATTGCCCTGTAAGGAGGATATTTGCCACAGTTGCCACGCTTGTCAGGCGGGTTGATACTTCATGACACGAAATGAAGTAATGGATTGTCGTACACCACCAGCACACGACATTAATATATTGAATAAAACTATTTTTTACGGATTTTATCGCGTTTAATTTACTTATTTTATATTCCCGACGTTTCGGTTGCTTTCCAGCAACCGTGGTCACGGGGGACTGAGGTGATTGACGTCCTGATGTCAAAGTTAACCCGGAGTACCTTCAGCTTTTTAATTATTAATTTTGGTCCGATCTACGCAGAATGAACTAACTGTGTCTTGAAGTCTTACAGTGGTATGCTTGGGTTTAGTTTTAATTTTATGAATTACAGGATCCCAAGCAGGTGGTAGTACCCAGCCTCCCTCTCTATTGAAATTAGGATGTTTTTTAATTTCAATAGCCTCACGTATCATCCTTGGCAGGAATCGATGTTCTTTCGCGAGGACTTGTGGTTTATCAAATCTAATGTAATGACGGGGGCCGTCTAGGATATGATCACAAACTGCAGACTTCCCGGAACGTTGGTGCTTCACGTCAGCTATGTGTTATGTGTAAATATAAGAAATCATTATTAATATATTGGTCATTCATTTGAAATTCCATATTTTATGCATATTTGCAATATAAAGATTGAATTAACATTTTTATAGATTTAAAAACAAAAGCACTTTAAAACCGTCTGGGTAAATAACATTATACAGATTTGCATTCTTGTATCGAGGCTATTCAGCTATATTTGGCAGACGCTATCACGTGCCATTTCGATGTTTGTTTTGTACGTAACTAGCTGGACCTCTGTAGCATTATATGAGTGGTTGAATTGTTTTACAACTGATTTCTGATGTAAACACACAATGTAGTTGGACATCATCAGCCCACATTTTATCATTATCATCATTATCATTACATCTCGTAACTAGACCACCGCTGAACACAAGCCATGTTTAATACTATTAATTAATCCATCTGTTTGTGCAAAAGAAACAATACAATACTCTACATGTTTTAAATTTTTAAAAAACTCAAAGATTTAAACATTAACGCTTATGTCGATATCTCTACATAGTATAAAACAAAGTCGTTTCCCGCCGTCGTCACGCTTAGATCTTTTACTACGAGTACGTAACCGATTTATATGCAGTTTTCATCATTTTTTTTAATAACTGGCTTTACGGCTCTGGGATCTAGCCCTTCTGAGCCTGAAGTTACAATATATTATAATTATCCTTCATAGTATACTGCTTCGCAATATGTTGATGCGTCACATTGTGCAGCCCTTGGGAGATTTTGATGGCAACTTGAGCCAGCAGACAGCTGACGGTTGGCGATGGTATCTCAAGGCGCCTAAGCAGACAGACACCTTATTTTGAGAATCACATCACCATCAGAGCACTTGTTTCACAGTTTCCACTAATAGTTCACATGCGCAGACACTTAATACACAAAATCGCACCACTTTTACATATCAAGGTCCGCTTTAAACCATTATTTAAACAATAATACAGGAGCAGCAAACCGACCCCGGTCGAGTTCCCGCCAAAACTCCCAGTTTTCATCAATAGACAGAATGATTTAAGAGGATATAATTCTTCTGTCCATGTGTGTGTGAATGAACTCCCCCTAAACGGCTGTACCGATTTTGATGAAATTTTGTGTGTGTGATTAAATTGATTAGAGAATGGTTTAAATTTGAGACAATTGGACTCGGTATTAGTCGTTGTTGTAGAGATCCAGAAGTCAACCGTACGAAGCCGGGGTGGATCGCTAATTTTGTTATAATTAATAAAGTATTCGGTAAAAAGCGCGGTAAAAATTCAGAATCTGACTAACACTTATGGTGAGGAGTGGAATATAGATTATAATCGGGGTCGTTTTCTGGTTTTTTTTAACCTAATGCAGGCAGCCAGACACTGTCTGTCCCAAACCCTAATTGAGTCAAAAGAAAGGACTTTTGTGAAAGTATGGTGGACCCATATCAGCATTTTTCAGTACATCTTCTTGAAATCTGGCACGAAAATTACAGTGGATATATATTGTTAAGAATCGCAAAAGATTATAGAAAATCTCGCTATCAAACACTTAATCTTCTCAACTGTTGTAGCTTACTACTTTTGCGTCACTGAAACGAACTTAAAATTACAGTATCTTAGACTACAAAGTCTTCGTCATTCACTGTACTCGCCAGATCTTACTCCGTCTGATTTTTATTTTATTTTCGAAATTTCGATAACCTTTTACGGAGAAAAATTTAAATTGCAATGTGACGATAAAAACGCCAGAGAATTCATCAAAATATTAATTAGAATTTTATCTAAGACACATTAATAAACTTTCATTTAAATGGCAAGAATACATCGGCAATAATGGCCAATACTTCGACTAATTGAATATAAAACTTTCATAAAATGGTTTGATTCTCTCTATGTAAACCAAGAATTTAAAAGGTAAAGACCTAATATATAAATTCAAATTATCCTTTTGCAGCTCTCACAAGTTATTTCAATAAGTAAATTCTGTATAATTACGATTATGAATATCTATTTTGTTTCTAATACTGCAGTCAATTTATATTTTTATCTATCGACGAATAATTAATTGAAATATTCTGTTTCACTTTATTTATTATCCTTCGACGCATTGCATACGTGCAAATTTTTTGTCGTGACTGTCTTTTGTTTTTTTAGCCACCATAGATAAAAAATGACATTTACTTGAATGAGGACACACAGATCACGATAGACTTTTTGTAATGATTTAATTTGACAAGAATAAATGATTTGAACGTTTTTCCTCTTTTTATACATTGTAATGTATCGTTATTATATTTATCACTAGCTGTTCCCCGCGACTTTCTCCGAGTTTAATTTATTACTTTACGGTTTTTTGTGCAGAACACAAATCATTTTTTAAAATAAAACTAGCCTTAGTTATTCCTTATAATATCAGATATCTGCCAAAATCCTTTGAAAGTCCCGTCAAAATTGGTCCAGCGATTTCGGAGATTAGCCGAATCAAACAGACAGACAGACAAAATTTAAAAAAATGTGTTTTTGTTAATAAATACCGAGTATACTTTCATATACATTTAATAAAAATCTGTTAATTTGACATTATAAACAGACACTTCAATTTTATTTATTTGTATATATAAAAAAGGTGTATAAAGGAACAGGTAACAGGGAGCGTTTACAATTCGTATTAAAAACTTGAGTTTCATATCAAAAACTTGTGAGATACCTGCGTAGGTACTCCATAACACAATAGCGTATAATTATCCGTACTAATTAAAGATAAAATGTTATTTATTTATAATGCACTTATCACAGTGAAAACATTGGTATATAGGTTAAGAAAAATAAGTATCAATAAAGCTACATAATATATCTATACAAATAAATAAAATTGAAGTGTCTGTTTGTAAAGTCAAAATAACAAATTTTTACCAATACATATGAAAGTATAAAAATGAAATGTTATGTTTGAAAGAAAATGTTTATCTGTTTGTCTGTCCGTTTGTTCCGGCTAATCTCCAAAACGGTTGGACCGATTTTGACGGAACTTTTACTAACAGATAGCAGGTTTTATAAGGAGTAACTTAGGTTTTTATATTAGAAAAAGAATTAGGGTACCGCGCAAAAAATTAAAACCCATGAAATCCACTCGTAATAAATTTAAGGCGGGCGAAGTCGCGGCGAAAAGCTAGTAATAATAATTTTACTAGCTAAAACGTTCATCAGATTGCGATAAAATTTGGTCAACTTATTGCTTGCACTTGCGCGAAGGTTATAGGCATAGTACAATAAAATTACAGTAGGTTGCTCGCGTGTCGTACTGACATATTTATTTGAAAGTCATAATATGTCATTCAATTTCAATGAATGTATTATCATTCCTAATTAAACAATGTAACCCTACCAAATTTAAAACGACATTTTCACAAATATTTCTTCTGCGGCAGCTACGCGCCGGGTACCAGCTAGTAACAAATAAATAAACAAACAAAATAGCGGCGTAATCATGGCAGTGGGTCAGCCAAGTTCGGAAAAGAAAATTGCGACGCACCAGCAGTCTGTAAATTTACACAAACTACCTCGAGCTACTGCTGACCCATGTAATTTTGTATGTTTAATAAAGCGCTCACAGAACGCGCGTATCCCTGATACGATCCCCGCCGGCGCCAATGAAATTCTTAATTACAATTTTAAGTGCTTATTTGCCAAGTGATCGGCGGTGAAGGAAACCATCGTAAAGAAACTTGCATTAGAACTAAAAAAACTTTTTGAATACGTATGTAGTCGGCAAACAGTCCCTTTTTCACATTTGTGTTTTTAGTGGGATATCATTAATTTTGTAAAAAGTTTAATCCTCAGGTCATTTTCTTATTTAATATAGGTAAATGACTGTTAAAGTTTTTTCTTGCAAGAATCAAATGCTACGGTGAGTGCTCTGAGGAATTGTTCGGATTAATTTCAGCCGCTCGATTTCACCATCGCACATCGCGACAAAACTCGCGATACCATCCATACCATCTGGATGATTGGCGGTCCACCACTATGCGATTTAGAAGAAGTTTTCTTCTTCGCACAACTTCCTTGTGGAATCGATTACCATCAGTGATTTTTCCGACTTAGACATTTTCAAGAAAAGAGCCTACTCCTTTTTAAAAGCCCGGCAACGCATCTGCAATTCCCCTGGTGTTGCAGTTGTTCATGGGCGGCGGTAGTCATTTACCATTAGGTGAGCCGCATGGTCTGAAGTCTGAAGTCTGAAGCAATAACTTTGTTGACACCGAATAGCAATAATTTGTAGTTTTGAGATTTTTGCCTTTTTCTACGCTTATGAACCTAAACCGCGACACAAACCTAGACCACTTCTAGATCTAGGTTTTCGGTAAGTGAATCAGTGAATGATAAAAATGGCACTTTTCAGGCCATAATAACTCAAGAATCATAACCTATTATTGAATTTTTGGATTAATAATAAAATTAAGAGTGAAAATAACAAAGAAAATCTATTTATATTTCATAATAACAAGCACGTTAACAACGAAATTCACGTGTGTAATAAAAGCTACTGCGTTTGGCGCTCTTAAATTAACTGGACAGAATTACAAATAACGCATATGTGGTAGAGCCATGCTGTAGCTATATTAGTAGTATAGCTGTAGCACGAATGGGTCGGTTCGACCGGGGAAGGACCACGCTCTTACAGAATACCAGCGTAAAATGGCAGCTTGACACTGCTGTGTTTCGTATGGTAAGTTTATAGAACCGGAGACCCATTTTACTGGAAAAGAGGCATTCCATCTTAGTCCTTACGGTTCGCATCTTTTTTTATAGAATAGGGTGACAAACGAGCACACAGTCCACCTGATGGTATCTATCCTCATTTGCAAATCAAAATGCAGATGCGTTATCACCCGTGAGGACTAAGATGGAATGCCTCTTTTCCAGTAAAAAGGGTCTCCGGTCACGTTTAATAAAGAGCCATTATTATATTGGCACACTACGAGTGGAGTATAAGGTTAACACCAAACTGTTACGTCAGTTTTTGTTTAATCAGATCTGCGGGCTCAATTGAATAAAATATCTTTACTCGCAATAATGGGTTGGAATAATCATGGGAACAATAATTTTAAATAACAATTGAATCGTACCTTGGTTACCCATTTACTATTTATTGGTGAGGACGTTCAATTGTTGTTTTTTTTTAAGATACATCTTAATCCGCCAACAAATTGCAACCAAACGCTGGAGTAATGCCAAAGCGACAAAAGTTGTAAGAAATATGAGCGGTACCTATTCAGAACGCTGTCGATATTAAAAATAAACGCTCGATCTTCCAATAGAAATTAAATACTAAGACAAATAAAGAAAACATAAAATAAATATACTAAGACTTCAGCCATATTATATGTCACAATATATATCTCTGTTGTATGTCAGTGATTCAAAATTTTAGAACTTCATTTTTCTTATTTTATATAAGCTTATAAACGTCCCACAACAGAGCACTGGCCTCCATTCCTTTTGAGTAACGGAGAGAGTGGGTGAGGCAAAGTTTTAAATATGTTTGAAATTTTATAATTCTTAGACACAATGGCTGTATTACGATATTTTACAAGTCGTGAATGTGGTAGATAAGGACTTAAAATTATTACTCAACTACTTTCTTCGTTCTCGGTTTACTCAATCGCGTATGCTAAGAAAATTAAAGTAGGTAAGCTTGCTCATGAACTGTCATGACCTATAAAATATCTTTGTGTCATAATTACATAATTCATAGCCAATCGTCAGGTCATTATAAAGTATACGACGTCTGTAATGAAATATATATTAAAATAAAAAAAAATATATTCATAATACAGTATTTTTATGCTTACTTTAAATTAATTTATGAATTATATTTGATGAAATATTTAAATATAATATTTACTAAAACTAATTAATGGATAAAATACCTGATGCTGTATTTAATAAATAAAATGATGTCTATATTATCTGTATTAATATTTCGCAGCTATAAATATTTGTTAATTACGATACGATACGTTCTATCTTATGACGGTGTCCAAAGGCATACTTGCGAGAAATATGATAAGTCTAAGCGCAGGAACACAATCTCCCTCGCGTAATATAAACTGGTGGTCAAAGCATTAAAGTAGCAATGAATACTAATTCTTTACATCAAATATTCATATGAAATTCTTTGTAACGCGGGAAAATGTACCTATAATTCGGTTTGTTCAAGCACTATACGGAAACCGAAAATTAAAAGAGTGGAAACGTTATTTGGAGACAGGAAGCAATTTGCGTGCTTTAAATTAATTGAAATAAATTATTCAAGAAGAAAATTTAGTTTATTCTTTGTTAGTTCTTTGAAGTCGGCTTTTACTTTTTAATACTGATCAGATTTAAGTTCGATAGTTTGATTTGATTTCTTTTATAAAAATAGTTGTTATTTTCTTCGGCCCGTTGACTTTTTTTATATCGTTACCACTGTCAACATGGAAAAATTTAAGTTATCTTTATAATACGTGCTCAGCGATAAGCCTGACTGCCCCCTTCTGCGGCACTGGGTACAAATGCATATGCCCGGTGCCCCAGAGGGTGTCAGATACATGAATTAAACTATAGATTAATTTTATTCAAGTAATTAATATGTTAAACAATCAAATTAAGTTATATTGAATTGATTTAAATTGAATAAGATTAAATTAAATTAAAAAGATTAGATAGAATTATATAAAATTAAATTAGATGAGATTAAATGACTCAGTCTGAAATAAATTGAGTTTTTTTTATTTTATATACGATATCGACTATAATGTCATCTAGATTAAATAAAGATACCTATAAAACTTAACCTATTGAAATTGTTTTAATTTGTCTAAATCCGTAATTAATAACAGTAATATCGTAGAACCATCCAATATAATATTATATAATATTAATTACATTGAATTTGAAGCTGTCAATTTATAATAAATATAAAAGAAACAAAAAGTATGCCTTATTTTAATAAATTGCTAAAAGCGTTTTTACTCGTATTAAGCTCACATTAATAAATGAAGTTATCAAACATTATTCATACGCCGTGATTGATGCCACATCTAGCCAGTAACATTTCAAACACAAGATCCGTGTTTGTTCGGTTGTAGTTATTAATTTATTAATTCTTGTAACATTTGAAGATTATCCACATTTTATTTTACTTTATATAAATACTTAACGTAGATAGACTATACTGCGCGCTCAATATAAGTATATTTTTTTAAATTTAATTTTTCAGTATCACTGAATCATTGTTGATTATTAATGAGAAATAAAGTTTTTAAACTTTGTATATAATATTTTTGCTGGAACTTCAGTAGGAAATTGGGAAAATTGCATATTAAATCGGATGAGAAGAAATCTTTGTATAACAAAGCATTTTTACAGCAATAAATATGCCTATCTTTTCGTTTTAAAACGGTTAGACGCAGATAATCATGGGAGATTTCATTTTAATATATTTTTCTTTACTGAAGGTTGTTTGTAAATATCCCTTTTTATGTATCCCTTCTTATGTAAGTGGTAACTGAGGTTTTTTGTGCGAAGTAATACACGCCCTTGAAAAGACTTCAACGCTTAACTGACGCAAAGTTCGTTGATCCACCGCTATGATTTAAATTATGTTTATTAAATTAAAACTTATTGATTAATAAACCCTCAGCTATTTTAATATTTTTATGAATAAAAATCGATATTTCAAGGTGTTTAAAAAAAGATGTGTTTGAAAAATTGGATGTTTTATGTTGTATTGCGAGGTCGGTGGTGATGAGAAAAACTGTGAACAAGCATCCTCTGGTTTGTGTGGTGTGTCTGTGATCAGTAAGGATGAGTAGGGCGCGGCGCAGTGTGCACTCGCATTCCGCGGAGGCGGAAGGCCGCGGGAGGCGCGTGGCGCGGCGCGGTCGTCGACACGCCTCACGCCGCCGGCTGCACTTGCAGTCCGCGCGGGCTGGCCGCGCTCGGCGCTCAGCGCTCAGTCCGCGCCAGCACTCCGCCAGGGCAACACCGATGGTAAGGGGCGGATGCGTCGCGCGGTGTCACTCGGGCGCGCTGCAGTCACCTGGTGCAGGCGGAGCGCGCACGTGCCGCGGCGGCGCGGCCGGCACAGTGCCGCGGCGGCGGGCGCGCCGGCATGCGACGCTAGCGCGAGCATGCGGCTGCCCCTACTGCCGCTCCTTGTGCTGCCGCTCGTGCTCGCGCGCCCGGCAGCAGGTGAGACGATATGCCAGTGATAACAGTGCGACACGTGCTTATTCCACGCGAATACGCCCATTTTTCCTGATAAGAGTAAGTGCGTTACGAACCGGTAAGTCGATTCAACGGTACAAAAATATTCACGTGCTCCCGATTTCAGCGCTCGTTTAGTTAATAATTACATCCTGTAACTTGGATCCATATGGTTTACCGGAATAAACACGTCGCCACGTCTTTAATTTTTTTCATAAAGGTTTATTTCTTTACACATATCACGAGGTCAGTAAATTTAATCCACGCGTCTAGGAACTATTATTTAATAGCATATCAAACGATATGACATAATAAATTAGCAGTTATTTACACACATTAAAATATCTGAGACGTGACTGCATAACAAGTAACAACTTCAATAATTTAATATTCTTGAGATATCGCGGCGGTGAATGCACATGTTATCATTAAGCAAATAATTATGCCAATACAATATTTGTATCTACATATAGCACAGTATTTTATAATATATAACAAATCGTATTTCAGGCTTTTAAAGAATTGATATCAAAACAAACAAATTTAGTGATTTCTTGGCATTATTTTTATTGTGTACATATACGAATCATTGCCTAAAACTTAATACATAGTCATAACATTAAAATAACATTTTTGTCGTACATTTTACTTAACTGTTATTAAATTGACGTGTCTTTTATGATCAGTTGTGTTGTGTTGGAACTTCAGCATATGTTTATTTTTTAATTTCTTTACATACAAATAGCCATAAGTATGTTTTATAAATAATAATCACATACTCTCGTTACAACTAATAAAAAATAAAATAAAAGTTTTTTTAACAATAACGCCTCCGATGGAAATGCTTTCTTTCTATTTTTATTAAACTTTTATTATTTTAAGATATAAAGTGACAAAAA
Organism: Parnassius mnemosyne; assembly: GCA_963668995.1. Taxonomy (NCBI): domain Eukaryota; kingdom Metazoa; phylum Arthropoda; class Insecta; order Lepidoptera; family Papilionidae; genus Parnassius; species Parnassius mnemosyne. The sequence continues at coordinate 25,380,632 of CAVLGL010000068.1, forward strand.
GTATTTATATCAAATAAATAAGAAAGTATTTTTTTTAAAACATTAATTCGTGGAATGTTACTTTATTTTAATAATGTATCTATAGCTTAGAAGTTTTATTTTATCATAATTAATTTATGAATGTAGTATATACAAAGAATATGTATATACTACATTCATAAAAAATTAAAGAATGCTAAACGAAATTCACTCTTATAAAAATGTCAAAAGCAAAAAGTAAAGAATTCCTCATATAGACAATTAGAGCAATAGATAAAATAACTTGTACGCAAAATAAATGTTATAATGACCAAGTTGAATCTATTAGAAATTTAATTACCTTTTTAACAGTTGAGGTATTTATCAAAAATTCACAGTGGATACCAAATGTTCTACACCATATATTTATTAAAGAGTAACCAGGTCATGCTTCGATAAATTAAAACAAAGACAAGTCGTAGGCATTTTATTGAATTACTAGACACTTTTACTTAACAATTTCTTTACGTCATATAATTTTTCTTTTAATCGAAGTCAAATATTTTTATTAAAAATTGGCTTTTACAAGGTACCTTTTGTAAGTCAAACGCTACGCCATTTATAAAACTGAAGTGGCAAACAAACTTCTAGCCCACCTGTTAGTATGTGGCTACTGCAGTCCATAGACACCTACGGCCAAGTTTAAACAAAGATCACTACAGGTGCGTCGTGACTCCTAAGGACATAGATGTCTCACGGCCTGTAAATATACTGTAAATATACTGGCTCTCTTTACTCTTCAGAGCGGAACACAGCAGCGCACGTATCAGGAGTACGTTAAGTTAGCCGCACAAAAAGCTCAGAGAGCACTCCTAGGCAGAAAGGCGTCCTACTATCCAGATCAGCTTAGTAAACGTTTACAAGCTTAAAATATCAAGATTTAAATATGAATTATATAAAATTACTAAATGAAAAAGTAAGATTATTAAAACCTATATGCGCCCCACTACTGGGCACAGGATTTCTCTCATTTCTGAGAGAGTTATGGAGCAATTAATCCCCCACGGTGTTCCAAATCAATCAAATCAAATCAAATCTGTTTATTTTGTGAACATGGGTTAATTTATAGATCTCGATATGTACATAATAAAATGTAAATTAGGTTCTATATGTCCCGCCAGTTGGCAAACAAAATATAAAATTAATAAGTGCCATATTCATTTATAACATTCATTATTTTTTTCTCTTCTGATGACAGGTTTTAGTTAAAAGAATTATATAATTTATTTAATGATACATGTATAGTCATATGGTATAGTATACATATTATAATGGTCAACATTTTCTCTAATTGTCATCAAGTATCATCATGATAGGTATGTAGTCGATGCAGTTTAATAATATAATATTTTAAACATATAAATCCAATGTCATCAAATATGGGATATCTCCTAATGTCAAAATTTATCATGAAGGATGTTATCTATAGAATAATATGCTCTATCATTTAAGAAATTAAAATAGTTTACGTTTATAAACACTAATTTTGTAATCTCTTATGCACTTAGATATCTTGTTATATAGTTTTAGTGCCATTGCGTATATATACGTTTCTGCAAAAATACAGTTCTACTTGGCACTAAATGAAGTTTCCAGTTTCCAGTGCGTGCGACGGACTTCACATGCCTCCTCTGAATTATGTTTATTCGTCAGACAATTTTCTCCTTCATCGCTGAGTACGTGGTAATTCGGCAATTTAAAAAAAATTAAAATTGCAATTAATATTTTTATTGGTGCTGGCCGGTATCAAACCCAGGCTGTTCGCGTACTGTGTAATATTTATGACACACGCTTAGCCTCTGCGTTTCCTCGGCTCTCTAAGAGTATTAAATAACATGACTGAATACTATAAGTATCAAATAACATTACGAAAAGATGATTAAAAAATCATAAAATAGGTTATATACCTACTTGGTAAATATTTTTAAAAACTAAAAAGGCAAAAGTATTACAAATTTTTTTTGGGATTTTTGAGAATAATGAGAGAGAAAAAAACATTGTTTATTTAAAGAAGTAGCTCTAAACGACTAACATTTAGGTTTTTTAACTTCCACAGTTTATTAATATTTATGCCTTAGTACATAAAATATTTTCAATATTCCACGTCGGTCACCTTTCCAACTTTTAAGCGAACGCTTTATAAATTGCGATTTGCAAAACTTGTCTAGATACTTGACCGAGTTTGGTTTCCCCAGCGCCAATACTTCAAACTCCACTTAAATATCAATTCTCAGCCATTTCCTAGCAATCGAAGAATTTTGAATAATTTACCCATAGCCGGTGCAAACGACGACTACGGTTAAGTTAATAGCAGTTAGCACCTAGCAGCGTGCATTTAATATCCACTTAACTGAATAACATATCTGACTGTCTGGAAAACATCCGCTGTCGGACTAGTGCGTCCCTATCAGCCGTATTAATTACGTATCTACACGCACAATGCATTCATAACCGAGCTAAGCTACTTCTGTTACACTCCACTTATCTTGTGGCAAATGTCAAAAATTTTATCTTTTCTTTTTCGTTTTTTTTTTTCTTCATATTTATACCTTATACTTTTAAGAGCTGAGTTTTAAACATATAAAAGTTATCAGATAAATTATAATCTGACTAAACAGACTGCTTTACAACAAGACACGTGCTTGCTTTGTATAAAGTAAATAAAAATGAAGTGGCGGTGTATAAATATTCACGACCCCATATCGCCAAGTGGGCGTCGTAAGAGGCGACAGAGTGAAACAGAGGGCAGCAGCGATTTCCTAATAACAATCCTATAAGTATAACAATTCCTAATAACTTGAGACAAAAGTTACAAATTAAATAAAATTTTACTTAAAAAATAAATACAAGTTATAGAATATTATAACTAGATGAATAAATATTGACGGTTAATATTCCACAGTAATGTTTTTTATTAAATACATTGAAAGAAATATGTACAGAAGAAATAAATATATATAAATAGGTACAGAAATTTTGTTATGGCATTTGTTTGGTTGCAACATATTGCATACATTCATATACGTAGCGAATATTCGATTCTGGATGCCTTATAACCATTTCGATTCGCAGTCGTCGTATAGTTGTTTTGGCCGGGCGGAACGCATTTGCATGTGTAAATAAATATTAAAAAGCTGGGTCGTCTGGTCGCTGAGGCAATCCGGCGCCGCGCCGCAGCGATGATTCGCAAGAAACGGCCTATCAGAGATACCACAATGCACCTGCGGGCTGGTGAAGCCCGATCCGAAATTATCATCGATATCGATACTACGCTAGTACTTCTTATTACTTTGTGATCGATACTTATTGTGAAAAGAAAGTTCTAATTATTCTTACACGAAATATATACGTGGTAACAAATGTGATTTTTTTTAAATAAAAATATGTTTACATTTTTTTTGCCCTCGTTAGCATGAGTATATATTTATATAATAAATGTGTGTATTCATCTAATGACTCTATGAGTACATGTTTAGAATATAATCATAGGAAAGAAAGGTTCTCGAGTGGCAACCTTTTTCTAACGTGGTAGAGCCATGCTGCAGCTATATTAATAGTATAGTTGTAGCACGAATGGGTCGGCTCGACCGGGGAAGGACCACGCTCTCACAGAATACCAGCGTAAAATAGCAGCTTAATGCTGCTGTGTTTCGTATGGTGAGTGTAGAGAACCGGAGACTATTTTACTGGAAAAGAGGCATTCTATCTTAGCCCTCACGGCTGACAACGCATCTGAATGAAGATGAAGATGTCTATGGGCCACAGCAACTACTTACCATCAGGTGGACTGTGTGCTCGTTTGTCACCCTAATTCTATTAAAAAAAAACACCCTAATTCTATTAAAAATACCGGTTAGTGATATGATAATACATGCAGGTGGCTCAGCAGTGGACTTGTGGCCATTCATTTTTATTTCAAGTTGTTATCAGCAAGGTGCTGCTGTCCAACTCCTGTTTTATTCCCTCTGTCGCCTCCTACGACGCCACCCACATCGCGATATAAAGTAATAGATTGTAGTGATGATGATAAAGTTATGGGAATTAGAATCCTAAATGTCTTATAGGGTAATTTCAAATTACGAATAAATTGTTGCATTCGTATGTAGAAATACTCAAACAAATTGTATTTATGTTTCAGTATAAATGTATTGTTTGGTGTTCTCCAATATGCATATTACATCGCCACTAACGGGTTTATTGCTTTAGAATGAACGCGACCGTCTGCATGCCAAATGACGATTCCTGGTGATCGCCCCTTTGAATTATGCGCACGGACACGCTTACGCGTCTGCATTCAATCGCCTTGCGAGATTTATGTGAACGCCACTCGCACACCACATACAAATAATTCCGTGAAAAATGAATCAGTAGGGCTTTGCTTTGACCACTAATATACTCTTAATATCTTGTGTAAACCAAAAATAATATGCTGACATCGTTATTATTTTCTCACCAACATTTAAGAAACCTTTGCTTAGTGATTAATTTATCGACATTTATATTATTCCTGTCACATCACTACCACTTTTTCTCTATCGGGTTGCAGACATCGGTGCATCAACATTCACTATTATATTATATAAATTAAAAAAAAATTTGCTCTTTAACACTATCGCGAGATTCTTAAACGTACACTTAATTGTAATAATATGAAGAAGACAAAGATAAGTTTTGACATTTACTTATATTAAAATGTTGTTTTTTTATTTTTAAAGCCGTCTTGTGAACGACGATGAACGATGTGCAGACTGCGTCAATTAGTACTAAAGCGGGGAGAATTTTAGAACAAACAACGTACGTTCACTCCAACATCGAAGCTGTCTCGACGGGCATGGGTACCGCCCGCTCCAGGGGATCAAATAATAAGCCATATGATACAACTTTCACACAGTTTCATTATAGAATCTCAAGGAGATTAAACAGCAATTTTATATCAACTTTATGATCATTCTTATATAGCCCAATTTCATGTTTCTTGTGTTTTTACGCAATCCATGTTTTTGCGCAATAATTGTAAGATAATACATCTTGATGATATTATAATAAGTCTTATTTGGTCACTATTTTATTTCGAATGATTTATTTTCTCATTCTTACATTTAAAAACAAATTTCAATGCCTATCTAATGCCATCATTTCATGACATACGATATATATATATATACATATATATATATATATATATATATATATATATATTATCACTAGCTGCCCCGGCAAACGTTGTTTTGCCATATACATTATTTCTAGGAAATATTTTTTACTTTTAAAAATCGCGATTAAAAACTGGGGTTGATCGTAGAAGGGTGAAAATTTGAAATTCTATATAGTTTTCAATGCTAAATCATAATAAAATAAAAATAAAAAGTTTTGTCAAAAAAATAAAAAAAATATTTAGGGGTGCGTAACCCTTATCATTTAGGGGTTTGAAAAATAGATATTGCCCGATTCTCAAACCTACCCGATATGCACACAAAATTTCATACAAATCGGTTCAGCCGTTTCGAAGGAGTTTGTTAACAAACACCGCGACACGAGAATTTTATATATTAGATATCATAGGTGTGCATGCATTTTCCGTGTTATAAAGACAACGATTGACTTAGTTCATTAGTATTATTAATTTTGTAGCTTTTTTTTTTCATTTTGAATGCAAGTTTTTATCTCATGCGGGATAAAAACTTGTATTCAAAATTTTATAGTAGGCTAGCAAAACAAATTTGACCTCCTCCGGCACCACAGAAATTGTTAATTGCAAATTTAACTGCTGATTTACCACGTGTTCAGCGGTGAAGGAAAACATTGCGTGGTAACGTATATGTCCGAAAAATACAATTCTTTATGAACATAATATGTGAAGTTCGCTAATACTTACTGGAACAGCGTCGCGGACTAATTACGCTGTAACCCTCTTAGTTAAATTGGAGACCTGTCCAAGTGTTTATAAGTTATAACTTTATACTTACGTATTTAATGGAAATAGATTTTTATTTCTTTATAGTAGTACTTGCCCACTCCTTTTCGCTATAATTTTAATAAGTAAATTATAAATTTATTCGTAGCAACGTTGACAAAAAATACATTATCACTGAAATAGTTATTATTGTAAAAGCACATACATAGAAACAATATCATCATTATAAGAACATTAAATGCGGTTCTTTACAACAACAGCTAATGACACTATACTTATTTAGTTTTTCTGAGCAAGATAGCTTTACCTCATTTACAGTGTGCAAGTTTTTTTTTTACTTCTGATCTACCTAATATAGCATTACCTTGTGACATGCAGTCTTAGACTAAATGTCACATTTTTTTATACAAGTAAAGTTGATTAACGTACACAAAGTCCCCTTAATGGTAAGTGGATGATCTATACATAAGATGAAACTTCGTCCTCCAATTCTCTCAGCCTCTCGCTGCACGAATCACAGCAGCATTAATGTTATTTTACGATTGTATTATATGCGAGCGTGGTCTTTGCTTGGTCTGCAGCTGGTGCCGCAGCCATAAAATTGTGACATGGCGCTACCACTTCTTAACACCTTTAATTCTGAAACGGTATTTACCTGAATTTCTAATTCACATCTATGAAGATGCAGCTGTTCCGTAGTATGTTTTCATCGGACTCCAAAACTCTTTATTTTATAGGATAAGGGTGACAAGCGAGCACACAGTCCACCTAATATTAAGTGGTTGCTGTACCCATAGACATCTACATATATCCTCGTTTTCGAATCAAAATGCAGATGCGTGGCCAGCCGTAATGACCAAGATGGAATGCCTCTCTTCCAGTAAAATTGGTCTCCGCTTCTTCACACTGACCATATGAGAGCATGGTCCTACTTAATTTTGTGTATCTGTTTATTCAATACCAGACACGATTCAAAAAAAAAAGAAAGAAAAGCTTGGCAAAAATAATATGAGTATAAGTATAGATGCTTATTAATAATATAAACTATACTTATGACCTTTACTGTTATGCCACTTAGTGTTGCCAGTGATGATTTACGGAATCGAGATGTGATCCTCTACTGCTAGCCTATCTACGACGTTAGCAAATAGGCTTGCTGTATGTTTCATCTTCGTCATTGATTTTATAACGCACAGAAACTAAGCTCTAGGTAGCTCGCTGAGTGATTTTGAGGTTTTCATACGGCCGACAATAAAAGGATCATATCTTGGTTCCGTAAATCATCATTGGCAGCACTCTTTGGCATATCAGTAAACTTTACCAGTATAGGTTACACAATTATTAATGAGCATCTATACTTATACTCGTATTATGAATATGCTTTTTTTAAGTTACTAGAGGAGACAGTTGAAAATTGTGACTTACTTAATCAAGATCGGGATTGTTTAGGGCGTTTGCGTTCCTGAATTATTAGGACTGACTAAGAAGCGTGTCTGGTATTGAATAAACGGATATACTGAATAACGGCATGCCTGACATTACGTAGACGAGATCAGAGTAATGATCGAGTAACTTTGTCTTATCTATAATATTTTATCATAGAAATGTTAGTCATTTTTATTATTTTAGTTATAAGCAATACTACATATTTGACCTCGTAATATTTTAATGTGTTTGACCTTTAAAAGATTGCGAAAAAATTTTACGTTACGGTTCATAGAATACCAAAGTAAAATACCATCTTAATGCTGCTGTGTTTCGTATAGTGAGTGTAGAGAACCGGAGACCCTTTTTAGTGTAAACGAGGCATTCCACCGTAGTCCTTAGCGGATTCTTTATCGAGGATAGATGTAGATGTCTATGGGCCACAGCATATTACAATAATACGTTGTGATATTGGTCTTCTTTTATTATCAACCCGTAACAAAACTTTTTACTAAACTCGGTTCTATATCATAACAGTGAGGCTTTGCCGTATTCGCGAAATTGGGGAGGCGATTTGACGATTACATTACCAGTTTTGCACTTTGGACGCTGCATCCTGTCACTGGTCCGGATATTTTACATCTGGCGTCTTTATGAGATAATGAGAAGTGAATCTGCCATCTATGGGGACCTATGCTATGTAGACACGTGACTGACACTGAAATTATATTTGTTTTACAGAAGAAGGCCATAAGAGCAATCTATTATTTAAAACCTAAAGAGTCGGTCCGACAAAAGATTAAGGAAATTAATATATTAACTTTGGTCTCTCAATACATTTATGAAAATGTAATGTACCTATACAAAAATAAAAGTAGTTTTACAAAAATAAGTGATATTCACTTTGTAAATACTAGGAACAGACACAAGCTAGTAGTACCAGTTACTCGACTCCACCGAGTCAGTAATTCATTCTTGGAGCGATGTATAACAAAATCCTAGAAAACATACAAAATTTGACTGGCTCAAAGTTCAAAAACTTTATTAAACAAAGTTTGTTTAAAAAGGGTTATTATAATATAAAGCAATTTATGGATGATAATAACCCCTGGGAATGAGTTGATCGCTACCAAGCTATTTCTAATTTATTTTGTGTGGTTAATTGTGCAACATACATGATTGTAAGCTGTTATTTAAAAAAAAACTCCTGCTGGGTTTCTCGCTGGTTCTTTCCAGGACAGAGATTTTTTTTCGAACCAGTGGTAATTAAACAAAAGAATGATTTTCAATAAGTATTATTTATAATCTATATTGAATAACAAAGTTTCTGTTTCTATTTCTATCGGATTTATAATATTAAAATTTCAAATAAAAAAAATGGATTTCATTATTTGTGTAGTAGAGAGGAATCGTGATAGTGTCGATATAAATACCAACCTCAAGCGTCATAGCTAAATATAAATATATCATTGAAAGTTTGAAAAGTCAGTTTTAAACGATTTTCAAAAAACATGAAGGTTATTAATTAATATGGATACGCTTTCTATTTTCATATTAACGTGGCCGGCAATCTAAAATTATTTATACGATATTTTCTCAGAACTGGAATTATTCAGAAAAATTATGAAATAAAAAGCAATTTTTCCTTGTTGTCGTTTCATAATTACGGCAACATAACATCACAATGATTGAGTTTACTTCATAATACATTTACAACATAAGAGAAGAAACCGTTGGCAAACAATCAGGAATTCTCACACTTGTGTGTCGTTTTAGAAATAACATACCATATCAACGAACCGACAGCGTGTGTCATGCCGTTGTTTAAATATGTGAATTCTGTACTTTCGAGATATGTTTTTATTTCGGTTCATTTTTTTTAACTTTTACTACTTCTTGTGATCCAAATGTTTCTTATTTACTATTTTCTATGTTTATCGTTAGAGATACAAAACACCAACACGACACACGACGGTTAAGGTAAAAAGTAAAAATACTCTGTACAATGGGAGAGTCATATGCCAAGCAGTGGATTGTTACTGGTTGATGAGAAGAAGATATTTAAATTCACTGTTCGATAAGGCCTTTTCAAACTGCAGCAACTAAAGGCGTTTAATTGAGCTGGGACAAACTCTTGTATTCATTAATAAGTAACGGATGAACCGCCTGACTCGAAATACCGAAAGTACTCTCAAGTGTATTACGTTGCTCGCATTTGTCGGTAATAGAGCATGATTAAAATATTGTACAAATCTTATTTATATAATGTCTGTGACACGAAAATACGAAACAAATACATCACTGCCAAAGAGTATATAAATCACTACGTTTAATCACTGCACGCGGAGACCAGGAACGCGGCGATTAAATTAGTGCGTTCGATATTATCAAAATGTAAACGGTTTAATATTACGGTCTTCAATTTTATTTATTGTTATATTTTAAGTTTTCTTTTTTGAATGATCTAGTAAAGCGTACATTGTTGTCCGTTAAATTAGTCTTAGGTTTTATCTTGCATTGATTTTTTATTTTTTATTTCATTAAATAAGTAAAACATTTTAAAATGAAAATTAACTTGCACCTACTACTCGTATTAATCATTTGATTAAACCGATTTCATTATTTTAATATTACGCAATTGCAAATCTAAGCAATATCGTCGTTATTAAAATCATAGATGCAAGTAATACAAATACGGTAAGGCGGTATGTGATCAATGTGCCGACATCAAAATTGTACGAATTAGAACGAAGACACACGTATGGCTCAATTCTACGCGCTAGTCAATTGTAACGATAGAAACGAGTAACGATATGTTACTAACTTATTAATTTAGTAACGGGTATGTTTACCGTTATCGGTACTTTACAATTTAAAATCAATCTTTTAAACAGCGCTTCCCAAAGATTTGCACATGCTAGAGCTATATTTACACTGTATAGCTACATTTTTGCAGGACGAATGGTTTAGGTCGACCGAGGAATGACCACGCTCTGACAGAATACATGCGTAATGTAACAGTACTTATACCTGTCGTATTTCATATGAAGAGTGTAGAGGACCTGAGAACATTTTTAATGGTAACGACGTCTTTCATACCTAACCTTCATCTGCATTTTGATTCTTAATCGAGGGTAGATTTAGGATGTCTATGGGCCACCGCATCCACTTATCAGGTGGACTATGCGCTCCTCTGTCATCCTAATATGTTACCTTATTAATGTAAAGATTAAAAAAAACTTATCAATTCAACAAAAACAAAAAATTTTATACGTGGTAAAGCCATGCTGCAGCTATATTAGTAGTATAGTTGTAGCACGAATGGGTCGGCTCGACCGGGGAAGGACAACGCTCTCACAGAATACCAGCGTCAAATAGCAGCTTCATGCTGCTGTGTTTCATATGGTGAGTGTAGAGAAACGGAGACCCTTTTTACTGGAAAAGAGGCATTCTATCTTATTCCTCACGGGTGACAACGCATCTGCATTTTGATTCGCAAACGAGGATAAATGTAGATGTCTATGGGCCACAGCAACCACTTACCATCAGGTGGACTGTATGCTCGTTTGCCACCCTATCCTATAAAAAAAAACATGGCAATCCCTTCAAAAAGACGTTACAGAGTGAAAAGTATCGTTAATGAAGAAACCACAGAGCACGGAATCTACACACGGGGACCAATGTAATTGTTAGTTGCAGTTTGAAACGTTTATCTTACACCTATTTAACGCGTGCTCGTCGTCGCTGTAATTTAAGTACGTCATTTCACACACATAAAATGTCAAATAACTACGGTTTCATGACGTTAACGATTCGACGACGATTAGAAGTCGACTGATTAACGTAAATCATAAAAGGTTATAGGTAGTTATAACGCTACTTTGGTTTTGTATTGCTAACCATTTTACCGATATCCAACGAAATTTATTAATATATTCTCTTCTCTAGTATAAACTTTTAATATTTCCTAAAATTTTGTTTTTTATGGGCTGTTAACAGCAAACTAGTATTCATAACTGCTCTCACTATCTCGATTCTTAAATGAAATGATTGAGATTGAGTTAGTAATCAAGGAGCAATTTTACATGCGGTAGAACCATGCTGCAGCCATAATAAGCTGACAACGGAACGATTCGGCCGCTGATCTTGTCATTTTATGGTAAGCGATGCGAACCGGTAACTGCATCTGAGGGTGACAGAGCAGATGTATGCTCTTTATGGCCCTTGGGTCCCTATGGGCTACATCATCTTCCTACCTGTACTGTGTGTTTGTATGTACAGTGTTACTTTTACAAAAGGCCTGGTACATGTCATGCTTCTCTAAACGTTAACCTTTTCCTAAGCAACTAAGCGAGGCTCTAGCGACAGACATATAGCTGTATGTTTCTGTTCTATAACCGAACTTAAATCTCGCAGACTTGTTGTGAAGAACACTACTGTGAGAGTATCAGCTTTACGCTTGTTATGCCGTTATAATGGAATCTTATCAACTTGCTCTATTTTAAACATCCTAAGAAGAAAAATATTAACAGAAATTCATTTCTTTCTCTCGCCATTGTTAAAAAACTACTCTATCAGCATCAAATAACCGACCGAGTTTTTTAATATTTTTATGTTGTTAGTGAAAAAAATTATAAGTCAACCTTTGAATAGTTTCTTGATTTAGGTTATCAATTAATGAACTTAGATATAATAAAAGAAAAGTTTTACGATTTTATATTATAATATTTTACAGCGAAATCAAACCTGAGTTACAAACTATTAAAATTATTCAGCAGCCGCAGACAAATTATTTCAATAAGCTAACGGCTAGACGGAGGGTTATCGCATTATGCAAAATATACTTCTGCTCCAGACACCTGCTTATATCTGACCTTCAGTGCCCCAGAACCGAAAAGTAGGTCGACTGAAGGCTGCCAGACAATCACAATTTTAAATTAGGGACCCTACTTTCGACGAGACGGATAATGCATCGTGTTATAGTATCCCTTAGCGATAGTAACGTCGAGATTTCATTTTACAATGACTGAAAACGTTAAAAGATAATTTAAGTATAACAAATATCTGTGTATATGCTACGTTAATATGCCGTACAAATACGTTTACTCCTTACAAATATTTTCCTTAAACATACACATACCCTTAAAAAGTAATTGCTATAAAAAACAAAGAATCAGATTGTATTAACGGCGAATATTAAATTTTTTAAGTCGCAAGTTTCTAACATGCGCAATGTCCGCTATACCCATCTCATCGTATTTTTAGTATATATATATATATATATATATATATATATATATATATATATATATTTTTAGGCAGTGGATATTTAAGTCCCTAAGTCGTATAAATAATTTAAAAAAAATTAAACAAATATAAGTTAGGTACTTAATTCTCCCCGACAAAATATGTCTTTCTCGTCAAAACTATTAAACGTCATTATCTACACATACAAATAAAAATGAAGTGTTTATTGAGCTGAAGGGGTAATTTGCATGCCGTTCAAACATGCATAGTTATTTTTTTAAACTTTGTCCGTCTGTCTGTCTGTCCGGACTTACCATTGTAATGGCGAAACCGATTGTAATGCAATCAAAGGAGTGTGCTCTAGGCTAAATTTTATTCCAAAATCTTGGCGATTATTTTTATTAAGAAACGGAAAAATTGGTAAAATGAATGGTCTTTGATGGTTATTTTAAATGTAATTAACCCTTCATTAATAGATTCTCCCTAGACGAAGCCAGGGCGGGTCGCTAGTTACTAAATGAATCTAGTGGCCAACAGGCACAATTGCTTAAATTCAAATAATATTTCGACGCGTCCAGTCAAAGAGATGAACCACTAATATAATTTGTTGATGCTTAATTTCAAAACAAGCAGCGGTTATAATTAATTGGACAGTTTTAGCAATATATATTCGGGTGCAATTCACATAGTCACAAATATCGTATGGCTGACATGAATTAAGTGACACTGGACTATTACCGGCCTTGCCCGAGCTATGAACACAATGAAAGACTTGTTTGTTTTCTCAGTCGCTTCGAATACGAGTATTTGCTAATCTGTTAGAAACTTTAAACAATAGAGGAAATCATTTACATTGCTAATAAATTCCACCGCCACGTGTACGAGTTACGCCACGTTTTAGCAGGAGGAATATATATTTTTCCGAACGTGTGTCATTTTTATATTTTATTAAAAACACATATCTGCGATTTCATCCCAATAGTAATTCAAGTTCGTGTGAACCAATTTAAGAAATCATGTTCTCCAGACTGAGTTTCGGCCACGGCATCCAGTATAAACAGAAACTAGCCACCTGCGCAGGTCAGGGTTATAGTGGCCGAGTGTGTACGCAAACACAAGTGCACTCTCTATTCCCTCACTCTCAAAGTCCGAAGAGACGGTTATCCGTCACGACCGGAGAGAGTTTAGGCGCTGGAACAACGGCTTTACATGATTTCTGAGACACGGGGCTAAAAACCGCCACCTTCCTAACTAACGATCCACTAGAAACGTGTATTACGATGGTACGGAACCCTCCATGCGCGAGTCCGACTCGCACTTGACCGGTTATTTATATTCTTTAGTATAGGTAAATATTCTTAACTAAAAATAAGTTTTTGCAATTTACCAAAGGATACCTACATATTTACTAACATGAATGTATATCAGACAAATCGATTTTATTTTAATGAAATTAAAAAATTACGAATTGTTTCTAAACTACAAAATGCTACTACATTAAAACTTGTAGCACACTTGTAGAATTATTATAAGTTTTTCCTGCGATAAAAGAAACAAAATTAATGTTGCAAGACCCGCTCGTAAAATTAACGTCTTCTAATTTTTGAAGAGGAAGGAATGGCAACTCCTCCAAGGAATGGCACAAAGCACGGTCCTGAGCCACCTGCATACATCGACTTCCTGCATGTCTTATCAGATCTTCACTCCGTGTGGGGCGCCCTACACTTGTCTACCGGAACGTGGTAGCCACTCGAGAACCTTTCCCTGCCATTGGTTTTCGGTTCTTTGAGCTATGTGGGTATGTGGCTGGCACATTTCCACTTCAGCCTACTAATCCGTTGGGCTATGTCTGTTACTCTGGATTGCGGATTTTTTTTATTCATTCACGCAGAGAAATCTGAGCACAGCCTTCTCCATAGCCGCTGAGCAACCTTTGAGCTTCCTACAGCCAGCAGTGAAGGACCACGTCTCACATCCATAAGTCGTCACTGGCAACACGCACTGTTTGTACAATCTCATTTTCAAGTTTTGAGGTATACCTGAAGAGAAGATGTGTCGTAATCTCCCGATCGCTGCCCAGCCGAGTTGAAGCCTTTGATTGGTCATATCAAAATATTAAATTACCTTAATAAAAGATATGTTTATTTGAATTTTACAGGACCGTTTCAGTTTGATGTTAATATTTCGACATCAATATAGACTTTAAGTCATAGTTTAAAAGTATTTTTGAAACAAAAAAAAACATCTGTTATTTAACTCGTTAACGTGGTAATTACGCTCCATTAAGAGGACACTACGATAATTTTCTGACCGACTTCGATCGTAGAGACAACTTCTAATCTCTATTTAAGTTATCGACGGATCAGTAGATATTATAGCATTAATTATATAAGAACAAGTGCTGATGTACCTACTTTTTTTCATGGGAAAATGTCTATACATACCAACCTCGCGGGACAAAAAACAGGTTTTACTCGCACCGACTATAACCCCATGGTATTTCACCTTCCCTTCATATCAACAGGGTCACGGGATCACTTTTTCACAAATCAGCGGTAGGAACTCGGTAAAGGATAATTTATACCCGACTTCACATTTATCTCCATCTGCGTATTCCGTTCCGTGGAACTCGGAAACAACAGACTTCCCGACCTCAGCAGTTGATTTGGTCTATGACAGCGCCGTCTAACAAGTTTCAGCCGCGGATGGTAGAGATGTTGCACCTAAACTTATCATTGATTAAGAATCAAAATGCGTTATCACTTATGAAGACTAATGTGGAATGCCAAGTTACCAGTAAAAGGGAGACACACTTTTTATCACACTTTTACTGGTAACGAGGTTTTCCGAGGGTTCCCATTATTTACCTTCTTCAGCTTAATTTGTCTACAGCTTATAGAATAAATGTATTAATCTTTTTATTTTATCGACTTTTTCTTTAATAAAACTCATAAAAAACTATGATGTCAGAAACGACATAACGAGATATAATATAATTGGGTTGATTTTAATTACTACCTGAAGTTACGATTCAAATGTAATAAGGACGCGTTGAACGATAAACACACTGAATACATAACTGGTAGATAATTTAAAAAAAAACGTGACAAACAATACGTTCTTAGTTAAATTTTAGCACGACAGGCGCCGCTCTTCGTTCCTATATTTTATTTTAATTGGGTAACTTATTCGTTCGTTAGCTCTGACAAGTTTTGCGTAATCTGGCTTTTTACGTCAACATCTAGGTAGCGCAGTGGCTAAGTGTTTGGTTAAAGTGCTGCGGATCCGAGAGTTCGATTTTCGCACAGATCTTTATACGTATAATACTAAACTTCATCTTATGATGAGGATTCAGAAAGGTTGAATAATAATCAGAAATGAAGCCTACGTGTTTACGTAAACTTCACACTCGTAGTCAATCGTATTAATGTTACTAGGCATTATATAAGCATGTAGCGCTAAGTATATGATGACTCAGATCGTATATTATTAATTTATCATCACAAATATATATTTAAATAGAACGCAATAAGTGTTCATCAATTTAAATTCATTATTATTGGTATTCAGTTAACCGTTTTATTCTATGTTATTAATATGCAACGAACAGATTTATTAGTATTCGAATATACATATTTATAGATATACAAAAATATTTAGTATACATAGTTATAGTTACAAAAATATCTCTTAAGATTTGGCAAAGCTTAACGTTCCTAGAGACCGACCCGCATTCACCTCCGAAGTGGCGCCTAAACTGACGGAACTCACGGCGTCCGATAATAATTATTTTTAAAGATAAGAAATACGGCGCGTCCAGCGCACGAGTCAACGGCCGCTCGACGCCTCGCCACAAAAATCATTATTCAGTTTCATTTACATTTTACCGCCGATCACCAATACGACAGGCACTTTAATGTTATAAAAAACGACTTATATTATTTTAATGCCCTTAAAAGAATCATTCAACTGCGAATTCGGACGGAGAACCTCTGCAACATTGTTGTTTACCTGCCGGCCGGCCATGTCTGTTCATGCATCCGTTTCCGACCGATGGAGTTAGCAAACGGTGTAATTAAATTTAAAACATTATACTTATATATATATATATTGCATTAATATTTAATGCATAAAGCAGCAGTTGTTTACTGGCGATATATTTGCGACGCGCAGGCATGTACTCGTAACACTAATAAAAATGTCTTAAACAAATTGTATTTTTTTTTTGGACGACACTTTGTTTGGCTGCCATTCAGCTGCCAAAACATAAAATGCGTATGTTAAACTTTTTTTTTTCTTTTACGAGTTCTAAATGTAACTTGTGAACATAGTGATAAAATTAAATTATAGATTCAAGTGATGTATGTCAAAGAATGATTTGTAAGTTAATTTGTCGAAGGCACATGATGAAAACAAAATGACCACGCTCGGTATAGCTAACGATCGGATATCCTTGTAGGGCTGTGGTCGAGCCGGTCGGTCGCCCGGTCGTCGCAGAATAGTGTCTGCCGAGCGTCTAGCGCACCTCGTGACTCACTCACTCGTTGGAATCTGACCGAATACGGATCTTGATCCGGCGCCGGTTTCAACGCATCTGACTAATACGCCTCGTCTGAAATATCGATGGTGTGCCGTTTTTATTACCGCATAACCCCAAATAACTTTGTTTTATTTTAAAACAATGATCAGCAATTACCGATGTGCAGAAATTTTGAAACAGACATTTAGAATACTCTTACTATAAATGCTTACTGCAAGCGTATGAATCGGTTCAGAAATCTTAATATCACTGGTAATTACTGCATTTTTTTAATTGGTTAGGAGTTAGCACACCACATGAGTGCAAAGCTTACTTGACAATAAGTAGCCGCTGTGATTTGTGGTACGAGTATATAGCATATCTTGTATGTCCATAAAATCTTTTACACATTAAAATCAAATTGCATACCTTTTTTAAAGAAAAAGTGTAGTAATATTAAAACTTATGCATATATTATCGCAGTCTAGACGATTAATTAAAAATATTTTATTCAAAGTGGCCGCCTTTGGCTTTGAGACAAGCCTTTAATCTCTCTGACCAAGAATTGAATTGAGAAAAACCTTTCATGAGATTCAATGTCGGAGTAACATTTGAAGCAGGCCATGTCCTCTATTACTGATGGTAATTTGTATCACGACGGGTTCAGCTCTTAATTGGTCGAGGGTCAGTCTTCAGCTCTTGTGAATCTAAATTAGATCATGACGTTTTGTGTATCAACAGTAAGCATGTAGCGTCAGGTCGTGTTTAATAATTCTCGGCAAGGGATCTACAATGTTTTTTTTTTCAGGAGAATAGTCGGTGTACACAATCTACATACACCCACATTGTTAAAATAATGTGAAATAGCGATAAATTGATCGAAGTTTCGTATATATTGTTATCTTCTTCTTCTTCTTCTTCTACCTAGCGTTATCCCGGTTGCTCATCCCGCCCAGCGCGGGAGAACCCAGGGTCCGCTTTCCGACACTTCCTCCTCCACTTTGCCCGGTCTTCGGCGTCCCTCACAACTAGCCCATTGGCGCGCATGTCATCCTGCACGACATCAAGCCAGCGTTTCTTGGGCCGTCCTCTACTCCTGGCACCAGGTAAGGTCATGTCCAGGCATTTGTTTCCCACGTAGCTTGCTGGTCGTCGTAAGACGTGGCCGTACCAGCGGAGGCGACTTTCCTGCAGCTTGTCAGCAATGTCACGGACATGGAGGCTGCCGCGGATGTATGTATTCCGTACACGGTCTTTCCGTGTGACGCCACACATCCACCGCAGCATGTTCATCTCCGTGACATGCAACAACCGCCGGTGTCGCTCCAGCACCGGCCACGCCTCACTGCCGTACGTAAGGACAGGCCTTATGATGGTCTTATAGACCTGTCCCTTCAGCTTGACCGGCATTTTGGGGTCACAAATGACACCCGTCACCTCGCGCCATTTCGCCCAAGCCGCTGATATACGGGCCTTGATGTCGCGATCGATGTCACCGGACGCATCAAGCACATTTCGTATATATTGTTATCGCGGGTTTAAATCTCGCACGGAACATGTATTTTTATATGACCGAAAAATAATTGTTCTGGGTCTGGATGTTTGTCCATATACAATTTCTATAAGCCGTCTTCACGATGTTAAAGAAAATCTTACTGTGGGGAATAACTTTTTTAATTAATAAGTTTTTAATTATTTTTAGTTATGTTTTTTATGTGTTATTATGAATCCTCGGTGTCGACATATCGATTGACGTGCAGTTTCGTGGTCACTTGGAAGAGAAGGTCAAATTGACTTCTAAAAAGCTTGGCATGCGCAGCAGTGCGGGACAGTATTTCATGCCGGCACATCGCTTCAAAAATTTACAAGGCGCAGGTTCGGCCTCACATGGAATACTGTTCCCATCTCTTGGCAGGAGTTCCCCAGTGCCAGCTCCTTCCACTTGACCGCATCCAGCGCAGAGCGGTTCGAATCGTCGACGATCGAGTTCTTTCTGATCGGCTCGATACACTGGCGCTGCGTAGGGATGTTGAATCTACCACGAGGAGTGTTCTGAGGAATCGTTCGGATTAATTCCAGCCGCCAAATTTCACGAACACACAAAATTCACGATACCATCCCCACCATCTGGATGCTTGGCGGTCCACGACTGTGCGTTTTACTGGGAGTTTTCTTCCTCGTACAACTTCTCTGTGGAATTGTTTACCACCAGCGATTTTTCTGGGCCGATACAATTTAGGGACCTTCAAGAAAAGAGCCTACTCCTTTTTAAAAGACCGGCAACGCATCTGCAATTCCCCTGGTGTTGCAGTTGTTCCTGGGCGGCGGTAGTAACCATCAGGTCCAACACAGTCACCGCATGCTAATTTGCCCCCTCTCCTATAATAAAATAATAATAACTAATATGTGGCCATGAAAGGAAAAGGTTAGATCTCTCGCCGGGCAAGGTGTTCTGCCTGGGGAGCGCTTGCTTTTATTTCGGAACTTTGTTAGCGCGATTTAGGCTTCGATGTGTTTCGCTTGTGGCGCGAGGACAGCACCGCCCTGCTCAGACTAGAGGTCGATAGTGCAGTCCGATTTCCGGTGCGTCCTTAATGCCGGTGGGGAAAGCATGCTGTGTGCGTACGCACTTAAAATTTCGGGAATCAAGGAAGTGACACAACATTACTATTTAAAAATGTATTTATTGCTTTTCGAAGTATTCTCCGCGAAATTTGACACATTTTTCCATACGATGGAACCAATCATTGAAGCAACCATTCCATTCGGAAGTTGGGGTCTCCAAAATGGCCGTTTTGTAGGCGTCCACAGATTCTTCAGGTGATGAAAATCTCTGTCCACGCAATTTATTCTTTTTTTTACGGAAAGTATAGAAATCATTAGGGCTTAGGTCGGGGCTATACGGCGGATGGTCTAATAATTCTATGTTTTCTTGCTCTAAAAACTCTTTTGTTCTGTGTGCGGTGTGAGAACTCGCATTGTCGTGATGGAGTTCGTTCGGTCGTATAATTAAAAATTAAAAATTTTGTACAGCAGACTTCAATATAAGTTATTAAGAATAACTTAAATAACTCAAAAAATATTGGTCTGACCTTGATCAAATTCATATGGGACCACACGAGAAGTATCAGCTTTCAAATAAAAAAAAAGAATCATCGAAATCGGTCCACCCAGTAAAAAGTTATGAGGTAACACACATAAAAAAAAACAAACGCGTTGAATTGAGTACCGTCTCCTTTTTGGAAGTCGGCAGAAAACTTGTTTCATTCATTAAATCTTTAGAATTAATAATATGATCAAATATTAATTTCTGAGATAAAATCTACATTCAATTCATTATCAAAAAATGAAAACGTTGTAAAATTAACATAAAAAAGTACACCCATTTCAAAATTTATATTATTCTTAAACTCGATGCGATCATAAGGGAAAAAACATTCAGCAACACTATTTAAATTTTACTCTGTTATCATTCTGTTATATGTTTCAACAAATATTCGAGAATGAATATTTTACTGAACTAAAAAAGATATTAAATAAAACTATTAAAAATAGTAATAGCGACACGCACACGTAACACTGGTAGCAGAACACAAACGAGTATTTGTAACGAGTTGTGAGCTCACGTCCGGGACCGTAGATATGTTCAACCATCAAGCAAATAAACATGAATACAATTATATTGTTGTTCTCTTCGCTAAATAAGTATACTAAAATCATACACATTATATATATATGCATATATATATATATATATATATATATATATATATATATATATATATATATATATATATGTTGTTGGAATTATATAATATAATTGTAGGTAAATGTATTATTAATTACCGTGGTAGTCTTTGTAATGAGGACATCCGCAGTAGAACTGGAGTACACGACATAGCCCGAAGCAGCTAGCTGAAGTGGCAATTGGTCGGTCATATAGCACGAAGAACCCACAACCGATGGGGAATAAAGGCAGCCCGCACTGGTTGGAGTGACGACTTACCTGGTAGGAGATGCAGCAATTCGATGGATGCAGTTGGCTCAGGACCATGTTCCATGTTTTGAAGTGTTCTTGGAGGAGGCCTATGTTCAGTAGTCAACTTTTGATGGTCTGATTGATAATGATGAAATGGTTACCTACTTTTGCAGTGAACGATTAGTTCTATACCTACGATTCCGATATATCTGTTACCCCACCCAAACATTTCTCCAATAGCTAATTATTCAATTCATTCAAGTTTGCAAAGGAGGACAAGGATAAGTGACTGTCTGTATTTACGGAAATGTATCGACGCTGCGCAAAGTGACTTTTGCAAAATATCAGATTAAGTCTGACTAAAACGAAACAAAAAACACTCTTAATTTCTTTTTAGAAATTAATGTCTTCAACCTATCTCGTTCCGTAAGATGCAACTCTGGAAAATGCCAGAACAATCTTATGACTTCCGATATGCTGGTATACCATGTCGTTTACGCCAGACATAAAATACTCCGATCGGCGACGGGCAGCAGCAGTAGAGGTATTGCGACGTTTCGCTGCTAAGCGTAACGACTAAGGCAGACTCCCTACAACGAAAGAGCCTTTTTACGGACTGATAAAGAAAAAGAAGAAGACCTTCTTACCTAAGCCACGTTTTAAATAAGGATATGTAAGGCACCTATCTACCTACGTGATTTCCCGTTTCTTGGAATCGACTTTGAAAGAAAGTCATTAATGGCTTCGTGACTGCCACGGGGATCATGTAAAATCTTACGTTAAAAATATGTAAAAAAAATTATATTTTTTAATATTTATTGGTTTAACAATATTTACTTAATTACAAGAGGTATTCAATCTTAGTTCTATTAGAGCTATAATAACGTAACAGCAGAAAAATATTTCTTACATGCAACTACATTACTACACGAACTAAATGACATTGTTCGGCGTACATACATCGTTAGCCTAAGAACCAACAGGGAGGTGAATTTACAATTTGTGTTTTAAATAATGTATTTATTCGACTGAAACCAAATTAACACTACGAACACTTCTGAGAATTCTAAAAAAATCAAAACACTTTCGGATTTTGAGGTTATTATTATGCCAATACGGTAGGTAATAATAACTTAGCGTTAAAAGCAGTGATTATACCTACTTGAATTGCATTTTATCTTGTAAACGTTTCATTACACACTACTAGGTAATCAGTACTATTATTTTGAAAACAGCACTGTGATATTCACGTCATATCCCGCCGATGCTGAGTTTTAAAGACTTCACGTGTGATGTTAAGCCATCCTTTTTTTCTACTCTACACGTTGTGCAAGTTAGAGCAATATAGTTTTCATTGAATTATCGGTCGAAATCTGTCGTCAAAGCGGGCCAGATTCCAGGAGTCGGCTATACAGATGTGCGCTTTTTGACATCAAACTCTAGGAGTCTGATGGACATACAAGGGGTTTTACGGATATACTTTTTCGTTTTCGTGTGACCAAACAGTAAGTATAGAATTTTACTACGAATACTACATACATAAAATCTCGCTTGTTTACTCCACCATAATCTGAACGCACATCCAGACTCCAGGCTGCAACTGAGAATTTCGAAAATGCCAATAACATTACTCGACCCAAGGATCGAACCAAGGACGATTAGCAGCCTTACGGATTAGACGTTAACACCGGCAACCAAGAGATAGTAAACAGCCTTTGCTAGAATTCATAAATAAAATAATATGTGATCAATTTAAATACTTCAGAGAATAAAACAAGAATGTTTTGCTTTAGAAAATGTTTATTTATACATCATCTGATCACATGAAGAGGATCGTCTATATTTTCTACTAATATATCATCCTTTTTGGTTGTGCATGGAAGTCGACGATAGCGTTTGATGTCTTGCCAAGCTCAAGTACCATATTATTGTCATTACATGGGCGCAGCAACCAATAGTTCCGCGGCCAACAGTTGTAACAGTACTGTTTAAAGGCATATCTGTCAATTTCGGTAGCGTCTATTATAATATAAACAAAATATGTTTTTTGACTTATATGGCGGCTACGTATTTGCTGATCTTCTAATACCATGGAACCAGAAGCTGATCCGCAGTTAACACAACATACAAAAACACTTTCCAATTCCATGTTAACTCCGCAAAGCCCGTTTATTAAACGCCAGGTGGTCGTTCTTAGTAGGTCCGTATCAGTAGTAGTAGTTGGTAGTAGTAAGCACAGGATGCGCGCGCCGTGCGAGTGACATTACTATCAAATGTCAAATGTTGTCATCTGTCAATTCATCGACTGCCAGTGTCGATCTTGCTCGTTTCACACAGCGCTTCTGTTTGTAACTAAAAACCTTATTCGTAGATCAAGCGCTGAGAATACAGAGTTTTGTAACGCTTGTCTGTATCAAACTCTTATTAAGCGCGCTGTCATCAAAACTTGGATGTATGAGCCACAATACTTTCGTCTATTAAAAACCCCAAATTGGACCAAAAAATAGTAACACCGGGGAGACGAAAGTGAATTACTTTTTAAAATGTTTTTGAAATTATGAAGTGTCTTTTCCATTGAAATAATTGTAATGTAAATTATTAAAGAAACTAGTAATTATTGTAAAGGTTTTATGCGTGTTGATTCATAGGCCATTTTTTAAAATTTCATTTGTGTTTTTTTAATTTTCTTTTATAAATATACTATGTATTATAATATACTATTTGTATGAGAAGACTAAAAAAGTAAAAAGTAGTTCCTTGGTACAAACTTACCGAAAGGATACCGAATCGCACATAGTAATATAACAGATAAATATGGGACATTTTCTCTCCAGCCGGGATCTGTTGGTCGGGAATGGAGCGCGGCGGGCGCTGCAGCTCGGTGGCAGCTCTCCGCGTGGGCCGCGCGGAGTGCTGCGCCGGCGCAGACCGCTCACCTGCCGCCTGGAGCCCGCGCGACCTCGACAGCGGCGAGATATTCTTCTACAAAGCACTATCTGGAGGCGTGCCTTGCACGGCTTGCGATGGTAAGACTAAGACCACACTGTATACCTATCTAAACAGTAATAAAAAAAAAAGAAAATAAGAGCGAGGAGTAATCTTGTCGACAGTAAGACGCGACCTCTTTGGCTCCACGTACGAGCATTCTAGGGTTAACGCGTTGAAATGAGTTGTAATTAAGCATTAGGCTAGCTAAACTTATTCTTAGATTGTACGTTTTACGCTCTTCTATATTTTTCAATAATATTATTAATAAAAACTGTATTAGTAACAACAAACTCCATAGAAAGCATGCCTTCCTTTTGTATTCACAAAGCCTAACGATTTTTTTTAACTATTTTAGCTACTCAAATGATGCAATTATATAGTCTGTAACTTTTGGAAAATACTCTACTTCCGTACTAAAATCTTATTAAAGTAAGATTTTTGTTTATTTTCTACGCAATAGATGACGTAGTCAACTAGTTTCTTGAGTAAAGGAGAAAGAGACGTCTCCATACATTCTTGGGCCCAAGTGTCAACAAGATGAAAGTAAGACCATTTGAAAGCGTATATATAAACAATTCATAGCTGAAAATCTGGCAAGATTTGTCAATCTAGGAGCTGAGTTAATGTACAATAAGTAAAAGTGAGATTATCTATTACCTACACTGTAACAGGTGATTATTCACTGTTATTACACTGTAACCGGCTATTTTTCACTATACTTACTTAAAGATATAAAAGCAGGATCAGTATAAAATCACCAAAAAAGCTGTGGTTAATAATGAAACGAAATGGTGAAACGATTAACGAAAGTTAAAACAACAAGTGTAAGTGACGTGAATATTAGGGATATCGAACTGAGATCGATTACTTGAATTGTTGTTGTAACTGTTACTTGTTGGAATTTTGATATTTTGTATTTTTTATTATTATTTTGTAGATATGTACGCAATTTTTTATCTCCCTAGTTAACACAGAATAATAATCGAAAATAGATATTAAAATGCTCAATTTAATCGAGACTCGATTATATTGCGTTCGTTTCAAAACGAATCGAAAATCGAAATCTTATTCTTTTAAGTAAATAATTTGAAGTTTGAACTGTCAAATCAAGTTTCAAAAGAAGAAGTCCTTTATTGGAAGATAACGTTCAAAAACGAGAATTTCACTAAAGTATTCTTTATGGTAATCAATTTATTGCCATAAATAATATACTACAATCGATTTTCTAACTTATTTCTTATTTTATTGTTTTTTCGAAATCTAGATTGTAAAAAGAGCTACTTTTTTGTATTTTACTTAAGAAAAATATGACCAATTCTTTAAAGTATAAACCAATTAGTTAACTTCAGGCCCAAAAATCCCATTCTCCTTTCTTGAACACTTATCATTTAGATATTCATTTATACATATTATTATTTAGATATTCATTTATACATAATTCAATAAAGACTAAACAGTACCTATTCCAAACCGTCTACAAATCAAAGTAACAGAGAGATTCATGTCCGTTTTAAAGGACGGAGGGCCAGTAATACCTTAATTTAGAGAGGCCATGGTGGAGTGGATAAATGCGACCTTTGTTTTGTGCGACAATTTGTCTCCTCTCCAAATGAGGTGACGACAATTTGGTCACTTTCAATGCTGCCAAAACGCAGGCATGTCATTTTCCACAAAACGGAGTCCATTTGATCTGACTCCTACTTTCCGAGGTACATATGTAGAGGTTACTGATCATCTCGAACTTCTCGGCATACAGTTGAGTGCTAACCTCAACTTTGGCGCTAACATTGAATCGAAAGCACAAACTATGACCAAATAAGCAGAATCTCAAGTCCGAACATGCATGGAGTATTGTAGTCACTTTTGGGATGGCTCAGCAAAATATCAACTAGCCGCACTTGACTCAGTGGAACGCAGAGCCAAGAGGCTTATCGGCGACAAAAAGGTGGAAACTAAGCTTCACAGCTTAGCTCACCGCCGCCAAGTTGCTTGTCTGTCTATCTTCTACAGATTGTATTTCGGAGAGTGTGCCCATGAGCTTCGTAAGCTCATAGGTCATAGCCATTTCCTTTCACCTGTCAGAGTACCAGACGTACTACAGGTTACCATCCATACTTGGTTGACATTGCGAATATTCGCACTAAGCGCTTTAAGTCATCTTTTATAATGCGCACAGCCAAGGAGTGGAATGCTCTGCCGGCTTTTGTTTTTCCGTGTGCCTATAACCTGGACCTCTTCAAGGTGCGTGTTCATAGGCTTCTCCTGGGCAAACTCGCTCCATCGTAGACCTCATCTTTGCCCTCAGGCCAGATGGAGATCAAGAGTGAGCACCATTTATAATTAAAAAAAATCTATTAATTTACGGCTTAACGTTTATTTGAGATTTTTGACTTATAAATAGAAACTGAAACAGAAACTATTATTACCGTCTTCCTAATAACAGCTGAATGTAATAAAAAATAAAATAAGAAGCTGCAGTTGCCAACCTCCTGCATAGCGTAGCTACAACGTCAAATATCCAACCAATTTAGCAAATTGGTATTATGAAAACAAAAATGTAACATGTCCAAAAATATAAAGGAAATAAAATCTGCATAATAGCCCTATTAAAGGTAAAAAAGTAGCCTACATACATCCCACGACTCGGCACAGGCCACAGCGAGTTTTAAGACTAAAAAGTAATGGCTGCGCGTATTAAGTATAAGTACTCTAAAAATAATATCAGAAATATTTTTTAACTTCTCACTTCTCAGGTATGCAGGTTTCCTCGCGATGTTTTCCTTCACCACAGAGAACATGGTAAATCGTTACTCTAAATTGCAATTAAAATACGAGTATGAGTGGTGTCGGCTTCCATCGAATTTGGTTTGCTTACGTAGTACGTACTAAGAAATATATGGATCGATTCGATTACCGGCTTTGACAGGTGACTTTCAAAATTATATCAATACAGTTCTACTACTCATATTTTAAAATAAAAATAAACCTGTGTAAAATTTGCTTTCTTTGATATTTATAATACTTTTTCGCAAGAGCCTGTTCATTTACATATACCTACTCATGAGCTATGAAAACGGGACTGTCACAAAATTTTTTATAGGTATGTCTGAAAATATGAAAGCTAACTTAATATGTATGTGAAAAACTGTTTTAAAGTGAGAAAGTAAAGTAGCAGTTTACATATTTCTTACGACCGTGCACCCTGTGCACGATTACCCATAGTGTTCTGAAGTCATAAAAGAGTCAATTTAATGCATGTTAGCGCTTTTCACATGTCCACAATTTTTTAAACTACTCAGACCTTTATGTTTCCCACGAAGTTATTTTTCACCACTATACCGAACTCGTGGAAATCCAGCACATATAATTACTTTACTTGCATACGCGAAGCCAATGAAACTGTCATTGGTCCTCACGAAAATTGTACACGTTTTGCTCCCGTGCTATGAAATCTTACGGCGAACTTCACAGCTCTCGTATTTGTTGAAAAACTCATAAAAACTGATAAGAAGCTTTTGCAGGATTGTGACCCACAACTACCTAATAATTAGTCACACAAAGATGCCACGAACTATTCCACCAAATAGAGATAATAATCTCACAGTGTACTTAATTTTCTATTACAACATGAAGTTATTGAAATTATTGTTATGCCGATAGATACCCAATATTGTGCGAGCAGCTATGCAGCTCTAAAAAGACCAGTATTACTGCGACCTATAAAGATCTATTGTGATCGTTGCTATTCGTATGGCTATAGTTCACTGCTAAGTCCTATGTCTTCAATGAATTGAAGGAGTTGCTTATATGTGAGCAATTTCACTTCTTCTGGGCGAAGCACATAGTTTCTCAGATGAGTGTTACATTTGCGCATTAAGAATCCGCAATCAGTTAGGATGTGCAGAGGCGTTTCTTCTGTTAAGGAACAGAACTAGCATATCCTTGAGTTTCTTAGTCCCAGGGTGGAAATGTGCTTTTATAGACAACAGTGTCCAGTCAGGGCCCTTGCCAGAACACGCAGTTAATTCCAAGGCATCTTAATCCATGCTTTTGAATCTCTTCAAAAGCATGGATTACGGTTTTAAAATGTTTTAAGCCTGGTGTATCAGACTAGATCTTAAGTGATTTATTGTGATAAAGAGTTTCAAGAATCAATCGAGCTAGGCTTTTTGAGATTACACAAAATGGCTCGAGTCCAAATTATGTTCTTTTTGAACCCTCCCGTGTGAGCTTGTCTGCAAGTTCATTGACTACAATACCCGCATGACCCGAAAGCCATCTTAAAACGACCCTGTTTGTTACACCCCAAGGGCATTTAGACGGTTCAGGCAGTCTCCAACTAGCTTCGAGTTCACTAAGCTTGATATGATTCTTGATGCGACTAGCAGTGCAGCTTGACTATCAAAGTTTATATAGATATTATGGACGACGTAGTTGTTTTACAGGTTAGTTTCCGCACACCTAAGTATGGCATAAATTTTTGCCTGGAAGATAGTGAATTTACCCAAATTCATACTAAGTTTGAATTTGGGGCGTTCCTCATACATTTTAAAGCCTACATCGAGGTCTTTTTTGACCCAACGATATACCATATAAGGCTACCGACCTCACAGATAACCTGTCCATTCAGCCAATCTTCTCTGGAGGGTAGTTCCACTATGTACTTTTTATTAAAAGTGTGTAGTGGACGCATTATAACTGAGATAATGCATAAAATCCGTGTTTTCTTTATTGACTCATGGATCTTAATCTTAATAGGTATAGAAAAGCAAGCTCAGACCACCCTGGGCGTTAATCCTATACAAACTAGCCCTCGCCTACTTGTCTAAATAAAGTCAAGGGGCGTTAGGCATAGACGTGCATTAAGCGTGATGATTGCATCGCTCCAGTTGCCATTAAACAGACAGTCCTTTGTAGACTATTTAGTCTGTCCGCAGTCGTCTTTTGGTTGGCCTTATTACACCAGACAATGGAAGCGTAGGTAAAAATCGGCCTCTTATGCTGCTAGACAGCCATAGAATCATACTGGGCCGCAAGCCCCAGTTGTTCCCAACCATACGACTGCACGTACCTAAAGCAATTTTATCCTTATGACATAGGTTGCTAAGGTGAGAGTTCCACTTTAGTTTTTGGACGATTGCTACGTCCGAAGGAGTTAACAGCCTACTGCACCAGGTTTCGCTTTATTATCATTGAGGTCCTACACCAGTCCCCATTACAAGGCTTTCGTAGAGCTCTGAAAGAGTTCGAGGCAAAAGTTTTCTGTGACCCTGGGAAGTAGGTTCACGCTAGTAACTTCAATGTTTATGTTTCACTAATAGTGAAATTACCATCAGGCTTTTTAAGAAGCCCGATCTGACTAGGTTTATCTTTCGATAGCAGTTTGTGCAGTCCTACACTGCGAGGCAAAGACTCAACTTCCTTGCATAGCTT
Source organism: Parnassius mnemosyne (assembly GCA_963668995.1). Lineage (NCBI taxonomy): Eukaryota > Metazoa > Arthropoda > Insecta > Lepidoptera > Papilionidae > Parnassius > Parnassius mnemosyne. The sequence goes on from CAVLGL010000068.1 coordinate 25,410,155, forward strand.
CCTCCACGATGCTCTCTTAGCTTTCCTAATTTCTTTATTATATTCGGTTAGGTCTGCACTATAAATATCCCACTCTTTAGTTTTTTTTTGGCCTATTGAAGAGTTTACTGGTCTTTTCCCTTAGCTCCTTTGACATAGTGCTCTGCTAAGGAACTTTTCGTGTTGAGGTCTTCGTTTTGACGGGACAACTGGCTTCGTTGGCTTCACGGATACACACGGTTACAGTCTCCGTCGCTAACTCTAGACCTTCAACCATTTTGATGCTTTTAGGAAACGTTTGCACATTCCTCCTAAGTCTGTCTCTATAGATATCCCAGGAGGTCGCTTTTGGATCCCTAAAAGTGTTTGTAATCAGACATCGAATTTTCACTACTAACATGTCAGTTATCCGCCTGGATATGTTATTAGTAGCAAAGGTTATATCTAACACTTCTTGCCTAGCACGCTTTACAAAGGTTGGTGGTGGTACCAGGCTATTGAAGATGAGAAAATCATAAAGTAACTCACCTCTCATTGATTATAGTGCTTCCCCAGGCTGTGGGATGAGCATTACCATCACAACCCACCACAAGTTCGGCGTAGTGTTTTCGGGCGTACTCCACCACTCGATCTGACTCGATGGCAGGATCTAAGTTCTCTCCGGGAAGATACGCTGAGCAAATGATTACTCTGGCCCCTGTGTATCCCTTGAGATTTATGAAATCGTCGTTCCAGTACTCTGAAAAAGCTAAAAGTTTAATGTTTTATTGTAAATTAAATAAACTTTTAGTCTATTGCCTTTAGTATTGACCAAGATCTTATCATCATTCATCATCATCATTACAGCCCTTCACAAGTCCACTGGTGAACATAGGCCTCACCCAAGGAATGCCACAAAGCACGGTCCTAAGCTACCTGCATCCATTGACTTCCTGCTTGTCTTACCAGGTCATCACTCCATATAGTGGAGGTTCGCCCTACACTTCGCTCACCGGTCTTATCAGCAGCCGGTAATCCCAGAACTTGACCGTTAGCTACGCAAGGCTCTTGTATGAGGGTGAAGTCAATGTTGTCTCCTGCAAAGCAAACCACCACGGCAGAAGCGCCTGCTGCATGATGAAGATTTGCCTGAAATGCCCTTGTCCTACCCTTAGGCTTGGCCATTTATGGGCGTGGGGACAGGGGTCTTTTTGTCTGCTGAGGACGGAGACGTCCTATACTGGCGTTTCTGATCCCCAACACACCTTTCCCTCTGCCTCTCGCACCTCCCTTTCCTTTACCCCTGGCCGACACCAGCGGAGGCCGTCGATCCAAGGCGAGATTAGCGCCTTGGGTCTCAGTCAGTCTCACTGACGATATCCCAGGCTCACTCCGCGAAGTGGATAGGAGTTAGGGCGGTTCAGGCTCCATTACCGCGTCAGAGCCGCCCCTGATCTTAAAAGCTATCATTTTGAAACCAAAGACGACTCTGCCACCTGCCGCCCGGAGCTTCTGCAGATGTGTCGTCCGGAAGATAGGTTACCAGAAACTCATTCTCCTCGTCCAGAGCTCTAGATGGAGCCCTTCATTTTGTGCTCTCAACAGCACAGCGGCCTCTTTTGGAGAGTTAGCTTCGCTGCAGTTGATATATGTAATACCCAACTGAGGCTTAGGCAGTTCGCCCTCAGGTATTATTGAGAGCTCTGCCTCCGGCCGACTTCACCCACAATCCAGTCCTGGCCTGCCTGATTCAGGCATGTTACCAGAATCCATCCTCGCTACTACGCTAATAGGATTCGAATTGCGAATTCCTACACGCGCGTAGCCAGCTATGCGACTGAAGCTTCAATTCTTCGCTCCCGTTGCTAGCTTCGCAGTTTTCCTGGGCTCAGGTCACACGTCACAGGTTTTTTCGCCTTCGGATCTGGGGGAGATTTTGGCAAAGGAATTATGGTCCAGAGTTTCTGGCAGAGAGAGGGCCTCTTCGGTTCCTATTTCAGCTGATATCAGCCTCCTGTACCGCCTCCGTGCTGCACCACTAAGCCTGTAAGGCGTAGCGAACTCTTTTCTGTCCCTTCCCTGGTTCATTTATGATTGTGCTTCGGCTGCAGACGTACCCTCCAATTCACGGCTCGTCCCAGGTTAAGACGTTGTGTTGCAGATGCAGTAAAGAGCCTCTTACAAACCTGCAGAAAGTGATTGATCCACCCCAAAGCCGCAAAAAATTATTTATTATTTAGATTAGGCATAAAAGTAATGTAAATTCCGTTTCTGTTAAAATTATCTATCAACTCTACTAGCAATTTGAATAATGAAAATATTTTACATAAATAAATAAATATAAATAGCGATATATTTAGTTGTTAATATCGTCAAACGGTCTCTATTATTAACAAACTAAACTGTAAAGATAATGAGAGTTTTGCAACAATTACCGTTTTAATCAGTTTATTAATAGTAGATTAGTAATTCAACTAAGAGCCATCTCAGGTTTTATAATTTTCGATAGATGTCACTTTTTATTTTGATTGTGTACTAATATTAATGACTACAAAACTAAAAAACTTACGTTAAAATTTTCAAATCATTTTATGAAACTAATTATTTTAACACATCAATGTAGGTTATTTAAATTATTTAATTTGTTAGTAACTTGAGGCAAAATGTACTACTTTTAATATTTTGGGATACATGGAGCTGTTTTGAAAAAGTGAAACGTAGATTGTCGGCGTAGTTTCAAATCAACACGCAACAGCGTAGTTTCAAATCAAAAATAAATACCATAATTATAAATAAAGTCTATAGAATAAATTTATTAGGCTTTATTTATAATTATGGTATTTATAAAAAAAACTCATCATATATAATACAATCATTTATTACAGAAATTAACATCTAAGGGAAAGAAATTACTTAACCCTGCTTTTTTGAAGTTCCGTGATTGGATAAAAAGTATTTCGGATCGGAAATTACATGGAAATCCGTGCTGTAGTTTTTGCGTGATTCGCGAATATACAGAGAGAGACTGACAAAAATTATTTTAGTTCTTTGATGTCGGTTTTTCCTATCTATTCATTACAGCCTATAAAAGTCTACGTCTGAACCTAGGCCTCTCCTATGTTCAGCAGTGCAAAAACTATAGCAAAATCCCTCTTTGATATAATCTGCTTTAGTTACTACGTTTGGCAGGCGGTTTTTACTTTCTATTAAAAGTTAATTTCTTATGAAAATTATTTTTATGAAAAATTGTCATAAACGTGAAAAAATATCAAAGTCAATTATAAAACAATGATATGCTTCATTCATTGCGGCTTAAGAGTCTACGTTACGTACGTTCACTGATTTTGCAACTTCCATTAATAGATGTACTATTAAGGCTGAGGCTGAACGATAAGCGATTGCTGGTATAGCAAGAATTAGGTCGTCAGTACATTGCCCTACAAGCCAACATAGGTCGAAACAATAGTAAAACAATCAGCCAGTTCATTCAAACGTGATTCATATACTTATCTAATATTCATTCACGCGGTCGCTATTTCAAAGTATACAACTGACTGGTATCCAAACGCACTAGCTACTGTCCATTCCATTCTAATTTTATGCGAATGTAAGACAACTTATCTATACTCTTATCTTCTATACAAATAAATGAAATTGAAGTGTCTGTTTGTAATGTTAAAATAACAGTTTTTTACTAAAAACATATGAAAGTGTATACGATACTTATAACAACAACACAATTTTTAAAATTTTGTCTGTCTGTCTGTTTGTTCCGGCTAATCTCCGAAACGGCTGAACCGATTTCAACGGGACTTTCACTGGCAGATAGCTGATGTTATAAGGAGTAACAGGGGCTACTTATATTTGAGAAAAAGAGTTAGGGTTCCGCGCAACATAATTAAAACCCTAAATTACACGGGGGCGAAGTCGCGGGGAACAGCTAGTTTACAAATATTTTTAGAACAAATGCTTCACTAAAAAAATTCTTACAAATTATTATTTTAATATAAATATTATGTATTTTAACTTGCTTAGTGGTTTTAAAGTAAGAGAAAGCTATCCCCATTTCCCCATTTAGTTCCGTTGGCATCGAAAGAGGCGACTGTTGGCAATTCCAAAAAAATATTATAGTTTCCAGTAGATGGCAGTATTGTTTTATTACTAGTGACCCGTCCTGGCTTTGCTTGCGTAGAATAGGATACCTAAATTTAAGGTAAGGCTATTTATTCTAATAATTTTGTCAAAAAATGACATTAAAAAAGAAAGAAATGAAATTTCCTTACAATCGGTTGAACCGTTCCGAGATTAACACGGCAAAAAGACAGACTGACTGACACAAAATTAAAAAAAGGATTATTCATGTCTTAGTAGCTTGCAAATAAACCCCTGAATTTAATAGAAACCAGTTATTTCGATATTACAGACAGACATTTCAATTTATTTATATGTATAGATATTATTTATTTCGGATATTTCTGTATATCAAAAAAAATGCTTCCAATGTCTCAGCTCTAGCTCTATCTTAGATAGTGCTAAAGAGGCTGTTGGAACTATATCACACATGACGCAACTGTTCCGCGTTGTTGCTGAAAAGCGGTCTGTACTAGCCATTGCAAACATTCCTGAGGCACTATAATAACGAAACAACCTATTATCATTCTAAACCCATTATTATATTAAACATTTCCAGTTCTACGGGCAAAGTATTTAACCCTAAAACTTAAACAAAATACCCAGACCTGCGACTGGGTGCAGCGTTAAAGTCGCGAAACATCTGGAACACCGATCATCAATATGTCTGACTTTTACAGGCTTATAAAGAAGAATAAATTATAGATTGACATTATTCGATTTAATATGTGTGAATAGATATTTAAATTCCGTAAATCCGTGACCAAAACCACAGACAAAATCTAGGCTTAAATATTTTCGATAACTCTATAAATCTGTATTTATTCTAAACTTGTTTGCTTCAAAAGCAGGAAAATTGTTAAGCCTCACCTTCAGGATCGCAGGATTACGTTCACAATGGTAACCTAAATCGGTGGCGCCAGCCGTCTTTCCTCTATCTGGGCATTATTATACGTTCATTTACCTACCTTAGTAACAGTTGCCTAATCAAACGTTTATATTATAAGGCACGCGTAGCGATTTTAAACACTTATATTTTTTTGTTCATGCGAATATATCACAACATAACATCACCAGTTTTTTTTTAGTCGATATGGGCCTTCTATAGTCATTTTTCAAATATACATATTTATTATAATTTATTACTATACAACCCAACGAACTTAAATAAATGCAGGAAATTTTCCGTAGATACAACTAATTTTAAAACAACTTTTATAAGAAAATCTTTGCAGTTTTCGGACCACACTTATTAAACTAAATAAAACATTAGACATTTAGAATCCTGGCTACTAGATTGTGTCTATGCAAGTACTCAGAGTTAAAAGGAGCCGAGCAATGTAAATTGACTTGCCTAAGTCACTCACCGGGATGGCGACAAGCTGGACAGATGTCGACGGCGCCATCCTTTAGAATGTATCTCCGATAGTTGTTGGTCTTAATAACCTGATCCTGTATTCCACAGACAAAACCCTCGGTTTCTTGTTAAGCAACATGTTTGGTGTTACTCTGAATGAAGTGTGAGAAGTTTAGTGATAAGAGAAAAATATGGTTTGCAAATTGATGTTGTATTTAAGTTTATGAAAAGAATCCTTCGGTGCTTTGGACACCCATGTGAGTGAGAAGCATGAGATGATTACTGGCTCGAGGTCGGCCTCTAAGGCTGTCTGGAATTACTTTATGCAAAAGGAAGGAATGATCATGTTGTATGTAAAATTAAGTCACGAACTTGCAGTCCACCTGATGATTATTAGCTACTGCAGCCCATGGACATCTGCTATCATAATAAAACAGAGATAAATTTAATAACTTTACCACGTTTAAAACACTTCATGTTTATAATTGCCGGCTCCGTGGTGCAGTGGCTTAGCAATGAGGTGCTGCGCAGGGGGCCGCGGCTTCGAATCCCGCACCGAACAAGTATTATTTGCAGGCCATACACTGCAAATAATTGTTCCGGGTCTGCATGTTTGTCCTTGTGCAATTTATGTTTGTAAACTGCCTCCACGATACAGGAGAAAATCCTAGTGTGGGGGTAACGTTTAAAAAAAACCAAATGAAATTAGTGCTTATACTATGATATTTATAAGTTCTTATACTATGGATGTACATACCGCCCGACTGATTCAAATTATGGCTGCAGCACATAATTCGCTGCAGCATAGTTCTACCACGTTTAAAACACTTGATATTTATAAGCCCTTATAGTACTATGAATGTATATACCGCCCGACTCATTCAAATTATGACTGCAGCACATAATTCGCTGCAGCATAGCTCTACCACGTTTAAAACACTTGATATTTATAAGCCCTTATAGTACTATGAATGTATATACCGCCCGACTCATTCAAATTATGGCTGCAGCACATAATTCGCTGCAGCGAAGCTGTACCACGTTTAAAACACTTGATATTTATAAGCCCTTATAGTACTATGAATGTATATACCGCCCGACTCATTCAAATTATGACTGCAGCACATAATTCGCTGCAGCATAGCTCTACCACGTTTAAAACACTTGATATTTATAAGCCCTTATAGTACTATGAATGTATATACCGCCCGACTCATTCAAATTATGGCTGCAGCACATAATTCGCTGCAGCGAAGCTGTACCACGTTTAAAACACTTGATATTTATAAGCCCTTATAGTACTATGAATGTATATACCGCCCGACTCATTCAAATTATGGCTGCAGCACATAATTCGCTGCAGCATAGTTCTACCACGTTTAAAACACTTGATATTTATAAGCCCTTATAGTACTATGAATGTATATACCGCCCGACTCATTCAAATTATGGCTGCAGCACATAATTCGCTGCAGCGAAGCTGTACCACGTTTAAAACACTTGATATTTATAAGCCCTTATAGTACTATGAATGTATATACCGCCCGACTCATTCAAATTATGGCTGCAGCACATAATTCGCTGCAGCATAGCTCTACCACGTTTAAAACACTTGATATTTATAAGCCCTTATAGTACTATGAATGTATATACCGCCCGACTCATTCAAATTATGGCTGCAGCACATAATTCGCTGCAGCATAGTTCTACCACGTTTAAAACACTTGATATTTATAAGCCCTTATAGTACTATGAATGTATATACCGCCCGACTGATTCAAATTATGGCTGCAGCACATAATTCGCTGCAGCATAGCTCTACCACGTTTAAAACACTTGATATTTATAAGCCCTTATAGTACTATGAATGTATATACCGCCCGACTCATTCAAATTATGGCTGCAGCACATAATTCGCTGCAGCGAAGCTGTACCACGTTTAAAACACTTGATATTTATAAGCCCTTATAGTACTACTAGCTGTGCCCCGCGGTTTCACCCGCGTCATCACTTGTCAGAGGTGCGCGACATGACCTAGCTCAAGCATTTTATAATTGCAATTAAATATTTTATTTGATAGCAATGGATGGAAAACTTGGCATAATTAATGGAGTACTTTTATCTGTCGGCATATTATGTATAATGTAGAGCGAAGTTAAGTTTTATCCACTTTCCCTCCCCCTCCTGGTTGAGCGTCCTCCCCCCCCCCCCCCTCACGTCCCACGTTATTAACCAATTAAATTTTCAAAATACCATAGCAACGTGAAATAAAAGAGTTCAGAAATAAAGATGTAACTAATCATTGTCATAAAAGTACTCAATTAATTTTTATTTATTTTAGCTATAATGATTGAACTAACCTCACTCCTAGAAGCTTTCTATACTGGCTTCTCACAGTTCTCACCGGACGGCTAGGGATTATGCGTCTAAATAACATGGTATAAGCAACAAAGTTTATCTTCATAAAATTGTCTTTATGATGAAGTAACTTTCGCTCGTAAAGATAAATAAGTTCAACAATCATTTATCTTTCTAACAATGTGCTTTTTATATCATTTATAAGTATAATATGATTGCTAGATACGATTTTATTCGATAAAACGTTGGAATCTTAATTTTTAGGCGATAGTAGAACATACCTTGCGCTTTCGCTTAAGGCATGCAATAGGCCATGACTAATAATAACGCTCATAAATCACTTTTAAATTTTCAATATTTTTTGTCACAAAATTATGGCTTATGTATAAGAAACAGACATATGGTATCGCAGACTTTTTTAGAGGGAGTAAAGATCTTTATTTTTCTAGAACATTGTATTTACTTATCCCTAACTATAACACCAGCATACGCGGATAAATCATTTCGGGAGTGCTTTTTCTTCTGACTTGCTTAACAAATATCCATATTTAAGGCTAGCTGAGTGATATAGCTTAATGCTAGATAGGCTATATTTCACATAAATCTGGGTATTATATACAGAAATAAGTTTTCAAATCGGACTGGTAGTTCCAGAAATTAGCGCGTTTAAACAAACAAAAAAGCAAGAAAACTCTTCCGCTTTTTTTTTTACTTTTTTTATAGGTGAGGGGGCAAACGAGCATGCGGCTCACCTGATGGTAAGTGACTACCGCCGCCCATGAACAACCGCAACTCCAGGGGAATTGCAGATGCGTTGCCGGCCTTTTAAAAAGGAGTAGGCTCTTTTCTTGAAGGTCCCTAAGTCGTATCGGTCCGGAAAAATCGCTGGTGGTAAACTATTCCACAAGGAAGTTGTGCGAGGAAGAAAACATCTTCTAAATCGCACAGTGGTGGACCGCCAATCATCCAGATGGTGTGGATGGTATCGGGAGTTCTGCCGCGATGTGCGTTCGTGAAATTTGGCGGCTGGGATTAATCCGAACAATTCCTCAGAGCACTCCCCATGGTAAATGCGAAAGAAAATGCTAAAAGATGCAACATCTCTTCGCAGTGCCAATGAGTCGAGCCGATCGGAAAGGACTCGGTCGTCGACGATTCGAGCCGCTCTGCGCTGGATGCGGTCAAGTGGAAGGAGCTGGCACTGGGGAGCCCCAGCCCAGAGATGGGAACAGTATTCCATGTGAGGCCGAACCTGCGCCTTGTAAAGTTGCAGGCGTTGAGCCGGCATGAAATACTGTCCCGCTCTACTGAGCACGCCAAGCTTTTTAGAGTCCAATTTGGCCTTCTCTTCCAAGTGACTACGAAACTGCACACTACTCGATATGTCGACGCCGAGGATTCCGATACTGGCTAAGGCAACAAGGGGAGTACCTTGAAACTGAGGAGATACGACAAAGGGGTTCTTTTTAGCGGTAAACGCGCAAACTTGTGTCTTCTGAGGATTAAACTGGACTAGATTTAGTCGCCCCCACACAAGTTTGTTCCGGTACTCGGTGACGTTTTCCCGAGAAATATTGGCACGGCAGGTGTATAGAGCATCATCAGTGCTGTCATCCGCATAGCAATGAATGCTACCGGCTTGCAACATATCATTGATATGCAGAAGAAACAGCGTTGGTGATAGCACGCAGCCTTGTGGAACACCAGCGTTAATAGGCTTGTAGTCGGAGCATGCACCGTGTACAACGACCTTGATGCTCCGATCTGCAAGAAAGCTGGTGATCCAATTGCATAATTTCTCGGGAAGCCCATAGGAAGGGAGCTTCGAAAGAAGCGCTTTGTGCCAAACACGATCGAAGGCCTTCGCAATGTCCAAACTAACGGCCAATGCCTCCCCCTTGGACTCTACTGCCTCCGCCCATCTATGAGTTAAGTAGACCAGAAGATCACCAGCTGATCGACCCCGATGAAAACCGTACTGGTGGTCACTAATCAGCTGGTGATCCTCAAGGTACCGCATGAGGTGGCAGTTTATAACGGATTCCATTATTTTGAAGAACAAGGGGGTGATGGCGATAGGCCTGTAGTTGGACGGGTCTGAGCGGTCGCCTTTTTTAGGGATCGGGTGGACAAAAGCTGTCTTCCATGATTTCGGGACTACGCCTAAGGAGTAGGAGTACCGGAAAAGACGCGTTAGAACCGGTGCCAACTCTGGAGCACACGTCCTCAGCACAATTGGGGGGATTCCGTCAGGCCCACTCGACTTGTGGATGTCAAGGGAGAGGAGTGCTCTGCGAACCGAGCGCTGTGAGAACCGCACATCCGGCATTGAGCACTAGCACCGCGGGATGGTCGGCGGTGTGTTCCCCCCGTCATCAACAGTCGAGTTGGACGCAAAAAGGGAGCCTAAAAGTTCGGCCTTCTCTTTTGCGTCGTGGGCCAGTGAGTCGGGAGGACGACTCACTGGCCCACGACGCAAAAGTGAAAGAGTGTGCAGAGATGGTAGTGATGGCTTACAGAAATTCCCTTGGACAGCCTTGGCGAGAGACCAGGATGCACGGGTTCCCGAAGGAAGGCGAACTAGTTTCTCGCCAATTCTGCCTATGTGCTCTGACTTTGCCTTGGCAATAACTCTTTTGAAGGACCTGGAGGCGAAGTTATACTTCTTTTTAAGTATGCTGGTGTTTACATCCCGAGTCGCCGAAGCCGCAGCCCAGGCTTGATAACACTCCTGTTTACTACGTAAAGCAGTCTTACAGGAGCGACCAAACCAAGGCTGAGATCTGCCTCCGATGGGTACCACAGACGATGGAATAAATAGTTCCATTCCCTTTAGCACCACATCAGTGACAGAGTCAGCAACAGCGCTGGGATCATCCGGCGAGAAGCAAACCCGCCCCCATGGGTAGGAAGCAAAGAAAGACCACATTCCGTCCCAATCCGCCGACCTGTAATGCCAAACACGGCGGCAACCTGCAGAACGCAACCGCGAGGGGAGCGTGAGTGGCACCACACTCCGGATCAGACAAAGGTCCGAAGAGCCAAGAGGGGCATCGACGGAAACCTGATATCCGTCCGGATGAGAGGTCAGCAGAAGGTCCAACAGGGAAGGTGTATAATCCTCAACATCTGGAATCCGCGTAGGCGATGTAACCAGTTGTGGCAGACCACATGCCAAGGCAAAGTCATAAACAGATTTCCCCGCATGATCGGTTAAACGTGAACCGAGCCATTCGGTGTGGTGGGCGTTAAAATCGCCAAGGATCACGATCTCTGCGAATGGGACCTGTTGTAGCAAGGAATCTGTAGCCATTTGGACGTGGTCAATGAGTCGGTCTGTTTCGGCATTACCGCTATGGGACCTATAGAGGCACCCGTAGACGCGCGGATGGTCGTCGCTGTCTACGCGTAGCCAAAGGATGGACAGGTCCGAACCTTCAAGACTGCCGAGGCGTCGAGAACAGATGTCCTCTCTGACATACACGCAAACTCCAGCCCGAGGCACAAAGGAGTGCTCCAATTTGTACCCCGGGCAGGAGAGATACGAAGTATCAGCCGGAGAGGACACCTGCGTCTCGGTCAGAAAGAGCAAGGCCGGCTTCGCCGTCTCAAGATGGTAGTGGACGGCGTTTAGGTTCGAGTGAAGTCCCCTGATGTTGCAGAAATTCACGGATAGCGTGGCAGGGGTCGCCTTGGTCTTGTCAGCTCAGTTTGCCCCGAGCAGTTATTGTGTTGAGCGGAATTTTGCCCCCCCCCCCCCCCCCCCAGAATACGCGGGGCAGCCTGAGCACCCACGCTCAGGAGTGGAATAGCATGGTCGTGGATGCTCAGCGAGGGATTCTCCAAGGGTACTGGTACCCTCCTGGGGTAGTTTATGACGTAATTCCGCTACCATGTTGATGGGGAGGGGGGGGGGGGAATTGGCCCTCCGGTCACCTGCACTCACCAGACGAAACGCGGAAGCAGAGCTTCCACTTCACGCCGGTATTCTGTGAGGTCGTGGTACTAACCTGGCTCGAGCCGGCCCATACATGCAACAGCAAAAACTGCTGCGTGGCTCTACCACAGTTAACCGCTTTATTATATTAAGTATAGATGAATGTAATTACCGCCCGATTCATTCAAATTATGGCTGCAGCATATCATTCGCTGCAGCGTAGCTCTACCACGTTTAAAACACTTGATATTTATAAGCACTTATAGTACTATGAATGTACATACCGCCCGGTTCATTCAAATTATGGCTGCAGCACATAATTCGCTGCAGTGTTGCTCTACCACGTTTAAAACACTTGATATTTATAAGCCCTTATAGTACTATGAATGTATATACCGCCCGACTCATTCAAATTATGGCTGCAGCACATATTTTGCTGCAACGTTGCTCTACCACGTTTAAAACACTTGATATTTATAAGTCCTTATAATATGAATGTGCATACTGCGCGACTCATTCAAATTATGGCTGCAGCACATAATTTGCTGCAACGTTGCTCTACCACGTTTAAAACACTTGATATTTATAAGTCCTTATACTATGAATGTGCATACTGCGCGACTCATTCAAATTATGACTGCAGCACATAATTTGCTGCAACGTTGCTCTATCACGTTTAAAACACTGTTTAAAACAGAAGCAGAAATTTTTTATTCAATATAGATTATAAATAATATTTACTGAAAGTCACTTTTGTTTAATTACTACTGGTTCGAAAAAAAACCTCTGTCATTAAAAAACACCAGTAAGAAACCCAGCGGGAATTTTTTACATATAACAGTTTACAATCATGTATGTTTCACAATTAACCACTCAAAACAAATTAGAAATAGCTTGGTAGCAATCACCTCATTCCCAGGGGTTATTATCATACATAAATTCCTTAATATGATAATAACCCTTCTATACAAACTTTGTTTAATAAAGTTTTTGAACTTTGAGCATGTCAAATATTTGTATATTTTCTGAAATTTTGTTGTAAAGCGTGTACATCGCCCCAAAAATGAATTACTGACACGGTGGAGTCAAGTAACTGGTACTAATAACTTGTGTCTGTCCCTAGTATTTTTTAAATCATAGATTGCTCTTATGGCCTTCTTCTGGAAAATAAATGTAATTTCAGTGTCAGTCGCGTGTCCCCATAGCAAAATACCATACGACATTATGCTACGGAAATAGCTAAAGTAAACAAGTCTTGCTGTTTCGACACTGGTAAGATTTCGAATCTTTTTTACAGCATATGCTGCAGAACTAAGTCTACTTGCAAATTTATAGTTTCTCAAACGTGCAGGGTTCGTCTCTATGTTTTCTGTACCCAGTACGTGTTAAATTTGGACTTAAAATTACGATTAACAATTTCAGTGTTGCGTACGGCCATACAAATTAAAAATTACACAGAAGTAAAAATTAATGAACGAGCAACCCGAGATCGTGCAGTTGACTCGTTGATCCGTTGCAACCACGGCTGTGAGTGAGTGCAGGAAGCTAATCTTAGTACGATACCTAGTGCACTGAATTGTGCCACGGCAATGTAAATATAACTCGAAGATAGTCGATCCAACAAAGTAAACATTTTGAAATCTAAAATTGTATGAAGCGTAAGAACTGTAATCTAACTAAAAGCTAAAATTATTTCACCAAGACAAAATACATCTGAAATAAAAAATACAAAAATTATAACAATTTTAACACATACTGAATTTAAAGTGCACAAGCCATATTGCTGCGCGCTATACGCGCAACCTCAGAGATACTCAATCATTCTAACCTAACTATATCCCTATGTACTTAGAGATATCATATGTCAGGATTTGTAAGGTGATATGTAAGTACTTTTAGGCTCTTGTTATAATTGCGGTCGGATTTTGGAAATGTCAGGATTTTCCATCAAAATACAGTAGGTTTTTACGTGGAATGGGGTGCAATCTGCGACACAAAATCAATAATTTATTTGGTTCTTTTTCATCCTTGTTAACTACGTTTGCAACAAAATTCCTGATGACTTTTCTATGGAAGTCAGGTTAGTTGTCAGGAGTTTTCAATTTTTCATCTAGTAACCCTCCATTTGAATGTAGTGTCAAGGATATAGGAACGATTACAAATATTTTAACTACTATCTCATTTGATTTAAAATTAGCTAATTACGTTGCACGGTCATCAAAATGTTCTATCAGAATGTCATACAATAGTAGACGTAGTAGAAAACTGCCCTTTCCATTTCAGAGTCGTGTGCCGGCGTTTCGTGCGGCGGCGGCAGAAGGTGCGTATTACGCAGCGGGCGGGCGCGCTGCGTGTGCGCGGCGGCTTGCCGGCGGGCCGGGCCCGTCTGCGGGACGGACGGCCGCACCTACCGCTCACTGTGCCGCCTGCGACGACGAGCCTGCCGTCGCCCTGCCAAACACTTGGCCCTTGACTACCCTGGGCCCTGCCAAGGTACACCCAGCCCTTCAGGCAATAGCCTTTTTATCGTGAAAACTTTGTAAACCGGTCGCTTCGATCTACATCTAACCATTGTTACAAACAACAACACTTTTATGTATCGTTTACCACAAAACTCTAAAAACATATTTCGATCAAATTTCCCAAGAAATTAGCTGAACGTCTTAAATTCTGAAATGTGTTAATTCATTTATCTTGTAACGTATTTATTTGCTTAACTGTTAAAAAGGCTCTAACAATGAAAATTAGAATATCCATAAATTAATTTAACAGCATCAATATGCTTTACTAATTTAATTTTACATTTTAAAATTGTATCACTTTCAAATTGATCTAATTGATTTAATTAAATCTCTTTTCTGCCGACATCCAAAAAGGAGACGGTACTCAATTCGACTGTGTTTTTTTATGTGTGTTACCTCATAACTTCTTACTGCGTGAACCGATTTCGATGATTCTTTTTTTATTTGAAAGCTGATACTTCTCGTGTGGTCCCATATTTGATCAAGGTCAGACCTATATTGAGTTATTCTTAATAACTTATAATGAAATCGGCTGTACAATTTTTTTATTTTAAATTATAAAGATAGATCTTTAATAATAATTCTTTAAAAAATTAGAAAAACTGTTCCATCTGAATATAATATAGTCAAAATAACAATATCAAAATCATCAATATCAACATCAATAACAAAACCAAACTAATGCTAGGAGATTTTGTTATTGCTGACTTGTACAACAAACGTGACTATTAATTATTATGTCATACCTACTTAGTAATGGGTTCTCGATCCGTCGGCCGTCCGCATAGCAACAGGCAACAGCGAAGGCATCCATCATTTTCAAACGGCTACACAGTCTCACCTAGCAACCGTTTCTAGAGAATTGCATAAATGTTATACCTATGTATAGCATTGTTTAAGCCCATCAAACTTTACTAGCTCATTATACGTGCGATCAAGCTTGTAGCACATCATGATTGTACTATCGCTTACAGCTTTATAACCACCTTTTGATTGAATTTTTGAAATATGTCAGTCTTTATGTTAAGAAAAGAGCCTAAACGGGTGATATATTTAACAAAATTATTAAACAAAAGTTTTACTTTTACTCCAGAAATTTCTCTGCACCACGGAACCGTCGGATTTTAAGTTAATCATTTGCTGTTATATATATTTAAGTACACAAATTAACTTACTTAAGGTCATGTTGTAGTGAAAACGTTATCTCACTCTCTGCAATTCCGTATATGTAATGATAATCATAAGCCAAGCGGATTTCGAAACCGTTTTGAGATTATTCATTCCTAAACCTTATTTTACTATTTAGTGGTGCACCATTTTACCTATACCTGCCGCCAATTAGCAGCACCAGTTCTGATGTGTTCCGTTCTAAAGGGGATTGGTATGGCCAGTGTAACTACGTGCTGTAAGGCCCGTAGTACTCCCCTCTTTCTTCCTACCTAGGTTCATTTGTTACTTCAGTGTTTTAAAAATATTTTTGATTCCTTTTCTAATTTGATTTACAATAACCCTTGCGTTGACCATTGCTGTGCTACGAATAACTGTTTCCTTAAAGTTTGGATTTATTATTTTTAAATCAAACGTTTTACTATTATATTTAATAATGTCCTCAAGACCGAATTTCGGCCACGGCGGCCAGCCTCAACGGAGTCTAGCCGTCGTCGCAAGACAGGTTATATATATATAATGCCCAAGTGTATGCGCAAGCACAGGTGCACTCTCCATTCCCTCTCTCATAGTCCGTTGGGACGGTAAACTAATAGGACCAGAGAGAGATCAGACTTATATATCATTGTTTTTAGTTTTGAACTGGATTTATTACAGTGAAATTCAATTCTACTTTGCGTGACTTTGCTATGTGCGCAGCCCTAATATGATTGGAGTTCTTCTCACAGCACATGTGGTTTTCTTCTGCGCAAGTGACTATAATGTCGCCTTAATACTTCAAACAGTCATTGTAAGGCTATTGCAAATTGTGTAGGTAAGTAAACGTTAGACAGCGACTAGCTAAGCTAAGAGATGACTGCTACTTATGTAGCAGTTATTTCTTTCAAAAAAATTATCATCGACATTCATGAATATCGCATCACACCTTTTGAGATATGTGACTGAGAACGTCTGCCGCGCCGCACACAATGGCATCACTCCCTCGACCTAATTCGTAACACAACCAACCAGACTCACAACATATGCCGACGGAACACGCGTCGAATTTTTTGCAAAAACGACGACGAAGGTGTGTTACTTGAAACTTGAAACTAATCAAGTTTCAAGTAACATTCCAATATATCTCAACCGTCTACTATTAAAAACGTAACCGTCGAAAAAATATGGATCTTGCAGCGTCTTGATGATCGCAAAGTTTGTATTTAAATGGAAAAAATAAAACGAAAAATTTTCAAGTCCCGTAATAATGACAAAACAATGTTTTCATGTGTACACTATAGTGCAATATCACAAGTCCGCCTTGATTAAACCGTCCTCTACTATCGTCCTTTTAACTTGTCGGCATGTTCCTGGAAGTTTGACTCTATTGACATCAGTACTCAGTACAGTACACTCTGTGATGTTTCGGTCCGTTGCACGATGCGTCGCCCGGGGTGCATGCAACTGAATGAGAGCACACGCCCTAACCATTGCTACTCGTAACGCAACTCGAATGAATTCTCATGTAAACATTATGGTTAAATTAAACCGAAAGCACCGTATTTCACAAACAATAAAGAATTTTTCGATTGAAAAATCTTATCGTGATTTCCTTTTTCACGTTGTCCAGTCCAAACAACCGCTTTTTATTGTTTTTTCGTTTTCCCGCTGTTTTTTATACTATCGTAAATCCCGGCGATAACTGATTAAACTAGAGCAGGTAAATTATAGACATCAACTTTCTTGTTCTCTTCAAGGTACACAATTAAACATAAGAATGAAATAAATACTTTGAAAATAGTAAATAGCTATATCGAGAATACAACAATTGAACAACCAATGTACAAACTACTGTATTTTACACAAGAAAATAATAATTCATTGAAAACCATCAATCCAAAATGAAAATTCAATGTGATAATAGTTTTTTTTTATCTCTTCCTCTTCTTCATAAGTCCTCGTCCTTCTGAGGAATCACCTTGCTATGCATATTGTTAGATCGCATCGGCACGTTTCCGGCATTTGATGTAGTTGCTTTTCACGGGTTTTTTTTTATTTACATACACATACTTGATCCTTGATGCGTGCCCGCGGCCTTACAACGCCAGACGCATAGCTACCGCACTACCGAACAATTAATATAAGGACTCAAAAACACTTTTTAGATATATAATACTTTTTATGTAATAAAATATGTGACAAATGAGCCCCTCATACAAGTCATGCTGCACATCATCACTATCACTATCACTGCAGCCTCATAAGCCCACTGCTGAACCTACGCCCTTGTTTTTCCCCTGCCTTTGTGGCACATCATCAGACCGTGCAATTTAGGTTCGAAATTTTTGAACTGCTTTAGAGTTAGAAATCCACCTGCTGGTAAGTGACTAAATGCATTATATACACGCTAAGGACTAACATGAAATGCCTTACAACTCGTAATAATACTGACTCTCCTGCCTCTTTGATGGGAATAGAGCTTTGGGTGCACGGCTGCTTAGTGGCAGAAATAGTTATGGTAGAACTGTGACCATGAGACGACCATATTAGACGTTTTAAGAATCTAAACAGTGAACTAAAGAATGGCGTTAGTAATGTTTGTTTATAGTAAAGTTAAAGCTTAAATAAGTCCCACGGCTGTATACAGGCCTCCTCTCATTTCAAAAGAGTTTAAGAACAAGGAAATGTCAGCCATGCTACGTCAATGCGTGTTGGCGTAGTTGATTTTCTCACGATGTTTCTTTCACCGTTGAGCACTTTGTAAATCAGCACTTTAAAAATGTAATTAACAATTTCATTGGCACTGGACAAAATATACCGTGATTGCTCGGGTTCTTTGAAATTTGAAGCGAGCACATAGCCCCTGGGCAGCCAAGGTTATTCAAGTTATATTTTGTTCTAACGCATGCATAAGTGACTAATGCAATGTCAGGCTAAATGAATAACGATTGGTTATACGTTGACGCCGGATGTAGGCTAGATGCAGCAGCCTAATAGATGAGAACATCTGCGCCACGGCCAAAAACAAAAATCTAAACAAATTTTGTGTTTTGCATAAATTTACACAAATGTAGAAGAATATAATTTATGCATCGAGAATGTTATTTTTAATCGTGATAAATAATCTCATTTAGTAAATAATTTACAGTGCAGAACATAGGCCTTGTAAATTTGAAAAGTTCTTGCAATCGCACTTTAGCACCTGTTACGAACCATTCTTCTATCAGATAACGGTGTAAGTGTTTTCGGTATGGTATTTCTAATTTTGGCTATTACTCGTCCAATTTTATGGCATTTCCACAGTAAAGTTTTTAAAACGTGCAAAGTGAGTGATGGAATTTATATCACTGCCAACACACACTAAAGCATAGACAAACTAAAAAGCAAGGCGTAAGCTTAACTAATTTAATTCGCAATTCATGCAATCATTTTCATCAGATAGAGAAGTGCAATGTCCGCCGACCCGCGTCGGGGCAGCGTGACGGACTCTACTTCAAACCCTTTTATTAAACGTGCCTTCTAGTGGAACATCATTGGCCCCCTTTATTATTATTGACTGTTAAATGTAAAATTAAAGTTCCATGACTTATTCTACTACATACTGTATAGACAGAAGTTTAGTTGTTATTGTACCTACTTTTTAGATTCTGAAAAATATGGACTGATTAAAAAAAATATCTCTTACAAAAAACTGTAATTAAAAATGCGCTTCCATTTATGCTCCATAAAAAAATTTCATCAATTTTAAATTGCATTGTAAAACTGTAATATTATACATTGTGAAAAATTTTCCTTTGTAAATACATCGCATTCTTTTTATATTATACATTTTTTACTAAATATTCCTTTACTATAGCAAGCCGTTCTGCAGGGCAGAAAGTGAATGAATAACCATTTATCTATACATATGTATAATTAAATTTAATAATGAGGGCTAATAATTTTCTGCTCACCAGCTGTCGCTAGCTGAAACTGAGGTAAAGTTTTTTGTTACACAACGTATGTGTGTATCGTCTCCTGATACACACTGTAAAAAAAAGATTTTTCTTTTAAAGAATTGAATTAAGAATGACAATTCAGCATATCTACAGTTCACCAAATAGTAAGTTAACGCTGCAACTCATAGAAACAGACCCTCGATTATGAATACAAATGCAGGATTCTTTCACTCCTAAGCACTAAATTGGAGCTAATACTACAAACGCATTCACGACGATTATTTTCTAATGTATTAATTAAAAGAGATTTTGGTAAAAATAATATAAATATAAAATTGTTATACATTACATAATTGTTACATATGTATGTAACAATTATATAATGTATAACAATTATATCTATCTTCTATACTATAATATAATATACGATATACTATAATAAAACCTAAGGTCTGAACACGCATCACGCAAAAATTTGTGAACCGATTTGGATGGGACTGTCACTGGCAGATAGCTGACGTTTTAAGGTTACCTAGGCTACTTTTATTTTAGGAAAAGAATTAGGGTTCCGCGCAAAAAATTAAAACCAATGAAATCCAAATTCCACGCGAACGAAGTTGCGGGGAACAGCTGGTTGTTAAAATTATAAATGATTATAATAACAAAAAATTAACTGTGTGGCTAAGCTTCTTTTGTGCCCAGGAATTAGTCTGGGTTAGCACACTCCAATGAGTTTATAAATCACTACGTACGGTCTTACCTATCTTTGTCGCCAAGGAATAGTGCACCCACTAGAGCACTAGAGAGCCAATAAAATTACAATGTGAGACTTTTATCTGTCCTTGAAAATTGTCCAGAAGGTTGCGTTAATATCTTTAAAAACGAAGCTGTTATGAATTTTTTGTAATTCCTATATCAATACTTACAACTTTTTATTCATAATCCCTTCATTATCGTACATATGAAAATGTTCTCAGTTCTTTGCTCTATAAATAGTTTGAGAATAAGTCCTTCATTCCGCGCTTGCCAACTGCCAAGAGAGTAATGCGTATGTTATGAATTTTCGTGGAAATTGTCTCGGTTTCGTTAATTTTGGTAATTCGCCACTGCCAAATACTTTCCGTATCTATCAATATACATTTATTAGGAAAATCTGGCTCTGCTTATTGTGCTTTTGGCGCAATTCCAAAGCTATACCTGTATGCTTGGCGCACGGCGTTGCAGATTGCCTAACCCTCAAAATATCCCGCCTGTTGTAAGATTTAAGGTATATTCGTCCATAATTTTAGTTGTGGTTCTCTCTAAAATGATTTCCGTTACCCTTTTGACTTTCGGAATAATATCATTTTCTTAAAATACATTTCTTATTTAAGAACATAATATATAAGGTATTATTTGATTATCTTTGTAAATATTGAAATTAAAAATAAATAACTGAAGTTAAAAATAGTAGAATAACCATTTTCGACGTTGATGATTTACTGAATTCAATCCCAAGCAATTCCATTCACAATCACAATCCAAATGCTTCGTCGTTCATAAAGCGGTGGAATAATTTGCCAGCATCTTTATTTTCTACCGATTACAATGTTAGTGACTACAAGGCAAGAGTGAATAGGCTTTTTTTAAATAAGTCAATGCGCTTTACCATCATCGGTTAAAAAAAATTACATTAAAAACAAGAAGTTTGAAAGTAAAAAAGACTCACTGGCTTATTATTAAGAAATTTCTAAGGTGTCTAAAGAAGAGTGCTTATGGTTAGAGGTATTTGCAAGCGGTTAAGACGTATCAAAAAGTGTATACAGGCTCAAGATTAATACTGTAAAAAAGATCGATAGTAGTAATAAAGCACAAGTATTATAATTTACAATTTACTAGCTCGCCAGGCAGACGTTGTTCTGCCCTTTCCAACGACGCTTCCTATAAAAATCCTTAAATTTTGAGGGTCATTTAGCGGGATAAAAACTATCCTATCTCTCAAGTTGGACCAAACTGCATACAGTGTGCAAAATTTCATTGAAATAGGTTCAGTAGTTTAGGAGTCCATCGCGGACAAACAACATGACACGTAATTTTTATATATAAAGATGAGTACCTAGTTGCATGACTTACGTATAAATAATTAATATGGTGAATTTCATGCGTGTTATAGTTATTTAGGAAAAGTAAGCAAATGTATGCCATACATTGGTTATACTCAAACTTACGTTATATTAAAAAAGTAATAAATTTCATAGTAACCTAAGCTCTAAAATGCCTATACTTGATCACCGTCTAGCTCAGACTGGCGATAGGAGCAATAAACCGCAATACGATACAATCGTCTAGCGGAAAAGCGCCGGATATTTATAGTACTCAATGGTCGTTTGTTTACCAACGCCATTATAATATTACTGACATACTCGTAGTACCGTGTTTCCGTATTTCTATCGGAATGCATTTCTTTAAGTTTTCATCATATACTTCTTATATTTTTAAAAACAATTACAATTTACTTCCTAGATAAATATGTTTTGGAAACTCTAAAACTAATTTTAATTTTGTTATGGCATAAGGGATAAGGCTGACCAGCTAGGACACATTCTACCTGATGGTAAGTGGTTGCTGTGGTCCATAGACATCTACATCTACCCTCGATTAAGAATCAAAATGTAGATGCGTTGTCACCCCTGAGGAATAAGATGAAATGCATCGTTTCTGGTAAAAAGGGATCTTCAGTTCTCTAAGCTCACCATACAAAATACTGCTGCATTAAGCTGCTATTTTACGTTGGTATTCTTAGAGAGCGTGGTCATTCACCGGTCGAGCAGACCCATTTATGCTACAACTATAATATAACTGCAGCATAGCTGTCCCATGTATAAAATTTATACATTATAACAATCACCAAAAAATTAAAAATACTTTATACCAAGATAGTATAACAGAACTATTCTTATTTTTAATCCTCGTATAATAAAACTGTTTATAAAAGAAATAAATACGAGTATAACGTATGGAAATATAATAAGGTCTGGGAAAAAGTTTCTTCGTATTTTGTTTTTATAAAATTGAAGAAAAATCTCTTTGGTTGTACTGTTTGTATCTATCTGGCTGGTTTGAATGTCAATATATATAGGATATTAAGGTAAAAATAAAAATAAAAAGTAAAAAAACACCTTCCCGCCATTTTTCAACTGTTTTTCTGCCCTCCAAAATGAGTGAATCTAACGGAGAAATTCGGTACATTCTGAAATTTTATTACAAAAAAGGGAAAAAAAATTTGAGACTTTTATGGACCTAATGCAGTTTCAGTAAGAGTAGCACATAGTTGGTTCAAACATTTTCAGTCCGGGAATTTTGATGTCAAAGATGCAGCTCGCTCTGGTCGCCCTCATACGAATAAATTCGATGCCATTTTTGAAAAAGTGAAGCAAGATCGACATATTAGTAGTTACGACATAGCCGAGGAACTGAGAATTGACCACAAAATAGTTTAGACTCATTTGAAAAAGTCTGACTATACAAAAAAGCTCTATATTTGGGTACCATACGAGCTCATTAAAAAAACCTAATGAAGTGTGTACTCATTTGCGTTTCTCTATTTTAACATCATGAAAATGAACTATTTTTGAAATATTGATCACTGGTGATGAAAAGTGAATCACCTATGATAAGAACGTGCGAAAAAGATCATGGTCAAAGGGTAGTCAAGCTCCACAGACTGTAGCAAAACCCGGATTAACACGCAATAAAGCGATGTTGTGTGTATGGTGGGATTGGAAGGGCATCGTTTATTATGAGCTTTTACCGGCGGGCAAAGCCATCAGTTCGGATTTCTACTGCCAACTAATAATGAGACTCAAGCAAGAAATCGAGAAAATACGGCCGGAATTCATCAACAGAAAAGAAGTGATCTTTCATCATGATAACATCAGACCACACACATCTTTGACCACTCAGCAAAAATTGAGAGAGCTTGGTTGGGAAGCATTAATGCATTCACCATATAGTCCTGACTTTGCACCCTCAGATTATCACCTGTTTCAGTCTCTTCACAATTCTTTGGGTAGTGTTAGGTTAACATCAAGAGAGGACTGTCAAAACTACTTGTCGCATTTTTTTTCAAAAATCCCAGGATTTCTACAGCAACGGGATTATGTTACAACTTACAAGATGGCTACAAGTCATTTTTATATAATATTAATTCACAGTATAAGACCTGCAACTAAATATGAATACGTCATTTAGAAACAAGGGTCATCCAGGGGTATTATCAAACATATTAGTATTCTCTAATAACCCTTTTTATACTAAATATATATTGTTATTTTATTGTTATTAATAATATATTGGTAAAAAAATTATATTCTATTATTAGTATATAATAGAAAGGCCTTGCATATTTTCTAGGACTTGGTTGTATTGGTTGGAGAGACGACCTGGTAATACATGCAGGAAGTTGATGATGCAGGTGGCTCAGTACCGTGCTTTGTGGCATTCCTTGGGAGAAGCCTTTGTTCAGCAGTGGACTTGTGAAGGGCTGTAATGATGATGATGATGATGGTTGCACATAAGCGTATTAATTGCATTATAGAGGAATTACTGACTCTTTAGGGAGTCCTTTGTATTTGTATGTAATACTGAGCCCAATTAACCGAGGTCGATAACATAAAAACTCTGTAAATAAATTATTGCATTCACGTGTGCTTTTCGAGTATGCCTAAATACTCATATATCTAACGTATTGGGCAACTTATGGCAATTGATAATATCAATAAAATTCGTTAAATTTCTTTACCTATATCTACGGTAAAAGATAGAAAATGAATGTCCCTGCATTTGTTCATAGTGGGCAGCTGTGAAGGTGTCCGTTGTGGCGGCGATAAGCGTTGCGTGCTAGACGCCGAGCTGGGTGCCCACTGCGTCAAGTGTGGTGTGTGTAGTGTTGCGGGTGCGCCTGTTTGTGCAGTCGATGGACGCACGTACGCTGGAGCTTGTGCGTTACGACGTGCCGCCTGCGAGCGTGGTAAAGCATTACCACTCGCTTACAGAGGATCTTGTATTGGTAAGCTTAGTAGCATTGCAAATATTTTTTTTTATCTTTCATGCCCACATAATACTACCTCTTCATATGGATTCCAAGACTGACAAAACGAATGGTATGCGCAAGACATGTTTTATTACCTCAAGTGTAAACAATTATGCAAGCATTTAATATTTATTTTAACTTATTTATAAACAAAGTGCTAATGCATGATTAAAACAGCAGTAAGTTTAGATGCAAGAGCAAGATACACACAAACATTCACAACACATCCAAGACTGAAAATGATCAATTCATGTTATTTCACAATGGTTGGCTGCGACAGCCATTTGAAGTTAGAGTCCGCCACTATAAAGCCCAGCACGGTCAAGTAATTTAAACTCTAGCTCTAGTACTATATTTTGGATGCATTTATTTCTTACGAGTAAGTTAACGCAAATACTACACATTAAATAAAACTTATTTTATGGATTTAGTCGCGTTTTACTTAACAGATTTAACTCAGGACGTTTCGAGTGCTTTGCAGCACCCATGATCATGGATAACAAAGTTGTTTTACGTCCTGATGCCACTTTCAGCCTTTAATTATTAATTTTGGCTCGGTCGACGCAGGATGAGTTTACAAAATCTTAAATTATTGCAGTGGCATACTTGGGTTTGGACCTTCGCTATTGCAGTTAAAATTTATTTTTTATTTAAATAGCCTCACGAATCATACCCTGGTAGGAATGACCATCTATTTCAGGAGGATTATGGTTCATCTAATTCGATGGCGGGGGTCGCCTAGGATTTGGTAACGTACTGCGGACTTCCCGGAGCGTCGATGTTTCATGTCAGCTATATTATGTTGTTTTGGGTTTACTTACTATGTTAAATTTATTTTACTTTAATAAGTTAAGACGATTTAGACGAAAACACAAAATAAATAATCTCGACATACTATACTATCAGCTCGTCAAAAACCTCGTGATCACGAGAGCTACAAAGCACTCTAAACGTGTGGATTTAAAAAAAAATATGTAAAAACAATGAAATCCATAAATATGGCTACATTCAAAATGTACAGAGTAACATAACATTTGAAGAATCTCAGTAACATAACTTTTGTTATTCGTCGTTTATAGATTCTGTAACGTTCGCAAATAAAGTCATTAATTTATATTGTTATTAAAATTAATTTTAATATGCAAAAAACAGCTAACGCAACATGCGCATCAGTGACTTGCGGTGCCGGTCAGCGTTGTGTTGCTGGGGGCGCTAGTGGCGCCCGATGCGTATCTTGCGGTTCTTGTGGGGGCGGGGCCCGACGCCTACTGTGCGGAACTGACGCCCGTACTTACTCCTCTTGGTGTCGTCTACAACGTGCCGCCTGTCATGCCGGCAGAGTTGTCGACACTTTGCACCGTGGTCCTTGCAAAGGTAATTTGGCTTAAACTATAGTTTATACAGTCATATTATACGAACTCTACTTTTCTTTATCTCGTAATGGTACCTAATATTAAGTTTGTTATCCTTAGTCAAGTTAGTTAAGTTGACTCCTAAATGTCTGTATACGGTTCATATTTTTAGACATTGTAAATCTCTCTATTGCGTCTTATTTAATATATCCACCTACCAAGGCCACACTATCTAAAAGAGCGTTTTAAAATTTACAGCTTGTCATAATTTTCCTAACAGTCCTAGGAAAACCTTTCCCTCCAATGTTCTGTGCACTCCTCTACGTATTATGATAAATCTTTCTCTGTTGTCGGAGTAAAATTTTGCAACGCCTTACCTCTGTTGATGAAATGTGCTTAATCCTTACATTTATTCAAGAAACAGGCAAGGAACATTATTTCCCTAACCCCTTTCTCTTCCTTCTTTCATTTATAATCACCGATCTAACGCCTAAAGTATGTAGGCGTTTTTAGTTGTTATCCTTTGTTATTATGATACATGCTATCCGTTTATCATTTTAATTTGTTTATTTAATTCTAATTTTCTAATTATGGAGGAGGATATTACTGTGGAGTAGATTTTCTGGTCTTTTCATTAAAATTATCCGTAGAAACGTATTGATATAGTATCAACAAAATAGCTCGTCTAGTTTAATATGACTGGAATTAATATTTTAAAATAAACATCTAGAGATTACAAGGGAGTAAATAACACAACCGCCAAGATTTCTTGCAGGCTATATTTGCCACCGGATAGAGAGTTAATTCAAGCCGTCGATTATAAAGTTTATAAAATATTTTTGAAAATGTATACACTTTTATTACCCCCAAAAATATTCAGCCGCTAGACGTAGGTCTCTCCGTAGTACAAAGGACTTTATTTATGATTTTATTAGGACGAAATAGGCACGCTTTTCTCCTCAGCACCAGACCAATTAAAATTTTGGTATTTATAATTTAGTTATACCGCCTTCATTGTCGGTAGGATTTGTCCTTGTCGTCACGCTTGGGAAGCAAGTTGACGATTGCAGCACTAGACTTCTCGCAACTTTGATGTCCTTGCCGGTCAAGTATCTTACAAATGGCGCCGGCATATATTATACTGCCATCCATCGGCAGTCTTAAGACCTTTCTAGCGTTTGGCACAATCGGGTATCGTAAACCACGGGACTCTACAACAAGAGGCCCATGTCCAGCAGTTGATACCGCGTGATACTGTCTTCTGTCAATTCTCATGGATTGTTCAGTGTAATAAAGGCTCTTATTATTTTCCACCACACGTCCAATAACACAATTAAAGGGTTATTGGTGTTGTCATAGCCATCCAAACTTCGATACAAATAAAATATTTCTATATAATTTAGGTGTGTTAAAGGTAAGAAACTTCTGGTGTTGCGATCGTCAATCCACCTGTAGCAAAAAAAGAAATATTAAAAAAAATGTTGCATTTATACTCACGTGTTGTACTACAAAAAGTTTTGATGAGCTCTATTTATTTCAGGCAACAGAACCATTACGGACAACAGCGTGACTGATGAGAGAAACGGAGAAGAAGACGGAGTAGAAGCTGCGTGAACCCAGTAGTCAAAGATACTCTTTGTAGATTTAGGGTTCTAATGTTTCTGAAGCCTTTTAGGTGTCAACATGACCAACCTAATGATATTTTCCAGGCGACAATACTCGATGGTTCTGTACTTCTTTAAGACTGAATACGATCGTAATTCAAACCAGCTACATAGCTTAAAAAGCTGGCATAGCTATCCGTCATTGCAATGATAAACGATCAACGTCCCAGTAATAAATAATAAACTTACAGTAACAACATTACATGGCGTTAAATAAATGGGTTAATTGAATAAGCAATTAACTTAGCTGAGTGATAAAACTCAGGAGCCTATAAACCCAGCTAAACCACTTTTTCTCTGACATCGGCTACGTAAGACTCGTCGAATTTAAATAAGAGGGGTCCGTAATAGTCGAACGTTACAATAACAGCTAATCATCGACCAACAATTTTATTCCATATCGTAGAAAGTAAACATAAACAAAGTATCAGAACCGATGCACACTCTTCGAATTTTGTAGATAAATAATAATTCTATAGGTTTTAATAATTAACACTTACATTATTAAATTTGAGCACCAAATCGTACTTAATATTTAGTCAAAATGTTATACATAGGACAGTAGTTAGCACAATATTCGGTACTTTACCTTGTAGGTACTTCTGTGACTTAACTTGTTTATGTTTTGTTGATGTCGCTCATTAGGACATATTATAGGGCTTGTAGGATGAAATGAAATAACACTTTCATCGGACTGATCAAATTTTTTTTCTTAAAATTAATTAACTCGTAGTTGTTTAAGACTTGAGTAATTTTACTTCACGAAATGTGGTTTTAACGCTTATGCAATATTTATTATTAAGTTATGAAGTATGAAGTTTTAGTGCAATAATGTTATTGAAAATTGTGTGAAATTTATGTTTATGTGTTTTATTTTGTTTATTTTTTATAAAAAATTAACGATGAAAAGTAAAAATTTTAATAAAATTTAATATCAATAAAAAGTACTTCGGAATATAAAATACTTATTCAGTATTATGTCTATGTAAGATTTTAGAAATATTTTTTTTTATTTTCAAAATCTTTTACATTGAAAATTAAATGATTTTATAGACTGTAGATAAAAAGTAATTTATTGTTACTTTTAAATTATTTCCAAAATATTTCCAAGAATTTATTTGTATGAATGTTATTTGTGAATTTATCGACATTTATATGGCAAATGTTGACCTTCGTAGTAAATGTGTTTCTAGACGTCCTGCTTAGCTTTAAATAATTTAAACTTGATTTCTAGATTACTTCAAGTTAACTTAAGTCCTAACGCCTATATAAAGTGGAGTTCGTTATTTAATAATGTATAATTGTATAATTCGGAACATTAAATTTATCAATTCGTATTTTATTAACATTCACCCGCAATGTCTACGATGAGCACAAATATCGTTTAAATATGTTAATCCAAAGATATCTCAAATGCATACTTGATTAAATCAATGTGAGTAGCTCAATATAATACGAAAATGTTTTTAATTTTGAGATCAAAATTTAGTGTTAAATTAGTATGATTTTGTTTAATACCTAGTGTAAATGAGACTTGTTCCCCCGTTATGTGATCTTAATTTCTTCAACTCTGTCAATTATTTAACGAAGGAGGCGTATCTAAATTATATAGGCGAATAATACTTACGAAATATAGTTGTTATTCATTTTTGAAGTTATACTTCTTTTGGCGCGTTTGAGAAAAATGATGAGAGTGAATTTTTTACGATGCACACGCACATCGGCAGCTAAAAACGACACCATGAAGTTGTTACGATGCGCGTGCAACCGAAACCTAACAGCGACAACTTCAGTTGGTAATTGTATGTCAAGTTTTCGTGAAAACTGATAACTGTATTCAAGGTAGTTATTCAAATATATATGAATCTATGAAATGTGTTCTAAAGAAGTATAACTCCTTACTTTCGTACATAAGTACACACACACGTTTTTTTTTTATAACAGAGTACTTTTTTCAAACCAAAGTAATTTGTTCGCATAACTTTACTATAATTCCTTTCGTATCTCCTTATTTCAACGATTTTTTTTGATACATTTGATTATTAAATTTTCAAAATTTAATAAATACACAAAAATAATATGTTATCAAATTTTTTTCAAGTATTAGAATATACATAACAAAATGTAACAGCCAACGAAGAGAATCAAAACAAATAATTAAGTGAATTATGTGTAATCAATGCCTCATTTTAACCAGTTGGGTTCAATTAAACTAAAATATATATTTGACCTTAAGAGGATATCTAGGTGACAAGAGACAGCTGCAGCTTAATCTGATCATATCTATAAAATTGACGAAAACATCACCCGTATTGCACTGTGTTCGCCTCCAAAACTAGATCGATTTTATTTTATTTTTCAAGATCAACTTAAGCAGGATTGTAGCTATGTCTGTGTTTTTCTTTTAATGTTCGTTATATGTGATTTTTTTATATAATAACGAACACACAAACCACCCGATGGTAAGTGGTTGCTGTGGCACATCTACATCTATCCTCGATTACGAATCAAAATGCAGATGCGTTGTCCCCCGTGAGGACTAAGATGGAATGCTTCGTTTCCAGTCTTTGATCAACAATGTTGATCGAATTTTCCAGTAAATAAGGTCTCCGGTCCTCTACACTCACAGTACGAAAGACAGCAGCGTTAAGCTGCTGATTTACGCTGGTATTCTGGTCCTTCCCAGCATCCCCAACTAATATAGCTGCAGCATGGCTCTACTACGTTTAAATATTATGTATAATATTGTGTTTGCTGGACACCTAATAATGGTATATATAATAACTACAGTTTTCGTAATTTCATAAACTTTTCAAATAATTAAGTTAAGGGGGAATACAAAACATAGAACATATGGCAGTGGCGGGTATAGATTGTACCTTAATTTATAATTTATTAAACGTAATAAAAATATTAACGTTAGTGTCATTATTTAGGGAGAAAACAGAGAAATACGTTTGAATGGACTTTAACACCGCCCGGGTATCCTCTTAATTGCACGTCATTACTTAAAGCATAAATTTTTTAAACTTAAGTCGTCAAATTTGTTACTAATTTAAAAAAAAACTATCATAGCCGTGGTATTTAGTAGTGTAGTCAAATTTATGCATTCTTCGTGTAAGTGTAGGTATCGATTGTTAATTGTAAACGGCTACTGAATTGTTGTAGTAAAACTACCTATTTGTTGTAGTTTAAACTTTCAAACATTAAAGATGATGTATAATATACTTTCTTGTTTCTTCGTAAATATTTTACGTCGTGTTTTGTTTATTATCCAATTTTACAACCTCTATAAATTCTAAGAAAACAATGTGCGTTAAAACAGCTACCCTGGTTCTTACGAATCATTTTTTTTTTAATTTCTTCAATCTAATCTAAGACAACATTGATGTAAGTACCCACTAAAACAGTGATTATACACTGTTTTGTGCCTGCATAAGAAAAAGCAAAAGAATAACCTAAGATGTCAAAAACCCCAGTCCTTAGAAAATAGGAACAGGTTTTTGAGTTAGATTAAGAACCAGTGGCCGGCAAACTTACGATTTTTTAAAAAGTATCGTCTTTTCTACCATCTTCAAAAAGGAGGAGGTACTCAATTCGACTTTATGTTTTTTTATGTGAAAAAAGTTATGAGTTAACAACTCATAACTTTTTTCTGGGTGAACCGATTTCGATGTTTTTTTTTATTTGAAAGCTGGTGCTTCTCTCGTGGTACCATATAAATTTGATCAAGGTTTGACAAATAGTTTTTGAGTTATTCTTAATAATTAATATTGAAGTCGGTTGTACAAAATTTTTAATTTTAAATTATTTTCATTTAACTTCCATACTTACTTTACATAAGACTGAGAATCATAAGTTTGACTTTCTTTCCCTTTAGAATCACCCGTAGAGGGCACGTGGTAAATCCACACTTAAAAATACATTTAACAATTAACAATATCATTTTATCATCGGCGGGGAGCAAACTCAGTTTGCTACTGAACTAACATATCTTAAGGCTAACAGGATTTCGCGTCGGGGATTTTATGAATTTAGATTTTTCATAATAGTGGAAGTGAGGGATAAAAAATTCATAAATTTTGTATGACCTATTTTATGGACTTTTATATTCTTTCTTCTGATTAAATCTTTACAAAAATCTCTACGAAACAAATTAATGTTTTTACTAAGTCCATCATCCATTTCCATTATTTTATTTTGGGACGTAGCCAGGAGGAGTGTTACAGTGATTCCACGTTTTGTAAACTTTGTCAAATAAAAAGTTAATATCATACGGACTAATGACTACTAATTCCTGATTTACACCGCATCTGTATCTGTGCTATATGCTAAATGTATAGCCAAAGCGCGTCATCAAAAGCGAGAGACGTCAGATACTGCGATTGGCAATCATGACCACTGTTGAACATAGGCCTCCCCCAAGGAATGCCACAAAGCACGGTCCTGAGTCACCTGCATCCATCGACTTCCTGCATATCTTACCAGGTCGCCACTCGAGAACCTTTTTTCCCCATCGGTTGCCTGTTATTGGAGCTATATGGCCGGCCCATTGCAACTTCAGCTTACTAATCCGTTGGGCTATGTCGGTCACTCTGGTTCTACTGTCGATATCCTCATTTCTAAGTTTATCACATAGCCCTTCACTGGCAACACGCACTGGTTGTACAATCTCGTTTTCAAATTTTGAGGTATATATATATACATATATATATATATATATATATATATATGTGTATATATATATATATATATACTATGTATATACCTCAACATTTGAAAACGAAATTATATATAGGCGATTGGCAATCCGCCTTCCAAACGTTACGATTATCACGACTTCTCCCTGGGAGAGGCCTATAATATGATTCTACAATCAATTGTTAACAAGTTGATTTATATGTGAACAAATACGTTTTGCTTGTTTTCCGATTAAAATATCTCTGACACTGGATCAGAGCTAAGGTACTAACCGAATCTCGGTCACGACGGCCTGTCTCAACGGAGACTAGCTATCTTCACGGTACAAGTGTGTGCACAAGCTAGAAGCGGAACGCACGATAGAGAGTGAACTTTTTTTTTATAGGATAAGGATGACAAACAACCACACAGTCCACCTGATGGCAAGTGGTTGCCGTGGCCCATAGACATCTACATGTATCCTCAATTACGAATCAAAATGCAGATGCGTTTTCACCCGTGAGGACTTAGATGGAATGCCTCGTTTCCAGTAAAAAGGGTCTCCGGTTCGGACATAGGTGCACTCTCTATCATGCGCTCCGTTTCTCACTCTCATAGTCCAATGAGACCTCAATCCAACACGATCGGAGCGAAATCAGGTGCAGGACTGCCAGCTTTACGTGCTTTGTAACACTAACTTCCTGACTCCGGATTGTTAGTACTGAGAATTTCTTAACAAAAAAACCATTAACTAATTTTGTTCCGACCCAAGATTCGAACCCGAGACAACGTGATTAGTAGTCGCACTTATGACCACTAGACCAAAGATATAGTAAAGTAACTAGTTCTTCAAAACACTTATACAAAAAAATTGCTTGTTTCCTGGTGTGAACATTCAGACATATCATTTTTTTATATAGAATAAAGGTGACAAATGAGCACACAGTCCACCTGATGGTAAGTGGTTGCCATGGCCCATAGACATCTTCATGTATCCTCAATTACGAATCAAAATGTAGATGCGTTTTCACCCGTGAGGACTAAGATGGAATGCCTATTTTCCAGTAAAATGGGTATCTGGATCTCTATACTCACCATACGAAACACAGCAACATTAAGCTGCTATTTTACGCTGGTATTCTGTGAGAGCGTGGTCCTACCCCGGTCGAGCCGACCCATTCGTGCTACAACTATACTATTAATATAGCTGCAGCATGGCTCTACCACGTATAATAAACCATATAACATGATATGAACATATCTCTGATATTGAATCCGAGCTAAAAAACTAACCTTCCTTAACATATTGATTTTTGCAACTATCGTATTTTGACTCCGGAGATGAAGATGAATCTAAATGTAACGACACGTCGCACTTCGAAATGCGTGGAGCTGTTGAGGCTTCAGGAAGTCACGAGAAACAAGACTACATACATCCACAACGATTTCTTTTGGAGCATTGGCGTAAACATAATTTCATTAAAACCTATAATAAAATCTTCGACAGTTTTTTATTTATTTGTGCGTTTGTGAACGCTAACCTTCACAATGCCTGAACTAATTCGGTAGTGGTTTTTAGAGATGTAGTGTAAGATTTAAGTTAGCATTATGTGTTTTAATATGTTGTTAAGTCTCGCGCGTGGTAGACGTGAAGCGTGCAGAAAAAGCGCTGCTTGGCTGCTTTATTTGACTTGCGCTTACCAAATAATTGAATATATTGGAGATAGTGTACTATTGTAAAAAAAAATGGTTATAATACAAGATATTAATCCTTATTCAAGTAAAGGAAATGCAGTCATCATTGATTGCCAGTAAAATTTTCCACTAAATTGTAAAGTTTGTACATATTGTTTTCGCGATCGCGTTTCTATTGTAGGTGTTGTTGTGTCCGATCGTAGATTTTAAATGTAGTTTCCAGTCAGCTTATGTTACGCTATAAGCATCAACAAAGCGCAGGGTCAGAGGCGCGGAGTGTGGGTCTCAGCATCAGCTGCTTTCCGTGTGGTTAAGTTTACGTGGCTCTATTGCATGTTAACAACTCAAGTGTCAGAATTAAAAAATCCTGATCAGACTCTCTTAAGCCACCGCAGAGCTGAAAATTGTCACTGGAAGCTTTTCAACTTATGATGCGGGATAACAGTTTTAGGTAGGACACAACAATCTACGCTACGCAGGCAACACCATCCTCGCGGCATACAGGGTCAAAACTAAATTAATGGTAATTATCCGGCACCAGGGCCTCACTCGGAGCTATTAGTAACAAAGCTTGGAAAGTGTAAGCGAGTTCGATTTACTTGTGCTCGAATATCACCAAGGATAATATAAAAAATTACATCCACTGCCACCCACACCGTCAGAGATATTTTTGAACTTTTTGAAAAATTGCAAAATACATATTCATATACGAGGGCTGCACTAAAAGTATCGGGAATGGAATATTTCCACTGTTCCTGTCATATTAATATCTTTTTAATTGAAAAGTCCTTGGTTTTAAGTATCGAATACCATTTATTTATTTAAAAAGAGATTCTCGGTCTTGTCACAAGATTTTGTCAAACTTGTTTAGTCGTTGAGAAAATGGAATTGACTCGAGAAAATTCAAGAGCGATGATTTATTATGACTTTCGAAGTGGTTTAACACAAAAACAGTGTGTTGACCTGATGATTTCTGCATTTGGTGATGAAGCCCCATCCAAAACCACAATTTATCGCTGGTTTGCTGAATTTCAACGTGGACGTGCCAAGCTCAGTGATGATCCCCGTCAAGGTCGTCCAAAAACTGCAGTCACCCAAGAAAACGTTGATGCTGTGCGTAAGCTGATTGAGGAAGATCGACATGTGACATACCGCGAAATTCAGGCAACTTTAGACATTGGCATGAGTCAAATACAAATAATCTTGCATGAACAATTAGGTGTAAAAAAGTTGTTTTCCCGAAGGATTCGCTCTGTGAAGAGCAAAAAGCGGCTCGCGTTACTTGGTGCGTCAGAACTCTCGAAAGATTCCACGCAGGATCCTCAAATGCTGTATAAAACATCGTATCAGGTGACGAATCCTGGATATACGCGTACGAACCCGAAACAAAAAACCAGTCACGAGTTTGGGTATTAGAAAATGAGTTAAAGCCAACAAAAATTGTTCGTTCACGGTGTTGCAAAAAAAATGGTGGCCACGTTTGTCTTCAAAACCGGCCATGTTACGACTATTCCTCTTGAAGGACAAAGAACGGTTAATGCAGAATGGTATGCTAGCATTTGTTTGCCACAGGTCGTTTCTGAACTCCGTAAAGAGAACTGCAACCGCCGCATCATCCTTCATCACGACAACGCGAATTCTCACACCGCACACAGAACAAGAGTTTTTAGAGCAAGAAAACATAGAATTATTAGACCATCCGCCGTACAGCCCCGACCTAAACCCTAATGATTTCTATATTTTCCCTAAAATAAAGAATAAATTGCGTGGACAGAGATTTTCATAACCTGAAGAAGCTGTGGACGCCCACAAAACGGCCATTTTGGAGACCCCAACTTCCGAATGGAATGGTTGCTTCAATGATTGGTTCCATCGTATGGAAAAATGTGTCAAATTTCGCGGAGAATACTTCGAAAAGCAATAAATACATTTTTAAATAGTAATGTTGTGTCACTTCCTTGATTCCCGAAATTTTCAGTGCCGCCCTCGTATTTTAAATACCGAATACTTTCAGTAAGTTTTTTTTTATAGTCTAGGATGACAAACGAGCACACGGTCCACCTGATGGTAAGTGGTTGCTGTGGCCCATAGACATCTACATTTATCCTCGTTTGCGAATCAAAATGCAGATGCGTTGTCACCCGTGAGGACTAAGATGGAATGCCTCTTTTTCAGTAATTTGTAGATTTATATTATAGCTTTGCCCCGCCGTAGCCAAGAATAGCGGGGCCGCCGGAGACTGGAGGCCGTTTATTTGTATCGTTGCTCATGGGGGGAATGTTTGCTATAGTTGCCACGCTTGGCGAGCGGGCTGGCAACCGCAGTTTTTTTATTGTAATACTAGCTTACCAGGCAGATGTTGTTCTGCCCTTTCCGACGACCATGTCCTAAAAAAATCATTAAATTCACAATAAAAAAATTGAGGGTCACTTATCGGGATAAAAACTATCGTAATCTCTCAAGTTTGACCAAACTGCACACATTGTGAAACATTTCATTGAAATCAATTCAGTAGTCTAACAGTGGTAGAGCCACGCAGCAGCTTTTGCTGTCGCACGGATGGGCCGGCTCGAACCGGGGTGGTACCACGACCTCACAGAAAACCAGCGTGAAGTAGAGGTTTACCTCTGCGTTTCGCTTGGTGAGTGCAGGTGACCGGAGGCCCTTTTTACTGGAAATGAGGCATTCCATCTTAGTCCTCACGGGTGACAACGCATCTACATTTTGATTTGCAATAGAGGATAGATGTAGATGTCTATGGGCCTAAGCAACCACTGACCATCAGGTGGACTGTGTGCTCGTTTGTCACCCTTATCCTATAAAAAAAAAGTTTAGGAGTTCATCGCGGACAAACAATGTGACACGTAATTTTTATATAAAAGATTGCTCTTATCAGAAAGATGCTGCTGCCTATCTCCTGACTCAGTTCCCCTCTGTCGCCTCTTAACCCACGGAAAGATATGGGGTAGTGGATTTTCTTGCACCGCCACTACACGGCCCACCAATAATAAATAAAACCCTAGCTTTTACCAAATGCTTTATTAACTTGAAAAGTCTTTTATTCGATTATAATTATTATTATATCCTTTTAACTTCTATCATTTCACACCAAAACCTCAAGACATTTATTATAATGAATTAATTCATTACATACATCTCTTTTGATTGATTGCATATGACGAATTAGCATTTTTCGGGCAAAGACGAAGAATATTTTTTAAGGGAATAGAAAAGCTTTTTTCATGAACAAGTATAAATGTATTGATGTCATGACAGACTATATTAAAAAACAAAATATTTTTTTGTTTTCCCATATTGTCTAACATACCCATACCGGGAATACATTGAACGCCCCTCGTATGTACGAAATAATGTACATTTTTTGAGTTGTATAAAAGTCACGTTACTTTACGATATTTCATTTTACAATACAAAAAAACCCTCAGCTGAGAAATTACAAAATGTTCTTACTATCACTTAGAAATTTAGTTGTCCTCCACTTTCTTTATTAATGACAACTTTGGAAGTAACTTGTGCATGCCAATTGTTATTAAGTAAAAAAGGATAATAAACGCACAGTAATTTAATTTTAATTACATTGTTTTTTTTACTTAGGAACTCATAATGAAATACAGTACACACACACAAACACACATATCAATTATCACCATCAGTAGCCTTTTAAATCCACAATCGGACATAGGCCTTTCAAAGAAGGCATACACCTGATGGCAATATCAACTGGATCATAGACTTATAAAATTTGCTATGCTCATTGCTCACCACTTTGCAATGAGTTGAGCGCAGAGCCACCTTCAATCGGTTATCAGAGTCTCGTTTTTGTGATCTTCCCATTTGGCACATTCTACATTATCGAAGAAATAAAAAAATCGTGTAATTTCTATACACTGTTCGATTTTGCTTTACGCCCGTAATATCCACGACGGCAGTCTTCGC
Source organism: Parnassius mnemosyne (assembly GCA_963668995.1). Taxonomy (NCBI): domain Eukaryota; kingdom Metazoa; phylum Arthropoda; class Insecta; order Lepidoptera; family Papilionidae; genus Parnassius; species Parnassius mnemosyne. Next base: position 25,447,921 of record CAVLGL010000068.1, read on the forward strand.
AAAATTTGAGATTTGCTGTCTAATTTCATACTTTAGAGGTATAGTTCGCGCATTTCTGCGGGACTTCTTTCGTGAAACAGATTTTAGTTGTATAAATCGAAGACTAATTATAAACGTTTTTTGTAATAAGGCAGAAATAAGTTTTACTGCGCGTTCATTTCGAGCTCGCCGTCATCGACAGTTATGACGTCACAGCTGACGGTACTGTAGACAAAATATAATTGTAAGTTCGATTTTTAGTTTGTTGCCCTGTACAGAGAAATGGAGGGCAAGCAAGTAGATAAAATGCACATTATTGAATAATTTATTTAATTAGTAAAGTAAAATAATAAGGCCACGTTCACCCGACTATACTTTTCCTGTATACCGTACACTAGATTTTATCGAACATAGTAGTGGCAGTAGACAACATGAGATACATTTTTTACCGTATACCGTACGATGTTGCCACTGGAATGCGGCGCCTCGAAACGATTTTATCGAATAAGACACGCAGTGGCGCTTATGTTCATGTTTTCTCGTTCACACGACTAGCGCATTCGAGAATCGCATCGTACGCACTCGCGCGCGTGTCGTGTGAATGATTGCATCGTATACGGTAGAACCGTATACGTGAAAAAACCGAATCGAATGGTCGCCGTGTGTATGTGGCCTTACACTGAATGGAAACGTGTCCGTAAAATATTTTTATTATAGTTTTATTATAAATTTTGAAAGAATTATTTACCAAGGCGCGAACAAAAACTGGTAGGTAGATAAATACGCATCCATAACTTCGATACAAGTTGTTTTATCGAAATCTTTCGTTTCTGTATCACTGACATCACTCCATTCTGTGTTTATAACCAATTAAAATAACAACAAAAACAGTAACAAACTAGAGATCGCACGAGAGTACAAACAACGGACGTAGATACATTTCAGTGTTGCTATCGTTACTATAAGGGCGACGCTTGAGGCGCGGTATGAGGGAGTGCGGCGGGAGGTAACGGCATTCATGAAATGAACACGTAGTAGTAGCACAAATTAGATAATAATAAACTGTTTATTATTTATGTTCCAATCATTTTGGAAACCCTATTTTTATTTATATGCGTATGGTAACATTATTTATAGGTTTAAAATATTATAGACATTAAGTAAAAATTTCTTTCGAGGTTAAAGTTAAATTAAGATTAGGGTTCATTGATTAACATATTTCTGCGTATAGTAAAACTATAATTGTTTAAGTTTGTTTTATACCACGTTTTAAGTACTAACTACTTTTTTTAAGGTATGTACTTGCCGATCTGCAGGTTATATACGGCGGATTCCTTACAATGCAGTAATATGAAAAGAAGTTGGCGTGAGTGCGACTTGACTTGTATTTGTTGGTTTGAGGTTTCATTCTGAGGTATCTTATAATGTTAACACAAAAAGGTGTGAAAACTTAACGAGATTAAATGGAAGGGATGCGCAATGCGCATACACTAAATTAGATATATCATTTAGTAATAAGATAATATTTTTATTACAAAAATTTAGTTTTGCAATATCACTTGAGTAAACCCTAAAATTAATTATACATAGATTTTACTTACATTAACTTTGATTGTTTACTGTTTTATTAACATATTACAATAGGCAAAATGATATTCAGAAACATTCAAAATAATTCACATAACATGCATCATACAGTTTTTTCAGAAATTACTTCGGCATTATAACCACATCCACATACAAATTTGCAGCACAACTACACTACTGCACTTCCTGCTGTATGGTTGTCCGTGTGAACAGCTCCATGGTTAAAGCGCTGAGGAATACTGGTATGGATCTGTGATGGTGGAGGTGCAGCTCCACCAATTCACTTAGGGAAGCCGAATACTCTGTATGCACCATTTCTATGCCGTCGTCGCAAAGAGTAAATGTGAGATATTCTTCCGCTGACTCTGCGTACATATTCGATAATCTGAAAAAAATTACCAAGAGTTTTCAACTACGCGAATAAAGTGCAATCTACATAGTAAAGTTGCAGCCTACTCTCACTTGTGAGGGAATATATTATATTTTAAGAGCACAATTTTTTCTTAAAAATAAAAATGTTACTCCCCTACACTATCGTCTATATAAATAAAATGATAGAGGTTTGCAGTTGTGCGCGCGTCACAGAAAAACTACTGGATAGATTTCAATTAGGTTTTCTAAGTTTTATTTCTTAGACACTTGGCCCTTATCTAAAAAAATATATTGCGATATCTTCACTTAATATAAAGTTATTTAAGTTTTAAGAAACAACTATTTTTATAAACACTACGTGTTCAGTGATGTGTGTAAGCAACGTAAGTCACGGGTATCATCTAGTACTCAATAAAAGAGCCTAAGCGACATGTGGAAAACAAGGCAATTAACAGACACATGCCTCATCTTATTTTTGAGATGGTTTGATGCAAGGTAAAGTCCATTGTTCTGGGCCAATGACATCGCATGTCGGTCGAATAATATTAATTTCTAAAACATGTTATAAGTTTCCGGTTACTCCGTCGATGCCCCTCTGGGCTCTTCGGACCATTATCTGATCCGGAGTACGGTGCCACTCACGCTCCCATTGTAGTTGCGATCTGCAGCTTGCCGCCGTGTTTGGCACTATAGGTCGGGCGATTGGGACGGGATGCGGTCTTATTTTGCATCCTACCCTTTGATTTTCTTCTCACCGGAAGATCCCAGCGTTGTTGCCGATTCTGTTGCTGTTGTGGTACTTCAGGGTACGAAACTTTTTATTACATACTCTGTGGTGCCCATCGGAGGCAGATTCCAGCCATAGTTTGGTCGCTCCTGTAAAATAGCATCACGCTATAAGCAGGAGTGCTATCGGGCCTGGGCTGACGCATCAACGTCTCGGGATGTAAACCCCAGCGTTCAAAAAAAGAAGTATAATTCCGCCTCGTCCTTCAAAAGAGTCACTGCCAAAGCAACGTCTGAGCACATCGGCAGAATTGGCTAGAAGCTAGTTCGCCTTCTTTTGGGAACCCGTGCATTCTGGTCTCTCGCCAAGGCTGTCCAAGGGAACTTCTGTCAGCTATCTCTGCATAGAGAGGACGACTCACTGGCCCATGCCGCAAAAGAGAAAGCCGATTTGTTAAGCTCTCTCTTTGCGTTCAACTCGATGACGGGGGGAACACACCGCCGACCATCCCGCGGTGTGAGTGCTCCATGCCGGATGTGCGTTTTACACAGGGCTCGGTACGCAAAGCACTCTTCTCCCTGGACGTCAGCAAGTCGAGTGGGCCTGAGCTGTGCTCCATCAGGCTCACTCTCCCATTGTGCTGAAGACGTGTGCTCCAGAGTTGGCACCGGTTCTAACGCGTCGTTAAAAAGGCGTAGTCCCGAATTTATGGAAGACAGCTTTGGTCCACCCGATACCTAAAAAAGGCGACCGCTCAGACCCGTCGAACTACAGGCCTATCGCCATTACCTCCTTGTTCTCGAAAATAATGGAATTCATTTTAATGTCTGCTCTTGAGGTACCTTGAGGATCACCAGCTAATTAGTGACCGTCAGAACGGTTTTCGTCGGGGTCGATCAACTGGTGATCTTCTGGTCTAGCTGACTCATAGACGGACGGAGGCAGTAGAGTCCAAGGTGGAGGCATTGGCCGTTAGTTGGGACATAGCGAAGGCCTTCGATCGGGTCTGGCACAAAGCGCTTCTTTCGAAGCTTCCTTCCTATGGGCTTTCCGAGATATTGCGCAAATGGATCACCAGTTTCGTTGGTGATCGGAGCATCAAGGTCGTAGTAGACGGTGCATGCTCTGATTTCAAGCTATCAACGCTGGTGTTACACAAGGCTGCGTGCTATCACAAACGCTGTTTCTCCTGCATATCAATGATATGTTGTAAACTGGTAAAATTCATTGCTATGCAGACGACAGCACTAGTGATGCCTTATATACCTGCCGTGCCAATATTTCTCGGGAAAATTGGCACGGCAAAGGCGTAGTCCCGAATTTATGGAAGACAGCTTTAAAAAGGCGACCGCTCAGACCCGTCCAACTACAGGCCTATCGCCATCACCTCCTTGTTCTCCAAAATAATGGAATTCATTATAAACTGCCAGCTCATGCGGTACCTTGAGGATCACCAGCTGATTAGTGACCGCCAATAGGGTTTTCGTCGGGGTCGATCAGCTGGTGATCTTCTAGTCTATCTGACTCATAGATGGGCGGAGGCATTTGGCGCATTATATTTGGAAGGGTTATATTGTTTAATTAGGAATAGAAACACATTCATTGAAATTGAATGATATATGACTTTCAAATAAATTTGTCGGTAATTTACGCGCGCCTCCTACTGTGAGTAAATTGTACTATGCCTATAACCTTCGCGTAAATGCAAGCAATGAGTTGACAAAGTTTAATTTTTATATATTAAGAAATACTATGGATTCTGTTGCAACACGGCGTATTAAATGTTTAAATAAAACATGCGTGAGTGTCGTGGAACACTCGGTTGAAACGAAGTTTCTTTCGTAGTATATTATTATTGATAAAAGTATTATATTATTGATTAACAAATACAAATAAATGAATTACTAGCTTCTATTGAAATGAATCGTCTTTTAAAATAATATTTCTTTCATGGCAAGATAAGAAAAAGTGCGAGGGAGATGGATGTTATTCCATCTCGCTTCCTTATAGCCGCCACGGCCGTTTACACTACGTCAGAAGGGGTAGTGACGGAAAAATCTTACACTTTTTCTCTAAAGAAGCCCAATAAGGGACTTCGTTCCAATAGTAGTGTAAAATATTAAACATCTTTCATCCGTTGACCCCAATCCTTTGGATATTTTTCACCTTAAATGTAGGTCACAATAATAGAAAAAGATATCAATTTTAATTTGGCATACCAAAAAATCTTTAAGCAAATGATATATAGTTCTCAACTACATTCAACACTATCAGATACCATTACCATATAACGCAAAATCTGTATTCTGCTAAAGTTGAATCTGTATTATGTATATTGCTAAGGGTTTTTTTCCAGTATTTATACAAATGAAACCAGAGAGACTTTGTGTTTCCCTTCATTATTGACCTTAAAGTTATTAAAAAATACTAAACAAGTGTTTACCTATAATTCTTGTGTCCAGTCCTATCAATTTTGTAACCTAAAAGCATATAAACGACGTCTCTATACTCCTGAGCTGACGACGTGAACTCCTCCTTCATTCTGGAACAAAAAAATCAGTCAATTTTAATACAAAAATAAAAAATGTACGCCACAATGATATCAAATTTCAATGATTAACAAAAACCCTTACACGTACACGTTAGTAAAAAATAACGTAATGAGATATAAAAGCTAAAATAATTGACCTTTTTAAAAGCAAACATAAAAAATAAAATAAAAAAAAAACCTCTTTAATTTAATTCTACTATTCTCCAACTGTTGTCTCAATTGCTGCATTTCTTCTGGACAGACAGCCGTACCACCTTCCCGTAGAGCGGCTTTTAGCCTTTTTATCTGAGGATATTCATATAATGTTACACTGCTTTATAACAAAAGCCAACGATTTTTTACAAAACATACAGCAAAGGAGTGGAATAATTTGTCAGTATCTGTCCATCCGATTACGATGTGGATGTCTTCAAGGCCAATGTGAATTAGGTCAGTACTATCTTCGGCTTCATCAAAACGTACCATCAGGTGGGATAGTAGTCAAGCACTGGCATAAGATGGTTAAAAAAATGAGCACATGCTTTGAATGTGAATACAATATACGAATATTTATGAAATTACCTCTTCCTGTGCTGTCTCTAAATCTACTTGCATTTCTTTATGCGCTGCAGCTGCTGGATTATCGGTGAGATGGAGCACCTGGAATGGACAAAAAATCATGAATTCGAAACTTAGAATTATTTTTTTATGATCAGGGTTTCGTATACATTGACAAAATAAATATTATTCTGATAACCTTAATTTATCATAGTTGTTTTGGCATCGTAAACAGCCAACTTGGACTTCTTAAAAACCACCACCGCATACTAGAACTAGAGACTTTAACACCAAATAATTGCAATTATAATAAAATCAAAACTCACAGAAATAAATGAGATCAGCATTATATGTGCACTCAGCACTTGTACAATTTGGGCCAACCATAGTGCGACAATATTAGTAATTTACCAAATAAAATTTTAATATAACCAAATTCAACAATTTTTTTTTATTAAAAATGAACTCTTGTGAATTTTGTTTATAAATTATCGGAAATTGAATAATAATCGGTATTATTATTAATAGTCAATAGTGTAAAAACTTTGTGTGAAATTGCATTGCAGATGCGTTGCCGGCCTCTTAGAAAGGTGTAAGCTCTTTTCTTGGAGGTCCCTAAGTCGTATCGGTCCGGAAAAATCGCCGGTGGTAAACAATTCTGGACCGCCAAGTATTCAGATGGTGATGGTGAGGATGGTATCGTGAATTTTGATGCGATGTGCGTTCGTGAAATTTGGCGGCTGGAATTAATCCGAACAATTCCTCAGAGCACTCCCCGTGGTAGATTCGATAGAAAATGCAAAGGAATGCAAAATCCCTACGCAGTGCCATCAGAAAGAACTCGGTCGTCGACGATTCGAACGGCTCTGCGCTGGATGCGGTGAAGTGGAAGAAGCTGGCACTGGGGTGCCGCGGACCAGAGATGAGAACAGTATTCCACGTGAGGCCGAATTTGCGCTTTGTAAAGTTGCAAGCGATGTGCCGGCATGAAATACTGTCTCGCTCTGCTGAGCACGCCAAGCTTTTTAAAGGCCAATTTGGCCTTCCCTTCCAAGTGACCATGTAACTGCACACTATTAGATATGTCGACGCTGACGATTCCGATGCTAGCTGAGGCAGCAAGAGGAGTGCCTTGAAACTGAGGAGATACGACAAAGGAGTTCTTTGGACTAGATTTAGTCGCCCCCAATCCGAGACTTTGTTCAGCAAAGACTCGTCTTCAGACACTAGTTTGTCCGGGTACTCGGCGACATTTTCCCGAGAAATATTGGCATGGCCGGTATATAAGGCATAACTAGTGCTGTCGTCTGCATAGCAATGAATTTTACCAGTTTACAACACATCATTGATATGCAGGAGAAACAGCGTTTGCTGCGAGCTGGTGTTACACAAGGATGCGATAGTACGCAGCCTTGTGTAACACCAGCGTTGATAGCTTGAAATTAGAGCATGCACCGTCTACTACGACCTTGATGCTCCGATCACCAAGGAAACTGGTGATCCATTTGCACAATTTCTCGGAAAGCCCATACGAAGGAAGCTTCGAAAGAAGCGCTTTGTGCCAGACCCGATCGAAGGCCTTCACTATGTCCCAACTAACGGCCAATGCATCCACCTTGGACTCTACTGCCTCCGCCCATCTATGAGTCAGCTAGACCAAAAGATCACCAGCTGATCGACCCCGACGAAAACCGTTCTGGCGGTCACTAATTAGCTGGTGATCCTCAAGGTACCTCAAGAGCAGACAGATTATAATGGATTCCATTATTTTGGAGAACAAGGAGGTAATGGCGATAGGCCTGTAGTTGGACGGGTCTGAGCGGTCGCCTTTTTTAGGTATCGGGTGGACCAAAGCTGTCTTCCATAAATTTGGGACTACGCCTTTTCCGGTACTCATAGTACCGGAAAAGACGCGTTAAAACCGGTGCCAACTCTGGAGCACACGTCTTCAGCACAATGGGAGAGTGGGCCTGATGGAGCACAGCTCCATCAGGCCCACTCTCCCATTGTGCTGAAGCTCGATTTGCTGACGTCCAGGGAGAAGAGTGCTTTGCGTACCGAGCGCTGTGTAAAACGCACATCCGGCATGGAGCACCCACACCGCGGGATGGTCGGCGGTGTGTTCCCCCCGTCATCTGGAGTCGAGTTGAACGCAAAGAGAGAGCTTAACAAATCAGCTTTCTCTTTTGCGGCATGGGCCAGTGAGTCGTCCTCTCTATGCAGAGATAGCTGACAGAAGTTCCCTTGGACAGCCTTGGCGAGAGACCAGAATGCACGGGTTCCCAAAAGAAGGCGAACTAGCTTCTAGCCAATTCTGCCGATGTGGTCAGACGTTGCTTTGGCAGTGACTCTTTTGAAGGACGAGGCGGAATTATACTTCTTTTTATGAGCGCTGGGGTTTACATCCCGAGACGTTGATGCGTCAGCCCAGGCCCGATGGCACTCCTGCTTATAGCGTGATGCTATTTTACACGAGCGACCAAACTATGGCTGGGATCTGCCTCCGATGGGCACCACAGAGGATGGAATAAAAAGTTCCATACCCTAAAGTAGCACAACAGCAACAGAATCGGCAGCAACGCTGGGATCTTCCGGTGAGAAAAAATCCAAGGGTAGGATGCGAAAAAGACCGCATCCTGTCCCAATCGGCCGACCTATAGTGCCAAACCGGCGGCAAGCTGCAGATCGCAACTACAATGGGAGCGTGAGTGGCACCGTACTGCGGATCAGACAATGGTCCGAAGAGCCCAGAGGGGCATCGACGGAGACCAGATATCCGTCAGGATGAGAGGTCAGCAGAAGGCCCAATAGGGAAGGTACATGATCCTCCACATCTGGGATCTGCATGAAGTAACCAGTTGTGTTAGACCATAACAAAGCAAAGTCATAGACAGATCTACCCACATGATCGGTTAAACGAAAACCAAGCCATTCAGCGTGGTGGGTGTTAAAATCATTGAGTATCACGATCTCTGCGGATGGGACCTGTTGTAGCACGGAGTCTGCAGCCATTTGGACGTGGTCGATGAGTCGGTCTGTGTCGGCATTACCGCTATGGGACCTAAAGAGGCACCAGTAGACGCGAGGATGGTCGTCAATGTGTACGCGCAGCCAGGTGCGGACCTTCAAGACTGCCGAGGCGTCGAAAACAGATGTCCTCTCTGACGTATACGCGAAAATTGCAGCCCGGGGCACAAAGGGGTGTTCTAATTTGTACCCCGGGTAAGAGAGATATGAAGTATCAGCCGGAGAGGACACCTGAGTCTCGGTTAAAAAGAGCAAGGCCGGCTTCGCCGTCTCTAGATGGTAATCGACAGCGTTAAGGTTGGATTGAAGTCCCCAGATGTCGCAAAAATTGACGGATAGCGTGACAATGGTCGCCTTGGTCTTATTGTTCCGCTTGCCTCGACCAGTATTAGTCGCGAGCGGAATATTGCCACCCCCCCCCCCCTAGAATATGGTGAGGTGCGCGTGCGCCTGCAGCTGTTCGTTACCTTGGTGAGGTGCGCGTGCGCCTGCAGCTGTTCGTTACCTTGGTGAGGTGCGCGTGCGGCGCGGCGAGGCGCTCGAGGTGCGCCTGCAGCTGCTCGTTACCTTGGTGAGGTGCGCGTGCGGCGCGGCGAGGCGCTCGAGGTGCGCCTGCAGCTGTTCGTTACCTTGGTGAGGTGCGCGTGCGGCGCGGCGAGGCGCTCGAGGTGCGCCTGCAGCTGTTCGTTACCTTGGTGAAGTGCGCGTGCGGCGCGGCGAGGCGCTCGAGGTGCGCCTGCAGCTGTTCGTTACCTTGGTGAGGTGCGCGTGCGGCGCGGCGAGGCGCTCGAGGTGCGCCTGCAGCTGCTCGTTACCTTGGTGAGGTGCGCGTGCGGCGCGGCGAGGCGCTCGAGGTGCGCCTGCAGCTGCTCGTTACCTTGGTGAGGTGCGCGTGCGGCGCGGCGAGGCGCTCGAGGTGCGCCTGCAGCTGCTCGTTACCTTGGTGAGGTGCGCGTGCGGCGCGGCGAGGCGCTCGAGGTGCGCCTGCAGCTGTTCGTTACCTTGGTGAGGTGCGCGTGCGGCGCGGCGAGGCGCTCGAGGTGCGCCTGCAGCTGCTCGTTACCTTGGTGAGGTGCGCGTGCGGCGCGGCGAGGCGCTCGAGGTGCGCCTGCAGCTGCTCGTTACCTTGGTGAGGTGCGCGTGCGGCGCGGCGAGGCGCTCGAGGTGCGCCTGCAGCTGCTCGTTACCTTGGTGAGGTGCGCGTGCGGCGCGGCGAGGCGCTCGAGGTGCGCCTGCAGCTGTTCGTTACCTTGGTGAGGTGCGCGTGCGGCGCGGCGAGGCGCTCGAGGTGCGCCTGCAGCTGTTCGTTACCTTGGTGAGGTGCGCGTGCGGCGCGGCGAGGCGCTCGAGGTGCGCCTGCAGCTGTTCGTTACCTTGGTGAAGTGCGCGTGCGGCGCGGCGAGGCGCTCGAGGTGCGCCTGCAGCTGTTCGTTACCTTGGTGAAGTGCGCGTGCGGCGCGGCGAGGCGCTCGAGGTGCGCCTGCAGCTGTTCGTTACCTTGGTGAGGTGCGCGTGCGGCGCGGCGAGGCGCTCGAGGTGCGCCTGCAGCTGTTCGTTACCTTGGTGAAGTGCGCGTGCGGCGCGGCGAGGCGCTCGAGGTGCGCCTGCAGCTGTTCGTTACCTTGGTGAGGTGCGCGTGCGGCGCGGCGAGGCGCTCGAGGTGCGCCTGCAGCTGCTCGTTACCTTGGTGAGGTGCGCGTGCGGCGCGGCGAGGCGCTCGAGGTGCGCCTGCAGCTGCTCGTTACCTTGGTGAGGTGCGCGTGCGGCGCGGCGAGGCGCTCGAGGTGCGCCTGCAGCTGTTCGTTACCTTGGTGAGGTGCGCGTGCGGCGCGGCGAGGCGCTCGAGGTGCGCCTGCAGCTGCTCGTTACCTTGGTGAGGTGCGCGTGCGGCGCGGCGAGGCGCTCGAGGTGCGCCTGCAGCTGCTCGTTACCTTGGTGAGGTGCGCGTGCGGCGCGGCGAGGCGCTCGAGGTGCGCCTGCAGCTGCTCGTTACCTTGGTGAGGTGCGCGTGCGGCGCGGCGAGGCGCTCGAGGTGCGCCTGCAGCTGTTCGTTACCTTGGTGAGGTGCGCGTGCGGCGCGGCGAGGCGCTCGAGGTGCGCCTGCAGCTGTTCGTTACCTTGGTGAGGTGCGCGTGCGGCGCGGCGAGGCGCTCGAGGTGCGCCTGCAGCTGTTCGTTACCTTGGTGAAGTGCGCGTGCGGCGCGGCGAGGCGCTCGAGGTGCGCCTGCAGCTGTTCGTTACCTTGGTGAAGTGCGCGTGCGGCGCGGCGAGGCGCTCGAGGTGCGCCTGCAGCTGTTCGTTACCTTGGTGAGGTGCGCGTGCGGCGCGGCGAGGCGCTCGAGGTGCGCCTGCAGCTGCTCGTTACCTTGGTGAGGTGCGCGTGCGGCGCGGCGAGGCGCTCGAGGTGCGCCTGCAGCTGTTCGTTACCTTGGTGAGGTGCGCGTGCGGCGCGGCGAGGCGCTCGAGGTGCGCCTGCAGCTGTTCGTTACCTTGGTGAAGTGCGCGTGCGGCGCGGCGAGGCGCTCGAGGTGCGCCTGCAGCTGTTCGTTACCTTGGTGAAGTGCGCGTGCGGCGCGGCGAGGCGCTCGAGGTGCGCCTGCAGCTGTTCGTTACCTTGGTGAAGTGCGCGTGCGGCGCGGCGAGGCGCTCGAGGTGCGCCTGCAGCTGCTCGTTACCTTGGTGAGGTGCGCGTGCGGCGCGGCGAGGCGCTCGAGGTGCGCCTGCAGCTGCTCGTTACCTTGGTGAGGTGCGCGTGCGGCGCGGCGAGGCGCTCGAGGTGCGCCTGCAGCTGCTCGTTACCTTGGTGAGGTGCGCGTGCGGCGCGGCGAGGCGCTCGAGGTGCGCCTGCAGCTGCTCGTTACCTTGGTGAGGTGCGCGTGCGGCGCGGCGAGGCGCTCGAGGTGCGCCTGCAGCTGCTCGTTACCTTGGTGAGGTGCGCGTGCGGCGCGGCGAGGCGCTCGAGGTGCGCCTGCAGCTGCTCGTTACCTTGGTGAGGTGCGCGTGCGGCGCGGCGAGGCGCTCGAGGTGCGCCTGCAGCTGCTCGTTACCTTGGTGAGGTGCGCGTGCGGCGCGGCGAGGCGCTCGAGGTGCGCCTGCAGCTGCTCGTTACCTTGGTGAGGTGCGCGTGCGGCGCGGCGAGGCGCTCGAGGTGCGCCTGCAGCTGCTCGTTACCTTGGTGAGGTGCGCGTGCGGCGCGGCGAGGCGCTCGAGGTGCGCCTGCAGCTGCTCGTTACCTTGGTGAGGTGCGCGTGCGCCTGCAGCTGTTCGTTACCTTGGTGAGGTGCGCGTGCGGCGCGGCGAGGCGCTCGAGGTGCGCCTGCAGCTGCTCGTTACCTTGGTGAGGTGCGCGTGCGGCGCGGCGAGGCGCTCGAGGTGCGCCTGCAGCTGTTCGTTACCTTGGTGAGGTGCGCGTGCGGCGCGGCGAGGCGCTCGAGGTGCGCCTGCAGCTGTTCGTTACCTTGGTGAGGTGCGCGTGCGCCTGCAGCTGTTCGTTACCTTGGTGAGGTGCGCGTGCGGCGCGGCGAGGCGCTCGAGGTGCGCCTGCAGCTGCTCGTTACCTTGGTGAGGTGCGCGTGCGGCGCGGCGAGGCGCTCGAGGTGCGCCTGCAGCTGGTCACGCTGCGCGCGCAACTTGTTCACTTCGCGCCGCGCTGTCTCCGCCTCCTCTCGCCATCTACTCGCCTCCGCACGCAATCCCTCCACCGCTGTCAATGTACAACCTTTTTTATCATGTGAAAAACTATGACATTTTGCTGAAGGCTACGTGAACTCAAAGTTAACAACATACCTAAGCAGCCAGAGATTTTATGTTTGTACTTATTTAGATTTTGTACGAGGGCGACACTGAAAGTTTTTAGAAATGGCCACTTGTAAACGATGTAATAAAAAAAATTAGTTCAAATTTTGAAAATGGAACTCTTTGCCAATATTATTGTGTATGTATTTTATTAATTTGTCATTCCTTTACGATTTGGCGGCAAATTAAAAATTGTCTGTGTCACGTCAGCATGAACTAAAGGTGAAAAAATTTCGTACAATGATTTTTTATGACTTTCGATGTCATTTAAGTCAACAAGAAAATTATGACAGACTTCGATTGGCTTTTCACGATGAAGCCCCATCTCGTGCCACTGTTAACAACTGGTTTAGTGAGTTTAAACGTAGTTGCACTAATCTCACCGATGATCTGCGTGAGGGACGGCCTTCTATGGCGATGACTGAAGATAACTTCAGTGTTGTACGGCGTATGATAGAGACTGACAAAAGAGTGACTTATCAGCAGATTCGGACAATCTTAGGCATCGGTATGAGTCAAAAGCAAAAAATCCTCCATGAACATTTAGCAGCCAGGAAGCTTTGTGCCCAGTGGATACCTCATAATTTGACAGAGGCCCTTAAACTCCGTCGTGTTGATTGGTGTCGTGAAATGGTTCAAAGATTTAACGTAGGTGAATCAAATGATGTGTTCAACATACTTACGGGTGACGAAAGCTGGATTTATTGTTATGATCCTGAAACTAAGAGACAGTCTGCTGTCTGGGTGTTTCCTTCCGAGGAGTTGCCAACTAAAGTGAAGAGTGGTCGAAGCGTGGGAAAAAAGATGGTAGCATCGTTCTTAGAAAGGACAGGTCATTACGCAACAATTGTTTTAGAGAATCGAAAAACAGTTACTGCAGAGTGGAACACTAACAATTTTTTGCCACTTGTCTTGAAAAATATTCGGGAGAAACGACCTCGCAGTGGGATCCTCCTTATCCACGACAAAGCCACGTCGCACACCGCAAAGTAAACAATCGACTACTTGGCGACGTCAGACGTGGAATTACTGGGTAACCCGTCCTATAGCCCAGACCTCGCTCGCACCTTGCGATTTTTATTTATTTCCGAAAATAAAAGAAAAACTTCAAGGAAAACGTTTTATGGTCGCCGAGAAAACAGTGGCTGCGTTTCAAAGTGCCGTCGATGAGACCCCTAAGGACGAGTGGGCAAAGTGCTTTTCTCAGTGGTTCCGTGGGATGCAGCGATGTATGCTGCATCCCACGCAAGTAAATGGACACTATTTTGAAAAGATATAATGAAACTAATAACTTGCTAGTTTGTTCAGTTTTTAATTTTCTAAGAACTTTCAGTGTCACCCTCGTAGCGTGGTTCATCGCCTACAGCGTTAGTCGTAAAGAAGAGGAACTCGTGGTTAAGTAATAGCTGTGCAGATCAATAGATCAGCGAAATTTAGTTGCACTTGCCGCGGTTACTCCATGAATGAGTGACCATTTTCGTAATAAAACTAATAACTTGCTAGTTTTTTCAGTTTTTGATTTTCTAATAACTTTCAGTGTCACCCTCATATCTTACATAATTAGTATAACAATTATTTGTAATAATTCTTTAAATTACAATGGGTAGCATATTGCGTCCTAGTTTTATTAGTTTTGAAAAGGAAGTTTATAGCGCTTTATATCAATATTCTTATATGAAAATTTTGCTTTCAACAAAGAAAATTAATCTTGCAATAAAAATTAAAAGTCGTCTTCAAAGATCTTTCAAAAATGTTCAACTATCTACACACTTAAAACAACTTGTGACTAAAAATTGTTATTTACTTTTAGCATGAGCCTCCTGATCGTGTGCCGCAAGAAGATCACGATAACCTTGTAAAGCCTTCTCGAGCTGCTCAACCCTGGACGACAATAAAGCAGCGCTGCCGGCACCACTTTCTCCACATAGTGTTACAGACAATTCTTTCTCATAACAGTCCAGTTGTTGTCTGAGACAAATTAAATTTAACATTAATATACTTAATAATTATACGGAAGAAGATATATATATAATTTTAAAAAACTCAAATATTATATTTACGCCAACAATCTTTTGAATTCGGTATGTAAACTTTTTTAAAGAGTTGTTTCAAAATGTTTTGCCTTAAATTTATGGTTATTGTAAACATTAATATTAATGATTTCTTATATTTAGAATATTAATTATTTTTGGCTAAGCAAGAGTTATGTTTCACAGCTTTTAAAACTTATATTAATGATGACTTCATAAAGTGTGCTGAAGGTAGCGAACTCTATCTTTGTCAAGCATAAAAAAGTAATAGTAAACTCATAACTTGACATTTGATATTATAGAAAGATGAAACGTTTATTATTTACGGTTACATTAATCAAATAGATGTAATTACACTTTACGTGCAGTACTATTAATTATTTCTTCTTTTCTTTATATTTAAAATATTTTAGCTTTATCGTTAAAATATTTACTTCAACAATCATACAACATTTACCTGTAGCGGCGAACAAATATGTCGTGACACGCCTGTCGTGTCAGCGCCAATAAAAGCTGATGTCACGCCTTTTGTGCCATCAGCCATGTGTAAAAATAATGTTCTTTTTAATGCTTTTTTCACTTTTTTAGACCTGATTAAGTTTAGTTGACATCAAACATCAGTTACAAACGGAAGGATACTTATTTTAGTGGCTAACTACGTGTTTTACTTGAAATAGAGAGTAAATGACTTTTTTATGAGTTTACAAATCTTTTTTTGTTTTATAAAATAAATTATTTATATAAGTAGATACATTTATATACGTGGTAGAGCCATGCTGCAGCTATATTATGGTTGTAGCACAAATAGTTCGGCTCGACCGGGGAAGGACCACGCTCTCACAGAATACCAGCGTAAAATAGCAGCTTAACGCTGCTGTGTTTCGTATGGTGAGTGTAGAAAACCGGAGACCCTTTTTACTGGAAATGAGGCATTCCATCTTAGTCCTCACGGGTGACAACGCATCTGCATTTTGATTCGTAATCGAAGATAGATGTAGATGTCTATGGGCCGCAGCAACCACTTACCATCAAGTGGACTGTGTGCTCGTTTGTCACCCTTATCCTATAAAAAAAAATCACCCAGAAAAACCTTTGTTTTTATTAAATTAAATTGACAACAAAAGGAACAAAACAATAACCAGATGCGCCGGTTCTGTACGGCGGCGATTCAATAAAATACTATTTATTATCGAACTTTTTTATCCTCTACCATTAAAGCGTTTGAGCTGTTTCAAGCAAAAATAAACCTTATATAGTATAAGGTTTATTTTATCACAAGAACACATGGTATTTCAGCCATATGATAGTAATAAGACAGTAGTACAACAATTTTAAGCAAAATTAATTAAAAACTGTAAAAAAATTAAAAATAAACAATAAGACAAATGCATTGTGCGTTTGTCTTATTGTTTTTTTCTTAACAGGGTATTTGTTTTCCAGAAACTAGTACAACTTGAGTTTGTGGGCGATCGCAATGAGTGCTATTTTTTGTTACTTCTTACAGTATTTTCCACAACATGATTCAAAAAACCCACACAGTAAAAAGAGTACCATGATCAAGATAAAAAAGCTTGTCAACCCCTAAATCTTTCAAATTCTCAAAATATCTAGAAACGAAGCTGTAGGCGAGACCTACTTGTGGATAAATTTTCTAAAAACGCAATTTGAGCGAGTTGTAACGATTTAAAAGAAAGACACGACTCGCGTGTCATAGGCCACAGAAAAATTGGTTAAAACACCGCACTGAATTGGCTAAAAACTTTTTATATAACATTTTATTGAGACTGGTAAATTTTGCAAATGTAACATTACATAACATACAATTGCATATCCCAGTGTATCCTTAGCAGAGCAACTGACGGCACTATGAGTAGAAATTGGAGTTATACCTGTAACTGTCTCTCTCCCTGGTAACAAGCAACAATCGTTTCTGCAATCTATGTATGAGGCTCTCCTGGTTCTTACGTACAGCCTGAAGGTCGTTCAGCTTCGTCGTAACCTTATCGCGTTCATACTTCACCGTCGCTATTTCCTGTTGAAATGAAATAAAATATATTTATTTTTGACTTTGAATTAATGGTCTTTTCAGACGTTGGCGGCATAGGACATCTGTGTCTACCACTGCGTTACAGCGTATAAGAACAGAGAGGTTACAAGATGAAGGTGTGAAAGAGAAGTTCAACTGTAGATTGAGAGAAAATATAAGTGGTATGGCTGGATTGTGTATGAATGATTTAGACTTGGAGACTGTGTGGTATTGTACACGCCCTGAGCTGCCCCAACAAAGGTAGACTGGACTAGGGCCCATCAGTAGCCCAATCGACGGGCAGCAGAGGACGGCGCCCAACGGCCTATGGAGACTTATCATTCTACACAATAGATATAAGGCTAGGTAAACAAATAGTACGTACCTGGTTCCGAAGCTAAGACTGCCCCATGGCTCGGTCAGGCGGTAGGTAGGTGTAGGTGCATGTAAGTGGTGTGTAGTAGTGTTTATATATGTGACCTGACCCAACTGAGGTGATCGGGCAGCGGCCTGGTCCGATGCTGCCCCACAATGTGATTTCACTCCAGCGGACGTCACCAATTGACAACTTCTTTCTTCATCTCACAATTTGAGTCTATCAACTTTGTTGTACACTATTTCAATCCATCAACTGTATTGTACATTTAACTAACTTCAAACTCAACTAAATCCCCGTTAATCGTAATCAAAACGTAACACACGGCACGACTAATGAACGGTGGATCAAAGTTCACTTCCGTTTTCATTCAACAACAAATTATTTCTAGAACCGAACGCGACCTTCTCTAGGGTCACAAAGTTCCGCGTTACAAACAACAAACTAAATTCCTTCGTACGATATTAAATACTACGCCCGCATTAAGACTCAAAATCAGCCTAGCTGACACGCAAACTAACTACATAGTCAACACACAAAAAGGCACTTAACGCGACGGTACAATTAAACATTAACTTCCAAAAACAATTAACCGGGCCACGCCCTCGAAATGGAATGCAAGCATCAAATTCCAGACCGTATGTCTAGTCGACGTGCGCGCAAGGTTCCACGTTACACAAGCAAGTTAAATATTGCAAAATGCACTTCCACATGCAATCACTATACAATTGACGTAATTACTTTCAAACGAAATTACTTTAATCAGTCAAATTCAATACAAGCCTCTTGTCACGAACGTACAACTCAGACAAACTTACTAGAGGCGGTCTCCACGAAACCCCAAATTCAATAGCGAATTAAACGCGCACAAATACTCAAAATCTAGACCACAAAACCAAAACTGGTCGCGCGATACCGCTGCAGCGGTCACCACAAAATACGTTAATCAACCGCGCCGGCGCTGTCAAGCTACTGACTCCCGCCCACGAGGCCGAACGCCGGGAAGCGGTATACCGCTGCCCCCCCTCCCCGGCGCCATCACCTCACACCTCACACCATCGGGTGATGCGATAAGTCAAACGCGATTGTATGGCGTTTCAAATACCCATGTTTGGGCCTAAACAGGTATAATGCCAAGAAAGGTTTGGTGGATGCAGCTACCAAAGTATGTGGTGTAAGTAAGAGAACGAATGAAAGGAAAAATAACACTTTATGGTGGGATGATGAGGTACGGATGGAAGTTGAAGCAAAAAAGAAAGCATGGCTAGATTTACTAGCAACCAAGGCTAGTAATTCTAGCAGTATGAATGGTGACATTTAAAGGAAAAAGGCAGCCTTTAGACATCTAAATAAGAGTATAATGATTTCTTATATTTACGCGAACACTACACATTGAATAAAACTATTTTTACGGATTTTATCGCGTTTAATTTACGTGAAGCACCAACGTTCGGGGAAGTCTGCAGTTTGTGATCATATCCTAGACGGCCCCCGTCATTACATTAGATTTGATAAACCACAAGTCCTCGCGAAAGAACATCGATTCCTGCCAAGGATGATACGTGAGGCTATTGAAATTAAAAAACATCCTAATTTCGATAGAGAGGGAGGCTGGGTACTACCACCTGCTTGGGATCCTGTAATTCATAAAATTAAAACTAAACCCAAGCATACCACTGTAAGACTTCAAGACACAGTTAGTTCATTTTGCGTAGATCGGCCCAAAATTAATAATTAAAAAGCTGAAGGTACTCCGGGTTAACTTTGACATCGGGACGTCAATCACCTCAGTCCCCCGTGACCACGGTTGCTGGAAAGCAACCGAAACGTCGGGAATATAAAATAAGTAAATTAAACGCGATAAAATCCGTAAAAATAGATCTAAATAAGAGATTAAAAGAAGTAGTTGGAAGGAAAAAGCAAGAAAGAACGGATAAGAATGATAGAAGAATATCGGATAACTACCAGGCAAACATTAAAATGTTCTGAAAACTCGTAAGAACAGCCAGGGGACATTCAAATCAGCCTAGAATGAATGTTATACGAGACCAGAATGGCTGTATTCTGAATGACGAAGCTTTGAGTTTAAGGAGATGTAAGTAATACTTTGAAAGCTTGTTTATGAGTGATGAGATGTTTGAATTAAATGAAATAGAAATTCCGAAAGAAGAGGAAATAGATAGAAACATAAGTATAGATGAAATAATGAAAGCAATGAAAAGTATGAAAGCAGGTAAGGCAGCTGGATATGATAGAGTATCTCTCGAAATGCTGAGGGCTGGCGAAGGAGTGGTGGCAGACCTGCTGTGCACGTTGTTTAATTTATGTTCGGAACTTAACCGGGTACCGGGAGACTGGTGCAAAGCCGTAATAGTCACAATATATAAAGGAAAAGGATCACAGCAGGACTGTAAAAACTACTGTGGTATCAGCCTTCTTAGCATTGTGGGAAAACTGTATGCTAAGATATTAATTGAAAGAGTTATGAAAGAAACTGATGGAAAAATTTGGGATGCGCAAGCGGGATTTAGGAAGGGAATGGGATGTACGGATAAGGGCTTTTCCATGCGCATGGTCGCGGAGAATTTTTTGGCCAAAAACCAAAAAGTTTTTTGTGCGTTCGTGGACTTGGAAAAGGCTTATGACAGAATGGACAGGAATATATTATGGCAAACACTGAACTCATTTGGGTTGAGCGCTGGGTTGATACAGGCATTGAAGCCTCTGTATAGGGACTCTAGTGCTTGTGTCAGGATCAACGGGGCCTACTCGGACTGGTTTGGCATCCATAAAGGTGTCAGACAGGGCTGTGTGGCCTCCCCGTGGCTGTTCAACCTATTTATGGACAGTTGTATGGAAAATTTGAAAGTAGGAGAATGCGGGTTAAGAATGGGTGAGTTAACCGTCAAATGCCTTTTGTACGCCGATGATCAAGTCATACTTGCGTCGTCAGCGGCCGAATTGCAAATGATGGTTACATTAATGAACAGAACATTAAAAGAAAAGGGAATGAAAATGAATGCAAGTAAGACGAAAGTTATGGTTTTTGAAAGAGAAGAAAGTAAAACAATATGTGAAATAAGAATAGAAGGGGAGTTGGTCGAGCAAGTAGATGAGTTTGTGTATTTGGGATGTGTGTTTGTTTAGCAGGGATGGTAGATATGATAAGGATATAGAACGTCGATTTAATGCAGGAAATAGAGTGAATGGGGCTCTATACCCTAATTTGAAAAGTCAGAATATGTCCAAAAAGGCACGTATGGCAATTCACAATGCTGTGTTAGTCCCTACTTTAATGTATGGTAGTGAAAATTGGGTGTGGCAGAAGAAGCACGAGAGTATGTTAGGGATGAATCTGAATGATTGTGTGATAACAGAAGAGTGTGGCTTGCAAGATGATGTTGTGACCAGGATTAAGAAGGGAATGCTTCGGTGGTTTGGGCATGTAGAAAGAATGAATGAGGAAAGAGTGACAAAGCAAATTTATGTTGCAGAGGTGAACGGCAGAGTCGGGAAGGGACGCCCTAGGCGAAAGTTTATCGACCAAATTGGCGATATATTGAAAATGGGCCAAATCAAGAGTACCTTTAACCGACGAGAGTGTATGCGTAGGTATATGGATGTGGAGGAAGCGAGAGAGGTGTGTCAGGATCGTGCCAAATGGAAGTCCATAGTCTCTGCCTACCCCTCTGGGTAACAGGCGTGAGTGTTTATATATATATATAATGTTACGGCCTACGGCTGCTCCAGCAAGGGTCAAATCCTCTTGGGGCCCATTCAGCAGAAGACTTCACGAGCAGACGTAGGTCGGGCCTCAATATGGCCGCGTGGAATATGTTCTCACAATAAACTATATGGGAGAAAGCTAGAAACACATAGTACTTACCATTATCCGAAACTAACTTCGCACCAAGGCTTAGGCAGGCCGTGAGTGTGTGTAATCGAACACGTGATATCCTACATGGCAAGGACAGTAGAACAAAATTCGACATTGAATGTCCCGGATTCACTTATCACAAATTATAAGTTCGGCACCAGAATAACACGTCGCGCCAGAGTCAAAATACGCCTCGTTGACACGCAAATTAATCTAACTAAGATGCCCAATTACTTTCAAAGAATTTACTTAAACCGTAAAACCCCATAAAGGCCTCTGGTACGGGAACCTAAATCCTAGACCACCAAATCCGAGGCGGATTTCCCGAAACCCAATTACGTAGCGAAGCTGCGCCCAAACCCAAATTCTAGACTCTAATCACTCGAAACCGGTCTCGCGCAACTTCCGCAGCGGTAGCCGAAACACTCGGCCTTACTCGCTGCTCCCAAGCTACTCCCGTCACCTACTGTCTCGCCCGACCGCCAAGACGCTGGGAAGCTCCCTTCCGCTGCCCCCTCTCCGACACATGCGTGACACCTGGTACGATCGGGCTATTGGCAAAGTCGAACGTGATTGGGTAACGTCCTAACATAACCAAATTTGGGCATAAACAATATATATATATTATTTTTGACTGTAAAAAATTAAAATCTAATTTGTGACAAACGAGCACACAGTCCACCTGATGGCAAAATATTAAAATTCAGATGCGCTGTCACCCCTGAAGACTAAGATGGAATGTGTCTTTTCCAGTAAAAAGAGTATCTACATTCACCATACAAATCTCAGCTGTGAGCTGCTATTTTACGATGGTATTCTGTGAGCGCGTGGTCCTACCGCGGTCGAGCCGACCCATTCGTGCTATAACCATGATAATGATATAGCTACAGCTTGGCTCTATCATATATAAATTAATAATATTTATTGTTTTCATATCATCGGTTTTCTTTTCCGTTACAATAATATTAGGGAAATGCGATGCAAAACTGCTATTGAAGACAGCATTAGTAATATAGCAGGATCGAAACCAATCTGGAGAATAGCAATAAAATGGATGCAACAATAAAAAATGCAAAATCTTAATTGGGTGCTCCCACAAACAATACATAATATATGCGTGCTTGCGCGTGTGTCTATGTGGATGGATTCACTTCAAGTAGGTAGACTAATAGATCATAAAAACTACAAGTAATAAAATCTAATATATAAAAATTAATTTTTGTTTGCTGCCATACCATTTATCAGATTTCAATAAAACTTTGCCAACTTATTGCTTGCACTTGCGTGAAGGTTATAGGCATAGTACAATTACCTAAGTTACTGTAGGTGGCACACGGATCGTACCGACTACTCCAAAATTAATGTATTATCATTCCTAATTAAACAATATAACTCTTCTAAATTTAAAACGTTATTTCCACAATTGTTTCTGCTGCGGTAGCAACGCGCCGGGAACTAGCAATTAGTATATAAGTACAAGTAAATAAACATTGGATAGAAACATAAATAAGCAAAAAAAGTTAAAGAAGTAACTTTTCTCCACAATGTTTACACTAATTTCCTGCTAGACAAATATGCATGCAGTGGAGAAAGGAGCGCTAAAAGCCTTTTAACGATGGAAATCCTTGTTTTAATTAATGTGGGTACAGAATTCTCGTTGTCCTAAATAAATAATATAAAAATAAGCTTAGTAGGCAATGTAGATTTAACTTGCGTTTGTGTAAAACTATGGCCATACTTTGGAGGAATATAAACCGAAGCATGTACTAAAGATAAGGTTAATGAAAAAAGAATGTATAAGGAAAGTAGGGCGACTACAGAGCCCTGAAACTATAATACTAAAAATTTTGTCAAGGAAAGATAAATTTGACGTCTACGCGATTATATTACAGAACGTCATTAGAACTAGGTAAAATGGTAGGAAAAATGTAGTAGAATAATATAATTTAAAATTAAAAAATTTGTACAATGGCTACAATATAAATTATTAAGAATAACTCAAAAACTACTGGTCAGATCTTAATCAAATTTATAAGGGACCACATGAGAAGCACCAGCTCACAAATAAAAAAAGAATCGTCGAAATCGGTTCGCCCAGAAGAAAGTTATGATACATAAAAAAAGAACATACAGAGTTGAGTAGTTTCCTTTATGAAGTCGTTAGAAAAATGAGGGAGGGGCAGAAACTCGAAAACCGAAAAAATCAGGTGCCTCCTCAAAATAATGCAAATAGCGGTTCTGAGAAGATAATCCAAGGAAAGAGAGGGCTGTTTATGTGCCTTTAAATCACTGGTATCTAAATCTAAAACAAAACCTTTAGCTTGTTCATGTCCAAGCCATGCTGAATACATAGTCAAAAATAGTTTATACTAACATTTGATGTCCTTGATGGAATTCTATACTTTAATAATTCTTAAATTTATAACCACACCGAATTTGACTCTTATGGGCTTTTTTAAACGTCATGGTCAAAAATAAAAACATTCAATATGTAAAAACCAATCCTTTGTTGTCTTTATTATTATCCATTGCAAATTACCTCGGTGAGTTGTGCCATTTGCGACTGAGCCTCGGAATGACCTGCCACTGCAGTAAGTTGATTACTCAGAGCCGACTCCAAGACGGAGGACAAAGCCCTAGCCGAATCTACTCCGTGTGCTCTGGCTGCATTCTTCCACTCCTCTAATGAGGACTCTAGTGACGCCATTTTAACCTGGATTGAAAGTGTTTGCTTATTATTCTCATATTTTTCGAGCTGTATTTTTATTACTAGTAACCAGAAATGAAAAACAAATTGATTTTTTTTTAATACTAAGCTTTATGCAAAAAAATTTTAGTTAATTAATAGAATCAGGTGTTACTTTGCGGAAATCCATTATAATGGAGCGGTAAGTGAACGGCGAGCTCACTTAGCGGCCAGCCTACGCAGAGTCTACTTCATCTGAGGATGCTTCGTGTAGAGGCGAAACACGTGTCGTATTTTCGAGAGTGGTGTATCGTACCTAGTGTAGTGGTACTGGGGATGGTAGTGTTGGGATTGACGACGGGTATAGTGCGCACGATTGAGGGAGGGTGGGAGGTGAGGTGACAAATTAGTTTATAACAATCCCATTTTTAGTTATGTATTTTCAATGGCTTAGTAGCACAGTAACAAAATATTTAACTACAGCATAGTGGATTGTATGTTCTATGTTTGCATAAAACAACTATTTGTACATCCCACAAATAATTATTCAGTGTTTGATTACCCGTCCATGTGTCATTATATGTAACATCCATGACAAATGAGAAATTCATAATATAAAGAACTTCTTATTCTGAATATATAAATGAGAAATATCACATATAAACCAACGCCCTACTTAGACACAAGTGTTATTAATATATTTTAATAAATATATTATAGATAATAATGGTGCCTATAAAATAATTACCTTGGCCTCATGCAACTCCTGTTGAACTGGCTGCAAAGCCTCTACTCTAGAAGTTAGCAGATGCACCTGTTCTTCTAGAAGTAACTTATTGCAAACAGCATCACGCAGGCACCTTTCTGAAGCCCTCAGTCTTATCACCTCCTTTTCTAATTCTGCCATGTTGCTAAGACGTTTTTGTGCGGTCTATAGAAATAAAATTTGTGTGCCAAATAAATGTGCTAATACAATTTGTTTAAAATTTTTGGTAATAAATTAATAAGCTACCTTTGCTTGTTGCTGCCAGTCTTTGTAAGAATCTCTTTCATACTCTAATTCCTTAAGTTTATTCGTAACTTGCTGAAGCTCAAAGGTTTGTTTTTCCAACTGTGTTCTTAATGATGTGCACTGTTCAGCTCGGCTAGTCTGTTTAGCTACTTCTTTTTTTAACATCTCTACTTCTGATTGAGCACCTTCTAAAGCCTGGTCAAAAAAAACATGAGGGTTAATAACCATAACTACATTAAAATATGCAACAGATCACATAAAATATAAATAAAATCCATTTTAAAGTAACATAATCACTTCAATTTATATTTATTGTTAGTAAGCTCTTAAGTAATAGCAGTTTAAATCACATTTTATATATGTACCTGCAAAAGCTCATCCATATCTTTTTTCATCTCAGAGATCTGATCCTTACTGCTAACATTAGATTCAAGCAGTTTATCTTTGAGATCAGCTATTTGTTTCTGGAAATCTGCTTTATCTTTCTCCCATTTGGATTTACTCTCCTGAAATTCTTTTAAAGCCTAAAAGTAATATAGTATTCTGTTCAAGATATGTATATATATTGTAACCATGAAACAGACAAATTTGAAGCCATTTTTAAAACTGCTGAGAAGTGAGATAGAATATAATATATTATACTCATTATTCAACCTTAGCCATCAAACGAGAATAAAATAGTAAATGCTTACTACTTTTGATTACTGAGCAGCAGAAATAGGTACGGGGCTGGTATCAATTTTTAAAGGAGTCCGAGACAAAAAAGAGACCCACACAATTTTTGTAATAAGATGAACTTGAAAAAACAAGGTTAGAGTCCACCAAATCGTAAAAGGGTACTCTAGCCCATGGAAACCAGCTAGCAACTTCGAAAAGAGAAGGCTATAGGTGCATTGTCACCTATAAGGCCATAGATCACAATGTTACAGCCTGTAATTTAACTGGCTCCCATACAATAGATCATATAATATATCATAGAATAAATGTATCATATTAATTTTCCAATAATTATTTGATAATTCTGGAACAAATATCTAACAAACCAACATATTTAAATATTATATTAACATATATTAATAAGTAGTAATAATTAGGCAGTAAAATTAATAATTGAGATATCTTCTTCATTGTCACCAGACTGACTGACTTGCTGTAAGATAGCAATTGATTTTCAACTAGATATGAGTGGGTAAATCTATTGTATTTCAATATAATTGTTAACTCATCTTGTGATGTTTATTTCCTTTTTAGGTATCTCAACTTCTTGGGTTATGCTAAAATTGTTCCTAATACTAGTAATCATAGCTTAAAATTAAAAATTTTGTACAACAGACTTCAAAACCTTGATCAGATTAATATGGAACCAGATGAGAAGCACCAGCTTTCAAATAAAAAAAGAATCATCGAAATCGGTTCACCTAGAAAAACTTATGAGGTAACACACATAAAAAAAGCACATACAGTCGAATTGAGTACCTCCTCCTTTTTGAAGTCGATAGAAAATACACTAAAATGGCTCCTTTGTTTTTTTGGTACTATTCTCTTGTTGTATTTTTAAATCTTAGCATTGGCAGAAAATCATTGTTTAAGCAATGGTGGCTCCATGTTTCTTTTAAAATAAGAAGAAGAAGAGTGGGAAAAACTATGTATGACAAAATTTATATGGTATCTAACCTCACTGTGTTCATCTTTTAATTCCTGTTCCCTTTTCCTAATAACTTGAAGCCGTTCCTCCATATCCGAGAGAGCTCTTTCGTCCCTCTTATGTTGATCTATAAGAGAAGCCTTTTCCTCTTCAAATAAAATTTGCATCTCCTTACGAATTGTATGCTGATGGTTTACTCTGGCTTCTAACTTTGTGATCTGTAACATAGATAAGACATACATTATAATGCAGATATATATCTAAACAGTGCAAACAATAGTTCAATGTTTATGTAATAAGTAGAAAGATAACTCATTAGTAAAATCTTTTTGGTGAAAGAATAATGATGGAATGCAATGATGGTGAAAATGTATGATTGTATGATAATATTTTTATTACTGTTAGGTTGTTACCACCAATTGATTAATCGTCAATCGATGGCATTGATCGATGGTGGAATGGATTAGTCGACATCGATCGAGATGCTTGATTATTCAAGAACCCAGCGACCGCATTTTGAAAGATATTCATCACACAACAACCACATCGATTGATTATCGATTGACGTTGATAGATGATTAAACAACGTTTTATCGACTAGCACCCATCAATCAGCTAAAGCTACCACACCTATTGATCATTCATTTATTTATTCATTAGTCATTACAGTCTATAAAAGTCACTAATGTCTGCTAGAAAAAATTATATAAATGATGGATGTTACTACTATAAAGAAAACAATAAGTGTTAACTTTGGCAAAAAAGGCAACAGAATCTCATGCTTCATCATCATCATTACACACTGCTGAAGATATGCCTCCCCTAAGAAATGCCACAAAGTACGGTCTTGAGCCACCTGCATCCATCTACTTTCTGCATGTCTACCAGATCCTCACTCTATCTAGTGGGGCGAAAGCCTTACATTTCGTCTATCGGTGGCAAGGCTGCCACTTGAGGACCTTTTTTCCCCATTGGTTATCGATACTTCGAGCTATATGGCCAGCCCATTCCCACTTCAGCTTACTAATCTGTTAGACTATGTTGGTTACTCTGGTTCTACTGCGGATATCCTCATTTTTAAGTCTATCATGCAGAGAATCCCGAGCGTAGCCCTGTCCTTAGCTCGCTGAGCGACCTTAAGCCGGCAGCACGCACTGATTTTACAATATTTTTTTCAGGTTTTGAGGTATATCTGACGAAAAATTAGTTCTAATCTCCCGAACGCTGCCTAGTCGAGTTAATAAGTCGATTGACCTCTCGGTCAAAGTTGGAATTACTTAGTCGGACTATTTGTCCCAGGTAAACATACTCATCAACAACATCGAGCTTAGTGCTCTTAACAACTACCGGCATAGGTACGACATGCACTTTATTCATGACCTTTGTTTTGTCCATTTTGCTCTTAAGACATAACCATAGGAAGACACTATTCAGGTCACATAGTGCTTAGGTCCTCCAGCGATCCTGCATAAAGGACTATATCGTCGGCAAATCGAAGGTCAATGATGTACTCGCCATTGATGTTAATACCATATCTTTTCCAATCCAGTAGCTTGAAAATGTCTTCCAGTACAGCAGTGAAGAGTTTTGGGGATATAACGTCAGCTTGTCTTACATCTATTGGATAGGTTTCGTACTCTTGTTCTGTACTGAGATAGCCATCATAACCCTACTGTACAAACAATTTAGCACTTCAACATACGGTCAGTCGACTTGACACCGCTGAAGGGATTGTAGCACTGCCCAAATTTCGACGGAATCTGTCTTTCTCATAGTCCACATATGCAAGGCAAAGTGGCAGATTGTACTCTTCATTCTTGTATACAATTTGCCGTAGGGTATTAAAGATATGGTACTAAAAAAAATTCCGAAAACGGCTTATTCGGGAGGCTGGAAGTTGTTGAGTCTGCGTGCAAGATATTTCGTAATGACTCTCGAAAACAGCACGAATCTTAAACTTATTAGCCTGCATAAAGGTCAATGCTGGATATGTCTCCCATAGTAGAACGGATTTTTCATAACTGCCATGCTTGGTAGACAAATTGGCTATTGCAGCTATCACAGGTCAGGATATTTTTTGGTGTGGGCGTTGCGATCGACGAACCGTTTACAAGGACCGTTTTGTGTTCTGCGACGATGAAACCGTTTTACGTCCTGGTTCAAACAGCCATCATTACACCACTATTCGAATTACTTGGTGCGATTTTTTATTTTACGCCTATGAAAATACACTCGAGAACGTAATGATTCAACTATCTATCTCACTCGTCGCATCGTCATCCTTAACGTTCTGCGTTATATTGTAGTCTTTGGTTCCACATTCGTTTACAAACATAAACAGAGACAAAACAGTCCTTACAATAAAAAGTGAACTTTTTGTCAATGAAATACAGTCGCTAATGTATTACAAGTTGTCACTGCTGTCGTTCATGATGCGAGTCAAATTCATGCAAGCTTATAGTTGTTGACATAGAGTTAAAAATCGACTTGCATGAACAATGAATTGGGATGATCACTAAATTTCCTGGAATTCGAGCTGGTTTCGAACGCACATTGCGTGGTTATTATTTATTTACATTTTTTTGGGTCAATCAGTCAGTTGTTATTAAGCACGCGCAAAGAAAGCTTTACTGATAGTTTTTTTTTGTTTTGTTTGAAATATGTCCAAGGAACGGTTTGCTAAGTACATGTTAAAAATATAAAAATGTAAATAGGAAAACAATTTAAAAAAAAACATTAATGTGAATGAACCTAAATTATTTATATAAAAATGATGATGATCTTTTAAATACACTTGGTCAAAAGATAAAAGTTTATCCCAGCCAGTACTAAGCCTGAAAAAGTATGAAGGGAAATTAATTTCTTTGTTTAGTAAAGTTGATCAATAAAAGTAATTATTTAGTAAACCATTTCATACATTTCAAATAGTTGATAGTTGTAAGAAACTCTAACCATTTCAATTGAGAAAAACACAATTCTATTCCATGTTAGATAAATTTTGTTCTTTAAGCCAGTCACAATGACGATCGTTTTCTGCAAACGTTTTCATTGTTGAGAAAACGGTTCAACAATAACCCACCACTATATATTTTACATGTAGTGAAAATATTAGATGGTTATAGTCGCTTTGTTTGGAGCCCATGAGGTCTTCCTTGCCTTTCCTATTATCACAGCTTATTTTTTTTTAATTTAATCTTTCATGCACAAAGTTGTACATATGGCGGACTTAATGCCACAGGGCACCGTTTCCCATTTGCCGGGTCGCGACCCGGTACCGGGCCATCAAAATAAAATACTGGGTCGCAACTTTCCTGCCTTGTTTTAAAAATAATACCTACTATAGATCGACGCATTGTTAACATTCATTTTTAAAACATTTTTACTCTTAATAAATGTGTATTATTTTACTTAATGGAACCAGCTTGGGTTTAAAAGTATTAAGTGGGTCACGAAGGTACAGTGTGAAAATTACCGGTTCATGGCAGAACAATGTTTGGGAAACACTGCCATAGGGCATTGTCTCCCAGTCAATCATTAGGCTAAACAGAGATAGACAAACAAGAGGCTGTGCAGCAGTAATCAAAATAGAAATTTATCACCTTTATCACAACACTTTTCAAAAATACTAATAAAATACATTTAAAGAAAGCATAATTCAAATTTGCCCAAAAATTGGAGTTAAAACTGGACAAGAAAGTATTGTGTTTACAAATATTGTGTACCCTGGGTAATATGACTCCTTTTCTACATAGGAATCCTTATGGATAGGTACCACCCTCTTGCTATTTGGTAGTAGAAATAGGTTATCACTCCTGTGTTCCAAGCTGAAGAATATATAGAGAGCCAGTATAATTACAGGTTGTGAGGCATTCCATCTTAGTTCTCAGAGATGACAACGTATCTGTAGCCTTCTTTATTTGAAGTAGGTTACAGGAATCTGGGCTGCAGCAGCAACTTACCATCAGGTGGATAGTTAGTTCGTTTTTTACTTTAATTTTATAAAGAGCCAGTATAATTACAGGTTGTGAGGCATTCCATCTTAGTTCTCAGAGATGACAACGTATCTGTAGCCTTCTTTATTTTAAGTAGGTTACGGGAATCTAGGCTGCAGTAGCAACTTACCATCAGGTGGATAGTCAGTTCTTCTTTTACTTTAATTTTATAAAGAGCCAGTATAATTACAGGTTGTGAGGCATTCCATCTTAGTTCTCAGAGATGACAATGTATCTGTAGCCTTCTTTATTTGAAGTAGGTTACGGGAATCTGGGCTGCAGTAGCAACTTACTATCAGGTGGGTAGTTAGTTCGTCTTTTATTTTAATTTTATAAAGAGCCAGTATAATTACAGGTTGTGAGGCATTCCATCTTAGTCTTCAGAGATGGCAATTGCATGCATCTGTAGCTTTTTTATAAAGTTGGGTGTAGCTGCAGGAGCCGCTTACCATAAGATTAAATGTACAAATGAGACTGATACGCTGTCATACTTTCTTGGGCCCACATTGTAAAAATGTGAATGTGGTATCAATTAATAGCTTATATATTATCTAAACATCACTGAAAATTCTGCAGATTTTAGCAATCTAAAAGCAGAGTTATAAAAGATTTAGTAAAAGTGAGGTTATACAACAAGTTGGCAACAACCTATACTTAACAGCTCGTCGGTCAGTGTAAATTGTGTCATGCCTATGCATATGCACGACTAGTCTCTATGCCACAATTCACACAGCGATCCATTGTTGCAATATCCAATCGAGAAAATCTAGGCCAAATTTCCACAATAACAAGCCAGTCAAACAAATAAATGAGATTATCGGTGTCCAGTATGATATAACAAGATATGATAAGTTAAGTATGATCAGAAGTCCGTAGAAAGAAAGCAGTATTCTTAAAACATTAATCATTAAGTTGTTTAATATTGACCAAGTTTACAACTGTAATAAGTCTGAAATAACCTGAGCTTTAGCTGCAATTAAATCTATTTTCAGTCTCTTTGCTTCCCATGGTGATGGAGGTGCCGTTATCTTATTTGACGACGGCTCTATACGAGAACGTTTTTCTGGCGTTAATAGTTCGGACGAGCCGAGAGTCGACTTTCTCTTGTTGGATAAAAGGTTAGATAAGCCTGAAATAATAAATGACTTATATTAAAATAAATAAAATAGCTAATTAACTCCAAAGAATTTAAAGGGCTATATTAACCTTCTTTCAGTGATTGATTGGTCTCAGAAAAATTTAATTTTGAAGACGCCGATAACTTGTCTTTTGGCGGATCAGTATTTATCACTCTTCTAAAAGGTTCCAATACATCATTGAATAACGACATATCGGTTTCTTTAGCCATTCTGTTAGTATATTTTAAATATATGGTTATTTAGCTGTTTTAGCACATAATTATCTTTAAAAATGAAAAAGTAATGAATTTAAGTAACTTTTAACGATAGACAACAGTCTTTCAGATCAGATTTGACATTCATTGTTGTTACGAATTGCCAATATTAAGAAAGGCAAATGTCTAATCATCATACAGCCTCATTTCTACGAGGGCGGCACTGAAAATTTCGGGAATCAAGGAAGTGACACAACATTACTATTTAAAAATGTATTTATTGCTTTTCGAAGTATTTTCCGCGAAATTTGACACATTTTTCCATATGATGGAACCAATCATTGAAGCAACCATTCCATTCGGAAGTTCGGGTCTCCAAAATGGCCGTTTTGTAGGCGTCCACAGCTTCTTCAGGTGACGAAAATCTCTGTCCACGCAATTTATTCTTAATTTTAGGGAAAGTATAGAAATCATTAGGGCTTAGGTCGGGGCTGTACGGCGGATGGTCTAATAATTCTATGTTTTCTTGCTCTAAAAACTCTTTTGTTCTATGTGCGGTGTGAGAACTCGCATTGTCGTAATGGAGGATGATGCGGCGGTTGCAGTTCTCTTTACGGAGTTCAGAAACGACCTGTGGCAAACAAATGCTAGCATACCATTCTGCATTAACCGTTCTTTGTCCCTCAAGAGGAATAGTCGTAACATGGCCGGTTTTGGAGACAAACGTGGCCACCATTTTTTTTGCAAGTTCTGACGCACCAAGTAACGCGAGCCTCTTTTTGCTCTTCACAGAGCGAATGCGGTATCCATCGGGAAAACAACTTTTTTACACCTAATTGTTCATGCAAGATTATTTGTATTTGACTCATGCCAATGTCTAAAGTTGCCTGAATTTCGCGGTATGTCACATGTCGGTCTTCCTCAATCAGCTTACGCACAGCATCAACATTTTCTTGGGTGACTGCAGTTTTTGGACGACCTTGACGGGGATCATCACTGAGCTTGACACGTCCACGTTGAAATTCAGCAAATCAGCGATAAATTGTGGTTTTGGATGGGGCTTCATCACCAATTGCAGAAATCATCCGGTCAACACACTGTTTTTGTGTTAAACCACTTCGAAAGTCATAATAAATCATCGCTCTTGAATTTTCTCGAGTCAATTCCATTTTCTCAACGACTAAACAAGTTTGACAAAACCTTGTGACAAGACCGAGAATCTTTTTTTAAATAAATAAATGGTATTCGATTTTTAAAACCAAGGAATTTTCAATTAAAAAGATTTTAATATGACAGTAACAGTGGAAATATTCCATTCCCGATACTTTTAGTGCAGCCTATGTAATTTCTCAAGTACCTTAGAGTATACACAAACAAGATCTAGAGTGCGCGTGTCGCTCATGGCCCATCATGTCATGCGTAAGCAAATGTTCTATAGATACTGACATAACATAGTTAGAGCGATTGAATAGAGATGCGCCAGTATTGATTTTGCAGTTGGATAGATTTCGTACTCTTTTCTGTACTTGGATAGCCATCGTAGTCCTAGTGTATAAACTTCAGCACTTCGATATACCGACAGTCAACTTGGCACCGCCGAACGGAGTACAGCACCGATCAAATCATAGACTTAGAATGTACTAGCGTATAGACGACCTGACAGCCCGAAAACGCGTGACTAATTTTTATTTGTCATTGTGTGCGTTAGCTAGTAATGTACATTTTACTTACTAGGACTATCGAAAAATTATTGTTAAGGAAGCGGTAAAAAGATTTAAAAAAATTGTTTAGTGCACGCAATTAGGGGGCGATCCGCTCCACGACTTTTTCTGCCACCAGGGCGGCGCCATTTAAAAGTGAAGTATAACATTTGACAGATTTCATAATGGGGAAGTTACTTTGTTCCGAAATTGTAAAGGTTAATGTTTCTTTCTGTAGTATTAACTATATTTTATATTAATAAGATTAGAAATAAATTAACCAAACTACAAATATTCATAAAAGTACAGAAATTAAAAAAAAAGTTTAAAATATGCAAAAATTAAAGAGCAAGCCAGGCACGAGGCATTGTTTTATGTATTAATATACTCAAGAAACTTATAAACTTTTATTTAAAACTAACTTCTAAATTAAATGACATAATGTAACAGAAAACTTAACCTCAGTTTCAACTAGCGACATCTGATGAGCAGAAAATTATTAGCCCTCATTGAATAACTTTAAAAATTAACTGAATTTTTACCATAATAGTTCTACAATAATGAAAAAATATTCATATAACATGTTCGCTAGCACTTCTTACTAGTTTGTGGACATGTTTCTGGGAATAAGCTGAACCTACCTGCCTGCATTTTAATTAAAATGTATAAAATCCCGTGTGACTTTACCGATAATCTTAAAAAAATCTCCCCAAGAATCAGATCTGAAAGTTGTATTTTCGAGCTTTGATCTTTCGAGAAAAATATTTACTGCCATGGACAGTTTCCCCGGAATTTCCTTTTTGACATATTGTTAATATAAATAGATAGATATTTAATTAAGTATATACCCATTTATATTTTATATATTTTATAAAATGCTTTGATGGGAAAATAAAAAACGGGGGCACGGAGTACATAATGACTGCTTTATTTTTCATACAAGTATTACTTTTGATAATTGCAAACATTTAATAATTAATAATTAAAACATTATACAAGTTTATTTTAACGTTCAACGAAGTTTATACATTTATTTTGGTTGATAAATAAATACTTAGTTGGCTTCATAATAGCTTAAAGATAATAATCTCAAGATTTTTTTATCTTTAATATACTACAGTTTAATAATGTATAAAAATCTGTCTATATCTTCTATCTTTTATTAAAATTTTTGAAAGTAAAATTTTTAGTCTTGTTATAACAATATTATACTTACTGATACAAATAATGTAGAAACTACTTTTCCTTTTATACTTCTCAAAAAAATATTTGCTGAAAATTGTTGAGTTCTTCTTTGGATTCCAACCAACCAGTCCAATTAACCTTAAATATTTTTTCTAATTATAAAATACGGAAGCAATCTGCTTGACAAAATGCAAAATAAAATTACATTTTAGAACGCAAACCGAGGATTTATTTTCTTGTGTGGGCAAGTCTATCGATTCATTATAAACATTCAAGATAAATATCGACATTAATTTTGATATAGTTAAGTCAACTCCAAAGAATTTATAGGGCTGATGAGACGGCTGCTCATCCCATCCTATGGCGACTAACGCCGGTGTTCCTCAGGTGTCCGTTCTCTCTGCAACTCTCTACTTGCTGAATATTAATGATCTGCTTATGCCCGGTATCTATGAGTATGCAGATGATAGCACAGTTGTTGAGAGATACCAACCAAGTCCTCGGGCCAGTCGGGATCAAATCCAGTCCGAAAGAGAAGCTATGGTAGAGCATGTGAATCTTACACTACAGGCAGTCTCCGAATGGGGCGATGCCAATCTTGTGAAGTTCAACGACTCCAAAACACAAGCGTGTCTCTTCACTGCAAAAAGGAGCCAGCTCTCCTTGGCTCCTTCTTTCCGAAATGTATCACTGAAATATACCGACCGCCTTCAGTTGTTAGGGTTTGAAATATCCTCAAATTTGAACTTCGGGCGGTTCATTGAGTCCAAGGCCAAAGCAGCTGCAAGGAAGCTGGGAGGCCTTGCAAAGGTGCGGCGATACTTTACGCCGGGACAGCTGCTTACTTTATATAAAGCGCAAGTCCGGTCATGCAAGGAGTATTGCTGCCATACATGGGCTGGTGCTGCTGCTAGCACTTGGACTCACTGGAAAGGCGTGCTAAGAGGCTAATTGGTGACTCAAACTTGGTTAAAACCAATCTTACCAGCCTCGAACACAGATGTAAAGTAGCCAGCCTTTCGGTTTTCTACAGAATGCATTTCGGAGAGTGTGCGCAGGAATTGAATAATTTAATTCCCCCCTATCCCTTCCACCATCGGACAACCAGACGTTCGGCCAGTCTCCATACCTTTCGTTGTTGACTTACCACGCGTTCGAACCAAACGGTTCGCCACGTCGTTCATCATGCGTACAGCAAAGGAGTGGAATAAGTTGCCAGCATCTGTCTTTCTATCCGATTACAGTGAGGGTGTCTTCAAGGCAAGAGTGGTAGGCTTTTGTTAAGTCAGTGTGTTTCACCATCTTAGGCTACATCACCACTTACCATCAGGAGGGATCGTAGATAAGCGCTGGCTTAGTAGAATATATAAAAAAAGGCGTTGTGCCGGCATGAAATACTGTCCCGCTCTGCTGATCACGCCATGCTTTTTAGAGGCCAACTTGGCCTTCTCTTTCATGTGACAACGAAACTGCTCGTCACTCGATATGTCGACACCGAGGTTTCCGATACTGACTGAGGCAACAAGGGAAGTGCCTTGAAACTGAGGAGATCCGACAAGTGTCCTTTTTAGCGATTAACGCGCAAACTTATGTGTTCTGAGGATTAAAGTGGACTAGATTTAGTCGCCCCCAATTCGAGACTTTGCAAAGACTCGACTTCAGACACAAGTTTATTCCGGTAGTCGGCGACGTTTTCCCGAGAAATATTGGCTCGGCCGGTGTATAGAGCATCACTAGTGCTGTCAGTCGCGTAGCAATTAATGTTACCGCTTTGCAACAGCGTTGGTGATAGCACGCAGCCTTGTGGAACACCAGCGGTAATAGGCTTGTAGTCGGAGCATGCACCGTCTTCAACGACCTTGATGCTCAGTTCTGCAAGAAAGTTCGGGAAGCCCATAGGAAGGGAGCTTCGAAAGAAACGCTTTGTACCAAACCCGATTGATGGCCTTCGCAATGTCCAAACTAACGGCCATTGCCTCCCCCTTGGACTCTACAGCCTCCACCTATCTATGAGTCAGGTAGACCAGAAGATCACCAGCTAATCGACTCCGACGAAAACCGTATTGGCGGTCACTAATAAGCTGGTGATCCTCAAGGTACCGCATGAGCTGGCAGTTTATAATGAATTCCATTATTTTGGAGAACAAGGAGGTGATGGCGATTGGCCTGTAGTTGGACGGGTCTGAGCGGTCGCCTTTTTTAGGTATCGGGTGGACCAAAGCTGTCTTCCATAAATTCGGGACTACGCCTAGAGAGTAGGAGTACCCGAAAAGACGCATTAGAACCGATATAAACTCCGGAGCACACGTCCTCAGCACAATTGGGGGGATTCCGTCAAGTCCACTTGGCCTTTGGATATCCAAGGAGAGGAGTGCTTTGCGAACTATGTGCTCGGCGTGAAACACTCACCGGTGTGTTCGCGGGTGTTCCCCCCATCATCGAGAGTCGAGTTGGACGCAAAAAGGGAGCCTAAAAGGTCTACCGGTACGAGGCTGCCACTAAAGAACCTTTCTTCCCCATCGGTTGTCGGTTCTTCGAGCTATATGGCCGGCCCACTGCCACTTCAGCTTATTAATCCGTTGGGCTATGTCGGTTACTCTGATTCTACTGCGGATATACTCATTTCTAAGTTTATCACGCAGAGAATCCCCGAGCATAGCCCTCTCCATTGCTCGCTGAGCGACCTTAAGCTTCCTCATACGGCCAGCAGTGAAGGACCACGTCTCAGATCCGTAAGTCATCACTGGCACGCACTGGTTGTACAATTTCGTTTTAAGGTTTTGAGGTATGTCTAACGAGAAGATGTGTCGTAGTTTCCCGAACGCTGCTCAGTCGATTTGAATCCGTCGATTGACCTCTCGGTCGAAGTTGGACTTACTTAGTCGGACTATTTGTCCCAGGTAAACATACTCGTCAACAACTTCGAGGTTAGTGCTCCCAACAACTACCGGCATAGGTGTGAAATGGACGTTAAACATGATTACTGTTTTGTCCATGTTCATCTTAAGACCTATCCGTTGGGAGACACTATTGAGGTCATTGAGCATAGTGCTTAGGTCCTCCAGCGATTCTGCCATAAGGACTATATCGTCGGCAAATCGAAGGTGAGTGATGTACTCGCAATTGATGTTGATACTGCATCCTTTCCAGTCCAGCAGCTTGAAAACGTCTCCCAATGCAGCGGTGAAGAGTTTCGGGGATATAACGTCACCCTGTCTTACACCTCTCTGCAATTGGATAGGTTTCGTACTCTGATTCTGTACTCGGATAGCCATCGTGGCCCTACTGTACAAACACTTCAGCACTTCGATATACCGACAGTCAACTTGGCATCGCTGAAGGGACTGCAGCACCGCCCAAATTTCGACGGAATCAAAGGCTTTCTCATAGTCCATATACGCAAGGCAAAGTGGCAGATTATATTCCTCTGTGTTCTGTATACTTTGCCGAAGGGTGTGTATGTGGTCTATGGTACTAAATCCTTTTCGGAAACCGGCTTTTTCAAGAGGCTGGAAGTCGTCAAGTCTGCGTGCGAGACGATTCGTAATGACTCTCGAAAACAGCATGAAGACGCGGTTCAGAAGGGAAATCGTTCTTTAAGAGAGCGCTATCGTCTTTCTTGAAGAACAAGACCACCGCACTTCTGCTCCACGCCTCCGGAGTAGTGCCACCATGGAGGACGGAATTAAAGAGCTTCTGAAGGACTTCAAGTACCGGTTTTCGACCCGCTTTCAAAAGCTCTGCTGTAATTCCATCCTCGCCCTGGGACTTTCCGTTTTTAAGGTCCTGGAGAGCCATTCTAATCTCACTCAGACTGACGTCCGGGATATCTTCGGAATTGTGTCGGATAAGACTCGCTCTTGGATCGTTACTCACACTTGCGCGTGGCTCCAACGATGACGTGTACAGCTGCCCATAGAATCTCACTCAAAATCTCAGGTATCCCGGACACGATGCTGCCACATTCGGTCTTCAGCTTTGACAGTTGGCTCTTTCTGGCAGACAGATCTCGTGCAAAGACTTTGGAGCCTTGGTTCCGCTCGATCGTTTCTTCAATACAAGCTGTATTGAAGTTGCGTAAGTCCCGCCGCATGCATTCAGAGATCTGTCTGTTCAGTTGCCTGTATGCTGTCAAATCTGTTGAAGAATGCAGCTTCATCTCCCGTCTAACAGCCATGAGATTAAGAGTGTGATCGGAGAGTTTTTGTGTTCTTCTGCGGCGGGTCTTGCAGAACTTAGCTCCGACCGCATGGACAGTTTCCACGAGCTTGTCATTCATATCGTCCACTTCATTGCAGACTTCTAGGCACTGAAAACGGTTTTGTAAATCGAGCTGAAAGCTTTCGGGACTTTGGAACAGAGCACGAGGGGGACGGAGCGTTAACTTCATTGGACGAGACCTCTCCAACTTCACGTTTAGGTTCAGTGTGCCTCTAACCATTCGGTAATCGCTACCAGTTTTCACCCTCGCGATCACGGAGACATCACTGAACAGTTGTCGTCATAATGAAGTCAATCTCGTTTTTTTTAGGAACCGTCGGGGCTCGACCAGGTCCACTTCCTGTGGGGCCGCTTTTGGAAGAAAGAGTTCATCATAAAGAGTTCCTCTTTCTCCATGAAGTCGGCCAGCTGCTGGCCGCTTGGGTTCCGTTACCTTATTCCAAATTTCCCTACTTTCAGCTCACCGTTCTCTCTTGTGCCTAGTTTTGCATTGAAGTCTCCCATTAACACCGTATAGTGTGTTTTGGAGGAATGCATGGCTCTAGAGATATCCTCATACATTTCCTCCACCTCCTCATCGGGGTGTGCCGAGGTTGGTGCGTAAACCTGTATGATCTTCAGCGAATACCGTTTGGTGATTCTGAGTATAAGGTATGCAACCCTCGCCGACACACTCTCAATCTTTACAATGTTGTTAACGAGAGACTTGTGGACGATAAATCGGACACCTCTTTGGGACAGATGGTCGTCCTCCCGGTGATAGAGCAAGTTACCGGATTCGAGGATTACCGTGTCATCCCCCTCTCTTCGGACCTCGGATAATCCTATAATATGCCAGCGTAACGTGTCTATCTCTTCTTTCAGCTCCACGATCTTCTCATCCGTCCTCAGGGTGCGTGCGTTGTATGTTGCCAGGTCGAGTCGTCTTAGGTGGCAACCGAACCTCCACCGGAGATTCTTAGCACCCCCTGCCCCGTCGTTACCATGGTCGCCACCGTCGCCAGGAATAGCGGGGCTGACGGGGACTGGGAGCCATCTCTTTGTTGCTCAAATCATTCAAGTATTTGCCATAGTTGCCACGCTTAGCGAGTGGGTTGGCAACCGCAGTTTTTTTATTCTAATTTTGCTGTTATCAGGAAGATGCTGCTGCCCATCTCCTGCCTGTTTCCCTTTGTCGCCTTTTACGACACCAACAGGAAGATATGGGTTAGTGGATATTCTTAACCGCCACTACACGGCGTTTCTTAACCACTACTACACGGCGTGTAGTGGAGGTTTTCTTGCGGTTGACACACAGATCAAGCTTCTCGAGCCTGTCGAAAATTGCTTCGAGGTCTTCAATGTGACCGTCGCATATCTGTGATAGGATTATAAGGTCATCCAGATATCCTAGGATAGTCACAGGTCTGCTTCCTTGTGGCTTTGGAAGGGCATCGGAGTTGACACTTGTCTCATGCCTTCGAGCTGCTACAATGAAGTTTGACTTGAAACGATCTATTAGACGTTGAAACGTGGCGCTAGAGATACGGAGGCCCATCGCCATCCTTTTAAAACTGAAGGTGCCTGATGGTATTACGAAACCGGTTTTGGTTGGACATAGCCAGAGTTGAGGTCGAGCGTGGTCATGTAGCTGGTAGTCTTCGCTGCGTGGAGCACGTCTTCCATCCGCGGGACTGGATATCAATCCGGATCTGTCACGGCGTTGAGTTTACGGTAGTCCACACACAGGCGGACAACGACGTCCTTCTTCGCGACTAAGACGACGTTGGCAGCTCACGATGACTCACACTTCTCTATTATATCTATACATAATAGCCACTCGATCTCATCGTCTATCAACTGTTTTTTACCTTGCGACATTCTTATACATTATAAACTGATTAAGCTGAATTCTCTGGGCAGGCGACAGGTTCAACCCTTCATCTTCTCTTAGTGCCAAGCTGGTGGTATCAACCCGCATCAACTCTGCATCACTGGTAGATGCAAAGCTGTAAGACTGCACAAAAGTAAAATTCTGTCCGGGAGAAGTACAAAAGCATCAGCCGTTATGTCGGAGTTCCACCAGTATACCTGCTCTGATGATTAAATCTTGTCCTAGGAGCATCCTATTATTCGCTCCCGGTATCACCAGAACAGTGGTGGGTATAGCGCGTTCCCAAATTATGATGTTCACCTCACATGATAACATTTCACGTACCTGTTGCGTTCTATCAGCAAAGTCGACGTTGCGACGTGTTTTCATAAAAGTTGTCCCGTTTCCTGGTAAAATTTTATAAAGTCTGAGACTAGCAAGTCTCTCGGAGGCACCTGTATCTAATCTACTAAAGACGCAACTTCTATCTTTACTGTGGGTTGCGTCAGATCGGATTCGGGTGACGACACTTTGGAAACTCACCTTGTCCGGGGAAGACGCTTTTTTACACGTCGGACACTTAGAGCGTATTTGCCCTTGTCGATGGCAGCCGTAAAAAACAACGGAGCGTTGTTACCCTGCTCACACGATTTTATTTTATTTCTACATTCGTCTATCGAATGACCAAACCGTTTACAAATAAGTGCTGCGCAGCCTAGCATGTTACGAATTCAAACTCGCGTCAGTACAAATATTCGAAGTAGAGTAGGACGCGGCATGCGAACGGTAATTTTGAATAACGGTTGCACTAGGAGGGTTAATGTTTACATTTCGCGGTTTCGTCGTGTTATATACGTATCTCGTTCGCGATATAAACGTATCTACACTATAAAATAAAATAAATAAAATAAAATATCTTTATTTCAGGCAACACAGGTCCCATACAAGAATGTTAGTAACAGTGAAATGAAATATAACTTAAATTATAGTGTTAGTAATTAAATTAATTTACATAAATAATGATGACAAAATGTAAATGGAGATGTTTGAGACCAGCTGCCACGAGGGTACCGGTGACTTATACCGTGGCATGTAGGCGTATCCAGCGCTCAAGCAGCGGCGAGTCCCACCTATCTGCCATTGTGTTGAGAATGCTATTGGAGCTGCCACGCAAACGTTTCAGCATCGATGCAGCACGCTTTCTAATAATGGCGTGGAAACCATCAGTGTGCATTTCAGAAAACATTACTGACGCGCTGCAAAAGCGCGTTTTTACTTATACGATTACTAAAAATTTTTACACCTTCTGTGAGGATACTAATTATATTTTTGTACAATTTATCTAAAGTTTGTCTATGACTACTATCACAACACATTTTATCTGCACAACTCGTGAGTTCCAAAGGAAAATTTACATTTCTAAGTTTAGAATGACAGTATTCCCTATATTTTTCTGTTAGAGAGGAATCCCTATCGCCCCATATTACATCATTAATGTTGTAGCTACCATGCACAACTTTAGGTATTATTACATCAATATTTAATTTAATTACAATAGGGTAGTGATCCGACCAAAAGGTGTCATATATGACAGACACAAGAGCCACTGTGTTCCGAGCGGCACTCGTCACAATACAATGGTCAAGTCAGCGCCGACAGGCATGTGCATCACTCACGACAGTGTATGTGTTCGCCGGCAACAAGTCCAAGTCTATACAAGACCAACATTGTTCAGCACAAGAGTTCATAAGTTCATAACAAAACCGCTCACCTGGATGTGCATTGAAATCACCAAGTATGTACGCGGATTCAACGCCGCTGCTCTCTATAATGGCACTAACCTCACTGAGACACTCAGTAAACTCTGATATATTTTCACTTGAATCGGTAGGCATATACACCGACAATACAAGGAACGACCTCTCTTTAAGAACTATTTTGATTGCCGCAAGCCGTACACTACTACACGCTATCACCGACACAGACGTAAGCAGGTTCTTCCTCCACAGGAGAGCTACGCCGCCGTACGGTCTCCCATGAAGCAACCCAGCTGAGGTGTCCACTGCGGACACACTTGTATAGGCGAAATCATCATCTATAGATCCCAGGAACGAAATATCATGAGGCAAGAGCCATGTCTTCTGCAACGCCACCACATCCGCTATGCGACATATTCTTCTCACACAGTCTAACGATCTAATAACATTCTTGCAATTGAAACTAACGAGATTTACTGTTTGTGTGTTAATCATAGTCCAGAGATATTATTACTCAACAGACACACGATTTCTGAGCCTTTTTTCAGCAAAGTTAATAAAACGGCGATAAGCAATTCCGTCAGGCCAAAAATCATCCTCAAAAATATATCTACTCTATGGTTAGGCACGTAGATCTTGTATGCATCATAACTTTTTGATACCTTCATAACCATTTTTTCCATAGTCACCTTTATGTTTACTTTACTCTCAATGTAATTCATTATGTCACACACAGACACCTCCTTGGACACGTTATAAATATAAATAGGAGTGTTGACAACCGCTGCTCTGAACTTTTGATTTGGATCTGTGGTAACTCTTCCTATATTTCCTACAAAGCGGTTTTTAAGCCTCTTACGTTGCACTGTTACCCATTTTTCATCAGGAGCCGGTTGCCTCCATACTCCGCCGCGAGCAATATCGGCTAACGATCGTTGCATAGGCACGGCAGTACAACAGTCGACCTTCGCGGCCGTGTGTTCATCGCTCGCTTGCACCAAGCATGGCCGCGCGTGAGTCATCGTCTCTGTACTGCTCTTTAGGTTGTTCTCGCCCAGCTGATTCACCAACCGCTAATTTTTGAAATGCTGATTCTTGCGTCTTGATACCCTCCAATAAATTATTTATGTCTACCATCGGCTGATACTCCATTAATTGCTGAGGGGGTGACTCATGCACAGGAGAAGTAGTGTTAACATCCTGTAAGGGATTTAACCCCATAGGTCCACTATCATGGGCAAAACTATTTAAGAAGCAAACGCCTCGTCTAGTATTTACGTTGCCGGTGAAATGGTTTACAGCCGATGTTTTCTTCAGGGATTCTAGATCAAACTTTATCTCCTCAAGCTGGCTAGTGCACACATATTGTTCTTTGATCACTTTTAGTTCAGCTTGAATTTTTAAGATGTCTTTGAGGAGCCGTGTTACATCGACGTGGTCAAATAAAACCGGGGGTAATTTGTGCAATTCCCGCGCGACAAAAACAGGGATTCTTCGGGATCCGTCTCTTTGATAACACAGATGATATCTTCTATATCTCGCCTTGTCTTTCCTTGCCTCTTCCTGATTTTCTTTCGCCTTGAAGTCGTTAAAGAATCGAATAACAGATTCTTGGCGTTCACAATATCACCTTCCGAAAAAGCACTAGTACATATTTGTGCAATGCTAACTTCGTCCATCACATCCACTTTATTGCAAACAAAAGCTAACACTTCGTTGATTACACCGTTGCAATTAGGACATTTCACTACTTTAGACGACATTGCGAAATTACAATGCTTTCGATAATTGCGCGTGACACGATCGGCTGTTGACGCACGCGACAGCAGACTGGGACTGCTGCTTATCTCTCGAAAGTTCCTGTGGGCGGGGTGCGGAACGCCGCACATAAAATGCA
This sequence comes from Parnassius mnemosyne, assembly GCA_963668995.1. Lineage (NCBI taxonomy): Eukaryota > Metazoa > Arthropoda > Insecta > Lepidoptera > Papilionidae > Parnassius > Parnassius mnemosyne. Next base: position 25,492,085 of record CAVLGL010000068.1, read on the forward strand.
GTCGGCGTATCGCATCATCCCAAGTCTCCCCGGTAGATCTTACTCCTTGCCACCACACTGCGGTGTTTCCGGTCAGCAGCATAGGTAGCCCCCGAAGATAGTGCCGTCGGGCACACTTGCGCACTCTTTATAGATTAGTATGCTCTCAATGCACGCTTCTAGGGCTTCGGTGCTGCGGGTGGCACCGTCGGAGCGAGCCGTTCACCAGGTAAAGTTACTGTTCGTAGTCGCGGCGCTACCAATGATCGTGTGCGCCATCATCGTGGGTGCGGGCACGACTGGTGTAAGTGCCCTGAAATCTCCAGCGGATATCAATGTGTACACAGACTTACACAGAGATTGTCAACTTCCGACGATCTCTGAGTATGTCAAGGATATGTCTCAGCGCTACTTCAAGAGGGCCGAAACAAATCCAAACCCGCTAGTGGTAAACGTAGTCACCTATGCTGTGACTCCGAACGTTACGCTAACCCTCCGGAGGCCTGCAACGTACTAATCGAATCCCCTGTTCCGCAAGATGCCAACGAGCGAAATGTCGCCGGCCAGTCACACTCAAACACTACACATTCGCCTAGTGCCATAAACGCTGTTAGAACAACAACGGACGAGCCGCAGCGATTCCACAGACGGGCGCGCCACCCACCCCTTCACACCTCGTACACACTGTACATCGGCGTCCCTGGTCGTATCTCACCGCCCAGAACATCGAACAATGCGAGTTAGCCGTCAGAGCCGGTGTCCGCGTCCTTGTTCGGACGGCGGTTAGAAAACTCAACCATGTCGGCGACATCAAGGAGTATTTGATAATGTGATTATTGAACACAATATTATCCTACTCCCTCGAGATTATCGATTTTAGTGCAAGGTTGCGGATGCGCCGCACTTAACAATCTAATTTAATATAATATTAATGAAGAATTGAAAAAACTGAATTTAAAACTCGATCTCTTGAAAAGACCCATCTAGCGGCAAATTATGGAGCTTGTTATCGGTTTCATAGTTATTGAACGATTCGTTGCGTATTATGGAGTGTAGAGTATAAGGAGAACCATCTTATAAGGGGCGGAAGTTGAATAAGTGTCCTACTACTTACTGAAAATAGAGGTTCCAAAACCTACCACAATAGCGCTGGCATCTGAAAAAACTGCGATATGAAGATAGCTGTTGTGAACGGAGTGAAGTCAGCCGAATTCAAATATTTAAAAAATTGCATAACTAGAGTAATTAGTAAAATGTCAGTATACAAAATCTCAACTATTTACGTAATACAAAACCAAGCGGATTGGTCGGTCCTTGTTTATTTCTCCATTGTCTTCTAATTACTTTTGGCGCTTTTTTTATTTATCCTATGCTACTGCAGCGCTACCCTTATTGGACACGTTTTAGGGACACTTTTCATATATAGAGATGGTCCTCCTTCTCTCTACACTCCATATTGCGTATTCAGAAACCCAGTGACAGTTAACCGACGTTTACCCTATAGATAACTTTAATGAGTCAATAGCTAATGGGAATATAACTGGGAACTTCAGAAACCGGGCAAAAGTTATAGAATAAATTAATTTATCGACAACGTTTTTTTTTTGTTTCGCTAGTAGCACATCAATAGAGGTCTATAACATCAAAATTGAACGAGCTCTAAACTTTTCTTTATATTTTTTTATGAACGTATCCAATCCAATAATTTTTTAAACTCTCTATTCCAATCGCACTTGGGAAATACGCAGCGTATAGCACTTCTTATTACTTTGTGTTATTATACTATTCCGTCAACTTGCCGCCGATTAAGGAATTCCCCGCGCAGTTTAAACGCCTTTCTTTGAGTTTGTTTTACGTCATTCTATTCGTCCTAATCCAAATAATATTACACATAATAATCATATATTACTGTTATTTTTATTTACATATTTTTGTAATAGAGGGCAGAGTGGACATAGACCGAGCCCCTTTTTTTTATTAAATAAGTCGTAGTAAAGTTTAGTGTCAGATTCTTAACCGATTCGATGTGGCACTGATTTTCGACAACTTTTAGCTGTGACGGCGAACAAATATTTTGTTACGGCCCGCAGCTGCCCCTGCATAGGTCGCCTTGGCTGGGGCCCATAGCAGCCTGCTCGACGGGCAGACACGGGTCGGGCCCAAATGGTCATATGGAAGAATGTCCTATCATACTAAACTGTAGGGAGAAGGCTAGAAAAATATAGTACGTACCTGTATCCGAATCTAAGACCGCCCCAAGGCTCGGTCAGGCCGTAGGTGGGTGTAAGGTGCATGGAAAGTAGTGTTTAGTGATGTGTATGTCTCTGAGGCCTGGCGCAACTGAGGAGACCGGCAGCGGCCGACTTCCATGCTGCCCCACAATGCTGCATCACTCCAGCAGGCTTCCCCGCTGGACCATTTCTTTCTTCATGTCACTATTTCAGTCTAATAACTTCATTGTACATTTAACTAACTTAAACTCGCCTAATTCCTCATTCATCGTAGAATCGAACACGTGATACCCGACACAGTAACGGACAGTAGTTCAAAGTTCAACATTCAATATCCCGGATTCACTTATCACCAAATTACGAATAGTGAACTAACGCGATCTTTTCATGAGTCACACGGTTCAGCGTTACAAACACAACGAAATTCCTTCGTTCGATATCAAATACTACGCCGCGATAATAATTCAAAATCCGCCTCGTTGACACGTAAAACTAACAAAACAGTCAACACACAAAAAAAGGGCACTTAACGCGACGACACAATTACAATGATCTCCAAAACAGTCAACCGGCGACGCCCTCGAAAAAGGAATGCGCTGTCCAAATTCTAAACAGTATCTCTAATCGGCGCGCGCGCAATTCCACGTCACACGAGCAAGTTAAATATTACAAAATGCACTTCAACACGCATTCACTATCTGATTTTCACAATTACTTTCAAAGAAGTTACTTTAATCAGTCAAACACAATACAAGCCTCTTGTCAAGAACTTAGACCCTAGACAACCTAAAACGAGGTGGTTTTCACGAAACACAATTACCAAAATTCTAGACCCTAATCCAAAAAAAACCGGCCTCACGAAACCTCAGCGACGGGCATCGAAAGACACCAATTAACTGCCCAGCCGCCGTCGAGCTACTATCAACTACTCTCTCGCCCGACAGCGCCAAAACGCTGGGAAGCTCCCTTCCGCTGCCCCCTCCCCGTAACACGCGTGACACCTGGCACCGTCGACCGAGTAGAACGTGATTGGGTACCGTCTCAAAATGACCATTTATGGGCATAAACATATTACATGACACACCTGGCGTGTCAAACGACACATCATCAGAAATAATTTTCTTTTTTATGCTTTTTTCACTTGTTTAGACCTGATTGAGTTTAGTTGACAACAAACATCAGTTACAAACGGAAGGATACTTGTTTTTAGTGGGTAACTACGTATTTTTCTATGTACGTTTTCATATTTTGTCTTGTGAAAATTTATTGTTAGAGACATTAGTTGCTTTTTATATAAGAGGGGGCAAACGAGCATGCGGCTCACCTGGTGGTAAGTGACTACCGCCGCCCATGAACAACTGCAACACCAGGGAAATTGCAGATGCGTTGCCGGCTTTTTAAAACGGCTGTTTTCTTGAAGGTCCCTAAGTCGTATCAGCCCGGAAAAATCGCTGGCGGTAATCGATTCCACAAGGAAGTTGTGCGAGAACGAAAACATCTTCTAAATCGCACAGTGGTGGACCGCCAATCATCCGTGCGAAGAGCCGAGAGGGGCATCGACGGAAACCTAATATCCGTCCAGATGAGAGGTCAGGAGAAGGTCCAACAGGGAAAGTATATGATCCTCCACATCTAGAATCCGCGTAGGCGAAGTAACCAGTTGTATCAGACCATATGCCAAGGCATTTAATATTTTTTCAGTTTAATATTTTGTTATATCAAAGCTGTGTATATAAATTATTTATTGTAAAAAAATTTTATTTTCATATTATGTTTGTGAAAATTTATTGTTAAAGACATTAGTTTAATATTTTGTTATAAATAAAGGTAATCTAATATTTTTTTACAATAAATTACGAATCATTTATTGTAAAAAAATATTAGATTACCGTGTAGTGACGGTCACAGAATATCCACAACCCCATATTATCCCGTGGGTGTCATTGTAAGAGGTGACAAAGGGAAACACATCAGCAGGTGGACTGATCTTCCTAATAACTGCAGTTGCCAACCCACTTGCCAAGCGTGGTTACTTTGGATTGATTTATAGCCGCTTAAGTTGACCGTTATGGTATTAGCTTAACATTTTGTAATGTTAAAGTTTGTTATGATTCATTTATTAAAATAATAAAGTTTACTGTTTTTGTATAGACACTAGCTGTGTTATTAATCTATTAATGATATAAACATTAGAATAAAAATATTAGTTTTATGTGTTGTATTGTCAAAACTATGTTAAATCTTTATCCATCTCCTTTATTTTCATTAAGTTCAAAAAATATAGAATAATGTACCAATTATTTGTGTTTAATTTCACTCATGTTAAAAAATATCATAGTTAATTCCTATTTACAAATTATGAATCACACTTTATGTATTAGGATTAATTATTAACAACTGACTGTTAAATTAAACATTTGAAGTATTTAGTTAGTACGCAGTTATCTTTAAAAAAATTTTTCAAATGTTTAATTCACAGTTGGTTGTTGATAATTAATCCTAGTGCATAATGAATAACCATGAACAGAGATGTATATGTAGAGGTGCATGTGTTATACGCACGCAGACATTCTCACAATATTATAACGAAACAACACCAGACGGCGCTAGTACTCCTCGGTTGACAGATTTCGCACGAGTGGGCTCCATAGATATAAGAAGATAGAGGATAAGCTGTAAATTGCATATATATTTTTTGGTTATACAAATATCATGCAAACATGAACCTTGCCAACAAAAATATATCTGTCTCATTCTCACAGGTTATGATTTTCAAATGTAAAAAAAGATAAATACATATCTTAGACTTCAATTTTCTGTTGACAGTTTTCATAATTTCACTAAGCTCCACCTTGAAGCATGACGCCATTTTAGGATAACGTTCATTTGTGGTAGTTCGTCTGTCATCTAAGCCTTTTTCGGAGTTATTTTGCAGTGTTACAGTGAATTTTGACTATTTTGGAGCTTTTTTGTTCATTAGTAAAGGGTAATTGAGCAAAAACAAACATGACAAAGTGTTGCATCAATGGATGTAATTCAAATTGTCGTAAAAATGAAGAAGGATTGTCATTTTTCAGGTTAGTTGTAATTTTTTTCCATAATTGTATATTTTTTCGTGTGAATTGCGTTTCGTGTTCATGTTAGGGTTCTAAATCGTATTTCCCGCTATTATCTGGAATTTCTAATGACTATTATCATGTAAATTTAAACAAGTAAACATTTTGATTGTTTACATTTTTGCATAGTGTTGCCCTTACGTGCTGTCATGTTTTGAAATTATCGATATAAATTTTAACAATAATATTAATGTAGTCCTATGATCAAATAAAGTTTTAGATACGTAAACTGTATATTTAATCAATCGATCGATTGAGAGCCTTTCATTTATGAAAAGAACTTGAAAATAGTGTAAATCGTAAATATTCTATAATAGTTTTTTTCATCAAAAGATTTGATGATGTTAAGATTGTTTTTGATTGGTACTTAAGGATGCATAATATTTATTTTAGGTTGCCAAAAAATGAAGGCCTTCAAAAATTGTGGATTGATAATATAGGCCAGGAAAACATAAAACCTACAGTAGTAAGAAGAATATGCTCCTTGCATTTTTAAAAAGAATGTATAAATAGAACGCTGGATGTAGTTCGGCTTAAGGGTGATTTGGTTCATGTGTCTAAAATAAATTTTCTGACTAAATAATATTATTTCGTTACGAATAAATGATTTTAATCAGTATACATTATTGTTATTTTATTTATTTTTAATCCTTACTCTCTCGTTTACTTCCAGTACCCACCACTAATTACGCTACTGGTGGAAGTCATTACAACTTGCAGGTTGTAAACACTATAAAATTGATATTTTGTGGTGTTACACAAATGGGATATAATGAGAAATGAGTATGGAAGTGGAAGTCTGAAGTGGCGCAGCCACCCCTATTGATCGAAATGTTGCATGGAAATTAGTTGTCATATGGTATGAACATGGAATTCTGAAGATTGAGGAATACGTTAGGATAGTTAAATGATTAATGGATTTTGTGAACGGTGGTATGTTTAGAAAGCGGCTGCTCAACTCTATTAGATTACTGAGATAAATAAATAAATAATCTTTATTATCAAAAAAAAAGAGAGATGAAAAACTTAGGTGAGACTTCTGCCTAGTAGTGGGCAGCATGGGCTGGGCAAAAAAATCATACGAAGCTTAATACATTGCCTATAGTGGTGGTTTTGTTAATCTCTGCAGAGAAGAAAAAAAAATGCATGCGTCGACCCAGGGACGCACGGTTGGAGTGATTATGTGCAGATTGCCGTCGGTACGAAAAAACGTTAGCTCGTTGCACGAACTCAGTATAATATTCTGAAAAGAAAGGAGTTAAAGCTCCAATCAAGTGCTCTTTCCTTGGTCTCTTTGCTCACTTTTGTCTGTTGCTTCACCATATCTTAAAGCAATTACAGTTTCAAAACTTTCCTATTCTGAGTTGAACGTAAAAATTATTTATTTATCATATCAATACAACTATTATTACAGGATTAACCCAATGCAATAGTATAGTGATCTAATATTTATTTATTTAATATATACTTATGAGATGGACAATACGTCATAATTTATATAGCATCGATACTAAAAATATCGACAAAAACAACGTTATTTCTTGTGGGTGGAGTTGTCGCCATATTTGAGAAACACTTGACTTCAGATCACGTGACCACATGCCATATCCCCTATCTTTCTTATATCTAAGGTGGGCTCTCTTTTCCTGTATAGGACAGTTACTATACTCTTTGGACACTAGTCTTACTGTCTTACATCCGAGTTTTGGCGGGAACTTGACCGGCGACGGATTGCTGCTCCTGTATTATTGTTTAAATAATGGTTTAAAGTGGATTTTGATATGTAAAAGTGGTGCAATTTTGTGTATTAAATGTCTGCGCATGTGAACTATTAGTCGAAACGGTGAAACAAATGCTCTGATGGTGATGTAATTCTCAAGAAAATCTCCCAAGGGCTGCACAATGTGACGCATCAACATATTGTGAAGCAGTGTACTATGAAGGATAATTATAATATATTGTAATTTCAGGCTCAGAAGGGCTAGATCCCAGAGCCGTAAAGCCAGTTATTAAAAAAATGTCTTACGTCCTTGTTGCACTTACAAAAAATTCTGTTTCACAGTAATATTAAACGTAGTGATTATATTCTCTGTCTCTTTGAGTAATATTGCCAAGTATTTGCTTGCTACATATATATTTATCTATGCCAAGTATTGCATGTTTTTCCATGTTTCACGTATTTTAGGTTATAAATAGTGTTTATTTCTGACTAGTATACAGTTATCTGTAGTTTATTTATTTTTTCGATAACGGTGCATTATCTTTTAAAGTGAGTGGTATTATTATAATCGGGGACCAAATCTCTACCAAATAAAGCACCTGACTCCCCCAAATTCCTGCTAAACGATTCTATAAAGTATTCTGTGGTGTTTCGTAATGGATAATAATCAAGAATATTTCATGAGTTACGAAGACTTAGAGGTATCGCTTTAGAATTTTTTTAGAGTTTATTTTTGTATGATAAAGTAGGTATACTTACATTTTATTTTAAATTTTAAGATCCACAGGCTTATGCTTGAAGATGCGTCACGAACAGAAATGTATAGAAAAGTAATATACGATAATAGAAAATATTTCAATAACAAAGTCATTATGGATGTTGGATGCGGTACTGGAATTTTATCTTTATTTTGCGCTCAAGCTGGAGCAAAAAAAGTTTATGCTGTTGAAGCAAGTAATATTGCTAATATAGCTAAAGAAATTGTTAAAGAAAATAATTTTGTGGACATAATTGAGGTATGTCTTAGATAGCATTAAAAATAGTTATTTTTATAAATAAAAATAGTGTGAGACTGGAAGTTTAACTTGCTTTTATATATTCAGTATAGCACAACTACCTAAGATTCGACTTTAACGTAATAGAAAAAATATCAAATATGCCAACCAACAGTATCATTCCTTATCTTAATGTGACACACAGGCAATTGCTCCACAAAATGACCATCTTTGCTTTGATTGTACTTTACAACGGACAGAATCACAACAGCACTTACAAGTACAACACATTGAATGGCTGAATTCAAGTAAATTCCATGGGCCGTTTGTGTACTGCTAGAATAAGTGGAAGTAAAGTTCTACCTTCACTTCTTTGACTTTTCTTTTATTTTTCGTCATTATTTTTAATAACATTATATTTGAAATTGCATTACATATCATAATATAACATAACATAACATAAACACTCACGCCTGTCACCCAGAGGGGTAGGCAGAGACTACGGACTTCCATTTGGCGCGATCCTGACACACCTCTCTCGCCTCTTTCACATCCATATATCTACGCATACACGCTCGTCGGTTAAGGGTACTCCTAATCTGGCCCATTTTCAATGTATCGCCGATCTGGTCGATAAACCTTCGTCTAGGGCGTCCCTTCCCGACCCTGCCTAGATTACATATCATTTAAATTAAATTACGTAAATTTTGCTTTTGTCAAGAAAAGGCTTAAAGAGAGATCTTGTTACATAATATTTCAGATTAACGGAGTTACAATGCAAACTTTGATAACAATTTGAAGAACTGAATTATCTATGTTTTAATAGGTCTTGTTTTTATTACTTTTATTTCAAATATTATATTGTGAAAATATGTTGTTTTTTCGATATTGGAATGGAATAGAATAATTTTATGTATTCTATTTTAATACTCACACATTGATAATATTGTCTTCAAATACTGTCCTTAGTGGGAGTTAGTGTGTCTCTTAGGCTAAAAAGTTTGAATGTCCTACCCAAAATTACATTAGGACATTCAAACTTACAAGAGGATAGCATTTCTATTAGACAACTTAATGCTATTCCAGTGGACACAAATGTCATAACTTATCTTACAATCTTGAATCTTAAACGCAATAACAAATGAATATTCAACAACAGGTTATACACAGTAAAGTGGAAGATGTTGTTTTACCTAATAATACCAAGGTAGATGCAATTGTATCAGAATGGATGGGGTTCTATCTTCTTCATGAAGGTATGTTGGACTCAGTGTTAGCAGCCAGAGACAAGTTTCTTAAAAAAGATGGTGAAATGTTTCCAGAGAGTGCTGCCATTTATGTTGCACCATGTAGGTATGGTTAATTTTGGTTATTATATAGTCGCTAATTATATTAGCTACTATATGCTAATATTATGCAAAAAACTATATATTTATATAAATATTATATGATTCTAAAACTGTGCTAGGGCACAAGCTTCCTACTTTTATTAGAAGGTATTTTATAGTCATTAATATGTGAATTTTATATGGAAATGGACATAGTAGCAGAGCAGCATATATTAGCATGCTGCTCCATTGGCACTTCCACCCATTTCTCATTATTTTGTAGTTACTTCAATTTTCATTCTAGGCATAAAATATAGCAAAATGTATTGATGGTACTGAATATAACCAGTATTATATTCATTTCTACTGCTGTAAAAATCAGTGCAGTGTGTTGCCATGTAGAGGCAAAGTAAGAGAATGTCCTATCCCATATAAACCCATGGTTATTAAAAGCGAAGTAGGGAAACTGATCATCTTGATCACAACTTCAACGGTGGTAGAGCCACGCAGCAGTTTTTGCAACGGTGGTAGAGCCACGCAGCAGTTTTTGCTGTTGCATGTATGGGCCGGCTCGAGCCGGGTTGGTACCACGACCTCACAGAATACCGGCGTGAAGTAGAAGCTTTGCTTCTGCGTTTCGTCTGGTGAGTGCAGGTGGCTGGAGGCCCAATTCCCCCCCCCCCCCCCCCCATCAACATGGTAGCGGAATTACACGAAGAACTACCCCAGGAGGGTACCAGCACCCCTGGAGAATCCCTCGCTGAGCATCCACGACCATGTTATTCCGATCCTGAGCGTGGGTGCTCAGGCTGCCCCGCGTATTCTGGGGGGGGGCAAAATTCCGCTCAAAAGCATTACTGCTAGGGGCAAACTGAGCAAGAACACCAAGGCGACCCCTGCCACGCTATCCGTGAATTTCTGCAACATCAGGGGACTTCACTCTAACCTAAACGCCGTCCACTACCATCTCGAGACGGCGAAGCCGGCCTTGCTCTTTCTGACCGAGACGCAGGTTTCCTCTCCGGCTGATATTTCGTATCTCTCCTACCCGGGGTACAAATTGGAGCATTCCTTTGTGCCTCGGGCTGGAGTTTGCGTGTATGTCAGAGAGGACATCTGTTCTCGACGCCTCGGCAGTCTTGAAGGTTTGGACCTGTCCATCCTATGGCTACGCGTAGACAGCGACGACCATCCGCGCGTCTACGGGTGCCTCTATAGGTCCCATAGCGGTAATGCCGAAACAGACCGACTCATCGACCACGTCCAAATGGCTACAGATTTCTTGCTACAACAGGTCCCATCCGCAGAGATCGTGATCCTTGGCGATTTTAACGCCCACCATGCCGAATGGCTCGGTTCACGTCTAACCGATCATGCGGGGAGATCTGTTTATGACTTTGCCTTGGCACATGGTCTGACACAACTGGTTACTTCGCCTACGCGGATTCCAGATGTGGAGGATCATACACCTTCCCTGTTGGACCTTCTGCTGACCTCTCATCCGGACGGATATCTGGTTTCCGTCGATGCCCCTCTCGGCTCTTCGGACCATTGTCTGATCCGGAGTGTGGTGCCACTCACGCTCCCTTCGCGGTTGCGTTCTGCAGGTTGCCGCCGTGTTTGGCATTACAGGTCGGCGGATTGGGACGGAATGCGGTCCTTCTTTGCATCCTACCCATGGGGGCGGGTTTGCTTCTCGCCGGATGATCCCAGCGCTGTTGCTGACTCTGTCACTGATGTGGTGCTACAGGGAATGGAACTATTTATTCCATCATCTGTGGTACCCATCGGAGGCAGATCTCAGCCTTGGTTTGGTCGCTCCTGTAAGACTGCATTACGCAGTAAGCAGGAGTGTTATCAAGCCTGGGCTGCGGCTTCGGCGACTCGGGATGTAAATACCAGCACACTTAAAAAGAAGTATAACTTCGCCTCCAGGTCCTTCAAAAGAGTTAGTGCCAAGGCAAAGTCAGAGCACATAGGCAGAATTGGCGAGAAACTAGTTCGCCTTCCTTCGGGAACCCGTGCATTCTGGTCTCTCGCCAAGGCTGTCCAAGGGAATTTCTGTAAGCCATCACTACCATCTCTGCACAGGGAGGATGACTCACTGGCCCATGACGCAAAAGACAAAGCCGACCTTTTAGGCTCCCTTTTTGCGTCCAACTCGACTCTTGATGACGGGGGGAAAACACCGCCGACCATCCCGCGGTGTGAGTGCTCCATGCCGGATGTGCTGTTCTCACAGCGCTCGGTTCGCAAAGCACTGCTCTCCCTGGACATCCAGAAGTCGAGTGGGCCTGACGGAATCCCCCCAATTGTGCTGAGGACGTGTGCTCCGGAGTTGGCACCGGTCCTAACGCGTCTTTTCCGGTACTCCTACTCCCAAGGCGTAGTCCCGAATTCATGGAAGACAGCTTTTGTCCACCCGATCCCTAAAAAAGGCGACCGCTCAGACCCATCCAACTATAGGCCTATCGCGATCACCTCCTTGTTCTCCAAAATAATGGAATCCATTATTAACTGCCAGCTCATCCGGTACCTTGAGGATCACCAGCTGATTAGTGACCGCCAATACGGTTTTCGTCGGGGTCGATCAGCTGGTGATCTTCTGGTCTACCTGACCCATAGATGGGCGGAGGCAGTAGAGTCCAAGGGGGAGGCGTTGGCCGTTAGTCTGGACATTGCGAAGGCCTTCGATCGGGTTTGGCACAAAGCGCTTCTTTCGAAGCTCCCTTCCTATGGGCTTCCCGAGAAATTGTGCAAATGGATCACCAGCTTCCTTGTAGATCGGAGCATCAAGGTCGTTGTAGACGGTGCATGCTCTGACTACAAGCCCATTAACGCTGGTGTTCCACAAGGCTGTGTGCTATCACCAACGCTGTTTCTTCTGCATATCAATGATATGTTGCTAACTGGTAACATTCATTGCTATGCGGATGACAGCACTGGTGATGCTCTATACACCGGCCGTGCCAATATTTCTCGGGAAAACGTCGCTGAGTACCGGAACAAACTTGTGTCTGAAGTCGAGTCTTTGCTGAACAAAGTCTCGGATTGGGGGCGACTAAATCTAGTACAATTTAATCCTCAGAAGACACAAGTTTGCGCGTTTACCGCTAAAAAGAACCCCTTTGTCGTATCTCCTCAGTTTCAAGGCACTCCCCTTCTTGCCTCAGCCAGTATCGGTATCCTCGGAGTCGACATATCGAGTGACGTGCAGTTTCGTGGTCACTTGGAAGGGAAGGCCAAATTGGCCTCTAAAAAGCTTGGCGTGCTCAGCAGAGCGGGACAGTATTTCATGCCGGCACACCGCCTGCTACTTTACAAGGCGCAAGTTCGGCCTCACATGGAATACTGTTCCCATCTCTGGGCAGGGGCTCCCCAGTGCCAGCTCCTTCCACTTGACCGCATCCAACGCAGAGCGGCTCGAATTGTCGACGACCGAGCCCTTTCCGATCGGCTCGATTCATTGGCACTGCGAAGAGATGTTGCATCCCTTTGCATTTTCTTTCGCATCTACCATGGGGAGTGCTCTGAGGAATTGTTCGGATTAATCCCAGCCGCCAAATTTCACGAACGCACATCGCGGCTGTACTCCCGATACCATCCACACCATCTGGATGATTGGCGGTCCACCACTGCGATTTAGAAGATGTTTTCTTCCTCGCACGACCTCCTTGTGGAATCGATTACCATCAGCGATTTTTCCGGACCGATACGACTTAGGGACCTTCAAGAAAAGAGCGTACTCCTTTTTAAAAGGGTGTTGCAGTTGTTCATGGGCGGCGGTAGTCACTTACCATCAGGTGAGCCGCATGCTCGTTTGCCCCCTCTCCTATAAAAAAAAAAAAACTCTAACAATAAAAAAATCTGCAGTTGCCAACCGACCTGCCAAGCATGACAACTACAGTCAATATTCTCCCTATGAAGCAATCTGTGGAGAGGCCTATGTTTAGTATACTTCTCACAGGTTATAATTAATGTACTTATATATGAAGTGTAAAAAGTCAAGAATATTTTTTGTTGACAACTTAAAATGAAAAATAATTCCAAAGCATTTAACTAGTTACTTACTTTTAGTGTTCCATCCTTATACCAAAAGTGGAATAACTTTAATGGAATATCAATGTCTACATTTGCTAAGTACTTAAGAATGGGAAAGAACAATAAGCCTGAGATAATGCAAGTACAGTCGGAAGATTTATTAGGACCTGATGTTTCCATATGCTGGATAAATCTAAAGGAAGATAAAATATCAGATTTGGATTCATTCAGTATTAAACAAGTAACAGGTAAGATCTAAATTTAGTTATGCCATTTCTTTTATAATACTAATAAGAATCATTAATAATTAAGTTACTATATTATAATAATAATAACAGTATAGTTTTATTATACATTCTCATGGTCAATGTGAAATTGATCATTGATGTATAAAAGTGAAAGATGGATATGAAGAATGAGATTATAAATAACATAGTAGTATGCATATACTATATTATACAAATAATATATATATATATATATATATATATATATATATATATATATATATATATACATTCATCTATTGAGTAGGTCAAATGACCCTAGCCATTTTTCAATGTATGTGAATGTTATTTTTATTCACAATTGTATGAACTTATTACAATATACTTTTATTTATAAAACAATCATAATTCATTAAAAGTCACAAAGTACAAAACTGTATAAACAAATGTGACAAAATAATCAGCGCTGTAAGTTCAAATTCGGGTCAAAAGAACCTTGCCGCCTTGCTAGTGTACAAAAGTGTGATTTAAATGTGGCCGTGGAGAGCACAGTACTAAAAACAACAAGTGTAGTGCATGCGGTGTATTCGAAAAAACAGTTTATAAAATTATTAGGGAACTAACACATTGTTAATGATTTTGACATGATTAATTTAACTTTTATACATAATTTAATCTGTTGGGCTATGTCAGATTAATAAGTTAACCGGTTCGGTGCGGGTGGCACGCCAGGCGTGCCGTCGATTACTTTTGTGTGTGGTGTATGACACGCGAGTCGTGTCTTTTTAAAAACTGATATAACTCGCTCAAATTGATTTTTTGGAAGATTTATCCAGAACAAAATATTCATTATTTTGCAAGTAGTTCATGCCTGCAGCTTCGTTTCTGGATATTTTGAAAATTTGAAATTTTTAGGGATTGACAACCTTTTTTTAACGTGTAAATGGTACTATTTTTACTTTGTGGGTTTTAAATCATGTTGTGGAAAAATAGTCTAATAAGTAACAAATAATAGCAATCATTGCGATCGCTCACAAACTCAAGTTGTAAATAAATTTTTGGAAAACAAGCCTCCTGTTAAAAGAAAACAATGCGTTTGTCTTATTGTTTAATTTTGCTTAAAATGGTTGAACTGCCGTCTTATTACTGTCATATGGCCGAATAGAGCTACGAAGTACCATGTGCTCTTGTGATATGGTATAAGGTTTATTTTTGCTTGAAATAGTTCGAAACCGTTCATGCATAAAAAAAGTTCGCTAATAAATAGTTTTTTGTCAATCTGCCGCGTATAGCGCCGGCGTTTTTTTCCTTTTGAAAACACTTGTTTTGCTATTCTTACTAATTAGACGTTTTCAGATTAACTTTACTTTTACATTTGTATAACATTAAATAATATTTAACATTTGTAAATATCAATGAATCATAAACCTTATTTTGTCCAAATTAAGGTTCTTAATTGTTTGATATTTACAAATGTTATTGTTAGGTGAAAATTTAATTTAATAAAAATCAAGGTTTTCCAGGGTGATTTAGCTGTACCTACTTATATAAATGATCTTTTTATAAAACCAAAAAAGTCACTCTCAATTTCAAAGAAGACACGTAGAAAAACACGTAGTTATCTACTAAAAACAAGTATCCTTCCGTTTGTAACTTATGTTTGATGTCAACTAAACTTAATTAGGTCTAAACAAGTAAAAAAAGCATAAAAAAGAACATTACTTTTACACGTGGCTGGTGGCACAATAGGTTTGTAATCTCTGCATAAAAAAGTCACTCTCAATTTCAAAGAAGACTAAGAAATATTTGTTAATCTTTCAAGTAAAAAATAATAAAAATAAAATAATAAAATCGGTGCCGCAAGGAATCGGTTAGAGTGGCAATGGGTCGGCCATATAGTTCGAAGAACCGATAACCGAATGGCAATCTCGTAGCAGTGAGCGAAGTGTAGGGCGGCCCCCCACTGAATGGAGTGACGACCTGGTAAGATATTATACAGGAAATCAATGGATGCAGGTCACTTAGGACCATGCTTTGTGGCGTTCCTTGGGGGAGGGCTATGTTCAGCAGAGGACTTGCGAAGGGCTCTAATAATAATGATGATGATGATGAAGATGAACAACATAATTTAAACTTAATCTCTTCAAATAATTTGTTTTAAACTTACTACACTGTGAATACACTTTACCATGCAGTTGCATTGTTGACTCACAATTTTCTTAATGCTAAAAGTCTATAGTCAAACGTGTATGTAATAAGCTTTTGAATTTTTTTCCAAAAGAGATCGATTGATTCTCCATTCAGGATTCAGGTTTTGTGTTTAATTTCCGATTGATATATGAGGGTGGGTGTTATAGTGATAGTTTTCATATCTCTGACTGAAATGGTTCGTCCTGTCTCGAATAGGCAATAATGGGCTGTGTGGGACTTGCACTTATTATTCTTACTTTTGTCACATATCAGCCTGATTTAGGGAGCACTTGTACACACATCTGCAGTCCGTCCCTTCTTTAACAACTTCTTCCCCAATTCCTAACAAGCCAAGGTGCAGCAGAACACAACCTTTCACACGGCCTACCTTTCCAACTGAGAGTCCTGAGGCTAAGAAAAGCAAACCATCATGAGTCTATTATATATGCATAACATAGTACTATATTTGTTAAACATACTAATGTAATTTTAAGAATTACATTAGTTTAAAATGAATATTAATAAAACAAAAATAAATTGTTTATGATAATTTCTTCCTTATTACAAATACATATGTTTTTAATTTTTAATAAAAAATGTACTTTAAATGGTAGAGCCGTGCTACAGCTATATTACGGTTGTAGCACAAATGAGTCGGCTCGACCGAGATAGGACCACGCTCCCACAGATAATTTATTGAAGATAAATGATTACCATCAGGTGGACTGTGTTTGCTCCTTTGTCACCGTTATTCTATAAAAAACAAGAAACGTAAAAAATAGAAAATATTAAGGACCATGTGTATGGTTTAATTGCAATTTCTGTATTTCATAAACATGATACACAATTTGTACTAATTAAGCTACTAATTAAGACTTTCAAGTCTAAATACTCACCGGAGAAAAACTGTTGTAAAATGTATTGCAGTTTAATGAGAAACCAATGAATAATATTTAAAAATCATCATCACTTCCTCTTTACAGGTGTAAGTAAAAATGGAAAATATCAAGGATTATGTCTATGGTTTGATTGCCATTTTCCTGTGATTTGTAAAGATGATACACAGGTTATATTGAGTACAAGTCCTCGGAGTCCAGTTACTCATTGGAAACAAACTGTTATATTATTACCTGAAGAACAGGAAGTAGAAGAAGGAGAACCATTAGCATTTCAGCTGGATATGACCAGAGATAAAATGAATAGTAGGAGGTAATTTTTTGAAAGCATTTCGGCCTTAATTAAAATCATTGATTACCACTTGAGTATTGATTACCTCTATGCCTGTCTCTCAGGCCTATCCAATAGTAGGGTCAAAAATGTGTTATTTGGATGTGGATTGTGGATGTATAGAATTTCGAGCTCCAAAGACAATTGTCATATTTTCTTTATACATGACTGCAGACATGCATAGGCTACTTGTTTAATTGCAATTTTGATTAAAAATTAAAAATCTGTAGCATTGCGTTTGAATGAATTAACAGTAAAATATTAAATAATAAATATTAGGTCCTTACACATGAAATTGGCGTTTTGTACGGGAGGAATATAAAGTATTTTTTTTTTTTGTAAAATATATTTAATTAATCAAAGTATACACCGTTGTTATCTATGCACTTTTGCCATTTCATAGGTAGTTCATTGATCCCTTTACTAAAAAAAAACATGGGGCGAGAATCAATAAACTCTTTGAAGGCGGTTTGGACTTCCGCATCAGAGTTGAATTTTTTCCCTTGTAAGAAGTTGTCCGAATTCCGGAAAAAATGGCAATCTGTTGGAGCAAGGTCCGGAGAGTACGGTGGATGTCGCAGACATTCCAATTGTAGCTCATCTAACTTAGTGGTTGTTTGTTGTGCAGTATGTGGTCTTGCGTTGTCGTGAAGCAGCAGTGGCCTAAAGCGATTGACCAATCTCGGTTGTTTAGCAACCAGTTCTTCCTTCATGTTTGCCAGATTTTATAAAGCTGTAGTGAACGACACCGGCACTAGTCCACCAAACACTCACAAACAACTTTTTCTGAGTCAATTTTCGTTTAGGGCAGGATTTTGCTGGGTCTCCAGGGTTCAGCCATTGCGACGAGCGCTTCCGATTATCGTACAGTATCCAGTTTTCATCACAAGTAATAATTCGATTTAAAATCCCTTCATTATTGTGTCGGTTGAGCTAAGTAACACAATCAAATCAATTCATGAGGTTTTTTTAATAGAATAAGGGGGACAAACGAGCACACAGTCCACCTAAAGGTAAGTGGTTACTGTGGCCCATAGACATCTACATCTATCTTCGTTTGCGAATTAAAATGCAGATGCGTTGTCAGCGATGAGGACTAAGATGGAATGCCTCTATTCCAGTAAAATGGGTCTCCGGTTCTCTTCACTCTCACACATCAGCATTAAGCTGCTATTTTACGTTGGTATTCTGGTCCTTCCCCGATCGAGCCGACCCATTCGTGCCACAACTATACTATTAATATAGCTGCAGCAATGGCTCTACCATGTATAAAATACCCCATTCCCATCATTCAAGTTTTTTTACTTTCACGATTTGTTTCAAGTAGATTAATACAGTTTTATCACTTACCCCGAAGCCTGCAGCTATCTCTGAAGTGCTTGTGATGGATCCGCTTGCACAATAGCCTTTAATTCTTCATTTTCCACTTTGGTCTCCGGACGTCCACGGGTTTGGTTCTGAAGGTTGAAATTTCCAGAACGGAAACGTTGAAACTAAAAACGTACCGTGCTTACTTTTGCGACACCAGCGCCGCAACATTAATCCTTCGAACTGTTTATGCAGCACTGATGCCACGGTAGAACTCGTACTCGTAAATATACCGATATTTCATGTTTTCCATTGTGCGGTAAAAAGCGGCGCCTAAGAAAAAAATTATGAGGAAAAAACAAATGAATGACTGGTTTCAAAGCTCAAGTGTACCAGCTAAATTAATTTATAAATTTGAATTTGGAGTTTTCAACCAAAGAGGAGATATTTCAGATCAAAGTGGTCAGTACGACAAAACGCTAATTTCGTATGTAAGAACCCAATATAAATTTAACCTAATAAATATAAATAAAACCTAATGCAACACCCCAACATACGTAGTAACGACCTTATGAAAGTCGAAGGTAGTCAATAGATATAGATGGCTCAGGGCAGTACTTTGTGGCAATCTATGGTAGAGGCGTATGGTCGTGCCGTCAAGCCGTGGACTTGTAACTGACTGTATTAATATTGGTGCCAAGAAACTTTTTAAAATTTTACCTTAACTTAATTGTTTTTTTTTTTAATACAGGTACAATCTCCAAGTTTCATTATTAGATCCAGAAACAGTGGAACACCCAATCCCATGTTCATGTCATATGACAAAGTGTATTTTAATCAAAACACTTGTAGTTCAACAAGCTGAACAAACTATGAATGAAATAAAAAATAAAGATCAGAGTGATATATTACAAGAGGAAGATATAGATGATGATGAAGAAATGAAATCTTAGTAGATTAATATGTATAAATGTATTAGTATTACTATTCATATTTATAACATGCAGCCTGAATTGTTTAAAAACTACTCTTTTCATTTCTCAAAGAGCTATCCCCCGAAACTTGATGCCAATCAGTGCGACTTATGCGCAATAAGTCAATCACCGCGACATATCCGCAATAAGCCAATCACCGCGAGACTTTCGTGCCGCTACTTATAACGGGCGTATAGTCCGCGTGCAACAATAAATATATATTATAGTTGGCCGCGCCATGGGTATTTGAGCGGCGGGACGGGAGAGCGGGGCTCTTGCTGTTATTACTCAGTACACCGTCAACCTTTGTGACCATTTGTGACGGTAACACGCGGTATTGATTCTGGCTCGTCTACATAAACGCACATGAGATTGAAATAGCAAGACGAGTCCGCCGATGAATCTCCAAGTTAATGCAGTGATTTTTAAAGTGCATTTATTAAAAAAAAAACGTGATGTAGATACTTACAGTTGTGAATATACAATTGATGCAAATATAAATTAATTAGCAGCCGAAGCTACAGGGATATCGGAGTATAAGGAGTGATTTCTGAAAGTAAAAATTCATTGCAAAATACGGGAGGTGTCAAGTTTACATCTCCGAGCAGATCAAAAAAAAAATGCAAGTTGATGATTTTGATTTAGGATTTTAGGATGATAAGGCGAAAAATAAACAAGTTTTATACGATAGACAAGAAAATTCCAAGTATTCGAAAACTTGATGCTGAACTAAAAGAAGATAACATTTTACATTGCAGCTTTACTTACTTGAGAGCACTTTTGCACAAAATGGGATATTCATTCAAAAAATGTAAATCTAAGCGATCAATTTTAACCGGTTCAGTGCGGATGTCACATCAGGCGTGCCATCGATTATTTTTGTGTGGCGTATGACACGCGAGTCGTGTCTTTTTAAAAATCGTAATAACTCGCTCAAATTGCGTTTTTGGAAAATTTATCCAGAACAAAATATTCATTATTTTGCAAGTAGTTCATGCCTACAGCTTCGTTTCTGGATATTTTGAAAATTTGGAATTTTTAGGGGTTGACAACCTTTTTTTAATTTTTTACTTTATATCATGTTGTGGAAAAATAGTCTAATAAGTAACAAATAATAGCACTCATTGCGATCGCTCACAAACTCAAGTTGTAAACAAGTTTCTGGAAAACAAGTCTCCTCTTTAAAAAAACAATGCTTTGTCTTATTGTTTAATTTTGCATAATCATATGGCTGAATAGACCTACGAAGTACCATGTGCTCTTGTGATATGGTATAAGGTTTATTTTTGCTTGAAACAGTTCGAAACCGTTCATGCATAAAAAAGTTCGTTAATAAATAGTCTTTTGTCAATCCGCCGCCGTACAACATCGGCGTTTTGAAAACACTTATTTTGCTATTCTTACTAATTAGACGGTTTCAGATCGACTTTACTTTTACATTTGTATAACATTAAATAATATTTAACATTTGTAAATATCAATGAATCATAAATCTTATTTTTTTCCAAAATAAGGTTCTTGATTGTTTGATATTTACAAATGTTATTATTAGGTGAAAATTTAATTTAATAAAAACCAAGGTTTTCCAGGATGATTTAGCTGTATCTACATAAATAAATGATTTTTTTATAAAACAAAAAATAGTACAAAAGGTTTATAATCTCTGCATAAAAAAGTCACTTACTCTCAATTTCAAAGAAAACACGTTGAAAAACACGTAGCTACGCACTAAAAACTGGTATTCTTCCATTTGTAACTGATGTTTGATGTCAACTAAACTTAATTAGGTCTAAACAAGCGCTTGACACGCCAGGCGTGTCACTAAATATTCGCCGCCACAGTTAAAAGTTGTCGAAAATCGGTGCCGCAATGAGAGAAAATACTGTTGAATGGCGAGTTAAATACTTGGGGGCCACAAAAATGTACAGATCAGATAAGCGAAATATTTATTTTTAGACGAAACCTACGTAAACCAATGTCGGGAATGCTGGAACATGTTGGCAATCTGAATCAGAGCCTGGAATTTATATATTATAGGCAAAGGAAGGCTCTTAACAATAGTGCACGCTGGTAGTCGAAATGGATTAGTCGACGCGTTGCTGATTTTTAAATCGGATTCGTAAACGGGGGATTATCACGGATATATGAACTCTACTAATTTTTATAATTGGGTAGATCAAAAATTTATTCCTAAACTCATACCAAACTCAGTCGTCAGTATGGATAATGCGTCATTGTGTGCAAGTAGAAAAGAAACCAACTATATCAAGTTTGAAACTCCATATGCAAAACTGGTTGCAGAATAACAACGTGCCATATGCTCCCACCATGGTTAAAGCCGAACTTTTGAGATTGATTAATATGACGCAAACAGAAAAAAAAATACACTATCGATGAACTTCTGAAAGCTGCAGGTCATATTGTTCTAATGCTACCTCTGTACCGTTCAGATCGAAACCCGATCGAACTCGTGTGAATGAAGAAATCACATTAATGCACCATTGGCCGAAAAAATTACAATATTCACAAGGTTATTTTCTGAATTCTCTGCCGCGAAATGGCAGAATTGTGATGACCACGTCCAAAAAATTTAACAAAATTGAAATACTGGAATCATGATAGATATTACGGTTGTTAGTGTGATAGACAAAATCATTATAACTAAATTAGATGATTCAGACTCAGATCTATAAAGTTCAGAATCAAGTGATATTCGAATGTGTGTGATGTCGGAATAATTTCATATTATAGTTTATCTTTGGTGTAGTAGCAAATAGGCCCGACCTTATTACATAGGACTAAAATGATCTCTGTGGGTTTTTCTACGCGATATAAATAAGCTTATTGTTACGGCCTACGGCTGCTCCCTTAAAGGATCCAATCCTCTGGGGCCCATGAGCAGAAGACTTCCCGAGCAGACGTAGGTCGGGCCTCAATGTAGCCACCTGGAAATTCCTAATTACAATAAACCAGATGGGAGGACGTTAGAAAGACATAGTACTTACCATTATCCGAAGCTAACTTCGCACTAAGGCTTGGGCAGGCCGTGAGTGTGTGTAATAGTGGATGGCGAGTAGTGTACAGTGAGGTGTGAATGTTTGGGGCCTTGACAAGCATAGGCGACCAGCCGCGGCCGAGTTCCAGGCTGCTCCAAAACGCTGCACCGCTTCAGACTGCTTCGGCGCCGGACCACAATCACTTTCCTCTTTCGACACGATGACAGTCAATTAACTCTATCGTGCGATTAACTAACTTACAGAAGCCACTAACTATCGCGGGGTATGAGGTTACCGCACAAAACGCAATTTTTAATTTTAATTCAAGTATTTTTTGACTAAGTGCTCGACCAAACCAAATCTAATACCCCTTGACAGCGTGATTTAACGCTCCAGAGGGGCCCTAATCTTCCCACCACCAAGGGGAGGCCACATGGCGTGAACCCGAAATCAATAGATCACGACCGCTAACAGTCGCCACTCGGATTGTAAGCCTCACTGAGGACGTCGGCAACAGAACACCTTGACAAGTGGACTGTTGACGGCTTAAGGCTCAGTAGAGGCGGCCGTGGTGGGAGCTAAGGCGGCAGCTAGCCAGGGCCGCCTCCATCAAATGGGGAACAGTGGTACACCAGTCGCGGCCACTCAGCTAACGGGAGTGAGAAGGGTCCAGCGGACCGATGAGTGGCCGTGAAGTTCCTCTCCACACGCTGAGGGGGGGCGATGACACCCCCGCCCCTGGGGGAATTACCCCCCGACTGGTCGGGGGAGGGACCCCTTCCAAACTTAGGGGCCTGGTGGCTGGCTGGCGGGCGCCGATTGTAGCCCGGCAGAGGGCGTGGCTGAGCGCCCCCGCCCGTGGCGGTCGAGGGCCTGGCAGAGCCCCGAGAGGAGACGCCGTTCGCACCCAGGCACAAAACTGCATGGTGATTGCCCTGGCAATGCAGACAGGACCGTTGATGCGGACATTCTCGATGGAGGTGCCCTCCCAGACATGAACAGCACTAGCGGCGCTCCTTGGCGATAGTTCGCCTCGCCGAAACCGGCTTACCTAATAATTTCGGGCCCGACGTTACCCGATGATCAGACGCTCGACAATAGCAGCAGGGGAGGGTTGACGACGACTTGCCTGGAGGATTAAGCCTCTCACTGGGCACGGCTCGTAAGTCGTCAACGGTGCCCGCCGCGTTCTCTATCTGCCGGCACTGCTCCTCCAAAAACCGTAGCAGGTCATAGAAGGGCGGAATATAGGAGGCCTCGTCCCCGCCGTACCTCTCAAAATGGATTCGAAGGTCGAGAGGTAGACGGGACAGCACGATGCGGAGCAACAAAAAAGCCCATTCGCCCACTGGTAAATCCAGCCGCCTCAACGTATTACAGGCCACCAAGACTGGATCCAACAGGTCCGGACGCAGTCTGGCCCGGTCACTAAGCAGCGGGAGGCTTAGAAGCTGCTTAACATGTTCGTCCGCAATTCGTCGGACGTTGGCGTATCTTCTGGCTAGGAGGTCCCGAGCAGTCTGGTAGGCGTCGTCCGACAATCTCAAGTGGCCGACGACGCCCAGGGCCTCCCCCTCCAGTGAGGCCAGGAGATGCGCCATCTTTTGGCTCGGGGTCAAGTCACTCCGAGCGTCCACTAGGCTGTCGAAAAGACCAACGAAGGTCAGCCATTCGGAAAGGACCCCGGAGAACCTTGGCAGGTCCAGAGTTGGGAGTCGTCCCAACAGCTCCGGCTGAAGCTGCTTCAGAGAGGACTCCTCGGCATACCTGCCTTCAGCCTCGATCAACTCGTCCGTGAGCCACAAGAACTGCTCATAGTCCGCGAAGCAGGAGTCCAGCACTCCCTTCTCCACATCCGAATCCTCGAGCTCAGCGTAAGCCTCCTCCACTGCGGCCCTTCGAGCATCCACCTGCTCGAACCGCTTCATCAAGTTATGGACCCTATCCGGTCGACCTATCAAAGCATGGGCGCTTGTGGCCCAGCGCAACTCAGTCCGCAGACAACGGATCAGTAGCTTGGGCGATGACATCACTACTAAATACAAATTACGACGCGGCTCGAGCACAAATTACAAAGATAACAAATAAAAAATACACCAAAAAATTAACAGTTATTAATAAATGCAGTTCCTATCAAATCGCGTTGAATAGAAATTACACAAATACGAATTACTACGTATCAACCAAATACAAGTTAGCACAAAAGAAAAGACACAAATCAAATGAACAAATAACAAATACTAGTGCGATCAAATCAAGTTAAATTCAAATTGAGCAAATACAATTACTACTCTTTAGTTCAAATACAAATTACAATACAAACGAAGATACACATCACGGTCGATCAACAAAAAATGCCTAGCTCGGAAATCGACCCTTCGATAAGTAATCCACTACAACTATCCGATAACGATAATTAACCGATTACGTAAAAATAACCATCTACATGACGTATATCTCTAGAAAAACTCCCGCTTGCGCAACCTAGAGCGCGGTTTTTCAAATTACCCACTAACCAAAAAAAAAGGCAAGCAACAAACAACAAAGGGAAATAATTTAATTATTACGTACAAAAAAAATATTTTTACGTATTACGGACGGGCGTGATTGTAGATACAAATTAAACCAATCAAACCAACGCTCCCTGCCACCAGAATTGTTTAATGTTTATCAAACACTATGGTCGGGATCGACCGGGGAATCGAACCCGGAACCGCGCTCTGCTACCAGTTTGTTACGGCCTACGGCTGCTCCCTTAAAGGATCCAATCCTCTGGGGCCCATGAGCAGAAGACTTCCCGAGCAGACGTAGGTCGGGCCTCAATGTAGCCACCTGGAAATTCCTAATTACAATAAACCAGATGGGAGGACGTTAGAAAGACTAGTACTTACCATTATCCGAAGCTAACTTCGCAATAAGGCTTGGGCAGGCCGTGAGTGTGTGTAATAGTGGATGGCGAGTAGTGTACAGTGAGGTGTGAATGTTTGGGGCCTTGACAAGCATAGGCGACCAGCCGCGGCCGAGTTCCAGGCTGCTCCAAAACGCTGCACCGCTTCAGACTGCTTCGGCGCCGGACCACAATCACTTTCCTCTTTCGACACGATGACAGTCAATTAACTCTATCGTGCGATTAACTAACTTACAGAAGCCACTAACTATCGCGGGGTATAAGGTTACCGCACAAAACGCACACGGAGCCTCTGGACCAAAGGTCGCTACCGTTCCGCGTTGCAACAGTTAGTTCTAGAATATTAGAGGCCGCACTAGCTAATATTGTCGAATGCACTTATACAGATTCTGAGTCGGACCCAATAAGTCCCGGGAAGCTCTCCAGCAGGAATGCGCGTCACAAAATCCTAGACCGTATATTTACGGGCCGCACCTAATTATTCCGAGTTCCCTAACAGAATGACAGTGTACCAATCGTTAGCACTGCCTAAAGTCGACTGACTGCCCTTGGGCGTTTTTCGCACGACCGAAAGTCAAACCGGTATGAATGCACCGCGCCGAGCGCCCTCTCGCGTCAATCCTTGAAAGTGTTTGGCGCGAACACTTATTCTTGTACTATATATACCTAATACTTTATTGCCTGAATCAAATTTATTATTATTGTAAAATACTAATTATAAGAAAACAACTGTTCTTTCATTATTCACTTTAATCATTAACTTACTGATAGTACAGTAGCGTGAATTTGGTTCAATGCATAGTTTCAGCAGCGTTGGCGCGCGTCAGTAGTGACTTGTGCTAGTAGTAACGCACGCATCAGCAACGCAGCATATGCGTCAGAGAGCGCGTCAATTCAGCTTCAGCACTGAGCCAGCGGTTGTAATCGAGGCGCATGAGCAGACGCGCCAAGAAAGCTCCGCAAGCGCGCTCGCGCAAAGAAACTAGTAGCTGAGTTAGTTGTTTCACCAATTTGTTGAACCTGCCAACCATAATTAAAACAATATTAACAAATAATAGCTAAACACACATGCTGATGTTTTACGAACAATTCGTTTGCCGCGCGTAAACCCCTTCTAAAACTTCGTATATAAAATTGAGTATGAAAATTTTAATCTGAAAGCTACTTCGCTTTGCCGCCACGGTTAACAGACGGTAGAAAGCCAAAGTACAGTAATGCACTAACTTCACGATAAAGGGTTATTTCTTCACCATTGCGAAAATTTCAGTGACTTTCAGAAGAATCAGTGAAATATTCCCGAAGTTTATACAGATTCTACAAAAACAACGTGAAAATAAGCCACTGCAAGGGATCAATTTTGAGAATGATTAAAAGATATTCTATAATCACACGCCATAATTGGAATTGTCTGTGACGGTTTACGAGCCAATTCCCGTTGTAGGAGCACTAGAGTGGAAAAAATTGCACTGACCCGTATCCTTCGCATCATTAATGGATGTAGATCTATCACGATTCAGATAATGATCCGGCAATACCGAATAATTCGACCAGTGGGTTTCGATCCACACCAATGAAATTGTTACTTGTGATTTTAAGTACTCATTTATGACATGGTGAAAGAAGTGAAAGCAGTGAAGAAAACACCAAGACGAAACCTGCATGTCTGTGAAATAAAACAAATCGAAGACATGTTCACTAGATGCTAAGAGTCCATCTGTTTAGGTACCACCCTCTTACCATCCTTACAGTCAAATAACAGTGCGTGCACTACAGTGTTTCGGTCTACACGGTATAGAGAGCCGATATAATTACAAACTGCGAGGCATTCCATCTTAGTCCTTAGAGGTGACAATGCATCTGTTGCCTTGTCCCAAAAACCCCTTCAGAAAAGACGGAGGCCTGTGTCCAGAAATGACGAACACAGGTTGTAACTTTACTAGCCATATAGCATAATACGAGTATATCAACCCATTTCGTCTCGTGGATCTCTAATTAAATCAACTATGCACATAATTAGATCTTTGATTTTCCTACATCACAACCACAAGGTGATTTGTTTAACTTGTCATAAAAGCATGTGTTGTCAGGGTTAGTTCGCAAATACATACATGCAGTGAAAAATAAAATTTTATGTTAAATATCGAATTCAGTAACCGGAATTATTAAAGTGCAACAAATACCTTATACAAGCCTTTTCAAACAACCTTTTACGTAAAGACAAGGACTTATGAAGTTATTCGTATTTCATTACACAGTGTACATTTTTAATTACTATAAATTAAATTTTTCAAACAAAGCAAAATAGTTAAAAATTTAACCAGATTTTGTTTTTTTTTTTCAATTTTCATTTAAACACAACTTGTGCAGTGAGCATTATGCATTGTTTCGCCATATTGGTGTGTATACTTTTGTGTTTGCGTGAATAATCTCATTTTGTCATTTTAATTTGTGACTTTTTTTCGTTGACCTTGACAAGCTTTATACTGGCAAGTATAAAGTGTGTCATGATCAATATAATGTCGAAAATAGGACGTAGTCGGGTGGGGCTCAAAATATTGTAGTTTTGAAAAAAAAATCGCGGACATCTGTTTAACCTTAAATGTTAGTATTTTTTATAGAATTTTATTTGTTGCATTAAAATGAAGACATCAAAAAAAAGGTAATTCCAAATGGAATTCACAAATCTTCAATTTACGCAATATTTTGGTTTATAAAACTTTCAATCTTTTGTTTTTGGCTCCATACAAAACTTAAATGTTCCAGGGCTGTCCGTCGACAATGTTTTAATTTTATTTTTTTAATTACGCCTTTATTATTATTTCTTCCTTCATTGTTAGAATATGAATTAATTTATAGTATTTTATCTAAAATTCTCGCAAAATCTTACAATTTCTTGCGAAATCACAAAGAACAATGGCAGACTTTCATACATAAAATTAGTTGAGAAGGAATGTTAGCATCTATATAATAAAAATATCTTAAAATGTTAAGCGTCAGTCCCTGAATAACTTTGTCAAAGAATTTTATCCTGAGAAGGCGTCAAGAAAACAAATTTAGATTTGAACCTTTTTAGGTTATCTCTTATGTCACTTGGAAATAGAAACAGTGACATTTTGTTTTAGCTAGTGTTGCCATAACATTAAATGGAATTGTTACATAGTAGATTTAGATAATGTATTATTGTAGGAAGTTCTTTGTAAGTCTTATTTTCAACCATATCACTTTTATTTCTATTATTACTGATAGTATAGTTATTACTAATAATAACTTAATATAAAAATATTTTGTGTTTGTGTGTTGTGTTGGTAGTCTTACAAAGTGTATACGAAAATAATATAAATATAGTAAATGACAACACTTGAATAGAGTATAATGATATAAGTCATTAGATATTCCTAAAAATGTTTGTTCTTTTCTGTGGCTTTAATTAAAATACATTTTTATTTGAAAAATCATAGAAAAATAAACTCATTTTATTCATAAGTTATTTGTAGACGCAAAAAATTTGGTAACTTTAACTTTAAACACGTGTCCCTCATAATTTTCTAGTGCGTTAGAGTAATGCGTTACACGATAACTTTCGTAATTTAGTGCTAATTACATTAGAACTTGTTTTGTAGGGTGGCAAACCCTTATAACAACATCTATCAAGTGTCAATTTAATGTCAGCCATTTTAGTCTAGCTACAAAAATGAGGGTATTTGCAGTGTCCCTTTTGTTCATCGAAAATATTGGATATTAAACCCAGAATTTTTAATGTATGTGTTTATCTTTCATTATATGAAGCATAGATACTAAATAAATATCTGTTGAAGTCGTGTTTTATGGATTTCTTTCTAAAATTTCTTTGAATTTGCGGATACTTTAATCATATAAACACAAGAATCTTCTCGCGGGTTCGATTTGGTGTGTTATGTTGTGTTACATAACACACTGGATAGTGTTAAGCTCACATTGCCTTTAAACGACTACGGTAGGGCCCGAAAGTGGGTATAAAATTTTTGCTTGAATGTGAATAAATGTGTATATTATGTAATTATAATCGTGTCTTCACTTCTATTGCCATAGAAGCACCCCAAATAAATCTTAACAAACTCTAAAAAAAACTCTACAAAGATCTAAATAGAGAAACAAACAATTACTTGATTTAATAAGACAAAAAATTTTTTTATGTAAAAGTTACCACTGAAAGCAATTTATAATAATGAGCAAGAAAAACGTACTCCATACACCAGAGCTGACATGTTTATAGAAGAAAATTAGCTAAACATTTTCCTTGAATAACTCTTGAAAACTAATAAAAATATTGAAAAAAAGTGCTCAAGAATAGTTTCTAGTGATGTCACCAAAATAAAAACCTTAGTCTAAATGGAGAAATACGTCATATTCCCTATTTTGATTTGATATAACTTTAAAATTTCTATCATTAATAAGGAAACAAAGTTTTAATAAAACGTTACAATTTGAGTGATGTTTATTTCCATTTGGGTATAAGTCAGAGCAAAAACAACTAAGTATTAATGGCAATATATATAATAATATTATTTGTACTCGTAATTATGGTAAGATTTTAATAAGTTCTAGTACAATATAGCCCTGCCTTTACAGAGTTCTAGAGCGTTATGGTACAAATTTTGTGAGCCCCACCCAGTCGTGGTAGTCGCACTTTAGCAATTTTTCTGTGGTAGTTATCCGGTTCTAATTTATTCTGGCATTATAAAACTGTAACAGATTACCAACCCTAAGGAATCGATATTGATATCACTTAATAATCGAATTCATAAAGATAATCGAACTGTAGGCAACAACCTTTTTAGTCCAATAAATTTGACTTGAATAATTAATTGACTTAGGTGTCAAAAGGCATTTCGTAGATTTTTTGTACTATAGTAAATATAAACTCACCTATCTGAGTACCCCTTAATGTAGTAGTCCTCAGCATCTTTATCCGATGCAAACTCACTCATACTACAGAACGAATCACACAGTTTCAATAGTTCCATAATATTGACAAATACCGGATTGTTAATAGAATCCGCAGCATCGCCTGCAGACTCATTTTCCGATGGCTGAAAAGAAAATTAACATAAATACTAATTAGCAATTACGATAATACCTGAGTAGAGACTAAGAAAAGAAAAAATGCTCTCCGTTAAGCACAAACCTCTAAATTTGTAAATTAACTGAATATCTTATTTTCAGACAAAAGGCTTTATTTTCTATAAGGATTACACAATAATTTATGTCAGAAATACAATTCGTAAATCTGATACATTTACTACACAAAGATACTGTAGTGTTGCTTTTTTGAGATTTATAAAGATAATGAATGTATAAATGTAGTAATTTTTTAATTTCTTTTATTAATATTATCAAAGCTAAAGTTAAAGCTTACCGACGTAACAGTCAAAAACGATTGACTTAAAATATCAGCAAGGAAAGTAGCGTGAGCTTTCTTTAGTTTTTCGAAATCATTTGTCTTATTCACTGTTTCCATGAGTCGAGAGAAATTCGTCTCCAAGACATCCGCTTGCAAATAATGTTGCAGATTATCCATTAAGAACATGAGCTTGTTGTGCAGTTGACACATAGCAAACCTGGCGGCGAAAATAAAAAGTCTATTATTAAAATTACTATCATCATCATTTTCATCATTACAGCCCTTCACATGTCCACTGCTGAACATAGGCCTCCCCCAAAGAATGCCACAAAGCACGGTCCTGAGCCACCTGCATCCATCGACTTCCTGCATATCTTACCAGGTCGTCACTCCATCTAGTGGGGGGACGCCCTATACTTCGCCTGCCGGTACGAGGCTGACACTCGAGAACCTTTCTTCCCCATCGGTTGTCGGTTCTTTGAGCTATATGGCCGGCCCATTGCCACTTCAGCTTACTAATCCGTTGGGCTATGTCGGTCACTCTGGTTCTACTGCGGATATCCTCATTTCTGAGTTTATCACGCAGAGAAACTCCGTGCATAGCCCTCTCCATAGCTCGCTGAGCGACCTTGAGCTTCCTCATCCGGCCAGCAGTGAAGGACTACGTCTCAGTTCCGTATGTCATCACTGGCAACACGCACTGGGTGTACAGTCTCGTTTTCAAGTTTTGAGATATACCTGACGAGAAGATGTGCCGTAATTTCCCGAACGCTGCCCAACCGAGTTAAATCCGTCGATTGACCTCTCGGTCGAAGTTGGACTTACCTAGTCGGGCTATTTGTCCCAGGTAAACATACTCGTCAACAACTTCGAGCTTAGTGTTCCCAACAACTACCGGCATAGGTGTGACATGGACATTAAACATGATCTTTGTTTTGTCTATGTTCATCTTAAGACCTATCCGTTGGGAAACACTATTGAGGTCATTGAGCATAGTGCTTAGGTCCTCCAGCGATTCTGCCATAAGGACTATATCGTCGGCAAATCGAAGGTGAGTGATGTACTCGCCATTGATGTCGATACCGTATCCTTTCCAGTCCAGAAGCTTGAAAACATCTTCCAATGCAGCGGTAAAGAGTTTCGGGGATATGACGTCACCCTGTTTTACACCTCTCTGCAATTGGATAGGTTTCGTACTCTGGTTCTGTACTCGGATAGCCATCGTAGCCCTACTGTACAAGCACTTCAACACTTCGATATACCGACAGTCAACTTGGCATCGCTGAAGAGACTGCAGCACCGCCCAAATTTCGACGGAATCAAAGGATTTCTCATAGTCCACATACGCTAGACATAGTGGCAAATTGTACTCCTCGGACTTCTGTACAATTTGCCGAAGGGTATGTATGTGGTCTATGGTGCTAAAGCCTTTTCGGAAACCGGCTTGTTCGGGAGGCTGGAAGTCGTCAAGTCTGCGCGCGAGACGATTTTTTTTTTTTTATAGGAGAGGGGGCAAACGAGCATGCGGCTCACCTGATGGTAAGTGACTGCCGCCGCCCATGAACAACTGCAACACCAGGGGAATCGCAGATGCGTTGCCGGCCTTTTAAAAAGGAGTACGCTCTTTTCTTGAAGGTCCCTAAGTCGTATCGGTCCGGAAAAATCGCTGATGGTAATCGATTCCACAAGGAGGTCGTGCGAGGAAGAAAACATCTTCTAAATCGCACAGTGGTGGACCGCCAATCATCCAGATGGTGTGGATGGTATCGGGAGTTCTGCCGCGATGTGCGTTCGTGAAATTTGGCGGCTGGGATTAATCCGAACAATTCCTCAGAGCACTCCCCATGGTAGATGCGAAAGAAAATGCAAAGGGATGCAACATCTCTTCGCAGTGCCAATGAATCGAGCCGATCGGAAAGGGCTCGGTCGTCGACAATTCGAGCCGCTCTGCGTTGGATGCGGTCAAGTGGAAGGAGCTGGCACTGGGGAGCCCCTGCCCAGAGATGGGAACAGTATTCCATGTGAGGCCGAACTTGCGCCTTGTAAAGTAGCAGGCGGTGTGCCGGCATGAAATACTGTCCCGCTCTGCTGAGCACGCCAAGCTTTTTAGAGGCCAATTTGGCCTTCCCTTCCAAGTGACCACGAAACTGCACGTCACTCGATATGTCGACTCCGAGGATACCGATACTGGCTGAGGCAAGAAGGGGAGTGCCTTGAAACTGAGGAGATACGACAAAGGGGTTCTTTTTAGCGGTAAACGCGCAAACTTGTGTCTTCTGAGGATTAAATTGGACTAGATTTAGTCGCCCCCAATCCGAGACTTTGTTCAGCAAAGACTCGACTTCAGACACAAGTTTGTTCCGGTACTCAGCGACGTTTTCCCGAGAAATATTGGCACGGCCGGTGTATAGAGCATCACCAGTGCTGTCATCCGCATAGCAATGAATGTTACCAGTTAGCAACATATCATTGATATGCAGAAGAAACAGCGTTGGTGATAGCACACAGCCTTGTGGAACACCAGCGTTAATAGGCTTGTAGTCAGAGCATGCACCGTCTACAACGACCTTGATGCTCCGATCTGCAAGGAAGCTGGTGATCCAATTGCACAATTTCTCGGGAAGCCCATAGGAAGGGAGCTACGAAAGAAGCGCTTTGTGCCAAACCCGATCGAAGGCCTTCGCAATGTCCAGACTAACGGCCAACGCCTCCCCCTTGGACTCTACTGCCTCCGCCCATCTATGGGTCAGGTAGACCAGAAGATCACCAGCTGATCGACCCCGACGAAAACCGTATTGGCGGTCACTAATCAGCTGGTGATCCTCAAGGTACCGGATGAGCTGGCAGTTAATAATGGATTCCATTATTTTGGAGAACAAGGAGGTGATCGCGATAGGCCTATAGTTGGATGGGTCTGAGCGGTCGCCTTTTTTAGGGATCGGATGGATAAAAGCTGTCTTCCATGAATTCGGGACTACGCCTTGGGAGTAGGAGTACCGGAAAAGACGCGAAATGACTCTCGAAAACAGCACGTAGACGCGGCTCAGAAGGGAAATCGGTCTGTAGTTCTTCAAGAGAGCGTTGTCGCCTTTCTTGAAGAACAAGACCACCGCACTTCTGCTCCACGCCTCCGGTGTAATGCCACCATGGAGGACGGAATTAAAGAGCTTTTGAAGAACTTCAAGTACCGGTTTTCGACCCGCTTTCAGAAGCTCCGCTGTTATTCCATCCTCGCCTGGGGCCTTGCCGTTTTTAAGGTGCTGGAGAGCCATTCTAATCTCGCTCAGACTGACGTCCGGGATATCATCGGAATAATGTCGGATAAGACTCGCTCTTGGATCGTTACTCATGCGTGCGGCTCCAACGATGACGTGTACAGCTGCCCATAGAACCTCTCAATCTCACTCAAAATCTCAGGTGCCCCGGAAACGATGCTGCCACATTCGTTCTTCAGCTTTGACAGTTGGCTCTTTCTGGCAGACAGATCTCTGGCAAAGACTGGAGCCTTGGTTCCGCTCGATCGCTTCTTCAATACGAGCTGTATTGAAGTTGCGTAAGTCCCACCGCATGCATTTGGAGATATGTCTGTTCAGTTGTCTGTATGCTGTCAAATTTGTTGAAGAATGCAGCTTCATCTTCCGTCTAACAGCCATGAGATTAAGAGTGTGATCGGAGAGTTTTTGTGTTCTTCTGCGGCGGGTCTTGCAGAACTTAGCTCCGACCGCATGGACAGTTTCCACGAGCTTGTCATTCATATCATCCACTTCATTGCAGTCTTCTAGGCACTGAAAACGGTTTTGTAACTCGAGCTGAAAGGTTTCGGGACTTTGGATTAGAGCATGAGGGGGACGGAGCGTTGACTTCATTAGACGAGACCTCTCCAACTTAACGTTTAGGTTCAGTGTGCCTCTAACCATTCGGTGATCGCTGCCGGTTTTCACCCTCGCGATCACTGAGACATCACTGAACAGTTGTCGTCTGGCCGTCATAATGAAGTCGACTCATTTTTTGTCGAACCGTCGGGGCTCGACCAGGTCCACTTCATGTGGGGCCGCTTCTGGAAGAAAGAGTTCATCATAAAGAGTCCCTCTTTCTCCATGAAGTCGGCCAGCTGCTGACCCCTTGGGTTCCGTTGCCCTATTCCAAATTTCCCTACTTTCAGCTCACCGTTCTCTTGTGCCTAGTTTTGCATTGAAGTCTCCCATTAACACCGTATATTGGGTTTTGGAGGAATGCATGGCTCTAGAGATATCCTCATACATTTCCTCCACCTCCTGATCGGGGTGTGCCGAGGTTGGTGCGTAAACCTGTATGACCATCACCGAATACCGTTTGGTGATTCTGAGTATTAGGTACGCAACCCTCGTCGACACACTCTCAATCTTTGCAACGTTGTTAACGAGAGACTTGTGGACGATAAATCCGACACCTCCTTGGGACAGATGGTCGCCCTCCCGGTAATAGAGCAAGTTGCCGGATTCGAGGATTACCGTGTCCTCCCCCTCTCTTCGAACTTCGGATAATCCTATAATATGCCAGCGTAACTTGTCTATCTCTTCTTCCAGCTCCACAATCTTCTCGTCAGTCCTCAGGGTGCGTGCGTTGTATGTTGCCAGGTCGAGTCGTCGTAGGTGGCAACCGAACCTCCACCGCAGATTCTTAGCACCCCCTGCCCCGCCGTCACCATGGTCGCCACCGTAGCCAGGAATAGCGGAGCCACCGGGGACTGGGGGCCGTCTCTTCGTAACTTTCATCATAGGGGGTATATTGCCATAGTTGCCACGCTTGGCGAGCGGGTTGGCAACCGCAGTTTTTTATTGTATTTTTGCCGTTACCAGGAAGATGCTGCTGCCCATCTCCTGCCTGTTTCCCTTTGTCGCCTTTTACGACACCCACGGGAAGATATGGGGTAGTGTATATTCTTAACCGCCATTACACGGCAAAACCTTACTATAACGTAACTTAATGGTGTACATGACACGTTAAATCACACGTCAAAACAAGAGAAAGTAAGAACATATTTATTCATTCTTGCAACTCAATTTAAAAAAAAAAACTTAATTGTACAAACAAAAAATATGGACTAGCACAATGGCCCGAAAAATAAGATCACAAAAGTATTTGTGGTCTTATTTTTCGGGCCGTTTTTGAAGCGCTTATTGGGAATCTAGCATTATTATTAATGCGCCTCGAATGAGGCCTAAGGTCAGCAGTAGCTTGATTACAATGACAATAATTATGATAGGTACAGCAGCTACAGCTTTTAATAAACCCAAAAACCAAAATAAATATTTTATTTTTAGTTATGTAACTCACAATATTGTATCCCACAAATTCTGATGCTAAATACCCAAGAGCCTCGAAAAATATTACCAACCGTCTTGACTGTTTGTAAGTTTTCCACAAGGCGTGAAGATCGTGTTGAGTCTTCTTTATTCGAAGCAAAAGACGAAACATGTCGTTGTAACGCGCCAATACCTCCGGAGCGAAAAGAAGGTGCAGAGGCCACTTGAAGTCGTACTTTAAAATTATAGTTGACCAGCCATCTGCAACTAAAGAAACCGCCAATTTTAATAATAACTTGTAAACAGCAACAGTACCTCCTACAACAAACAAGACAAAAAAGCCCAGCTTGCCTAAAAAGTGAAACACTGGAAACAGAATAAAAACTTTAAAACAGCGACAGATTTATTGCGCTGCTAAGATTATCTGTGGTTCGTTCACTCACGAAGTTTTGAAACGTGGTACAGCCATGCTGCAGCTATGTTATGGTTGTAGCACGAATGGGTCGGCTCGACCGGGGCAGGACCACGCTCTCACAGAATACCAGGGTAAAATAGCAGCTTAACGCTGCTTTGTTTCGTATGGTAAGTGTAGAGAACCGGCGACTCTTTTTACTGGAAACGAGGCATTCCATCTTAGTCCTCACGGGTGACACGCATCTGCATTTTGATTCGTAATCGAAGATAGATGTAGATGTTTATGGGCTACAGCAACCACTTACCATCAGGTGGATTGTGTGCTCGTTTGTCACCCCTATCCTATAAAAATAAAAAATAAAAACATTGTCAGGCATCTTACTCGCTCGCGGGCTGTTATGTAGCAAATACTATGGGGCAAGACCAAACACAAACATGTCTCTCAAAGTATAAGTCCATGTGGCCATTTGCGTTATATAAAACTATATAGTTTACTTAGTATAATATAGTTAACATCATAGATGTAGTATAGTATAGATTGGCAATGGAGTGATTACGGCGAGACCAAAATCAAAATACATCAGTGTGCGTGTAATGTGCATGTGTGGACATAAAAACTAACATGGCGGCTTATTGTGGACGTAATGAAACATTGAAATAAATACTACTATATATATATATATATATATATATATATATACACTATTATATAATAGTATTTATTTCAATGTTAATATTTATCTATAAGAAAAACTAAAACAAAAACTTAAATTATCATACATTCCTACTCCCTGTGGTATTGTGCCAAGAACACTGTCACCTCTACAACATAGATTGCCTCATAGGGGGGTTATTTGTCTTAGTTACCACGCTTGGCAACCATTTTTTTTTAGTCGTTAACAGGAAGTCGCTGCTGCCCATCTCTTGATTTGTTTCCGTCTGTCGCCTCTTACAACACGCACGGGATGATATGGGGTAGTACATATTCTTACACCGCCACTACACAGTGGGTACCTCTATGAGAAAAACATTTTTCTTCAAGTACTTGCTGCATATAGTCGACTATTTTCTTTTGTGATCTAATTCTTCTCTATTTATTATTTTCAACCATTTTTGTCGAATATCAACATTTTGTGAAAATCTGCCAGAGCATCCACTTACCATCAGGTGAACTGCGCGATCGTTTGTCACCATACTTCTATTAAAAATATTTTTTTCATACGATTAGAATAATATTTAACTACGGTAACCTAAAAATTAAAAAAAATATATTATTAAGTTGAATAAGGCTGCATGCAAGTATATACTTTGCTTGTAAAGGACATTTCGATAAGATATTATCGATAATGTCAATCTCTACAAAAGTGCGGTTAAAATTAGCAGAATTTCACGTATTTGTAATTATTTTAAATTAAAATGCTTAGCATTCAGATGATTATTATAGTAAAATGTGATTAAATTTTCTATCCATTGAAGTAAAAATTATTTGTACATGCTCTAAAACACAGCATTTAGACAGCTAAACATTTCAATCGTACCTACACCTAGTCATAATTAATTGTGTCTATTAAACAATAATTTTCACTTTAAAACCTGAGATTTTGCAAATACAAACGGAATTTGTCTTTGCAAAATCTCCGTCTCTATCTTTCTCGCTCTGACATACGCGTAAACTATGCTCTTTCTCTTTTGCATTGCCAATCTATTCTAACGTTAGTTAGTTACTAAATCTATGAAAAGAATGTTTGTCTGCAACATCAAATTCACCGAAATGTATTCTTTCATTTATAAGCAAGTATTCATCACAAACTCTCAGTCCACTGCTGAAG
Organism: Parnassius mnemosyne; assembly: GCA_963668995.1. Classification (NCBI taxonomy): domain Eukaryota; kingdom Metazoa; phylum Arthropoda; class Insecta; order Lepidoptera; family Papilionidae; genus Parnassius; species Parnassius mnemosyne. The sequence goes on from CAVLGL010000068.1 coordinate 25,530,233, forward strand.
CTGAACATAGATATCGCCATAGATTGCTTCATATGGGGGATATTGTTAATAGTTGCCACACTTGGCAGGCGAGTATGAAACTGCAGTTTTTATTATTTTGAGTTGATATCAGGGAGATGTAGCTCGCCATCTCGTTTTTCATTTTCCTCTCTGTCGTCTCTTCAATTATAGACAATATTTAAAAGTTCCCGATTTTAACTTATGCTAAGTTATTTTACATGACCTATTTCAGTTTTATTTTTCATTCAAACAGCTATCTCAAAAAAATCAAAATAAAAAGTTTTTCTATTACATCGTTTTATTTGTAATAATAGTTCTCGGCCTCACTCATAAATATCAACATCAATTTAATAATTACTTATAGTTGCTCTTTTTTTCTCTTCACTAATGGACTTTTTCTGCCACCAGGGGGCTGCCACTAGAAAGTGAGGTATAATATTTGACAGATTTCATAATGGGGAATTTGTTAATTAAAAATAAATAAACCAAAACACAGATATTCATAAAAGTAGAAAAAATAAAAAAAAACTTAAAAATGTACAAAAAATTAAAGAGCAAACCATTGACGCATTGTTTTGTGTATTAATATAATACTCTAGAAACTGATACACTTTTATTAAAAAACAACTTCTCAATTAAATTACATTGTGTAAGAAAAAACTTTACCTCAGTGTCAACTAGTGACATCTGGTGAGCAGAAAATTATTAGCCCTCATTAACAATATAAAGAGACAGGTATAGAGATACCTTTATTGTTACAGCCACTTAAAGTCCACTGCTGAACATAGGCCTCCCCATAGATTGCCTCATAGGGAAGATAGTGGATATTCTTACACCGCCACTAGACGGCGGTAGTATAGAGATAACACTCAATTCAAATAAGCATTAATCAACCATAATAAAGTAAGCCGTTAGCGAGTAATTATTTTACTGTATTTGTATTGTAAGGAAAATGAAAATATTATTATGTTAGGAGATTTTAATGGAAGGGTTGGGGTGAAGAGGTCTGGTTATGAAAGGATATTAGGAACGTTTGGCGATGAAAGAATAAATGAGAATGGTGAAGACAGTTTTTACAGTGGTAGAGCCACGCGGCAGCTTCTGCTGCCGCACGGATGGGCCGGCTCGAACCGGGGTGGTACCACGACCTCACAGAAAACCAGCGTGAAGTAGAGGTTTACCTCTGCGTTTCGCTTGGTGAGTGCAGGTGGCCGGAGGCCCTTTTTACTGGAAATGAGGTATTCCATCTTAGTCCTCACGGGTGACGACGCGTCTACATTTTCAGTTGTAATAGAGGATAGATGTAGATGTCTATGGGCCACAGTAACCACTTACCATCAGGTGGACTGTGTGCTCGTTTGTCACCCTTATCCTATAAAAAAAAAAAACAAAAAAAAAACCTCCTCACCGTATATGTGTGGAAAGGAATCTTTTTGTGGCGAACACTTTCTTTCGCCATAAGAGGATTCACATGTATACATGGGAAAGAGGGGATGATAGAAGCATGATAGATTTTATAATTGTGGATGAAAGAATGAGGAGCGCAGTGGTAGATACAAGGGTTTACCGGGGGTCCAACGTAGAGACGGATCATTACTTGGTCTTACGCCGAATTAATGGTCTATTCAGACGTTGGCGGCATCGGACATCTGTGTCTACCACTGCGTTACAGCGTATAAGAATAGAGAGGTTACAAGTTGAAGGTGTGAAAGAGAAGTATAAATGCAGACTGAGGGAAAATATAAGTGGGTTGAATGAATTATGTATGAACGATTTAGAATTGAAAAATGTATGGAATAATATTAAGAAAGTTTTGGTGGATGCAGCCACCGAAGTATGTGGTGTAAGTAAGAAAACAAATGAAAGGAAAAGTAATACGTTGTGGTGGGATGATGAGGTACGGATGGAAGTTGAAGCAAAGAAGAGAGCATGGCTAGATTTACTAGCAACTAAAGCTGGTAATTCTGGCGGTATGAATGATGAGATTGAAAGAAAAAAGGCAGACTTTAGACGTATAAATAAGAGAGTAAAAGAAGTTGTTGAAAGGAAGAAGCAAGAAAGTATAGATAAAAATGATAGAAGGATATCTGATAACTTCCAGGAAAATATTAAAATGTTCTGGAAGCTCGTAAGAACTGCCAGGGGAAATTCAAAACAGCCTAGAATGAATGCTATATGAGACGAGAATGGCTGCATGTTGAATGATGAAGTTTCGAATTTAAAGAGATGGAAGGAATACTTTGAAAGCGTGTTTAAGAGTGAAGAGTCGTGTGAAATAAGTGAAATAGAAATTCCGGAAGAAGTGGAGAGAGGTAGGGAGATAAGTATAGATGAAATAATGAAAGCAATGAAAAGCATGAAAGCAGGTAAGGCAGCCGGATATGATAAAGTATCCCTCGAAATGCTAAGGGCTGGTGAGGGTGTGGTTGCAGGCCTGCTGTACACCTTGTTTAATTTGTGTTGGGAACTGAAGCGGGTACCGGAAGACTGGTGCAAAGCCGTTATAGTCCCAATATATAAGGGAAGGGGGTCGCAGCAGGACTGTAAAAACTACCGTGGTATCAGCTTGCTTAGCATTGTGGGTAAACTGTATGCTAAGGTGTTAATTGAAAGAGTTATGGAAGAAACTGATGGAAACATTTGGGATGTGCAAGCTGGATTTAGAAAGGGAATGGGGTGTACGGATCAAGTCTTTTCCATGCGCATGATAGCGGAGAAGTTTTTGGCCAAAAACCAGAAAGTTTTTTGTGCGTTCATGGACTTGGAAAAGACTTATGACAGAGTGGACAGGAATGTGTTATGGCAAACACTGAACTCATTTGGGTTGAGCGCTGGCTTGATACAGGCATTAAGGTCTCTTTATAGGGACTCTAGTGCTTGTGTCAGGATCAACGGGGTCTACTCGGACTGGTTTGGCATTCATAAAGGTGTCAGACAGGGATGCGTGGCTTCCCCGTGGCTGTTTAACCTATTTATGGACAGTTGTTTGCAAACTTTGAAAGTTGTAGAATGTGGGTTGAGAATGGGTGAGTCAACCGTCAAATGCCTTTTGTACGCCGATGATCAAGTCATATTTGCATCGTCGGCGGCAGAGTTGCAAATGATGGTTACTTTAATGAAATGGTCATTGAAAGAAAGGGGTATGAAAGTGAACGCAAGTAAGACGAAAGTGATGGTTTTTGAAAGAGAAGAAAGTAAAACTTTATGTGAAATAAGAATAGAAGGGGAGTTGATTGAGCAAGTGGATGAGTTTGTATATTTGGGATGTTTATTTAGCAGGGATGGTAGATATGATAAGGATATAGAACGACGAGTGAACGCAGGAAATAGAGTGAATGGGGCTCTACACGCTATTATGAGGAGTCAGAATGTGTCAACTAAGGCACGTATGGCAATTCATATGCTGTGTTAGTCCCTACTTTAATGTATGGTAGTGAAAGTTGGGTCTGGCAGAAGAAGCATGAGAGTAGAATAAATGCTGTAGAAATGCGTTCCTTAAGGAGTATGCTAGGGCTGAATCTGAATGACAGGGTGAGAAATAGTGTGATAAGAGAAAAGTGTGGTTTGCAAGATGACGTTGTGACAAGGATTAAGAAGGAATGCTTCGGTGGTTTGGTCATGTAGAAAGAATGAACGAGGAAAGAGTGACAAAGCAAATTTATGTTTCAGAAGTGAACGGCAGGGTCGGAAAGGGACGCCCTAGACGAAAGTTTATCGACCAAATCGGCGACACATTAAAAATGGGCCAGATTAGGAGTACCCTTAACCGACGAGCGTGTATGCGTAGATATATGGATGTAAAAGAGGCGAGAGAGGTGTGTCAGGATCGCGCCAAATGGAAGTCCGTAGTCTCTGCCTACCCCTCTGGGTGACAGGCGTGAGTGTTTATGTATGTATGTATGTATTTGATGTAAGGGCTGTTCAGCTCCTTGTTGATTTAATGTTTAATACAGAACAATAACACACCAGTACTGCTGTCATCGTCGAGAGTAGAGTTCGCAGATAAATTTGGTTTCACGTACGGCAACTCAAAGCTGAACTTCTCAATATCAGCGCTGTTGCTTAAAAAAACAGCTCTAGCGGCCAACTGAAATGCATGGTTCATGTCTAGAAAAAAAAAGAAAGCTTAGTTAAGATGTATATACGTTTCTAACACTTATTAACGGTTTAAATTATTCAGAATATTAAAAAGAACCCTGTCCAAATATAAATAGAAAACATTTAAAATCAAAAATATAAAATAAACTAATTTGAAATCTACGTATTTAAAATTAATTTCTCTTTATATTAGATCCTTTCAAAACTTGACAACGCAATGGGCGCATCAAAAATACTTTTACAACCACTAACAAAGTAAACGAAATATTATTACCTCTTGTTGAAGTTCTAGTAGTGGGTTTGTCCAACATATGTGCAGTAAGACGCAGTAGTTCCAGAAATAGCTCTCCACGCCCCAACAGATAGAAATCTTTCATGAGACGCAATTCATGTAACAGCTGTGCTTCTTCCACCGCCACTGTCCATAAATGCTAATAAAAAAAAAAATCAAGTATTTACAATCATGTCTTTTGTAAGCCGTGTAAGACAAACTTCCTAGTCCTATGGGAACCATAAGAGGAGACTATGGTTATGGGTGTCGTCTATACCTTAAAGATTGCAAAGCCTGTTGAAGATGGAGGTTTAATCAAGTCGTACTACACGTTTTTTTATAGGATAAGAGTTACAAGCGAGCACACAGTCCACTTGATTGTTGGTAGTTGCTGTGGCCCATAGACATCTACATCTATTGCCGTTTGCGTATAAAATGCAGATGCGTTGTCAGCCGTGTGCAAATTTAAGAGGATCATTAATATTGGAAAAATTATCTGATACACTTTACAGGCATATAGACAATGTGAGCGTGATGTATATTTCATTATGGTGTGAATATTAAAAATCATCACTATTATTACCCACCTGAAGTCCATAGTCTTGCTGAACATAGGCGTCCCAACAAATTGACCTCATACTTGCCATAGCAACGATTTGGCAACATTTAGCAGGTGGGTTGTCTACCGCAGTTTTTTTAATTATTATTTAGTTATAGTTATTATTAGAAAGATGTTTCAGTCTCTCTCTCTGTCACCTCTTACGTCACCCACGGGAAAATATATATAATATATAACTGTACCTTAGTAACACATTCCTTTATCTCCCTTACAACACATCTCAGATTACAGACTTCAAAAATCTCCGGGTCCTTAAGTTTCTGCAACTTTTCGTGAAACTCTGCTTCCTTCTCCTCCCATATTGTAAACCTATTCGAAAAATAAATACCAAAAATTTAAGTACAAACATATAAACAGATTTACTTCTATGTGACCAGGCATTTTTTTCGTAGAAAAACTTATATAAATTAGGATTTGAGTAGAACAGATACAGAAAACTAAAAACAAACAAAAACAATTTTCTAGCTATGTTTTGTTGTATTGTAAATTTTTTACGAAATATTGTAGTATTTACAAAAAGAATTTTAATGAAAATTTCATTGAATTGTACTATTTCTACGCCTATAAATTTTAGTTAAGTACAGTATGACCAGAACCAATATCTTTTTTATGCAAGTTCTCAAGCGTGTACTAAACACTAAGCACTTCTAAACGCATATCTGTGAAGTAATTAATTATATGGAATGGAGGAAAGTTAGCACATTGCATATCCGAAGTGCTGGAAGCCTTTTAATAAGAATGAATGTTGTGGCCCACAGACATCTACACCTCGTTTTATCAGCTCTGAGGACTAAGATAGAATGCCTCTTTATCAGTAAAAAAGGTCTCCGGTTCTCTACACTAACCATACAAAACACAGCAGCATTAAGCTGCTATATTACGATGGTATTCTATGGGAGCGTGATCTTTTCCTGGTCGAGCTGCCCCATTCGGGTTGCACCATAATATAGTTGCAGCGTGGTTCTACCACTTTATGTTGGAATCCTTCTCGAAATCTTTAACAATATCATGTACTGCAAGGATTCTTCGAAGAGCTACCTACATCATTGGTTTGAATGACAATTATTCCTTTACATTTCACGTGTTTGCGGAAACAACTGTGTGATACATCTAATTTAGCTTAGATTTCCTAATACTGCCTCATCTCAATATGCTACATGACAAGCTTAATATCTCGTGTGATACATAATAGTATCGTGTTTATTTAACTTTTTTTAAATCTTACCATTTCGAGTGCTGTAACTTCAGCGCTTAATTATTAATTTTAGAAACGATCTACGCATGCGCTTACAGTATCTTGAAGTCTTTCTATGGTATAGATGGGTTTGGATTTAATTTTATTAACAATAGAGTATCAAGCGGATGGTCTCACATAACCACCTTCTTTATTGAATTTAGGACATTTCTAATTTCAATGACCTTACGCGAAGTATTTGATAAGCATTGATGTTATTTGCGAGGAATTATGTTATCAGAATATCGTGAGGGCGGATCCTAAATTTAATGAAAATCTGACTCAGATGGACATACCTTCTAGAATCATTGTCAAGTTTATGTAAAGGAAGCAGAGGCCTATTCAGTGTAATACAAGTGTTCCTTTTAACTTTTCTAGGGTCGAAACCAAACAGTATAACAGTCTTGCCGATGAACAATATTTCTTGTGCCAATGAAAGTGGCATGAAATGTGGTATCATGCTAGGATTAAGATTGTATCCACAATCCAAAGGTGTTTGTTGCAACTGAAAAAGTCACATAAAATATATAATAAAATCGAATCTCTTTATGTAGTGCTTTTATTCATTAATTTCATTCCTTATATTGTCAGCATGTAACATATCTTGACCGGCTATAAAATGCTAAAGAAACATTCGTGATGTCTTTTTTTACAGGATAAGGGTGACAAACGAACACACAGACCACACAGACCACCTGGTGGTAAGTGGTTATTGTGGTTCCCAGATATCTACATTTACCCTCAATTAAGATTGAAAATGCAGATGCGTTGTCACCCGTGAGGACTAAGGTGGAATGCCTCGCTTCCAGTAAAAAGGGTCTCCGGTTCTATACACTCACCATACGAAACACACCAGCATCAAGCTGCTTTTTGACGCTGGTATTCTTTAAGAGCATGGTCCTTCTCCGGTCGCGCCTACCCATACGTGCTACAACCATAACATAGCTACAGCATGGCTCTACCACGTTTATACCGTCTGCTTTTGCGATCGCCAATGCGTCTGCAAAACGTGATGATTAAGCCCTATAGTCTGTACAATGGGTAAGGCTTATTTCCAGCAGTGAAATTTTGGGCTAATGGTAGCTCGTAAAATTGTAGCATTAGTAAAATAATTTAATGATTAACAATGTGAAAATTACAGTTTATTTAAGATTGGTTCTAGGGGAGGCCTTTATTCAGAACTATAAAGAATGCACTGATAATGTAATACTTACTGTAGTGACGAGAGTCTTATCACATGTATTTATTGTCGATGGTGATGATAAAAAAGTGTCTGAATGGTCGTCTTTTTTACTTCGGTAAATAAAAAACTCTTCATACGGATCTCTTAGTTCTCCATAAAGTAACCAAGTGCACAATTGATTGACAAAGACAGTATTAATACAGGAAAATATTCTGCAATGATGATTTTATTTTATCAAATTAATAAAGTCAGAAGCCTAAACTAATTCTTATAATGGAACTCAAGTTCAGCTCAATACTACTGACGGATTGAAGATAAGGAGTTATGATATTGTTCTCCACCACAATCTTTACCGCAGCGAGAACTTCGAAGTATATTGACGCAAAACCTATAAGAAGCAAAATACAAATACGGTATCAACCCTGAAGACTAAAATGGAATGCCTCATTACCAGTTAGGGTCTCTCTTGCCTCGTTATTTACCATACGAAACCCATCAGCGCTGCTTTTCTATTGTATCCTATAAAAGTGTATTCCTTCCAGGTTAAGCCGACACATTCGTCTCGCAGCCATTGTACAGATACGATATGGCTCTGCCACATAAATTATACAATGTGAAAGACTGCTGACAAAGGGCAACATATAATAGTAAACAGGTTATGTGCTATAATTTAGGGGAAAATCAGCCAAAGTTAGGGGATGTTTATGTTAGATAATAGTCTAATGGCTGATATTGATAACAGGTTAAAATATGTCCATAGTTTTCTTTTATATTTAGAAAAGCGATCATACTTCATTACTACAACTCATTTTCTTAAGTGAAAAACATGTACTCGTACATATCATCATTACTAAGGTGAATATTAAAAAAGCCCATTATAGTGATCTTTAGTAATCAAAGTCGGCAACAGATGGAACTACATACATTAAAATAGACCCATACAAACTGTGTTCAGTTCGTCTTGTTATAACTGTTTTTGTTATTTAATTAATTTCAACTTTAAATGTGACTTTTTATCCATATGAACAGTGTCCGCGATGCCGCACGCGGCCCTGCGATTGATACGATACCGAACGATAGCTCGAACTCGCGATGGCCATCGCAAGAATTATGTTTCCGTAGTAAACTTAATCAACATACTAAACTCTTCTACAAAAAAAAAACGGACACCTAAGCAAAGAATCAATTTTATTTGTACTATTGTATTGTTTGATAATTTTAGATAGTTTTATATACAGAATTTTATAAATCAATTAGCAAGGAATAGTTTTCGTCAGTTTTATCACATTGTGATTGAAGTAATAAGAAATAATATTAAAGTTCGCCAAGTAAAAATGAATCACGTTTTTTGGATTGTATTTTTCTTTAATAAAATAAAAAATAAAAGTTTAGTATTGTATGACTCCCTCTTGCTGAAACCACAGCTTGCATTCGTCTCAACGTCCTAGACTTGTTCTATGTGATTTAGTTCGGGACTTCGAGCGTGCAAAACCAAACGACCAATTCCGACCTCTAGCATATTCTTCCACATAGCCAGATCGGCGGGCGCGAGTGTTGACAGTTGTTATCCATAAAAATTAAGTTTTCGTCAATCCTTTTCGGAAACCGGCTTGTTCGGGAGGCTGGAAGTCGTCAAGTCTGCGCGCGAGACGATTCGTAATGACTCTCGAAAACAGCACGTAGACAACAGCACGTAGACGCGGCTCAGAAGGGAAATCGGTCTGTAGTTCTTCAAGAGAGCGTTGTCGCCTTTCTTGAAGAACAAGACCACCGCACTTCTGCTCCACGCCTCCGGTGTAATGCCACCATGGAGGACGGAATTAAAGAGCTTCTGAAGGACTTCAAGTACCGGTTTTCCACCCGCTTTCAGAAGCTCCGCTGTAATTCCATCCTCGCCTGGGGCCTTGCCGTTTTTAAGGTGCTGGAGAGCCATTCTAATCTCGCTCAGACTGACGTCCGGGATATCATCGGAATAATGTCGGATAAGACTCGCTCTTGGATCGTTACTCACACTTGAGTGCGGCTCCAACGATGACGTACAGCTGCCCATAGAACCTCTCAATCTCACTCAAAATCTCAGGTGCCCCGGAAACGATGATGCCACACTCTGTCTTCAGCTTTGACAGTTGGCGCTTTCTGGCAGACAGATCTCTGGAAAAGACTTTGGAGCCTTGGTTCCGCTCGATCGCTTCTTCAATACGAGCTGTATTGAATTTGCGTAAGTCCCGCCGCATGCATTTGGAGATCTGTCTGTTCAGTTGCCTGTATGCTGTCAAATCTGTTGAAGAATGTAGCTTCATCTCCCGTCTAACAGCCATGAGATTAAGAGTGTGATCGGAGAGTTTTTGTGTTCTTCTGCGGCGGGTCTTGCAGAACTTAGCTCCGACCGCATGGACAGTTTCCACGAGCTTGTCATTCAAATCGTCCACTTCATTGCAGTCTTCTAGGCATTGAAAACGGTTTTGTAACTCGAGCTGAAAGGTTTCGGGACTTTGGATTAGAGCACGAGGGGGACGGAGCGTTGACTTCATTAGACGAGACCTCTCCAACTTAACGTTTAGGTTCAGTGTGCCTCTAACCATTCGGTGATCGCTGCCGGTTTTCACCCTCGCGATCACTGAGACATCACTGAACAGTTGTCGTCTGGTCGTCATAATGAAGTCAATCTCATTTTTTGTCGAACCGTCGGGGCTCGACCAGGTCCACTTCCTGTGGGGCCGCTTCTGGAAGAAAGAGTTCGCATCATAAAATGTAGTAAAAAGTTGTTTTCTTTAAATACCAGGCAAAAATTTGTTTTTTAACACCACGGCACTTTTATAACCAGTGAGTAACATGTTCTAACAATTAAAACCTCTTTCTTATTGTATTTTTTCAGGCAGCAAAAAAAATCAAAACTGCTTTTAAATATTCTTTTTATTTCGCAAATATATATATATATATAATATGTATGTACCAATCCTATTTCAATTTGTTTTATTTGTTACTAGCGACCCGCTCCGACTTCGCCTGGATAAGATAAAGATATATTTTAATGAAATTAATACCATTAATTTTTAATATTATTCAAAAAAACAACTTTCATCCTGTTTTTTCAGTTAAACTATAGCATAGATATCTCTTGGTATTGTATTGCTTTCTATCTTTTCGTAACTTCGTGATTACAATCTGTTCAGCCATTCCGAAGATTAGTCCTGACAGACAGACAGACAACAATATAAAAAATAGTTATTTATGTCTCCATAGCATTCAAATAATCCCCTGATCTTAATAGAAGCCAGTTATTTCAATATTACAGACACACACTTCAATTTTATTTATATCCTATGATGTTTCTTTATAAGACAGGGTGACAAACGAGCACACAGTCCACCTGATGGTAAGTGGTTGCTGTGGCCCATAGACATCTACATCTATCCTCGTTTGCAAATCAAAATGCAGATGCGTTGTCACCCTTGAGGACTAAGATGGAATGCCTCATTTCCAGTAAAAAGGGGCTCCGGTTCTCTACACTCACCATACAAAACACAGCAGCATCAAGCTGCTATTTGACGCTGGTATTCTGTGAGTGTGGTCCTTCCCCGGTCGAGCCAACCCATTCGTGCTACAACTATACTACTAATATAGCTGTAGCATGGCTCTACCACGTCTGAATGTATGCTCTACCACGTCATGCGTACATGTAGATACCAACTTCAGTGGTTACTAGTAACTTGGGTTTAGCAACTGTAACTGATATTGTTAAAAAAAAGGCCTGGAAATGAAAAGGGAGTAAAATAAGTGAAAAATCAAGAAAATTAACATGATTTAGCAAAAATAATAAATATTAAATATCAAAAACCATGTTCTATGTACATACTGCATATATTTTCCAAATTAAATTTCATCTTAAAATAGAAACTTTTTATTATGCCTGTGTTATAGTTAAAGTGTGGAAAGTGTGGCAACAAATAGGTGCAGCCAAATGCAGTTGATTAAACTTAAGTGTAGGTATCCAATTTATTTATGGTATGGACGGGTATAATGCCAGAAGAAAAAAAATAAAGTCGTAATCCTAGACTTTTTATTTCTTCTGTACTGGAATTACCCAAGCTTTCTGGTTAACGTTCGAGAGAGGAGGGTTTCGCTTTCCATCATACCCACAGAACAGAACTATGTGTTTTTTCTGTTATGTGTTCATACCACACCCTATTCTTTGTGGCAACCGAGTTGACTAACTATTATTTACTATACAGTACCTGAGCAAACAAGCTTTACTCGGCGTTCGAAAAAAAATACAATTTTAATTACATTAATTAGAAAAACTAGTAACATATAAATATACACAATAACATTTAATTTTATCTTTTTCTTAATTGAGTTCTTTTATTCCAGCTTAAGGCTTTAAGAAGTCTGTATAACCTTGATGAAACAAAGACCACAGTCTTAGTATACAGGGCGATAGAGCAGTCATACTGGTGCGGAAATATTCAATTACGGGGAAAAATTACAAGTAAAATGCAGAACAAAAATAAAAATCATAATTAAGAATATTAATCTTTTTAAGACCCTTTATTTTGTGTACAAACTAAACAATGAGCTTGTGCTGTTTTATAATGTTTATTGTGACAATTATTGTGATATTTTTACTTAAAAATCCAAGAAGTTACCCTTATATCTGTCGCAGATTACTTGATAGATGCTTTCATATTTTTGACAAAGTTACAAAAAAAGTCATAGTTATTTTAATTACCATTTTACTTTTATTAAATCTATTTCTAATTACTTATTAAAATATGTAATTTGCCTACCTTACAATTGCATTATGGACCACTTCATTTCCATTTAATATGTGTTGATGAGTTAAACTTAAAATTTGACAACCAGTTAGTCTTCTTTCTTTAATGGTAGTAATAATTCTGTTGATAGTATTAAATAGTCCTTGGAACTTTTCTACATAGCTGTACACAAATGACAGTGTATAGTCCGTATTTCCAATAATTAAGCTTTCCACCTCTAATAAAGTTTTCTTATATGATTGTAAAATTTCTGTAATACCCTCACTTAGAGCTTGGCCATACAATCCAAATGTTTTAGCACCTAAAACATTTTCTAATGAAGTTTAATCAATTCTATAATTATGCATAAGAGTGAAATGTATTTTAGTATGTTTATACACATTATTTGAGTGTAAAGAACTGGAGACACTTTTAACTGGAAAAGAGGCATTCCATCTTAGTCATCAAAGGGTGACAACAAATCTATATTTTGATTCTTAATCAAGGATAAATGTAGATGTGTATGAGCCTCACCATCCATTTATTATCAGGTGGACTGTGTGCTCATTTGACAACCTTATTCTATAAAAAAAAAACAATCAACACAGCATTGCAAGCGCTGCTATTAGGTGGCAGAAATAGGAGGGTGGTACTTGCCCAGAGAGACTCAGGCAGAAAAGGAGTCCCAGCATCTACTACTAAGTACAATGATTAATATAAATAATTAGCTTAATTCTCTTTTAAAACAGATATACTGTAAAATACATTAAGGTAAAGCAGTACAAATTAGTAATTAGTGGTAGAGCCACGCAGCAGCTTTTGCTGTCGCACGGATGGGCCGGCTCAAGCCGGGGTGGTACCACGACCTCACAGAATACCAGCTTGAAGTAGAGGTTTACCTCTGCGTTTCGCTTGGTGAGTGCAGGTGGCCGGAGGCCCTTTTTACTCGAAATGAGGCATTCCATCTTAGTCCTCACGGGTGACAACGCATCTGCATTTTGATTCGCAAACGAGGATAGAGGTAGATGTCTATGGGTTGCAGCAACCACTTACCATCAGGTGGACTGTGTACTCGTTTGTTACCCTTATCCTATAAAAAAAAAGTATAACATTGAAATAATATGTTCATTACTGCCATCTATGAACAACTGCAACACCATGGGAATTGTAAATACATTGCCAGCGTTTAAAAAAGGAGTAAGTTCTTTTCATGAAGGTCTCTCAGTATCAGTCCAAAAATGTGTTGGTATTAGTGCATGGAAGACAACTCTTAGTAAATTGCACAGTGATGAACCACCCAGCATCAATATGGTGCTAAATATAGGCCTCCTCAATAGATTGCACCATATAGGGTGATTTATGCAATAGTAGCCATGCTTGGCAGTTTACAACATTTTTTTATTTTTGTCAAAATTAGGAAGATGCTGCTTCCATCCCTGATTTGTTTACCTCTGTCACCTCTTATGACACCCCTGGGATTATATAGGGAAGTGGATATTATTCTCACTGTCACTAAACGATCCAAACTTATTCCCAAAGATAAATGATACAAAGGAATGCAAAATCTATTCTCAGCACCAGTAAATTGAGCCTATCTGAAACAAGTCATCAACAATTTGGGCCGCTACTCGCTGTCGGCATGAAATAGTGTCCTGGTCTACTGACCATGCCAAGCTTTTAAGAGGCCAAATTAGCATTCCCATCCAAGTGACCACGAAACTGAATGTCAAATGATATGTCACCGCTGAGAATTCCGAAGCTGGCTGACACAGCAAGGGGAATGGCCTGAAGTTGAGAAAACTCGACAAAGGCGTTGTATGTTAATGTGTAAAAATAAAGGTAGTACCTACCTGTGTGTGTTTTCCGATAATTGAAGGATGTGGCCGCAATAAAATTCTGAATTTTATGATGACTTCTTGAAATAGCACAAATTCTACTATAAATTTCTGGATCTCCTTGATTGGCGTAAAGAGTCGGTTCAATCTGGAAAAATTATGAAAACAAAGAAGTTACCCAGGTGCTGCGAGTATTTACTAGGGTTTGCTACTTTTTAATAATTTATTCAAAACTTACCTGTAACATTTCATTTACTCGCGTACAATCCCATAAAACTAATAAGGCATCGTGTATCATTTTCAATAACTATAGTATTTTGTTTTTGTAAGGATTTTTACGTTACTCAGGTATATCCCTTATTATACCTACAGGTTCACTTCTCTGCACTGGTTTACTCTAATTAAACTACTACTCATTTATAGGAATATAAACAAAACTCTTTGTTTATATTGGTATAATAGATAAAGAAATATGTAACAAGCTATATGTAAAACTTTTCCCTAAAATTATATTTAAAATTTACATCATTTAAATTTTACTTTTTTTACTGTTTATTTATTTAGATTTTTTAGTAGGCTTGGGCAAAAAATATCGATATATCGAAATATCGATATTTTTTAATAAAAATCGATATTTTTTAATAAAAATATCGATATATATCGTCGATATTTTAAATCGCGATCTATCGATATATCGATATCTATTTTACAGTATCGAATTCTTATCAATTTCGATATATTTTAAAATGTATCGTATTTTTAATAAAATTTTGGACCTTATCTTTACATCATGCAAATGATGACGATATATCGATATATCGATATTTATCACACGATATATATCGATACTTTGTAAAAATATTGATTCGATATATATCGATATATTTTTTTCTTTGCCCATCCCTATTTTTTAGTGATGGACAGTGCCTGTAGGGATGATTGATGATCATCGATGTTCGATGATCATCGATGTCAAAAATGAAAACATCGATGTTGCCACATGTCAAACATCGAAACATCGATGTCCATAAACCCATAATCGATTATTGGATACGTGCGAACACTGCAAACCCGCAAAATCAATATCAACTAAATCTTGCATCTCCTCTAAAATATTTAAAATTTTGAATAATTCAGAATGCTTGAACGCATCGATAACCTAAAAATATATCATACTGGTGTATCAATATTTAACTGTCAAGTGTCAACCGTAATGTCGCAGTTGTCACTGATTTCGTTTTGTTATTGGTGTCGTTGTTGGTTGTCTATTTCTTTGTCAGTTGTTTTTTAAAAATCCGATGCTTTATCTTAAACACGAACCAATGCAGGTTTAGAACAATGTTATTGGTTCTACCTATCTAAAATAAAAAAATAAAACTTGCAGTGAGATATTTGACCACAATCGCTACATCCACGCCATCTGAACGGTTATCTACCGACTTCAAAAAGGAAGAGGTACTCAATTATACTGTATGTTTATACTGTATTAATACTGTATGTTCTTTTTTTAATGTGTGTTACCTCTTTTTTAATGTTTTTTCTGGATGGACCGCTTTCGATGATACCTTTTCTGCCCATATAAATTTGAACCATATAAGTCTGATCAATCGTTTTTGAGTTATCCTTCATAATTTATATTGAAGTCAGTTGTACAAAATTGTTATTTTTAAATTATTTTCAATAACTAACTCAACTCTTTATCAACAGAGAAACAGATTGAAAGGTACTTCTTTGTCAAAATTACTCTTTCTTCAATCAATCGGCAAAAATATTGGACTACATAACAAATGAAGTAGATATATTTGAACTTCTTCCAATTTTTTAATTACTGTTTTTCATTACATTGTTTATTAATTTCTTTTATTTCATTCATGTTAAACCATAAACAAAATGACATTTTTTTAATTCATCTTATTCTAACCTATTAAATACATGTGCAAAAAACATCGATAATGGCCTACATCGATGTTTTGAGTAGGATAAACATCGAACATCGATGTTGAGCTATCGATGTCAATATCGATGTCATCATCGATGTTTCTACGATATCGAGCATCCCTACACTTTAGCTTATCTATGACTGTGCTTGAGTCACAGGCTCGCAGGCAGTGGTGCCAACAACATGGAACCTGATATCGCCATTTTTCACGCATTTATAGTACGGCCGCTGAGTTATTACCGATTTGACAGATTATTCTTAAATTAATCGATATAACCTTGCACGAGCGACACATTTGCCGAATGATTTAGAATACCTCTTTAATATAAAACTTTATGTCAAAATGTCAGAATCAAGTAATTTTCCAATAAACTCTGTTTCAAAACTTAAAATAGTTTGTAAATAATATGAAAACATTTATTTTTTGTTCTTTGGCGCGTTTGTACAAAGTTACATCGTGCGTCTAATTTTCATAGTGATGTGCTTGATAGTATTCGATCCGAATTCATTGGAATAGATATGATATTTATTTTATTTGGATATTTTTATTTTACTTATTCCTTCGGGCAACTAGACTATAATGCTACCATTTTTTTGCGTCTCCTAATTGCACTGTGTTGCCAGTATCTCTATGATTTTTAAGATTTATGTGTGATCCAAAGACAGAAATACTGTTTTCTATGATTTAAAAATAAATACAATTAAAATGATTATGTATAATTTTTAACATTCATAAAATATAAAACAACATTTAATAAATATAATTTTCTCCCTCAATTAAGCAATGTTATAGGTGTATTTTTTTAAGTAATTGGCGATACTATTCTGGCAACACCCTTACCACCGCTATTTTAATCTGTTTAGTCGTCTTCCGTACTCTCGTGCGCACAGACTACGTTCTCTTGTGTAACCGTTGTTTTTTGACTCGGCTTTCTCCTGTTTATCGTTGCGCTTTATTGGACTAATTTTGTTTGTGTTTGGTAATTTTGTTGAAAATGCCGAAACGAGGAAAAACATTGAATAGTCAATGTCGTGAGCTTGTACTAAAGCTACAGGATTACTTTGAGCGTGAGTTACAAAATGGCGGCCCTTTGATTCCTGTCACTCAAGTGAAAGATCGGGTTTCACAAGCTCTTGGAATTGGTGCAAAAACACTATATAATTATAAATAAAGAAAAATTTGGTGCTTCTGGAAGTGAAGATAATGTTTTACGCACTCCTAAGAAAAAATGAAGACAAAAGCCCGTGACAGGTGTTGATGTTTTTGATGCAGATGCAATAAGAAACTACATAATATATAGTTATTATACTAGGAACGAGTTTCCAACTAGACGTTTGCTTTTGGTCTCTTTAAAAGAAGCTGGCTTGTTTAAAGGCGGTAAAACGGCGTTGTTAAAACTATTGCACGAAATTGGGTTTGAATATAAAAAAACGAATAAAAGGAAAATATTAATGGAAAGATTTGATTTAATAATTAAAAGGAGCGAGTTTTTAAGAGAAGCCAGAAAAATCGAGTCTTGGGACAACGTCGTTTTTGTTGACGAAACATGGTTAAATGCGAACCACACTGTGTCAAGCTCTTGGACTGACGAAACAAAAGCATCAACCTCAAAGGTTCCAATTGGAAAAGGATCGCGACTGATAATTTGTCACGCCGGTTCCGCTGGAAGTGGTTTCTTTGAAAATGGACTGCTGGCTTTCGCGTCAAAAAGTACTTCCGATTACCACGAGGAGATGGATACAGACACTTTTACGGATTGGTTCGAAAATCAATTATTACCCAGCCTGCCAGAGCCTTCTATCATAATAATGGACAACGCTTCATATCACTCGAAACAAGTGAATAAAGCGCCTACTCAGGCCGACAAGAAAGCTGATCTCGTAGCATGGCTACACCAAAATGGAATTGAAACTACTGCCGAAATGCTAAAGTCTGACTTAGTAAAGTTGGTACGCGAAAATAAAACATCAAGAGTCCGTTATGAAGTAGATGAGATAGCTCTAGCACATGGACATCGGGTACTTCGAATTCCGCCTTATCACTGCCAGTACAATGCCATTGAGCTAATATGGGCACAAATCAAAGGTATTGTTTTTTATCGCATAAGTTATGAATATGAATAATTTGTACTATTATAACATCCAATATTCAGCATATAAGTAAAAAGATACATAACTAAGAAATAAATATCTCATGTCCCTTACATGTAACATTTCGTTTATTTAATGTAATAAATTAACGTTATTTAATGTTTACATTACAGGTTACGCAGCTCGTAATAATACGACTCCGCCATTCAGTACTAATAAAATGATGGGTCTATTAAAAGATGCTTGCAGCAAAATAACGAAAGAAGATTGGGTCAAGGTCGTCGAAAAGACTCGAAAACTAATAACAGAATATTATGAACGCGATATAAGAGTGGACACCATTATAGAGAATGAAATTGTCATACAAGTGACTGATAGTGATGACAGCTCTGGCGAATCTGGTTCAGAGTCTGAATAATTGTTTTAATAAATGATAGGTAGTCATTTATTAAAACATCTTGTACCTACTCTATTCATTAAAATGTGTAACAGTGTTTACAAATTTGTTTTATTTTGATATGTCCTCGACCAATTATCTACGCCCATCAAGGATACTCCACCTAATAAAGAACCTGTGTCTTTAACTATTATTGTTTTGATTTTATTTAATTACACACTATACTAGAATATTTAAAAACAAACTGTTCCCAAATGATATTAGGGTTACTGGTTCAGTCACTTCACTAGTATTGTCAATTCGTAATGTGTCAAATCGGTAATAACTCAGCGGCCGGACTATAGTAGCCCAGCATCGTGGAGCAAACTTAAGCTGAAAATCTTCAATACAATGAATCTGATTTGTTGCATCAACAGTGAATGGTATGCCATCAAGGCTCTTTCCACATACCACACAGGTGAAACATGTTGGATGATATGGTTTTCCAGTAGCTCTGAGAATCCTATCAAGTATTGGCTTATTGCAAACTGAAAGTCTCTCTGAAAAAAGAAAACTGAGAGTCTCCTGAAATAACAGTTTCGTAAAGTTATGACGTGCACATAATAAAATGGAATGTTTTTTAGAATACTCACAGATAGAGTTTTGGATTCTGCCTCCAACCCTAATCAGGTCCTGCTCATCTAAGTAAGGGTTTAGTGAAAAAATTCTTGATTTATGATTTATCTTTTTATTGTTTTATAATGATTGCACCTCATCTGTAAAGGATCGTGTTGGCTGGTTTTGATTAGGGTCTGAGTAGACTTATCTATTTCATCGTTACTCAGATCAACACTAAGTCTCGAATCCTTCCTTGTTTTACAATTATGAATAAATCTTAAGATATATCCTACCACCCGGATCATTCGTTGAAATTTCCAGAACCTATCAAAATCAAATGAATCTCAACAGACACACAACATGTATTTACTTTGAGCTACGGAAGCTCAATATTTTCTATAAGAGCGCTTGGCCACTCCGTTTTAGGTTTCATTAAAAATGGTGGGCCACTCCACCAAAACTTTAAATCTTGAAGCTTGCTAGGGCTAACTCCTCGAGCAGCTATGTCTGCTGGGTTAATTTCCGTAGAAATGTGATGCCAGGAAGATTTGTCAGTCAGTTCATGAATTTCATTTACTGGATTGTAAACGAATTGCTTTAGATTACTAGGGTTGATATTTTTAATCCATCCAAGCACAATTGCAGAATCACTCCAAAAATATTTTTGATCAATCTTACAACTGAGTGACTGACAAACCTTTGTACTTTACTGAGCACCAAGCAGGGCCGCTGCCAGTTCAAGCCGCGGTATGGTACTGGGCTTCAAGGGGGCAACCCTAGCCTTGGCGCATAATAACTTGACAATTGAAAAAGTTAATACATACTTATGCTGGCGGAATCGCAACAAAATTGACATCAAATCATTTTGTACTACCGGGCCCACGTACTGGATATCATTTAACGATTTACCTGATGCTGTGCGAGCAGAGCCGTTAAAAACGACCCGAAGTTTTGTGATCTCGCTGTTCTCTCGCAGCATGGCGTGATGAGATAAATAATTTCAAGTAGGTGACTTATCTATTTCTGTTAAATGACCTAATGTGGCATATTCATGTATAAAATCACTATACATTCCCTTCAACTTCGGCTGCTTTTGAAAACGCCTTTCCAAATTTAAAAAAAACATCTATTAGCAAGTGAGTAAGAGTCTCCGAGAGCCCCAGGAGACTCGTGTAAAGGCATTTATACTTGGAATCTACCAGACGGTAAGCGAATTGTATTTTCATTAAAGGAAACTTCACAGATTTGTTCATCTGTTGACAATGATCGTTTTGGCATTATGAAATTTTCCAAGTCCCAAATTTTAGAAAGTCTTTCATTTCCTGACTAAAATGATATACAGATTTTTTGCTAGATTTCACAGATGGCATAGTCAGAGCCGTGGGCCCTGAAACCAACCATCCAAACTTCCAATAAATTAACTTAGGTTTATTTTCACCTAATGATATCTAGCAACCACCCTTAACAATATTCCACATCACATCGGACCCAATTAATATATCAACTTTGTTACTTTTATGGAAGTTTGGATCGGCGAGTGCAGTATTGTTGGGTATGTTTAACTCCTCCGGATCGATTTCTACACTAGGTAAGTTTTCTGAAATATTTGATATAATCATACAATGTACGTACGTCGTGAAGGCATTAATTCTTGACTTTAATTTTAATGTACAATATTCAGTGGCTGAAGATATTGAAGTCCACTTATACATCGTGACTTAGTACTATTAGTTTTAATTTTAAGTTTATATTTCAGGTGATCAGTGACAAACGAACTTTGACTTCCACAGTCCAAAAGAACGTGCGCAGGGTAGGTATTGTTGTCACGCTCATTGACGATTTTAACCACTGCAGTGCCAAGAAGGACTTCGCTGTTACTCGAGCATGAGGTAAGTGTAATCAGAACAGCGCTAGTGCTAGCCACAGTATTCAAATTTTGTTTTTCATGGCTAGTGTTTTGTTTTACCTCGTTAGTTTGTAAGTTCAAGTTACTTTCGTTTTGCAATACTTTATTGATACTATTATTTTCATTATTATTATGACACAATAGACTATTATGCTTTTCTCTGCAGGAACTGAGATGACAGTTGGAAGTGGAATGCCCTGGACGAAGACAATTGGAGCAGAGCTTGCGTTTTGAAACTTCTGCTTCCCTGGCTTCGATACTCAAATTCTTAAATTGATCACATTCATATACACGATCATTCTCATTACACATAAAACATGATCTATTTGGCGTAGATGAAAACAACGTTTTAATGTCTCTTGGTTCCTTACTACCTTACTACTAACAAACCTTCCATTTCTATTAACCTGAACTGCTCTAGAGCCGCCATGGACGGTCTCTAAAATATCAGCATGTTGTCTTGAAAATCGGTAAAAGCCTATTAGTTCTATACACCCACCAAGGTTCGCTATGTACTCTTCCCACTTAATGCTAGTTACACTATCTAGCTTTTGCACTATAATATTAATTATAAGACTATCCCACTAATCAGTGTGCTCACCGAGCGTATTTTAAGCCCTCAAATTCTTTGAAACATGATCTATAATGTACCTGAGTGGTCTATGCGACTCCCTATTTAAAGATTCGAGGCTGAATAACGATTTGAGGTGGTTATTAATCAGTACGTTTTTGTTATTATATCTGTTATACAGTAGTTCCCAGGAAACCTGATAATTTTCACTGGTAAACTCAATTGATTTTATTGTGACAGCGGCATCACCCTCTAGAGAAGACCTGAGGTAGTGGAACTTGCTGATGTCAGGTATAGTGTCATTCGCATTGATGAGCGAGTCGAAGGTGTCCCGAAATTCAAGCCATTTCAAATTTCAAAAGGCGCGGAGTGGGGCTGCATAAGTAGCTGCCTCACGAATGAAGTGATTGGAGTGAGACTCTGAGGCTTTGAAGAAGTTCTCACAGAGTGTTCTTAGAAATTGTTGAATTGTAGGGAGCTCTAACTCTCGATGGAGGTCGGCTTTCCGGACGTACCAGGGTGCGTCCGTAGCTCGACGACAGAGAAGGTTTTGAACTATTTGGAGGTCGTTAATGATTTTGGGGTCAACGTGAGCAAATATAGGGACCGCGTAAGTCATGACTGGTCGTATACAGACCTTATAAAGGGTTCGCTTGTTTCGGAGGGACATTTTACTGTATCGGCCCAGCATACTGTTGAGCCTACTCAGAAAAAAATGTGCGTTGTGGGTTACTCTTTTGAAATGGGGGCCCGAAGGTGAGCCTCGTGTCAAGGGTGACACCTAAATATTTGGCAGTCGTGTGCCAGGAGAGGAGCAAGCTGAGGCCTGAGGAACATCAGCTTTGATGGGGCGCTGAGAGGAGAGCATGCCTTTGTGTCTAAAACAATAGGTACGATCCTTCAGGTAAGAGGCCACGAGACGTACAAGACGATCGGGGAGACCTATTTTATATTATTTGTAGATAAGGCCTTCGTGCCAGACTCTATCAAAAGTTTTTGCAATGTCGAAAAAGACCGCGATGGTCTTATGGCGACGAGGATAGAAACCGCTGAGGATATATTCCACAATACGATGAACTTGTTGGGGACAAGAATGTTTCGCTCGGAAACCAAATTGGTGGGGTATGACAAGAGGGTCACAGTCTATGGGAAACAGATGGAGCCTCATGCGAGTGAGGATGACTCTTTCGAAGAGTTTGCCCATGGCCTTGAAGAGGCTGATGGGACGATGACTGGGGGGGAGGTTGAGAAGCTTTCCTGGCTTGGGAATACCAATGACAGTTGCATATTTCCTCGTAGTGGGAAAGTAACCAAGATTGAAGCAGGCGTTGAAGATAATAGCTAAAAGGTTTAACACCTGCTCAGGAATATGTTTAAGGGCTTGGTTGGAGATGCCATCCGCACACAGAGCCTTTTTGGACTTCAGTCCTTTGATGAGGGATGAGATCTCATCATTGGACACAGTGAGAGAGGCTGTGGGGGGTGAGTTCCGGCAGCGGACCTCATCCTCCACTATCTGGATGTGGGAGGGGTCGGTGGGTTGAGAGCTAGGAGAGCATTGTGCGGCAATGCTATCTGCAAAACACTCAGCCTTTTCCTCGTCCCTGAAAGCAACCGTACCGTCGGGACGGGAAAGAGGGAGAGTGTGGGTGATAGCGTCTATGCGGAAGTCTCTTGCCATCTGATAGTACGCTGTATGAAAGGGAGAGATATTCTCCATGAGCTTACTCTTTTCGAGGTATCGAAGTTCGGAGAGGTGGAAACGGGCTTCTCGTTGAAGACGATTGGCCGTACGCCCATATTCGGGGGTGGGATAGATTGCTGCTCTTCGGAAATCAGCTCTCTTGGATTTCAATAGGTTGCTAATATGTAGGGGAAGACCATCATTATTAGCAACCGGGACGACCCTTTCATTCTCCTTAAGGGAGGATTTTATGAGGGTGGAGAGAGAATCGACCGCGGTGTCGATTTTTTCGGGATTGTCGAAGTCCGATGAGAGGGAGATGGGAGAGTCCTGTGTGTCCATAGGTTTAGCTAGGGACTCCTTGAAGCCCTTCCAGTTAGTGAAGGTTTTCATGGAGGTGGTTGAGGGTGGTGGCTGATGGCCAAGAATGAGGGAAACCGGTCGGTGGTCGGATCCTAGATCGTCTAGAGTCTCGATTGCTCTGAGGTTGAGGGAAACTCCTTTAACTAGCGCATAGTCTAGCACGTCGGGAGAGTGGTCGGTGTTGTCGGGATAGTGAGTGACACGAGAGGGCTGTGGACGGTGAGGTCAAGAGACAGCATGATATCAAGCAGTTTCTTGCCACTCTGCGAAGTAGAAAGGCAGGTCCATTCAGTATGCTTTGAGTTAAAATCTTCAAATATAATGACTGAGTTACCTAAAGATAAGAGCCTCAAAATCTTTTTTGAGGGGGAGGGTTCCACTAGGGATGTAGCAGGAGGCTATGACGATGGACTGATGTCCAGTCATGGCTAGCATGCATACCGTGGCTTCCATGTTGGTAAGCTGCGGTATAGGAATGTGAGAGCAATGACGTTTATTCTTGTAGTAAATGGCAGTACCGCCGCCTTTGCGGTCAGGTCTGTCGTTACGAAGAAGAGAAAACTTTTGAATGGAAAGGCCTTAGTTTTAAGATCCGTTTCCTGGAGGAGGAGGAGGTTGGCTTCGTGATCTTAAAGAAAGAGCTTAAGCTCTGGAAGGTTATTTCGCAAATCGCGAATGTTAAAGGATACCAGCGATAAACCCTTAGGCTTAATACGACCGTGAGATTTTGGGAGAGCAGAGTGCTCTGTCATTGTAAAGTTAAGTTAATTTATATTAACTTAACTTACAATGAGCACAAAATATTGTGGTGCTGAGCAAGAGCAAGGAGACGGTCCTGAGGGGATCGAGCAGGAGGCAGGGGGGCAAGATTGGAAATTGAAGGCGAAAAAAGCTCACCAAAGCGACTGCGCTGCACAGCGTGAGCAGGAAGAGCAGAGGCGTGAGAGCGAGAGGGCACTAATGTACGGGGACGTAAGCCCAGTCAACTTGAACACGTCCGCTCGAGAGTGGCGGCACAAGCGGAATGACTGGCCTCCTACCGATGTGATTAGAGTCGTGTAGAAATTGGTTGCTTATTTAGTGCGAACTATAAACCGCTCGCTTAGTTCACAAAATAGGAGGCAAAAAAGGAATTTTTAATTATTTGTAAAATTTCAGTAAAATTGAGTCATAAGTGCTTCATGCTGACCGTGTAAACAAAAAAGTTAATTCTGTGTTAAAATTATTTAGATTTGAACTAAATATAGTGCAATAATGATAGATAGAAGAAATTTAAAAGTGTTTTAAAGGTGAAAATATGTGTGAAAATGAATATCATATATATAAATATAAATGAATATAGGATGCTGCCAAAATTTATCCGCGTCAATGTATATTTTCAAACGAAAAGTAATGTGTATTGTCAGACGAAGTTCTCTGCCCATAGCGAAATGACAGAGCTATACAGAGAACTTTTATCCTTATACATAACTCCGAATCATTTAAAGAACACTCCACTCGACGCAATTGATCCTACTGATAGTCAACATTACATAAATCTGAAAGACATATACCTGCGATTGGGTGTTGCTAATGTAGTTTCTCTCCCAGAGCTACATGCAAGTACCGAAGAAGTTACAATGATGAAACAGTTTTGAGCTCAATCGCAAAGTTGGATCCCGATTCTTGCTTATCTGATAATAGACTACAGTCTTTGTCGTCACTGTTTCTAGAACTGCCAAGGTTTAAACCCCAAATTTTAAATGATCAACAGTCGTTAAATGACGAATTGAGAAACTTAATTTTGACTGCGAATGAACTACATCTGAATACAAATCAACCAGCAGACGTGTTTTGGCATCAGGTAATATTTTACCATTTAAGAACTTTACATAATATTGCACATATAATATCATTTCACAGATTTTTCTTTCAGCTGTCTCAAATCAAAGATAGCGACGGTGATAATAAATACCATTTTCTGCCTCGTTTTGTGCTCCAAGTTTTATTGTTGCCGCACTCGAACGCTGAGTGGGAACGATAGTTCAGCGAAATAAATAATATAAAAAAAAAGCAGAGAAACTGTTTAGTCACAAATACTATCAAAGGCAACATGCTAGCTCAGCAAGCTATTCGGCGGACTTCCGAAAATTGCGTGAATTTCAATTCTACTAAGGAAATGATTTCAAGGATGACAGCAAAGATTTATGAAAATCATGAGCAAATTGTTATGGAATAAGAAAATAAATAATATTATTTTTTTGTATCTAAACGTATGTTTTTATTTATTTAATAACTTCTAGCAATTTGTATTGATAAGCATAGTCATAAAGCAGCTTATTTTTCTATTAATATTTAAACATACTTTTACTGTCATCGATTATGAAATCTGTTGTATTGTTTTTAGAAACTACTGTAATTTTTAACTGGCAACACTGTAATTTTACTTTTGGGATCTGGAGGCACTGCTCTAACTATATGGAGTGTAGACTGTAGAGTAGAAGGAGGACCATCTCTGTATATGAAAAGTGTCCCTAAAAACGCGTCCAATAAGGGTGGCGCTGCAGTAGCATAGGCTAAATTTAAAAAAAAGCGCCAAAATTAATTAGAATAAGATGGAGAAATAAACAAGGACCGACCAATCCGCTTGGTTTTGTACTACGTAAATAGTTGAGGTTTTGTATACTGGCATTTTACTAACTACTCTAGTCATGAAATTTTTTAAATATTTTAATTCAGCTGACTTCACTCCGTCTACAACAGCTATATTCATATCGTAGTTTTTCAGACGCCAGCGCTATTGTGGTAGGTTTTGGAACCTCTATTTTCAGTATATATTGGGACACTTTTTCAACATTCGCACCTTATAAGATGGTTCTCCTTCTACTCTACACTTCATATCTTACTAGTATACACGGTATAGACTATACAGTCACATAGTACTTTGAATCGTAGATGAAAGAGGAAGTAAGTCTATGATTTGAATAATCAGAAATATACAGTTATCTGTGGTTATAGTTTTAGTTTGTATGTGACCAAGTCCAAATGCTAAATAATATAGGCTCAGAAGGGCTAGAACCCAGAGCCGTAAAGGCAGTTAAAAAAAAGCAAAATAACAAAATATTGGAAATGGCCGTTTTACAAATAATGCTGGAAATGGTGCAAAGTGCAAACTAAATAGAAAAATGACTGTTTTATGAATGTAGTGCTTTGTTTTAAATATGTGCATTAATTGATAGAATGGCCGAGGCTTGCAGGCTCGGGAATCCAATAAATAGGAAGACTGAAACTAACGACGATGAATACTTTTGTGTGTTCAATGTTTTATGTGTTTTCATATCACTTGTAACAATACTTGCCGATTTAACAACAGGTTGCATTATTTATCTTTCATTATTATTTTTAATAAGCAGTTATAAGATATTTTTTTATAGATGAGTGATAATGAATTTATGTTTAAAGATTTTGTTTTAATAATATATTTTTTTATAAAAAATCAATTGAATTCGTAAGTAATTTGCTACTGTTTAGCTAGCAAATTTTTTAAATTTCAACATTACTTACATCCATTCTTATTTCCCCCAAAAGGTAGGCTATTACACATTGGTCCTTATTAGATTGTAAACAGACCACTGCAGCTCCCACAGTAAGCATTGTGCTTACAGTATTTATTATAATTTTAAATTTATAATTTTTAAAATATTGGCATATGATTGCTGACACAATACATAACATACAATAACAATTCTGTTGCTGATCTGAATAATATGGCATATGATGGCAAAAAGTCAGAAATGGAGCCCTAAATAGTAAAGTTTTTAGTACTTTAATAGAATAAGAAATTAAATGATTTATTCATGAGGCTGGCTTTTCACTATGGTATATAATATATATTATATCCTGAAATATAAATTATATCCTGCGATTGGCTTCCACACTGTGAGATATATCTTTTAACCACTGTGAGTTCGTCATTGGTCATCGGATTACCCCCCTTTACCCCATACACCATTCTGTGGGGGCGTTGAACAATGTGCGGGGTACAGGGGGCAATTTATAATATGAAAATATTGCTTGGTCGATCGAAAAAATATTTATAGCTTAAGATGTAATATATATTATAGCTCAGTGTAAACAGTTCCATATGAAATGTATGGTGAGCGATATTAATTTATATCTTGAGATGTAATATATATTATATTATATCCCATAGTGAAAAGGGGGCATGACTGTGCAACGATAAGGCTTCCAAATTGTACCTTCATCTATACATCTATACAAATAAATAAAATTGAAGTGTCTGTTTGTAATGTCAAAATAACAGCTTTTAACTAAATGCATATGAAAGTATATTCGGTATTTATAACAAAAACACAATTTTAAATTTTTTGTCTTTCTGTCTGTCTGTTTGTTCCGCCTAATCTCAGAAACGGCTGAACCGATTTTGACGGGGCTTTCACTGGCAGATAGCTGATATTATAAGGAGTAACTTAAGCTACTTTTATTTTAGAAAAATAATTAGGGTGCCGCACAAAAGAATTACAACCTATGAAATCCAATTGTAATAAATACATGTGGGTGAAGTTGCAGTGAACAGCTAGTATCTTCATAATATTATCTTGCTCTTTTATTGTTCTTTAATGCTGTTTTTGTTTTGTGGTGTGCAATAAAAGTTTATTCATATTTGGTTTTTTGTTTTCAGATGTTTTAGTTTTTGCTGAATACTGTAAAGATGGTTATTTGTATTGGGCTTTAGCTACCTTTATTTTTATGTTGTCTCCTAACATTTTAATAAACATTTTTTCAATGCGGTGGTTTATCTTAGATAATAAATCTACTTTTAAACATTGGATAACTCATGGGTGTCTTGTTGGATTATTAGAAAGGTAAAATTAAAAAATTTTATTTTGCCTGCTATTTTGTGCTTTTGTTAGGTAATAACACCTTTTCTTATAATTGTTTAATATCAAATAAATATTAATTATCTCTATATATGATGTCACTTTTTATAGTCATTTAGTAAAGAGAGAAAGCAACTTCACACATTTCTTAAATTGACATTGTTTTTATGGTAATCCCCACTTTATATGGGATGACTTACTATGGAGATGTCAATCTCTAAGCTTGGATACACTTAACCAATTGAAATGAAACTAGACTATTTTTATAAGTGAGATTATAAGTTATACAAAAAGATTTTTTCTCTTAAATCAGTCTTGCCATTTTCATGTAATGCAGGAATGATAGTCACAGAAACTATCATAATAAGTTTAAATTACATTAGTTCAGAAATATTATGAATAACGACTGAGTTAACTGTACATTGCCCTCTTCCTAATGCCCTATTCTAATATGGAGGATTCGCTATTCTTTTTCTTCTTCTTTTTGTGTCAGTTTAGTAAAATTCACCAATGATTTAATGAATAAAAAATGAAAATTGATGAGTTTAATTGTAAACTTACAAGCGGTAAAATAAAGAATTAAATAAAATCAGTTCTCTTAGAAAAAAGTTCTGATAAACATACAAAAAAAAAAACTGTTCAATGAGAACCTCCTCCTAAAATTTTGCCAAATCTATCTGTTGATTACCTAAAACTAATTACTAATACAGGAATCTTGGTGATTATTGTAATGAAAGTAGATTGATTTTTGTACCAGATTTATTGTACCTTTGATAATGTTGAGCTATAAATGAAATAAGTCCATATCCTAGGATATGGACTTATTTCATTTATAGCTCAACAATAATCAACAAAAATAGCTCAAAAATATCTAGATGGTAGTATAGATTATATACTATTATTCAGCATAGCCTAGCTAGACTAGACTAATATAAATTAGTCTATGAATCCTCTTAAGAAGGAACAGATTTCAATGCCATCGCACCTTATTTTATGTATTTATTTATTTCAGGTATATAATATTTTTGAGAAAAGTATTTACATGTAAGAACTTAGAATCTGTAAAAACACAAAAGTTAATAAGTCAGAGAAATGACTTGAGCTTATTGCATTATTTGTATATTTTTATTGGAACAATACCACAAATAATTCTGCAAACATATGCTATATTGATGTTAAATGAAAACTATCACACAAAAGGTATGTATGTTCTCAAAATTTATATTGATGAAAATTATGATATACTTAATATTGTTTTACTGTAATTTTTTACCTTCATAAGGTCATAAGGACTATATCGTTGGCAAATCAAAGTTGAGTGATGTATTAGCCATTGATGTTAATACTGTCCAGTAGCTTGAAAACGTCTTCCAATGCAGCGGTGAAGAGTTTCGGGGATATAACGTCACCCTGTCTTACACCTCTCTGCAGTTGGATATGTTTCGTACTCTGGTTCTGTACTCGGATATCCATCGTAGCCCTACTGTACAAACACTTCAGCAC
This sequence comes from Parnassius mnemosyne, assembly GCA_963668995.1. NCBI lineage: Eukaryota > Metazoa > Arthropoda > Insecta > Lepidoptera > Papilionidae > Parnassius > Parnassius mnemosyne. The sequence continues at coordinate 25,560,158 of CAVLGL010000068.1, forward strand.
TTCGATATACTGACAGGCTTTTTTGGAAACCACCTTGTTCGGGAGGTTGAAAGTTGTCGAGTCAGCGTGTGAGATGATTCGTAATGACTCATGAAAACAGTACGTAAAGGCGGCTCAGAAAGGAAATCGGTTTGTAGTTCTTCAAGAGTGTTGTTGCCTTTCTTAAAAAACAAGACCACGGCACTTCTGCTCCACGTCTCCTGTGTAGTGCCACCATGGAGGACGGAATTAAAGAGTTTCTGAAGGACTTCCAGTACCGGTTTTTGTGAGTTCAGTGACAGTTTCCATGAGCTTGTCATTCATATCATCCACTTCATTGCAGTCTTCTAGGCACTGAAAACGGTTTTGTAACTCGAGCTGAAAGGTTTCGGGACTTTGGAACAGAGCACGAGGGGGATGGAGCGTTGACTTCATTAGACGAGACCTCTCCAACTTAACGTTTAGGTTCAGTGTGCCTCCAACCATTCGGTGATCGCTACCAGTTTTCACCCTCGCGATCACGAAGACATCACTGAACAGTTGTCGTCTGGTCGTCATAATGAAGTCAATCTCATTTTTTGTGGAACCGTCGGGGCTGACCAGGTCCACTTCCTGTGGGGCCGTTTCTGGAAGAAAGAGTTCATCATAAAGAGTCCCTCTTTCTCCATCAAGTCGGCCAGCTGCTAGCCCCTTCGTTTCCGTTGCCCTATTCCAAATTTTCCTACTTTCAGCTCACCGTTCTCTCTTGTCCGATGTATATCCACAAAGTTCTCTACATGATATAGAAATAACAGAACGTAAAATCCTAAGTATAATCAAGTCCCTAGATATTTACAAACGAGCGGGCCCTGACGGCATTCACCTCTTTTTATGTTACTTTGATGAAAGGTCACTGTCAAAAGGTATTTGGTACAAGACGATACAACCGCATCTTTTCCGCTTCTTTGGTTTGAAGGATGCAATATGGGAAGGCAAGAAATTATTACAGCAATGAGGCTTCGTTCTGGACATATTCCATTAAACAAATTTGCATTTATGATGAGAAAAGTGAATTCACCAAATTGTGTCAAATGTGGAGTTCTGGAAGATACTATTCATATTATGATGGAATGTGAACGGAACGAAGCATATAGAAAACTATTAGGTTTTGACAAAAATAGTGTTGGATTGTACAATAGTATTTTAGCTTTTCCATTGTTGGATAAGGCTAGAAAACTTTATAAACTAGTATTGTTAATATGTTAGGTATTAAGAACAGATAATTTTTTATTATTGTTTACGTGAATTTATGATTGTCTGATTATATGTATTTGATTGTGTATCTATGAGGGTGACATGATCTAGTAGATCAAACCCTATATAATCAATAAAGATTAAAAAAAAATGACATCAAAATATCTAATTCTTCCTCTTAATCTAATTTTTAGTAAATCTTTATTAACTGGTTTTTTCCCAATTAACTGTAAACGTTCCAATGTTATACCCATTTACAAGAAAGGAGATAAAGATAGTGTTAAAAACTATAGACCGGTTTCGATTATAAGTTTAGTTCCAAAGATATTTGAACGTTTAGTTTATCCAATTTTAACAAATCATTTAAAAATATTAGTGTAGAGGCATAGCACGGGTTTTTCAAAGATAAATCTACTGTTAGGAATTTGATGGATTACGTCACGAAAGTTGCAAGTGCAATGGATGGTCAAATGCAGGTGGATTCCATATACACAGTTTTTTTTAGTGCATTTGATATTGTGGACCATTAATTACTTATATCTGTTTTTCTTGGCATCACTCTTGACGCAAAGCTACAGTGGGGCCCCCATATATCCAAATTAGCAAGCAGACTAAGTTCTGCAGCCTATAGCCTAAAAAAGATTAGAGGTTTCACTAGTGTCGAGACAGCTAGATTAGTTTATTTTAGTTATTTTCATAGCATAATGTCTTATGGGATTTTGCTATAGGGCCATTAGAGCTATTTACAATCTAAAACCGAGAGAGTCCCTTAGAGATAAATTTAAAGAAATTAATATATTAACTTTGGCCTCTCAGTATATTTACGAAAATTTAATGTATGTTCACAAAAACAAAGATAGTTTTAGTAAAAGAAGTGATATACATTCTGTAAACACTAGGAACAAACACAAGCTAGTGATACCAGTTTCTCGACTCCACAGAGTCAGTAATTCATTCTTGGGGCAATGTATACGCTATTACAACAAGGTCCCGGAAAGTGTACAGGTTCTCTCTATTACCAAGTTTAAATGTTTTATTAAGCTGAAACTGTATAAAAAGGGTTATTATAGTATAAATGAATACATGGTTGATAATAACCCCTGGGAATGAGGTGATCGCTTCCAAGCAGTTTCTAAAATAAATTTTGTAAATAGTTCGTAATCATTTATATTGTAAAATTTATTTAAAAATAAAAGTCCCGCTGGGTTTCTTGCTGGTTCTTCCCAGGACAGAGGGTTTTTTCGAACCAGTGGTAAAGTAAAAAATGACTTTCAATAAGAATTACACATGTAATGTATATTGAATAAAAAATATTCTATTCTAAATTAAATTCATACGGTGTACATGGAAATTTACTTTTTTGACTAAGTTCATATCTCAAGAATAGATTACAAAATGTTGTATTGCATGGATTTAGGTCTAATGATTGGGTCTGTCAGTTGTAGCCCAAGGTTCACATATTGGTCCTATTCTTTTTTTATAGTGTTTATTAATTGCATAACATATAACATTAAGTACAGCCACTGTTCCATTTTCGCCGACGATTAAAAATTGTTCAAGGCTATTAAAAATCAGGATGATGTTTTATCTTTGCTAAATGATCTTGATTCTATCCATGAATGCTGCAAAAGTAACAAAATGAAACTTAATCCTCGTAAGTGTACCTACATTAAATTCACAAAGAATAAATCTACTATTGCTTCTTGTTACTCCATTAATAAAGATATATTGAGTGAATCTTCATCCACCCGTGATCTTGGAGTAGTTCTTGATAACAAACTTAGCTTTATAGAAAATATATATATATAACGTGGTAACACGTTCATGGAAAATGTTAGGTTTTGTCAAACGTGCATGTAATGATTTCAAAAAACTCAGACTCTGATAACTATCTACAATGCATTGATTCGTAGCAGTTTAGAATATTCCACAGTGAAATGGAATCCTTCTTATAAAATACACATTGACAGAATCGAACATATTCAAAAAAGCTTCACTCGATTTATTGCATTTCAATTTCAAAACTATCCATACTATACTGATTATAAATCTAGGTTTTCTATTATTGGTGTGAGTTCACTGGCAGACCGCCGAAAACTTTTAGACCTAATGCACTACATAAAATTCTACATGGTAAGTTAATTTTACCAAGTTTATTTCAGCAAGTGTGGCTATGATAGGGGATTTTACCCTATCATATCCCTAGACACCCAATTACTAGTTTATGAAATATTCCCTTTAGTAGAATCAACCTTGGTAAGCTTTCTCTGTTAAATAGATGTATGCGAACTTACAACAGCTTAAGCAATCATGACATCGATATCTTTAGCCGAACGTGTATTCAAAAGAAAATGTAAAGACTTACTATTACCTACCTTGCCCGATTAATGATTCTAAACTATTATTTACTGTAATTTTTTTACTGGATGTGGTGCTTTTATTCATTTAGTTTGATTTTTGTTTGTTTAGGGTTTATATGTATGTTGTTTAGTTTTTTTCTTATAATGATGTATACACCTGTAAAGACATATGCTTTGTCTAAAAAAACTTGTATATCGTTTGTGCATACATATTGATATTGTCGATGGTGTATCTATCTAAATAAATAAATTCAATTTCAGAAAAGATGCGGATATGCCTATTTTGTGAAATCAGTGTAGTGGACTTCTCCTAGTACATCTATTTTCACTTTATTTAAAAGTGGTTAACGAGAATATCAGGCAATTTAAGCGTACTCCTAGCTGTCCATTACTAAAGAAAAAATATTTCAATTTCAGTGTTTGCATTATCAGCATCAATAGCATCCGTCGTATGGGGCAGCGTAACATATATTTACAGTATTATAACCATATCAAACGAAACATTCCAGTGGAATTCTTTGTTCCTGAAAATAATATGGCACTTTGGCATGTTGGCTGGTAGAATTGCTGGTATATTACTTTTTTCTATAGTTTTTGGTATATGGACATTATTGCCATTGGGTAAGTATTGTTTATTTTGTTTGTTTTAGGTTAAACGAAATCGTGATTTTTTATTAATTTAATTGTAGTATCATAAAATATAAATAATGCCACTAAATAGTGCCTATTCGTCCATTTCTGATTATGCTGTGCAGGTTACAGCCCCACATGGTTATAGTAATGTCTCCACAATATTTGTTCTCTATGTTGACGCTCGTGCGATGAAATCCAAAATAGAAATGCTGAGAAATGCACTTTCTTTAATTTGTGCTGGCAACTTAAGCGATTACTGGGAGACTGGTGCAAAGCCATTTTAGTCCCATTGTACAGTGCTATTTTGCAATATACGGCTAAATTTACAGTTAAGGTAAAGAAGAAGTAATGTGAAGAAAAATTAATTAAAAAAAAACTCAACCATTCTGTATTTATTATCTTTTAAATTCAGAATATGTGGTAATGCATTATTTTAACTGATTGTCATTCATAAATATCTAACGCCTACCATTTTCTTACGCACGCATACATTCGTAAGGGTCGATCGATCGGCAATAACGTGAATTGAATTGCACACAGGGGAGCGCGCGTATGCGTGTATTCAATTTGGAATATTTAAAGAAATTGTTAAAAGTTAATTCAGCTTAAAATAAACACAAAACATAATATTAGCCTTGTAATATTGTTTGACTTATTTTTGTAAATAAAACTTAAGCTTTTTAAAATATTATTATTTTCAGGTTTGCACTGGGCCGCTATGACATTTTGGATTGTAATCCAAAAAACTACTTTTTGTCCTAACAAGCTAGAAGAAACGCTTTATAATGCTGTTATGGGATTTGTTTACTGCTTTTCTTTCATAAATTTACGTGAAGGTCAGACACGATATCGTCTTATGATGTTTTATACATTAATGGTCACGCAAAACTTCGGTAGTTTATTCCTGTACGTTTTAATAGTAGATGCCGAAAAACAAAGAAAACCATGGTCTATTGCTGCTACAGTCTGTATAATAGCTGGTACTATCTTTGGTAAGTCCTTTATAAATTATTTTCACTTATGATCTAATTTTAGTTGTCTATAAAGTCATATGGTTCTGAAACAAGGTCACCGCTGGTCGGATCAGGAAGCCTATGGCCGTCCTGCGGGCTATGGAGAGGGTTATGTTCGGAGTTTCTCTGCGTGACAAAGTTCAAAATCAAAATATACACAGTACAAAAATAGTAACCAACATAGCCCAATAGATCATTAAGACAACCATTGGGAAAGAAAGGTTCTCGTTAGACTGCCTCAACTAGATGGAGTGGCAACCTGGTAAGATATGCAGGAAGTCGATGGATGTAGATGGCTCAGTACCATGTTTTGTGCCATTGACGCCTATGTCCTTAAACCTGTGTAATTAAACATTTTTTTATAGAAAAAGGGTGATAAGCAAGCAAATTCAGCTCATCTGATGGTAAGTGGCTGCAACCACAGTATAGCTGCAAGATGGTTCCTACCATGTATAAAAAATATTCAACAATCACTTTTGTAGGCTATGATAATTTTATTTTTAATAAACATAAACTTTCCTTTCCAGGTATGATTGCAATGGTGTTATACTACAGATACTTTCATTCCAAAGGACCAATTACTTGGAAATATGCTGAAGCAGATATTGAATTAAACAACAAAGTTGTTTCCAACTCTTCTGGTATTAATACTAATAAGACCAATTCCTTGAATCATGTTAGGTCTTTTAAAAGTCAGAATAAAGAAAAAACTACTGAAGCTCTTGGGTAATTATTATAAAATGTATGTATCTATTTCTTAAGTGTAGTTTATTAATGTTCTAATATTATTTTCTAGAAAAGATTCTCCTGTATCAGAACAAGTGACCCAAGTTGAGAGTGAGCAAGCTGATAAAAAATTTTTGCTAGACCACTGGATTGCCAGATCTGGAACACCGACATTTACATCTGCACCTGTTGGAAATAGTGCTGATGCATGTAGTATACATCTTTATGCAGTAGAAAACACGCTACATTCTGCTACAAAGCGCGATAATTCTAACAGTGAGATAATTAATTCAAAAGCGAATAAAAAGAAAATAGGACCTCCTACTGATCATTCTTTAACAGTACCTTCTGAATATATAGAAAATTCCATCGACGAGATTACGTCTATTTTCTTTACTTTAAATTTGCAAAAACGTAGGGGAATCTGTTCCTCAGATGAACTTAGAAATGAGTTGAGTAATTTAAATTTAGAAGCGTGTAATATTGTTAATGAAGAATTTGCGAAAGCAATAAAAACTGATCATAGTTCCGTTATTAGTCATGATACCGATGGATCTAACAAAAAAACATCCTCAGACTCTATTGATATGGACTTGGACTTAAGTTTTAGTGATATAAACAGTTCTGACATTAATACTTTTAATGAAAATATTGTACAAAAGTTGTGTTTAAGCGCGTTGAAAAACATCAAAGTAGGAAATCAAGATGCAGACATAGAGAATATTCAAAGAATAGCTCTTGATATACTCAAGGAAATGTATGCAAAAAAAGATAAGAAAAAGAACGGTGTTAGTGCCGATATACTCACTGCTGCTAAACCACGCGATTTAGATACTCCTACTGAAGTTTTGTCAGTGCATGATTATGAAAACATATGTGCTGTAAATATTGCTAGAGAAGCTTGGGGACTTCGATCTTGGAACGGATATTGTGATATTGAGAATTGGCTTCATGACGGCAGTGTTGTAAGAGACCGGAGCCGAGATACCCTTACATCTGGAAGTTCAGAAATTAGTAGTTGTATCTCCCAAGAATTAAAAAACGCAATACTATCTGCACCACCATTTCCTAAAAAAACACATACATATTCTAACGTGTTTGTTAAGTTTGATAGGAGTTCACAAGAAGATTATGCTAATTCTGCCGTTTGCCAATCTAACGACGAAACTTTCTTAGCAAAACCATGTATAATAGAAAATGGTAAGGACCCAAATCACCTAGAACCCATCCTAGAGGAACTCGATGATTTAGGTGACATAGATCCAGCTTGTAATAAAAGACTTAATTCTGAAAGTTCTCTTGTAGCCACCATAGATGAAATCCGCAAATCAACTGTGTCTAGTTCCCCAAGGAACCTGTATCACAGAAGGGAAAAACTTTTAGATTTGCCACAGTTTCATTCTTCTTCCAAAATTGAAAATAATTTGAAGAAAGCACTTTGGAAAGAGCCTTCAAAATTTAACTCTAGCAATACAATGGAGGCGTTACCTGAAAAAGAAAATATTTTAGACATCTTCAATGGATCTAAATTTGATACAAATAAAAAAGAACTTAATCTGTTGCCGTCGTCGTCGTCGCTAAGTTCGCAACTGTACAATAAAAGTTCAGCCCGTCGGCAAAAGTCTAATTTAACTAAATCTAAATCTCATACTAGGAATATTAATAGTAAACCTGAGCAACAAGATTTACCAAATAAAAATATTGACTTCTTATGGCAAATGGTTTCAGAAAGTTCTGTCCCACCTAGCTCAAGTGAAGATTTAACTTTAAGTCGAAAAACGCCTTCACTTCAATCTCTCATACAGAAGGATGCATCTACTTCGTTTATGAATACATCCACAAGCAAAATTTCGAATATTAAAAGAAGTGTACGAAATAAACCAAGAAGAAAATTTTCTCTTCTTAGAGAACGATTTGAACCTAGGATAAACTTACATTCAGATGAAGAAAATCTATGCAATCATTCGGAGAATATGTTAAACCTGCCTGATAATCGTGTATCAAAAAATAAGTTTGATGTTACGAATAAAATTGTGGATGATTTGATATCCCAAAAACATCAAAAAATTAATTCCACTGACATGAAATCCATATCTAGTTCAATTATTTCAGATTTACCTTCAAAACATTTAAAAGAAAAGAGATATCTGTTTACGAAACAAGTGTTGAGTCCACCAAAGTTTAACACAAAACTAAAACATAAAGTGTAGCTCAAATATTAATTTAATTGTATTTGTAAAATAATATTATGTATAAAGTTCCATTTTTTGCCATTAGAAATAAAATAGGTAGATAAATAGGTATATTTTTGTAAGCCAAAATTTCGCCAAACTGTTCCTGAATTACTCACTTTATGTAGTATGAATTTTATATAAATGATTATATGATGACGTTTTCGTCACCGATTTTTGTGAAACTAGTATGGGCTTAAGGTTTAAGACACTGTATTATTTACATGTTCCTAGTGTGTATTTGCTATTTGTTCGCTAGTACTTAATTTAACGAAAAGTATGAAGTCATAATAACATGGATCTCAAAAGAGTGTAGTCATTGTTGTACTACCAGTTTATATTTTTTTACAAACAACGGATAGGTCAAAAATGTATGTGACAATTTCTGAAGAAACACTATATTATATGTAACAATATCCATTTTAATACATTTTTCTTCTTTTAATGTTTCACAAAGAATTTGTATAACTTTACTGAAAGTAAACTGGGTGATATGACTAGTCGTAAAACATTTAAAGGGGCTAAAAAGCACTATAAAGAGGTTCAGAATCTTTTGGCCACTTTGGGCCAGAAAATGGAAAATGAATAAATTTCGTCAGAAATAAGATTTAATTACTGTGATGTAAGTGCCTTTCTATAAAATATTCCCATGCCAGTATTGTAATTTTAGCTTTGCCGTTTTGTTTAAGTATACAACATATAAAATAAAAGATCTGTAATCGGAATAAATATTTTTTAATTCTATGAATAAATATTAAATACCAATCACCATACCTAAATGAGCTTCTATTACTTTCTCAGAAGTATTATATCTGGTTTTTAAATAATTTTGAGGTGTGGGGACACCTCAAAATTATTTAAAAACCACACTTCAGCAATCAATAATTATTTCTGATATTTATTAACCGCAGTGATCAAAGTTATTAATATTATATATAATAATAGTAAAAACATGGATGACCCTGAATGTGTATTGCGGGAAGCAAGTTGGAATCGGTATATCGAAGTGCTGAAGTGTTTGTACAGTAGGGCTACGATGGCTATCCAACTGCAGAGGTGAACCACAGGGTGACGAAAACGCCTTCATGCTGTGGTCAAGTTTCGGGGATATAACAAGCTACTGGACTGGAAAGTATACGGTATTAACCGATTCGTTGCGGTCTATGGCAGAATCGCTGGAGGACCTAAGCACTATGCTCAATGACCTCAATAGTGTCTCTCAACGGATAGGTCTTTTTATTTTTATTTATGTGATTAGGGTGACAAACGAGCACAAAGTCCACCTGATGGTAAGTGGTTGCTGTGGCCCATAGACATCTACATCTATCTTCGATAACAAATCAAAATACAGGTGCGTGTCACCCCTTGAGTACTAAGATGGAATGCCTCACCTCGTATACAAGTTCCAAACCGACCTCAGTAATCACTTCACTAGGGTTGATAATTTAATTAAACTACAAGTACGTGTTAGCAGAAGCGTATATTAAAAACAATACAGAAACCATATTCAATCAAGTATGAAACATGTAGGCGCGTCATAAGTTGTCACTAGCGCCATCTAGTTCACAAAGTTAACATGCCGCCCACCAAGAACGATAGTGATCGTTCTTCACAGCACCGCCCACCATGAGGTCAAGGGGTCCTTACACAAGAATTCATGACAAAAATAAAATTAAACATGAAAAATTCCTTAAAAGCAAGTCAAGCAATAATAGTATAATAGCATAAAATAGTGTAAAAACAAATACATGTAATCATATAGTTACAGGTAATATACAAAGTTTTATAATGGGTCTTTTAATTTCAGAACCGTTACATTTTAATGTCACCACTCGAGTAATTCCGTCCAAACCTGGATGTTTTGTTACTATCCTACCTAATAATAATAACCATCGAGCCGGAGGCAGATTATCTTCCTTTACAAGAACGATATCACCGATGTTTGGCTCCGGAGTAATTTTAGTCCATTTGTATCTTTGCAAACAATGCACTAAATATTCATTGGACCATCTACGCCAGAAGTCTTGTAAGATCTTTTGTGTCATTTGCCAACGTCTTAAAGTATTCATATTGCATTGCTCATAGGTACGTTCGGGTACTATTATCAACGGCTCATCTACGAGGAAGTGACCTGGTGTAAGGGGTGAAGGGTCATTATGATCGTCTGTTAAGATCGATAATGGTCTAGAATTAAGACACGCTTCAATCTGTGCCAGCACTGTGATAATTTCCTCAAAAGTTAGAGTGGAATCCCCGATCACTCGTTTGAGATGATATTTTGTGGATTTCACTCCTGCTTCCCACAGTCCTCCAAAATGTGGAGCGTGAGGTGGAGTGAAATGCCATGAGACACCATTTTCATTTAACCATTCTCAAATCTCGAGAGCAACTGCTGATTTAAATAAAACTAATTTTACGGATTTTATCGCGTATATTAACTTATTTTACATTCCCGACGTTTAAAGCACTTTACAGCACCCATGGTCACGGGGGGGACTGAGGTGTATGACGTCCCAATGTCATAGTTAACCACGGCTACCTCCAGATTAAAAATTATTAATTTTTAATCTGGAGGTATATAAATTATTAACACATTTACGCACATGCAATTTTACACGACTCTTAGCCGAAATAATCCAGTAACGTGAGCGCAAATACTTTATGACAAGAGATGGACCGCCATGCATTGTCTTTGTGGGCGTCGTCAATGACAAGACCTGTAAAATGACTTTTATGTGGAAGAATGATAGGATATTTAGCTAATTCAGGAATGTCGGTATTTGAGATTCTTCCGCCGGCTCTTAAGAGTCCTCTGTCATCGTGATATGTATTTAGTGATTTTAGTCTACTATCCTTTAATTCCTGCACTTGACACATTCTGATACAGACGTGTAGGGCTTCGTTTAACTCAGAGCTTTCTAGAAAAGGAGCAATGTTGCGATCTGATTTAGGTTTTTTAAGTTTAAGAAATCTTCTGCAATAAGCTACAACGCGAACAAGACGTGAAAGTGAAGAAAATCGATTCTAGATAAAATCATCAGTCGTTGATTTCGTAGACAGATGAACCTTAATTTTTTTGCGTTCAAGATTGGTGGAGGGTCGTTTGGATGGTTTATATTTAATTTCTGCCTCGCTGAGCCAAGGTGGACCGTGCAGCCACATACAATTTTGTGCAAGTTCTAGAGGTGTACATCCTCTAGATGCAATGTCGGCAGGATTTTCGCCCGATGATACATGAGACCACTGGGTGTTTATCAAGCCTTGATAAAATGTCGGACGTTCTATTGCCAATGAAAGTTGTCCAGCGGCTGGGGTGACTACTAAGCCATGCTAACACCACCGTGGAATCAGTCCAACCGTGTATTTTATCCCGACTAATATGCAACATGTTTGCCACGTCAGTAACTAACCTGGCCAATAAAACGGCTCCCATTAGCTCGAGGCGAGGAATAGACACCTGCATAGTTGGAGCTACCTTGGTTTTAACAGCAACTAGATACACATGAATATTACCAACTGTGTCAATAGTCCGTACGTAAATCACTGCAGCGTATGCAACATTGGACGCATCGCTAAAACCATGTAATTCCGTGCAAGTATCATCAATTTTTGTTTCGACCCATCGAGGAATGCATACCTTTCGGATGTAAGCTAATTCTGACCGATAAGTAAGCCACTCTTCAAGAAGATCATCTAGCAACTCTTCATCCCAATCAATCCCAGACAACCACAACTTCTGTACCTTGGCTGTAATGATACAAGGAGCCACCCATCCTAAAGGGTCGAAAAGACGTGAAATGTCTGAAATAACTTTTCTCTTTGTGATGGGATTTTCTTGCAAGGTAAGTTGCACCGAGTAATGAAACGAATCGGTTTGTTTATCCCAGGTAAATCTTAGCACTTTCACTATCTCATCTATCTTTATGTTAATCTTTCCTTCTTCATTTCCATGTTCTTCCATAACTATTTCTGCTAATTCCGTATTATTCGTTATCCATTTCTGTAGCGGAAACCCACCTTTGCTTAATAGTTCTTTCATTTCCTTGTAGATTTGCTTTCCTTCTTCAACAGTTTGACATCCTGTCAAGAGATTATCTACATAATAATCCTTTTTAACCTTTTCAGCCACAAGAGGATATGCACTGCCTTCATCGATCGCAAGGCGCTGCAACGTCTTCACAGCCAGGTATGGCGCCGATGCTGTGCCGAAAGTAACTCTTTCCAATCAATATTCTTCCATTTCAGATTCCGGGCTGTCTCTCCACACAAGCCTCTGAAAGTCTACATCTTCTTCTGCGACTATTTTCTGGCGATACATTTTGACTATATCCGCACTCAAGCATATAGGGTGCATACGTCACTTCAGTATAATGTGCCGTAAATCTTGTTGAAGCTTAGGACCAATCATCAAAGTGTCGTTGAGGGAATGCCGTTGTTACCCTTGCATGAAGCGTCAAACACGACTCTGACCTTAGTTGTGCTTTTATCTTCACGTATAACGACATGATGTGGAAGATACACAGAGACGTGTTTCCTTTTGTCATCGTCCGACATACGCAACATATGACCCAGGTCCAAGTATTCATGAATTACCTCTGAGTACTTGTCCTTGAGTTCGGCATCTTTCTTCAAGCGCTTTTCTAGAAGTTGAAATCTCTTTATGGCAATTTCTCTTGAATTGCCATACTTACACTTTGGATCGTCCTCACGAAACGGCAAACGAACAATATACCGACCGGATGCATCTCGTCTGGTCGTCTGTTCATAGAAATCCTCACAGAGTTGTTCTTCTTTGGTGAGGATTTTTTTATCGAAAAAATAATTTTCAATTTCCTAAAATTTTTTGAGCAACTCATTGTCATCATTGTGAAAGTGAGAACTTACAATAACATTATGATGACAATGTGCTGATTGAGATTGAATGCTCTTACCTTGATGGGTCGGACCCGATAGTATCCATCCTAAAGCTGTGTTCTGAGCGGTTGGTATACCTCTGGGGCCTTTTATCAATCCTTCTCTTATTAATTCACCATAAACATCAGCTCCAAGCAAAATATCAATTTTGCTAGGAACTGTGGATCATCCAAAGTTATATTATTTAATTCTGGCCAATCAAAATTTAATACCTTCTCTGACGGAAGGAGACTCGTAATTGCACCGAGAACATGCGCACGTACACTTACTTGGAAACTTGGATCATGACGTGATTGAATATCCATCATAACGATGTACTTCTAGGCCATAACACTCGTATTATCACCGCCAAGACCTGATATGATACTCTTATTTTTTATCTTCCTTAAACCAAGCAATTGTACCGTCGATTCTGTCACGAAAGACGCTTGGGAGCTCTGGTCTAAGAGAGCTCTGAACAAGTGGGTATAGCCATTTCTTGCCGAATCGCATTGCAGAATCTGATTCGGTGCTGTTTCCTTCGAAAAATGTGATGTAAAATTGGAAGCTAACTCAGAACTATCTAATGATGCCTTTACGTTAGATACCATTGCATTGACTTCTGATGCCAATACATATTTCTGAGAATCCGAACTGCACGGATCTGAGGTTGGTTTGGGGTTAGGATGAAGTAATGAGTGATGCTTGTGTTTACAAATGTGACATTTTTTATGTGAGCGACAAACTTTCGACGAATGTTTTGAACCTAAAAAATTAAAACAGAGACCATTTGCTTGAACGAAATTAAATCGAGCGTCATAATTTGTCTTAGCAAACTCTTTACAGTTTGATAGCCTATGATTCTGTTTACAGAATAGAACAAATATCTAGTGTTACATTAGAAACAGTCGTGGTTGCATGCATTGCCTTTGGTTTATGATTTGAAAAATTTGGTTTAAGCCTTTGTTTACCGTCTAGAAACTCAAGTAATAGAAATTTAGATTCTAAGAATTCGCGCATTTGGTTAAGAGTAGGTAACTCGTCCACAGTATTTATTTTCGCCTCCCATTGCTTACGCGACTCGCTGTCTAATTTTGTACTAATAATATAAATTATGATTACATCCCGTGTATCGACGTTAATGTCTAAATTTTTCAAACCATTTATAGTATCGTTTGTTAGGTCTAACATTTCCTTAATGGCACTGCTGCTCTCGGTTCCAATGTTAGGTTGATTTATAAAACGCTTTAATAAACCATTAGTAAGATATTTCTTATTGTTGTATCTATTATTTAAAAGGAGCCATGAGTCTTGGTAGCTAGCCGCAGTAATCGGAACATGTCTCAAAAGCTGCGCCGCTTCACCCGTTAGATTCCCCTTTAAATAATGCATCTTTTGAACATTGTCTAGTGAAGCATTCGTATGAATAAGTGATACATACATATCCCTAAATGTGGGCCATTCATTATACATTCCAGAAAAAATTGGAATAGAAATTTTGGGTAGATTCATATTACTCTCATTTTTTGCTGCTTCATTTGGTGAGTTTGCAGCAGGAGTTAACAAACTTAGTGCATCTTTTAAATCGGATTTATATAATATGTAAGTTTCCTCTATACTACTATAAATGTCTTCCTTAAAATACTTTGTTTCAAATATAGCATCAGAACCCTCCATACTTAGTTTCCTATGAGTTTCAGTGACTAATGTCCATTGTTCTTCTAATATATCTAATCTAGTCTGAAGATAAGACGTTTTAGCTAACCGATCCTTTGGCGATTTTTTAAAGTTTTCATACGACTTTACAATACTAGCTTTAGAACTTGTCCGACTCTTAATTAAAGCGGCCATTTTAAGTATTTGTAAACAAAATTACAATCAAAACTAGACGAAATACTCACTTAGAACTAACCAATTAAATTCACAATTAATATCGAAAATTTTCTAAGTGTTTGAATTTAAATACAAAATGAAAAATCGGGCATAGGTTCCCCGTCTGTTCACTTTTCTTAAAACTAGTCTAAATCTAAGATTTAACATGCAAATATTTATTTACTTATGAAACTTTGTATAATTTTACAAGTCCAAGCAAGCAATCTTAAAATTTACTGTCCTTATTTTATTAAATCACAAGATAAACTTCAAATTAATTCAAAGTCGATGAACTTTTTGCACAATAAACAAAACGTACTCACGATTTCACTGTAGATCACACGCTCATTCGCTCACACTTCACAATGTTTGTGATTGTAGTTGGACCTCGCTCTGCCTCAGGGCTGTGACGTCACGACTGGAACGCGTTACTATTGACGTCACCAAATGCTCCGTTGACGTTGATCACTTGTATTTTGCACGACACTCATCAGCTGACTGAAGTACTTCAACTTCACGTACAGTCACCCGTTACGTCACCAGATGACGATCGGTGTGCACTTTCGATAATGATTCGCTACCACTTTCCAGTGCAGTACATGCAAAAATTGCCGGTCTCTACCGGCAATTTAATTTATAGAGGGAGCTGGTAGTAGTGAAGTTCTCTAACTTCACTAATCACTACTACCAGCGCCCTCTTTATTCCGACTCGGAAACTCTGAATGGACCATGTACGAGACTACGAGTTCCAAACCGACCTCAGTAATCACTTCACTAGGGTTGATAATTTAAATAAACTACTACTACTAATAACTACTATTAAAAACAATACAGAAACCATATTCAATCAAGTATGAAACATGTAGGCGCGTCATAAGTTGTCACTAGCGCCATCTAGTTAACAAAGTTAACACCTCGTTTTCAGTAAAAAGGGTCTCCGCTTCTCTTTAAATGAAAATGGACAAAACAAAGATAATGTGTAACGTCCATGTCATATCTATGCCGGTAGTTATTGGGAGCACTAAACTCTAAATTGTTGACGAGTATGTTTATCTGGTATACCTCAAAACTTTAAAACGAGATTGTACAACCAGTGAGTGTTGCCAGTGATGACTTATGAATCTAAGACGTGGTCTTTCACTGCTGGCTGTATGGGGAAGCTCAAGGTCGCTCAGCGAGCTATGTAGAGGGCTATGGTCTGGGTTTTTCTGCGTGATAAACTTATAAATGAGGATATACGCAGTAGAACCAGAGTAACCGACATAGCCCAACGGATTAGTAAGCTGAAGTGGCAATGGGCCGGTCATATAGCTAGAAGAACTGACAACCGATGGGGAAAAAAGGTTCTCGAATGGCAGTCCCGTACCGGTAGCCGAAATGTAGGGTGACCCGCCACTAGATGGAGTGACGACCTGGTAAGACATGCAGGAAATCGATAGATGCAGGTGGCTCAGGACTGTTCTTTGTGGCATTCCTTGCGGAGGCTTATGTTTAGCAGTGGACTAGTGAAGGGATGTAATGATGATGATGTTTATCTGGGACAAATAGTCCGACTAGGTAAGTCCTCTCAAGTCTCAATCGACGGATTTAACTTAGCTAGGTCTGGGCAGCGTTCGGGAGATTACGACATCTTTTTGTCAGGTATACCTCTCTCTATCTATTTATTTTATCTAACCCTGGGTATAGCCCTTAGGCTATACCCAGGGTTTCTCTGCGCGATAAACTTAGAAATGAGAATATCCGCAGTAGAACCAGTGCAACCGACATAGCCCAACGTAATAGTAAGCTGAAGCAGGCCGGTCTCACTCCGCGCTTTAGCCACATGAAAATATGTTGCAGGAGGGAGTAATTGGTTGCCGTTAAAACCACTGTTGCCTTACATGCTGATAATTTATTACAGATCACTCACTTATTTGTACCAATTTTAATTACACAATTCACAAAATATTTACACAATTATTTGTTTACAGCTTAATTACACAATTCACACAATTATTTGTACACAGATTGATTAGTTCATTTATAACAATCACTTGATTTGATTTTTTGATTTGACTTGATTGTTATGTATTTGACTATGGTAAAACACATTCACTAGAACACTCACAACGGTTTACGCACGCGATCAGCGCTAGAGAGGACTGAGCACAAATTATAAAGTTGTACTGAGCATCCAGTTAAGGCCCATTTTATAAAGTCTTGTGGCGGGAGAACGAGCGCACCACGTGATCTGACGTCATCGTGGCTGGTTTTTTTTGCGCCCAAAGCAAGGCTACATTCCGGAAGCTGAGGAGGGAAGTGGTGAATGCTCATAGCATACCACGCAGCCGGCTGCGTGGTTATATGGGACTCACAATGAAGTCCCTACCCACTAAGCACCACCTGTGGGATTGGCTTTGGCCTGAATGGCTCCTTTGCCGCATCGGAAGCGACCCCCATTAGGGAAGAGGGGCGCGGGGCACAACCGTATGGGGATGGGAGCGCGGGTAAACTAACACAGCCGCACGGTAGCGGCGGTGCCAGAGGAGTGACGGTGTGGGAGTCGCATGAGCGAGAATGCACTCACCGTACGGGGACGGCGAGTAAATCGTAGTTGTTTTATGAATTATTTGCAAATTAAAAAATTAAAGGCCAAATTGGCCTCTAAAAAGCTTGGCGTGCTCAGCAGAGCGGGACAGTATTTCATGCCGGCACACCGCCTGCAACTTTACAAGGCGCAGGTTCGGCCTCACATGGAATACTGTTCCCATCTCTGGGCAGGGGCTCCCCAGTGCCAGCTCCTTCCACTTGACCGCATCCAGCGCAGAGCGGCTCGAATCGTCGACGACCGAGCCCTTTCCGATCGGCTCGATTCATTGGCACTGCGAAGAGATGTTGCATCTCTTTGCATTTTCTTTCGCATCTACCATGGGGAGTGCTCTGAGGAATTGTTCGGATTAATCCCAGCCGCCAAATTTCATGAACGCACATCGCGGCAGAACTCCCGATACCATCCACACCATCTGGATGATTGGCGGTCCACCACTGTGCGATTTAGAAGATGTTTTCTTCCTCGCACGACTTCCTTGTGGAATCGATTACCATCAGCGATTTTTCCGGACCGATATGACTTAGGGACCTTCAAGAAAAGAGCCTACTCCTTTTTAAAAGGCCGGCAACGCATCTGCAATTCCCCTGGTGTTGCGGTTGTTCATGGGCGGCGGTAGTCACTTACCATCAGGTGAGCCGCATGCTCGTTTGCCCCCTCTCCTATAAAAAAAAAAAAAAAAAAAAAAAAAATTCTGAGGATCCTGGCAAAGATATTGGGGCAAACTATTTAAATTATTATATTGTCATTGATCCTTGATAAGAGTGCGAAGTTTTAAAATCAATTGGACGTTTTGAAGGGGATGAAAATCACATTCAAACATTCCATTACATAGATATATACCAAACTAATAAAAAATGAAAATGCCACTTGTGATTGAAAAAGAACAATCAATTTTTGTTTTGTATGCAATTACACCATCCTGCCGGACTGCTTGTATGTTGATTCAATAAAGATACGGGTTGAGAATTGAACTTAGTTGTACAAAAACTCCATTTTAGACATTAAAACCACTTAACGAATAACAAGAGACCAGTGCATAGTAGATAAATTGGATTTATAGTAATAGACATACAAATAATATAAATATTTATTTATAAATAAATAATTTAACAACCATGATTTGTTTACAATATATTCTAAGTATACAAAATATTTTAGAGGCACTTGTAAGTCTATTTGCATTTATAATGCGATTACATTATACTTATAATTAGAACCATTTATCACAATTTCAATAAATTGAAGACAATTTGGAATTTGTATAATAAATAAATATATGACCAGATGGAAGTTAGCGTAGAACATTCTTTTTTTTAACTAAACTGTATGCCAATTAATTGCTCCATAAATACTCCAGCAGAATCCAAAATTGCTCCACCTCTATTGTTATTAGTTAATTTAAAATTAATTTTTAAAAAATTTAAGTATCGAAAATTTAATTTAAGTAAAAAATTTAAATTTTATTTTATAGCTAAATTAAATTTTCGATACTTAATTTTTTTTTAAATTAATACAAATTAATTAATAACAATAGAGGTGGAGCAATGTCGGATTCTGCTGGAGCATTTAAGGAACAATTAATTGACATACAATTTAATTTTAAAAAGTAGATATTTTATATTTTATAGTAAAATTAAATTTTCGATACTTAAATTTTTTAATAATTAATTTTAAATTAATTTATAACAATAGAGGTGGAGCAATTTTGGATTCTGCTGGAGCATTTATGGAGCAATTAATTGGCATACAGTTTAATTTTAAAAAGTAGATATTTTATAGCAAAATTAAATTTTCGATACTTAAATATTTTTAAATTAATTATAAATTAACTAATAACAATAGAGGTGAAGCAATTTCGGATTCTGCTGGAGCATTTATGGAACAAGTAATTGGCATACAGTTTAGTTAAAAAAAAGAATGTTCTACGCTAACTTCCATCTGGTAAATATAAGCATGAACTTTTTTGAAAAGTGTCAGTCTTCCCAAGAACACAATCATGCAATTATAGATTTCTTTTGTATTTAAAGTGACTTTTTAAAATATACCACTGCTATAAACTACCTCCCTAACAATACTGAAACTATGAACTAATAAGATTATTAAGAATGGCAAGATTGCCTATGTGTAAATAATAGCATATTCTTGTATTATTATACTACCACCTTATTCTTTGTCTACCGGTACTAGGCTGCCACTTGAGAACCTTTCTTCTCCATCTGTTTTTGGTTCTTTGTGCTATATGATCAGCCCATTGCTACTTCAGATTTCTGGTCCATATATTAGGTGATGGCTAGATCTACTCGAAAATGAGCCACCTAGCACTGTAGTAAAGTTATTAACCATATCTACATTTATTACCCAGAATGACTAATTATTATTCACTATGACGGTTTAGTGCCAAAAATAAAATTGCAAAATCTAGACCCGATAGGTGCCACTGTGATTGAGTTTTTAATAAGATTTTCAAATTACACAGCATGAAGCTCAGAGTATAATAGAAAGGGCAGCAAAGCACCTTCCAGTTCTAGTTTTTCGTAAGAATACTAGTAAGATTGTTTAACCAAGTATACAAATTATATAAGAATTAAATAAAGAAGTCAAATATAAGAAAAAATTAATATAAGATTTAACTGTTATAACAAAGTCCTTAGAGGTCTGTTGTCATTACTTTAGTAAGTTGTCGAATGCGGTGTGCATTACAGGTTTTGCAAAGAATGTGACCATCAAGAGGATAACAGCCATGTCCTTTAGCTTCAGAAGACAACATGAGACCACAATCTTCACAACGGTAACAACGGACATGGAAACTCCGATCTAATGCAACAACACGTACTGTTTCTTCTTCACCTTCCTCTGGCATTATTGGTAATTCACAAACGCAGCAACGTGGAGCAAACTTAAGCTGAAAATCTTCAATACAATGAATCTGATTTGTTGCATCAACAGTGAATGGTATGCCATCAAGGCTTTTTCCACATACCACACACGTGAAACATGTTGGATGATATGGTTTTCCAGTAGCTCTGAGAATCCTATCAAGTATTGGCTTATTGCAAACTGAACATCTCTCTAGAGTCTCATAATAATCTACTTCACAATAGGGTTGTCCTTCTACAGCATAAAATGGTTTACCTTGTAAATTTGTATTACACTGATAACAACAAAAACATTTAACATGGTACATGTTGCCCATCGCAGTACATCCAGAGCTTTCACCAACCACTTTCTTGTTACATTTTATACATGTACCAAAAATGTCTAAATCCTGACTATCAGAAATGGATTGGACAAGAAGATTGGTAAGTGCATCAACTTCTTCCTCTTTTGGCATAGGTGACTTAGATTTAGTATTTGACAAGTTGTTATTATTACCTTGCACATTCTCTTGTGTATTCATATTTATTTGTTCATAGAGTGATTCATATGTAGATGCTTGTGAAACACCATACTCAGGATATTCATTTTGATATATTGGTGGATAGGTTGGCTTCTCTTGGTGAAAATTAAGGTTGGCAGTAGCTCTTACTAATTCACTGTAGTTGGAACTAACTGGAGATGGAGGAGGCAAATATTCTTCAGTATTATTTTCAAAGGAGGGTGTAGTATACAAAATTGGATCTGTCGTGTGGGGAGGAGGGAGTGGTGGTGGTGGAGGGGGTAATGAATTATTTGGGCTATTTTGATATCCCATTAGATTACTATATATTGGATTGTCAACTTGTATTTGTGATGTAGAGTTGAGAGGCGGTTGAGAAGTAGAATGACGATTTACATTTACGTATTCTTTGTGTATTGGTCTTACATTAGTGGAAAAAATATTACCATATGTAGGAAGATTATTATTCATTGCTGGTGAGATTTTTGTAGAATAAGACGGCTCTCGAAGTTTGTTGACAATAGCGCTGTGTGGAACTTGCGGTTGCGCTTTCTTTTTTGGCGGTACAGCTGGTGGTATCTTTTTTACTTTTCCATGTGAGTTGATATCTTTACTGAATTGTAAATCAGCAAGTTGCCTGTCTAAGGCGTCAGTATTATCTGGCCTCGACATCGTTAATTTAAAATCTCAAATGTACACAAAATTGCTTTTACCTTAATATCAGCTACAATTACGTGTATAACATTTTTCAATACAAATACTACAATTTCTATACAAAACACAAGAAAATATTATGTAGGTACGTTTATCGTTTAACAACTTTATCTTTGTCTTGAGCAAATCTTCAGTAGGGATGTGAAAACTTTATAATTTGTGTGTGAAAAAATAATCGATTTTCATATTATTCGATTATTTTTATTACAATCGATTTTCAGTCGCTTTTTTATAATAAAAATCGATTTTTAATAAATCGATTATGTAAATTGTTTGTTGTTGTTTCATTGTTTTTTAAAAAAACGTTACCCCCAAACTAGGACTTTCTCCTGTATCGTGGAGGCTGTTTACTAACATAAATTGCACGAGGACAAACATCCAGACCCGGAACAATTATTTGTAGGCCATACAAATACTTGTTCCGTGCGGGATTGAAACTCGCAGCCCCGGCGCAACAACTCATTGCTAAACCACTGCGCCACGGAGCCGTCGTAAATTACGCGTTTTAATCGATTTTTGTAATCAGAGTGCGATGGATGAAAAATCGCGAAGTAAATTCACTAACATGAACAAGTCGATCAAAAGACGGCGCTACCTTTATGTATCTCTATGTATGTATAACAGTTTCGCCTTTCGTATGTTTTCAATAGTTTTCTTCCTCCGCTAGGAGTAAAAGTATTGTGTAGTTTTCATTCTTTCTTTGGTTAGCGTAAACAATTATACAGGGTAATTTTTAATTTACTGAAGACCTTTTGGGAATATATTATTTACATCATAACAACAACATCTGTAAGAAAGAAAAATATATTTCTTCAATTTTTATTTTCATACAAAAATAAAATATTTTAATTGGGCCTTCTAAACGGCAATAGTCCTAAATAGCAAAATAAAGCGCGTGGCGGGGTAGGGGTGGAGGGGTATAGGAGGCGGCGCTTGCTCATTTGAACTTAACCTAATTACCTGTGTCGTCAGTCGCGTTTGGTGCGCCCGCGACGTTTCTCCTTCCGTTGTGAGATTAATATCGCGAACGTTACGTGGTTATGATGGCTTACCGATACTCAAATGTTGAGTATACCGAAATGGTGCGAATTTTAACAATTTGCAATGATAACATTAGTGAAGCCTGCCGTGAATATTCAAGGCGATTTCCCAACTCACGTGCACCGAGCTACGCTACGATGCTAGGTACTACACAGCGATTGCGAGATTACGGGCAATTCCAGCCTGTATCAATGGATCGTGGTCGTCCACCGCGGCGCACAGTACGTGAGGAGGAAGACATACTGCAGTTTTTTGAACAAAATCCAGCAGCGAGCACTTATGAGGCAGCCCGACAGTTCAATGTGTCACAGTACTACGCATGGAGTCTCATACACAATGAAGGGAAGTACCCTTTCCACTTGCATCGTGTTCATGAACTCAGCGAAGCTGACAAACCAGCGCGAGTTACATTTTGTACCGCCACATGTTGAAAGAAAAAATTATTTGGGCATTCGATCAAATCAAAATGAATCATCAAGTATTATCTCGTGTCAGTGAACAGTTAAGTTTTAGGTGTCACCTATGCATAGAATGTGGAGGTGATTATTTTGAACGCTATGTGCGCGATACTTACCGCCATCCGCGGACAAGTACCTAGGTAAGTCTAATTTTTAAATTTGTGTTTTAATATTTTTATTGAACCATTATACCTTAATATCTTTATTCAATTACTGTTAATTTGTATTTAATCATTATAAATATTTTATTGTAATATTTGTAATTATTTTAACCTGCATCCATTTTTTAAATACAACTTACATTAAAAAAAAATAGTTAATAATACTCATTTAATTTGCACGTGCTACAAACATCGATCACCAAATCGATGGCTGCAAACCGAAAAGGGCAGGCGGCGCCTTTGATGACGATGACACCTGTGTCGACGTCATAACATACCTTTGGCTTGGCCTTGGGCCGCCGCATGTGCGACGTTGAGGCGCTGCTACCGGCAATCAGTATTCGTAAAAAAAACTACCTAAATGTCTATTAAACAATGTCTATTAATTCTTAAAGAAATTAATAAAAGAATCAAATAGTTCATCAAATTGTTTTATGCAAAATAAAGAAGTACCTATATGAAAAGTTAATGTAGTAATTTAAAGTGGCGCCCTGGTGCAATAGGCACAGTGATGAATGGTTTAGTAGGCACTCACAACCCAATCAGCTGAGCGCGGGCGTCGACCGGCCCGGCGGTCATACTTACATAATATACATTTTAATATTTGTGATTTTTTTTTTGAATGTCATTTTTCATTTAATTATGTTTAATGATTTCAACACAATGTTTGATACTGATATCAAGTGTAAAATAAATAAGGCATTTTCTTTGACGATTTATTCTGACATTGTTACAAAATACAGACTTAAAAGGAGTCAGACATGACAACAAAACCTTAAAAGTAGTTTTTTCGTAAATGTATTATATTCTGTGAAGAGTTATCTCGCTAAAATTGTTTGTAATGATGTAACCAATATATTCCCAAAAGGTCTTTAGTAAATTAAAAATGACCCTGTATATAAACAATAAAAATGTCTCGTAAAACACCTAAAAGTGACTGACGGAAGTATATTATAATGAAAAAATGATAGCGGCCAACACGTAAATAGGCAAAAATACTGAATTGGATCTATTTATTGCGGCACCACTATCAAATCTTAAGGCAGATGCCCTAAATATATGGAGAAACTCTGAAGTAACTTTCCCTAAACTAACCGAATTGGCTCTTAAACACCTCTCTGTGATGGCCACCCTAAAGATTATTTTTGAAAACGGGGAATATTGTCAGGAAAAAACGAAACCGTATTTTGGCAAAGAGGCTAAGAAGAATTTTGGTGAAATGATTGTTTTTAAACTCTTTAACTGAAAAGACCAAAAGGTTGTCATTTGATTATTTATAATTATTAAATTTTAAACACTAAGGTGTTTGACGTCCCGATGTCATAGTAAGCCCTACCTTCAGTTTTTGAATATTAATTTTTAGACCGATCTACACAGAATGAGCTTACAGTATCTTGAAGAATAGTCATAAATGGTATGGTTCATACACTCTCAATGCTACCACCGTATATGCACCCACTAACGCACGTACATACTCACTCACTCACGTACGCATGCAAACATCCACTCTCTCTCTCTCTCTCACACACACACACACACACACACACGCGCGCGCACACACACACACACAGTTTATTTTATTTTTCTGTATGTATACCACCTTTTGTTATTACTACACTATAAATGTATCACTGGTACATGGAATTTTGACAGATTTATTCATTTTATTTTGCCTTTATTTTATATTTTTGTTAATATTTTTTCTCTTGCTGTTTATTGTCATCTGCCTCATACTCCTGGATCCACTGAAAATCAGCGTTACGAATTGCTGTAATTATATCTTCAATTCGTGACTTAAAGCTGAGTGGAGACCATTTTGGTGCATATTACGTTTATTTTATTATTTCTTTTTTAAATATTTTTGTTAAGTTATAAAAATTGTTCTATTTGATTTTTTTTGTTTGTTATAATTTATGTGCCAAATCAACTTATTTCTTTCTTTCTTTCTTTCTTTCTTTCTTTACAGTGGTATGTTTGGGTTTGGATTTAATTTTATTAATTATAGTATCACAAGCAGATGACAGCGCCCATCCATCTTCTCTATTGAAATTAGGATGTTTTTTTTTTTAATTTCAATAGCCTCGCGAATCATCCTTAGTAGGAATCGGTGTTCTTTTGCGAGAATTTATGGTTCAGCTATGACATAGGGACGTCAAACAGCTCAGTCCCCCCTGTAAACATGCGTAAAGCACCCGAAACGTCGGGAATTAAAAAGTTAAATTAAACGCGATAAAATCCGTAAAAATTAGTTTCATTTATCGTTTCTTTTTATTTTGGTTCCAATAAATTGTTAAATGGCACTAAACATTTGTGGCAGTAATTATTTTTAGTTTTTTATTGTTTAAAGTTATAGGTTCAAAAAATTGTTCTGTAGTTTAGATTTAAAACCAGAAGAATGTCGTTCTGATTATGTTTTATACTTACCATTTTATTTGATTTTTATTATGATAAATTTTGATACTACGAGAGTTGTAGTTTTATTAATATATAGGAAAGTAGGCATTTTTCGAATAAAATGATTTTTTCGATAAAATCGATTATTTTATCTTTATAAAAATCGATTTTTCTTAAATCGATTAATATCACAAAGGAAAAATTTTTTTTAGTAATCGATTTTTTTCACTCAATGTCACATCCGTAATCTTGAGTCACAGGCTCACAGAGGTCACAGCCAAAGAGAATATAATCAGTAGTCGAGTGCAATGCAAAGAGAATAATATAATCACTACGTTTAGGCCAGACACTTGCATATGAAATTCCGTTTCGAGATTCTGTTTCGATATTCCGATTAGAAATTTCGAATGCAGCAAGTCCATATAAAATCTATGACCCGTCAAACACGTACGGTATTTTTCCGTTCGAAATTTTGCGGACAAAACGGAATTCCGTATGTGTGTGGCCAACCCGTTGGGAATTCCGAAACGAAATCCCGAAACGGAATTCCGTATGTATGTGGCGGGCCTATGGAGTGTAGAGTAGAAGGAGAACCATCTTATAAGGAGCGAAGGTTGAAAAAGTGTCCTACTATTTACTGTAAATAGAGGTTCCAAAACCTACCACAATAGCGCTGGCGTCTGAAAAACTACGATATGAAGATAGCTGTTATGAACGGAGTGAAGTCCGCTGAATTCAAATATTTCATGACTAGTAGAGTAGTTAGTAAAACGCCAATATACAAAATCTCAACTATTTACGTAGTACAAAACCAAGCGAATTGATCGGTCCTTATTTATTTCTCCATCTTACTCTAAATACTTTTGGCGCTTCTTTTTTAATTTATCCTATGCTACTGCAGCGCCACCCTTATTGGACACGTTTTTAGGGACACTTTTCATATACAGAGATGGTCCTCCTTCTACTCTACACTCCATAGGCGGGCCTCAGGGGATAATCTGTGGTCTGACGCGAGTGTTTCTATAAAATGGGGTTTTGGCGGGAACTTGACCGGCGGCGGTTTGCTGCTCCTGTATTATTGTTTAAATAATGGTTTGAAGAGGACTTTGATATATAAAAGTGGTGCGATTTTATGTATTAAGTGTGAACTATTAGTGGAAATGGTGAAACAAGTGCTCTGATGGCGATGTGATTCTCAAGATAAGGTGTCTGCTTAGGTGCCTTGAGATACCATTGCCAACTTTCAGCTCTTCAGCTGTCTGCTGGCTCAAGTTGCCGTCGTTGCACCCCGGCTGTCCGCTTTAAAGGAGCATGCCGCTACTAGTAAACATCAAATAATATGAGTGGATTCAACATGCGAAAGAATATTCTCTCAAATAAAATTTAATTAAGACAAAAACACGAAACAGATTTATAAACAAACATTTACTGTCTATCTTGTACGTTAAACAAGGCATAGGTGAGCATGGCGATTGCATTGTATTCAAACCAACGAAAGATATGTTTAATTTTAATTTTAAAAAATATAGCATTTATGTCTATTTTCACTTTTCTTAGTTTAATACAATAGTAAATAAAGTTGACAGTATTTAGGCATTTTTCACTACAGGCTTTGGCAGGATTTGGCAGGTTTTTAACCAAAGTAAAACAGGATCTGTATTTTAAAAAATGGTCACTCTGCTATAAAATATGGTTTGTGATGATTGAGTCATAATGCACTACGTACTCCTAGAGAGAGAATGAACTATAGAGGCGTCACTAAAATGACAGGAAATGCGTGAGAGAAACACACTTATCTGTGTTACGTTAAGTGCGAGCGAGTCAAACATTTTTTTTTGTTTCTTTCACCGTATGCGATTTCCTTTGTTTGGAACAAAGGTACTATTTTCCAAACAAACGACTGTCGTCAAATGTTTTAGTGGTTTTATGTGATTATTTGCTAAATTATTGACGTTTGAGTTACGTGACGTTTAAAGTTTTTTGTTTTAGACAGAGTTTATGTGAACTTATGGTGCGTTGTTGTGTGTTAGATGGTAAAAACCGACCAAAACGAAAAATACCAAACATAATCTTTCATCAGTAAGTAAGCTTATTTAAAGTAAAATTGCCTATAGAAATCGATTAGCTGATTAATTTTCATTATCTCCTGTGTATAATTATCAGAAAATATACAATAAATTACTAAAATAACCTACAACTTTTTTTCATTTTATACGACTAAATTAAGAAGCGTTCTGTTATTTAAAGGTCGCCATTTATTTTTGTCGTTTCAAATTTGCTGTATAATCACTATTACTCTGAACAAATTTTTTAACCTTAATTTAATTACCAATATTATTTATTTATTTTAGATTTCCTACTTTGCATCGATTGCTATGATTGCATCTGCATGCATTATATAATAAATAATGCGTATATTGTTTATTATTTTTCATTAAAGATTTATGTAACTCTACAAATTCTGCTTTAGCCATTAAATCAATCTCAGCATTTAGGTTGAGACCCAATTTATGTATAAAATTTTGTACAATTCATTTGTAAGAAGCACATGTTTTCTTGAGGTAAGTATTTTGTATTTGTATATTCTTAAATATCTCAGTAAGTTTATTTCTAGCTGCAGATTCCTTACTATTAAATAAAAAACACAATATTACAACGTGCTCATAATTTATTATTTTTATAATGATAACGTTACTAAGGAAATTTCGTAGAACTATATTTAAAAAATTAGGCTTCGTATATATCACTTGAATTAGGCTTAGGACACATCACTTGCGTAAGTTATTTTTAAGTATAATTTTTCTCAGACTATTAAACATTGAATTTGAACTGCTTACTGATTTAGACAACGGTCCTGATTACCTACTTCCTGTTCACCACATTTTGTTGGCTGAAAAAAGATACTAGTTATTTGGGAAGCCTGTAAAATTATAGCGTTACAGTATTAAAAAACCGCCATATACTAGTATGACTTGCGCGCCGCCTCTCTTAAGTCTCATAAATATAGTGAACATTACAAAAAATCTTTCGTATATATATAAATAATATATTTAGGTTATCATATATCCACAGTAGAACCAGAGTAACCGATATAGCCCAAAGAATTAGTATGGAGAAGTGCCAATGGGTCGGCCATGGGGAAGTAAGGTTCTCGACTGTCAGCCTCGTACCGGCAGGCGAAGTGTAGGGCGTCTCCCCACTAGATGGAGTGATGACCTGGTAAGACATGAAAGAAGTGAATGGATGTACGTGGCTCGGGACCGTGCTTTGTGGCATTCTTTGAGGAGGCCTATGTTCAGCAGTGGACTTGTGAAGGGCTGTGGTAATGATGATGATGTTGATGATGGTACTGCAGATTTCTTTAAGTACACTTTTCCTGTTTTTGTGGTGTATTTGTCGTTATCTTTTAAATGCACGGAACATATACTTGAATAATCTGACGGTAACCACGTTTCTTCGCTGCAATTCTTCTGAACAAATTTGATCCATTATTCTTTTGTTTCATGACACGGCCGAGAAAATAATAATTTTAATGCATTAACATTTCCTACCGTGATTATATATTAATATTTTACTGGTCATATTTACTTAACATTATACGTCGATAGTGTCAAGTCTGCGCATAAAAATGTTTTAATCTTTGACATTCACGTATTCGTTGCAGTTGATAAAATATAATTAAAT
This sequence comes from Parnassius mnemosyne, assembly GCA_963668995.1. NCBI lineage: Eukaryota > Metazoa > Arthropoda > Insecta > Lepidoptera > Papilionidae > Parnassius > Parnassius mnemosyne. The sequence goes on from CAVLGL010000068.1 coordinate 25,589,516, forward strand.
TAAGCGTGCTTTAAAGATACTAATATGTTGAACTTACTGGTGAAAAGTCACTCCTTGACTTTTACTTATGTGTCTCGAGTTGTTTGAACAGTATCTCAATGCTTATGAAGGCATAATTAATTTTAAAAATTTCTTCACTCAAACGTCTCACGTTCTAGCAACCGCTTGACACAGACTAAGTAGAGGTGGGCGATGCAAACCGTATACTGTTACGAAATCTATATATTGGTACAATATCTAAAAACCGCTTACTGGTTTGTTTCAAAACTATGTATTACAAAATCTGATATTTGCGTACCGCCGCGATGCCTACATCGCTCCGCATCGGTCAGTGGCTAGATTCGCCGTGTGCGACGGAGCGCGAGCGATACAGATATTGTTTAGGCCAAATATGGTCATTTGAGACGGCCTCCAATCGCCTTCGACTTAGCGAATCGCCCGATGGTGTTAGGCGTCACGCGCTTCGCAGGGCCCTCCCATCCCCCTGGCATCGGTATGCAGCTTCCCAGCGTTTGGCGCTCGTGGGCGAAGGACAGTAGCTTGAGAGCAGCGGTGCGGTGAATTAGCGTATTTTGGTGACCGCTGCATATATTTCGCGCGACCACTTTTTTGGGTTTATGGTCTAGATTTTTAGGATTTGTGCGCGTTACTTCGCTACCGAATTGTGGTTCGTGAAGACCGCCTCGGTTTAGTTTTCTCTAAGTTGTACGTTCGTGACAAGAGGCTTATTTTGAATTTGAGCGATTAGAGTAATTTCGTTGTAATTGTACCGTCGCGTTAAGAGCCTTTTGTGTGTTGACTCTTTAGTTACTTTGTGCGTCAGCTAGGTTGATTTTGAATTCTTATTGCGGCGTAGTATTTAATATAGTACGAAGGAATTTAGTCGTTGGTTGTAAAGCTGAACTTTGTGACTCGTGAAGAGATCGTGTTAGTTCCCTATTTGTAATTTGGTGATAAATGAGTCCGGAACCTTGAATATTGAACTTTGAACTACTGTTCGTTACTTGTGGCGGGCATCACGTGTTTGATTTTACGATGAACGTTGAATTAGTTGAGTTGAAGTTAGTTAAATGTACAATAAAGTTGATACACTGAAATAGTGACATGCAGAAAGAAGTTGTCACTTGGTGACGCCTGCTGGGGTGACGCAGCATTGTGGGGCAGCATGGAACCAGGCCGCTGCCGGTCACATAAATATACACACCACTAAACACCACTTTACATGCACTACACCTACCTACGGCCTGACCGAGCCTTGGTGCGGTCTTAGCTTCGGATCCAGGTATGTACCATTTATTTACCTAGTCTTCTCCCTATTGTGTAGTATGATATGTCAATTGTCCATAAGGCCAATTGGGTCCGAACCCTCGGCTGCCCGTCGAGGAAGCTACTATGGGCCCTAGCCAAGGCGACCTTCGCAGGGGCAGCTGGGGGCCGTAACAGATATTATACCGGTTCGTTCGACAACTATGTATTACAAAATCTGATATTTACGTACCGCCGCGATGCCTAAATCGTTTCGCATCGGTCGGTGGTTAGATTCGCCGTGTGCGACAGAGTGCGAGCGATATGGGTATTAGATTAGACATGGCGGAAAATTAAAGTCTTGCTAAAATCTTATATTTGTACACTACACTATATAATAAAAAAAATAATTTCACCAAATCTTAATTAACTTCCCTAGTTATTATATTTTCAAGTTTTTATATAGATCCCTTGTAATATTTTCATGAAAATGTAAACTAAACAAAATAATATTAAACTGGCGCCCCTTTGTTTAAATTACTACCTATCAATTAATATTTGAGTAATATTTTATCATTTAACAACAAAGTACATAAAATTAACATCAACCACTAATGAATACAGTCAATAACGTTACATCATGTGTTAAAAATATCATTTCGCACGTTTTAATAATTAGTAGACGCCCCAACTCGATTGTAACATACAAACAATCGAGTTGGGGCGTCTACTCTAGTACTTAGTACATTATAACTCAATGTTTGTGACACAGACCCTCTTGTTAGAGAGTAATTGTGTTCTGTGTTCCTGTATAGGGCAGTTACTATACTCTTTGGTTTTGTGCACAGACCAGATAGAGGGTAGCGGTGTGTCGTTATGTATTTTCTAAATAACGTAACGTTATCGTTATGGTACAATGGATAACGTTATCATAACTATCTATATTCATAACTGTCTATTTTCCATGTAACCGCAACTTAACAATATACCTTCGTAGAACAGTTATCATCAAAATTATTTTCGTTTCACTAAGTAAATACTAATTTAGTTGCTGAAATGAATTTTCCTTCGTACTTTTGATCTTTTGACATCTTTCTAGGGATTAAGGCATCCATTTTTCCTTATTTGTGTCGAGACTGCGGTACAGTACAACTGATCGCATCACGGAAGTTGGATTTAACATCGAAGGCTGGCTCAAAAAGTTGTCTTTTAAGTTAGTGCTGACGCAAGGACACCCAAAGTGTTCACAGGTCTCGAAGATCTAGTAATAGTTTGCTGTTTTAACGAAACTTGTGTGTACGCTTCTATATATCGCTGCTGTAAATGTAACTTCAGATAACCTGAAGTCGTCTGAAAACTAAATCCGTTTTTACAAATATTACAACGCGCTTTTTATTTTAAAAAAAGCTTTTTGTTTGTTTTTAGACTTCTTTTATGAACACTAATATCACTATACGTGCTTTATGCTTCGAAATAAACTTGGAATTAGCAAATGAAGAAAAGTTTTAAATAATAATATTACACCCAAAATTTAGACTTAAAACTCACGTTCAAAAGTTGAAGAACAGAAGATTAATAATTATATTTCGTCTTAACAAGGTCAAGGCTATTAATGCAGTTTAACCTTATATTTTGGGGAACAAGTGTTATTTTTCAATATATGGCAAAAACCCGTATTTACTGTGTAGAATTTTATAATAAACAGCACGAGGTTTAAAATTGCTTTATTAAAAAAGACATATTGACAATTTGAAATAGTTATACAAGTGTCTATATGAAAAAGAAAGAAATAAACTTATTTCTCGAATTTCACTTCGCTCACCTACACGTTTCAATATGAGCCCGCTGCAGTTTCGTTCTTATCATACACGGCATAACATTTGTTTTTGTACGGCAGCGAGTACGTGATGTTTTAATATCCCGAATCACGATTCCAAGCCAACGCAACGTTGCAGCGTTGCGGTTCAAAGGTACTCTGTGCGTTGCGGATCGTTATAAGAAATAGACTGTTATGAGCGTTATGTATAACTATCACGTTGCTGCGTTGCGGTTCAAAGGTACTCTATGCGTTGCGGATCGTTATAAGAAATAGACAGTTCTGAGCGTTATGTATAATTATCTATACGTTATAAAGTAAATAGACGTTTCCATAACTGTCTATACGTTATAATACTCATAGCTAATAGAGGGAGTTTTGGCGGGAACTTGACCGGCGACGGATTGCTGGTCCTGTATTATTGTTTAAATAATGGTTTGAAGTGGATTTTGATATGTAAAAGTGGTGCGATTTTGTGTATTAAATGTCTACGTATGTCAACTATTAGTGGAAACTATGAAACAAGTGCTCTGATGGTGATGTGATTCTCAAGATAAGGTGTCTGTCTGCATAGGCGCCTGGAGATACCATCGCCAACTGTCAACTGTCTGCTGGCTCAAGTTGCTGTCAAAATCTCCCAAGGGCTGCACAATATGACGCATCAACATATTGTGACGCAGTGTACTATGAAGGATAATTATTATACATTGTAACTTCAGGCTCAGAAGGGCTAGAACCCAGAGCCGTAAAGCCAGTTATTAAGAAGAAGAAAAGACCAGATAGAGAAACCATAGATAAATAAATATATAGGGAGAAACTGACGTTTGTTTGTGATTTGTGTACTTTTACTTCTACCGGAGTAATTATTAATTATAATTTCAGAATTCAGATTTACAAAAAAACATAGATTTGGTTACTCAAATTGATAATTAAATTTGATGGCAATGCAGTGCCAACTATGGATGGGCAGTGTAAGGATTTTTAATATTGTTTAACAGAAATGTGTGATGTAAATGTAATGAGGTAGTGTTAAACTATCAAATAAATTTATCACCAACTACTTTGATAATTCAACAAATTATAAATTTACTAGGCAACAAATCGAATCATTAGAACTTATTTTAACGAAGGAAATATTCTTCTTGAAGTTCTTTGTGTACAAAACAGTTGTTGTTACAAAACGACAGCAACAAGTTTTACATATAATGAAGTGTGATTTTAGTATAAATAAGAATTTATTCTAGACGTGCGCAAAACGTAAGAAACGCATCAATGAAATGATTAGAAAAACAGAAATATTTTTGATCAAAAGATATATAACACTCATATGTATCACTAGCTCATATACAGTGGACCCCCGGTAATCCGGCCCCTGTCTAATCCGGCACGACATGGTCTATTATTTATTATTAGATATTTTTTTGACAATCTTCGCAAATGGGTGATTGAACAAGTTTAACTTGTTTTCATGCTTCTTAAATTCATTGATTCATAATTTTTGATTATTTTAGTTTGTACTTTTGTTTGTGCATAGTTATTTCCTAATGTAAAGTTATTGCATATTTTTTGTAAGTTCTTATAGCATTAATGACGTTAATTTTATAATAAAATGTAAGCTCCCTGTTGTGTTTTTAATTTACTAAATTTGACATACATAATGAAGTATAATTTGTACTTCAGAATATTTACATATATATCTAAGTTCTAATGGAAGTTTCTTCATTATTAATTTAAATTAAAATTTTATTGGAGTTAAATTGTACCTATATACTGTTGTAAAATCAACGTAACGTCTCTTTTTTTATGCATGCGGTGCCCTCCTATAAGTAATGGGGCATTTAGTTTTAATAATTGTGATGTCATTCCATATGTATGTAACAGTGTACTCATTGTTGTGAGAGCCTAATAAAAGAAATAAATAAATAACATATAGAATCTTGTCATTGGATCTGGGATTTGTCGAATTACATGGTACTCTTTTATAAAAAAAGCCAGACTATAAGGGGTCTTAGGCAGTAGTCTATAATCCAACAAATTCGATAGTCTGACACTGCCCTGCAAAATGTTTGTCTGATTACCGGGGGTCCACTCTATTTCAATTGCTCCCTGAGACTGTCTTGATAAACTAGTAGTGGTAACTTTTTGTGTCTATCTTTAGTATCTCATTTTAGTAATAGTTTAGGTTATAGAAATTACTCAATACATCTTTATAATATATCACCAATCACATTTTATTAAAATGCATTACCGAAAAGAAAACTTAAATTTGTTACATTTCAAATGTGATCTATGGGTAAAATGTGAAACATGGAATACCTAAAATAAGCTTCCTAAAGTGTGTAGATTGTGAGAATATATAATAATATTTAAATCCAGATAGTTAATGTTTAGGCTTACCCACCCCATATATGCGAACCATCTGTTGAAACAATGGGCATTTAAAAAATATTTTTGCTTAAGATATAAATTACTGTTAACAAAAGAAATCAATAAAATATGGACAAAAGGAGTCAATAAAAACTAACCCATTTTTGCAAATTATATTTATTTATTTGAAAACTACAGTAACATTTGTATAGATCTTCGAATAAGGAATATTTTTTCATAACATTTAATAGCAAAATTAACAAACAGAATAATATGACAATTGGTTTTTGGAATTTTATGGCACAGTAATGGTTTATATTTAGTGCATGATACACTAAGATGTTTTAAAAGTATAGATATGTCATACTCGCTCTAAAATGGTAATACGAAAGTCAGGTAATTGCCCGACTCGCATTCAGTCGGGCACGCTCTTGCGTTGCGGCTATACCTTCGCTACAGTGCGTAAATCTTCTAGTTATTCGTGGCAAAAATGCCTTCCTGTGTTTTTAGTTGATGCACAAAATACAAGGTAACTGTTAGAGACAAGAAAAACGTCTCATTAATATTTTTAATATAGATGTTTTGTTCATATTTAGTTTTATTATTTCAACACTAACTGCTAGTGTAAACTTTGACTAGTGTGTTCATTTTCCATATCGGTATGTCACCTCGCGCCAGTGAGCACTCAGCAGCAATCAATACACAACTAATGATGTATATTCATCTTTTTCTAACAACTAGTATGCCCTATCATTTGTCTCTTTTTGTTAGCGCAACTTGTCATAATAAATAACTGTACGTAGATATAGTACTACCTGCGCCACTTTAAAATACAATAATGTTAGTGTGTAACCTGTCTATCTTTTTAATACGTCTTTGATGATACAAAACTTAAGTTATTGTTCATCTTGTAGTTGGCACAAATACTTTTGGTCATATGCTTTTTCTTGTGTACTTCATTTTGCTCTTATGATTTGCTCCTTTTGAAGAACTTGATGACTCTTCTTCATTTTCTCTGATCCTTGAAGTGAAGCTTGGCCATGCTCTTAATTTCATCTTTCACTCACATAGACGTTGTTCTTACCATCTTTAATTTTTTTTTAATAGGATACCTTAGCTAAGGTAAGGTATCTTTAGCTTAGGTTTAGCTAAGGTTCCATAGGGTGAAAATGTAGTAACAAAATACATACATAAACATAAACACTCACGCCTGTCACCCAGAGGGGTAGGCAGAGATTATGGACTTCCATTTGGCACAGTCCTGACACACCTCTCTCGCTTCCTCCACATCCATATACCTACGCATACACGCTCGTCGGTTAAAGGTACTCTTGATATGGCCCATTTTTAATATATCGCCAATTTGGTCGATAAACTTTCGCCTAGGGCGACCCTTCCCGACTATGCCGTTCACCTCTGCAACATAAATTTGCTTTGTCAATCTTTCCTCATTCATTCTTTTTACATGGCCAATCCACCGAAGCATTTCTTTCTTAATGCTGGTCACAACATCATCTTGCAAACCACACTCTTCTCTTATTAATTCATCATCATCATTCATCCCTAACATACTCCTTAACGACCGCATTTCTACATTTATTCTACTCTCATGCTTCTTCTGCCACACCCAACTTTCACTACCATACATTAAAGTAGGTACTAACACAGCATTGTGAATTGCCATACGTGCCTTTTTGGACACATTCTGACTTTTCACAATAGAGTGTAGAGCCCCATTCACTCTATTTCCTGCATTCACTCGTCGTTCTATATCCTTATCATATCTACCATCCCTGCTAAACACACATCCCAAATATACAAACTCATCTACTTGCTCTACCAACTCCCCTTCTATTCTTATTTCACATATCGTTTTACTTTCTTCTCTTTCAAAAACCATAACTTTCGTCTTACTTGCGTTCACTTTCATTCCCTTTTCTTTTAATGTCCTGTTCATTAATGTAACCATCATTTGCAACTCGGCTGCCGACGATGCAAGTATGACTTGATCATCGGCGTACAAAAGGCATTTGACGGTTAACTCACCCATTCTTAACCCGCATTCTTCTACTTTCAAATTTTCCAAACAACTGTCCATAAATAGGTTGAACAACCACGGGGAAGCCACACAGCCCTGCCTGACACCTTTATGTATGCCAAACCAGTCCGAGTAGGCCCCGTTGATCCTGACACAAGCACTAGAGTCCCTATATAGAGACTTCAATGCCTGTATCAGACCAGCGGTCAACCCAAATGAGTTCAGTGTTTGCGATAACACATCCCTGTCCACTCTGTCATAAGCCTTCTCCAAGTCTATGAACGCATAAAAAACTTTTTGGTTTTTAGCCAAAAACTTCTCCGCAATCATGCGCATGGAAAAGACCTGATCCGTACATCCCATTCCCTTTCTAAATCCCGCTTGCACATCCCAAATTTTTCCATCAGTTTCTTTCATAACTCTTTCAATTAGTACCTTAGCATACAGTTTTCCCACAATGCTAAGAAGGCTGATACCACGGTAGTTTTACAGTCCTGCTGTGATCCTTTTCCCTTATATATTGGGACTATCACGGCTTTGCACCAGTCTCCCGGTACCCGCTTAAGTTCCCAACATAAATTAAACAAGGTGTACAGCAGGTCTGCCACCACTCCTTCTCCAGCCCTTAGCATTTCGAGAGATACTCTATCATAACCGGCTGCCTTACCTGCTTTCATACTTTTCATTGCTTTCATTATTTCATCTATACTTATATCTCTATCTATTTCCTCTTCTTTCGGAATTTCTATTTCATTTAATTCAAACGTCTCATCACTCATAAACACGCTTTCAAAGTATTTCTTACGTCTCCTTAAACTCAAAGCTTCGTCATTCAGAATAGCGTTCAGAATAGTGACACAACATTACTATTTAAAAATGTATTTATTGCTTTTCGAAGTATTCTCCGCGAAATTTGACACATTTTTCCATACGATGGAACCAATCATTGAAGCAACCATTCCATTCGGAAGTTGGGGTCTCCAAAATGGCCGTTTTGTAGGCGTCCACAGCTTCTTCAGGTGATGAAAATCTCTGTCCACGCAATTTATTCTTTATTTTAGGGAAAGTATAGAAATCATTAGGGCTTAGGTCGGGGCTGTACGGCGGATGGTCTAATAATTCTGTGTTTTCTTGCTCTAAAAACTCTTTTGTTCTGTGTGCGGTGTGAGAACTCGCATTGTCGTGATGGAGGATGATGCGGCGGTTGCAGTTCTCTTTACGGAGTTCAGAAACGACCTGTGGCAAACAAATGCTAGTATACCATTCTGCATTAACCGTTCTTTGTCCCTCAAGAGGAATAGTCGTAACATGGCCGGTTTTGGAGACAAACGTGGCCACCATTTTTTTTGCAACACTCCGTGAACGAACAATTTTTGTTGGCTTTAACTGATTTTCGAACACCCAAACTCGTGACTGGTTTTTTGTTTCGGGTTCGTACGCGTATATCCAGGATTCGTCATCTGATACGATGTTGTATACAGCATTTGAGGATCCTACGTGGAATCTTTCGAGAGTTCTGACGTACCAAGTAACGCGAGCCGCTTTTTGCTCTTCACAGAGCGAATGCGGTATCCATCGGGAAAACAACTTTTTTACACCTAATTGTTCATGCAAGATTATTTGTATTTGACTCATGCCAATGTCTAAAGTTGCCTGAATTTCGAGGTATGTCATATGTCGATCTTCCTCAATCAGCTTACGCACAGCATCAACGTTTTCTTGGGTGACTGCAGTTTTTGGACGACCTTGACGGTGATCATCACTGAGCTTGACACGTCCACGTTGAAATTCAGCAAACCAGTGATAAATTGTGGTTTTGGATGGGGCTTCATCACCAAATGCAGAAATCATCCGGTCAACACACTGTTTTTGTGTTAAACCATTTCGAAAGTCATAATAAATCATCGCTCTTGAATTTATTTAAGTCAATTCCATTTTCTCAACGACTAAACAAGTTTGACAAAACCTTATGACAAGACCGAGAATCTTTTTTAAAAGAAATATATGGTATTCGATTTTTAAAACCAAGAACTTTTCAATTAAAAAGATTTTAATATGACAGGAACAGTGGAAATATTCCATTCCCGATACTTTTAGTGCAGCCCTCGTAATCCCTCCAAGGGGAAATCAAAGTTTAAGAAAAACATTGTGGGATTTTTTAATGGCAGTGGTTTAAAGTGGCAGTTGTATATTGTAATTTTGGACAGTAAGAAAATATAAAATTCATGTACATTAACAAGTTGGGTGGTAGAAACTAAGTAGTAAAAAATAAATAAAAAAGGAGTAACAGATTATAGGTATTTAAGATTCATACAATTTTAAATAAATACATAATAGCAAGAAAAATCAATTGAGCAGTTATGTATAAATATAGTTCTGAAATTAAACTGAAATGAAATGTATGGATTTCCACACTTTAATATTTTGTTATTTATACATCTTTATAAAGTCCTACTATAAAAATATGAATACAATATTCGAGGTTGCTAGCTAAAGCTGATCCTGGAAATTGATAATTACTGATCCTACAAAGCAGTTATTGCTATGGTAAAACAGACAAGATTTTTATAACATTATATGTATATCAAATATTTTTTGAAAATGTGTTTAAAAGTTATTTGTTTTTTGTTTCATCAAGTTTATTGAAATTTGGTTATAAAAAAAAACTATATTGAACAAAGAATAGTGTTTGAACTGCTGTCATCATGTGTTTGTGTGCCATTATGTGTTTGAACATATTTAAATAATGAAAATTTGTTTATTAGTTGGAGCCCAATATGACTGAAAGTTTTATCATGGCAGCGTTTCATCGTATGGGACAAAGACCACTAGCCGTAAAAGTGATGAGAAATAAGTTTACAGGTGAACCTGCTGGTTATGCATTTGTCCACTTTCAGGTACTATTTTTACATAATAATAATAATCTCGCCTGTATGTGTTTTATATTTTTAGTACTGTAATAATTTAAAGTGATAGTGCCTTTTTTATCTTAAACAATTAATTTAAAATTAATAATTTTGTACAAGCGACTTCAATATAAATTATTAAGAATACCTCAAAAACTACTGGTCAGACCTTGATGAAATTTTTACGGGGACCACATGAGAGCACCAGCCTTCAAATAAAAAGAGAATCATCCAAATCGGTTCACCCAGAAAAGTTATAAGTTAACACACATAAAAAAAGACAAAAAAAACATACAGTCGAATTGAGTATCATCTCCTTTTTGAAGTCGGTAGAAGATGATGATTCTCTGTAGGTCTGCATAGTGCATAGAGTAGGCTGATGTGATCACCATGAATGAAATTTCCCTTAAAAACAAATGTACAGTAACCAAAGATGTGCAAATGCATACTGTACAGAATTTGAGGCCTTGATATATGAATAATTTTACTATATTGTTTCCAATACTGAGAGGCAATGTAGATTTCCTTACAACCTGTATATTTCGTTGCAAAGTGGTGCTCATGAGAAGCAAAATCAGATTGCTTGCATGCTTTGAAAATTTCAGTGACTACTCCCTGAGCTACTGCGACTGTTAATAATTTGTGTACTTCAAATTCTCATTTATCATCATCATCTCATATATCATCTTCTACAAGTCTTTACATTTGTCTGATATTTTTTTTGTATGAAGAAATCGTAATTTTTCTCTGTAGTAGGTTACCTACCTTTCGTTATTTCACAAGATAAAAGTAGACAAAACAATTGTAATTGCAGTAATTTATTTTGCATGACAAAGAAAAAAATATTTAAAAATAACAAAATTTTTTCTATCTTACCCCATAAAGAGTGGATGTCTCCATTGGCCTCCATCATGGTATGCAGGATTTGATGTAATATTCATGCTTGGCAGAGAGTTAAGCAATAATAGTATCAGAGAAAAAGAGTAGACAGTGCACCTTTGCTTGCGCATTCACTTGGGCACTATATTCCTGTCCTACACAGATAGCTAGTATCCGTTGAGGCTGGCCGCCGTGACCGAAATTATTATTATTATTATTAATAGTAGCAGAGGTCTCCCAGAATCAACTGCTGCTTACCATCGTTGGTTTGGGCATTCTATATTCTATATTTCTAAGATATTTATCGGAGACCACAAGATTTGCTCCGTATTTTCTTAAAAATGCAAAGGAAAAGTATTAAAGATAATGGAACAATTAAAAATTTGAGGCTAGCACTCAAACACCGATCTAATCACACTGCATGTTGTGGTACATGTTACATGTAAAAATGGATGTAATTAAAGCAAAGTTGAAGGATGCCCTTGATGTACCTATATTATACTAAATTTGCAGACAGATGAAGAAGCAATTGACGCAATGCACAAACTTAATGGAAAACCAATACCAGGCACATTTCCCGTGGTAAGATTTAGGCTTAACACAGCTTCTAGGGAGGCGCGAGCTAACATGCAACAAGAAAGAGAATTTTCTGTATGGGTTGGAGATTTAAGTCCTGAAGTAGATGACTACTCACTGTACAGAGTATTCGCATCTAAGTATTCATCTATTAAAACTGCTAAAGGTAAGATTCTATAATATTAATTTAAGAAATAGCTCCTCATAGGTATCCTGATTGCTTCCTCTTTATCTTAGATAATATAGGTATAGTATATAATATATATGTTTACATATTTTTTATGATTTGAATATACACATGTATTTTTATTATGTTCACAATATTTTATATTATTAACTATAAGACCAATCAGTTTGGCTTTACGGTCTTACATAAAAATCTTAGATTCAAGATTATGTTTATAATATTTAGGATCATACCATTCGATCATGCGTTCGTGCAATTCCTTGGCTATTTTTGAACAATTTTAGCAGTAATCTTTGAACTAGTTGCTAAGTCATAACTATGAGGTGTCCTAATATACTTCTCAGACCGTTCATAACTTGTGTATACCTCACGCGCACGAACGCACACGCACTCACGAATACACATGCACTCACGCACGCACGCACTCGTACACACGCTAACGCTCACACACGCACGCACGCGCACATACGTTCGCACGCGCACACACGCTCGCACGCGCACACACGCTCGCACGCGCAACACGCTCGCACGCGCACACACACGCGACACACACACACACACACACACACACACACACACACACACACACACACACGTACGTACGTACGCACGCACGCACGCACGCACGCACCTATAATACTAACGTATAATACTTAATACTAAATGAATAACGAAATAATATTAACTAAGGGGCTTTGGTATCGTTTTAGTAATTTTGGACAGCTCTGGATATACAAAAGGCTATGGTTTTGTCCGGTTTGGCAATGAAGAAGAGCAACGTAACGCTTTGTATGCTATGAATGGTTATACAGGCCTTGGTTCCAAGCCTCTGAAAATATGTACAGCTGTGCCAAAGCCTAAAGGTGCTACTACAACTCAGAGCGCAACCGCTCCTACAACAACCAACACAACATATAGCAGTGGGACGGTAAGATTCTTCAAGACATTCTCGTTCAAGTTATCTACTGGACATATTAAAGTGCTCTAAGTGTATATTTTACACATTCTTTAATATTTTACCCGCTTTATTAGAATGACCTATATTAATAGGATATAAACTTATAAATATAAACCTAGCTTAATAGGAATCTTTTAACCTAACTTATGATTGATTGATTTTTCTACAATTTTTATGTATTTTGAATTGCATAATTTTATTTTATACTATGTTTTAAATGATATATTTAATACAGGTATGAATAAGAAAGGTCATATTAATAAATAAAATAATTAGTGCTATGACAACATATTTGAATGACAAGCTCGTGGAAACTGTCCATGCGGTCGGAGCTAAGTTCTGCAAGACCCGCCGGAGAAGAACACAAAAACTCTCCGATCACACTCTTAATCTCATGGCTGTTAGACGGGAGATGAAGCTACATTCTTCAACAGATTTGACAGCATACAGGCAACTGAACAGATAGATCTCCAAATGTATGCGGCGGGACTTACGCAACTTCAATACAGCTCGTATTGAAGAAGCGATCGAGCGGAACCAAGGCTCCAAAGTCTTTGCCAGAGATCTGTCTGCCAGAAAGAGCCAACTGTCAAAGCTGAAGACCGAATGTGGCAGCATCGTTTCCGGGGCACCTGAGTTTTTGAGTGAGATTGAGAGGTTCTATGGGCAGCTGTACACATCATCGTTGGAGCCGCACGCAAGTGTGAGTAACGATCCAAGAGCGAGTCTTATCCGACATTATTCCGATGATATCCCGGACGTCAGTCTGAGCGAGATTAGAATGGCTCTCCAGCACCTTAAAAACGGCAAGGCCGCAGGCGAGGATGGAATTACAGCGGAGCTTCTGAAAGCGGGTGGAAAACCGGTACTTGAAATCCTTCAGAAGCTCTTTAATTCCGTCCTCCATGGTGGCATTACACCGGAGGCGTGGAGCAGAAGTGCGGTGGTCTTGTTCTTCAAGAAAGGCGACAACGCTCTCTTGAAGAACTACAGACCGATTTCCCTTCTGAGCCGCGTCTACGTGCTGTTTTCGAGAGTCATTACGAATCGTCTCGCGCGCAGACTTGACGACTTCCAGCCTCCCGAACAAGCAGGTTTCCGAAAAGGCTTTAGCACCATAGACCACATACATACCCTTCGGCAAATTGTACAGAAGTCCGAGGAGTAAAATTTGCCACTATGTCTGGCGTATGTGGACTATGAGAAAGCTTTTGATTCCGTCGAAATTTGGGCGGTGCTGCAGTCCCTTCAGCGATGCCAAGTTGACTGTCGGTATATCGAAGTGTTGAAGTGCTTGTACAGTAGAGCTACGATGGCTATCCGAGTACAGAACCAGAGTACGAAACCTATCCAATTGCAGAGAGGTGTAAGACAGGGTGACGTCATATCCCCGAAACTCTTTACCGCTGCATTGGAAGATGTTTTCAAGCTTCTGGACTGGAAAGGATACGGTATCAACATCAATGGCGAGTACATCACTCACCTTCGATTTGCCGACGATATAGTCCTTAGGGCAGAATCGCTGGAGGACCTAAGCACTATGCTCAATGACCTCAATAGTGTTTCCCAACGGATAGGTCTTAAGATGAACATGGACAAAACAAAGATCATGTTTAATGTCCATGTCACACCTATGCCGGTGTTTGTTGGGAACACTAAGCTCGAAGTTGTTGACGAGTATGTTTACCTGGGACAAATAGTCCGACTAGGTAAGTCCAACTTCGACCGAGAGGTCAATCGACGGATTCAACTCGGTTAGGCAGCGTTCGGGAAATTACGGCACATCTTCTCGTCAGATATACCTTAAAACTTGAAAACGAGACTGTACACCCAGTGCGTGTTGCCAGTGATGACATACGGAACTGAGACGTGGTCCTTCACTGCTGGCCGGATGAGGAAGCTCAAGGTCGCTCAGCGAGCTATGGAGAGGGCTATGCTCGGAGTTTCTCTGCGTGATAAACTCAGAAATGAGGATATCCGCAGTAGAACCAGAGTGACCGACATAGCCCAACGGATTAGTAAGCTGAAGTGGCAATGGGCCGGCCATATAGCTCGAAGAACCGACAACCGATGGGGAAGAAAGGTTCTCGAGTGGCAGCCTCGTACCGGCAGGCGAAGTGTAGGGCGTCCCCCCACTAGATGGAGTGACGACCTGGTAAGATATGCAGGAAGTCGATGGATGCAGGTTGCTCGGGACCGTGCTTTGTGGCATTCTTTGGGGGAGGCCTATGTTCAGCAGTGGACTTGTGAAGGGCTGTAATGATGATAATGATGATGACAACATATAGAACTAACTGCAAACAATACATGGTTATTTTGCAATACCTGGCCAAATTTGCAGAAAAGGTTTAGAATAAGTGATATAGGCAAATGGTGAAGAAAAATTAATTAAAAAAAATCTCAAACATTCTGTCTTTTTTATCTTTTAAATTCAAAATATGTGGTAATGCATTATTTTAACTGATTTTACTGCGCACACAGCACACATTCGTAAGGGTCGATATTTAGGCAAAAATGTTGTTGCCCATAAATCACATTCAATTTGGGATAATTTCAAATAAAAGTAGAAAACCTTAATTACTTTTATTTTCAAAAACTGCGATAACGATATATCATTATTAATGTATTTGAACTTAAGTTTAAATTTTTTTTTTATTATTCTACTAAGCCAGCGCTTATATGGCATTACATTCTTCATACGTGGTAGAGCCATGCTGCAGCTATATTATGGTTGTAGCACGAATGGGTCGGCTCGACCGGGGAAGGACCACGCTCTCACAGAATACCAGCGTAAAATAGCAGCTTAACGCTGCTGTGTTTCGTATGGTGAGTGTAGAGAACCGGAGACCCTTTTTACTGGAAGCGAGGCATTCCATCTTAGTCCTCATGGGTGACAACGCATCTGCATTTTGATTCTTAATCGAAGATAGATGTAGATGTATATGGGCCACAGCAACCACTTACCATCAGGTGGACTGTGTGCTCGTTTGTCACCCTTATCCTATAAAAAAAATCTACGATATATAATTTGGCTACTCTTTGAAAAATAACCCTGTATTTACATAATCTTACAATAATTTATTTAATGTTTTTGTACAGTATTTGATAATTAATTCCTTTGAAATATTATTTCTATGTTGAGTTTAAAAGAATTATTGAATGATTAATAGCTTGAATTTTTAGGATTATAACCAATATTATGATCCATCTGCATATTGGCAAAATTATTCAGCGTGGTCGGGATATTATGGTCAAGGGGATCAGAATGCCGCTGTAGTTCCCGCCGCGGTTGTGCCCGATACTGCACAAGCCGCTGCTGTAAAGGCTCAAAACGATGACTTAGCACTTGTTGGTAAGTTGATATCCTCCTCATTAGACATGGTGAAAACATATCCCAATGAAAATTGAGTTATTTGGATCTTGATAAGTTTAAATACGTGGGTCAGTGAAATGTTTAATTTGGAATATTTAGATCAATCAGTTCAAGATTTCAATTTAATAATACTATTTTGCCCAAATACTTAAACGCCAGTCTCGTGCTGTCTCTATTACTTTATGTCAAAGTGGCTGTGACACCACGAGACTTAACGACATCTTAACATTGAGTAGCGTTTATATTTCTTTTAATCCAGAAAATTGCCAAGATTGACGAGTAAATTCAGTTACTTAACGTGAGATGTCGCTGTAATACCGTGATTATATTAAAAACGCACCATAAGGTCGTACAAATGGAGAGCATTATGTTTTTTATCCAAAAAGCTTCAAAGATTGACGAACAAATTCTGATAATAGACGCTAGATGTCGCAATAATAACTTCATGCTATTGTAGGGACAATACTGATCGACTTTAAGCTAACTTTTACGTGGTGCAGCTATATTAGTAGTATAGTTGTAGCACGAATGGGTCGGCTCCACCGGAGAAGGACCACGCTCTCACAGTATACCAGAGAAAAATAGCAGCTTACTGCTGCTGTGTTTCGTATGGGGAGTGTAGAGAACCGGAGACCCTTTTTACTGGAAAAGAGGCATTCCATCTTAGTCCTCACGGGTGACAACGTAACTGCAATTTGATTCTTTATTGAGAATAGATGTAGATATATATGGATCGCAGCAACCACCTATTGGTGGACTGTGTGCTCGTTTGTCAATCTATCCTATAGAAAAAAAAAACATTACCTGCTACTTGAACAGTTAACGTAATAATACAAGAACAAACTATCAATGTTTAATCATTATCAAAGTATCTACAGAATGTATGAATACCTCTGTCATTAAATACATATTCATTTTTGGATTGAAATATTGCTTAATATGGCATATTCATACACAATATATCTATTAAGTAGTGGACAATATAAGCCTGCAACTGACGGTCAATTAGGCTGTACTGCGCCTATTTGTGCCCACTTTGCGCTTCCCGCTTCCGAAATAAATACAGTCTAGTTAAGAACCTCCTCCATTTTTGAAGTCACCTAAAAGCATTACAAATTAAGTGTATATTATTCCTTTGTTTTTCAGAACACAAGAAAATCATAGACATAGATTTAATGAATCAAGACTTTTTAGAACCAGAGTTATCTTTGTGGGACAGCCTAGAAGCATCACAGTGGTTCCCAAATGAAGTGATTGAAGCACATTAAGTATATAAGATATTATAAAGTAAATTTTAAAATAAGATTTATTATCTTAATATTATGTGTTTGATTTGCTTCCTGTCTTGTTGTTGTTGTAATAAAACATAATAGTAATTCTAATAAATGATTTGACAGTATTGAATATTGAGCATGGACTATCGGACCTTTTTTCCAATACCGGTTTTGTTTCGATATTAAATTTTTTAATACCGATATTCCGGTATTTCGATATTTTTCCGATATTATGGCTAAAAAAAAGAGATCAAATTTGTTTAAATTAAACGTTGTTAGAGTCCAATTTAGAAATAAGACACTAATAAAAAGTAAATCAACGACTTTTCTTATTGCAATCTTATATAATAACTAGCTGATCCTCGCGACTTCGCCCGCGTGTTATTTGGGATTTTAGTTTTTTTGCGCGAAACCCTAATTCTTTTTATAAAATTAAAATTAGCCTAAGTTACTCCTCATGACATCAGCTGTCTGGCGGTGAAAGTCCCGTAAAAATCGGTCCAGCTGTTTCAGAGATTAGCCGGAACAAACAGATAGACAGACCGACATACAGACAAAAATTTTAAAAATTGTGTTTTTGTTATAAGAATCGTATAATATACTTTCATATGCATTTAGTAAAAAGCCGTAATTTTGACATTACAAACAGACACTTCAATTTTATTTATTTGTATAGATTATAATTTAAAAGTATGAAACTCAAAAATAAACAATTTCTTAACATACTCTGCTATGTCATAAAATTAAAAAATCAACACAAGTTAAAATAAGTAATTGAGTAACATAAAATATAAGTAAATATTACATTAAACGCAAATAACTGGATATTAAATTGGTGGGGTGACTATATAGTCATCTTACAACATATGGCTTCAAAAACGAAGCCTACGGCAATTCACGAGATCGCGATCACGAAATATGGAACGTAAGTAGCAGAGGCCATCCAAGGTATTGTCTTTGAGAGACGATCTTATTTTGTTGCACGTATATGCCGCAGACGAGAACGCTCTTTCAGATTCTACATTCGTGGGGGGTATTGTCAGTAAATGTCTGTACGCCATGTCTAAATAGAACCCG
Organism: Parnassius mnemosyne; assembly: GCA_963668995.1. Lineage (NCBI taxonomy): Eukaryota > Metazoa > Arthropoda > Insecta > Lepidoptera > Papilionidae > Parnassius > Parnassius mnemosyne. The sequence goes on from CAVLGL010000068.1 coordinate 25,608,212, forward strand.
CGGTTGCCACCATTTTCAAACAATGCCATTTCAATTGGGAATTAACTTATGCTTATCATTTTCACCATAACCACCATCTCTGTTAGCTTCATCTTCTGTTTCATTTCTATTTCGCATATTTGTATTTTTCTCCTTCAATGATTTTTCAATTTCTTTATTTAGTTCTTTAGCAAAATCAATGCTTTCGAAATCTTCACTCACGCTGCTGGCGCTATTATCCAAGGCCAAATCATCCATAACCCTAACCACAGGTTCATCTTGAAAATTTTGAGTTAGTGAATAAATTTCCTCCACCATTTCTGGGGTTTTTGGGAACTCGGCGGTAGCAACTTCACTGAAATATGTTTCAGGATTTTGGAGATACTGCAAAGTAGATGCAATAGAAAGTCGTCTTTGGGAAATGCGCACGCGCAATGATCTTGCGAGAAGTCTTGACAGTGTAGAATTTTGACTATCTAATTTACGTAGCATAAATTTCATAGCCGCATCAACAGTTAATAGAGTTGCATCACGCCGGCACAGTGCTTCGACTGTCACTTTGATAATATTCAGATTTTTCTGGAAATTGTCCAAAGTATGAAACTCGCTCTGTGTGAACTTGATATCAGAGTTCATGTCAATCAGTGCTTTGGATACACATGATCTTAACCTATTGAATCTATCCACCATAGTAAAGATGCTTCCCCAACGAGTCTTACAATCGGCTAGTAGCTGGAGTTCTTTTCCCGTATCCTGTTTTACATGTTTCTGTAGAAACATGTCATTCTTCACTGGAGAATTTTTGAAAATTTTGACTACTGCACGTACTTTACTGATGACACTTTTATAGTCATTATTAAGCTCGTTTGGGTTTGAGTTTGACACCACCGGTATTATTTCAAATCCCCCGGTTTCGTCTTCAGCACTATCTGCGTCGTTCTCGAATTCGGAGTCACTTTTACTTCCACCAGCAGTAACAGCAGTATCAGGGGATCGCACATTTTCCGCGCCGCCTTGCTTATAATACGTCAAGTACAGCTAGCTGAATACCGTATGCAAGGCAGACTTGATGATAAGCGCGCAGGTTTCTTCCAACTTTTAACATGACGCTGGCGCCATCAGTGACTATTGCGACTATATATCTATCTAAAGAAAGCGCAAATTCTGAAAGCTTTTCTTTCAAAAGTCTGATACAAGTCTCAGATGGCATTGAACCAACCATTCGCACCAAACCCAGATTTTTGAAACGTGAGCCATCTGTGAACTCAACTCCTATGTGAATGTTGATATTCATATATCTGGCGCTACGAGATGATGTCCACTCATCAAAACTCAAAGAAAACTTTTTACCAAGGGCTAATAGATTTTTCAGTTCAGTCACCAGTTTTTTCTTTTCCTGTTTACTATAGTTTATGACTATATTTTTTATACCTTTTGGAGTCTTCGGTAATTTATTGTAGCCAGAATTTGTAAACAGTCTTCGCAGATCCTCAGAAGTACAAAATACACTGAATGGTATTCCGTCCAAAGCTGCCATTCTACTGACGGTTGTTTCAAGGGAGTGATTACTTTGAAAATAATCAGTCAATTTCCTTTTTTTTTACCATCGATGAGGACGCTGAACAAGATTCGCCTTTTGATTTTGACACAGCGGTCGTAATGGTTGGAGAAGCAGATGTAGATGGTCGGTTTATGCTACTGTCATTAGTTTCTTCATTGTCAGACTTTGAATTAACGTTACTAACGTCTATTGTATGCGACGATTTTAAATGAACGCGAATACCAGTTGTTGTGCCGCCGTGAGATCGTATTATTTTTTGGCATAAATTACATTTGCCTGACTGACCATCTTCTGCTCGGAAAAAGTAGTGCCAAACTGAGGTTTTATCATCACACTTTTTTTCGAATTTTTCTTACTTTATATTTTTACAAGTAAATTTGTTTGTTCAAGGAAGCTGAAAGCCTGTAACAAAACAATTTTGACTAAATAACTTTGACCAACTAAAGTTCAGATTTTGTACATTTGCGAACTCATTTTAAAATTGAAGCCTATAATAGTACATTGTAATACAAGGGGCTAAAATGACCCATTATAGACGAGGTAGTAAATAGGAACCGAGTTAAATTCCTTTTTTTCCCAAGGGCATAATATGCAATTTTACGCCCGCTCTGGTACGCTATTATGACGGTCTTTTTCTTTTCGAGCAAGAGGAGTGAAAAATATATCATTACATATAAATTTATCTTTGAGATAATCTAACGGTTCAAATCAAAAGTAATAATAAAAGAAACAATAACATTTTAATCAAAGTAGCCCGTTAAAATGTAATAAAAATCATAAATGTAATGCTCGTCGTATTTGTATGTACACTTACCCACTTTGTTTGTCCGACGAGTGAATGAAGTAAAACAACGACGTCACAAATACAACACAACTTTGGCAATGCACACGTGCGTGCTTTTTAACATAAAAATATGAACTGCTCTGAATGAGTGACACCGAGCGTCGAGCGCAACTATCTGGTCGAACCGGGCGCTGTGATTGGTCGAGCGAGGTGGAGCGAGCTACCCGACCCCCGAGCCACCCGCGCCCCGCCGCCCCTCGGCGACCAAAGTGTTGTATATGTCACCGTAAAATTGTCAAACTACAATATAACGTATTTGACAATTTTACGGTGACATATACACACTTTTATTCGGAAATAATCATTTAAAAATGACATATTTGTAATTGTAAGCCTGCTACTGGCATAACATAGCACTCTGTTTTTATCAATTAAAAGATCTGTATTTCTGTACCTGTGTTAACAAATAAAAGTTATTTGATTGGATTTGATTTTGTCACTGGAATATACATAATTATTATTACCCGTTAGATATGCTTTACATTAATTAAAATTAATGAAATAAGTAAACAAGATTCTATTGCCTCTGGTTTTTTTATATAAAATATCGAAAAACCGATATCAGTGAAATCCAATATCGGTTTTTCAATATCGGATTTTTGGTCCGATAATCCGGTTTTTCGATATTATCGAAAACCGGTATCCATGCTCTAATTGAATATACTGTAGCTACAATTGCCATTATTATGAAAACTGTACGAAACATTTAAAACCCTGCTTTTAAAAGCGGTTACTTAAGCGATCAAGTTCCGCCGGCGCCATACTCGCGCGTCAATTGCGCTAGTGATTTCGTAAGTCGATAAGATAGGGTCGATGTTTTCGAAAGTAAAATTGAAAAATTTTAAATATGAAAAATTTATTTTAGTGTAACTAAATAAGTTGTAAGAATGTTGTATCTGTTTTGTTATGTAACGCTATAATGACGGACAGTGTCGCAAATTAATAATGTCTACTTTTTACAAAATTAAAGGGTTTTTACTTAAATCCTATCAATGTTTAAAATTTGGGTTAGTTTAGTTTATAGTGTAACGTCGATATTAGTAATTGCAACACTATTCGTGATTATGGCGATACATAAAATCGTGTAATATTAATCTACTAGCTGTGCCCCGCGGTTTCACCCGCGTCATCACGTGTTCGAGGTGCGCGACATGACCTAGTTCAAGCATTTTATAACGGCTAGGGTTTAAGCGTCGTTCGCGCGCCCAGCCAAGTATTGAATTATTTTAATTTTACATTATCTCTTAAACTATGCGTCCAAATAACATGGTATGAAGAACAAAGTTTATCTTCATAAATTGTCTTGATGATGAAGTAACTTTCGTTCGTAAGGATAAATAGGCCATACCTAATAATAACGCTCATAAATCATTTTTAAATTTTCAATATTTTTTGTCACAAAATACCAAATTGTGGCTTATGTATAAGAAATAGACATATGGTATCGCGGACTTTTTTTTAGACGGAGTAAAGATCTATATTTTTCTAGAACATTGTATTTACGTATCCCTAACGATAACACCAGCGTACGCGGATAAATCATTTCGGGAGTGCTTTTTCTTCTGACTTGCTTAACAAATATCCATATTTAAGGCTAACTGAGTGATATAGCTCAGCGGTCCTCAACCCTGGGGTCGCGACCCCGTGTGGGGTCGCGAAAGATATTTGTGGGGTCGCCAAAATAGTTAAAAAGGTCCTTATTACGTATTTATCGAATTTTATTAAGGTTTATGCATAAAATATAACCTCTCTTTACATACACAATTACACAATGTCCTTAAAACGGAGAGAATCGAAAATAATTACGACTGTACGACTTGTCCAGTCCCGCCGGTCACAACCTCACCGCTCCCGCGCCCGCGCCCCCACCCCGATCGCTCTTTCTTCGTTCCGTCTGTCTGTTCAGTCAGTTCTATCCGCACGTGCGTATTCATCGCCGCTTTGTCGATTGCAAATACATACTAAATTGATGCCAAAACACGGAAGATTACTTCTGTAGAAAGTTTTTTTAGAAGATTAGTGTTCTCGTGGATAACCACGCACACGGTAAGTGTGCACTCATACTTAGAAAATAAAGTGAGGCGTCATCGCAGCGCGACCATGTTGGACGCGTGGGTTCAATAACAAAACCAGCGCGAAATATTTTTTACGCTTCACTTATGTATATTTAGGGTTCCGTTTGAGAAACAAGGAACCCTTATAGTTTCGTCAAGTCATGTTTGTCATTCATACAAACACTATGAAAAACAAAGTTACAACTAACATCCAGTCATATCATTACTTGCTACCACGGAACCCTTCATGGGCGAGTCCGACTCGCACTTGGCCACTTTTTTTGCTTGTCTATTTGTGCTTCGTTGAAAATAAATTTGAAGGAAATCCTGTTACCACGCGAGCATATGACGAAAAATCTAATATTAATCGTTTGGAATACATTTTTTATTTATTAATACGTATTTATTATTGCAGTTAACAATGGATAAGTGGCTAATAAAACGCACATCTACAGATGCAGGTGGCGGAAGTCCTAATAACGCATCACAAATTAAAAGAATTAAACACGTAGTTCTTGACAGCAGTGTCGCCTCAGATTCTACAGTGACAACTACTGTTACGAGTAATATAAGTCGTGAGCCCAATGCCACCACTTCAAGTACTAGTAGTGTTATTACTATCGATGAAAGCAGAGAAACATCTAGTTCCACTACTATAACTATTAGTCATAACAGCCACATCTACCTTACACATCGATACAGAGAGTGACGCTTCAACTTCAACTAAACAAGCAACAGCTATATCGGAGACAACTGGGAAGCGTCAACGCATCTTTAAAGATAGTACATCCAGTTTGGTTTTAAATGTACAGTGTTGAATTTTGAACAACGTCCACAGTGCGTTGTTTGTTCGGAGGTTTTGGCAAATGAGAGCATGAAGCCGACCAAACTGAAAAGGCACCTAGAAACTAAGTATCCACAGTTAAAAAATAAAGATGAATCTTACTTTTAAACGACTTGCCACCAAACTAAAGTCACAGCAGGTTGATTTCCAAAAATATACAACAGTTAACCAAAAAGCCTTACAAGCATCTTTCGAGGTTTCCGTTTTGATTGCCAAAACTAAAAAACCTCACAACATTGGCGAGACGCTCATTTTGCCAGCTGCAATGAAAATGGTTTCGATCATGCAAGGAGAAAAGTATGCCAATTTACTGAAAACAATTCCACTATCAAGTGACACTGTTCATCGTCGTATCAATCTACTTGCTGATGATATCAAAATACAACTTATAGACCGCGTGAAAGGGAGTCCCTATTATGCTATTCAGCTGGATGAAAGCACTGATGTAGTTAATGTAGCTCAACTTCTGATATTTATCCGATACCGATATGAAAACGACATATGCGAAGATTTGTTATTTTGTCAGGGATTAGAAGGAAGAACAACCGGTGAAGCAATTTTTAAATCAGTTAATACCTTTTTTGAACTCCATGACATAAAGTGAGAATATTGTGTATGTGTGTGTACAGACGGCGCAGCTGCATTGACCGGCTCCAAAACAGGATTCAAAGCAAAAGTAACTGAGATTGCACCTCACGTAGGCTTTGTTCACTGTATGATTCACCGTGAAGCCCTTGCAGCAAAACATTTGCAACCAGATGTAAATAAAGTGTTGGAACAAGTCGTAACAATAATAAATTTTATTAAAGCACGCGCATTAAACAGTCGCCTTTTCAAAATAATGTGTCGTGAAATGGGATCAGAATACGAAAATCTACTGTTACATACGGAGGTCAGGTGGTTATCGCGAGGAAAAACACTCGGACGTGTATTTGATCTCAAGATGAAATCAGAATATTTCTACTTGAACGGGAACCAAAGCTAGCGGAATATTTTTTGAATGAACATTGGTTGGCAACAGTTGGCTATCTTTCGGATATTTTTGAAAAACTTAACGATTTAAATCAATAATTGCAAGGGAAGAGTACAAATGTATTGATTTTAGCTAACAAAATAAAAGCTTTTTGTAGGAAAATAAGTTTGTGGATAGACGAAATCAGTGCTGCTGAAAACTACGAGATGTTTGCATGTTTGGAAAAATTTTCTGAAGAAAACAATATAAAGCTCGAATAAGAAATTAAAACCAAAATCATGATGCATCTTACAAACCTTAAGCAAGACTTGGAAATAAGATTCCCAGATACGTCACACGGCGACCAATGGATAATTAATCCATTCACTTGTGATCTTAACACTGTGAAGATGAACTTAAAAGAAAAGGAGCAGCTGATCGATTTAATGTCCGATGAAAGCCTTCGATCTATTTTCAAAACCACGGATCTATCCAAGTTCTGGATAATGACGGAAAAGGAATATCCACTGTTATTCAAAATATCTCTGCTGAAATTGCTGCCATTCGCAGCTACATACATTTGCGAGACAGCTTTCTCCACATTAACTGCTATAAAAACAAAATATCGCTCCAGACTTAACGTAGAACCTGATTTGAGGGTGTCTGTTTATGATAATATATCACCAAGAATTGCACTGACTGACTGCAAGTGTGCAAGCACAAGGTTCACATTAGATTGTAAGGTCACGTATAATAAAAGAAGAAATAAAAGAAGGTACATCTTCTTTTTTAAATAAAATATTAAAATAATTGCTTGTCTCATTTAATGCCATCATAAATATTACTCGTATGTTAAATGCATATTTTCTAGTTTGCTCTAATATTACTTTCCAAAATAAATAAACTCTTCAATATAAATAATTTACGAAATAAAAACAGCTAACTTCGTTACCTGAACCAACTTTGCACTTGTTAACTTAGTGATTTTTTTTCTGGGGTCGCTCATAACTCTTTTTTGAATTTTGGGGTCGCAATATCAAAAAGGTTGCGGACCGCTGGAATAGGCTGTCTAGCATTAAGCTATATTATAGCTTAATGCTAGACAGCCAAACACATAGCTGACGTGAAGCACCAACGTTACGGGAAGTCTGCAGTTTGTGATCATATCATAGACGGCCCCCGCCATTACATTAGATTTGATAAACCACAAGTCCTCGCGAAAGAACATCGATTCCTGCCAAGGATGATACGTGAGGCTATTGAAATTAAAAAACATCCTAATTTCAATAGAGAGGTAGGCTGGGTACTACCACCTGCTTGGGATCCTGTAATTCATAAAATTAAAACTAAACCCAAGCATACAACTGCAAGACTTCAAGACATAGTTAGTTCATTCTGCGTAGATCGGACCAAAATTAATAATTAAAAAGCTGAAGGTACTCCGGGTTAACTTTGACATCGGGACGTCAATCACCTCAGTCCCCCGTGACCACGGTTGCTGGAAAGCAACCGAAACGTCGGGAATATAAAATAAGTTAATTAAACGCGATAAAATCCGTAAAAATAGTTTTATTCAATGTGCAGTGTTCGCGTAAATATAAGAAATCATTATTAATGAATCATTATTTTTTTACAAATTAAGGTCCTTGATTGTTTGATATTTACAAATATTATTATTAGGTGAAAATTTAATTTAATAAAAACCAAGGTTTTCCAGGGTGATTTAGCTGTACCTACTTATATAAATATTTTTTTTTTATAAAACAATAAATAGTATAAAAGGTTTGTAATCTCTTCATAAAAAAAGTCACTTACTCTCAATTTCAAAGAAAACACGTAAAAAAACACGTAGTTACCCACTAAAAACAAGTATGTCTGTGGCGTGGCAAATATTTGTTCGGCGCCACAGCTAAAAGTTGTCGAAAATCGGTTAAACAACATGTATAATTTACTTTATTATAATTAACTTTAAAATTCATTTTCATCGACTACTTTCAATGTAATTCGCTATCAAAGACGTTACTCAGGATGAAATGACAGTTAACAGTATTTTGCGATAATGTAATCATATAAATAAATAAAAATCACATAATTTATGCGTTTGTTAAATTAGATGCATATACATACAAACATAAAATAAAATGTATATACATTATATGTATTATACAAAATGTACATTATTGTCTAGTTCTTTCAAAAATTTTCAAATCCTATTGGCGTTACAGCACACGAAAAATGTGTTTCTGGGCGGGCAGTGGAAATGGCAATCTTTGTCAGAATTTGAAACATGAATTGGTTATTAGCTTTAGGAAAATCTATACCACGGAATGATTCGATATTATACAAATATTTAAATTGGGTGACACACATTTTGCTAATTGACACGATCACGAATAAATCCCTTAATCATATAATTTTAATTTACACCACTTTTAGTTGTCTAATAGATTTGAATAAAACTATTCTTACGGATACTATCGCGTTTATTACTACTTATTTTCTATCGATTTCAAAATGGAGACAGAACTCAATTTGACTGTAAGTTCTTTTTTCTTATGTGTTACCTCATAAATTTTTTCTGGGTGAACCGATTTCCGATTCTTTTTTTGTGTGAAAGCTGGTGCTTTTCATGTGGTCCCATATAAATTGTATCAAGGTCTGACCAATAGTTTTTGAATTATTCTTAACCCATTCAATGCGGCTCGAAAAATCGCCTTTATTACGCAGGGGCGGGCGGTTTAAAGAGCTAACTCCGATAGGCGTCGGAAGCATCTCATATTTTTTTTACTTTGACACCGATCGGCGTTTCCCGCACATGAAAATGATTCTTCCTTGTTTAGACAGAATTTTATTGACGCTTATCAGTTTACGCCATATCAAGTGACTGCGTATTCAGTGGCCAAGTTATATTTTCATATAATAAGTTATTTTGTGATTAAAACAGTGAATTTTTATTAAAACTACGATCGAACGATTTCCTATTTACCATAAATATGGCTGGAAATAGTGAGTGCATTTGTTTCTATTCTATTCAGTATAGTAAGGGATATGTTCCACATTATAGAAAGATTTCTAATTACACTTTGAATAACGAAATTGGTTTTTATATTAATATTTTTAATATTATTGAAATATGACCAGGGATTGCAAACCTTTTTTCTGATTTTTTAAAGTTAAAAATACTTTTAATAATAGTATTTAGTGTACTATTTTAAATGTATTAAGTATAATAAGTAGTGTTTTTAATTAGTAGTTGAAAAGAAGAGAGGGGTTTTCAGTTACATACTATTTCTAGTGCATCGTAATTTGTTTCACTTAATAATTAATAATGACTTTCTCTTGGTGGTCTTGGAAGGTAAGGCTCGACCATCATCACTGAGTTTATTCAGTGACGGTGTGAGACAATTTGGTTCGCTAAAAAGAAAGCCATGTGATGATCAACATTATCATCTTGATAATGTTGATGCGAAAAAAGTCACATCTAGACAAAATAAAGAGACACAGGTATCGTCAAAGGACATTCAGAATGCAAATGTATATAAACGCAACATTTTCGATTCTAATGAGTATAAATGTGACGTATCACAATTACCCGATTTTGAATTTTGAAAACGGGGAACCAAGTGACCACCGAAACAAAGCGTTTGCTCAACTGATCGCTTACGAATTAGATCTTGTTCCAATGAAAAAAAGATCTGTAACATATTATTGATATAATAAATCTTCTGAGGAAAGTACGTAACCAATAGGATGTGGACGATATAAGTTTACCCAACTAAGAAGAATCGGAATAATGTTTGTGTAAATGCATAGGTATGCTGTGAGCCTACATGTTGTTTGCTGATATTATTAAATAAATATTATATTATGAACACTTACGTACCTAGTTGTAGTTTAGTTTAAGTACCTACTCTCACAAGTATGCGAAATAATGATTACCAATATGAACGGTTTTAACAATCCAAGATGTCGGATTTTATTAATAAGACGTTTTCGTTTATAATTTTCTGGATGCTCTTTTTTTTCCTTTTTACACTAGAGATGATGGAGAATATATAAAAAAAAAAAAACTAGCGAATCATATCAACGCAGCAAAATGTTTAAATATCAACTATGAAATGAAGATTGCTCATAGTATGAACCTATACTGTTCTTTAATTCATAAAATAAAATACCTAGCTAAAATAAATAATATATAATTATTTAATCCAAATGTTTTCAATGTTGATAACCTCTGTAAGACGCCGTTCGGCGTTTTCCGCGCCTGAGGAGAGTTTTGTCATTTTTCTAAAATCATTATTTACAGAAACGGAAACTATAAAGATGTTGTATGTATGTAAAACATGCACATATAAAAAGTATATCCCTTTAGAATAGACATTGGCCAAGTTATGGCTAAAATATAATTTACGCCGATCGGTATCATCCGCCTAAGAATGACAATTTAAATTACGCGGTTGTGCGTGCACCGTAACGGATGGGTTAATAATTTATATTAAAGTCGGATGTACAAAATTTTTAATTTTAAATTATTAATTCCTGACCTTTCGGGTGCTTTGCAGCACTCATGGTCACGGGGGACTGAGGTGATTGACGTCCTGATGTCAAACCCAACCCGGAGTATCTTCAGCTTTTTAATTAATACTTTTTGCAATGGTGCAATCTACGCAGAATTAACTTACTGTGTCTTGAAGTCTTGCAGTGGTATGCTTGGGTTTTGAGTTTTAATTGTATTAATTATAGGATCCCAATCAGGTGGTAGTATCCAGCCTCCTTATCAATTGAAATTAGGATGTTTCTTTTTTAATTTCAATAGCATCACGTACCATCCTTGGTATGAATCGATGTTCTTTCCCGAGGATTTGTGGTCTATCAAATCTGATGTAATGGCGGGGCCATCTAGGATATGATCACAAACGGCAGACTTCCCGGAGCATCAGTAAAAGTAGTTTTATTCAATGTGTAGTGTTCGCGTAAATATAAAAAAAATTATTGTCTAATAGACTGTTCGTTCACACATTTTTAATTGAACTAAATTTTCATTATATAAAAATACAAATAAGATGTTTATTGATTTTTAAAACTATAACACCATATAATTTCTGTACTAAGTTTTCGTCTTGAAACCTCAAAAAATATAGTGTCAACTACAATTATTGTTTCTTTGAGATTAACAACATAGAATAGAATAGAATAGAATAGAATGATTTTTATTCAATATGGATTATTACATAATACTTATTGAAAGTCATTATTTTATTTACCACTGGTTCGGAAAATACCTCCTGTCCTGGGAAGAACCAGCAAGAAACCCAGCGGGACTTTTTTTTTAAACATAATTTCACTTAACATAAAATATCTGTATCATAATATTATTCTTCCATAGGGTGCCTTTTTAAATACGTTGTAATGAAATAATAACAACCGCGGGAAAACTCGAGAATAAGGCTGCTTATCCACTAGATGTGCAAGACAGCTGAGCGGTGCGAGGTGGGGGTAGCAGCAGAGCTTTGAAATAGTGTGACCTTTTTTACACCAAAGCTGTTTAGGGAAACTGAGCGGTATGCGGTTGCGTAGCGGATTATTTTCACTAATACTATGCGAGGAAGCGGTATGCTACGAATCTGGGGCAGGCAAGCGGGGTGCGGTATATTCAGCCGCCACACCGTTTCAAATACATTCCTCGCATACATCTCTCGCTTGTTTTGTTTGTACAAAGATCTCGCTTTGCTACGCTGAGCAAGGCGAGAAGAATGAAGTAATATGTTTGGTGGATTTTTTTGCCGCACAGCTCTGGTGGAAACCCAGCCTAAGTTAGTAAAATGAAAGTGCTAAGCCGTTAATGCCAATACAATTGAAATAAGTTACGAGTTCAGCGATTGTTCTGATCTTTTTAATATCTGCTTAATATAAAAACAATTATAATCGGACTTTGTACATAATTTAATTAAATTAAAAAATACTAGCGATGCTAATAAAACACTAAAATTCCTGCTAACCATGGAGTGGAGCATGGGAGTAAGTTTAAGATGCTTGCTTTAGAAGTGGTTCACGTTACAATACTCCTAACAATTAAGGATACTGTTGCTTCAATTGAATCTAAAACTTAACAGCCTTTTACAAATTTAAGCCAATTGAACTATCAGTGTTCGCAGCTTCAAACATTAAGCCTACAATATTATACATTGTTAAGCTATTCCAAAAACAAAAATAGCTGTACTAAGCTGTCTTATTTTCTTTTTGTTAAATATTAAAGCTGTGTGATTGTATAAGAACTAAGCCTTTGCCTTTTTACTGGGCTTGGATTCACTTGAAGAACACTTGGAGTGACACTAGTCCGACTGTCTTGGCTAGTTACACTGTTTGGCGATGCAAAATGAGGAGAAGAACCAGTAGACACAGTGCTTTTAGGTGTACCTTTCTTCATGTAACCGACAACAGAGTTGAGGAGTGTTGCCGGCAGAGCCACAGGTGTCAGTCTACCACCACCATGTGCAATGTAAGTTTGTAGCATTTTCTTTGAAGGTGACGATGGATCATTTACTGTCAATACAACTAATGAGCCTGTCTCTATGTTCGGGGGCACTGCAGGTGCAGAATTCACGTTGTTAGGTAACGCAACATTCATTGGTAAATTGTTCATGTTTGGGGTTGGAACTGCAATATTATCTGTATTTGTTGGGGTTGTGATCTTTGGCGTCTTCTGTTTCTTATTTATGAACGTCAAGGTTGCGAGGTGAGATGAAGTCTGAGCGCTTTGGTTGTGTTGTGGTGTTTTATTTGCTTTTGATTTTTCAATATTTCGAGTTTCTATTACATGTTCCAACAACTCATCTGCAGTTGTCACCTCATTCTCTTTGATTTGGGTTATGCCAGGAACCATTCTTGTTTCTAGTGCCTTAGCTCCCCTGCCTGTAAGAAACAACCAGACATCATAATATTATAAATCATATTTTTAACTAAAATCCTTAGGTCAGTGTTCAGATAAGACTTAGAGCTGGATCGGCTCGCCGGGAAAAGGCCACGCTGGCATAGAAGAACAGAGTGAAATAGCAGCATAATGCTTCTGTTTCGTATAATGAGTGACGAGAAATGGAGATCTTTTACTAGTAACAATATGCATTCTTTAATTTTAATGGGTACAATGCACCTGCATTTTGATTTTTGATCGTAAATCAAACATCAAAATGCAGGTGCATTGTATAAACGTTCCATAGGTATCTATGGAACATTTATACGTGGTAGTGCTATGCTGCAGCTATTATTAGTATAGTTGTAGCACGAATAGGTCGGCTCGACCGGGGAAGGACCACGCTCTCACAGAAAACCAGCGTAAAATAGCAGCTTATGGCTGCTGTGTTTCGTATGGTGAGTGTAGAGAACCGGAGACCCTTTTTACTGGAAACGAGACATTCCACCTTGGTCTTCACGGGTGACGATGCATCTGCATTTTGATTCGTAATCGAAGATGGATGTAGATGTCTATGAGCCACAGCAGCCACTTACCATCAGGTGGACTGTGTGCTCGTTTTTCACCCTTACGTTATAAAAAAAACCAGCATTAATTTGCCATTAGGTGGAATGTGTTCTCGTTTGTCACCATTTATAGATCCATTGTAGTTCTGGAAATAAGCTTTCGACTTTTAAATTTCGTAATACCTGAGGCTTTATGATTTTTGTTTCGTTTGAAATCTCAGAAGGTGCGAAATATGTTTGGTAAAGAGACCCCATCGTTTCATTTTATGTAGAGAGTTTAGAGGATCGTAAGAGGTGAAAATGGGAAGTGCCATATGACATGTGGTGTATTAACCATATCCAGGGCCGGATTTACCTTAAATACCGCCCTATTACCTATATCCTACATTACTTGAGTAAAGGACCGGAGCAAACGAGCGTACGGCTCACCTGATGATAACTGACTACCGCCGCCAATGAACAACTGCAACACCAAGGGAATTGCAGGTGCGTTGCCGGCATTTTAAAAGGATTAAGGTCTTTTCTTGAAGGTCCCTAAGTCGTATCGGTCCGGAAAAATCAACGGTGGTCAACACTCCTATTAAAACGCACAGTGGTGGAACGCCAAGCATCCAGATGTTGTGGATGATATCGGGAGTTTTGCCGCGATGTGCGTTCGTGAAATTTGGCGGCTGGGATTATTCCAAACAATTCCTCAGAGCACTTCCCGTAATAAATGCGAAAGAAAATGCAAAAGGATGCAACATCTCTTCGCAGCGCCAATGATTCGAGCCGATCGGAAAGGACTCGGTCGTCGACGATTTGAGCTGCTCTGATCGCTGGATGCGGTCAAGTGGAAGGAGCTACCCCTGGGGAGTCCCAGCCCAGAGATGGGAACAGTATTCCATGTGAGGCCGAACTTGCGCCTTGTAAAGTTGCAGGCGGTGTGACGGCATGAAATACTGTCCCGCTCTGCTGAGCACGCCAAGCTTTTTAGAGGCCAATTGGGCCTTCTCTTCCAAGTGACCACGAAACTGCACGTCACTCGATATGTCGACTCCGAGGATTCCGATACTGGCTGAGGCAAGAAGGGGAGCGCCTTGAAACTGAGGAGATACGACAAAGGGGTTCTTTTAGTGGTAAATGCGCAAACTTGTGTCTTCTGAGGATAAAGCTGGACCAGATTTAGTTGCCCCAATCCGAGACTTTGTTCAGCAAAGACTCGACTTCAGACACAAGTTTGTTCCGGTACTCGGCGACGTTTTCCCAAGAAATATTGGCACGGCCGGTGTATAGAGCATCACCAGTGCTGTCATCCGCATAGCAATGAATGTTACCGGTTTACAACATATGCAGAAGAAACAGCGTTGGTGATATCACGCAGCCTTGTGGAACACCTACGTTAATAGGCTTGTAATCGGAGCATGCGCCGTCTACAACGAACTTGATGCTCCAATCTGCAAGAAAACTGGTGATCCAATAGTACAATTTCTCAGGTACCCATATTCATAAGAAGGGAACTTCGAAAGAAGCGCTTTGTGTCAAGCCCGATCGAAGGCCTTCGCAATATCCAAATTAACGATAAATGCCTTCTCCCTTGGACTCTACTGCCTCCACCCATCTATGAGTCAGGTAGACCAGAAGATCACCAGATGATCGACCCCGACGAAAACCTTATTGACAGTCACTAATCAACTGGTGATCCTCAAGGTACCGCATGAGCTGGCAGTTTATAATGGATTCCATTATTTTGGAGAACAAGGAGGTAATGGCGATAGGCCTGTAGTTAGACGGGTCTGAGCGGTCGCCTTTTTTAGTAATCGGGTGGACAAATGCCGTCTTCCATAATTTTGGGACTACGCCTAGGGAGTAGGAGTACCGCGTAGGAGTAAAACACGCGGTGAAACTGATGTAAATTCTGAAGCGCACGTCCCCAGGACAATCGGGGGGATTCCGTCAGGCCTAGTCGATTTGTGGATGTTCAGGGAGAGAAGTGCTTTGCGAACCGAGCGTTGTGTGAACCGCACATCCGGCATGGAGCACTCAGACCGCGGGATAGTCGGCGGCGTGGTCCTCCCTTCATCGAGAGTCGAGTTGGACGTAAAGAAAGAGCCTAGCAGATCGGTTTTATCCTTTGCGGCATGGGCCAGTGAGTCTTCCTCTGAGTGCAGAGATGGAAGAGATGGCTGACAGAAGTTCCCTTGTACAGCCATGGCGAGAGACCAGAATGCACGGGTTTCCGAAGGAAAGCGAACTAGTTTCTCGCCAATTCTCCCTATGTGCTCTGACTTTACCTCGGCGATGACTCTTTTGAAGGACCTGGAGGCGGATTAATTTTTGAATTGAATTATACTTCTTTTTAAGGGCGCTGGTGTTTACATCCCGGGACGTTGATGCGTCAGCCCAGGCTCGTTATCACTCCTGCCTAAAGCGTGATGCTATTTTACAGGAGCGACCAAACCATAGCTGGCATTTACCACCGATGGGCACCTCAGAGAATAGTATAAAAAGTGCCATACCCTGAAGTACCACATCAGCAAGAGAATTAGCAACAATGTTGGGATCGTCCGGCGAGAAGCAAACCCAAAAAAAAGCAAGGATAGAATGCAAAGAAAGACCGCATCCCATCCCAATCAGGCGACCTATTGTGCCAAACACGGCGGCAGCCTGCAGAATGCAAGCGCGATTTCAGCGTGAGTGGCACCACACTCCGGACTAGACAATGGTCCGAGGAGCGTCGACGGAGACCTGGTATCTGTCCGGATGAGAGGTCAGCAGAAGGTCCAACAGGGAAGGTGCATGATCCTCCACATCTGGAATCCGCGTAGGCGTAGTAACCAGTTGTGTCAGACCATATTTCATTCGTCATTCATTCATTACAGCCCTTCACAAGTCCACTGCTGAACATAGGCCTCCCCCAAGGAATACCACAAAGCATGGTACTAAGCCACCTGCATCCATCGACTTCCTGCATGTCTTATCAAGTCGTCACTCCATCTAGAGAGGCCCTACACTTCGTCCGCCGGTACGAGGCCGCCACTCGAGAACCTTTTTTCAGCATCAGACCATATGTCAAGGCAAAATCATGAACAGATCTCCCCGCATGATCGGTTAAACGTAAACTGAGCCATTCGGCGTGGTGGGCGTTAAAATAGCCACGGATCACATCTCTGTGGATAGGGCCTGTTGTAGCAAGGAATTTGTAGCCAGGACATGGTCGATGAGTCGGTCTGTTTCGGCATTACCGCTATAGGATCTATAGAGGCACCCGTAGACGCGCGGATCGTCGTCGCTAGTTACGCGTAGCCAAAGGATGGACAGGTCCTTTGCCTCCTCTCCGACGTATACGCAAACTCCAGCCCGAGTCACAAAGGAGTGTTCCAATTTGTACCCAGGGTAGGACACCTGCGTCTCGGTCAGAAAGAGCAAGGCCGGCTTCGCCGTCTCCAGATGGTAGTTAACGGCGTTTAGGTTCGAGTGAAGTCCCCTGATGTTGCAGAATCACGGATAGCGTGGCAAGGGTCGCCTTGGTCTTGTTGCTCAGTTTGCCCCGAGCAGTTATTGTTTTGAGCGAAATTTTGCATAGCGGAAAGTTAAAAAATTTTTTGATCATACCAAATTTTGGCGCCCTAGGTACTAGTCCTTAGTGCCCCTAGGTAAATAAACAACCCTGACCACATCAAATTTACCAATTGTAAAATACATATTGTATGATAACAACACGCAGAGGTATGTTAAATTGTGTTATGCCTGCTTTGTGATGAGTCAATACTTTGCCAAATGATGCCACCTGTCCGGCAGTGGACAGGTGGCATCATATGAGCTGAAGAACGAACACGTAGGAAGAACAAAAATGAAGAGCAATAAAACGTACTGTTGCGCACGCGCATCTGTCGAGCGAGGCGTATTCGTTCGCGTTCTGCTCGTTTCCGACAGGCGATCCGCTCGAGTTCGAGTTGTGCTCGTCGTTTGGTCTCCGCACGTTCCGTAATGAATTCCTCTTGTAATTGTTCCGCGTCCCACGTCGTAGCCGAGCGCAACGCTTTATCCACTTGAGCGCCATTTAGCTTTTCTTCCTTCTTGAACTTTACAGAAAACATAAAAAATGTCAGTATTAAATTCACTACTAACTTGTTCAAGCATCGGCATTAATTTATTTTATCTTTTTGAATATGCAATTACATTGGCAAGATATACATGTATGCTTTTACCACTAGTTGTCGAAATTAATAATTATAATCGTATAGCTTATGGCTTTTCATTTACGAGCATTTGTAAATTTTTATATTGGAGAAATATCTATTATTAACGGAAAAGGCTCTGACAACTAACAATTGGCTCAACACAACCACAGTTTACAGAGCTAACAGTTGTGAAACGCCTTTGATGTCAGGCGATGCCGCCGCCCGCGTAAGGTATTTACTATTTACGCCGTCGTCGGAAATATGCTAGTTGTCACGAGATTAGTAATAAAATAATTTTGGATATTATAATATCATCATCATTTATTATTAAAACTAGAAAAATACATTTACAAGTGTTGCACTGCTAAATATTTTCGTGGCACTTTTTTATATAGAAGTTTTCAGTTTTCGATTGTATGTAGTGTACTGGCATTTGGATGACCAATTTTATTAAAAAAAAAATGAGGATGAGATAAACATGGCCGTCATTTGAATTCTACTATACTTGGTAATATCTATATATAATAATCCTATAACTATAATAGTAATTCACCATTATAGGTATTATTTTGTTATTATTTTTTGAAAACGTCACTTAAAATTAGTTAAATAAATAAGTTTTATAACACGCTCGAGTCAAGCGCATGTATTGTACAGTAGACAAGGTCGCCCCCCAAGGCCCCCACCGTTGCTCTGCACAAGTACATTCGTTTCAGAAGTGTTAGACTCTCTTTAAACTGTGGCTCAACCACTTGGGGAGTTGGGAAGTATAATATATTATACAGGGTTATTTTTCAGACTAGCAAAATTTAATAATTAAGTACAAAATATAAATACTGATATACACTTTTTTTTAAGTACGCGTAAATAAGGTTTCTACATTTATTTGAACATATCCGAAATGGAATGTTATTTATGGGCAGTAAAAACGCGCGCTCGTGTGTGTACGAGACAATGCACGGAGCTTTTGCCTACTATTTACTTCTTTAATGATACGCTCGTTACTATGATTGCAATTTTCTCTTCATACTTTAAACGAGATTATGTACGTCATAATAATTTTTTTTTTACATTTTAACGACTTGTGGCATGAATGCTATGTAAATAAAAATTCTACACTCCTTGAATTAAATATTTTTTTTTAATCCCACACAAAGACAGTTCGAAATACAAGTTTAGACTAAAGAGCAAGGGTCTTTCCCTTGCTCTTTAGTCTATACTTGGAGAATAAATGTAAATAGTTAGTTGTAGAAAGGATAACTGAGCTAGGAAGCCGATGATAGGTTAGCTCGATTTAAATAACGCTTACTCAGGCGGCGTAAGCGAAGCCTCTACCGTTGAGGGCGTTTAAAACCAGACTGGTCGGTTAATATGCAGGATAATAGGCAGTGCGAATAGGGCCGAAAATTGCCAACCTCAGCTGACACGAACATCGCGTAGGCGTGTACGCCGTTCTATAGAACCGCATAATATGTTTATTAACGTAATTTTACTACTTCAATATGCAATCACTTAAAATAACACTACCCATTCACAAAAATGTTTTCGAGGTGGACGATTGTTATTATTCAGTGCTTGTACACGTTGGTAATGAAATAGGTGATATCCAGAAGAATTCAGTAGTTTCCACACGTACTGGCTAACTCTGAACTCGAGCTGCATCGTTGTTGCTAAAGCGGAGGTTTGGCTCGAAAAACTCGATCAATGCATTTTCTATAGTCGGGCTTATTACCATCTCGAGCACTTCCATGTGATTGAGTGGTGAACTGACCAAAGTCTAACAGCCTTTGGTTAGCTGCAAAAATTGTTCTCAGATTGGTGCTACACGTGCGTTAATTCCGTGTCTTCGCAAACACGGTAACATCGCACCATTTCATAGTATTCACAGTTCGAATATTTTTGTTACGTCATTGGTAACGAAGCGTACATAATGAGGTCACGGTCAACACTCTCAGCTGTCAGGCGGGCGAGCGGACGTAGGTACTTAGCGGTGTAACGGTAAAGGAAGAAGGAAAGAGCGGGGGAGATGCGTAACAAGGTACCCTTACAAATGTGTGCAGCATTAGATAGGAACAAATAGGAACATGTATTTAAGATCGTGTTTCAGCCATTTTAAATAATGAGTGTGACAGTTCAAATACTATGGATATTACTCCACTGAATGGCACGTCTACTTCAATGTTATCCCTTCTGCGACAGATATGACTAGCCTATTGCCACTTCAGCTTGCAAATACGGAGAGGTATGTGGGTGAACTTGGTTCTCAAAAAATAAATAAATAACGGTATTATCCACTATTCCATATCATCCCGTGGGTGTTGTAAGAGGCGACAGAGGGGACAAATCAGAAATCAGGAGATGGGTATCAGCGTTTTCCTAATAAAAACTAAAAATAAAAAACTGCGGTTCCAAGCCTGCTTGCCAACTATGGCAAATAAGTAAATGAGGCAATCTATGGGGGAGGCGAATGTTCAGCGGTGGACTTATAGGCTGTAACGGTATTGCACGAGTGAGGTGTGTGACCTTGAGCTTGAGCTCCCTGCGGCTGCGGTCGGGGAAGAGCTGCGCCATGAGTGTGAAGTCGGTGCCGAGCGCGGCGAGCGCGCGGTAGAAGCGCACGGTCTCCGCCGCGCTCCAGTCGGCCGAGCGCGGCCCGCGCCGGTAGCGCCCGCCGCCCGCGCCGCCCGCGCCCCACGCACCCTCCCGCACCACCGACGACACCTTGCGCTCGCTCGCAGTTTGCTTGATCACCTACCCACAAACAATCAATAACTTCCCGTTCACCAGATGTCGCTAGTTGGAGCTGAGGAAAATTATTTGTTACACAGTGTCACCATAAGTAAATTGCGTTTCATATGTAAAGTTTTTCGGTTTCTAGTGTATTTATATAAAAATTTAAATCTTAGTGGTGCTTCCTCATTGAGTTTTTGCACAATGTTTAACTCTCTTTAAATTCTTTTATTTTTAGATATTATATCCGTAGTTTGGTTTAACCATTTTTAATCTAATTAATATAAAATACAACTAATATTTCATAAAGAAAGTGATTCGGCAGCAGTTGATCAATTGAATTAATCCAATATCTATACAAGTATGAACAAAATTGAACTATCTATCTGTAATATCGAAATAACTTCCTTTTATTGAGCTAAGGGATTATTTGCATAGCACTAAAACATGAATAATAATTTAAATCTTTTATTAAAATGTGGTTAATATTAATATATTTTTTTATTAAAGTCAATAAAGTAATCAATAAAGTGTAGTAGTGAATATATACAAAAAAATAAACAATAATATACACTATATTGATGATAGATAAACACATGAAGAAATGTAAGTATGAGAATTATATTTTTATGTGATTTGTGAAAAATAGGTTAATTATTAAAAAGAAAATAATACAGGTGTTATTTTATTGCAAAGTAACACCTGTTTTATTTAATAAACAGGTGTAACTTTGCAGAATTCATTATATTAAATATATGAAAATGAAATGGTTGTCCTTAAAATTCGTTAACACACTATTTTTATTTCAAATGAATTTAAGCTAAAAATTTTAAAATACATTATTAGACATAAAAAGAGCAAAAGAATTGTGTCCAAATACCTACTTCTTTCAGATTACAGTTACAGTTAAAATCGTATTTTTAATTAAACGAAGCTGCCTGACAGATGCTAATGTCACTTTGTGAAATAATATTGCCAGATTCATTGTATTAGTGATGCGTTTAACAGTCAGTATACGATGACTTGATAATTATGACTAAAATTAAATAAACTTATCTTGATTAACATTGTGAAATTTGTTGACGAATATTATATCATTGAAATAAACAGAAAAAATATTGTTAGTAAGAATAATAATTTAATACTATTGTGACTTGAGGGGGCGCTCTGACTTTCGGAACGCACCCTGCTCCCGTCGTGTCGGTCGCCATTTTGTGTGTCATTTTTCTTGTTATTCATTCGGCTTCTAACGTCTGTTCCGTTCCGTTCTAACGCGCTGTTCTCCTGTTGCTTTTCTTTAGATCCTTGTTAAGTTTTTTGTTACGTTGTGTTGTTTGTTATTGTTAAGTTATTGTGTTTTTATATTGTTTCGTACAAACGTTATAGAACCTCAACCAAGCACGTCGAGCAAAAGCTCTTTTTCCCCAAAAAAGAAGAGACCACGGGCTTCTCTTAGCGTTACCGAAAGGCTTATGGTATGCAATGTCTACAAATACATATTTGAGCAGGAAACTGCTTCGGTATTACCTACCGAAGTACCGGAAAAAAAAATGTGTTTCTAAGACAGCTGAAATTTTTGGAATCGGTATGACCACAGTGTTCCGTGTATTAAAAGAATACAAACAAAACGAGCAATTTAAGTCTCTTGAAAAACTTGGACCGAAACATAATTTCAAGAATAAATTAGTCGATTTAACCTTAGCGGCTATAAGGCGAAAAGTACACCAATTTTTTTATGCAAATGTGGCATCCACCATTGCGAAGGTAACTTAAGTGTTATTTTTTTACATCTTTGCGCGCAGCGCTATGTATGCGTAAAGCTTGTTATAGATAAAATAACGACTGTCGTGTCACTATCACACAAATCAAAGCTGCATATTTACACGCTCACGCACACATAGCGTTTTTTTGTGGTTCTATTTGACTTTTTTCTATTGCTCTACGCTTTCTTACCCATAATCTGTTTAAACTACAGATTCTTAAGGTTGTTAATGATGACCCAGATTTACCGAACTTCTCTTGGAGTACCTTGAGGAAAATTTTAAAACACTTAAATTTCAAATACGCCATAAAATCAAGAAAAAGCGTGCTAATAGATAGACGCGATATTGTTTTGTGGCGCCAGCGATACTTTAAAAAAATTAAAGATTATCGCAGGGAAGAAAGGTACATTTATTACCAAGATGAAACCTGGATCAACGAAGGTAATTAAAATTTTCTCTGTTTTATTTATCTATTACAGTGTAGGTATTGCATGCCACCGGTGAATTTAGTGAGTAATTGGTATTTTTCATTTTCTCGAAGGTCATACACCGAAGAAGCAATGGATTGACCAGACTGTACAATCGTCCCGGCAGGCATTCTTAGAGAAGGGTTGACCATCGGCTTGAAAGGGCCTTCAGGAACAGGCAAACGGCTAATTATTACCCATATAGGCGGGGAAGGAGGATTTGTAGAAGATAGCTTACTTGTGTTTGAGGCTAAAAAAGGAAAAGAAGATTACCATCAAGAGATGAATGCTGAGGAGTGGTTTAGTGGGGTTTTGCCTAAACTAAAAGCTAATTCCGTAGTGGTGATGGATAATGCCCCTATCACTCCATAAAGTTAAAATCGCTGCCTACAATGTCTTGGAATAAACCAAGAATACAAGAGCGGGTGGCGAGCAAAAATATCCCATTCGAGTCACTAATGGTGAAATCTACTCTTATTGACATTGTACGGCAGCACAAACATGAACACTGCGACAAGTATGCCATGGACGAGATGGCAGCGGAGCGTGGAGTCATTGTTTTACTTTTGCCCCCTTACCATTGTGAGCTCAATCGCATTGAGCTGATTTGGGCGCAGGCCAAAAGGTATGTTGCAAGAAACAACAAGACCTTCAAAATGAAAATTGTAACAAAAATTTTCGAAGAAGGACTAAATGAAGTGACTGCCGAAAAAATAGAGTAGCTGCGTGGCTCACATAATAAAAGAAGAAGACAAAATGTTTCATCTCGACCACATGATCGATAGTGTCTCAAATAAGTTTATAATAAATGTCACTGTCAGTGACAGTGATGATATTATATCTGATGACAATGAATAAAAAAATGTAATAATTAAGCATAGTTTTTTTTAATGAAATCCCTATGACGACACACTATGGATAATTTTCGCCTGATGAACTGACAACATGGATGTACCTTAAATAAATCTTGACGTAATTTTTAAACCCTTCAGTTAAAAAAATATATTGTTTTTACCATTCAGTCATTTTCTTTATCAGTCAGTCATTTAGTCAAAACACTATTTTTGATTCATTAAAAAACTGACAACCCAGTAAACGTCAGGCAGCTTCGTTTAATTAAAAAAAAGACTTTACAAAAGCTCCATTACGTTTCTGACATATAATAGTAGCTCACCAAACTTGTCTCATCAAGAATAATTTCTCCATTTGGTCCAAGCTTGATTTGAGGCACGGGCGCAGCCTCTGCTTCAGGCGGGTCATCAACATCTTCTTCTTCATCCTTAGAATCGTCTTTAATTTTATTAGCTCTCTCTTCTTCTTTGGCATTTTCCTCTTTCGCATTTATTTCATCTTGGTCTGGACTAAAAGTGATATATGCAAGCTTCAGCTATTTTCAATATGATTACATAGGCAAGTAACCATCCTTATAAATATCATACAAGGGCAACACTGAAAGTTTTTAGAACTGGCCACGATATAATAAAAAAATAAGTTCAAATTTTGAAAATGGAACTCTTTGGCAATATTATTGTGTAAGTATTTAATTCATTAGTCCTTTGTTTACGATTTGGCAGCATATTGAAAATTGTGTGTCACGTCAGTATAAATTTAACGCGAGAAAATTTTCGTACAATAATTTTTTATGACTTTTGATGTCATTTAAGTCAACAAGAAAGTTATGATAGACTTCGATTGACCTTTCACGATGAAGCCCATCTCATGCCACTATTTACAACTGGTTTAATGAGTTTAAACGTGGTCGCACTAATCTCACCGATGATCTGCGTGAGGGACGGCCTTCTACGGCGACGATTAGATAACATCAGTGATGTGCGGCGTATGATAGAGACTGCCAAAAGAGTGACTTATCAGCAGATTCGGACAAGCTTAGGCATCGGTATGAGTCAAGTGCACAAAATCCTCCAAGAACATTTAGCGGTCAGGAAGCTTTGTGCCCGGTGGATACCTCATAATTTGACCCAAAAACTCCGTCGTGTTGATTGGTGTCGTAAACTGGTTCAAAGATCAACCGGAGGTGACTCAAATGCTGTGTTCGACATCCTTACGGGTGACGAAAGCTGGATTTATTGTTATGATCCTGAAACTAAGTGACAGTCTGCTGTCTGGGTGTTTCCTTCCGAGGAGTTGCCAACTAAAGTGGAGAGAGGTCGAAGTGTGGGAAAAAAGATGGTGGCCTCGTTCTTCGGAAGGACAGGTCATTACGCAACAATTATTTTAGAGGATCGAAAAACAGTTACTGGAGAGTGGTACACTAACAATGGTCTTGTAAAACGTTCGGGAGAAACGACCTCGCAGTAGGATCCTCCTTCACCACGACAACGCCTCGTCGCACACCACCAAGCAAACAATCGACTACTTGGCGACGTCAGACGTGGAGTTACTAGGTCACTCGCCCTATAGCACTGACCTCGCACCTTGTGATTTTTATTTATTTCCAAAAATAAAATAACTTCGAGAAAAACATTTTATTTTTACTTTATGGACGCTGTACTGACTGCGTTTCAAAATGCCGTCGAAGAGATCCCTAATGACGAGTGGGCAAAGTGATTTTCTCAGTGGTTCCATCGGATGCAGCTATGTATTGATGTAAATGGACACTATTGATAAAAGATATAGTAAAACTAATAACTTGCTAGTTTGTTCAGTTTTTGATTTTATAAGAACTTTCAGTGTCACCCTTGTAGTCATAGTCCTTAAATATATTGAATGAATGGAAAACTAAAAACCATAAGACTTATTTAGCCATGAAGCATCACATCGCTTTACCTCAGTTATCAAATGTTTCCAAACAAAAGTAAATTTACAAAAGAACAGCAGTTAATTAACTACTGGATACTAAGAATAAAATCTTCCCTGGTGGTTGAGGAGTTTTTAACGGGGTTACACGTCACCTGCCATCTCAAATCAGTTTATTTCATCACCTGATCAGCAAAAAATTCCTGTACTGTAGACTACTGCTTTATCATCTTACTAGGTGCAAGGTCTAGTGAATATCGAGGATACTAAAGTATTTCATAGACAGTATCTCAAATTTCAGCCATCGCAACGGTTGGTAAAACAATACAATCTTTGCCTAATGATTCTCAAAGATTTTACTGCTCATTTTTTTTTGTTTTTCCATTAAGATAATGGAGATATTCAATCATTACATCCCTTTGAGTATCCTAGAAATCTTACCGGGGGATGGACTCGCTTTGAATTTCTTAAGAGTTGGAGATGATGGTCTTTACCAAATCATAGACTGTAATTTATTATCAGATTGTAAAAGTAATGGCAAAGACACTTTTTATCCACTGTTATAAATTGAATCAAAAACAATCAGAATTTTGTTGCGACTGTTCCAAACGCACTCGGAAACCCAATGCGCGGGTTTTTTTTATTCATCTCAAAGCGTTCATACAAACACGCTACCAGTCGAAATTAAATATGAGCATTGTGAACTATTTTAAGTAACCAGTTTAAAGACCAACGTAAAAGAAAATACTTGGAAGAAGAGATTACAAGTGTATGTAAATATTACAAAGAGAAAAGTGGAAAAACTTGCATTAGACATGTCATAAAAGAGAAATATAAATTTTACGGACAGTGGCACGCTCAAGATCGTCCGCCCTGTGTATTTGTCTGATGTGATACTGATTGCTTTGCTGATTTTTAAACTTCATATAAAAAACAAAACATCTTGACAAAATGTTATCTTAAGAGTCAAAGGGGCCATAACATGCCCTGTCTAAAAGGATTATTTACCGAGAAAGTATCACTCTAGAAATTTTGATACAAGCCCATAAGGGCTGGTTTTTTTTTAATAGATTATGAGTGACAAGTGAGCACACAGTCCACCTGATGGTAAGTGGTTGCTGTGGCCCATAGACATCTACATCTATCCTCGTTTGCGAATCAAAAAGCAGATGCGTCGATAGCCGTAAGGACTAAGACGGAATGTCTCGTTTCCAGTAAAAAGGGTCTTCGGTTCTCTACACTCACCATACGAGACACAGCAGCGTTAAGCTGCTATTTTACGCTGGTATTCTATGAGAGCCTGGTCCTTCCCCAGTTAAGTCGACCCAATCGTGCTACAACTATACAATAAATATAGCTGCAGCATGGCTCTACCATGTATGTTGTTATTGACCATGTGATTAATGAAGACATTTTGTTGAAACTTAAGTAAGTAGTAACATTAAAAAAATATATAGGATAAGGATGACAAACGAGCACACAGGCCACCTGATGGTAAGTGGTTGCTGTGGCCCATAGACATCTACATCTATCTTCGATTAAGAATCAAAATGCAGATGCGTTGTCACCCGTGAGGACTAAGATGGAATGTCTCGTTTCCAGTAAAAAGGGTCTCCGGTTCTCTACACTCACCATACGAGACACAGCAGCGTTAAGCTGCTATTTTACGCTGGTATTCTCTGAGAGCGTGGTCCTTCCCCAGTCGAGCCGACCCATTTGTGCTACAACCATAATATAGCTGCAGCATGGCTCTACCACGTATAAAATATATACGTTATCATATTCTTAGTTGCTCACAGACTTTCAAACTGTAAAATGGCAAGATGCAGAGACTTATACGCGCAATAGAGGCGGGAGAGAAGATAAGTGACGTTGGTAGACGCTTTGGATTTCGTCGCTCTACCGTGTCCATAATAAGGAAATATTTACAGAAAATCTTGAAACCTACATCGAAGTACTTTCTTTATTACCAAGATATGACTAAAATAAGTAAAAATATACTACACAATTACTGTTGCAACAAAAAACGTCAGACGAAAATAACAGATAATATGCAATACCGTTCAAATAACAATTGTTTTTATGTAATTACTAACAATGGTCTGAAATAAAATTTTTCTTTTTCTAATACAGATTTTTCTTCGTTCCGTTTAACAACAACTCTTTATAACATCAAAATATATACAGGCCCCTGAGTGTCGCTATATAGAGTTTACACTGTATATAGATAGTAGGTATTAAAAAATGTAAGAAATAATATGATTCCCAATGAAGATAAAAATTGTACTTACATGATGGGATTTGTGGTGGGATTGTAGAAGATTAGATCGTACATAGTAAGTGTATCCCTTTTCACATTTTCGCGTTTACGTCGCATCGCTGCCATACGTCGGTTGGCAGCATCCTGTCGCCTAGATCTGTGGTATAATATCTATATTAATCTAAATGTGATTAATTAATTGTACTATAAAAAATAAATATTAATTTTTACCAAATATATTATAAATTTTCTGTCAAGATAAACTAAACTATTAAATTAAATTAATTTTCTGATATTTACTTATTGTAATGTCTTTCTTTCAGTGGTGAAGCAGTGGCAGCAGGGTGTGTTGCTTGACTAACACTTGAGCAAACAGAATCATTCCTAATGCGGCTAATATCTCTGAAATTTTGAAGATAATGTGGATAATCATAATGTGATGTTTACAATTTCAAATTTGTTTTTATTATTTTAGTGGTTTATAAAACGTTCAGCTTACCTATTATGCAATGAAGGTAATGTACTATGTGATGTATGTGAATCATGTCGTTGTCTTGCCAAGGATGGAGTGGCAGTCCCACTTGATATTTGCGCTCGGCGAGTTTCGTCCTCTGACTCACTAGCACTACCCTGTACAAATTGGAATATACCTTAAATTTAAATTGAGATTGATTGACTGAGATTGAATTTAGACCGTGGCAGTATCATTTTACAGGGTAACAAAATTTTTGAGTGACAGGTACCACAGACAGCTGTATACATAGCCGTTGGAGTCACACAAAAGTTTGAGTGATGATCCAAGAACTAGTCTCATTTGAAACTATTCTGATGATGTCCCGGAAGTCAGACTGAACGAGATTAGTATAGCTTTTAAAAATGACAAAACCCCAGGCGACAATGGAAACACAATTCATCTCTATCACAAATTTTTTGTCTTAATTTACATTTATACTTTTCTTTCACACCTTCATCTTGTGACCTTTCTATTCTTCAATGCTGTAATAAGTAGTGGACGCAGTTGTCTGAAGCCACTATCCTCTGAACAGACCATATAATATGATTTACCCAATCATCACTAAACATTCCTAATACCCTTTCATAACAAGCCATCTTCACCCCAACCCTTCCATTAAACTTAATATAAATTATAATTATTGTTGGTTTGTCTGTTAGTGATTTTGTAACTTCTAAACAACTCCAATACTTTACCTATGTTTGTTTTGTCAAGAGAATGGTTGTAGTCAAGTAATTAACAAATTCTATATTTATGGGCTAAAGTGACTCATATTCACAACATATGTTACTTTCATGTAAAAAAAAATATTATAAGATCTGGAGTCGATACTTATTAAGTAATTGACAAATTCTATATTTTATGGGCCAAAGTGACTCATATTTACAACATGTTAGTTTTATGCTAAAAAAATATTATTAAAGATCTGGTCCCGATGCTGTGGTCAAGTTATTAATACATTTAGTAATAAAAAAATTCTATATTTATGGACCAAAGTGACTCATAGTAACAACATGTTAGTTTAATGCCAAAAAAAAATATTATAAGATTTGGACCCGATAGGTAATGCTGTGGTCAAGTTATTAATACATTTAGTAAGTAACAAATTCTATATTTATGGACCAAAGTGACTCATATTTACAACATATTAGTTTTATGCTAAAAAAATTTATTAAAGATCTGGACCCGATGCTGTGGTCAAGTTATTAATACATTTAGTAATAAAAAAATTCTATATTTTTGGACCAAAGTGGCTTAATATTCACAACATGTTAGTTTAATGCCAAAAAAATATTATAAGACTTGGACCCGATAGGTAATGCTGTGATAAAGTTATTAATACATTTAGTAATTAACAAATTCTATATTTATGGACCAAAATGACTCATATTAACAAAATATTAGGTTAATGCCAAAAAAAAAAAATATTTTAAGATCAGGACCCTATAGGAAATGCTGTGGTGAAATCCATACTAATATTATAAATGCGAAAGTGTGTTTGTTTGTTTGTTTGTTTGTTTGTCCTTCTTTCACGTCGAAACAGAGCTTCGGCATGGCATGAATTTTGGTATGGGGATAGTTCGGTGGCTGTAGAGTGACATAGGCTACTTTTTTCTGCGGAAAAACATCTTATTCCCGTGGGAAAATCGAATATGTTGCACAAGTTTGTCCTTCTTTCACGTCGCAACAGAGCGTCAGCATGGCATGATTTTTTGTATGGGGATAGTTCGGTGGCTGTAGAGTGACATAGGCTACTTTTTTCAGCGGAAAAACATATCATTCCCGTGGGAAAATCGAATATGTTGCAAAATTTAATTCAGCTAAGTGGAGCCACCGTGATTCTACAAGACGGACGACGGTACGATGGACGAACACAGAAGATCAGAATATCTGGATTATTGTCTTTTTACCAAAATTAAGATAAAAAATGTATGGATCTGTATTTTTCCACGCAGTACCGGGAAGAGAGCGATAAAAAACATAAAATTCACCAGCTGATTTTCTTCAAACGTTTTGATGCATTGTAATTCACAGAATAGGCGATAACCTCGCAGACGATATTAAGTAATCCGTTGATGCTCTGCCTACCCCGCAAGGGTTACAGGCGTGATTATAAGTATGGATCAGAAATTCTATCACCACCTGTCACGCTTTCACCCTTAACTATTACTTAACTGTGGTAGAAACAGTTCTTAGTAAGCCTTATTAATAATAAGCCTTATTCATATTTATTGAACGGAAATGAATAGAGTTCTTATACATATTCTTATATGTGGCTATGAATGAATCGGTATTACAATAAGAAAAATTGTGCAAAATTATAAGAAAAATATTTTTTGAGAGTTCTTATTAACTAACGTATACATAATTTAAAGATAGATGTCGTTACTAGGTTTTTAAAACGCGGTAACGAAATGTTTCCTGACATGTACTTAACTCCCGCCGTTGAGCCGCGCGTCAACATATAGTGCATACGGTACCTATACGCTTAAATTGTTTCTATTTCGTAGCTTATTCGACTACCTGCTTTCGATTTCGGTTGTTTGTTATTTGCTTTGTGATTTGGTTAAGGTTGAATGGATTTATATTGGCTTTCATTTTCGGATTTGTGTATTTTCTTGGATCGGTTTTGTTGATTTGGTTGGTATTCCTTTCCTTTATACATATTTAGACTCTGGCTTTGATTTTGGATTTTGTTTATTTAGAATCGTGAATTGGTTTTCGTTGTGTTAGGTTGTTTAACAATATTTCAAAGGAATATTAATAGTATAGATAGTGTATACGGTACCTATACACTTACTTCTTTTTTCGTTGGTTATATTTATATTGACTACTGCTTTCGATTTCGGTTTTCTGCAATTTGTTTTGTGATTTGGTTTAAGTTGATTCGATTTTTTTTTTGCTATCGTTTTCGGATTCGTGTTGTCTTGAATTGGTTCTGTTGTTTTGATTTTAAAAAATATTTAAAAGGAATATTTATTCCTTTTAGATATATTGGATTTGCTTTTAAAAAAAATATTTAAAAGGAAATTTAATTCCTTTTAGGTATTTTAATGTTTTTTTTATAAATAGGTTTTTTGTTACTTCATAATGCCTCGCAAACGTAAGTCCAGCCTTTCAAGAGTATCTTCTCAAAGACAAGCGAAAAGATTAGCTCGATCGCTAGAATGTTCAGAAGATGCTGAACTGAGAAGGCAAGAACAAGCAGAGCGTCAGGCTGCTTTTAGAGTATTTGAGACACCTTCTCAACGTCAGCAAAGGCGTCTTGAACAGACAGAGCGTCAGGCTGCTTTAAGAGCTTCCGAAACATCTTCTCAAAGTCAGGAAAGGCGTCTCGAACAGGCAGAGCGTCAAGCTACTTTAAGAGCTACTGAAACACCTGCTCAAAGTCAGCAAAGTCGTCTTGAACAGGCAGAGCGTCAAGCTACTTTAAGAGCTACTGAAACACCTGATCAAAGTCAGCAAAGGCGTCTTGAACAGGCAGAGCGTCAATCTACTTTAAGAGCTACTGAAACACCTGCTCAAAGTCAGCAAAGGCTATTCGAACAAAAAATCTAGCCCAGGAAGAATCGCCAATCTGCAACTTTGGCAAAAACAGTGCACGAGGTATAATGCTACGACAATGCAAACTTTTAGTGTGGGACGAAAGTACAATTTAGCATAAAAAAGCTGTAGAAGCACTAAATCGAACGCTCCAGGATTTGCGCAGCAATACCGATGTAATGGGAGGAATGGTGGTTTTACTGGCTGGTGACTTTCGCCAAACTTTACCTGTCATTTAAAAGAGCACAACTGCAGATGAAATTAAAGCATGCCTCAAGTCGTCTATTTTATGGAACAAGGTGACAAAATTCAGTTTAACTACGAATATGAGAGTGCATTTGTATAATGATATCAATGCTGGAAACTATGCTGACACACTATTAAAAATTGGCGATGGATGGTTGGAAACGGATGCTGAGGGCTGCGTTAAATTGACGAGAGATTTTTGTAATTTAGTACAGAGCCATTTCGAATTAATTGCGAGCTTTTATTCAGATTTAACGAACAACATGCATGAAGACAAATGGTTATGTGAAAGGGCGATTCTTGCACCAACAAATGAGAGCATTAACAAAATAAATTCAGATATATTAAGTGAAGTAGCAGGAGAAATAACAGAGTATTTGTCAGTAGACACAGTTATGGACACAGAACAGAGCACTTCATATCCCGTAGAGTTTCTAAATTCTCTAGAGTTGTCAGGTGTGTCCTCACATAAGCTTCAATTAAAATTAGGCGTCCCAGTCATGTTAATGCGAAATTTAGATGCTCCTCGGTTATGTAACGGGAAAAGGCTGCGTGTGACACATCTTGGATGGAACATAATTGGTGCTACAATTTTAACAGGCGTAGGAAAAGGTGAAAATGTTATTATACTACAGATCCCTATAATTCCTACAGATCTTCCTTTTCAATTCAAAAGGTTGCAGTTCCCTATTAAGCTCAGTTTTGCAATGACAATTAATAAAGCGCAAGGGCAAATGTTACAGGTAGCAGGGGTCAACTTAGAAAAACCGTGCTTCTCTCATGGTCAGCTGTATGTAGCATGTTCGCGTTTGTCAAATGCCCATAATCTCCACATTCTTTCCCCAAATGGAAAAACATATAACATTCTGTACAGTAGCATCTTAAAATAGTGTTCAGTTAGTTTATTTTCCAAAATTCCCACAATCAATTAATCAGAATTCCCACAGATCTTCCCTTTCAATTCAAAATTTCCTATTTAGCTCAGTTTCTTTTCAATTCCAAATGCTGCACCTCTGACGGACCTATTAAGCTCAGTTTCCTTTCAACTGAAAAGGCCGCATCTCTGACGGATCTTTTATTTGGCTCAGTTTCCTTTCAATTCAAAAAACTGCATCTCTGACGAATCAATTTAGCTTAGTTTCTTTTCAAAAGTCTGCATCCCTGACGGATAATTATGCTCAGTTTCCTTTAATTAAAAAAATATCCCATTTCCATTTGGAATAAACAGGCTATTTTCATGCTTTCCTATACGCTGCGTTTCAAAACATTTAAATAGGCTGACGAATCAATTTTGCTCAGTTTCCTTTTATCGGCTACATCTCTGACAAATCTATAAAACTCAGTTTTCTTTCAATTCAAAAAGCAATGGATAGTTCATTTCCCAGTGACCATGCAGGCGAAGCCGCGGGTAACAGCTAGTTATTAATACATTTAATAATCAAAAAATTCTATATTTATGGACCAAAGCGACTCATATTAACAAAATGTTACTTTGATGCTAAAAAAATTATCAGATCTGGACCCGATATGTAATGCTGTGGTCAAGTTATTAATACAATTAATAATTAATAAATTCTATATTTATGGATCAAAGTGACTTATACTTATAACATATGTTAGTTTGATGCCAAAAATATACTATAAAATCTGAACCCGAAAGGTAATGCTGCGGTCAAGTTATAAATACATTTTATATTTACACTGTAAAGTTTGTTTCTGGTGTGAAAAAAATTGTGTAATAAAAACTTAAAAAAGGGTACCTGAATACTATTTCTTCTATTTGGCCCTAGTCTTGGCGTAGGCCGTAATTTGGGTCTGACTTTACTTGGAGAAGGCAATGGTACAATGGGGTCAAAAAGCACTTCCACATTTTCTGATATTATCTCATTTTTTAGAAAATCTATGGGCTTTGGAGCGCTGGCAGCAGGTTGCAATGGAACTATACCATCCATTACTGTGTCATCTTTGAGGCTTTCAGGGACACTTGGCTCACTATAATCTGTAAGATATTTTAACTTGTTTAGGACATAACAATGCACTTATAATTCATAGGTAAGTTTGGTGACAATCAAGTGCCATGTGTGAAAGTAGAGTAAAGCAATTTTACCTCATTACATTCTGTGGATGAAGAAAGACGTAGATTATTGGATGTGCCAGAGATATCATGACTGATAGAAGGCCAATGGCTATATTACCCCATTTATGACAGGCCCATAAAGAGATAGACAGAAAATACCCAGACCGGCAACAGACTGCGGCATAAAAGTTGGATGAAGATCTAGTTGCTACCTCTCCTGCCAAGCATGATGATTATACAAACAAATCTTCTATACAGAGATAGAGGTGTAACTGAAGTTTCACAGACTGATAATAAAGAAGAAGAATGTATAAGTATGTATAAATATGTTTAATAAATGAAGAGACATTAATGCCCAAATACACAAATGTTACTCAATTTTAAGATGCCTTTAAGTCTCGTGCTGTCTCTATCACTTTAAGTCAAAGTGATGATGATATATATCAATATAATATCTATGCAATGTTATAACTGTATATATATATATATACTGTTAGCTTTATTTTACTCTTGGCACATATAATTTATATGTATACTTATAGAATGAAATTCATACCTATTTATAACCCTAATAATATATTTTTTGATATATTAATATATTTTATTATTATTTTATTTTTAATATTTTGTATTATTATCCTCTAAGTCGCCACAACTTATTAATAGTGATTTTTGTCTTTAATAAAAATATTTAATACACAAGTTGTTTCAATTTATAGACTTAATATTTTATTGTACATATAAAATTAACAAAAGTTTAACATTACCTTCATTTACATGGTTAATTGTGGGACTAACACTTTTGTGAGTAATTTTATTTACATTTTTGTCTGTTATTTGTATTTCATTATTTTCGTTAATAATTTCTGCATTTGGTGTAGATTTATGTCTCTGTGGTGTATTACTTTTATGTTGGCTAACATCCGCACTTTTGGTAAGTTTTGGTGAAGGTGCCAAAGGTGAAGCAAATACTTTTCTAATAGGACTGTCACGTACTTGTGGTGACGCAAAAGCACTTGTATTTGACTTCAAAGTAAGATTAGGTATCTTAACTGAATGTCCAAGTTTTTTACTAATTCTTTCGTTATCGTCAATCGAAGATCCATCATCTAGAGTTGTAGTAGCTTCATAAGTGATTATCTTAGGAGTTTTATTTACATCATTGAATACTTCATTTTGTACTAGATCTTCATTTATCGACTTTGACAGAGAAATATTTTCGTGAAGCTCTTGATTTTTTTCTGCTAATGGTCTTGTTTCTGTGTGTTCTTTATCTTGAATTTGTTTATGTTTTACTTCTTCAGCATTTTTTCTTCGAGGTGGTAAAGATGTAACAGCTTTTATCCTAGCTCGTCTTGTTGACATGGCGCTGTTTGAATATACAGAGAACTTTGAGAAAGTACCACTACCTTTACCACATATTAATAATTATTTTGTTAACAAATTACACGTTACTTTCATTTCATTTCAAAGATTTTTTGCGTTGAAGCCAACACAACTTTAATAATTGTAGTGTCTCTATAGCTCTCGCTAGACACTAGAGCAATATATAAAAGTACTCTGTGCTCTGTGGACTAGAGAGTAGTATGCACAGAACACTAATACCCTTAGTATTTTTTTTTGGAGTTTATGGCCTGGTATCTAGACCTTTAGGCCAAGTCTTAAGTATTTTTATTCGGTTTATTGTAATTTCCCCACTCCTTCATAGTATACTGCTTCACAATATGTTGATGCGTCACATTGTGCAGTTCTTGGGAGATTTTGGCGGCAACTTGATCCAGCAGACAGCTGATAGTTGGCGATGGTATCTAAAGGTGCCTATGCAAACAAACAGCTTATCTTGAGAATCCATCACCATCAGAGCACTTGTTTCACTGTTTCCACTAATAGTTCACATGCGTAGACACTTAATACACAAAATCGCAACTCTTTTACATATCAAAGTCCACTTCAAACCATTATTTAAACAATAATACAGGAGCAGCAAACCGCCGCCGGTCAATTTCCCGCCAAAACTCCATATACCCTTAGTAGTATGTTCCTTGCCACAGAGTACTTTGAATAATCAGAAATTCCTTGCTCTCTAGTCTCTAGTCTCTACTAGAGATGAAGCATGAAGCGCACAGACTAACTAGTAGATTCTACACGAATCAGACGGACATCTCACGAACTAAACTTACTCGACTTAGCTTCTGCGTCCTGATTGGTTGTAGCAAAATGATATATGACATTTAATTTTTTTTTAAATTGAAGCAGCTATATCAGGCAAAGGACGTCCCAAATAAGCTTATTTATTAAACTTGCAAAATTTATTTTAAAATATTTAAAATAAAATAAGGTAAATAAAAATGAAACAATGATAAAATTTAATATTTTTTTATTAGTTATTAATTTTTAATTTACAATAATTTTGTTTACAAATTTAATAATTTATTAATATATACAATATTAAAAAATATATTAAAAAAACAAATTAATTACTTAATTATCATACAGTCCTCATTTTAACTTTACAATAATTTTGTTCACAAATTTAATAATTTATTAATATATACAATATTAAAAAATTATATTCTAAACAGATCTCTACAGCACTTAAGTTTTTATATTACATAGCTTCATATTGACTTGCAATGTGCTGTGCCCCGCATCCTTACCTGAAACACAATCATTTACAGCCTTAATAAAAGCATTTTGCTCCATTTGTTCATAATCAAGATTTGTTCCATATTGGTAAAAATTGTACGTAACTACATAAAAATTAAAAATTGTATGTAGTTATTAAGCTTTGGCAGCTGACAACGGCTGATCAAAACTATTTTCCTGTAGAAATGATGGATGTATGGATTGTATGAAATCAAAAAATTATAGCATCAAAAACATAACTTGTAAAAAAAACCAAGTCTCGCAACTCAGTTCTTCTATCGTAAAAAGTTGAGAGATCCATGTAATACCAAGTCGGTTAATTTATTCCAAAGACATTTAAGTAGTAGTAGTAATAGACCGGACATCAGCAGCAAAATTGTCGTCTGTAACTTATGTCCTATAGGATATATCTCCGTTAGTCTTAGTGACATCGTCATAAAGTCAAGACGCATTCTTATCATATCTTTAAAAAATATGTTTATAGAAAATATGCCCGGTTGTGCATTAAGATAGTGTAAGTAACGATATGGAGCAAAAAATGAACGTGATTTTGGTTTTTTATCGTAAGTATAACGTATATTTACCGAATAATCTTTAAATTTTATTATTTCTAGTAGATTGTTCTAGAAAATTTATTTTTATTTTACTAAGCGCCCTCTGTTATCCTGTAGCGTTACTATTTATTTAAAGTTAGTGATTGACGACGTTTATTGATTGGGGTTATCGATAAAAATAATATACAGGATGCCGATTTAATCATTTACAATATTTAAGGAGGTAATACAGTCAAACATACTGTACCCATACCAACAAAAATGAGTAGCATATACCAACTATGCTAAGTAGCCTACTTTATGTGGAATGGTGGGAAAATTTTTTTAGGCATGATGATGAGATTTTCTGTGTTGCTTATGAACATGCTGAGGATACTTGCTGTGTTGATGTTTAGCAAGACAGCAAGTCTTCTCTTTTACATACAGGGCTTCATTGTCTGGTTGTATTCAAGGACAAAACCATTAGATCCTGGCTTACAGTGATAGGAGAGTGCTATAGGCATGTGATATTAAAAAAAATGTACTGTTAAAGATATTAGATTCAAAAAGCTGTAGGTTAAGCCTGAGTTAGAAAATAAGGTAAAAACTTAAAATAACAATTTTTATTGATGTGGGTAGTGTCTTTTAAGTAGTGCAGCTGATGAAATTGACATAATAATATAAAAGGAGAAGAAGACGTCTCCATACATTCTTGGGCCCAAGTGTTAACAAGATGAAAGTACCATTTGAAAGCGTATATATAAACAATTAATAGCTGAAAAGATTTGTCAATCTAGAAGCTGAGTTATTATAGAATAAGTAAATTAGAGATTATCTATTACCTACACTGTAACAGGTGATTTTTTACTGTTATTACATTGTAACAGATAATTTTTCACTATAATTACTTAAAGATATAAAAGCAGGATCAGTATAAAATCACCAAAAAATCTGTGGTTAGTAATGAAATGAAATAGTGAAACGATTAACGAAAGATAAAAACACGACTCTTCGTGACGGGTATTGACTCATCAGTGAGTATCCAACCGTACACCGTACCGGGTATGATGTACCGCAAGACCTCTCTAGTACATTGGTACATAATATCGCAATGGTGCACAGTGAGAATTTAATAAATAAATTAAAATGATACAAGTTGTTATGAGTATTAGTTATGAGTTCGATTTACAACAATTTAAACATTTTTATAAATAAATACCGTTGAAAGTACTGGAATAATTTCATTTCTTATAATAATACTAGCCTGTATTAGCCTACTGTAGCGCAAAGTAGTCTTCACATACAGGAAAGTAACGAGCATTAATCACAACACTTGCTTTGTGCATGTTCGTTATTTCAGATTATAATGTTCAGTATTCCTCACTATGCTTTCTTTCACCAAGTCAGTAATGTCTCAAGTTGTTGAGCATAAATCTCTTTGAAGAATATTGGTACATAACATACCAGCGTATTTATAATATTGTTGCACGCCACTATTAATGTCTTGTACATGACAACACTAGTTACACTAGTGCCCTCTAGTGTCGAGTAAATGAAAGTATTGCGCGCCACTATTAATATCTTGTACATGGCAACACTAGTTACACTAGCGCCCTCTAGTGTCGAGTGGCAGAACTAGGAGAGTCAAGATCCTTCCAGAAATTTCGGGACCGATATGTACTCGAACATTCTAGATGTCGCTACAGTAGAAGATTCTGAGAACTATCTGAGGCCCTATATAAGGCCGGTAAAGACCACGACCGAGGCAGTATTGAATTGGCGATACAA
Organism: Parnassius mnemosyne; assembly: GCA_963668995.1. NCBI lineage: Eukaryota > Metazoa > Arthropoda > Insecta > Lepidoptera > Papilionidae > Parnassius > Parnassius mnemosyne. Next base: position 25,647,409 of record CAVLGL010000068.1, read on the forward strand.
GAGAATACTTCGAAGCGAAATAACGGCGAACTGTGTTTTATTATTAGTGTGATTTTAGATTGTAATTAGTGTTGTGTAATTAAAGTGTCAATTTTGGTAATTCAATCGGCAGTTTTTAATTGTCTTGAACCCCAAGCGCGTAACAATTGGTGTCAGAAGTGGGAACAAATATGCCGATTTTACCTAAAGACGACACCGAGGGTATCCGTACCCGAAGTCAACGCCAACAGGAGACGGACCAGAGACGATTTGGTGGTGCAACGTCACAGACGTCGGCAGGCCAGTTGCCGACCACGGAGGCCGGCCTGTCAGCAGTTCCTGCATCTGCAGCACCTGACTTAGGTACTCTGATGATGATGCTGCAGGAACAAGCTCGCCGACAGGAGGAACAGGCCCGCCGACAGGAAGAACAGGCCCGCCGACAGGAGGAACAGGCTCGTCGGTTGGAAGAGCAGCTGCAGCGCGGACAGGAGGAACAAGCCCGCCAACAGGAGGAACAGGGCCGTCGGTTGGAAGAGCAGCTCAAACGCGATAAGGAAGAGCAGATACTTCTCATGAAGGACCTTCACACTACCTTCGGGAAAGAAATAAGTGAGGTGAAGGATAAGGTTGCTCAATATGACAACCGCCTGTCGGAAGCTGAAACCCGAATCGACCAAGTGTACAATCGGGTTGACAATGTGAAAGCTGACGTGAAGAAAACGCTGAACGACCTCAAAATTGGGGATGGAGTTACAGCTCCCGTGGTAGCTACAACACCTTCGCTACGTGGATTCAAAGTGCCACCGTTCGACGGGACTTCTTCCTGGTCGGCCTACAAAATCCAGTTCGAGGCTGTCATGAAAGCGAACGGCTGGAATAAAAGTCAGGCCATGACTGCTCTCACCCTAGGCCTGCGCGACCAGGCCTTAACTGTTCTGGAAGCTCTCGGTAAGGAAGTGACTTACGAGCAGCTCCTTGAGGCATTGGAGGCGAGATATGGCAACGCTCACCTGGAACACGTCTTTCGTGCGAAGCTCAAAGATCGCGTGCAACGCAGTAACGAAAAGCTGGTTCGAAAAGCGTACCAGTCTGTACCTGCGCTTATTGTAGGGAACCTGGTGCAGACATTCATCGACGGCATCCGCGACCTTGAAGTCAGAGCTGCTGTGAGGCTCGGGCACCACGAGACGCTTAAGGACGCCTTGACCCATTCACTGGAGGTGGAAGCCGTGCGGCAGATTCATCGTTCCCACCGCGTCAGGGAGGTTGCAGCAGCTACAGTTCAGGACCGCAATAAAAGCTACAGCCCTAGGTGCTACGGCTGTGGGGAAAGGGGCCATCTTCGATCCAGCTGCCCTAAGCGAACTGTAGAAAGGGAAGGTGATCGATCTCGAGAGGGTAGTGCGGCTAATAGCACCGCCCAGCAGCAGCAGGGAAAGGAGTAAAAGCCAGGACTGCGGGGCGGGTGCTGGCTGATGTTAAAAGAGCCCTAAGGATTTCGATCTCACAAACCCATGATGGGAACAGCCTAATCATCAAGGGCGAAGTCAACGGAACGCCATGTAAACTGACCATAGACACTGGAGCCTCTCGCACGGTTGTCAGTTCCCAACTTATAAGTGGGTTCCTTGGGGACTCCGCATACAACCAAGAACGCATTAATTTGGTGACAGCCATTGGTCAGCGCATACCCGTCCGTGGAGAAAAGGAGATGGAGTTGAAGCTAGGCAACATGATCTACCTGCATAATGTCATCGTGGCTGATATAATGGACGACTGCATCCTGGGCCTAGACTTTATGAGGAAGAATTGTTGTGAGATCGACGTTATGCAAGGTGTTTTGAAATGTGGACAAGAGGAACTTTTCATGGAAGGGGCGTTACCAGGGAATGTGTACAGCCTTAAGAAGATTGTTCTTCCGCCGAGATCGGAAACGATTGTGCCGGTTAGACTTCCTCGGAATCCTGGGCAAACTCTTCGTTGTGTACTCGTGGAAAGGGTAGACAACGACCTTCCATGGATAGTGGCTCGAACCTTGGTCAGAACCGCCGACATCTCAGGAGTACGTGTGCTGAACCTTTGTGATCAGGAACAGATTATAGAAAAAGGCACATTGGTTGGTACTAGTGAGGAAGTGGATTGGTTGCGTCGGTGCCAATATCTATCGACTGGGACCCTCAGCAAGGATGGACAAACGAGAGTGACCACACTTTTAGAAGACTGTCGCAGCGTTCTCTCCCCGAATGAAATGATCAAGGCGAAGAAGTTGTTACTCAAGTACGCCAAGGTTTTCTCGTCAAACGAAGCTGACATAGGAAAGACTGGCTTAGTTCAACACAAAATAAACACAGGACAAGAATTGCCTATTCGTCAGCGGCCAAAAAGATTGTCTGTAGCACGTGAAAAGGAAGTGGAAACCATGATTGAGGGAATGGTGAAGGATGGTGTTATTTAACCTTCATCTAGTCCATGGTGTTCACCTGTGGTGCTGGTAAAGAAGAAGGACGGCAGCATGCGGTTTTGTGTTGACTACCGCCGCCTGAACGACGTTACGAAGAAGGACAGCTATCCCTTGCCTAGAACTGATGACACGCTGGACATGCTCACAGGCGTAAAGTGGTTTGGTACGCTGGACCTGAAAAGTGGCTACTGGCAGGTTGAAATTGACCCTAAGGACAAGGAGAAAACTGCATTCTCCACAGGAAAGGGTCTGTGGCAATTTAAAGTCATGCCGTTTGGATTGTGCAATGCTCCAGCAACGTTTGAAAGATTGATGTAGCTTGTACTTACCCGGCTAATTGGAGATGCCTGTCTGGTCTACTTGGATGACATCATCATCGTAGGCCGTACGTTTGAGGAACACCTTCAAAACCTGGAACGCGTGCTCATGAAGATCCAGAGTGCCAACCTCAAGTTGAGTCCGAAGAAGTGCTCACTATTCAAACGGCAAGTTAGTTCTTTGGGGTATGTAGTGTCGGAAGAAGGTATCCGCACGGATCCAGAGAAAGTTACCGCTGTCAAGGAGTGGCCGATTCCAAAAGACAAGACACAGGTTAGAGCATTTTTGGGTTTGTGCTCTTATTATCGGCGATTTGTGAAGAACTTTGCAGATATAGCCAAACCTCTGCACAAGCTGACCGAGGAGAAGCGACATTTCTGCTGGGATGAAAGTTGCGATATTGCATTCCAGGAGCTCAAGAACCGTCTGTGCAAAACACCTATTTTGGGGTACCCTGATGCGGGCAAGGAATTCATAGTTGACACAGACGCAAGTGATATAGGACTTGGCGGTGAGTTGTCTCAACGGAATGGTGATCAAGAGATTGTGATAGCGTACTTCAGCAAGTCGTTGTCAAAGCCGGAAAGGAACTATTGTGTCACAAGACGGGAATTGCTTGCTGTGGTAAAGTCCTTGCAGCATTTTAGCAAATATCTTCTAAGGCGGAAATTCCACTTACGAACTGACCATGCTGCACTGAAATGGCTATTGCAGTTCAAAAATCCGGAAGGACAAGTTGCGAGATGGATTGAACTACTGCAGGAATACGACTTTGTGATCGAACATCGCAGCGGGAAATCTCATGGCAATGCAGATGCATTGTCAAGAAGACCTTGTCCTGAAGATTGCAAGCATTGTACTAGGCAAGAGGGTAAGGAAGTGGTATCTGTGAGGATGCTCAGGACAGACCAGCTCAGCAATGAGTGGAAGGACAGCCTACAACATGCACAGCAGGAAGATTCGGATATTAAGCCGATTCTGGAATGGATGAAAGCCAGTGCTCCTAAGCCCAAGTGGAGCGACGTCTCAGCTATGAGTTCGACCACGAAAAGCTATTGGGCCCAATGGGACAGCTTGCTGATTCAGGATGGATTCCTGTGCCGTAAATGGGAAAATGGTCGGGGAGACAGTTGTCATTTGCAAATGGTTGTCCCTAAGGCTAAAGTACCGGATGTTCTACAGCTGTACCATAGTGGTTGTTCAGGAGGCCACCTGGGAGTTAAACGAACTCTACTGAAAATCCGAGAACGGTTTTACTGGGTCCACTGTCGTGACGATGTCGAGGACTGGTGCCGCAAATGTACAAGTTGTGCGGCTGTAAAGGGACCTCAAATTCGTAGTAGAGGCGCATTGAAATTGTACAATGTTGGTGCACCATGGGAGAGGATAGCCATTGACGTTGCGGGGCTGTTTCCGGAAAGTGAAAGTGGTAACAAGTATTTCATGGTTGTGATGGATTACTTCACTAAGTGGCCAGAAGTCTTCGCCATTCCAGATCAAGAAGCTTCAACAATTGCAGATAAGCTAGTTCATGAAGTCTTCTGTCGTTTTGAAGTACCTTTAGAGATTCACAGCGATCAAGGAAGGAATTTCGAGTCTCAAATATTCCAGGAAACTTGCAGAGTTATGGGTACTCATAAAACACGAATAACTTCTTACCACCCACAATCTGATGGAATGGTAGAACGATTTAATCAGACATTGGAAAGGTACCTGGCAAAAGTTATGGAAAAACGGCAACGAGACTGGGACAGGCACATACAACCGTTTTTGTTGTCATATCGAAGCGCTGTTCACGAAAGTAAGTCAGTGACGCCAGCTTTCGCAAACTTTGGGAGAGAATTACGGCTGCCTGCAGACCTGATCACTGGAATACCACGTGATGCCCCACGCAGTATAACCGATTATGCAAATGACTTGCGGAACAAAATGAATGACATTTATGAGCATGTCAGACAGACGGGCCAGCAAACGTCTGAGAAGATGAAAACACGGTATGACCGCAAAATGAACAACAAGGGGTTTGATGAAAGTTCACTAGTGTGGTTCCACAATCCAGTTCGCAGCAAAGGGAAATCTCCTAAGCTTCAAGCTAAATGGGACGGACCGTACCGGATTGTCACAAGGATCAATGATGTAACCTACCGGATACAGAAAGGTGCCAGAGGTACTCCTAAGATTGTCCATGTGGATCGACTGGCGCGTTATTATGGGGCCAATAATGCTCGGGACGAGCATGTCTTAGGAGGGGGCAGTGTTGCGCGCCACTATTAATGTCTTGTAAATGGCAACACTAGTTACACTAGTGCCCTCTAGTGTCGAGTAAATGAAAGTATTGCGCGCCACTATTAATGTCTTGTACATGGCAACACTAGTTACACTAGCGCCCTCTAGTGTCGAGTAGCAGAACTAGGAGAGTCAAGATCCTTCCAGAAATTTCGGGACCGATATGTACTCGAACATTCTAGATGTCGCTACAGTAGAAGATTCTGGAAACTATCTGAGGCCCTATATAAGGCCGGTATAGACCACGATCGAGGCAGTATTGAATTGGCGATACAAGAGAATACTTCGAAGCGAAATAACGGCGAACTGTGTTTTATTATTAGTGTGAATTTAGATTGTAATTAGTGTTGTGTAATTAAAGTGTCAATTTTGGTAATTCAATCGGCAGTTTTTAATTGTCTCGAACCCCAAGCGCGTAACAATATGAATGTATGAATATAAAATTTATAAAATGATTTATCGTGAAACGGCTTTTAAGTTCTGTGTTTTCCTAAATATTTTAGAAATTTTTATTTAGTAAAGGAAACGAATTTAAAAACATAAAGGCGCTCCCTTATTGAATTTGGCGTTTCTTGATGTGTCTTCAACGCCGGTCGACCAATCATATGCTATTATTATAGCTTCTAATAGACCGAGTGGCGTCATCCAAGATGCCACCAAGGCGGCAACCAAAGTGACTGCTGTTTGAATTGATTCTTAGTTATTGGAAATTAATATTTTATTTCATGTCACAAAAGAGGCATAAAAAGTTAAAGTGATTTTTTTAGTGCGATGGAAGTCATGATAAAATGATTTATATAATGAAACAATCATTTTATTCCCTATTATTATATTTTAAAGCATTTCAAACTTAGTAACCTTCAACAACATTATCGATACTTTGGTATCGAAAGGGTAATATTCCTAAAACGATCTTATATTTTAAGCGGCACCTACTGGGGAATAGCTAAAATGTTGTCTTAATAAATGATAGCGTAGTTTTGCTATTTTCAGCTAGAGGGCGTCACACACGCAGGAGCTTGTATATAAATTTTCCCAATGCCCACTCTATAGTGTATATATATATTTATATTTATATATGACGGCACCTGCACCGTTGTAGGTGCGGTGGCGTCGGTCTGGCTAGACAGAATTCTTGTAAACGACACGTGTACCGCACACCTGCGGCATTGTACCTGCGTTGCCGCCCGTCCTGCTTGTATAAAACGGACGGAGCGGCCGTCGTTAAGACAGTCTTGGCTCTGACGTGGAACGGTGCGCTTGTCGTATTCCGTTACTAGTTTATCCTCGACTCGTTGGATAATTAATTGGTGTAAACGAATTAATTATTATTCCTAACTACAAAAATCAGTCTCTGTACTATACCCACTATACTTCCTACATCAGAAGTGGGATAAAGTCCCCCTTTTTGCCCACATATTATCTTCGAATAGTATGAGAATTATTACATTTGTAAAGGCTATAATGCATTTCGCATTGATGGATCTCTTTTTATGTTAAATACCGTAATGAAATTTGCTGACCTACTTACGATATTGTCGTATCATCAAAGAGTAGAGAAAAGATAAATTGAAATTATTTAGGGCAAAAGACAAATCCTTTTGTTCGATTTGTATTAAAAGTACCCTCAAGTATTTTCATTATTTCTGACGTACCTAAATATGTTAACAAATTGAAGAAATGTTAGAGGCTTTCTAGACGAGTCATCGTTTGCATTGAATGAAAAATTAACTTATTCAAGTTTTGTTGTAATTTGATAGTTCATACGAAACATGATTATCATCTGTTATATTTTGAAATTCAAAACGTTTAAGCGATGTACCAAAATAAAGGATTAACTTTAACATGCTAGGAATTGAAAATAATAAGTAACATTTTTGTGTTCTAATGTGTTGATCAGTGTTGCAGTTTGCTTCGAATACAGTGTGGTCGACAAGATTGGGGTTTGATGTCGAGAGATTCGTAGAAATCTCTACATCAATGATCAATGAGGAAGATGTTGTGACGGCTAATCGAACATGTCAGGAACGGCCGAGCGCTAGTAAAATTGAGCCTACACCGCTACAGTCGGTAACTTATCGGCTGATCTTACGGCAAGGCAATTCAAGCGGCCGCCGAACAAATGGTGCTTTGGCGCTGTAAATGGACGTCTGAGGCTTGGACAGCTTTCGTAGATTTTGCGCGGTTGCCTCCTTCCCTTTGAAATATGTTGTAGTATTTGTCTCTACACATAGTTTCCCTTTTTTGCAATGTTTTCAAATGGCATACAGTTGCTGTTTCTTAAGAAAATCTCGGAATTTCATGGTTTGCAATACATTTATCTCCATTTCTCTTAATTTTTAATTTTGCAAAGCAGTGCGACGATTCGCTAGCGCCAGTACGGCGCGACGGCTCGCTAGCGCGAATGTTGCACGAACGCAGCAGAACGGAAAGTTTGAGTGCGTTTGCCTGGAGTTAGCCATATCGGCGCGTCCTTGACTTAAATGAAGTCTGGGATGGTCGACCGTTGTAATATTTAACAAGAGTTAATATCTGTTAGCAGGTGGTGATAACTGATAGACCGTATGCTGTTCACTGTCAACCGCACGAGGACGTGCGACAGTCAGAAGTAGCCGTGTCTGTGCATCTAGAAAATACTAGAGACATTGCAACACTCTAACGAAGTAATTATTCTAGAGCAGGAAAGGAACATGAAGTTGCAGGGAGGCTGGTTTGTGCTGCACTGGGATATGTGTAGAGTTACTGTTGGTTTACATACTTAGGTGTTATCGTGTCACTACGTCCCTCACGATACACTTTTGTGTGATTGTGACGGGGACATGTTTGCGGTATGGTTGGTCTGTAACTGTTCTATACTGAATTGAAAAAAAAAGAGAGTAAGAAAAAAAATGTGGTTCTTACTATCATTGCAGGGCGTTTGCCGGTCCAATGATATAGCTACAGGGAATAGTGATTCCGGACTAGCATAAATAGTACTGAAACAAAAGGGATTAAGAAAAAAGAATAGTTCTTACAATCATTGCAGGGCTTTGTGCCGGTCCAGTGATATAGCTATAGGGAATAGTGATTCCGGACTAGCGAAAACAGTACTTGAAAAAAAAAAGAGAAAATAGAAAAAGCTACAGACTAATCATTCCGATCAAACATAAAGATGATTAAAGTTTTGTAGGGCTTACTGCCGGAACAAAACAGACTGTCACCCAAGTCTGAAGGGTCATTATAGACCGGACCAGACGCTGTTATGTCAGGATAGTCGAACGATGTTTTTTTGTCTACAGATAACTAAAATTGTGATGGAGCGCGTGCGAGGACGCACGCATGTCAGCATGGCCGTGACGGCACCTGCACCGTTGTAGGTGCGGTGGCGTCGGTCTGGCTAGACAGAATTCTTGTAAACGACACGTGTACCGCACACCTGCGGCATTGTACCTGCGTTGCCGCCCGTCCTGCTTGTATAAAACGGACGGAGCGGTCGTCGTTAAGACAGTCTTGGCTCTGACGTGGAACGGTGCGCTTGTCGTATTCCGTTACTAGTTTATCCTCGACTCTTTGGATAATTAGTTCGTGTAAACGAATTAATTATTATTCCTAACTACAAAAATCAGTCTCTGTACTATACCCACTATACTTCCTACATATATATATTTTAAATCTCTTTGATTTATTCAGTCCCTACTTTGCCAAGTCAATTTATTTATTTAAAACATAATTTTTTTTTAATATTGATATGGTCACTATAAGATATTGTTGGGTTAGCTAACTATGTAATAACTTAAGACAGAAGGATCCTTAAGTAGGGACTGAATAAATTAACCGACTTGGTATTACATGGACCTCTCAACTTTTTACGGTAGAAGAACTGAGTTGCGAGACTTGGTTTTTTTACAAGTTATGTTTTTGATGGTATCTCATTTCTTTTTGTAGATAGTTATATATACATAACCTATCTACACATATTATTCCATTATATTATACATATATACGTACACTGATTCATTCACTGCAAATGTAACTTTGTAATCCTATATATTTATATGGGATTACAAGTTATTTATGCAGTTAATGTATCTCGAAAACTGGACGGAAATTGTAAAATATTTTAATTTTTTCTTGATATATATACTACACAATAATTGTATTCCAAATTTGAAGCTTCTAAGTCTGCTAGAAGTGCCTTAGAGTTTTGATGATGCGTCAGTCAGTGAGTGACAAAATTAGGAAACTTTGACTAGTTATATTTCTTAAACTACTGGTTCAAATTTACTTAATGAAATTTGAAATATACTGAGCTTATACAATTCCTAATTGTTTACTTAAAATTCAGGCTTCTAGTTTTATTCACAACGAAGTTATAGGGTTCTGAAGATGGCCTGAACTGCTTCAAAGAAAGGATGGTACGGCCGTGCCGCTTTTTGCTCGACTTGGCGGGGGCACTGCCGTCTCCCAGATGACTATTATAACTGTTTATATATTTATTGATCTTTTTATTGTAACTATTATATTTTTATTTACATAACTTTATAAAATTTCTTATTAATATAAACATAAGAAAATTTGAATTTCACGGGTTACTATGGCGCTTTCACCTTGAGTAATATTAGAAAAATGCTTTTCGCTAAATTTTACGTCTCTTTTAATTGTACATTTAGTACATCACCTAATTTCCTATTCTTAGGGATGTAACATTTTCTCCAAATTTATACAGGATTACCCCTGAAAAATTAAATAATTGGTACCGGGCAAAGTATTGGGAAGTAAAAGTGTTATTTGTATTTTATATACAAATTCAAGACATATTTTTTCAAGGTTTTCTTTTTTTAGGATAAGTGTGACAAACGAGCACAAAGTCCACCTGATGATAAGTGGTTGCTGCGGCCCATAGACATCTACATCTATCCTCTATTACAAATCAAAATGCAAATGTGTTGTCACCCGTGAGGACTAAGATAGAATGCCTCCTTTCTAGTAAAAAGGGCCTCCGGCCACCTACACCTACCAAGCGAAACGCAGAGGTAAATCTCTACTTCACGCTGGTATTCTGTAAGGTCGTGGTACCACCCCGGTTCGAGCCGGCCCATCCGTGCGACAGCAAAATCTACCGCGTGGCTTTACCACTGTTTAAATATGACCTTTATCGAAAGGTTTCATTACATTTAATTATGATATACATATATATGTGCTATTTTGTTTGATAACTTGTTGACATCCTTTAGTTAGTGACATAATCCCATTGCAGTAGAAATATTGGGATTTTTAATTAAAGAAATGTGACAAGTAGTTTTGTCTGCCTCTCTTGATGTTAACCTAACACTACCCAAAGATTTCTGAAGAGACCGAAACAGGTAAAAATCTGAGGGTGCAAGGTCAAGGCTATATGGTGGATGCATTAACACTTCCCAACCAAGCTCTCAATTTTCGCCGAGTGGCCAAAGATGTGTGTGGCCTGGCGTTATCATTATGAAAGGCCACTTTTGTTATGGTGATTAATTCTCTTTTTTTTCTAAATTTCTTTTGTGGTCAATCCTCAATTCCTCGGCTATGTCTTAACTACTAATATGCCGATCTTGCTCCACATTTTTAAAAATGGCATCGACTTTATAGGTATGAGGGCGACCAGAGCGAACTGCATCTTTGACATCAAAATTCCCAGACTGAAAACGCTTGACCCAACTTTATGCTATTCTTACTGACACTGCATTAGGTCCATTAACGTCACAAATTTCTTTCGCGGTTCGGGTCGCATTTTTCCCTTTTTTATAATAAAACTTCAGAATGTATCGAATTTCTTCATTAGATTCACTAATTTTGGCGGACAGAAAAACAATTGAAAATTGCAGGAAAGTGTTTTATACTTTTTATTTTTCTTTTTCTTAATCTCCTATATTTATTGATATTAAAATCAGCCAGATATAAACAGAACATCCAAAGAGATTTTTCTTCTGTTTTACACAAATAAAATACAAAGAAACTTTTTTCCCAACCTTTTATTTGTTATAAAAAATCATCAAAACCAATTTACAACTGGGCGTTGTTGTTCAGAAATGATCTGACCTACATAAAGTTGTTCGAATTTGAAAGATAAATGCATTTTTCTTGTGGCAGAAACACTATTATATTATTATGTTATATCATTTTAAAGAAAATTTTGTAATTAAAAAGAAAATTAAATGTGCGCAACAGATAAGATATAACTACTGCAAATGTAATTATTCATATTTAAAAAGGATTAAGGAGCTTATCGAATGAACCGGATATAAATTATGCTGTCGATAAGTTCTACACCCGTAAATAAGTTAATTACAAAACACACACCGCTTGTAAGTAAAACCAATAACAAATATTCACCATGGTATACTTCAGCATTAATAAAGTGTCTCAAAGAAAAAAATAAATAGCATCGTCGTTTTAAGAAATATTATAATACAATAGCTAATCTATATAGAAGGCAAGGACTGGACAGTTTGTAAATCAGATCGTTAATAAAAATAATAAAAAATAACGGACCGAGATGTGAACCCTGAGAAACACCGGATTTAACTGTGACATGTGATGACATGAAACCTTTGAGAGCGACAAGTTGGCTTCTGTTATCGAGGTACGAATGAACCCAGCGCAGTAGATTTCCATGAATACCCGACATAGCTAATTTCTTACAGAGTAAAGAATAATTTCCTTTATCGAAAGCTTTCTTAAAATCGGTGTACCCATGGTGAAAACCAAGTAATTTTTGTATTCTATCAAATTAGTCACTTCCTCTCGCAAAACCGTGCCGCTTGTTGAATATAAGCGGCTTAACTTAAAGAGTAAACATGATCATATAACGCAGATTCGAATACCTTAGCAACACAGCACAAAATGCTAATAGCTCTATAATTTTCACAGTTAGACTTACTTCCGGACTTGTGAATGGGTACAATGTGAGTCAATTTACAAATAGAAAGGAAAGCACCAGACTTTAAGAATTTATTAAACAATAATTTTAGTGGTTTACACAGTTGCCTTCCACAATTTGAGAAAAATACAGCGGAAATTGCATCATACCCTGGGCCTTTGCGAATATCTAATTTCTTTAATTTATCCAATATTGTGGCTTGACTTAGTTCTATATTACACATACTGTACTTACAAAAACTATCACAATTTACAGTATCACAATTAACCAAATCCTGGTTGATGACAGGTTGAGAAACTTCGAAAGCTGAACTAAAGTACCGAGAAACAAGTTCACACATTCCTTGTGTGTCAGAAGATTCTGTACCAAGAGACATAGCCTGTGGCATACCTGAGTACCTATTTTATTGCTAAAAAAATTCCAAAATATTTTTATGTTGTCCGATAAACTCTCCTCCGTGAAGGTAATAAGCGATGCATACGCCGGGTCCGTGAGTTTTTTTGAATGCATACGTGTCGTAATCCCTAGGATTCTGATATTTCTTAAAACGACGATGATATTTTTTTTCTTTGAGACACTATTAATGCTATATCAGGTTCATTCGATATGCTATACCAATCAATAGATGATAGATCCTTTTTTTAAATCTGAATAATTACATTTGAAGTAGTTATATCTTATTTGTAGCGCACGTTTAATTTTTTTTTAATTTCAAAATTTTAAACATAAAATTATACAATATAATAATATAATAATGCTTCTGTCACAAGAAAAAGCATTTATCTTTCAAATTCGAACAACGGTTTGTAGGTTAGATCATTTCTGAACAACAAGGTCCAATTGTAAATAGATATGGATGATTTTTTACAAGAAATAATAAGTTGGGGAAAAAGTTTCTTCGTATTTTATTTGTATAAAATTGAAGAAAAATCTCTTTGGATGTTCTGTTTGTATCTGGCCGCTTTTTAATATCAATAAATATAGGACATTAAAAAAAATAAAAATAAAAAGTACACTTACCCGCAATTTACAATTCTTTTTCTGTCCGCCAAAATTAGTGAATCTAATGAAGTAAGCAAGTATACGCAGTAACAAGGCGCCCCTAATAAAAATAGTCGTTATTCAGAACATAGCAGATGCAAAATTCAGATTTCCTGAAAATCGAAATAGAATCAAAATTGTTTTCAGAAAAAGTCCAAATAAGGGGCTTTTTAGATCCCAATTAAGGCGCAGGTTGTGCAAAATGTCGCGCTAGTCGTTATTTGTGCGGTTTTAGGTGCTATCTACTTTTTATTTAAAAGATATATCAACAAATAAAAAACACATTATATTTCTATATAATTTTGATTCCATAAAAGCTATATCCAATTTTTTTTTTAAAGGAATAAATATTAATAATCTCCTTACAACGAAACCACATAAATGTGAAATTATTATTGATAACATGCATCTCTTCGTAAAGTAAGTATTATTTTATTTTGCGATTTACACCAATGGATAGGCAATTTATTAATGAACATTTCTATAGTAATTTTTTTTTCAAAAGACCAAAATTTGATTTTATTAAGAAATTATTTTAAAATCTGGGCATATTCACTACCCACGGGCTTGCTGAAGTCAGTGAGCGCTGAGCTCTTCGACGTGAAGCCTGTGTCGTTAGAGCGTCGACCAGCGCATACGCTCACGTCATATCAGTCGATAATATTATTACTTATTAGGTTATTTATAGGTAGTATTATTTGTTTGTTTTGGGTATAATTTTTCGTATTAGTTATACATATATTTGTTGTGTTTTTTACTGCGCGATGAAGCTTTTTGCGTGTATTTTCTTTGAAGTAAATGCAAATAAAAAAATGAAGCACCATTAGCATGTAAGGTTCGAATCCATAATTAAAATTTCGACAAATATTATAATTTACACTATAAAAGGCTAATTCAATATTATCACCCAACCACAATATCTTATTAGGTATAGTACTGCCTCGTTGGTCTAGTGGTTGTAGTAGTGCATCTGCTGATCATGAGGTGCCGGGTTCGAATGCTGGGATGGGCCAAAAAGTCAGTTATGAGTTTTTCATTTATGTTCTAAGTTATAATTAGTATTACGAAGTTATAGTTTTTTGCTAAAATATAGTATATTATTTATTGCTTGTTTTTTCTTCTTTTTCAAAAAATAATTGAGTACATAAGGTGTTCTATACTTATAATTCGGTAAAAAGTATCTAAGTAGGTACTAATATACCTACTTTTTACTATTAACTAAAAAAAATTAAAACTAAATTTAACTAAAAAGACTATACTGACCATTTATTTTTTAACTCAAAACAGGACATGGGTTTATTTATACTCTAAAAACTATAACTTTATACAATTAGTGTTCACTATAAAATTATATTCGGTATAGACGGTAATTATTAAATGCAACATATTTTTTTAATTATTAATTACATTTGTCAGTGGATTAAATTTGCTTTAATAAAGTTGGTGATGATTTTAAATAAGAATAAAATTCTGCTCAAGTTTTTTTTATTGTTATCTTTGTTAACAACATCGCCTTTAGAACTCTGGAACCGTAAGTGTTTCTTTCCGACGTCCACAATTTATTCAAAATAAAAAAAATACTCTTTCTACCGAAGCATTCGTACCAGGTAGACATAAAATATATTCGATTAAAAAAATTATGTTGAAGATTGTTGACTTTGAATACTTCCATCCAACGAGTTACGGGACAATTTTGTGTCCCGGAGCTTTGTTTGGGGACATGGGACAGGTGACCGAGAAAAGGGACAGTCCCGTTCAAAACGGGACGTATGGTCACTTTAGCTATAACCCGGCGACGGCTCCGTGGCACAGTGGCTTAGCAATCAGTTGTTGCGCTGGGGGCCGCGGGTTCGAATCCCGCACGGAACAAGTATTTGTATGGTCTACAAATAATTGTTCCGGGTCTGGATGTTTGTCCTTGTGCAATGTATGTTTGTAAACTGCCTCCACGACACAGGAGAAAATCCTAGTGTGGGGGTAACGTTTTTTTACAATTGAAATTGAAAGATTGAACCCTTATACTTCTTGTTGATTTTTGTATTACCTTTATTAAAGTTACCCTTATGTATAAATAAATATAATTACGTATGTAGAAATAAAATTGATTTTCATCCTCATCAATCATTGGGGCGAGGATAATGTCTGCCAGCATAAGTAATAAGCAGGCTAAGTTACAAGGTGCTCAGTTCAAAAATTTGTAGGTAGGTATGTTACTTTTCAATACGTGACACGTAAAAATTAACAATAATCAAAAACACATCTACGAAACATCCTATTTATTTATTTATTCTTTATTGCACCAAATATTTGTACAAAAGGCGAGCTATCTATTTATTTACCTATAGTGAATAGGTATCTTTTAAACTCACAATTTTCAATGCTTCATTTTTAATATATAATTAATTATAAAATTTCATAATTAGATAATATATGAAAATACATAATTCTAATATAATGCAACTAATATACCGAATTAAAAAAATTAAAATACATTTATCGTTGTACGCTGTGTGTATTTCCATAAATTAGTTTATTGATGTTGAAAAAATAATACTACGTTCTTACCTACAATAGGTGGCGTCTTTGGCGCCTCTTCACGTTGGCCAACACAGTGGCGAATGTGTTGGCAGAATTATTGGCCAAGAAATTGTGATCGCGTCCACACGTTGGAAGGTCGTTCAGTTTGCTTCGGTTCAGGCCAATGTGCGGACGAATTTATTAAAATGATTACTGATACGCTAACGGCTGCTGCGGTTTATTTATTCACAGCATACCACTATTTTTTTATTTAATTTTCACTATTTTTTCTATTTAATATTTTTAATATAAATTTTTAATATTTCTTTATTATACACTAACGTTATACAGATAAGTGAACTATATAAACATTAACACACCTAGGCATAGGTATAATTAACACTTTTACAACTAAGGCCTGGAAAATATTCGAAGCCTGTCTATGAAACTGTTGTCAAATTTTATTAAACAAAACCTTTTTAAAAAGGGTTATTCTTATTATATAATTATAGAATAAAACTTAATAATAATAATAAATAATTTATTTCGTCAAACATTAAAGTTAGATTATATGATCAGTGATCGAGGTCACCTAGTAAGCAAAATAATGCCTGTAACTGGTGACTTCGCTCTTCCATAGCTAAAAATTACAGTATTATTAACGAAATAAAGTAACTAATAGGGAATAATAAAGACAGTAAAAACATGATTTTAGTATCCTACTTTTTAATTTGATTTTAATATATATTATATATTATAGATTTTAAGATATTTAATAAATCAATTAATACATCAATAAATAAATTAATACACAATTAATCACTACAACGTGAATGTGTATAAGATAAGGGTGATCAAAAAGAAAAAGCAATGAGTTGCTGCCCTGGGGGCCGCGGGATCGAATCCCGCACGGAACAAGTATTTGTATAGCCTGCACATAATTTCTCCGGGTCTGGATGTTTGTCCTTATGCAATTTATGTTTCTAAACTGCCTCCACGATACAGGAGAAAATCCTAGTGTATAATAACATTTTTTTTTAAAAAGACTTGTGTTTTACAATCAATTTTCGGCTTGGTAGGGCTCTATAAAGCGAAAAGTTTGTTCATTGGTCATTGTTACTGCCATTATGTAGACACTAGTTACGATGCGTGCATAGAAAACTTAAATCAGGTGCGTGCGATCACTCTGGGATCTCGTAGCAAACTGAACGTACGCCCACCGTGTGGACGCGACGGCCAATACTCTGCCACAACCCTTTGATCTTTTGCAAAAAACCGACACCACACGGATCTCGCGCCTACTTGTGGGCCATCGTTACAATACATACTAACGTAGCTTAAACACCCGCTCTACACGATGGCCATCGTTGTGGGCCAACACATTCGCCAGTGTGTTGGCCAACGTGAAGAGCCACCGTCTCGCGCCAACTTGTGGGCCATCGTTCCAATACGTACCAACGTAGCTTAAACACCCGCTCTACACGATGGCCATCGTTGTTGGCCAACACATTCGCCAATGTGTTGGCCAACGTGAAGAGCCGCCGTACATATATATTTAAGCGAGCGGCGCGCCGCCGGCAAAATGCTCAAGGTCGTACGCATGGAGTAGCCCCTTAAGTACCAAGTTTAAAAATTAGGTGCTCTAAAATTTTCACCGCAACGACCTGTTGAAATTTGCGTTGCTAGCAAAACGTCTTGCTAGCAACGCAATTAAGTTATTAGATATACGATAAATATTAATAGCAAGGAATTAAGTACTAATTAGGTGCTGCAAGTATACGCAATAATAAGGCACCCCTAATAAAAATAAGTCGTTATTATCTCGTTATTCCGAAAATTATTCGGCAAGGCAATTTTTTTTTATAGGATGAGGGTGACAAACGAGCACACAGTCCACCTGATGGTAAGTGGTTGCTGTGGCCCATAGACATCTACATCTATCTTCGATTAAGAATCAAAATGCAGATGCGTTGTCACCCGTAAGGACTAAGATGGAATGCCTCGTTTCCAGTAAAAAGGGTCTCTGGTTTTCTACACTCACCATACGAAACACAACAGCGTGAAGCTGCTATTTTATACTGGTATTCTGTGAGAGCGTGGTCCTTCCCCGGTCGAGCCGACTCATTCGTGCTACAACCATAATATAGCTGCAGCATGGCTCTACCACGTAAAAAATTAGGTCTTTGTGTTTGTGCCATCTAGTGTCTATCCTACTTACCACCTTGAGAGTCCATCTATTTTGATTTGATAAAATGACTAGAACTATAGAACGTTGTAGATGGCGCTATTTATTACAAAGCAATTTACTGGAAAGAAAATATCCTTTCGAGTACACTAAAGTTTGGGCTTCACATGTCTAAAAATAAGAATTGTAACATTTATTTGGTTGAAAATTATTTTAAATAATATTATAAATCTATAATATAATTTAATATAATTTTCAACCAATTTTCTACCATTTTCAAATATAATCATATTAAATCTGAAAAACAAAAAATGCCGTTCATACCTTATAGTAAGGTAATGGTGGTTTTAAATCCGATAATTTCCAGAATATTACCGTCTTCTACATGCGACCTCAATAATCTTTCAGCACCTAATTAGCACTTAATTTTTAGGAACTGATAAAGAACAAAAAATACTGTTCATACATTATAGTAAGGTAATGGTGGTCGTGGACCCCATAATTCCCAGAATAATATCGCAATCTGTATCGGGTTTCGATAATCGATCTGCAACACTTAATTAGCACATAATTCTTGCTATTAATATTTATCGTATATCTAGTAACGTCATCAGCGTTGCTAGCGATACGTTTTGCCAGCAACGCAAATTTCAATGGTTCCTTGCGGTGAAAATATTGGAGCAACTAATTTTTAAACTTGGTACTTAATTAGCACCTAAAAAGGACCTAATTTGGACTTTTTCTGAAAGCAATTTTGATTCTATTTTGATTTTCAAGAAATTTGAATTTTGCATCTGCTATGTTCTGAATAACGACTTTATTTTTATTAGGGGTGCCTTGTTATTGCGTATATTTGCAGCACCTAATTAGCACTTAATTCATTGCTATTAATATTTATCGTATATTTAATAACTTCATTGCGTTGCTAGCGAGACGTTTTGCTAGCAACGCGAATTTCAACAGTTAGTTGCGGTGAAAATTTTAGAGCACCTAATTTTTAAATTTGGCACCTAATTAGCACCTAAAAAGCCCCTAATTTAGGATTTTTCCAAATGCAAATTCCCGACTTTGCGTTGCTAGCGATACACAACTTACATTTACGACTAGTTACATAATGAATTTGTTTGTGTTACTTTGAAATTTTATTATATTGCATAGTCTATGTAGTGGGCACTTACTACATATACCTTATAGAAGTGGGCTGTTATTTTTTTATGTAAGTATCTACCTATCTACTATGTGAGTGATGATGAGATGAGTGTTACATTCATTCAACTAAAATAATTTTATACATTTTAGAATAGAAGAGAAAGATTATAGATAAAACTAAAAAAATGCAATTTGCTTCGTAAATCGAAAGGACGGGCAACGTCTTCTAAAATCAACAGCTCTGTGCTCAACAGGTAAGTACCTACGCGTACTTACTTACTTACTTTGATCTCGTACCTTACCACCTTACATACTATTGTATGTACATAGGTTGACTGGTAGGAGAAAGACAGAAATGTATGCCACAAAATATAAAAGTATAGAATAGCTGATGTTGATTTGACTTCAAAAACGGAGGAGAGAACCTCCTCGCGTGTACGTATATTTGTTTTTTTTTTATTTTTGTTCATCGATTACTCTCGAATTTTGATTACCTATTGTTACGAGTAGTTGCCGGAATCACGCGAGCAATGCCGACCAGGCTGGCGCCGCCAGGGCGCGCCGAAACACGACACTATCACACTGGAGGTGGGCAAAGTGTATCATTTTTGGGATGGGAACATTTGCATCTTGACCACTGAAATGTTCCGAAACACTGATATGTTTCATTTGGCTCATTTGTATCATCTACTCAAAAGATATAAAAGAAAGAATGTTCCGAATACATTAAGTTGCGTCGCGGGCGTTTATTACTGACTGATCCGTGAAATGTTATGTGGCAACAATGCTGAATAATATAAGTGCATAGATTATTTATTGTGTACCGTAATAAGCTTGTATATAAATTCGATTCTCCTTCATACTTTAACAAAAATGTCACTATGTCAATTCATTATTTACAAAAATGTCCATTTACACAAAACAGCAATCTCTATGTACACAGAATTTACTCGTAAAGTATCATAACTCTAAACTTTATGATGAAAAGGAAGAAAGTAAAGTCACAATAATCACTACGCAAAGAAATCCTAAACATTACTCAGTATGTTTTCGTAAACAGGCGCTAATGAATATAAACAATTTGACTTGTTTGTTAAGTTAATCATTGTCTCAGTCTCTCTCTCGCTCGTGGTTCAGTCGCCTCGCAAGCGACGCGTCGCGCGAAATTAGCAAAGAGCAAAGTAATGTTTCACTGTTCCAGATACAAATGATACATTTGAAACATTGTTACTGAACCAATCTTTTGTGTCACTTCAGTGATTCGTATCAGTGAGTCGTTTCCGTAAAGAGATACACACGCCTATATCACACTATGTATCCGAGCGTCGGCGTGTGCGACAGGTCTTGTGAGAATAATAACTTGAGTGTTAAAAGTATTAAATGAAACTAAAGTGATTGAATGTATTGAGGTATAATAAACAGTTGATTGTACAAGTGAATTAAATTGTATTGAAGCATAAGAAACATTTCATTTTACACTATTCTTTTTTTTTCACAGTTGGTCTCATACCAATTTTATGGAAATCATTTCAACCATTACATATATTATGTTGTAATTGAGTTTTATTGAAATCGGTTGTACAAAATTTTTAATTTTCCAGTCTAGTAATAATAAAAGTCCGTTAGAAGAGTTTTCTTCGTATCACTAAAATTTTCGAGATACAAAGATTTGATTAGTAAAATTTCTATACGTGGTAGCACGAGTGAGTCGGCTCGACCGGGGAAGGACTACGCTGAGCGTAGTACGCTCACATAGAAATTTGAACGATGAACCGAATTATGTGGGTAAACTAGCTTTTCATCCACGACTTCGCCTGCGTTAGTTGGCCCTAAAATAAAATTTAAACTATTATCATTCTATTTATTTTTCAGTGACTCCGAGATAGACAAACAATTACCGGAAAGTAATGTGCAAGGACGATGTACTCCAGTTGGCGAAGGAATCGAATCTGACAAAGAGAATCAAAAGAATACAATAATAATGTCATGTTATATATATGTATATATAACATGACTATTTACTATTTTATTTATACGATATATATATATCACCGTCTTCGACTGTCGAGCTAATTATTGAACTAATCGAGCTAATTAATTATTGAATTGAGT
Source organism: Parnassius mnemosyne (assembly GCA_963668995.1). Lineage (NCBI taxonomy): Eukaryota > Metazoa > Arthropoda > Insecta > Lepidoptera > Papilionidae > Parnassius > Parnassius mnemosyne. The sequence goes on from CAVLGL010000068.1 coordinate 25,668,352, forward strand.
CAGATAAGTTGTACGGGCCAAGAATTGTAGAAATAAATCACTTATATGAATGTATCGCAAATAAAAAATAAATATTTCGATTGCAACTTCATAATTTATTATTTTGCAAAGAATCAAGATTAGGACTGTTTATTGATTCCGAAGATTATTATTCAGGGACAACTCCCGATGGGCTTATTAGAGACGATTCTCTAAATAATAATAATAATAATAAATATCTTTATTTGACACTAAATGAAATCAAATGTCTTATTTCTGCTTCTAATATGCCACATTTGGAGGCCATATCTAAAAAAAGATCAAAATATTGTATGATACGAGAAGGACATAAAGAAAAAAGAAACCATGATTACTATTATCAGGTCCAGGTATAATTACATATAACTGGTATGCAATTTTTTTTCGTAGTATGGACACAACTTTTTCATGCTTTTGTTCAAGCATTTAATAAAGCATGTGGTTTGGCGTAGGAAAAAAATAAGTACTATGACCACTTTTGGACAGCAAAGATGCAGCCAAGACTTTACTCATTTTATTTATAAAGTTTATTACCAGAAATGATTGACCCTCGAGTTCCTAGAAAAATGGCAGTTCGAGAAAAAGTGTAATAAAGTAATATGTAATAATAACAATAATAATTTCTACAAGTTGTTACTTTTTTATTTATTTGCCTACCTACTTTATTGTAAACTCGAAACCTTTTTATTTTAATGTCCGTATTCAATAAAGACTAAATGAATTACTAAATAATCGATAAACACTGAAAAACCACACATATTAACTTTTTCGTGAGAGGTATATCTTTGTAGGTTATCGACGTTATTTTCTCCTCCCTAGGCGATAATAATATCGATAGCACCTCTAACATCACTACAATATTCCCCTGCCCCCGACTCGTATCGTGCGATAGAGAGAGTTGCAAGTTTTGAAGGCAATTGCCTACATTTTCTTTTTGAAATATTGTTTCCGGCGATAACGTTTTTACCCTCCTACACTTTTACAAAATAAGACAATTTCGGTCTTATTAGATTCAGTACACTTTAATCTATGCCTGTACGTTTTACTTTTTTAGTAATCTGTTTAGTTTAATTTAAAAAAAAAGCGCTCGAGGAAGTTTTTAAGTCAAAAATATAGATATTTAGATGCTAATAACTTATATTGTATACAATATTTCTTTAAAATAAAAACGTACGGGCCTAGTTTTTTGTGATATCTACAACATTTCCAAAATTTATTAAAATTGGACTACATTTACGGGGGGGAAAACGTTAGCGCTTTTTGTATGAAAATTTACAGCTTCACAATCCTCTTAAGTTGATTTTTCGAAGTGTTCCAAATTATTGCCAAGGCTTGTTTGTTATTTTTTCTTAATATATTAGTTATAGTATACGACATTGTGTATATGTCTCCGCCTAGTTTTGATTTTATAGGGCGGCAAAGCTTAAGGTGACCATATTACCCTCATGTACCTTATAAATAGGGAAATATAAAACAATAAAACGGTTTTCATCATTCTTTAATGCATTTTTGCTAATTTCTTGACAGCGATGAGCACTTTTGGTGAAAATAGATACTATAAATCAGAATAATAACAATATTACTTTTAAAATTCGAGATTTAAAAAAACACATGATTCTATACAGATTTTTACTTTCCAGCAGCTCAACTTCACAATAAAAATAGATCTCTTCTATAAAACTTATATAATTTTGTAAAAGCGGCAATGTTAGTTAAAACAACAATAAATAAATGCTTTTGGGGATCAAACGCAATTTATACTTTTTTCTTTGTAGATAAATTGACAGATAGTCACTCTGCTAAGATTAATCGTATAAATATCTTATGAGTATAAAGTATCTATTATAAAGTATCTATTGGTGTTAACCGACAAACTGAGAACTAGGCAGCGTTTATCTACGATTAAGCTACTGCGTATTGGTTCGTTCGTTATAATTAACTATATTTTGCATCGATCACTAATAAAAAACTAGATACACAATCAGTGACAAAAAAATGTCCTTACCGAATGAGCGCCCACTCGAACATTTGGGTGCGCTTTTAATTTGTACGTAGATTTGTGAATACAACTTTAGGCAATGCATTTAAGGTTGAATTTACATTTATGTATATTTATTTCAATTAGAATTACGTCAAAACAATTGGCGACAGTTTTTAGAGAACTTTTGCATGGGATTGTGTATATAGTTTTATTTATTAGTGATCGATGATATTTTGGCTAAAAAGTCAACATTTTTGCAAAACGATCTTTACAAATTGTCATGACACTATAAGAATTAGTCAACGATGAATGCCGAAGCAGAATCGCTGTCGGCTCGGCCTCGCCCTAGCGCCTTCTACGATATGTCTCGGCGTTTCCTAGTTATTGCTAAATCGCCAGTCTGTGAAGCGATTACGTCGTCTACTTTAAGTGCTGTCGGAGTATTACTAGGTAGAATGAAATTATGAGGATAAAATTTTGATTTTAGCAAAGTGAAAGCGTTAATCGCATGCAAACTCGAGCTACTCGTGCCTATTACTACTAATTTGGCCGACGTTTCCGAGCCGGCGGCGAGCGAATGGTTGTCGGTGTGCTTGCAGCCTTTACTGCCTATCACATAACGTAATTCGTCCGAATTTGTTACCGCTCCGGCCTACTTACTCCTACAAAATGATCACTATCGATAATAAATTATTATTTCACTTAGAATTAAAACAAGGTACGAAGTGTAGTTGGTGCACCGAGAACAGAAATATTCGCCTCGCGTCACGAGCACACGTGTTAATTGACTGGACTGCTGCAATGAATGCACGTTGATCACTTCTATAAAACGAACGCTACAGGCGAATTCTCAAAATTACAATATTTACACAAAGAAAACATTCCGAGGCGCTACAGATTCGCTTCTACTGAGGAAACCGAAAGCATTTGTTAGATCGTTATCTGTCGGTTTGCCTATTTATTATTAAACTTAAGAAAGCATCGGTGCTCTTGATTTAGTGAGGCTTTAACGATGTGTTGTGCTTCGTTTTTGCTGTGCACGCGAACGGCCCGCACTAGCGCGGCCTCACCTACGGTCTACGTCCCAGCGCATGTGTATATAGTAAATAACTTCAAATATATAACATCTCCGACGTTTCACCAGGAACGTTCAAAGGTACATCTCATACGTTCATAATCTCGCGATAGAATATTTCGCATCCCTCAACAACAGCGACTATTTCATACGCCAACAAAGCATAAAATAGTGATATCTTTACATCTCAGTCTAGTCTATATAATTAATTATTTTTTCTTTTAATGGCAAGGTATCCCTATAAAGTTTCAATAGTTATCAATCTTCAATATATAACAGGTATATTCTATACAATCGGAATACGTAACGTATTCGATCCTCACAGCGTCAATGATATAAAATTTAACCTAAATTATAACACAGGAGAATTAAGTATAAGATCACAAAATGAGATTCAGCGGGCGGCGTGGTGGGGTGCGCCCGGCGAGATCGCGGCGAGGTCGCGGCGAGGTCGCGGCTACGTCGCGTCTACGCTACATCTAGCGAGGCGGCGGGCTCGCACTAAGCCTAGTATTGCTATCGGTCGGTGGCGCTGCACTAGCAGATGGTGCGGCGTCAGGGCGCTATGCCGGCGTCCGACTTGTGGAAGGCAGCGGCCGCGGCCAGCGGCGGCTGCTGCGTCTGCGCCAGGCTGAAGTCGTGCTCGGACTTGGGGCGGGGCAGCGCGGCGGCGACGCCCAGGCCCGGCAGCGCGACGCCCGCCATGCGGCAGGAGGCGGCCTGCAGCGGCTGCAGCGCCAGCCCCAACGAGCGCTCCGACAGCCGCGCCACGCTGTCGTCCGACAGGCTTACGTGCTCCGCCTCTGCCGCCAGCGCGTTGACCACCGCGTTGATTGTGTTCCCTTCGGACGTGGTGTCGTCCTCGCGGTGCGCCACGAGGTTTGGATTCTTGCCGATCTTATTGAGCCTCTCGGCGGCGACGCTCTCCATCGTACGTCGCATCAAAGGGTATTGATCGAGCACTGCGTTGAAGTGGTCCACGGAGAGCGAGAACAGATTACAGTAGGTCTCGGCGCGGACGGAGGCGACTCGGCGTGCATTGGTCAGCAAACAAATTTCGCCGAAGTAGGAGCCATCAGACAGACTGGTAGCGACTTCACCGTTCGCCATAACAATGTCCACGATGCCTTCTTGAATAAAGTACATTTTGCTTCCGATGGTTCCTTCTTTAATGATGATATCGCCTGTAAAAATACATTGAACGTTATAAAAATTCAAATTTGTCTTTTTTTTTATAGGATAGGGTGACAAACGAGCACACAGTCCACCTGATGGTAAGTGGTTGCTGTGGCCTATAGACATCTACATCTATCTTCGTTTGCGAATTAAAATGTAGATGCGTTGTCAGCCGTGAGGACTAAGATAGAATGCCTCTTTTCCAGTAAAATGGATCTCCGGTTCTCTACACTCATACGAAACACATTACATACACATTACAGCATTAAGCTTCTATTTTACGCTGGTATTCTGTGAGAGCGTGGTCCTTCCCCGGTCGCGGTCGAGCCGACCCATTCGTGCTACAACTATACTATTAATATAGCTGCAGCATGGCTCTACCACGTGTAAGATATCTGTAAAATTTTCAACGAATTCCCGCCGCCGGTACAGTAGCAGTCGCAAACAAACGTCGTGAAAGTTACTACAGTCTTAGGTAAAGTATGTGTGTATCGCAGCCCTGTTACCGCGGGAGCGGTATCATATGTATGAACGTATAGTGCAAGTCAGCAATTTCAAAGCATCCTTTGCATGTAAAAGCAGCCTTTCAGTTAAGTCAGCTTTTTAATAGTCGGTATAGAATGATTTATTTTAATTAATTACAACATAGTAGGCTAAGAAATGGATTAGTCATCATCCTCATCATCAGTACAGCCCTTCACAAGTCCATTGCTGAACATAGGCCTTAAGATCCATCTTACGAACAGCTGCATCTTGTTTAATTAACTCTCCGGGGCCGCGGTATGATACCTAATTTGTTTCATGTGCAAATGATTGTTGTAAAATTTCTCCAACGCGTTCTTTGGTAATCTATGGTTCCTCTGCTTTTTGGCAAATTTTAATTTTACGGTCTGTTAGTATAACTAATAATGATTTTAGTAACAACTAATTACTAAGCCACTGCGCCACGGAGCCGTCTGGATTATCTGCTTGTAAAGTTAAGAAGAACGTTCTATCTATTACTTCTGTTGCGCGCCACTATTAATGTCTTGTGCATGGCAACACTAGTTACCACCAGCGCCATCTAGTGTCCGGTTTGATATATATAGTTTGAAGAAAACAGGCAGATCTGAGATTTCAGTAGAAAACGGAGAAGGTAAAAATATGACTACCCAGCGTCGATGCCGTCTTTGCTCAAAATTTACCCAAGTTATTTATATCAATTGTCAGGTACGGTTGTGTTTTGTTACTGGCAAGAACCTGCGAAATTGCCAACTTGATTTTCATACCAAAAATTTATATTTTTTTATTATTCCTTAAATAAAATTAGTACGATTTTTTCCTAATTTATAGTTTTATTTTAACTTATTTGTCACTCCCGTACATTACGTAGCGTAGGTAGTAGGTAGCGTTGTTGTCAATAGCTAGTTAATTATAAGCAAATTTTTACCTTAACTGTTCGTGGTGTCAATAAGTCAATATCGATGATTTGCCTATGTTTCATTTTGTGTAATTGTATTGTATTTTCTACTAAAAGTTATCTATCTATTACTATAATAAAACTCTAACACGACGTCTGTCTGAACACGGATCACGCAACAATAAACTTTCACTGGCAGATAGCTGGTGTTATAAGGAGTAACTTACGCTATTTTTATTTTAGGAAAATAATTAGGGTCTCGCGCAAAAATTAAAACCTATAAAATCCAATCGCAATAAATTCCACGCGAGTGAAGTCGCGGTGAACAGCTAGTACTATATATATTTAAGGTTACATTTGTGTGTAGGTATAACTTTATTTAAAAAAATCGTTTTGTTATATAATTTTGGTATAATTGTGATATGTATATTATTTTAATTTGTTTGAAAGCTTATCTGTCGGTGTAAGATAATCAAACTGGAACTATAACGAAATAGATTTGTTGGCTGTAGTGTCCCATATTTCTACCAAATAATCGATTGGTGCTTTTACAATGAAATTTTAGATCGTGTACTGTACGTGGAATGTAAGATAGCGAACAATACCGCATATTATAATATTAATATAACCCATTAATATATTATTATCGTTGATTTGATTTTCAGAATGCCCTACATTCTGCCAAATTAATTTACTATATAAAACAATACCTAGAAATTATCCTTGATCCAGCTTATCCATTTTATGCTTTCTATCATCAAAGGACTACAATCACCAATCTTTGTGTTTTTTTTATTCATAAAATCATATGTTCTGGTACCACTCATTTAGTGAATCCAAATCATTTTATATCCCTGATAAAAGACAGGTGTCATAAGCGTACAAAGCTACATTTCTATTTAAGCCTATCTCCTTGATATTTTTTATATATTTATGAAACAGTACGGGTCCCAAGATAAAACCCTGAGGAATACCGAAAGTTACAGACAGCTCTGTCAGAACTTGGCGTTGTACCAATTTTTACAATTTGTCGGCGATTACTTACCTTAAAAACATCTAGTGAAGTGTTAGTTATACCGAGGTTAATAAGTTTATGTAAGAATGGATCACCGTAACAAAAGCTTTTTAAAGATCTATAAATACAGCAAGGGCGATTTTATTCCTATCTATATTCACTTTTTTGTTCTATTATTTATTTCTTTTTTTTATTACATAATTACAGTTATATTAATTAATTCGATGCTATATCTAACCTATTTATAAGAAAACTACTGACTACTAAATAATGAAACTATCAACATGACTATAAAAGTTACAATTTTCAACAAATTTGTATGCTGCAATAATGAATTTCGTCTGAGTGCATGTATATATTCCATCCCACAGGATATATGTCAATTTCCTGTAGTAGTAAGGAGTAACGGCGGCGGCGAGAACACAGTTAATTAGTAGGTACATGCAGCTTTAGCGCAAAGAGCACATCTGCGTGATGTATACATCCACGTAATACTTTACCACACATATTTAATAAGCACGATGTCTCTCCTCACACTCATGTGGCTGTAACTGATCATATCTAGCACAAATAGACTCTGATACATCAAAGGAAAACAAGGATAGATTTCGTACTGATTGAAATATAAAAATCGTGTAAATTTATTTTGAATTTTTTCTACCATGACACTGTATTTGCTTTCATGTAGATTTCAAATAAAGACATTCGTTTCAAGTTGACTTCTCACGGGAGCATTATATGAAATTCATTTCGTAAGAACTATTAAGTAAGTGAATTCCGAAAATCCCTGCACTGCATTGACTTCCTAATAAATATTTAAAATGTGCTTACGAAAATTAAGTTCCAAGATGATGTACTCTAATAAGGGTTCTCTAATATGTGTAACGTGTGGGATTACGAGGCCGTTCATTTCATAAGGGGCGGACAGTATATTTGATTTTGGTTTAAGAACATATTGTTTGAAATTAATCGATGTTAAAAATGTTTCAAGCCGTTTGTAAATGATCCGTTCAAAAACTTTTGGGAGTACGCGTAACACTGATATCAGACGGTAATTTCCAATTACAATTTTGGCAATTTGAGACCTATATTTAGACATTTATTACTGCAGCCGGTCCGATTGTTAAACTTTTAACATATTTCATTACTTTAAGACTCCTTTGAGCCCCTTCAAGCATAGTTTAAGCTTGAGTCGGTGGGTGATTATTATAAATAGCCAGGTTAATTTTTCTTCCTTAAGGTTAGTACTGAGATAGTGAGTTGTAGTTTTAGTTGTTTTTCCATGGTACAAAAATTTTGGTCTATTTATCTATAATTTTGTAACTAATCTTTCGAAAAGTTTCTTTGCAGGCAAGGGTTCCATGATCAATGAACAGTAGATTAAAATTGTAATCACTAAAAATAGTTGCTGTTTGACGTTTATTTATTTTGGCATAATATTCATTTAAAATTGGTTTATACTCGCATCTGGTTTTCCGTATACTGTTCCAATTTCCAGAAAATGTTATTCGAGATAAATCCAAAGAAAATAATTACCATCGAAATAAGTGTCGCTGACGTGAATGTGCATCAAACGGTTATAACCAAAAATTGATACACCACCGTCTCTTCCCGTTTCTTAAATTATAATAGTGAATATAGTTAGAGATGACAAAATGTTTTGCGTCTGATTCGAACTTTATCCAAGTTTCATTTAAAATAAATATGTCTACCATGTTTTTGAACATTTTTAATATGACGCGTCAAACTTCCCTGGTGTAACAATTCTGCGTATATTGGCATAGTTTATTTTCTTATATGAGACGTATTTCCTATGTGTTCGTAATCGTCAACTAGTTGGTAAGTATTTACATTATTATCTTCTTCTGTTGAGTTATTACAATGTTCCATTACTATGATTTTCATGAAATATTTCCTTTCGCCTTTGAATTCTTTCATTTAACTCGTAAGTAAGCTCCTTTAAGTATTCATTCAAGCTCCTTTGAGCCCCTTCAAGCATTCTTTTCTAATTCCATTACAACATCTTCTTGCAAACCACCCATATCTTATCAATTCAATTACCATATAAATCAGCTTTTAAACAATGTCAGGAAAAGATTCTATGCATACTAAGTCACGGGTACGGCTTGTTTAAAATAAGTTAATAATGAATTGTATTATTGCTATCAAGAATTTTAATTGATTGCAAGTAAATATGTCAATATCTTAAGAGATACTATTAATATAAAACAAATAGTAGTACGTGACAACGATTACGCACTTATCAGACGCACACGGCTTTAATGCGGGAGCACATTATGAGTGATGAATATATATATATATATATATATATATATATATTCATCAACTATATATATCCAACGACCCTTGCTATGAAAATCCTTGAATTCGCAATAATAAATTTTGAGACTATTCTATCTCTCAAGTTGAACCAAAATACACACAGTGTGCAAATTTTGCAATATGGAACTATATTCATGGGGTTCTAAATGATGATATTGAATTAATACAGTTGATTTCCCTGTTTTTGCTTACAAAACTAATCTTTTAAGTCATAAATCATTTTTTTAAATATATTTATATATTTGTGTAATCTTATGATACACCCTTAACTACGATGTCATATTCCAATTATTGTAAAACATTCAAATAAAAATTTCTGTAACAGAAGGATAGACACTGAGGTAGTTTCACAAGTGATCCATTACGCTGCATTTGATACAGAATACTAAAACTGTATAAGTTTATTATATTTACCGGGTTGGAAGACTTCATAACGTAGTTTAGTGACGACATCCGAAACAAAGTTGGAATCAGCGTTAGCGAAGAATGGCACCGAGGCAACGAGTGAACGACAATTGTAATTGATGACATCCTCACGCAGTTTCTCACTAAGCTCGCCCAAGATAAGCTCCTCGTCGAAAAATTTGCCTTGGTAACGATGCTCGAAGTACTCGGTGATACGTTGCCGCATTTCACGAGGTAGCTTGCGATAGGCCATATATTCTTCTACTTGTTTCACCTTAAATATCATACAGATATAATAAGTATCCTATATTAAAAGTATAATTACATCGTGACTCTAAATAACGTTCACAAAATCAAAAGACAAACGTTTTAAAAACGTAATGTTATGCGTTTACTTTGTACAGTTTTTCCGGCAATTAAATATTAATATATATGAGCAAGGCTAAATTGAAGATCGTCCTACGAGAAGACGAAACTTAATACTTCTAGGATTCCAATTTGTTTTGACAAATGTGTCGGGCATTATCAAACAAAGATTAGTCCACAGATTAACGTGAGAAAAATGTTGTGAATCTTTAACCAAGATTTTGTCTTCAAAGGTCCACGTTATAGAAAGTTGTTTTTAAATTAGTATTCTATTACAAAATGAGTTGTATTTTTATGATTCAAGTAAAATTAATCGACTTAAAGGCCAATAAAATAATTTGTAAAATCAATTGTCAACGTTATTTTGAGTCACCTTGTATAAGAGACAAGCTAATATGGTGTTGGTTAGAAAAGATCTACACACACGCACACACTTTGCTGTTGAACAAAATGAAGCAGTGGTATATTAGATTTTATCTCACTTTAAACTAATATTATAATTATATAAGGAAGTACACATTAAAGAATGGCAAAGAGAGGCAAAAGAGATATCAAAAGCAAACTGTTATGAACATTTGTTATTAATGTGAAAATGTAATATGACAATGATTATTAATATCTTCGACACATTATAATGAGTGGAGCGTTTAACCAAGTGATGAACAATGATTTTGTGATCCCTTACTATGGAAACCATTTAACAATCATGCAATCCGTACTCACGTCTAGTTTCTGAAACAGGCAATGACTAATAATTAGTAGTTATTTCAAAAGGAATTAGGAAAACATGCGAATATTAGAAATATTAAAAGTAAATAAATCACTTTAACAGTTATGCTATGAATGATTATTTTTTAGGAAGAATGATCTTAACATGTTCATAACAGCTTACAGCCTCATAAAAATCTTAAACGTTTATAAAAGACGAAGATATACGAAGTTATGAACAAAAAGAAAGCTATGAGAATAAAAATTTACCTTTTCACGATATTGTCTTCGCGAGGAATCAAGACTCTGGATGAGATTGGTTGCATGACCAAGGAAAAGTGCATAGCAGGTGGCCCCAGAGATCATCGATAGCATTGTAAGCCACATGTCGGTAAGGGATTGAGGTGGAAATCGACCGTAACCGATGCATAGCATATGAGACATGGCTTTAAACAGTGCCCACGAATATTGTTCCAACCAGAACGCCTCCTGTAATATTTATAGAAAATATATTAGTAACAAAGTAATCACAAAATATTTCTGCCTAGATTCAACTTAACTTCTCTTTCTATGGGAGTTTACCAAATATACACGTAGAATGTTCATTTCATTTTAGTTAAATATCATGTAAATACAACATTTTACGCTTAAGTAAGCTTTTCCATTACTTCGGTAAAAATCTCCCGAATTAGAAAGAACCAAAAAGATACTAAGTGCAGTATCATCAGCAAAAAAAAAACTAAATCATGGTAACACCTTCCTAGGTAAGGTAAAACATTAATTTAAGCTAAGAAGGAGAGGGGCGACGAATTGAGCCCTGAGGAGCAAGCATAGATACTAGCGACCCGGAAGAACTGATCACAACAGTTTGTTTTCTATCGCTCAAATATGAGATACTAAGTATAAGCGATATGTTCTTTACATAATAACAATAGGGCTTCTGTTTTATAACGTAAAGTATATGACTATTCTTTATATTTGAAATCATTATGAAAATAATTTTCAATATAAAATTAAAATAAACGTTCACTAGCGTTCACTGCATTGAAACAAATTTTAACACGGAAATCTCTTTACTTCTTGTCACATCGTACATCACATGACATCAACAGCTGTCTTTATTATGCTGCTGAACGTGTGGCCATGGCAACCTGTATGACGCGTCAGCTGCTAAGTATCATATACTTGGAAGGTTTTCCCACACTCACCACGATTGACCATTTTTTCGCAGATGAGGTTGGCATTAAGTAAAAAATTACATATATTCCCTTACATCCCTAATATAAAAATCAAAAATGTAATTTTATTGCTTTAATTTTATAACCTACCTGAAGTTCATTAATAGCCACCCACGAGTTCGGTGGGAAACCCTGAAGCATCGGAACGAGGAATTGTAGACATCCCGACCAGTGACCGATTAACAGCATCATGCAGATTAGATTGAATATCCGCATAAACACTGACGCCATGTTGAGGAACTGTGGACAGAATGATTACGTATGAACAAATACGTCGGATCGGTATTTTCGCCTCTAAGGGAAGCCGTGCGGACTGCGCGCGACAAAGACGCTCGTGGTTAAGCATCGATGATCACTACCGATGGATTCGTAAAGTAGTGAAAATTAAGATATGAACGCGTGAACGTCATTGGGTGAGCATGCGGTCACGAAGAGGGCGATACGTGGAGAGGCACGCGGCCGCGGCCGCCGCACGGCCGCGTGACTCTCACGCCGCCTGCGCGCCCGCCGGCGGGACTAGGGTCGGAAAGAAACGCCAACGAAAGATAGAAAGCGAAGCGTACGCAGCGGTGTGAAGGACGCCGGGCGGTGCCGGCAACATGCTAAAGCGGGCGAACGAGTACATGCACGCCGGCTCGCGCCGACCCTGGGGTTACCTTGAAGATCAGATTGCTTTTGGTGTCACTCTTCTTTTTGGCTACGTCGGAGCTGAGCCGTCCCCTCCGTTCGGTGCGCTTTTTTTGAAGGTTCTGCAAGATCTAGAAAACAAGCGAGAAACACGAGATAGTAGGAAGAGAGCCAGGCGCGCCCGACGGGAGCGCGGGCGGGGTCGGCAGACGGAGGTCATCGCTGGATGGTGCGGGGCGGGGCGGGGCGTGAGGCGTGCGGGCACACAAGATGCACTAACACCGAGACGAGCGAGTCGCGGGCTAGGCCCCTACGGTAGCTAGCCGGCGCGGGCATGCGGCACCTGCGAGGCGAGGTCGCGGGAACCCCCGCCGTCCGCGTCGCCCGGCTCGTCACTCGGCTGCGGAGCAGGGCTCATCTGCACACAACACCGTCACTGCGATGTTGTCACCACCACCCTCCCCGTACTCCACTTCTCTATGACTCTCAGCTTCGTATCGTATTTCAGTTTATCGCCCACTATTAAACTTGTACGGTTGGGCGCATTATGATTGTTAATACGATTTATTTTTTGAAGAAATTGTTAGATAAAAACGCTTAATAGTGTAATTACTTGAATAGTTCTACAGATGATTATTTTTTTAGTGAAAAACGAATTTAGGATTTGCTGAGATCTAAATCACGACGCGATATTTTGAGCTTTAGCTATGTTGTGTATAAAATAAAGTATTTCAACACTATTTTGTACAAATAACGTGAGTAAAAAAGAAAATCGGCGTCAGCGCATCAGTTCTAGTGGATTCGAATAAGCAGCAACATAATGAACAAATGAGCAAATTATATCCACGTTCGGCAAGTGTGGGACGGTTCGGGTCGGGGTCGGCGGTCGCGGCGAGTCGAGGCACGGACGCGGCGCGGGCGCACACAAGAGAAAGATTCACGAGTGAAAACGTGCTCAGGCAGAAAGAAGCTTGCAGAGAAGCAGTAGAGAAGTGCAGAGCGGGACTTTGGGCTCACATACAGTGGGGGGTGGGAACAGTGGTATAATACAGGATTACAACAAATTCCATTTACACGTTATTGGGATCACTACTTTCTATAACAGTTTGAAAATATTATTAGGAACATTTTAGACATATTTAAATTTCAATAGATACACAATATTTTTGCCAATTACTTTATAATATATCAAATTAATTTATATAATATGTAATATTATATGTACATATCATTTTATTTAATCCAATATTATAAGGGTATAAGTAGGGTGTTAATTATGTAGTGTTATTAGATATGAGCGTTATGTAGTTAGAGCAGTGTTAGTGGTTGAGTAATTAATGGGTCAGAAGTGGTGGATAATAGAGATGATGGCTTACATATACTTCCTCCCATTGCGACACATATCTGACAAGTCTTGAGAGCCGCAACAATCGCACCAAAGACAACAGCTTCGCTAACCGTAGTATTCTTAGTGCACGACCCGCGTGAAGTATTTGAAAGCTCTCACTAAAGTCCTGTAAACAGAATCAAAGCAATGTTTGAGCAGATGTACTAAACTACTGATACTCCAAAGAAGCTAAAATTTTTCTTCAGAGCACCGCGACTCGCCTTAAATTTTCTTTTTTTACAGTTGATGTGAAAAGACATGCATAGTTGATGCCAGTAATAGTCTCAGCCAAAGAAAAGTGCTCAAGCTTTTAATAATAGATGTTGATATATTATTAATATTTATTATTATTTTTATTTAATTAAACTTTGCTCATTGCAATATAATATTGATATTAAATTAATGGAAGCTCTTAAAACGTTGGATAAAATTAAGCTTGTATAATTTATGCATAAAAATATACTATCTGTACATCTGTACATTATAAATGTCTACCAATATATTATGTAGAATTATTAATATTTATATAGTACTAAGAATGTTACAATATGGTCGTGTTTCTTATTAACAATTAAATAAATAGAAAATATTCATATACACAAGTGCATAAGTTATTGTGTATAAAACTAAAAATAAATACATATTTTCGAAGCCAAAAACAAAACAAATTATTATATATTGTAATAGAAGCTTTGTTAGAAGTCATGCTTTTACAAGACAAGAGGGAAATATACGATTGAATAATAAAAAAGAAACATTGAAGAATTGTAGTGCAAAGAACTGGACAAGTTGCAAAAGTCAAATATAAATTTACGAAATAAAATTAAGATTGTGCTTTATAACTTTTACCATAGAAAGCGGATAGTGCACAAAGTAAAAGTGTGCTTAAAGAGACCAACACCTAAAGATAGGAAATCTGGAATCAGCACCCCATACGATCAGTAATAATCTACTGACTGTAAGGCCTTCGAAGGCGAAGAAATTTAATTTCGATCCTTATGGGTTACTTATGTTACTCGTGCAGATTGTAGTTTAAGAAACGTGTAGTATTGAAGTATTAAAAGAAGAAAAGTTATGCGTTTAGAGAATTTGGAAAAGACTAGAGTGCCAATCAAACCTTTACTTGATAGACCCTTAAATACACGACTTAACACGATGGCGCGTTGTACATACTCGTGGCAGTCGAATAGAAATTACAATAAAAAATAAAAAAGTACAAATAAAATCCAAACAACACATAATGTTTGCTATAAAACAAATGAAGACCCAAGCTGAAACAGAACGTCAAAACATAAAAGATAGTTAAATCTAGTAAAAGAAACACGGCCAAATTGCAACGTACGTTTACCTGATTGAAGATCAAGAAAATATAATCTAGCGGTATACTAGAGATGAGATCTAGGAAGAACCATGTCCTTAAATAGTGCTTGGCTATTAACTTGGGATCTAATATCACTTGTTCCGCATTATCTTGCTGCATTATTCCTAAAATAAAAAACAACAAATAACACGTTTAAATTACGTAAGGCACGCTTAAATATGTTTTAATTATAGTTTTTATAAGAGACCAAATAATACTAACCTGTTCTAAAATTAACAACGATATCTATAAGGAATATGGTGTCAGATAAGCAGTTGAAGGCAATCCAACGTGTGCTGAGGTCATCGTTGAAGAAAGAGATGGCAACGGGTAGGATGATAAGATTGGCCACCAGCAGTAGCAGCATACACAAATCCCAGTAGAACCTGAAACCAATAGAATAACGTTTTTAGTTTGTATTTTAAATACCTTCTAAAGATTGTCAAGGGAAATGATTTTCTTCGCGTACTTAATTAAATTCAACTTTATTGTGTTTATTGAGCATGCTCTAGGTATATTGTGTTACAGTAAAAAATATAACCTTTATGTTACATGTATGTTCACATTCATATTTATATTATAATTAGGAAATTGATATTTCTATTATGATGTCGGAGACATCAGTCCTACCACCGTGTGGTAACCGTAAAGTAAACATTCGAATTTTTGCAAAATATATACTGGAATTTGAACCTATGCCTGTGATATTGTATCTTAGTAACTTATTTTTATTAACTAGTTTTTCCAAATCTACTGTCCTAAAGATATTTCTGAAAAATTGCAACGTCGGGAGCAATATTTTTTTACGATACAACCTATATCTACCACTGCCATGTTCCTATGTTTTGTGTTTTCCTTAAATTACTTATTTAAAAAAAACTTTTATAATTACTAAAACCGTTATTAGACATGGGCAACTACGTAGAATGTAAAAAATAAAAAAAAAAATACAAAAAACCTAGTTACACTCCTTCATGTACAGTTTGTCATGGTTTACTCCTAAACATAGGCCTCTCCCATAGATTGCCTCCTAGCGTATTTGGCATAATCGCCACGCAGGCGGTTTGGCAACCGTAGTTTTTTATTTTTTAGTTGTTATTATTTTTAATTATTGATAGGGTGACGCTGCTACCCATCTTCTGGTCTGTTTTCCTCTGTTACCTCTTACGACACCTACGGGGCGATATGGGGTAGTGGATATTCTTACACCGCCACTATAAAGAGTCCTTTATATAATGTTTTTGAAAAAAAAAAGTAAAATTGGTCCAACTTTGGAACAGGAAACAGGGGAATATCCCTGAAGAAATAATATAGATGATAATTTCGTCAAATTTTTTACAGGTATGATCAATCCGAGGGAGAGTACAGATCGCGCTCGGAGACGACGTCGCCAAGGCGTTCGTCACGGCCCTGCCCTTGTTGATGATGGTGTTCCCCTACCAGAAACGGAGCCTCGGGGGCCTCGAACGTCTAGTGATGTAACACCTGAGGAGGACGGTGATTCAGAAGTGGTCTCGAGCACCGTGATAGCATTGCAAGGGTGCTGGGGGCAGTAAGGTCTGCCCCCGGGACGTGCTTTAATAAAGCAAAGGGAGAGAGGGGCACCGGCTGCGTTGCAAACGGAAATCCCGGGACCCCTCATATACGCTTATGCTGACCACCGTGGGGTTTTGGTCAGTAGGAGTCCGGCATAAACTTTCTGTAGCCCTCGCAGCAGAAGTTATCCATGAGGATTTCTCCACGATAAAAAAAAAAGGTATGATCAATCCGAACTACATCTGTCTCTCTAAGTTGCCCCTTGATTGTCTTTCGGAGGCTGAAGCTGTGACTGAAATGACAATTATTCTGGATCTACAATCATTTCAATTTTAACTATAAAAAGTTATTTTATGAAATCAATGAAATAAATTGGTAGTGGTAATACTACTCGTATTCATTTCCAATTGTTTATTGACTTCAATTAAATCTCGGACGGAATTTCCGACTGGGACCTGATTGTGATAATTTTGTTACATTTCACGTGTTATGACTGCAGTCGATTTACTTTTTAAACAAACATGGAAATAAGAATGACCGTAAAATTACAAACCGTCGCATTGGCAATTATTTAAAATAATTTGTCATGTACATAATTTGAACAAGAATTGTAAATTAACAAAAATACGCTGTAGATTATAAGTTTGTTAATAGGCAATTATTAAAAAGAACTGTTTGACCTTCTTACAAAAACCACCACCCAGTCGTAGGCTCAAAAAGACTAACATTGATATTATACTGTCAAAAGATTCTTTATTCTTTATTAACCTATAAACAGTCCACTGGTGGATAAGACTCTCTCACTTGAAATCAACGATATGCCGCTATTACCACGTTCAGCAGACGGATCGGTGATAGGTGATTCAGTATTAAGGTCGCTGCATACGTAGCGTGCTTTATTCCGGACGGAGCGGGACGCCAAACTTTAGAAATATCGTTCCATAGAAAATGTACGTGAAAATGCATACGTTACGGATGCGCGGACGGGACGGGGACGTGGCATGAAAGGAAAGAGAAAAATATCGTCGGCGACGATGTTTACCCCGTGCGCGCCACTCCCGTCCGTGGTTTCGCTGCGTATGTCGGTCCGCCAACTCTTCAAACGAAAAATCCATCTTTCACAACACTACCACATTAGTTTCGAGTCACTGTCACGTTGCGTATGCATTAAACTCCCGTCCATGTGGAGATACAACAACGTTCCGTTTCCGTCCCGTGCACGTGCTGATTCCGTCCTGTATTCAGCGACCTCTAGACGTTGCCTTACAGATCTTCCTGGTTTTTCCTATAGTTGACTCTCACGCCTTCTACTAGATAGGATGGGGTAATCGATAAATTCTCTTACGCCATCACTACAGCGTTCAACCTTAATAAAAGGGAAATTACAGTATCTAGTTTGTAGTAATCAAGAGGAAATTACAGCATCCATTGTTATAAGTTGAGGTATAAAAATAATTAAATAATAATTCAAAAGAATATTGTTACATAGTACGATAGTTTGGCGTAACATAGTCTTACTATTTAAATCTTAATAGGATTCGCTAATGGGTACAATAGACGCAGCCGTATTGCTTATTAACTAAGAAAATTTGACGTTTGCAACGTTGTCGCTCTTAGTACCCTTTTAACGATAGTGTAGCACAGGAAACGTTGGTAGTCAGTTAATTTAAAAAATGTCAGTAGAATTTTAAAAAGTTTTATTTGACTTGAAAGAAGATAATGTATTTTTGTGGTTTTTTTATTTTTTTCTATGGCGATTGATCCGTCTTTCATTTCGTATAAGTGATAAAAATTAAGTAATTATAAAAGCCTAAAACTATGAGCAAATTTTGTATATTTTGTAACAGCTTTTATATAAGTAAAAACAATAAATATTAGTATAATTAATAGAATCAGGCGTTACTTTGCGGAAATCCATTATATAAAAGCTTTTAGAAAAATTGAAATATAAATATTAGTATTTGAATCAATAATATTTTTCTTTACACTTATTAGAAAGTAATCATTTACGTTTATAAAGCAGTTTTGGAATAAGCTTATGATATTATACTAGGTCCAGTAGACCCATTAGCAAGTACTTTTGCTACAAATTAGGACGCGACTCCCTAAGTGGGGACTCCTTTAAAATTAATTATAAAGGTTTATTTTAATAACAATATTTGAGAGAATTCTAAATAAGAATTTATGTAAGGTTTCTGGACAATACTGGATACCTGATCCAGTATCGTCCAGAATCTTTTCTTGACCAGTAAGATACAACTTAAAGAATGGCAGTGTTAGTCTCTTAGGTATGTCATGTCTGAATGTTCAGTGCAAAAATTATCTTCGTAGACAACCCAGTAGACATTAGACAATCTAGTAATCAGGACACTTAACAAATTCAAGGAGCTTGTTCTGGGGTAGAATCTCGAGTGTATGCCCAATACTCGAGATTCTACTTCAGTTCCACTCTACATTAATATACGCACTTTCTGGAGAACGTGCTCGAAAATGACGTGCAAATTCAATTGGGTCCCGTCTATTAACGAAGAGGATTGTGAATGAGCTGGGCGTGAGTTTACAGATAAACACAAATTAAAGCATATCAGATATTAAAACGAAATCCTTTTTTTTTAATTTATCGAAGTCTAAGAAATTAATTCAAAACAATTTTATTCAATGTGGCAGACTTTGACACAGGCCTTCTCTCTAGACATGAATCTGTGGACTTACGTTGTGTCCGTAGGGATTAGTCATTGTCAGGCATAGCCACTGCAAGCTCTAAAGGTATCCCTCAGGATAATAGTAGTACAGTCAGAAAGCGTGGGCTTAATCCTCCCGCCACGTTTCGCAAGTATCTTACAAAAATGTAAAAGCAGTAATTCTCCATGGTCCATGTGTATTATTTGAAAATAACTAAAAAAGTATACTTAATGTATTTTCATACGAATCTTGTTTTTATATTTTATACCCTTGGTAAGAGTATGTGTAGATTATATCTTTTTTTTTTAAATTTTCAATGTACAGGTTTCCGTTACAGCCTATTAAAATTCCAGTGCTGAACATAGGCCTCCCCCCCATAGTTGCCACACTAGGCAGGTGGGTTGCGTTTACAGGTTTTTTTTTATTTTTAGATATTAATAGGAAGACGCTTCTGCCCATCTCCTGGCTTGTTTCGCTTTGTCGCTTTTTATGACACCCGTAGTTACGACATCGCCATAGCATACGGGATCAGTAAGAGGGTATTCAGTAAGAGCTGCTATTCAGTTTTTTTGAGATTATCATAGGCATTATTTAAAAAGTTAAGGTGGAAAGTATATTAAAGGAGCTGACTTTTTTCTCTAAATGCCGCTTCGTATAATCTGGTCCCCGGGTCACAGCCGGGCACACTGACCCTCTATTGTTACGCCCCTGCTTGAGAGATGCAATATAGAGTACCGAACGTTTTGAGCAGGCCGTATTCTCTTGAAATAACGACAATTTGTAATCAAACGAGTTCAGACCCCGGTGCAATTGTATAATTTTCGGGTGGAAATCACTTGGCAAATGTGTAAGTTTTTTTTTACATTATGATTTTTTTTTTATAGGAGAGGGGGCAAACGAGCATGCGGCTCACCTGATGGTAAGTGACTACCGCCGCCCATGAACAACTGCAACACCAAGGGAATCGCAGATGCGTTGCCGGCCTTTTAAAAAGGAGTACGCTCTTTTCTTGAAGGTCCCTAAGTCGTATCGGTCCGGAAAAATCGCTGATGGTAATCGATTCCACAAGGAGGTCGTGCGAGGAAGAAAACATCTTCTAAATCGCAGAGTGGTGGACCGCCAATCATCCAGATGGTGTGCATGGTATCGGGAGTTCAGCCGCGATGTGCGTTCATGGAATTTGGCGGCTGAGATTAATCCGAACAATTCCTCAGAGCACTCCCCATGGTAGATGCGAAAGAAAATGCAAAGGGATGCAACATCTCTTCGCAGTGCCAATGAATCGAGCCGATCGGAAAGGGCTCGGTCGTCGACAATTCGAGCCGCTCTGCGTTGGATGCGGTCAAGTGGAAGGAGCTGGCACTGGGGAGCCCCTGTCCAGAGATGGGAACAGTATTCCATGTGAGGCCGAACTTGCGCCTTGTAAAGTAGCAGGCGGTGTGCCGGCATGAAATACTGTCCCGCTCTGCTGAGCACGCCAAGCTTTTTAGAGGCCAATTTGGCCTTCCCTTCCAAGTGACCACGAAACTGCACGTCACTCGATATGTCGACTCCGAGGATACCGATACTGGCTGAGGCAAGAAGGGGAGTGCCTTGAAACTGAGGAGATACGACAAAGAGGTTCTTTTTAGCGGTAAACGCGCAAACTTGTGTCTTCTGAGGATTAAATTGGACTAGATTTAGTCGCCCCCAATCCGAGACTTTGTTCAGCAAAGACTCGACTTCAGACACAAGTTTGTTCCGGTACTCAGCGACGTTCTCCCGAGAAATATTGGCACGGCCGGTGTATAGAGCATCACCAGTGCTGTCATCCGCATAGCAATGAATGTCACCAGTTAGCAACATATCATTGATATGCAGAAGAAACAGCGTTGGTGATAGCACACAGCCTTGTGGAACACGAGCGTTAATAGGCTTGTAGTCAGACCATGCACCGTCTACAACGACCTTGATGCTCCGATCTGCAAGGAAGCTGGTGATCCAATTGCACAATTTCTTGGGAAGCCCATAGGAAGGGAGCTTCGAAAGAAGCGCTTTGTGCCAAACCCGATCGAAGGCCTTCGCAATGTCCAGACTAACGGCCAACGCCTCCCCCTTGGACTCTACTGCCTCCGCCAATCTATGGGTCAGGTAGACCAAAAGATCACCAGCTGATCGACCCCGACGAAAACCGTATTGGCGGTCACTAATTAGCTGGTGATCCTCAAGGTACCGGATGAGCTGGCAGTTAATAATTGATTCCATTATTTTGGAGAACAAGGAGGTGATCGCGATAGGCCTATAGTTGGATGGGTCTGAGCGGTCGCCTTTTTTAGGGATCGGGTGGACAAAAGCTGTCTTCCATGAATTCGGGACTACGCCTTGGGAGTAGGAGTACCGGAAAAGACGCGTTAGGACCGGTGCCAACTCCGGAGCACACGTCCTCAGCACAATTGGGGGGATTCCGTCAGGCCCACTCGACTTCTGGATGTCCAGGGAGAGCAGTGCTTTGCGAACCGAGCGCTGTGAGAACAGCACATCCGGCATGGAGCACTCACACCGCGGGATGGTCGGCGGTGTTTTCCCCCGTCATCAAGAGTCGAGTTGGACGCAAAAAGGGAGCCTAAAAGGTCGGCTTTGTCTTTTGCGTCATGGGCCAGTGAGTCATCCTCCCTGTGCAGAGATGGTAGTGATGGCTTACAGAAATTGCCTTGGACAGCCTTGGCGAGAGACCAGAATGCACGGGTTCCCGAAGGAAGGCGAACTAGTTTCTCGCCAATTCTGCCTATGTGCTCTGACTTTGCCTTGGCAATAACTCTTTTGAAGGACCTGGAGGCGAAGTTATACTTCTTTTTAAGTGTGCTGGTATTTACATCCCGAGTCGCCGAAGCCGCAGCCCAGGCTTGATAACACTCCTGCTTACTGCGTAATGCAGTCTTACAGGAGCGACCAAACCAAGGCTGAGATCTGCCTCCGATGGGTACCACAGATGATGGAATAAATAGTTCCACTCCCTGTAGCACCACATCAGTGACAGAGTCAGCAACAGCGCTGGGATCATCCGGCGAGAAGCAAACCCATGGGTAGGATGCAAAGAAGGACCGCATTCCGTCCCAATCCGCCGACCTGTAATGCCAAACACGGCGGCAACCTGCAGAACGCAACCGCGAAGGGAGCGTGAGTGGCACCACACTCCGGATCAGACAATGGTCCGAAGAGCCGAGAGGGGCATCGACGGAAACCTGATATCCGTCCGGATGAGAGGTCAGCAGAAGGTCCAACAGGGAAGGTGTATGATCCTCCACATCTGGAATCCGCGTAGGCGAAGTAACCAGTTGTGTCAGACCATATGCCAAGGCAAAGTCATAAACAGATCTCCCCGCATGATCGGTTAGACGTGAACCGAGCCATTCGGCATGGTGGGCGTTAAAATCGCCAAGGATCACGATCTCTGCGGATGGGACCTGTTGTAGCAAGAAATCTGTAGCCATTTGGACGTGGTCGATGAGTCAGTCTGTTTCGGCATTACCGCTATGGGACCTATAGAGGCACCCGTAGACGCGCGGATGGTCGTCGCTGTCTACGCGTAGCCAAAGGATGGACAGGTCCGAACCTTCAAGACTGCCGAGGCGTCGAGAACAGATGTCCTCTCTGACATACACGCAAACTCCAGCCCGAGGCACAAAGGAATGCTCCAATTTGTACCCCGGGTAGGAGAGATACGAAATATCAGCCGGAGAGGAAACCTGCGTCTCGGTCAGAAAGAGCAAGGCCGGCTTCGCCGTCTCGAGATGGTAGTGGACGGCGTTTAGGTTAGAGTGAAGTCCCCTGATGTTGCAGAAATTCACGGATAGCGTGGCAGGGGTCGCCTTGGTGTTCTTGCTCAGTTTGCCCCTAGCAGTAATGCTTTTGAGCGGAATTTTGCCCCCCCCAGAATACGCGGGGCAGCCTGAGCACCCACGCTCAGGATCGGAATAACATGGTCGTGGATGCTCAGCGAGGGATTCTCCAGGGGTGCTGGTACCCTCCTGGGGTAGTTCTTCGTGTAATTCCGCTACCATGTTGATGGGGAGGGGGGGGGGGGAATTGGGCCTCCGGCCACCTGCACTCACCAGACAAAACGCAGAAGCAAAGCTTCTACTTCACGCCGGTATTCTGTGAGGTCGTGGTACCAACTCGGCTCGAGCCGGCCCATACATGCAACAGCAAAAACTGCTGCGTGGCTCTACCACCGTTATGATAACGTTTTTAACCTAAAATAAGATATTGAAACTTATAATCACTATTATTAAATTCACAAAATACAAGAACACCTAAGTAAAACGTCAAAGCGAAGCCAACTACGATTCCCGCTAGAATTACACAATTGCACTGTTGACTTGGACGAGGGGCGATCTTCAGCTTTTCTGAAGTCCGGAACATTGTTGTCGAGCTAGGTCATCCATGACAGACTCTTGATACATTATCCAAAGACTTTACTCCGTTTTCACAAAAATTAAGTATATATATAATATCTAGGAAGAACCCCGCCAAACTTAACCCCACACATTTAACCAAGGCAAAGCCTTAAAGCCGTGAGCATACACACACGTACTCTACAATTGTAAAAAAATTTCATCTGTAAAGAGTACATTTCAATGTATCTATCATCAGAGTCAGGGTATTATCAGAACGGAAAACGTTTAATGGTGCGATACACAAACATATGGTTGATGCTTAGTTTTTGAAACGTCCGGAATATTACTGACTGATCTATACCCACTTTATGCAAAGCCGTCTCTTCAATTCTGTTTTCTTTAACGCCCCATTCTATAATTAGGTATATTTCACAATAAATAATATGTGAAATGGCGGCAAATCGATTGCAGTTTCTTACATTATAAACGCGTTCTAAATTTCAATTCAAATTGTTACATTATTTATGTCCAGTCTAATTAGTATAAAGTCCAACTAAAACTAATAATCATCAGAGTTTACTGGCATATGTCGTAAAGTTCACCCATTGTAACTTGTCCAAGTTATCTACAATGAAGCATGTAAAAATAAATAAAATTGTTTAGTATCTCTACATAGTATAAAATAAAGTCGCGTCCTGCCGTCTGTACGCTTGGGTTTTTTTTTAAACTACACATACGGATTTTGATACGGTTTTTATCAACAGACACAATGATTCAAAAGAAAGGTTTATATGTATAATACATGCATATTATATATTACATAATTCTTTAGTCAGTGTGTATGTGACTGAACTCCTCCTAAACGCTGTATCGATTTTGATGAAATTTTGTGTGTTTTTTTTTTTTTTTTTTTTTTTATAGGAGAGGGGGCAAACGAGCATGCGGCTCACCTGATGGTAAGTGACTACCGCTGCCCATGAACAACCGCAACACCAGGGGAATTGCAGATGCGTTGCCGGCCTTTTAAAAAGGAGTAGGCTCTTTTCTTGAAGGTCCCTAAGTCGTATCGGTCCGGAAAAATCGCTGATGGTAATCGATTCCACAAGGAAGTCGTGCGAGGAAGAAAACATCTTCTAAATCGCACAGTGGTGGACCGCCAATCATCCAGATGGTGTGGATGGTATCGGGAGTTCTGCCGCGATGTGCGTTCATGAAATTTGGCGGCTGGGATTAATCCGAACAATTCCTCAGAGCACTCCCCATGGTAGATGCGAAAGAAAATGCAAAGAGATGCAACATCTCTTCGCAGTGCCAATGAATCGAGCCGATCGGAAAGGGCTCGGTCGTCGACGATTCGAGCCGCTCTGCGCTGGATGCGGTCAAGTGGAAGGAGCTGGCACTGGGGAGCCCCTGCCCAGAGATGGGAACAGTATTCCATGTGAGGCCGAACCTGCGCCTTGTAAAGTTGCAGGCGGTGTACCGGCATGAAATACTGTCCCGCTCTGCTGAGCACGCCAAGCTTTTTAGAGGCCAATTTGGCCTTCTCTTCCAAGTGACCACGAAACTGCACGTCACTCGATATGTCGACTCCGAGGATACCGATACTGGCTGAGGCAAGAAGGGGAGTGCCTTGAAACTGAGGAGATACGACAAAGGGGTTCTTTTTAGCGGTAAACGCGCAAACTTGTGTCTTCTGAGGATTAAACTGGACTAGATTTAGTCGCCCCCAATCCGAGAATTTGTCCAGCAAAGACTCGACTTCAGACACAAGTTTGTTCCGGTACTCGGCGACGTTTTCCCGAGAAATATTGGCCCGGCCGGTGTATAGAGCATCACCAGTGCTGTCATCCGCATAGCAATGAATGTTACCAGTTAGCAACATATCATTGATATGCAGAAGAAACAGCGTTGGTGATAGCACACAGCCTTGTGGAACACCAGCGTTAATAGGCTTGTAGTCAGAACATGCACCGTCTACAACGACCTTGATGCTCCGATCTGCAAGGAAGCTGGTGATCCAATTGCACAATTTCTCGGGAAGCCCATAGGAAGGGAGCTTCGAAAGAAGCGCTTTGTGCCAAACCCGATCGAAGGCCTTCGCAATGTCCAGACTAACGGCCAACGCCTCCCCCTTGGACTCTACTGCCTCCGCCCATCTATGGGTCAGGTAGACTAGAAGATCACCAGCTGATCGACCCCGACGAAAACCGTATTGGCGGTCACTGATCAGCTGGTGATCCTCAAGGTACCGGATGAGCTGGCAGTTAATAATGGATTCCATTATTTTGGAGAACAAGGAGGTGATCGCGATAGGCCTATAGTTGGACGGGTCTGAGCGGTCGCCTTTTTTAGGGATCGGGTGGACAAAAGCTGTCTTCCATGAGTTCGGGACAACGCCATGGGAGTAGGAGTACCGGAAAAGACGCGTTAGAACCGGTGCCAACTCCGGAGCACACGTCCTCAGCACAATTGGGGGGATTCCGTCAGGCCCACTCGACTTGTGAATGTCAAGGGAGAGGAGTGCTCTGCGAACCGAGCGCTGTGAGAATAGCACATCCGGCATAGAGCACTCACACCGCGGGATGGTCGGCGGTGTGTTCCCCCCGTCATCAACAGTCGAGTTGGACGCAAAAAGGGAGCCTAAAAGGTCGGCCTTCTCTTTTGCGTCGTGGGCCAGTGAGTCGTCCTCCCTGTGCAGAGATGGTAGTGATGGCTTACAGAAATTCCCTTGGACAGCCTTGGCGAGAGACCAGAATGCACGGGTTCCCGAAGGAAGGCGAACTAGTTTCTCGCCAATTCTGCCTATGTGCTCAGACTTTGCCTTGGCAATAACTCTTTTGAAGGACCTGGAGGCGAAGTTATACTTCTTTTTAAGTGTGCTGGTGTTTACATCCCGAGTCACCGAAGCCGCAGCCCAGGCATGATAACACTCCTGCTTTCTGCGCAATGCAGTCTTACAGGAGCGACCAAACCAAGGCTGAGATCTGCCTCCAATGGGTACCACAGATGATGGAATAAATAGTTCCATTCCCTGTAGCACCACATCAGTGACAGAGTCAGCAACAGCGCTGGGATCATCCGGCGAGAAGCAAACACGCCCCCATGGGTAGGATGCAAAGAAAGACCGCATTCCGTCCCAATCCGCCGACCTGTAATGCCAAACACGGCGGCAACCTGCAGAACGCAACCGCGAAGGGAGCGTGAGTGGCACCATACTCTGGATCAGACAATGGTCCGAAGAGCCGAGAGGGGCATCGACGGAAACCTGATATCCGTCCGGATGAGAGGTCAGCAGAAGGTCCAACAGGGAAGGTGTATGATCCTCCACATCTGGAATCCGTGTAGGCGAAGTAACCAGTTGTGTCAGACCATATGCCAAAGCAAAGTCATAAACAGATCTCCCCGCATGATCGGTTAAACGTGAACCGAGCCATTCGGCATGGTGGGCGTTAAAATCGCCAAGGATCACGATCTCTGCGGATGGGACCTGTTGTAGCAAGGAATCTGTAGCCATTTGGACGTGGTCGATGAGTCGGTCTGTTTCGGCATTACCGCTATGGGACCTATAGAGGCACCCGTAGACGCGCGGATGGTCGTCGCTGTCTACGCGTAGCCAAAGGATGGACAGGTCCGAACCTTCAAGACTGCCGAGGCGTCGAGAACAGATGTCCTCTCTGACATACACGCAAACTCCAGCCCGAGGCACAAAGGAGTGCTCCAATTTGTACCCCGGGCAGGAGAGATACGAAATATCAGCCGGAGAGGAAACCTGCGTCTCGGTCAGAAAGAGCAAGGCCGGCTTCGCCGTCTCGAGATGGTAGTGGACGGCGTTTAGGTTAGAGTGAAGTCCCCTGATGTTGCAGAAATTCACGGATAGCGTGGCAGGGGTCGCCTTGGTATTGTTGCTCAGTTTGCCCCAAGCAGTTTTGTTTTTGAGCGGAATTTTGCCCCCCCCAGAATACGCGGGGCAGCCTGAGCACCCACGCTCAGGATTGGAATAACATGGTCGTGGATGCTCAGCGAGGGATTCTCCAGGGGTACTGGTACCCTCCTGGGGTAGTCTACTTTGTAATTCCGCTACCATGTTGATG
Source organism: Parnassius mnemosyne (assembly GCA_963668995.1). Taxonomy (NCBI): domain Eukaryota; kingdom Metazoa; phylum Arthropoda; class Insecta; order Lepidoptera; family Papilionidae; genus Parnassius; species Parnassius mnemosyne. The sequence goes on from CAVLGL010000068.1 coordinate 25,696,135, forward strand.
GGGGGGGGGGGGGGGGGGGGGAATTGGGCCTCCGGCCACCTGCACTCACCAGACGAAACGCAGAAGCAGAGCCTCTACTTCACGCCGGTATTCTGTGAGGTCGTGGTACCAACCCGGCTCGAGCCTGCCCATACGTGCAACAGCAAAAAAACTGCTGCGGGGCTCTACCACCGTTAAGTTGATTAAAGAATGGTTTAGATTCATAATTGGACCTGGTAGACGACGCTGTTGTCAGATCCAGAAATCAACCGTGCGAAGCCGGGGCGGGTCACTAGTTTAATATAAAATTAAAATAATTTCACAATCTCATTTGTGTTGTGATATGTATATAGAGACATATTTGTCATCGAGGCGTTATTCTGAAGGACCATATATTCTCATTGGTTTAATTAACCCTAATTCGATCCACTTCGCCATTGTGATGCATAATACGTAAATGCGCAATCATTGGAACAGCTAATGGCCACGTTTCAATATTCCATTTACATACTCTTATCGCATACTATTAGGTTGTGTGCACTTTTAGCAAGAATGTAAATTTCTATAAAAATTTAAAACGGTTTTCGTATTATTAAAGTTAAAGTTACAGCCTATATACGTCCCACTGCTGGGCACAGGCCTCCTCTCATTTCTGAGAGGGTTTTAGGGCAAGGAACGAAAGAAAGGTTGGCGATCTTCACATGTCTTCGAAATATTTTTTTCTTAATTCTCAGACATGCAGGTGTCCTCACGATGTTTTTCTTCACCGCTGAGCACGTGGTAAAACAGCACTTAACAACTTCATTGGTGCCGGGGGGGAGGGGTTTTTATTAGTGATCGATGATGATGGGTAAGTAAAAACATTCATCATCCTATTTCATACTTTGGACATGAACGCTAGATAAATCAGTTGGCCTTCGATAATGGCGGCAAAAACATTTCGTTGTTGCTGTATGTAAAAAGCCAAAGATGTTTACCATAATTAGATCGTACGATCGCCAGGATGGAAGACTGGCATAAGCAGCAGCCATTGCTGGACTGCTGCTTACAGATTGACAAAGAAGGAAATAAAAGAGCATAAATAAAAAAATAAACATACTCTAAGTCTTAAGTTTAATTCTGTTACGGACAACAGAAAAACATGATTTTTTCTTTTATCTGCAAGAGAAAAAATCATGTTTTTCTGTTGTAAGTACTAGTACTTGTTGTAATAAGTAATGAACATATCACGCGACCTGAATAGGCTATAATTGGTGCATTAAATCCATGATTACAGTAGTTATTTCACCGTTGGCGGCGTGTTAGCACATTTTTTTTATAGATAGGTAGCAGTAACCTTCCAAATATTCGTCGTTAAATGATATGATCCGTATAGCTGTCATAAACCTGACGAGCGACTTCGTGACAAGTTACGCCCTAGACCCTGTTTCCTTACGGCAATCTGACAATATCCAGCTGCATACAGGAAATTGTTATCGTTTGACGGTGAAATAAAAGTATTTGTTTATTTTTGATACAAAAAGGTTATGATTTTCCGTCTCTGTTAATATTAAAAGGTACTATTTGCTATTAGGTTAGATATAATTTATATATGTCGCAGGTTTATGAGAAAACCTGATTTTTGTCTTGATCAAAAGCCCAAGCTTTTGTTTAAGCCGGAAAAAACAAAATTACTACTTTATGTTATCATAAACTTGAGAAAATCCAGTTAACCTAATCTAAACAAGTTCAGGTTTTTGATCAAAAACATTTTTTCAGATAAGTAATAATTTTGTCTTCTTCCGGTTCTTTTGACAACCTGCTTTTAACATAGACCTGCGACATATATACGAAGATTAATTATTAGAGCCGTGGTTGGTTCAGGGACCAGGCATCCCTGATATAGTTAATAAAAAAATTAGATTCGAAATTTTTTAGATTTCGAATACGTGGTTATTCCATATTATATTGAATATACATTGGCTGACGGTGATGGTGAACGTCGTAAGAAAATCTGCACGCATGAGAGATTAGTATCTTCAATATATGTGGCTCAGCACAGCGCTATGTGCGTCTTTGGAGAAGGCCTATGTTCAGCAGTGGACTTATGACAGGCTGTAATGATGATGAAAAAATATGTGAAGTCAATCAACATTTATTGAAGTGCGACAGATACGCGACGGATTACCTTAATACTGCATATAAGTGAATTATGAATTTTTCACATAATATATATCATGTTTACATAATAGCTATAAATATTATGTAGAGGCATTAAATAAAATATACAGTTCCAATGTTATACTTGCGTATAGAAGTGGAATTTTCCTCTTTATATTTTTATCTTGTCACCGGAAGTTTAAATGTAATGGTCGATAATAATTATTACGTGTGGAAGTCATAAGTTAATGAAAATGTAGATAATCTGTCATTTTAAATAATAATACGTTATATTTATATGTGTCTTGTCTCTACATAATTTTAAAGTGATATGTATTCATGCTATAATAATATTGCTGCAACTTGACTCTACCAACAATAAATATTTCTTTTTTCTGTTTCTTCATAACCCTTTTAAATTTTTATTACATTAAATTAAAATTAAATTAATTATATTTCTTCGCTTTTGATTCTGCTTCTGATGGATTAAGCAGCATTGATAGTTTTGAAAGCATTGCACCCTTAAATATTATGTTAGATTCAATTTTTACTGAATGTAGCAAAAACTTTAATGCTATTCATCGAAATGCTCAAAGTATTCCTGCTCATTACCCCGACATGTTGTCAAGTTTTAATAGCAAAAATATACACGCTATCCTTGTTTCAGAGTCATAGTTAAAACCACGTCTTCCATCAACATCCTACTCGCTTCCAGGTTTTCATTTGATTCGTAACGACCGTACCGATCGGGGCGGTGGTGGTGTTGCTATTTATCTACACTCTCATATACTGTATCCAGTAATTCAGGTTTCAACTGGTTCTCAGACTGTTTTTCTCTTTATCGAAATTCTTCTCGGTCATACTCGTAAATTACTTCTCGGAGTCTTTTACAGCTCCTCTCTCACTGTTGACTACTTCAGCACGTTAGAAAATATTCTTGAAAATCTTACACCTATCTATTTGATGGGTGATTTTAATACTTGTCTTTTAAAAACCAACGCCAGATCAATAAAACTAAAATCTGTTATCAAAGCAGCAATTTTAAAACTTCTCCCTACTGCTGCCACACACTTTTTCGCAAACTGTGCCCCTTCTCTTCTCGACATAATGTTTGTGTCTTCACTTGACCTTGTTCATAAATTTGGGCAATATGCTGCTGATTCTTTTTCCTATCATGACCTTTTATACTTATCTTACAAAATCCATCCCCCTAAAGCTAAGTCAAGGATCTTACTTCAGCATAACTTTTGTGACTTGGACTTGAAGCAGCTTTTAAATGACGCTCGAAAGATTGATTGGAGTATAGTCGTCAATGCTTTTACTGTTGATGAAAAGGTAGCTATGTTCAACTCTTTGTAAATTCGGCTTTATGACGTTCATGCTCCTGTTCATCCAGTGCGTGTAAAGCATTCTCCCTCTCCTTGGCTGACTGATGATATAAAAAAAAAACCATCCACATTAAAAATTGTGCCAAAGCGAAATACAAGTCAGTTTCTAGCGACGCGAATCGAAAGAAGTATAGATTAGTACGGAATTGTTACAACAATCGGTGTAGAAAAGCACAATGACGCCATATCCATGAATCACTACAAGATGCTGACCCTGCTAGGGTCTGGAAATTTCTTAAGTCTTTAGTTCTTTCTCAACATATCTCCAACTGTAGTTGACTGGTTTCGAAGTTACTTGTTCGGTCGCCGACAGCGCATTCAGGTGCAAGATGTTTTTTCTACCTGGACTACTACAGCGGCTGGCGTACCACAAGGTGGCGTGTTGTCTCCTCTCCTGTTTGCAATTTTCATTAACTCTATAAGTCATAATTTGACTTCTTCCTACCACTTGTATGCTGATGACCTCCAAATCTATACTCAATCGTCTCTTGAAGATTTGTCTAAATCAGTTGACACACTTAACGCCGATCTGACTTGTATTTCGAATTGGAGTAAACGTTATGGTTTAACGACTCAGGCCATTGTCATCGGTAGATCTAGATTAATTGGAAAAATTAACTGGTCTTCCCTACCTCCTATTTTTTTTAATATTTTTTTATATAGGATCGAGTGACAAACGAGCACACAGTCCACCTGATGCTAAGTGGATGCTATGGCCCATGGACATCTACATTTATCTTCGTTTGCGAATCAAAACGCAGATGCATTGTCACTCGTGCGGACTAAGATGGAATGCCTCTTTTCTAGTAAAAAGGGTATCCGGTACTCTACACTCACCATACGAAACACAGCAGTGTTAAACTGCTATTTGACGCTGGTATTCTGTGAGAGCGTGGTCCTTCCCAGGCCGACCCATTCGTGCTACAACTATACTACTAATATAGCTGCAGCGTGGTTCTACCACGTAAATTTTACTAGACTGCACTCAAGTCCCTTACAGTAACAAGGTTAAAAACCGGGGGTTGTATCTCGAATCTTGTATGTCTTGGACCTCACAGGTTAATGAGGTTAGTAAAAAAAATTTTTGCTGCTTTAAGCTCTTTACGTAGAATACGTAATTTTCTTCTCACAGTAACTAAAGGTACGCTCGCTCAATCTCTACTTCTGCCTATCCTTGACTATGCTGATATTTGCTAGCTTGACATTACCGAGGAGCAGCTTAATAAGCTTTAGCGCATTCTAAATTTATGTATTAGATTCATATTTGGGCTTCGCAAATATGATCATATCTCTGAATTTCGCAAACAGCTCAAATGGCTCCCGATCCGCCTTCGCAGGAATACTCACATTCTCTCCACTTTGTATGGCGTGCTGTTTAATCCTTCCACTCCTCATTATTTAAAAGACCGTTTCCAATATCTTTCCCATACCCATAATCGGTTCCTTCGATCCTCTGTTAATCTTTCTCTCTCAACTCCTTCGCACTCTTCCTCCTTTTTTAAGAAATCCTTTACTGTAACTGCCGTACGTATGTAGAACTCTTTACCTCTCCACATTCACACTTCACACTACCTTTCCTTTTTCGTACTCTTTTCATTTAATCTATTATATGATATCATACATTATCTTCACTTATCTTTATTTATATGTATTTTCATATTTTTATTTTTATTTTGTACTCCCCCCTCTATTTTTAACTATTCTTTGCATCAGTTCTCTACACTAAGGTTGTCTGGAAGAGATCACTTTCAGAGTGATAGGACCGCCTGTTGTACATTTAATACTTTAGATTTAGCTGTATCCGTTTTGTTTTGTTTTTTAGTGTACAATAAAGAGTAAATAAATAAATAAAATAAATAAATATATTAAACACAAATTAACAAAACTATTATACATACCGTTTTAATTGTGCATATTATATTTTTTCTCAGCTTTAATAAAAATAAAAATATATAATTAATACCAAACATTTTTTATTACGAGTTACTTAAATGCCTGGGAGTACGTGCTTTATCCGTGTTAAAAGTATAAATATTTTACTGCATAATAATACTCGTAATGTAATAATTTGATACGTTAGTTAGTTAAGTTTGTTACTGATAAATATATTTAAATATTGAAAGGTACAATTAATTGTACGTCGAAATGAATTTAAGTTTAAAATAGTAGAATGAAACAGCCTTTAATTTTTTTTTTAGAAATTACGTACCGTGAGCTGCGGTGTAACAATATCTACTACCTCATATCATCCCGTGGGTGTCGTAAGAAGGAAATAAACCAGGAGATGGGCAGTAGCTTCTTCCTAATAAACAACAACTAAAAAAGAAGAAATTGAGGTTGCCAAGCCAGTGGTCGAGCGCGACACACTATGGCAAATATCCCCTTTATGAGACAATCTATGGGGAAGGCCTATGTTCAGCAGTGAACTTTTAGAGGACTACGTATAATTTTATTAATCGTGTTAAAATTTTCGCTTAGTAAATTGAATACAAAATACAAAAGTAAAGTAATTTAGTAAAGTAATTCACATTTTCAAAGTTTAGCTTTGGTAGTTAAGCTAAGATTAAAATTTGATCTCTACTCAAAATTGATAAAATTTCAATAAATCTATAAAGCGGTGAATGTTGCAGAACTCTCCTTGTGGTTCAATAGATAGGTATTCAGGTGACATAATATTCGCCTTGCTTTGGATGTTACGCTTGTACAAAAGTTGTCGGCGATTTCCACAATTAAATTTTACATAGGGCATACTGAATGTACTGAGCTCCTGACCGCTCAAAAATGTTTCAATTTCGAATATTATATATTTTAAAACATGAGAAAATCATACATTTATTAAAACAATTTTTGGCGGTCAGTGATATTAATATATAAAAATCATTGAAGAAAACCGGCGCATCACTTACGAGGAAATTTGAGGATATTTGGGTATTGGTATGAGCCATATTAAAAAAAATTGCATCAATATTTAAAAGTTAGAAAATTTGGTAGTCGCTGGATTCCTTATGAATGTAAAAACGACGTTCAAATATGACAGGAGATGAAATTATATATGGATATATTGTTGCATTCCGGAAAGAAAGCAAGTCTGTATGGGTGTTCAAAGGCGATATCAAACCAACAAAATTGATGCAGGCAAGAAGCGTAGCAAAAAAAAAATTGTTTTTTTCTCCAACAAGAGTTCTGTCTGCACGGTCCGTCTTGATGATCAAAATACAGTTAATACTGAGTGGTAAACCATTAGCTTACCCAGGGTCTATGAGAAAATTAGGGAAAAACTATCAAGAAGTCGCATCCTATTGCACGACAAAGTAATTTTTGGCTTCTGAAACAGGTAGAAATCGTTACCCATCCCGTCTGCGGTATATTTATTTTCCCAAAGATCGATAATTTGATGAGAGATTTGACCTTAACGTAGCCAGAAGACGCCGTGATAGCTTTCAACCAGCACGTGAATAACACGTTCTCAGACGAATGGTCCTTATGTTTTCTAAAATGAAGTAATAAAAAAGTGTTTAAAATTTAACGAATACTTTGAAAAGCATAAATAGTTTACATAGTTATTGCTTTATTTAAGAGATTATGAGTTACGCAAATTTTCAGTACACCCACGTACGACCCCTAAAGTAACAGATAGAGTGATGAATTTTATTACATCACTACTTACTGGAATGCCACATGCATACGACTTCTTTCTTTAAAAATAAACTTATCTAGTAAATAAATTCAAAAATCCACCTATAGTATAGCTAGCAGTTCTTCATAAATTTCTCTTAATATTAAGGAAGCGGAAGAGGGAGAGAATTTTGATACCTATTTTTGAGAATGTAGAAGAGTATGTGGAATCGCTAAAAATGAGAAGAGCAATCCTTATTAATACTACTGAAGACTATGCTAATATTTTGAAAGTCCAAGACGATAACAGAGAACATTGAAAAGCCGCATGGAATCGATAAATCATCCATTCATTACAGCCTTTCCCTATGTCGCCTCTTACGATACCCACGGGCCGATATATAATTGTATCAATCGATATGTAATCACAAACATTTAATTTTTCCATTTTATGGAAACCATGGATATCTTCAGCGAAATTCAGACAAAAAAGGCCACAGATCCATTGTTATCACTGAAAATAATATGAAAGACGAATTTTCTAATAGCCTATAATTATACTGATTTTGTCTTTCACATCTAAACTCTGCAGTTGGTAAACTGCTGCTTGGTGCCAAACATTGAGAGGGCGGTAACAAACCACGTTTCTACGTGGTTATATTATGGTTGTAGCACGAATGGGAAATATATTATGGTTGTAGCACGAATGGGTCGGCTCGACCGGGGAAGGACCACGCTCTCACAGAATACCAGCGTAAAATAGTAGCTTAACGCTGCTGTGTTTCGTATGGTGAGTGTAGAGAACCGGAGACCCTTTTTATTGGAAACGAGGCATTCCATCTTAGTCCTCATGGGGACAACGCATCTGCATTTTGATTCTTAATCGAAGATAGATGTAGATGTCTATGGGCCACTGCAACCACTTACCATCAGGTGGACTGTGTGCTCGTTTGTCACCCTTATCCTATAAAAAAAAAACCACGCAGATTTCTACAGAGAAAACTAGTTTCACCACTAAGAAAATTCTAAACAAACGTGAGTTAAAATACCAAATACAAGTATAAAGCTTCATAACCTGGATAAACGTAGTGATTATATTCTTTTTGGCTGGATCCTTTTAACAGTATACAAACAAATAAAAAAACATTAGAAATACAAAATTTCAGAGGTTATTAAGCGAGTACGCTGCCGATAAACTACATACTCTTACCCATTAAATATTTATTCCATCTGGGACAATATTTTATAGAAAACATAAACGACGTTTTCATAAGAAAACTTCCTTAATCACTAGATCCGAGTTAATTAAATAGGTGATTGGTATTTCCAGTGACAAAGGCTGCCCACACGATTTACTATTAAACCACGTGTTGTTATTATTTGCGTCATATTTACTTAAAATATAAATTTTAAATGAATGTTGTTATAGTACGCATGCCTTTTAACTCGTTTTTAATTGGGTGCAAAAATGAGCAGGTTCTTTATTCCACTTATATGTTTTCTTTGAATAATGTTAGTTTTCTTTACTGATGTTTGTTTGTATTTTGATATGCCCACTGTTTTGTAAAAGATACGAGTATAGGCGTTAAAGTGTGAAGTTGTCATTTGGCAAATGGAATGACCACATTGAATTAAAATTAAGTCTGCACTGGTCCAAGCATCGTCATTAAAACTTTTTTACACCGACAACTATAACTTTCTAAATTCAAACACTTTGTGGCCTTTTATTGTTCGTCTTTCAATTGTTATTACATCCAGAATTTAAGTTAAACATGGAGGTCTTAAAATTAAGTAATTTTTCAAATACGAGAAGAAGTATTGGAGGAGAATATAACTAACCAACGCATCGTGCTTTTTTGGTTTAATTGCTTTCGTAGTGATAGCTTCGACTTGGAAAATGACTCATGACCAACGACAAGACCAAGCACTAAGTAATGGTAGAAGCCGATCCTTATCAAACAGTCAACGAATTAATTGTGAAAGAATTAATTATAGATAATAGAAAGAATTTATTTTGACCAAATTCGTAAAATAAAAAATGAAACTCGAGAAATGGGTGTCTCATGAATTAACTGATGAGTAGGTGTGTAAATAAAAGAATTTTGAACAGAATGGTTCAGGAGATTCTCTACATTGATCGCATGCAAAAACGCAATACGCTGAACGTTGAACTTGGTCAAATATCGGGATGATATTCTAAAAGCGAAGTTTACCAAGAAAAAAGTAATGGTAGCTTCATAGTGTAATTCATTATTGCGAAACAACCCTGAATTTTCAATCGATCTTAGCCATTATTGCTCCATGATAAAGCAAGTAGGCGTTGTTCTGCCCTCTCCGACGACCCTGTCCTATAAAAATTCTTAATAAAAAATATTGAGGGTCACTTATCGGGATAAAAACTATCCTATCTCTCAAATATATATATATATATATATATATATATATATATATATATATATTTGTTTCTTTAAATATAATTTAATATTAAAAACTAAAACCAGTAACTTAATTGTCATGCAGTCCTACTATCCGCGGTATCGTGCCAAGAACACTGGCTGCGTTTCCCCGCTGAATTTTTTTTTAAAAAACGTTACCCCCACACTAGGATTTTCTCCTGTGTCGTGGAGGCAGTTTACAAACATAAATTACACAAGGACAAACATCCAGACCCGGAACAATTATTTGTAGGCCATACAAATACTTGTTCCGTGCGGGATTCGAACCCGCGGCCCCCAGCGCAACAACTGATTGCTAAGCCACTGCGCCACGGAGCCGTCATGGCTTCTTATTAGCCTTTGAGCGAGAAAAGAACCAGTCCTGTCATTTGTTTCTTTTGTATATTAAACACGAATATCTAAGTGTATTGTCTATACGCATCTACTAAAATATTTTATGTAACATGTATATATAACCTATATTTATGTAATTTTTTTTGTTTTATCTCATAATATATTAATTTATTTTAAACGTACACCTCCGTCTTTTGAATTCCTGTTCATAAAAATTGCCTGGAAGAAATCGATCTTAGCGATGAGGTCGCCCGTTGTACAACAACCGAACAACCGGAGATGACGTGCTTAAGAGATTCACCGAGATGGTGACAAGCTCGACAGATGTCGACGGTGTCATCCCTTAGGATGTATCTCCGATAGTTGTTGGTCTCAATAATCTGATCTTGTATTGTACAGACAAAACTCTCGGTTTCCCCTAAAAGGTCACTAAAGCCTAGCCAGTGGAAGGTGGCTACTGTGTCCACAAAAGGCTCATACAGAACCTTGCAGAAAATCCCTTGGAGCTCCTTCTCTTAAATATTTATTATTATTATTATTACTATGTCAAATTTTTGGTACCACTCCTCATATTTTTAGCCGACTTCAAATAAAGGAGGTTTACAATTCGACTGTTATTTTTTGTACGTCACGACATCGTCAATTGCGAACCGATTTTGATGATTTTTTTAATTGCATAGGTTACACTCCAGGGCTCCCCCATTTGTAGAGTAATATATTAGTATTATAATTTAATATTAACTGCATTGTTGGTCTAGTGTTTGTAGCAGTGCGACTGCTGATTATATGCCGGGTCAGGACAAAAAATCAGTTATTGAGCTTTTCCATCAAGAAATATTGATGAAGAATGCCTGCTCTCCCTACGGTCGTGTCGGTTTACCGTCCCATCCGACTATGAGAGTGAGGAAATAGAGAGTGCTCCTGTGCTTTTTTTATGAAATAAGGGTGGCAAATGAGTACACAATTCACCTGATGGCAAGTGGATCCTGTGGCCCATAGACATCTACATTTATCCAGTATTTATCTCAGTCCTCAGGGGTCCTAATATAATTAAGAATCAAAATGCAGATGTTACCCCTGAGAATTGAGATGGAATGCTTCGTTTCCAGTAAATAGGGTCTCCGGTTCTCTACACTCACCATACGAAACACAGCAGTGTTAAGCTGCTATTTTACGCCGGTATTTTGTGAGAGCGTGGTTCCACCCCGGACGAGCCGACCCATTTGTGCTGCAACCTAATATAGCTCTAGCATGGCTTTACCACTTAAAAAATATGCTTGCGCATACACTTGGGCACTATAATCCTATCCTGCGCCGATGGCTAGTCTCCGTTGAGGCTGGCTGCCGTGACCGAAATTCATTCTGGAGGACATTATTAATTTAATATTATACCATATATGAGTATGGTATAATATTAAATTTGGAGAAAAAATATATAAAAAACTCTACTCCTTAGCCAGGCAAAAATTCTAAGCCTAAGTTTTAGCACCGATTTCAGATTGTACGTAAATATTAAAAGTTGTTGCACAACATCATACTTATTGCAATTTACAGTAAGTTAAAAAGGCATTTTCCTGTTTTTTTTTAAATGCATATTTACAATGATGGTAATCAAGATTTATCATTACGTTATCGCCACAACATAATACATATTAAACATTGTAATAACATAGTCTGTAGTGTGTCATTAAAACGCTGTAATGCTCAGGCAACATAAATACTGACAATGAATAAACTAGAACTAACCTTTGTTAACAAATAATATACGTCTTTGAGAAACACATTTACACATATATTTTTATGCTGATGCATGATGTGACGAATTTTTAATGTAATATAAATACATAACTAGTTTAAAAGCTAGGGGTTCATTTATTTGTTGTTAAAATATAGGTACCCAAATATGCTACCAAAGGTGGCAAATAAAGATTATTCAAGCGCACTTTTTTGATTGAAAGCAAAAACCTACAGTGCCAATTTGCCAAAAACTTACAATTTATGCAGGTGATCAACTCACCTGAAGTACTGTTCTTACATATATACTAGATTAATTTACTTTATTTTTCACGTGTATCATCAAACACGAAGTATAATACTTATAAATATAAACAATAGATTTTTCTTTGGTATTAGTTTTAGTAAATTGATTGTAATACAGAATTTTTATTATAAATTATACTTGTTTTTAACGAACAAAAGACGGTACTCTTCAATAATTTATAGTAGCGTTTACATACATGGGTCTTATTTTATAAATGTATATTCTCGCTTACTAACTAAAAAAGCAATGACATCTTATGAAATCCTAATACTTATAAAAACTGACATTTAAGTAACATACTGTAATGATAACTATAGCGGTTATTATATTAAAAGATAATATTCTGCAAGAATTTGACCAAACTGGACTAATAAATTGTTATAGCTCTGATAATACGTCTAAGTGCTTACAGAAATTGTCCGTTGTTTGTCCAGAATAAAACAATACATATGGACCATATGTATTGCTTCCATCAGCATACGCAGTGTAAATTGCAACTTGGAGATGTTTACAGTATACCTTAGCCAATTTGATATAAATATAGACATGATTGTGTTAACAGAATGCTGGTCTCACGAGGATTATGAGCTTAGATGTCTTTTATATATATTATATAAAAGACATCACACTAGAAATAGTTAAACACAGAAAAGACGAAATATCTATGTTTCAGGATAACAGAGGCTATAAATTCCCCCCGCAGTTTTAAAACTCAAGATGCTCAATTTCCCATGCAACACTACACCCTTACTTCCTGGCAGACAGTGTGATTGTAAAGAGCTAGAAATGGTTAAACACGTGCAATATCTAGGAGTGACAATTGACGAGAAACTAACTTGGAACCGTCATATTTCAAATATCACGAGTAGAGTAAAAAAGCTCATTTATATTTTTAAGAACCTAAGAGAAATTTCAGATAGTGACCTCCTCTGATATGTGTACAAGCTACAAGGCTCTTTGCCAATCTGTCATAACTTATTGTATTGCAGTGCAGTGTGTAGGTGTAGCGAAAACTCATGTGTTAGGACTGGAAAGGACTCAAAGAGCCATTCTAAAAGTGCTATGTCTTCTCCATTTTAAATATACTTCACACGCTTTGTATCATCACTGTAGGGTTCTAACTGTGAGATAATTATACTACAAATCTATAGTTGTCAGGTACCATAGGGAAGTTGTACCGTCTTTGCCAACATCTCAGTGAAGGAGAGAGACATGTCGCACGGTACGGACTCGTACGGAGTTTACCAAGCGCCAATATTACGCGTTGACCTCTCTGGTGTATAATAAATCAGCTGATATTCAACAATTACGAAAATATAATACCTATAAATTAAAGAAATACCTATATATTATGATTAAATTAAATTACAAAGACACAGAACATATGATGGAAAGTTTAAAGTGAAACGCACACAATCACACACACACACACACACACACACACACACACACACACACACACACACACACTCACACTCACACTCACACTCACACACACACTCACACTCACACTCACACTCACACTCACACACACACACACACACACACACACACACACACAAACTCAAAATATAAGACCATACAGAACGTAGGAGCACACGCAATTATTGTACACTGTAAGTAATATATTATGTACAATATAGACAAAAAATACGAAGAGCATTGACTCTTTTTTGATTGATTGATTGAAGTAGTGCGGTTTTAGTTATTGTGTAAATACAATAAACAATTCAAATCATGTAAACTTTCTATTTTTTTCATTACTTACTTTTACATTTTAGACAGTAGGTTGCGGTTAAACTTTAGATGGCTTAGAATGAAAAATAACACTAATTTACACTCAACGTTAATCCTAGCTTTAGCTGGCAAATTTTCTACCGACTTCAAAAAGGAGACGGTACTCAATTCGACTGTTAATTCTTTTTTTATGTGTGTTACCTCATAACTTTATCTGGGTGAACCGATTTCGATGATTCTTTTTTTATTTGAAAGCTGGTGCTTCTCATGTGGTCCCATATGAATTTGATCAAGGTCCGACTAATAGTTTTTGAGTTATTCTTAATAATTTATATTGATCTCGGTTGTACAAAATTTTAAATTTTTCAAAATTTTTAATTATTCAAATGTTTAATTTATAAAAATTAGAATTACTATATTTGGCTAGTGTGTAACTCAGCCGCGTAAGCATAGAATTATCATTTTATTTCGACTCTGAATACGTTAAAATATTATTTTTATAGGACAAGAGTGACAAACGAGCACACCTGATGATAAGTAGTTGCTGTGGCCCATAGGCATATCTATCTTCGATTACGAATTAAAATGCCTCGTTTCCAGTAAAAAGGGTCCCCGGTTCTCTATACTCACCATACGAAACACAGCAGCGTTAAGCTGTTATTTTACGCTGGTATTCTATGAGAGCGTGGTTCTTCCTCGGTTGAGCCGACCCATTCCTGCTACAACTATACTATCAATATAGCTGGAGCATGGCTCTACCACGTAAGATGGAGAATTCACAACGAAATCTGAGTTTAAGCTCCAATAGACAGATCGAAATAAACTTTGCCTAAGTTTCTGCCTAAGTCTATAACTTTGGCCGGACCATAGAGGGGAACATTACGTGCCTCGTGGGAGAGTACATCTGGAACTTGAGCAACTGAAATGTTTTGTTTTTACGGCTACATAATAGCACGTGCAGTTATTTATAAGAGCGCGTTTGTCTCGTTTGTGTCTTGAGGATAGAAATAACAAAGTTGTTTAATATATTATAATTTTATGGCAAAGATATTTTATAGGTCAACTTATCCAAAGGAACCAACACTGATGGTTGAATACATGGAACTTTATTGTTTTGTTAATGTTTTTTGTCAGACTTCTAAATATGCCCAGTTTTCTAAGGAATATAAGAAAATGGTTTTAAATTTGGACTCTGGACATAGAGAAGGGAGTATATTATGCATTTTATATACCTGTTCATATATTCCAGCATTTTTTAACTAAGATTACATTTTACATTTTCAATGTATTATTTTTAAGGTTTACCCTTGGCAGTTTTTTTTGTATTAATTTAAACGTAAAAGATTTGATATTTGATGAAAAACTGTCTTCGTGATAAAGAAAGAAAAAAAGGTATTAATAAAGAGAAGAAGGTATTAACCGGTTAGTTTTATTTTACTATCTTTTAAATATTAAATTATTGCTGTAAAGAGGAAAACTGTAGTGATTAGCCAGGAAAAGGTGACGGGATGTTCGCATCCTGTCAAACCTACATATCTCCGGGAACCGTCAAAATTTGCATCATGTTGTGGTTTTATTGTCCTAATCAACGAAACTACGCGGGATCCATTTGATAAGTGGCTTTAGAGATGATAAATGCTAAATTGCGGTACGGATTAGTTTGTGTAAGATGTAACGTTCTCGTACCTACACACTACACTACAAGATGACTTTAAATTGATAAATAGTAATAAAAAAATAAAAGATTAAATGTGGTACATACTTAAAACTTTAAAATACAGTAAGAACACGCTATGTAATTATCGGATCTTACGAGTGTAATGATTTCTGCCTTGTCAGTCGCACGTAAATTCCTTATCTTTATCTATATTCTGAGATATTAGTGCTATTAGCCTTTTGGCTCTTACAGCTTCATCTGATACAGTTCTTTATAGCAATGTAATGTCTTTTATATGAACGGTTAGTTTCTCAAATTGTTACCGTGGTGGAAGGGAATAGCAGTTGTTACAGTGAGGTTTATTTTTGATAAGTTTCAGTTTAGCTTCATCTCATTTTATTGTTGCCACTTTTTTTCATGAATTGGTAGAAAATACAAATTATGGCAATCTGACAGTTCTCTAATTCAGTTCAATCTGTATGAAAACCAGTATTTCTAAAAAAAGTTAATAACGTAAATTTTAATTTTAATAAATATTAGTTAAATTTGGATTGGGTTGGTCAAAAGTAATGTTACGTTATTTATATGGATTTTCTAAACGTTATTTTGCAATAACCGGCCAAATTTGCAGAGAAGGTTCAGAATAAGTAATATAGGCAAATGGTGAAAAAAATTAATTTCATTAGTCTCAATAATTCTATCCTTTTCATCTTTTAAATTGAAAATGTTTGGTAATGCATTATTTTAACTGATTTTACCGCGCACGCGCACATTTTTAAGGGTCGATCGGTAGGCAAAATCATTGTTGCCCATAAATCGCATTCAATTTGGGATATTTTCAAATAAAAGTAGAAGCCTTATTATATATTTGAACATAAGTTTAAAATTTGGCTGCTCTTTGAAAAATAGCCCTGTATATTCATTTAAAAAATTACAACATTTAATCTATAATGTAGTTACGTAGTCACCATGCGCATCAATAATTTGTAACAACCTAGAGAGCAGAGCGCTATGGTAGACCAGGGGCTAAGCGCTCATAGTAAGCGAGCAACTAGAGTCCGGAGCCCGCCGGGACCAATAATTTTTTTTTATAGGATAAGGGTGACAAACGTGCACACAGTCCACCTGATGGTAAGTGGTTGCTGCGGCCCATAGACATCTACATCCATCCTCTGTTACAAATCCAAAATGTAGATGCGTTGTCACCCGTGAGGACTAAGATGGAATGCCTCATTTCCAGTAAAAAGGGCCTCCGGCCACCTGCACTCACCAAGCGAAACGCAGAGGTAAACCTCTACTTCAAGCTGGTTATCTGTGAGGTCGTGGTACCACCCCGGTTCGAGTCGTACCATCCGTGCGACAGCAAAAGCTGCCGCGTGGCTTTTGTCTAAAACCACTGTTGTCTAAAAAATTAATTATGAATTGTAATTTTAATGCTGATATTTACCACCACTCAACGGCGAAGAAAAAGAACGTGAGTAAACCTGCATCTTGGAGGAATAAAGTTAAACTGCCATTTACATTCCATGGCTTCCCACATGATAGATGAAGAGATTAAAAAATTGATTGAGTTAAATAATTGATATTTTCAAAAGTTTTCGTGTTTACCTCTCCACGCCGACATGACAAATCTACACCATAAGCCACTTAAAACAGCAAATAATCAATTTAAAAAGATTTAATATGTTCAACAATAATTTATCTTTCTGACAATGTACTTTTTATATGATTGTTAGATACGATTTCATGCGACAAAACGTTGGAATCTTGATTTTTAGGCGCTAGTAGAATGTTCCTACGCGCTTTGCGCTTAAGGCATATAATATTTCGGGGAATTGTGAAGCTTGCCAACACGCATAGGAGTCGCGCGATGGCGTAATTATTCCATAAGCTTCTATAAATGAGAGGAGGCCAGTCCTCAGCAATATAACCGCGGAGCTTCTACGTCAGTATAGTAAGTGAGAATCTGATTAATAGATTGGTTCAGGTAACATATCCATTTTTCAGGTGTCGACGAGAATCTTAAGGACATACTGCCAGCCGTAGTCTGTTTGTAAATCATAAATACGTAAACCACACCGGGTTTACGAATTACATGACTTTTGCGATGCTCGTTTCCTTTGCAAGTCCACTGCTGAAAATGTGTCTATCTCGTTGTTAGGAGGATATATCTTAATCGTCACTGTTGTCAGGCAGACTGACGATCGCAGACGTCTCGCACCTTTGATGTTGTTTACCGTATCATGATAATATTTTTAAATTCTCAGATCAGCGGGTTACCTCGAAATTTTTCTTCTCCACCGCTTAATACATGGTAAATCAGAACAAAATCTTAACGAAATGGTGGCCATGAATATTATCCAAATTATTTTTTATTTTTTTTTTAGATGTTTAAGAATACAAATGAAAGAAATATTATAAATAAAGAAAATAATTGATAGCTTTCTCGCTAAGGTTCTTTGGTAAAATTTGACAATGGTGTTATTTTAAGATCGTGAAGATATGCTTCTCGTTTCAAGTATCCTTAACAACTTCTTTTATAAAAGTGATGACTTTAAAGGAAAAGATAATAGAGAAAAATAACTTCATTTAATTTTGAACATGTATTTGGTTAAATTAATTTCATTAAAAACAATTTCACCAAAGTTTTTTAGTTCATTCGGAATTTCATTCTTTAAGTCGGAGCCTCACTTAGCTTCAAATACGCATATAGCTTCAAAGTCGCTAAGTATTGCACGGGCATTTACATATGTGCACAAAGTTTGAACATACATTTATTTGCACTTTGCTATCCAGTATCGATTTTTCAATGCACATAAAAATAAACAAATTTCAAATTTTTAGGTTTGAGGAACCTGTCACCCTTATCGCTTAATTAATTAATGCAAAGCTTGGCAACACGTGTGCAGCTGATCACAATGGAGTAATGATGCTATTATCATATTCTATATTATATTTACTTCTATTCTAAAATACAATATATAATTTATTCTATATAATATCTTTTATGAATATAATCAATTTAGAGAAATTTTTATACAGAGCCAATATGGAATTTGAAAAACAGTGATCGTAAAATTCGAAACTATGTTGACGACGCATAACTTAAACTTGAAATATATTTTTTCTGTAACTTTTAAATTTGTAAGAACTAAAAAGAAAAAATAGTCTACTAACACAGTACAGAGGTAATTTAAAAATGATTAAAGATTCAGCAAAACCGGCTCCCGGCTCAGGGGCTATATAAACATCTACTTCTTGTAGATTTTAAATTATCTTATTTCAAATTATATAAACGTTAACGTAAAGTTTTAGCCTTTATATGTCCCACTTTTGGGTACAGGTCTTATCTTATTTCTGATAAGTTATGTCATAATGCGTGTTGATGGATTAAATCATTTTAATATTTTGAAGGTATATCTTCGAAATATTTTTCTATTACTCAGAAATTAAATTTACCTCACGATGATTTCCTTTACCCCCGAGCATATACTAAATGTTCACATTTGGTTATTTTATGATTTTATTAATTTTCCATGATTTTTAATATTAACATTTTGACTATGATTATATAGACTATGAATATAGAATAGATTATTATAAGCTTTTTTTATCAAAGTGGTAATAATAGTTTTAAATTAGTAAAATTATTTTTAAAATGTTAATTGATCTTTTACTGTCGTAAAATGTCATAGGCGTTTATTTCATACATTCATTGACCAACTTCTTTGGGTAAAATGGGTGCCCGGGTAAAAAAGTCTGTAATTTCTGCTGTAGCAGTTATACAAGAAATTTTTAGTATACATAAGTTTAAGATAGGATGCAAAAAAGGAGCATAGGATCCTTTTCCTTTAAGTAAATAAAGCAGATACGAGCATTAGATTGTTATTATGTTATATAACTGTTGATGCGTCTGTATGTGACCGCGTTGAACAACTTGATCGGTTTAGGTCATATATTCACAAATTATGATATATTATATTTGTTTTGTTGAGACGATGGTTCATTGCTATATATGCTATTGGATATATTACTAGAATCAGATTCGTAGCCTTGTGGTCAAGTCATTTTTTATTTACATTAAAAATCCGTAATGAACTCAGTGTAAAATTCTTCGCACCACCTACCATAAAGGGTAGAACAATGTCTGCTAGGCCAGCTAGTTCATATATATATATATATATATAGATAAGACATCTTTAATAAAATATATTTATAATGTAATTGAATTGAAAAGTGTGTTGAAGTGAAAAATTTAGACGGCAGCGTTCGCAAAGGCTGAAGGGGACTTGAAAAACGAACGAGAGACCGAGGTGCCCACTTCAGGAGGGACGAAGGCACCTCAACGTGTCCCGCCTGCTTTACTCTTAACCTCAGTCATGCCATTGTTTCAATGTTCAAGGCTGCTACGTTGTTTACACGGCAGAAATAAAACTGTACATACAAAAGGAACTATGAATAATTTTGGCTTATATAGCAGAGCTAATGTTTCTAAAAAAATATTTTATAATCTGCTGCACATGGCTTTGAATAGTATTTACAGAAATTTTTAGCACCTCAGAAATTTAATACAAATGTGTACATTCATATCGTTTTGCCAATGGTGACTTTGGAACGTAGTCCTTCAATGCAGACCGTATGAGACAGTTCAATGTGACTCAGCGATCTACGCTCGGGGTTTCTTTTCGTGATAAAACGTTCGAATCGTTACGAAGTCAGCCGCAGCAGAACGTGTAATATAGCTTTCACAATCGAAAGGGTTGATTATTGGTAAGTACAGTACTGGCAAACGCAGTGTAGGGTACGTGAATAGAGTTGATAGATGCAGATGGCTCATAGCTGTGTGCCGACCTATAGGGGAAGTCTATGTTCAGCATCAGTAATGGAATTTAATGATGATGATGATAAATTTGGGATTGGACCAGATTTATTTTAATAAATTTTATTATATTGCGGCAGGAAGTCGATGGTATAAGGCGGCTGAAGGCCGTGCTTTGTGGTCTTTCTTCTGTATGTGGTGGACTAAAATGATGATGATTATGAATACTACCGACGATATGCCGTATAGTGGCGGCGTAACAGAATCCACTATCTCGTGTTATCCCGCAGGTGTCGTAATATTGTAAGCGGCGAAAGAGAGAAATGAAACATGAGACGGGCAGCTGCATATTCCCGATATTAACTCAAAATATTTAAAAAAAAAAACAGGTCGTTGCTAACCGGACTGCCAAGTGCGGCTATATATAGGGGAGGCCTATGTCTTGCAGTCAACTTTCAGTAGGCAGTAATGAATAATGTAAATAGAGCAAATAGGATGTATATATTATATATAAGACGGAATATTGTGAAAATAGTAGGGTTACTTTCTACCGACTTCAAAAAGGAGACGATACTGAATTCGACTGTATGTTTTTTGCGTGTGTTACCTCATAACTTTATTCTGGGTGAACCGTTTTCGATGATTCTTTTTTTTGAAAGCTGGTGATTTTCATGTGGTCGCATATAAATTTGATCAAGGTCTGACTAATAGTTTTTAAGTTTTTCTTAATAATTTATAGTAAAGTCGATTGCACAAAATTATTAATTATTAATTTATTATTACCGTGTTCCCGTCTGAACGGTTCAGAGGGCCAGTTCAGTAACAGGCTGTGAGGCTTTCCATCTTAGTCTTCAGTGGTGACAACGCATCTGTAGATTTCTTAGATTTAAGTTAGTTGTAGGTGGCTCAACAGTGGTAGAGCCACGCGGCAGCTTGTGCTGTCGCACGGATGGGGCGGCTCGAACCGGAGTAGTACCACGACCTCACAGAAAACCAGCGTGAAGTAGAGGTTTACCTCTGCGTTTCGCTTGGTGAGTGCAGGTGGCCGGAGGCCCTTTTTACTGGAAATGAGGCATTCCATCTTAGTCCTCACGGGTGACAACGCATCTACATTTTGATTTGTAACAGAAGATAAATGTAGATGTCTATGGGCCGCAGCAACCATTTACCATCAGGTGGACTGTGTGCTCGTTTGTCACCCTTATCCTATAAAAAAAAACAATCAAGTTGACTGTCAGTTTGCAAAAATAATAACATTGTGTTGTGTCAATTATCTGATCTATTTTATATTAGTAACTCGTCAAAATGTTCTTTCAATAACGATTATTTGTAAGTATGGTAACTGGAAGAACATTTTACACATCTTTGTAAATAATATTAATCGTTGTATTTGTCGCAAAAGTCGTGACTTAAGTTTTAGCGCCAAGTAAATTGGTATAGTAAAATACACAAATAAACCATTTATTTAGATACAATGTTCAAAACTTCCTTAAATTTAACATTTTAAAAATGTTTCTTTGTAAAATTGTCACACGTGGTTTTTAGAAGTTTATTTTTTTGCCCAATTTTTTTCTAGAGACTGAAAGACAGTCGATCATGAACAGGGAGGATGTTCTCTTTTTCAAAGTCTCAATCGCAGTTTTGGCCTCCTATTGTGGAGGATGTGGATGTGGACTAGATGTGTTGAGGTTGAATATCGCATTGCTGTTGTGAAAATGAAATGAAAGTGAAAACTCCTTATTTTTCGGTGCAAGAAATTAAAATTTCGTTTGTCAAGCGTCAATATATTTTTTTAACTGACTTCAAAAAGAAGCAGGTACTCAAGTTGACTATATGTTTTTTTATGTGTGTTACCTCATAACTTATTTCTACCTGAACCAATTTTGATGATTCTTTTCTTTATTTGAAAGCTGGTGCTTCTTATCTGGTCCCATAAAATTTGATCAAGGTCTGACCAGTAGTTTATGAGTTATCTTCAATAGTTTACTTTGAAGTCGGTTGTACAACATTCTTAATTTTACCACTTGCTAATCATTTATTCTACAGCAAGAATCGGTTGACGTTTTTTGGTTTGAATATAAATCTAAGGACCTAGATGAATTCTTAACGTCCTGTAAAAATACTGGCTCTATTATGTTTTAAATCGTAACATGGACACGTGGACCAGTCAGTGAGGCCTTATCTTGACTTCACTAATAGGTAAGATAATCAATCCAGACTGACTTATACTTGTCTCCAGTAAACGGGCAGAAAAGGAGCACAACAACCAATTTACTAGCTGGTACAGCTGTACTAGCTAGAAAATTTGTCTAAGTGGTTAGATTTTCTTTTTGTTAAGATAATCAAATTGGAAAGAAATTTAACTCAGTATAAAAACATAAATTGCGATAATCGGTAATAAAAATTTTTTTTACGCCATTTTTTTCAGATAAGGCAAACCGTGAAGAAACAAAACAAAACTGCAGTTTCTCTTCCAGTTGTGAAAGTAAAGCGTAACAAGCATTCGTTTCGTATTAAGCAAACAGAAAGGCTTTAAATTACTGGTTATATGAATCAGTAGCGCTACGTTACAAGAAAATTTATATAAAATAGAAATAGGAATATCTAAATTATAATAATTGTATTTATTTAGCTTTAGTGTACAGTGTAGTTACATTGAATGGGTGACGACATATTATCATTTATGTATAATCAAAAATTATTTATTTTATGTGTTGACTACATAAAACATCAAAGATATATAATTTAATTAATTTAATATATTTTATAAATAAGGTAAAAAAATTAGTAATTATTAAATAAACTCAAACAAGACGTACTGAATATTACCTAGAATGACTTCAGCAGGAATACTAGGTAATAATAATGAAATTATAGTTTCATTGGTTCTTAATACATTTACATTAGATTGTTCAGATTTGTTTTAATGCGGTGTAGTAATAAGGTTTTATTTAAGTTGAGAATAAGAAATATTAAAATACTTAGTATGTATTTCTAGAAAATATAAAATAGTAGAGAATACATGTAAAGAAAATTATGTTTTATTTTGTCAAAGCCGCCTACAAATTGCAGCGGTAATTTAAAATATGCATAGGTGTCGACATGAGAGCCATGCACACAACGTCACGTCATATGTTTACAGTTGAAATTTCAGATTAGTCTTCCTTATTCGTACTGATTGCAAAACAAAATGCAAACTATTTAATCGGCTTTAAAAACAGCTTTAAAGCCATTTGCAATTATAGTAACGTCTGAAAAAATTTTTTTTATATGATCGGGTGACAAACGAGCACACAGTCCATCTGATGGTAAGTGGTTACTGTGACCCATAGACATCTATATCTATCTCAATAAAGACTCAAGATGCAGATGCGTTGTCACCCTTGAGGACTAAGATGGAATGCCTCTTTGCCAGTAAAAAGGGTCTCCGGTTCTCTACACTCACCATACGAAACACAGCAGCGTTAAGCTGCTATTTTACGGTGGTTTTACAAGGTTAATACAAGGTCTCTGAGAGATGACTACATTTTGTGCTATTTGCTATCGATCCGTGGGGTCCACTTGTAGTTCCTATAGAAACTGCATCCACGACTGGTAGACGCTGGTTCTTTTCTTGGTCAAAGGCGAAGTATAGTCATTCAGCGAGGAAACGCAGTCAGCGTTCTTGGGGCTATACTGCGGGGAGTAGGACTGTATGATACCTAATTTGTTTCTAGTTTTAGTTTTTTATAATGGTTTTTAATATTGTATATATTTGAATTTTGAATGTGATGTAAATAAATTTACACATATTTACACATAAAATATTCAATACATAATTTATACTTAATATGTATAAAGAATAGAATAAAATCATTTTTATTCAATATAGATTACATGTAATACTTATTGAAAGTCATTTTTTACTTTTACCACTGATTCGCAAAGAAACTTCTGTCCTGGGAAATACCAGCAAGAAATCCAGCGGGACTTTTTTTAAAGCACAATTTAGAATATAATATTATACAATTTTATACAATTGTAATGAAAACATTTAGAAACAGCATGGTAGCGATCACCTCATTCTCAGGGGTTATTATCAGTCATGTACTCTTTAGTAGTATAATAACCCTTACTAGACAATTTTGCTTAATAAATATTTTAAGACTTTTAAGATAGATAAGATCTGCATATTTTCTGGGACTTTGTTGTAAAAGTGTATACATTGCCCCATAAAGGAATTACTGACTCTTTGGAGTCGAGTAACTGGTATAACTAATTAATAGATTACTCATTCAGTTTTATATCTACAACCGTACCATCCTCAACTGAAACCCATAGAATTTTGTTAGCTGAAAAACGTCAGGGAATCACAAAAGGAAGAGTAGTGGCTAGAAATATCGATTTCACAATGAATAACGCTATGACCGATGTGGGTTGTATGGCGCCACCGTAAGAGAACCTGCCACCCCATTTCAAACCGTGGGTGTCGTAAGAGGTGACAGTGGCAAAGAAACAGGAACTAGACAGCAGCACCTTCTAGAGAACAACTCGAAATAATAAAAAAAAAACTGTGGTTGCAAACTGGTCTGCCTCTTAGAATAGAATAGAATAGATTTTTATTCAATATAGATTACATGTAATACTTATTGAAATTAATTTTTTACTTTACCATTGGTTCGGGAAAAAACCTCTGTCCTGGGAAGAACCAGCAAGAAACCCAGCGTTACTCTTACTCTTACACTTTTACGTGGTAGAGCCTTTCTGCTATATTGTGATTGCAGCACGACTGGGTCAGCTCGACCGGGGTAGGACCACGCTCTCATAGAATACCAGCGTGAAATAGCAGCTAAATGCTGCTATGTTTTAAAGGGTGAGTGTAGAGAACGGGAGACCCTCTTTACTGATGGCTGACTGAAACGCGGCGTTCCATCTCAGACCTCAGGACTGTCAACGCATCTGCATTTTGATTCTTAATTGAGGATAAATGTAGATGTCTATGGGCCAGGGCATCCACTTACCATCAGGTGGACTGTGTGCTCGTTTGTTACCATAATTCTATAATAAAAAAAAAAAACTATACCTCATCATATACGTAATATTTTTCAAATTTTAATTCACGAACGCTTTTATCTACTCGTATATCGATATCGAAGATCTTTATGTGTCAATTTATGTCTCATTGTAAGTCGTGCCGTGCAGGTTTTCGATAAAGTTACATGTGACTATTGTTACACGGTTTATAGTTTTACGTGCCTGAATGCAAAATAAAATAGTTATCTTATTTATATTCTTTGATGGAAGCTAACATGTACCCGTCAATTGTACCAATTTTTATTTAGAAGGAATGATAAGTTATTCAGTTTTACGAGATTTTTTATTTTTGCCACGTTTTTATTAACTCGCTTTCGTGTATGTCTGTGTCTGTTTGTATGTATGTTCGGGTCGAATTTTGTAATTGATTTTAAACTAACTTCCCGATAAGCTAGAGACTTTTCAACATAGCTCTAAAACATGGTATATATGTATATATTTTTTATTTATTTTTCTATAGAATAAGAGTGACAAACGAGCACACAGCCCACCTGATGGTAAGTGGATGCTGTGGCCCATAGGTACATATACATTAATACTCAATTAAGAATCAAAATGCAGATGCGTTGTCACCCGTAAGGACTAAGATGGAATGCCTCATTTCCAGTAAAAACGGTTTACGGTTCTTCCCACTCACCATACGAAACCCAGCAGCATTGTTATATATAACGCTCTCACAGTATTATTATTTTACTTGGTAGAGCCATGCTGCAGCTATATTAGTAGTATAGTTGTAGCACGAACGGGTCGGCTCGACCGCGGAAGGACCACGCTCTCACAGAAAACCAGCGTAAAATAGCAGCTTAACGCTGCTGTGTTTCGTATGGTGAGTGTAGAAAACCGGAGACCCTTTTTACTGGCAAAGAGGCATTCCATCTTAGTCCTCACGGGTGACAACGCATCTGCATCTTTAGTCTTTATTGAGGATAGATGTAGATGTCTATGGGTCACAGTAACCACTTACCATCAGGTGGACTGTGTGCTCGTTTGTCACCCGATCCTATAAAAAAAAGTATTCCTTAAGAGCGTGGTCCTCCTACCCCGGTCGAGCCGACCCATTCATGCTGCAACCATGACATATCTGCAGCGTGGCTCTACCACGTATTAAATTTCTGCCACGTATTAGTTTTCATTGTAAGTAAATTAGAATACATTTTTTGTAACCTAGTATGACCATAAGTTCTGCTACACATTACAATTACTTAAAAAAACAGTAATTATTACAAATAAAAAATAGTGAGTATTTATCGAAATCAAAATAATTAGTTTACAACAATTTTATTCAAAGTGCCTTCTGGAAAGACCACGGTAGATTTTCGAAAATTGTATCACTGAGAGGACACAACCCAAACCAGCCTTGAGATTTAAAAAACTTTGGCCGAAATCTTTACTCCTTTTTCACGAAATTGAAGCTTAGTGTAACCATGATTGATGTTTGATGCAGGATAACGACACCGTCAAACTTATCAATTTAAAAAAGAAATTATATCTGTAAAGAATATCTGTGTTTTATATTAGCGTATCGGGACTGTAAGTGTTTTAATTGATCTGCTCGCTAATGTTACTCTATTTGCAGTACAGAGATAATTATTTTATATCACAGAGGTCCTAAATCTATGTATGACGATTTATCTATTCATTAACAGACTACATGATTGTCTGTTAATGTACTTTTGTTGTATGTAGGATGTATGGAAATTAATGTTATAAAGAAACTAATATTAACATCTTTCAAAAATAATGTCGTCAGCATAATGTCGATGCTGCTACCTTTATGCAGACATATTATGTATTTATGTATACATATTTGTATTTATGTGTGTATATGTATATATGTAATAAGTATAATTGTTATATATGGATTATAATGTATTTGTTTGTATTCATATGCATTGGTGTATATCTATATAAATTTACTAGCAGTTCCCCGCGACTTCGTTCGCGTGTTAGGGTTTTTATCTTTCTGCGCGGAACCCTAATTTTTGTCTAAAATAAAAGTAGCCTAAGTTACTCCTTATCATCATCAGCTATCTGCCAGTGAAAGTCTCGTCAAAATCGGTCCAGCCGTTTCAGAGATAACCCGGAACAAACAAACAGACAGATAGACAAAAATTAAAAAAAAAATATATTTTAGTTATAAGTACCGTATTTACTTTCATATGCATTTAGTAAAAAACTGTAATTTTGACCAAACAGACACTTCAATTATATTTATTTGTATATATATAGATTACATTTAGTTATTTAAGTCACCTGTTACTAATTTCTCACCACGCCATGGAATGACTGGCGGAGGATGCTAACTGGCATTAAGTTCGCCCTTTGTAACCTTTATGGTTAGAGCAATAAAGTTTTAATTAAATAAATAAATTATTATTCGTACCCAATTAAAATAATCAAAGTTAGTACGAATTAGTGAAGAACAGTAAAGTTACTGTTACGTTACAATGTTACATAATATATTTTAATATTCTGTTCAACATATCTCATACAAGGCATACACTATTTTTAAACTAAAGGACTTCAGAAAATGTCATCAATTGCCTTTGTAGTCACAGTATGCGCGATAATTACGTGATTCATCAATTATAAGTTACACGATATAATTAACGAATACACCCTACGGATACTACGCTCGATGTAATAAATTAAATGTACAGAAGTACAACATAGTCGTACTTCAGTATATTTTTAATTGTATGAAATAAGCTGAGGTATGTTATACTAAATTAGAATTATTTTCAAAATTGTTAAATAAAATAAATATTTTATAGTACAGGATAACGTAATTAAAAATTTATGGACGCAGTTAGTAGTTAAAAGTAAATACAAGATAACAACAAAATAAATAAAGTATTGTTTTCACAAAACCGAAGTAAGCTTAATAGTGTTCTGTGGCATATACGATATATAAATATATATGATGAATTGGTTATGATAAGTACTCTATTTACTTACTGGAGTTGCGGATGAAAGTAATTATTAATATGTACATTACATACATTACACATTATACATTTTGCGTTTGATGCTCATAAAAGTGAGTATTCTAAAAATTAGATTTGGCAAAGGTTTGACCTTTTCCTAATCCTAATAACATAAATAATGTAATGGATAGGGAAGACACAAAATTGATACATAATCAAATAGCTGTTTGGCTTTGGATATTTGATACAAAAAGAAATTCAAATTTCCTTTGTTAGTTTTCTACATATTAAATTAAAATATCATTCTTGTTAGTCGTCTTTTTTTAAATCGCAGTTCCAAGTAGATTTCCTGAAGGATTTATAGGAGATCTTAACAACGTTATATCTACGAATTCAAATAGAAAAACACAAAGTTTACAAGATTTGTACTATAATTCTTATTTCATAAAAATAAAGATAAAAAATTCACTCAAAACTTAAGATGAACTTTATATCCATGAATTTAAATAGAAGAACAGAAAGTTTACAAGGTTTCTACGAGTGATATAAAATACTTTTGGATGGTATTATGTCACATTTACAAAGCGTTGATGACCTGAACAGAAACAATTTTGTTCTAATTAATAAGGTAACTTTCGTCATGAGCGATGCAGGTGGCAAAGGACCGTGCTTTGTGGCATTCCTTGGGGGAGGCTTATGTTTAGCAGTGGACTTCAGAAGAGCTGTAATGATGATGATAATAAGTTATGGCCCTGTCTTATTACTAAATAGAACCTCCGGAAGGAAATTGCAAGTATCAATATTTAAATATTTACTCTTACGAAATTAGCTTTTCCAGCCGCTCTAAAAATATCTGACTACGAACGGCATATTTTATTGATTTGTTTTACATTTTTATATTATTCATTTGACATTGAAATAACTTACTTATTTACATCATCATACTTATCTGTTTTGATTGAACTACTAGGTATCGTAATCTATGTATTGATATTATGAAATAACATTGCTTAAACATTTTTTTCATATTTAAGTATTATTAGCTACTAAAAATTTTAAGTATATTAACGACTTTATTTTGTTATCGCGCGACTTCGTTTGCACGGACATCTGTTTAGTAACATTATTAGTGTTTCTTGTCAAAATTCGCAAAACTAAATACTTATGGAATCACCGTTTTTATTTCATTTCACTTATATATTATATACCATATTTCTATAATGAAAACCTGTCACTAACCAGTATACACATTTTCAAAAAAATAAAATGGAGTCGGACCATTTTTTTTTTCGTGAACCATTACCTTTGTTCTATAGTGATTTGTGACTGCCATTTTTACTATTCAACGAAAAAAATCCGTTGCGAGATTGTTCATTTATAAACCCTTATTTTACCTTCACCTTCAAATGACGTCATAAAGTGTGCCAATTTCTAGTAATATAAAAACATATTGTCAAAGTCAACGTTACTGGTTTGTTAATAAAATACGATTATATTTTTTGAAATATTACTTTGCTTGATTTATTATTTTATGGATTCACAATAACCCTTGCATTAACCATTGCAATGCTACGAGGGACTGTCTTCCTAAATTTTCGAATAGTTTTAATTATCAAACTGTATCTGCGTGGTGGTTACTCATGTTAGTAAAAGGTCAAAATGTCAATTTATGAGTTATTATATAATTACTTTTTACGCTTGACATAGGCAGCGAACGCTTCAGCACACTCTATGACGTCATAATTAGAAAAGTTTGAAAAACTATAAAAAATAACTGTTGCTTAGATAAATAACAAAAATAATTAAACTATGTGTTTATAACCTCAATAAATAAAGCAAAAATATAAAAGCGACATCGTAAAGTATAATTTACACACCGAATAATACCGAGTATGTAATTTCAATTAGGTGGACAACGTGGTCCACGTTGAGTTTTGAGAATATTCACTATTCCATGTCGTTTCATGGATGTCATAAGAGGTTACAGAAAGAAACTGAAATAGGAGATGGTCCGTAGCATCTACCTGATGATAATTAAAAAAAAAAACTGTGTTTGCCAACCCGCCTGAAAATCATGGCAACTATGACAAATTCCCTATGAGGTAATTCATGGGGAAGGCTATCATGGACAAATAATAGATTTCCTAGTGTAAGTTTTTTAAATCTTGCCGAACATTCCGAGTAGAAAAAAAACCGGCAAAGTGCGAGTCGGACTCGCGCACTGAGTGTTCCGAACAAATCTGTAGGTAAATAAGTTTAAAATTATTAAAAATATTTTTATTATATGATGTAACTAAAAATTATGCTTTTCGCAATTTTTCCTTTATCTATGCTATAAAACGTTGTTTCGTACCAAATTTCAAGATTCTGAGTTCACGGGAAGTACCCTGTAGGTTTTGATTCCCTTGCGAATGTCGAAAATTTACTGAAAACTGTTATAAAAGTGTAAAAGCCTAGAAATGACCTGCTAGAATATGCTTCGTATTTTTAAACGAAGATATTTACATTTTCCCCGGCTAATTATTCTAGTGCTATATAACGACAAACACGTGGTAAATAAGTATGTTAATTAAGAATTGTTTCAACGTTTGTAATTAAAGTACGTACAGATAAGACGAAAGTTCTATATCTGATCGATAAGTAAAAGTTTTACGATTCAAAGGGGAGCACGTTGTTTCTGGACTTTACACGGTTCACTAGACATTGGAAACATATTCGTAAATAGCATACCTGTGGATGTACTTAATTAAAACTTTTCCAAACACAGCCCATAAAACGCTGGGAGAATGGATCCGAGTTATCCGATACGAACAACATTTCTTATTATTAAGTAAATATTAGTAATAAATTAGTAACGTTAATTTCCGATAAATTATTAATAAATTAAATGTTACTAAGTATTTTTAGCAAAAATAATGGTTGGTAAAACTTAAAAATTTGTAGGTACCGGATAAAGTAACCTAAATATTAGATTATTTCAACAAATCCATTGTTCAAATAATCGAAATCCACATTGCCGTGGCAGGTACGTAGAATAGAAATCTCCTTTCGAGGCGTATGCAATAACAATATACGAAGCTTGAAACGGCGAGGGCTAGGGCGGCTGAAACAAGAAAGTCAATACAAAGGAGTTCGTGCAATATTGAATATTAAAGTTGGCACGAGTAAGGACATTGTTATTCATGGTATAGAAGGTCAGGTCAGAGTGTAGGTAAAAATACACTTAATATGTTGTTAGCAAACCTATGCACAATGCAAAAGTGTAATTTGATTTCCTCGCGGCTTTGTTTTTTTTAAATAGGATATTCGCAAGGACTTCTTTTACCAAAATCATGTTCCATTCCGAATTCGGGATCACCTCTCAGTTTGGGTGTTTGTCTGTCACAAACCTTTTTTTAGGAACCTAATAATAATACGTATCTTTTTTACAGCGTAGATATAACATTTTAAATCGACCACAGCGCTACTTATATATTATTATAACTTTTATTATTATATACTATTATAATCAACATATATTGTGAATATGTGTAATTTTATATAGGTTGTCCCTATATAAAATTAATATAAACTAACTATACGCTACCTATCGATTCCTAGAATTGCTATGAACTATCATCTCGCACAGTCAAGTCGCACAGAAGTTACACGATCACTGACGCGATTACCAACGATTATAATATAACCAATATCACAGATTAAATAATAAATAATAATACCAATATATAAAAAGAACATCCTGTCCGATACGCAAAGGTACAACAATATGTATGTATGAAATAAAATAAAGCATAATATCATTAATAAATGTATAAATGTAACAATGTTATTGTTATTTAAAATATATATTATTATTACAAAATTAAAGCTTGAAATATAGCAATTTTTAAAATCTGATAACACCGTCATATAGTTATAAAACCTGACCGTCCGTTGTTCCATGCAAAAGCTTCACCATTTAATTTTTTTTGCGAGGTTATTTTATTATTTATTCTTTAAAAACGGTTACGTTATATAATATACGGATATCATTATACCACGATATCAAAAAAAGCACCCTCACAGATCGGACAGATGTTTTTTATATTATGTGTAAAGATAGTTATAAGAAATCATAGTTATACGAGTATGTAATATATAAAAATCAATGTTTGTTTGTTCGTATTTTATGCACTACCATACTGTTCATCAGATTGCGCTAAAATTTTGTCAACTTATTACTTGTACAATCGCAATTAATCTATTAAAAATTAATAAGTTCAACAATCATTTATAGTTCTGACAATGTGCTTTTATATCATTTATTTGTACAATATTATTGTTAGATATGATTTCGTGCGGCAAAACGTTGGAATCTTGATTTTTAGGCACTAGTAGAACATACCTACGCGCTTTGCGCTTAAGGCATGCAATAAATGTACAGTCCGTACGGATAAAAAATGGGATTAGTAATGGCGGCTCATCGAGCCCGTACCGTCAACATGCACCTTTTTTTATAGAATAAGGGTAAAAAACGAGAACACGGTCCACCTGATGGTAATTGGTTGCTGTGGCCCAGAGACATCTACATCTATCTTCGATTACGAATCAAAGTCGTCACCCGTGAGGACTAAGATGGAATGCCTCTTTGCCAGTAAAATGGGTCTCCGATTCTCTACACTCACCATACGAAACACAGCAGTGTCAAGCTGCCATTTTACGTTGGTATTCTGTGAGAGCGTGGTCCTTCCCCGGTCGAGCCGACCCATTCCTGCTACAACCATAATATAGCTGCAGCATGGCTCTACCACGTATCTATCAGATATAAGACAACTAAACGTGTCAGGCATTATTCTGAATGATAGGGTGGGAAATTGTGTGAAAAGCTGATAAGAGAAAAGTGCAGTTTGCAAGATGTTATGACCAGGATTAAGAAAATAATGTTTAAGTAGAAACAAATGGAAGTAGAAAAAATGAATGTGGGAAGAGTAACAAAGCAAATCTATGCTGCAGAAATGAGTGGCAGCGTCGGCAAGGGATGCCCTAGATACAAGTTTATCGATTAAGAGTACCTTTAACCGTCGAGCATATTTGCGTAGATATATGGTGCCGAACCGAATAGAAGTCTAAGAGAGAAGTATACACGTGGTAGAGCCATGCTGCAGCTATATTAGTAGTACGAGTATAGTTGTAGCACGAATGGGTTGACTCGACCGGAGAAGGACCACGCTCTCACAGAATATCAACGTAAAATAGCAACTTAACACTGCTTTGTTTCGAATGGTGAGTGTAGAGAACCGGAGACTCTTTTTACTGGAAAAGAGGCATTCCATCTTATTCCTCACGGTTGACAACGCATCTACATCTGTATTCGCAAACGAGGATAGATGTAAATGTCTATGGGTCACAGCAACCACTTAGCATCAGGTGGACTGTGTGTTCGTTTGTTACCCTATCTTATAAAAAAGTCCGTAGACTCTGCCTACCCTTATGGATGACAGGTGTGAGAGTTTAAGTATTAGTATAATATGGTATTATGTATGCATGTAAAACATAAAATCAATATCAAAGATGAGGGAAAAACATATCAAACTCAGGGATTTCAACAAAGAATATGTGACTTATGATGATGCATACTAACTCAGATTATTAACCGGTAAACTTAATAATCGTCTTTGAAATTTAAATTAATCGGAAATATCAACGATGTTTTGCTTTTAGCGCGATGTTAACAACGCGCCATTTTAATCTGCGCAATGCTTCAATCAGAAATTGAAAGAATTTTGTTACGTAAGGCAATATCAGAAATGTAAAGACGTTTCGAAATATTCCGATAAAACTGGTAGTAATTAAAATTTTTAATACTTTTTTTTCAGTAAATAAATACTAATCCGTTGGGCTATGTCGGTCACTCTGGTTCTACTGCGGATATCCTCATTTATAAGTTTATCACGCAGAAACCCAGAGTATAGCCCTATTCATAGCTCGCTGAGCGATCTTGAGCTTCCTCATACGGCCAGCAGTGAAGGACCACGTCTCATTATCACTCATTATCACTTTCATCACTTCTAATAGAACCAATGAAATCGTTTGTTGCAATTTCAAGTGCTGATTTACCATGAGCTCAGCGGTCATGGTATACTCGTACGTCGTGAGGGAATTGCATGTCTGATAAGTAAAAAAATATTTCGAGAACATGTAAAGTCCGCCAACGCGTATTTCCTGCCCCAAATCCCATATCAGTAGAACGTATGTAGGATGCTACCTTACTTTTTTACATTCAATGAAGCTATTCAACAGTTTTAATTCATTAAGATTACATTCACATTTTAAGAGATAATATAAGTGCCGTGAATAGATAACCACATTTATGTCAAGGAATTTTTTTATTTTATTTTATTTTAAAGATGAGTATAATATCGACTGCATTCGTAGAATTTTAAAAACACCTTTATCCGAGCCAGGAATTGAACTAATTCAAAAATGAAAAAAAAGGGTCAATGATGTGGACACAATATTGAATCAAAGCATGAAACTCAAAACTCAACATTATTTTATCAAAATAAAAACGTAAACATTGGAGTCTCGATATTTTTCCTTCGGTCCATACCCAATGTAATTTTTTCTGTTTTTTTAACGATCCTTTTGGATAATGATTTCTTATATTTACGCGAACACTACACATTTTTAAATAAAACTAATTTTACGGATTTTATCGCGTATATTAACTTATTTTTATATTCCCGACGTTTCCCGACGAGTCCCCCGTGACCACGGGTGCTGGAAAGCACCCGAAACGTCGGGAATATAAAAATAAGTTAATATACGCGATAAAATCCGTAAAATTAGTTTTATTTAAAAAATATCCTTTAGGAGATACGGTGAGGAGTAGTAATTTTGCTTGAATTTTAGTTGACATCTTACGCAATAAGTTAAAAAATATTTTTATATATAAATTTTTCCTATTCTACCTCTTAAAAATAACCCCAAAAGTGGAATATTCAAAGTGTTAGTTACCTTTAATTTTTGTTGCGTTTGGATAAAAAAAAACTGATAAAAAAATTCTGACGGACACCGAGGTGATTTCATAAGTGTTCCGTTTTGCTAATTTTGGCACAGAACGCTCATGACTTGGCTGAACTGAAGTCCACGCGAGTGATGCTGCGGAAAAAGCTAATTTTCAATAATTTCAATTCGTGTTAACTACATTGCGGAAATCCTGTTAGGTATTTGCAACAGTTTGCATGTAAGTGCCATTCCGGAAGTGCATGTGGTACTCGATTAAATCAGGAAACATATGTCTTAAATGCAAGCAGATCTTAGAAAATCCAAACAAATAGTTTTTTTGTGAATTTCGTTTGATTTTTTTATAATATAATATTTTATAATTCACAGTTT
Source organism: Parnassius mnemosyne (assembly GCA_963668995.1). Taxonomy (NCBI): domain Eukaryota; kingdom Metazoa; phylum Arthropoda; class Insecta; order Lepidoptera; family Papilionidae; genus Parnassius; species Parnassius mnemosyne. The sequence continues at coordinate 25,731,676 of CAVLGL010000068.1, forward strand.
ACCTGAAAAAAAAATGGTCTAGAAATAATCATATTAAACTCTCACTCTATAGCGTAAGCCTACTTTTTCTAAATCAAAACTTAAATTTCAGTAAACCGTCGATAGAACTTAATGTTTATATTATACGGAAAATTTTCTACGTGGTAGAGCCATGCTGCAGCTATAATATGGTTGTAGCACGAATGGGTCGGCTGGACCGGGGAAGGACCACGCTCTCACAGAAAACCAGCGTAAAATAGCAGCTTAACGCTGCTGTGTTTCGTATGGTGAGTGTAGTGAACAGGACACCCTTTTTACTGGCAAAGAGGCATTCCATCTTAGTCCTCACGGGTGACAACGCATCTCCATCTTGAGTCTTTATTGAGGATAGATGTAGATATCTACGGGTCACAGTAACTACTTACCATCAGATGGAATGTGTGCTCGTTTGGCACCCGATCCTATAAAAAAAAATCAATTGCTGTAGTTCGCTAGTAGTTCGGAGCTTTCGCGGCATCATTTATTCTTAGAATTATAAATTCTTTTTTGGTACTCAACACACTGGTACCACTGTCATAATATTCGTATTATTCTTCATATATTCGTTTCATCTTTAGAGACCCTATGGTTTCTTCCTTCCGCTTCAATATTTCATTCAAATAGAACTATTCGTCGTTGACGCCGCAAAGGGACGAACCTAAATTTTTCAAAAACTTATTGGAGAGCAAGAAAACATTGTTTATTCCCCGTTTATTAGCTTTATTTCATCAGAAAATTAAATATATTACACTTAATGGAAAACTACAAATACGATTAATTTTCTGATGAAAAAAAGCTAGTAATCGGAGAATCATAAATGTTTTCTCGCTCTCCTATAATTTTTTGAAAAATTGAGGTTCGTTCCTTTGCGGCGTTAGCGACGTATTGTTCTATTTGAATGAACTATTTAAACAATTATATATTAAATAATTAAACCAATTTAATACAAATTTTGCAATAATATTCATTGTTTCCTCAATCTTTACGAGATAAGCAATAAAGACTTTAAACTCGAGTAAATGTACTGAGGGAACATTTTTATGAAATTAAATTTGCTGCATGTCACGTTGTGGGCGGTATCTAACCAATGAGTCAAAAGCGATATCAAATATATGTACATTTGTACGAATACATTCATTACCGGATGGGTTATAATAAATGTACATTGTACAAGTTTACTCATTCGTGAAAGAATCTTCGATATCACTTCTTTGGTTTCTTTGTTCACTTTTATTCGGTTAGTTACATTACTGTCTGGTCTCAGAAACTCTATAAGTCAGTATTATTTAGCATAGTTCTATGAATATACTTTGTTTTTATAAGCATAACGAACTAAAGCACAGCAATTAAACCTCAGTGGTTTGCGTTGTGTTTATTGCGTAGTGCATTACTAATTGTAATTTTTTGTCATCGTATAATTTACATATTTTCATAAGTGGTAGAGCCATGCTACAGTTATAATAATATAGGACCACGATTTCACAGAATAACAGCGTAAAATAGCAGCTTAATGCTGCTGTGTTTCGTTTGGTAAGTGTAATGAACCGGAGACCTTATTTAATCGAAAAAAGGCCTTCCACCTTAGTCTTCACGGCTGACAAGGCATCTGCAATTTATTTGCAAACGAGGGTAGATGTACATGTCTATGTGCCACAGCAATCACTTACTATCAGTTGGACTGTGTGCTCGCTTGTCACCCTTATCCTATAAAAATATTAATATTACTTCTCCATGAACAACGCATCACTATATAGCCACGTAGAGTTATTTAAAATTTGGTATACGTAAAAACAATCGTATAATGTGGTAAACATTTTTGGATGGATTAAATTAAAAAGCTATATTGTGACGACTTGACACTTGTACTGGTTTTATTTTTTATTGGATGCGATGTGTCATCACGCAGCTACACAACGCGGATCCTTTGGAACGTAAATACGTGAATACCGCCTTGATGACTCAATTGACCTTAAGCTATATTTTATCTTGTGGTAAATCAAATCCAATTTTATTCAAAATTAGAACTGTCATCTTAAAATAATAGAGAATTATTCATTTCAGCTCGTAATAACCTCTCCTATAGTATGGAGTATTTGCCCCATTCTTTTTATAGGATAAGGGTCATAAACGAGCACCCAGTCCACCTGATGGTAAGTGGTTGCTGAGGCCCATAGACATCTACATCTATCCTCGATTACGAATCAAAATGCAGATGCGTTGTCACCCACTAACCATACCAAACACAGCGGCATTCAGCTGCTATTTTACGCTGGTATTCTGTGAAAGCTTGGTCCTTTTCTGGTCGAGCCGACCCATTCGTGCTACAACTATACCACTAATATAGCTGCAGCATAACTCTACCACGTAAAATGTATATGTACAATGCTTCTATGATACCGGAGATAATTCTATTCTCTCTCTAGTCCATTTCGGTTAGGTTAATATTTAAATAAGTATTAAATCACTTTTGATAGTACAGCGGGATGGCCGACAAAGTGATATTATAAGGGTTCGGGTTCTTTTTTGAGGTACGGAATCTCAAAACATCTTATTTAAATACAGACGGTGACTGCGAACTAACATCTACCTGAGATCCTGTAATTAATAAATTAAATCCAAAGGCAAGTCTACCAATGCAAGGCTCCATGATACAGTAATTTCGTTTTATGTTCGGACTAAAATTAAGAAATAAAAGCTGAATGTACTCTGGGCTCTGGGTTAACGATAAATCAGAAAAATTCAAATAAAAAATGGTAAGCGACTTACGACTAAATATTTCTATTTCACATTTAGATAGTATTATTATTATAAAGTATTATTGGATTAGTAATCTGAAGTGGCAATGAGATAACCGACAACCGATGGCGAAGAAAGGTTGTCGAGTGATCTTTGTACTGGTAGGCGAAGTGTAGGGCGGCCCCCCACTAGATGGAGTGACGACCTGGTAAGACATGAAAGAAGTGTCCTTGGATGCAAATGGCTCAGGGCCGTTCTTTGTGGCATTGCCTGGGGGAGGCCTATGTTCAGCAGTGGACTTGTAAAGGGCTGTAATGAATGAATGAATGAATGAATGAATGAATGAATTTCTATATAAATTAATTATGTAAAAGTCATGAAACATGTACTGCCCGAATGACTTATTTGGAAAAATTTGGCATCTTTGCGTGATTAATTTTTAATTTCACTTTTAAATCACACAGAACTTGCTGGACGTACATTTATTGTTTGATTCAAGCATATATTTCAGATTTAACATCCATTAATCGTGTTTTATTGTGTTTTATTGATTATAGCATTAAATAAATTATAACATTTTGTCGATTATATCTAATTTCGATTCAACCTAATCGTATAGATTTCTGAAGTGAAATTCCAGAACAATACCTTGGCTACAAATAGTTGGCAGTATAATCATCTCGTCAACGCCACCTGTAAGATATCCAGGCCGACGACGGGGAGCAGCGTAAAAGGCGCCAGACATCTGATAGGTACTGCGATCGCCAATTCACTAGATAAGCATGACAATTATGCCAAAATCTTCCTACATCAGGAGAGGCCTTTGTCCAGCAGTAAAGGTTTACAGGATGATGATGAAGAAGCAGCTATTTACTTATTATACCACTTTTTTTTAAAAAAACACAAGAAATGTTACCTACACACTAGGGTTTTCTCCCGTATCTTGAAGGCAGTTTATAAACACAAATTGCACGAGGACAAACAACCAGACCCGGAAAAATTATTTGTAGGCCATACAAATACTTGTTCAGTGCGGGATTCGAAACTGCGGTCCCCAGCGTAACAACTCATTGCTAAGCCAATGCGCCACGGAGCCGTCAACCACCATCATCATTCATCATCATTACAGCCCTTCACAAGTCCACTGCTGAACACAAGGCTCCCCCAAAGAATGCCACAAAGCACGGTCCTGAGCCACCTGCATCCATCGACTTCCTGCATGTCTGACCAGGTCGTCACTCCATCTCGTGAGGGGATGCCCTACACTTCGCCTACCGGTACGAGGCCGCCACTCGAGAACCTTTCTTCCCCATCGGTTGTCGGTTCTTCGAGCTATATGGCCGGCCCACTGCCACTTCAGCTTACTAATCCGTTGGGCTATGTCGGTTACTCTGGTTCTACTGCGGATATCCTCATTCCTAAGTTTATCACGCAGAGAAACTCCGAGCATAGCCCTCTCCATAGCTCGCTGAGCAACCTTGAGCTTTCTCATACGGCCAGCAGTGAAGGACCACGTCTCAGTTTCGTAAGTCATCACTGGCAATACGCACTGGTTGTACAATTTCGTTTTAAGGTTTTGAGGTATGTCTGACGAGAAGATGTGTCGTAGCTTCCCGAACGCTGCCCAGCCGAGTTGAATCCGTCGATTGACCTCTCGGTCGAAGTTGGACTTACCTAGTCGGACTATTTGTCCCAGGTAAACATACTCGTCAACAACTTCGAGCTTAGTGTTCCCAACAACTACCGGCATAGGTGTGACATGGACATTAAACATGATCTTTGTTTTGTCCATGTTCATATTAAGACCTATCCGTTGGGAAACACTATTGAGGTCATTGAGCATAGTGCTTAGGTCCTCCAGCGATTCTGCCATAAGGACTATATCGTCAGCAAATCGAAGGTGAGTGATGTACTCGCCATTGATGTTGATACCGTATCCTTTCCAGTCCAGAAGCTTGAAAAAGTCTTCCAATGCAGCGGTGAAGAGTTTCGGGGATATGACGTCACCCTGTCTTACACCTCTCTGCAATTGGATAGGTTTCGTACTCTGGTTCTGTACTCGGATAGCCATCGTAGCCCTACTGTACAAGCACTTCAACACTTCGATATACCGACAGTCAACTTGGCACCGCTGAAGGGACTGCAGCACCGCCCAAATTTCGACAGAATCAATGGCTTTCTCATAGTCCACATACGCCAGACATAGGGGCAAATTGTACTCTTCGGACTTCTGTACAATTTGCCGAAGGGTATGTATGTAGTCTATGGTGCTAAAGCCCTTTCGGAAACCGGCTTGTTCGGGAGGCTGGAAGTCGTCAAGTCTGCGCGCGAGACGATTCGTAATGACTCTCGAAAACAGCACGTAGACGCGGCTCAGAAGGGAAATCGGTCTGTAGTTCTTCAAGAGAGCGTTGTCACCTTTCTTGAAGAACAAGACCACCGCACTTCTGCTCCACGCCTCCGGTGTAATGCCACCATGGAGGACGGAATTAAAGAGCTTCTGAAGGACTTCAAGTACCGGTTTTCCACCCGCTTTCAGAAGCTCCGCTGTAATTCCATCCTCGCCTGGGGCCTTACCGTTTTTAAGGTGCTGGAGAGCCATTCTAATCTCGCTCAGACTGACGTCCGGGATATCTTCGGAATAGTGTCGGATGAGACTCGCTCTTGGATCGTTACTCACACTTGCGTGTGGCTCCAACGATGACGTGTACAACTGCCCATAGAACCTCTCAATCTCACTCAAAATCTCAGGTGTCCCGGAAACGATGCTGCCATATTCTGTCTTCAGCTTTGACAGTTGGCTCTTTCTGGCAGACAGATCTCTGGCAAAGACTTTGGAGCCTTGGTTCCGCTCGATCGCTTCTTCAATACGAGGTGTATTGAAGTTGCGTAAGTCCCGCCGCATGCATTTGGAGATCTGTCTGTTCAGATGCCTGTATGCTGTCAAGTCTGTTGAAGAATCTAGCTTCATCTCCCGTCTAACAGCCATGAGATTAAGAGTGTGATCGGAGAGTTTTTGTGTTCTTCTGCGGCGGGTCTTGCAGAACTTAGCTCCGACCGCATGGACAGTTTCCACGAGCTTGTCATTCATATCGTCCACTTCATTGCAGTCTTCTAGGCACTGAAAACGGTTTTGTAACTCGAGCTGAAAGGTTTCGGGACTTTGGAACAAAGCACGAGGGGGACGGAGCGTTGACTTCATTAGACGAGACCTCTCCAACTTAACGTTTAGGTTCAGTGTGCCTCTCACCATTCGGTGATCGCTACCAGTTTTCACCCTCGCGATCACGGAGACATCACTGAACAGTTGTCGTCTGGTCGTCATAATGAAGTCAATCTCATTTTTTGTCAAACCGTTGGGGCTCGACCAGGTCCACTTCCTGTGGGGCCGCTTCTGTAAGAAAGAGTTCATCATAAAGAGTCCCTCTTTCTCCATGAAGTCGGCCAGCTGCTGGCCCCTTGGGTTCCGTTGCCCTATTCCAAATTTCCCTACTTTCAGCTCACCGTTCTCTCTTGTGCCTAGTTTTGCATTGAAGTCTCCCATTAACACCGTATATTGGATTTTGGAGGAATGCATGGCTCTAGAGATATCCTCATACATTTCCTCCACCTCCTCATCGGGGTGTGCCGAGGTTGGTGCGTAAACCTGTATGACCTTCAGCGAATACCGTTTGGTGATTCTGAGTATAAGGTACGCAACTCTCGTCGACACACTCCCGATCTTTACAACGTTGTTAACGAGAGACTTGTGGACGATAAATCCGACACCTCCTTGGGACAGATGGTCGCCCTCCCGGTGATAGAGCAAGTTGCCGGATTCGAGGATTACCGTGACCTCCCCCTCTCTTCGGACTTCGGATAATCCTATAATATGCCAGCGCAACTTGTCTATCTCTTCTTCCAGCTCCACAATCTTCTCGTCAGTCCTCAGGGTGCGTGCGTTGTACGTTGCCAGGTCGAGTCGTCTAAGGTGGCAACCGAACCTCCACCGGAGATTCTTAGCACCCCCTGCCCCGCCGTTACCATGGTCGCCACCGTAGCCAGGAATAGCGGGGCCGCCGGGGACTGGGGGCCGTTTCTTTGTTACTGTCATTCATAGGGGGGTATTTGCCATAGTTGCCACGCTTGGCGAGCGGGTTGGCAACCGCAGTTTTTTTTTATTGTTAGTTTGTTGTTATCAAGAAGATGCTGCTGCCCATCTCCTGTCCGTTTCCCTTTGTCGCCTTTTACGACACCTACGGGAGGATATGGGGTAGTGGATATTCTTGACCGCCACTACACGGCAACCACCATCATACCAGATTTAATTTTCCGAAAATACATAGAACTAATTTATTGTTAAAGTGTGTTTATACGTACATAATACAGATGAGAGATTCATCATTATTATCCCTTTACATATCCATTGCTGAATATAGCCTCTAATGCCACATAGCACCGCCCGAATAATTTTATTATATAATACTCCATTCTATCAAGCAGATAAACCCGGAGTATTTACCTCTCTATAGTCCGCTGAGTGACCCTAAGATTCGGTAGACGGCCAACCGTGGGGGATCACAACTCAGCTCCAATTATCATCATTGGCATCTTGTACTGGTTATACTATCTTGATTTAAATTTTTGAGGAGTACGTAAGAGAGTATTAAAATGTTAGATAGGAGATTATTAAAATATTAAAATAAGACAAAGTAATTTTAACCAATGGCGTTGACGGGGATAGTGCACGCATTTGACGGAGGACGGGAGGTGCTCTTCAAACTAGGTTTGGTGGTGACGGGGATAGTGCACGCAAGTGAGGGAGTACGGGTGGTGCTCTATAAACTAGGTAAGACGCATAATTTTATTTTATCCAGCGGATGTACGCAAAGTAATTTTTACCAACTTTAATATAATGGATTTCCGAAAAATAACGTCTGATACTATTAATTAGTGAGTAAAGTGACACATAAATCCAATTTTCTATAGAGTAGGTACAAAGAACATGTGGCTCCACTGATGGGAAGCATCACTCTTTTCCAGAAACATTCTAATCACCGTAGGAATTGCAAATACGTTGAGCTTTCTTTCTTTCTTAAAGGCTTCCAAGTCATATGGGTCAGGAAAAACCACTGGTGTCAACAGTTCCCACAAAGTGAGCGTGTGTGGTAGATAATTATAAATTTAGCAGACTTAAAATGTATTTCCTTAACATCATATTCATCATCAGGATGGATATAGTAGTACGCGTTTATTAACTGCAATAACAATTTACCATAAGGAATACCATCAGTCTTAATTCTTAATCACATAAAGGATTCCAATTAGGTTCCCGATCACACATGTGATACTGATTGTAATTTTTTTTTAAATAATGAAGCATGTGAGTAATGTCACAGAATAAAAATAATAGTACTACGTATTAATGTCAATGTAATACATACAAGAAATACTGTAATGCTTAGAATAAAAAAATATGTATTTATATTTGGAAGCTTGATTACGTTATAGGGTATGTACTAATCTAGTTAGAGGCAGACCGGTTTAGATAAAACTGCGTCAGTTAGGTTCTAAATATCCATCAGTTTAGCGCTAGACCTTGACATTGAATCTTATTTATTCCCCTATTCAAAGAACCGGTTATGTCTTAATATTATAAAACTCATTTCCCGGATGAATACATGTGGTACTAAGCCTGCCTGGTTTTGAATAAAGAGGTATGCAACTGCTGCTTGTAAAATAGTGTGATTATAGTAATTTTCATTTGTCATTATATCATTATTATGATAATAAAAAGTAAGAAAAGAAATGTGACATATTTAAACTTTTAAGCCCCGCACTATCGTAGGTTTTTATATCTACATAGGTAATTATATCGTTTATGAAAAATTCATTTCTATTACACATTTGTTCTTTAATTTACTTCATTGGTAGGTATAAAAAGGTGTTGTATTACAATAGAAAGCTAAGGAATATCATTTCTAAACGTTGTCAATTTGTCTGTTATTGGAGACAACAGTTTTATAGCGTGCCACGTTATTCAACATTATGAGTAAGAGCGACGTATGCATTGTGTCGTCGTTAGGCTGTGCGCTATTGTTCCTCCAATAGCAACAATGGCTTTTGATGAACATGTTACGATGTTGATTTCATTAATGGAGCACACGATGCTATTTCTGGAATTATTTCTTTGATGTTCAATACCAGGTAATTGGTAAATGATTTTGTACCTATGTACATTCTACAATCATAAAATCTCCCGCTTCAGAAGGGGATATTTGCCATAGTTACCACGCTTGGCAGCATTGAGGTGGGATGAGGCAATCTATGGGGAGGTCGACGTTCAACAGTGGACTTTGTTAGGCTGTTACGGTAAAATCGCCTGTGTTCATTTATTTGAATTTGAATATAATTATTTCTTCTTTTATAATTTAACTATTTTAAAATTGTGTGTAGTTATGTTTGTAATATTTTGGTTATATAGCTAATACCAAGACCAATGACAGCAATGACGCGACGCGTCGATTTGGATCGATCGGAATCTGTATCTAATAGCAATGGCGCGTAATCAGAGCGGAGGCTGTCAACTCGCCTACTTTACTGATAAGCGATAGCGCGCACCGATCTTGGATATCATATTTATGACTGCTATTCAATCGTTGTTCCAATCTAACTGCGCTACCACATTCTAGATATTAGAAAGTTTGCCTAATTTAGAAGGTGGTATGGGTTAAGTTTACCACATTTTATTTATACTATCCTAAGTTGTTGTACAGAAAAATGATTTGAAATGTTATAATACGCGGGAATATTAATAAGATACCATATATAATTCGTATGTCAAAAGAAGTATTTTGTTCTTTACAAACCCAATCATTTTGGTTTAACTTTAAAATATTTAAAATATTTTTATAGAATGGGGGTGACAAACGAGCACACAGTCCACCTGATTTAAATTGATGCTGTGGCCCATAGACATCTATATTTGTCCTCGATTAAGAATCAAAATGCAGATGCGTTGTTACCCCTGAGTACTAAGAGGGAATGCCTCGTTTCCAGTAAGAAGGGTCTCCGATTCTCTACACTCACCATACGAAACACAGCAGAATTAAGCTGCTATTCTGTGAGAGCGTGGTCATACTCATGCCCCGATCGAGTCGACCCATTCGTGCTACAATTATACTACTAATATATTATGTAGCTGGGGTATGGCTCTACCACGTGAAGAGAGATATTTGTATTTGTACAGAATTCGCTCAAATTTTTTTCTTCCTTATCCTCACCCGCCTGTAAAAACAGTACATTCAGATCTGCAAGTCGGGATGATTTGCTGTAATATACCGCAGTACTAGATAACTAGACTATGACGCTGCTTTCCATTGTCAGTGTGAGAATTGTATATCTAGTAGGTATATAAAAGATATATCGTATACATAAGCAAGATCTTCGAGGCCTTTTACTAAGTCATCTCTTAAGACTTCCACGGAATGAGGGGAGGAAGTGGATACTTTATGTAAATAATCACTTGGATATAAAAATTATTTTTTACAAATTGTAAAGCCAATGAAAAATAAAACTCGGATACAATCACTTGTATAGAGAAGCCAAAAATAAAATTTGGTAGTATCGTTAGAGTTTTTTTTTCATGCGTACAGAAAGTAAAGGCTTCTATAATATGAGTATTGATTAAAGCAAAACGCTTTTCCTATAATGCGATTCCGTAACGATTGATTCTATTATCATTGTCGGGATAGAAAGTGGAAACTGTTAGAGAAAATCAAAAAAAAATGTATTGGTTAGTTTTCTTCGTGCTTCGTGAGTAGGATAACATAACAACTGAAATCCCTATGGGTGTGTTTTCTCATTTAATATAATAAACCATGTTTGTTTATACGAATCTTTTCTTTTTGTAAACTATAAATGTACTTATATGTATAGAACGTAATAGATCGTATTACTTTCCGAATGCTAATCTTAATGTAGCAATAAATCGTCTTAAAATTACAAATGACGTAAGTTATATTTTTATTAAAAAAGCGACAAGTTGATAGATAAATTCATTTAATTTATGTAAGGTACAAAATTTTCGCAAATAACACTTTGATGAATAATTGACTTCAAGCCTGCTTACCGCATTTGATGGGCTAGGTTTTGTGAATATTTAATAGACTTCCGGGGTTTATAGACTTTTGTATAGATATTTGTAGGTACAGCTAATTATCATTTGCGGCCTGAATTGCGTCTGTTTAGTTTACTTGTGTCTGTCTAATCTACTAACTTATTCTATATAGACTAAGCTATTTTATGGCATAGTGCGGTCTGTTTTCAACTTGTTTCAACAAATGTAAAATGACGACGATAACATAGAACAAACTTTACATTTGAACATAAACATTTTATGGAACCTTCATATTGAAAACAATTCTAATAGAACCATACCATAACATAACATAACATAAACACTCACGCCTGTCACCCAGAGGGGTAGGCAGAGATTATGGACTTCCATTTGGCACGATCCTGACACACCTCTCTCGCTTCCTCCACATCCATATACCTACGCATACACGCTCGTCGGTTAAAGGTACTCTTGTTTTGGCCCATTTTTAAAATATCGCCAATTTGGTCGATAAACTTTCGCCTAGGGCGACCCTTCCCGACTATGCCGTTCACCTCTGCAACATAAATTTGCTTTGTCACTCTTACTTATACCATACTTACAATCAATATTTAAAGAGAAGTCAGTAACCGAAATAACAACCTAAATAACGCTCCTCTGATCTATTTCGATTACGATCACTTAACATCTTGTGAGCATACACTCAGGCAATAATGAATTTTAGAGCTGCAGTACTTTATCATTTTACTGACTATAATAATACTCCGGTTCAAATTTATGAAGATTACAACAGAGGTAAGTTCAACCGCAGTAAGAGATAAGACGAAGATTATGTCTCACATTTTTATATTAGAGTTTTTCGCGCTCCCATATAGTATAATATACGTGTACAATACCGTGGAGAGCTTTACCTTCTTTACCACACCGAGAGTGTAAAGGTTCATCGCCTTCGGAGCTGTGGTGGTTTGGCGTAGACCAGAAAATGGCAATGAGACAAACATCGTAATTTTCACTATAGTATATTAAAACTAAGAAAAATACATGATTTCAGAAATTAAGTGACAAAGTCAAACCTTGGATAAAAGGTAAGTAGTCCGTATCCTAAGCCTGTGAAGTACGAGTAATTTCTTTTAAATAGAACAATGATTCTCAAACTTAAAGGTAAATCAAATCGACTAAAGAGAGTCATTTTTAATTTTTTACGATTTCTTTAACAGACAGCATATTATGTCGAACACGTTGCAAACGAAATAATTGCAAATCTTATTTTATTGCATAGGTGCTTGGAGTTTATTATACTGTTCGCAATAGTTGACATAATATTTAGTACGGTGAAAAATAAATATTTTATGTATGCAACACCGGGGCGATAAAACATTGTCTCAGAGTAAGGTGTTCAATGAGAAAATTGGTTTCCACAGCTAATAAAACAAGTTTAAAGTGATCGTTCCTCAATACGACAAAACCGCAATTGCTAATATAAAGTGGTTTAAAAGTCAATTTCATGCTTAATTTAATCGCCAATGAATATTAATAAGTAAAATGTAATGATTTAGTTTTGTGATTGTTATCTTTTAAATGTAAACAATGACTTATTGTTATAGATCTTATACATATTCAAAATTGAATATATTTCTGTAAATAGATCGTAAAAACTTTTGTAATTTCATAGTCAATATAAGGCCGGTAATCAACATTGACCGCTAAAGTTGAAACTAATAATATTACTTATCTTGTAATAGTGTTAAAAAATGTTAATCCAAATAGCAGTAAATATCAATGAACATACCTGAAACTGCTGCAAGGATGGATGACCCAGTGACCCGCCGCTTTTTGCCTGATGCGCTCCTTCATCAGAGCCTTTTTTGAGCCGAAGAGTTTCATTGCGAGTTTGTTGTCTGTAGGCTGGAAGAGTGCTTGTAACTGGTTGCGCAGAAAACCCTGCTTGGCGTCGGGGGCTGGTGGTGCAGGCTCCACTGGCGTGCCGTACAGAGACACATCGTCTAGACCACCGAAGTGGACTTTGCCCGTGCCGCTGCCCTGCTTCAGCGACATATCGGCGTCGCCTGAGAACAAACCAAGACGTTAATCGCACACACGCTCTAGGTAAATGAGCAAAAGGCTCTCCTTGCGTACAGGAGAGCAATGCGTCAGAACATGGAAATATCGGATGACGTCGTCGCCCATTATGACCACCGCTTAGATATGTGGGCGGTGCATTACGTTTTCTATAAGAAATTATATATTACACAAATTCCATAGAAGGAAAAACACTATAGTACCTAATTTATTATTTTAAATAAATTTGTAGTTGGTTCTCAAAATAGTGACAGAAAAAAGCTTAGAATTTTTAAAAAGTTTAAGATACTAAATAATCTTTAACAAGACATGTAAAAGTATTATAAAATTATTATCATCTCCTTATATCAGAGTCCAACACCTTCTCAACCTATTTCAAAAAGGAGGAGGTACTCAATTCGACTGTATGTTTTTTTATGTGGGTACCTCCTCTACCTACCTCTTAACTTTTTTCTGAGTGAACCAATTTCGATCATTTTTTTTATTTGAAAGCTGGTGCTTCTCATATGGTACCACATAAATTTGATCAAGGTCTGACCAATAGTTTTTGAGTGATTCTTAATAATTTATAAGGAAGTCATTTGTACAAAATTTTTAATTTTAAAATTATAAGTTAGTAAAGTTGGACTCATTCAATATTTTAAATATTAAAATTTAAATACATTTATTTACATAATATTGAAATATATAAAATTAAAAAAAAATAAGTAATTAAAAAGAACTAAAACTAAGAATATACATTAGAATTGAAATTAATGTAATTAAACTTAGATATTTAGACGGATTCTGTTCAAATTTTTAAGAACTCTTACTAAAGGTAATATCTAAATCTCACTTTTTGTTTAACTTCAAGTTTATGTTAATTAAGTGAGATGTCCATGTGTAGTATTAGTCATAGGTTATCTTTTAGATTATAGAACAAAATAATCTGTTAGCTCTTAGTAGCTCCTTTGTTAATTACTTGAATTTAAAAAAAAAAAAAACCCTATTTGATATTTATGGCCTTTCGCGGTATTATAATAAGTTTGACAAATCATCGGTGACTGTTCTTCGACTATGTTATTATAGTACAATAATATTTTTATTGTATTATACAATAATACAATATCTGTTATATCAAATAAACAATGATTGATTTTCATCCATGTTGACCACAAAACATATCAATTTTGATTAAAAATTTTAATAATCGTTGTGATACAAATGTTGCTTTTCAATTTTATTTAATTTTCATAATATCTTTCTACAGTCAATGACAAACGAACAGAAATAAAATTGTGTGTCAGTAGTAAATAAACGTAGCTAAGTATTAAAGGAAGTGAACAAGTTAAAAAAGAGCGAGGTTACTACGATACCTTAAAGCGTTGCCAACAGACACAATGTCGCCAGATACAAGAAAACATTAATAAAAATATGACACTAGATTTATAAGTTGCACCTATGTATGTATCTGCAAGTAATTCGAATAGCACTACGGATACAAAACTTAAAGTAAGTGCATTTAAGGTACATCAAAAAGCAAATTTCTACAACGATTTAGCTAAGAGTTATGAGGTGAAAGGTATAATATACCGTAAGCTTATTAAATTACTGATTGTTTTTCCAGTTAACTGCTTCCAGCTCGCAGTTTCAACAATCCTATGTTGCAGAGTATAGAGTTCGGAATTAATTCTCATGTGTAAGCATCGAACAATTGAATATTACTAAAAGGAATACGACAAATGTATACATAGTAGTAATGTATTGTTCCTTCAATGCATTCGATATAACAGTCGACAGTTGTCTTTAGGGTTGGTATAAAGTTATGTGTAGGTTGACTATAAGACATCAAATACAACTAATTATACATGGAAAAACATCTCCGTGATGCACGAGTAATTATCAAATAAGATAAAAAACTTTTTTTGAAAAAAAAGCTGTCTTTTGTGGAGCTTAAGAAATGAAATCAATTTTGTTGTAGATGGTATGTGGCAAATTAAGAGGAGCGTGTTAATTTTTTCATTATAAAAATAGATTAAATTAAATACTGAAATTTTTGCGACAGTACATAGGTACACAACAATTGGATGAGTGTTAAAACAGTCAAAATCATAATGATCCGTAGCACGAGCATCTTGGGTATGTCCATTACAGCTGATAAAACAAACGATTAAACAATGAGCCAATGGCACTTCATTGATTCAAGTGGCGTCAAATGGTGTAACACGAGATCGCCAATCAACCCACTCGGTCCTTTGACTGTAGTATTTGCAACAATAAACTCAAAACTATTCTTAGAATTCAATATGCACTACGTAAAAATAAAAACATAAATAAAATTTGAAAACATTTGTTCGCGTGATATTAAATTTATATTTAAAACAAAACGGCTGGATCATTCCAGTCCCAGTCTCAATACAAATACTTACTTCACACTTAAAAGCAAAGTGTGAGTCAGTGTCAGAAAAAAAGTAATTTTTTATGGAATTGAGATAATAACTGAGGGTTACACTGAAAGTTCTTAGAAAATCAAAAACTGAACAAACTAGCAAGTTATTAGTTTTATTATATCTTTTCAAAATAGTGTTCATTTACATCAACTCATCGCTGCACCCGATGGAGCCACTGAGAAAAGCCTTTGCCCACTCAACTTTAGGTGTCTCTTCGACGGCATTTCGAAACGCAGCCTCTGCTTCCTCGGCGTCCATAAAAAGTTTTCCTCAAAGTTTTTCTTTTATTTTCGGAAATAAATAAAAATCACAAGGTGCGAGGTCAGGGCTATAGTGCGGGCGATCCAGTTATTCCACGTCTGACATCGCCACGTAGTGGATTGTTTGCTTGGCGGTGTGCGACGAGGCATTGTCATGGTGAAGGAGGATCCTACTGCGAGGTCGTTTCTCCCAAACTTTTTACAAGACAATTGTTAGTGTACCACTCTGCAGTAACTGTTTTTCAATCCTCTAAAACAATTGTTGCGTAATGACCTGTCCTTCCGAAGAACGGGGCCACCATCTTTTTTCCCACGCTTCGACATTTCTTCATTTTAGTTGGCAACTCCTAGGAAGGAAACACCCAGACTGCAGACGGTCACTTAGTTTCAGAATCATAACAATAAATCCAGCTTTCGTCACCCGTAAGGATGTCGAACACAGCATTTGAGTTACCTCCGTTAAATCTTTGAACCATTTCACGACACCAATCAACACGACGGAGTTTTTGAGCCTATGTCAAATTATGTGGTATCCACTGGGCATAAAGCTTCCTGACCGCTAAACGTTCTTGGAAGATTTTGTGCACTTGACTCATACCGATGCCTAAGCTTGTCCGAATCTACTGATAAGTCTCGTTTTTCTCTCTCTCTATCATACGCCGCATAACACTGATGTTATCTTCAGTAGTCGCTGTAGAAGGCCGTCCATCACGCAGATCATCGGTGAGATTAGTGCGACCACGTTTAAACTCATTAAACCAGTTATAAACAGTGGCACGAGATGGGGCTTCATCGTGAAATGCCAAAATTTTCTCGAAGTCTATCATAACTTCCTTGTAGACTTAAATGACTTCGAAAGTCATGAAATGCATTGTACGAAAATTTTCTCGCGTTAAATTCATGCTGACGTGATACAGACAATTTTCAATTTGCCGCCAAATCGTAAACAAATGACAAATTAATATAATACATCAATACAAATAAATAAAATTGAAGTGTCTGTTTGTAATGTCAAATTACAGCTTTTTACTAAATGCATGTGAAAGTATATACGGTACTAATAACAAAAATGCAATTTTTAAAGTTTTTGTCTATCTGTCTGTCTGTCTATCCGTTTGTCGGTCTGTTTGTTCCGGCTAATCTCAGAAACGTCTGGACCAATTTTGACGGGATTTGCACTGACAGATAGCTGATATCACAAGGAGTAACTTAGGCTACTTTTATTTTAGAAAAATAATTAGGGTTTCGCGCAAAAAACTTAAAACCCCAATATACGCGGATGAAATCACGGGAAACAGCTAGTACACAATAATATTGGCAAAGAGTTCCATTTACAAAATTTGAACTTATTTTTTTATTATATCGTTTACAAATGGCCAGTTCTAAAAAATTCTGTGTCGCCCTCGTATTTGTTCATTTGAAACTATGAAACAATATTTTCAAAATAGAACCGAACCATTTTTTTTTCCAAATAGAAAAAAAAAGGATTTCTGCATGTGGCTATGAGGTAACATTTTGGATAAGATGTGCCAGAAAAGAGTTCGGATTTTTATAAAATTACAAACTTATTAAAGTTAGTACTGTGGAAACGATAAAGTCATTTTGTGAAATTATTTGTCGAGCTTGGTTTTGCTGCATTCTTTTTTAACCTTGGAATTGACAGTGAATAGTGTTGTAATGGAGATGATTATATGTAGATTGTTATGGACTGGTTGGTAGAGAATATAAATATATACTGTAAAGTATATCGTTCAGGACTTATATTATAAATCAAGAAAGTGTAATTAATCAAAACGTGAAATGGTTAAAAGCTTTAAAGAAGTAATTATATTTTAACTTAGCCAAATATTTTATTTCATATATTTAACTTTAAGTAAATCTTTCCTAATACTTATATACGTACGTACGTTACGTACTAAGTTAACAGAGAAATTAAATTAACAGAGAAATCTTGCGAAGAATACAATGTACAGTAAAAATATCACATGAGTAATTATAACAGAAACAAAAATTAAAAAAAAGGGTTATATACCTATTTTTCTACTTACAATATAAATCAAGCAGGATTTATGAAGTAGATGAAAGTTAAAGTACCTACACCAATCTTTTATGTGGATGCAAATTATTAAGCGATTCCTATGCGTCAGAGGATAAATGCATTTGGAAAAGATGGTCATGCAAATTTTTAGGGATGTAAAATTTTTAATTACAAATCCCTTTTTATTCGAATATTCGTACTTACCCCTTGGCATTTCTGAAGATAACACAAATATGTTTCCCACAAAATCCTTATTAATCGTCAGTTACGGACAGGTACATTTGCAAGCTTTCAGGGACCCCATGCAGTTCTGGTTCGCACACATCACATGTAACATTGATCAAGTTTAGTGACAACACAACATCACCAACAGACAATACAAACACCAAATTATTTTGATTAATTTGTTTTCTGTTTATAACCCGAGTTCACTTTTATGTTTTCATGTTACTGCAGCTGCAGTTGTAGCTGCTGTTTTAATTTTATATTCTCATAATTCGTAAGCTTTATAAATTTATAAATATAATATAGATCTTGTTGAGAGTTTTTTGGTACCGGTATTTAAATTTTGTGAAAACATTGTTTAATAACTTTTTATATAATTATTTTTTTGGAAAAGCAATTGTGTTCAGTTTGTGCTGTGTATGATTTAAATCTGACGATAATTATCATTATTAGTTTATTATAGATATTTAAATTTTTTATTTATTATTAGTTTTAATAAATTGTCAATTTAATGATCGCTTAATTATGTAAAAACGTTCAGAGTCAGAGCATTCATCTGTTGCACCTGAGTATTCATAAAAAATGTTTAATAGAGGCAACCAAAATATTTGGGCAGGAAACATTAAATTTCTCCGTCAATAACAATATTAAGAAATCTAAATATAACTTTAGACCCTCTTCCTTGAAATAAATTAGGGTTGACAAAAATAGCTAACGTATTTTAAATTACATTAGATGTGAACTGTAGGTTACAATTTAACTAGTTACATATCTAAGATAATCTAAGATAATAAAGTTTACCCCTCGTAGCTCAGTTAAGGTGCAATTTGACAAGAGCCGTAAGTGCAAATTGTATCTGAGAATAGAACTGAAGACGTCCCCGGCAATTACCGGCCAATTGAGACAAAAGGATAATGTTTTGCCGCCGTGTCAAGGTCGACACGCTTTATTTGTCTAATTAAAAAAAATTATATGTTAGATTTATTCATTAAAAACTATAATTTCAGTATAGCAAATATTTAATATGCTACATTCTTTTTGGCTACGATTTGTAAGAGGTGAAATTTATCAGATTTAGAGTAAAATCAGCTTCCTAATACTAAATTTTATTACCAAACAATTTTACCAATAAGCCAGGCAAATATAGGTATCCATGAAATAATAATACAGTCAAACGCTAAAACTCCTGCCTATTCTATATTATAATATTGCGATAAACGTTGATAGATTAACCATTATGTATAGGTATTTCAAATGTTTATTATGACATCAAAATTGCGTGATTTAATTTAAATAGTTTCAGTGCTATGTGCAATGAATTGATTGTTTAAATATACAAAAAAAATATCAAGTATTTTATTCAGCGATAGTGTATTACGTAATTAAATGGTGATATGTTTTGATAAATTTTTTTCCAAAAATATTGAGATCTATATTTTTTGTTAAATGACAGTCTGTCTTGACTCATGAACAGAATAAGGAAGCTTGTAAATACTCATGAAGAATGACTTCCGACTTAAGAATTCGAAAGGTCACTAAGTTGTAAATGTACTAAAAATAATTACGAATGATACAGCGCGGCGTCGGACCAACTTTATAATTATTAAAATTGGACGTCAGCTTTGGATTACATTAGAAAAATACTTAATTAATGATTGTGGATGTATATTTGTGTGTGATATATTTTATAAATTATAAACAATAATTACTTTACAATGAAGAATGTAAAAAATAGCTCAGTGCTTATAAAGTAATGCCGTATAAGTATGACTTACGTGATTGTATTTAACATATTCATTCATAAAGAAGAAAATGTAACTTCGGTATTTCTAAAGTCGTAGTACTGATAATTTTTTTTATAGGATGAGGGTGGCAAGCGAACACACAGTCCACTTGATGTTAAGTGGTGACTGTAGCCCATAGACATCTACATCTATCATCGTTTGCGAATCCAAATGCAGATGTGTTGTCAGTCTTGAGGACTAAAATGGAATGCCTCTTTTCCAGCAAAAAGAGTCTCCGGTTCTATACACTCACCATACGAAACACAGCAGCACTAAGCTGCTATTTTACGCTGCTATTTTGCGAGATCGTGGTCATTCCCCGGTCAAGCCGACCTATTCGTGCTACAACTATACAATTAATATAGCTGCAGCATGGCTCTACCATGTGTATTACGTACCGAAACATTTTTATGTTGCCTGTTTCATGTTTTCCTGCTTGTGCGGCTTAATTTATTTATTAATCTTTAATGGTAACCTAATAAATATACTTTAAATGAGTTTGCTTTTATTTTCCTAAGATATTAAACTGTCTACCGAGGGTAAAAAGGACGCTGGGAATTGCAAATTTTACAAAGAGTATAATTTTCTTAATGATCATCAACGTGTTTTTATAACGCGACGTTCTTGTTATTTCGTATCCGTAATAAGATATAAAACAAAGATAAGGCAAAACATATTACAAATAAGTTTTACATATTATTATCGTAATATATATTATGTGTAGTTCTAGGCGTACGTAATGTCGTTTCTGGGAAACGTTTCTAGAAAGTTGCATTGAGGTCTGCGGTGATTGTATATTGATGAGAGCGGAAATAGTTTGAGTAACATGTTCAGCTAATGAAGTTGCTAAAACATGTTTAAATTAAAATATACTATGAGATCTAATCATTTGAATTCAATATAATATTGATTAACAACAGTATTATTTTGTTATAGAGATCGCAATAGGAACAGACACAGCTGATGTTAAGTGATGTGTCACTGATATCATTTGTAGATTAAACTATAATATAAGTTATTTTCGAAACAGGAATGGTTAGTAAAGTTTATATTATTGTGAACTACTAAAATCAACCAAACAATGAACATGTGCGTTTGTTTATAACATAACCCGCAAATAGTTTCCAGTGAAGCTACGACTATGTACTTACTTTCGCGTCCGGCAAGTCCACATGTGTATTTCCTTAGCTTGTGGAATAGGTAATTCATAAAACCCGCACAGCACATATTGAAGGTTTGTAACAACTGTTAGTTTGAACGTCAGCTGGAGTTGTGTATGAACTACATTTTTTTGTTATTAAGTTGCGCAGGCGGCGGCGAGCGGGCAAAAGGCGTGCGCGGTCGATCAACGCGCATAGCACACAATACAATCGGCCCCGGGCTTATTCAATACCAGACACGCTACAGCGACCCCGAAAATAATGCACCGAGCTTATACAACAAAACCGAACAACACTCAATGAACGGCTGACCCACTCCGCACTCCACCATGCACTGACTGTGATATTTTTTCCTCAGCCGCCGACAATTAATGTCAATGACTGACGAAAGTAAAACAGATCGATTGTAGGTATGCTGATCAATAATGATAGAACGCGTTGTTTTAAAACCACGGAAACTACAATAGTGTTTTGAATTGTTGGCATATTGTTGATACTTACTGTGTATACCATTATGAGTGCGCTGGTGTTTCTGTTTGTGTCACGTTTTAAATCGACTGTGGCCTATTCTAGCACTTCTTGTCAGTCTTTAAAAATTTACTGTTGGATATTAGGTCTTTTCAAGGGTTCAAGAATTAATTTCATAAGAAATTTCTTTTTTTATTTCCTTACCACCCTGAAAAGGCAGGTAGAACGGATACACTGAAAAAAAAATATGCTCGCCATCACCAGTTTGTTGGCTTAGCAATTCCATCAATGAACACATCCTAGTGTATTTTCTCAATATGTTATTTAAAATTTGGCAATTATCTATTAAATCTAATTTGCTAATACAAAAAATTGCCTCAAAATGGAAGAAGTTAAGACCAATTTTTTTTTAATAATCGTAGTAAAGTATAATACATAACATTGAAAAATATACAATGTTAAAAACTATAATAAACAAGATCTTGGTCACTGTGGAAATTATAAAACACATCTTTCTCCACAATCTGTACCAACGGAATATCCTACTGTTTTTGTTGGTTAACTTCTAGTGGAACATTTTCGCCGGGACAGCCATAACCTAATTATATAAAAATATTCAAATGGTTACGAATTCTTTGAAATTCCAAGTATAACGTGAAATAAGAAATTATAATGTAAATAAATATATAAATAACTTAAAACGTTTAGGTTGCCACTTTTAATTCGACAACAAGGTCTGAGCAGGTATTTCTGTTCTTGTTGAAATTATACATTCATAATAGGTTTAATGTATTATGTTAATGAATTATATATCAATAAAAGCTATGTTTTAAAGTGCTCGCAAATAATGCATGCTTACTGTTAAAGGTACGCAAAAGGGAGTTGAAGTTAACATAGCACACCGTTTGTTCGACAAGGACGTAGAGTATCCATCTGCACATGGTCAAATGGCTGCCATAAGAATAATTAATTTTTAAACCTACGAAAAGACAAAAGAAAATGTTAGAATTTCGAGGCATGCCCCATTCACCCACCGGTTTCATCAGTGTCTGCAGGAGGAACTCCGATTAACCCGTGTATTAACTGCATTGCACTTTGTGCCTAATTTATATATTATCCAAATGTTCGCGGCCATTAGGCCACTTCAGCCGCACCTCAACTTACTGACAGTGATATTTCTTGATAGGTGATATCGTGTTTTTGATTAATTTAACAGACTGCCATAGTCCAATGATTGCGCGGGTTAACATGAATTCGTCATGTCGGTCGTGCCCTATTATTTCCCTACTTTTAGTAAAGGTTTTTTTTTATAGGAGAGGGGGCAAACGAGCATGCGGCTCACCTGATGGTAAGTGACTACCGCCGCCCATGAACAACTGCAACACCAGGGAAGGAATTGCAGATGCGTTGCCGGCCTTTTAAAAAGGAGTACGCTCTTTTCTTGAAGGTCCCTAAGTCGTATCGGTCCGGAAAAATCGCTGATGGTAATCGATTCCACAAGGAAGTCGTGCGAGGAAGAAAACATCTTCTAAATCGCACAGTGGTGGACCGCCAATCATCCAGATGGTGTGGATGGTATCGGGAGTTCTGCCGCGATGTGCGTTCGTGAAATTTGGCGGCTGGGATTAATCCGAACAATTCCTCAGAGCACTCCCCATGGTAGATGCGAAAGAAAATGCAAAGGGATGCAACATCTCTTCGCAGTGCCAATGAATCGAGCCAATCGGAAAGGGCTCGGTCGTCGACGATTAGAGCCGCTCTGCGCTGGATGCGGTCAAGTAGAAGGAGCTGGCACTGGGGAGCCCCTGCCCAGAGATGGGAATAGTATTCCATGTGAGGCCGAACCTGCGCCTTGTAAAGTTGCAGGCGGTGTGCCGGCATGAAATACTGTCCCGCTCTGCTGAGCACGCCAAGCTTTTTAGAGGCCAATTTGGCCTTCTCTTCCAAGTGACCACGAAACTGCACGTCACTCGATATGTCGACTCCGTGGATACCGATACTGGCTGAGGCAAGAAGGGGAGTACCTTGAAACTGAGGAGATACGACAAAGGGGTTTTTTAGCGGTAAACGCGCAAACTTGTGTCTTCTGAGGATTAAACTGAACTAGATTTAGTCGCCCCCAATCCTAGACTCGGCAAAGACTCGACTTCAGACACAAGTTTGTTCCGGTACTCGGCGACGTTCCCCCGAGAAATATTGGCACGGCCGGTGTATAGAGCATCACCAGTGCTGTCATCCGCATAGCAATGAATGTTACCAGTTAGCAACATATCATAGATATGCAGAAGAAACAGCGTTGGTGATAGCACATAGCCTTGTGGAACACTAGCGTTAATAGGCTTGTAGTCAGAACATGCACCGTCTACAACGACCTTGATGCTCCGATCTGCAAGGAAGCTGGTGATCCAATTGCACAATTTCTCGGGAAGCCCATAGGAAGAGAGCTTCGAAAGAAGCGCTTTATGCCAAACCCGATCGAAGGCCTTCGCAATGTGCAGACTAACGGCCAACGCCTCCCCCTTGGACTCTACTGCCTCCGCCCATCTATGGGTCTGGTAGACCAGAAGATCACCAGCTGATTGACCCCGACGAAAACCGTATTGGCGGTCACTAATCAGCTGGTGATCCTCAAGGTACCGGATGAGCTGGCAGTTAATAATGGATTCCATTATTTTGGAGAACAAGGAGGTGATCGCGATAGGCCTATAGTTGGACGGGTCTGAGCGGTCGCCTTTTTTAGGGATCGGGTGGACAAAAGCTGTCTTCCATGAATTCGGGACTACGCCTTGGGAGTAGGAGTACCGGAAAAGACGCGTTAGGACTGGTGCCAACTCCGAAGCACACGTCCTCAGCACAATTGGGGGGATTCCGTCAGGCCCACTCGACTTCTGGATGTCCAGGGAGAGAAGTGCTTTGCGAACCGAGCGCTGTGAGAACAGTACGTCCAGCATGGAGCACTCACATCGCGGGATGGTCGGCGGTGTTTTCCCCACGTCATCAAGAGTCGAGTTGGACGCAAAAAGGGAGCCTAAAAGGTCGGCTTTCTCTTTTGCGTCATGGGCCAGTGAGTTGTCCTCCCTGTGCAGAGATGGTAGTGATGGCTTACAGAAATTCCCTTGGACAGCCTTGTAGAGAGACCAGAATGCATGGGTTTCCGAAGGAAGGCGAACTAGTTTCTCGCCAATTCTGCCCATGTGCTCTGACTTTGCCTTGGCAATAACTCTTTTGAAGGACCTGGAGGCGAAGTTATACTTCTTTTTAAGTATGCTGGTGTTTACATCCCGAGTCGCCGAAGCCGCAGCCCAGGCTTGATAACACTCCTGCTTACTGCGTAATGCAGTCTTACAGGAGCGACCAAACCAAGGCTGAGATCTGCTTCCGATGGGTACCACAGATGATGGAATAAATAGTTCCATTCCGTGTAGCACCACATCAGTGACAGAGTCAGCAACAGCGCTGGGATCATCCGGCGAGAAGAAAACCCGCCCCCATGGTTAGGATGCAAAGAATGACCGCATTCCGTCCCAATCCACCGACCTGTAATGCCAAACACGGCGGCAACCTGCAGACCGCAACCGCGAAGGGAGCGTGAGTGGCACCACACTCCGGATCAGACAATGGTCCGAAGAGCTGAGAGGGGCATCGACGGAAACCTAATATCCGTCCGATAGAGAGGTCAGCAGAAGGTCCAACAGGGAAGGTGTATGATCCTCCACATCTGGAATCCGCGTAGGCGAAATAACCAGTTGTGTCAGACCATATGCCAAGGCAAAGTCATAAACAGATCTCCCCGCATGATCGGTTAAACGTGAACCAAGCCATTCGGCATGGTGGGCGTTAAAATCGCCAAGGATCACGATCTCTGCGGATGGGACCTGTTGTAGCAAGGAATCTGTAGCCATTTGGACGTGGTCGATGAGTCGGTCTGTTTCGGCATAACCGCTATGGGACCTATAGAGGCACCCGTAGACGCGCGGATGGTCGTCGCTGTCTACGCGTAGCCAAAGGATGGACAGGTCCGAACCTTCAAGACTGCCGAGGCGTCGAGAACAGATGTTCTCTCTGACATACACGCAAACTCCAGCCCGAGGCACAAAGGAGTGCTGCAATTTGTACCCCGGGTAGGAGAGATACGAAAAATCAGCCGGAGAGGAAACCTGCGTCTCGGTCAGAAAGAGCAAGGCCGGCTTCGCCGTCTCGAGATGGTAGTGGACGCCGTTTAGGTTAGAGTGAAGTCCCCTGATGTTGCAGAAATTCACGGATAGCGTGGCAGGGGTCGCCTTGGTATTGTTGCTCAGTTTGCCTCTAGCAGTTATGCTTATGAGCGGAATTTTGCCCCCCCCCAGAATACGCGGGGCAGCCTGAGCACCCACGCTCAGGATCGGAATAACATGATCGTGGATGCTCAGCGAGGGATTCTCCAGGGGTACTGGTACCCTCCTGGGGTATTTCATCGTGTAATTCCACTACCATGTTGATGGGAGGTGGGGGGGGGGGGGGGGGAATTGGGCCTCCGGCCACCTGCAAAAGGTGTACAAAGGTATACAGAGTTATGTGTTTACATTTGTTTGTGTATCGAACTAGGTACGTATTTATAGGCCGCTTACGCTAACAATAACTGATTTTCTGACTAACATAACTTTTAAAACTCTGTGTGATTAAATTCTATGATTGTTTGACTTATCACAATAAAAGTACATACCTAGGAAGGTGAAAAAAAGCAACGTAGTTAATAACTTGAATTTCTCACACCTCAACTTAGCTGTTCTTACCATCTAAATGCTGATGATCTGTAAATTTATACTCAACCAAACGGCGACTCTTTAAAAGGTGCTGTTGCTGTGTCTATGTGGACTTGACGGATCTTCATAACTGGTCCGTCAAATTTGGTATTTATGTGATTTCCAATATTTGTCAAACCATAATAATTAAACTATTCCGAAGATATCCCGGACGTCAATCTGAGCGAGATTAGAATGGCTCTCTAGCACTTTGAAAATGGCAAGTCCCAGGGCGGGGATGGAATTACAGCGGAGCTTTAGAAAGCGGGTGGAAAACCGGTGCTTGTAGTCCTTCAGAAGTACTTTAATTCCGTCTTCCATGGTGGCACTACTCGGAGGCATGGAGCAGAAGTGCGGTGGTCTTGTTCTTCAAGAAAGGCGACAACGCTCTCTTGAAGAACTACAGACCGATTTCCCTTCTGAGCCTGTTTTCGAGAGTCATTACGAATCGTCTCGCACACAGATTTGACGACTTCCAGCCTCCCGAACAAGACGGTTTCCGAAAAGGCTTTAGTACCATGGACCACATACATACCCTGCGGCAGATTGTACAGAAGACAGAGGAGTATAATCTGCCACTTTGCCTTGCGTATGTGGACTATGAGAAAGCCTTTGATTCGGACGGTGCTGCAGTCCCTTCAGCGGTGCCAAGTTGACTGTCGGTATATCGAAGTGCTGAAGTGTTTGTACAGTAGAGCTACGATGGCTATCCGAGTACAGAATCAGAGTACGAAACCTATCCAACTGCAGAAAGGTGTAAGACAGGGTGACGTTATATCCCCAAAACTCTTCACCGCTGCATTGGAAGACGTTTTCAAGCTACTGGACTGGAAAGGATACGGAATTAACATCAATGACGAGTACATCACTCACCTTCGATTTGCCGACTATGGCAATATATAGTCTATGTATATGATATAGTCCTTATGGCAGAATCGCTGGAGGACCTAAGCACTATGCTCAATGACCTCAATAGTGTCTCCCAACGGATAGGTCTTAAGATGAACATGGACAAAACAAAAATCATGTTTAACGTCCATGTCACACCTATGCCGGTAGTTGTTGGGAGCACTAAGCTCGAAGTTGTTGACGAGTATGTTTACCTGGGACAAATAGTCCGACTAGGTAAGTTCAACTTCGACCGAGAGGTCAATCGACGGATTCAACTCGTCTGGGCAGCGTTCGGGAAACAACGACACATCTTCTCGTTAGACATACCGCAAAACCTGAAAACGAAATTGTACAACCGGTGCTGACTTACGGATCTGACATGTGGTCCTTCACTGCTGGCCGTATGAGGAAGCTTAAGGTCGCTCAGCGAGCTATGGAGAGAGCTATGCTCGGGGTGGCTCTGCGTGATAAACTTAGAAATGAGGATATCTGCAGTAGAACCAGAGTAACCGACATAGCCCAACGGATTAGTAAGCTGAAGTGGCAGTGGGCCGGTGGGGAGGCCTGTGTTCAGCAGCGGACTTGAGAAAGGCTGTAATGATGATGATGATGATGAATAATTAAAACTTCAGTGTTTCGTATGGTGAGTGAGAACCGGAGGCCCTTTTTACTGGATACGAGGTATTCCATCTTAGTCCTCAGACGTAACAACGCTTCTGCAATTTGATTCTCATTCGAGAATTGATATAGATGTCTAAGGGCCACAGCATCCACTTATCGTCAGGTAGGCTGTGTTCTCCCTTGTCACCCTTATTCTATAAAAAAGATATTATGTATATGGGGTGTGTGAGTGTGTGTATGTTTGTATACTTTTTATTATATTTTCTATTTTCTATAACCGCCTTAGTATTGTTATTACTGTCCTAAGGTTGACTGGCAGGCATTTTAGCATTAAGTCCACCTTCCAATCCTGTATTATATTTGAAAAGCTAAAAATATTTATTAAATTAATAAATAACTATAACGACTGATCTTCACAAGTTGTGAGAGAAACAGTTCATATAAGAAAATCAATCAATTATTTCATCCCCAAAAATTAAAGGAAAATCTCATTAGCTTCCGAAAATCCTAGAAAATCTCTAATAAGCCTGACCAAAATAAAATGTGACAGCATTATTTTTACGAAAATTTTGGTGTTGCTATCTCCAATTTACTGGTTAGCAACCTAGGGCGGCATAAAGTGTAAGTCTTCCCCAGTATAACAAATCTACACATAATATAAACTAGGATGTACATATACTTTTGATCTTGTCTTTTATTGATATTAGTAACCGAGCTTTGTTGGGCGTTAGAAGAAAAATAGGAATGGATCAATATATAAAAACTTGTAAAGTAAAACATTATCTAAGTAAAAAATATCATCCATATGGTTGACGTGTTTTTAAGAAATCAGTTACATAATATAGGTACGTATTTGGTGGTGGCGGCGTAAGAGAGTCTATTATCATTCCGTGGGTGTCGTAAGAGTCCCATCTATCTGATAAAGCATGGTCGCGGAGCAGGAATTTTTTATTGCTTTGCATTTTTAAACTTAATTCCCACTATACAAAGTTTTATTTATATTGCAACTAAAGAAAAACGAGATTTTTCGAAAACCAAGTTTATTCTCAAGTTATTAAAGCTCACGTTTGTATGAATTGCAATAATTTGAAATTGTTCCTGCCCCGCGATCACGCCATATCAACTCAAAATATAGGAAAACTGCGGTTACCAATTTACCTGTCAAGCGGGGAAATTATGGAAAATATCTTTTACTTTAATCATTATTAAAAAAGTATTGAATTGGTTTGTTTGTATATCGATGTAACAATGATTCTCTGGAAAATCTTATAATCAAACATTTTTCGACCAAAACTTTGACCTCACGGTTAAAAAGTACGTATAGCGTTATTAAATGTATGTAACTCTACATTAATAACATTAAGATTTTCTATGATAGTTTATTTTTCAACAGAACTAGCGGATTCCGACATGGAAGCTCTAGTCTCTGGCTATTAAGCTATCGAGAAGACGATGTTGGTGCCGATATTTCCGATCATATTGCGCGGGCTCAAGTTTGTTGCTTTGCGATACGTGAAAAGATGGAGACATTTTTCCAAAAAATGTGACCAAGCTAGATCGATTTTTCGCCCCCGAAAATCTTATATTACAAATTTCATCGTTGTAGAGTCGTTTAGAACGCGATTACAAACAAAAAATATATAAGTATTGCTTGTATAAAATAGGATAATTTTGTTACAATATCATTTGGATGTAAAATACACATTTACATACAAAATACAAATTTAAATTATCAACTCAAACGATTAAAAAAGTTAAGTTAACTTTACTAATTAACATCTACATAACTAGTATTAATCGCATAAACGGCCGGCGGAACAAATCCGACCATTTAGCCACTATAAAACAAACCACGATCATATTTCACATAGTTGGACATGAAAATAATTCAATTGCGGTCAACAAATTTCGGGCCTACGCCCCGGTTAGTTGGCAGCGTGCTGGGATGCCAATTTAACAATTTATTCATTTTGTAGGTATTACTACTATCGCGTTAACAAAGTATTAAGAGTAGCAAAAACGGGAATTACATATTACGGTTGACTACAAGTTGTTGCATTAGAAGAATAAAATGAATATGATTATCTATTGTTTTTCCTATTCTTATATTGCCTCTTCAATTAGTGTGGGTTGCGGGTCAGCCCCGCATATTTTGCTCTCGATTGTTAGGAGAAATAGCTCGGCAGCAATTGCGATGCTGTATAGTACGTAAATATACGTGGTTACGTCATCTACCTACCACTAAAACTTTTATTTAGGTGTATTGTATCATTAGGTGATTTAATTAATTTTTAATTAAAGTTAGTGTCTGTGTCATAATATAGATAGATAAGATAAATAGATTACTTAATTAATTTATGGATGTTTCCGCTGCAAGTGATATCATCGTTCTGTTAAGTTTATTGCACGCTTCACAACGTGAGGGAGTGCTCTACTCTCGATATGAGGCCATGCCTCAATTTCGCTACAGAAAATCGTTCTTATACTTTTAACTAGACATCAAATTCATATTATTATTAACGTTACAATAACTGCAGACATTCAATTATAAGATTAGTTTATGTTCTAATTGATTCACTTTAGATTACATAACAAAAATTTTAAGAAAAAAATATATGGATTGCCGTCCGTTGGTCTGTGCGTCGGTGAGTCGCCTCGCTTAATAGAAAAATGTAAGCAATAGATTGAGATATATAGTAATATTATCACCCCGTGTAACGGCGTGTAAGAATACTCACTACCCCATATTTTCCCGTGGGTGTCGTAAGAGGCGACAGAGGGAAACTGAGGCAGAAGATGGGTAGCAGCAGCTTTCTGATAACAGCAAAACAACAATAAAAACTGTGGTTGCCAACCCGCTAGCCAAGCGTGGCAACTATGGCAATATACCCCCTATGAATAAAGTTACAAAGAGACGGCGCCCAGTCCCTGGTGGCCCCGCTATTCGTGGCTACGGTGGCGACCATGGTAACGGCGGGGCAGGAGGTGCTTAGAATCTCCGGTGGAGGTTCGGTTGCCACCTAAGACGACTACGACCTGCCAACACATAACGCACGCTGCCTGAGGACTGACGAGAAGATCCTGGAGCTGGAAGAAGAGATAGACAAGTTGCGCTGGAATATTATAGGATTATCCGAGGTCCGAAGAGAGGAGGAGGACATGGTAATCCTTGAATCCAGCAACTTGTTCTATCACTGGGAGGGCGACCATCTGTCCCAGAAGGTGTCGGATTTATCGTCTACAAGTCTCTCGTTAACAACGTTGTAAAGATTGAGAGTGTGACGACGAGGTTTGCGTACCTTATACTCAGAATTATCAAACGGTATTCGCTGAAGGTCATACAGGTTTAGGCACCAACCTCGGCACATCCCGATGGGAAGGTGAAAGAAAGTATGAGGATATATCTAGAAACATGCGTTCCTCTAAAACAAACTATACGGTGTTAATGGGAGACTTCAACGAAAAACACAAGAGAGAACGGTGAGCTGAAGGTATGGAAATTTGGAATAGGGCAACGGAACCCAAGGGGCCACCAACTGGTCAACTGGCCCCACAGGAGGTGGACCTGGTCGAGCTTCTACGGTTAGACAATTCGTTCACTATGACGACCAGACGACAACTGTGCAATGATATCTCAGTGTTCGCGAGGGTGAAAAGCGGCAGCGATCACCGAATGGTGAGAGGCACACTGAACCTAAACCTTAAGTTGAAGAGGTCTCGTCTAATGAAATCAACGCTCCGTCCCCCTCGTGCCCTAATTCAAAGTCCTGAAACTTTTCAGCTCGAGCTACAAAATCGTTTTCGCTGCCTAGAAAATTGCAATGAAGTGGACGATATGAATGACAAGCTCGCGGAAATTGTCCATGCGGTCGGCAAGTTCTGCAAGACCCGCCGCAGAAGAACACAAAAACTCTCCGATCACACTCTTAATCTCATGGCTGTTAGTCGGGAAATGAAGCTGCAGTATTCAGCAGATTTGACAGCGTACAGGTAACTGAATAGATAGATCTCCAAATGCATGCGGCGGGACTTACGCAACTTCATTGTGGCGTGATTAAATTCAGCTCGTATTGATGAAGCGATCGAGCGGAACCAGGGCTCCACAGTCTTTTCTAGAGATCTGTCTGCCAGAAAGAGCCAACTGTCGAAGATGAAGACCGAGTGTGGCAACGATGTTCCGGTACACCTTAGATTTTTAATGAGATTGAGAGGTTCTATGGGCAGCCGTACACATCATCGTTGGAGCCACACGCAAGTGTGAGTAACGATACAGGATCAAGTATTATCCGACACTATTCCGATGATATCCCGGACGTCAGTCTGAGCGAGATTAGAATGGATCTTCAGCACCTTAAAAATGGCAAGTCCACCAGTGGTAAATAAAAAATTACATTCAATAAATATTCTGTAATAATCTATTTTGAATAAAATTATTCTATTCTATTCTAATCTATACTATTTAAAAAAATCCCAACCGCGAACATAAAGAAATTTAAATATTAAGCGTGACATTATTTTCTTTTAATTAATATACAAAAATAAATTACTTGTACAGTCAGCAGGAAAATTAGGTTGATCTTGGACTGAGGCATCCAATGACTTCCATGATTAGTTGATACAATTGTTGTAAACGTTTGCACTATTGTCCAATTATTCTTGTCTTTTAATTAGTTAAGACCTTGACATAGGCGTTTTTGTTTATTTTATTGTGTTTCTTCTTTGCTGTCAATTGATAAATAAGCAATGTGTTAAGAATTGTTATTTTTAATTTTACATTGTATGTTATATTCCGATTTACCTGAAATATCCTTTTTGTTTTTTTCACTTAAAAATATTTAACGATTTTTTATAGCATAAGGGTGACAAGTGAGCACACAACTCACCTGATGGTAAGTGTATGCTGCGGCCCATATACATATCTACATCTATCCTCGATTAAGGACTGAGATGGAATGCCTCGTATTCAGTATAAAGTGTCTCATACGAAACACATTGAGCTGCTATTTTACGCTGGTACTCTGTGAGAGCGTGGTCCACCACATAAATATACAACATACCACATATAAAAATATATTTAATTTTTTTTATTAAGAATCTTTAATTATTTTTTTTTTTTTTTTATGAAGCCCATATTAAAATACGATGCTCTTCAAACACGTATGTAAACAAACCCATTCTGTTTACATGAACGGTAAATAGAAACGCGTAAGGATTAAAAAAAAACCGTATATTTATGGCTTAGAGAAAATATATTACCCCATTATCACTCATATGACTTTCACTCAATTGATCGTTATATTAAAATATGAAATTAAATAGTAAAAACAGAAAAAAAGCTCGTTTACAGTCTACATGAATATCGGCGTAGACCATCTGCCTCCCTAGGTATAAGTATCAAGTAAACATAGGCAATGAGACTTATCAAAATAAGCCTTTATCTCTATTCTATGAAAAAAGGTCTCAAATACTCTTAAAATGGGACCCTGTAGAAACTGTTCTATGTAAATATGTTATCGTTAATATATAGTTATTATGTATAGTTCATGATTCAATTTCAATTGTTATCGCACATTACGGTATCGATATGAAGATACCGTTACCGCTGCTGTTACAGCCTAATAAAACTCTACTGCTGAACGTTGGTCTCTCCATAGATTGTCTCATAACGGGGATATTTGTCACTTAAAAAATATTATACATTAATTTGAATTTACTGTATAACATGGCATTAAATAATTAAAAATTAAAAATTTTGTACAACCGACATCAATATAAATTATTAAGAATAACTCAAAAACCATTGATCAGATCTTGATAAAATTCATATGGGACCACATGTGAAGCACCAGCTTTCAAATAAAAATAGAATCATCAAAATCGGTTCACCCAGTAAAATGTTATAAGGTAACACACATAAAAAACATACAGCCTAATTGAGTACCGTCTCCTTTTTGAAGTCGGTAGAAAAGGCCACAGAGTTTTTTTATCGGCTTTACTTTGAGAATGTCCTGTTTTGGAACTGGTGAGGATTTTTTATGTTCAATAAGAGCTTCAAACAAATTAAAACTAAATTAAAGGAAAAGTTTTGAATGGTTTTGAAAGAATACAGTAAAAAGGGGTCCAAGGTACAAACCTTGTAACACTCCAGATTTAATCTTAAGTGGGGTAGTTGTAACTAATAACCAGAACACTCATAAAAAGGATATTTTCCATAGTTGGCGCGAGGCAGGTGAATTGGCAGCCGCAGTTATTTATATTTTAGTTGATATTAGTAAGATGCTGCTGCACATATGGCTCCACATAGCAGTGGAGTAACGTGCCTTAGAGGGGTCCTGTATCAAAATTTGTCGGGGGGCCAAAATGAAGGGTAAAGATTTTTCACAAAAGGAACAAAAACTCTCGCATTGATTTGAAATAATTATATATTGTTATAAGTTATTACTTACAATTAATACTCCTAGGAACTAAGCTAGCCAAGCAATTCAAACCAACATCCTGTTCCATAGAAGTCTTTAGCATTTTTGCTTACATATGTTCGGGGCCTCTGTAGGCCCCGGGATACGGATCATTGATACGGCTGATACGGCGGTAGCTACGCCGCTACTCTGTAGCCTATGTCAACGGGACGATATGGGGTACCTAGTGGATATTTTTACACTGCCACTATACGGTCAGCTAAGGTCAGGTTATATTGATACTAGTAGGGGACAATTATGTTGTTTCAGATAAAGTAAATCTTAACTCATTCAACGACTAAAATGAGTATTAGTAAATTCTACAAAAGCTAAGGTCCGTGAACTATGTGGTCGTCATTTTAAAGAATAAGTCACAATGAAAGTGAAAGTAATCACTATGTTGATTTGGTGTGCCTTACTTAATATCGAAGCTGGAAATTATAACAGAGTACGTTATTTCCTTTTTTTAAATATTCGCTATATAGGTAGTATGTAAGTATACAGTTTTGTAATATATATATAAATATATTGACTGTATGCTTTTATATATACTGATATATCACAATTATATGTAAATAACCAAAAGGTAAAAAAAATACTTTACATTTTTAAAAACGGCGATAACAAACGTAAGAGTTTGCTTTAAACCATTTATCATCGGGGCGGGATTATAGCACACAAATGTGTTCGCAAGTACATACCTCAGTCTCACTCACTCTCATAGTCCGTTG
Source organism: Parnassius mnemosyne (assembly GCA_963668995.1). Lineage (NCBI taxonomy): Eukaryota > Metazoa > Arthropoda > Insecta > Lepidoptera > Papilionidae > Parnassius > Parnassius mnemosyne. The sequence continues at coordinate 25,766,450 of CAVLGL010000068.1, forward strand.
GGATGGTAATCTGACAACCGGAGAGATCAGGCGCAGAACCGAACCAGCTTTACGTGTTTTCAGAGACACGGGGGAAACACCGACAACTTCCTGACTCCGAGTGCAACACCGACAACTCCCTTGCTCCAAGCTGCTATTTTATTTTATTTTCTTATAAAATTTGTTATTTTATTATGAAAATTTTTGAACAACTGAAATTGTCCTGACCCGGTATTCAAAACCAGGGCCTCATGACCAGTAGTCGCGCTTACGAGTATTAGACCAACGAGACAGTTTTTGTAACATATTAAGGGTTTAAATTTATTACGTTGGTCAGGGTTATAAAGTTATTTAATTAATGTTTCATTTATTTAGTTATTTTATTAATTTAGTTATTTTCTTAAATCAGAATTGTTTGAAAGTTTAGATGTCGTTGATGTTACGATAAAGAGTTTTTAATATTGGTTCGAATAAAATAATGAATCTTGTGGATTCAATTTGAAATTTGTAATTGTTTTTTTTTAATACGTTCGTACCAGAGCACTATGAAACAAAGTATCCTAGGCATTAAGCTTATTGATAAATGTAAGAGCGAGGATATTCGCAGGAAAACTTAGTTAATAGACGCAGGACTACACGCACAACAGCTTAAGTGGAGATGGGAGGGCCACGTCGCCCAAATTGCAGAAGGAAGGTGGACAAAAGGAATTACCGAATGGACCGGCCCAAATGAAACAACGAGTAAAGGAAAATCTACGAGAAAATAATGCTGAACGATGGAATCCAAAGAATAGCTGGTAGAGAAAGGATGCTGAAAGCGGAAAACAGGAACAAATGGAAATAGTTGGAGGAGGCCTATACCCGGAGCGGGGCCATATCTTGAACAACAACTAATAACACATGTACAATTCACGACTTTTTTTGTCACCAGGGCGGGAAAGCGGGGAAGATAATTTCTTAGAAAAATGTAAAGGTTTCTTTCTGTATTATTACTTGTATTTTATATTAATTAAGTATATTAAAAATAAATAAAGCAAACTATAAATATAACTAAAAGTAAAATATATTAAAAAAGAGGTATAAAGTACAAAAAATTATTAAAGATCAAATCACTGACGCATTGGGTTGTGTATTAACGAGCGGTCCATCACGGAGTCTCAGTCGCCTCAGATGACCCGAGAGGCTGACTGGGATTAACCCGTTCGCAGAAACGACTACAGATATAATTTCGGTCGGCAGTCCACCCCACATGTCGGTCACCTCGTGAGCCAGGTTCAGATATTCTATTATTATTATTATAACTTATTTATGACGATCCAACTTGTAAGTACCGTAGAAATAATTGCTTAATTTATATTATAAGCGGTACAAAATATGGATATTAAAGACCAGACACGATACTATCAATAAGAAATATATCAAATAATGTTGCTACTGATATTTATCGGTTTCGATATTTTAAAATGCCTTCCAAAAAACGGTAACGAAACTTGTTTTGTGGCGAAATGTAACCAAACTTGGGATAATATTACTCATATATAAGCAAGCGAACGTGTTTGGAAACCGTAACCGTTGTGTTAATATTTCATGAATACAGCGGGAATAGTTCCCACAACACAACTACATTTTAGGATTCCATATGATCAGAGTCAAGTGCTTAATAAATGTATGTTTATATTATATAATGATTTCTTACATCTACGCGAATATTTTTAACATTATCCTCATTACAACCTATTACATATTATCCACTGTTGAACATAGCTCCAAGAAATACCACAAAGCACGGTCCTGAGCCACATGCATCCAACGACTTTCTGCATCTCTTATTAATTCGTCACTCCAGTGGGGGTCGCCCTATATTTCGCGTACGGGTACGATGATGCTGCTCCAGAACTTATATTTTTGATACACACAGTGTTTATATTTTTATATTATGGTAGAAAGGGGTAAATAATAACAATCAAATTGGATTATTGCATAAATATTTACAAAAAAGTGAACATTATTTTGTAAAGTTCTGGTTTTGAAGTTGAGCTGCTCTTTCCAGCAGGTGGCGCGTTGTGTTTCACTACGTCCTTAATTCACTCCTGTCCGTGCTTTTTACATTGTTAATATAAAATTAATAATAGCTCGACCACAGCAACATCTATTGTGTTAAAATTTTGTAATTTATTTTTTGGCACTAAACAAACATATCATATGATACAACACAATCTGAATATGGGTAATATTGGTCCATAAATTTATAACATGTTAATGACTGCAGCGCCACCTATCGGATCCTAGCTATGAACCATCGCCTCGAAAAAAAAAGATTATTTGAAATTCGTTCTTCCGTTAATGTACAAGTCAAACTAACAGACGCACTCTACGATTATACATAATATAATATGTACATATAGAGATTTATTTAGAAAAATATACAGTAGTAAATTATCAGCACCTGATTAGACGACCTTCCTTTTTCGATTAGGGAGAGCATGAATTCCCTGACGATATTAATGTTCACTTTATGATTGAAAAGATCCGTTCAGGTTCTTTTCAATATCCTTAGGATTTTAATTTTTTTTTCATTCAAATAATTCTGTAGTGACCGGAAAAGATGAAAATTTGTCGACTCGAGATTTATTGAGTAATATTCTGTTTGGTAATATTTCCTAGTTAAACTGTAATAACTTTTGTTTATTATTATGATCATCATCATCATTACAGTCATTTACAATTTCATTGCTGAACATCGCTGGCCCCCCCACAAGGATTGCTACAAAGCACGGTCTTTAGCTACCTACATCCATCGAATCCTGCATCTCTTATCAGGTCATCTCTCCACCTAGTGGAGGGCCACCGTAGACTTCGCTAAGCGATGGGGAAGAAAGGTTAAAAAAGGTTCTCGACAACCTTTCTTCTCCATTGGTTGCGGATATCTTCATACTTAAGTCTATCACGCAGAGAAACTCCTAACTATATCCCTATCCATAACTCGCTAAGTGACTTTGAGCTTCCTCATACGGCTAGCAGTGAAAGGACACGTCTCAGATCACTGGTTGTCCAATCTTGCTTTCCAGTTTTGAGGGTTCTTCTGCGGTGGGTCTTACAGAACTTAACTTCAACCGCATGGACAGTTTCCACGAGCTTGTCACATCCATTGTATTGCAATCTTCTAGGCCCTGAAAAAGATTTTGTAACTCGAGCTGAAAGCTTTCGATGGATCAAGGCTTGAGTGGGACAAAGCCTTGACTACATTAGACGTGACGTTTCCAACTTAACGTTAAGGTTCAGTGTCCCTCTAACCATTTGGTGATCGCTGCCAGTTTACCCTCACCATCTTTAAGACACCACCGAATATTTGCTGTCTGGTCGTCGTGATTAAGTCAATCTCATTTTTGTCGAACCGTCGAGGCGTGATTAGGTTAAATTTCTGTGGGGTAACTTCTAGAGGAAAGAGTTCATCATGAAGAGACCCTCTTTTTCCATTGAATCGGCCAACTGTTGACCCTTTGGGTTCTGTTGATTCCGAATTTTCTTTCCTTGAGCTCAACGTTCTTTCTTGTGCCTAGTTTATTGCTATTGTGTCAAAGAGGTTGCACGTCAAATAATTTTATAATATCCCAAGTCAACTTTATCTTTCCTTCCAACTCGAGGTTCTTCTCGTCAGTCCTCAGTACATATTGCCATGCTTTTAAAGCGGATTGGTAATCGCATTTTTTTATTGTATGCTATTCATCAGAAGGATGCTGCTGCCCATCTCCTAGTTTGTTTCCTACTGTCACCCATTACGACACCCACGAGTCGATATGGGGTAGAGATATAGCTTGTTTTGACAGATAGGCATTTAATTCTACATCTGTGCCTAAATACCGCAAATTCTGAAAACCCAATCAATAAATTATTCTCTGCATTAATTTTTCATAAAAAACCATATTATGCTGATTAATAATGCTAACCTCTTTTTACTTTTAAATGGAGCTTGTACTATCATGTTCAAGTTTGATTCTGCGCTTGAAGAATGGAAACGTTTTTATAAATTTAGCTCCATTTTTCGAGCTCCAAAGAGCGCTTTTTCTTTCGACTTGCTTAACAAAAATCAATATTTAAAGCTAGCTCAGAAGTGTAGCCTAATGCTAAATAGCTTGTACTATTTTTTTTTGTATATGATAGCCAGTTCGAAGAAATTAACGAGTATTAACAAACACAAAAAAGCAAATAAAAAGACTCTTCTTATTAAAACATTGGTTTATTTAAATAAGTTTATTTACAAGTTATAACGCAATATGTTGACATTTTTTATCAACCGCTATTCTAAAAGCTTAATTTACATTTTGATTGTAGTATATATTGGGTCCAGACTGGGGTCGTTCTCACAAGTTCGGTAAAGGTAGGTATTGAAAGGCCACGGTCGTGATGTCCGTGCAAGGTTGCCCTTCTTCATGTCTGGGACGTCTAGACAATAAAAGATTCGAATACATCACAGAACAATTGTACATGTCCGTAGCTATGACATAATTTTTCTTATAAATGCATTAGGCAATACAGTTTATACGTAGTAGATATGCTGCAGCTATATTATAGTTGTAGCGCGAATGGGTCGACTCGACCGGGGAAGGACCACGCTCTCACAGAATACCAGCGTAAAATAGCAGCTCAATCCTGTAGTGTTTTTCTTATGGTGAGTGTAGAGAACTGGAGAACCTTTTTATCCGAGGCATTCCATCTTAGTACTCAGGGGTAACAACGCATCTGCATTTTGATTCTTAGTCGAGGATAGATGTAGATGTCTATGGGCCACAGCATCCACTTATTATCAGGTGGGCTGTGAGATTTTTGTGTAATTATTTTTTTTAATTATATTAGTATATATTTTTTTATGTCAGAGTTATATTTATCAGTTTTTGTTTTATTTGTAAAGCATTTTCTTGGTCTTGTACTATTATGATGCTGTTACTGCTTTTTCTTAATAAATAATATATATATATATACATATATATTTATATATATATATATATATATATATATATATATATATATATATATATATATATATATATATATATATGTATATATATTCCATATGTACCGATTTATATATGACACAAATAAACGAACATTATTTTAGAAAAATCGTAAACGGATGGATGGATAACGTTTATGACCTTTTGGTCATAGCTTACAAACTATTTGATTTCTAACGGTGTACTATTAATAGACTGATAAGGAAAGATGAAGATATAAAATTGTTTATAAGCTTAAATTGGTTATCGAGAGTACTGTAGAAAGCTGTCTCTACTGTGCAGAAGACTTTATAGTGTCAATATAATATTTCATATTTAATTTAACGGAAAATAAAGACAATTGACACCATGTAGTGGCGATGTAAAAATATTCACTACCTCATATAGATCCGTGGGTGTCCAGAAGAGAGAAAAAACAGAGTGAAAAAAAAAACAAGAGACGGGCAGCAGCGTCTTTCTAAAAACAACTAAAAAAAAAATGAACTGCGGTTGCTGCAAATTATGCAATCGATTGGGAGGCTAATGTTTAGCAATTGACATTTGATAGAGCGTAACGGTAGGTAAGAATAACGGTAAACAAAATGACACGGGCACTCTCTCTTCCAAAGCAACTCGTGGACTCTCTAGTAAAAATGCCTTAGCATTGGCGGTAGACCATGATCAAGATATAGAGAAACGGGAACCGTTTCAACACAACCAGATCTGAAAATTCAGGTTTTATGATTAATATATATCTATTGCTTCCACTGGTTATTTTAACTCGTGACAAAGTACTCTGACCCCTAGGCCACGTAGTTATCACGAGGAGGTAATAATAAACATTAACGCATACGAAAACATAAACGACAGTATTTTTAATGATACGTAGCATTTAGTGTTAAATCAAAATTATGTCATAATCCAGATCCCTTTTCTACCGACTTCCTAAAAGGAGACGGTACTCAATTCTACTGTATGTTTTTTTTTATGTGTGTTACCTAATAACTTTTTATTGGGTGAACCGATTTCGATGATTCTTTTTTTTATTTGAAAGCTGGTACCTCTCGTGTGATCCCATATGAATTTGATCAAGGTCAAACCAATAGTTTTTGAGTTATTCTTAATAATTTATATTGAAGTCGGCTGTACAACATTTTTAATTTTAAATTATAAAAATAAATATTTTATTACATTAGCTGCACATACATAATAAGTTTCGGAAACAAACAGTAGAAACAGTAATAAGTGGTAAAATTAAAATTTTTGTACAATCGACTTTAATATAAATTGTTAAGGATAACTCAAAAACTATTGGTCAGACCTTGATCAAATTTATATGGGTCCACATGGAAAGCGCCAGTTTTCAAATAAAAAAGAATCATCGAAATCGGTTTATCTAGAAAGTTATGAGGTAACACTTATAAAAAATTCATACAGACGAATTGAGTACCTTCTCATTTTTGAAGTCGGTAGAAAAATATAACATATATAAATATAAATAACATATTCATAGTAGTTTGTAAATAGAAATATGGTTGATGTTTACGCTCCAAGTCACCGGTGTTAGACGTAACTGAGATCGATCGACATAACTGCGAAATTTATAGCCTGTTACGGAATTTAAGTGAAGTAATATTGCAACGTGTCAAGACATTGGGCCTCGCAAAATTACAATTTTTACCTGTTTTATGGTTTAATGTTCATGTATATGAAGCTTTACATCGCTCTGACGGTATGGCATATAGAAATACAAAATATGTAATTATATAAAATTGAGTAGAGTAACTGACTAAGTTTTACGGATTGAAGAACCGATAAATGATTGGAAAGAAAGGTTTTTAAGTGGCAGCCTCGTACAGCCAGCCAGCCTAGCACAGTGTTAGGCGTTCTCTCACTAGATGGGGTCCTGATGCAACATGCAGGAAGTCTATGGATGCAGGCGGCTCAGGACAGCTTAATAGCAATATAATAAGGAGCTACGTTCAACAGTGGACTCCTGATGATACATCAGATCACATTTGTAAAGAGGTGAGTGAAATAATGCAATGTAAAATGAAAGTATAAAACACAATTAGGACATATCTGAGATATTTTCTGACCGACACACTATTCGGACTTAATATGTCTTAAAAAATTATTCCTCAGGCATAGTGGTTTCCTCACGATTTTTCTCTTTACGTGGTAGAGCCATAAGAGTGTAGGCCATGCGGAAGTCGATGGATGCAGGTAGCTGAGGACCGTGCTTTGTGACATTCTTGGGGGAGGCCTATGTTCAGTAGTAGACTTGTGAAGGGCTGTAATGATGATGATGATGATAAATTTGGGGAAATTTGCTTCTATCTTCTAGGCAGAAATTTACGCCATGTACTTTGAGCGAAAATCAATCTGCAGAAACACTATGCCAACCGTATTATATATAAACTCTTACAGAAAAGTATGGCTGCTAGCACTAAAATTAAGCCCCTAGGTAGTAGGTAGGAACCCTACAGTTAGGTGCCGGGTCATGCGGGTATTGTAGGCAAATAACAAGTTGACAAGCTCGCTTGGAGGGGGGGGGGGGTGTGGTTATTCGTACCTTTATCATAAAATCCTTTATCATAAAAAATCACCCCTCCTTTTGCGTCATGGGTTAGAAATTAAAATTCGTTATAACGCGCACGGACTAAGACGGAATTCTATTTATAAAGGGTACGTTAAACACAACAGCATTATGTAGCTATTCTGTGAGAGATTGGTCTTTTTCGTATCGTAAATTACTAACATTTTATTAGTAATCTATGACACTATGATCCTAGCATTTTAAAGCAGCGGCTCTATCATGTAAGAATATACGTAATAGAGCTGCCACTCAAAAATGTATGTGCGTAGCCACATACACACATTACCCGCTGATGGACATGGAGCTTGACAGGGCCATGGACATCGCTTGTTGGATATAGGGCCCGATAAGTATCAGATACCTTATCGCAAAATATAAAACTCCGTAACGTATTTATAGATTTTATTTTATTTTTAGTTTCTAAACATACGTAGTAACATATTATAAATGCTCTACGAAACTGAAATGACAATCAAAAAACGACTTTCAATAAATATTGTTTGAATCAATATTTAATAACATAATCTATTCAGTGGCGTAGCGCTCGCTATTTTAAGGGGGCTTGCGAGGCCCCTTAAAATGCGATGCCCCCAGACTTAACCACAGATGACTAATTAATTTGATCACTTTTATGCTCGAAAAAGAACGTCACAAATTTAATAGCGCTTTCATTTGGAGCCTCGTAAGAAGCCCCTCATAACTGCGACTGCGACGTCGTTGTAAGTACCTTCAATGAGTACATACATATGTCGTGTCAAAGCATGTTTGGTAGGATATATCTATTGGGTAGATCTTGGGAACGAAAGTGCCTCGCTGATGCGACTTAGCCCATGTCTATATTAGTCGACGCTAAGCCTCTGATTATATTCTACTGCAAAAATTAAAATCAGAAGAATTCACATTACATTTTAATAATTTAATACTTAAAAATGCTGAATTATTTACAAACTTACTTACTTACTTATCTTCACGCACAATCCCTGACGGGGTAGCCAGAGAGAACAGATCGCCAAGTGTCACGATCCTTACATATCTCTTTCGCTTCTTTCAGATTCATTATCTTCTTCATACATGCACGTCTAGGTATCCGAGTACTCTTGACCCTACCCTCTTCGAGCAATTTGCTCACATGGTCTTCGAAAGTTAGTCTCGGTCTACCTCGACACCTTTTAATATTAACTTTCGCGCTATATATTTTCTTCACCATTCGGTCTTCACTCATTCGCTCAACGTGCCCAAACCACCGAAGCACGCCCTTATCAATTTTTGTGATAAGGTCATCTTTCAAACCTGCCATATTGCGAATCTCTTCGTTTCGCTTTCGGTCGGCCATAGTAACGCCGCACATTTTACGAAGAGATCGCATCTCCACTGCATTCAACTTACTTTTATGCTTCTTCTGGCATACCCAGGTTTCGCTGCCATATAACAAAGTCGGTACCAACACTGCGTTATGTATTGCAAGGCGTGCACTCTTCGCTACGCCTTGCCTTTTGACTAACGCAGTCAGGGCACCATTGACTTTGTTCCCGGCAGCGACACGCCTGTCCACATCTAAATCACATCTTCCATCCCGGCTAAAAGCACTCCCCAAGTATACAATTTCATTTACCTGTTCTAGACATTCCTGATTTACCCATATTTCACACTTCGTTCTCTCTTCGTCCCTTTCAAATACCAGAACCTTAGTTTTATTAGCATTCAAACGGAGACCTTTAATTTCACATTCCTCTTTCATACACGTGACTAATGCCTGCAGTTCTGCCTCTGATGGTGCAATAAGCACTGCATCATCAGCATACAGCAGACAATTTACTTTTATGTCACCCAATTTCACACCCAAACAGCTATCTTTCAGCTTTTGTAAACAGCTGTCGAGATACAGTATGAACAGCCAGGAAGACATGACACAACCCTGTTTTACGCCCGTTTGGACGCTAAACATGGGTGACAGGTCATGCCCTACCCGCACACAGGCTTTACAGTCACAGTAAAGAGACTGCACAGCCCTTAGCAATCGGCCATCCACACCATACCCCGGCAACAGTTCCCACATTTTCTTCCTTACAACCTTATCAAATGCTTTCTCAAGATCCACAAAAGCACAGAAAATCTTCTGGTTAACAGCCAGAAGCTTTTCCGTGATCATACGGAGAGAAAACATTTGATCCGTGCATCTTCTTCCAGGTCTAAATCCGCATTGTGCCTCCCATAGAAATCTTTCCGATTTCTCTTGCATCCTACGTGTCAAAACCTTCGAGTAAACTTTACTTGCTAAACTGGTCAAGCTGATCGCCCGATAGCACCCGCAGTCAAAATGTGAACCTTTACCTTTATATAAAGGCACAATGACTGCGGATCGCCAATCATCCGGGACATCCCCCGTCCGCCAGCACAAATTGCACAGCAGATGAAAGCTGTCCCAGACGCGAGGCCCACCATACTTGACCATTTCAGCAGTAACTCTGTCTAGTCCCGCAGCCTTACCACATTTCAAACTTCGAATCGCACGTTCAATCTCTTTCATACTGATGACCTCAGTGTCATCGAGGTCCGGGTCTGGCGTACCAGTCACGGCGTCATCCCCGGATCCCTCACTAAGATCATCACACGCATACATTTCTCTATAAAATTCGCTCCATCGCTGCATGACGTCCGATTTTTCTGATAGGACGTCATTAGTTCTCGAAAGCACTTTGTTCATTCTTAAGGCCGTCGCACCACTTCGGGCCCTTCCAACCTCTTTCCAGAAGAGTTTGGAGTTCTCCTTAAAGTTGTGCGACAACCTTTCATCCGCTTCCATTCTACACCTTTCACGCACTTCCTCAATCAATGCTTTCGTGTGAACTTTCTGCAGCTTATATCTTTCTTTCATCTTCTCTCTCATATCCTTATCATTACTAGAGGCCAAGTAGTCTAACCATGCTTTCTTCTTCTTCTTTACAGCTTCTTTCACTTCATCATTCCACCATGCATCTCTTCTTTTACTACTGCCTCTTTTTATTGTTCCACACACTTCTTCCGCTGCACTTACCATTCCATCCCTAAGGTTCTGCCATGTTCTTTCTACACATTCGTTTCTGCCATCGATGGTGTCAAGCTTTTCGGCTACCCTTGCATGATATTTGTCCCTAGTATCCGCCTCCTGAAGCTTCCAGCTTCGGATGCGACAGACCGACTGTGGTTCTGTCACTGTCGTCCGGTAGCGCCAACCCGCGAACAGACCCCTAAATCTAGTAATCACTAGATAGTGATCCGTTCCCAGGTCAGCACCCCTGAACACTCGCGTATCCATAACCTGTTTTCGCAGTCGGTCATCCACCAGGAACAAATCGATCATACTTCTCTCATTCTTTCTTTCTCTAGTATACATATGGATTTTCTTGTGATTAAACATAGTGTTTGTCACAAGAAGACCCTTTTCCTTGCATACCGCCAGTATAAGCTTGCCAGCATCATTAACCCTTTTATCGCCAAACTTTCCAAGTACCGACTCGTACCCTGGTCGAGCGGTACCAACCCATCCATTCAAATCACCACATACAACAATCCTTTCGTTTCCCCTAGCCAAATCTAGAACTTCTCTTACATTCTCCCAAAACTCCTCCAGCTCAGCCCTGGACGACGAAGCCACCGGCGCATAAACAGCCAAAAGGAATAACTTCGTCAGTCCCAATTTAAAGCGAACCCAGAGAAGTCTTGAGTTCACAAACTTATATTCAGTCATAACATCGACCAACCGAGAAGACAGCAGCACCCCCACTCCCTGGCAGGCGTTCTCGCTCTCCGGGACTCCGGACCATAGAGCTAACGCCCCGCCAGGGAGCTCTTCAGTACCACTGCCCTTCCGTTTGGTCTCCGACATACACACGACATCTAATTCTCTTTCTTTCATTATTTCGATCAACTCATTCGTCTTATCTCTCATGCCTCCTCTAACATTCCACGTGCCAACTCTGCACTCCGTCCTCCATTATTTACAAAAACTATATTTATAGACATTTTATACGCACTTTTATTTTCTTTTCTTTTTCTAAGTAGGTAGTTTCTTTATTTTGTGGCAGAGTTTTCATACAGCAATCATAAATGAGTAATTATTTTGGATTAACACTAACTTTAAATAAAAAGTACAAACCAATTATTTTAATACAGAACAACTAGAATGTCGTCTAAATATCTACTTACGTACACACCATAAACTCTCACGCCTGTTATCCAAAGGGACAGACAGAGACTACGGAATTCCATTAGACATTCGTCTAAATAGCTACGTTACAAATCTTTATCCTCTTTTTACCACTCTAAGGGATGGTGTTTTTGTTTAATTTTTCAAAAGCCCTATGAAGTATAAACTACTTAATAAAAAAAGAAATATTTAAATTAGTTTAGCCGTTTCCGAGAAATCGATGAACATACATAAGGAAACAATCACGTCGAAAAAAGAAGCTTTCTATAACCTTCTTGTTTTTTTTTAAATTTGGATACTGAACAAACATAACACCCGAGTCAATTATTATGTCATGTTATTAGATTATTCCGTTAGAAAATCAAGTTTGTGGAACAAAGCCACTGTGATATCGAGTCATTCGAAAAAGTATAGACTCTAGTTTCTGTGATGTTAATGCTGTTAGCCTATGCGGCTCTTACAGCTTCATCGAACTCAAGAAGTATAGACATTCGAAAGAAAAGATGTGTGAGCATGAAAAATATATGATTTGTTCTGAAAAGTCTCCTTTTTGTAATATCAAAGTTTCATTCGACATTTTCTTAATTAATTAGATAGATATTTATTTTAATATCATTGAAAATAAAAGTTCTTCTTTCCTCAAAGAATACTTATACTTATCTTCACGCACAATCCCTGACGGGGTAGCCAGAGAGAACAGATTGCCAAGTGTCACGATCCTTACAAACCTCTTTCGCTTCTTTCAGATTCATTATCTTCTTCATGCATGCACGTCTAGGTATCCGAGTACTTTTGACCCTACCCTCTTCGAGCAATTTGCTCACATGGTCTTCGAAAGTTAGTCTCGGTCTACCTCGACACCTTTTCATATTAACTTTCGCGCTATATATTTTCTTCACCATTCGGTCTTCACTCATTCGCTCAACGTGCCCAAACCACCGAAGCACGCCCTTATCAATTTTTGTGATAAGGTCATCTTTCAAACCTGCCATATTGCGAATCTCTTCGTTTCGCTTTCGGTCGGCCATGGTAACGCCGCACATTTTACGAAGAGATCGCATCTCCACTGCATTCAACTTACTTGTATGCTTCTTCTGGCATACCCAGGTTTCGCTGCCATATAACAAAGTCGGTACCAACACTGCGTTATGTATTGCAAGGCGTGCACTCTTCGCTACGCCTTGCCTTTTGACTAACGCAGTCAGGGCACCATTGACTTTGTTCCCGGCAGCGACACGCCTGTCCACATCTAAATCACATCTTCCATCCCGGCTAAAAGCGCTCCCCAAGTATACAATTTCATTTACCTGTTCTAGACATTCCTGATTTACCCATATTTCACACTTCGTTCTCTCTTCGTCCCTTTCAAATACTAGAACCTTAGTTTTATTAGCATTCAAACGGAGACCTTTAATTTCACATTCCTCTTTCATACACGTGACTAATGCCTGCAGTTCTGCCTCTGATGGTGCAATAAGCACTGCATCATCAGCATACAGCAGACAATTTACTTTAATGTCACCCAATTTCACACCCAAACAACTATCTTTCAGCTTCTGTAAACAGCTGTCGAGATACAGTATGAACAGCCAGGAAGACATGACACAACCCTGCTTTACGCCCGTTTGGACGTTAAACATGGGTGACAGGTCATGCCCTACCCGCACACAGGCTTTACAGTCACAGTAAAGAGACTGCACAGCCCTTAGCAATCGACCATCCACACCATACCCCGGCAACAGTTCCCACATTTTCTTCCTAACAACCTTATCAAATGCTTTCTCAAGATCCACAAAAGCACAGAAAATCTTCTGGTTAGCAGCCAGAAGCTTGTCCGTGATCATGCGGAGAGAAAACATTTGATCCGTGCATCCTCTTCCAGGTCTAAATCCGCATTGTGCCTCCCATAGAAATCTTTCCGATTTCTCTTGCATCCTACGTGTCAAAACCTTCGAGTAAACTTTACTTGCTAAACTGGTCAAGCTGATCGCCCGATAGCACCCGCAGTCAAAATGTGAACCTTTACCTTTATATAAAGGCACAATGACTGCGGATCGCCAATCATCCGGGACATCCCCCGTCCGCCAGCACAAATTGCACAGCAGATGAAAGCTGTCCCAGACGCGAGGCCCACCATACTTGACCATTTCAGCCGTAAGTCTGTCTAGTCCCGCAGCCTTACCACATTTCAAACTTCGAATCGCACGTTCAATCTCTTTCATACTGATGACCTCAGTGTCATCGAGGTCCGGGTCTGGCGTACCAGTCACGGCGTCATCCCCGGATCCCTCACTAAGATCATCATACGCATACATTTCTCTATAAAATTCGCTCCATCGCTGCATGACGTCCGATTTTTTTGAGAGGACGTCATTAGTTCTCGAAAGCACTTTGTTCATTCTTAAGGCCGTCGCACCACTCCGGGTCCTTCCAACCTCTTTCCAGAAGAGTTTGGAGTTCTCCTTAAAGTTCTGCGACAACCTTTCGTCCGCTTCCATTCTACACCTTTCACGCACTTCCTCAATCAATGCTTTCGTGTGAACTTTCTGCAGCCTATATCTTTCTTTCATCTTCTCTCTCATATCCTTATCATTACTAGAGGCCAAGTAGTCTAACCATGCTTTCTTCTTCTTTTTTACAGCTTCTTTCACTTCATCATTCCACCATGCATCTCTTCTTTTACTACTGCCTCTTTTTATTGTTCCACACACTTCTTCCGCTGCACTTACCATTCCATCCCTAAGGTTCTGCCAAGTTCTTTCTACACATTCTTTTCTGCCATCTATGGTGTCAAGCTTTTCGGCTACCCTCGCATGATATTTGTCCCTAGTATCCGCTTCCTGAAGCTTCCAGCTTCGGATGCGACAGACCGACTGTGGTTCTGTTACTGCCGTCCGGTAGCGCCAACCCGCGAACAGACCCCTAAATCTAGTAATCACTAGATAGTGATCCGTTCCCAGGTCAGCACCCCTGAACACTCGCGTATCCATCACCTGTTTTCGCAGTCGGTCATCCACCAGGAACAAATCAATCATACTTCTCTCATTCTTTCGTTCTCTAGTATACATATGGATTTTCTTGTGATTAAACATAGTGTTTGTCACAAGAAGACCCTTTTCCTTGCACACCGCCAGTATAAGCTTGCCAGCATCATTAACCCTTTTATCGCCAAACTTGCCAAGTACCGACTCGTACCCTGGTCGAGCGGTACCAACCCATCCATTCAAATCATCACATACAACAATTCTTTCGTTTCCCCTAGCCAAATCTAGAACTTCTCTTACATTGTCCCAAAACTCCTCCAGCTCAGCCCTGGACGACGAAGCTACCGGCGCATAAACAGCCAAAAGGAATAACTTCGTCAGTCCCAATTTAAAGCGAACCCAGAGAAGTCTTGAGTTCATAACATCGACCAACCGAGAAGACAGCAGCACCCCCACTCCCTGGCAGGCGTTCTCGCTCTCCGGGACTCCTGACCATAGAGCTAACGCCCCGCCAGGGAGCTCTTCAGTACCACTGCCCTTCCGTTTGGTCTCCGACATACACACGACATCTAATTCTCTTTCTTTCATTATTTCGATCAACTCATTCGTCTTATCTCTCATGCCTCCTCTAACATTCCACGTGCCCACTCTGCACTCTGTCCTCCACCTTCCGCCGTGTCGGGCTGTGCGTGACGGGTGGCGGTCCCCATCGCCGCTTTGCACGCTGCATTCCACACCAACGGGGACGAGCTGGTGTGCGTCGCCTTGGGGGGACGCCCTAACCCTCGTTGGCATGGGTGCGCAGCTAGTAGAATTGCAGCCCTGAGAAGGGCTGGCAGGGGTCGCGACGAGCACGCTTCTACAATGACCCCTCAAAGAATAAAATAAAAATTAGCATTTCAAGGTAGTAGTTCTACTCTCAAAAAGACAATTAAACGCATGTTATGTGAAATGTTATAATTAATTATGTGAGCGATAGGAAAATTAGTACTTTCGTTTTAGAAAAAAAAAATGAGATTTTTTTAAATATATATATATTTTTATCGTCCTTGTGGTGTTCCGGAACTAAATAAATGAATCAACGCGGCGGTGATAGCGCCCTCTCGGTCTCGGCTCTCGGTCTCGTATTCACTTTTAAACGGAACGCCAGTGCGAGCAGACGTTGTATGCCAGCCGTCTCGATTTTTATGTTATATAAATTGTTTTATTGGTGCTCCTTCAATTGTACATACACGGGTGAACAACATAGCCACCAAGCTGTATTCATATAATTAGTAGACTGTATTTTTGTAATATTTTAGATGCTATAGCCCCAAGAAACCTAGATCATTTCTTCTTTTTTATTCAATTAAGAATCAAAATGCAGATACATTATCACTGGTGAGGACTTAACTCGTAATCAATACAAAGGGACTACAGTTCTCGTTAGGCACCATACAATAATCACAGAAGTATTATATGCTACTATTTCAAGCTAGAATAATTTGCGAGTACTGTCATTTCCCACAGAGCTGGCCCACTTATTCTGCAGTCAAAATACAGGTGCAGCGCGGCTTCAGCGGGTAAAAGTTGGTATAATTGACTTCAAAATTGGGTCCTAATTGTAATAACAGAAAAGGTTGCCACAGATCATTACGGAAGTATTTTGAATGTACATAACATAAAAAGAAACGACCGGCCGAGTCAAACGGGTACTTTTTACCAAAAATTCGCCATGTGAAAAAATTTTTTGGTTACATTCTACTATTCGGAATATATTCGTATTTTCAGATCAATAATCAACCCTCGTTGACTGACTGCCTCCATTGGTCTAGCGGTTAGATAGCTCAAAAACCCTCACAGGGGGGACATGATGATTGGTAACAATACCAAATCATAAACCATCATCATCGTCATCATCAATGCCTTTACCTTTTTTTAAACAGCTCTGAATCAGATGAAGCTGTAAAAGCCAAATAGGCTAACATCACTAATATCACAGAATAAAGATAAAGATATAATTTTGTCCTGCGCAGTCTCCGTTGAGACTTATTGTGGTTATTGGAATTCAGTCTCGAGAACATTATGGATGACCTACGGATGGACATGTCCCTTCTTCTAGTATAGTCTTCACAGCTTTAGATCCTGACTTGCCTCTGCATGGCGTGAAGGGTATTGTTAGGAAATCTACATGTGTAAGAGATTAAAAATATTTCAAGGACATGTAAAGTTGACCATTCGTACTGAAGTAACAAGATATTCTTCTTTCTGATTCACAGCAGTCTCCTAAATGAAGAGGTACCGTGTCCAGCCGTGGGTTGTGTATAGGCAACTTAAAAAGAAATACGTAAATGTATAAGGTCATGGAATTCCATCACTTTGTTACGATGTGTCTATTTATCTGAAAATACGAGTACTCGTTTATTTAGAATACAAAAGAATGTAAACAAAAATGTTATCACATAACAAATTAAATTCGTATACGTATTTTAACCGTTAACAGAATAGGTCTGTTCAAGGTTAAAATAAATTTAATTTTCTGTCCAACAGCGCAATTAAAATTTAAAAAATGAATATCGACTTCTAATTAAAAATATAGACATGTAAACTAATGAATTTAAGAAAATGAAGCCTGCCAGACAACCAGAAAACTTACGCAATCGCACTACAGATATAGAATGGTGGTGTTGAATGGTATTGAAATGTCAATCTTCCGGTTTAACCATTAAAATATAACATTTTGTTATTAGCTACATTCAGAAACTAATAACAAAATATTTTTTAAGCCCAACAATTAAAATTATTGATTATTTCCCTAGAAGATTTTGTTTAAGAAATAATTTATCAATTCAATATACATATATAACACACTCCTGTGACAAATGTAATACATATAAAAAAATCTGTAACCATACTATGCCAACTAATTTGTTATACTTTTAGAGAATTCAAAACATAATATTATATATATACACCTACTTTCATTTGGTATTGGTTAATTTCAAATATTTTAATGTAAAAGAAACTTAAAAGCGAAATGAAGTTATTTGTGAGACGTTGCATAAAATTAGATTCCTTGGAAAGACGTAAGTATTACAAATTTAATTTTCGTCTGCAATCAGGCCGTTTAAAAGCTTTTCCAACTACTTCTTTACATCATACAGTTTAATGATAAAATGGAATAAAAACTGTTAGAAGTGCAAAGCGAAATGTTCGTGGCAGGTTTCCAAGTGCTATAATGAACTTTAACAATAAGTAATAAAATTAAGTTACTGGAGCCATATGATATTTTGTTGCTTGTGATAATTCTCATGCTATGATGCAATGAACGATAGTTCATTTTTGTTAAGGAGCCGATCATATTTCAAAGATTTTTAAGCTCTTTTCTGGAACGAAGTTCCTTATCGGACGGTACGACTTAGGCGGATGGGGGCTAGGCGAAAAAAAGTCTAAGATTTCTCCGTCACGTCCACTTCTGACGTAGTGTAGACGGCCTTGGCGGCTATAAGGAAGTGAGATGGAATAATATTTTAAATAATGCTTCATTTTAATAGACCCGTAGTATTTTTTTAAAATATTAGTAATGCTGCTAAAACATTACTAATATTATCTTTAGCCACTGTTTCTTCCTAAAACCAGGGCTAAAATAATGCATATAAAAATTAGTTTTGAATAATGTTTTAAAGTAATGTATAGACGTGGTCCTTCACTGCTGAATATGAAGATACTCAAGGTCGCTCAGCGAGATATGGCAATGCTCGGGGTTTCTTTGCGTCATAAACTTAGAAATGAGAGTATCCGCAGTAGAACCAGAGTTACCGCCATAGCCGATCAGATTAGTAAGCTGAAGTGACAATGGGCCGGCCATACATCGCAAAGAATCGAAAACCGATGGGGAAAAAGCTTCTCGAGTGGCAGCCTCGTACCGGTAGGCGAAGTGTTGGGCGACCCCCACTAGATGGAGTGACGACTTGGTAAGACATGCAGGAAGTCGATGGATGCAGGTGGCTCAGGACCGTGCTTTGTGGCGTTCCTTGGGGGAGGCCTATGTTCAGCAGTGGACTTGTGAAGGGCTGTAATGATGATGATTAAAGTTTTATATCGCGTGGAAAAAATTGTGTCGCAGATGGTAAAAACTAAAGCTTAATATTCATTCTCTAACATTAGTCCCTAATTGATTATGCTGATGTGTGTTATACAGATCTACCCCAATACCTTCCCGGTATATTGTAGTGGCTTCTGAATAATTCAATAAAATTAGCTTTCGGCTTACGATACGATATTCAAATTTTCGTTTAAATAATATTCGATTTTAAGTTATCCAAATTTTCTTTTCTATATTAAGAATATCTTTTACTAGGTGGTATCTCTGTTTTACTCAAGATCATTGCTAATATGAATATACGAACGCAGCTGTTTGTGAACGCAGCTCTATCAATTTTTGTTTTTCTTTTATGTAATTCTTTTACTCAGGAGTGGCGTATAATAAGTGCCTTCCTTAATTTTATAATCTTAAACATCTTGTCAAGAAACAAATAATTTCATTATAGTTAACTTTGTTTTTACACATAATTTATAAAATAACAGCGGTTTGGGGCACCTTTAACAGTTTCTAAAAAAAAAGAATATTACGATATTTCTTCCTCATTGTAGTTACGTATTAACTATTATGTAACTGTGATTTTAGGAACATTAACAAAAAAGAATATGGTCAGAAGAATGACAACCGAAAACAAATTATGCAAGTATTTTAAGACAACAAGTTATAATATTTCTGAAGCAGCGATAATATATAATAAAATATAAGAGTAAATACAATACTGTTTATGTTATCTAATGATAAATACAGTGCAGTAGGTAGTCACAATGAAGCAGTTTAATTTTTGAAATCCACGGACCTGAGTGGAGATTTTAGTGAAATGTAGGTAAAAAAAACAAGCAAATTATTGAAGTAGACTTTTGAAAATAAAATTAATTAGAACATTCGCAATAGGCCGTGAGTAATCTCTTCTCGGCTTGAGTGTGTTGTGAATCAAATCATTATACCTATTTACTATCTCTCAACAATTTTTAAATTTTAATGTCACATCATTAGTACGATGGAAAAATATTGAAGTATTCTTTAGTTTTTATTTTATTCGTTGCATTTCAGTTAAATTTTTAATTTGAATGAATGTGGAAAATTTTATTTTGCTAAAATATTTTATTTAAAGAAAATCATGTTCAAGCAAATAAATTGAATCTCGGTCATGCGTCATTCATAAATTTGAAAAATAATTTGAGTGTCGTATTTTACCAACGGGACTTATAATAATATAATACCTATATTTTTTGTATATAGTTGGGGTGCGAATTTTACTATGCAAGAAATGTTATAATCAAAAAGGTATCTATTTGTTGGGTAAAACTTTACTTGAAGTGCAAACCTCTCATAATTCAGTCAGGGTAAGTCCCTTCTGACATTATTCATTACAAAATTACTAAATACTTACTGTTTTAAGGCTTAGCCTGACCATCACATAAAAATCTTCATTTCTCAAATTATTTTGAACTATTTTGAAATGCTGTTATTATGTAAGAAACTTCGACCGATTTGTCGCTATTTTTCATTGTAATGCATATGATACTTAAAGACGAAGGCATATGATAAAGTTCAATTTAATATACTTTCGAATAAATTACAAGATTCGGGAATTCGCGGACCGGGCTATATGTGGTTCCAATCATGTCTGACAAACAGGAAGCAGATAGTTAAAATCAAACACTGCAACGATGAAAAACGAAAGGATTTGAGACTGTACTGCAATGATCACATGTTTAATCCCTTAAGGTAGTGCCTTAGGATGTCTATTGTTTTTAATGTACGAATACACATTAAGCGTACTCTTTGCCGACAATGTGTCCGTGTTAGTGAACTGGGATAAAAACACAAATTATATATAAGACTAAAACACTTTTCAAACTATAACAAATTGGCTCAAAGATCACAACTTAGAAATAAACTATAGAAAGACCAAAATTATGCAATTTACACATAACAAGCATTACATTAATTTTAAACCTAAATTTTAATAATATCCAGCTAGAAAAAGTTGATACTTTTAATCTTTTAGGTTTGAAAGTAGATTCGAACATCAATTTGAAGTCATACATTAATCATATAAAGTCTAAAATATCAAAATTTACGTATGCTTTATTTCAAGTTAAATGCAATGCCCCTGTAAAATAGCATCACATTATAAGCAGGATTGCTACCGGGCCTGGGCTGTTGCATCAACGTCCCGGGATGTAAACACCAGCGCCCTTAAAAAGAAGTATGATTCCGCTTCCAGGTCTTTCAAAAGAGTCATTGCCAATTGCAATTAAAATAGGCACATAGGCAGAATTGGCAAGAAACTAGTTCGCCTTCCTTCGGGAACCCGTGCATTCCGGTCTCTCGCCAAGGCTGTCCAAGGGAACTTCTGTCAGCCATCTCTTTTTTCTCTACACAGGGAGGACGACTCACTAGCCCATGCCTCAAAGGAGAAAGCCGATCTACTAGGCTCTTTCTTTGCGTCCAACTCGACTCTGAATGACAGGGGGAGCACACTAGGGATGTCCGATCTGAATCGATTTTCCGGAAGATCGATACATACGATATACATATTTTTGAATCGATTCAAGGGAATGCGATTTTCACCCAGATCGATTCGTACGGCTAAAAGATCGTATGAAAAAATCGTATCAACTAAAACCTAAACATCAACCGAACAGTAACGTCCTAACGTATGAACTGCTCTTTGCATACCTATCGTATTGCCGGGGAGGGGACAGAATAACTAAAACAAAGTTCTTACTTTGTTTTAGATTTCAGTTACTGTCTTACCTAGTACCTACACATTAAATGAGAGTAGATTCGAGTTACATCTAGAACGGTAGTTTATACTGTGACGGTAGTGTATGAAATATGAAGGTACGTATGATAATATTTCGTTTATTTTATTATCGAATAACAAAGGTATGTTAGTGTTATATGATCTTTCATTCTTTGTATTATTGCGATACGATAAGTTGAACTGTTCTGTGAGCGTAAACTATTGCTTTAAAATACTTTTTAATATGGCCCCCGACAACCAAATCAAACGCTTGGGCTTTTTTTTAATTAAATGTAACATGGGTGAACAATGTAAAACGTATAAAGAGATGGTTAAAACTAGTAGAAATACTACCAATTAAAAAAAAACCATCTCAAGAGTTATAACATTAACTTATTCTGAGCTAAGTAAAAGTGAAGAAAATTCTACTACAGCAATTGCCGAAATCGTAAGTACCTATCTTCTATTTATATAAATGAAATTGAACTGTCTGTTTGTAATGTCAAAATAACAGCTTTTTAATGAATACATATCAAAGTATATACGGTACTAATAACAAAAAATAATTAAAAAAAAATTATGTCTGTCTGTCTGTTCGTTTGTTTGTTTGTCTGTCTGTCTGTCTGGTCACGCTAATCCCAGAAACGGCTGAGATGATTTTGACGGGACTTTTACTGGCAGGTAGCCAATGTTACAGGGAAAACCTTATGCTGCTTTTATTTTAGAAAAAAATTGAATGTTAGATAGCTGGAATTCATAACGTAAAACCTGTTTTATACTTTTCAAAAATAATAATTTGGAAAAACTCACTGGATAGGCATTGTTAAAATAAATTATTTTTTTTTTTTTATAGGATCGGGCGACAAACGAGCACACAGTCCACCTGATGGTAAGTGGTTACTGTGACCCATAGACATCTACATCTATCCTCAATAAAGACTCAAGATGCAGATGCGTTGTCACCCGTGAGGACTAAGATGGAATGCCTCTTTGCCAGTAAAAAGGGTCTCCGGTTCTCTACACTCACCATACGAAACACAGCAGCGTTAAGCTGCTATTTTACGCTGGTTTTCTGTGAGAGCGTGGTCCTTCCCCGGTCGAGCCGACCCATTCGTGCTACAACCATAATATAGCTGCAGCATGGCTCTACCACGTAATAAATAATTATGCATGCATACTGTGCTTTTCCTTATATAAAATTACGATACGATTTTCCGAGATTGAAGAAGATCGATTCAATGCAATATGATTAAATCGTGAATCGATTCACAAGGTTACGAATTACGATCCATTACGGTCCAGAAGATCGATTCAAAACAAAAAATCGGGCATGCCTAGAGCACACCGCTGACTATTCCGCGGTGTGAGTGATCCATGCCAGATGTACGGTTTACACAGCGCTCGGTTCGCAAAGCACTCCTCTCCCTGAACATCCACAAGTCGAGTGGGCCTGACGGAATCCCGCAATTGTGCTGAGGACGTGTGCTTCAGCACCGGTTCTAACGCGTCTTTACCGGTACTCTTACTCCCTAGGCGTAGTACTGAAATCCATGGAAGACGGCTTTCGTCCACGCGATCCCTAATAAGGCTACCTCTCAGACCCGTCTAACCGAAAACGTCGCGGAGTACCGGAAAAATATTTTGTCTGAAGTCGACTCTTTACTGAACGTAGTCTCAGATTAGGGGCGACTAAATCTAGTCCAGTTTAATCCTCAGAAGACACAAGTTTGCGCGTTTACCGCTAAAGAGAACCCCTTTGCCGTATCTCCTCAGTTCCCTTGTTGCTTCAGCCAGTATTGAAATCTACGTCGACATATCGAGTGACGTGCAGTTTCGTGGTTACTTGGAAGAGAAGGCTAAATTAGACCCTTAAAAGCTTGGCGTGCTCAGCAGAGCGGGACAGTATTTCATACCGGCACATAGCCTGCAACTTAGCAAGGCGCGTGTTCGGCCTCACATGGAATACTGTTCCCATCTTTGGGCTGGGGATGCCTAGTGTCAGCTCCTTCCACTTGACCGCATCCAGCGCAGAGTGGCTCGAATCGTCGACGACCGAGTCCTTTCCGATCGGCTCGATTCACTGGCGATGCGAAGAGATGTTGCATCCCTTTACATTTTCTTTTGCATTTACCACGGGGAGTGCTCTGAGGAACTGTTCTGATTAATCCCAGCCGCCAAATTTCACGAACACACATCGCGGCAAAACTCCCGATACCATCCACACCATCTGGATGCCTGGCGGTCTATGAGTCCTCTGTGGAGTAGTTTACCATCAGCGATTTTTCCGGACCGATACGACTTAGGAATCTTCAAGAAAAGAGCTTACTCCTTTCTAAAAGGCCGGCAACGCACCTGCAATTCCCCTGGGGTTGCAGTTGTTCATGGGCAGCAGTAGTCATTTACCATCAGGTCATGACGGAAAAATCTTACACTTTTTCTTGCCTAGCCCCTGAATTCGTACCGTTCGATAAAGAACTTCGTTCCAATCATACTTACCACAGTCGCGAATAGAAATGTTAAATACAAGCCCCTACTCAATGGCAATAAAATTTATTATAAATTACCCTAGAAAATAAAAAAAAAACATAGCAGAATTAACCAAATTTCAATCAAGCCTCAGTAAATATTTAAAACGAAATCCCTTCTACTCAGTGGAGGAGTATTTAGATAACAAAAACGAACACTATTATGTATTTTTATATTTATCTACCTTCTAAATATATTTTATGTATTTATTTATTAGAGTTTTTGTCAAATTTGCAATGCCTGAAAAGTACGTTTAAGTTGTAAGCACATTTTTAATTTAGGACCAATTATGTACACTTGGATTGCAAATACTCGTAAATGATTCGATTTCATTTTGATTTGACATTTGTATATCGCACTATCGATACACCAACAATTAATTTGTTGGAAACCATAAAAGATCGGGGTGAACCCGAGCTATTATCAGACGGGATGTAAACGAGGTTAAAGCCAGAATTGGACGAAACCCTAAAAGGAAACATAAAATAATATCGCTTGAAATGACTGTTGAATGATTTTCGTTAGGGCCCTGGCGTAAACTATTGAACAAGGCTTAAAGCTAGCTTACCGTCGATATATAAGATATTATGCCTTAAAATCAGTCCCTGCAGCTTAAAAAATGGATATATTACAGTTGTAGCACGAATGAGCCGGCTCTACCGGGGAAGGGCCACGCTCTCACAGAATACCAGCGTAAAATAGCAGCTTAATGCTGCTATGTTTCGTATGGTAAGTGTAGAGAACCGCAGAAGCATTCCATCTTAGTCCTCAGGGGTGACAACGCATCTGCATTTTGATTCTTAATCGAGGAAAGATGTAGATGTCTATTTTGTGCTCGTTTGTCACTCATATTTTATAAAAAAAATAGATTACAACACTTATTGTCCCGATTTAATGGTAGACAACCCATAAAGGTGTTTTTTTACAAATGAAAAAAATTATATGCTTAAGGAGCACTACAACATGCAAAAACACAAATTCACAACTTAACAGAAACCTCGCAACTTGTAAGCAAATTTTAATATACACTTTAAAGTTGTTTCTGCTTTATAACCAACTTAGAGGTGTCCATTAGTGGAATTACACCTAGGTTCCAATCCTCGTTCAAAACAATGTCTTTGAAATACAATAACAGTATTGTAATAGGTTTACGTTAGAGAGCCAAGTGAACGATGGCTATAGCTGAAGCTTACAAAGGAAAAACTATTACAGAATACCAGCGTTAAATAGAAGATACTGTTGTTTATATGGTTAGCGATAAGAACAGGAGACCCTTTTTTCTTTTATCAAGGCATTCCATTTTAGTTATTAGATGGATGGATGTCTGTCTATGGGTCACAGCAGGTAAGCGTTTGCTCGTTTGTCACCCTTACTTAAAAAAAATCATGTTATTAAATGATAAATTCATTTGAAGAGATTCAAGTAGTCCACATTTATAAAATTCAATTGCTGTCTTGTTTTTTTTGCATTGTGTTGTTTGCATGGATTCCTAGATGGTTTAGATTCACATTTTAAATCCGGTAGGTGGCGCTGTATAAAATCACTAGTATAAAATAAACATTGATATAATTTGATTCTACTTTATATACATAAGTATTACAGAGTATTATTGTGAGCTTATGAGTAATAAATAAATTAAAAGAGATGTTTCAAGTTATGACCAAAATCACTTTAAAGTTCCCACCGTGTGTTAAACATAAATGAAATATAAAACACCATCAAGATCAAGGTGCGAGACAATGACTCCAGAGTGTTAGTTTGGTATAACCGAGCGTATAGATACGCAAACAATGTCGTCGCATGGTAAACTGGCGTCAATAGTGTCAAACGGAACGAAAGCTATCAGTCAGAATTCTCCACGACTGTCAGCCGATTTGCAACATAATAACTCAGCGCTCCAAAATTATACCGAAATCTTCGGTCGCGCTCGTTGCCCTACAGCTCTGGAAGCGAGACAAATGAAGCGGCCTTGTGTGTATGTGTGCGTGGGCTAATAAGCTGTATAGATGTAGGTACATCAGTTGATTATTATGTAATTAAAAGTTTAGACAGTTCTGTTTAGAACTATAAAAAAAGGCAACGAGTTCAAACAGTGTGAAAATCAAAAAAGTTAAAGTTTAAAAGTTAGTTCATTGTTAAATTTTACTATTTAAAAAAAAAATTAAGTATACAAATTGAAAAAGCGTTAATAATCAAATAAAATAATTTCGAAGACAACACAGTCAGTGTCAGTGACGAATTCTTTGTATTGTAAAATATCTTTACATTTTGCGCCTCATTCCTCAAGTATCGTTTATGAAAACTAAATTTAACTAACATTCGCCTCGTTTATAAAGGGAACGAGCGATCTGCGCTATGATGTATCAATTTAATAATAGCTGTCAATGAAATTATGTAAATTTTAATTTATCTCTCTATAAGAAACTCTGGCATTTTTATGATATACATACATTACATTTACACACTTTACATTTGTTAGAAAATACAAATGGCAACAGGATTGTTGTAAGTTTGATTTTGTTTTATCCTTTATGAGTAGATCTGGATATAGCGTTCGAAACATTTTTGTTGTCCGTTATACATATCAGTCAGTTGTCATTCTTTTCATTAAAGTCTTAAAAATTAATTAGGTACCAAGGCATTCGATTCTTCTCTCTAGCACATTTCTAAGGTATTGATCAGTATGCCTAAAAAGCTAGCGTGTCAGACCCTATGAAAGGCTTCCGAGACATGAAGGGAAACATCAATAACTTCCCCATTTTTTTCTAGAGTCTCGAACCATATACGTTAGAAGGTGTCGAACGATTAAGTCGGAATTCATACTGAATACTAGAGGTACAATACCAATGACGGCAACGTCAAAATTGTAAGATACGTGGTACTGATTTCGTCAATTCATATCCAGCAGCAGGCTGTCATGGGCTGATAAAAAAAGAAGAAGACAAAAGCTGTAACTTTAGCCCGTGTTCAATGTCTGTCTGAAGGCCGATATTATGCAGTCAACGACAATTTTAATTAATTATAGTGAGTTTTTACTAAAAACACAGTACCAAAGTATTTTTGGTTTTAACTATAGATGTACGGAATGAATTACAAATGAGCATCATTTATCATTACATTTCTAAAAAGGTCTAACCGTCGGCGTCCAGTCGCAAATGCTCACTTTTTTCTAACAAACCGATAAAGCAGCGTAATGTCAGCATGTTTTCGGGATTGTGAACAGTTGTGGTCTTAACCACTGATATTTTTTTAATTTTTTGTGACTTTCGAGTTTCGAATGCTTTGTTTTGAATTTAACAAGACAATATACACAAAAATTAATCATGAAAAAGAGCGCTCGTGTACGTCATTTTATTTTCATTTTTACCTATTATTAAATTGTAGCAAAATAAAATAAAAAAGTTATGTACATCGCCTAATTTTTGCTCTGACTACAATATGAATACGATTTATTTTGCAAAGAAAAGAAGTAATGTGTGCTAGTCACAAGCGTTTTGTTTTTATTTTCTTACTTTGTTTTTTGATTACTTTAAAAATAACAGACGTCATTTATTTAAAGATGATATAATTTTTTTTTCAGTGAATATAATATGTAATGTTTAACTTGCACGTGATTGATTCTTATATGAAACATTAATAATCATTCACCTCTCCTACCCGGGATACAAATTGGAACACTCCTTTGTGCCCCGAGCTGGAGTTTGTGTATACGTCAGAGAGGACATCTGTTTTCGACGCCTCGGCAGCCTTGAAGGTACGGACCTGTCCATTGTATGGCTGCGCGTAGACAGCGACGACCATCCCCGCGTCTACGGGTCCCATAGCGGTAATGCCGACACAGACCGACTCATCGACCACGTCCAAATGGCTGCAGACTCCGTGCTACAACAGGTCCCATCCACAGAGATCGTGATACTCGGTGATTTCAACGCCCACCACGCTGAATGGCTTGGTTCTCGTTTAACCGATCTTGCGGGTAGATCTGTCTACGACTTTGCTTTGGCATATGGTCTAACACAACTGGTTACTTCGCCTACGCGGATCCCAGATGTGGAAGACCACGTACCTTCCCTGTTGGACCTACTGCTGACCTCTCATCCGGACGGATATCAGGTCTCCGTCGATGCCCCTCTGGACTCTTCGGACCATTGTCTGATCCGGAGCACGGTGCCACTCACACTCCAATCGCAGTTGCGATCTGCAGCTTGCCGCCGTGTTTGGCACTATAGGTCAGCTGATTAGGACGGGATGCGGTCTTTTTTTGCACCCTACCCTTGGGGGCGGGTTTGCTTCTCGCCGGAAGATCCCAGCGTTGTTGCCAATTCTGTTGCTGATGTGGTACTTCAGGGTATGGAACTTTTTATTCCATCCTCTGTGGTGCCCATCGGAGACAGATCCCAGTTTGATCGCTCCTGTAAAATAGCATCACGCTATAAGCAGGAGTGCTACCGGGCCTGGGCTGACGCATCAACGTCTCGGGATTTAAACACCAGCGCACTTAAAAAGAAGTATAATTCCGCCTCCAGGTCCTTCAAAAGCGTCATTGCCAAGGCAAGGTCTGAGCACATCGGCAGAATTGGCGAGAAGCTAGTTCGCCTTCCTTCGGGAACCCGTGCATTCTGGTCTCTCGCCAAGGCTGTCCAAGGGAACTTCTGTCAGCCATCCCTTCCATCTCTGCACAGAGAGGACGACTCACTGGCCCATGTCGCAAAAGAGAAAGCCGATCTGTTGTGCTCTCTTTTTGCGTCTAACTCGACTCTAGATGACGGGAGAACACACCGCCGACCATCCCGCGATGTGAGTGCTCCATGCCGGATGTGCGATTTACACAGCGCTCGGTTCGCAAAGCACTCTTCTCCCTGGACGTCAGCAAGTCGAGTGGGCCCGATGGAGTCCCTCCCATTGTACTGAAGACGTGTGCTCCGGAGTTGGCACCGGTTTTAACGCGTCTTTTCCGGTACTCCTACTCCCAAGGCGTAGTCCCGAATTCATGGAAGACAGCTTTGGTCCACCCGATCCCCAAAAAAGGCGACCGCTCAGACCCGTCCAACTACAGGCCTATCGCCATCACCTCCTTGTTCTCCAAAATAATGGAGTCCATTATATATTGCCAGCTCAAGAGGTACCTTGAGGATCACCAGCTGATCATTGACCGTCAGTACAGTTTTCGTAGGGTTCGATCAGCAGGTGATCTTCTAGTTTACTTAACTCATAGATGGGCGGAGGCAATAGAGTCCAAGGGGGAGGCATTGGCCGTTAGTTTGGACATAGCGAAGGCCTTCGATCGGGTCTGGCACAAGGCGCTTCTTTCGAAGCTTCCTTCCTATGGGCTTCCCGAGAAATTGTGCAAATGGATCACCAGTTTCCTTGCTGATCGGAGCATCAAGGTCGTAGTAGACGGTGCATGCTCTGATTTCAAGCCTATCAGCGCTGGTGTTCCACAAGGCTGCGTGCTATCACCAACGCTGTTTCTCCTGCATATCAATGATATGTTGCTAACTGGTAGCATTCATTGCTATGCAGACGACAGCACTGGGGATGCCTTATATACCGGCCGTGCCAATATTTCTCGGGAAAACGTCGCCGAGTACCGGGACAAACTTGTGTCTGAAGTCGAGTCTTTGCTTAACAAAGTCTCGGATTGGGGGCGACTAAATCTAGTCCAGTTCAATCCCCAGAAGACACAAGTTTGCGCGTTTACCGCTAAAAAGAACCCCTTTGTCGTATCTCCTCAGTTTCAAGGCACTCCCCTTGCTGCCTCAGCCAGTATCGGAATCCTTGGCGTCGACATATCGAACAGCGTGCAGTTTCGTGGTCACTTGGAAGGGAAGGCCAAATTGGCCTCTAAAAAGCTTGGCGTGCTCAGCAGAGCGAGACAGTATTTCATGCCGGCACATCGCTTGCAACTTTACAAAGCGCAAGTTCGGCCCCACATGAAATACTGTTCTCATCTCTGGACCGGGGCACCCCAGTGCCAACTCCTTCCACTTGACCGCATCCAGCGCAGAGCGATTCGAATCGTCGACGACCGAGTTCTTTCCGATCGGCTCGATACACTGGCACTGCGTAGAGATGTTGCATCTCTTTGCGTATTTTATCGCATCTATCACGGGGAGTGCTCTGAGGAATTGTTCGGACTAATGCCAGCCGCTCAATTTCACTATCGTACATCGCGACAAAACTCGCGTTACCATCCATACCATCTGGATGATTGGCGGTCACTGTGCGATTTAGAAGAAGTTTTCTCCCTCGCACAACTTCTTTGTGGAATCAATTACCACCAGCGAATTTTCCGAACCGATACGGCTTAGGAACCTTCAAGAAAAGAGCTTACACCTTTCTAAAAGGCCGGCAACGCATCTGCAATTCCCCTGGTGTTGCGGTTGTTCATGGGCGGCGGTAGTCACTTACCATCAGGTGAGCCGCATGCTCGTTTGCCCCCTATTCTATAAAAAAATAAAACCAGCAAGTTAAACGTAAAATAAATGGCAATACCTCAGGTATGCTATCATGTCTAAAAATTGTGGTTAATTTGCAAAATATATCGGATCAAATAAAGAGAGAAAAGAAAGAGAGAGATAGAGAGAACAAGTCGCCTGTAACAGACGGATGGACAGACGGACATCAAAGCGATTCCAAAAGATTCGTGTTCTGTTCATTTTCTCTCTAATATATAGAAGCATTCCTTTAAGGTTACGTGGTAGAGCCACCGTGCAGCATGTTCTGAGACCCGTCCGGGGAAGGACCACCCTCGTATAGAATACCAGTGTAAGATAGCTAAATAATACTGCTGTGTTTCTTATAATGATTGACCTTTGTAACTGGTAAGGAAATATGCCATCTTAGTGACGGTGATGATGTGTGTTCCTTTATCATCTTTATTTTTTTTAAACTGTTTTTCGTAGTACTACAGGCAAAAGAAAGGTCCAAGGTTCTCTGTACTGATATAAGACGTTAAACATAATTAAATATAAGTAAACTCTAAAATAAATGTTGTTAGACTTCGCATACATACATAATATGTAACACGTCAGTATTGAAAACTAATTAACGCAATAAAATAATTTCAGAAGGAAACAAGACAATGAAGTACACGCTAATGATAAAAAATGAATTAATTAATTGTATGAAATAGGTCATACGCAGTAGAAGGTAACATAACACTGATTATTTATCTCTATAAGATCGTCTGAAGTACGGGTGTTTTTTTTTATTTTGAATTAGTAATTCTTGAATAATTATTACTAGAGCGGGAAGAATTTCAGAACAAATAACGTACGTCCAACCTCGAAGATATCTCGGTGGGATTGGCCGGGACAGACGCGAGTGCTTGAATTGTTCGATTTTGTTTATTGTTTCATAAGATGAAAATAAAACCGAATTTATAAAATGTATTCTCAACATGACCTAAAAATAATAGGTATTTTCATTTGATATAAATATTTCACGGTTTCATTAAGGTATATTCGGAACGTGAATGTTTATAATAGCGGTTTAGTGTCATTTATATGTTTTTTTTCGAGATAATTATTATGATTTCCGTTTCTGTCTTCACACAAGCCTTGTCCGTACATTCAATTTTTATAGAATTATTTTCTGTTTGCACTATAGTCTACACCTCAATAGTCTACATATCAATAGTTTTACAATGGTTCAAAAAAGGAAAAAAAAAATACTGCAATGGCGCCTCAAATAGTAATAATACTGAAAGAATAATGTGGAGCTCTAATATTTTTTTAAGAATTCTATTGCGAATTCTGGCGCATCAATAAATTCTATTTTATTTGCGCT
Organism: Parnassius mnemosyne; assembly: GCA_963668995.1. Taxonomy (NCBI): domain Eukaryota; kingdom Metazoa; phylum Arthropoda; class Insecta; order Lepidoptera; family Papilionidae; genus Parnassius; species Parnassius mnemosyne. Next base: position 25,798,339 of record CAVLGL010000068.1, read on the forward strand.
AGAATTATAGCAATTTTATGAAAATAAACAATTACAAACTTACTCATAGCATATTTGTGGCACAACTTTATATTCACACATCGCACAGTCTTGCGCAATCCATCCTTAACAGAAATAGCTAATAGTTGTCTTGGGGTTTTCATTGATGTTAAGTTTTAGGAATCGCGCCACCAAAAACTCAATTGCGCAAATAAAGGATCGATACACACAACATACTTATTGTGTAAAAAACGTTTAACTGAGACTGTCGACACAAAGGTGAAGATATATTAGCCTAAGGTAATCAATGATGAATACATTAAAATACTATTAAATTGTAAATGCTAGCACGTGTCTTGCTTACTCATAACTAATTTAGTTTACACATGACGATGAGGAACGATTACACTAGTGCGAGCGAACTGACACAAATATCAAAGATATTCATAACTAAAATGATTCCTTATGTTACGGTGATAAAACAGGTTATTAATAAACATGTTGGAAAAATTTATGAGTAAATGACCTCGTAAAAGTCTTATTAGTAGTATAGTTGCAGCACGAATTGGTCGGCTCGACCAGCCGGGCTATTCACAATCGTCTCGGAAAGCGAATTCGACTCGGATTCGATAACTTCTCGCACCGAAACCATTAAACGCTATTCACATTTAACGTTCGGATAAAGGTCACTTAGATACATCCTATAACTATTGTATCGTCATTTAGTTACATGCATTTACGAATTTGGTAGATAAATAGGCTTTTGTATTTTTTTAGAGTAACGCCTGAACAAAAACATAATGCAATATTTTGGTGTTAGCCATTAATATCGAATATAAAAAATATATAATTTAACTATATAATAAATAACAAAAAAACTGAGATATGTCTCGTTTCACAAAGCAGCATATATATATTTGTGATAGAAAACTTATAAAAACACACCTTTCACAAAAATTCAGCTTTACGATTAAGTGCAAATATTGAAGTAATTATATGAAAATACGTCTTATAGATAATTGTAATTAATTTTTGTTACCTACCTTATAATTAAAAGGGTTTATTTATCTATTCTAATCATCAATATTCGAAAAGTTTTCGCCAGCCTCAGAGCTCTCGTAAAGTTTCCGATGCAAACTGTCACAATTATCGAAAACAAACGTCAAAGAAGTACGGTCACGCCCCATAGAAAAAAACCCAGACCCGACAGAAACGAGACATATCTCAGTTTTTTTGTTATTTATTTTATAGTTAAATTATATATTTTTTATATTCGATATCAATGGCTAACTCCAAAATATTGCATCATGTTTTTGTGCAGGCGTTACTCTAAAAAAATACAAAAGCCTATTTATCTACAAAATTCGTAAATGCATGTAACTAAATGACGATACAATAGTTATAGGATGTATCTAAGTGACCTTTATCCGAACGTTAAATGTTAATAGCGTTTATTGGTTTCGGTGCGAGAAGTTATCGAATCCGAGTCGATTTCGCTTTCCGAGACGATTGTGAATAGCCCTGCAGGTAAGGATCATGATCTCATAGAATACCTACGTAAAATAGCAGCTTAACACTGCTGTGTTTCGTATGGTGAGTGTAGAGAATCAGAGGCCCTTTTTACTGGAAAAGAGGCATTCCATCTTAGTCCTCACGGGTGACAACGCATCTGCGTTTTGATTCTTTACTCAGGATAGATGTAGATGTTTATGGGTCACAGCAACCACTTACTATCAGGTGGATTGTGTGCTCGTTTGTCACCTTATCCTATAAAAAAACCACATAATCCTTTTTTGAGTTACGTATACAAACAGAAAAATAGCTGTCTTTACTTTGATTAGTTATTCTTCAATAACTGATACTATAATTTATAAAAATGTTTGATTTAATTCTGTATTTATAATAAGAGAATGGGTTTCTTGATATAAGCGAAGGTAATCCTATGTTATTACTTCAATTTGCATTACTTAATTTATGGTAGCACTTTTATTCGGGTTCGCAGTACTGGTTCTTGATATTTGAAGTAATTAACATAGTATAGAAGTAGGTAAAATACAACTGAGGACTTATTTGTTCCATGTATAAAAACAGTTTCTGATCGAAACTAATGTTTATCACACATTATTTTTCGAGTATAGGTTACCTGTGTTAATCACTGGAGTCGAATATAATATATATTTTTTACTTATTATAAGCCAGTGCTTGACCACAATCCCACCTGGTGGTAAGTGGTGATGTAGCCTTAGATGGCAAATCGCACTGTCTTATCGTAACAAAAGCCTATTCACTCTGGCCTTAGAAGACGCCCAGACTGTATTCGGACGGAAAGATGGACGCCGGCAAATTATTCCACTCCTTTGCTGTACGCATTACAAAAAACGAAGCAAACCGTTTGGTTCTAATGCGTGGAATATCGACAACAAAGGGATGAAGACCCGCGACCGCATGGTTGTCCGATGGTGGAAAGGAGAGGGAGGAATTAAAGCGTGTAATTCCTGCGCACACTCACCGAAATGCATCCTATAGAATACCGAGAGACTGGCTACTCTGCGCCTGTGCTCGAGGCTGACAAGATTGGTTTCAACCAAATCAAGGTCATCAATGAGCCTCTTAGCACGTCTCTCCACTGAGTCCAATGCTGCCAGGTAGCATTTTGCAGTACCAGCCCATATGTGACAGCAGTACTCCATGCACGACCGGACTAGCGCTTTATAATAATTCATAATTCATTTATTGCATGTCACAAAGTATAAAGTTGTTACAATATATCTACAGAGCATGTGACAACCCTGTACGGGCGTAGCATATTAAGATGGATTTTAATTGTTAATTAATATGAAATCAAATTAAATTACAATTTTTAAGGTACGTAATCTATACATTATTATTAATTAATTTATTAAATATCAAACCAAATAATACACACATTTATTTAAAATGAAATTTCAATAAATATTTCATCTTAACTATTGGTCATTTTAATTCATATAAATAAGATTTAAAACTTTGATGAAAATATTAATAATGTCATTTAAGTAAATAGAAATAATAAATTTTGTCAAAATAATTTAAATTTATAATTTGTCATTAAAATATTCATTTAAGTTATAATAGCTTTTTACAATAAGCATTTTCTTAAGTACTATTTCAAATTTACGACACTGGAGGGCTTTTATATTATTAGGTAAATGGTTGTAAACCCTTAGTGCCATGTAGTAGGGACCATTTTTAAATATTGTTAGATGTGCGGTAGGAGCAACCAGGTTATAACCACGGTGACGTGCGCCATATCGATTGGGTCTATCCCCAATTCGTTGAAAATAATGAGGACTTTTCCTAACAAAGCGGCATAATTCAAAAATATAAATGCACGTCACAGTTAATAAGTTGAATTTAGGGAACAACTTTCGACATTAATCTCTTGGAGCTACGAATGCAATTATTCTAAGGCAACGTTTTTGGAGCACGGATACCGCGCGCACCTCGGTAGAATTGCCCCAGAATATGATGCCATATCTGATCCAGGCAGCGGCGTGGCTGTGGTACGCAGTAAGCGCACACTGCTCGTTTGTGTCTTTACGTAGCTCGCGCAGGGCATAGCAAAAGCTGCTCAACTTACTTACTATATAAGGTAAGAAGCTGCCCCGACGTGAAGTACCGCCGCATCCTTGCAAGGACACCAAGTTTCCTTGCGGCTGCTTTGGCTCTGGACTCAATGAACCGCCCATAGTTTAGGTTCGGAGAAAATTCAATCCCCAACAACTGAAGGCGGTCAGTGATATAATAGACGAGATAGGGAGAAAGAGAGAGAGAGAGAGAGAGAGAGAGAGAAGATAAAAGAATACAAATATAGAGATGTAGGATATGAGGACGTTGAAGTGTTTAAGTAGTATTTTGTTGTCACTCAGTGATTATAAAATTTAACTGGAAGACTTGGATAAAGTAAAATATATAAACATACCTATTCACGTTTGTTTTTATTCAATAGGCTTTAAAAATATTTTAAAACGTAAACATTATTTCGCTTATAAACCAAGACTTTTTTTGCATATATTGCATACTATATTATATATTTTCCGAATCTTTGTAACTAAAATTTTTAGAAGACAATAATTTAAAATTAAAAACTTTCTACAACCGACTTCAATATAAATTATTAAAGATAACTCAAAAACTACTAATCAGACCTTGGTAAAATTTATATGGGAGCACATGAGAAGTACCAGATTTCAAATAAATAAAAAATGATCGAAATCGGTTCACACAGAAAAACGTTATGAGGTAACACACCACATAAAACATATAATCGAATTGAGTACCTCCTCCTTTTTTAATTCGGTAGAAAAACATTTCATTTAACGTAAAGTGCAGGTTGCTTCCAAAAGATAAACCAAATAAGAGTTTTGAATTGTATAAAAATTTAGAGTTGCAAGAATTATGCACCGATCACCGCAACAATGAGTCGGACCAAACTATTTCGTATACAACGATGTATCGTCAGCGATGTAGATGCGATGAATTGTTGTTACTCCATTTCATGACCTAATTTCAATCAATCAATCAATCAATATATTCTTTATTGTACACCAATACAAATTAGAACGAGATAAAATGAAATAAACATATACAAAGTACGATAGGCGGTCTTATCGCTCTGGAAGCTATTTCTTCCAGATAACCCTTATTTAGCAGGTGTACATAAATATGACAATCAGGTTAAAAAAATTATAAGTATATAAATACACACAAGATGATGACGGTTGAGAATAGGTAGGATATATACATTTAAGGACGGGAATTATGATGGGAAATATTAGAATTCCAAGTAATAACTTTTGAGTAGATTTTTGAAGGAAAAAACGGACTGAACACGTCGAAGATATACAGGCAAGGAGTTCCACAAGCGTACAGCTGCCACCAAATCGAAGAAGGAGGATGAATGTGCTGGTATATGAAGCAAAAAATTGTTAGTGGAACGTAGATGACGATCGTGAGAGGAGGAAACGAATTCAATGCGGTCTTTCGAGTAACGTGGAGTAGAGGGATTGAGCAGTATGTTGTATAAAGCAGAAAGGAAGTGAGTATTCCTGCGAAGGCGAAACGGCAGCCACTTGACGTTTACGAAATTCTGAAATGTGATCATATTTACGGAGTTCAAATATGAATCGCAAGCATTTTTGAATACGCTCAAGTTTATTTAAATGCGCTTCAGTTTCGTCTAGGTAGCAAACATCAGCATAGTCAAGGATAGGCAGAAGTAGGGATTGAAGAAGCGCAACTTTAGTGGCAGTAGGGAGAAAATTTCTAAGTCTCCGCAGAGAGCTTAGCGCTGCAAACACTAATTTCGTAACATTTTAGGAGTACTTTGATAGATTGAAACTACATAGATATCATTCGTTAAAAGCAATGAAGTACTTTGATTGACTAGGATCTTTGCCGATGTTTAGATATGTATGTTTATATATTTGTATATATAAACATACATTTATAAAAAGGACAATATGATCTTATGATATTTTTAAATAAAAGGCTATCATTGAAAAACGTGTACTTGATACATCTGATGGTATATGGACGCTGTGGCCCATAGACATCTATATCTACCCTCATTTAAGAATGAAAGTGCAGATGCTTTGTTACCCCTGAGGTCTAATATAGAATACCTCACCACTATTAAAATGGGTCTCCAGTTCTCTTCTAGCACCGTACGAAACATTATTCTATTGCATTCCAAATTATTTGGTAGTTATCGTCGTCAAAAGTGCAGCATTGTTTTATAGACACAAAAGTTTTGAAATATCCCAATATAATCATTTATTCATTAATAATGACGACTTACGATAGCCTTTTTTATCAACCCATGAAAGTCTACAGATGGACAGCGGTCTCTCCTCGTTGTAAGGAGCATTTGCCTTCATTGCCCCGGTACGTGGATTGGCGTTTGCAGATCCAGACGTCTCGCATCTATGACGTTGGTCCTCATCGCCATCATCATCATGTGGCATAAACTAGGCTTATTCTGCCATCTATCTGAACTTATGAGATCTTTTTATCATGTCTCATAGTCCCCTATTACACCTACGGGATATTAAGTGAAGGACTTCCATACGCGGTCATCACATAATATATTATTATTATTATTTGCTAATAAAAACATAGAAAATATAAAGCATACGGTTAAAGTAAACAGTTTATCGGAGTGTGTTCAGCGGGGCGAGGAGTTGGGTGTGTGTGACCAACACACGCTCTTGCATTTAACGCGAGCCGCTAAAATGTTTGCCAAACGTACCGTTACCCCGAATAGTAAAGCATATAAAAGGTCGGGGGAAAAGTTTCTTCAAATTTTGTTTGTATAAAATTGAAGAAAAATCTCTTTGGTTGTACTGTTTGTATCTGGCTGGTTTTAATATCGATATGTTACGACTAAAAGCCAAAGTGCGGTTATACCAGCGTAAAATAGCAGCTTAATGCTGCTGTGTTTCGTATGGTGAGTGTAGAAAACCGGAGACCCATTTTACTGGAAAAGAGGCATTCCATCTTAGTCCTCACGGCTGACAACTCATCTGCATGTTAATTCGCAAACAAAGATAGATGTAGATGTCTATGGGCCACAAAGACCACTTACCATCAGGTGGATTGTGTACTCGTTTATCACCCTTGTTCTATAAAAGTAAAACACCTAGATCTAGTCGGTTAGCGCTAGGTGCAGCCAGCAGTAATTGGTTAAATTTAGGTGTACTGTTAAATTTGTAAAAACAAGTAAACACTTATCAAGTAATATCAGCAATAGTAGATAAAGGCGCGGCTAAGGCTAAGGCTTAAAACCGCAGACTTTTATATAATATATAAATTATGTATAATACATCAACCACAATCGACTGCACCTTGTATTAGCTGGCTACACCTAAGTGTATCCGCACTTCGGCTGTTAACCGTAACATACTGCTGCCCGCAACTAGTTCTAGCAGGTTAGGTATAACCGCACTTCGGCTATTGGCCACAAAAAATACATAAATATAGGACATTAAGAAAAACAAAAATAAAAAGCCAAAAAACACGTTCCCGCTATTTTTAAATTGTTTTTCTGTCCGGCAAAATGAATGAATCTAACGAAAAAATTCGATACATTATGAAGTTTTATTACAAAAAAGGGAAAACTACTTGTCGCATTTTTTTTAATCAAAGATCCCAAGATTTCTGCAGCAACGGAATTATGATACTACTTACAAGATGGCAACAAGTTATCAAACGGAATGGCACATATATGTTATCATCATCATCATTACAGTCCTTCACAAGTCCACTGCTGAACATAGGCCTCCCCCAAGGAATGCCACATATATATTATAATTAAATGTAATTAAACTTAGAAAAAAATTACTTGAATTAGTGTATAAAATACGAAGAAACTTTTCCCTCGACGTTTTATTATGTGGTAGAGCTGTAGCTAAATTGTGGTTGTAGTAAGAATGGGTCGGCTCGACTTAGGAAGGACCACGCTTTCACAGATTACCAGCGTAAATTAGCAGCTTAAGGCTGCTGTGTTCCGTAAAGTGAGTGTAGAAAACCGGAGACTCTTTTTACTATTATCTTACATCTATCTCGCCCATCGTCACAAAATGTCCATTAAATGATTGCTAGCTGAAACAGTACAATACTATGAGACTAAATATATTTATTTTAACTTCTTTTAATACCTGTATTTTTGCAATAAATGTTTATGTGTGTATAAAAGTCTTTTTCTTTAAAATCACTATAGTATCTCCGCTACCGTCCCTCCGTGACCATGGGTGCTGCAAAGCACCTGAAACGTCGGGAATTAAAATAATTTTAATTAAACGCATTAAATTCCGGAATCTTATTTTTATTCAATGTTCGTGTAAACATAAGAAATCATCAATAAATTATGTGCATAACGTGCCATGACTATAGCGGACGTAATTATGTTTATGAAAAAATCACACAAGTACTATTTTTATTTTTTCGTTTTAATTCACCTTGCTAAAAAAATATAGGTTAAATTCTGTAATAAGCCATAGGCATAACGTTTCTTTTTCTATATCGGGCCGTAACACTACTGTTGAACATGGGCTTATCCCATTGTGGTAAAGAATTTGGCGTAATCGCCACGCTCGGCAAGCGGATTATCGACCGCAGTACGAGATGTCTTGAACTTTTACCACTGCTTTCCTTTGAGGTCTATATGTATAGTACGTAAGGTTAATATAGTCATCCTGTTAATATGGTCGCTTTCTTATAACTCAAATATTACAGCCTTGTTTGCATGGATAGCTTGGTGATATGATAGCTCTTCATCAGTCAAGCAAATAATATAGGGTCAAAAGGGCGCTGCTTTATCGACGACAATTGATGGTTGACATTATAGTAAATATTTTAGTCCATTTTAGTATTGTATAGTGTAGTTAGTTTTTTTAAGTTGATTTTTCTAAGTGTTCCTAATTATTGTCAAAGCTTGTTTGCTATTTTTTCATTATATATTAGTTGTAGTATACGACTTTGTGTTTTTGTCTCTGTTTTCTTTCTAGTTTTAGTTTTATAGGGCGGCAAAACTTAAGGTGACCATATTACCCTCAACTACCTTATTATATGTATTTTACATCTTGCAGAAATATAAATAGAAACTTTTACATATTTAATACTTATTAAAAGTTATCCTTACGAATAATTTACCATTGTTTCGAAAAATACCTCTGTCCTGGGAAGAACCAGCAAGAAACCCAGCGGGACGTTTCTACAGATATATCGATATGTACCGCTATCTACCAGAGCTATCTATAGTCGCCTCCTACAAAACCCACGGGACGAACACACGGCTCAGTTTTAACTTATGCGCATAACGTTTTACTTTAAATGAAAAATTTTCCGATGTCGTTGCAAAAGGGAACATTGTACTGAGCAGGATATTAAAGGAAATGTGGGAATTTTGCGACAATATTTTTTTTTATATTGTCACAATGCAAGAGTACAATTACTAGTGAAGCTGTCCCTGTTCCTCGGAATATGGGAAGGTAGATGGAATAAATATTTTCAATAATTTCACGTGACCTACTAAGAAATATTTTTCTGCCGACTTCCAAAAAGGAGACGGTACTCAATTCGATTGTAGGTTTTTTTAATGTGTGTTACCTCATAACTTTTTACTGGGTGAACCGATTTCGATGATTCTTTTTTTGTTTGAAAGCTGGTACTTCTCGGGTGGTCCCATATGAATTTCATCAAGGTCAAATTAATAGTTTTTGAGTTATTCTTAATAAATTATATTGAAGTCGGCTGTACAAAATTTTTAATTTTAAATTATTTCTGACTTCAGAATAGAATAGAATAATTTTTATTCAATATTGATTACAAGTCATTCTTATTGAAAGTATTTTTTTTATTTACCACTGGTTCGGAAAACAACCTCTGTCCTGGGAAGAACCAGCAAGAAACCCAGCGGGACTTTATTTTTTAATAAATTTTGCAATATAAATGGTTACAGATTATTTACAAAATCCAGGGGTTATTATCAACCATGTATTCATTTATATTATATAATAACCCTTTTATACAGTTTTTGTTTAATTAAATATTTAAACTTTGTAATATAGAAGAAGAAGAGTTAGCGAAGAAGAGTTTATCAGTTCGAATTTATTTTTATGTGGTACTTAATCGATTGTACTGTTTTTTTTTAAATTAAAATGGCATACGCTCGCAGTGGTTTTCTTTTTTTAGAGATTGAAACTTTCTGTTTTTATATTTTTTTAAATAATCCAATAACTATGACGAATTGGATAGAATATCATAAAACCTTATTTAACAAAGAAATTAAATTTTTAAGCGGGAAACATTTATCGTCTATTGAAAATTTACTGGGGAAATATTGCACTTGCTGTTAGCGGAAATTAACTTGTTGACGTAATGATATCACTGGAAGAGCATGGGGTCACACACTCTTAAGATACTCGATAAACAGAAAGTAATAATAATTAAATGGTTTGATTATCAGTGTCACTTCTGCAATTATGCATGTAATATTGAAGCGAAATTAATGTGAATTGATATTGCTCTAATATACTGACGTATTATTATTTTTATTTAAAATTATAATAGCGAGCGAATAAATCGTTTCTTCTTCGTTTACTCTAGTGAGCATTAAAGAGTAGTTTTTTTTAAATTTGCAAACTGATGTATAACTTAGTTTAAATTAAAATTTAATGTATACATGTTTTAGAATAAATACTGAGGAATAACTTTTTATGTTTTTATTCATGGTAGAGCCACGCTGCAGCCATAGTATGTTTGTAGAACGAATGGGTCGACTCGACCGGGGAAGAACCACACTCTCTCAGAATACCAGCGTAAAATAGCAGCTTAATACCGCTATGTTTCTTATTAGAGGACCGGATACTCTTTTTATTCAAAATGTAACATTCTACATTTTAATTTCTAATCGATGATAGATGTAAGTGTCTGTGGGCCATAGTTCATTTCTTACAAAAAAAAAAGAAACTTACCGATACTAGCTCATGAGTATATTTATATATTCTTTGTTCTTCGTTGAGATGTTTTTTTTTAAATAAAATAATTAAGATTTTCTTCAAAACTGAACAAAATAAAGTTTCCATAATATTGAATGAAACTAATCTTTACGGATCTTATCGCGTTTAGTTTAACTTTAATTCCCGATGTTTCGGGTGGTTTATAGCAGCTACGGTCACGGGGGGACTGAGGTGTTTGACGTCCCGATGTCATGGCTGAAGGCAGCCCGGCTCGGCTACCTTCAGTATGCCATCGGGACGTCAAACACCTCAGTCCCCGTAAAATCCGTAAAGATTAGTTTCATTCAATGTGTAGTCTTCGCGTAAATATAAGAAATCATTTCCATAATATAATAGTTTAAGTTGGTGCTATGACATAGTATATCGAAGAATTACAAGGCGCTCCTTAAGCTTAGTCTGCAAGGTCTAAAGAATTTCACAAGTTTAAGGTAACAACTAGATAGGTATTAGGTACATTAAAATTTTCATCTATTTTCAATTCTAAGGGATTGTGTTTTTTCTTTAAATTTGTATGACCACCTCTAAAGTATAATGTTATTTAATAAAAAGAGTTACTTGAATTGGTTCTCCCGTTTCTGAGAAATGGATTAACATACATAAAAAACGAACACGTCTACGCGTCGAATATAGATAGAACCTTCTTGTTTTATTTAAGTATTTGTATATGCTTTGAAAATGAACGAACTTGAACCGTAATTGTAAAGTAGTGTAAATTTTAATATTATATTAATTGTTTTATATTTTCATGTTATGTGAAGTTGACTAACACTCAATGGAAAAGGGGTACATAATTGTTACTCTCTTATATCTATTATTATCTTAATATACCCAATTAATAAACTCTAACCCAATTAATTATTAAAATTAATTTTAATATATTTTTATTATCTTAATATACCCAATTAACAAACTCTAACCCAATTAATTATAAAAATTAATTTTAATATATTTTTATTATCTTAATATACCCAATTAACAAACTCTAACCCAATTAATTATTAAAATTAATTTTAATATATTTTTATTATCTTAATATACCCAATTAACAAACTCTAACCTATATATTAAAATTAATTATAAAAATTAATTTTAATATATTTTTATTATCTTAATATACCCAATTAACAAACTCTAACCCAATTAATTATAAAAATTAATTTTAATATATTTTTATTATCTTAATATACCCAATTAATAAACTCTAACCCAATTAATATAAAAATAAATTTTAATATATTTAATAAAATAATTAATTATAATTTTTTTTCGAACCGTTGTATCTATAATTACGAACATAAAATTTAGCCTCAGAGATTTTCAATTTTACCGCGTAAAACTAACACGAACAATTAGAAAAAAATACGTATGAATTATCCAAGGGTATCCTTAAGTTCGTATCATACAGTGGAAAATGCCGACTGTTAAAAGCTCAATAATGCAAGGGTTACATTTTGCATTCGCCGGTCGCGTGGTACCTACATTATGTATTCTATTGTTACCTGAAAGCGAACCCATAATATGACACTCTTGTAAACAGAATGTTACTAAGTGTAACATGAAGCTCTTTGTGACTACAATAAAATATCGGTCAAGTACCTGCACATGAAATTATTATTCACAATAATTGATCGCACTAGAAGTTTATCTTTCTATTTGAGCTCAATCTGCGTCTTATTTGCGCGTTATTAATAATATGTCTCACTATTGATTGCACCTATAATATATTTACTTATTAATGATTTCTTTGAAAAATGATAAAAATAAAATGCATAAGTAATACATAATTGTAAATTTATAATAATGTATTTACACAACGATTAATTTGGTTGTTAATTGGTAGTGTGTATCAGTTGATAATTGCAATTTTTTCATTTACAATTGTAGTAAATTTACTTTGACAACAACACATCATCATAATCATCATCATTACAGCCCTTCACAAGTCCACTGCTGAACATAGGCCTCCCCCAAGGAATGCCACAAAGCACGGTCCTGAGCCACCTGCATCTATCGACTTCCTGCATATCTTACCAGGTCGTCACTCCATCTGGTGGGGGGACGTACAACACTTCGCCTGCCGGTACGAGGCTGCCACTCGAGAACCTTTCTTCCCCATCGGGTGTCGGTTCTTCGAGCTATATGGCCGGCCCATTGCCACTTCAGCTTACTAATCCGTTGGGCTATGTCGGTCACTCTGGTTCTACTGCGGATATCCTCATTTCTGAGTTTATCACGCAGAGAAACTCCGAGCATAGCCCTCTCCTTAGCTCGCTGAGCGACCTTGAGCTTCCTCATCCGGTCAGCAGTGAAGGACCACGTCTCAGTTCCGTATGTCATCACTGGCAACACGCACTGGGTCTACAGTCTCGTTTTAAAGTTTTGAGGTATACCTGACGAGAAGATGTGCTGTAATTTCCCGAACGCTGCCCAACCGAGTTGATTCCGTCGATTGACCTCTCGGTCGAAGTTGGACTTACCTAGTCGGACTATTTGGTAAACATACTCGTCAACAACTTCGAGCTTAGTGCTCCCATTAACTACCGGCATAGGTGTGACATGGACATTAAACATGATCTTTGTTTTGTCCATGTTCATCTTAAGACCTATCCGTTGGGAAGCACTATTGAAGTCATTGAGCATAGTGCTTAGGTCCAATGCAGCGGTGATGAGTTTCGGGGATATGACGTCACCCTGTCTTACACCTCTTTGCAATTGGATAGGTTTCGTACTCTGGTTCTGTACTCGGATAGCCATTGTAGCCTTACTGTACAAGCACTTCAGCACTTCCATATACCGACAGTCCACTTGGCACCGCTGAAGGGACTGCAGCACCGCCCAAATTTCAACGAAATCAAAAGGCTTTCTCATAGTCCACATACGCCAGACATAGTGGCAAATTGAACTGATCTGACTTTTGTACAATTTGCCGAAGGGTGCTAAAGCCTTTTCGGAAACCGGCTTGTTCGGGAGGCTGGAAGTCGTCAAGTCTGCGCGCGAGACGATTCGTAATGACTCTCGAAAACAGCACGTAGACGCGGCTCAGAAGGGAAATCGGTCTGTAGTTCTTCAAGAGAGCGTTGTCGCCTTTCTTGAAGAACAAGACCACCGCATTTCTGCTCCACGCCTCCGGTGTAATGCCACCATTGAGGACGCAATTAAAGAGCTTCTGAAGGACTTCAAGTACCGGTTTTCCACCCGCTTTCAGAAGCTCCGCTGTAATCCCATCCTCGCCTGAGGCCTTGCCGTTTTTAAGGTGCTGGAGAGCCATTCTAATCTCGCTCAGACTGACGTCCGGGATATCATCGGAATAATGTCGGATAAGACTCGCTCTTGGATCGTTACTCACACTCGCGTGTGGCTCCAACGATGACGTGTACAGCTGCCCATAGAACCTCTCAATCTTACTCAAAATCTCAGGTGTCCCGGAAACGATGCTGCCACATTCAGTCTTCAGCTTTGACAGTTGGCTCTTTCTGGCATCGTCTATCTTCGTTTACGAATTAAAATGCAGATGCGTTGTCAGCCGTGAGGACTAAGATAGAATGCCTGTTTTCTCGTAATGTAGGTCTCCGGTTCTCTACACTCACCATACAAAACACAGCAGCATTAAGCTGCTATTTTACGCTGGTACTCTGTGAGAGCGTGGTCCTTCCCCGGTCGAGCCGACCCATACGTGCTGCATCTATACTGTTTATATAGCTGCAGCATGGCTCTACCACGTAAAAATTTAAATTTTTCTTAATTAAATGAAATCGTAGTTTAATATCGAATTTAAAAATAATTTTTGTACACTGTAAACTAAAATATAATTATTAGCTATTCTATCGCCTAACGGTAAATGATTTTACAAGTAGTATAATCACTGTTAGGCGACCTTCTGAAAAAGTGGAGAAAGTAAAACACAAGTAGACTGCAAGGCAGAAAAAGTACGACGAGTTGTATACAATTATATTATACAGTTTGTATTCAATATAAATAATTTTATAAGCTTGTACGCAAAATACATTTGCTTTATTAAACATTAACCTTTTATTCGCAAACCCAGTATGATTCCAGGCTTGAATTTTGAAAGAGCACCGTTAAGTTCTATTATGATTTTAATTATAAGCGAGCGTCAAAGAAAGTCAGCTGCATTCATCATGCAACGCAAAAATGAATATTAATTTGAAACACGAATAAGCAAAACAGAGGAACTCGAAATAGTGATGTCAGCGGAGCTGTCTCGTTTCTACCACTACAGTAACGAGTGTATGCTAACAGCAGTATCTTTTAACACCCATCATAATACTGGGTTATTTAGAATAAAACAAATGTTTATATAAATTCTGAAACGAAAGCTAAAGAAAGATAAGAAAAGACCTAGAATTGAAAACTGAATTACTTTCATGTGATTCTAAAGAAATGTTAAAATGGCGCTGAACAATTGAAAACTACGAGTATTCATTTTTTCAAATATTCATTACTTCAAATTTATTAATGTTTCACAGCTCTGATAGTATAAAGGTGAAAACTATATTCAGAATCAGAATATATTATAATAATAGGTAATACGAATTATTAAACATTATTAAAATGAACAAGCAATCGATTGAAAACAGTAGGAGGAGATTAAAAACCAGAAAGGGGAATTAGAAAATATGTCTTCATCATCATCATTACAGCCCATCACAAGTCCCATCCTGAACGGAGACCTCATGAGACATCTGTATCCATCGATTCCCTGCATTTCTTAGCACGTTTTCACCATTCTAGGCGTCGCTAATCGGTACGAAGCGACCACTTGAGAACCTTTCTTCTCCATCGGTTTCCAGTTCGTCGAGCAATATCGGCCATATAACCTAATGCCAGCTTAGTAATCCGTTGAGCTAACTGTGGATATCCTCATTTCAAAGTCTATGTTGCAGCGAAACTCAGAGCATAGTTCTCTACAAAACTCAGCCAAAAAAAGCCATAAAAGTATGCAAAATATTTTCATTTGCAATTGTGTTCGGATAACATTTCGTGTTTGGGTTAAAATATTCAAATGACATGAAATGCGGTGGTTCAAAATGAAGAGAGTGCAACTAATGTATAAAAGATGTTCGATCCGCAGTTTGAAAGCTTCCGTTTCAATTTTTTCAGTTGCCTATATTTTTAGAAGTTTTGCACTTTTGAGAGGATAGTAGCGCAGTGGCTTATTGATATGCGAGAAAATTAAGGCGTAATTAGAGTTAAATAAAATTTAAAAAGTTACTTTTATAACTTTTATTTGCCAAATAATGGACTAAGTCTTTTTCTGTCACGTTGCTTTATTCTGAATTTCTGGACTCTACAATTTAAGTATTTAAACTTATTTTCTTATAAATTAAAATAGTTAAAATACATACATATTATTAATTACTAATTAAATAAATGTATTATAGTAGTACTAGAATTTGAAAGTTTTACAGTTTTGTAACCTTTAACCGACGAGCGTGTATGCGTAGGTATATGGATGTGGAGGAAGCGAGAGAGGTGTGTCAGGATCGTGCCAAATGGAAGTCCATAGTCTCTGCCTACCCCTCTGGGTGACAGGCGTGAGTGTTTATGTTATGTGCGCCATGGAGCGGTCAGTCGGAGTTGTCAGTGTAATGAATTTTAAATCTGTCAATCATTCACGGATTGAGACAAACTTTTAACATAATTCTACACACACACATCGTATAATTCCTCTTAGCCATTCTTTCCCATTTAAGATTTGTACATTCAGCCTTTGAGTGGTTTGCTACTTCTTCGCGGGCGTCAGCAGTCGGTTCATAAAAAGTAAGAGTGCTCAATGTGAACTGATGAACTGATTTTTAAACTGGCGTCCCGCAGGGCGGAATGCTACAATAATTTTCTCAGTTTTTATAAACTCCATCATTTCTCATTTCAACGCTATTGCGAATTAAAAAAAAAACTTAAAAGCTGTTAGTGAATTGTCGTGGCGCTTTGGTGTCTCTGTCAACCCAAAAATACGTCAAGCTATACTTGTGGATAGTTCTGGACTACTGTCTAAGATAAGTCTATCAAATCTGCCTGCGGTTTATTAAAATGACGTCTTGATACCTTTACTCGTGAAAAATCTAGACCTCTCTACCGTCTCAAAAAAACTTTCTACCTCTTAGCAAAAGATTATGCTTGTGCAGACTGCAGACACTTATTTTACCCATTACGGATTATGCAGATGTTTGTTACCTAGATTTGGACCAGTATCTTTTTAACAAGCTAGAACGTCTCCTTAATAATTGCATTAGATACACATCGCTACGAAAGTATAATCATGTTTCTCTTTATTCTCGTAATCCAGCTTATCCTTTATATTTTAAGAAAAGATTTCCATTTCTTGACAGTTCTGCGGTCCTCGTTTAATCATAAAATTAGTATTTCACCTTATTTGACTTGATATTCCAGGAAATCCTTTACGGTTCAGGCTACTCTACTCTGAAATTCCTTACCCGAAGTCATACGAAAAGCACCAAGCAAATGCTCGTTCAAGAGATTTATTCGTGAACACCTTTTAAAACAAGACATTGTTTCATGGTAGGAATAGTTTTGTGTTACGTTATGCGCATAATATGATCATAGTCACATTTTTTTTGGCCATGGCCTTTTTTCGTGTTATTTATAAAATCGATTTTACTAATTTATATCAATAAAATTTAACAATTTTCTGATTAATAAGTAATGCGTCACTAATTGAAAACTCAGAAAGAGTGGAAAAGACAAAAATGTCAATTCTTCACTTTTAGCTTGTAGATAATGCTATGACGAAAACTTTTAAATCTTTTTAATCGACTTTAAAATAACGAGAATTTTCTCGATTCGTCGAAATATCTTTGAAACTATAATTTAAAGAATCATCTATAATAACTCTCTAGAATTATAGTATATAATTCTTTACCACGTTGTCCGATTTCATTGATACTTTTCTACCTTTAAAAAGGAGGAGGTACTGAATTCGACTGTATTTTTTATGTGTGTTACCTCAAAACTTTTTCTAGGTGAACTGATTTAGATTATTCTTTTTTATTTGAAAGCTGGTGCTTCTCATGTGGTCCCATATAAATTTGATGAAGATCTGACCAGTAGTTTTTGAGTTATCCTTAATAATTTATATTGAAGTCGGTTGTACAAAATTTTTAATTATACCACTTGTTGTGTTAGAAATCGAGTACTTCAAAAGTGGTTCTTACGTGTATACACAAAAAAACATAACATAAACATAAACACTCACGCCTGTCACCCAGAGGGGTAGGCAGAGACTACGGACTTCCATTTGGCGCGATCCTGACACACCTCTCTCGCCTCTTTCACATCCATATATCTACGCATACACGCTCGTCGGTTAAGGGTACTCCTAATCTGGCCCATTTTCAATGTATCGCCGATCTGGTCGATAAACCTTCGTCTAGGGCGTCCCTTCCCGACCCTGCCGTTCACTTCTGCAACATAAATTTGCTTTGTCACTCTTTCCTCGTTCATTCTTTCTACGTGACCAAACCACCGAAGCATTCCTTTCTTAATCCTTGTCACAACGTCATCTTGCAAACCACACTTTTCTCTTATTACACTATTTCTCACCCTGTCATTCAGATTCAGCCCTAGCATACTCCTTAAGGAACGCATTTCTACAGCATTTATTCTACTCTCATGCTTC
The DNA here is from genome assembly GCA_963668995.1 of Parnassius mnemosyne. Classification (NCBI taxonomy): domain Eukaryota; kingdom Metazoa; phylum Arthropoda; class Insecta; order Lepidoptera; family Papilionidae; genus Parnassius; species Parnassius mnemosyne. The sequence goes on from CAVLGL010000068.1 coordinate 25,816,534, forward strand.
TTCTGCCAGACCCAACTTTCACTACCATACATTAAAGTGGGTACTAACACAGCATTATGAATTGCCATACGTGCCTTAGTTGACACATTCTGACTCCTCACAATAGCGTGTAGAGCCCCATTCACTCTATTTCCTGCGTTCACTCGTCGTTCTATATCCTTATCATATCTACCATCCCTGCTAAATAAACATCCCAAATATACAAACTCATCCACTTGCTCAATCTACTCCCCTTCTATTCTTATGTTACATAAAGTTTTACTTTCTTCTCTTTCAAAAACCATCACTTTCGTCTTACTTGCGTTCACTTTCATACCCCTTTCTTTCAATGAACAATTCATTAAAGTAACCATCATTTGCAACTCGGCCGCCGACGATGCAAATATGACTTGATCATCGGCGTACAAAAGGCATTTGACGGTTGACTCACCCATTCTCAACCCACATTCTTCAACTTTCAAAGTTTGCAAACAACTGTCCATAAATAGGTTAAACAGCCACGGGGAAGCCACACATCCCTGTCTGACACCTTTATGAATGCCAAACCAGTCCGAGTAGACCCCGTTGATCCTGACACAAGCACTAGAGTCCCTATAAAGAGACCTTAATGCCTGTATCAAGCCAGCGCTCAACCCAAATGAGTTCAGTGTTTGCCATAACACGTTCCTGTCCACTCTGTCATAAGCCTTTTCCAAGTCCAAGAACGCACAAAAAACTTTCTGGTTTTTAGCCAAAAACTTCTCCGCTATCATGCGCATGGAAAAGACTTGATCCGTACACCCCATCCCCTTTCTAAATCCAGCTTGCACATCCCAAATTTTTCCATCAGTTTCTTCCATAACTCTTTCAATTAACACCTTAGCATACAGTTTACCCACAATGCTAAGCAAGCTGATACCACGGTAGTTTTTACAGTCCTGCTGCGACCCCTTTCCCTTATATATTGGGACTATAACGGCTTTGCACCAGTCTTCCGGTACCCGTTTCAGTTCCCAACATAAATTAAACAAGGTGTGCAGCAGGCCTGCAACCACACCCTCACCAGCCCTTAGCATTTCGAGTGATACTCTATCATATCCGGCTGCCTTACCTGCTTTCATGCTTTTCATTGCTTTCATTATTTCATCTACACTTAACTCCCTACCTCTCTCCACTTCTTCCGGAATTTCTATTTCACTTATTTCAGACGACTCTTCACTCTTAAACTCGCTTTCAAAGTATTCCTTCCATCTCTTTAAATTCGAAACTTCATCATTCAGCATGCAGCCATTCTCGTCTCGTATAGCATTCATTCTAGGCTGTTTTGAAATTCCCCTGGCAGTTCTTACGAGCTTCCAGAACATTTTAATATTTTCCTGGAAGTTATCAGATATCCTTCTATCATTTTTATCTATCCTTTCTTGCTTTTTCCTTTCAACAACTACTTTTACTCTCTTATTTATACGTCTAAAGTTTGCCTTTTTTCTTTCAATCTCATCATTCATACCGCCAGAATTACCAGCTTTAGTTGCTAGTAAATCTAGCCATGCTCTCTTCTTTGCTTCAACTTCCATCCGTACCTCATCATCCCACCACAACGTATTACTTTTCCTTTCATTCGTTCTCTTACTTACACCGCATACTTCGGTGGCTGCATCCACCAGAACTCTCTTAATATTATTCCATACATTCTTCAATTCTAAATCATTCATACATAATTCATTCAACCCACTTATATTTTCCCTCAGTCTGCATTTATACTTCTCTTTCACACCTTCATCTTGTAACCTCTCTATTCTTATACGCTGTAACGCAGTGGTAGACACCGATGTCCGATGCCGCCAACGTCTGAATAGACCATTAATTCGGCATAAGACCAAGTAATGATCCGTCCCTACGTTGGACCCCCGGTAAACCCTTGTATCTACTACTGCGCTCCTCATTCTTTCATCCACAATTATAAAATCTATCATGCTCATCAAAATCTATCATCCCCTCTTTCCCATGTATACATGTGAATCCTCTTATGGCGAAAGAAAGTGTTCGCCACAAAAAGATTCTTTTCCACACATACGGTGAGGAGGTCTTCACCATTCTCATTTGTTCTTTCATCGCCAAACGTTCCTAATATCCTTTCATAACCAGACCTCTTCACCCCCACCCTTCCATTAAAATCTCCTAACATAATAATATTTTCATTTTCCTTACATTTCATCAACACCAGCCTTACCATGTCCCAAAACTGCTCTCGGATATAAGTGGGCTTAGACATATCTGGGGCGTACACCCCTAGCACAAACAACTTCTTTAAGCCCACTTTCATTCGTATCCACAGCAGCCTTGGGCTAACACATTCATACTCTTTCACACATTGACCCATTCTTTCTGAAAGGATGACACCGACTCCCTGGCATGCCCGCTCGGTCTCGTCTACTCCAGACCAGTAAGCGGTATACATGCCATGTGCAGTGACATCTCTTCCCTTTCGTTTCGTCTCGTTTACACATAACACATCTATTCCTCTATCATTCATCATTTCGCATACTTCATCCATCTTATCATTCATTGCTCCACATACATTCAGCGTAGCCAGACGGGCCTCCGCAATCCACTTTTCGCCCCTCCGGGAGACAGGACGTGACGGGTGGCGAACCTCGTCGCCGGTTTTTCTCCCGGAGATTCTGTGTATACACCTTGGTATATTTATACCTTTTTTAGTTTTCGACAAAGAATTACACCTTGATCTTAGTTTTGTGAAAGTAATATTTTTCACCCGAATAATAAAGGCAGTTAAAGTCCTCTTTTGTAGTACGGTATGTAGGTATAAAAAGTTACCCCACTCCTCGCAACTGTCGAGTGAATTGGTACTAAAGCGGGGAGAAATTAAAAACCAACAACATACGTCTAACATGAAGATGCACTGAATTGACGGGCGCGAGTACTTAAAATGTTCGATTTAAAAAAATGAAATTCTCAAAATGACATGCGAATTGGCACATTAGTTGTATAGTTTCGGGAATTCCCGTGGTCCGGTTTATTAATATTCGCAATTCTTTGGGGGCTTTTTGTACACGGTACATTTAGTTCACACAAAAGAGCCGCCGAGTAGGTACTGTCTCTTGTCTGCGCATGCGCGCTGTAATTTTTAGGATTTTTTTATTGAGCCAATTATTATGATTCGCGTTTATGTCTTCATAAAACACTTGTCCGTATGTTCAATTTTTAGAAATGATTTTGTTTTTCCGCAATAATTACATTTCAATAAGATTTAACAATTACTATAAAGTACTATAATTAGATATTCGGTTTACACAAGCACACAGCTAGACCTAAAACACAACGTTTCCGTAACAGTCTATCAAAACTCCACTGCTGAATTAGGCCTCCGTCATAGATTGTATAATAAGTTACTTCATATTTGCTATTGTTGCCACGGCTGGTTGGCAACCGCGGTTCTTTTATTTAGATAGTTTTTGTTAGGAAAACGCTGCAGCCTGTTTTTTTTTTCTCTCTGATGCTTCTTACGACGCTTTAGGGACGACATCGGGTAGTGAGTATTTTACGCCGCTATCACACGGTAAAACATTTATTCCGTGACTAAAGGAGGTAAATGAAGGTAACTTTGCGAGTGAGTAGCGTAATAAGTGACGTATGCACATAAGTTATTTAAGAACCTTATGACATTTATCTGATGGGATATTTTGTGTATTCTATTAAGACTTATCTTTTACTGTACAAACCTGCATGTTTGTTCACCTTATTTCACAAATACGTAAATTATAACAGGGTTTGTTTTTAGTGGTTTTATAACTTTACTAGAATGTGATTCACTGACTTTCATGTAAGTCGAAACTGTCATCTTCAAAGATGTAGGTTTTACAGTATGATTGTTTGATTGTTCTAACATAAGGATTGATTTGTCCAATTTTCACTCTTTTGTTTAAGAAATAAATTTCTTAAACAAAAGAGTGAAAATTGCTAAATTCGTTTATATAAACTCGTAGGCAATACGGAATGTTTTACTCCAGAGCGTTTTCTACGGACCTACCCCGTGAGTAGTCCATGCTGTGACACCAATCTATACGAAAAAGGAAACTTCTCGATACAATACGAACATATTATGTTGTAAAATAATACAATTAATTGAATATGCCAAAAGTCTACAATGTCATATGATTTTGAGCATCTTAAACAGTTAATTAATTGAACCGGAATCCGTAGACGTATATTCTAATATGTGAGTAGGTATCTTTTTTTATAAAACTAAAGTGACAAACGTATTTATAGTCCACTTGAAGGTACCTTTCCATACGGACTTTTAGGTACAAAAGGGGTCCTACCATGTAGTAAAACCTTTTGCCTAGTCAAATCTCATTAAAAGTTTGCTCATCATGTAAAGTTAAAGATAGCAATATTTTTTTTTTTATAGGAGAGGGGGCAAACGAGCATGCGGCTCACCTGATGGTAAGTGACTACCGCCGCCCATGAACAACTGCAACACCAGGGGAATCGCAGATGCGTTGCCGGCCTTTTAAGAAGGAGTACGCTCTTTTCTTGAAGGTCCCTAAGTCGTATCGGTCCGGAAAAATCGCTGATGGTAATCGATTCCACAAGGAGGTCGTGCGAGGAAGAAAACATCTTCTAAATCGCACAGTGGTGGACCGTCAATCATCCAGATGGTGTGGATGGTATCGGGAGTTCTGCCGCGATGTGCGTTCGTGAAATTTGGTAAGGTACGGTATACTAACTTTATGGATAAAAAATATTACTTTTTTATCCATAAAGTTAGTATACCGTACCTTTGGCATGCTTAGACTAATAATTTTTTATATTTACGCGAACACTACACATGGAATAAAACTAATTTTACGGATTTTACAGCGTTTAATTTCACTTATGAATTCCCGACTTTTGGGAAGGTGATTGACGTACCGATTTCATAGTTAGCCCAGCTCTCTTAATTAGTTATGGGATCTCAAGCAGATGGTAGGAATCGGTGTTCCTTTCGTTAGTGTTCTGACACTGATATTTGTTTTACAGATAGCAATCTATGATTTAAAACCTAAATAGTCGCTCCGACAAAAATTTAAGAAAATTAATATATTAACTTTGGCCTCTCAATACATTTATCAAAATGTAATGTATGTACGTCAGTGAGTGATATTCATTCTATATATACTAGGAACAAACACAAGCTAGTAGTAACAGCTACTCCACTCCACCGAGTCGGTAATTCTTTCTTGGGGCGAAGTTATACGCTGTTACAACAAAATCCCAGAAAATATACAAAATTTGACCTGCTCAAAGTTCAAAAACTTTATTAAACAAAGTTTGTATAAAAAGGGTTATTGTGATATTAAGGAATTTATGGATGATAATAACCCATGGGAATGAGGTGATACTACCAAGCTATGTCTAATTAATTTTGTGTAGTTAATTATGTAATATACCTACATGATTGTAAGCTGCTATTTTTTAAAAAAAAGTCCCGCTGGGATTCTTGCTCGTTCTTCCCAGGACAGAGGTTTTTTTGGAACCAGTGGTAATTAAACAAAAGAGTGACTTTCAATAAGTATTATTTATAATCTATTTAGTAATCTAGTTTTCCAAGGACTTGTGGTCTATCAAATCTGACGTAATGGTTGGGACGATCCTGAACATGTTGTATATCAACATGTTCAGGTAGACTTCCCGGACTGTCGGTGCTTTACATCAGCGATATGTTCATTAACGCGGGTTTTTATGGATCGTTTTGTTTGTCCTTGAATTGAAGAGATTGTGAATGTGATGTAGGAGTGTACAAGCTTGATTGTGATTTAAAATTATTTAGAATCTCTAAATACAATACATTTACCAAATATTAGATTATTATTTTCATCTTTTTTTAGTTAAGTTTATGAGTTCTGGATTAGTCGATTTTATCGTATCTAAGTAATAATGAGGTAACGTGTGTTGTCATTGTGCCTTAAATTATGTTTGTTTTAACACCTAATGGCGACCACGTGGCATAGCGGTAAGAGTACCTGTTAACCGGGCAGAGGCTCTTGTGATCAAATCCCCAACGGAGCTAACTTCTGTGCAAAAACACTTATTGTCAGTTTACGCTACTGATTGTTTTGACTGTGCTCCTCTGACTGTAAACTTTCATATTAACATTACGAGGTAACGTCATGAGGCACGGGTAAAAAAAGTGTAAGTGTATCTGTTTCATTATACACAACAAACACTTGCAAGCTAGTGTTTCAGTGCTTATCATACAAATACTTGTAACAGTGATATGTTGATAGCTTCCGTCAGTATCCGAACGTTGTGACCGTGGTTAAACCGACCGGGATTACATAGTTATATCCGCTTCATTCCAACTGTGACCTGACGGTACAAGATTAAAGCATTAGGTACGAAACCAATAACTCACTTTGAATAAAATCTAAAATTATGCAATCAATGTCCATTTACTAAGTCGAAAATGACCTGTGTGATCTAAGACTTGAAAACGACGGATACAGTATTATAAGCAATGAAATAATGTTATGTAAAAATGTTGCTGAGGTTATGTTAAGGGGAAAAAGGTGTAATCGTTTTAAATTTATAGACATCACAACGATCTTTAATCACATTAAAGTCACCAAGTCTAGTATAGTAATGTATAGTAATGGCTATAATATATAGGAGTATTTACGCGGCAATGCTGGATACGGGCCTATTTTCTCGACAGTTTATGGATCAAGGAAGAGTTCGCCGCGCTGCCTTAATGCATGTTGGGTATTGGCGGACTTTACATCTCCTCGAAATATGTTTTGTTTCTTATGCAAGTTTTTATAAGACGTTTTCCTTTACCGAGCACATGGTATATCAGTATTTAAACTACAATTCACTATTTCATCCGTGCCGTCATGGATATATTTCAGTTTGCTCGCTTACCATGAAATTAAAAGTAAGCGGATAAGCCTTTGAATTAACACGGCTCACCGTTCTCCCCACTATTTTACTTCGTCATCGAACACGTGGCAAATCAGCTCTGAGATCTGAAAAACAATTAACGTTCGTGGTACCGACTACCGTCGCGAATGGGATAAGAGGATAGTACCGCAAGAGGATTACATTTACAAAAGGTATTTGAAGATTGTGGAATAATGATCTTGCTCATTCTGAATGTTGATCATAATATATGAATTTTCTAAACTGTCTGCGGCGTCGGGACTATCAATTAGTTGTCACGTAGGTAACCAATACCGAGCGCCGTATCGTTAATTTGTTTAATAAACATGAATTAATCGCTTCGTACGCTGGTCTTCATGTCACGTGACCGTTCATAGTAAATAATATTGTTGCAATGCCAAGTCTCAAGTGGATGTAACCAATACGCATGTAGTTATGTGAGGATTACTTATGTCAATTGAATTAGGTATATAGCTGAATGTCAAGTCAGACTGTCATAACAAAAATGTCTACTATATAATTTTCATCTTTGAAAATCCGTCAATATTTATCGCACAGTTTGTAAAGTCGGACTACATTTTTAGAATTCAATTGATGACATTTACTACGTCAAATACTTTCAAATAGCTAAAAAGTAAATATCTCTTTTAAATAAAAATCATCTATCATTTAATTTAAAACGATTATTAGCTATGAAATTGCTACTTATTCAATATAATATTTAATCAGTTCAACATTATAGGTAAAATGTAATATCAAAACCTATAAACCAAGTTGTAACAAATACAAGAAACAATTTTAAATACGTCATATTATTATGTCTGTGTAATGTTTTTACTGACAAAATTGTATTGTAATGCCGACTGAAAAATCTGGTATCTTTTGTTTGTTGCGTCTTTTTGTTTCGATGATTCCTTTTCTCGTTTGAGACGTTTGTTTGTATTGGAGCCGAAATTAACTCGCGCAGTTTTTTTCAGTCTAATTTTATTGGATTGCATTAGAGTCCTTGACATTTTCGGAAATTAATTAATATTGAATTATATTTTTAAACTTTTTGATTCATCTATGGTAAGTGTATCGTTAAATTACTTACAGTTTCACCTTTTATTACGTAATCGTAATTACTTTCTTTAATATTTTGTACTCGACATATTGTTTCTGTTCTATATTTTTATTTTTATGTAAAACAAAACTTGTAATGATTAATTTTCGTGATGGCAATATCAACATCCGCCCAAATCAACTTAATCACATTAAAATTTTGTTATTAAATTCAGTAATTATAACAGCTTTAAGAGTTAATTTGTCACAATTTTGTTAATTTGTTTTAACAAACGCGCGGTTGCTAACATTTAAATGTTTTAGTAATGTTTTAAAGTATTAAACGTTTGAACAAGAGTTAATAAACAAAAAACTCTGTTAGAGCCATCAATTACAAAGACACGTCCATACAAACAATAATTATTGCGGGGGAAACATTTAAAAAGCTGACACCCTGTTATGATTCAACTACGAACGTATCGGTGATATCCCGTTCGCGACATTTTCGCTTCAAAAATCTTCTGTTAAACTATGGATCACTAGCACTACACTCGCGGTTGACACTATTGAGCTAGTGGATTTGTAGCCGAGCTTACGGCTAGTGGTGCTCGCGGAGCATGTCAGTGCGCTCGGCTAGGCGGTTTGAGACTGCTCTGTAGGATCGCTATTCGCTAGTCCTCCGTCAGCTGCGGAAGCGGGCCATGCGCGTCTCGCTTCTGTACCCAATGCGCCCCGTGATCATGGTCAATGTTAACTACTCTACAGCTTTCAATCATCTCACTAGCAGTAACTCACTAAGGCTGTTTAGCTTATCGCATTGTATGCACTGTGTACGCAAATACAAGTAAAAATAAAAATGCATTTTTATCCGCGAATATTGCTCGACCATTTAAAGATTTATATTTTGAAATATTTTTCAATATTTATTTACATGCATGTAAATCTATAGCAAAATACGTAGAATATTATGTTGCCCTTTTAAACACAGGTTATAAAAATAAATGCAAAGCAATTTAAGCAATTTGATTAGGGATTAAAACTAGCCGTGGTCCCTAAAGTGTCGTTTCGGGCAAATGAATGGACCGTAAATGTATTGATCTGTATTAAGTATTCAAAATAACGATAGAAATTAAATATTCCATTGCTGATTAGAAATTTCAGCTAAAATTTATCAGCTTTTTAGAGTATACTATATGGACGGATATTGAGTGAAATATTTCCTTAACATATAGAAGGGACCGTAAATGTATTGATCTGTGTTAAGTATTCAAAATAACGATAGAAATTAAATATTCCATTGCTGATTAGAAATTTCAGCTAAAATTTATCAGCTTTTTAGAGTATACTATATGGACGGATATTGAGTGAAATATTTTCTTAACATATACTAAATCTATTAAGATGACTATTAACATATATCTCATTCATTTGGTGTGACATTTCTTGGAGAATAGTGGCTCTACCTAAGATGTTTTTAAAAGTATCTTTTTTTTGTGGAAGGAATAGGGGAGATCTCCCGCCGGGCTAGGTGTTAAGCCCGGGGAGCGGCCAACGCTCCGATTGGTAGTTCGGAGCTATTCTATATAATTATGATGCTTTAACTTCGGAACTTTGTTAGTGCGATTTAGGCTTCGATGTGTTTCGCTTGTGGCGCGACGATAGCGCCGCCACAAATACGTATTTGGGCTCTACCGACTATCCTTCGCTTTAATTGTTACCGTTACAGCCTCCTAAAGCCCACTGTTTAACATAGGCTTCCCCCATATACTGCTTCATAGGGGGAATATTTGCCATAGTCGCCAAGCGCGGTAAGCGGATTGACAGTTTTTTATTTTTAGTCATTATTAGGACGATCTCTCTCCTAATTTGTTTCCCTCTGTCGTCTCTTACGATACCCACGGGATGATATAGGGTAGTGGCTGTTCTTACACCACCACTACACGGTAAAAATACTACCTCACGTTAAGGCCGAAATGAGGTGGAGGTTTTAGGTCCTATTCATTACGAGATATGCAAGAGGTCTACCAGATATGAACAAATATTGATGACGATTATTAATTACAAGATATTTTCTTTGACCAATTGTTTAATAGAATATTTTATACTATATATAAGCGAACTATTTTCGCAAATAAATCTAGATTTATCGCAAATACCAATTCTTCAAAGTTGGTACTTCTGCGAGGATGACTAATGTGTTTAAAATCCATCCGAGAAAATGAAAGTATGAAAGCAGCCTGAATGAAAAATTAGAATATAGGATGTAGATACATTGTCTATTGTCACCCTGTGTGAACAATGTTGAACCATGTTCAAGTTGTTGTAAATATTGTGCAGTGTTAAACATTGTTCGATTTGATAAATAAGAATTCATTACATAAGCAAACTATATTTTTACTTAGCTACATTGTATTTTTGTAAATTGTTACTGTACAATCAATACTTAATTAGCTTTAAATAAAGTTAAAAAAGATTGATACATTCCGTTTGGTTGTTTCTGTGAATTAAGGCCCGACACATACATACGGAATTCCGTTTCGAGATTCCGTTTCGGAATACCGAACGGGTCGGCCACACACATACGGAATCCCGTTTTGCCCGCAAAATTTCGAACGGAAAACTACCGTACGTGTGTGACGGGCCATAGATTTTATATGAACTTGCTGCGTTCGGAACCTCGAATCGGAATATCGAAACGGAATCCCGAAACGGAATTCCGTATGTATGTGGCGGGCCTAAATGAGCTTGTAATCAAGAAACTGTTTACTCGGGTATATTTTTTGTTCGTTTTTTCTCGTTAAAACTGCGACAAACTAAAGTTTACGTAAATAATATCAGTTTTAAACAAATTAGCCATATCTGATCTAAAACTATTCCTATTTAATAGAGATTATTAATAATTCTTATTGAAAGTTTTATAAGTAAAGTTTTATACGTGGAAGAGCCATGCCGCAGCTATATTAGTAGTATAGTTGTAGCAGGAACGGGTCGGCTCGACCGGGGAAGGGCCACGCTCTCACAGAATACCAGCGTAAAATGACAGCTTGACACTGCTGTGTTTTGTATGGTTCTCTACACTCACCATACGAATATGGTGAGTGTAGAGAACTGGAGATCCATTTTACTGGAAAAGAGGCATTCCATCTTAGTCCTTACGGGTGACGACGCATCTTCATTTTGATTCTTTATTGAGGGTAAATGTCTATGGGCCACAGCAATCACTTACCATAAGGTGGACTGTGTGCTCGTTTGTCACCCTATTCTATAAAAAAGTTTTTGGAACGAAGTTCGTTATCGGACGGTAAGGATTTGGCGGATGGCGGCTAGGCGACAAAAAATGTAAGATTTTTCCGTCACGACCACTTTTGACGTAGTGTAGACGGCCTTGGCGGCTACAACGAAGCGAGATGGAATAATATACATCTCCCACGCACTTTTTATTATCTTGCCATGAAAGAAATAATATTTTATTTTAAATGACGCTTTATTTTGATAGACGCCAGTAATTCATTTATTTGTATTTGTTAATCAATAATAATAAATACGTATATCAATAATAATACTACGAAAGGAACTTCGTTCCAACCGAGTGTTCCACGACACTCACGCGTGTTTTTTTAATAGAAGAGGGAGCAAACAAGGAAGATAATTTTTACTTTTACCGCTGGTTTGGAATAACATTCTATCCTGTGAAGAACTAGCAAGATACAAGGAAAAACGAGAGAAATGGATATTTTTTCCAAGTAATATTATACAATAAAAATGGGTTGTAAAATTATTTACTAATTGAAGAAAAACCTTGAAAGCGATCACTGCGGTTTAGGCCTATAATAGATAAAGGGTCACAGTGGATCTTAGAGCAGTGATGGGGCTCATGAATTCGCACAGAATGATTCAGCATTGGTAACAATAATACCTGAACCTATTGTTGCACTCCCTTTCGAGTACCTAAGAACAGCAGTTCGATATCGTATCAATTCTCAATATACACAGTTCTGGATTCACCATAAGTTGCCATACTTTACCAAAGCTCTACTTACAATTTACAGCAACATTTCCAAAATGTTACATAGACTGAACGAGGCTCCACGACGGTTTTATTACCGTATAAGCATCTCTTTCCTTTAGGTGTCATAGACAACCATTTTTGCATAGCTTGCATGGGATAATGACAGCCCATGTTGTCCATCGGATGCCAGGCACCGAGTTAAGGTCACTGGTAATAGAAAGAACTTACTAAGATTCCTAGTAGATCTCGGGTGTCTCGAATAATATTTAGTTCCTGACCACACGTGTTTTAAACGCGGTAGAGCCATGCTGCAGCTATATTAATTGTATAGGTCGGCTCGGCCGGGGAAAGACCACGTTCTCATAGTATAACAGCTGCTTAAAGCTGCTGTGCTTCATATGGTGAGTTTAGAGAACCGGAGACCCTTTTTACTGCAAAAGGGGCATCTTAGTCCACACGGCTGAAAACGCGTATGCATTTTGATTCGCAAACGAAGATTGATGAAGATCTCTATGGGCTACAGCAACCACTTAACCACTCAATCAATCAATCATCCCTGTATAGTGATATCTCTATTTAATAAAAAAAATTAACTTGTTAATAAAGTGACCTCGTATATTTTTAAGATTGATAAAAACGCGTACATGAATGATTGCCTGACTGTGTGAAATTGAGTAGGTATTACTGGCTTGGTTCTGTTCCAGATGAAAAGGACGAGTATATCACTTTTATATTAAAATTACTTTTTTATGGATTTTATAAGTTTGAAAGTTGGTTATAGATTTCTATGAGATGCAGTAGCCACTTATTCATCAGGTTTTTCTTTACCGCCGAGCTCGTCAATACTAATTATTTCATCGGTGCCGATGGAGATCAAACGCTGTTTGCTCGCGTATTATCAAATTAAAACTGGCTTATTTTCTGAGCTACCATGGCTATAAACCATGGTTGTAAAGTTATAGCCTGTATACGTCCCACAGCTGGACCCAGCTCATTTCATTTCTAAGGGGGTTATAGAGCGATTACTGCGTCGCGCTGCTACATTACAATGTCACAAAGTCTGTAACAACACAGGTTATATTATGCTTATAAGCAACCCTCTTACATTTAATGTTACAGGATATTGGTTTTTTAGGTTCCATGAAATCTGTGGAGAAGTTACCTCACTCCAAACATATTGGTCGTCAGTCATTGCCCATTGAATGGCAATCGAGCGTGTATGTGATGTCTGACATTTTGACTTTAACGCGTTCACACGATTGACATTTGTAATTCCACTGAATGCCAATAGATCGCCTATAGAGCGGGAAAATATAGACTTTTTGACGTGTTTCCCCGTCTTCCCCGATTTGAATAGAAATTTCTTTTTGCCAGGTGATTGAATCATTTCAAATTTACAGACATATTAATTAGCTTACATTTCAAAAGTCTAATTTTGTTACTAATGCTTATTATATTATATGCTTTAAATAATTTCAAATAACCTAATATTCTCATCATTGTAGCTCATGATCAATGCGTGTCGTTTTGGTTTATTACACACTTTATCATTAATGTTTATTAAATTATATACCTTTATTGTAATAATTTATAAAAACTTCTTTAGGCGCGCCTTGAGAGTGACTCAAATCTTTTTTCAAACGGAAGTATCGCTTAGTAAATTCTATCTCACCAAAAACATAAATGTGAAAAGGTGAGACCAAGTACAGGATAAAACATTTCAGGTAGTCGGCTTAGTTTGTCAGATAAAAACTTGAGATCTGAACAGGCAAACTTCATAGCAGTTGCTTTAATTATATCGGATCATAGTAAAGGAATATACAACATTTTTTCAACTGCTTTGGAGCTTGGCGACCGTTCAAATCCCAACTCTTGTGTCGGCGAATGCGACAACCCCGAATGTTTTGTACCAAACATGGCTCCCTTTATACATAATTTATGTTTCTGGTTTCATCTTTTTATTAATTTATATGAATACACGACATTCAATGATTTTCCTTGCGTTTACGCTTTCATGATTTTTTAATTTAATCTATGAGAATTAAATGTCGACAAAGTTATTGGTGTGGTTAGAGTACTTACAGTACTTCAAACTAATCGTAATAAAAACTCGACTCCATAATTTGAAGTTATCAGATTTTTTTCTTTATACACGCCTAATGCCCAAGTCGTCTAGGTTTTTGATGAGTCAGTGAGTAATGAAAATGACATTTTTCAGACCTTCTCAAGAACTTTAATAGGCTTTGAATTCTAGGTAATGATGGGGTTCTTATTAACGATGCAGTTCTAAGTATGGAGGTTTAATAGATTTTGAGTTATGGGATATTCGAAGGTAGCTTGAAATGGTTCGTGTAAATATATGCAACTTGGCTGATATAATGCCACGTGTTGCAGTTTCCACATTTATAAAGGCAGCGATTGACTACAATATTTCCTGAGTAATATAAATTGTATCCACACATACAATTTTCATATATTGAACATACTTAAATTATATAATAATAATATTATTTTCCCGCTGTGTTTTTTTAATGAAATAAATTGCACTATAAACTGTAATTAACAATTTCAGTGGAGTAGGCGGGATTCGAACCAGGGTTAAAATAGTAGATTATGCATCTGTAAAATCTGGTTAGAAACTGTGAATCGTCTGTAAATTAACTAAAAATACATATTTATTACTATTTATTCTATCTGTTGACTGGTAAGAGATGCAGGAAGTCGATGGATGCTAGTGGCTCAAGATCGTGTTTTCTGACATTCTCTGGGAGAGGCTTAAGTTCAGCAGAGGACTTGTGACGGGTTGTGAAGATGCTAATGGTGATGACTTTAACCTTATGTCGTTGACCATATTGCAGATATTTTGATATTAGCTTTATGCCTAGTAATTATTACCTATTAGAAATTAATTATAGTTGAAAAGAAATAAAGCTTGAAATATAAGAACGTCGATATTTTGAGAATCTCGAAAAAATATATACACACATTATTTGCAACTATTAGATACTTAGGAATGGAATGCCCTTTCAGAAATGTTAGGAGGCCTCTTCCTAGAAGTGGATACGTTCTACTGTAACTTTACTTTTTTCTTTATCATAAAACTGTCGTTTGATGAAAATATTGGCTAGTTTGAAATTTTATATCTTACATTCGACTTGAATTTAATATAATCAAAGAAACTTTTTTTGTTATCTAGTTTTCGTTTTTTCAAAAATCTTCAGGTCTTTGGGATAAAATAGCCTAGATCCGTCTTGGCATTGATCTCTATCTGTTCATAAAGTTCCATCACATTTGGTTCAGCCATTCTGAAGATTGGTCCGGACAGAGGACGGAAAATTTTAAAAATTGCCAGTACAAAAAATTTAAACCACAACTTTTTTTAAATGGTAATTTACGTCTTAATAGCATGCAAATAACCCTCTGAACCCTCTGAATAGAGGCCAGCTTTTTCAATATCACAGACAGACAATTAAATTTTATTTATTACTAGCTCGTACCAGGCGCGTTGCTGATATAAAAGAAAAATATTTGTGGAAATATCGTTTTAAATTTGGAAGAGTTATATTAAGAATGATAATACATTCATTGAAGTTGAATTAATTTTCAAATAAATTTCTCGGTACGATACGCGCGCCACCTACTGCAAGTAAACTGTACTATGCCTATAACCTTCGCGCAAGTGCAAGCAATAAGTTGACAAAGTTTTACCGCCATCTGATGAACGGTATGGCAGCGCATGAAATACGAACAAACAAAAATTGATTCTCTACCGACTCTAAAATGGAGCCGGTACTCAATTCGACTGTATGTTTTTTTTATTTATGTGATACCTCATAACTTTTACTGGGTGAACCGATTTCGATGATTCTTTTTTATTTGAATGCTGGTGCTTCACATGTGGTCCCATATAAATTTGATCAAAGTCTGACCTGGTTTTTGAGTTAATCTTAATAATTTATATTGAAGTCGGTTGTACAAAATTTTTAATTTTTAATTATTATATATTAGACAATTGCTAAATTTGAATAATAATAATATTGAGTCAGTCGAGTCTTTGTACCACTGGAATGTGCTTTGAAATGTTCGATAAGGCAAACGTTCAATAAATTATGTAATGCTTTAACTGCGGTAGTAAACGGGCTGGGCCACAGATCATAGAAATCATCTGTGCGCTGGGCCGATACTAACAAATTTCACATTTCTGTAAGTATCACAGTATTCTTTTAAGTATCGTAATTTCGGTATTGTTTTCAAGCCAAACGTGTTTGCTATTCGAGCGATGGCAAGTTATATAATAGCCCGACATGTCTAGTACTGGCCTCGGGTCAGCTTTGCTATTATACCCTATAAATCTGTTCTGAATTGAATGTTACTACCCGAATTTATGTAATACGCGCCTAATAGTGCCTTTGAAACAAAGAACCATAACTTTCCGATCTGTATTGTAAACTAACATGTAACAGAAATTTCTGCTCAGTTTATTTATTAACATGCGGCATAAAGTTTATTTGTTAAAATCAATTTGCACAACATTGAATTTAAGTAACCGAGTATGTATATTTTTTTACCAATTTTCAAAATTTCATTTCATCTATATATATATATATTCAAAATATAACTTCTTTTATAAAAAGAAATAACTGTTAAAAGTTATAGTAAAAGTTACAGCCTATATACGTCCCACTTCTGGGCACAGGCCTCCTCTCATTTCTGAGATGGTTTTAGGGCAAGGAAATGCCCGCCACGCTGCCCCAATGTATGTTGTTGAACTTCACATGTCTCGGAATTTTTCTTATTTCTCAGACATGCGGGTTTACTCATAATGATTTCCTTCGCCGCCGAGCACGTGGTAAATCAGCACTTCAAATTGCAATTAATAATATCATTGGTTTTGGCGGGGATCGACCCCGAGCTGTGAAATTTACAGCGTGCGCTTAGCCCCTGAACTACCAGCGCTCTTAACTGGTAGAACTTTTAGATGATTAATAACTTCGAATACAAGCCTCACCTACACTAAGTGCACGCTGCTAATTATTAACGATCGAGATCCTGGTTGACTATCACCAGTCGGTGGTAAATTCCTCTAGAATATTGAGCCCAAATCCTACAGACTGATGATTACAATTATTTACATTACCAATGGGAAGATATCACCACCCCGACCCGCCTACCCAACTTGTTTAGAATGTGCATATCATTCTACTTTTCCAAGGCATTTGGCGTATTCTTGTAAAAACGTTATACACAGCAGGAGAATGAGATATGGGTCACAGCATCCACTAACAATAACTAAGATCTTAATAAGATCATTTCTTTATAAAATTAAGGGGAAAAAAGACCACACCGTCCATCTGATTGTAAGCGGATACAGTGACTCAACACTAAACACCCGTACCTATCCTCTACTAAGAATCAAAATGCAGATAAGTTGTCACGTAAATAAGTACAACGAAACACAGTAGTATTATGGTATTTCGCGTTGATATACTGTGCGCATCGATCACTAAACTGTGCGTGCCTAATCCTACCTCGGTCGAAGCAACCCATTAGTGCTCTAGTAGTATTATGACTGTGCAGCGTGGATCTACCGTGTGTAAATAATTAATATAATTAAAATAATATACGTTTTTATATAGGACCATATTTGGTTTTTGCCTTGTCGCAGGGGACGACGAGAGTCTATCACCCCATTTCATTAGAGATCTAATCGTTTGCAAAAGGTGGCAGTATATCCGTATCGTTTACACCAGGGTGAAATATCCTGATAAAGAAGATTTACACGGAATGAACTCTTTAAATAAAACTAGTTTTACGGATTTTATCTAACATAAATCCTCGCTCAAGAACACCGATTCCTTCCAAGGATGATTCGCAAGGCTATTGAAATCAAAAAACATCCTAATTTCAATAGAGGAGATGGCTGGGTGCTACCATCTACTTGGGATCCTATAATTACTAAAATTAAATCCCAACCTAAGCATACAATTTATTTAAAATTAATAATTTTTAATCTGGAGGTAGCGTTGGTTAACTATGACATTGGGACGTCAAAAACCTCAGTCTCCCCCGTGACCATGAGTGCTGTAAAGCGCTGGAAACGTCGGGAATATAAAATAAGTTAACATACGCGATGAAATCCGAAAAACTAGTTTTATTTAAATGTGTAGTGTAAGTGTAAATATAACAAATCATTATGAACTCTTTAGTTCCTTTATCTCTATTTTGTGACCAACAAAATTTGTAATTTTTTTAAGGCATTCTAAGGATAACGTGCTAATCATCTAGTAGACTATTACCACTTCACATGAAATGGGATATTGGTCAAACATATAATATCGAAATATTTTTGCATGATTTTTTTACAATCTGAAGTTGCTTCTTTGTACCTAGATATGATACTAATTGCAGGATTGCGTGCTACTGGAGATAAAACCATTAAATAGAGCAGTACAATGTTGCCATTTTGTTTATTTTCTACATTGTACTCATTGGGCGTTATTAATGTTATTTAGTGATTACCACCATCTTTTTGTGATAGAGCGTCATAAAAACCAAAAAACAGAGTTTGGTGTGCCGATAAACATAAAAGAAATGAGCAGTTTAAGTTAAACTACGTTGCATAAGAATTTCCTTTCATTATCATCACTATCATCATCATAATGACAGGATGTTAGATATTCATATTGGTCCTTAGATTTATACTCAAACCAAAACACTTCAACACGATTCTTGTTGCTTGTATGAGCCTCTGCGTACTCAACATTGCTGACAAACTGCAAGATAAAGATTAAAAAATATGTCAACACATTTTAAGCATCAACGCTTGTCAAACGAAATTTTAATTTCTCGCATCGAAAAGTATTATAGAGATTTCATTTTCATTTAATTTTCACATCAGCAATGCGACATTCGATCTCAACATAATTAGTCAACATCGAAGAGGGAGGCCGAAACTTCGATGTGTTTTTTTTATAGGATAGGGTGACAACGAGCACACAGTCCACCTGATGGTAAGTGGTTGCTGTGACCCATAGACATCTACATCTATCCGCGTTTGCCAATCAAAATGCAGATGCGTTGTCACCCGTGAGGACTAAGATGGAATGCCTCTTTTCCAGTAAATAGGGTCTCCGGTTCTCTACACTCACCATACGAAACACAGCAGCATTAAGCTGCTATTTTATGCTGGTATTCTGTGAGAGCGTGGTCCTTCCCCGGTCGAGCCGACCCATTCGTGCTACAATTATACCCGAAATATAGCTGCAGCATGGCTTTACCACGTAATAAACTAAGTTAATATCAGTAATTCAAAAAGAAATGGCAAACTGCAACCTCACATGGGAATGATGTTCATGATCGATGACGAAATAGAGACAGAAGAGTCAACAAACGGATAATTCACTATCCGTCTCTAGATAAAAAATCATTAGGAATCAAAAGTACATGGGTTATTTCTGTATTTTTGCTAGACTATTTGGCTTGGTAATAAACCTTAAGACACAACTTTTTGCAACAAATACAACGATAAATATTATTTTTTACAAAGATGTGTAAAATGAACTTTCAGTTACCACACTTGCAAGTAAGCGTTATTGAAAGAACATTTTGACGAGTTACTGATATAAAATAGGTCAGATAATTAACACCACACAATGTTGTTGCTTTTTTTTCAAATAATTTTAACTTTCAACAAAAAGTAAAAACCGACTTAAAATTGCGAAAAAAAGTTATTTATGTGCGGGTAGTAGGTTTATGGGTGGAATTTTTTCTCCAAATGTTTATGGGATCAACCTTGAATTATAACCTATTTAATAACAAAAGAATCATCAAAATCGGTTAAGAACCTGCGAAGATATCGCGTAACATACATACCAAAAAACATACACTTGAATTTGGAACCTCCTTCTTTTTTAAGTCGGTTAAAATTTAAATAAGAAGCAAACTGACAGTCTACTTGATGGTAAGTGAATACTGTAACCCATAGCCACTTACAACTAACTTTAAGCAAATAAGGTTAAAGAAATTTTTATACGTGGTAGTGCCATGCTGTAGCTATATTAATGATATAGTTGTAGCACGAATGGGTCGGCTCCATCGGGGAAGGAACACGCTCTCACAGAATACCAGCGTAAAGTACTAGCTTAACGCTGCTGTGTTTCGTATGGTGAGGCATTCCATCTTAGTCTTCAGGGGTGACAACCAATCTACATTTTGATTCGCAAACGTGGATAGATGTAGATGTCTATGGGCCACAGCAACCACTTACCATCATGTGGACTATGTGCTCGTTTGTCACCTTAATTCTATAAAAAAAAAGAAATGCGTTATACATTATGCGACTAAGGTTACAGTTAAGACCGGAACACACAGTGCATGCACTGCTGCTTAGCGCCAGAAATTGGTAAATTAATAAATAGAAGTAGTAAATTTAGAGTAACCCTAATAATCCGACAATACCATTTCTTCGATTTCTCTTCTCCTTCTTCTTTCTTTCGTCCATCGATCCATCGATAGCCGGTTCTTTGAACTACGACCGGCCTGCCTATTGCAGCTTCTACCGCTTACTGATCCGTTGTGCTATTACGGTTACTCTATGCCTAATATAATAATTTAGGGAGGAGGAGGATTTAGGGAGATTTCGTAATTTGGACTATCTCCGTAATACGGCCGATACTCTCATTTTGTTAAAGCTTATTCAAGTCCTCAACTAAATCGCCTCTATGCGCTCGTTGGCAACCGCAGTTTATATAATATACTAGCTGGTCTGGTAGATGTTGTTCTGCCCTTTTCTATGACCCTCATATAAGAAATCCTTAAATTCGTAATAAAAAAATATTGAGTGTGACTTATCACGATAAAAACTATCCTATCTCTTAAGTTGAACCAAACTGTACAGGTTGTGCAAAATGTCATTAAAATCAGTTCAGTAGTTTTCTTTTTATAGAATGAGAGTGACAAACGAGCACACAGTCCATCTGATGGTAAGTGGTTGCTGCGGCCCATAGACATCTACATCTATCCTTGTTTGCGAATCAAAATGCAGATGCGTTGTCACCCGTGAGGACTAAGATGGAATGCCTCATTTCCAGTAAAAAGGGCCTCCGGCCACCTGCATTCACCAAGCGAAACGCAGAGGTAAACCTCTACTTCACGCTGGTATTCTGTGAGGTCGTGGTACCACCCCGGTTCGAGCCGGCCCATCCGTGGGACAGCAAAAGCTGCCGCGTGGCTCTACCACTGTTATTTTTAGGATATTAGGAGTTCATCGCGGACAAATAACGTGACACGTAAATTTTTTTAGATAGATAGATAAGATATATAGGGTAGTGAATTCTCTTATGCCGACATTGTATTCCACGCAGGGTTTCACAAGCCACCTGATAGTAAGTGGATGCTTTGACCCATTGATTCATACATTTATTCTCGATTAAGAATCAAAATGTACATGCGTTGTCACCCCTGGGGACTTATGTTGAATGAGATGGAATGTCTCATTTCCAGTGAAAAAGGTCTCTGGTTCTGTGTGTTTTAAGATCGACGCAGGTTGTATAGTGTGATTAAATAGTTTTGTAAAATACAAATTTTAACTAACTACTTAATTCATTTAATGAACCCTCATGATACCTAAATATTTATGAATCCTAATTTACACGAAGGAGTGGGTATAGAACTTTGTATTACTATTTTTTGTATGATACTAAAACTGATAATTTGTATAAATAGAAGAAATCAAACTGAGAAGACTTGTGTTCAATTTTTTAAACAACTTAATTATTCCTAATATTTCCAGGAATACTAAACAATGACTAAAACTAATTTCAAGAATTGTGTCGTATTAATTTTTACTTAAATTTAATTAACGACGTGTCAAGTACTTTACTGTGCCCACGGTCATGATGTTAAAATATAATTTTAAATTAAACGCGATATTTATACGATTCTCAAGATATTACTTATTATACGCAAAATTTTATTTCATTCGAATTAGCTTTCTCTTTAAAAAAGAATACCTAAAGTTTTGTATTTGTTTAATATTTTTTCTATTTAGACACTTTAATCAACTTATTTTCTATTTTAGAATAAGTCAATCTGCCCAAAGGACAATTAACGAAAACTCATGTACAGTGAACACAGGAGTGAAGTGTCATTATTTATTCAGCGCGCTCTAGATAGTTCTAAGTTAGTTTTGCAAAAACAGAACACTGCGTAATCTAATGTTGACCTCGAATCTATATAAGACAGAGGAGTACCTTATTTAGTGACACTTTGTTATGATTTGATATAAGATTTTATTCATAGTATCTGTATCGTGACAGTAATGGAATTGTTTACATTAGTACATATTTCAAAGATATTGTTTTTAGTGACGCAGTTTATTCATCACACTTAACAATGGGCAATTATTACCGTTAATATATACGACAATATCACTTGGAATGGTATTGAAATAAAACGTAAAAATAATTGATAGAATTATGAAATATAAGACACTACATTATAAGATTTTATGAATTTACAGAAACTTGCTTGAAGTAGAAGTACTGCTTTACATATCTGCGTTATTCAAATTTTATACTTATATTTATAAAAAAAAAAAACATTCTAAAATAACGATTTATACGCGAGTACCACACATTAAATAAAACTAATTTTGGCTTTTCTGCCTGGCAACTCTGTATAGCTAGCATGAATCGTCGTGACCGATGTAAGAGAACGCTATTACAGAATACCAGCGGGAAACAGCAGAATAATGCTGCTGTGTTTCGTGTAGTGAGTGTAGAGAACCGGAGACCGTTTTTACTGGCAACAAGGCATTCCATCTTAGTCCATTCCATGCGTGACAAAGAAACTGCGTTTTGATTCTTAATCGATGATAGATATAGATGTCCATAGGCTATAGCATCTACTTACAAAGGTGTGGAATAAGTGCTTGTTTACCACCTTTATTTTATAAAAAATGCGTTTAACTTTTTCAGCCATTTTTTTTAATTTGAAGTGACAAGCGAACAAAGAACTGTCCACCTGATGGTATGTGGCCACTGCAACTTCGAACAAAAAAGGTTACGGATGCGTCGAAAATGTCTCTTAAGGCTAAGATGACATGCTTTCCAGATTGTAATTATACTGGCTCTCTATTCCTCTGAGACGGAAACAAGCAGTAGAGCACCCACTGCTGCTTCGCGGCATATTTTAGGGTAAGAAATGTATGTAAGACTTATTGTTATCGTTAATATATAAAATTAAAAGTAAATGTAAAAATAAAGTGTACTTCACGCAGCGTCAGTATAATGACGGCGTTAAAGAATCCATTACAACTCAATCATCAGATGGGTGTCGTAAAAAGTGACAGAAGGATATGACGCAGGATATGTGCAGCAGGAGCTTCCTAATAAAATCTCAAAATAATAAAAAACCATGGCAACTATGTCAAATAGCCCTTATAAAGTTCCTCTTATTTTCTCATCTAGTTTTTGAGCAGGGAAAACTGTTGCGCTGCTCAAAATCGTGCTATCAAAAAAAAAAAACACCATGTAATGTCTTACATGTTTTTTTAGAAAAGCTTAGGTAATACAAACGCTATGAATATTACTAACACTCTCGCTCCAAGTATGATAAAAACCGGCTAAAAGCGTATCAGACTTGCGCATGAAGGGTTCCGTACCATCACACACGTTTCTAGTAGGGGATTTTTTATTTTTATTATTATTTTTTTGTTATAGCGGCAACAGTAATACACATTCTGTGAAAATTTCAACTGCCTACCTATTACGGATCATGAGATACAGCCCGCTGATAGACAGACGGACGGTCGGACGGTTGGAGTAATAGGGTCTAATTGGTTACCCTTTGAATACGGAACCCAAATTGTTTTGTGTAATGAGTGCTTGCCGTGTAGTGGTGGTTAAGAATATTCACTACCCTATATCTTCCCGTGTGTGTCGTAAAAGGCGACAAAGGGAAACCGGCAGGAGATGGGCAACAGCACCTTCCTGATAACAGCAAAAATACAATAAAAAAACTGCGGTTGCCAATCCGCTCGCCAAGCGTGGAAACTATGGCAAATACCCCCCAAATGGATAAAGTTACTAAGAGACGGCCCCCAGCCCCCGGCGGCCCCGCTATTCCTGGCTACGGTGGCGACCATGGTAACAGCGGAGCAGGGGGTGCTAAGAATCTCCGGTGGAGGTTCGGTTGCCACCTACGACGACTCGACCTGGCAACATACAACGCACGCACTCTTAGGACTGACGAGAAGATTGTGGAGCTGGAAGAAGAGATAGACAAGTTACGCTGGCATATTATAGGATTATCCGAAGTCCAAAGAGAGGGTGAGGAAACGGTAATCCTCGAATCTGGTAACTTGCTCTATTACCGGGAGGGTGACCATCTGTCCCAAGGAGGTGTCGGATTTATCTTCCACAAGTCTCTCGTTAACAACGTTGTAAAGATTGAGAGTGTGTCGACGAGGGTTGCGTACCTTATACTCAGAATCATCAAACGGTATTCGCTGAAGGTCATACAGGTTTACGCACCAACCTCGGCACACCCCGATGAGGAGGTGGAGGAAATGTATGAGGATATCTCTAGAGCCATGCATTCTCCAAAACCCAATATACGGTGTTAATGGGAGACTTCAATGCAAAACTAGGCACAAGAGAGAATGGTGAGCTGAAAGTAGGGAAATTTGGAATAGGGCAACGGAACCCAAGGGGCCAACAGATGGCCGACTTCATGGAGAAAGAGGGACTCTTTATGATGAACTCTTTCTTCCAGAAGCGGCCCCACAGGAAGTGGACCTGGTCGAGCCCCGACGGTTCGACAAAAAATGAGATTGACTTCATTATGACGAACAGACGACAACTGTTCAGTGATGTCTCAGTGATCGCGAGGGTGAAAACCGGCAGCGATCACCGAATGGTTAGAGGCCCACTGAACCTAAACGTTAAGTTGGAGAGGTCTCGTCTAATGAAATCAACGCTCCGTCCCCCTCGTGCTCTAATCCAAAGTCCCGAAACCTTTCAGCTCGAGTTACAAAACTGTTTTCAGTGCCTAGAAGACTGCTATGAAGTGGACGATATGAATGACAAGCTCGTGGAAACTGTTCATGCGGTCGGAGCTAAATTCTGTAAGACCCGCCGCAGAAGAACACAAAAACTCTCCGATCACACTCTTAATCTCATGGCTGTTAGACGGGAGATGAGGCTACATTTTTCAACAGATTTGATAGCATACAGGCAACTGAACAGACAGATATCAACTTCAATACAGCTCGTATTGAAGAAGCGATCGAGCGGAACCAAGGCTCCAAAGTCTTTGCCAGAGATCTGTTTGCCAGAAAGAGCCAACTGTCAAAGCTGAAGACAGAATGTGGCAGCATCATTTCCGGGGCACCTGAGATTTTGAGTGAGATTGAGAGGTTCTATGGGCAGCTGTACACGTCATCGCTGGAGCCACACGCAAGTGTGAGTAACGATCCAAGAGCGAGTCTTATCCGACATTATTCCGATGATATCCCGGATGTTAGTCTGAGCAAGATTAGAATGGTTCTCCAGCACCTTAAAAACGACAAGGCCCCAGGCGAGGATGGAATTACAGCGGAGCTTCTGAAAGCGGGTGGAAAACCGGTACTTAAAGTCCTTCAGAAGCTCTTTAATTCCGTCCTCCATGGTGGCATTACACCGGAGTCGTGGAGCAGAAGTGCGGTGGTCTTGTTCTTCAAGAAAGGCGACAACGCTCTCTTGAAGAACTACAGACCGATTTCCCTTCTGAGCCGCGTCTACGTGTTGTTTTCGATAGTCATTACGAATCGTCTCACGCGCAGACTTGACGACTTCCAGCCTCCCGAACAAGCCGGTTTTCAAAAAGGCTTTAGCACCATAGACCACATACATACCCTTCGGCAAGTTGTACAGAAGTCAGAGGAGTACAATTTGCCACTATGTCTGGCGTATTTGGACTATGAGAAAGCCTTTGATTCCGTCGAAATTTGGGCGGTGCTGCAGTCCCTTCAGCGGTGCCAAGTTGACTGTCGGTATATCTAAGTGCTGAAGTGCTTGTACAGTAGGGCTACGATGGCTATCCAAGTACAGAACCAGAGTACGAAACCTATCCATTGCAGAGAGGTGTATGAAAGGGTGATGTTATATCCCCGAAACTCTTCATCGCTGCATTGGAAGACGTTTTCAAGCTTCTGGACTGGAAAGGATACGGTATTAACATCAATGGCGAGTACATCACTCACCTTCGATTTGCCGACGATATAGTCCTTATGGCTGAATCACTGGAGGACCTAAGCACCTTGCTCAATGACCTGAATAGTGTTTCCCAACGGATAGGTCTTAAAATGAACATGGACAAAACAAAGATCATGTTCAATGTCCATGTCACACCTATGCCGGTAGTTGTTGGGAGCACTAAGCTCGAAATTGTTGACGAGTAGGTTTACCTGGGACAAATAGTCCGACTAGGTAAGTCCAACTTCGAACGAAAGGTCAATCGAGAGGGCAGCGTTCGGGAAATTACGGCACATCTTCTCGTCAGGTATACCTCAAAACTTGAAAACGAGACTATACAACAAGTGCGTGTTGCCAGTGATGACACACGGAACTGAGACGTGGTCCCTCACTGCTGGCCGGATGAGGAAGCTCAAGGTCACTCAGCGAGCTATGGAGAGGGCTATGCTCGGAGTTTCTCTGCGTGATAAACTCAGAAATGAGGATATTCGCAGTAGAACCAGAGTGACCGACATAGCCCAACGGATTAGTAAGCTGAAGTGGCAAAAGGGCCGGCCATATAGCTCGAAGAACCGACAACCGATGGGGAAAAAAGGTTCTCGAGTGGCAACCTCGTACCGGCAGGCGAAGTGTTGGGCGTCACCCCACTAGATGGAGTGACGACCTGGTAAGATATGCAGGAAGTCGATGGATGCAGGTGGCTCCGGACCGTGCTTTGTGGCATTTCTTGGGGGAGGCCTATGTTCAGCAGTGGACTTGTGAAGGGCTGTAATGATGATGATGATGATGATGATGAGTGGTTCACGGCAGTAGTCAAATGTCGGATTTAAATTTACAACTGTAGCACAAATGGTTCGTCTCAACCGGGGAAGAACCACCCTCTCACAGAATACCAGAGTAACACACATTCAATTCACATTTTAATTCGCAAACGATGATAGATGTAGATGTCTATGGGCCACAGCAACCAATTACCTTAGGTTGACTGTGTGCTCGTTTTTCACCCTTATTCTATAAAAAAAAATCAAACTTATCAATCAGATATGAATATGAAAGAAGCGAGAGAGTAAATAGAAATAGAAACTTTTTTATGCAATATATAGTATAAACTAGCTCTTTACCGACAGCATCGCCCGCCTGGGCTTACGCTTCATTTAATTTAGGAACATTAATACTACTCTATGCCAAAATTAGCATAATTGGATTACTTGTGGAATCACCTAGGTATCTGTGTCTATATGTCTGTACTGTCAGCGGTTTGTTTTGAATTCTCAGAGACTATAGACGTTTTTGATTTAAATTTTAGACTATTGAACGTTTTTGATTCGTTTTCGATTGGAATTCGGCATAGATATAATATGCTACAGGAACACGTACTATTGTGAGTTTTTAAGAATTGCATTAATATCATACGTCTAGCAATATCTACCACTTTTTATATCGGGCATATCTTCCGAAGTGTCTTTAAGAATAGATATTTACATCTATCCTCGATTAAAAATCAAAATCCAGATGCGTAGTCACCCCTGTGGACAAAGATGGAATGTCTCGTATCCATGAAAAAATAGCTGCTATTTTACGCTGGTATTCTGTGAGAGCGTGGTCCTTACCAGCCGTGTTCTACTCATAGTTTAAATAAACATAAACTTGTGTTTAAGTAAAATTTCCTTTCTTTGATATTTATAGTAATTTATCGCTTCTGTTCATTAACACGTATGTGAGCTATGAAACCGGGACTGTCACAAAAATTTTAATAGCTGTGTCTGCAAATATTAAAGCTACATTATTATACACGCTAACCAGTACCGTCTTTACCATAAGGGCACACGGGGCCTCTGCCCAGGGCATCGTCACGGGGGCCCCCGATAGGCCGATATATTCGCTTACACTATACAATCATTATTAATCTTTTACTAAACAGTGAACTTTTTAATAATTACCAAAAATATCTAAAAAGTACTTACATCACAAATTCGAGTTTGCAGAGTCTATACAATGCACTACATAGAAATCGACATTGTGTTTGGTTGGGGGATTTGCCGAAAGATCAAATTTGTACGGTGAAGTTTGTTATGTGATTTTGCTTTGTTTCATAGAAATTATTTAAGATAATAGAAGTTTTAACGTGTTCATTTATTTATCAATTTTATTAAATTTAGAAATTCTAACAGTATAATTACGCGATATTTGGATTCGATAAGGGCCATTATTTTTCCAAATGTGACTTCTCCGAAACTTCTGCAAGTTTTCCAAATTCAAGCGGTAAGAAAAACTAGATATTTAATTATAAATATTTTACCCGTAAATTGATTAATGGTGAGAAAGAAAATGGCTCCTTTATTCACCGTAGAAGAAATCTGTGTACTGCTATTGCTGCCGTCTATTTAATGCTACTACTTGTACTGGGCATAATTTGAGTTCCTTGAATGAATATAAAGATTGGAAACATATAGAATAGAATAGAATAGAATGATTTTTATTCAATATGGATTATTACATAATACTTATTGAAAGTCATTATTTTATTTACCACTGGTTCGGAAAATACCTCTGTCCTGGGAAGAACCAGCAAGAAACCCAGCGGGACTTTTTTTTTTAAACATAATTTCACTTAACAATAATTTTGATTATACAATTTTAAATGAATTTTCATAGAACCAGCATGGTGGCGATCACCTTATTCCCAGGGGTTATTTTCACTCATGTATTCCTTGATATTATAATAACCCTTTTTGTACAGTTTTTCTTTAATAAAACTTTTAAACTTGTTTATTGACAAACTTTGAACATGTTCTGGGATTCTGTTGTAAAAGCGTATACATTGCCCCATAAATGAATTACTAATTCTGTGGAGTCTTGTAAGTGGCATTACAAGCTTATGTTTGTTCCTAGTGTTTAAGGTATGAACATCCTTATTCTTATTAAAGCTATTTATGTTTTTATGTACATACATTACATTTTCATAAATATATTGCGATGCCAAAGTTAATATGTTTATTTCTTTAAATTTTTCTCTAAGGGACTCTTTACAATTTAGATTATAAATCGCCCGTACGGCTCTCTTTTGCAAAACAAATATAGCTTCAATATCAGTCGCATTACCCCATAGCAAAATTCCATAAGACATTACGCTATGAAAGTAACTAAAATACACTAACCTAGCTGTCTCAACATCTGTGAGACTTCTAATCTTTCTTACAGCATATGCTGCAGAACTAAGTCTGCTTGCTAATTTAGATATATGGGGGCCCCATTGAAGTTTCGCGTCAATAGTAATACCGAGAAAAACAGTGGTATCCACAAGACTCAACTCCTCCCCATTTAAGAGCACATTGGTTTTCGAATGTTTTACATTAGGTATTGTAAATTTAATACATTTTGTCTTATTGCCGTTTAAGAGCAAATTGTTGGCGTTAAACCAATGTACTAGTTTCGATAGAGCATTATTTACATCGTCATATTTAATTGACTGCCGTTTCAGTTTGAAAATTAAAGAGGTATCGTCAGCAAATAATACTATATCGTGATTGTCCCCTACAAGATAAGGTAAGTCATTAATATAGATTAAGAACAGGAATGGGCCAAGAATCGAGCCCTGAGGAACGCCCATTGATACTACCGATCCGGAGGAACATTTACCATTAATGACGACTTTTTGAGTTCTGTTACTTAAATATGAAGTAATAAGTTTAAGTATAAGTAACTTATTAATTGAGCATGAGAACAGTTTACAGCACAGGCTATTAATGATGAATTATCTAAAGCAAGCAAAACAAGAAGCAAAAATACCGGAGGACTTAACAGTTAGTTGCTGTCTCAATATAGTACAGTAAAGTTAATTATTGGAAGAATGTACTTAGAAGAATTGTTGCAGCAGTGAAATTTTTAGCTTCTACAGATCTTGCTTTTCATGGTGATAATGAGATATTGGGGTTTCAAAATCACGGGGATTATTTAGGATGCCTAGAATTGATTAGTGAATTTGACCCTTTTCTTGCTGATCATATAGGAAACTGCGAAAATCGTGGAAAAGAAAGAACCTACATCATATTTGTCGGCAAATATTTGCAAAGAGTTTATTAATTTAATGGGAGATCAAGTTTTAAAAACAATTGACAATTAACCTTCATCGTTAGATACTTAAAAGACGGAGAGCCTATTGAGAGATTTTTGCAGTTTTTGCCTATGGATAAACATTGTACAGAATGTATAGCAAATATCATTTTAAACGTTTTTGAAAGTCATGATAATTTTTTCTGAAACTTTGTCCTTAATTGCAAGTGACTTCAATCAACCAAGAGAAACAAGAAACGAAACCCAAAGCCTCGCAAAAAAAATGGAGAGTTTGAATACTATACTTTTAACGGAGGTATGGAATGATTTTTTGGGAATTATGAACAAAACCAGCTTAAGTTTACAGAATAGCACTACGACCTTGGCCGTTGCAACAAAACTACGCATCTCTGATCGATTATGTCAATAACACACGCAATAATTTCAATCAGTACAAATCCAATCGAAGAAAAAAATCCAAATACTGACTATAAAGATAAGTCAGAAAGAAAAAGTACTCGCAGCACAAGCGTTACTTTTTTTGAAGGATTGTCTGAGACTGTACGGTTAACTGGCAAAGAAAAATTTCGTGTAGATTCCTTGTACTCGTAATCGTATTATAATCGTTTTAGTTTTCTATATCAATTAATAACAATCGATTCTGATGAGTTGACAAAAAGTGCAATGAATTTGAAGAATTCTATCGTGAAGACATATGAGCTCAAATCAGAATGTTTTTATTTATGGCAGTATTTAAAGAGGTGTGGCAGAAGAAGCATGAGAGTAGAATAAATGCTGTAGAAATGCGGTCATTAAGGAGTGTGTTAGGGATGAAGCTGAATGACAGAGTGAGAAATTGTTTAATAAGAGAAGAGTGTGGTTTGCAAGATGATGTTGTGACCAGGATTTAGAAAGGAATGCTTCGGTGGTTTGGCCATATAAAAGAATGAATGAGGAAAGAGTGACAAAGCAAATTTATGTTGCAGAGGTGAACGGCATAGTCGGGAAGGGTCGCCCTAGGCGAAAGTTTATCGACCAAATTGGCGATATATTAAAAATGGGCCAAATCAAGAGTACCTTTACCCGACGAGCGTGTATGCGTAGGTATATGGATGTGGAGGAAGCGAGAGAGGTGTGTCAGGATCGTGCCAAATGGAAGTCCATAATCTCTGCCTACCCCTCTGGGTGACAGGCGTGAGTGTTTATGTTATGTTTTTATTTAAAGAACATAACAAAGGAATCTGTGGATTTGAATATGTAAGACAGAGTTACATAAACTAATAAAGGTTGAAAAATTAGAAGAAACTATTCCTTTGGTTAATGATTACCAATTGTAGTGGAGAGCGCGCATATTCACACCTAAAGAGATTAAAAAATTAATTACGAACAACTATGTTACAAGAACGACTAACAAATTATTCAATAATCGTGTGTATATACGATTATTGAATAATTTTAAGTGATATCCTTCAAAAAAATAGACTTTGAAGATATAATAGAAGATTTTAAACAACAGAAATCCTAAAAGAAACCACTGTCGTAATGGTAACCAATTCAAAACACCAACATACTAAGTAATTAATACCAAATAACTTTAATAAATAACTTTAAATAATTCATTCACTTTTTTTACTTTCCAACAGGACCCCAAATTCTTGTGTGCCCAAGCGCCCCGGTATAGCCTAAGACGGCGTTGACGCTAACCACAGTTTTTAAATCCCTTGGGGGTTGGATTTTCCAAAATCCTTTCTTAGTGAGTGTCTAAGTCAAGAAAGGAGCATATTCAGCCAAATTTCAAGACAAACGAGCGAGTCATTGGTATTTCGCTTATATATACATAGATGAGAAATTGTTTTATAAGTCTCATTAAAAGCTTGCTTGTGCCTGTTCCTTGCATTTGCAAAGTGAATAACACTCACCGTTACAGTTACAGCCTATTAAAGTATACTGCTGAACAAATGCCGCTCCCATAGATTGCCTCCAAGAGTGATATTTGCCATAGTTGCCTCGCTTAGCTAGCGGGTTGTCAACCGTTGTTTTTCATTTTTAGTCGTTATTAGGAAGACGCTGCTGCCCATCTCCTGATTCGTTTCCATCTGTCGCCTCTTACGACAACCACGTGATGATATAAGGTAGTGGATGTTCTGACACCGCCACTACACGGTGAATATCAGTTTTTTTTTTTTAATTAGTTATGTATGCAACAATTACCTAAAAGCAGCGTCTCATCGTCGAGTGCGGTGACGAGTGAGTCGGTGCAGCAGGTGTTGGTGTTGTCGATGGAGATGCGCACGGAGGCGCAGTCCGCGGGCGAGTGCTGCAGGTGCTCCGCCGACTGCGCCGCGACGCGCCCGTTCGCGAGCCGCAGCGAGGCCGCGCGCCCGCCCGTGCCTGTCGCTGCGTCGCCTCCACCATCCTCGCATCTGTTCACAACAATCCGTACTTAACACCAGGTTTTTTGAAGTGAAAAGTTTTTTTTAGAATCATTATGATTTGAAACTCGATGAAACGAAAAAGCGGCACTAAAAAGTAAAAAGAGACAAACATGCACATGGTGGATTTAGCCTACGAGTGAATGGATAGAATACAATATATATATATATACGAGTATATACATAGTCTCCTCTTTATGCAGTGCTATATAGATGATAAATATAACTTTTAGCTGTTAAAATAAACAGTTATATAATTAACAAATTTATTAAATAAATAAAATTAACATTAATGAATAAAATTATCTTAACCAATTCATTCATAACAATTCATGATTTAATAACTTATCGATTTATATTAAACTAGCTGCACCCCGCGACTTCACCCGCGTGTGATTTAGGGTTTTAATTACGAGTATATTGCGCGGAACCCTAATTCTTTTTCTAAAATATAATAAGCCTAAATTACTCCTTATAACATCGGCTATCTGCCAGTGAAAGTCCAGTCAAAATCGGTCCAGCCGTTTCGGAGATTAGCCGGAGAAAACATACAGACAGACACAAAAATTTTAAAAATTGTGTTTTTGTTATAAGTACCGTATATACTTTCATATGCATTTAGTAAAAAGCTGTTATGGTTACATTATAAACAGACACTTTTTATTTATTTGCATAGATTAGTAATGATAAACTAGAGAGTGAATCATTTTGTTCTATGAAGTGACTTTACCTATAGAATGAAATAGATCATAAGGCAAATTTGCTTGCAATTTTCGGAAAGTTTCACTTCTACCGCATATGCAATGCGATTTTTTTTATAGAGTATGGGTGACTAATGAGCACACAGTCCACCTGATGGTAAGTGGATGCTCCATATGCACATGTGTTGTCTCTCCTGAGAACTAAGATGGAATAACTTGTATCTAGTAAAATGGGGCTTTGATTCTCTTTAATCACACCATTCGAAACATAGGTGCATTAAGCTGCTATTCTATCGAGTCGACGCATTCGTGCAAAAACCACAATATAGCTACAGCATAGCTCTACCATATGTGTAATAAATTTAGTATTTATTTATTACACATATAGCTATACCACATACACTTAATCATGGGGTGCCAAGCATTTGCTGCAGTAGCTTCTTTTCAGACGTCTTTTCTAGTGAAATATTAATTTTTAATTAATTAGCCTTACGAATCATCCTTGGTAGGAGTCGTTTTTTTTTCGACAATTAGTAGTTTATCAAATATTTTTTTTTATAGGATAAGGGTAACAAACGAGCACACAGTCCACCTGATGGTAAGTGGTTGCTGCGGCCCATAGATATATACATCTATCCTCTGTTACAAATCAAAATGTAGATGCGTTGTCACCCGTGAGGACTAAGATGGAATGCCTCATTTCGAGTAAAAAGGGCCTCCAGCCTCCTGCATTCACCAAGCGAAACGCAGAGGTAAACCTTTACTTCACGCTGGTTTTCTGTGAGGTCGTGGTACTACCCCGGTTCGAGCCGGCCCATTCGTGCGACAGCAAAAGCTGCCGCGTGGCTCTACCACTGTTATATGTAACAGCAGGGACCTGAACCCGTACACAGATTGTAGAATTCCTAGAATGTCTGTATATTCGGGAAGTCTGTAATCGGTGAATACATTAGTTGAATTGGACTACATATGATTCGCAAGATTTGATGTTATAGTTTGCGTGTAGGGAGGAGTCTTCTAAACGTAAGCCTTTCCTGCACGCCGTGTACTGTGCACGTATACGAATGGGATCTAGCGACCGAAAATTGTGGTAAACAATGGAATATACCTACAAAAAATCGCCCTAATGGTTTAAAGCGGCATTATCATTATCAGTGCATGAGTATTGGTTTTGTGCGTACCAATCCGTTTACCCAACGTGGTTAGCTTAGACAAATCTTTCATGGTTGTATTTTTTACGTTGCTGCAGACTATATAAGAAAAAAAAGATCCTATAACGTTCTAGGCTGCCATATAGGCTTTATGTCTTTTTATGGGGGCTATGGAGCAATTTTTCCGACCCGCTCTTTCATGGCGTGATGTTAACAGGTTTCACATGTCCTCAAAATATATATTTCTAAGAAATTTAGGACTCTTCATGATGTTTTCCTATGGCGTTAAGCCGAGTTAAATCTTAGAGTTGCAATTTACGTAAAAAAACCGATTCTACTAACTTTTTAATCGAAATCTTTTACTTTTATAGTGTTACACTATAAATTTAATTAGATCCGATAGTAATTGATCATTATGGATAATTTTAATAATCTAGCTATTAGGCTATTTCTTTATGTTATATTCTTTATTGAACATATAAGATAAAAGAATAACATGTACAAAGGCGAGCTTAACCCTAACACGGGTTTAATTCCAATAAACCCTTGGGGAAAATGAAATAATTTTATAGGTAGAGAGAGCAAGTAGTACATAGCGTGCGTGCGTAATGCACAACGTAATCACTAGAGAAATTGGTTATAAGTTATATTTATAAATTAAAAATGTACGTGTATAAATATAGATCCACTAATAATAATAATACACAAGTAAATTAATTAAAGAATTATATATATATATATATATATATATATATTATAGGATAGGGTGGCAAACGAGCACACAGTCCACCTGATGGTAACTGGTTGCTGTGGCACATGGACATCTACATCTATCCTCGTTTGCGAATCAAAATGCCTCTTTTCCAGTAAAAAGGGTCTCCGGTTTTCTACACTCACCATACGAAATACAGCTGCACTAAGCTGCTATTTTACGCTGGTATTCCGTGAGGGCGTGGTCCGTCCCCGGTCGAGCCGACCCATTCGTGCTACAACTATACTACTAATATAGCTGCAGCATGGCTCTACCACGTTCGAAATATATATATATACCTATATATATAAGTACATAGATTAGATTCCTCTATACTATTTTTCGAAGTATATTAAGATAGAAACAAGCACGCATGTCATATGGGAGTGAGTATCACACCTTGGCCGCTCTTGTTACTGTTAGAACGATTTTCCATATCATCTTGAGAATTGCGAAAGGGTTTGAAGAAGTAGCGATATTCGGCACTGAGTTTCGCGAGGTACAAGATACTCAAAACGTTCACAGATATATAAAGATGCAAAAAGATTAAAGAGTAAGAGTAAAGAAATGTTTTTGTAAATAGCTGTTTGTTGCTATTTGTTCTGTCTCCAAGTGATCGTGAAAGTTAGGTAAAGATTCGAACCTGCCTTTACGACAGTATCATCAGGCACTTCTAGCACAAGCGTTTAAAACTAATTTCTGGTAGTCAACAGAAATACTGGCCAAAGCACTGACATATTTTAAAAAATACGGTTGACCTTACAGGCCATCCCTGGGACTTCCCGCTAATTTTAAATTCTACATTTTATGGCTATTTATTACACCAAAAAGGATCCGAGAAAAAATTTAAAATATTTTGAAAAAAAAAGTTTTTTTAATTTTTTCGATAACTATTTCTCTTCAAGGCATCAACCGATTTTGATGCGGTTTGCAGCAATCGACGGCGTTCTTGGATTTTAAGAGATAAATTGTGGAATAAATCTAATTTTGGAATTGGCCGTTACATCTGTTGAAAAGTTATTTCAAAAAACAATTTTTCGAAAATATTATTTTTGAGATTTTTCAAAATCTACCGGTCCAAATCGGTTCAGATGGTAAAGAAAATCTAAGTTTGTTGAAACCCTTTCGAACACCGCCAAGTTCGTTCAAATCGGTCAAGCCAATCAAACTTATGAGAGAGTTGCATATATCCATACACACACACACACATACACACACACATACACACACAAAAATACATACCTAGTGACATCCTCGTAGGAATAGTCAGAATAGCAGACCTCAAAACGTCGAGATCTGATAATACCTCGATTTATCGAAAACCGATTTTTTGAATATCATTGATTTTTATAATGGGAAGTTAAAAAAAGGAGTATGAAAACTAGATTCCCTATAAATTCGATGGTTATTCAAATCTTTACACTCCTCAATAATCGTCAAGCTGAAAATGTAACAGTTTATGGTGCACAATTTCATTTTAATTTTCTGAGTAGTATTTTAAATAAATCTTTTATTGTACTGCATTTCCGCTTACGGTCGTTAGGGAGGCTTTAAAAATAGCTGGCCCCTATTCTAAGACTCTCATTTAGAAGCGTTAAAAATACTTTGCGACTGAATTTGTTGCATGTTTATTTTAAGGAAAATAATGATACATGTTCTTACTCTCGTAGTCTCTCCTAATTGCTGTTGAATTCCAAGTGAAGTTCAGCTTGAATGATATTTTAAGTACTTTGTTTAAATGATGTTCAAGAGTGAATAATTATTACCAAAAGAACTATTCATTGTAACAGTTAGAACTTTGAACAACGTTCCAGAATGTTCAAATTTAATTGTTGTTACATAGATAATGAGCGGTCAGGAAAAAGTTTAAAAAACCAAAGTCGTTGCCAATTTTTTTTAATCAATTTTGCTTATTTAAATTTCTTACACTGTACGGATTCGTAGCGCCGTAGCTAAATATAGTATCACGACGCTACAGGACTGTGGCTTTATATCCTTGCGCGGTAAAAGTGTTGGTACAACCTTGGTAATTGTTCCGGGTCTGGATGCGTGTCCTTGTGTTATTTACGAATGTGAACCGTCTCCACGATACAGGAGAAAACCTACTGCTGAGTAAAACCATAATATAGCTCTACCACGTTATACACGGATTGTACACAGATTGTACAATTTCTAAAGCGTCTTTGTCTTCGGGAAGGTTTCAGTCGGTTTATAAATTTGTATCATGTCGTTAAGGGCGTGTAAGATGTATATATGTAGGATATAATATGTAGTGGCGGTGTAAGAGAATCTATAACCTCATTTCGTCCCATGGGGAATGGTGCTGAAGTTCTTACGGCTTCTGATAGATGGCGGTGTAACCATCTTGTAGGCGTAAAATACCTAGACCAGCGACATGTAGGAGCGTCAAAGGCGAAACGTTTGGTATTGCCATCGTCAATAAGCTTGCCAAGCGTGAAGATTAAGGCAAATCTCCTCCCATCAGCGGGAGCGTATGTCCAGCAGTAGACTTTTTGGGCTGATGGAGAAGAATAGAAAAATTTAGAAGATTTGTGACTATAAAATTATATAAACGTCAATTGAAGACGAAGCTATTATTGTTTGCGATTAAAAAAATAATTTCGCACCTAGAAAGAAATCATTACTACAAAGAAATCATTAATACTTAACTAAATATAAGAATAGTTTTATTTTATGGAATAAGGGTGATAAATAAGCACACAGTCTACCTGACGGTAAGCGGATGCTATGGCCCATAGACATACATCTAAGAATCAAAACCCTGATGCGTTGTCACCTCTGAGGACTAAGATGGAATGCCTCGTTTCCAGTAAACAGGGTCTCCGGTTCTTATCATACAAAACACAGCAGAATTGCAGCTAGTATTCTGAGAGAGCGTGGTCCCTCCGCGGTCGAGCCGACCCATTCGTGTTACAATCATAATATAGCTGCAGCAGGGCTTTACCATACCTGAGATAGTCTACCAAATCTATTTTACATATACGCCACACAGAATATTACTTATGCACTTAACAGAAATAGTCAGTCAGTCAGAAATGGTCAAATGTATTAAAACAGTGTCTAACTAAACAAATAAATTTGCACAAGCAAATAGCAAGGCAAAAAAGATATAATTTATTAAGATAACGCTAATGCTTTTCATTAATCTCGTATCGTGGCGAATTGGGCGCACGGAATTGAATTACGTAAATATACCTGCTATAGTGCTAAATTTCAGTGTGTCCAAACGGCGAGCAACAGACAAAAATAACGATGTGATCGTAGTCGTGGCGGTAACGAACTTGCAAACAAGGAATCCGTAAACTTGTCGTGATAAAATGATTAGGAACACAGACGTAAAACATTTTACAAATAAATAACTCTGCGTGTTACAGAGCCCACCACATAGCGCTACATCTCCCGTTTGGACAAACGTACGTCAGGAGAAGACGTTCTACGCTTCTTGGAAGAACAAAGCCGATGCCGATTAGAGAATCTGATCTCTATACATTTACTATTGGCTAATCCTCGAGTCTAATCGGTCAACGAATTTCAAACCCTACGTAATACAGGTCCATGCAAAACACAAAGAGACATTCCTCGCTCCCGATTGACTCTGGGATTATGTATCGCTGATACAGGGATGCGCCAAATAATAAAGTTCACAAAATAGTGTTGTATTGTTGTTTGTTTATATTTTATATATTTTAGGTTAATATATATATATATGGGCCAATGTTCTTAATGTTTGGGTCCTTGATGCCTAAAATAAAGATATTGTATTTTATTGTAAAATTGCTGCAAATAATTATTAATAAAGTAATTTGTATCTCTCAGAAGCCTAGAGTAAAAACTAAACACTTAATCTATCGACAAGAAGAACGTGGATCTGTTTTAAGCGAATGAAATTTAGGTTCCATGACCTAAAATCTAATAACGTTCAAGTAGCTTTACTGTCTGGGTACTTTACTTTACCTGAGGGAATGAAATTTAGGGTCTATGACCTAAAATCTTATGATATTCAAGTACATTTACTGTCGAGGTACTTTGCTACTATCATAGATGTCTGCAAAAGCAATAACGTTGCTAGTTTTCGGTTTAGATATCGTAATTATAAAAGCGTAAGTGAGGCGTTGTCCGACATTATCGAATGAGCGTTACATAGCGAAGGTGCCTCACCGTTGCGGCCTCAGTAAATAATGATAAATAGTGGAAAAATCATCTAGTGTATAAGCCAGTTGTAAATTTTCGGCGATAGGAGATTGAAGGTGTATTTCGATGGCCAATCCATCAGTAGCGCTATCGATTATTACAA
This sequence comes from Parnassius mnemosyne, assembly GCA_963668995.1. NCBI lineage: Eukaryota > Metazoa > Arthropoda > Insecta > Lepidoptera > Papilionidae > Parnassius > Parnassius mnemosyne. The sequence continues at coordinate 25,856,139 of CAVLGL010000068.1, forward strand.
GTCCTCCTTACAAAGAGAGAGACTATACTACTATAATATATATATATATATATATTGCGGCTCACCTTATGGTAATCACCACCCATGAATATCAGCAACACCATGGAAATTTTATAAATATAGGTGCGTTGCCGGCTTTTAAAAAGAGTAGTTATCTTTTGGCGAAAGTCCCTACATCGTATTGGTCCTGCAAAATCGCTGCTGGTAGCCGATTCCACAAGAAAGTTGTGCGACGAAGAAAACTTCATTTAACTCTTGTGGCATAACGTTACGCTCTGTGTAGAATGATGGTCAAAATCTAATCGTTAATTGTGGCAAAATGAGACCAGGATGAACATGAGAAAGAAGAATATTGTTGATGCGACGACCTGCGCAGTCGAAATAAGTCCTCGTTGTTGAAGGTATCGGTAAAGAGATTATTACACTATCGTGAAAAATGAACACTTCTACTGTAAGTTCATACTGTTTGTAAAACATATCCCCACATATTTTTGGGTAACATGTACATCATATTTTCCCCGTGTAAATATTAAACGTGTTGTACTGCTAAAAGCCAAATTTTTTCATTTGTAAAAGGAAACAAAACTAATTTTGGCGCGGCCATAAATGAAAAATTGCGGCGTCAGAATTGTTTATACTTTTATTATTATTTCCGCGGAACAGTTTAAATTGGGGAATATGAACATACTGTATGATTACCCGGGAGTTTTAGAACAATAGTTTTTTTCAATTTCTTTATTTTGATTACTGCTGCTGAAACAATAATGGCGTCGAAATTAATATGTAATGCTTCGGTTTGTTTATTTAGATTTTAGGCTAAAGAATTAAAAATAGAATTTCTTTTAAGATTATATTTGCACAGAGAAAATCGGAGCTTTTGAATGAAAACTATTAAAGAACGTACTTAAATAAATGATCCATTTTGCTTGAACATTATGTCGAGAAAATTCTTACGTTTTCACGGAAACATTAATTAAAGATTTCATTAGTAGCCTTTCGTCGATGGTGTCGATGGTTTTATTGGTGCACAAATCGATATCCGATATTATTAAGATTTTAGATGCACACTGCGTTTTATTAAAAATTTGATATGTCTATCGTCGCCACCGAATTGATTTGCGGACGTATGAAGTATATTATGAAGTGTGTGAAATATGAAGTGATGTATAATGTATGCGCAATTCCAGTAAAATTCCACGAAAAAGGCGTTATTGCAAGTCCCACACAGACTGTGAAGTAATATTTTTATAATTTTGTAAGAAATGTATTCCCTAATTGTGTATAGGCAGTGAAATAATAGTCACTATCCCATATCGTCCCCGTGGGTGTCGTAAGAGAGATAGGCTGCAGTGTCTTCCTAATCTATAATAAATAAAAAATAAAAAAACCTGCGGTTGCCAACTTGCCTTTCAAACGTAGCAACTATGGCAAATAAGGCAAAATATCGGGAGGCCACGTTCAGCAACGGACTTTTGATAAGCTGTAGAGGTATTGGTATCGGTATTCTCTTATGCTGCCTCTACAAGGCATTGTACAGTACAGCGGCAGATTTAAGTTCAATATTTTCAAATGATACAAATTCGAGATTTATTTTAAGGAATTATTATTGCGACAGTATAAGCTTTGCGCTCGCTAACTCGCCTATCCTGGCTCGTTGTCGTCTCGGAAAATTATTTAAGACATAGAAAAGTCCTATATCTGGCACTGGTTACTATACCTGGTAGAACCACGCTGCACCTATATTATGTTTGTAGCACGAATGGGTCGGCTCGACCGGGTAAACACCACGTTCTCACAAAATACCAGCGTAAAATAGCAGCTTGCTGTGTTTCGTATGGTGAGTGTAGAGAACCGGAGACCCTTTTTACTGGAAACGAGGTATGCCATCTTAGTCCTCAGGGGTGACGACGAATCTGCAGTTTGGTTCTTAATCGAGGATAAATGCAGATTTATATGGGCCACACTTACTGTCACGTAGACTGTGTACTTGTCTGTTACCCTTATTCTATAAAAAAAAAACTGGATTACAAAAGCCAACTTAAAAAATCCTGGAAAGTAATAACGATGGCCATAAATTCTGATTTAACATCTCCAGACTGGCGTAGATTATTATATAAAGATGATGACGTGATAATTCTAAGGTATCATATTTATATCATATAATATATTTAAAAAATATTATGTTAGAAAAAGTTATTGTTGGCTTTTGTTATGGATTTACTCACTTATTTTTACCACTACCAAAGGTTAACTGGCAGAGAATGCTATTTCGGCATAAGTTCGCCTTTGAACCAAGTTATCAACCTTTGTAGTGGTGATGTAAGAATATCCACTGCCATATTATATCGTTCCGTGGGCAGTGACAGAGACGACAGAGGGAAACCGAAACACGAGATGAGCAACAGCATCTTCCTGATAAGAACTCAAAATAATAAAAGAACTATTTATTTTTTTGGTTACCGATCTACCTGCCAAGTGTGGAACTTATGGCAAAGTCCCCCTATGAGTGAAAATATGGGGGAGATTTATGTTGAGCGGTGAACTAGGACGTAGTGGATGAATGGATGATAGATTTTTCTATCTATATCTATCTAATAAGCTGTGTAGTGGCGGTTAAAAATATCCACTACCCCATATATTCCCCCGAGGGTTGTAACAGCATCTTCCTGATAATAGCAATAGTATAATAAAAAAAATGCGTTTGCCTACCCGCTCGCCAAGCGTGGCAATTATGGCAAACATCCCTCCATGAGCGACGACACAAATAAACGGCCTTAAGTCCCCGGCGGCCCCGCTAATCCTGGCTAAGATGGCGACCATGATAACGGCCCTGACGGGGTGCTAAGAATCTCCGGTGGAGGTTTGGTTGCCACCTAAAACGACTAGACCTGACAACATTTAATGCACACACCCTGAGGACTGACGAGAAGTTTCTGAAGCTGGAAGAAGAGATAGACAAGTTGCATTGGGATATTATAGGATTATATGAGGTCCGAAGAGTGAGGACATGGTAATCCTCGAATCCGGCAACTAGTCCTAACACCGGGATGGCGATGATCAGTCCCAAGGAGGAGTCGGATTTATCGTCCACAAGTCTCTCGTTAACAACATTGTAAAGATTGTGAGTGTGTCTCAGAATCACCAAACGTTATTCCTTGAAGGTCATACAGGTTTACACACCAACCTCGGCACACCCCATTGAGGAGGCGGAGGAAATGTATGAGGATATCTCTAAAGCCATGCATTCCTCCAAACCCACTATACAGTATTAATTATTCTAACTATTTATCGCAAAACTAGGCACAAGAGAAAACGATGAGCTGAAGGTAGGGAAATTCAGAATAGGGCAATGGAACCAAAGGGTCTTGATGAAGTAAGAGGGACTCTTTATGATGAACTGCTTCTTCCCGAAGCGGCCACACAGGAAGTGGACCTGGTCGAGCCCCGATGGTTCGACAAAGAATGAGATTGACTTCATTATGACAGCTAGACGGCAACGGTTCAGTAATGTGACAGTGTTCACAAGGGTGAAACCTGACAACAATCATCGAATAGGTAAAGAAACAATGAACCCAAACATTAAGTTGGAGAGGTCTCGTCTAATGAAGTCAACGTTCCGTCCTACTCGTGTTCTAAAAAGTCCCGAAAACTTTCAACTCGAGTTACAAAACCGTTTAGTATTAGAAAACTGCAATACACGATGGACAACGGACGATATGAATGACAAGCTCGTGGACAGTGTCATGTTTTCCTGGCCCCATGGCCTTCGCGCATTGGACATGGGGTCTGTTGCGCATGTGAAGTTGGAGGCCGCGGAGGAGGGCGCGCTATGTGTTCTGGTGCGCCTTACCTGAGAAGGAGATGGGGGAGACAGCGGAACTTCTGAAAGCTGGTGGAAAAGCGGTATTTAAAGTCCTTCAGAAGCTTTTTAATTCCGTCCTCCATGGTGGGACTACTTCGGAGGCGTGGAGCAGGAGTGCGGTGGTCTTGTTCTTCAAGAAGGGCAACAACGCTCTCTTGAAGAAATACAGATCGATTTCCTTTCTGAGCCGCGTCGACGTGCTGTGTTTGAGATTCATTACAAATCGTCTCGCACGCAGACTCGACGACTTTTAGGCTCCCGAACGAGCCGGTTTCTGAAACGGCTTTAGTACTATAGACCACGTACATACATGTGAACCCTATACCCTTCGGCAAATTGTACAGAAGACCGAAGAGTACAATCTGACCTTTTGCCTTGCGTATGTGGGCTATGAGAAACCCTTTAATTCCGTCGAAATTTGGGTGGTGCTCAGTCCCTTCAGCGGTGCCAAGTTGACTGTCAGCATATCGAAGCGCTGAAGTGTTTGTACAGTAGGGCTACGATGGTTACCCCAGTAAGAAGCAGAGTACGAAACCTATCCAACTGCAGAGAGGTGAAAGACAGGGTGACATAATATCACCGGAACTCTTCACCGCTGCATTGAAAGACGTTTTCAAGCTACTGCACTGAAAAGTATACGGTATTAATGTCAATGGCGAGTACATCACTCACATTCAATTTGCCGAGGATATAGTCCTTAGGGCAGAATCGCTAGAGGACCAAGGTCACTGAGCATAGTGCTCAGTGACCTTGTTACCGTCTTCCCACGTAAGATGAACATGGACAAAACAAGTCATGTGTAAAGGCCATGTCACACCTATGCAAGTAGTGGTAGGGTGCACTAAGCTCGAAGTTGTTGATGAGTATGTTTCCTGGGACAAATAGTCCGACTAGGTAAGTCCAACTTTGACCGAGAGGTTAATAGACGGATACAAATCGGCTGGGCAGCGTTCGGAAAATTAAGACACATCTTCTCGTCAGGTATACCTCAAAACTTGAAAACGAAATTGTACAATCATTGCGTGTTGCCAGTGATGACTTATGAATCTGAGACGTAGTCCTTCACTGCTGGCCGGATGAGGACGCTCAAAGTTGCCCAACGAGTTATAGCTCTCTATATATCCCGAACATTGCCAGAGAGCTAGGATAGGATGTTCTATGCTCGAGGTTTCTCTGCGTTATAAACTTAAAAATGAGGATATCCGCATCCGCCCATCGGATTAGTAAGTTAAAGTGGCAATGTGCTGGCCATATAGCTCGAAGAACCGACAACCGATGGAGAAAAAAAGGTTCTCGAGTGGCAGCCCCGTACGGTAGGCGAAGTGTATGTAGGTCGACCTCCCCACTAGATGGAGTGACGACTTGGTAAGACATGCAGGAAGTCGATGGAGGCAGGTGGCTCAGGACCGTGCTATGTGGCATTCTTTGGAGGAGGCCTATGTTCAGCAGTACAAAAGTGAGGGGCTGTAATAATGATGACGGTGATCTATCAAATACTTTTAAAATAGGGGGAACATTCGTTTTTAATGTCTTTGGTGGGCAAAGAAATTAAAAAAAAACGTTGTCTCGTTCTAGACTTCACTTTATTATTTAATGTCTTGCTCACCCTAATCAATCTATTCTGAACTGGACTTCTCTTCTTTCATATTTTAGTATAGAAGTTTTAAAATGCCTTCTAAAGTAAATAAGAAAGTTAAAAGATTATATTCATTATCATTTTCTATATATCTATTTTCCAAACAGTAAGTTGGTTTAAAGGAACTTCACTTTAATTTTCAGGTGTAAGCCGCAATGCATTTCTAAGTAGATAATTAGAAGTTTAAGCTTGATATTTAGCATGAGGTTATTTTAGTGTGATTATGAAGGGTTCTTAGTCACAGTTCATTAAAGTGATTTATTTATTTATCCTTTGTAGCAAATCTTAATGGGTAAATATTACAAATGGCAGATTTATAGTCTATTGACATTCTATAACAGTATACCGTGGATATAGTGAAAATTTATGGTAGGTGCAATTAAATAGGTTATGTAAAATTGTATAATAAGTTGTAATAAATTATTTGTTTTGATACGCAATAAAGCTATAATAACAAAATTATTAATTATCTTTTGTGTTAGCAACTTCTTAAAATGTAAATTCGCTTACCAACATGGGATAAATCAGTTCAATCAAATCAAATCAAATATCACTTTCAATGACGTACGTATAATAGAGGTAAATAACCTCGTGATTTCAATGTCGTGAAGTTTTAAACGCACACCAGCGAACTGTTGTTTTATTTATCTAATTTTCATAAAAACAAGTAATACCTGAACGTGGACTTAAGCGAAGGAGTTAGAATGAAGTAAATTTAATATAAGGTTTAATAGTAAAGTATACTGGTGGAATTTCCACACTCATTTGAACCTCTCTTATTTTAGGTAGTATATGCCGCTATCGTATCGTTGGCGAGTAAATTGGCAGTTGTAATTAGACGTCCGAGCTGTTCCAGATGTAAGTATTTACATTTGTTATAAGAATCTGAGATGGTATATCGCTATTTATCTGTGTCTTTCCGATTTTTCCTAATGTCACCTCTTACGAGACCCACGGGATGAAATAGAAAATGTTCGGTTATCATGCAGAATATTTACTGTGACCCACTCCTATATAGCTTTCACCATACCGGTTGTACTTAAATGGTTTTGGAGCTCCCATGCATATTTTTTGTGAAATATGAACGTCTCTGCCTGTGCAGGAGTTTTTATTTTCTCTATAGACCTGGAAAGTCATAATAAAGATTTTACAGTTGTTGGAGTTCAACAAAATCAGTTCTATTTAAGCACGGGGTCGCGGGTGGTGTGTGCAGCGTTAACCAATAGAAGCGTTCGGAAAGGTGGGAACAGAACGCATTGTGTTATTAGCCTCACAGCTCATGTGTTGTGTTATAGATGCATACTTAACTCATTGATACTATTTGTCTGACCAAAAGCTTCTTTAGTACAACCGCGTACAACTGCTGGCATGAAGAAGCATTTGAGAACACGTATCGACAGCAGTGTAAATTTTTTCTAGCGGTGATGTTGAAGTGAATTTGGAGGTTGTGATGTTGGTTTGAGTGGTTTGATACATATAGTATACATACGTTGTTCTTGGAAGAACAAGATAACAATTATATAAGATATCTTTTCACCTTTAATATAATTAAACTATCTTAAAGTTGTAAAGATATTGACGAATGGGAGGGATTTAATTTTATTAATTATAGGATCCTAAATAAATGGTAGCACCCATTCATCTTCTCTATGGAAATGACGATGTTTTTTTTTTTAATTTCAATAGCCTCGCGAATCATCCTTGGTAGAAATCGGTATTTTTGTGAGGATTTGTGGTGTATCTTGCGTGTATCAAATCTAATGTAATGGCGGGAGAGATCTTGCACATGTTCACAGACTGCAGAATTCCCGGAGCGTCGGTGCTTCACGTCAGCTTCATAGTTTTTTTATATGTCCTATGTTGTATTATATTAGTACCAACATATCAAAAAAAGTTTACTCATTCACACTTGCAGCGGCCACATAGAACGATCTACTACGGGTAGTAATGATTTATTAATATTTGTGCGAAAACTACACATTAAATTAGACAAATTTAACGGATTTTATCGCGTTTAATTTTAACGTTTTAATTCCCGAAAATTAAATTCAAACCCTATTATACCACTGCAGGACTTCAAGGTACTGTAAACTCGTTGTGCGTAGATCGGACCAAAAATTTATATTAAAAAACTGTGGGCAGTCGGGTTAAATATGACATCGGGTCATCAAACACGTCAGTTGCCCCCGTGACTATGGCTGTTGCAAAGCACCTGAAACGTCGGGATTTAAAATTTAAAATTAAACGTGATAAAATCCGTAAAATTAGTGTCATTTAAGTAGTAAGTCATACTACGAGTAGTGTTCTACACTAAAATCGTGTGAGACCTTTACACTAAGACGCATTTACTCGATGGCGGTCACTTTTGTATTTTATAGCTGTAACCAGCCTGTGTTCGGTATTGCCATTTCAGTAAACTGTTACGACCAATATAGCGACGATGGTACTCCAGCGAATTCGTTAATTGGGAATTTTATTGCCTCGCTATCGTACTTGTAGCATTAGGGTCCAGCTTTATAAATTTTCAGGCATTTTTTTAAAACGTAAAAATTCCAATTTACCATAACATGACACTTTGACGTACTTTGAGTGCTGGTTGTGAATAAACATATTACAAAGACGATAATAATTCGCCAAACATACTATGTGTAATATATAATAATGTCCTCCAGTCTCCGATCTCAAATGAGACTAGCCATTTGTGCAGGACAGGATTATAGTGCCCGAGTGTATGCAAAAGCACAGGTGCACTCTCATTTCCTCACTCTCATAGTCCGATGGGACGGTAATCCGATACGACCGAAGAGACATCAGGCGCAGGCCCAACGGCTTCACCTGCTTTCCGAGGCACGGGAGTGAAACACTGCCAACTTCGTCACTCCGGGCTATTACTGAGAATTTCTTACAGAATAACTCAATAACTAATTCTGACCCGACCCGGAGTTAGAACCTGAGACCGCAAGATCAGCAGTCATTTTTACGACCACTAAACCAACGAAGCAGTTAATATATGTATGTATGTATGTATGTATACCGAACTATCAAAGAAAATACAAGCCTCACGATTATATGTAAAACAGGAACGGACTCTGGATTTTTTTAAATGATTCGAGTGCTTCAGGGAAAATATAAAATCACCTTTTCCCTTTAAGATGATGCATTCTAAGGTATCGAAATACTTTTTATGGTTATTTAAAAATTGTATTTATATCGGGAAACACATCGTAACAAGTATGACACATTTTTTTTGAGAATAAGGGTGACTCCCGAGCACATAGTCCACCAGATGTTTGGTATGTCAGCGTTTGTGTGTTATGGTAGTTCCTGAGGTCCATAGACACCTACATCTCATTTATCCTCGATTAAAAATTAAGATGTATAAGCGTTGTCACATGCCTCCTCATCAGTAAAAAGGGTTTCCAATTCTCTACATTTATCATCATCATCATCATTACAGCCCTTCACAAGTCCACTGCTTAACATAGACCTCCCCCAAGGAATGCCACAAAACACGGTCCTGAGCCACCTGCATCCATCGACTTCATGCATGTCTTACCAGGTCGTCACTCCATCTAGTGGGGGGACGCCCTACACTTCATCCGCCTGTACGAGGCCGCCACTTGAGAACCTTATATCCCCATCGATTGTCGGTTCTTCGAGCTATATGGCCGGCCCATTACCACTTCAGCTTACTAATCCGTTGGGCTATGTCGGTCACTCTGGTTCTACTGCGGATATCCTCATTTCTAAGTTTATCAGGCAGAGAAACTCCGAGCATAGCCATCTCCATAGCTCGCTGAGGAACCTTGAGCTTCCTCAAGGTTCCTGGCCGGAGCCAGCAGTGAAGGATATATAGTCATAGTAATATAATCCAAAAGCAATATACATTTTGTAATAAACAAACATCTTCTCTACTAGGCTTGGCTAGGTAGAGGTAATAAATAAAGCAAAAATATCTCATAACTTCTGATTGACGGCAAAATTACCATCTAGTATATTATACAAATGTAAAAAAAGTATTACGAGAGTATATTAAGTTAAGGCCTATATATATCTCACACAGGGCACAGGTTTACTCTGATTTCTAAAAATGTAATGAAGTATTTTGTCTGCTGCGATACTGACTTGCATAATTCACACAATCAGCAATTAAAATTGCTATTCACAACTTCATTGGTGCAGGCGGGGATCGATCAAGAATGCTCGCGTGCTGTGAAATTTATGGCGAGCGATTAGCGCCTGAGCTTATATTTAATTTACTGCCTCGTTGGTGTAGTGATTGTAAACGCAACTGCTCATCGTGAGGTCTCGGGTTCGAATTACGGATCGGGCCAAAAAATCAGTTATTGAGTTTTACCGTCAAGAAATTCTCAGTAGCTGCCCGGAGTCAGGAAGTTGGCCGTGTCTCACTCCTATGCCTCGGAAACCACATAAAGCCGTTGGTCCTGCGCCTGATCTCTCTCCGGTCATGTCAGTTTATCGTCACATCGCACGAAGAGAGTGAGGCACCTGTGCTTGCAATAGAAAGTGCACCTGTGCTTGTGCATTGTGATGGCTAGTTTCCGCTGAGGCTGGTCGTCGTGATCGAAATTCGGTCTGAGAGACATTATAATTATTATTTTATTTATAAAATTATTTTACCAGCATTTATAAATCAGCCTGGCAGTGATCAAATCACTCTTAACTATATGCCCATTCATATATCATTGAACATCATAATATCCCTTTTATTCAGTTTTGTTTATATTCGGATTTAATGTCTTATTATTACCACGTTTTTATTAAGTAACTTTCTTGTTTGTTTGTCTGTCTATCGTTCCGGGTGAAATTTAGTAATTAATTTTATACTATACGTGGCAGAGCTATACTGCATCTATATTAATTGTATAGTTGTAGCACGAATGGGTCGGCCCGACCGGTGAAGTACCACGCTCTCACAGAATACCAGCGTAAGATAGCGGCTTAATGCTGTTGTGTTTCGTATTGTGAGTTTAGATAATTGGTGTAGATCTATGTAGATGTCTATGGGCCACGGCAATCACTTACCATCAGGTGGACTGTGTGCTCGCTTGTTACTTTTATCCTATAAAAAAAACTAATTCCCGATGAGCTGGAGACTTGAAATTACCCGGAAAATCTTCTTAATATATATGCGTGTGTTTAGTAAATTTTATAATATATTAGTTTATCATATTTATGTTAATATATATAATATTAGTCTATATTTAATTTATAAATATGTTCATTTTATATTTGGCACCTACCACGTTATTTTCCACACGTCCCGGGTTGACTGGGAGAATGAAGAAAAAGGAAGAACTAATGCCAAGAGGCATTAGTCCTTCGTTTGTAATTCTTTTATTAAGGTGTACAATAAAGTGGAAATAAATAAATAAATATTAAAAAAAAATTAATACAAAATTTTTATAATGTTCACTTGTTTTTTTTTTATAGTTAACAGATTTCATTTTTGAGATATCAATAATTAATTACTGACTCTGTGTCTGGTAATGTTGTATATTAACGAAGGTTAAAGATACATACGTAATCATTTTGCTTTAGGCTTGCAATATATCATTAAAATTATTTGAGCTCGATATTCAGCGTAAAATTCGGGTTGTGGTCAAGTTACAATAGTCACAATTATATGTATAACAGGTACCAGTTTTCTGTTCATTCAGAATAATATACAAAAGGAAAAAATATGGTTACTATTCTATATGTATCCCATAGCTGGACACAAGCCTACTTTCATAATTTCATTGATGGGGCACCTTCCGTGCGTCGTTCAGCTCACTTCTTGCACTTTGTGAAATTCGCGGCGAGTGTTTAGGCGATAAGCTTTAATTTTATTTATAGAATTGTTTAATAGGATATAAGCAAGTGAAAATTATAAAAATTATGTTTTAAAAATGTTTATTATAATTAATAGAATCAGGCGTTACTTTGCGGAAATCCATTATATTAAAGTTGTTAAAAACCTACCTCAAAAATTACCTAAAAATTATCGAGCGGATTTACGCGAGGTAATTTTTAACAACTTTAAAATGTTTCTTATGCCACGTGTTTTTTCTTCATTTTATTACATAGTTATCCGATTCTGAACTATGTTCATAATTTCAAGTATCTAGCTTTTTGTTCATGTGCTATATGTATTTGTAAAGTCTTCACGGCACTCTAGAATTCTCTGTAGTGGCTACGACTTTTGCCTCTTTTTAATAATATTAGAATCACAAACCTAGACCCTAGATATCTGTAACTAAGTTTAAACTAACTTTTAAAAAAAGGGAGGCCACAAACGCGTTATCAACTCTGAAGGCTAAAATTAAAATACTCACTACACATAAGTATATAATAAACTGGCTCTCTTAATTATCAAACCGGAAATCAGCAGTGAATATATGGTTGCAGAGAAATTGGTAATAGAATGTTACCAACACAGATGTACTGGTGGTAGTGGTGACGTGTATCTGCTGACGAGGGATAAAGACGCATACGTATATTCGATTGTCAGTAATATATAAATGATTTTGCTTTGGGTCTGCGAAATATATCATTAAAATGATTTCAGTTCGAGATTTAACGCACAATTAGGTTTGTAGTCAAGTAACAAGGGTCACGATTATATGTTTAACAGGAACCAGTTTTCACATTATTTTTAAACGGATGAAGCTGCATGCGCATGGAAAGAGATAACATCATCTTTTACCTCTAAGATGATGCATTCTGAGTCATGGTTCTTACCCGAGAAAAAGTACAATAAGTATAAAATAAAACATTTTTTGTTCGTCACTTCATAACCTTTTTGCTTATGCTCACAAGGATAATGTGATCTTTGTCATACACTTCGATAATTCGGTGTTCTTACATCTCTGTATATAGTTATGATACATTTTTTTTTTCAAAGTACAAGTGTGACAAACGAGCACACAGTATATTTTATGGTAATGATCCTTTGGCCTGTAAACCGCACCATCATCTAAAATGTAAAAGCTTTGTCACATCTGAGGACTAAGATATAATCGCTTGTTATGAGGTTCCCTTTATTCACCATGCGAAAGCATTATGAGCTAATGAATATGTCACAAATATGACATAAGTTCCCATAGATAATGGTATTGTGATCTAATACAGCACACCTAACAAAAGCAAAAAGCAATGTTATATCTCAGGTCCCACAAGTTTTCAAATATCATTTAAAATGTCATTTTACAATTTTATTGTTACAAATTCATTGCTACGCCGTCGGGGATCGATTTCAGGTTGCTTTCGTAATGTTAAATTTCCTGTGAGCCCCTATGTTTGTCCTTGTCAAATTAATGTACTTATATGTAAACTGCCCCCGCGATATAGGAGAAACCCCTTGTGTGGAGGTAACGTTTTTTTTTTCTAAACTGAAGAAGATGTAAAATACATCAACCAGTATTGAGTACGCAAAGGTCAAATTTGCGGTTACCGTTACAGCCAATTAAAGTTTACTGCTGAACATAGGCCTCCCACATAGATTGCCTCATTTGTCACTTAAAGATTATTATGGATAGCTGTTCCCCGCGACTTCGCCCGCGTGTTATTTGATGTTTTTTTTTTTTTTGCGTGAAACCCTAATTCTTTTTCTTAAATAAAAGTAGCCTAAGTTACTCGTTGTGACACTAGCTACCTGCCAGTGAAAATCCCATCAAAATCAGTCCAGCTGCTTCGGAGATTAGCCGTAACGAACAGACAGAGAGACGGACAGACAGACAGACAGACAGACAGACAAAAACTTTAAAAATTGTACTTTTGTTATTAGTACCATTTATACTTTCATATGCATTTAGTAAAAAGCTGTAATTTTGACATTACAAACAGACACTTCAATTTTATTTATTTGTATAGGTTTGACTTTATTGTAAGTTGTATAACATGGAATTGGCATAAGTAAGACAGTTCACAACTATGTAAAGAATCATTGAGAACATAGTTACAGAGTAGTTTTAAAATACAGTATAATTTATAATTAACGAATTCGTGTTAGAATTCAGTAAAATCTTAAATTGCTCATAGAAGTGATTATAGAACCCGACTTTGAAAAGTTTTGCCACTTGAGAGAATACTAATTGGACAGTAGTTTGTACAATCTGACTTGTCCCTATATATGTTTATTGGAATCAAAGAGCGGTCTTCGACAGGCACAATGATTGAAAATAGTATGGTATGTCATCAAGATCACACTCTTTTTTGTCTAATTGAATTACTTGGTCTTAGGTAGCGAGAATGAGAGCATCCACGACTTTTTCTGCCACCAGAGTGGCGCCACTAGAATGTGAGGTATAATATTTGACAGATTTCATAGCGGGGAAGTTAATTTGTTCGGAAAATGTAAAGGTTTATGTTGCTCTCTGTACTATACGCTATATTTTATATTAATAAGATTTAATATAAATAAAACAAACCACAGATATTCATAAAAGTAGAAATTTAAAAGAATATCTTAAAAATGTGCAAAAAATTAAAGAGCAAACCACTGACGTATTGTTTTGTGTATTAATATAACACTCTAGAAACTGATAAACTTTTATTAAAAACCAACTTCTCAATTAAATTACATTGTGTAACAAAAAACTATACCTCAGTGTCAACTAGCGACATCTGGTGAGCAGAAAATTATTAGTCCTCATTGATGATAATGTGACACTCATGTTGGTAGTGAACATTTTTATCCAAGATATATATTTCTTACTTTTTGCATTCTATTAAACTAAACGTAAATTATAACGATCTTAACCGTTTCATATATGTAGACAAACTTAAACATCGTGCTACAACTTCAAACAATCAAGGTGGAAATAGGTAGCAGCTATTGTTAGTTTATCTAACCCTGTATAATTGGGTACGGTAGGCCGGGGCGCACGCGACCTTGCGTGAATAGGTCAAGGTCGGTACCCCGTATGGATGTACGAGTATCTGTGCTCGGCATCGATGACTTTTGCAAACAACCTACTCGTATATTTATAACATCACGAATTTGTTCCGCCGCGCGATATTTCCGCCTCTAGAGACAAGGTTTATGTTTCATTTTCAGACGACAAGGCTCATTAAATTCGACTACAAGCTCCCAGTCGCGTGTCAGCTCAATGTTTTTTCGGTGTGGGTCGTTAGCTTGAACAAGTTGTTAGGGTCAAAAGTTTTAGTGAGAACTTTTTACCGATAAATAATAAAGATATTATATGTTTAAAATGTATAAACTTAATATACATAATATTATATTATAATATTAGCAATGATTGTTGTAAGTAAAATAATCGGTACTCGTACTTCCAATAGACTGATATGGCCATTTTATATTACAGAATGTCTCCATTTTTCATTACAGAATGTCACCATTTTATATGACCACTTTATATTACAAATATCTTTTTATAGAATAAGAGTTACAATCGGGCACACAGTCCACCTGACGGTAAGTGGATGCGGTTCCCATAGACATCTACATTTATCCTCGATTAAGAATCAAAATGCAGATCAGTTGTCACCTCACCTCGTTACCAGTAAAAAGGGTCTCCGGATCTACACTTACCATAAAAACACAGCAGCATTAAGCTGGCGTTATTTGAGAGCGTGGTTATACCGCGGTCGAGCCGACCTATTCGTGTTACAACAATAATATACGTGCAGCGGGGCTCTACCACGTATGAAAATATTTATTAAATCTAAAATATTGAAACTCAATTGTAAATTTCGCAATATCGTAGTCATGAAAGGTTCGTTGTTACGAATTCTGATTCCATTTATTGTAAAATATTACTAAAGCCATTAATATAAACAATAAATTAATATTAAAGCAATTTACTTCGACCTAGTTGCAAGCTTTATGAAGCTACGCGATTTAATATGAGGCCTCAATTTCAATGTACAAAGTTGCCATCTAGTGACCGGTAGCGAAACTATATTGAGAGCGCCATCTGTGAAATATATAACAAACTTTGTAAATTCCCGAAATTCGAACTGTTTCTTTTAGCTTTTATATTGAAATCTGCAAGAAACAGTTTGTGCGTTAATATTGAAATATTCACTTTCGTGGAATACGTAGTCAATTTTAAAAATAAAAATAAGGCAAGTGTGAATTGTCTATTCAGAAAGGCGAAAATTGAATTTAGAAATTCGCTTTAAGCGAGTGTTTCTAAATTCATTCTCGAGGATTAAAATATAATAAATGAATTAAAATATAATAAAACGATCACTTATTGTTTGGGCAGTCAAATTCCTGTTTGAGTAACAACATTATGTCTCGCATTATATTTAGCATTTGAATAATGTTTTATTTAAACTGGGTTGCATTTTACTTAAATTGAAGTGATCAATAAAGCGAAACTTGACCAAGAAATATCTTGCTGAGCTGCGGTATACGAGTATGTGTCCTAAGCTCAAAACTAAATATAAGTTTATTTTTGTTCGTTTTGAGCGTAGGCCATTACGTTTTTTAACTGAAACGAGTAAATTAATTCTTTCTTTATTATTTAGGCTATACCTCAATGCTAGTCACATTTAAATTTGAATGAAAACTATCACCCTAGGGCTGAAAAAATAGGGGATGAAGTCTTTATTCCTCCTGCTATTGCTTAGTCCACTTAAAAGGCTAAAACATTTAACTTGTACCAAATAAAAAGTAAAAACTGATTTCCAAACCACCACAAAGACGAGGTTTGAATACTTCGTTCGATACACTATCTCATAAATCGATACGCAATCTCTTAGTTTTATTCTATTTACTTTATGAAGTCAATTTTATTTGCAAAATAATTGATTATTCTTATCGGTTATTATGTTTAATTAAAAACAGACGCAAAATAACCTTGCAATATTATCTCTTAACTCATAATTACCTACTTAACTCCTAACTCCTGCTTTCATTATTGGCTGTTAACTATTATCACAACCTATAATTTTTAAGACTGTTTACCGCTTGTGTGAATGACAGTATCAATATACCTACAAATTAATCGATATTTGTTTTGCCAAATGTGAAAGGATGAATAGCGCCGTTAGCTGTCAACTGAAAATCAACGAAAACTAAAGTGTCACAAGCGTATACACTGACATTGAGACAAACTTGAGAGATAAACACTTATTTGTGCTATTTGTGCTCGATGTAACGGTTGTACGGTTAAATTTTATTTTCAGATTACTGATGATGTTGGCTTCAGTAACCGGAAAAACAAAGTAGATTTTAAATAAACAAATTACCTTTTATATTAATACTAGCTGGCCAGGCAGATGTTGTTCTGCCCTTTCCGACGACCCTTCCTATGAAAAAATCCTTAAATTCGCAATAAAAAAAATATAGAAGGTCACTTATCGGGATAAAAAGTATCCTATCTCTCAAGTTGGACCAAACTACACACAGTGTACAAAATTTCATTGAAATCAGTTCAATAGTTTATGAGCTCATCGCGGACAAACAATGTGACACGTAATTTTTATATATAAAGATTATGATACCAGTGGCACCTTAAAAATTTAAGGCGTGTACCCGGCCCTTGAATGACAGCGGCACGCGATTATAATGCAGATAATCAATTGTGTTCGTCTTTATCGGTCCCTGAAAATCCACTGTAGGTCTTGGTTCCTCCCGTTGTAGAAGGGACATGGTTAAACCATGTCCTAACTCGCTTAATAGGCAAATTAGTTTGCAGCTTTGCTCCTGCTTCCCGCCTCGCCGGTTCGGGTATATTTTACGTTTGGCGTAAACGAAATACAAACGAGTACGGTTCTATAGGAACCATATTACCCATAGTCGCCTCTTTAAACACTTGTGATACGAAATGTGTTGATGGATTCTCTTTCACCGCCACCACAGTTTTATGGTATGGCATGGTGAACCCTCTCAGAAGTGAGAGGAGGCCTGTGCCCAGCAGTGGGACATATACAGGGTTATTTTACAGAGTAGCCAAATTTTAAACTTAAGTTCAAATATATAAATAATGATATACCATCACCGCAGTTTTAGAAAATACGAGCAAATAAGGCTTCTACTTTTATTTGAAATTATCCTAAATTGAATGTGATTTATGGGCAACAACGTTTTTGCCTACCGATCGACCCATACGAATGTGTGCTGCGTGCGCAGTAAAATCAGTTAAAATAATGCATTACCAAGTATTTTGAATTTAATAGATAAAAAAGACAGAATGCTTGAGATTTTTTTAATTCGTTTTTCTTCACCATTTTCCTATACTACTCATTCTGAACCTTCTCTGCTAATTTGGCAGGTTAACCCAGTAAAGTTACAGTTATAGGCTGTAACTTTACTTTACTTTTTACAGTTCTGTGTATGTATGGAATATTAATAAAAGGGGTTTGGTGAGGTTTGGTGGCATCTTAAATGTATATCACATTAGGAGCGTCAAAACTCAAAGCTCGAAGAGAAACAACGGCTATATTAAACGAGAAATGCGTTACTTAAACATTTTGAATAAAACATTTAGTTACTTTGCAGCAAGTGTGTAACATTAAGCACACACAAGTTTGTAGTTCACTTTCCTTTTATAATTCACAATATGTAATAACTTTGGCTGTGCGATGCAAAGTTATAGAGAAGGTCAATCTGGTAATTAACACTTCGTAGACCTCTCAGACCCGTACTTTAAGTTCTAAGGCTTTAATAATGTTTACTCGACCTATATCGACGTTGGTTAGAAACGTTCTATGACTTTGAAGTACTTCTTTGAAATTTAATAATAATATTGCATGCCTTAAGCGCGAAGCGCGCAGGTATGTTCTACTAGGGCCTAAAAATTAAGATTCCAACATTTTGTCGCATGAAATCGTATCTAGCAATCATATTATACATATAATGATATAAAAAAGCACATTGTCAGTAAGATAAATGATTGTTGAACTTATTTTTTTTAAATCGATTAATTACTATTTTTACATAAAAAGGGGGTTTAGTGGCTTATGGTGTGGATTTATCAAGTCCGCAAGGCGGCGTAAACACGATAACTTTTGAAAATATCGATTGTTCAACTCAATCTATTTTTATAACTCTTCATCTATCACGTGGGAATAGATGAAGAGTTATAATATAAGTATAAGTTGATTATGTTTTTTATAGTTATAATTATTTTTTTCGTCTAAGAAATGTCGAAATTTTCGGTGAATTGAGAGCCTTGTATTAATTTATTTTCCTAAATAGGCCGCAGCCGCACTCCGAACTACAGCCACATAGTACTTTATTTACTCCGGGCTCAAATGCCGTCGTGAGTGCTCGTTTGTTACAGCACAGCGGCTCGTGCAGAAAACTATTGATCGCCGTAGAAATACAAAATATTCCAAAAACCAAATTTGATACATACTTGACCAAGGTAAGATATTATTATTATGATCACAGATTTTTATTACAATATTTTGTTTCGCTAAAAGCACACAGGACTTATATATAAATATACTTATACGTCTTGGTCTTGGTTTATACACCTGAAGGTGTGTCGGTATCTGCTAATGGATCTCCTCGACAAGGAGAACTAGATGTACCGAGTTTGGCTTCGTTTTGTTAGTTATGATGAGACCTTACCTCCGGACTTGATAGAGTGACTTGAAAGTGTACTTTGAAGACTGCTACTGGAACTCCTCGACGATGAGAACTAGATGTGCCGAGTTTGGGCTCGTTTTGTTAGTTATAGAATATAATAGATATATAGAATAGACCCTACCTTCGGACTTGACGGACTGACTTCGAGGTGTACTTCGTTGACTTCTACTGGAACTCATTGATGAATAGAACTACAATTTAAAAAAATTTAAATTTTTTCACTATCATTGGGCATTGTGAGTCGTGCACTTTTGGATTTTCCAAACTTATTTTTAAATGAAGTTTGACGTAAAGATATCAGAAAATCGGAAGTATAGTTATAAGGTTATTAGTGAAAACTTGTGTGTATTTAAAGTACTTAAAAAATTAAGAATAATCATGTTATACGTAATTTTTTTAATACGCTTAAGGCATGCACAATTGGATTTACCAATAGTTTTTTGAAATTTAAATCTTCTATGCCCAGTTTTGTCTGTGTAGTACTGAATTGCTAAATCAATCTATTGCATTTACCAGGGGAATAATACGGATTAATTCCAGCATCCAAATTCCACTAACATTATCCTATCACTTACCTATCACTACAATTTACCAGGAGTTTTCTTCCTCGCACGACTTCTTTGTGATTGGCGGACTTCACATGTCCTTGAAATATATTTTTAGTGTGCATTACTCACAAATTTAACTTCTTCGCAGTAAATCAGTACTTGAAATTGCAGTCAATAATTTTTAGTGTCCGACCGAAACAGGATTTTCAACCGAAACCGAAACCGAAAACGAACCTTCGGTCCGGGTGTCAGTTTCGGCCGAAACCGAAACCGAAACTTATTTAGACACTAGCTGTGCCCCGTGACTTCGCTCGTGTGTTAGGGTTTTTCTTTTTGCGCGGAACCCTAATTCTCTTTCTAAAATAAAAGTAACCTAAGTTACTCCTTATGAAATCAGCTATCTGTCAGTGAAAGTCCCGTCAAAATCGATCCAGCCGTTTCGGAGATTAGCCGGAACAAACAGACAGACAGACAGACAGATTTTTTTTAAATTGTATTTTAGGTATAAGTACCGTATTTACTTTCATATTATGCATTCAGTAAAAAACTGTAATTTTGACATTACAAGCAGATACTTCAATTTTATTTAATTGTATAGATGTTATTTTTTTATTGTATACTGAAATCTGATATATTTTTATACGTATACATATAGGTAATGCATGTTAATGAAAAACATTCATTGTAATAGTCATGTAGCAATGTATTTATTTATTTTAAAGTAAAAATCAACAATTTAACGTTAAGAAATACTTTTTTAACTCATTTTGTAAAAAAATCAACACTTACACCCATAAAACTTCTTGTTTTTTTGAGTTTAATTGAGTACATATTTTATTGTGTTCATAATATTGTTAATGTTATTCAATGAGATCATTAACTTAATATATCACACTCACACACTTACACACAATATACACACAACTTAACAAAATCCCAAAAAATATACAAAACCTGCAAAAAGTTCAAAAACTTTAATAAACTAAGTTTGTATAAAAAGGGTTATTATAATATTAAGGAATTTATGGATGATAATAACCCCTGGGAATGAGGTGATCACTACCAAGCTAGTTCTAATTTGTTTTATGTTGTTAATTGTGTTACATACATGATTGTAACCAGTGGCGTAACTAGGCGTGGGCGAAGTGGGCCCTTACCCACGGCGTCGCACTTAATGGGGCCTCGCGAGGCCCCCTAAAATGCGATGCCCCCTGACTTTACCACAGACGACTAATTAATTTAATCTAAATAATTTGAAAGTCACAAATTTAAGTGTGTTTGTTTGGGGATTCGCAAGAAGCCCCACTTAAGTGCGACTGCGAGGCCGTTGCAACTACCTTTCACAGACCGCGACTGTTACTTTGAAGGAATACGAGACTTGTGAGGAATTAATAGATATGAGTAGGTATGTCATGTCACAGAATGTTTGGTGGGATAGATTTATTGGGTAGATCCTTGGAACGAAAGAAAAGGGGCCTCGCTGATGCAACTTCGCCCACGTTTATATTTCCACGCTACGCCTCTGATTGTACGCTGTTATTTAAAAAACAAGTCCTGCTGGGTTTCTTGCTGGTTCTTCCAAGGACAGGATTTTTTCGAACCAGTGGTAATTGAACAAAAGAGGAACTTTCAATAAGTATTATTTATAATCTATATTGAATAAAAAGTTTGTGTTTCTGTATAATTGTGAATAATACACGAGTCACGAATTCATCCGAAGGACGCACGACAATCCACGAACACTGAGTTTCGGCGCCGCCGAAGGTTCGGCAGATTTTTTGCCGAAAGCGAAATTATTACCGAAACTAGATTTTTTTGACGAAACTTGCCGAAACCGAATCTTCATTTTGGTCACTAATAATTTTATTTGTATTAGAAGGGATCGAACTTTGATTACTCGCGCACAGTGAAATTTTATCTCTGGATCTGCTACGGATTTTAGTAGTATTCATTCAAAGTAAAATATCAAAAATAAAATATTATTTTCTTCTCTATAAAACCTTACATAAAATGACCAATAGTATTAGGCGCTAGTAGTTTTTGAGACGTGATAGAGCCGCGCTGCAACTAAGTATGGTTGTAGGAGAGAAAATTTAATGATACCAGAGGCAAAAAGTTGTTATGTTGAACTCGATGCAGTGCAAACAGTATGCAGTATTTTGTTTGCTCATCTGTTAAGTTTATTATTTTGTACAAATGTTAGCTCTGCCTGATTTTCTGTCTTTATAATATGAGTGTGACAAAAGAGATTATCAGTTCGTTCAATCTAATTAATTCGCTCGCCAAGCCTCATCTATACAAATAAATAAAATTGAAGTGTTTGTTTGCAATGTGAAAATAACAGGTTTTTACTAAATACAAACGAAAGTATAATATACGATTCTATATCAAATAACTGCCATCTATCGTTGGAAGTAACGAATAAAATATTTATTACACTTATGAGCATTAAGCGTTCTAAGTTTAACAACATAATTTTGACTTGTTTCTTTGTAAATATGATAGTAGTTCTCGTGAATTTTAAAATGAGTCTCTTACTTGTGCCATTTGCTGTAGATACTATCGGTCCTTGGGGTTCACGTGCGGTGAAGTTCCTAAAGGAACTGTATCCGGGACTGATCGTCTCTGCTGGTGATAAGAGGGCTCGTTCTTTTCTTGCTCAAAGGCTAAGTATACCATTCAATGAGAAAAAACAGCCAGCGTTTTTGGCGCTATACCGCGGAGAGTAGGACTGTGTGATAATTTAAGTTTTTAGCTTTAGTTTTTTAGTATGGTAATAAATATTGCATATATTTGAATGTTATGTCAATAAATATTATATAAGAGTTAATAAATTTTGTGTTTAAAACAAAAAACACTATTTTTTTAGAAGAAGTATACATAAAACGCTACTTTCACGACTTTGAATCATTAAATAAGAAACAATTATAGATAATCTCTTAAAACTTATCTTTCTTCTCAAAAGCAGATAATTGACGAAAATGTAGGAACGTCCCGTATAGAGACAGGTAGATAAAATATAGACGGGTCAACACGTAGGCGTGAAACATCGTCATCGCGTCTGCCGAAGTCACGTCGGAGCCCTTATTTTGCGGTTTAGTATATAGACGTAGACTTAAGGCGTGGGATGGTTTATGTGAATGGAATACTGAATATACATTGTTATTGTGTAATTTATACACAGATAATATAGAGATACTTGATGAATAGCGAATGGTTAGGAAAGCAAAATCCTATTCTTAATATATTGTATTGTGATTAAAAAGAAACTTCTTTTAGTGAGGCGATTATTTATTTGATAATAAATGATATTACATATACGTACGTAGCAAATAATAGTTTTGTACGTACGTGGGGTTGAATTCATGCGAGTAACTAAGCTAAGACTTACATTTTGTCAGTATTGAGTATTATTAACATAGTAAGTATATTATTTTATAAATAGACGGGTCAATACGTGGGCGTGAAAGAGTGTCATCGCTTCTGTCGAAACCATGTCGAAGCCCTTACTTTGAAGTTTAGTATATAGACGTAGACTTAAGGCGTGGGAAGGTTTATGTGAATGGAATACTAAAGACACATTGTTATTGTATAACTTATACACAGATAATATAGAGATACTATATGAATATCGAATGAGAGAGGAGAGTAAAATCTTATTCTTAATATAATTGTGATTAAAAAGAAACTTTCTTTGTGAGTCAATTATTTATTTGATAATAAATGGTGTTACATATACATACGTAGCAAATTATTATTTGCTACGTACGTGGGCTAGAATTCATGCGAGTAACTAAACTAAGACTTACATTGTATCAGTATTATGTATTATTAACATAGTTATGTATATATAATTATGTATATTATTTATAACATAAACATTTTTTTTTAATAAAAACATCGCATTACGCCTGGCGGAAGACAAAGAAATATGCCTTTTACAAGTTAAAAAAAAATTACGAAAAATATTTATTTGACAGCAAAATTTTAATAAATTTTAATATACGATTTAGGAGATTTTTATCAACTGTGTTATCAGAACTACAGTCGGATATTTCAAAATTTTTCGTTATAGTGCTATTTATTCTCCTCAACTGAGTGTCAGCAACATTAAGGTACGATGAGGCTGATATATCTGTGCGAGACAAAAGCCCCTAAATAAAGATAAAAAAGAAGCCTCACAACTTGTTGCAAATGTCAACCTGGTCATCTTGCAGAAATCAGTGTTTGGGGTGTGAGATTAAGGAATTATGAAACTTTATTTTTCTTATAAAAGAGTGGACTTCGGCTACATTTATCGAGATACTGTCTTGGAATTTTTTGAAAAATCCTGTCAGTGATACTTTTCAAAAATGTTTTCGAACACGACTTTGTCTGTTCAAAAAGACATGAACAATTCGAGTTGTTCCTGCCTGGCTCGAGAATAATATTTCTGACTAGCTGTTCCTGATTGGATTTCGTGTTTTATTTGCATGTAACCTATTTTTTTTTTTGAAATTATAAACAGACACTTCAATTTTATTTATTTGTACAGATTTCATAAGATCTGAATAATGTCCCTTGTCCAGTCCAGATCTGCAGTGTGATTGTGTAACTCTGATGAAATTCGTAGTTGCTTAGTTCTTCAAGAGAGCATTGTCGCCTTTCTTAAAGAACAAGACCACCGCACTTCTGCTCCACGCCTCTGGAGTAGTGCTACCATGGAGGACGGAATTAAAGATCTTCTGAAGGACTTCAAGTACTGGTTTTCCACCTGCTTTCAGAACCTCTGCTGTAATTCCATCCTCATCTGGGGACTTGCCGTTTGTAAGATGCAGGAAGGCTATTCTAATCTCGCTTGGACTGACGTCCAGGATATCATCGGAATAGTGTCGCACAAGACTTGCTCTTGGATCGTTACTCACACTTGCGTGTGGCTCCAACGATGATGTGTACAGCTGCCCATAGAACCTCATCGGAAGTTGGCTCTTTCTGGCAGAGAGATCTCTGGCAAAGACTTTGGAGCCCTGGTTCCGTTCGATCGCTTCTTCAATACGAGCAGTATTAAAGTTGCGTATTTAACTTTATTTCAATTAATTAATTTATTTTACAATATAAGAAAATAGATTTGAGAATTAAATCGCCTGCGACTTCGCAGGCGTGCATTGTCCAAATGGAAGTGGGCAAACCTTTTTAGCATTAAGATAAAACCTTACGCTATAACATCACCTACGTCTGTGTTTAGTTGATAGAAATACAACATTTTTTTTTGCATGAATGATATTATGTATTTGTAGAAATTAAAATAATTTCAACATCTATAAATATGTATAATACAATTAGAGTAAAGTCGTGTCAGAAGGTAGTTTTAATATTTTCTTGAAAAATAAAAAACAAGTCTCCTTCAAATAAAAGATGCTGAAACCGAGTTAGTGAAGGTAGAATTTTCATGTATGTGTCCGTTATTAACGATTCAACCTGTATCCGATGAAGCTGTAAAAGCCAAAAGATTAACAGCACTAACATCACAGAACGACAATACACACTCAACAGATTTCCACGAAAATTTTGGATTAGGGCATTAGCTAGATGCCTCACAGCTTTCTTCAGATGTTTAATTTCTTAATAGCTGCTGATGATTCTATCGATAAAATGCTTAGGACAAGCAGGTTATAGTAAAGTTTTTAAGATGTATAAAAATATACATAAAATTATTAATACAATTTTTTTACCATGTTGACGTATTTTGAAACTGCGTTGATAATCAGCATTGTTCTTAAAATCTTCTTTAAAATATCTATTAATAACGAAAAAAGTATCTGGGGGCACGGCAGTGTCCCCGCCAAGTCGAGCAAAATGCGGCACGGTCGTACCATCCTTTTCTCGAAGCAGTATACAAGTACAATTATTGTTTAGTATATAAATCTAGGAAAAACTTTTTTTTATAGGATCGAGTGACAAACGAGCATACAGTCCATCTGATGGTAAGTGGTTGCTGTGGCCCACAGACATCTACATTTATCTTCGTTTGCGAATCAAAACGCAGATGCATTGTCACCCGTGAGGACTAAGATGGAATATCTCTTTTTCAGTAAAAAGGGTCTCCGGTTCTCTACACTCACCAAACGAAACACAGCGGTGTTAAACTGCTATTTGACGCTGGTATTCTGTGAGAGCGTGGTCCTTGCCGGTCGAGCCGACCCATTCGTGCTACAACTATACTACTAATATAGCTGCAGAGTGGCTCTACCACGTGAAGATACTAAAATATTTTGCAATTTCGGTCCAGTTTTCGACATACACCAACTGCATAAATAACTTTGTAATCCCATATAAATATATAAGATTATAAAGTTACATATGCAGTGAATGAACCAGTGTACCTATATATGTATAATATAATGTTGTAGATAGGTACCTATATATAAATATCTACAAAAAGAAATGAGATGCCTTCAAAAACATAACTTGTAAAAAAAACCAAGTCTCGCAACTCAGTTCTTCTACCGTAAAAAGTTGTGAGATCCATGTAATACCAAGTCGGTTAATTTATTCATTCCCTTCTTAAGGGTTCTTCTGTCTTAAGTAATTGCGTAATTAGCTAACCTAACAACATCTTATAGTGACCATATCAATATTAAAAATCTTTTATGTTTTAAATAAATAAATTGATTTGGCAATCCTTTCATTTACATATACGATTGCGATATTTATAATGTATTTAGAAGATAGATATAAAAAACAAAGAGGTTTTTAGTTTATTTACTAATATATAAATAAATATTACTCATATATAATAACTTGGTATTCTTCTGCCTAGGAGTCCGTGTGTATAGGTACCACTTTCTTAACCATTTTGCCGTCAAATAGCAGTGCGTGCGCCGGCGTGTTGCGACCTGCAGGGTGTAGAGCACAGTCTATTTTATTATACTGTGGTGTAGAGTGCCAGTGTAATTACAGGCTGTAAGAGATTCCATCTTAGTATAATGATTTCTTATATTTACGCGAACACTACTCATTGAAATAAAACTAATTTTACGGATTTTATCGCGTATATTAACTTATTTTATATTCCCGACGTTTCAAGCACTTTACAGAACCCATAGTCACGAGCAGGGGGGGGGGGGAGGGGACTGAGGTGTATGACGTCTCAATTTCATAATTAACCTCGGCTACCTTCTTAGTCCTCAAACATGACTACGCATTTGCAGCCTTCTCCGTTTGAAGTTGGCTACAGGTTTGTATGGACTGCAATAGCCACTTACCATCAGGTAAACCTCGTTTGTCACTTCAGTTTTATTAAAAAAAAAACATCCATTCATCATTACCACCCGCCACACGTCCACTGCTGATTACAGGCTCCCCCAAGGAATGCTACAATGCACAGTCTTGAGCCACCTAGATCCATCGACTTTTCGCATCTTTTACCCCGTCGTGATTCCATCTAGTGCGTCTATCTACATCTTGCTAATACGCCTGCCAAACTTGGGAACTATGGGAGGCTTCCTCCGTGAACAACGACATACTAATTTATTTATTTATTGATTAAATATAATATATAGATATAAATACTACTTTATTTAATTATTAATCGATTAAATAAATAAATAAATTAGCACGAATTGACCTGCTTATTAAAGGAAAACTTGCTATCCTAATAATTTAAAAGATACTTCAATATTATGCATAATTTTAGAAATTTGACTTTTATTAAAATATTAAAAATCTCATTTTATAATTATTATAAGCTTAGAGAATAAACTATGCTATTTACTATTTCTCTGTGCTAATACTAATAATGTTTGTTTAGGCAAAATGGAGTGTAAAAATAGTAAAGTTCGTATGAATATAGAGTACTTCTGCTTTATATTTTCGTAGCAAGCGGGCTACGGCACTTTGTATTCGTAGCAGGTGCTACGTGCTTAACCTACGCGTAGTGTTGATGTGCAATTATTTTTCTATTTCTCCGTTTACTGGAGTGCTTCGAGTCGTTTGTTTTAAATATAAAGCTACAATACGCTACACTATAATATAATTCAAAGAAATAATAATAATTTATCATGACACACATTTATTCCTTTTATAAAGATCTATTGGCGTTTATTTTTACGGAACACAGGCATTTTAGAAATTATTTAACTATTTTACTAACCGGGAAGTAAGGGAGTACTATGTATTTCTACACAGAAAAGTAAATATCAAAATAATTTAGTAGGTACAAGTATAATCGATTATTTCCGAAGTGTACAAATATACAAATCGATTTTAAATATATTTTCATATGTATTTAATAATGACATCGGTTTTGTTGAGATGATACCCTAGGATCTGATAGGTGGTACTGCAGTCAAATTCAAACAAATTTTATATTTATGGACCAAAATGACTTGCATTCATAATATATGTTGGTTTGCCAAAAAAGAAAATCACTGAATCTGACACAATATATGGAACTGTAGTTGAATAATTAATAAAATTTATATTTACACTGGCAATAGCTTACGTAGTGAATGCGAACAAGATGGAAAGAACAGAAACAACGTCCGCCGAGTCAGATACTATTTTAATAAGTAAAAATACTCAGTGTTAAAAATACAATTAATTTAAAGTCTATTAGATTTGTTTTAAGTTACTTCAGATATTTGTTTAATACGACGGTGATTTGCGAAATCGTAAAAATTGATGACCCAATTTACTTATCCTTGACATGTACCACGTTTTCGCGTGACTTCCATATTTCAAAGTGGTGTAGTACAGTTAGCAGAAGCACATAAGTTGGCGACTACCCAGATAGTTAAAACGTATAGAGTAGTGAAATTTGTTGGGTTTTTATATTTTTAGAGTCGCTTTGAAAACATTACAAAAAAAATTGGAATTTATATTACATATTTGATTTTTGATTAATTTTGAATCAATCAAAATAGAAATAGAGTAGACGGCAAGCTTTTAAAATAACTTGCACATCGTAAGTTTTTAGAATTTCAGCTTTTAGTTTTCCTTAACTTTTTCCTTGTTAACATTTTTTATTATTTTGGCTACTTGTTGAAACTTGTGACAAATTTTAATAAAAGTGACAAAAATTTTATACGTACAAAAGTATTTAACACTAAGCTAACTACTAACTAAGTAGGTACTATAGCAACTATACAATTTTTAAGATAATAAAAATAGTACCTCATTAGAATTCCTAGTACGTATGAAACAAATTCCTACGCGTAAATGTATACGAATGGATAGTTGTGAACGAATTTCATATAATATATTGATGCAAAAAGTCTGCGGACGCTTATGCTACGTGAGTTGATTCCTAACCTACTTCCCCCTTCCACCCTCGTTCTAGCATGGTCTGAAAGAATTATTATATAAACCTATATTGAGGGCACTATGTCACGAATTTACTGAATAAAATTTATTTCGCAAATATGACTTTAGAAATCATTTCTATTCTGATATAAACATAATATATATATATATATATATATATATATATATATATATATATATATATATATATATATATATATATATATATATATATAACTCTTTTTTTTTACCACAAGTATAACAATATATTTATTGCTTAGCAATAACCGGCCAAATTTGCAGAGAATGTTCAGAATACGCAATTTATGCAAATGTTTAAGAAAATTAACTAAAAAAAATCTCAAACATTCTGTCTTTTTATCTTTTAAATTGCATGGTATGCATTATTTTAACTGATTTTACTGCGCACACACACATTTAAGGGTCGTTCGGTAGGCAAAAACGTTGCTGCCCATAAATCACATTCAATTTAGGATAATTTCAAATAAAAGTAGAAGCCTTATTGACTCGTATTTACAAAAATGGCAGTAACGGTAAGTATGTGATTATTTACATATTTGAACTTAAGTTTAAATTTTGGCTACTCTTTGAAAAATAACACTGTATAAGTATAAACAAAATTGAAGTGTCAATAACTGCCTTTTATTGTACTGAGGTGTTATTTACATGCCATTATGAAAAGACTAACCATTTTATTCATTTCTTGCTTTCCTTGGGTGAGGCCTATGTTCAGCAGTGGACCTGTGAAGTAGACATGGAACGAGTAGTGATTCGCCGAGTACTCGACCACCGGATACTCGGCCTAGATGGGGCCGAGTACTCTGCCGAATACTCGGCTAAAAAAACGCGGTAGCTTGCGGCTTGCGGTTATTTCCCTTACAAACAAGACCCAAATAGGGCCGAAAAACTAGTGTTTTTGCATCACAATCTTCCTCTCTTAAATTTTAAATATTAGTAATAATAATTTCTATTACAGATTCTTATGTACGTTCTAAATATTTCTGCTGCTTCTCATGTTCCTGTTGTTTTAATGTGTCTAATATAATAATAATGATAAAAACTGGCTTTTTGTCTATTTTTCTCTGGATATAGTTAAGGTCGAGTACTCGGTACTCGGCCGTTAATACTCGGTGCTCGGCCGAACCCTAAAAAAGGGCCGAATCCGCCGAGTACCGAATCCAAACCGAGTACTCGTCCTATGTCTACTGTGAAGGGCTGTAATGGTGATGATGAAGCATTTTATTTAGAATCCTGTCTGTCCATCTAATTGTCTCTCTATCTATCCGGACCAATCTTCTGGATGAATAAATCGATTGTGATAAAACTTCACGAATAGATAGTGAGCAATACCAGGAGTGATTTAAACTATATTTTACCCGAAAAACTTGAGATATTTTTTTAAAGTCAAAAACACGAAAAATTGATAAAATCATAAATCTAAATAACGCCATTAATGCTATAAAAATGTAAAGCCTTTCTTATTTAGTGCTTTTTTAGTATTTTTTTATACAATGCTACCAAATAACTGCTGACATCCTCCAGAACTAATTTCTGTCACGACAGTTAATCTCAACGGAGACTAGCCATTTTTACAGGACAGGATTATAGTACACGAGTGTCTGCTGAGCACAAGTGCAATATTATATTTCCTCACTCTCATAGTCTGATAGGACGGTAATACGACATGACCGGAGAGAGATCTCCCGCAGAACATACGCCTATTTGGTGAAACACGGTCGACCTTTTGACTCCGAGTTGCTACAAACAAAAAACCCCAATCACGCTTACGAACACTAGACTAACATCATCATCATCATCATTACAGCACTCCTGAGCCACCTGCATCCATCGACTTCCTGCATGTGTTACCAGATCGTCATTCTATCTAGTGGAGGGCCGCCCTACACTTCGCTTGCCGGTACGAGGCTGCCACTCGTGAACCTTTTTGCCCCATCGGTTCTCGGTTCTTCGAGCTATATGGCCGGCCCATTGCAACTTTAGCTTACTAATCCGTTGGGCTATGTCAGCCCCTCTGGTTCTATTGCGGATATCCCCATTTCTAAATTTATCACGCAGTGATGCTCCGACCATAGCCCTCTCCATAGCTCGCTGAGCGACCTAGAGTTTCCTCATACGGCCAGCCGTTTTAACTGAAATATAATCTCTACAAAACTGAAACAGTTTTCTGTACAATATATAATAAGGTGCTTTGATGATAGATAACAATATATTGAATGGATTGTTATTTGTATAAGCATTGTAAATTTTTCATTCGCAGTAACAGCGCAAAGCTGTAATAAAATTCGATAAAATTGCAGTGGAAATTTATAAAGAATATTTCATTACGTGTGACATCATTTTGGTGGCGTGTCCGGTATGCTTAAATGAATTTGTGGAAGAAATTAAACCATTCCACGAATTGTTGCTTGCTGTAGTGGACGTTCCTATTATATTTTATAGAATCGATTACGTATGTTGTGGGTTAAAACCTTGAAATAAAATAGTTTTGTGCTGGACCCCTCTCGCATCTGGATATAACATTCGCAAAATAATATGTATAACTAGCTGTTCCTCGCGACTTCGAACTTCACCGCGTGGAATTTATTACAAATGTATTTGTTTTTTAAGGGACCCTAATTATTTTTCTAAAATAAAAATAGCCTAAGTTAATCCTTATAACATCAAATATCTGGCTGTTAAAGTCCCGTCAAATCAGGCCAGCGATTTCGGATAGACAGACAGACAAAAAATTTTAAATATTTTTTGTTATAAGTACCGTATATAATTGCAGATGCATTAAGTAAAAAGCTGTTCTTTTGAAATTACAAACAGACGCTTCAATTTTATTTATTTGTATATATGTAGATTAGAGAATGAACGATTCCCACTTGATTAGGTACCTAATTTTTCTTTGAACTACGAGAACCATCAATTAAAATAATTCCCTCAGAATTATATATTTTAATTTTAGTAAAGTAGCTGTAAAATTTTAATAAATACGAAATAGAAGAGGCAATGTCAACCCATTGCTTATGCTATTTTACTTCTTCTTTATCAGTCCGCAATAGTTAGTGCTCTTCCATAGAAGCGAAATGTAGTCCTTGCTTAGTAATGGTGGTGTAAGGATATCTACTACTCCATATCATCCCGTGGGTGCTGTAAGATGCAACACAGGGAAATAAATCAGAAGATGGGGAGAAGTATCTTCCTGATAACAATTTAAA
This sequence comes from Parnassius mnemosyne, assembly GCA_963668995.1. Taxonomy (NCBI): domain Eukaryota; kingdom Metazoa; phylum Arthropoda; class Insecta; order Lepidoptera; family Papilionidae; genus Parnassius; species Parnassius mnemosyne. Next base: position 25,888,282 of record CAVLGL010000068.1, read on the forward strand.
ACAATAAAAAACTACGCTCGCTAGCCTACATGTCAGGCGAGGTAATTACGGTAAATGAAGATACTCGTCTCTATGAGGAAATCTACAAGCGAGGCCTTCGTTCAGCAGTGAACTTAAATATTTTTTTAATGTATAAGTGTGTAAAATGAGCACACATTCCACTTCATAATCATGATGATGACATCTAGATCTCCAGTAAAAACGATGTCCGGTTCTCTATACACACCATAGGAAACATAGCAGCTAATTAAGCTGTTATTATATATTATTATTATTGTGTGTTTTATAGAATAAGTGTGACAAGCGAGCACACAGCCCACCCGATGGCAAGTGAATGCTGTGGCCTTTAGATATCTGCATGTATCCTCGATTAAGAATCAAAACGCAGATGCGCTGCCACCCCTGACGACCAAGATGAAATGCCTCGCATCCAATATAAAGGGTCACCGATTCTCTAAACTCACCATACAAAACACAGCAGCATTCAACCGCTATTTTACGCTGGCATTCTGTGAGAGCGTCGTCCTACCCTGGTCGAGCAGACCCATTCATGCTACAACTATACCAGTAATATAGCTGCAGCTTGCCTCTACTACGTAAAAATAGGAAAATGCTTTTGCCTAACGCCTGCTTCTGTCGCCTCTTATGGGCCCTCACGGGATGATAGTCATTACACGACAACAAGTTGTAATTTTAATCTATACATCTATACAAATAAATAAAATTGAAGTGTCTGTTTGTAATCTCAAAATTACAGTTTTTTACTAAATGCATATGAAAGTAAATACGATACCTATAACTAAAATACAATTTTTAAAATTTTTGTCTGTCTGTCTGTTTGTTCCGGGTAATCTCCGAAACGGCTGGACCGATTTTGACGGGACTTTCACTGGCAGATAGCTGATTTCATAAGGAGTAACATAGGCTACTTTTATTTTAGAAAAAGAATCAGGGTTCCGCGCAGAAACATAAAAACCCTAACACGCGAACGAAATCGCGGGGAACAGCTAGTTGTAAATAATTGAACGGTAGTAAAATGATTTATAATTTGGAAACGTTTAAAATATTTAAGGTTTCTGGGGTCTAAAATCGCTGTAAAAACTATATATGGCTTTTTGTCCTTTCCGAACATTCTGGAATATGTTGACTTACATATTTATATTAACGGTGTTATATTGAAAAAAAAAATTGTTAAAGTCTTAAAGTATAGTACGTTGAACTTCACTATAAAATTATTTCAGTGTACTAAAAACAAAGTTGCTTAATTTGGGTTGCAACCCACATGAAAATAAACACCAATCATTAAAACTGTTTTGAGTTCCTACTAACTTAATACAAACACAAATTGCGTTTTCAAACAAATTATTTTAATACTAGATTGATTTTAGGAAAGTTTATGTTAAGTTCTAGATGGAATTCAAATTTCTCAGTTATTTGCACTAAGCTAAGACATCGCGTAAATATCTATTTAGTTTAATTTGAACAAACATTATGATATATTAAGATAATATAAAAATAAGGATATTATAGATTAAATATTTTAAAAGGTGATTACAGAATTGGATAATTAAATAGTTTAATAATCTGTGTGCGACCATACTAAATCCCGAGGTCGATTTCTGAAATCAAATTTACAATACAAAATATAATAAAATTAATGTTTGCACAAAAATGATCAAGTCTTCATATAAGTCAGTATCTTGGTAACAAGTCTTTTTATTTTTACGTTACTAAAGTATGTTCCGAACGCAACATTTTATAATTTGAACAGAAGTTGCCCTTATAAATAAATAATATCAATATGTCATATTATAATTTTTGCCGGATAGTAAGTGGCTATTGTAGCCCACCTACATCCTATAACATGGAGAGACAGACAGACACAGAGTTCCGTTTTGCTAATTTCGCTATGGAACATAAAGACATGCTTAATTTCATCGCAAATTGTGCGTTTGGTTTTATAATATAGGTTAAATATAAAAACGAGTTTTAAATTTTTTGTTAAATATGGTATAAAAGTACACTTCTTTCCTTAATTTAGGTATTTTTGTAAATCAATTATATCGCATTTGCTTATTTCCATTTATTTTTATTTTATCTTGAAACTTAATAACTTCCTCGTTTACAATTACCGTAATATAGGCCTTCTTCCTTATTGAGATAGAGTAATTGAATTTGCTTCATGAATATTTTATATAGGGCCCTACCCATCTGACTCAAAGTTGAATAATATAACGAATATCCCTTAATTGATAATACCAATATGGCCTTATAAAACGTTTGCATCAACATTCTACGTAATTATGCTATACAACAACGATGGGTGGTAATGAGTTAACATACATTGATTCATGAACATCGGCAGTTCGTGCTCATAACTAAACATATAACTACGACATCAAGCTTTGTAACGTTTAATGTTTTTGGGTGGTTGACATCGAAGCGGCAAATAAAACAACATCTGCTGAAAAACATTTATTATGTAAAGCATTCAATAATACTTTCGATGACGCAAGCAGCCGAGCCGCAACTTCACAGGAAAGTGGGAATATGAAAACAGAAGGAAGCACAATGTGATGGTTGGGAAACTGACTGATTAAAATAAGACACAGAAAATTAATTTACTGGACTTTAATTATAAATCTTTGCTATTATTTTAATTTTACATTCAATTTTCATTGATGTGTCTGTAAAAACAGTTATTTATTTAAAAGAGACAATTTTTAATATAATTTAGGTCCAGTACAAAAGAAATTAAGCCATGGAAAATAGAAAGAAATGACAGTGTAACAAAATAAAAAGGAAATGTAAAAATATGAAAGCTTTTAAGACAGATGGTAAGAGAGAGAAGAGACGTACAGATGGTTGGTTTGTTCGTGGTCATTGTTGTCTTGTGCCGGCTGCGAGCCGGAGCGCCGCAGCCGCCAGATGGCGTGGCGGGCCGCCACCAGCCGCGCGAAGCCGTACCGAGCCACTCTCGGGAGCGCTACACGCGCATTCTCAGCTCGCGATCAACAAGTAACCCGCGAACAACGCGTAGCCCTCAAACGCGCGCCCCTTTGAACACGCTTTCCTCAAGAATACGATACGGATCACGGGAAACAGGAAGGGAACCACGGAACGTTCAACAAGTGATTGAATGGAATCAGTTTCCGGCGGCTTTTATCACCAGTCTCCGTTACGTGACTATTTATACTTATGGCGCTAAAACATCAATTTTATCTAAGAAACTATGAGCAGAAGCCTGCCTAAATAAATTTATCACAACCGAATATCACAATAAGCGGTGGCAAGCGAAGCTTTGTGGACGGCGGCTTACGTAACGCTAAACTTAACTACGTTTGTAAAACGTGCAAAAATTTATCGATCACAGAGAAAAGCCTTAACACTAAGAATTATAATGTGCCCCTTAAGATATTATGTAACGGAGTAACGGATTCTGTGGAAACTGATATAAAGGGCGCAGGGACATGCGCATGGAAAAGGAGCGGTTCGAGCACTGCCTGAAATGGTGCCGAATGCTACCGGAGCGCCTTACGCCTCGCCCCGCACTTCGTCTATTACCCGCCACCATCTGTATGACATCTAAGTATGCCGATCTATAAACCCGCTTCAAAAACAGCAATATCCATCAGAAATCGTAACAAAAGTATTGTTTCCATTTTTGTATGATTACCATTTTTGCAATCTTAAGTGCTTGTCGTTTTTGGTGCCAGCTATGACATTATATTGTAAATACATATTTCAGTTCATATAAATATAAATAATAAAATTAAATAATATACAACCTTTTCACTGTTGAGTAAAACCTCCTTTTCTTTTCATGATGCTTTGTCTCCCATATGTTTTTTTATAAAAATATCAAAACCGAATGCTTTGCAAAATATATAATTTATCTTAATTAATTTATTATTATCATCTATCAAGTATAAAGTTTTATTTTTATTTTCGTATGTGTTATGATTTACGACAATATATTAAGGTTTACATATTGTACTTAATTTTAGTTTTAAAACAACGCCATCTACTAGCAATGTCAATAACTTCCGTGACAACATAAATAGTAAGAGAGTTCACCGCCAGGTTATGCTAGTCGTGTATATTTTTAAGTGACCCTACAGGTGAACAGGTGAAATGTAGAGCGGGGCTAATCTGCAATATCGAAGGCTATACAAACACTCAGCCTTCAATAGAAGGGCGTCGCGACCTTGAACATTGCCCTTTATGCGCAACACAAAAGAAAATGCTTTCTTTGTGGCTTATCACGGGTAACAATCGTTTAACTTTAGAATGAATAGGCTCGTTTTATATTAACTTTTTAGGTCGCGAGCTGTGTTGTTCAGAGTTATTTTTATACACATCATGTAAAATACTCTTTTATTAATTAATGTTAGTATTCATCACGTTAGATATTATTAAATTATAATAAAATATACTATTCAAATATACTAAGACATTGATAAAACACTCATAAATATTTTAAAGCTTACCGAATATACGTGTTAAGTTACAGGAAACAGGCCACAGTGCTTGGTACAGGCATCCTCTGCGAATTACTTCTTCTTTCTTATTAATCTACTTTACACTTTCGAATAGGTACTGAAATGTCACAACCATGTAAATACTACTCGACGACAGATGGCGCTGAAAGCGGTATAGCAATGGTTTACCGAGATAATCGCTACATATTTAGCTAAAAATGTTTAGGAATTTTTTTTTGTTACAGAAAAGTATAAAAAACAAAGACAAAGATAATTCAGAGAACACAAACATAAAATAATCTGACTGCTTCGTTAGTTTAGTAGTCGTCAACAACATTACTGATCGCGAAGTTTCGGGTTCGAATACCGGGTCGGGCCAAAACCAGATATTGTGATTTTCAGGTTAACCAACATAGTCAAAAGGATAAGTAAGCTGAAGTAGCAATGGGCTGGCCATACAAGTGAAAGAACCGTGAACTGACAGGGAAGAAAGGTTCTAGAGTAGCTGCCTCTAAGTGAAATATGGGGCAGCCACCTATTGGATGGTGGATCGTGCTTTATCACTTTCCTTGGATAAAACCTATGTTTAGCAGTGGACTTGTAAAAGGCTTTAATGATTATGATGATAGTTTAACCTGACGAGTACATAGGATTACTCCCAACTTTATGTTAACTCAAAGCTATTCGGTATAACACTTTTAACCTGTAAAGACTTACGTGCGATCTCGAACGCTTGTCTCAAAGGGAAGCATATCATCCATTATCAACCCCAAACTTTTGGCCTCAGTCACAGGATTTACTTTTTACCCGAGGAAACACAGAGGTATTATTTATAGCTATTCGGTTTATATACATATATGGTTTAGTCGCAGTAAAATGTATTTTGATTTTCCTTTATTAAGTACAACAATAGGCGCTTCTGACCACTGTGCAATTTTTGGTAAGTCTTCATTTAACTTTTTAACTGCTCAATTAACAAAGGACAAATATAGTCTCTATACATATGAACCGCTGTACTCTATTCTGAATTGCTGTACTTACATCTGCAATATCTGTTTAAATAGTAATTTAAAATAAAAAAAATTTGTACAACCGACTTCAATGTAATTTATTAACAATAACTCAAAAACTCTTGATCAGACCTTGATCAAATTTATATGGGACCACATGGCAAGCACAAGCTTTCAAATAAAGAAATAATTATCGAAATCAGTTCACCCAGTAAGAAGTTATGAGGTAACGCACATAAAAAAAATATACAGTCGAATTGAGTACCGGCTCCTTTTTATAGTCGGTAGATAATCAATTGCTATCCGTTAGTCTCGCTAAAACTCAAAACGGCTCCACTAATTTTGATAAAACTTCGTGTGTTTTGAATGCGTACGTGGATAGATTAGATTCAAATTTGGACTCAATAGGTGGTGCTGTTGTCGAGATCCAGAAACCACCCGTGCGAAGCTTAGGCGGATCGCTAGTGCGATATAAATAGAAACGGGCCCAGTATGAATCCCGAGGAAACTGCTCTCGTTTCAGGACAAGCATTTGACATAACATGTGTCTTTTTTATAGGAGAGGAGCAAACGAACTGCTTAACTAATGGTAAGTAACTACCGCCGCCCACGAACAACTACAACACCAAGGTAATTGCAGAGGCGTTGCCGGCCTTTTAAAAAAGAGCAGGCTCTTTTTTGCGGTCGGATAAAATCCATAATAAGAAAACTTAGATTAAAATAATGAGATGTTAATACAATCAAATGCCCGTGAGAGATCTAGTTGTAACATAATTGTACTTCAATTTTGTCCCGAGGTGGCAAAATATTATAATCTACGTATTTAGTGCTGCCGTACTGTGATGCTCTTTCAAGAATTGTCGACATAAACGGCTAGGCTAATGATAGAACACTGGTCCTTGAAATTCATTATGTTATTGTTCTTTTTTAAATCGGTGTAACCACAGTGATTTTCCAAGAGTATTTTATCGATCTGTTTATTATCGCGGTGATTATCTATAGGGTAAAAGGAAGCGTTAGAAGCACTTGTTCGCCTATTATATTTTCGTCTGTAAAATTAACTTAAATATTGAAGGACAAAGTCGATGGGTATTAAAAAAATGTTATGAAACAGGAGCTACCTTATTTTCGGGTATGAAACATAAGTGGAAATTTATCAAATGCGAATCGTTAATGTCATCAGAAATTAAATGATATTTCTGATATGTTTATTGCGGCTTGCGGTTTTTATGCTGATTAAAATAAGCCTGTTTTTCGCAATACCTGTAACGCTGAGTAGACTCAATGGTTTAGTTCTTTGTAATAATTTTTATGACCAAGACCAGATGAGCGAAAATGATCTTAAGTTTTGCTTCGCTCTTTCAGCATTTCGCGAATAGTAATACATGTTTATGTACGATCATTTAATTTAGCTTTAGTGGTGTGAACTAGTCGAACAGGCTTCATCATCTTCATCACCATTACAGCCTCTCACAAGTCCACTGCTGAACATAGGCCTCCTCCAAGTTATGCTACAAAGCACGGTTCTGAGCCACCTGCATCCATTGACTGTCTTCATGTCTTACCAGGTCGTCACTCCATCTAGTGGGGGGTCGCCCTACACTTCGCCAACCGGTACGAGGCTGCCACTAGGGAACCTTTTTTCCCCATCGGTTGTTAGTTCTGTCAGGCTTAACACTGTTTAAATAATCATACCAAAAAGACAACACTGTTAAATTATAAATAAAATTAATTTACTTATTATAACAGTGGTAGAGCCACGCGGCAGCTTTTGCTGTCGCACGGATGGGCCGGCTCGAACCGGAGTGGTACCACGACCTCACGGAAAACCAGCGTGAAGTAGAGGTTTACCTCTGCGTTTCGCTTGGTGAGTGCAGGTGGCCGGAGGCCCTTTTTACTGGAAATGAGGCATTCCATCTTGGTCCTCACGGGTGACAACGCATCTACATTTTGATTTGTAATAGAGGATAGATGTAGATGTCTATGGGCCGCAGCAATCACTTACCATCAGGTGGACTGTGTGCTCGTTTGTCACCCTTATCCTATAAAAAAAAAGTTAAAAGTTGCAGCCTATTTATTAGTATAATTAATGCACATAGGTATCTTCCCATTTTGATGGGGCATTTGGAGCAATTAGTCCGGCCCACTATTCTTGTGCCGTGTAGTTGGTGGTGTAAGAATATCCACTATCCCATATCATCCCGTGGGTATCGTAAGAGGTGACAGAGGGAAACAAATCAGGAGATGGGCAGCAGCGTCTTCCTAATAACGACAAAAAAAATTGCGGTCGCCAACCCTGTGAGGCAATCTATGTAGGAGGCCTATGTTCAGAAGTCGACTTAACACATTCATCACCACTACGATTTTCATGATGTCTTCTCGGATGCCGTCTACATTTTACGGTTGTCTCGCCAGGCGAGTCGCCGGCACTGCAATATAAATTGAATCGACTCGCCACGCGAGTTCACTGGCACTAAGTAAGGGTAAATTCTATGTTTTGTAATTTTTGTGGCCGTCACAGTGTACTTAACGTGTTTAACGCAATTAAAAAGTGTTTCAGGACTATTCGGCTTGTAAAAATGGCAAAAAACTCTATGGATAAAATAAAAGGTAGTTTGTTTCGTAATTTAAGCAGTGGTTGTCAATCTTTTAAATTGTGGTTATTGTTAAGGTTATATTTTGAATTTCTAATACTTGTGAATAGACAATTTTACCATGAAATAATTTAATATATATCCTTCCCCTCGGACTCTCGAAGAGACCAGACGTGTGTGGTTTAGTTAGTTAAATACAGTTAACTTATGTTAAATTCCGACAAAATCAAATAAATAATTAGGAGTGCATAAAAGTGAAGAAGTGTTCCCATGCAGCTGTGTGAGTAAAAGCCTTATTATTGAAGTGTTATAATTTTTTTTGCAAATTAATAAATAGTTCAAACGAGAAAAAAACGCTTAATCATTGCGTCATTGAATAAAACAGGGATAACATAAATGAATATTGTATGCACAGGACGAGAGATCAAGTGATATAAGACGGAGAGATCAAGTGATATAAGACGGAAAGACCTTTTGTATAAGAATCGTCGATCAACGACCAGTTGCTTGGCCTCTAAGCAAATAGTAACGAAACATTGGAGCTTGCAATAAATACGTAATACCTGATTGTTTATATTGCTCTGGTACATTGTTTTAACGTCGCTTTATGATTTCTCGCTCGCCACCGCAGTCTACTTCGCAGCCGCAGAATATTGTTGCTACTAGCGCGACCGACACCTACGTCTCGACGGCGGCCATCAACTTTACATCGCAAACACTGCCATTCAGACCCAAATATTTATTCCGATTCCGATGGCCAGCCGAACAGCTTACCGTACCAAAAGGAAGCGTGAGGATGAATTCGATACATTTAAAAATTGATGATAATAGAATGTTTAAGGAACTTATTCGAGAACAACAACAACACGCACGCACGCCCACACACATTCTTTATCTACTTTTGATTGGAAATAAACGATTATTATTATAATACGGGCTTTCAGTTTTAAGAATATGGTATGTATTATTTTTATTGTGAATATTAGTTCCATATCACAAGTATGTAGGTAGTCCATGCTACTATGTTGACGTCGTTATCTTACATGTAAATGGTTGAGGATCTATGTCAGGGAACTCGCCTAGCGAGTTCAAGGCATTGCAGAATAGTTTGTTTCCTTTCAAATTTAAACGGAGTCTCCACACCCGGCCCACCACGTAAATCTTTAGTTTAGCATATATTTAGTCTAAACTATAATTTTAAGCAGAAAATACGGATGCATTTTGGAAATATTAGTGAAAAACACTGAACTCGCCAGACGAGTCGTCGGCACTGGAATAAGATTTACGTGAACTCTCCGGGCGAGTCGGTGGTACTGAATGTGTGTGTGTTGTTACGTTAACTATTCTTGTGCGTGTACCGCCAACACGTCAAAATCACATGTCCTCGAAATATTTAATTCCCACAAATCCGAATGGTTTCTAAACGATGTCTTACTGTCGAGGTTCATTAGTGCCGGTGGGGATCACGTTAGGGTTGTTCGCGTGCTGTGAAATTTACGACGAGCGCTTAGTACCTGCCCCTGACCTCTTACTCATAATGTCACTTCTAAATAATGGTTTCGTATATATTTTTATTATTGATAATATTGGACTCCCTGCTGCTAACCTAGCCACCAAATGTTGTTAGTCTAAAAAGGTTTTCGATATGTCGAGCCTGCCATATAAGTATAAAATATTTTCCAGACATGAAAGTTCAGGATTTACTGGTAAAGACTATTTGATAAGGTTTGCCATAAATAATAAATAAATAATAAGTTTCCTTAAGTAAATGTCTGCTGCATCATTGCACGCTGCAGCGTTGCTTTACCACTAAAATAGATTGACAAGTTATAAAAAGAATGGAGGCATCAACCATCTAATTTTCGCTTCCGCAATATAGCGCTTGTGTGATGATATCGGAGAAAGGCTGTGCATTTGACTCCGGCTGGGAGTCGAACTTATGACCCGTGGTGTAGTAGCCAGGTACTCAGACAAGAAGGCGGTTGTAGACTAGTGCCAGATGTAGGTTTATAATAATAATATTGAATTCTATTTAGTATTATGTTTCGTACAGTGGTAAAGGCTCAATTCCAGTAGTAGATTGTTCAAGGGTCACTGTTGATGGTGGCAGTAAATGTTATATAAACAAGGTTCATAGCTTTACTACTATCCAACCTTATGGTAAGTGGTGATTATGAATTTTTTTTATAGAGGAAGTGGCAAAAGAACATGTGGCTCACCTGATGGTAAGTGAATACCGCCGCCCATGAACAACCGCAACACCAGGGGAATTGGAGGTGCGTTGCCGGTCTTTTAGAAATGTGTAAGCTGTGAGTATGATACCGAACATTGACTTAGCTTAAAAGCATAAATTAACTCTTGCCTTGAAGACACCCACATTATAGGATGGAAAGACAGACGCTGGCAAATTATTCCACTCCTTCGCTGTGCACCGTGGTGGCTCAGATGGTTAGCGCTCGCTGTAAATTTCACAGTACGCGAGCAACCCGGGTTCAAAACCCGCTGGCACCAATGCAATTGCAAATTGAAATTTTAAATGCTGATTTTACCACGTGCTCTGCGGTGAAGAAAAACATGCATGTCTGAGAAATAAGAAAAAAAATTTCGAAGAGATGTGAAGTTCACCAACAGTTTTTTTTAGTTTGATTTTTGGGGCAACGAAACCCTTTCCGAAATGAGGGGAAGCCTGTGCCCAACAGTAGGACGTATATATCCTGTAACTTCTTTATTTTGCTTTATGCATTATGAATGACGAGGTATCGCTTGGATATAAACAATAATAATTAAACTTTATCCCACGTTGTTTTTGTTATAAGTTGAATAATTATAAAAAATGTGTGAGCAGTGTTTGTAAAGCATCAATCACTCCTTATATCAAAATAAATATACATTTATATAAGACCCTTTTTAACTTAATATGTTACGAGATAAGTATTTACGGATGAAATTATTACAAGTATTATTAATTTAAATAAAACTAATTTTACGGATTTTATCGCGTATATTAAACTTATTTTATATTCCCGACGTTTCGTTTTTTTTTAATCTGGAGATAGCCGTGGTTAACTATGACATTGGGACGTCATACACCTCAGTCCCCTCGTGACCATGGGTGCTGTAAAGTGCTCGAAACGTCGGGAATATAAAATAAGATAATATACGCGATAAAATCCGTAAAATTTGTTTTATTTAAATGTGTAGTATTCGCGTAAATATAAGAAATCATTATTATTAATTTATTACTTCTATGAGGCAATTTATGGGGGGGGGGGGGTTGGCCCATGTATAGCAGTTGACTTTAATAGGCTGTAACGGCAACGGTATTACAATTACATGCCGGTCACTTAAAATAGAAGCAAAAACAAGAATACATAGTTGTGTCAAAACTAGCGATAGGCCGCGGCTTCGCACGTGTGATCTTCGCACGTGATTCTGGATCTCGACAAGAGCGCCACCTATCAGGTCCAAATGTGAATCTGAACCATCCTTGACCCCACACAAATCCACACAAAAAAAGTCGTTCGAGCCGTTTCCGAGTTTTAGCGAGACTACGGACAGCAATTGGTTTTTATACACCTGCATACATATGTATATAGAATATAATATATATAATAAGCGAGCTGAAATTAGAATTTAAAAACATTGTTACGTTTTTGAAATATAAAATAGCCATTTTCGTGTCTACTGCTCAATGAGGTAGTTTCCTATAAATATTCATAATAGTCATAATAAATATTTTAAGTTTATCGGGTAAAATATAGCCTAAATCCCTACTGGCTTTGCTTTCTGTTCGTAAAGTTTCATCACGATCAATTCGGTTATTCCGAAGATTAGTCCGGACGTACAGACAGACAGATAGGAAAAAACCTAAAAAAATGATTGTCTATGTTTAAATATTATGCAAATAACACCCTAAGTTTACTAGAAGCCAGTTATTTCAATATTAAACACACTTCAAATACAAATATAATTTAATGCTTTAAACATTAAGCTATGTTGCTTTTAGTCAGGTTTATTAATTCAGGCGGGATAAGATAGAGTGATGGATTCTCACGTGTCCCTTCCCAACGTCACTTTATTTTATGACTGAAAATAAATTCTAACGTATAAAACATGTAACAAAAATCCTGTGGTTCCCGTTAATTAGGTTATCAGAGTCAGTATTCAAACGTAAAGAAATAACTTTTTTTCAAAAACTTCAACATTAAAAAATTTAATTTTAATTTAAAAAAAATTAATTTGCAAATTTTATGTGGTATTATTACCTCTAACTGACACGAGCATCGGTGAAGATGGGTCTTTCACAATCCTCTTATTCTCCGGATAATTCAGAGGTAATAAAACAACATACAATTCGAAAATTATTTATTTTGTATTAAAATATGGACCCGTCAGTAGTTAATAATAATGTCCTCCAGACCGAATTTAAATCACGGTGGCCAGTCTCTACGGAGACTAGTCATTTGCGCAGGACAGGATTATAGTACCCAAGTGTATGCGCAATCACAAGTGCACTCTCTTCTCCCGAGAATTATGGGACGGTAATTCGATACGACTGGAGAGAGATCAGGCGCAGAACCAACGGATTTACGTGTTTTCCAAGGAACGCGGGTGAAACACCGCCAACTTCCATATCCGCAGTGCTACTGAGAATTTTTTGACAGAAAAACCCAGTAACTGATTTTGGCCCGACCCGGGATTCGAACCCTCATGATTAGTAGTGTATGTTCACCGATTTCTCAGACACAGCTTTTTAGCTTTTTTTAATACTAACGCTAATATCGTTAGGGCATTTAATTTTGAAGATGGAAAAATAGGCGATGAAGTTGTTATTTTTACTATTTTCGACGGAATAAGAAAGGAATGCTTCGGTGGTTTGGTCACGTAGAAAGAATGAGCGAGAAAAGAATGACAAAGCAAATTTATGTTGCAGAAGTGAGCGGCAGAGTCGGGAAGGGACGCCCTAGGCGAAAGTTTACGAGAGTGAGCATGAAGCAAATACAAAGAGGAGACGGCATAAGCAACGGTGCACTGTGATTATAAGTAGGTCCTGACGTCATCATAGTGGGCGTGGCTTTAGTTAGTATACTGTCAGCATCTTGTGTTGAAAATCGCAAATCGTTGTATTTTCGTAGTATTAAGAAGAAAAGAATGAAGTGCAGTGTTTTATCGTGTAAAAACTACTCAGATAGACGCTCTGATGCTATAGATGGCATCACATTTCATTTGTAAGTAATTTTACACCTAATTTATTAAAATAGTTCTATAAAAATCTCTTTGCGTCGGCTTTCAAATATAATTAAATATATTCGACACTAGATGGGCGACACTTTGTGTCATGTGAACTAAAAATAGAACGTACGTAGAGCTCAGAATTAGTAAAATAATCATACGAAGGTGCGGAAATTTCTTTTGCATTTAGACATATAGAAATTTTAATCGCCAGAATATTATTTTTATAGTTTATAATCATTTTGTGCACAGGCCGCCATCTATTGTTAAGGTAGCTAAACTACATCATAACATCGATATGGAACGATACGAGTAGTTTTACTATTGTATCGGTAGATCTAGATAGTGTAAAGTGGGCGGGGCTTAACATATATAACATATTTGCTTCATGAACGTGACACTGAAAGTCCTTAGAAAATCAAAAACTGAACAAATTTTATTATATATTTTATTTATTAAGTTTTATTATATATTTTCAAAATAGTGTCCATTTACATCAATACATCACTGTATCCGATGGAACCACCGAGAAGAGCACTTTGCCCACTCGTCCTTAGGGGTCTCTTCGAAGGCATTTTGAATCGCAGCCACTGCTTCCTCGGCGTCCATAAAACGTCTTCTTCGAAGTTTTTCTTTTATTTTCGAAAATAAATAAAAATCGTAAGGTGCGAGGTCGGTGCTATAGGGCGGTTGACCCAGTAATTCTACGTCTGACGTCGCCAAGTAGTCGATTGTTTGTTGGCAGTGTAAGACGTGGCGTTGTCATGGTGAAGGAGGATCCTACTGCGAGGTCATCTCTCCCGAACTTTTTCCAAGACAAGTAGCAAACAATTGTTGCGTAATGACCTGTGCTTCCGAAGAACGAGGCCACAATCTTTTTTCTCAAGCTTCAAATTTCCTTCACTTTAGTTTTCAACTCCTCGGAAAGAAACACCCAGACAGCAGACTGTCTCTTAGTTTCAGGATCATAATAATAAATCCAGCTTTCGTCACCCGTAAGTATGTCGAACACAGCATTTGAGTCATCTCCGTTAAATCTTTGAAACATTTCACGACACCAATCAACACGACGGAGTTTTTGTGCCTCTGTAAAATTATTAGGTATCCACCGGGCACAAAGCTTCCTGACCGCTAAATGTTCATGGAGGATTTTGTGTACTTGACTCATACCGATGCCTAAGCTTATCTGAATCTGCTGATAAGTCACTCTTTCGTCAGTCTCTATCACGCTGTACAACACTGATGTTATCTTCAGTAGTCGCTGTAGAAGGCCGTCCCTCACGCAGATCATCGGTGAGATTAGTGCGACCACGTTTAAACTCATTAAATCAGTTGTTAACAGTGGCACGAGATGGGGCTTCATCATGAAAGGCCAATCGAAGTCTATCATAATTTTCGTGTCGACTTAAATGACGTCCAAAGTCATAAAAATCATTGTATGAAAACTTTCTCGCTTTAAATTCATGCTGACGTGACACAGACAATTTTCAATTTGCCGCTAAATTGTAAACAAATGACAAATTAATAGAACACATACACAATACTATTAGTAAAGAGTTCCATTTTCAAAATTTGAACTTATTTTTTATTATATCGTTTACAAGTGGCCAGTTCTAAAACTTTCAGTGTCGCCCTCGTATCGACCAATTTGGCGATATATTGAAAATGGGTCAAATTAAGAGTTCTTTTAATCGACGAGCATATATGCGTAGGTATATGGATGTGGAGGAGGCGAAAAGGGTGTGCGAGGATCATGCCAAATGGAAGTTCCTTTGTCTCTGCTTACCCCTCTGGGTGACAGCCGTGAGTGTTTATGTATGTATTTCGACGAAATTCTAGTTATTACTTCGAGCTTGTAATATACCACGTACCAGGTATTATGCTGCCATTTCACACTGCAAGTGCGAGCGGACTTATTACCTAATTGTGCCAACCCATTCGTGCTACTTCCATAATACGCTTTCAACGTACTTATACTACATTTAAAAGTAAAATGTAACGAAGAAAGAGTATCAAATTGATTTTTTGCATATTTGCGTATTCTATATCTTCCAAAATTATGCACTTTGTTTTTCTTATACATATTTCCTCATATTCCTATAACGTCGAGAACATCAATTTACATGTTTACTAAAAAATAAAGACGAGCGAACGCAATCTCATATTTTTCTTTACTAAACGCTTTAATATTTGATAACGTTTTTCCTCATTTTTCCTTTGAGGTAAATCAACAGGTAAATTTGCAAAATACAACTTAGGTTAAACGTAAGCCTAAGTTGTAGTTGTTATTGTTTGTTGTTCAGAGTACGCGCACACAACAAAATAAAAATTAAATTAAATTAAATTTATATTTTTTTATTATTGTTTTTAATATTGTATATAATAAAATTATATGTCAAATTTATATTATTATTACATATCAAATTATTAAACATTATTCTGGGACCAAAAATAATAATATTGAGTAAGATTTCTAATTAAACTTTGTTTATTGCTATTAACGTACATAAACGCTATGACATGAGAAATTTTTCTCGGGAGGCATAGATACAAAAACACACCAAGCAGGAGTGGACCAATATTTTTTTTATATAGAAGGCAAAGGTAACACGACTTATGTTGTATACAGTGTGCATTATAAAATTTATCACCTAACAGTCCCACTTAAATTATAGAATTATTACAATAGTAAGCTTAAATAAAACTTCAAACCAGCATGCTGTCTTCCATCAAAATTAACTAAGTAAATAAGAATTTAATATTATACATAATAATTAAGAACCTCATTTTATATTTAGTACTTGATCTCTGTTATGAATAAATTTACCAGAAGGTAAAGCTTTTGTTAAAAATCTGCTAGTTGGTTTGAACTTTCCACGTATTGAATATTTATGACATTTTGTTCTACCTTTTCTCTGATGAAATTATATCTTGTATCTATGTGCTATGTATTTGATCTTCTGTGGTAAATAACATTATGAATGAGTTTAATAGCACTCTG
Source organism: Parnassius mnemosyne (assembly GCA_963668995.1). Classification (NCBI taxonomy): domain Eukaryota; kingdom Metazoa; phylum Arthropoda; class Insecta; order Lepidoptera; family Papilionidae; genus Parnassius; species Parnassius mnemosyne. Next base: position 25,904,600 of record CAVLGL010000068.1, read on the forward strand.
ATTATCTATACATAAAGTTATCCCCAATTGTGGTTCATCAATATCAATTAATAACTGCCGAAGCCATAAAATTTCTTTGGCAGCCTCACTCGCAATCATATATAATATATATAACATATTTAAATTCAACTCTTTTATATTAAAACTTTGTTTCAAATCAATTATAATATGCAACAATATACTTTTACTTTTTTCCAATAATAAAGCATCGTCTACATACAACATCAAGATAACTTTGTAATTATTAAAATGACCAACAAAAATACAGTTGTCAGAGGGACACATTTCAAAACCAAAGTAGTTAAAAAAGAAGAGTACTTTCTATTCCAACAGCGTGATGACTGTTTTAGTCCACATAAGGATTTTATTAACTTACAAATTTTTCTTGGCTCAACATGGACACCCTCAGGTACCTCCATATAGACATCCTCTGACAACTCAAACAAAAAAAAATGATGTTTTGACATCAAACTGTTGGAATTCATAATTCTCCCGAGCTGCAAGAGATAATATTATTCTAATGGAATCGAATCTTGTTGTTGGTGAAAATGTTTCTTTGTAATCGATATCCTTAGTTTGTGTAAACCCACGTGAATAAAGACGAGCTTTGTATCTTTCTATATGAGTATATCACCATCTGAATTTCTTTTTACACAAAATACTCATTTTGAAGTCACTGTTTTCTCATAATTTCTATGTATTTTTTTTTATAGAATAGGGGTCAAACGAGCATGCGGCTCACCTGATGGTAAGTGACTACCGCCGCCCATGAACAACCGCAACACCAGGGGAATTGCAGATGCGTTGCCGGCCTTTTAGACAGGTGTAAGCTCTTTTCTTGAAGGTTCCTAAGTCGTATCGGTTCGGAAAATTCGCTGGTGGTAATTGATTCCACAAAAAAGTTGTGCGAGGAAGAAAACTTCTTCTAAATCGCACAGTGGTGGACCGCCAATCATCCAGATGGTATGGATGGTAACGCGAGTTTTGTCGCGACGTGCGATGGTGAAATTGAGCGGCTGGAATTAGTCCGAACAATTCCTCAGAGCACTCCCCGTGATAGATGCGATAAAATACGCAAAGAGATGCAACATCTCTACGCAGTGCCAGTGTATCAAGCCGATCGGAAAGAACTCGGTCGTCGACGATTCGAATCGCTCTGCGCTGGATGCGGTCAAGTGGAAGGAGCTGGCACTGGGGTGCCCCGGCCCAGAGATGAGAACAGTATTCCATGTGGGGCCGAACTTGCGCTTTGTAAAGTTGCAAGCGATGTGCCGGCATGAAATACTGTCTCGCTCTGCTGAGCACACCAAGCTTTTTAGAGGCCAATTTGGCCTTCCCTTCCAAGTGACCACGAAACTGCACGCTATTCGATATGTCGACGCCAAGGATTCCGATACTGGCTGAGGCAGCAAGGGGAGTGCCTTGAAACTGAGGAGATACGACAAAGGGGTTCTTTTTAGCGGTAAACGCGCAAACTTGTGTCTTCTGGGGATTGAACTGGACTAGATTTAGTCGGCCCTAATCCGAGACTTTGTTAAGCAAAGACTCGACTTCAGACACAAGTTTGTCCCGGTACTCGGCGACGTTTTCCCGAGAAATATTGGCACGGCCGGTATATAAGGCATCCCCAGTGCTGTCGTCTGCATAGCAATGAATGCTACCAGTTAGCAACATATCATTGATATGCAGGAGAAACAGCGTTGGTGATAGCACGCAACCTTGTGGAACACCAGCGTTGATAGACTTGAAATCAGAGCATGCACCGTCTACTACGACCTTGATGTGTATATATATATATATATATATATATATTCTCATTATTTACTAACTTCCAGGTTTAATTTTCTTCTAGTGACTGTAATTCTTCGTTTATAGCTTCCTTCCATTTATTACTATTCTTACAGTTTAAAGCTTTTTCATATGACGTAGGTACATCAAACTCAATAAACTTTGCTTGTTCATTCCTGTTCCTTCTAGGTCTCAGTGTGATATTTCTTTCATTACCTTCAGAAATTATTTGTGAAGGCTGGTACGTCAAATCATTGGGATCCTCCTGTGTGTCTATACTTTCAAAACTAGATTCAGAAATATTTTGGTTACCTCCTGGTGAAACTGGTATTTCTTGTATGCCTTCACTTTGTTTTTGTTGAAGTGGTGTTTTCCCTCAGTACTGGTATGTTGTTCTCCTTGATGTGTACATTTATACTTATTTTTATCTTCCCATTTTCAATATCAACTAATTTCAACATCCTACTAATATTCGTTTTACATTCTTTTTATCTAGTTTTCTTCTTCTTCAAGTATATGAACATACCCCTTTGAACCAAATACTTTTATATGTTGAAGGGCTGGCTTCCGTCTTTTTCACAGCTCATATGGGGTTACATCCTTTGTCTGGGCAGAAGAATTTCGATTTCAGTCCAGAGATTCAATAAGATATAACGAGATTACAACATAGATCTTGCGCTCTCCATCATTGTGCACATTTCTCTCTCCACTCTACCGTTTTGTTGCTGCTGTGCTGTGTGTTTATGAAGTATTCCTTTACTATACAAATAAAATTTAAGTTCATTGTTAACGTACTCAAGTCCGTTGTCTGTATGCAATATACGAGTGCCATGACTAAACTTATTTTTCACTATTGCATTGTATTTCTTAAAACAATCCAGGTCATCTCTTTTGTGCTTGATAACAAACACATGTCTATAGCTGTGGTGGCATCATCTTTAAATAAGACAAAATATATTGCTCCAGATACAGATGAATGTTCTACAGGTCCACACACATCACTGTAGGTTAAATCACCAAGTTCACTTTCTCTCTACAAGATTTATGAATTGGCAAGTGGCTCCGTTCGCCATATAGATTAGCATTAACGTAAACGCTATGACATGGCAAATTTTTCTCGGGAGGCATAGATACAAAAACACACCAAGCAGCAAGGAGTAGAATAATATTTTTTATATAGCAGGCAAAGATAACACGGTTTATGTTGTATACAGTATGCATTATAAAATTCATCACTTAACATTAAATAAAATTATTCTCTTTATTAAAATAAATTTCATAAATATTTTTTTAATGCTCCTACTTGTTAGGTAGACGTGTTGGAGAGCGCAGCGTTGGTAATGCTGATGTCTATCATCATTCAATGTGATTTTGGTACGGTATTTTAGAAGCGTTTTTCTGATTGAAGGACGAAGCTGTAATGACAAAAATCTATACAATCTATAGCCAAATTTCACATAATGTTAAGGTTGTGCAAAAAGTAAATTCACGCATAGCACAATTAAATTTCACTAAATTAAATAAAGTTTAAAACCTTAAACAAAGATATCTAAGAATAATTCATTATCATTAGCATCATAGATAATGATTTCAGTATAGAAAGAACATAAAATTGCCTTTACTTTTCGGATATTTTAGTTTTTTTTCGGAATAGGAATAGAAAATACATAATTTTTATTCCACAAAACACACGGTCGGCCATCTCAGTCGGACTAGCTACATGCACGCATTTGTTTCGCCCTGTTTCACCAATTACTGAATGCTGATTGGCAATCAGTCACAATAGCTCCGTTGAGACAGAAGCTTTGTACGCGCCTTTGATAGAGGTACTCTCTAAATACATTGTTATACATGTGCCTAATGCTGAGCACAGGACCAGCGGTGGAATCAAAAAGGCCGTTGAAGTAAAATAATAAATGGTAATTGTCAAGAGATTCAGCATAACTCTTGAGTTTCTCCCATCAATCAATCGTACCTACCGATCTTTTCACAAGTTTTAACCAGTATATATACAGCACGGCACTACTGTCTGTACATATAAATACTTTTAAAATCTAGATAATGGTTGGTCAAAAAATAAACAATTTCTGATCTGGATCAGACATTCATCATCATCATTACAGCCCTTCACAAGTCCACTGCTGAACATAGGCCTCCCCCAAGGAATGCCACAAAGCACGGTCCTGAGCCAACTACACCAATCGACGAGGCCGCCACTCGAAAACCTTTTTCCCCATCGGTTGTCGGTTCTTCGAGCTATATGGCCGGCCCATTGCCACTTCAGCTTACTAATCCGTTGGGCTATGTCGGGGTACTCTGGTTCTGCTGCGGATATTCTAATTTTTAAGTTTATCACGCAGAGGAACTCCGAGTATAGCCCTCTCCATAGCTCGCTGAGCGACTTTGAGCTTCCTCATCCGGCCAGCAGTGAATAACAACACGCACTGGTTGTACAGTCTCGTTTTCAAGATTTGAGGCATACCTACCTGACGAGAAGATGTGGCGTAATTTCCCGAACGCTGCCCATCCGAATTGAATCCGTCGAGTATTCCTGGCTACGATCACACATCGGTATAAATAAATCATTGAAATCGGTTAAATATTCTTAAAATTAATTTAACCTCGGAGATATTATTTTACATGATTATAAAATTGATAATCTCCATTTTTGGAATCGAGCCTGATATTCTCCCTTTTCTTTTTGTCGAGATTGATAGTCTCCTTTTTTGGAGAGGGTCATAAAAGAACAAATAATTATCATAAAAATAATAGACGGAGTCTAAGCATATTATAAATGTATATAGGGTGAGCTCGATGCGAACTTCCCAACCCACTTGAATAAATAACGAGTCGACACCTTAAGCGACGAATTAAAATGAGATTATTTTAATGAAATCGGCTTCATCTGTATTAGATTTCCTTCGGAATGGAGACCCGGTGGAAATGTGACGAACTGAAATTCATGTTCAAAATTCACATGCCTATGTACGTACAATAATTGCAATTTACTATTAGGTGTGATAATTCAAATAACATTACATATTTAAATTCCTTATATATGCAATAGATATTATTTCAATCAAATGTTGAATGAAAAACTGTCAGAAAAACAATCAAAAGATGTTACAGTCAAAACTCATAACCGGTTAAAACTAGTCAAAAGTCAGTCAAAACTATTTTTGCCTGATTTTCGAAGTCAAAAGTGGTTTTGAGCAATGTTCTTAGTCAAAAGTGGTTTTGTCGGATTTAAAGTTCAGACTATCGTTCAAAACTCGCAATATCAGTGACAGTAGGTGGCAATAAAGTAACGTGACACACTATGGCAAAATCCCATATGAGGCAATCTATGGAGGAGGCCTCTAAACATCAGTGGACTTTTATAGGCTGTAATGGAATGGACAGATCTTTTTTGTATTTCCCATATTGCTTCTTATTTGAAGACGACACCCACGAGACGGAATGAGGTGGTAGATTCTCCCGTCACGATACGCTTAATCTCAAAAACATTAAAATAATATTGCAAATTCTAATTAAAAGTATATTTTAAGTAATTTTTTTGTAAAGTTTTACTTGATTGAAGCCATTGAGTTATAATGTACTACGTAACATTATAACTCGATGATTGAAACGAATATAAATTTATAGCGTTACAATAAATGAGTTTGACACAATCACCAAGCGGATCGAAATTCAGGAAATTGAGGTTGGATTAATTTTCAACCAAATGTATAAATCGGTTACATGCAGTGAAATGACATGAGAAATTTCCAATAATTGTGGTGGAATGTATCGTTAAAACGAAACCGTTGCAATAGCCTCATGCTAACGGAATTATTTTGACGTTGTAGGTTGTAATGTTAATGAATTGGAAACAACAACTATTTAATTTATTTAAACTGTTCATACTTTTTTTTTAATCACGGTTTACCTGCCAGCCTCATATAATTAAAATAACATCATTTTGTTTATGCTTTACCAATTAAGCCGTTGAGACAATTAAATTTCTTAATTAAATTAAACATTGATTGTGTATCGACTCTTAATACATGTTCTTTTCTATTTTGCACAGATGCGAATACATTCACGCTTCATATAAACAGTACAAACACATCTCTCAATCGGCAATAGTCCCCAATGCACAATTGCACACAACATTAGCACACGCACTTCAACCTGGCTGGCAGTTTGGTGCGGACAAAGATGATATCCTCGCACTGACAGTGCCGCTCACCATCAAACAATTTTGATGGATCAGTCTCTGTTCACTAACTGGAACAAACACTGTATGCTGATTAGGTTGAAATTTGGAGTAAAAGCCAGCATACTGCCACTTATAACCTCAAGTGTTAATACCAGTGTAATACAAGCATTTTCAATACTATAAGCATTTTCTTAGCAGCCGTAATTAGCCGTGGTAAGTACGAATATATAAAAAATGCTATTACTTCAATTTCTTACTTTATACTATGATTTGAACCTACAAGTCATATAATTTGAAAGTACATAAGCAAAAGTAACTCTATTTGATCATTTTAGAAATCTGAAATCTCAGAACAGATTGAAACTAATTTCATTAGTTTCTATTGCATAATAGACGAGCACAGACGTGCGCTCTCTATTTAGAGCGTATCTTTTCATTCGGAAGTAATATCCTACAGTGAAAATTTTTCTGTCACGTTAAAAGGAAATTATAATTAATTCACTAACCTTCTTTCACGCTGAGCTTCAAAATGCAATTTAAAATTTGGTAGCGCTACAAAATAACTAGAAAACTATGTCCGGAAATTTTCATTTAAATTCTATGAAAGATTACTTTATTTAATTAAGAAAAATAATTAGTGCAACCGTGTGAAGGCGTTGTAAGAGAATCTAACACCCCATTTCATCCTTTGGGTGGAAAAAGAGGTAAACAATCAGGAAGATTTTATAAATTCCGATCTATGGCGATATAACTATCACAGTGCACCAGGCGTATAATTCCCAGAACACCAGATCAGCTCAGTTTTAAAGGTGCGAGACTTCTGGTGCTGCTATCGTCAATCTGCATACCACGGGTGTCGATTAAGCAAATAATCTCTACAACGTGAGCAGCCAACCTCCAGCAGTACTTTTAACGGTTGATAAAAGATTTAACTAAAGTGACAGGTATTAAACTAAGGTATATATGTTACCGTGTAGTGGCGGTGTAAGTATATCCACTACCCCATATCATTCTGTCGGTGTCGTAAGAGGCGACTGAGGGAAACAAATAGGGATGGGCAGCAGCGTATTACTAATAACGACTATAAATAAAAAAACTGCGGTTGCCAACCTGCCTGCCAAGCGTGGCAACTATGTTAAATATATGGACGTTAATAGTCTGTAACGGTAAATTAAAGTGGTAAAAGAAAATAAAACGGTTCCAGTTAAAGCGCAGATACTTAAATAACTTTGGGATGATACTATTAGATACTAAATACAATTTGTTATTAATAGATCCGGTACTTGTAACATAACTGTTTCCATTATCCGATCTCGTTCATAGGTGTATAGGCGACCTCAGTAATAAAGACAATGGTAATAAAAGAAAACTACGTAACCATTAAGGTCAGAGATTCTGATTACTCGGTCGGGGAACTTGTGCTTTAATTTTAACTGCTTGTATAATACAAATTATTGGGGTTTTGAGTCAGAAAATTTGATCATTCTTAACAGCGCCTCTATAAAGATTTTATAAAGTTTCTAGTTTTAGTTCTTTTTAGGGTTTCCGTACCTCAATAGAAAAAAACGGAACCCTTATAGGATCACTTTGTTGTCCGTCTGTCTGTCTGTCAATACCCTTTTTCTCAGGAACGCGTAGAGGTATCAAGCTGAAATTCATATCAAATACTCAAGTCTACTGTCCTTTAGAGCTGTGAAAAAATCAAACTTCTAAACCAACGCAATCAAAAGATACAGCCGTTTATGCCGCAAATTTTCGACATTCGCAAGGGAATCAAAACCTACAGGGTACTTCACGTGAACTCAGAATCTTAAAATTTGGTACGAACGTATTATAGCACATATAAAGGAAAACTTGCGAAAAGCATAAATTTTAAGTTACATCATATAATAAAAATATTTTTAATAATTTTAAACTTATATACCTACGGATTTGTTCGGAATTTTCCGGTTTTTTTTATTATTATTATAGTTTTTAATATTGTATATAATGAAATATTAAAAAAAATATTTAATTTCTTATTAAATCTTTATAGAGGTAAAAATGTTTAAGTTAAGTATGAAAAACTTTGAATACGTATCCCTGAAAATATTACAATATTATGCAATATGCTGTTAACATCTGCTAATTGAACTACTAAAGGTTGATGTTGTGTCTAAAAATAACGAGTAGGATTACTCGGCATTATCTTTTTTAATCTTCTTTTTTTTTTGTTTTACGTTACCTACACACTAGGATTTTCATCTGTATCGTGGAGGCAGTTTACATACACAAATTTCACAAGGACAAACATCCAGACCCGGAACAAATATTTGTAGGCTGTACATAATATACTTGTGCGCGCGGGATTCGAACCTGTGGCCCTAAGCGCTGCAACTCATTGCTAAGCAACTACGCCACGGAGTCGGAGAGGATTTACTTCAACTGTAAACATATCCAAGGCTACTTTAGTACCAAATACTACTAGTGATGGTACTTAGAGCTGAAAATATTCGATAAGAGGCATCCAACTAGATATGCCAAAAAACAAGGTAATGAGCCACCTGCATCCATTGAATTCCTGCATATTTAATCAGGTCGTCACTCAATGTAGTTGGGGGCTGCCATACATTTCGGTTACCGGTATGAAACTGCTACTCGAAAACCTTTCTTCCTTATCGATTGTCGGCTTTTCCACTTTTTGGCCACTTTTTCCTTATTGCCACTTCAGCTTACTGAACCTTTGGGCTATGTATATGTACAGCAGTAATCCTTAAAGTAAATCAGTAAGTAATGTACTTAAAAATAGAAGTAAAATGAAGTTCATTTTTAGCGTGCGTGTACAAATATATGAAAAGAGTTATTATTTATTAGTCTACTGTCGTAAAAAAATCTCTCTTATATTTGTAGTTTGGTTTTATTATGGTTGGTGTAATTAATTGCTTGAGTAAATAAAATATAGTATTCTCTCCATTTTCTCATAAATTTGTAATGAAAATTAAATTAATAGAAATCGAAATGAAAGGAGATCTTAAAAAGAATAAAACGTTTAAAATGACTAGTGAAGTTTTCAACAAATATGGATGAATATTGTTCGTAAAATCTTGCCTTTATGTAGTTGGAATAAAACTCAAAGATAAATAAATGTTATATATTTCTAAATCTAATAAATATCTATACATTTATATAAGATCATAATAACAGTCATAATAAGTCATATTTCATAAAACAGGTATCATGAATATATACGAGTAAAACTTATTAATTTTTACTTAGAACATCTAAAAAATCATATTATTTTATTTAACATTATAGATAAACTAAAATTATATGACTTAGAAAATTTAAAAATTAACACAAGAAGTAAACAATAAGGGAATAATAAAGTATTATTCCCCCGAAAGCTTTATTCTCCTGGCCAGTTAATGACAACGCAGACAATAGCCAAATATTGACTGTTGTAAACTTGAACAACTTGTAATGTTTAAACGTGGTAGAGCCACGCTGCAGCTATACTATGATTGTAGCACGAATGGGTCGGCTCGCCCGGGGTAGGTCACGATCTCACAGAATACCAACGTAAAATAGCAGCTTAATGCTGCTGTGTTTCGTATGGTGAGTGTGGAGAACTGGAGACCCTTCTTACTGGAAATGTGACATTCCTTCTTAGTCCTCAGGGATGACAACGCATCTGAATTTTGATTCATTAATCGAGGATAGATGTCTATGGGCCACAGCATCTATCATCAGGTGGACTGTGTGCTCGTTTGTCACTCATATTCTATAAAAAAGAAGAACAAGTATAACCTAAGCTAAAAGCTTTAGGGGCTAGTCGATTACGCCTTTTGATAAACTATAACAAACTACCTATTTATATATTATAACGGTGGTAGAGCCACGCAGAAGCTTTTGCTGTTGCAGTTATGGGCCGGCTCGAGCCGGGTTAGTACCACGACCTCACAGAATACCGGCGTGAAGTGGAAGCTCTGTTTCTGCGTTTCGTCTGGTGAGTGCATGTGACCGGAGGTCCGATGTCAATATGGTAGCGGAATTAAATCATACACTACCCCAGGAGAGTACCAGCACCCCTGGAGAATCCCTCGCTGAGTATCCACGACCATGCCACTCCACTCCTGATCGTGGGTGCTCAGGCTGCCCCGCGTATTCGGGGGGAGGGGGGGGGGGGGAATTCCGCTCAATACAATAACTGCTCGGGGCAAACTGAGCAACAAAACCAAGGCGGCCCCTGCCACGTTATCCGTGAATTACCTAACCGCCGTCCTCTACCATCTCGAGACGGCGAAGCTAAGACGCAGGTGTCCTCTCCGGCTGATACTTCGTATCTCTCCCACCCGGGGTACAAATTGGAACACTCCTTTGTGCATCGGGCTGGAGTTTGCGTATACGTCAGAGAGGACATCTGTTCTCGACGTCTCGGCAGTCTTGAATCGGACCTGTCCATCCTTTGGCTACACGTCTACGGGTGCCTCTATAGGTCCCATAGCGTTAATGCCGAAACAGACCGACTCATCGACCACGTCCAAATGGCTACAGATTCCTTGCTACAACAGGTCCCATCCGCAGAGATCGTGGTTTTTGGCAATTTTAACGCGCACCACGCCGAATGGCTCGGTTCACGTTTAACCGATCATGCCGGGAGATTGCCTTGGCATATGGTCTGACACAAATGGTTACTTCGCCCACGCAGATTCCAGAAGTGGAGGATCATACACCTTCCCTGTTGGACCTTCTGCTGATCTCTCATCCGGACAGATATCAGGTTTCCGTCGATGCCTCTCTCGGCTCTTCGGACCATTGTCTGATCCGGTTGACATATCGAGTGACGTGCAGTTTCGTGGTCACTTGAAAGAGAAGGCCAAATTGGCCTCTAAAAAGCGTAGCGTGCTCAGCAGAGCGGGACAGTATTTCATGCCGGCATAACGCCTGCAACTTTACAAGGCGCAGGTTTGGCCTCACATGGAATACTGTTCCCATCTCTGGGCTGGGGCTCCCCAGTGCCAGCTCCTTTCACTTGACTGCATCCAGCGCAGAGCGGCTCGAATCGTCGACGACCGAGTCCTTTCCGATCGGCTCGACTCATTGGCGCTGCGAAGAGATCTTGCATCTCTTTTCATTTTCTTTCGCATTTACCACGGGGATTGCTCTGAGGAATTGTTCGGATTAATCCCAGCCACCAAATTTCACGAACGCACATCGCGACAGAACTCCCGATACCATCCACACCATCTGGATGATTGGCGGTCCACCACTGTGCGATTTAGAAGATGTTTTATTCCTCGCACAACTTCCTTGTGGAATAGTTTACCACCAGCGATTTTTCCGGACCGATACGACTTAGGGAAATTCAAGAAAAGAGCCTACTCCTAAAAGGCCGGCAACGCATCTGCAATTCCCCTGGTTCCCCTGGTGTTGCGGTTGTTCATGGGCGGCGGTAGTCACTTACCATCAGGTGAACCACATGCTCGTTTGCCCCCTCTCCTATAAAAAAAACCTATAATTTGTCTTCCGCAAGATGAAGTCACGTTACATTACACTTCATTTCGGGCAAGGGTGGCATAGTTACAGTATAAATGTGTTCATTTAAAATGGGAAAGTCACTACACCAAATTACATACTTAAACATGTTCGGAACATGCTTAGGAAGCGAATTGGCGATAGCAGTATAAGAGAGTTCGATTTTTTGGCGCTTCTCCTCGGTCTGAGTATTAATCGAGTTAGGTATAAAGGATGCCATAAGATCTTTCGTAATTGGAGTGGAATTTACGTAGTCACAACCCTCTTACAACACCCACGGGATAAAATCGGCTGATGGATTCTCTTCACGCCGCGCCATAGGGCAAACACACACAATAAGATAATTAACTTAAACAGTACAAATACAGTCTGTTATTTTGAATTGTGTTAAAATCGGTGTGGAAGCTAAACAATGTGCTCTTAATGATGATAACCAGAACATTGTTAAGATGTATAAGATTGAAATACGATACATTTTAATTTGTAATTCATGAGCATTAAATTTTGTTATAATTTAAAATATCTTGTAGTTCTAAAAAGATTATTAAGTTTCATAAATTTTTTAGTAGGCATTATGTACGGATTCAGTGTAATTTGTACTTTAAATAATATCCAATTAAATAAATGTTGTGTAACCGTTACTCGTTTCTCCTCTGGTCCCCGCCATCTAGCAGCCGATGTTATAAAGTGAATTACTCGATACTAAGTGAGAAAGTATATAGCCCGAAGAACCGACAACCGATGGGGAAGAAAGGATTCTTGTGGCAGTCTCGTACCGGTAGGCCAAGTGTCGAGCGACGCCTACTAGATGGAGTGACGACCTGGTAAGACATGCAGGAAGTCGATAAATGCAGGTGGCTCAGGACCGTGCTTTGTGGCATTCCTTGGGGGAGGCCTATGTTCAGCAGTGGAGTTATGAAAGGTTGTAATGATGATGATGATGAAGTGAGAAATTTCTTATACGATAAGAAGTTAATCCAGATTCATCAATATAATTATCGGTAAAGCCTCCAAAGTTCGTTACCGAACATGGACACATCCTCTTCTATAGATTGTCACTCAGTCAGAACCATTAGCATTAATAACAATGAACATGGAAAATATTTAATATTTTGTAATCATAATTATCAACCAAATAATCTAAAATTGGTAAAAGGGCAATTGATGGGAGGTTTTCGATATTTAAAAAAAAGTTTCGGTAGGTTAAACGAAAATAAGTACAGATCAAACATACACGGACCACAGAACTAAGCGTTATCCGAGTGAGAATATATAATATGGTTAAATTAAAATTTCCTGGCGAAAGGTTTTGTAAATAATTTCTAATTTGTAATAAAATATAAAATATGCTGTATTACAACCAACTATTGTTAGTACGTAATACCTGAAAAAATACATCATAGGCTAAAGTATTATCAACTGGTCGCAAATATTCGTATTACAAATCTTTTTTTTTTGTTAATAATTGTAAAAGCAAAATTTTGAAGTTAATGACTATAAATGAAACAAAATATATTAAAATATTATTTATCATAGTGATACATTTCGTTAAATGACAAAATATATTACATCAAGTTTTAAATTTTCTAAATTAAAACATGAAAATATAATAAGAAACTTGTCTTTAAAAGTGTCATACAATCTTAATTTTATAAACATACTCTTAATTTATGAATTAAGTTTGCAGTTGACGTAGTGCTCTGAGAAAATCCAAAAAATTTGAAGAAAGCAATATGAAAATACACATAATTTTAAAAACATTCAGTTCTTTTCAAATAACATGGTACTAACAATTACTGGTGGCATTAGAATAGTATAATCAGGTGCCACAATTAATTTAAGGAAAAAGATAATTTTATAAAAAGTTTTAGGCCTTCACACTGCAATAGGAAAGCGCAGCAACTACTTATCTTGCGAAGAGGGCTCTTGTCTCAAGTAGTGACTTTTAATTGGAGCAGCCGAGCCTAGACAGTTTGCTACGAGGGATTCTAATTTTTATAAAACAGGCACCTATTTCTCTGTTATTATTATGTATGCATTTTATTATTATATACATTACATTATATGTAGATATATCATATATATTTACTAGCAATGGGCGGATTTATGCTGCTTTATGCGGCTTCGCACGGGTGATTTATGGATCACGACAACAGCACCACCGACCGGGGCCAGTTGTGAATCTAAACCATCCAGGGACCCACTCAATTCAAAATTTCACATATAAAACAATTTCACAAGAATTGGTCCAGGCACTTTCGAGTTTTTGCGAGACTACCGGACAATAATTGATTTTTATAAGAGATGTCGCATCAAGTATAAAAATAATACATCTCTAACCACTTTTCAAGCAATCTTTAATGTATTTATTTTAAATATTTACAGCACGCTCTTATAATAGAGAATATAAAAAGGTGGACTTAATTCCTATAAGCGATCTCTACTAGTCAGTCAATCTATTGATTTGTGAGTTTGAACTATTGAGTGGAGAGATTATGACGTAGGTGAAGCAATAAAAAAAACTGAAGATGGTAAAGCGCATTGACTTAACTCAATAAAAAATTCTTCCCTTGATCTGACTCACATGTGATGTGAATATGTGAAATAGATAAAAGATAGTATGAGATAGTACTACATGATATGTTCCTAAGCATACATTAACACACACATACACACACACACACACACACACACACACACACACACACACACACACACACACACACACACACATACACTAACACACACACACACACACACACACACACACACACACACACACACACACACACACACACAAACACACCACATATACAAATGCGTATTTTTATGAATAGTCACGGATACTGTTTTTTTTTTACTTATTATAAGCCAGTGCTTGACCACAATCCCACCTGGTGGTAAGTGGTGATGCAGCCTTAGATGGTAAATCGCAGTGTCTTATCGTAATAAAAGCCTATTCACTCTTGCCTTGAGGACGCCCAGATTATGATTTATCTCTCCACAACTGTGCTGTCGTCTGCATACCCATAGATACCGGGAATGAGCAGATCATTTATATGCAGCAGGAAGAGAGTTGCGGAGATACCGGACCCCTGAGGAACACCGGCGTTAGTCGCCACAGTACCGGATGAGCAGCCATCGACGACGACCCGCAAAGACCGTTCACTCAAAAAGTCCTTCACCCAGGCAATCAGGCCAGGGGATAAGCCGTACGCTGAAAGCTTGCCCAATAGACTAGCGTACCAAACCCTGTCAAAGGCCTTCGAAACATCGAGGGAAACAGCAAGTGCTTCACCACTGTTGTCGAGGGCTTCGCCCTATATGTGAGTGGCATACGCTAGAAGATCCCCAGTTGATGGATTTCGGCGAAACCCGTACTGCCGATCACTAAGGAGATCATTTTGCTCTAGGTATGCCATGAGGTGGGCGTTCAATATACGCTCCATAATCTTGCAGAGTATGGAGGTAATTGAAATTGGCCGATAGTTGGCAGGGTCGGTACGGCTACCTTTTTTAGGTACAGGCTGCACATTGGCCAGCTTCCAAGATTTGGGCACTATTCTAGTCCTGAATGAGAGACGGAACAAGCCTCGTAGTTTAGTTAATCTTTTAAAAAATCAAAATAAAAGGTATACCCTTTTGTACCTGACAATTCAATCTAAAATACAACAGACACACGTTCAACTGCTGCTTAAAAATGAATAGGGTCAATATAACGGAAAAAGTTCCCCTTGTGCCAACGTGTGCGGGTGAACTTAACGTATTCTCAAATATAATATGACAGTCATGTAGTGTGTATTTAATCAGAGCGCACTCTTTTTATTAGATGCAGAACTTGCCCCTGACAATGTGATCATCCCGACCAGTGGCCAACACACTGTGGGGTAATTCAGAGGTTGTTCTATATATTGCAGAGTCGTTTGGAAACTTCGATAGCGTGTTTTAGGCTTCAGTTTGTTTACGCTTGTGCTACGATGGCAGTAAACCCACACAGACATCAATTATCACTCATTATGTTGCGCTAATTCATTTTTAATTTGGCTTAATTCAATCACTACTTACTTCAGTTTATCAAAAGCGTACCACTGAACATAGGCGAGATATATTTTTATAGAATGGGCGTGAAAACGAGCACACAGTCCACCTGATGATAAGTGGATGATGTAGTCCATAGACATCTACATTTATCTTCTATTAAGAATCAAAATGCAGATGCGTTGTCACCACTGAGAACTACGATGGAATGCTTCGGTTCCAGTAAAAAGAGTCGCCGGTATAATTCCACTTAGAAGTCACTTGGTCGGTATGAATGTGAAAAAGATAACTTTCGAAAAATAGAACTTATCATTTTGATTTTTTAATAGTTTTAGATTTTAATCCTCAGGAAGCCTTGAAATCGTCCCGTTCATTAATATTTTTTATTTTATTTTATTAATTACAATTTCTTTCCGAAACAAAATACGAATCACCGGTATCAAGCAGTCAAAATCTTGTTAATTAAACATTTATAAACATTTTTTGCAGCTTTAAACCAAAAACGTGTTTCGATAATAAACAAACAAAACATTACAAAAGCGTTCGACGTGTGCACTTTTGGATTTTCCAATTTTTTTTTATTATACTGCTATATAGATATTTCCTAGAAACTGCATTTCACTATTTTTATTAACTACGTGAAAACATCATAAAGAGTATTAAAACTTTTCGGGTCAAAGAAAGAGCATACTCTCTTGTGAACAAACTTCAGTAAGAGGCTCAGTCCCGAAATACTGTAAGCCGAAAATCTCCCGGGGACGGCAAAGAAGGTATGCTATATCTAGATCGTTGTAAGTTTACAAGGTTGCACTTTTCCCGTTTTTTTATTTCTGTCCACGAAAAATAATATAATATTTAACGACCAGACTTTTTTGACAGTTTTTAGAGTATCGCTGTGAAGAGAAATATAATTTTGTTCTGTACGTATCTAATAATTTTTAATAAACAGTATCTAAATATCAGCTAAAAGCAAGTTAAACCTCGTTCTATTAGGATTCCGTGCATAATTATTACGTCGAATAAAATTTTAACTTACAGGATATTTAATAAGGTAATGATTTTTCTTAGTTTAAAATGAGTACTAACTTGAAACCATATGGTGTGACAAGCTACACTTTAACTCGTTGTTTAGACTCAGTATGTACATCGTTTACAGAAATTTCAAATTCATAATTAGCTAAGTTTTTCCCGTACCAAAATGGTATAAAGCTTATTACTTTTAAGGTCTCTTTGTTTATTTTCGAAGGCAAAAATATATTTGTATTCTATTTAACGAGCTCTAGACTACTTCACATGCTAGGATATGAAAAATAAAAATTTCGGTTCTCTTTTTAGGCTTCTGCAAAATAATTTTATTAAATTACGAATTCAATATTAAATTAAAAAAAAATCAATATTCGGTATTAGATCAATATTCTACACTAAATACCTAAACTTAGGTTTGTAACTCTTCCGTCTATGACCTAGAGATGCGTGACATACGGACGAAAGACGAATATCAGAGTGACATTAATTATAGGGGCATTCGCATTACACTAGTTACTTAAAAGTGTTAACATATAAGTTTAGAAAACTTATATGTTAACACTTTTTAAAATGTCGATTAAAATTATTTTGAGTTTCCATAAACCATTTAAAGCAAATAAGTTTACAAAATATAAAACTACCTGCGATGTATCCTAAAGTTAAAACGAACCTCTTAAAACTCCGTCTGTAAAATGGTCTAGGAATCTAGGATAATTTCAATTAAGATCTACTACTATACTATCAGACACAGTAATAATGTAATTTTGGAAAATATTAGAGATGATTTGTACAGCCAAATCGCATACGAACCCTATCTTACGCGTGTCTTAAGCCCAAAACACTATTATAATACTGCACTATATAATTAATATAAAATTTACAAGAGTACAATATCAAATTTAGCACCTTATGAAATATAAAATCAATATATAATTAAAAGAATAGCCATAGAGCCACAGCAAGTTTAATCGCAATTAAAAATACGATCATAAGAAGCCATGAAATTGAACGAAAAATTATAAAACGTATTTGATTATAATTACAGTTCGATACTTTTGCTGATCCCATTTTGTAGCAGACTTAGTTACGATAAATGACGACAATTTATAGTTGCCAAAATTACTAATCAGATTAAATTCAAAATGAATTTGGAAAATCCAAAAGTGCACTTCTAGAACGCTCATGTAATGTTTTGAATAATCATCACAATCAAGATTCAAATCTATAGCTAATTAAAAAAAACAAGGTGATAAGTTCACTTTTTCCAAAGATATTTTGTTCACATCCATAGACCAACTGACGTCCAAGTGAAATTATTTTTTTTTTTTAATAATAATCGAAATAAATAATCTTATGACTACGTCAGAAGTATTAATTGAAATCTCCTCTTGTTATTGGTGTACTTTTTTATTTTATGAATGCAATATAAAGCTGGTGAAACTGATTAAAGTTGAGTGGATCGCGATTTTTTAATTTAATGAACTACATCTCCGCTTCTCGTTCAAAAATAATAATTTAAGGATTTATAACCATATCATGACGTTGATGAGTCGTATTAATCCTTCTCATGGTCGATTTCAAGAACGATTACATCATCATCATCAGCTCGCCACTGCTGGACACATGCATCTCCCAAGGCGCGCCACTTTGTACAGTAGGGCATTAGGGTTATAGGGTTACATATAGGGTTTCCACATAATTCAATACTCGAATTATGTGGAAACTTACCACATGAGTCTAAGATATCTGTAAAATTTATAACGAGATAAAGTCAGATTGGAATTAACTAAAATGTAGTGTCAGAGACAAAGAAATAATAGTTACGACCAAAATCGATACAAATTAAGTTTTTGCTCTTATATTGGTTCTGGCGTAAGTAACACAAGTTAAGATACTACTAACAAATAACTAAGTTAAGATAGCGAACTATCTTAAAATTATCTAAATTATGTAATAACTTTATTACATACTATGTAATAACCAAGAAAACATTTCTATTTTAATCTACGACGCGCTGTTACAATATTACGTTGCGTGTCACAACTGTGTGTTGTTCAGGACAACGCTGTATCGCATGTACTGAATATTAACCCTCGGCGTACAAGGTGAATAATACTCCTCACCAAACCTCACAAAATACATGGTACACATGTGGGGTTAAAATAATCCCACAAGACTTTGCCTCTAGTTTGTGTGTAAATTAAGTGTAATAAGTTTATGTGCGTTATTGTAGCTATTTATAATAATAAGTGAAAAAATAATACACAAAAATGTATGAAAATAAACATTTCAATTTTCTCAAATTTTCACAAACTAACAATCAAAGAACTTCTTCATAAAATAAACGAATTTTCAATTAGTTACTATAAAAAAATCAACAAAAATATTTTTGAAACAAAGACGTAATTATTTTGTTTATTAATTAAATCAAGGGAACTGTCTTAACATATACAATATGTAACAAAAACCCTGTGGTTCCCGTTAAGTACGTTATCAGGATCAGTATTCAAATGTATAGAAATATCTTTTTTTTTTTAAACTCGAACACTGTTTTTTTTATTTTATTTAAAAAAATAATTGTATGTGGTTTTATCACCTCTGAATTGTCTGGGGAGTAAGAGGATTGTCAAAGACCCCGCTTTAATTAGCTTTAGCATCGCGTAGTGTCAGTAAGAGGTAATAAAACCACATAAAATTAAAAAAAAATTTGAATAAAAATATAGTCGAGTTTTTAAATAAAAATTATTTCTATAGGTTCGAATACTGATCCTGATAACGTACTTAACGGGAACCACAGGGCTTTTGTTACATGTTTTATAACTAATTCATTAATCACGGTAGATTATTTGAGAAAGATCACTCATTACCTAAATCAGGACAATTTTGGCATATTAAATTTGCACGTTCTTTGCATATAGCACCTTCACATTTGAAGCAGCCATTCAGGGTCTTCCTATCATTGTTTCTAGAACAGAACGAACAGAACATCTTTGAGGTCTTCCTGCCTGCTTTGGTGATGGTCCCGGAACTTCTTCATTTAGAATTTCATGCAAGTGTTTTCCAATATCGCGTGATACATGTGGGTTCGCTTTTACGATTATCATTCATCTTTGTAGGTTAATTAAGATCTACACATATAATAAATAACAAATAACATAAAACCGAAGAAAGGTATATTTACTTTTTAGCGACGTGGGTTAAAAATGCCCAGGAATTACTTTATGCGCGTGCACATACGACTGCGGTGCGCAGTGTACTGACACAAATCTGTTATTCGACTCCGAGGTCTCAAGTTTCAGCTACTGAGGAAATTGAGACATGTGGTTGTGTTTTAATATGAGATCATTGCATTTTAAAAGTGTTGGGGTTAAAATAACCCCACGTGGTACGCCAAAGGTTAACAGTTTTACCCAGAACGTTATAAAGTTAATTAGGCATCAAAAGTATATTTGAGTGAAATATTAGAAGTTTTAGACAATTTTTTGGTTTTACATATAAATGTAGTGTG
Organism: Parnassius mnemosyne; assembly: GCA_963668995.1. Taxonomy (NCBI): domain Eukaryota; kingdom Metazoa; phylum Arthropoda; class Insecta; order Lepidoptera; family Papilionidae; genus Parnassius; species Parnassius mnemosyne. Next base: position 25,924,675 of record CAVLGL010000068.1, read on the forward strand.
TAGTAAAATTGATTTTGTACGTGAATTATTTTGCCGTGTATTGGCGGTGTGAGAATATTCACTACCCCATAATATCCCGTGGGTGTTGTAAGAGGCGTCAGAGGGAAACAAATAAGGAAATGGGCAGAAGCGTCTTAATAATAACGACTAAAAATAAAAAATTGCGGTTGCGAACCTTCTTGCCAAGTGTGGCAACGATGCCTAATATCCCCCCTCCCCTATGAGGCAATCTATGAGGACTTTAATAGGCTGTGACGGTAAAGGTAACATGAATTATTATGTCATACATATTTGATTAAAAAGTCTTTATCTACGTTATACGTTCGCAAAAAACCTTATGGGTATGTATTTGAAATAGTTTTAATATTACGTTAGTTAAAAGTATGTGACATAACCTAGTAGGACTTCCTCTCTGCCCAAAAGTCCTTCTGGATAGGTTAATACCATCATACCTGAATCTGACGCCAAGCAGAAGTGCATGCACTGCTATGTTCCGGTCTGAATGAGGATAGACAGCTAGTAAATAAATACAGACTGCGAGGCATTAAACCTTATCCTTAGAGATGCATCTGGAGCATCCTCCGTTTCCAGTTGGTGGCAGACAACTAACCATCGGGTAAATTGTAGGTTTTTTTAATAGAATAAGGGTGACACGAGCTCACAGTCGACATGATGGTAAATTAATGCTGTGACCCATTGACATCTACATTTATCAGGAAGAAACAGATCCAGATACAGACTAAAATGGAATGCTTCGTTTCGATTAAAACGGGTCTTCGGTTCTCTACATTCATCATAAGAAACACGGCAGCATTAAGCTGCTATTTTATGCTGGTATTCTGTGAGAGCTTTTTTCTTACTACATTTGAACCGATCCATACGTGCTACAATCATAAGTTGGTTTGTTACTTCAATTTTATAAAAATATGAGGATTTTGGTTGAGTATTTTGGTACCATGGAGAAATGCTAGATTTTTCTAGCAATTGAATTCATGGTAAGAAAAGTTAATGATAATCTTATGACACTATACGTTTATTAAATATAATAGTATGATATAAAACTTCCTATTCCGCTACCTCTTCGCTACAAAAACCTAATCCAATTTTTTTTATACATAATGTAGATGGATAAGTCGCGTGTCGAGTATCATGAAATACACTCGCGTGATACTACAATATTGTTTACGTCGCGTTTTGTGTTCATTGTAGAGCATTTGACGCTTCCAGTGACTGATAGAACAAATCTTTTTATTCTCGCGGGAAAACAGGGACGATAACGGAAACTCCTGCATAAGTTATAGTTCCTCTGGGGTTACTTTGTTCTTTAAGTTGATTTTAGCATCCGACGAGCCTTCGTAAGCTTGAAGCGACAAATTAAATTAAATGTAACGGTAGTAACCCAATGGTTAAGCGTAGAGACTGTAAAGCTGAACAGCCGAGGGTTCGAATCCATATTCGATCACTCCGTATGAACTATTGTTTGGACTAATGTTAACGATTCACAGAAATTCTAGTAATAATGATAAAGATCTTATAGGATCTTTATCGCTCGAATATTATAGGATTATCTGAGGTCCGAAGAGAGGGGACGAACATGGTAGTCTTTGAATCTGGCAACTTGTTCTATCCACGGGGAGGACGATCATCTGTCCCAAGGAGGTGACGGATTTATCATCCACAAGTATTTCGTTAACAACGTAGTAGAATATTGAGAGTGTGTCGACGAGGATTGCGTATGTACGTACGTACGTACGACCTTATGCTCAGAATCACCAAACGGTATTTGCCGAAGGTTATATAAGTTTTCGCACCAACCTCGACACATATCGATGAGGAGAAGTGTATAAGGATATATTATCTAGAGACATACATTCCTCCAAAACTCACTATACGGTGTTAATGGGAGACTTCAACGCAAAACTAGGTACAAGAGAGAATGGTGAGCTGTAAGTTGGGAAATTCGAGATAGGGCAACAGAACCCAAGGGGCCAGCAGCTGGCCGACTTCATGGAGAAAGAGGGACTCTTTATGATGAACCCTTTCTTCGAGAATCGACCCCACAGGAAGGGGACCTGAACGAGCCCTGACGGTTCGACAAAAAATGAGATTGACTTCATTATGACGACTAGACGACAACTGTTCAGTGATGTCTCAGTGATCGCGAGAGTGAAAACCGGCAGCGATCACCAAATGGTGAGAGGCACACTGAACCTACTTACTTAAACGTTAAGTTGGAGAGGTCACGTCTAATGAAGTCAACGGTCCGTCCCCCTCGTGCGCAAATCCAAAGTCCCGAAACCTTTTAATTCGAGCCACAAAACCGTTTTCAGTGCCTAGAAGATTAGAGCTTCCTTTTTGCAAGACCCGCCGTAGAAGAAAACAAAAACTTTCTGCTCACACTCTTAATCTCATGGCCGTTAGACGAGAAATGAGGTTGCAGTCTTCAGAAGATTTGGCAGCATATAAGCAACTGAACAGACAGATCTCCAAATGCATGCAGCGGGACTTACGCAACTTTAATACAGCTCGTATTGAAGAAGCGATCGAGCGGAACCAAGGCTCCAAAGTCTTTGCCAGAGATCTGTCTTCCAGAAAGAGCCAACTGTCAAGGCTGAAGACAGAATGTGGCAGCATCGTTTCCGGGGCACCTGAGATTTTGAGTGAGATTGAGAGGTTCTATGGGCAGCTGTACACATCATCGTTGGAGCCACATGCAAGTGTGAGTAACGATCCAAAAGCAAGTCTTATCCGACATTATTCCGATGATATTCCAGACATCAGTCTGAACGTGATTAGAATGGCTCTCCAGCACCTTAAAAACGGCAAGTCTCCAGGCGAGGATGGAATTACAGCGGAGCTTCTGAAAGCGGGTGGAAAACACAATACAGTACAAAAACAATACAATAATTTCCACATTATAGCTTCTAAACTTCTTAATTCTAGTCTTAAATTTTTCGACATAAACCAACTTCTGATGCTAATAAGTAAAAATTATTTTACTTTTTTTTTGTCTTCGAAGCCGGTTTTTTAAAATTTAATTAGTAATATTATATTTTTGAACAAATATTAATTTATGTTAACTATTATTTTGTATTACTATTATATTGTAAATATAAACATAATAAAATAACCCAGTGGTTAGAATGTGTCACCTCTGTAATGATATATCCCAGGACTATCCAAATGTTGATATTCTAGGTTGAAATACAAATATCTTCCATTAATCTATCCGTGATATCCTGAAATAATAGCTCTCATATGTTTTATGTTTCTACTTACTTTTGTTCTAGCTTTTAATCTGTGATAGGTCTCTTGTAATCTGCTGGATGGTTAAATTGCAACGACACTGTTTATTAAATTATTTATAACTTTAGCACATGTAACTCATTATAATGTACTTCATAAACACATGTTTTGGCTTACAGTTTAGTACTTAATCATTTAATTTTAAGAAACTTTTATCTTCACAGCTGTAAACTGTGTTTTGTTAATAAATAAAATAATAATAATAATAATGATGATACTAGTATCAAACTGATTTTTGAAAAATGTTATATGAATTGATATTTAAAAAACAATAATTACAATGGTGTTTGTTCTTGGTATTTTTACCGTTGTTATTTTAAAACAGGGCTGTTATTAATATTTCAAATCGTTAGTGCCGTCGAGACAACGCCCAGGGGCTACCTGCCACATTTTTTTCGTCGCTTATTGATTAAAATTACCTGCACCCAAAATAAAAATATCTTTTATGAAGAATTTATCAAAAGGTAATTTTTAATTTGCCTGTTATTAACTCATTATACGTTATACGATAATCGTAGGATTAAAAAAATAATTATACATACGATAACTGTATAAAATAAATATGAATATAACTACTGTAAATACCAGAAACAGATACAAGCTACCAGTTATTCGACTCCACCGAGTCAGTAATTAATTCGTGGGGCGATGTATACGATTTTACAACAAAATACCAGAAAATATACAAAATTTGACCTGCTCAAAGTTCAAAAACTTTATTAAACTAAGTTTGTATAAAAAAGATTATTATAATATTAAAGAATTTATGAATGATAATAAACCCTGGAAATGAGATGATCGCTACCAAACTATTTCTAATTTGTTTTGTGTTGTTAATTGTGTAACATACATGACTGTAAGCTGTTATTTAAAAAAAGTCCCGCTGAGTTTCTTGTTGGTTCTTCCCAGGACAGAGGTTATTTTTTCGCACTAGTGGTAATTAAACAAAAGAGTTAATTTCAATAAGTATTATTTATAATCTATATTGAATAAAAACGTTTCTGTACTAGTTCTGTTCCGAACCCATGTTAACCTGTGTTAAAGAAAAAATAAACTTTTAATAATTATAATGTGATAATCTGCATGGAATAAATAATTTTGTATTCTCTAAAAACGGAGAGGAGGCCTGGGCCCAGTATAACTTTAACCTTGGGTGGGATTGCTAGAGTATCTTATTTTGAAATTTGTTCAAAATTTATAAACAATTCGTCTGAGGTGTATGTGAAGAAATGTACACCGCACCGTACACAGCATTAAAACTACTTCCACGGGCAACATATTCGCATCACTGTATTATTTTGACAGTTAAATCGTCACCATCGTCACAATGTAGTTAACTGAAACATTTAAATCACGTTTCTAAGCAGTTGTAAACTTGTTAACTAGTTAATACGTGGCTTAAGTGATGATTTGCCGCTTGCTGAGTGTGCCAGGAAGTTAAAGAAAACATTGTGAGGAAAACTGCATGGCGGACAATAGCTTTTACTGAACTTTACATCCGTCCGAAAAATGATCCGATTTACCTTAAGTTGCGCCTAAAGAAGTTTTACTTCCAAAAATTGTTTCGTAAACTTGCTTTATCACTGAATGCTCATTTTTATAAAAGATGATATTAAACTTGACGACATAACTAAAGACTCTTGGGGCGGAAGGCTCCAGAGGATCGCTCCGACATCTTGCACCTATGTCGCTGGATCAAAACTTAAAATTTGCTCATACTCACCATAAGTGTAAGTATTGTATATAAATGTATAAAATATTGGTCTCAAATATTTTATACATTTTCATTTTGATAAACATATATGTACATAATAAGTCCAATAAGGTGCTTAGGTGCTCTTGTCTAAATTACAACTACAAACGCTGTTTTCCTCCTAATTAAAATATCTTATGGTAGGATACAGCAAATTAAAAAAATAGACATGTTATATCAGTTTTAGCCGGTAGTTACACTTAGATAGTAAGGATAACTGGTTGGGCAAAGAATAAGTAAATTACGCTTATAATTTTATTACAGTTATCACTTCTGTGCTAAATAGTTACTGATAAAAGTTAGTAAATATATCAAAATCTTGTTGATGCAAAGTGTCAACATAATTGAAATATTATGAGTGTTAGGATGTAGATGACTTATATCATATTTACATATATTGCTAAATCGAGCAGTCATACTTAGCCCCACTGAAAATATACGTGGTAGAGCCATGCTGCAGCTATTATTGTAGTATGAATGGGTCGGCTCGACCGGGGAAGGACCATGCTCTTACAGAATACCAGCGTAAAATAGCAGCTCAATGCTGCTGTGTTTCGTATGGTGAGTGTAGAGAACCAGAGACGATTTTTAATGGGAGCCATTCCATCTTAGTCCTCAGGAGTGGCAACGCATCTGCATTTTGATTCTTAATCGGGGATAGATCTAGATGTTTATGGGCCGCAGCATCCACTTACCATCAGGTGAACTGTATGCTCGTATGTGTAATGCTGTTGTGTTTTATACGGCCAGTGATGAGAACAGGAGTCCTTTTTCACCGGTAACGAGGCGTTTAATTTTAAACCTCAGGAACGATAACGCAACGTTTTGATAGACTAAATTAAGGACAGACATAGATGTCTATAGGCCATAGCATCCACCTAGACCTTGTTTTTTTTTATATGAGAGGGGGCAAACGATCATGCCGCTCACCTGACTGAAGTGACTACCGCCGCCCATGAATAACTGCAACACCAGGGGAACCAGGGGAATTGCAGATGCGTTGCCGGCCTTGTGCTCATTTCTGATCAGTACTTCAATAAAAATCATTATTTATGCACTTTTATGATATACACTAGGATCGGTTTTTGGTTATGCGTCAAAAAGGTGCTAGGGACTATGTTCTATCTATCTAGATATTTTATTGTACGGCCTAATATAAAAATTATTTTCACATGGCAGCAAATAAGTAGGCATTTAAAATTCCAATTCCAATTCAAAGATCATTCACTAATCTATACATCATCATCATCATTATTGCAGACCTTCACAAGTCCACTGATGAACATAGGCCTCCCCCAAGGAATGCCACAAAGCACGGTCCTGAGCCACCTACATTCAACGATATCCTGCAGGTTTTACCAGGTCGCCACTCCATCTAGTGCCTGTCCTGCCACTCGAGGACCCTTCTTCCCCATTGTTTGTTGGTTCTTCGAGATAAATGGCCGGCTCATTGCCACTTCAGCTTACTAATCTGTAATACTGGTCCTACTGCGGATATCCTCATTTCTAAGTTTATCACGCAGAGAAACCCCGAGCATAGCCCTCTCTATCTATTACGTATTAAGTTATTGTAAAATTATAAATACGTGTTAAGTCCGTTATAAATAGTGCAATAGTTTATTTACTTAACAACTATACTCGTTATTTTTCTGAAACAAAAGCCTACGTACTCCAAATTTGTATAAAATATTACGGAATACTACAAGAGCTGCGTGTTGAGTATGAAGAAGCACACTCGCGTGTCGTAACGCCATTGTTTACGTTACGTTTTATGTTTGTCGTACAGCGTTTGGGCGCTTATACCGAGCCTTATTTCAGTCATGTGGGAAAACTCGGGGCAGAATCAACAGAAATGTTTAACTATTGCATTAATTATGTGACCCCAGGGAATGCTTCGCTTTTTATTTTACTTGTGTTTCACTTTCACGTTACTTTAGTTTACATGGACATGAAATTCTTATATACAATTATACGAAGACTTATTATATTAGGTACTTAGTATATGCAACTAATGTGAGCAATGGAAATATTAATTTTGTTATTAATCTGTTTATTTTTGTGTATCTTCTTTTTCTTCATCGTTAACAGACTGTGAAAGTTCACTGTTGGAGAAGGGTCTCGCTTGTTGAACGCAAGATTGGACTGTGCCTTTTTTTATTACCAAAATAACATATAACTCATGTGAAGGATCGACGCTTTGGGAAGTTTGCAGTATATAAAATGTTCAATATCGTCTCAACCATTACATCGGATTTGACAGACCACATATCCTCACGAAAGAACATCGATATCTACCATTATAATTTCAATAGAGTAAGCGCCTGGGTACCATCTGCTAGAGAGCCAATTATCAATAAAATAAAATTCAACCCGAGCGTACCACTGCAAATAAATCACGATAATTTATGCTCGTTCTGCATACATCGGACCCAAAATTAATATTCAAAAGCTAACAGTAGCTCAGGTTAACTATAACATAGGGACGTCAAACACCTCAGTTCAACGTGATCACGTGTGCCGTAAATCATCCAAAACGTCGGGTGTTAAAATAAGATAACACATGTATAAATAAGTTAAGTAAAATGCAATAATATCCGTTAATTTAGCTCTAACAATATTATGCCATTATCATAATTATAATTTTAATTTATAGTAATAAGTGGATATATAATAAATAAATAAATTTAAAAAAAAATTAATGTATTCTAAGCCAGCGCTTGACTACAATCCCACCTGATGGTAGTGGTGAAGCGCAGTAATTTAACAAAAGCCTATTCACTCTAGCCTTGAAGACACCCACACTGTAATCGGAAGGAAATACATTTTATAGTTTCTATATATACGTTATACGTGGTAGAGCTATGCTGCAGCTATATTAGTAGTATATTTGTAGCACGAATGGGTCGGCTCGACCGGGGAAGGACCATGCTCTCACAGAATACCAGCGTAAAATAGCAGCTTAACACTGATGTGTTTCGTATGGTGAATATAGCGAACCGGAAACCCTTTTTACTGGAAAAGAGGCATTCTATCTTAATTCTCACGGGTGACAACGCATCTGCATTTTGATTCGTAATCGAGGATAGATGTACTCGTAGATGTCTATGGGTCACAGCAACCACTGATAGTGCTCGTTTGTCACCCTATCCTATAAAAAAAAATAGAGAAAAATTACTAAATTAGGTCACAGAAAGAATAAAAGCATACTTAAAAAATTTAAAACTGATTGCTGAAAACAATTTTAAAGTGCACAAAATTTTAAATGCAACCAGAAGAGAATATGAATAGACTCTGTGAAGATAAATAAGGCAGGAAGCACCGGTGCGTTGTCTCGGTCGACTCACCTCTTAGCATTCAGAAACTTTTACTGGTGTTTTATTTTCACGTCTATTGTATTGATCTATTTCATAGAAATAATTTATGCTTTTTTGTATGTATTAAGTAATATCTAAAGTACTAACTCGGTAATTCCAAAAATATAATGTGTGTGTTTTTTTTTTAAATTATCTCGCAGTGTGTACGATACTTATAATGCTTCCATTAGATCAACTTGTTCGCCATTGATTTAATTTAGCTTCGGATTACAGAAATGAAGAATTATTTAATTTGTTTTTTTTTCTTTTATATTTGTTCACACATTATAAACAATCAGCGACATGTCGAATAAAATTCAAATTGTTGGCGTCAATTCATTTTTATATGATCGAACTGGCTCCGCTGTGGGCCTGGATTCTGGACTCGGAGACGACCGTGGGCGTAAGGTGCTGTTATCGGTGCATGAATCGCAGTAACGTAAACCCCGCAAAACCGCTACGCGTACAAGAGTGGAGAAGAATTAGAGTAGCTCTTACTGCACCACTCACTACTCCCCTGTGTAGAAACGGACTCCCCAAGAGAGTCATAGTTTCTACATCAGTGGGGTCGAGAGGACTTGCTACCCCTCACACATAGATAGGTCCCAAATGGGTGGACTTCATTAGACATCATAACTAGCCGCTGTGGGCTGGACATCGAAATTTCCATCATTAATTTTAGTTGCAATTCATTTTACAAGTCATTGTAGTTTATAAATTGAAATTATGTGTTTATATTAATAAAGAAATATATTAACAAGGAAAGTACGACTCGGTATCACAGTCGCTAAGTAGTCGCTCTCGTTTGGCGAAGGCGCTACAGACCGCGACTTCGAATCCCTCACAGAACAACAAATCATTGTTCGTATATGTTCAATTAAAACGTCCCCATGATACAGGGGAAGCTTCTAGTGTAGTAACGTTAAAAATAAGTAAATAAAAGGAAGAATAATGTTTTGTATAAATGAATATGTAAATGTTCGTTGTTAAAAAAAATTGAATCTCTGAAAGTTCTGCATAGATTGATTTGAAATTTCGACACAACGTTGCATTTGAATACTCGCGTGCTATAATTTAAAAATTATAACCATTATAGCATTATACGAGAGTGACACTGAAAGTTCTTAGAAAATCAAAAACTGAACACTCTTGCAAGTTATTAGTTTTATTATATCTTTTAAAAATAGTGACCATTTACATCAATACATCGCTGCATCCGATGGAACCACTGAGAAAAGCACTTTGCCGACTCGTTCTTAGGGGTCTCTTCAACGGCATTTTGAAACGCAGCCACTGCTTCCTCGGCGTCCATAAAACGTTTTCCTCGAAGTTTTTCTTTTATTTTAGAAAATACGAGTAAATAAAAATCGCAAGGTGCGATGCGGTGGGAGGTCGGGGTTATAGGACGGGAGACCCAGTAATTCCACGTCTGACGTGACCAAGTAGGTAGTCGATTGTTTGCTTAGCAGTGTGCGACGAGGCGTTGTGTGTAAAGGAGTATCCTACTGCGAGGTCGTTTCTCCCGAAATTTTTCCAAGACAAGTGGCAAACAATTGTTAGTGTACTACTCTGCAGTAACCGTTTTTCAATCCTCTAAAACAATTGTCGTAATGACCTGTCCTTCCGAAGAACGAGGCCACCATTTTTTCCCACACTTCGACCTCTATTCACTTTAGTTGGCAATTCCTCGGGAGGAAACACACTGACAGCAGACGGTCTCTTAGTTTCAGGATCATAATAATAAATCCAGCTTTCGTCACGCGTAAATATGTCGAACACAGCATTTGAGTCACCTACGTTAAATCTTTGAAACATTTCACGACACCAATCCGCGACGACGACGAAAAACACGACGGAGTTTTTGAGCTCTGTCAAATTATGAGGTATCCACCGGGTATGCTGATAAGTCACTCTTTTGTCAGTCATACGCCGCACAACACTGATGTTATCTTCTAGTCGTCGCCGTAGAAGGCCGTCTCTCACGCAGATCATCGGTGAGATTAGTGCGACCACGTTTAAGCTCATTAAACCAGTTTTAAACAGTGGCACGAGATGGGGCTTCGTCGTGGAAGGCCAATGGAAGTCTATCATAACTTTCTTGTTGACTTAAATGACATCAAAAGTTATAAAAAATCATTATACGAAAATTTTTTCGCGTTAAATTCATGCTGACGCGACTCAAACAAATTTCAATTTGCCGCTAAAAATTTTGCGCAAAAAATCGTAAAGAAATGACAAATTAATAAAATACATACACAATAATATTGGCAAAGAGTTCCATTGTCAAAAGTTGAACTTATTTTTTTATTATGTCGTTTACAAGTTGCCAGTTCTAAAATCTTTCAGTGTCGCCCTCGTACCCGAGAGTTACGAAAACGAGAAATAAATTTAAACGAAGCGTATGTTTTTTTTATGTATTTTCACCGAATTATCGGAAACTGCTGACTGATTTTAATGTTCCTTTTTGATGTGAAACATCTATTGGTACACCTTAGCAGCAAAACCAACTTGTATGCAGTGACGGCAAATGGCATGACTCTCTACGCCACCGCTCTCGAGATTCCCTTGTGTATGCGTGTGCTTCGCTGCTTCTCTGTGTGAGTTGTGTAGAGAGCGTGACTAGGAGAGATGCACATGACAAATTTCCAGGGGCTGGTAAGATGTGATGAGAAACGCCTACGTTTTTTACAGCAATTGTAACTTTTTGTTGAAACAAACAATTGAATTCGTATTCTGTTAATAGATAAACATTTATAACTTAATAATACAATCCTTACCTTTACAACTTAGTAAAGCCCACAGCTGAACATAGGTCTCCCTCACAGAATATTTTAGTTAGGGAAATTTGTCATAGTTGCCACGATTGGCAAGCGGGTTGACAACAGCAGTTTTTTTTTATTTTTAGTAGTTTTTAGGAAGACACAGCTGCCCATCTCCTGATTTGTTTCCCTCTATCGCCTCTTATGAAGCCCACGGAAGGATATAGGGTAGTGAATATTCTCACACCGTCACTACACATTAAATTGTTGTCAAGCACTGGCTTATAATAAAGAAAAAAAAAAGAAAAATACAATCCTTCGTAATTATAAAGTTTATGGTTATTTATTAATTAAAAATACCTTCCTTCAAAATCTAACTGAGTATAGTCCGTGTTGTTTATATCCGAAGGTTCTGGTACATTCTGCCAGTAATCAAATTTTGTTAACGGGCTTGACATCGGACGCTTCATACATCATTCAATAGAACGACAATTTAGTTTCAGTTGACAAGTATGAATTGCAGTTGTCACGACGGGGAACTAGTTAAATCAAATAAATATATTCATTCAACATAATTTTTTTTTAACTATAACAGGTTTATTTAGGCAATTTTGCAGCACAAATGAATTGGCTCGACCTGGCACTGCTTTTACTAGTGCTTTAACAAGACATTAAATTTTAGTCTTCATCGGTGATAATGCATCTGCATTTTGATTCTTGACCAGCGAGTCAAAATCTTTAGGTGTTTCAGTGCCGCGGTCGAATCTAGAGACTAGTGTTAGGATTTAACATTGACATGTCGTAATATGTGTATCCATGTCTCCCTTTATTGTGTGTATTGTAGACTTTATTTGCTAGGTCAAGACCGTGTATTATTTGTATCACAAGAGTGCAAAACCTACTCCACAATGTCAATGTCATCAACAGATCCTGCCTATTTTTTTTTAGAAGAGGGTGTAAACGAGCATGCCGCACACCTGATGGTAAGTGTCGACCGCCCCCCACAAACAACTACAGCATTAGGAGATTCGCAGGTAAGTTGCTGGTCTTTAAAAAGGTGTGCGATCATTTCTTTAAGATCCCAAGTCGTATTAGTACAGAAAAATTGCCGGTGGTAAACGATTCCACAAAGTATTCGTGAGAGGAATAAAACTCCAAGTAAATCGCACTGTAGTTTCCCGCCAAGAATCCAAAGGATGTGGATATATACAGTACAGTATATACTAAAACGTGGGGTTTGTCGCGAAGTGCGTTGGTGAAATTTGGCGGCTGGAATTAATCCGAAATATTTTTCAGAACAACCTAAAATGCAAAGATATGCAATATCTCTTCGTAGCGCCAATGAATCGAGCCAATCACAGAGAACTCGACGATTCGAGCTGATCTGCACTGGATGCGGTCAAGTGAAAGGGGTTGGCACTGGCGAGCCATCGCTCAGAGACGAGAACAGTATTCCATGTGAGGCTCAGCCTTGTAAAGTTGCAAGCTGTGTGCCGGCATGAAATACTGACCCGCTCCGCTGATCACGCCAAGCATTTTAGAGGCAAATTTAGCCTTCTCCTCCAAGTGACCACGAAACTGTACGTTAATCTCGCTTTTCACTATGGGATATAATATATGTATATTATATCCCGAAATATAAATTGTATCCCGCGATTGGCTTTCACACTGTGAGATATATCTTTTAACCAGTGTGCGTTCGTCATTGTATTACTCCCTGTACCCCGCACACCGTTCTGCGCGGAACAGTGTGCGGGGTACAAGGGACGGAATATAATATGAAAATATCGCTCGGTCGATCGAAAAAATATTTATAGTTTGAGATGTAATATATATTATAGCTCAGTGTAAACGGTTCCATTTAAAAGTATGGTGAGCGATATTAATTTAAATCTCGAGATGTAATATATATTATATTACGAGTATATCCCATAGTGAAAAGCGGGCTTTACTCGATATGTCGACGCCGAGGATTCCGATATTGGCTGAGGCAACAAGGGGAGTGCCCTGACATTGAGATGATATGACGATAAAGGTCATTTTAGCGGCAAACGCCCAAACTTGTGTCTTCTAAGGATTGAACTGGACTAGATTTAGTCGCTCCCTCGCCCCCGCCGACTCGACTTCAGACACAAGTTTGTTCCGCTACTCGCCTACGTTTTCCCGAGAAATATTGCCACGGCCGGTGTATCACTAGTGCTGTCGTCCACATAGCAATGAATGCTACTGGTTTGCAACATATCATTGATATGCAGAAGAAACAGTTTCCTGTCCCAATCGATCGACTTATAGTGCTAAATAAAGCGGCAAGCTGTAGAACGCAACCGGGGTGAGAGCGTGAGTGGCACCGACTACTCGCCTACATTTTCCCGAGAAATATTGTCACGGCCGGCGTATCACTATTGCTGTCACCCACGTAGCAATGAATGCTGCTGGCTTGCAACATATGATTGATATGCAGAAGAAACAGTATTCTGTCCCAATCGATCGACTTATAGTGCTAAATAAACCCGCAAGCTGTAGAACGCAACCGGAATGGGAGCGTGAGTGGCAACGGACTCCGGATTACACAATGGTACGAAGAGCTAAAAAGAGCATAAACGGAGACCTGATATCCGTCTGCATGAGAAGTCAGCAGAAGGTCCAACAAGGAAGATGCATGTTCCCTCACATCTGGGGTTCGCGGAGGTGAAGTAACCGGTTGTGTCAGACCATATGTCAAGGACGTAAGCAGAACTCCACGCATGATTGGTCAAACGGAAACCAAGACATTCAGCGTTTCGGGCGTTAAAATTACCGAGTATCACGATCTTTACGGATGGGACCTGTTGAAGCACGGAGTCTGCATCCATTTGGACTTGGTCGATGAGTCGATCTACTTTACCGCTATGGGACCTATAGAGGCACCCGTAGACGCGGGGGTGGGCGTCGCTGTTTACGCGCAGCAAAGGATGGACAGGTTCGTACCTTCAAGGCTACCGAGGCGTCGGAAACAGTACTAATAACTCTCTGATGTATATGCAAATTCCAGTCCGAGGCAAAATGAGTGTTCTAATCCCCCGTTCCTCCAAAATAGACATACTCGTATAAATAGTACTATTTTACATCATCATCACCATCATCAAATGGTGATCCATGATGGTACCACAACTGTCATGGTGTTTGCAGACCAAACATAGGTCTCCACTATGGATTTCTTAAATATAGATATTATATGGCTTTTAATTTATTTTTAAAAAATATCAAAATGCAATAAAAATAAAGGTACTTACTTCTAAAAGTTGCATGTAGATGTCGGCTCTATTTAAATGTTTTGAAACATTTTGAAATATAATAAATTGAAAAGGTCGTGAAAATTATTTATTTTACTGCTGAATTTTAAGTGGGTTAAAAACAGAAATGAATAAAATCGTCTGTTCTAAATTAAAATTTATCATGAACGATGTCATTTAATAGCACAAGTTTTATTGAATGCTACGTAACATCACTGGTTGGAAAGTTTCAACATTTGTAAAGATTAAACATGTATTTTGAGCGACCAATTAGAATATTTATTTATTTATTTTAACTCGTACTTACATAAAAAGCGAACTACAATTTTGGAAAAATACTTTTTTGGGAAATTCTTTGTACCGATTAGAAATTTCATTTATATATACGCTTGCGATATTTATAAAGTTTTTAGAAGATAGATATAGAAATTAAAGATTTTAGAAGACCTTTTACTTGGTCTATGTGACGAGGCTACGAGTACGTAGACCCTCTTAGACTCGTACACACAGGCTAAGTAACCGCAAGCACACTGAAGCAATTTGAAATAAAATATGTGGTTTGCTCCACCGCGACGTTGTGTATCCGTAAACAGCCTATTAACGTATCATTAAAAATAATTGACGGTCTCGTTAGTCTGTTGGTCATAAACGCGGTTGCTGATCGTATAGTCCTGGTTTCGAATCAAAAGTATCAAAATAAGTTATTGGATTTTTTCTGTAAAGGAAATAGTAGTCCGGATTTGGCGGTATTTCAGTGTACAGTGTTCCTCGGAAAGTACATAAAACCGTTAGTACTACGCCTGATCTCTTTTCGGTCAGATGGATCGGTCGATATTGGATGGCCGTCACATCGGAATATGAAAGTGAGGGAATAGAGTGCACCTGAGCTTGGGCATACACTCGGGCACTGTAATCCTGTCCTGCGCAGATGGCTAGTCTCCGTTGGGACTGGCCGTCGTGATCGAAATTCGGTCGGAATGGCGGACATTATTAAAAATATTAGTTTTATTTCTTTTCTTTTTATTATAAAAGAATAGTACTAAGACTTTTACTGAACTTTACTAATATTCCCGCTAAGCACTCCAAATATGTTTAAATTGCGTAAGTAGTTCCCCACAGTTGTTGAATGGTGGATTCGAATTTACTACTTTTCGAGTTTGCGGTACGCATTCATAACTATGAAAGCTTGCTTTACAGCTTGCGAGCCTAAGGGAATATATATTTTTCGTTATAATTTTCCTACCTTGCGGTAAATACCTCTGCGCTTATACAATTTGCGTGCATAGGTTTGACAACCGCAGTTTTAAATTATTTGGAGTTGTTATCAGGACGATAGAATAGAATAGAATAATTTTTTAATCAATATAGATTACATGGGTAATTCTTATTGAAAATCATTTTTTATTTTACTACTGGTTCCAAAAAAAACCCTGTCCTGGAAAAAACCAGCAAAAAACCCAGCGGGACTTATTTTTAAATAAATTTTACAATATAAATAATTACAAACTATTTACAAAATTTATTTTAGAAACTGCTTGGAAGCGACCACCTCATTCCCAGGGGTTATTATCAACCATGTATTAATTTATACTATAATAACCCTTTTTATACAGTTTCAGCTTAACAAAACATTTAAACTTGGTAATAGAGAGAGCCTGTACACTTTCTCGGACCTTGCTGTAATAGCGTATACATTGCCCCAAGAATGAATTACTGGCTCTGTGCATATAGATTTCCCTCTGTCACCTATTTCGATGCACACAGGATGAAATGTGTTAGTGGATATCCTTACATTGCCACCACACGGCACATAATATATACTACGTTATGTTACACAAAATTTGACCTGTGCCTTACTCTTGCGAGCTGCGAATAAACACATTTTAATATGCTCTTATCTTAAAGAAACAATACTGGCACATTAAATTATGAAAAAGCAGATTAACCTTAAAGGCATTGCACAAAATTAGTAATAATTCATCTCGGCTTCGGGTGCGTGCCATTAATCATTTAGCGTAATCTTTTTGCGACTTAAGCAACAAAACTATATCAAAATTCATTTTGATACGATTTTGTGGTCTAGAGAACTTTCATAGGGGTATCAAGTTATTTTAAACTTTTCAAGCGCATAAAATATAAATGGGGTACAAAAAACAAAGTATGACTCGCTGGTCTTTATTTGTGCTTTGAACTGAAATGAACCTTTATTTTTTTAAATTGGTATACGTATCCTTTAAAAAAAATTTTTATAAATTTGTTCTGTGACAACGCACACTTAATGTTACATTGCTTGCGCTTTTCCCTCTTCTCATTTCTCGAATTCTCATTTTTCTGAAATTTAGCGAACAACAATTAGCGTACGTGAGGGTTATATGGTCATCCGGTTAATATGGTTACTTTCTTAGAACTCAATATCTACAGTCTTGTTTGCATAGATGGCTTTGTGATACGATATTTCTTCATTTGTCAATCAAACAATAAAAGGTCAAAAGGGCGCTGCTTCAGAGTAATTACTAGCACAGAGAGAGTCCTAAAATAAGAAAAAAATTCTTGTATCTGAACTATTTACACATTTAAAATAGTGCGCTTAGACTTATTATTTTGATATTATTATACAGAACTCAAAAGTCGTTATCAATGGTAAAGGTTCCTCCGGATCGGTAGTATCAATGGGCACCCCTCAGGGTTCGATTCTTGGCCCATTCCTGTTCTTAGTCTATAATGACTTACCTTATCTTGTAGGGGACAATCACGATATAGTATTATTTGCTGACGATACCTCTTTAATTTTCAAACTCAAACGATAGTTAATTAATTTTGACAATGTAAATAATGCTCTATCGAACATAGTACATTGGTTTAACGCCAATAATTTGCTCTTAAACGGCAATAAGACAAAATGTATTAAATATACAAAACCTAATGTTAAACATTCAAATACCAACGTGCTCTTAAATGGGGAAGAGTTGAGTCTTGTAGATAGATACCACTGTTTTTCTTGGTATTACTACTAACGCGATGCTTCAATGGGGCTCCCAAATATGTAAATTAGCAGGCAAACTTAGTTCTGCAACATATGCTGTAGAAAAGATTAGAAGTCTCACCAATGTTGAGACAGCTAGATTAGTTTATTTTAGTTACGAGTACTTTCATAGCGTGATGTCTTATGGAATTTTACTAAGGGGTAATGCGAATGAAATCGAAGCTATATTTGTGTTGCAAAAGAGAGCCGTAGGGGCGCTTTATGACTTAAATTTTAATGAGTCCCTTAGAGGAATGTTTGAAGAAATAAACATATTAATAATACCACCGAAACCACCGAAGTTGTATGGGTTCCCTAAAATACACAAACCGAACGCTCCATTACGTCCAATAGTGAGTCAGATCGATTCGCCAACTTACAGATTGGCACAACACAGCAAAAATACTATCACCACTCAGAGGACACACAAGAGCACACACTAAAGATTCATACCATTTTGTCAGTGAGATAAAAGACTTATGTCTTACTGACAATGAAAACATGGTCAGTTTTGATGTTGAGTCTACCTGTTGAAGACTGCATCTCAATTCAGACTAGGAAACTAGAGGAAAACAACATGCCAGCAGAATATGCAGTATTACTCAGACATTGTTTACATCTCGCTATCTATTAAAAGTTATACTTTTACACATTTGAGAATTATAAGAAATATTGCAAATCGGAAGGAAATTAGCTTATTAAACTGTATGCCAATTAATTGCTCCTTAAATGCTCTCTCAGAATCCGTAATTGCTCCACGTTTATTACTTATAGTTAATTTATAATTAATATAATAAAAAATAATTTTCAAAAATTTAATTCTGCTACAAAACATAAAATATCTACTTTTTTGAAAAGATTTTTGCTTAAAGAATTACTCTCAGCTTGCCCTATTAATTAAAAAACAAAAATATTACATTTTAATTACCAAAAAATTACGTAAAAATAGTAAATAAAAACGAAAAAATAAATAAATAAAACCCTGAAGTTTGACCTCAAGTATGATCGCTATTATGTGTGAATAATAAAATGTGGGAAAAAATAATAAAGGTGATTATTATTATAAACAAACTGTATGTTAATTACACTAAGTTAATTAACATACTGTCACTGATATTGCAAGATTGATGTAATGTTTTATTCGACGCAAATAGCCTACGAGTAAGTATCAGAGTATAATATATAAAATATAGTATTTGAAAAATAAATCCCTTAAGTGAGAGAATGTGAATGTTATATTCTATATTCTATAAAAAAATGTGTATAAAGTATGTGTGAAGTGTGTGTAAGTGTAAGGGCGTAATGAGAACTCGTGAGAGCATAGCTTTTAGTGGATTCAACAATCACCGATGACGTCATAGTGTACCAATTAGCACGCAAGCAGTTTTTTTATAGTAGTTATTATCAATTAATTGGCATACAGTTTAATTTAAAAAGTAGGTATATGTCTAGAACAGGTAAATGAAATTGTATACTTGGGGAGTGCTTTTAGCCGGGATGGAACATGTGATTTAGATGTGGACAGGCGTGTCGCTGCCGGGAACAAAGTCAATGGTGCCCTGACTGCGTTAGTCAAAAGGCAAGGCGTAGTGAAGAGTGCACGCCTTGCAATACATAACGCAGTGTTGGTACCGACTTTGTTATATGGCAGCGAAACCTGGGTATGCCAGAAGAAGCATAAAAGCAAGTTGAATGCAGTGGAGATGCGATCTCTTCGTAAAATGTGCGGCATTACCATGGCCGACCGAAAGCGAAACGAAGAGATTCGCAATATAGCAGGTTTGAAAGATGACCTTATCACAAAAATTGATAAGGGCATGCTTCGATGGTATGGGTACGTTGAGCAAATGAGTGAAGACCGAATGGTGAAGAAAATATATAGCGCGAAAGTAAATATTAAAAGGTGTCGAGGTAGACCGAGACTAACTTTCGAAGACCATGTGTGCAAATTGCTCGAAGAGGGGAGGGTCAAGAGTACTCGGATACCTAGACGTGCATGTATGAAGAAGATAATGAATCTGAAAGAAGCGAAAGAGGTATGTAAGGATCGTGACGCTTGGCGATCTGTTCTCTCTGGCTACCCCGTCAGGGATTGTGCGTGACGATAAGTAAGTAAGTAAGGTATATAATGTATAATAGAAAAATAAATTTTTCGTAAATTGATTTTTTTTAAATTAATAATTAATTGACTAATAGGAATAGTCGTGGAGCTACTACGGATTCTAAGAGAGCATTTAAAGAGCAATTTATTGGCATACAGTTTAATTAAAAAATTAATAACCTGCGCTAAATTCCTTCCGGTATATTGCAATCTCAATGTTGTCTTAATTACATTAATAACTGCATACCCTATTTTGGATTCCTTAGCGGTTGAATATTGTCTCCAAGTTTATATCGGACCACCAATGAGGTATAACCTATTTAATATAAAACATCGATTTACAATTGATGAAAATATCGCGTAACATACATGCAAAAAAAACCCAATGCAAACTTCCTCCTTTATTGAAATCAGCTAAAAAAACTGGTCAAGTGCAAGTCGGACTCGCGCACCGAGGGTTCCGAACAAATCCATAGGTATATAAATTTAAAATTATTAAAAATATTTATATTACATGATGTAATAAAAAATTTATGTTTTTCGCAATTTTTCCTTTATCTATGCTATAATACGTTGCTTCGTACCAAATTTTAAGATTCTGAGATGGGAAGTACCCTGTAGGTTTTGATTCCCTTGCGAATGTCGAAAATTTGCGGCATAAACGGCTATATCTTTTGATTGCGTTAGTTTAGAAGTTTGATTTTTTCACAGCTCCAAGGGACAGTAGACTTCAGTATTTAATATGAATTTCAGCTTGATACCTCTACGCGTTCACGAGAAAAAAGGTCTTGACAGACAGACAGACGGACAACAAAGTGATCCTATAAGGGTTCCGTTTTTTCCTTTTGAGGTACGGAACCCTAATAAGTTTATTTCCTCAACTTAACATAGTTTTTAAGTAACATTGTCCAAAAGTCTCGTCCCGATTTAAGTAAATGCAGTAGAGATAAAATAAATAATAATTTATCAGTGAGATACTAACAGAAAGTGTTACTGAAAACACTCCGTAAGGACGGTGTGTTCTGTAATTATTTACACACGTAGCACTTTGTTTGCTGTGTGTAGGGGCAAGTGTTATGTTCTAATCTTTTAATATATATTTAATGTATTATTAGCCGTTCCTGAAATGGAAAAAAGTTAAATCCTTATGGGATAACATTATTGTCCGTGTGTCGGTCCGTTCGTGGAAACGGATAAAGTATCAAGCTGAAATTAGAATATCAAACTCGAGTTCCAAGTTTTTTTTTATAGGAGAAGGGTGACAAACGAGCACACAGTCCACCTGCTGCACAAGTGGTTGCTGTGGGCCATAGACATCTACATCTATCCTCAATTACGTATCAAAATGCAGATGCGTTGTCACCCGTGAGGACTAAAGGTGGAATGCCTCATTTCCAGTAAAAGGGGTCTCCGGTTCTATACAATCACCATACGAAACATAGCAGCGTTAGGCTGCTATTTTACGCTGGTATTCTGTGAGAGCGTGGTCCTTCCCCGGTCGAGCCGACCCATTCGTGCTACAACTATACTACTAATATAGCTGCAGCAATGGCTCTACCACCTACAAAACGCAACCTTGTAAAGCAACCACATAAAAAAGTCAATGCAATCAGCAAATTTTCCACTTCGAGATTAAGTTTGTACTTTAATTCGACTTATCTTACGTTAGAGCAATGATCGGTAGTCATACCTTACCTATCATTTATGTCTTTCAGTAACTCAATTATTTTGGTGAAATTTGGTACTTACTTAATTTCTTGCACTGTCACATTTGATACTTGTCGGTATCAATGAAATTTATATTGTTAACTATTATTTATTTGTTCGAGACATTTTCATATTGCACGCCTCATAACGCAAAGCGTTATTAGGTAGTGCTTTACTCTCGAAACATCAAGGTCAAGCAAATTTGTGTTCTTAAAGTGGCTTTATAATAACCATCTTGCACTTATACGATAATTTGAGTAGCCGTATATCAAGAAAACACTCGAATTAATTTTCTAAAAAATCATTTTATATTGTTACCTTGGAAAAAAAAAACGGTAAGACATTTTTTTTTACGTCGACGTGTGGATGTTGATTTTGTATGTGGTCACGATAACTCCCAAAAAAAAATGACGTATCGAGACCGCGTTTTTTTATTAGCTTCCGAATTACATGAACTGTTTCCCTATTCCCTAGTACGCGTAGTTTGTTAATAAAATGATTTTCAACTTTTATAAATGTTATTGCTGTTAAAAATTTAAAGGCGCTTTCATATTTTTAAGCCCTTGATAGACAAAGAACAAATGTACCATCTAGCCTATATAGATTTAATATTTTGTGTAATCGATTTATTTTGGTAAACATTATTAATTTTTTCCCTGTAAGTGACACTACTTACTTGTTAAAATAATAGAGCGCAAAATTTAAAACACGTAAATAATATATTTTAAAAATCAGGAATACAATTTTTTAATTATCAAAATTAAATGACACGCTCATGAGTCGTGCACTTTTGGATTTTCCAAACTATTTTACTATTATTTAAAGTTCTATTTGTTCCAAATAAACCACAACAACTGGCTACGAACTCGGAGTTTACTAGATGTAGAACTGCAATTTATTTTGACAATTAGTACTAAGCTGGCAAATGCATTATTATCCCTGAGATTTTGCTCAATGCAACTATGTCGCTCTTTAGTAACCACAATTAAATAAATATCATTATATTTAATAAAGATGGGACGGATTGGAACTAACTTTTATAATTAAATTAAAGACCTGCGTATGATTTCACACAATACAGTGTATGCGATTATCAAAGGAATTCTGAGAGATTGTGACTCGATCATTTTATACCAGATACAGGTAAAGGTACCTCCGTGGTAGCTCAGATGGTTAGTGTTCGCTGTGAATATCACAGTACGCGAGCAACCCGGGTTCGATCCCCACCGGCACCAATGAAATTGTTAATTGCTATTTTAAGTGCTGATTTACCACGTGCTCGGCGGTGAAGAAAAACATCAATGGAAAACCTGCATGTCTGAGAAACAAGAAAAAAAATTCGAAGACATGTGAAGTTCGCCAACACGCATTGGGGCAGACAGGCAGACATTTCCTTGCCCTCTAAACCCCGTCAGTAATGAGGGGAGGCCTGTGCCCGGCTGTGGAACGTATATAGAATGTAACTTTTAACTTTAACCCTTTACCTTTGAACGAAAAACCTCTCATAATTTGTAGCATTGTTTTTTGATTAAAAAAATGCAATTCTAATTATAAGGTGCAATTCCATTCCTAATAGCCTGTCTAGCGAAAACATCACCTGTTCATTATGTATACAACGCCACAATGCTTCATAATCCACTGTAACATAATGGATTTAGAGCTGGAGGTTAGAATTAATATACAGTCCAATACTGAGTAGGCTGTTGGAGTGCCTCGTAGACCACAAGATGCACTGAACAGTGTTGAATCAGTCAACATCACTATACCGCCTTGTTGGAAGCATATTGCTTTAATTAGAGGCTCACAGATCGCGTTAAGCTGTGCCTCTATATTGCAATATAGAAATATGGTACTGTCTATCTTTAATTTTAGACTAATGTCACATTGTGTGGGTCTTATAAATGATGCCACTTTTATCCTTAGATCCGTCAGTAAATAGTATTTTTATTTTTCTGCTTAATAAAATCTAAACATAACAATTCAAAATTAAAATTTCTGTAATTTCAATTTATTTCATTTAATTAAAAATATTGAACATGAATTCAGAATGTCTTAAGGCCTATTATTACATAGAAAAAGCAAATGATTGTTAAATATAATACGTATGTTAACAAGCTTAGTGGTTAAACAATAATTTTAAAAAAACCGACTGCTTTAAAAAGTTTACTGAAAAAAATTCTCCTCTCCCTTTTTTGTATTTTCAGATGCCATATTAGTAGTATTATATCATAGTATTATATCGCCTATGTCACTCCCACAATTAAGTCAAATTTAACGATATAAAATCCATTAAGCTGTTTAGGCTACAGAGCGTGTCAAAGAAATATGTATGTCACATACATATCCTCGAAAAACATTGCCCTCCTTCTGGAGCAGTCGGGTAATCAAATCGTCGGGTAAAAAATAGACAGTTAAAAATATCTGTGTAATGGATTAGACAAGCTATCTTTAAGAGTAAATCTAAAAGGTAGTAAAATAGCTAGACGAACAGAGCTTGTGTACTATATGATAGGTGACTCCGGTAATTATTACAAATAAACTTCATGAGGTCGTCATAACAATTAAACCTCCAAATACTAATGGAATTGCATTCACACTACACCCAGGTAGCCGTGCTGAAGGGCTGGATGTTCGCCTTAAATTTCATAATGCGCAAACTATTAAAGTTAGATTCCCGCCAACAGCACTAAAATAATAACATGGGATATATAAAAATGCACCATGATTCTAAAAATTAAAAATATATAGAGGATATGTAAAAGCCGCCAATACGTGCTTAAGCAACGCAACGAACTCTTGCTTGATCAGTACTGAAATTAATGGAGGCATAAGTAAGTGTGGAATTTACGTAGACTGTTATTTTAATAAATAATAGATATAGGCGCGTTAAAAATCGCCGAATGGACTTACGGGTACTACTACTAGCACCACTAATTATGGGCTAATGAACATGTGGGTATAGCTCTAACCTAGCCCAACTATCACTAAACAGTTTTTCTAGGTACCAGGTACAGGAATTAATTTAAAGATCAGCCAAAATTGCCTCAGTCAGGTAAAAAGATTAAAAAAACTCACCATTTTAGTGCTATGTGACAATTTTACTCCAAAATAATATAAAACCGCATCTTACCTGAAAGGATAAAATTCAAAATATTAGCATTAAATATGAACAAAAAGTAAAAGTGTAAAGACTTTCAACCCTTTGAAAAGCCCGAGATTCGACGTATTCATTAATATGATTTCGTTCATTACTGAATATTTCTAGCCCGACCCTGCGATGTGCTTTTTTTATTCAATAACGTAAACGCCAATTTAACCAACCAACATTTCGATTCCGACGACTAATTCTGTTATGACTAAAAAAAGGTAAAAATGTATTTGTCGACACGAGTCCGGTGCGTAATAGGTTTTCCTCACCCACCGGACTGCTAATATTTTCCCCTTAAATTTTAATAAAAATTTGTCACATGTTGGTTATGTACAGTTTTTGTTTGTGAGAATACCTAAGTATATTTTCAATGCAATACTCAACCAGAGTAAGAATTCAACCTCAACATATCTGATCAACGGCAAATGGGAAGGCCGAAAATGCGATGGTTTAATAATTAAGAAGCCATAAGAAAACTAACTTTACAAAGGAGTATCATTATCCACTCACTGTCTTTTGCATATAGGATATCGAAAGAAAGCTATTTCTCATCATCTATAAAGAAATTATGCAATCAGCTTATAGTGGCGAAAGCAAGAGGACACTTTTTACGTGGTAGAGCCATGCTGCAGCTATATGAGTAGTATAGTTGTGGCTCCCGGGGAAGGACTACACTCTCACAGAATCATCATCATCATCATCATTACAGCCCTTCACAAGTCTACTGCTAAACATAGGCCTCCCCCAAGAAATGCCACAAAGCACGGTCCTGAGCCACCTGCATCCATCGACTTCCTGCATGTCTTATCAGGTCGTCACTCCATCTAGTGGGGGTCGCCCTACACTTCGCCAACGGCTATGAGGCTGCTATTAGAGAACCTTTTTCTCCCGTCTGTTGTCGGTTCTTCAAGCTACATAGCCGGCCTATTGCCACTTCAGATTACTAATCCTTTGGGCTACTTCGGTCACTCTGGTTCTACTGCAGATATTCTCCTTTCTAAGTTTATCACGCAAAGAAACCCCGAGCATAGCCCTCTCCATAGCTCGCTGAGCGACTTTGAGCTTCCTTATACGGCCAGCAGTGAACCACATCTCGGTTCCATAGGTCATCATTGGCAACACGCACTGGTTGTACAGTCAGGTTTTCAAATTTTCGGAGACTCTGTTATTAGTCGAAAGACATTCAATTTTAGTTCTCAAGAGAAACTAAGCAACTGCAATTTCATTCGTAGCTGATGATAAATGTAGGTGTAGATGTGGCATATGCGCCACGGGCAACCGCTACTTAAACCACGTATTAAAAATTCGAAAAGTTACTTAGGTTTTTCTTAAAAAAAAAGTAAGGGTGTAGTCGGCAGTAAATCCCTGAATCCACTGTGAACTCCATCCATCCATTAATTAAAGCCTATAAAAGTCCCCTGCTGAACATATGAACACTGACATAAAATAATGTTACTACGTATACTGATGAGTGTAAGTAAGGAGAATTTTGCCATAGTTGCCAATGAAAGTATTAAATCTTCATCTTATTTTAGATCAACGGTATTCTTAACACACTAGAAAATTAAAAATATTCAAAGTATGTCATGAAACCTTGGTAATGCTCTTGGTAAGGTTATTATTATTATTACAATTCTTGGGAGGTAATCATTACCGCAAATAAATACATAATGTATAATAAATGATTGCACAATAAGCTTTCCAAACGAATAAATGATTTATGTAGTAACTTGTTAATAATTATATGCCACCGAAGGTAGCGGTTATAATATTTTTTATTTATTTATGCGACAACGACACACAAGCATATTATAATCTCGATTTCGAAGAATCAAGTCGCCTCAAAAATTTAGATGAAATGATTCAATCTCAATAATTAGTATCTATTCGCCGTCGAAAATCGTCGTCGTATCTCAAACATGAATTTTACGTACGCTTTTATGAAATGAAGTGTAATACAATTTAAATTCCATTATTTTTGTATTGTTTGTAAATTAGGTGTTTTGTTGTATATCTAATACGTGTGTTGTTGTATCTCTTGTCATATGTAAAATTAAAATACATTGTGGAGATGTATGAAAGAATTAAGAAAAGAAGAAAAAAAATCGAGTACAAACGTGTATTTTAAATATGTATTTTTTTATAGAATAAGGTTGACAAACAAGCACACAGCCACAGCATTCACTTACTTATCATCTGGATGATAAGTGAATGCTGTGGCCTACAGACATCTAAATTTAACCTCGATTAAGATTCGAAATGCAGATGCGTTGTTACCTCTGAGGATTGAGATGGAATGCCTCGTTTCCAGTAAAAAGGGTCTCCGGTTCTCTACACTCATCATACGAAACACAGCAGCATTTACGCTGGTATTCAGTGAGAGCGTGGTCCCATCCCGGTTGGGCCGACTCATTCATGCTACAACCATAATATAGCTGCAGCGTGGTTCTACCAAATTTTGTAGTTAGCAATTAGAGGAATATCTTATTTAGTATAATCAATTCTTATCCCTCAAAACATCAGAAATATGTTAATTTTAAATATGCACAACTTACTTAGATGTACACAAAGTCCAAGTCAAATCTTTTTATCCAATTTAGGCTTGTTTCATACTCCTGTGAACGTCAGGATCTACGCCGTGACTCTACCACGTATATCTATTATTTACTTACTTAAAATACATGTTTGTAAATGACAACTCTGTACCCTTTGCTATGTCTTAAAGATCAATTTGTCGGCCAGTGGCTACACATTCTAAACTAGAGAAAAGCTTGTCGAATATCAAATATAAAATAGTTAGTTATCTAGAAAAATTGAAAATAAAGTGATTCGCTTGCCCCATTTATCCTACGAGTATATAAAACAAATAACTGGAACGTGTTATTAATATTGCAGTTCACGTCGCTTTCGTATTTGTTCACTGTAACAGCTATGCCACAGTTAATTGAGATTGAGCGTTTCATAGGTGTTAAGGTTTTTGAATATTTTGTTACATTGAGATATTTTAATATTCCTGAAATATCTCATAACAGTAATTGTTGTATACAAAAAAATTGTTGTATATTTAAAGATATTTTATTCAATTACGTTATGTTTAATAGAAATATTCATCATCTTCATCATTACAGCCCTTCACAAGTCCACTGCTGAACATGGCCTATGTCCCCCAAAAAACAAGACAAGGGTCTTCCTGCATGTTTTACCAGGTCGTTACACCATCTAGTGGGGGGATGCCCTACACTTCGCCTGCCGGTACGAGGTTGCCACTCGAGAACCTTTCTCCCCCATCAGTTGTATGTTCTTCGAGCTATACCCGTAAAACCCGTATATTTGAAAATAAAAAAAAATATTTCAAAAACATGTGAAGACCATGTATATTGTAGTATATTATTTAGTATAGTATTAGTACTTTTTATCAAATATAATGAAGGTTTAGCAACCGAATTTATTAAGTTTACATAGTATTCGAAATATTTATTTATTCATAATTGAACCTGAATTGTGAATGTTAAATTATTTATGAAAGTGCAGAGGAAATAAAACTCATTGAAATTGCTTGGTAGGTGGTTTAGTATTTTCGACAAAGTTTATGGAAGTCTTAGAAACAAGAAAATCCCTGTGCCTGTGGGACGTTTAAAGGATGTAACTTTACTTTAATAACAGTAGCCATAGTTATTTTAATTATTATTTGGACTTGACTGGAATTAGTTTTTGTCGAAAGCAAGTGGCTACGTCTGCTTTTAGCAATGAATATATGAAATATTACATCTAAGTTTAACCAACCGCAATCAGCATTATTGTAGCCGACTAAGTTTTATGATTAAAATGTATAATTCATCATGTTACTGGATCATTCGACATTGAGTATTTAGAAATTTAACGATTATATAAAAAGGTATTTGTTTTAAATGCATAACAATGCAAGATTCTATCAAAAGAGACTAAAAAAGCACACCTCTCAATACATTTATTTCGCACTACAAACTTTTTAAAATCTACCTCCTTTTACGGGGCAAAATACAGGTAAACACAATCGAAATTTGTATGCATTGAAGTTCGGTTATGACACCATATTACGGCTTTGTTGTTTAATCTATGTTGTATCTATGAAAAAAACGTTTACTTTTTAATTTAATAGCGAATCGTAAATACTTGTCAAATGACCAAATATGGTTGCCTAACGGGCCTGAAGCACGGGTATGTTTTAGGTTAGGTAATGACATATCTGGTTGACGCAACACGCGAGGTTAAAGCTCTCTATTTAAGTTTAAGTCTTTGCACTATTTAGCAGATGCCCACGGCAAAATTGCAAAAGATAGGGGCTTATTATTTTTTCAATTATATTGACAAAATCAACATCTACCGACATAGAGCGAAATGAATCGCTACATAGCTTTAAGGAACTAACAAAAAAATTCACATCTAAAATAATAGTACCAACATCCTTTAAAGCCACAAAGGCTGAATAGTTATAGTTATATATAATATAATGTTACTATTATCTAGAATAGTAGTTTGGGGAAAAGACTGGTTATATCGCCGACACGTAGCTCTTAAATTTAAAACAAAATGCTGTACATATCGATCGACATAAACATATTATTCTAAAAATAAATCGACGCTTTTTAAAAACATACATAGAAGCAAGATGAATAAAAATCATTGTCCGACGAACTGTCTAGTTATTCTTATAGCGAAATATGTATACTGATAATAACCAATTGACCGAATATTGGCCCTGTAAGGATATCCACTAGGTATCCCATATCGTCCCGTAGATTTTGTAAGAGGCGAACACAGGCTTCTCACATACGCTTTCACGTTTAGCAGGCGGGTTGGCAATCACAATATTTTTTAGTTTAATGTCCTTCTATTGCCTCTTAAAACACCACGGTATAATATGTGGTCGTAGATTCTTTTATACCGCCACTACACGGCACAATGGTCCTCGTCTTAGTTTGATTTTAAATTTTATTTCAAAACGTATTGTACAATTTTATAATTGTACGTTCTTGACTTTATGTTATCGATAATTTGAACGCGATTCAGGTCAATACGCTTACATTGATATTAAGCGTATAATATTCCATTGCGGTTAACCTCACATCTCTTTACAAAATCAATAGCAGTCTTAGCTAAGTTTAACAAACATATAAATAACATAAATTTAAAATTATTCTTGAAACTTAAGAACACTCTCGATTAAGACACATTTCAAGCGAAAAAAAAAAATAAAAATCGGTTCATTCGTTCAGGAACTACAGTGCCACAGATAGACACACAGATACACACTACAAACTTATAACACCTCCATGTTTTTATCGGGGCTTAATATAAAATAAATAAAATTGAAGTGTCTATTTGTAATGTCAAAATTACAGCTTTTTACTAAATGCATATGAAAGTATATACGGTACTAATAACAAAAACACAATTTTTAAAGTTTTTGTTCCGGCTAATCTCCGAAACGGCTGGACTTACTTTGTACAGATTTTCACTGGTAGAGAGCTGATGTCACAAGGAGTAATTTAGGATACTATTATTTTAGAAACAGAATTAGGTTTTCGCGCGTAAAAATAAAACCCCAAATAATACGCGGGCGAAGTCGCGGAGAACAGCTAGTAATAATATAATATTTTGAAGCAAAAAGGGAGTAAGTAGTATTCATGACAATAATAATGCAGATAAATTATTACAAAAAAGTGATGTACTCATAATAGCTCAAGATAGCATTGCACATAACTTAACTTTAGCGATGTGTAGTGGTGACATATGAGAATCCATCACCCCTAGTGGCTTTAAACAGATGGCAGCATTACATCTTGTAAAAGCAAAATGTAAAATATCTGACCGGTTACAGGAGAATTAGAAAAGTTGCTCGACATTTGGTACTGCATAAAGAACAAGTCGCCTGCTAAGCGTGCCATTAAGGAAAATCTATATAGGAATCCTTTATTCAGTGTGCACATTTTCAGATGTGTATGGATTATTACAAGCTGTTATAGAATTAATAAAAAACAATTATTTCTATGGAGTCAGCAATTTTCAAAACTGAATAGTTTTAAACAGCATTTATATATATACTAGCTGGCCAGGCAGACATTTTTCTGCATTTTTCGACGAACCTTCATATAAAAAATCCTGTCACTTATCAGGATAAAAACTATCCTATCTCTCAAGTTGGACCAAACTTCACAGAGTGTACAAAATTTTATTGAAATCAGTTCAGTAGTTTTAGAGTTCATCTCGAACAAATAATGTGACACGTAATTTTTATATATAAAGACATATATATATATATATATATTTTTTTTTCAAGATCGTATTAAACAGGCAAACAGCGTGATAAATCTGAGAAAAGATGTAGAGCAATGAGGGAAAATATTGCCAGCGGCCTTTGAGAGAAGTACAATTAGTCCCAGTTAATGCGGAGCAATGAGGCCACAATTCATTGTTTTGTTTCGCTGAACTGAACATATCGCTACCTTCTCATTTGTTAACTTTACACTTTGTTTTTATTTTTCTTAATTGAGAAATAAATAGATTTTCAATATCTTTAAAAGTATGCGCAACATTTTTTTTATCCTTTAAACTCATGCAGTCACCTATTAGATAATACATTAAAATAAAACTTAATGTTTTTACGAAGGCCAAGGTTTAGCTATCTTAAAAATAAACAGCTTTAATAATAAAAAAATTGATTGGACATCCGAGTAGGTTACATTTCTCATTATTAATGTATTAAATCTAAAGGAATCATTTTAAATGTGTGTTAAGTAATATTTCTTTTATGAATTCGCGGCGGAAAGAAACCGATAACCCAATACCGTTCCATGAGTGTGGCAAGAGGCGAGTTTGGAAAACTTCAGAGGGAGCTCATAGTCACAGATAGATGGTAGAAGAGAGAAACCATAGTCTACACTATATACTATTCTAAAGAGAAAAGATTTGTTTGCTTGTTTATTTGTTTGTTTGAATTGAATAGACTCCGAAACTACTGGACCGATTTGAAAAATTCTTTCACCATTAGAATCCTACATTATCCCTGATGAACATAGGCTATATAACATTTTCAAAAAAAGTTAGGGATCCGTATGAAAACTTCGTTAATGTAACCCAAGGTGTGAAAAAAATACCAAAAAGAATCCTTATATCGCGTACGCTGCGGAAACTATTGATAATAGAGCAAAGTAATGTACTTCAGTTTTATAGAGGATATCAATATCTATAAAAAGTCTGCGATACCATATGTTTAACTATTACAGTTATGTCACAATAACTACTTTTTCATGTTAAAATGTGAAATAGTAACGCCGGTACAAACTGGGCCACATTATTCATATCAGTACCTGTATCATGCATAACCACCAATTACGTTAACCATGTAATTTTTGTAACATATTTCACTTTTTAAATGTTTGTTAATTCAGCAACCGTCCGTCGTGATGTCTCTCTCGAAGTTCGCATGTAGCAAGGCGCAGACGCGTGATATAAGCGGGTGAAACCGCGGGGCACAGCTAGTAAGCTATGAAGAGCAACATCAAAGTTGCGAATCATGGTACTGTGGTCGCTATTGCGATTATGACAAATCTTCCTTGTTGTAAAAGAGACTTATTTCCAGCAGCCTTTTCTTACAGGTGGATGAAGAACAAAAAACTCGTCAGTGAAGGAAAACATTGTGAGGAAACCTGCATGTCCGAGAAATAAAATAAATCGAATACATGTGAAGTCCGCTAACATGCATTGGGACTGCACAGCGGATACTTCTTTGCCCTAAAACTCTCTCAAAAGGCCTAGCCTAGCCTAGCCAGCAGTGGAACGTATATAGGCAGTAACTTTACTTTTTTAAAGGTGGACGGACGATAAGGAAAAAAAAATGTATTTAATTTTTGCAAGTGCAATAGGTATTTCTTTTTGTATTATTTGAATTGTAATTGAATCCGAAATAATAATCTTTTGAATACACATTTCGTTGACGAAATGTAAAAAAGATTGAATATGTTTTTGGACAATGATGTTTTTAGACCTATGAAATGTATAAAGCATTAGCGTACGATTCCTTTGAAATAGAAATGCTTTTGAATTTAAATTGGCGTAAAATTTCCGATCATTCGGTCTTTTCGTAGAATTCTGAATATAAAAATCGTTTCCTCAAGGCTGCCAAATTTATTCGAATCAACAAAAAGTTGTATTTGTGTCAAGAGGTCATTTTTGGGTCACAAAGGTTTTTTCGATGTGACACGAATACAACAATTTCCAAATTCCGATTTGCATTTACCAGTTTGAAAGATTGTATCTGTTAATCAATAATATAATACGTTTATCAATAATAATATATTTCGTAAGTAACTTCGTTCCAACCGAGTATTCCATGACACTCACGCATGTTTTTTTATTTTATTGTATCTTCTGAATAATTTTAATTTGATAATCTTTACAATAGTATCACCACGATATATTTTATAGCGCGTATTTTTTTATATTAAATCCCTCAAAAAGTGAGTGTAGTGCGATGGAAGAAAATATATTAATTATTATATATTTGATCCCATTGCCTACAGAACACCTCTTCCTTAAAGAGATTAACTACATAATTTGATGTCAAACATCTATTGCCGCACCTTGTCAGTAAAACAGACTCATATGCCTTGAGAGCAAACGACGTGACGCTGTCTTATGATGTCATGCCCCCTCTACGTCACCGCTCTCGATTCCCTTGTGTGTGCGTGCTCGTATACTATACACTCCATTGCTTCTATGTACGAGTTCTGTACTTCGTGTGCCTTTCTTTTCTTATTTATTATATATTAATTATAAGTTCTACCATCAACTCTGTTTCAAATCTACCGGGAATGACCCGACATACCTCCGTGTAGGGGCAACGTAAGAATATCCACTATCTACCATATCGTAAGAAGTAAGAGATAAGATAAAATAAAATAATAATTTATTATCATAACTGTGTACATGAGATCTTACAAATACAGAGTATAGTTACAGCAAATTGTCCATTTCAGACGTACAATATAATAAAAAAATAGAGCACTACAATAAATCAATAATTACTTCTAAAATATTCATGTAATTTATAGAAACATTTTGATAATAACAATTAAAAGAATTATTGTATATACACATAAAAAGCATTCGCAAATTTTTTTTTGATTCTTTTTCAATATTAAAATATTGTTTAATATTAAATTTTTTGATATACACATGTATATACAACTTAACGTCAGAAATTTAAAATCTATAAATACATTTCTTAATGAGTCATATTGATTAATATTATACATACTCCTTGAGCAGTTCTTTTTGCAAAATCAAATGTTGGCTGAATGTCAACAGAATTGCCCCAGAATATAATTCCATATGTCAGAAGTGGATAGACATGACCATACTAATAATTTTTTGCTACATCTCTCGATGTTACATTATTCAATATTGATACGGCGTAACAACTACTTGAAATCCTACTGTTTATTTTCTCAACATGTGATTTGCAGTTCAAATGACTATCAATGGTGATACCCAGAAATATCATGTCCTGCACTTTATCAATTTTTTCACCGTCGATTATAACATTTAATTCAATTGGAGCTTTTTGTAATTTCTAAATTCTATTAGTTTTGTTTTTCACAAATTTACTTTTAAATTAATTGAAGTTAGCCAATTAACTACTGTGTTAAGTGTGTTATAAATTTCATTCAAAAAATTTGCATCATCTAGTTTATCTTTGGATAAGAATATTGTAGCATGATCAATGTACAATACACATAGATGATTGATCATTAAAGGAAGCTCTTTTATGTAAATCAAAAACAACAATGGGCCTAGTGCCTTGCGGTACACCTAGAATTAGTTATTTGAAATTGGATTGCACTTGAGTCATTGATTTTGTTTGTTTTTTGTCAAATGTATCTAATATCGTCGCTTTTATTCTGCGAGTTGGATAAGATTAATTTTAGGGCTATTCCACGTATGCCTATACGTTCAAGCTATTTTAACAATATATTATGAATAACACATTCAAAAGTCTTTAAGGGGTCTAAAAAGAGACAAACACAAGTTCTTTTTTATCTACATGTTTCCAAATATCTTTCAAAATTTTGAATATAGCCAATGTCGTGTTGTTCCTATTTTGAAACCCAAATTGATTTAAAAAAGTTTCTTAAAAGATATTAACCTGTTTGATATGACTTTTTGAATATTTAAAAAAAAATGACAATATTTGGGCAATAGGTCTATAATTATTCAAGTCATTTTTGGCACCTTTTTTTGTACAAAAGCTTTTATTAGTGCTTTTTTTAACTTATTTGAAAAAATTCTTGTTTCTAAAGTCGAGTTTATAATATACGTTAGAGTTTCCGCTATTAAATGTGTACTTTATTTTATTTCTTTCATCGCTATGTTATCGTAGCCTATACTTTTTTGTTCTTTAAATTATTTATGTTTATAGTTTCGGAAATATTTATAGGGGTCATAAAAATGCTGTTTAAATTTGGATTAGTCACTGGTTTCAATAATATGTCGCTAATAGATTGGATAGGATTATTTAATTTGATATAATAGTCATTCATTAATTTAGCTATGTCATGTGGTTGATTGATTGTAATGTCATCTTTTTGAATAGTTTCTATTGTCTCATTAATATTATTTATTTTTGTAGTATTTTATTTAATAACTTGCCACGTAGCTTTGCTTTTATTACTACTTATATTATAGTTTATATAGTTAATGTTTGCATTTCTTTTTGATTGCTTAGTAACTGTTTCCATAATTTTACAATAACTTTTGTATCTATTTTTCGCAGTATGGTATTTTGTATACCTTTTCTGTAAATATAACTGTCCTTTGTTCTACTGGATATTATAATACATATTGTTTTCCACTTTGGGTTCAGAAATCCATATTAATCAAGAAAACATCCAAATCACTATTTATATATATTTATTATACACGGATATTATTTGGATAGTTTAAGCCTTTTATTACCACACCGCAACATTCAAAATGATTTTCTATAGCCATTTCTAATAGACATTGAATTTCGTGGTAGTCAATAGATATTTTGAATAGTAGAAAATGAAACGGGTATTAATCAAAGGTGAAGATTCAATGTACGAAAATATTTTTTGAGTTTTTTTTTTTATAGTATACACATTGAATTTTACTATAGTTTTCTATTTATGTTAGTCTTAAAGCTAATAGACAATCTATGGAAGAAGCTTATGTTTAGCAGTGGACCTTTAACAGGCTGTAATGGATAAATGTCCTCCAGGCCAAATTTCTGTCACGGTGGCCAGCCTTAACAAAAACTAGTCATCTGCACAGGACAGGATTATAGTGCCCGAGTGTATGTGCAAGCACAGATGCGACCTCTCTCCTCACCCTGACACGACCGGGGGAATATAAGGATTTAAACTTTAACGCATTTTCCGAGCCACGGAGTTGAAACACCGCCAACTTTCTGACTCTGGGTGGCTAATGAGAATTTCTCGACACAAAATAACATCACATAACTGATTTTGGCCCGACTCGGGATTAGAACCTCATGATCAGCTATCGCGTTTACAACCAGTAGACCAACGAGGCAGCCATGAATCACTGAATGTATATTAATAACTACTAAATCATTTTCTCTTTCCATATTACGTACATACATAATTTAACGTGCTAGAGCCATACTGCAGCTATATTAGTAGTATAGTTGTAGCACGAATGGGTCGGCCCGACCGGGGAAGGACCACGCTCTCACAGAATACCAGCGTAAAATAGCAGCTTAACGCTGCTGTGTTTCGTATGGTAAGTGTAGAGAACCGGAGAAAAATTTACTGGAAAAGAGGCATTCCATCTTAGTCGTCACGGGTGACGATGCATCTGCATTTTGATTGAGGATAAATGTAGATGTCTATGGGCCACAGCAACCACTTACCATCAGGTGGGCTGTGTGCTCATTTGTCACCCTCTCCTATAAAAAATACAAATCAAATAAAATTTATTTTTATACTTTAAATAAAATGTTCATAAAAGTTTCACAGAACTTTCTTTAAGTTTACGTACATATAATATATTTTAATAAACGTTTATATTTCATAATTATATCTGTAGAAACGGAAAATCGCCTTTATTAGTAAAGAAAAATCATATTACTAAGGAAAAATCTTGCTTAAGCTTAAGCTGAATATAAACAGAAATCTTATAAATTAATCTCTGGCAGTATGTAAGATAAACTTCAGCAAACAGATCATAATGAAGTTACTGTAAACTCTCTGTGGGAGAATGTTTATCTATGACATGAATCCTAATATATATTATTTCCAGTTTCTATTTAACTTATATTGTCAGCAAATGCTACGATAAAGAATTGAATGATTCTATTCTAATTCTAATAATAATAATAATAAAAAATCTATAAATTAAAAGTATTATGAGTAATCCACACAAAATAAAATATTAATTAGACAGAGATAACGTTCTATTGAAATAGTTTTGATCGATTTCCCTTCTGGCCTCGAAAACAGCACGTAGACCTGTGCTTTTTCCAATAGCCATGAAGAATCGTCTCCTTCTCGTGGTTTTCGAAAAGCCTTTTTTACATTCCCTTTGTCAAGTGTTTAGAATATCAGAAGACCGAAGTGTACAAAAATGTAGGAAGAACCCATTCATTCCGTCTGTTCGGGTGGTGCTATAATTCTTACAGCGGTGCCAGGTCCACAGTCAGTATATCGAAGTGTGTGTGTTTGAAAGTAAAACTATTACGACGCGATGATTACATCGATGGCGGCTGCGTCACTCACCTTTAATTTGCCGATGATATAGTCGTTATGGCAGGATCGCTGAATAATATATTCCCCCAAAATGATATATATTAAGATGAATGGAGATGAACTGGGATAAATCAGTCATGTCAAACATCTCATCAAATTCATTTTTGAGAAAATAATTAAATCGCGTGGTGCGAGGTCTGAACAGTGAGCGGGTTGAGTCACATGCTCCACGTTTTAAGAGGACAAAAATGGCTTTGTGTATACATGGTGCACACAGAAGTATTGTCATGGTGCAATAGAATGCAAATTGTTGGTCGGTTTTCCCTAACTTTTTTAAAGACACTAGGATATCAAATGGTGATGTACTTACTTAGTGTTTACTGTTTAGCTATACTGTGTTTACCTATATAATGTAGGGCCTATAGGAATGCCTCGTTGCCCGTGAAAATGTTCACAACGAACCACAGAAACATTGCAGTATTTAGATGCTAATTCATGCTGCTATTATGTGAGAACCATTGAGTTATATGTACTACGTACTAAAGAAGCCATTCCAAACAAAAATTGTGTCCTACTCTATGTCTTCGCGCATGCGCGGGAGTAGTATTCGCGCATACGCGAAGACTTTAATTTAATATGAAATAAGATATTAATATAAAATAAATATAAGAATTTAATATAAAATATCTTAATTTAATCTAAACAAACATATTTCTAAATAAAATGTAATAATAATTATTTTATGGAATTCACAAATCTTCAATATACGCAATATTTAGTTCGTATGGATTGCACTACAGTTCAGTTGAACATAGTCAATGTTCGGAATGGCTTCTCTAGTAGTACGTAGTAGATATAACTCAATGGTGAGAACAAGATTCTTCCCCGGCTGAGACATTTTATGCTCCAGCAATAATATACCTGCAGCGTGGCTCTACCACGTGCTTAGAAAACCTTTTTAGATTTGGTGTTTAAGCCGTTAGTGAGAAATAAGTATCCTAAAGGAAAGGATTAAAATATTATAAATTAAAATTAAAATTTCTCGTAAAAAAAACTGTACTAATATGAGATATTTTAATTTGGATTCGCAACTGTATTTAACTTAAATAAATATCGTTATCGGACTGCTATGGGACTAATCAGGACATTAATTCGAATGCCTAATCACTTGACAGAATGCAACCGAAATCTAAATTTTGCCCTGTTTGGGATAAGCGTTGACGTGTATATCAGCTTGCAACAATAACAAAATGCTGCTGTATTTCGTGTGGCGAATGAGAAAACGTAATTACACAATTACACACGCGGGAAAACATATTAAATCCGCCAAGAAGCATTGAAGCAGTAGACCAACCATTTCATTATCTTCTTAAAAATGAGAGGAACGAAGCCTCAGAGGAATGAGATAAAATGCCTCACAACCTGTAATTAGCAGCACTGCCATTTGGCAACAATATAGGTAAAAGCCTAGTACCTACCCAAACTGAAACCGGGGCAGAAAAATCCTGCCATCTAGAAAATAATGTCATCTAAATTGTTATAAAAACTTCGTATATGGGATATCCCCTGAAGTATTATTTAGTAAAAGACGGAGAATCATTAAAATTAGTTTAACCATTTTCGAGAATATGGAGAACAAACATAAAATAAATATGCGCGTCGCATATGGAACCTTCTGGTTTTTGAACGCGGTTGATAAAAATGAAGAGCAGTTCATAACTTTCCATAAAATTTAATTTCCGAAGTATAGAAGTATTACGTAATAAGATCTCAAATGAAACTCGTTTTCATACTGTCGCTAATTTGTCATCAGAATAGCCGAATTCAATTTGCTTTTGTTAACGTCATATTTGTCCAATATGTCACATAGGTTGGAATACATTAAATGGGTTATATATGAAAGAAGGCTAGATTTTGTCTTTTTCCCAAATTATTTATTGCAGTAAAAGTCAGCCTTTTATATTATTTTATAATAGAGGATACAATAAAAAAATTAAAAATACATATGTATAAAAACGATGTAGCCTAGCCGTCAAATAATTAATCAAGTTCGTAACTTATTTTATTCACTCTTATATTATATTCTCCTCAAACCCTCCTGAGACTGCGGGAGGAATTTTTATTTATTATAGATTATTAAATAATACTTATTAAAAGTCACTTTGCGTACGCGTTGAAACTTGCCATGTAAATCCGGGTCAGATTTAAACAAATTTCAAAGTAACTTAGTAAAGCTTAATGTAGATAACTTATATTTTTGGGATACTGATAAAATAGTATTACGAAGGAGATCATTAGTGCACACTAATAATTCTACTCAAATATAAAATCGCGATGGTAACTTTACCCAAAGTAAAAAGATTTTTGTCAGCAATTTTACAACGGCATCGCTGTGAAGATAAATTAATCCACTAGTCAAAGGGTTTTCAACGTCATCAAATAGCGTGGTCGCAGCATCGTAAATCCAATTTCCGCAATAAGTGTACTTGAAAGTTGCAGTAAACCTGATACACGAATTGTATTAAGTTCTATGATTCTATAAAAATTATTGATTAAGTACTATCATTATATTAATACGTCAAAATCGAAAATTGAAGTGCCTTTTTTAAATATTTTTATAGAAGAAGAAGATTGAAACTTTCATAATTTAAAAGATACTGTACCATAGATGTGCACAAAAACAATAATGTGTACTTATTGCCTGCCGTTAAGGCAGGTAAAATTAAATGAACATGCTCGGAAAAGCACACTTCACCTAATAATTAAATGATTCTGTGGCTGCTGGACATCTACATCTTCAATCAATTAAGTATCAAAATGCAAGTGCATAACGACAAAAAATTATGCAAACATTTTTTTTGTTTGGAATTTAATATGAAGAGATTAGAACCAAAATATAAAGACGTGGCCAAACGGATCAGTAAGATGAAGTGGCAATGGGCCGTCGATATTGCGACGGGCCTTCAAAAATTTGGTTAGGACCTAGTTAGAATTGCAGGCGGTTGATGAATGCAGGTAGCTCAGGACCGTATTTTAGAGCATTTCTTGGGTAATGAGTATATTAAGAAGTGGACTTATGTAGGAGTTTTATGATGATTATGACATCAGGGCGTCAAACACTTTAGACCCTCCTGTCACTATATGATGCTATAAAATGCCAAAAAGTCAGGTATTAAAAAGTTGAAATATAACGCGATAAAATTAGTTTTATACAATTTTTTTTATAGGATCTAGTGACAAACGAGCACACAGTCCACGTCATGGTAAGTGGTTGCTGTGGCCCATAGACATCTACATCTATCCTCGTTTGCGATTCAAAATGCAGATGCGTTGTCACCCGTGAGGACTAAGATGGAATGCCTCTTATCCAATAAAAAGGGTCTCCGGTTCTCTACACTCACCATACGAAATACAGCAGTGTTAAGCTGCTATTTTACGCTGGTATTCTGTGAGAGCGTGGTCCTTCCCCGGTCGAGCCGACCCATTGGTGCTACAACTATACTACTAATTTAGCTGCAGCATGGCTCTACCACGTATAAAATATACACAATGTGTTAAGCTTTCACACAAAACTAGTAGGTAAGTGTTTACCTTCTCATTTAGTTTATATTGTTGTGCTGCTATTTCACACTAGTATTTTGTGAGAATATTCTATCCCCGTTCGAATCAATCAATTCATGTTGCAGTCAGAAAATTTATGGAGAATTATTCAGAACGGCAATAGAGCCGTTAAGATCTCATGTATCGATCCGTTTACGTCATTGTTAAGTTGATTCGCAGTAAAAGCGATGGCATAAGACAAAATAAAACCTTTTTTTTTATTAAAAGCCTCGAGTTACGATAACGGTAGTAATATTAAAGATACACTTCTTTCTTAAATTTTAATGA
The DNA here is from genome assembly GCA_963668995.1 of Parnassius mnemosyne. Lineage (NCBI taxonomy): Eukaryota > Metazoa > Arthropoda > Insecta > Lepidoptera > Papilionidae > Parnassius > Parnassius mnemosyne. The sequence goes on from CAVLGL010000068.1 coordinate 25,965,754, forward strand.
CATCGTCATCAGTTGCGAAACATGGGCTTCAGCCGCCCGGAGCCGATAGAGACGAAAAATGCTGCCCCTCCTATAACTTGATTCCTAAAGCGAAACATTTTTAAATTTTTTATTAAAAGTGCATTCATTTAGGATGAAATAGTAAATTCTCAAATTTAGGTATTTTTTACACTCTAACACCAATTTACAATACCAACCAAATTACGACTAATGTTCACAAATTAAGAATCCTTACGAATATTTATAGATACGCAAATGTGTTTGCTGCTTTCTGTTTCTTTCACGCGGCAACGGATGAACACGATTTTTTTCAAATAGATAGTAAACCGTGTTGTGTAATTTTAGCTATTTACTTTTATCCCGGAAAAATTCACGGATACTGTTTGATAGATCAAGAGCATAAATCATAACAGATTTCAAGAGATCATTCAGAATCATCAGTACAAAACGTGGTATTAACAACAAAGAGGTTTGATATTGTTTTCTATTAACATTTCTTTATTTATATGTTCTAAGATATGATATTATCAATTGATTCAATAATACAGTTTAAACGAGGAATTCATTATTTTAATTTTATGCATATCTATACAAATAAATAAAATTGAAGTGTCTGTTTGTAATGTCAAAATAACAACTTTTTACTAAATGCATATGAGACTAAATACGGTACGTATAACAAAAAACAATTTTTAAAATTTTTAGTCTGTCTGTCTGTTTATTCTGGCTAATTTACGAAACGGCTGGACTGATTTCGACGGGACTTTCAATGGATGATAGCTTATGTTATAAGGAATAACTTGTATTTTAGAAAAAGAGTTAGGGTTCCGCGCAACAAAATTAAAACCCTAAATTACACGCGGGCGAAGTCGCGGAGAACAGCTAGTTTATGTATATTATCCAATATACGGTTTTAAGTATTTGGTTAACACATTGGCTGTGATTTTTCGCTATAATGTCGTTTTCTGAACAAAAATTAAACTTTTCACATAAATTAAAAACTGAATTCATAACCTATAATATTATATTAAAATAATTTTCACATATAGCTTGCAAAGTCAGTTTTAAGAGAAGACCCCGATATCAGAAGTTACTATTTAAAATTATTTTATTCTTTTTAGTTTTTGAGGTTGGTTTGTACTTTTGGTTAAACGTTATTTCTTTACCTTTTTAAGTGATCACCAGATCAAGGTGTATTTTAAGCTATCACCGTATGTAACAACAAGAATGTCGTCTAAATAGTTACATTAAAAACCTCATCCCTTATTTCTCCACCCTCAGGGAAGGATTTTTTCAAATTGTATAATATATTGCAATAAATAAACTTGGATCCACCCCAGAAGTAAAACCTACATAAAGAAAAAAGAAATTGGTTTAGCTGTTTCGATGAAATCGGTAAACATACATAAAAAAAAACATACGCATCGAATATAGAACCTCTTCGTTTTTTGAACGCGGTTATATAATATATGCGTGTACTATACTTTATTGCAACAAGGAAGTGTTAAGCTTTTGGCGACTGTCCAAGAATACTGTTGGAAGTGCTAGAAAGTCTCATAAATGGAAAACAAAGAGAAGGTAGAAAACTTGTATAAAGTTTTATTTGTTGCAACTCTTTAACCTTGTTTTAAATTGTATTATTTTTCTATCAACATTTTGACCCCTATATGGGACAATTGATACTATGTGGGTGTATATTGAGGCAACGAGATCTCAATTATTGAATGTTATATATAATGCTGGAACGGCTAATAGGCCAGCTTGAAATTCCTTGTTCAGCTCTTTCTCATAAGATAATGGGAGCAGAGACTATCATTATTGTAAACTAATTCAAAACTCTGAATTTTTCATGAAATATATTTATAAGAAATCCACCTGATGGTGAGGTGATACTTTGTCCAATAGTCGACGTATACATCTTTTGTTTGATTAAGAATCAAAACGCAGATGCATTATCGCCCCTGAACACAAAGATGAAATACCTCATTTCCAGTAAAAAGTGTCTCCGGTTTTCTACACTCACCATTAGAAACACAGCAGCAATAAGCTGCTGTTTCACGCTGGTTTCAGAGCGTGGTCGTTCTCTGGTCGAGCCGAAACATTCGTCCTACAACCATAATATAACTGCAGTATGGCTCTACAACGTGTAAAGCGCGCGTATATTGAGCGTATATTGAACGCTCACATTATATATAGTATACCTATTTAGGTAGGTATACTATAATGTGAGTATTTAATATGATACATATGATATAGTGCTAAAATATGTGACTAAATTCCTTTAAAAGGAATAAATATTATGTTATTCTTTATTTTATTTTATTATTTTTCTTTCTTTGTCTCTTAAAATAAATAAGTGTTTACATACGCTTAGCTATTAAGCTTAGTTATCGAAAAAACTAACTTATAATAATAATAATATAATAAGTTATATATTATTAATATTATTATATAGACATAGTTTTTTCTGTAAACGGACTTACCCCGGTCAGCCTCTCGGGTAATCTGGGGCGACTGGGACTCCGTGACGGATCGCTCCAAGCTCAAATGCAGAAGGCGGTGATCCTCGTTACCACTCCTTTCTTTTACGGTTTTCTTTCCCTTTCCCCCTAGCCCTCGGTCATTTAATCTCTCTGCCGAGGGATTCCGTCTGGTCGAACTTTTATTTCTTTATTTATGTTACTTTATTTTATAACTATTGTTATTTTATTAAACGTATACGAGTATAGTGTACGAGTATAAGCGCCAGCGCAAGTGCACTATCTATTCCCTGACTATCATAAGCCTAGACGACAATCCAACATGACCGGAGAGAGATCAGGCGCAGGACCAACGGATTTACGTGCTTTCTTACGAGATTTTCACGACAGAAAAACCCAATAACTGATTTCAGCCCGACCTGGAATTCGAATCCGGAACCATATTTTTTTTTATAGAACAAGAGTGACAAACGAGAATACAGTCCACCTGATGGTAAATGGTTGCTGTAGCCCATAGACATCTACATTTATCCTCGATTACAAATCAAAAGGCAGATGTGTCGTCACCCGTTAGGACTAAGATGGAATGCATCGGTTCCAGTAAAAAGGGTATCCGGTTCTCTACACTCACCATACGAAACACAGTAGCGTTAAGCTGCTATTTTACGTTGGTATTCTGTGAGAGCGTGGTCCTTCCCCGGTCGAGCCGACCCTTTCGTGCTACAACTATACCACTAATATATCTGCAGCATGGCTCTACCACGTCAGAAAATATGATTAGCAGTCATGCTTAGGTCCACAAAAGCAATCAAAATCAGCTTAAAATAGTATTTTAACTTTTAAGTGTTATAAATTAATCGTAGTAACGGACATAGTCCATTCCTTCCGCATGTCCCAACATGCACAGAAGCAATTTTGATATTAGTAAAGTTATGAAGAAATTTGGGCGTCAACTTCTGCGCAATTTTGTACTAAAGTTAACACGTAGCCTAAATGTCGAAAAAAGCCTTCCATTTTTAAGATCTAATTTATATTCGACGACTTAAAGGTAATATAGAAATATAATAATTCAAATTCGAGTATCGATTGATTAGGTAATCCATTCGACTCTAAAGCTCTCAATAGAATGAATCTACTCCCTGCAGTTTCACTTTTTTACCCCCCTCCAACTATTGACAACAGTAGCGTCACCAACCGGAAACAAACCTTCAACTACATAAATAAAATTAATCATTAAAAGAGTTTTGCTATAACAACTTAGAATATTTTTATTAATATCTTAAATGACTTATTTTTAATGAAATTTTATTTACGGCAATAAATTATTTTAATTAATATACATTATTATATTAATTAGTTTTCCTCATAAACTTCAAAAGTACATTGTTGCTAACTGTAATAACAATTTTATAAACTTAACACCCAAAATCATGACATATTTAAAACAAATAAATATAATGTAGAATATAATACAAAGTAAATATATTCGTGATACTTCTTATGTATTTAGGTGATACGTAATATTCTTGTTAGTAAGTAGATTTTTTTTAAATAGGTAATATAAGTCAGTGTTTGACTACTATCGCACATGAGGGTGAAGTGATGAAGTCGAAGATGGCGATACGCACTGACTTATCTTAACAAAAGCCAATTCACTCCGCCTTGAAGACACCCACATTGTAGTCGGACTGTCGGATGGAAGGACAGATGCTGGCAAATAATTTCACTCCTTTGCTGTTCGCGTGACCAATGACGTATGGTTTGAATGTGACACCTGATAAAAAAGGAGTGGAGATTGGTCGAGCGTCTGGTGCACGATGGTAGAAGAAAGGGGGAGGAAATAAGTCATACATTAAACTACATCTTATAAAAACTGTGAAGAAACATGTATTTTGAGAAATTCTGTAAATGTTTAGTATTTACGCCCACTTTAAAAGTACATTTTTTTTATAGGATCGGGTGACAAACGAGCACACAGTCCACCTGATGGTAAGTGGTTACTGTGACCCATAGACATCTACATCTATCCTCAATAAAGACTCAAGATGCAGATGCGTTGTCACCCGTGAGGACTAAGATGGAATGCCTCTTTGCCAGTAAAAAGGGTCTCCGGTTCTCTACACTCACCATACGAAACACAGCAGCGTTAAGCTGCTATTTTACATTGGTTTTCTGTGAGAGCGCGGTCCTTCCCCGGTCGAGCCGACCCATTCGTGCTACAACAATAATATAGCTGCAGCATAGCTCTACCACGTTAGAATTCATCTTTTATTGTCATCTGCATTAGTATATATAATATTGGTAATACCTTGTATGTATTTCGCTTGTTTTTCGTGGTTATTGAATTTAAAAATTAAAATTTGTAATTTAAAATAAAAAATAAAACATTTAAACCACAAGTTATCAATCTTGGACATATTTTATTGTAACAAGGCACTAACATTATACGTTATATTAGAACAAAAATAAACGAGCAGAATCCGTATTAAGCGTCAGCAATTTGTCACGCACATCATTGCGCCGAGTAATTAATCCACTCTCCGGCCGCTGGGTTTTATAGCCTCATCAAATTGCGCGGTTTCGACTGAATTTTCATGAGAGGTTAAGCCACAGACATATGTGTCACGTTCATTGCTTTTTAAGTAAGCAAGTTTGGAGGTAGAATTAGAGAGCACCAGGATCATACAAGTTTTGAACTATTTGTGAGGAGAAGTTAATTTTCACAATTCGATTTATCTGGTGTGAAAACACTATTTTTTTAAACATATATTATACGATAACATACGAATATGCTGCCTGTACTTCAAATCCCATAAACTACTAAAACTAATCTCAAAATACTTGTGCTAGAAGAAGCTCACGACAGTGTTAAAATGCCGAATTCCTGGACTTTTTATTTACACAGTTACCATTAGGCTATTGTCGCTTAAAAACCCAATGAGTTTAGATTTGTTAGTTATGAAAGAAAGCGATATTTAAATGAAGCTTGTATATCTTCTTGATACGGGGAGCTAGCACGCTGAAAATGCGCAGATTAGGACAAAGATATACCGAAAAGTTATTGAAGTTTTTTTCAACTGAATATAAAAATTGAATCACGCATTTAAAATAGTTCGATTACTTCTGACCCATTAAAATAAAATTAATGAATTTGGTATATTATATAAAAATTGAACATGAATTTTAATTGAGGCAAAGTTACAGTAATTTTTAATTTTTTAACCTGTATAAATCTTTTAAATAAAACTAATTTTACGGATTTTATTGCGTATATTAACTTATTTTACATTCCCGACGTTTCAAGCACTTTACAGCACCCATGGTCACGGGGGGGACTGAGGTGTATGACGTCCCAATGTCATAGTTAACCACGGCTACCTCTAGATTAAAAATTATTAATTTTTGTTCCGATCTACGCAGTATGTATAAATCTACTTTAAAAAATTAAACATACGTTGTAGTTCATCTCAATTAAAATGATATCTCTTTTAAAGATATATTTATATAATTTAACATAATAACTAACTAAACTTTTTATTCAATTCAATATTTTACATCCCCTTTTGTACTTATCGATTTAAACATTATCAATAATTTGGTAAATGTGGCCTAAGCTAGGTAGAAAAGGGTAGGACCCCTTTTCTAGGACTTCGCCTTCGCCTGGGTGTACACTAACGTCCTATCTATTTTTATGATCCGGTTTGATGGTTCTGGAGGGTCGGCATAATTGCACACAGGTGCAGAAATACGGAAGTATTTATTTTACTTCTCAGAGTGAGTACACAACTGTGGCCTTCTTTATTAGAAATTGGTGTCAGGTGTCCATTGGCAGTAACCACTTACCATTAGGTGGACTACACCAGGAGGAACTAAATCAAGGCGGTTGTGAGATGTGTGTCTAGCAAAAATTGAGAAAAGTAGAAACATATTTGTTGTATATGTTCAAAATATAGAAATGGATCAAACTTTCATCCCTTAAAAATGTTTTTAATATCTCGGACGTTTTATTCCCAACCGAGTATATCTAGACAAATAAATGAAATTGAAGTGTCTGTTTCTAATATCATAATGACTGCTTTATACTAAATGCATATGTAAGTATATATTATATTACTTATAACACAATATAAACAATTTAAAAAAAATTGTCTGTATGTCTGTTTGTTCCGGCTAACCTCCGAAACAGCTGAACCGATCTTGACGGGGTTTTCACCGGCAGATAGCTGATGTTATAAGGAGTAACTTAGGTTACTTTTATTTTAGAAAATAAAAGGGTTTCACGCAAAAAATAAATATTAAAACCGATGAAATTCAATTGTAACAAATTCTACGCGGGCAAAGTCGCGGGGAACAGCTAGTGCTAAATAAGCACTTATAATTGGAATTTTTAATTACAACGCTGCCGGGTGGATCTGAGTTTAGATTTCTCGTATGAATTAAATGTGTTATTTCTTGAGCTTTCACGCCTCTCTATTTAGTAATTTTAAAAAGAATATATGTGTGAATAATGTATAAATATATGTTTTCTATACAATGACTTCATATCATAAGCATTCATATAGTTTCTAAGATCTTAACCCAACAAGTCAAACTCACGTCTAGATCATTAAAACTTACTTCCATTTAATCTCGTGTAACACGGTTTCATGTACCTAACTACAGTCTTTGTTCTATGTACATAATCTAGGAGTGATTTTACCTAGTGCAAAGCGAGTGGGGCCCATTGTTTACTTTGGTTAACATATTTAATCAAAATAACGATAAAATTGGCTGATAATGAATATAAATTTTGTAAAATATTTATTAAATAAACATATTTTGTATATAAATTACTCAAACAATGGCACTTATCAATCTTGGATTTATTTTGGTAATTTCATTATTCTCAAACAAAAATTTCTGCGAGATAAATGTATAATAAACAATACAAATTCAAATTCGATTTATTATTTTGTGTAACTTGGGTTACAGTAGTTTTTAATAATTCCAATAAAAGTAAAACAGTTTGTGAATAATTCGTTAACATAACCTGTTCTTATTCTTAATTCTAATCTAAACACACTAAAACAATAAATAAAACTGCTTTAGCTTTAAATTAGGCACCATAAATTCCCTAAAATTAGTTTTAATTTCTGGTTTATAAAATGTAGGTCCTCTCTTTAATTAAATACATATATAATGAAAGGGGGACAGGGCTTGGTCATGCAGAGCGCTCCCGATATAGATCCCTCATCTGAAAGGATCCAATCAAACTGTGATTAGTCTTTCATAGACGTTCTACCCAGAAACTCTTTATCACACCACGTTGGGTTTGGGCGGTCAACGAGGTGGATGTGAACCCCGTGAAGGTGTACAACAAGAAAGCGTTAGATGCCCCTTTCTCAAAAGAAAAGGTCAGACGACTAAGATTACGGGTCCTCTTGAAGTGGTTCCGGTCTTGACGTCCGTTGAAGGTGTAGACTGTATACTTTATAGGTGGTGGAAGATCCTTTAGGAATGAAACAGCAATTATCTTCAAAATTTCCCCATAAGAGTGCAATTGATTACTTTCCCTATTCCTATCACTTCCCTATGCGCTTTTCTTTCTTGATTTAAATATATAAATGAAAACCAATTGAAAGGGGGACAGGGTATGGTCATGCAGAGCGCTCCCGATATAGATCCCTCATCTGAAAGGATTCAATCAAACTGGGATTAGTATTTCATAGACGTTCTACCCAGAAACTCTTTATCACACCACGTTGGGTTCGGGCGGTCAACGAAGTGGATGGAGAACCCCGTGAAGGTGTACAACAAGAAAGCGTTAGATGCCCCTTTCTCAAAAGAAAAGGTCAGACGACTAAGATTACGGGTCCTCTTGAAGTGGTTCCGGTCTTGACGTCCGTTGAAGGTGTGGACTGTATACTTTATAGGTGGTGGAAGATCCTTTAGGAATGAAACAGCAATTATCTTCAAAATTTCACCATAAGAGTGCAATTTATTTTCTCCCAATTTTATAATACACGTTTTTAACATTTTAATCTGCCAAACTGCATTACAGTTTGTCGGCAGTGTTCTCGTCTTACATGCTATGTTTATATAATCTGTAGTATAATTTCTTATACATATACTAACATCTACCCTCATCTATTTTATTATTTTATTTATACATAGTTACTACAAAGTTTGTTATGAGGTCCATATCAGCCAGATATTAAAATTGGTTCCTTAGTTTTTTTTTTACATACATACTATATATACACATATACACTAATTCAACACACACTCAAACAGCACTTATCACATATAGATTGCTAATTTTAACAGTATATCAATATCTTTGTGTGTGTGTGTGTGTGTGTGTGTGTGTGTGTGTGTGTGTGCGTGTGCGTGTGCGCGTGTGTGTGTGTGTGCGTGTGCGCGTGCGTGTTCGCGTTAGCGCGTGTGCGCGTGTGCGCGTGTGTGCGTGTGCGCGTGTGCGCGTGTGCGCGTGTGCGCGTGTGTGTGTGTGTGTGTGTGCGTACCTTTATGGATACAATGATAGGTAAAGTTTTCTTAGAGTAGTTTTATAATAGCTTAATAATTACAAATATGCCATTAACACATGAATAACTATTTTTAAAATGCTAGTCTGTCTGTCTATCTGTCCAGGCTGATCTTTGGATTGTAATGGAACTTGATGGACAGATCTAGGCTATATTATATCCAAAAAAATTGGATTGTTTTTCTTCGAGGAACCGAAGTTGAATGGTCTTCGATTATTATCTTAAATCTAAATAATTATATTAATAAATCATACTCAGGCGAAGACGGGGCCGGTCGTTAGTTATGAATAAATAAATGGTTAACTTTTTTTTGTCGTTTATTGTGACAGTCTTTAAATTTCATAAATGAAATAGGCATAATAGGTAAGCATACATTCCGCTAAAATTATAATACGATATTATCTCTATATATAAAAATCGATTGCTGTCCGTAAGTCTCGTTAAAACCCGAAAATGACTCGACTGGTTTTGGTTAAATATTTGTGTGTATTTGAGTGGGATGGTTTAGATTCACAATATCACCTGGTAGGTGGCACTGTTGTCGATATCAAGAAATCATCCGTGCAAAGCCCGGGCGGATAGCTAGTTTATAATAAAAACTAACAATCATTTGCTATTTTATATAAAATAGAACTGAACATTTAAACGGATCTTAAGTTCTGTACTTTTAAAAAGAATAAAATGTTTTTAGATGAAGTTAACTGAAACAGATGAATCTTTTCCTTCCATTCTTCATTGTCACTTTGACTTTATTCTTGTCTAAAGTGCTTTGTGAATCGGAAACAATAACTCGGAAATTGAAGTAAATTTATTTTTACTGAATCTATAAAACAAATATTATTTAATTTTATGATAAGGAACGAGACACAAATAATAATTTTTGGAATTTTATTCATATTACGTTAACCTTAGGGTCGATTTTACAACCATAAGGTAAAATACAACGTAAACATATTAATAATTATAGTGGTATTAATAAAACAGTTCAATTGTTTTTCTTTTATATTTTTTCAGTTTCACTTTTATATTTTCTATATTCAATCGAGTAATATTTTTTTATAAAACTAAAGGGACAAAGGAACTCACAGCACACATGCAAAGGAACACATGCCCCCATAGCGTGTTATCATCTCTGAGTACTAGGATGGAATGCTTCATTTGATGGATTTCTTTTAACTAACGATTGAAAAATCAGCCCATAATGTATAAACATCATCATAACCCTTCACAAATCCGTTGTTCAAGGAATGCCACAATGCAATAAATAAAAACACGATATAATGTAATACATGTAATTGAAATAGAAAATATCAATGAGTTTTATAAAATGGATGCATGAAATTAAAATGAACGATAAAAACCCGGAGAAATGCCGATGTGACTCGCGCCAGATGGGTTCCGTAATGCTTAATTATGTATGTAAGTCACCCGTCCCACGTATTACAGGTAAGGAAAATACCGAATATTGCTCTTACGAAAAGCTAAGCCAGATTGAAAAACAAACTTAACCAGAAGTTAACGATGTTTTAACGTTTCACTGGCAAACAACAGTCCTCGGTCACTGTTACTTTGGCTTTAAAGGTTTTTTTTTAATAAGATATGGTGACAAATGAACCCATCTACATCCATCCTCGTTTACGACTCAAAATGCAGATGCGTTGTCACCCGTGAGGACTAAGATGGAATGCCTCTTTTCCAGTAAAAAGGGTCTCCGGTTCTCTACACTCACCATACGAAACACAGATAGGTTAGATAGAAGAATATATATGCAGTTCTACAAAAGCTCCGAATTCAAGTACAATTTTTCAATTTGCTCCTTTATTCGAAGTGAAACCTGCTTAGCTTACATAATACGCGTCAATTTCATTTATACTCGTAGTATTCTCTGCTACTATATTAGTTTTAATAATATGACGCAAGAGAATGAAGCAACTTTCCTGTTTACAAATGATATTGTCCGTTTATGAACGATCGCTCCTATTCAAATTCACGGCCGACAAATTAAAAAAAAATGCTTACAGTATGTGGTGGTTTATGATAGTTTCAATAGTGTATATTGAGAATTTAAATTCCCCAAAACCACTCATGGTTTTACTAGCCAGTTTCTTAAAATTAGCAAAACGTCGGCAGCTCTTATAGCTTCCTCCACACAATAGAAGACACTACTAATACATTATTGTTGCATAATATGTATTCACACCACGATATTACAAGGACTTTTACGGCTTCAATGATTTCTACACGCTTTTTTGAGCTTTGTTTCTACAGTCTATTGCGCGCGAAGAATATGTAGTGATGCGTCAAGGTACAACCAGTTACGGCAGGCTCAGATTACCACAGATCTAACTGCTCAATACTACCACAAAGAATTAAAAACCGATGAGGAAAAGGTTTCATGAGTGGTAGCCTCGTAGTTATAATTGAAATGTAGGGCGACTGCCTGCTTATGACCTTCTAAAACAAGCAGGAAGTCGATGTAGCTACTACGCGGAAAAATATTGTCCGTCTAGGCCGTCTAGGTAGTTACACTGCTGTATTCTGGTTTGGAGGCTAGTCAGGAGTAGAGTCAGTAATCAGTATAATTATATAATACGGCAGCCAACTTAGCAAGGTTTTGGTGCAGTGGGGGAAAGTTTGCGCATGCACAACAGGACGTACCAATCGCGCGCTCGGAAGTTGGGTAGCCAACCAATCGCGCGCTCTGAAGTCGACTGGCCAACCAATCGGGTGCCCGGAACGATGCTACTTCGTTCCCGCGCCCCGCTTGATAACCAAAGAGATCTAAAAAACGACTTCTGGGCATATAACGAATCTTGCTAAGTTAGACGCCGGCAACTTTACAGATTGTGAGGCATTCCATCCAAGTCCTCAAACATGACAACGTGTCTGTAACCTTCTTTGTTTAAAGTTGGCTGCAGGTGTCCATGGGCTACAGTAGACACTAACCATCAGATGGACTGTAAATTAGTTTGTCATTTCGGTTTTTAAAAAATGACAATGATTTGAATAGCAGTGGAATTGTGAAAGACTATAATGATAATGATGATGATGGCGATAAAGATTTGAAATAAAATGGCGAGATGTAGGTTCTAGCTGGACACTGTTTGCATGCACGTGCATTTATAGTTTAGGATAACATTGAATTTAAGAAAAAAAAAGTATTATAACTAGCTACAGAGCTGTGAGCCCCGAACGTCTTTGTAAACAATTAATTTAACCCTTTTCCTATTTCCATGAATCATATTTGAACGTTTCGAAAGCTAAACTATTGTGTCTATTTCCCGGACAGGGAAACTGTTAAAATATCACATTGCAAGAACACCTTCATATTATTACGTCCCGTGTATTCAAAATATTTACTTTGGACAAATACCTCCAAAGTAAATGTTTTGAAAATAACAATCATTACAGAAAATATAAGAGCAATTGGTATTTTATGCTATTTTTAACTGCCATTGTTGTTGTATGGTTTTTTTTAAATTTCAGACCCAATAAATAGCCAAAAAATATTGAAGAATTTACCGGAATTTTTTTAACTGTTTAGAATATCTGTGGTAATTTATGTAAAGATTTTTTGTTAAGTAATTAACAGTTAATAAGTCTATAGTAATAAATATAACAAATTAATATTTTGTTATTTTTTATATTTATTACATACTTAAAAGTAAAATAAAGTTGCAGCCTATTTACATCCCAATGCTGGGCACAGGCCTCCTCTCATTTCTGAGAGGATTTTAGGGCAAGGAAACGTCCGCCGCGCTGCACCAATACTTGTTGGCGAACTTCACACTTCTTCGAAATATTGTTTTTTTCTTATTTCTCAGACATGCAGGTTTCCTCCTCACGATGTTTTACTTCACCGCCGAGCACATGGTAAATCAGCACTTAAAATTGCAATGAACAATTTCATTGGTGCCGGCGTGGATCGAACCCGGGTTGCTCGCGTACTGTGAAGCTTACAACGAGCGCTAACCATTTGAGCTACCACGGCTACATATAAAATTATAATTTTGTTAAAGAGGTAAATCTAAACAGTAGCAATGGCTGTTAAAAACTATACTTAATATCTAGAATGGAGTCTCCTAACTTTAATTTAATGGAGTGCTATATCGACAATGATTAAAATTTAATCAAACAACTGTAATTAATGAATATTCAAATGTAATTATTTCTCTAAACAGATGTTATAGAGATATTCAGCACTGGTAATGGAATTTTCCTTTTAATTGCTCCAAAGGGCAGAATTGCCTTGGGACGACACGGCTCATGGATTCTAAAATGTCGACTGTGATATTTATCTAGGTGTTATTGTATTTGTAGTTCTAGATACATTGGGATTTTTTGCAGTGTAGTTTTATAAGCTATATAAGTAGTATAGTTGTAGCACGAATGGGTCGGCTCGACCGGAGAGGGAAAAAAAAGTTTCCTTACAGGTGAATATCATCAACCACATCAGGGATTACAGAGTCGTGTTTCTTTGATTCAAATTTCTCTGTCTTCTCTTTGCCAATCAAAGATTTTAATTGTTTGATAGGCCTAAAACATCAAAAGTCTTGAAAAGGCATTTAAATTTCTTACTTCTTTGTCACTCGCTTTGAATATCTGACAAAAACGAAATTATTTTCCTTACACTTTTTTCGTTGCTACTTTAAATAAGTACATTCTCTTAATCTTTTACCAAAATTGTTCATTTAATTATTGAAAACGTTAGTATTTAAGCTGCATACGACGTCATTTTTAGGGTTCCGTAGTTAAACAACAAAGAATTCTTATAGTTTCGCCATGTCCGTCCGTACGCCTATCCATCCGCGGTTTTATACAGAGACCCTAGACGCTATAAATCTGTAATTTAGCGTAGTTATAAATATTAATCAAGCTTACAAAACTGTGACATAAAATCTTAAAAAAAAATTATTTTGGGTATCTCCCATACAGGTAAACTGAGGATGATTTTATTTGCCCGTATATTTAATCATGTGGGTTATCTCTTTGGATATGTCTTTAAAAAATATTGGGGGTATACACCAAAATTTTTCGATTCAAGTCCCGTTTGCGAAATATTTAGTATTAAGGTGGTATTTTTTATTAAAATCATTTGTCCGCACCCCCTACCAACTAAACCGCTATTTTTTGGAAATGTGGGAAGTATGCACAATAGTAGTATATATAATTAAAATATAAGAAAAACTATCACAGCTAAGTAGACTTAACAAGTTAACGAGTAACAGTCGACCAACTTATAAAATACACTTGGATTAGGAAAAATGTCGTTACGATTCCATATAAAATTATCTAAAACTAGCTGCATTATAACTTTGTAATATTATTGTAAACTGTAAGGAATTAAGTTTAGATTAAATAAAAACTACATTACTTCCTGCATTGCATTACTACTATAGCTTTGCTTTTTCCTTTGTGGGGCAGGCAGAGAGGATCGATCGCCAAGAGACCGCTGTCATACCAGATTCGTTTATTTTTAGTTGGTAGTTATTGTAGGCCTCATTCACAGTATTCATACATTCATACAGCCTCATTAAGTCGTAGTACTCTGGGTTTACGCGAGCGACCCTCAGGATAGTTTAGGGCCGTGATGGTTTACGGGAAAGTTCGATACGGTCATGTATATCATAGGGTTGCCACTGCGAAGATATAGTTATAGTTCACTATCCATCTAGATGGATAGTGAACCATGACTATTTTTGTATGGACTTGGCATGTGAATGATTTGATGTAAATTGTATTATTATCAAAATCTAAAATATTTAATTTTTTTTAATGCCATTGTACTGCAGTCTGCTTCGAAAATAAGTCCTTCAGTTATCATCGTCCTATTTTAACCGCGAACTAACTTCATCATCATCATCACTACAGCCCTTCACAACTTCACTGCCGAACATAAGCATCCCTCAAGAAATGCCACAAAGCACGGTACCACCTGCATCTATCAACTTCTTGCATGGCTTACCAGGTCGTCACTCCATCTAGTGGGGGGCCCACCCCACACTTCGCCTACTAGTACAAGGCTGCCACTCGAGAACCTTTCTTCCCCATCAGTTGTCGATTCTTCGAGCTATATGGCCGACCCATTGTCACTTCAGCTTACCCTCATTTACCCTCAACCAGAGTAACCGGAATAATCCGTTGGGTTATGTCTGTTACTCTGGTTCTACTGCGGATATTCTCATTTTAGGTCTATCACGCAGAGAAACCCCGAGCATAGCCCTGTCTATAGCTCTCTGAGTGACCTTAAGCTTTCGTATACAGCCAGCAGTGAAGGCCCACATCTCAGATCCATAAGTCATAACTGGCAACTCGCACTGGTTGTACAATCTTGTTTTGATGTTTTGAGGTTTGCCTGACAAGAAGATGTGTCGCAATCTCCGGTGAACTCGATTAATATGTTCATTTATCAAGAAGGCCTCTTCTAAATTCAATTGTGACTGGCAACTACGGAATTCTACCACTACATTGAGCATTGCCCGACGCGCACTTGGCCAGTTTTTATTTATGTCATCTCACCAGAATAGATTTTTTTCGTGGTAGAGCCATGCTGCAGCTATTTTATGGTCATAGCACGAATGGGTCGACTCGACCGGGGAAGGACCACGCTCTGACTGAATACCAGCAGACAGAATAAATAGCAGCTAAATGCTGCTGTATTTCGTGTGGTGAGTGTCTTGAAAACCGGAGACCCTTTTTACTGGAAACGAGGCATTCCATCTTTTTCATCTTTTAGTCGTCAGGGCTGACAAAGCATTTGCCTTTTGATTTAAAATCGAGGATAGATTTAGGTGTATATGGGCCATAGCATCCACTTACCATCAGGTAGACTGAGCGCTCGTCTGTCATCCTTATTATGTACATACATTAGTTTTTCGTAAATATACTGAGAGGCCTAAGTTATTATAAATGTATTTCTTGCTTTAAAATTTTCCCTTGCTTCCTTGCCCTTAAATACTCTTCTATCA
The DNA here is from genome assembly GCA_963668995.1 of Parnassius mnemosyne. NCBI lineage: Eukaryota > Metazoa > Arthropoda > Insecta > Lepidoptera > Papilionidae > Parnassius > Parnassius mnemosyne. Next base: position 25,981,726 of record CAVLGL010000068.1, read on the forward strand.
TATAAAAATAAATGTGAAACCACAGAGCAATATCATATTGTAAAAATAACTCGAATAAACTAATGGTGTATTATATATATATATATATATATATATATGTATATATATATATATAGGAACTGTTTCAAAACAAGTAAGGCTTCTGTTCTTTTTTTTGCTTCATATGTTATAGAACTAGCTAACTAGTTTGCTAGCTTGTTTAAATAAATGTGGGTCCGATCGAAACTTCGCTTCAAGTATATTTCCGAGAAATTCAGTGGATTAAACAAGACTGAGCTTTTATTCCATTTAAATACACATTGGTATTTCACGTGTAGGTGTTGTGAATTCAATAAATTTCCTTTTAATAATGTCAAATAAAATATAGAATGTTTGACCAGCGTACTTAAAATTCACTAAGAACTAGATTTTTTTTTATAGGATTGGGTGACAAACGGGCACACAGTCCACCTGATGGTAAATGGTTACTGTGACCCATAGACATCTACATCTATCCTCAATAAAGACTCAAGATGCAGATGCGTTGTCACCCGTGAGGACTAAGATGGAATGCCTATTTGCCAGTAAAAAGGGTCTCTGGTTCTCTACACTCACCATACGAAACACAGCAGCGTTAAGCTGCTGTTTTGCGCTGATTTTCTGTGAAAGCGTGGTCCTTCCCCGGTCGAGCCGACCCATTCGTGCTACAACCATAATATAGCTGCAGCATGGCTCTACCACGTAGATTATGATTATGAAGTATTGAGCCCTGAGGAGTACCCAGTCTCATAGACACTATTGACCCGATAGTAATAGTGCCATTGATCACACATTTTTGTGTTCTATTACTTAAATAAGAGATAATAAGCTTATGAAGTGAATGATGAAAAATGTTCCTTACATTACAATGCTTTAGATTTCTGATTACCGTGTCATGGTGAATACAGTCGAAACAAGAATATTCTCGAAACATCTGCAAAATTTTCCCATACAAAGAAAAAATTTTATATCAGCTCAACACTGCTGGCACAATCTTAATTTAGATTTCTTGCTTTACACTAAAAGGTATCTTTATTGTTATAAAAAAAAACCATCTCTTTATTCATACCTTAACGCCATTAGTCCTTTAGTTGCAGAAATAAATAACCGCTAAAACACTCCATCATGTGTAAAACGACCAACAGGGGGATTGTTAACGAGTTTATCACTTACATTGTGTACACAGAACTTTTTACAAATTCACAAATCAGCTAAGCTGTTACTTAATATTATTAATTTGTTTAAAACGTTTCATTCAAAGTCGAAGAGAAAATGCATCAAGTTCAACGAATCACAATACTATGACAGTCAGAACCATTTTTAAGACTTGTCAAATCAGTGAATACGATCTTAACATAGAAGAACCGATAATCTGGCTGCGATCCAGAAATGAAACAAATCGAACATCGTCAGATAAGATATAACACAAAAGTCGAGGTCAAAACTACTGCACTTAATGCTTAGAAAACCTTGCGAACTACAAAAGAACATAACAGTGTTACGGAAGATACTAGAAGCCTTTATGTACGTTCTCGACTCATTTATATTTTTTTTCCGATTTTAAAAAGTGTGTTTGTTGATTTTTTTGGTAATATATATTGACTGTCCGATTTTTGTAAACGTAAGGCAAGTCCACTTCTTCGTTGCTTTTGATTGACAAACACTAAATGAGGGTCTTATCGCAGTCATAATATAAGAAAGAAAATATGTGCCTATTTCTTTGTTCAGAAAGTTGTATAAGTAAGACAATTGATCGTCTTGTATGTTGTATTTTATGGAATGTCGTTTCAACGGTTGCTAATGGAGATAGATACATTATTTTTCCCTTTTGTTTTCGGAATCGCTTTTTGTTTTTATTTTAGTATGGATTGGAGAACATATAACTTTCTAACCGAATTAAGGAAAGGAATAATTTGCAATTACGAGTAATATCCATTATCAGTAATAATGACCTCCTGAGCACTTTACGTGCTTTGCGAGGCACGGGAGTGAGACTGAAATACTGTCAAATTCCTGACTCTAGGCTACTACAAAAAAATTTTATGACAGAAAAACCCAATAACTAATTTTGGCTTGATCCGGGATTCAAACCAAGGACCTCATGATCAACAATCGCGTTTACGACCAATACACCAATGACCTCATTTTTTGTTAGTTAGTTAGTTGAATAATAGTCAGTAACATACGTTTTAAATATATATCAACAACAAAGAAACGAATGGACAAACAAATAGCAGGAGATATTACAGGACATCATAACAAAACATTTACAAAATAAATAAAATAAAATTTCTTTTTTCGACTAAAATAGCTCTGTAATAGCGCCTTCTACTTCATTATATAGCTAAATCATTTTATCTAACAAATATTAAAGTTAGTAAAAAATGACCTCGCATACATCCGCTCGATAAAATAAAATGATGTGTCTTACCTAGTTTGAAGAGCACTCCCGCCCTCCCTCAATTGCGTGCACTATCTCCGTCACCACTAATCCCAGCACCACTACTCCCAACACCACTACACTAGGAAAGACACACCACTGACGACAATATGACACGTGTTTCGCCTATACACGAGGCATCTTCAGGTGATGTAGACTCTGCGGTGGCTGAACACTAAGTCTTAGCGGTGACGGAGATGTGCACGCAATTGAGGGAGGGCGGGAGGTGCTCTTCAAACTAGGTAAGACACATAATTTTACTTTATCGAGCGGATGTACGCGAGGTAATTTTTTACCAATTTTAATATTTGTTAGATAAAATGATTTACCTATATAATGAAGTAGAAGGCGCTATTACAGAGCTAATTTAGTCGAAAAAAGAAATTATATTAAATAATGGATTTCCGCAAACTAACGCCTGATTCTATTAATTATCCTAACAAAAATTGAGTGACACTCAAAGTGGAACGTAAAATAGACGCCCTTAACACGACTAATTTAATTTTTCTATGACATTCTCTCGCGGGCTAAATCCTATAGAAGTATATGTTTGTCTCTTTTTAGTGTCACTTTTCGTTTCATCGAGTTTCAAATCACAATGAATTTAAATAATTTTTCACTTCAAAAATATATACATAATTTAACTTTTCATCACTGTCACATATTATGTCGCGACATATTTGGCAAGCGGACCTTGCTCATCCTGACCTACCTCTGTCCGATACTGACGCTTAGATTAAAGTAGGGAAAGCAAGCAACCTTTTAGAAAATTTAGGGCATATTCTCTTTGTTTTATGAAATTACTCAGAAAACTATAAAAACCATGCAAATTCCACTGCATATATTCTATTTTCAGTATTCCATGGGATATGTTATTTTCTGTTATTTAACCGAGTTTACAAAAAGTGGAGGCTTCTAAGTCCGACGTTTATTAAAAGTCTACTTTTTTATAGAATAAGGATGACAAATGAGTACACAGTCCACCTGATTGTAAGTGGTTGCTATGGCTCACAGACATCTATCTTCGTTAGCTAATTAAAATGCAGATGCGTTGTCAGCCGTGAGGACTAAGATAGAATGCCTCTTTTCCAGTCAAATGGGTCTCCAGTTCTCTACACTCACCATACGAAACACAACAGCGTTAAGCTGCTATTAACGCTGGTATTCTGTGAGAGTGTGATCCTTCCCCGGTCAAGCCGACCCATTCGTGCTACAACTATACTATTAATATAGCTGCAGCATGGCTCTACCACGTAGAAAAAAATCTACTGCTGAAAGTAGGCCTCTTTCATAGATTGCCTCATATAAGGGGGATTTTCCATAGCTGCCACGCTGGCAACCGTAGTTTTTTTTAATTTCTAGTAGATTTCAGTCTCTTGTCTCTTGTTTTATTTTTGTCTCCTCTTACGATACTCACAGGACTGTGGATGTTCTTACACCATCAATATACGGGCTAAACTAATTTCAGTTGATTTTTTATTAAATATATTATACTTCAGGGGCGGTCCTATATAAATTAAAAACCATCCTTAAAGGTGGAAAAATAGAGGATGAAGAATTAAACACATTTTAAAGACATTCCATTTGTGACCTTGAACTTTTGATATTCTTTAATACAAAAAGGCTAAATATTTCAACTTTAAAAAAAAGTACGAGCTACTTCAAAAAAAATCCACCCAATAGCTTCTAAAGGCTATTTAATACTTCGATATATCTATGTCTTGGCACGAGAAGAAAAAGAAGAAAAAGTTGTACGAGAAAGAATACTCCTAGCAAAACGCATAGTAGTGGACCGCCAAGAATCCAGATGGTGAGGATGGTATCTTGAATTTTAACGTGGTAGAGCCATGCTGCAGCTATATTAGTAGTAGGTATAGTTGTAGCACGAATGGTTCGGCTCGACCGGGGATGGACCACGCTCTCACAGAATACCAACGTAAAATAGCAGTTTAACGCTGCTGTGTTTCGTATGGTGACTTTAGAGAACCGGAAACCCTTTTTACTGGAAACGAGGCATTACATCTTAATCCTCAAGGGTGACAACGCATCTGCATTTTGATTCGTAATCGAGAATAGATGTAGATGTCTATGGACAACAGCAACCAATTACCATCAGGTGTACTGTGTGCTCGTTTGTCACCCTTGTCCTATAAAAAAAAAATTGATGTGCGTTATTGAAATTTGGCGGCTGGAATTATTCCGAACAATTCCTCAGGGTACTCACCGTAGTAGATGCGATAGAAAATGCAAAGGAATGCAACATCGCTACGCGCGAAATTTTGGGGACTGAACTGGACTAGATTTAGTCACCCCCAATCCGAGACTTTGTTCAGCAAAGACTTGACTTCATTCACAAATTTTTCCCGGTAGTCAGCGACGATTTCCCTAGAAATATTGGCATGGCCGGTGCATAAGGCATCACCAGTGCTGTCGTCTGCATAGCATTGAACGTTACCAGTTTGTAACATATTATTGATATGCAGAAGAAACAGCGTTGGTAATATCACGCAGCCTTGTGGAACACCAGTGTTAATAGGCTTGTAATCAAAGCATGCTCAGTCTACTACGATCTTAACGCTCCGATCTGCAATGAAACTGATGGTCTAATTGCACAATTCCTCGGAAGGCCATAGGAAGGCAGCTTAAAAAGAAGCGCTTTGTGATAGACCTGATCGAAGGCCTTCGCAACTTCCAAACTAACGACCAATGCCTCCCCCTTGGACTCTACTGCCTCCACCCATTTATGAGTCCATAAGATCACCAACTGATCGACCTGGACGAAAACTGTATTGGCGGTCATTAATCAGCTGGTGAAAAAAATTACAAACCCTATTTTGTAGCTCAAATCTACAGTAACAGTAAAAAGTAACTGCTATGTTCATATCTAACTAGCAGTAAACTAAATGAAAATAATAGTAATTGAGTCAAATAATAGACCAATATTTGGTCTTTTTAGTGCTAGAAAACAAGGTAAGAAAAACGTAGAAAATCGAAGAAATGGTCGAACCTGGTAATCTGTAGTTAACCAACAATGTGCATACAAGGTAGTACAAGATTTTTGTAGAAGTGGTGCAGTCATAGAATTTGTTCCTGGTTAGAAATGAGATCAGAAAGCCAGCACAAAATGATATTGTGTAGTGGTGGCGTAAGATAATCCAGAGGGCGACAGAGGTAAATGAAACAGGGCAGCTGCATCTTTCTTATAACAACTCCGGATAATAAAAAAACTGCGGTTGCCTACCAGCCAGCCAATCGTGGAATCTTTGGCAAACATCCTTCTATGGCACAATCTATGGGGTGAGCCTATGTTCAATGGTGAGCTTTGATAGTAACGATGATGATGATGATGATGATGAAATTCATCCCTATCATAAAAATTTCAAATTCAAAACATACACCTGTATTTGAGTTAATGTTTATTATATCCATGCTGAATTTCATTTATACTCTTAAATATGATACATTCTCTGAGGAAACACTTTTGTGATAGATAGCCAGATAAGCAGATAAACGTTAAACACTTTAAAAAAAAACGAAAACAAATTAATGGACAGACTAGATTTTTTTCTCATTTTAACTTGAGAATAGATGGCTAAAAATAATTTGTGTAAGATATAATCTAATTGAACTTAAAAATAAACAGTTCAGATAACCGTTCTTTAAGCATTTTCGTTACGTTTTTTTTTCTTCATTAGTTGGATATCAAAATATTGTAACTATTTTGAAATTTTATGCAAAAGTCAATAAACTGAAAAATATATTAACATAAACTGACGTGGTTGCTACTCGACCGACATTTAAGAGTCTTGTCGAATCAGTGAACAAGATCTTAACACACAAGTGTCGGTAGTCTGGCCGCCATCCAGGAATGAAAGCGAATCGATGAATGATAAGTTTTTAATTAGTGTCAAGGTTAAGCCTTCTTTATTAACATACTTTTAAAATCTGTAACATGTGTGTCAGAAAATAATTGATATATTCGTCAAGTACACAAAGCCTTTGCAAAATTTTATTCTAGGCTTCTTTTATCAAGCATCACACTGAAGTATATTACAGGAATAAAAATTTATTGTACAAATCCTTTAAGATTTAATGCCCTTTGTCAATCGCTAGAGCCTCGACCATTTATAAGTTAGTTGATGTAACCGTTTAAACGATAAGCTAAGGCTAAATTAATTTAACAGAGTTTTTCAGACAAATGATATAAGCACGTTAAAATAAAAAGCAATTTTATGTAGATTTTTTGCTTATTATCTAGTTTTCGAATAATCCAAGTTTATGTGAATAACGCTTCCTATCGGTTCATTTAGTTCTATCTATCAATCAACGCATAATCCACAGCTGAACATACGCCTCATAGAGGAAATTTTAAAAAAGCTGTCATATTCTGCAGGCGGGTAGGCAACTACCATTTTTTATATTTTAAGTTTTTTATATGCGGTAGAGCCATGCCACAGCTATATTAATAGTATAGTTGTATCACAAATGGGTCATCTCGACCGGAGAAGGACCACGCTCTCACAGAATACCAGCGTAAAATAGCAGCTTAATGCTGCTGTGTTTCGTACGGTGAATGTAGAGAACTGGAGACTCTTTATACTGGAAAAGAGGTATCCCATCTTATTCCTCACGGGTAACAATGCATCTGCATATTATTCACAAACGAGGTTAGATGTAGATGTCTATGGGCCACAGCAACCACTTACCATCAGGTGAAATAATAAGTTAAAGAAGATGATGAAAAGAATGTAACTCAAAAATATTGAGTTACATTCTTTTCATCATCATAGTTCAACTATATTTTTACAGAACAGCTGATCAAAGTTTACTTGTGAACATAAGTCTCCTCCACATATCGCCTCTGTTGTCACGATGTTTCCCACAGTTGTCACGATGGCAGGATCTCATACAAGACAGCAGACACTCTAGACACAGCCTAAGAACACACCTGATGGTAAGTGACTACCGCCGCCCATGAACAACTGCAACACCACCCCATTGCAGGTGTGTTGCCGGCATTTAAAAAAGGAAGATTCTTTTCTTGACTATCCCCAATTAGTATCGTTCCGAAAAAATCACTGGTTCGCGATTCCACAAAGAAGTCGGGCGAGGAAAAAATTTCTGTTAAATCACACAGCAGTGGACCATATGGATATACCATATGGTTGCCTGGCGATATGGCTTTTAGTGTAATACACTTAGAATCTCTTTTTTCTAAGCTTAAATTCCCTCCCTAAAGAACACATTATCCTGAGAACCTAAAAATTCCTGAATTGCAGCTCTACTGCTTCATAATTTTTAAATCTATTAGATACTACTTCAATCTCGGAAGAGTATAGAAATCACTTGTCAAAGTGAAGTGACAAAGGTCTGGTGAAAATGGAGGTTGCACAAGTATTTCAATACCAGTATCTCAAATTGCAGCCACCCCAACCATGGACTTGTGAGGCATGGGCGCTATCTTGTTAAAACAAGCAACTTTTACGAGTTTTCCTCGCAGTTACTCGCGGATTTTGATGGACAATATTTCTTACTAAACTTTTATTTATGCTGCATACTTAGTGCGCACATCAATAGTTCCGTGATGGAAATATTCAATAGACTAACTCTTGTTATCTCGGAAAAGAGAGCCCATGATATAACCGGCGAAAGGAATCGTCTTGTATTAATTTTATTTTTGAAACGAAGTTTCTTGTCGGACGGTACGAATTTGGCGGATTAGGGCTTGGCGAGAAAAAGTGTAAGATTTTTCTGTCACGACCCCTTCTGACGTAGTGTGGACGGCCTTGGTGACTATAAGGAAGCGAGATGGAATAATATACATCTCCCTCGCACTTTTTCTTATCTTGCCGTTAAAGAAATATTATTTTATTTTAAATGACGCTTCATTTTAATAGACGCTAGTAATTAATTTATTTGTATTTGTTAATCAATAATATAATACGTTTATAAATAATAATATACTACGAAAGGAACTTTGTTCCAACCGAGTGTTTCATGACACTTACGCATGTTTGTTTTGGAAATGTAATGGTGAAGCGACGTTTAGTTCATGAATTTTATAAATATAGAAAAAACATTGATCAGGATTTTTTTTAAAGATAAGGGTGAAAAACGAGCACACAATTCACCTGATGGTAAGTGGTTGCTGTGGCCCAAAGACAACTACATCTATCCTCGATTATTTACTTTTACTGAGAAGAAACTGAGAAGATACGACAAAGGGGGATCCCCTTTGTCGTATCTCCTCAGTTTTAAGGCACTCCCCTTGTTGCCTCAGCCAGTATCGGAATCCTCGGTGTCGACATATCGAGTGATCTGCTGTTTCGTGGTCACTTGGAAGAGAACGCCAAATTGGCCTCTAAAAATCTTGGCGTGCTCAGCAAAGCGATACAGTATTTCATGCCGGCACACCGCTTGTAACATTACAAGGCGCAGGTTCGGCCCCACATGGAATACTGTTCCCATCTCTGGGCAGGGACTCCCCAGTGCCAACTCCTTCCACTTGACCACATCCAGCGCAGAGCTGCTCAAATCGTCAACGATCGAGTTCTTTCCGATCGGCTTGACTCACTGGCACTGCGAAGAGAATTCTTTGCGTATTTTATCGCATCTACCACGGGGATTGTTCTGAGGAATTGTTCGGATTAATTCCAGCTGCTCAATTTCACCATCGCACATCGCAAGAAACTCGCTATACCATCCATATCATCTGGATGATTGGCGGTCCAGCACTATGAGATTTAGAAGAAGTTTTCTTCCTCGCACAACTTCCTTGTGGATTCGACTACCAACAGACATTTTTCCGGACCGATACGACTTAGGGACCTTAAAGAAAAGAACCTACTCTTTTTTTATAAGGCCGACAACGATTCTGCAATTCCTCTGGTGTTGCAGTTGTTTATGGGCGGCGATAGTCACTTTAAGAACTTGGTGAAATGTGTTGGAATGCTAATCTTATTCTTTGTAAAAGAGCGGAGTACCCTATTGTTAGATGAGTAAATGATATCGGAATTTACCTTGAGTTCTGAAACTGATCATGTTTAATATCGAGAAAAGAAAATAGGTGTAAATCTGGATTGCGTCTGTGATGAATAGTAAGACATTTCGACTAAGAATGATGTTGGGCAATACATACTTTCGTAAACTAAATATGAATTAAACACAGTTATTAATAAAGATTGAGAAGTTTTTGGGAATAGATAAATATTATTAATTAAAATCGCAAAACCTCGTATTTTAATCACGATCTTTAAAAACCATAAGAGTACTATAAAATCAGAAAATGAATACAGAGTATCTAATTAGTAGCGTTGGTGGCATTTAACACTTGTCACAGTTTGTCAACGTGGAGAGTTCCCGTTGTTGTGTGCTCTTCAACGTAACATTTGTCGTGTGTCGTCACAATGACGTTAATGAACACATGGCCTCATTTACTATTGTTTGATTTAATTGCACTCTGAACCACTATTTATTTTATAGCATTATATCAATTCTATGTTAATAATATTTTGTGTTATTAAGTTTAACGAAGTTTTATACATATAAATTAAAATTAAAAATTTTGTACAGCTGACTTCAATATAAGTTATCAAGAATAACTCTAAACTAACTATCAAATTCATATGGGACAGTAAAAAGTTATGAGGTAACACACATAAAAAAAACATACAGTCGAATTGAGTACCGCCTCCTTTTTGGAAGTCGGCAGAAAAGACTGTAAAACAGTGGCCGAACGTTTAACTCCGGTACTGCGGTTCGCGGGTTTTATTCCCGCAGGACACAAGTGTTTTCATTGCTTACAACTGATAAATATCGGATATGGATGTTTGTTTGAAACTAAAGTTTATTTAATTTAACACGATGAGGAAAAATAATCTCGATTATTGTTTAGAAAAGCCACTTCGATCCAAATCGATGGACGTTGATGTGGATCATTGTGTCTGTAATATCTGCGTGATGAGGTGAATCCCACACATTTTATACTGATGCTCACCCCACTGGGATAGTGAGAGTAAAGTGGATACTATGACACTGATGATGCTTCTCGCCTTCATCTGTGAGGTTTAGGTTAAGCATTTTGAATGAATACTCCACCACTCGTTGGTCACCAGAGTCTTTTTCGTCGCTTCACAGAGTATACACGAGCAGGTGAGTTTATCATTCGGTATAGAAGTTGCTTTTGAATATTCCTTATAGACCAGCACTAAGTTTACAGATTAAATCAATAATATCTTACTAAAATAAAATTTATATCTCTAATAACCTTCCTCTTCCAATAGTTCGCAAGCATGCGTATATGATTAACTGTTTAAACACAAAAGCCAATCAGCCAAGCAAATATAGCAACGATGATGATTCTCAACATAAGAGCAAAATACATGATAATCTAGGTGTACCATTAATTCCTATCGAATTTGACAGGTATAAAAATAATCAATGATCAATAATAAATCTTATTTAAATTTACTTTACTATTCTGTGTATTAAGAACATGATTGATGAGGACTATGAAAGAGAAAAGGTATATCTATTAAATTGTATGAGTATTTTTATAAAAGCGTTGAAACATTTGGGTCAATATGCCTCACTAAATTGATCGTTAAAAGAACCTTTTTCATGAAAAAGAAAATGTTAAGATTAGTTTTTGAGTTGGATTTATAGTGGTTTAGGTCTGATATTTCCAGCCTCTCAAGTTATACCCCCAATCAGTTTGAAAACGGATTTCGATGACAACGGAAGTTTCTTCTATAAAAATGTATATCATATACTATTTATAAAGTTGGGGATTCCTGCGGTACATTCAAAGACTTTCTTTAACTCCACAAAGTACAAATAAAGAGACTGACATTATTGATGGTCGGTATATAGTCTCAATCCATACTGAACTTCTGTTGTTCTTTGCGTGATACTACTCGTTGTAACGAGAATATCCAGAGTAAACTAAAGTAACTAGCAAACTAAGCAAATCTAGCAGATAAAAAAGCCGTAGTAACAAGTGCTTTCAAAAAGGCTGATGGAGTGACAACTTAGTGAGACATTTAGGTAGTGGACGGAGGCAAGTGGCTCAGGCCCTTGCTTTGTGGTCTTTGAGAGAGGCGTAAGTTCGACAGTGGACTTGTAATGAGAAACTTAATCACGTGCGTCTCGTGTTTGTATCAGATGAGGATAACGGTTGAATATAATTATCATAATTAGTAGAATCAGGCGTTACTTTGCGGAAATCTATTATATTAAAGTTGGTAAAAATTACTTTCCCCACATCCGCTAAATGAAATAATCGTAGTGGTGTTGGAAGTAGTGGTGATGGGGATGCACGCAATTGAGGGAGGGTGGGAGATGTTCTTCAAACTAGGTAAGACATATCCATTTTATTTCATTTCACATCCGCTGATATGGGCAAAGTAATTTTTACCAGCTTTAACATACTTATGTATTTTAATTTTTTTTTAAGATTAGTCACTTACCATCAGGTAAGCTACATATATGCTCGTTTGCGCCCTCTTTTATAAAAAAAAATCTTTCTAATATGAAAAATATTTTGAGTGATTTTTATAGTATTTGAGAAATTATTAAAAAAATCCGACAGTATACACTTTGTATGTAGTATTTGTTAGGAAGTCAATTAAATAACAAAAAAATATTTTATGGAAAAATTAAATAAATTTTCTTATAGAATAAATTTGTTTATAAACACGTCTTGAAGATATTGTACGTATTTTGCAGTATCGATTTTTACAGTATCACGCAAAAGGTGTTGCGAAAGGAAGGTCATGGCTGTTGATTAACACGCAAGGGCTATTTAGCTCATGATTCTCGAGGTTAAGTTTATTTACTGTAAAAATTTTACCCAAAACTACGCAATGCTAACTTCACCATCTACATACCTTTAAAGATTTTGTTCAAAATTTATAAGAGTATTTCGGATTTTTCTTAACAATTAGGGTGACAAACAAGCACACAGTAACCTGAGAACGTGGTCCTTTCTCGGCTAAGTTGACCCATTCATGCTACAGTTATAATTTTTTATGCAACTATATAGCTAGAATATCTGAGGGTTGGTTTACGACAGCAGCCGATTTGCAGACACGACTAACGACAATAATAATACTGGTTTATAATAATGTGCTCCGGACCGAATTTCGGTCACGGCGGCCAGTCTCCATAGAGACTAGCCGTATATTGCCCAAAAGCCAATAAACAAGGAGTATCTCCCTCACTCTCATAGTCCGATAGAATGGTAATCCGACAAGATCAGAGAGAAATCAGGTGCAACAACTTCATGTGTTTTCCAAGGCGCTAGGTAGAATACATACCTTTCACTAGAACGCATCTTGGTAGGCAAGCTCCCATGGCTCTCATATGTTCGAAATATAATGAAATATCTCGAGTTATACTGGCGTCGACATATTCCAAAAGTCTTATGCTGTCTTTAAGAAAAAACCTCATCGATCATCTATCGGTGAGTCCGCATTTGCATTGAAAAAATTTTTTTTCTTTTTTTGCCCTTTTTTCCTTCTGAACGTATACATGTATTTTTCTGCCGACTTCCAAAAAGGAGACGGTACTCAATTCGACGCGTATGTTTTTTTTATGTGTGTTACCTCATAACTTTTTACTGGGTAGACCGATTTCGATGATTCTTTTTTATATGAAAGCTGATACTTCTCGTGTGGTCCCATATGAATTTGATCAAGGTCAGACCAATAGTTTTTGAGTTATTTGAGTTATTTTTAATAACTTATATTGAAGTCGGCTGTACAAAATTTTTAATTTTAAATTATGTTGGTAAATGTTATGTACACTTGTTATTGATATACATATCAGTGTGCGTGTTACTTTTTATATAATCTAGTGCTAATGTTGAATATGTATATTGTAACTGTGCTTATGAAAAAAAAACACCGCCAGCTCCCTGACTCCGAGCTCCTAATGAGAATTTCTTTTCGTAATAGAAACCATTATTAACTGCAAGCTCATTCGGTACTTTGAGGATCACCAGCTGATTAGGGACCGCCAGTGCGGTTTCCGTCGAGGTCGCTCAGCTGGTGATCTTCTAGGTTACCTAAGTCATAGAAGGGCGGAGCCAGTGGAGTCCAAGAGGGAGGCGTTGACCGTTAATTTGGACATTGCGAAGGCCATCGATCACCTTTATCTTATTTCACTTCAATTTCACCCCCCCCCCCCCCCCCATCAGCCTGAGCATCCGCGCTAAGAAAGAGTAGGGTAACTTGGGCGTGGACGCTCAGCCAGGGATTCTCCAATACCAGGGGTGCTGGTACCCTCCTGGGATGGTTTCTTATTTAACTACACTACCATGTTAATAGGAAGAGGGGTTAGGCCTCCAACCACCTACCTGCACGTACCAGACGAAGTAAACTTCTACTTCACGCTGGTTGTCTGTAAGGTCACGGTAGCTCCGTGGTTCGAGCTGGTTCACCCATTCATTACAGCTCTACTTAGTATTAAGTAGCTTTGCTTTATTATTCCCTGCAGTGGGCGATAAGAAGCTGATGGTGAAGTAGTTTTGCACCTTTAAAGTATTTAGTTTAGTTTAAATAGGGCCCCAATTTCATTTTTGCTCCGGGGCCCTTCGTTACATAGCTACGTCACTGAATTGGATTACCAGTTTTCTTGCAGATCGGAGCATCAAGGTTGTAGTAGACGATGCATGCTCTGATTACAAGATCATTAACGCTAGTGTTGTACAAGGCTGCGCGTTATCACCAATGCAATTTCTTCTTCATATCAGTGATATTGTAACGAACCCCCACTCCATCTTTTTTTCTTTTCTACTATATATCCACTTATACTTGTATTTCTTTAGAATCTATATCTGTAAGATATATAAATACATCTAATTTACGTGACCAGTATATCTTGATCTTTCTAAACGTTTAAATATAGGCCGCTTAATAAATTTATGGCGTGATCGTCTTAGTTAGGACCCTTTTTTACGTTGTGTTTGTATAGTAACTTAGTTCTTTTAGGTGTATCTTGGAAGAATGAATATTCACGAGAGCAATCGAAAGCTGTTGGTAGAGTCTTATAAGCTAAAGAACCCCGTTCACGAAGACAGAGCTCAAAAAGGTTAAGAACAATAAATTGTCCCTATTCCACTTGTATCTGGTTCACAACAGTCAATTCCTTATCAATTAATCCCTTCCCGCTTGGAAAAGGCTCACAATATTTATATCAAATACCAGGTACAAGGGCTTCGCTCTCCCACATTTTAAAAAAATGTGGAGGAGGTACACGGCCCCACACACGCCGCGCACGGTGAGCGCCAACCATTTTAATGCGCTTCCCCCGAAGGGTACGCTAAGTTGGGAACTGGACCGTAGTCCACAGCAAAATAACTGGCGAACCAGTAAAAGAGGACTTGGCCCCTTGATAGTGCGTAAGCACAAACATCGACCGAAGTCGCGCATGTCAATGCGTGTAAACGCCATACAGAATACGATCAAATCCAGCCACAGTGAATGTACGTCACACGGGTTAGGCAACAATCGGCACACTGACCATAAAAAGCCTTCCGTGAGCGCCACCACCTGCCAGACTGCCGTTTCTGCAGACGTGATGTAAGTGTAAGGCATCACCACCAATTGCATGGTCAGCACGGCCAATTGGCCGCAGAGCGTGTCATGAGTCTACCGCTCACCTCAAGGGAATGGGGTCCCACGTTGCGCGGCTTTCGGCCGCAGCCTTGAGAGCCTCCTCAGATTCTCCCTCCAGCTACCACCCGCATGAGGTCAACACATATGCTCCACCAACCAATACAATGGCAGATATAGCCAATAGGCAGTTATAAGATAATATTAATAATTCGCCATCAGAAAGGGTTTGTGTCACTGACGTTGAGTATATGCATTTTTCGATCATGTTTGTCTCACCCACCAACAAGTTGCCTTCAATCTCTCAAAGGTGGGAACTTTATAGAGATATATTATTAAGTTGTTATATAAAACATCATGGAGGGCAGACAGTCTGCAGCCCCGCAATGAAGGGACCCGACTTGGGCAAAGCTACTTAGGTTGTGAGTCAAACCAAGACGCAGAGAGCGCCATTGAGAATAGCGACCCGCCAAACAACCATCGTAGAGACGCAATGCTACAGAATGCAACAAGCATCAATACGACTATCGTCGGGCTTACACCATCCCATACAGTCCCAGCAGACATCACCACCCGCATACCTCTATCGACTAGAACCACAAGATGCGTCAATTCAGGTGCAGCACACCCGCAGATCCATCACAAGACGCAATACTGCAATTAGCAGTAAGCATCAATGCAACTATCATACGGATGGCGCCCCATCACAACACACCTACATGATCCTTATCGACTTTGGTAACAAAATTGATAACGTTGTTAACTAAAAATACTACCAACGTATCATAGTAGTACGGCACTAAGACGTCAGTAGCCAAAACTCCACGTATCATAGTGCTATTGCACTAAGACATGAAGTTGAGTATGCTTGCTGCACTTAAAAGTACTACCAAACACACTCACCCTAATCCGAAAGATAGCCGACGTATCATAACGCTATGCGCTAAGACGCCGCCCACAAACGGCAGGGGTGTGCGATGTCCACGGGCAAGTCGTATTGCTACAACAAACCCGCTTACCACCGGCACTAAAATGATATGTCTAGGACACATCGGTTAGTGAGTCTAAGTTTACCTCGGTCTCAGAAGCTGCGAAGCAACCTACACGCCACTATAATAATCCTTTTCAAGTCCCATTTCTTTCAGTATAATGCTTTTACATATTTTAGACCTTCCACATATTTGATTTATTTCATAGACCATACTACTGTATGTCTTATTCATATGGGACTTCAAGTCATAACTCTGCTATCATAATGCTTATGCATCATAGAGACCTTCTATATTAATGCTTTGGTTCGTTAGACCTTACTATGTTAAGTCCCTAATATAGGACTAGTCATTGTGCAACCTTAGTACTAGCAGTCAGTCAGCCGACCACCCCATATATATGTATAACCTTGGGTATGTGTCTCCGACAACGCCCCAATATAAGGGAACATTACAAGAACACGTTCATCAACTTAGAAATTTTCCAATTATTACAAGAACACCTTCATCAACTTAGAAAATTTTGATCCATTTTTTCTATTATATTACAAATGTTATTTATCTTTGTTATTGCAATATAATCGCCTTGTAATTATATGATTTGATACATTTTGAACATTTTAAGCAGGTTTTTAATAAATTTAGAGATTTTTAGAGACATTTTATGCGTTTACTAATATTATAATATTCAATATTCCAAATGGATATTTTTGAACTTTATGCTTATTATTTGCATTTAATTGTTTAAATTATAATTTTTATGACATTTTTAAATGTCTGTATAATGAATTTAATTATTATTTATTAATAATAATTATGAGGCGTCACAATATGTTGCAAACTTTCATTATTCAGTACAATTCATTGCTGTGCAGACGACAGCACTGGTGATGCTTTATCCACCACCCGTGCCAATATTTCTCGGGAAAACGTCGCCGAGTACCGAAACAAACTTGTGTCCGAAGTCGAGACTTTGTTGAACAAAGTCCCAGACTGGGGGCGACTAAATCTAGTCCAGTTCAATCCCCAGAAGACACCAGTTGGCGCGTTTACCGCTAAAAAGAACCTCTTTGTCGTATCTCCTCAGTTTCAAGGCACTCCCCTTGTTGCCACAGCAAGTATCGGAATCCTCGGTGTCGACATATCGAGTGACGTGCAGTTTCGTGGTAACTTGGAAGAGTAGGCCAAATTGGCCTCTAAAAAGCTAGGCGTGCTCAGCAGAGCGGGACAGTATTTCATGCCGGCACACCGCTTGCAACTTTACAAGGTGCAGGTTCAGCCTCACATGGAATGCTGTTCCCATATCTGGGCAAGGGCTCTCCAGTGCTAGCTCCTTCCACTTGACTGCATTCAGCGCAGAGCGTTTCGAATCGTTGACGACCAAGTTCTTTCCGATCGGCTTGACTCACTAGCACTGCGTGGAGATGTTGCATCTTATTGCGTATTTTATCGCATCTATCAGGAGGAGTGCTCTGAGGAATTGTTCGGACTGATTCCAGCCGCTCCATTTCACTATCGCACATCGCGACAAAACTCGCGCTACCATCCATACCATCTAGATGATTGGCGGTCAACCACTGTGCGATTTAGACGAAGTTTTCCTCCAGCGATATTTCCGGACCGATACGACCTAGGGACCTTGAAGAACAGAGCCTACTCCTTTTTAAAAGGCCGGCAACGCATCTGCAATTCCCCTGGTGTTGCGGTTGTTTATAGGCGGCGGTAGTAACTTACCATCAGGTGTGCCGCATGCTCATTTTCCCTCTCTCCTATAAAAAAAAAATGATTCATTTTGGCCCGATCCAAGATTCGAACCCAAAGTAAGTAAGTAGTAAGTATCGTTTAAGTCGCGGCACGGAAGTTTAGCGCTGAACAAAACGTGGATAACTTAACGGTTAACGTGGAAAACGTGGGATAGCTGCGCTTATGCGCAGCTATCCCACGTTTTCCCGATTTTCCCAATTTTCCCAATTTGTGCCCGACAGTACTTATGTACTGTCGGGCACAAATTAAATTGCACGAATGCGACTGGAGAGCCAACCAGCGCATGCAAACCATACGCACGCCCGCCCCGCGACCCGTTTACAACCTCGTGATACCTTATTTTCGACTTAAGCGCAATAACGGTCACCGCTAGACTTTCGTGCCGCTACTTGTATCGTATAGTAGTACGCGGTCCGTTACCATACCTATAATGCTATTGTCGCTTTAATAAATACGGTTTTGATTAAATATCTCACTTATCACTTTTAACAAACCAAGCTTTATTTTAATAGGCAATTAACCAATAAAGTAGCAAGAATCATTTCCATTACTCAATACTGGCCTAACGCTAATTACAACACTATAAAAATTACAGATCGCAGTACAAAAAAAACGAACATCAATAAACGAACGAAATTCAATTGAAGCAACTGATATCAAACTATACACGCGTGGTTGTGTGTTATAAATCGATTTTACAAGTCGTATACTGGCGGAATGCCAAGATTGATGATACATCCTTTTAAACGATGCCACCTTCAGGATTTCATATATTGTGAATGTAGTATAAAATCTATATCAATGTTAGCCTAGAATATATAGGTTAAAGGAAATGTTTAAAATTTGGTAAACATTCTTTAACAACAAAGTAATAGAGAATATCTTGTAATATAACATTTGTAAATACAGTATTGGGCGACCTCTCAATAGTTGGAGTGGAGTAGTGAATGCCGTGTCGTGTGGGAGCGATATCATAAGATAATCCATCACCCCCTTTGCCCCGTGGATATCGTAAGAGGCGACAATGACCATCGCCGGAGAAACGTTAGGCCTTTCGATAGATATTGGGTGTATAATAAAGGCGCTATAACTAGACAGGTTAAATAATTTTAAGATTAATTTTAAGAATGCAACCGATGGACAAGTACTTACTTTTTTTAATATAGAAGGTAAGATGACAGACTGAGAGAAACGAAGAGTAACACAAACGAGCACAAAATTTTTTAAGCGAATGTTGTAAACCATAGATATATATGTACCTATCATCATCATCATCAACATTACAGCCTTTGACAAGTCTACTGCTGAACATAGGCCTCCCCCAAGTAATGCCACAAAGCACGGTCCTGAGCCACCTGCATCCATAGATACCTATTTTTATTAATAATTAAATCAAAATGCAAATACATTGGCATCCCTGAAGACTGAATAGAAATACCTCTATACCGGTGAAAAGCGTATGCGATTCTCGTCACTCACCAAATAAACACAGCAGAATTACGCTGTCATTTCACAAAGCTATTCTGTTCGGGCGTGGTCGGTCCTTGGACAAGCTGACCCATTTGTAGACACGTAAAAATCTATACAAATAAATAAATTGAAGTGTCTGTTTGTAATGTCAAAATAACAGCTATTTACTAAATTTATATGAAAGTATATAACGTACTTATAACAGAAACACATTTTTTTTATTTTTTGTCTGTCTGTTTGTTCCGTCTAATCTCCGAAATGGCGGGACCTATTTTGACGGAACTCACTGGCAAATAGCTGATGTTATAAGGAGTAACTTAGGTTACTTTCATTTTAGAATAAGAATTAGGGTATCGCGCAAAAAATTAAAACCCTAAGCTACACGCGAGCGAAGTCGTGGGGAACACCTAGGCTTCAATAAAACTAATATTAGGGATTTATTGCGTTTAATTTCACATATTTTTACCTCACTTTTATTAAGTCACTTTCTTGTTTGTCCGTCGTTCTAGGTGACAGTAATTGATTTGAAACTAACTTCTCCATGAGCTGGAAAGTTAAAATTTAAAGTTCATATTTTCGATAGTTCATAGCTGAAATTTGGATGACAATGCAAGAATATTATAAAAAAACGTGGTAAAAATTAAAAAAAAAAAATTAAAATTTCACTTGTTTTAATTTCCGTTTCTGTGACTTGCTCGTAATCTCATAATGAAATTGAGTTTGGATTCAATTTCATTATGAGATTACGAGCACATGGTAGCACCCTGATATCTCCTCTATTGATATCATGATGTTTTTTTTTAATTCGAGAAATCCAGTATAATTGCAGTTTATGAGACCTTATATGTAATTCCTTAGATTTTTTTTTAGGTTCCAAGTAAAGTTGGTTACAGATATCCATGAGCTGCAGTAGCCAATTACAGGTTAACTGTTAGCTCGAAGGTGGAGGAAATGAGTATCATAAAAAATAACATGTAAAAATAAGTTAACCGTTTAAATGATGTTTGACGTTGGTAATAAATAACCTGCTACGCATTGTAAGAGCAACGGTCAGTCCTTGATCGAACATTTTATGACATACCTTGAAATATTGTTTTATTTACTTAACAACACACATTTTGTGAGCCTACCTCGGGATAGAATGATAAATGTGATGATTAGTGATACGTTCCAATTAAGATTAAAGATACATTCCAATTGTTTTCGAATGCTCCATGACTTAACACTATCCAATTAGAAGTTGAAGAACAAAATTCTAAAATACAATTAATTTTAGTTATAAAATATTTAAAAAAAAAACACGAAAGTCACTAACTTAATACAAAAACAATAAAATATACAATATTAGGATAGTGTAATATTGCACTAAAATTCTGAAATTCTCTACCACGGGGAGTGCTTCGAGAAATTGTTCGGACCCTACCACAGCGAGTGCTCATAAGGAACTAATTCCAGCCGCTCAATTTCACCATCGCATATCGCAACAGAACTCAAAATACCATCTGTAACATTTAGATGATTGGCGGTACACTACTGTGATTTAGAAGAAGTTTTCTTCCTCGCACAATTTCCTTGTAGAATCGAATACCACCAGCAATTATTCCGGACCAATACGACTTAGGGACCTTCAAGAAAAGAGCCTACTCTTTTTTCTTTTTTCTAAAGCCAAAAATATATCAATCAGTCTGATGGTTAGACGAGATATGAAGTCGTAGTCTTCAATAGATACGACAGCATACATTGCACTGAACAGACAGGTCTTCAAATGACTGACGGGACTAATTTAGTATTGAAAAAGCGATTGAGTGGTATTAATGTTCCAAAGTCTTATAGAGATCTACCTGTCGAAAAAAGCAAACAGTCGAAGTTGAAGACCGATTGCAGCAACGTCATTTTCGGGACATCTAAGATTTTGCGCGATATTGACAGTTTCTACGGGCAATTGTACATATACACAAACGTAAGTTTCCAAAGCAAGTCTCATCCAATACTATTACGATTGATATCCCGAACTCCAGTCTAATCGAGATAAGAATGGCTATTCAGCACCCTAAAACAGCAAGGGCCCGGAGAGAATAGATTTTCAGCTGAGTTTCTGAAAGCGGATGGGAAATCGGTACTCGAAGTCCTTTAAAAGTTCTTTATCCCGTCCTCAACAGTACTTTATCCCATAGGCAAGGAGCAGTAGTGCGGGGTGCGAAGTCAGAAGTCCTCCACGTGTGCCTGGTAGTTGCGGGTCCCTCTCGATACGTCTGGAGGGAAGAGCAGCTACTGGGCCGGTGCACCCTGGGCGCGGCAGTAATCTTCCTCGAGAAATGAGAAGAAATTCTTACTCCTTGGGGAAGGTTACTGCCGCGGCTAATTATTCTGACATGGGTGGGGTCCGTCCCGGACCAACGGCGCGTTCCACTGCGTGACCCTCTGATCAGCAGAGGGCATAGCACAGGAGTGAGGGCGGGCTCGGTGTGCACTTACCCTGCCTCCGGGCAGACAGTGAAGGATTCATCCTTTGCTGTCACCGCCGGTCTCGTAATCCCAGTATCGAAGTGTCGTGGATCATGTCTCGCGGCTTTGATTGGGACCGAGGGTCTTGGCTTAACCGCCCGGACCGCGAGGGAGAAAACCTCTATAAAAAGTTACCCCGAATCTCAAGCGGCGACGCACCGCGAGGGGATGGATGGCTGACGGGGTTCTATGAACAAATCAGTCGATAGTGCGCTCCTCGCCAGGGTACCTGCAGACCCCCTGGCGAGTAATAAATCCTCTAAATCTGCTTACCTTGGTAAGGGGTCACTGCCAAGGTGGACATTTAATTACTCCCATACTCGTGGGTACAAATATGGAAAATAAAGAACAAAAAACCAAAACCGCCGGCAACGGCAACGTAGAGGAGAGGAGGAACGATGCGGGGACAGAGTCCGACGCCGCATCGAGCAGCGTGGGAGGCTCAGAGAGCTCCCGACGCGTGGAGCCTGGGACCGCGGAGACCAGTAAGTTCTTCCGCAAGCGGTCCAGGCGGGATGGCGACCAGGGGTCGTCAGCCGGAGAAGAGGAGACTTCGGCCCGGAAAATCCCCACCAACAGGCGGGGCGGGCTGAGAGGCAAGGGGAGGGGGCCCTCTGACAATCAGAGGGCCGAACAAGCGGCAAAGCATGCCGAGGAGGGGCGCCACCCGGGCGATACGGCTCGGGTAACAGGCGAAGAGACGGATGCGACTGGCGGCTCCGAGGTGGAGCGTAAGGCCAGATTCGTAAAGGAGGTGGAGGCCGCGATCAAGGTCGTGGCCCACAAGCAAAAGGCCTCCTCAAAGTTAAAGGCCATTCCCGCGGCCTCCGCCTCCATCATGGCGGCTGCGGAGGCCAACTTTGTTGGGGCCGAGCTTAATGTAAACGAGGTAGCGGAGCTGCGGGCGGAAGTGGCCCGCCTGACGTCCGCCATGGAGACTCTCCAGAAGGAGAACGAGAAGCTCCGCGCAGACCTGGCCAGTCTACGTGAGCCTGCCTCTCGCGCGGCGCCCCAGACGCAGCGCCCAAGCCAGCCCGTGCCGGTGGTAAACCAGGTTCTGAACCTGGTCCGCCAGGAGCTGGCTGCCTTCCAGCACCGGTTCTCCGTGCTGGAGGGCATCGTCCTGCGCCCCCCCCTAGGGGCAAACAAGACGGCGGCGAGGCCGGCAACGGTCTCGTACGCGGCGGCCACAGCTGCCACATCCAGGCCGGGGCCGTCCAGCCAGCCTTCGGGCGGGGCTGCAGTTGCCCCTCCTCCCCCTGAAAAGCCGGCTCCGGCAAAACCGGTACCGGCTGAACCGGCTCCGGCTAAGCCGGCAATGGGAAAGAGAGGCAAGGCGAAGACAAAAAAGGGCAAAGCGGCAGCACAGGTGGTGGCTGCGCCAGCCCCAGTGCCTGCGGCGAATGTGCCAGCGCCAGCGGCAAGCCAGCTGCCGCCGCCGCCACCGCCCCCGCAGCTCCCTACACCTCCCACGGCTGAAGCCGGTTGGCAGGTGGTCGGGGACAAAAATAAGGGGAAGAAGGCAGCCAAAAAGGCCAAAGAGCAGGAGCGGCAGCGCCAGTTCAGGGCGCGCAAGATGGCGGCTAGGCTTCGCGCCCCGAAGACCGCAGCTGTAGTGATTACACTACAGCCGGACGCGGAAAAGAAGGGCGTTACCTACCGCGATCTGCTCGCGAAGGCGAAAGAGGCGGTGGATCTCGGGGAGCTCGGGATCACCGGGGGCCTCCGGCTCAAAGTCACCCAGACGGGGGCCCGTATGCTGGAGATCCCCGGGGAATCCAGTGGCGCGACCGCGGACGCTCTGGCTGCGAAGCTCAGAGCGTCCCTGGACGCGGACGAGGCCCGAGTGTCCAGGCCCGTCAGATGCGCAGACCTGCGCATCATGGGTCTGGACAACTCGGTATCGGAGAAGGAGTTAGTGGCCGCCGTCGCCAGGTCCGGGGGGTGCACTACTGACCAGGTCAGGTCAGGCGCCATACGCCCGGACCAACAGGGTATGCATGCCGCCACGGTGTGCTGCCCTGTTACGGCGGCCAAAACCATAGTGGAGGGCCGAAGGCTTCTGGTGGGCTGGGTCTCAGCGCAGGTTAAGCTGCTGGAGCCCAGACCTCTGAGGTGCTACCGCTGTCTCGTGGGGCACCACGTATCTGTGAAATGCGCCTCGGAGGTTGACCGCAGTGGCCTTTGCTTCCGCTGCTGTCAGCCCGGACACATATCGGCGACCTGCTGCGCCACGCCGCACTGTGATGCATGTGCGGCGACCGGCAAGCCAGCCGATCACCGGGCCGGAAGCAAGGCCTGCGTGCCACCCGCCAAGGCCAAGGCCGCGGGTAGGGGAGGGCCCTCCGCCGCCACCGCCTCTGTGGCCACCGCCGCAGTCGCGACTGCCGCCGCCGCCGCCGCCGCTGTCACTGTCGCTGCCGCCGCCGCCGCGACACCGACGCCCGCAGAGAGGCGCCCCGTGGAGGAAGCTGAAATGGAATGCCTATAACGGCCCCATTAAGCTTCCTCCAGGCGAATATCAACCACTGCGCCTGCGCTCAGGATCTGTTGCTCCAGAGCATGGCGCAGTGGTCGATCAACATCGCTGTGGTCGCTGAGCCGTATTTTGTCTGGCCTAGGGAGGACTGGGTGGCGGACCTTAACGGCTCAGTGGCCATCATTTCTTCAGCCGCCGCCGGTACCCCGACCCTTGAAGGTGTCAGGAAGGGTCAGGGGTGCGTAGCAGCACGGTTCGGGGAGTTCGTCGTTGTGGGGGTGTACTTCTCCCCGAACCGATCTCTCGCCGAGTTTCACAACTCTCTTGCAGAGCTGAGAGCAGTCGTCGTCGGAAGTAATCCCCTCCCCGTACTTGTCCTCGGGGACTTCAATGCCAAGAACTTGGCTTGGGGTTCTCGTCGTACAGATGTGCGGGGTAGGATGGTGGAAGACTGGGCTCTGGAGACAGGCCTGGTCGTCCTAAATCGGGGTTCTGTCCCCACGTGTGTCTGCGGGGCGAGTCGGTGGTGGACATTTCGTTCGCTAGCCCCGCTCTGTCGCCGCGTGCCATTGACTGGCGTGTCATGGAGGGGGTGGAGACCTACTCCGACCACCGGTACATCGGGTTTGACGTCTCCACCCAGCCCTCGAGCGCGCCAGTCCAACAGGCCCCGAGTGGTCCGCGTTGGGCACTGAAGCAGCTGGACCGGGAGCTCCTCCTGGAAGCCTCGATCGTGCAGGCCTGGGTGTCATCACCGGACAGGCCTGCCGACGTCAATGATGAGGCAGGGTGGTTCCAGGAGGCCATGTCCGAGATATGTGACGTGGCAATGCCCCGCGTCCGGCCAGGAAGCGCCCGGCGTCAGGTGTATTGGTGGTCGCGTGAGCTGACGTCTCTGCGCGAGGCGTGTGTCGCCGCGCGGCACCTGTACGCCAGGCATCGCAGGCTCCGCATTCGTCCACCGAATGCGGCAGCCATTGAGGCGGAGCTGTACGAGGGATACAGAGCGGCAAAGACCGCCCTCCGGGAGGCTGTCCTGCGGGCCCGGGATCGGGCCCGTGAGGAGATGCTGGAGACTCTCGATAGAGATCCGTGGGGGCGCCCTTACAAGATCGTGCGGGATAAACTCCGCACCTGGGCCCCCCCGCTGACGCAGAGTCTCCGGCCTCAGCTCGTGGAGGATGTGGTGAGCGCTCTGTTCCCTGCGCGCGGGGAACATCCGCCCCCGCCTATGGCTCCGCCACCTGCGGTGCCGGAAGCGGACCACCAGGACGACGACGACGACATCCCGGAAGGGACCGGGGTAGACCTGAGAGTGGCGGTACGTAGGCTCAAGGCCAGGAATACCGCCCCAGGACCCGATGGCTTGCCTGGCAAAGCCTGGGTCCTGGCCTCGGAGGCTCTCGGGCCCCGACTGGAGGGGCTCCTAAGCGCATGCTTGGAGAGAGGCCAATTCCCGCTTCGTTGGAAGACGGGGAAGCTGGTCCTCATTCGGAAGCCGGGGCGCCCTGCGGACTCTCCGTCCGCATACCGGCCCGTGGTGCTGCTCGACGAGGTGGGCAAGCTCTTTGAAAGAGTAATTGCAAACCGCCTCGCCGAGCACCTTGCGGGGACGGGGCCGGATCTTGCGGAACACCAGTTTGGTTTCCGCAAGAGGCGCTCTACGGTGGACGCCATCATGCGCGTGAGAGCCCTCACGACGGGGGATGCAGTGGCCAGGGGGGGGGGTTGTCTTGGCGGTGTCTCTCGACATCGCCAACGCCTTCAACTCCATGCCCTGGAGCTGCATTAGGGAGGCACTCCGGTATCACCGGGTGCCGACCTATCTCCGTCGTATAGTCGAGGACTATCTGACGGACAGGGCCGTCATCTACCCCGGTCGAAACGGAGAGTGGAACCGGCGAGAGATGTCGTGCGGTGTCCCACAGGGTTCGGTTCTGGGGCCGCCCCTGTGGAACATCGGTTACGACTGGGTGCTGCGCGCCGACCTCCCTACCGGCGTCAGCGTAGTTTGCTACGCTGACGACACGCTGGTACTGGCACAAGGGGGGTCGTACGAGGCGGCGGCGGAAACTATGACACGCGGGGTTGCGATAGTCGTTGAGAGGATCCGGCAACTGGGTCTCGAGGTGGCTCTGCACAAGTCCGAGGCCATGCACTTCCATGGTCCTCGGAACAGGCCACCACCGGGATCCTCAGTGATGGTAGGAGGGGTATCCATCGGCGTCGAGTCGACGTTGAAGTACCTAGGACTCGTCCTCGACGGCCGATGGAACTTCGTTGAGCACTTCCGACGTTTGGCTCCCAAACTGGAACGGACCGGGGCTGCCTTCAGGCGGCTCCTGCCGAACCTGGGGGGGCCAAACGCCTCCTGCCGGAGGCTCTACGCGGGGATCGTGAGGTCCATGGCCCTTTACGGGGCCCCGGTGTGGGCGCGTGGTTTGGCGCGGCTTGCCGTCCACCACCTAAACGCGCCCCAAAGGGTGGTTGCCGTAAAGATGGTTCGCGGCTACCGCACGATCTCCCGCGAGGCGGCGAGCCTCCTTGCCGGATTGCCGCCATGGGATCTGGAGGCGATAGTCCTCGCGCGCCTGCACGAATGGCGCGCGGCAGCACTATGCCGGGGGGAAACCCCGCTGCCGCGGCAAGTTGTCGCGCAGCGGACAGACTTCCGGCATGATCTCATGGCGACATGGAGAGAGCGACTGTCGCAACCCCGTGCTGGGCACGCCACTATAGCGGCGATAAGACCCCTCTTTGAGGAGTGGCTTGAGAGACGCCACGGCGTCCTCACCTTCCGCCTGACGCAGGTCCTCACCGGACACGGTGTGTTCGGGAGGTTCCTGCACCGAATCGGGCGGGAGGAAACGCCCGGGTGCTCCCACTGCGAGGATCGACCGGAGGACACGGTGGAGCAAACCGTGGAGGTGTGCTCTGCTTGGGCGGAGCACCGCCGTGTCCTCGTAGCGGCGATAGGCGGCGGCGACCTCTTGCGTCCGGCTCTGGTCGAAGCCATGGTCCGGAGCGAGGCGGAATGGGATGCCGTCACCACCTTCTGCGAAGCAGTGATGCTAGCGAAGGAGGTGGCGGAGCGGGAGAAGGAAAGAGCAACAGCTTTCCTTCCCGGCCGCCGCGGGAGACGCCCCGGGCGTCGGGGGCTACGTCGTGGCCCCCGACCACCGTAGGCGCGGGCCTGTGGACGGCGAGCAATGGGTAGCTCGCCGTCCGTCCGTCTAACGACGACAGGCCGTGTCGACGGCGCGTTTTGTTCCACGCGCGCCTCAAAGAGCTGTCAGCAGCGTGAAGGGGCCCGCAAGGGCCGACGCCTGCCGGGGCTGCGGGCTGTTCGAAAGAGATACCGCGGCTCCGGAACGTAAGGGCACTGAAGGAACACGGATGGTTTTTAGTCAGTAAAAGTCTGACACTCCCTTCCGCTCCACCCACAGCGAAAGGCGTCATTAGATGATTTTCCATCCGCAAAAAAAAAAAAAAAAAAAAAAAAAAAAGGAGCAGTAGTGCGGTGGGCTCGTTTTCCTAGAAAGGCGGCAACGTTCTATGGAGGGGCTGCATACCGAATTCCCCTCTGAGTTGTGACCACGTGCTGTTTTTAATATGAAATGTCGTCGTAACCTATCCAAATGTAAAGAGGGTGACGTTTATTTCCAAAATTCTTCATTACTGCATTGGAAGACATTTTCAAGGTACTGATATGCAAGGATTCGGTATTAACATCTATCGGAATCAGAGTACATCATTTACGTTCGATTATCCGACGATATTATAATCGTTGGTTATCATAATGGCAATAACTTTGGAGGAGCAACGCTATGCTCAATTACCTCAACAGTTTCTCCCATCGGATAGGTCTTAAAATGAACATGGTCAAGACATATGTTATGTGTAACGTCAATGTCACACCTATGCCCGTAGTTGTTGGGAGCATCACGCTCCAAATTGTTGACGAGTATATTATACCTAGGACAAATTGTTGGACTAGGTAAGTCCAACTTACACGTAAAAAGACTTGACTTAAGTGATTTTGAAATGTTTTAATAGAATTATTTCATACGATAACAATTAAATTGTATCGAAAGACGAAACGTTTGTTACATTATGTTTGATTTTTTTTTGTTTATAAAACCCATAGGCTATAAATTTACGATTATTTTTACTCTTCAAATCGCAAATGATAAAAAATAATGACTCGTTAAGGATAAGGGTCAGTTTATATCCCGTGTAATGGAACGAAATAATTGATTAATGGCTTGTCTGGTCGGAACGCAGCGTGACTAATTACGACTTTTAACTATAGTCCGCTGGTAATTACTGTAAAGCTGCGATTTAAAGGAAAATTATCCAATTATTGATCTGATTAAGCAAAGTGAGTTCGGAGATATAACGTTTTAATTTAGCTGTTAACTTAAAAAAAATACGATATGAAAAAACATCAAACTATTTTTTCATACCGTATTATTTTTTTTTTAATATAAATAACAAAATTTACGAATAATGATTAAAACAAGAACTTTTGGTTTCTTCCAAAACTTCCAATACAGCTCTCTTTTCTTATTCCAAAAGTTATAAGGGTGACGTCTACAGAATTGAAATTAAATATAATAAGAAATAAATTAAAACAATGACATTAATTAAATATTATATTATAAATATTAATTAAAGTTACTTACTTATCTTCACGCACAATCCCTGACGGGGTAGCCAGAGAGAACAGATCGCCAAGTGCCACGATCCTTACATACCTCTTTCGCTTCTTTCAGATTCATTATCTTCTTCATACATACTATTTACTATTAATTAAAGTTTATTGTCTAAAAACGAATAGTCCAAAAAAATTAAATGTTGGAAAATATTTAGATTGTTTTATTTTTTTACATTTGTATTTTTGAATTATAACAAATATAATTTAAACTCTATAAAATTTTCATCCTACAAAAATATATAAGAAATTCATAAATTGAATGTAGCTGGGAAAAAAATGTTAGTAACAACTTTCATTTGCAGTTAGAAACCTTTATTTACCTAACTCATCAAAAAGAAACTTGATATAAACTTTAAATGAACTGATTTTTCAGGCAGAATGACATTTCTAAACTTTACCGCTTGTTCGAAAATATCTCTTCGCAGAAGAACTAATTCAACAGCGTTGATTCTTTTTCATATAAAATTACATTTCAGAAATAGCTTAATACTGATCTTTTTTATAGAATAAGGTTGGCAAACGAGCACACAGTCCACCGGATAGTAAGTGGATGCTGTGCGCTATAGACACCTACATTTCCCTCAATTAAAACTTAAAATGTAGGCGTTGTCTTCTCTGAAGACTAAGATAAAACAGCAAAGTCAGATAAGGCAGCAAACGAAATGCTGCTATTTTACGGGTATTCTGTTATTTCAGTTATTCCCTGATCAAGTTGAACCATTCGTACTCCAATCATAACATAGCTGCAACGCGGCTCTACGGGTCTTGCAGAACTTAGCTCCGACGAGGGGGCACGAGCACGAGGGGGGCGGTGCATTGACTTCATTAGACGAGTGATCGGTGATCGCTACCAGTTTTCACCCTCGCGATCACGGAGACATCACTGAACAGTTGTCGTCTGGTCGTCATAATGAAGTCAATCTCATTTTTTGTCGAACCGTCGGGGCTCGACCAGGTCCACTTCCTGTGGGGCCACTTCTGGAAAAAAGAGTTCATCATAAAGAGTCCGTCTTTCCCCATGAAGTCGGCCAGCTGCTGGCCCCTTGGGTTTCGTTGACCTATTCCAAATTTCCCTACTTTTAGCTCACCGTTCTCTCTTGTGCCTAGTTTTGCATTGAAGTCTCCCATTAACACCGTATATTTGGTTTTGGAGGAATGCATGGCTTTAGAGATATCCTCAAACATTTCCTCCACCTCCTCATCGGAGTGTGCCGAGGTTGGTACGTAAACCTGTATGACCTTGAGCGAATACCATTTGGTGATTCTGAGTATAAGGTACGCAACCCTCGTCGACACACTCTCAATCTATACAACGTTGTTAACGAGAGACTTGTGGACGGTAAATCCGATACCTCCTTGGGACAGATGGTCGCCCTCCCGGTGATAGAGCAGGTTGCCGGATTCGAGGATTACCATGTCCTCCCCCTCTCTTCGGACTTCGTATAATCCTATAATATGCCAGCGTAACTTATCTATCTCTTCTTCCAGCTCCACAATCTTCTCGTCAGTCCTCAGAGTGCGTCCGTTGTATGTTGCCAGGTCGAGTCGTCTTAGGTGGCAACCGAACCTCCACCAGAGATTCTAAGCACCCCCTGCCCCGCCGTTACCATGGTTGCCACCGTAGCCAGGAATAGCGAGGCTGCCGGGGACTGGGGGCCGTCTCTTTGTTACACTCTTCATAGGGGGGTATTTGCCATAGTTGCCACGCTTGGCGAGCGGGTTGGCAACTGCAGTTTTTTTTTATTGTAATTTCGGCTATTATCAAGAAGATGCTGCTGCCCATCTCCTGCCTGTTTCCCTTTGTCGCCTTTTACGACACCCACGGTAAGATATGGGGTAATGGATATTCTTGACCGCCACTACATGGCAATTCATTCATGTTAGTGGCCGGTTATAAAAGTGCCGTGGTGTTTAAAAAATTACATTCCAAATAAAATTTTTGCATGAGGTTGGTTTTTAAAGAAAACAACTTTTTATTACATTTTGTGGCGCGAACTCCCGAAAGTAAATATCGACTCTTAAATCATTTTTAGTCCATTTTTATTGAATTATCTCATTTCCCTGATATTATGAGTTATTGTTATTACTGTTTAGCGGCCTGGTAAATGGTAGATAAAGTGATTAAAGTCAGCAAAATCATTGCGCTGCTTGAGGAGGGTTGCATCCAATGCTTCGTGGCTCAGGAGCTAAATGTGAGTCGTTCGACAGTCTAAGAGACCTGGCAGCGCCAACAAGTGACGATCGTTTTCTGGTAAATCAAGCGTTGAGAAATCGCAAATCTTCGTATGTGGACCGAACGAATAAAGAATTGTGCAAACTATGGACGGTCAGGAGGAGGCTTCTCGCTGTCAATATACGTAGTCATCGTCCAGCCCGCGGGGTTAAATTACTCCGTGGGCACCGACTTCCCAGGCTTAACTTTGCTCAAAATTGTGTGTCATAGACTCAAGAAGACTAGGATAGGGTATTGTTTTAATGAAGCCATATCTCTGTACGATAAAAACCAACGTCGGCGAGTGCTACAAAAAAAGAAGAATGCTTTGCAGAGTTATATTTTTTTTATAGGATATGGGTGACAAACGAGCACACAGTCCACCTGATGGTAAGTGGTTGCTGTGGCCCATAGACATCTACATCTATCCTTTATCACAAATTAAAATTCAGATGCGTTGTCACCCGTGAGGACTAAGATGGAATGCCTCATTTCCAGTAAAAAGAGTCTCCGGTTCTCTACACTCACCATACGAAACACAGCACTGTTAAGATGCTATTTTACGCTGGTATTCTGTGAGAGCGTGGTCCTTCCCCGGTCGAGCCGACCCATTTGTGCTACAACTATACTACTAATATAGCTGCAGCATGGCTCTACCACGTATAAAAAATATTTTGAACGTATTACACATAAATGAATCATACAAAAATATTAGTTACACAAACATATTTAGTTCCAAATACATATTTATATTATAAATGCGTACGTCTGTTTGTCAATATATACGAGTATGTTATACTTGGATTACTCAGGTACAATATCTTTAATAGGGGTTCACGAACTAGCTTTTTAAAAGGGTATTTAATTCTGTGCTTCCTCATGTCAGGAAGCAAGGACCTTCAAAGAAGTGTAGTAACATGAACAGTGAAGTTTACTATAGGACCCAGTCAAATGAGCAGGAATAAAAATTTGTAGATATTTTTTTATGGGAGAGAGGGCAAACGAGCATGCGGCTCACCTGATTATAAGTGACTACCGCCACCCATGAACAACTGCAACACCAGGGGAACAAGGGGAATTGCAGATGTGTTGCTGGCCTTTTAAAAAGGAGTAGGCTCTTTTCTTGAAGGTCCCTAAGAATCCCTATAGAAGAAGTGCGCGAAAAAAAGGAAGAACGTGGTAAGGAGAGATAGTGATATTATGACAGTCAAATTTTTTTACGAATATTGTCTCTGCCTCCAAGCAGTAAGAGTGTCAGTTGAAATAGTTGTTAGGGTTGAAACACATGTGTATCCTCCTTTGTTCTCAATCGTTTGCAGGTGTTCATGAGCTGCTGTATACATTTACCATCAGCCAAAATGATAGCTAATAGTTGTAATGTTAGAAAGCTAGTTAAAATAGATAATTCTTGTAGCAAAGTGCAAAAGTTCTGATGTTGAAATGTCCAATAAAGGTACCAACTCTGGAGACGGAACTGGGTCAGTTGTCACAACGCACTACAAAATCAGAACCCCCACGAGCTGCAATAAAAGGAATAGTAATTTAATAACAAGAAATTTAATATGAATATATAAAGGTAACACTTAAATTGCTTGGATCGTTTATCCATTATTATGACTTTATAGCATTTCTGCCGATCGAATAATTGTTTTGTGGACTTTTTCGAGTTTTATATGAACTTTTAAATGTCGGATATTAAACGTTATTAAACACTTCACTTTGATTCGTGTAAATATTTTTTTTTTAAAACATTGTATTCTGCTGCTATATAAATTGTTTAGAGTTCTTTTGAATTTAGGAATATGCTTATCTATACATCTATATCTATACAAATAAATAAAATTGAAGTGTCTATTTGTAATGTCAAAATAGCAGCTTTTCACTAAATTCATATGAAAGTATTTTATACGGTACTTATAAC
The DNA here is from genome assembly GCA_963668995.1 of Parnassius mnemosyne. Lineage (NCBI taxonomy): Eukaryota > Metazoa > Arthropoda > Insecta > Lepidoptera > Papilionidae > Parnassius > Parnassius mnemosyne. The sequence continues at coordinate 26,014,855 of CAVLGL010000068.1, forward strand.
AAAAACACAATTTTTAAAATTTTTGTCTGTCTTTCTGTCTGACTGTCTGTCTGCCTGTTTGTTCGGGCTAATCTCCGAAACTGCCGGACCGATTTCGACAGAACTTTCACTGGCAGATAGCAGAATTCATAAGGAGTAACTTAGGCTACTTATATTTTAGAAAAAGAATTAGGGTTCCGCGCAACAAAATTAAAACCCTAAATTACACGCGGGCGAACTTGCGGGGAACAGTTAGTTTAAAATAAGCGTTAAATGTGGGGAATAATAAAGCAGCGTGAATATTACAAAAGAGGCTTTAAATGATAAACAAGTGTAACAACGGGCTGAGTGTCCGAGCAAACAAGATAAACTCCCTATAAATATACACAAGCAAAAACATTATCCGTGTAAATTTACGCTGTGAAAACGCATTTTTCTGCAGCTGTTATGTATATAGAACTTAATGTTCACGGATCGTGGATTTTTTAAATAAGGTTTTATAAATAATTAAAACTATTATTAAAATAGTATGAATTTTCTCGTATAGCAGTGTAGTGATTGTTTTAGAGATTGTGTTTTGTGGTCTCCATAGTCTTATTAACACACGCGCTATCATCTGTCTCGGCCAGTCTTGGCCGAGACAAATGATAGCGCTTACATTTCTTGATCTGTTGATACTATTTTCAACGCGGCATGCGATACCTTTTTTATTTGTAACAATAGTATTGTGGCGGCGCTATCGTCGCGCCACAAGCAAAACACATCGAAGCCTAAATCGCGCTAACAAAGTTCCGAAATTAAAGCAGTATAATATATATAATAGCTCCGAACTACCACTCGGAGCGTTGGCCGCTCCCCGGGCAGAACACCTTACCCGGCGGGAGATCTCCCCTTTTCCTTCCACCCGCCACAGTGGTGACCAATCGACGCGATATGAACACGCAACCAAAAACTTTCGGAAACTACACCTTCAAACCTTCGTCATCCTAAAGTACCTCATTCATTCGCTCCCGAGCTGATATTGTCTGCAGTCTTCACATTCTGCAAGCCGCTTTACAAAGGTTCATCACAGCACTGGAATAATAATGCTTCCTGTTCCTTCAAGCTACTCTCTGCGCTACAGTGCTCGGCACGGCTCTGATCCTTACTGTTCGCCTCTGCTTCACGGCACTCTCGCAGATTACTTGCCTTCTTCTCGACTCATCGCAGACTTACAAGGCAATTCCCTGGCTATACAAGTCAAGAGGAAATGACAAGGCTGTAATTTTATTACAAGCCGTACATATTTATTTTCACCATTTTAGCTCGACGTGTTTAGCAGTGGAAACAGCGATCGAAAGAAAACGTGCATGTCTGAGAAACTTAAAATATTTTTAAATAATAGTACATGTGAATTTATCCTACGCGCTCACTGAGCAGAGAGATGGACTCTACGATGATTCAAAAATCCTGTCAGCAATGAAGGGATGACGTTAATCCAACAGAGGGATATAACTTTTATTTTAACCTAATTCAACATATTTTAAAATTCCCTTAGAAATACCAGAAGTACAATACAAAGATAATGATGAAAGTATTTTATGATAGGAAAGTGAGAACCATTGAATTTTTACTACATCAGAAATTGCGGATTTTGCGGTTGGCCGTACCTTACTTATAGGATAAGGGTAATAAAATAACACACAGTCCACCTGATGGTAAGTGGTATGGCCCATAGACATCTACATCTATTCTGGATTACGAATCAAAATGCAGATGCGTTGTCAGCCGTGAGGGATAAGATGTGTATCAGTTTCTCTACTCTCACCATACGAAATACAGCAGCGTTAAGCTGCTATTTTACGCTGGTATTCTGTGAGAGCGTGGTGCTTCCCCGATTGAGTCGACCCATTCGTGCTACAACTATACCAGGTTGCCTCGTTGGTCTAGTGGTTGTAGTAGTGCGACTGCTGATCATGAGGTCCCGGGTTCGAATCCCGGGTCGGGCCAAAAAAATCAGTTATTGAGTTTTTCTATCAAGAAATTCTCAGTAGCTGCCCGGAGTCAGGAAGTTGGCGGTGTCTCACCCCCGTGCCTCGGAAAGCACGTTAAGCCGTTGGTCCTGCGCCTAATCTCTCTCCGGTCGTGTCGGTTTACCGTCCCATCGGACTATGAGAGTGAGGGAATAGAGAGTGCACCTGTGCTTGCGCATACACTCGGGCACTATAATCCTGTCCTGCGCAGATGGCTAGTCTCCGTTGAGGCTGGCCGCCGTGACCGAAATTCGGTCGGGAGGACATTATTATTATTATTATTATTATTATTATTATTATTATACCAGTAATATAACTGCAGCATGGCTCTACCACGTAAAAAAATGGTGAGAAAGGGAACGTGATGGAAGAAATTGCTTGATATTTTCCAATACATAAATCTTCTAAAAACTTAAAGTTCACTCAAATTTCTATGGCTCAACGTTTTGCATAGACATTTTATCGAGAAGAGAAATTCCAATTAAAACATAAGATTTATTGCCTTTATTGGAAAAAAGCTATTAATAAATTATAAAAAAATATTATTTTTTCTACTATACCTACCGTTAATTATTGTAATGTGATATAATAAGGAATTTTTTTATTTACTAAAAAATACTAACACAATAAAAAACCTACCAATCGATAATTTGCTAGAAGTGTTTTTAAATCCTGATTATGCTTACTGCCTTTTATTATGCGTTTCCTTTGTAATACTCGTACTTAGTATAAAAAAAAAACAAATAACACGTAAGAAGCAACAAACGCCAGTTACGCCAGTAAACGCAGAAAACAATTTCATTGGATTTAATGGTGTTTTTTCGTAAATGTACGTGTACACGTACGGCGTACGCCCAGTGACACTCATCCTAATCTCCAGCGAAATGTCGGAGGTAAATTTGTATACAATATTACACGAGATAATCAAAACGTACCAAAACTTATTTCGCTGCTACAATGACCTAAATTGTTTTTGTATCCAAAACTAAATTGTGCCTGCCATATTTCATTTGTCATTTTGTCACGCCATATAGACATTTGTGTCCCGCATCAGATCCTTCTCGACAAAATCGTCATGATTACAAGTCGTGTTGATCTATCTGAGACCCAGCGGTCTACCACAACGTTACTCTGTTTGTACGTAAAACTTCGCCCATACTTTCTAGGTGACCAAGACATCGGAAATCGTGTACTTTGGTCTTGCAAATGATATAATTTTAAGCCCTGAGTTCTTTAATTATAGACAGTAGTTTTCAAAGTGGGGGCGCGTCTCCCATGGGGGGAGTTCTAGTCTCGGGGTGACAGATGGAATGCGATGTGACTTAGTTCATTTTTTACCCTGAAGAGCTGCGTAGTGGAGTGTAACATATATAACTTTTACGTGGTAGAGCCATGCTGCAGCTATATTACTGGTAGGTATAGTTGTAGCACGAATGGGTCGGCTCGACCGAGGAAGGACCACGCTCTCACAGAATACCAGCGTAGATAGCAGCTTAACGCTGCTGTGTTTCGTATGGTGATCGTAGAGAACCTTTACTGGAAAAGAGGCATTCCACCTTAGTCATCACGAGTGACAACGCATCTGCATTATGATTCCTAATCGAGGATAGATGTAGATGTCTATGGGCTACCGCAACTACTTACCATCAGGTGGTATGTGTGCTCGTTTGTCACCCTTATCCTAAAAAGACGCCGGGGAACCCCAATTACAGCATTTTGCGGACCTCCCAACTTAGATTACCCTGTTTTACAGCCGGACTTTCATTCATTCACCAACAGTTACTTCTTTTTCTTTATCTTTTATTTAATAATGACAATATTTTATGTGTAGACATAATAATGGTTTTATAAATACGAATAAGTTTTTTATCCAAGCGTGACAAATTAGCCCACAGTTTATATATTGGTAAATTGTGGCTGTCGCAAATTGACACCTGGCACGAAATAAAAATAAAGTCACTAGCTGCGGACGCCAGTAAGTGAGTTAGCGGCCAGCCTCCGCGGAGTCTACTTCACCTGAAGATAGTGTTGAGATTGACGGCGACGGGTACAGTGCGCGCAATGGAGAGAAGGTGGGAGGTCCCCTTAAAACTGGGCAGGACACATCATTTACTTTCTTTACGCGGAATTAAGCAAATTAGCTTATAACAACCATATTTTAATGGATTTCCGCAAATTAACGCCTGATTCTATTAATTATCGCCTGATTCTATTAATTATAGTAAAGTAACAGTCTACATATATCCCACTGTTAAGCACAGCCCCCTCTTTTCATCTCTTCACGTATCTGATAGTTCTACTGGAGTCTTATTCGAGAATCGGAGACCTTTTGCTGATAAAGTGGCATTTCTTTTTAGTTTTCAGAATTGACAACGCATCTACATTTTGATTCTAAACCGCAGACAAATGTATCTAAATATCTATGGGCCACAGAATCCACTTACTTCCATTAGACTGTGTGTTCTAGATTGTATAAGAAATTGAGAAATAATCAAAAAGTGTAATAAGTGAAATTTAGAGCAGTATTACGACAAAACATTCAAGTGAGCTATATTAAAGGAAATGTTCAAATATTTGCAATACTTTCAATAAGCTGTAATGTATTGTCAGCCATATTTTATTTCGTGGAATTCACCAAAATAAATGAATTAGACATGAGGATACCACAAACTAATGAGGCCAACGTAATATACACAAAAATGTTAATCAATTCACGTATAACTTGATAAAATAGTTTATACATTTACTGATTAAATATTACACCGTCGTCGTGTTATGTGCTGTTGGTAAGTAAGAATATCCACCACCCCATTTCGTCCCGTTAGTATCTTAACAAGCGACCTAACAAAATTGCGGACAATTTTGATGGCCTTCGATAGATGATATAACCATCTAGTTTTTTGCACCGGCAACTGGCAGCAGCGTCCAAGGTGCGATGTAGCTGACAATGCGTTTGCCAATCTGTCTGTCAAGCTATAGACTTTTACAAGGTGATGATGACGGTGATGATTTCTGTAAAGTAACGGTAATCCCGCCATGCGGTGGTGCCGTAGGAGAATTCATAACAATCTATCATCTCATAAGTGCCGTTTCCAAAAAGGAGACGGTACTCAATTCGGCTGTATGTATTTTTTTTATGTGTGTTACCTCATAACTTTGTACTGGGCGAACCGATTTCGATGATTCTATTTTTATATGAAAACTGATAGTTCTCGTGTGGTCCCATATGAATTTGATCAAGGTCAGACCAATGGTTATTGAGTTATTCTTAAATAACCTATATAGAAGTCGCTTATATTGAAGTCGGCTGTACAAAATTTTTAATTATAAATTATTAAATGAACAAATAATAAAACACCAATAGGCTTACATGTATTTTGGTTAAACAGGGAGACAGCCCTAGGTTATCTTCTAAATTCTCTTAATTTCACTTACAGATTACATCATCCATGAAACTGCGTCCTTGCTGGAATCCTCCCCAACGATATCGTTATGTCAAGATTTAGTGAGGAATTGGCGACAGTTAGTCACTTAAGAAAAAAAAATTGTGGCTTAATACATAATGATTTCTTATATTTACGCGAACACTACACATTTAAATAAAACTAATTTTACGGATTTTATCGCGTATATTAAATTATTTTATATTCCCGACGTTTCGGATGCTTTCCAACACCCGTGGTCACGGGGGACTGAGGTGTTTGACGTCCTGATGTCATAGTTAGCCCGGCTACCTTCAGTTTTTTAATATTAATTTTTGGTTCGATTTACGCATAAATAAAGCTCATTCTGCGTAAATCGAACCAAAAATTAAAAATTAATATTAAAAAACTGTACGTTAGTACCTTTGGTAGGATTCTAGCTTGAATTCAAACTAGCAGCCTCCCCTCGTAAACGCCATTACTGTCTGCTTTTGTACAGTACACGTAACAGTAGCTCCATGATCAAGATATTCAATCTTCATTCATTACTACGCCTTGACTATACTAGAAAAAGCCTTTGATCTCACCGACGGAAGAACTCGCCTTGAATTTTTAAGAGTTGGAAATAATGGTCTTTTCCGAGTCGTAGACTGTATATTTTATAATTTTGTTTCGGTATCGTAATGGTAAAGCCACGTGTGGTCCATTTCATTGTTATAAATCAATAGTCTTAGAAAATAGACCAATTTGATTCTGCGCATTGGTAAGCATTCTTAATACCTGGTAAAGTAATTATGAGACTTTCTTTATTTGGTTTGGAGTAACCAAGAAAGTCTTTCACAAACATATGAATAATAACATCGTTTTTATTATTTCCACAGAAGAAACCGTAGTCATTCTGCTTTTATTACAGCTCGAGCACTTTTCATTAGTCATACATGAAAATATTATATTACGTTTCTTAACTTTCCAATAGCACTTCAAGTTAATTAATTAAAGTAAAATAATGGTAAATTTTAAAATTCATCTCTTCATGACTTCATATAAAGAAATTATACCATTCTGTTTAGAAGGTCTCGCAAATTTCCAAGCATATCTCTATTGTAGTATTCGATAGACGGCGATGTATGTATAGCCATCTCTTTGTAATGCCAGATGTTAAATACCAAAGAACATCAATATACTATAAATAACTAAAATATAGCGCTAGTAAAAAAAGTAATTGGCGATCTATTTGTGAACTTGCAACATAAGCCACAAAAACGAAATGTTTTTCTTTAATTGTAAGATGTTTTTCGGTCGTACGAATATCTATTGCTTGTTTTTCATCGTCTAGGTTGCGTGCTTATTGGAAACAGAAAAAGATACTGGGATGTATGTAGTAATTGTTTTGCAACCTACATACGAAGTAAATATAACATCCAATGAAATATAGACATTGAGAAAACAGTAACAAATTTTAGCGTACCGTAAAATCTTCGCAGCTTTTTATTTATACACTATGTGCTGCATTTAAGCGATGTCACTTGAAAATGTGAATATTAATTAAGTGTTGTAGAGTAATATTCAGAGTATTTTAAACGAGCGTTAGCCGTACAACACTAGATGTTCATTTTAACTCCACGTTAACACGGATTTAATACGTTATTAGCACTGAGTTAAATTTTAAATTGAATGTAATTTTGGTTTTTTGGAGCATTACTTTATGGAAAGCTTAGTAGAATACCTGACTGGATTTTATGTCAATATTTATGGTGATTTTGTCAGTGTCTAACTCTGCTGTGTGCTGACGATCATTCATCGGATAGTATGAGTACATTTGGGTTTATGGGTACCATTGTTAATAGCATTAAATTTTCTCGAATACTATTATAGTAAATAATTTTATGAGTTGCATGGTAAACAACATATTTTAATATAATATTAGGATATTCTCTCATCTAACACTTAAACTTTATGGTATGGTATTAAAATTCAAATTGACTTTTAAGTATTATTACGAATCTTTTGTATAGGAATATAGAAAAGTGTTGTTTTTAGAATTTTTCAGGCAATATTTTAAATTTTTCTCTCCGTAAGAACCATCTTCGTATTTCAAGGAATATTATAAAAAAATTTGCGAAATCGGTTCAGCTGCTCTCGAGATTTGCGCTTAGACACATTCAGCGATTCATTTTTATATTACAGATTTGTAAGTTAAGACTCATATATATATATATATATTTTATTACTTTCTAAACTTCCTATAAACTATGTCAAATAAATATAAATCACCTACAATGTTAATGAACTATGGACAATCTGATAAAGACATATAAATATGGCTTTACCACATTGATACTGAGCGTTATGACTCCGTAGTAAAACGTTGGTTTGAGTGTAAAGGCTTCCTCAATGACAGTATCTTCAGAGTCCGTGTATATACTAACCATATTATATCTTCAAATTAAATCTGAGACAGAGCCATAGAAAAGGAAATGAAAATAAAAATAATAATTCAAATAACAACATAAATCATATTATTGCGTATAGCAATGACAAAGGGGAAAATTTATGTGCTGTAGAATACTCCATAAAGGTACAAAAATTATTCATAAGTGCATGCCTAGAGCATTACTTATTTTCGTTTATTCATTCTTTCATTATAGTCTATAAGTAATAGTTCACTTACTGCGTGTAAGTAAACTTTTACTTATATGCTATAATATATACTTAACATAGATCGGGAAGTCACAGAGTTCAGTTGTGAATCTAAACCATCCAGAGACCAACTCAAACACATATAATATATACGCCATATAGAGCCATGCTGCAGCTATATTAGTAGTGTAGTTGTAGCACGAATGGTTCGGCTCGACCGGGGAAGGACCACGCTCTCATAGAATACCAGCTTAAAATAGCAGCTTAACACTGCTGTGTTTCGTATGGTGAGTGTAGAGAACCGGAGACCCCTTTTACTGGAAAAGAGGCATCTTGGTCCTCACAGGGTGACAACGCTATGGGCCACAGCAACCACTTACCATCAGGTGGGCTGTGTGCTCGTTTGTCACCCTATCCTATAAAAAAAAATACAAAAACAGAGGCACCCATAAGGAATTCCAACAGAAATGAAAACTCAATGATATTACATGCGTATACATGTACACAGGCCGCTATACTACGCGTCGCTAGACTGGCGCAAGCTATACATACGTCACGAGCATGTTGAGGTCACAGGTGACACGAACCCATAAGTTCCCCTCACCAAAATCGTTCAACGCGGCTAAAGAAATGTTCACTTCAAAATGTTTATCAAATTCGGTCCAGCCATTTTAGTTTTTGCGAGACTAACGGACAGCAATGAGGGCTAATAATTTTCTGCTCACCAGATGTCGCTAGCTGACATTGAGGTAAAGTTTTTAGAGAAATTGGTTTTTAATAAGAGTTTATCATTTTCTAAAGTATTATATTAATACACAAAACAATGCGTCAGTGGTTAGCTGTTGAATTTTTTGCGCAATTTTAAAATCTGGTGCTTCACATGTGGTCCTATATAAATTTGATCAAGGTCTGACCAATATTTTTTGAGTTATTCTTAACAATTTATATTGAAGACGGTCGTACAAATTTTTTAATTTTTAATTATTTTATTTCAGCTGATATCAGGAAGCTGCAGATCATCTATTTCAATTGCCCTATGTCATCTCTTTGACACTCATCTGATGATGTGAGGTGGTATATTCTCCTACGCAGACACTATGCGACAATATTTAGTTAAAAAAAATTAAACATCTAGTTATATCTATACAACAGAGGGGGTTATTTGCGATTAAGACATGAATAAACTTTTTTTAATTTTTGTCTGTCTGTCTGTCTGTTCATTTGTCGCAGCTAATCTTCGGAATGGCTGAATCGATTGCAATAAAACTTTACAAACGTATATAGAGCAGGAGTGATCTAGGCGATATTTTGTCCACAAAAACTAAAATTATTGTTAAAAACAAAAAATTATAAAATTAATGATCTTTAATTAGTTACCATCCAGGCGAAGCCGGGGCGAGTTGTTAGTGGTAAACAAAATTTAACTAGCATTAATAATTTAATCAAGAACTTATGGAAATGAAATAGGTATTACCTATCCAAATGTAATTTAAGATTGGTAGTAAATTTGCTATCTTGTTAATTACATTTTAACTCTGTCAAGGATTTTAGCTTCCCAGACATCAGCTTCTATTATACAGTATAATAACTTGCCATGTAATTTGAATTCAGTTTCAAGCAATTTAAATTTAAAAAATGCGATAGTAAATATAACCCCTAGCTAATAATTATTTAAACAATTTTTAAAATAAAATTGTTTACACGTACATGGTGTAGCCATGTACCTCATATGTGAAACAGCCATGCTGGAACTATAAATGGTTGTACCATGAATGGATCGGCCCGAACGGAGTAGGACCACATTCTTACAGAATTCTAGCATGTAATAGAGGTTTAATGCTGCGTTATTGGTGATGGTGAGTGTAGAAAACTGGAGACTATTTTACTGGAAACGAGACATTCCATTTTAGTCCTCAGAGGTGACAACACATCTGCATTTTGATTCATAAGCAAGTACAGATATCTATAGGCCACAGCATTCACTTACCATCTGGTCTGTGTACTCTTTTGACACTCTATTATTCTTTAAAAAAAACATCTGACGCATATTTATCTTAAAATTTATTAAAACTTAACAATTTTGACGGCTCCGTGACGCAGTGGCTTAGCAATGAGTTGCTGCGCTGAGGGGCGCGGGTTCGATTCCCGCACGGAACACGATACAGGAGAAAATCCTAGTGTGGGGGTAACGTTTTAAAAAAGAGAAATTAAAGAAAGCTTGTAGCTTATTTTTTAATTTCAGTAGTTTTTAGGTGGCCAGTTCTTTGTATAGAGATAACGTTTCACGAGGTGTACTCCTTAATATGAACAAATAAATTATTGGTATCTTATAAAGATCGTAAAGATATTGTGAGCCAAGCTGTTGAGCGAACTATAAAATCGGAATGTGATAACCTTAGGCACCTCATTGTGGATAGCATTTAGAAACGCCCATGTTATAATTATGATTCTTTTATAAAAATATGAAGGATGTTTTAGTAAAACTTAATAAATAGAATAAATATATTGTAATTTGTGGCGGATTTAATATCAATCTTCTAGAAGCGCCTTACACCAATATTTGATGTGTGTTAAGTAAAAGGGCCAGTGTTTGGGATAGTTGGGATCAAGTTCAAGCCCAGAAAGAAAGTATAGTTGAGTTTTTCTGCAGACAGTGCCCAAATGGGGTGATGCCAATCTTGTAAGATTTTACGCCACTAAAGCAAAAGCGTGCCTTTATTGCAAAAGGAGCCTGCTCGCATGCAACTTCTTTTCAAAATATATCTTTGGAATGAATCGATCACCTTCAGTTGCTGGGAGTTAAAGTTTCCTCAAACCTGCACTTTGGTCGGTTCCTTGAGTTCAGGGCTAAAGCATCTACAAGGAAGTTAGGTCTAATTGCGAACAACGAGCCACATTACTTTTTTTTATATATATATAGTATAAAACAAAGTCGCTTCCCGCTGTCTGTACGCTTAGATTTTTTAAATTACGTCACGGATTGTGACGTGGTTTTCTTTTGAACACAATATAAAGGGGTGTTAATAGACATATTAGTGACCTAAATATGGCTAAATAGGTAAAAAGAAAATTGAGGTTATTGTTTAATTTATATAGCTTTTATAAATTATGTTAGAGCTAAACACATCTGAGTCTTTTGCAACATGTTAGATATAGGTAGCATTTTTACAAATGTTCAGCCGTTAAATAAATGTATTATTCTATATTTAAAATTAATAGTCATATTTTAACTACCTTAAACTATCCCAAATATCAAGAGACTAGCTTTAAATTCTAAGTTGATATGGCAACAAAATACTAGTCATTTTTCTTTCATTAATATTATGTCGAACATCCACAGATCTATGCCTCTTTTGTTGTCAGGAATATACTTATATAATGATAATAAAGTAAAACAGGTTAATTATCGCTATCTCTCCAATAGTTGGACTAGTAAAGCAGTTTTTGTTCTAGTATTATGTCTGAATATTAAATATAATTTTAAAAGTTGAACAACTAAGAGGAAATAGTTGAACAAATACCAAATGATAAAATAATAATAATTTAAAACCTGACGATTTTTGTCGCTGTTATTTAGGAATTTCAACTATTTATATGCTTATTTATATTAACTTTATTAAAAGAATAGAGTAATTTACTAATTAATAAATATTTATTGTTAACACAATCAAAAATGTGTCACAGAAAAAAAGTCGTTCATAGAATAGTCGTAGGAACCTAGAAAGGGTTTTATTTGTCCGTATATGTGCAAAAACTATTGGAAAATCCAATTGTGCATGCCTTAAGCGCATTAAAAATTACGTATTAAATGATTATACGTAATTTTTAAAGTAGTTTAATTATTATATATATTTATAATTATTACAATACTTCCAATTTTCCGATAATTTTATAACAAACTTCAATATATAAAAAACCTCAAATGATCGTGAAAAAATAAAAAAAATGTAACTATTGTAGTTCTATTCGTCAAAGAGTTCCAATAGCATTCACCGAAGTACACCTTCAGGTCACTCTATCAAGTCCGGAGGTAAGGTCTCATCATAACAAGCAAAACGAAACCAAACTCGTCACACCTAATTCAACACTTTGAGCAGTTACAGTAGCTATCACCAAAGTACACCTTCACGTGACTCCGTCAAGTCCGGGGGTAAGGTCTCATCTTAACTAACATAACGAGCACAATCTCGGCACACCTAGTTCTACTCGTTGAAGAGTTCCAGTAGCAGATACAGAAGACATCTTCAGGTGATATAAATCCTACGTACTTTTAGCGAAACAAAATATTGTAATAAAAAACTGTGATTATGAAAATAATAACCTTGGTCAAGTATGTATCAAATTTGGTTTTGGAATATTTTGTATTTCTACAGAGATCGATATTATTCAGCACGAGCCGCTGTAAACAAACGAACAGTAATCCAAACACGACGGCGGCCGAGCGTGGAGTGACGAGTGAGGAAAAGTATATTTAGTAAAATAAATTATTACAAGGCTGCTCAAAACACGGAAAATGTCGCGATTTCTCAGCCAAAAAAAATTATAACTAAACAAAACAAAATTAAGCTGCCATTTACATTCCATGTCTTCTCACATATAATAGATGAAGAGATTAAAAATAGATTGAGTTGAACAATTGATATTTTCAAAAGTTAACAGTGGTAGAGCCAAGCGGTAGCTTTTGCTGTCGCACGGATGGGCCAGCTCGAACCGGGGTGGTACCATGACCTCACAGGATACCAGCGTGAAGTAGAGGTATACCTCTGCGTTGCGCTTGGTGAGTGCAGGTGGCCGTAGCCCCCCCCCCTCCACCCCCCATCAACATGGTAGTGGAATTAAATAAAAGACTACCCCAGGAGGGTACCAACACCCCTGGAGAATCCCTCGCTGAGCATCCACGACCAAACTACTTCACTCCTGAGCGTGGGTGCTCAGGCTGCCCCGCGTATTCTGGGGGAGGCAAAATTCCGCTTGCGACTAATGCTGCTCGGGGCAAGCGGAGCAATACAACCAAGGCAACCCCTGTCACGCTATCCGTGAATTTTTGCAACATCAGGGGACTTCATTCCAACCTTAACGCTGTCCATTACCATCTAGAGACGGCGAAGCCGGCCTTGCTCTTTTTAACCAAGACTCAGGTGTCCTCTCCGGCTGATACTTCATATCTCTCCTACACGGGATATAAATTGGAACACTCCTTTGTGCCCCGGGCTGGAGTTTGTGTATACGTCAGAGAGGACATCTGTTTTCGACGCCTCGGCAGCCTTGAAGGTACGGACCTGTCCATCCTATGGCTGCGCGTAGACAGCGACGACCATCCTCGCGTCTACGGGTGCCTCTATAGGTCCCATAGCGGTAATGCCGACACAGACCGACTCATCGACCACGTCCAAATGGCTGCAGACTCCGTGCTACAACAGGTCCCATCCGCAGAGATAGTGATACTCGGTGATTTCAACGCCCACCACGCTGAATGGCTTGGTTCTCGTTTAACCGATCGTGCGGGTATATCTGTCTACGACTTTGCTTTGGCATATGGTCTAACACAACTGGTTACTTCGCCTACGCGGATCCCAGATGTGGAAGACCATGTACCTTCCCTGTTGGACCTTCTGCTGACCTCTCATCCGGACGGATATCAGGTCTCCGTCGATGCCCCTCTGGGCTCTTCGGACCATTGTCTGATCCGGACCACTGTGCCACTCACGCTCCAATCGCAGTTGCGATCTGCAGCTTGCCGCCGTGTTTGGCACTATAGGTCAGCTGATTGGGACGGGATGCGGTCTTTTTTTGTATCCAATCCTTGGGGGCGGGTTTGCTTCTCGCCGGAAGATCCCAGCGTTGTTGCCAATTCTGTTGCTGATGTGGTACCTCAGGGTATGGAACTTTTTATTCCATCCTCTATGATGCCAATGGTTTATTTTATTTTATTTTATTATCTTCAGGACAACAAACAATTGTGTAATAAAACATAATACAAAATACAGGTCTTATAAAAAGGGAAATACAAGTAATTACACAACCAGCACCGTTATCCACAAAGTAATATCACAATAAAAGTAATATAATAATGCACAGCAAACACGTTGTATGATACCACAAAAGATGAATAATTCAAGCGTTCCCTGAACAAATCCCAGCCAACACAACCACTGTAGTGGCTATGCTAGCCAAAACTTGCCTCGAGAAACAACAGTTAAACCATTAATAAACTGTTTAAACCATAAGGCAATACTTTACTTAGTAGTAATTTTTTCTAAAATACACTTTCTGAACATTTCAAATGATAAAGCAAATATGTCAAGATCAGTAAAGTTATCATTATATGATTTCATGATACGCCGTAGTGGAGCTCTCTCTCCCGCGTTTGTTCGGCACATATTAGGAGCAAATAAACGATGACTATACGTTTTACGAATACGTTGGGACCGACTAGGTATGCGTAGATATATTTGATTTATGATGGTTTGGTCGCTCCTGTAAAATAGCATCACGCTATTAGCAGGAGTGCTACCGGGCCTGGGCTAACGCATCAACGTCTCGGGATTTAAACACCAGCGCACTTAAAAAGAAGTATAACTCCGCCTCCAGGTCCTTCAAAAGCGTCATTGCCAAGGCAAGGTCTGAGCACATTGGCAGAATTGGCGAGAAGCTAGTTCGCCTTCCTTCGGGAACCCGTGCATTCTGGTCTCTCGCCAAGGCTGTCCAAGGGAACTTCTGTCAGCCATCCCTTCCATCTCTGCACAGAGAGGACGACTCACTGGCCCATGCCGCAAAAGAGAAAGCCGATCTGTGCTGCTCTCTTTTTGCGTCTAACTCGACTCTAGATGACGGGGGGAACACACCGCCGACCATCCCGCGATGTGAGTGCTCCATGCCGGATGTGCGATTTACACAGCACACGGTTCGCAAAGCACTCTTCTCCCTGGACGTCAGCAAGTCGAGTGGGCCCGATGGAGTCCCTCCCATTGTGCTGAAGACGTGTGCTCCGGAGTTGGCGCCGGTTTTAACGCGTCTTTTCCGGTACTCCTACTCCCAAGGCGTAGTCCCGAATTCAAGGAAGACAGCTTTGGTCCACCCGATCCCTAAAAAAGGCGACCGCTCAGACCCGTCTAACTACAGGCCTATCGCCATCACCTTCTTGTTCTCCAAAATGATGGAATCCATTATAAACTGCCAGCTCATGAGGTACCTTGAGGATCACCAGCTGATCAGTGACCGTCAGTACGGTTTTCGTCGGGGTCGATCAGCAGGTGATCTTCTAGTTTACTTAACTCATAGATGGGCGGGGGCAGTAGAGTCCAAGGCCTTCGATCGGGTCTGGCACAAGGCGCTTCTTTCGAAGCTTCCTTCCTATGGGCTTCCCGAGAAATTGTAAAACTGGATCACCAGTTTCCTTGAGAATGATAAACGGATATCTGATAACTTCCAGGCAAATATTAAAATGTTCTGGAAGCTCGTAAGAACTGCCAGGGGAAATTCAAAACAGCCTAGAATGAATGCTATACGAGACGAAAATGGCTGCATGCTGAATGATGAAGTTTCGAATTTAAAGAGATGGAAGGAATACTTTGAAAGCGTGTTTAAGAGTGAAGAGTCGTCTGAAATAAGTGAAATAGAAATTCCGGGAGAAGTGGAGAGAGGTAGGGAGATAAGTGTAGATGAAATAATGAAAGCAATGAAAAGCATGAAAGCAGGTAAGGCATATGATAGAGTATCACTCGAAATGCTAAGGGCTGGTGAGGGTGTGGTTGCAGGCCTGCTGTACACCTTGTTTAATTTATGTTGGGAACTGAAACGGGTATCGGAAGACTGGTGCAAAGCCGTTATAATCCCAATATATAAGGGAAAGGGGTCGCAGCAGGACTGTAAAAACTACCGTGGTATCAGCTTGCTTAGCATTGTGGGTAAACTGTATGCTAAGGTGTTAATTGAAAGAGTTATGGAAGAAACTGATGGAAAAATTTGGGATGTGCAAGCTGGATTTAGAAAGGGGATGGGGTGTACGGATCAAGTCTTTTCCATGCGCATGATAGCGGAGAAGTTTATGGCTAAAAACCAGAAAGTTTTTTGTGCGTTCATGGACTTGGAAAAGGCTTATGATAGAGTGGACAGGAATGTGTTATGGCAAACACTGAACTCATTTGGGTTGAGCGCTGGCTTGATACAGGCATTAAGGTCTCTTTATAGGGACTCTAGTGCTTGTGTCAGGATCAACGGGGGCTACTCGGACTGGTTTGGCATTCATAAAGGTGTCAGACAGGGATGTGTGGCTTCCCCGTGGCTGTTTAACCTATTTATGGACAGTTGTTTGCAAACTTTGAAAGTTGAAGAATGTGGGTTGAGAATGGGTGAGTCAACCGTCAAATGCCTTTTGTACGCCGATGATCAAGTCATATTTGCATCGTCGGCGGCCGAGTTGCAAATGGTGGTTACTTTAATGAATTGGTCATTGAAAGAAAGGGGTATGAAAGTGAACCCAAGTAAGACGAAAGTGATGGTTTTTGAAAGAGAAGAAAGTAAAACTTTATGTGAAATAAGAATAGCAGGGGAGTTGATTGAGCAATTGGATGAGTTTGTATATTTGGGATGTTTATTTAGCAGGGATGGTAGATATGATAAGGATATAGAACGACGAGTAAACGCAGGAAATAGAGTGAATGGGGCTACACGCTATTATGAGGAATCGGAATGTGTCAACTAAGGCACGTATGGCAATTCATAATGCTGTGTTAGTCCCTACTTTAATGTATGGTAGTGAAAGTTGGGTCTGGCAGAAGAAGCATGAGAGTAGAATAAATGCTGTAGAAATGCGTTCCTTAAGGAGTATGCTAGGGCTGAATCTGAATGACAGGGTGAGAAATAGTGTGATAAGAGAAAAGTGTGGTTTGCAAGATGACGTTGCGACAAGGATTAAGAAAGGAATGCTTCTGTGGTTTGGTCATGTAGAAAGAATGAACGAGGAAAGAGTGACAAAGCAAATTTATGTTGCAGAAGTGAACGGCAGGGTCGGGAAGGGACGCCCTAGACGAAGGTTTATCGACCAAATCGGCGATACATTAAAAATGGGCCAGATTAGGAGTACCCTTAACCGACGAGCGTGTATGCGTAGATATATGGATGTAAAAGAGGCGAGAGAGGTGTGTCAGGATCGCGCCAAATGGAAGTCCGTAGTCTCTGCCTACCCATCTGGGTGACAGGCGTGAGTGTTTATGTATATGTATTTCCTTGCTGATCGGAGCATCAAGGTCGTAGTAGACGGTGCATGCTCTGATTTCAAGCCTACCAACGCTGGTGTTCCACAAGGCTGCGTGCTATCACCAACGCTGTTTCAGAGCAGAGGGGGCAAACGAGTATGCGGCTCACCTGATGGTAAGTGACTACCGCCGCCCATGAACAACCGCAACACCATGGGGAATTGCAGATGCGTTGCCGGCCTTTTCGAAAGGTGTAAGCTCTTTTCTTGAAGGTTCCTAAGTCGTATCGGTCCGGAAAATTCGCTGGTGGTAATTGATTCCACAAGGAAGTTGTGCAAGGGAGAAAACTTCTTCTAAATCGCACAGTGGTGGACCGCCAATCATCCAGATGGTATGGATGGTAACGCGAATTTTGTCGCGATGTGTGATGGTGAAATTGAGCGGCTAGAATTAGTCCGAACAAATCCTCAGAGCACTCCCCGTGATAGATGCGATAAAATACGCAAAGAGATGCAACATCTCTACGCAGTGCCAGTGTATCGAGCCGATCAGAAAGAACTCGGTCGTCGACGATTTCAACCACTCTGCGCTGGATGCGGTCAAGTGGAAGGAGCTGGCACTGGGGTGCCCCAGCCCAGAGATGAGAACAGTATTCCATGTGGGGCCGAACTTGCGCTTTGTAAAGTTGCAAGCGATGTGCCGGCATGAAATACTCTCTCGCTCTGCTGAGCACGCCAAGCTTTTTAGAGGCCAATTTGGCCTTCCCTTCCAAGTGACCACAAAACTGCACACTATTCGATATGTCAACGCCAAGGATTCCGATACTAGCTGAGGCAGCACGGGGAGTGCCTTGAAACTGAGGAGATACGACAAAGGGGTTCTTTTTAGCGGTAAACGCGCAAACTTGTGTCTTCTGGGGATTGAACTGGACTAGATTTAGTCGCCCCCAATCCGAGACTTTGTTAAGACTCGACTTCAGACACAAGTTTGTCCCGGTACTCGGCGACGTTTTCCCGAGAAATATTGGCACGGCCGGTATATAAGGCATCACCAGTGCTGTCGTCCGCATAGCAATGAATGCTACCAGTTAGCAACATATCATTGATATGCAGGAGAAACAGCGTCGGTGATAGCACGCAGCCTTGTGGAACACTAGCGTTGATAGGCTTGAAATCAGAGCATGCACATAATATATAATATATATAATACATAAAGGAAAATTTAAAAACTTTTTAACTATATACCACTTGCTAAACTATTTTTTTTAAATCATCTCGTATTTGTGTTAACTGCAATACGACATCAAACAAGCTATAATAAAACATATTAAGACAGCTAAATATTTTAATGACTGCATTAAATGACCTACCGCAACCATTAAAACGCTTCCGCCTCACAGAAAAGTTTGGTTTGTTAGTTGTTTATGCAATCATTTCGAGCAGATATTGCTTGAAATTTTAATGAACACGGAGTCGTCAAAGTCAAGAGCGGATGATAATTAAAAAGTAGAAATTGGAATCAACCGTTTCTTTCTCTATGGCCGGTAGATAGCGTGATTTGGAAGTACGCCAAATATAAGCATCTGGGTCATCAATAGGTCGTCTAATTTTCTATGATTTAAGTTTATTATTATTATTTATCGCAAGATAAAACCTAGCTACAACGCACAAATCCTGAAATTGGAACGAAACGAAACAAACTGGACGAAATTGACAATAAAATACTATCCCACAAAAACATAAATGTGTAAACGCTTATGGTTGTCGGCTTGCGGACATAAGAGTTCAGATCTGAAAGGGTGCGAACCCCCATAGCAGTTCCTTTAATCATATATAATACCTAGCTATGGGAATTCTTCAATATTAATAACGGTTTATAACGTTATTTGAAATATAGTTTGTAACCTGATGAAGGAGAAGCACACAGATAACCTGATGAAGTAGATGTTGTAATTTTTTTACGATTAGGGTAACAACCGAGCACATAACCCACTTGAAGGTGAGTAGCTGCTGTGGCCCATAGACATCTACAGCTATTTGCGAATCAAAATACAGTTTGCGAATCAAAATGCAGACGCGTTGTCAGCCGTGAGGACTAAGATGAAATGCCTCGTTTCTACTAAAAAGGGTCTCCGGTTCTCTACACTCACCACACGAAACACAGCAGCATGAAGCAGCTATTTTATGCTGGTATTCTGTGAGAGCGTGGTCCTTCCCCGGTCGAGCCGACCCATTCGTGCTACTACTATACAATTAATATAGCTGCAGCATGGCTCTACCGCCTACAAATTTTGATCCAAAAAGTTGCCTCACATACTTTTACCCCTTTTTACGTCTTACGATTGCTTAAAGCTGTACACTTTGCGTGTAATATTCTGTGGCAGTACTACAATAATAATTGATTTTAGCCTTATGGTTTTTAGGGAATCACTTTATTTTCTATCCGTCCGTCTATCCGTCTGTAAGGCTCCTTTTTTCCGGAATAGGTGTTAAATCAATATCAAATACTATGGTCTACGATCCTTGGACTTGTAAAAAGGTTATAAAAATATAAAATGTAAACGCAATCGAAGGATACGCTATACATAATACGATACCATTTATGTCAAATATTTTAAAACTCGCTAACCTATCAAAATCTATAGGCATACTTGGCAAGAGACAAAGTGGCACAAGTAAAGGAAACACATTAGAAAAACTGTTACTTTTTAGTAAATATTACACCGCAACTCTAAGCGCGTATTTTGCATTAATTTGTAATTATATCATACAAAAAAAATCATCCAATGTAATTGGGTGGTACTTTGTGTCTTCTTACCACTACTACAATTTATCACTAAGTACTTCTCTTATAAAATTATTAAAGAGATTGCCAAAAAACGTTGGCTCAGATTCAAGTATATCCTATATTATATTAATGAAGTCTGACAAAGAGTTACGCATAAATACATATGATAAATATAGGAAGCTACCAAAAGAAAGCAAAAGCTTTCAGCACTTTAACCCTTTCACTGTCCCGTACACTACATATATAATTCACTATAGGTCATTGCTATTGTCTTACTATTGTGTCTGAAAACCGGACAGTGAAAGTGTCAAGTAGGATTTCTCTACTTCATAGTCACATACTTACCTACCTGAACCTTGGTAGTTTTATTCCAGACGCTATGGAGTTACAAATATTTGCGTCGAAATGTGTGAGTCACCATTAAAGAAAGAGTTTTCTCATTAAGTGCTTATTAAGTGATATGGTTTAGAATACATAGAAATAAAAGATGTGAGCAGCTTCTCAATAGAGTATGTAATAGAACTTTGTGCTGTGGAAATCACCAAATTAAATATTATTATTTTTAGTCTGTACTGAAATAATAGAGAGAGCGAAGTCTTGTACATACAAATGAAAATGTTATTACAATATTTAAATAGAAAACATGACAAAAAACGAATTATAATTGGAGGTGACTTTAACGTGAATACTTTAAAAACACAACAATCAAACTTTCTGCTAAACTTTTTGTTAGAATAAAATTTTATTCAAATTATAAAGGAGCCAACTCGAGTCACTTGCAATTCTGCCACATGCCTAGACCTTATCTTCATCAACTTCTCCTTAGCGGAGTTAAAAGCTTACGTTGCAGATTTAGAATTCTCAGATCACAAAGGAACTATGATTAAATTAAATACCGATAATAACAAAATAAAAACAATTCCTAGAGTAATTACAATACGATTTTATAAATTTAAATCTCAACTTTCACTTATAGACTGGCATACTATTCTAAATGTCGAAAGAAGCCTTAATGAAAACTATAATATATTTCATGACATATTATAAAATTTGCTAAATAAATGCATTCCTAAAAAAACCGTTATTATAAGAGCCAGACAAAAAACCCATTAGTTAACAAAGAGCCTCAAAATTTCATGCCAAAATAAAAGAGTTTTAAAAGTCTAACTTCGTATACAAAGAATCCGAATTTAAAAAAAAAACACTATAAAACATTTGAAAAATACTGAAAAAAGCAGTAAGTAAGGCCAAAAGAATAGATTATGCAAATAGATTAAAAGAATCTGATAATAAAGTAAAATGTATGTGGGCCATTATAAAAGAACGTACTAATAAAACAACAAATAAAATAAAAGAAAATATTGAAATTTTAGTGAACAAACAATATGTATCAGAACCAAAAAGGGTAGGTAATTTATTTAATAATTTTTTTACATCAGTTGGCCACGTCTCACAAGCAAACATACCATCTCAACAAGTACAATCCTTTAAAAATACAAGTACACTAAATACTATGTTTTTATGTCCTGTTAAACCGGAAGAAATTAGTAACATTATCAAAAAATTTAAAAATTAAAATAGTTATGGAATAGATGAATTACCACTGAAATTAATACAAAAATGTGTTGATTCATTATTTTCTCCATTTAATTTTTTAGTTAACCAATCTTTTGCGGAAGGAACGTTCCCAGATATATTAAAAACTGCTATAGTAAACCTATACATAAAAAGGAAACAAAAATAGACACAACAAATTATAGACCAATTGCAATGTTACCTACATCTTCGAAAATCTTCGAAAAGGCAATGTCAAATAGAGTTTACGCATTCTGTGAAAAATATTAACTATTTGATAATTCACAAAATGGTTTTAGGAAGAAACGGTCAACGACACTTCATTCATTCATTCATTACAGCCCTTCACAAGTCCACTGCTGAACATAGGCCTCCCCCAAGGAATGCCGCAAAGCACGGCCCTGAGCCACCTGCATCCATCGACTTCCTGCATATCTTACCAGGTCGTCACTCAATCTAGTGGGGGGACGTCCTACACTTCGTCCGCCGGTACGAGGCCGCCACTCGAGAACCTTTTTACCCTAACGGTTGTCGGTTGTTCGAGCTATATGGCTGGCCCATTGCCACTTCAGCTTACTAATCCGTTGGGCTATGTCAGTCACTCTGTTTCTACTGCGGATATCCTCATTTCTAAGTTTATCACACAGAGAAACTCGGAGCATAACCCTCTCCATAGCTTACTGAGCGACCTTGAGCTTCCTCATCCGGCCAGCAGTGAAGGACCACGTCTCAGTACTATAGGTCATCACTGGCAACACGTACTGGTTGTTCAGTCTTGTTTTCAAGTTTTGAGGTATACCTGCCGAGAAGATGTGCCGTAATTTCGCGAACGCTGCCCAACCGATTTGAATCCGTCTTTTGACCTCTCGGTCGAAGTTGGACATACCTAGTCGGACTATTTGTCCCAGGTAAACATACTCGTCAACAACTTCGAGCTCAGTGCTCCCAACAACTACCGGCATAGGTGTCACATGGACATTAAACATGATCTTTGTTTTGTCCATGTTCATCTTAAGACCTATCCTTTGGGAAACACTATTGAGGTCATTGAGCATAGTGCTTAGGTCCTCCAGCGATTCTGCCATAAGGACTATATCGTCGGCAAATCGAAGTTGAGTGATGTATTCGCCATTGATGTTGATACCGTATCCTTTCCAGTCCAGAAGCTTAAAAACGTCTTCCAATGCAGCGGTGAAGAGTTTCGGGGATATCACGTCACCCTGTCGTCTTACACCTCTCTGCAATAGGATAGGTTTCGTACTCTGGGGGAGGATGGGCAGCAGCATCTTTCTGATAACAGCAAAAAAACAATGAAAAAAATGCGGTTTCCAACCCGCTCGCCAAGCGTGGCAACTATGGCAATATACCCCCCATGATAAAAGTAACAACGACACTTGCAGTATATAAATATATACAAAAAGTACTTGATATTCTAAATGAAAAGAAATACGCCGTAGGTATATTATTAGATATGTCCAAAGCCTATGATAGAGTACAATACCCAATACTGTTACAGAAGTTATACGACATCGGTATACGTAATACGGCATACAAATGGTTTAAATCTTATCTAGAGAACCGAAAATAATATGTAGAGATAGCATTATAACCGTGACTGACACTGCTGAAATCTGCAACGTTCGATCTGAAGCAATCCACACTACTTGCTCCATCTCCCAAGGCAGCGTTTTAAGATGTTTGCTATTTATAATTTACATAAACGAACTCACATCTATTGTTATCATTTGATTGCAATAAAAATTATGATTATGATTACTGTAAAGGTAGCCGAAATTTCTCTACTGTCTAGCTGAAGACCTCCCGAACAGACGTAGGTCGGGCCTTAATGTGGCCACGTGGAAGTTCCTAATTACATTAAAATATATGGGGGAGCGTTATACTACGGCCAGTCGACCGGAAGGAATTTGGATGAAGCTTACTTACCTATCCAAGGCGACTGGTCCTTCCGGAGTCGGTCAGGTCACATATGGTTGTGTAGTGCAAGGAAAAGAATGGTGATGTGGTGTGTATCTGGGTGTGACTGATGGTGATTGAACCTAGACCTTGGCCGTCGGCAGCAGCCCGAGCGTCGACACCGCTCCCACTTGAGGGGGCCTTTCGAGGTTATCCACAGTCACTTTCTTCTTTCGTCACGTTGACTGTCAATTTACTCTATCGTACGATTTACTAACTTACAGATGCCACTAACTATCGCTGGGTATAATGATTACCGCACAAACGCACACGGAGTTTAAAGGGTCAAAGGTCACTACCGTTTCGCGTAGCAATAGTTAATTCTAGAATCAGAGGCCGCACTATCTAATATTGCCGAATGCACTTATGCAGGTTTTGAGTCAGACACAATAAGTCCCGGGAAGCTCTCCAGTAGGAATGCGCGTCACAATGATAGACCGTATATTTACTGGCCGCGCCGAATTATTCCGAGTTCCCTAACAGAATGGACCGCGTGCTCACGTCAGCACCGATTAAAGACGACTGCCCTTGGGCGTTTTACGCACGACCGAATGTCAAACCGGTATGACACTGAGCCGCACGCCCTCTCGCGTTCGTTCCTTGAAAGTGTTTGGCGCGAACATCTACTAATTACGTTAATGTCTTAGAAATCATAAAAATTAGAGGTGTTTCTATTCAAAATTAATAAAGCCGTAATTCCTATCCAAGAATCTGAAAAAGAGTGATCTGAAATTATAAGATCAATTAAAGGAACTTCTACAAGGTAAAACATAGTTACAATGCATAGCTAAACTATTTAAAAAATCAGTCCGTATAAATGCTAGCAATAAACTTGCCGTCGCCATCTCCAAAGCTTTCCACCCGTAATAAATCGGAAATTATTATCACGAAACATTGTCACACAGTTTTAGGACAACATTTTTATCTTAGTACAAAAGGAAGTTAAAAGTAGATAAAAGTTATTATCAGAAAGCCCAATATTGCGTTTACTTAACAGTGGTAGAGCCACGCGGCAGCTTTTGCTGTCGCACGGATGGGACGGCTCCAACCGGGGTAGTACCACGACCTCACAGAAAACCAGCGTGAAGTAGAGGTTTACCTCTGCGTTTCGCTTGGTGAGTGCAGGTGGCCGGAGGCCCTTTTTACTGGAAATGAGGCATTCCATCTTATTCCACACGGGTGACAACGCATCTACATTTTGATTTGTAACAGAGGATAGATGTAGATGTCTATGGGCCGCAGCAACCACTTACCATCAGGTGGACTGTGTGCTCGTTTGTCACCCTTATCCTAAAAAAAAAATACTTATTTCTACTTGATCTTATAAATTACAGAATTAGAGATTGAAACGACACAAAATTTAAAAATTAAATTAAACAGTGTTTGTGCTACAAAGCTTACTATAATTTAATTAATATTTTGATGAAGAAAAAAAAAACAGCCAATAAGTTTAATCTCTATTTATAAAAATCCATTGCTCTCCGTTAGTCTCGCTAAAACTAGAAAACGGCACGAACGATTTTGATGAAATTTCTTATTTGCGTTTATAGTATATCGTCGCAGGATGGCTTAGATTCATAATTTGACGCGGTAGGTGGCGCTGTTGTGCGAAGCCGGGGCGGATCACTAGTCTCTATATATAAAAGTCAATTGCTGTCTGTTAGTGTCCCTAAAACTTAAAAACGGCTCGACCTATTTTGATGAGATTTTTTGTGTGTTTGAATAGGTCTATAGATTCACATTTGAATCCGGTAGGTGGCGCTGTTGTCGAGATCTAGAAATCACCCATGCAAAACCGGGGAGGTTCACTAGTTTACAATAAAAGACAATATGATTTAACAGAATTGTAAGTAGCCCTAATGCATGAGTGTTCCATACACACGAGTGTTCCGTAAAATGTGGATATTTATTACCATTTTCTTCTTATTCATCAGCTGTTCTCCATGTTAATCTCTTCCGTGGTGTGGAAAACATTACTTTTATTTTGGTAGTCATCTCAGTTTGTGGTGAATTTGGGCATGTTATACTCGCTTAAAAGTAATTAGGTACTTTTGGCAATACCGTGTGGCGATGGTCCACTATGTTTTAATATGGTCGAGGATGGCGATATTGCATAGTTCTAAATATGTGCTGTTGTATTCTTGTTACAACTACTATTACATGTATTTGACCTTGACGAAAAGAGAACACCTTGCAGAGTTCCTTCTCTAGTTAAAGCAACCTCATCCTTATAGACTAAAAGCATGGCACTTATTGAATGAAATTTTATTTTCTTAATTAAATAAATATATTATATTTCATTTGATTTTGAACTTTTATGTCTTTACATTAAAGCATTGTACTTTCTCTAATCCGAGAAAGGTTTCAAAAATCAATTTCAAGTAAAGGTCCGGAAATCCGCGCCGTTTGTGCACAAAGGTTCCAGGAAAGTTCTATATTCAAAATATACATATAAAGCAACAGTAGCCTAATGGTTAGGTTAGGATTGGGACTAACACTTAAAAAAGTCTTGCATTCGAATCCACTATTCGATAGAATTTTTTTTTATATGATAGGGTGACAAACGAGCACACAGTCCACCTGATGGTAAGTGGTTGCTGTGGCCCACAGACATCTACATCTATCCTCGTTTGCTAATCAAAATGCAGATGCGTTGTCAGCCGTGAGGACTAAGATGGAACGCCTCTTTTCCAGTAAAAAGGGTCTCCGGTTCTCTACACTCACCATACGAGACACAGCAGTGTTAAGCTGCTATTTTACGCTGGTATTCTGTGAGAGCGTGGTCCTTCCCCTGTGAAGCCGACCCATACGTGCTACAACTATACTACTTATGTAGCTGCAGCATGGCTCTATATTAATAAATGTTACAATGGTAACTAGTATTTTTTTTAAATTGAACCATTAATTAACAAACAATATCAAACGGTTACTTATATAATGATATTACACAGAAAGTTTTTCAAAATAATTATTTGAGAAATTAACTATCTTAAGACTTCTTTGTTTGTCACATGGTATGTAGCAAAATTAATGTAGGTAGTATGATTTTCACATTTACTCATAATACATTTATTTATTTAAGTTATTTTGCAAATCGTACCGACTCTTATTTTGTCTTCACTTCGTAGATATTTCGAGCTTCTAAGTCTTCGAACATACTTATATCTAATATCAATCACATTCCGGTTATCTTATTCTTTTCGGAATAAATTGAAATACCACCACATTTTAAAAATACTAAATTCTTCCATTTCCTATTAATAGAAATTATCGGATCGTGCTAATTAAAGCTTCTAAAAGGACTGTATCCACACCTGATCATCGATATCGCTGCAACAAAGAGCTTGTTTTTTCTCATCTAATAGCTAAGTACAGCGACGAAATACTGGCACATTATAAAAGTTTCATGCTGTTTAATGTAACACGAGGTAATCAACGTTGCTTACGAGCCAAATTAAACGTGATAAAACTAATTTTATTCTAAGTATATACGAGTTATATTGTTCTTTGAAATATTATTCACATCAATTTAACAGAAAGCCTTCATCAGACCACTGTTTCCATTTACCATAGGGTAGACTGTATGCTACAGATCACAGCCTGTAATTACTATAAGTTCTGTTTCCTTTTTAAACGCAATAATGGCCGCACTTCTGCTTAGTAGCAAGAATTAGTAAGAGGGTGCAAAACCAAACGGACTACCAAGGTCAAAAGGAGGCCTACAGGTTGTAAGGGCCAATCTTTTAAAATGCCTCATAGTATAGTTTTAAAAAGGCATATGACCAGCTCAAAATTTAATAGAAGGCTTACAAAGTTCGTCGTTGACGCCGTTGACCTTTTTTTCCATCAGATAATTAACCTTATTTGTAGTTTTACATTAAGTCTAATATATTCAATTTTTTGATGAAAAAAGCTAGTAATCGACGGATTCAACTCGGTTGGGCAGCGTTCGGGAAATTACGGCACATTTTCTCGTCAGGTGTACCTCAAAACTTGAAAACGAGACTTTACACCCAGTGCGTGTTGCCAGTGATGACATACGGAACTGAGACGTGGCCCTTCACTGCTGGCCGGATGAGGAAGCTCAAGGTTGCTCAGCGAGCTATGGAGAGGGCTATGCTCGGAGTTTCTCTGCGTGATAAACTCAGAAATGAGGATATCCGCAGTAGAACCAGAGTGACCGACATAGCTCAACGGATTAGTAAGCTGAAGTGGCAATGGGCCGGCCATATAGCTCGAAGAACCGACAACCGATGGGGAAGAAAGGTTCTCGAGTGGCAGCCTCGTACCGGCAGGCGAAGTGTAGGGCGTCCCCCCACTAGATGGAGTGACGACCTGTTAAGATATGCAGGAAGTCGATGGCTCAGGATCGTGCTTTGTGGCATTCTTTGGGGGAGGCCTATGTTCAGCAGTGGACTTGTGAAGGGCTGTAATGATGAATCGGGGAATAATAAATTTTTTCTTGCTCTCCTGTGATTTTTTTGAAAAATTGAGGTTCACCCCTTTACAGCGTTAATGACAATGTCGATGATTATGATTATGTCTATGATAATGATGAAATCCTAATAGATGGGTAAGATAAATTAATTTGTTTGTAAAGCAATGTTTCAATGTTTTCTATTCATTTGTTTATTCAAGCATTACATCATATCAAATTCCACAACTGGACCTCCAAAGATTGCCTCGTGGGCACATCCTGCGAGAACATTTGTTATAGTGTCCACGCTTCGCAAGCGGGTTGGCCATCGCAGTTTTTTGTTATTTTGAGTGGTTGTCAGGAAGATGCTGCTCTGCCCATCTTGTTACATTTCCCTCTATTGCGGCTACTAAACAGCACAAATTTTTTATTTATGCTAATACTCGACAATTATTCCACCTGAAGTTAAATGAAATCTAGGGTGGTAAAACGTACTTTCTTTTTACATGCCCATTTACTCTTTTCTTAAAGATAACTACATTGTATTCGGAGGGAAATACTACAAAATGCACGTTATTAGAATCGTTTGCTGTACGCATTGTAAATAATGAAGCAAAATGCCTTATACGATTGTCCAGACAGTATCATATATCCAATTAATGAGGATGGAAACTCACCGTGAGTGTTGTGTTCCAATGATGGAAAGAATATGAAGTAATTAAATCATGTAATTCTAATTTTATCAATAACAAATATATATTTTAATAATGCCGGTCTAGAAGAGCTATGCCGCAGCTAAATTATGGTTGCAAAACTAATGGGTTCACTCGATCAGGGACGCACCGAGCTCTCAGAAAATACCAGCGTAAAATAGCAGCTTAATTGTTTTGTTTTGTGTTTCTTATGGTGAGAGTAAAGAAGCGGAGACCCATGTCAAAGTTTTATAATAATTTGAGAAAAATGAAGGAGACCTTTTAAAACAAATTTAATAATCTCGTTCTCAATTGAAGCATACATTGATAAAACCGTACATTAATTTATGTATAATTTTTTATTAACTTACAAAATAATATGCACTACTAGTGCATATTGCACTAGTAAACGCCTAGAATTATTAAAAAACATAATATGCAAAAATATGCAATCAAAGCTGGACATGAGGTATTCCACCTTGGTTCTATGGGCAATAACAATCAAGGATAGATGTCGGTGTCTAGGGAACACAACACCTATTTACCATCAGGTGGACTGTGTGCTCGTTTGTCACCCTTATTCTTTAAATAAGTAAAACAGTTAAATAAAAGGAATGTTTAAATTGAATAAAACTAATTTTTACAGATTGTTTTCGTGTTCAATCAAACTTTTTTATATATTTCCGACGTTTCACGTCCTTTGCAGCACCCATGGGCACGAGGTTCAATATCCTGATTCTGCGTAAATTGGACGAAAAATTAAATAATTAAAATATGAAGGCTTAATTATGACATCAATTCCATCAAGGCATTGAATAAATATAATTTCATGTTCTTGCTTTTTTTTATAGGAGAGGGGGCAAGCGAGCATGCGGCTCACCTGATGGTAAGTGACTACCGCCGCCCATGAACAACCGCAACACCAGGGGAATTGCAGATGCGTTGCCGGCCTTTTAGAAAGGTGTAAGCTCTTTTCTTGAAGGTTCCTAAGTCGTATCGGTCCGGAAAATTCGCTGGTGGTAATTGATTCCACAAGGAAGTTGTGCGAGGGAGAAAACTTCTTCTAAATCGCACAGTGCTGGACCGCCAATCATCCAGATGGTATGGATGGTAACGCAAGTTTTATCGCGATGTGCGATGGTGAAGTTGAGCGGCTGGAATTAGTCCGAACAATTCCTCAGAGCACTCCCCGTGATAGATGCGATAAAATACGTAAAGAGATGCCACATCTCTACGCAGTGCCAGTGTATCGAGCCGATCAGAAAGAACTCGGTCATCGACGATTCGAACCACTCTGCGCTGGATGCGGTCAAGTGGAAGGAGCTGGCACTGGGGTGCCCCGGCCCAGAGATGAGAACAGTATTCCATGTGGGGCCGAACTTGCGCTTTGTAAAGTTGCAAGCGACATGCCGGCATGAAATACTGTCTCGCTCTGCTGAGCACGCCAAGCTTTTTAGAGGCCAATTTGGCCTTCCGTTCCAAGTGAAACTGCACACTATTCGATATATCGACGCCAAGGATTCCGATACTAGCTGAGGCAGCAAGGGGAGTGCCTTGAAACTGAGGAGATACGACAAAGGGGTTCTTTTTAGCGGTAAACGCGCAAACTTGTGTCTTCTGGGGATTGAACTGGACTAGATTTAGTCGGCCCCAATCCGAGACTTTGTTAAGCAAAGACTCGACTTCAGACACAAGTTTGTCCCGGTACTCAGCGACGTTTTCCCGAGAAATATTGACACGGCCGGTATATAAGGCATCACCAGTGCTGTCGTCCGCATAGAAATGAATGCTACTAGTTAGCAACATATCATTGATATGCAGGAGAAACAGCGTCGGTGATAGCACGCAGCCTTGTGGAACACCAGCGTTAATAGGCTTGAAATCAGAGCATGCACCGTCTACTACGACCTTGATACTCCGATCAGCAAGGAAACTGGTGATCCATTTGCACAATTTCTCGGGAAGCCCATAGGAAGGAAGCTTCGAAAGAAGCGCTTTGTGCCAGACCCGATCGAAGGCCTTCGCTATGGCAAACTAACGGCCAATGCCTCCCCCTTGGACTCTACTGCCTCCGCCCATTTATGAGTCAGATAGACGAGAAGATCACCAGCTGATCGACCTCGACGAAAACCGTACTGGCGGTCACTAATCAGCTGGTGATCCTCAAGGTACCTCATGAGCTGGCAGTTTATAATGGATTCCATTATTTTGGAGAACAAGGAGGTGATGGCAATAGGCCTGTAGTTGGACGGGTCTGAGCGGTCGCCTTTTTTAGGGATCGGGTGGACCAAAGCTGTCTTCCATGAATTCGGGACTATGGGAGTAGGAGTACCGGAAAAGATGCGTTAAAACCGGTGCCAACTCCGGAGCACACGTCTTCAGCACAATGGGAGGGACTCCATCGGGCCCACTCGATGTGTTCCCCCCGTCATCAACAGTCGAGTTGGACGCAAAAAGGGAGCCTAAAAGGTCGGCTTTCTCTTTTGCGTCGTGGGCCAGTGAGTCGTCCTCCCTGTGCAGACATGGTAGTGATGGCTTACAGAAATGGATGTTGTGTGTCCAATGGTGGCAGGTTTTGACATGCTTTGTATAAGATTCTAAAATAAATATAAACAAGTTTGTTGGGCAGATCCAGATACGAATCATTAAGCTTAAGTGGCAATGGAACGAGCGTTGAGCTGTTTGTCAATCTGTTTGCCTATCCGGGCAACTCTTTGAAATAGCTAAGCTGATTTTTATGCAGCTTTACAAACAAATATGCTATGAAATATGAAATGATAGCTATGCCAGGACTAATCTACGCTATATTTTAGCGAAAAAACTTCTTTGTGAAATCGAAAACTCATAAAATAAATGGTTTTTAATGGTTAAATTTATAAACTTTAAGAGATAAAAAGCTTCGAACAAAAATTTTGGTTCACAACATTTTTTACTTTGACATCATTTTCATTTTAGAACAAAACTATGAACGTGCGATAAGGCCTTGTTACGTGAAATTAATAGACATTCAATTTTTATTTTAAACATTTCCCTTACAGTTCATCGCAAAAAACTGCGTTTATAAAGGCTCTTCGATAATACCACTTGTTCAACAAAGTAAGACCACTATTCCAATTGTTGTCAATTATTCCTAAACGTTTGTAAAACTTGTACCGATTCATTGAAACTTTATCTGTCAGTCGAAGTTCGTTTGATTAAGAAGCAAATATCATTTCTAATTGTTTAATTTCTTTTTAATTCTAAATGTTTCGAGTTACCATTCGCTCTTTTTACAGATCGCATTTAACGCTTTAAAACAGGTTCTGTTTATAACAAATTCAACGGGGTATTGTAAACCGTGTCTATCTGTGAGAACCAATTTTTACTGTCTCCTACTACTCCGAAAAACAGTTTAACCGTCTAGTTAAGTATTAATCGAGTTGCAGTGGTAGCGAAGGCTAATTCAATTTCAATTTCATGGCACTTGCTGATTCTTTGACGAAACATTATCTCAGTTAACTAAAGAATTACTATAGATCTGTAGATACTTTTTTAAAGTTCAACGCGAACGAAGTGTTGGCTAAAATGTGACGTCGAGTATTGCTTATTATTACATTTAGATATCTAAAATTGAAGTTATGATGAACAGTTCATAATTAGCATAATTAAATAGCCGCAGAATGTAGAGACTGGACAGTAAATTTTGTGTTGCTTGATGGGATCAAAAAGCTATCAGCAATTTGCTTAACATTAAACCCGCAAAACAGTTTTAAGAAATGAAGACTCCATATACTTCATAAAGTAATTAATCCTATTAAAAAAATCATCCCTTATTTTTTTCACCCTTAGTTGTGTAATTTATTCTTCAAAATTATATAAGACCGCCCCTAAAGTATAACTTATCACATCCCATAGTCACCTTACTTTTCGCCACCCACGATACTTTTAAGCAACTGGCTCTGATTGTCCATTCAATTTATTTGATTCTAATAATTGCTAAATCTGTTTCAATTAAAAAATCAAATATATTTGAAAACGGACATTATGCCCACTGAAAATCTGGACTTCCTAAAATATCCGATCCATATTTAATCTCTATCAAATGTCAACTGCTGAACATAGGCTTATCTCATAGAGAGATATTTGCCATAGTTACCACGCTTGGCAGGCGGGTTGGCAACCGCAGTTTTTTAATATTTTTTTTGTTATTAGGAAGACGCTGCAGCCCATCTCCTAGTTTGTTTACTTCTATCGCTTCTTAAGACACCCACGAGATGATATGGGTTAGTAGACATTCTTACACCACCACTACACGGTCAACCGATATCATACCATATCTGACAATTTTTCGTATTCATCCTTTAAAATGAATCTATCCCATAAATATAGAAATAGAAAGCAAAGAAAGTATTTCATAAAAAGCTTAAATAAAAGAAGCTTATAAAAAATATAAAAGTAGAGCAATACACTTGGCAGAATTTCCCGCCTCCTCAACTACTTCACACCTACAATTTGCTGAGAATTCAAGGTAAAACATTTTTCCATAATAAAAGCACAGCAATTGTATACTTTGGTATAAAATCTAGAGACGGTTTCTTTTTACACGATTAGATGCTCAGAAATTATTGATTTATGTATTTACGTTATTACTATGCAAACACATTTATTTCTCCATAAATTTTTTGCTTGTTTGTTACTTTATGAGCAGTTCTTATAAATTCAACGCTTGCAGATTTTGGATTTGTTTCTCGAATACGTGTTGTTGCTTTTCTGTTTTTCTTTTTTCATAATACTTTAGTAATATGTTATATTTTAAACTATGCACTGTTAAAATAAAATATACTCTTCTGGTCCTTTGAACATAATATTCAAATTAAGCAGTACCTTATGTAAAGTTAAAAGTTAAAGTTACAGCCAATATACATCCCACTGCTGGGCACAGGCCTCCTCTCAATTCTGAGAGGATTTTAGGGCCAAGTAAATGTCCGCCGCGCTGCCCCAATGCGTGTTGGCGACCTTCAAATGTCTTCCAAATTTATTTATTTTATTTCTCAGACATGCAGGTTTCCTCACGATGTTTTCCTTCACCGCCAAGCATGTGGTAAATCAGCATTTAAAATTGCAATTAACAATTTCATTGATGCCGGCGGGGTCGAACACAGGTTGCTCGCGTACTGTGAAAGTTACAGCGAGCGCTAACCATCTGAGCCACCACGGCCCGTACCTTAAGTAATCATTTAAAAATAATATTACAGTTGTAACAATCTATTTAAATCCCAATACAATAGTTGCTGCTTTCGTGAGCACGTTGGCGTATTTTACATTACAGCCAGTCCAAAGTCCACTGCTGAACTTATGTCTCCACAATAGATTGCCTCAAAAAAAGTATTTGCCATAGTTGACACGCTTGCCAAGTGAGTTGCAGAAATTTTAGTTTTCATCATCAACATTATAGCTCTTCAAAAGTTCACTGCTGGATATCGACCTACCCCAAGGTATAGCACGAGCACGGTCCTGAGCCACCTGTATGTAGAACTGAACCCTTATTACTGGAAACGATGTATCTATTTTGGCCACGAGGGATGACAACGCATCTGCATTTTAATTCTTAAATGAGGATAGATGAAGATGTCTATGGGCCTCAGTGCTTACCTTCGGGTGGACTGTATTGTCGTTTGTCACCCTTCTTTTATTTAAAAAACACTTTAATCAATCACGTGTTAGTCGCATTATATTCCGTTTTAATCCGGAAGACGCTGTCTGATTCAGTTAGCCTCTATTGCCGCTTACGAACTCGTCGGATCACATGGAGTAGTAGATTGTCTCACACCACCGCTTATGTGCGACCTGTGTGCTGATGAATGGACTGTAATATTGTTGGAATGCCTGAAGTTTTGTGAGCGAGAAGAATGAATATATTATCTTTCGTTTGTCACCCTTATTTTATTTAAAAAACACTTTAATCAATCACGTGTTAGTCGTATATTATTCCGTTTTAATCCGGAAGACGCTGTCAGATTCAGTTAGCCTCTTATGCCGCTTACGAACTCGTCGGATGACATGGAGTAGTAGATTGTCTCACGCCACCGCTTATGTGCGACCTGTGTGCTGATGAATGGACTGTAATATTGTCGGAATGCCTGAAGTTTTGTGAGCGAGAAGAATGAATATATTATCTTTCGTTTGTCACCCTTATTTTATTTAAAAAACACTTTAATCAATCACGTGTTAGTCGTATATTATTCCGTTTTAATCCGGAAGACGCTGTCTGATTCAGTTAGCCTCTTATGCCGCTTACGAACTCGTCGGATGACATGGAGTAGTAGATTGTCTCACGCCACCGCTTATGTGCGACCTGTGTACTGATGAATGGACTGTAATATTGTCGGAATGCCTGAAGTTTTGTGAGCGAGAAGAATGAATATATTGTCTTTAATTAATAAAATTAGTTTTACCGTTTACATTAAATTAAAAATAAATAAATAAATAATCTTTTCAGCGGTAAATCATATTACCATTTATATTTGATAAATTTATAAATTGGTCATGAATAAATAGTACATGCATTGGTTAATCAAAATAAAGATAAAGGTGGGATTTAATAGATTGTAGTGTGTAGTTGTTTACCGGCCAGTGGTAGTTTTTTTTTATAGGAGAGGGGGCAAACGAGCATGCGGCTCACCTGATGGTAAGTGACTACCGCCGCCCATGAACAACCGCAACACCAGGGGAATTGCAGATGCGTTGCCGGCCTTTTAAAAAGGAGTAGGCTCTTTTCTTGAAGGTCCCTAAGTCATATCGGTCCGGAAAAATCGCTGGTGGTAAACTATTCCACAAGGAAGTTGTGCGAGGAAGAAAACATCTTCTAAATCGCACAGTTGTGGACCGCCAATCATCCAGATGGTGTGGATGGTATCGCGAGTTCTGCCGCGATGTGCGTTCGTGAAATTTGGCGGCTGGGATTAATCCGAACAATTCCTCAGAGCACAGTATAAGAATATCCACTAACATGAGGTAGTGGACATTCATACACCACCTGTTTTGTTTGATTCATATCAGACAGAGGGAAACAAAACAGGAAATGAGCAGCAGCGTCTTCCTAATAACAACTTTAAATTAAAAAACTGCTGTTGCCAAGCGTAGCACCTATGGCAAGTATGGTAGTATGGTAACGAATGAATGAATGATGATTGTATAGTTTAGTAGTAGACAGGCATATTAACGATTAATAGATTTTAAATTATGCGTAACGAATTTTATATTGTAGAGCTTTAAGCTTTAAATAAATTAATTGTGGTTGTTATACATCACAATTAATTTATCCTCACTCTCCTCATTTCCGATGCGTTCCGAAACTAACTACTATAACTATAGATAACTAATCCAGTCCCGAAAATCAAAGGTTTGTGGTTAGTCCATATAATATTCCTGTAATATTTTCTCCGGTTTAAACATTGCTGCAACTTATCAAGAGTTAGTTAATGCCGTAGGATTCTCATATAATATTAAATTAGCTAGATTACTTTCTTTCAGGGTTAAGAGTAAATCATAAACTAAAAATATGTATAGACATAGGTTTAAGATGTAACAAATTGAGAGGATGATCCCAAGCAAGGGACGGAGAAACTATAACTATCGTATTAAGTCGCATGTAACGTGGTCAGCAATATTCACAGGTTCAAAAGTTATAAAAGCATCATCATCATCAGCCCATCACAAGTCCTCTACTGAACATAGGCTTCTCCCAAGGAATGCCACAAAGCACAGTACTGACTCACCTGGATCCATATACTCCCTGTTATAAAAAAGACGACCTGGTGAAATATTGCTGCTCGAGAACTTCCCTGCGCCATCGGCTGTATATTCTTTGAACTTAATGGCCAGGCCATTACCACCTCAGCATACTGTTGGGTTATGTCGGTTACTCTGGTTTTAATGCGGATATCCTCTTTTTGAAGTCTATCGCACTCTCTTCATAGCCCGCTACCGTTACCGTTACAGCTTATCAAAAGTACTCATAGATTGCTTATAAGAGGGATTTTGCCATCGTTGCCACGCTTGGCAGGTGGGTTAGCAAACGCAGTTTTTATTTTTTAGTTGTTATTAGAAAGACGCTTTCGCCCATCTTCTGGTAACATCTGACAGCTCCTTGGCGCAGTGGCTTAGCAATGAGTTGTTGCGCTGGGGTTAGCGCAACAACTCATTTGTGTGGATAGATGTTTGTCCTTGTGCTATTTATGTTTGTAAACTGCCTCCACGACACAGGAGAAAATCCTAGTGTGGGGGTAACGTTTTTTAACAAAAAAAATTAACATCTGAAGCGACCGTCAATTTCCTCATACGGCCAGCAGTGAAGTACAACGTCTCACATCATTTGATGGCTCGTGGCAATCTGGGGGCCCCAGTAATTCCACACGGAACACTTCCTTGTGGAATCGAATATCACCAGCGATTTTTTCGGACCAATACGACTAAGTGACCTTCAACAAAAGTGCCTACTCCTTTTTAAAAGGCCCGCAACGCATCTGCAATTCCCCTGGTGTTCATGGGCAGCGGTAGTCATTTACCATCAGGTGAGCCGCATGCTCGTTTGCCCCCTCTCCGTTAAAAAAAGAACAAGTATTTTTATGGCCTACAAATACATGTTCCGAGTCTGGATGTTTATCCTTGTGAAATTCATGTATGTAAACTGCCTCCACGGTACAGAAGAAACTCTTAGTGTGGGGATAACGTTTTTAACTAAAAAAAAAATAATAATAAATAACATCTATAAGTCATCACTGGAAAAATGCACTGGCTGTTCTCTTGTTTTCAAGTTCTGAGCATAAAGAGATGTGTCGTAATCTTCCGAACGCTGCAACGCCGAGTTTGATCCGTCGATGGACCTCTCGGTCGAAGTTGGACTTACCTATATGTATAGTTGAAGCTTATCATTAATATTGTCTATTAGAATAATCTATTAGGCACTGAAAACGATAATGTAAATAGAGCTGAAAGCTTTCGGGGCTTTGGATTAGAGCAGCTATATTAGTAGTATAGCTATAGCACGAATGGCCGACCCATCGGGTCAAAATCAGTCATTGGGATTTTTCTGACAAGAATTTCTCAGTAGCAGCGCGGAGTCAGGAAGTTGGCGGTGTTTTACCCCCGTGCCCCTGAAAGCACGTAAAGCCGTTGGTCCTGCGTCCAATCTCTCTCCGGTCCCGTCTGATTGTCGCCCCATCGGATTATGACACTTATGACATTGACTATTTTATATACGTGGTAGAGCCATGCTGCATCTATATTAGTATTATTAGTTGTAACACGAATGGGCTTGTCGATTCCCACCACGCTCTCACAGAATACCAGCGTAAAATGGCAGCTTGACACTGCTGTTTCGTATGGTGAGTGTAGAGAACCGGAGACCCATTTTACTGGAAAAGAGGCATTCCATCTTATGCATCACGGGCGACGACGCATCTGCATTTTGATTCTATATTGAGGATAAATTTAGTTTTTGTCCATGGGTCACAGCAACCACTTACTATCAGGTGGGCTGTATGGTCGTTTGTCACCCTATCCTATATAAAAAAGATACATTTTACGTGGGGCTGGTAACGGAAAGAATTCATCATAAAGAGTGTCTTTCTCAATTAAGTCGGCTAGCTGATAACCCCTTTGTTTCCATTGCCTATTTAAAGTTTCCCTACATTTAGCTAACCTTTCTTTTGCCTCTCTTGTGCCTAGTTGTGGGTTGAAGGCTCCCGTCAACATAGCAAAGCGATTTTAAAAATATGTATGGCTTTAAGGACATATTCATACCCTTCTTTCACCTCCTCATATGCCAAGGTTGGTGTGTAAACCTGTATGACTACCGAATACCGTTTGGTGATTCTATGTACAAGGTACACTTGTACCTTGTACACGGTGCCGACCTTTACAACGTTGTTAACGAGAGACTTGTGAACGATATATCCGAAAACACCTTGGGGCACATAGTCACCCTTCCGGTGATATTACAAGTTACCGGATTCAAGGATTACAGTGTTCTTCCTTTATCTGGGATCTCGGATAATCCTATAATATCCTAGCGCAACTTGTTTCGTTATTTCTTAACATTCAATATGCGAGTGTTTCGATTGCTCAGCAATAATATACTTGCTTTTCAGCAAGTAAATAAACGAGTACCTAAATTAATATATTAAATTTAAAGTGTTCCGAAAAAGTTCCGAATTTTTCATCTCTATACAATCCTAAATGTTGTTACTTATGTTAGTTTTTATAGCGTTAGAAAAGAAATTAAAAACCCTCTGTGTTTCTAAACAAGGCAACTTCTTTCATTGTAAAACGTACAAATATAAATTCATGTTGCTCTAGCTATTTTAGTACAAGTTGTAAAATTTTTAATCCGTAAAAGGCGAACAATTTTCCATAAAAATCCACTGAGGCTTAACTTTAATAGTCAATCAAATTTAGTTGCTGGTTTATAATATAAAAATATGGATGTAATGAAAACCAAACGACGTCGTTTACTTCGTATTATTACACATTTGGGTGTTGTTTATTTTTTTTTTACATAATTAAAAAATAGCTACATACTAGATAATACTTTGCTAAAACGTATACATATTATTTTAAGATTTTACAAGAGGAAAGATATCTTTTTTTTTTAAATAACAAGGGTAACAAACGAGCACATAGTTTACCCGATGGTAAGTGGACTCTGTGGCCCATAGACATATATTCTCGATTGAGAATCAAAATGCAGATGGGTTGTCATCCCTGAGGACTAAGATGGAATGCCTCTTTTCCAGTAAAAAGAGTCTCCGGTTCTCTACACTCACCAAACGAAGCATTAAGCTGTACTTTACTCAGCTATTCTGTGAGAGCGTGGTCCTTCCCCGGTCGAGTCGACCCATTCGTGTTGCAACCATAATATAGCTGCAGCTTGGCTCTACCACCTAAATCGCATATGTACGTATATGCACAATATAATATTTTTACGTACTCACATACATAAAACATAACATAAACTCTCACGCCTGTCAACAGAGGCACCATCCTGACACATATCTCTCGCTTCTTTAAATTTTCAGGTTAAGAATATTCATAATTTGGCCCATCTTCTATATATCGCCAATTTGGATGAACTTACTTTTACAACATTAGGTTCAACTGATTTTACCAATAAGATTCGAGAGTGAGTAAGTGAGATTGAGTCAATGAGGAAGGGTATATTAGAACTTGTTGCTTATCAATAAAAAAGACAATACAGGCTACAGGAACCTGCTAGAAATGCGGCTCTTCAATAGAAGGGAGGATTCGCCGTTATTGCCATGCTTGGTAGGAGGATTGGCGGTCGCAGCATCAATATATGTTTCGCTACATTGATATGTTCCCTGCAGTCATTTTACATCTGACATATACGAACGAGATCGTTATATTGCCAGCTAGCTCATGAAATCTTTCTGGCATTTCCTCTTAGCCTAGCTTCTTATGACGCACGATTTGATGAATTCTCGTAAGCCACCACCTCGCGGCATTAAATGTATAATTATTTAGTTTTGGAAAATTTAAAATTTTTGTCACTGATTTCTTAAATTATGTAGTATAAGAACTGTAGCAACTGTCTGAAAGGCGTAACAGTCACTACATTTTCTGAATATATTTCGAAGAATACTTCTTTTAAATTTCTGCCTTGTTGGTTGACACCCTTAAAGCTCAAGTTATTATAATATGTATTCCAAATATACTTTTAAAATTTCATTCGCCGCAATCTCCTTGTATTTGAAGGTGATTTAATCCCGATTTGAGACAAAATCAAATACTTAGGTTTATATTATATAAGACTTTACCTTGTGATTACAGGACATAAACTCCTTTCAACTGCTCATTAATTGAAAAGATTATGAAATGTTTAAACCTACTGTTCATCCTATTTCCGATTACGCCGATGTCATCCTTCTTGATTCCACTGAAAAACATCTTGATATACTTGAGCGACGACAAAATTTTTGTATAAGATTCATATTTGGTTTGCGCAAATATGATCATGTGTCGTATATTAAGAAAAACCTCAAGTGGTTACCAGTTTGCCTTCTCCGAAATGCTCATATCGCTTTTTTTTACAATGTTCTTTCTAATCCTTACCACCCTTTTTATTCCTTTTATACTTGTGAGATCATCAAAAAATGTATATTAAAAATGCCAGCCCACACCATAATATTTTTGAACAGGTTAACGTACAAGCTGTTTGATTTTGAAATGCATTGCCCTTTACAACGAGACGCGCTCATTATTTGCTAGTTTCTAAAAAAAATTACGCAATGACTATTTTTCTTTAATTTTATATCAATTATTATTTGTATTTATATATCACTCATTAAATATAAATCCTACAATAGTTTGTCAAAGTATATATTTGTATTTCTTATGTTTGTGCTAAGAATCTCCGGTGGAAGTTTGCCACCTCCAACGACTCGAAAGGGCACTCATATTAAAGACTGACGAGAATACTCTGGAGCTGAAAAAATAAACAAGTTACACTGGAGTATCATAGAATTATCTGAGGCCCAAAGAAACGGAGAAGACACGATAATCGAATATGGCGAATCCGGCAACTTGTTCGATTACTGGTAGCGTGACAATCCGCCCCAAGGAGATGTCGGATTTGCGTTCACAAGGCTCCAAACTCCCATTAACAATGTTCACACGATCAGCAGTATTTCGACATCTTTACTTGTCGTACTTGACCGTTCCCTCCAAAACTCAAGGATATAATTATCATATTCTTCATAGCTACTGTAATCCATCGCAATTTTTCAAACAAACCCAATTAGAATAAAATATAATTGTATTTGTCGCACTACGCGTAGCGTAAAAGAGCTTCTTTTACTGTACGTTTATTATAATGAGCGCATAGTGTAGTTCGTTCCTCAAGTGTTGTTTACTGTTAAGTTTTATGTACCCTGTGCGTTCGCACGCACTTACAGTAATGAGACCTCTCAGTAATGTGTGTGAATATGGGGATAACTTCATTATCGAGGCCAAACTAAAACAGTTAAGTAATGTGTAATGATAGCTATGGTAGAAACTGGTAGCGATTACCAGAGGTTGAGGAGTCAACATTAACGTTAAATCGGAAAAGACACCCCTCGTACTATAATCCAAAGCACAGAAAACTTTTAGCTTTCTGTGCTTTGGAAAATCGTTTTCAATGCCTGGAATATTGCAATATACTAGAAGATATATAGAATCACTACGGTGCTTTAGAAATGCGGTGGGAAAACTGGTGCTTCAATACTGTCAAAGACAAAATATTAAACATGTTTTTTATGTCTCTCAGTAACACGATATTCCAGTACGATATTTTAGTACTGCTATATTTTATGAAAAGAACGTGCAATATATAAACTTTATATAAATTTACTCAGTTCCTTTTATTTGAATTCTAAATCAAATCGTAAAACTAACATTGATGCGGAAAACTAGTGAACAGTTTAATA
The DNA here is from genome assembly GCA_963668995.1 of Parnassius mnemosyne. Lineage (NCBI taxonomy): Eukaryota > Metazoa > Arthropoda > Insecta > Lepidoptera > Papilionidae > Parnassius > Parnassius mnemosyne. The sequence continues at coordinate 26,057,016 of CAVLGL010000068.1, forward strand.
TACCAATTTTGTGAGTTATGTGATCAGTCATAATGTCGGTTGCGTTCGTGTATATTTATTTTATGCCATTTCACATTAAAATTTCAACAATAGAAGAACTAACTATAATTTGACATTTCGCGAAAAAGAAATTTTATTGACGTAAAGTTTATATTTTAAAATATTAATCACAATTTATAAATTAATTAAAGGACTCAATTAAATTTAATAACAATATCAAAAAATGAACGCAAGCAGTTATTGGCTTCGCGAGGTCAGTTCAAAGTCCGATCACATAATTTGAAAAGTTTGTGTTGGTCAACGACGCTGTGTTCCCTAACGAGGATCTAGAGGTAAGTAATAATTTAAAGGAGAAATATGCACGATGTCAGCAACTGTCGTTACAATTACAAAATAATGGATGAAACAGCAACAGAGAATGAAGTTGAGAATGCTATCTCAAACTATTGGAAATTGTAGAGCGCTTTACAAAAGCTTTAAGTGCTCCAATAGTCCTATTGGTCCTATAACTTAAGATATTTATGGAAGAGTGGAGTAAAATTACCGTCGTTAGAAATACCTGTATAGAATAAAAGAACCTATATTTCCTACAAAAGTACGTTAAAAGAGCGCTCTTACATGTAATAGATAGCTTGCCAATTAATGGTGACTATTAATCTTTATTAGAACTTCTGAAATCATATTTATCTTTATTAGAACTTCTTCTTTCATGTACATAAACCATTTCTATCTATCTAATGATAATCCGCTTCAAAACAAAATTACTTACTTGACGTTTAAAAGCAAATTTAATGCGACGGAACAAATTTCTTACTGTAAGGACATGTGGAATCCATGTATATAGGCTTTTCACGTGATCTTAAACGGTCAAATTCGATTTAAATTTCTCAGCGATCGCGCGAGTTGTCAGCGTCCCGCATCTATCAATGACTTTTTTTATCTTCATGAACTTCAACTGGCCTTCTAGAATTAAATTTTGCATACCAGTTTTGGCAATAGCCTTGTGTCAATAAATTTATATATATATATATATATATATATATATATATATATATATATATATATTCTCTTCAAAATCATCGAATAATTTATTCTTGCCTCAACAGCATTTTTATTTTTTCAAAAGTAAAATATAAGAAATTGCTGCTTTGAATTTGCTTTGCCTATTAAACAATAACTATTGCGCAAAATTAAACATACTTTTTGTTTATAATGCCAAAGTAGTTAAGTGTAAAGATGGCTGTAAAAAATAGAATTAAGTTCCCTGTTGGGAAAAAAACAAAATTACTTTCCGAAGAATCTATTATTTATATATTTGAAGAAATTTATTGTTTACAATGTATTTGTTTAATCTCTCAACCCATTCGTGCTACAACTATACGACATGCAGCATGGCTATACCACGTAAAAAAATTCAGTTCTTTTCGCGATTGAAAAGTACAATAAGTCTTTTCGCGATATTTCCATGTTGGTTATGTGTTCTTCATTCGCTATTATAACTAACATGACTCTCAGCGATACTTGAAGTCACAATTATGTGTTACCTAATGGAATAACACAAATATTTTTTTAAAAATGTAGTCTTCATTGACAACCTAATATATTGTGGGAGATTGGTATCTACCCATTCAAACTCCAAGGAAGAAAAGAACTCTACTAGGTGGTACCTAGACAAACATCATAACATTATAATTTATATTATTTAATTTAATATATATATATATATATATATATATATATATACATATATAAATATATAACTAGGGTTGAGAGATTAAACAAATACATTGTAAACAATAAAAAAGAATCACCAAAATCGGTTTACCTAGAAAAAAGTTCTGAGGTAACACACATAAAAAAATCAGTCGAATTGAGAACCTCCTCCTTTTTTGAAGTCGGTTGAAAGTAGGCAGTTGCTGTGTTTTAATTTGCATTCAATATATATATATATATATATAATTTGCATTCAATATATATATATATATATATATATATATATATATATATATATATATATATTGAATGCAAATTAAAACTATATTATAGTTTTAATTTGCATAATATTGATATTTGTATTTCTTATGTTTGTGCTAAGAATCTCCGGTGGAAGTTTGCCACCTCTAACGACTCGAAAGGGCACTCACATTAAAGACTGACGAGAATACTCTGGAGCTGAAAAAATAAACAAGTTGCACTGGAATATCATAGAATTATCTAAGGGCCAAAGAAACGGAGAAGACACGATAATCGTCGGTAATAATATATATATATATATATATATATATATATATATATATATATATTGAATGCAAATTAAAACACAGCAACTGCCTATTTTCAACCGACTTCAAAAAAGGAGGAGGTTCTCAATTCGACTGATTTTTTATGTGTGTTACCTCAGAACTTTTTTCTAGGTAAACCGATTTTGGTGATTCTTTTTTATTTGAAATCTGGTACTTTTCATGTGAGGTCATATAAATTTGATCAAGATCTGACTAGTAGTTTTTGAGTTACCTTTACTAATGCGTTTTTAATTGACTTTGACTACATTGATGATGTTCTCATTTTATTTATATTGAAGCCGGTTGTACCATTTTTTTAATTTGAACACTTGCTTAACATACATTGAGCATCATGTCTATTTAGATGCTCAAAGTCTACTTTTCTTTTTAATTACGAGTATGTCGCGCTATCTCGTTCCCGGTAGCTAAGAGAGCGTCAAACGCACGTAGTTGCCGTGTCAAGTGCCGCTTTTGTTTGTATCCGCCCAACGTATTGTGATAGAGCCTCTTTGTGTCTTTTCGTTTTTTTTTTGCCCGCGATCTTCAAGTTCTCTAACGGTGCATTTTAGGCATTCTAAAGCATTCTAAGGCGACGTACTTACGAGTATATGGTTTTAATGTTAATTTATAATTAAGTGCACTGAAGTCCCAAAAACTTCTCTTAGATTGAAACAAAACACTATATTGAATACAGTCACTGATGTGTGGTGTGGTAACAGTATCCACTACCACCTGACGTCCCATGGGTGTCGTAAGAGGCGACATAAGGAAACAAGCCCGGAGATGGGTGGTATCTTTTTAATAACTTAAAAAACTGTGGTTGCCAACCCGATTGCCAACTATGGTAACTTTGGCAAATATCCACTCTATGAGGCAATCTATGAGGAGACTTATGTTTAGCGATGGAGTTTCGATAGGATGTAATGAATAAAAGATAAATAATTTCAGATACGTAAAAAATTGATACTGTGTATACAAAATTGTAAGTAATACGGAATGATGCATGCCTTAAGCGCAAAGCGCGTAGGTATGTTCTACTAGCGCCTAAAATCAAGATTCCAACGTTTTGTTACATGAAATCGTACCTAACAATCATATTGAACATAAATGATATAAAAAGCACATTGTCCCAATGATAAATGATTGTTGAACATATATTTTTATAATCGATCAATTCCTATTTTTATATAAACAAAGCGGTTTTAGTGGCATAAAGTGTAGATTTAAAAAATCCGCATGAAGGCTTAAACACGATAAATTTTGAAAATATCATTTGTTCAACTCAATCATATTTTTAAACTCATCATCTATCGTGTGGGAAGCCATGGAATTTAAATGGCAGTTTAATTTTGTATTGTTTAGTTATAATTATTTTTTTTTGACTGAGAAATAGCGAAATTTTTAGTATTTTGAGCAGCCTTGTAATAATTTATTTTACTAAATACACTTTGTCTTACTCCGGGCCACAGAGTACTTTTTTACTCCAGGCTCAGTTGCCGTCGTGAATGGTCGTTTCTTTACAGTGGTTTGTGCTGAAAAATATCGATCATGTAGAAATTCAAAATATTCCAAAAATCAAATTTAATACATACTTGACCAAGGTAATATATTATTATTTTTATAATCACAGATTTTTATTACAATATTTTGTTTTGCTAAAAGTACACAGGATTTATGTATTAATTTACTTATACATCTTGGACTTTATGGAGACCTGAAGGTGTACTTCGATATCTGCTACTGGAATTCCATGACGAGTAGAACTAAATGTGCCGATTTCGGGCTCGTTTTGTTAGTTATGACGAGATCTTACCTCCGGACTTGAAAGAGTGACTTGAATATGTACTTCGGTGAATGCTACTGAAACTCTTTGACAAATAGAACTACGATTTACATTTTTTTTAATTTTTCACGATCATATGAGCATTATAGGCACTTTTGGATTTTCTAAACTTTTTTTAAATTGAAGTTTGACATAAAATTTGACAAAATGAATTTGTATTTATTTCATTTAATTTCAACTAGCTAATTCACCCGCGTGGAATTTATTGCGATTGGTTTTCATGGGTTTTAATTTCTTTTGCGCGGGGGCTGATTTTTTCCTAAAATAAAAGTAGGTTAAGTTACTCCTTATAACAACAGCTATCTGCCAGTGAAAGTCCTATTCAAATCTATTTACAGGTTTTTGCGTGATGCATGTTCATACAAAAACGTGTTAAAAAGATGTGTTAGAGTTTTATTATAGTATATATAGATAAATATAACTATAATGTGGTGTATGACCGTGCAAAGCGAATTAATAAATAATAATGCTAAACCGAAGTTATCGCGAGCGAAGCCACGGAAAAAGCCAGTTGAAAATGTAATAATAGCAGTGAAACGTTATATGACATTCTAAACTAAAAATACTGAATTTCTTAGTTAACTTTATTTTACTGTTCTTACTAGCGGGAAACACTATGAGCAAGTTTGTCTATGGTAATAACGCATGGCATGAACACGTGGTAGAGCCATGCTGCAGTTGTATAACTGGTATAGTTGTAGCACGAATGGGTCGGCTCGACCGGGGAAGGACCACCCTCTCACAGAATACCAGCGTAAAGTAGCAGCTTAACGCTGCTGTGTTTCGTATGGTGAGTGTAGAGAAGCGGAGAGCCTTTTTACTAGAAACGAGGCATTCCATCTTAGTCCTCACGGGCGACAACACATCTGCATTTTGATTCGTAATCGAGAATAGATGTAGATGTCTATGAGCCGCAGCAACCACTTACCATCAGGTGGACTCTGTTACCCTTATCTTATAAAAAAAATGTGTTGAACCACAAACTAATAAGAAGTGCTAGCGCATGTTGAACGATTATTAGTTTTATAGTGTGAACTGTGAACTACCAATTTCAATAAATAACAAAATAGAATATCTTGCAGTTGTTATTTGCTCTTTTCCTTAACACTCAACACTAAGAAAAATTGTTCAAGCAGAGAAGAAGAGCACAGATGTATTATCATCTCTATTAACTAAAATAAAGTAATATACCTCAAAGCCTGTAAATACAATGCTCTATTCCTTTCAAATTAAACAGTAAATGCTTGATAAAATCAGTGAAGTGAAGATGAAATATATAAAGGCAAAAAAATGTGACGTATATGTAAATAACATTGTCCCTACTGAAAACTGAAAAACAAGTGTCGTAATAATAATTTTCTTAAAAGAACATGGTTTTCTTTGCACAGAAATATACATTTTCTCACATAACTGAAGCTTTCCTCATACTAGAAACAAAAAAAGAAATAAAAAAAACATATGTCTCCAAAGCAACATTCCTCCTTCAGTCAAGCACGCTTGTTAGGGACTTTGTCTTTTTAAAACACTCAGATCTGTCTAGACAGTCGTTGTTAGTGGCACTGCTCTTTGTTCCGTCTAATTCCTCTGTATCTGTTTTTCCCAATCTCTCAAATAGACATTTTACTCTAACATTAACTTATATATTTATTAATTTCTACAATAATATTCTGTATCGCATCCAGACAACTAGCTATGATTTCAAATATCTTTGGTGATTAATTGGGTTAAGGTTCACAATAAGCGAATAATCCGAGATCACCAATAAAATTATTAATTACAATTTTAAATGCTCGTCGTTTTACGTCCTCGGCAGTGAAGAAAAACAACGTTAGCAACCTGCCACTCTGCATTGGGGAAACGCAAAGCAGGAAAGAGTCCGCTTAACTTACTGTACTAATTTAATTTTACGAAACATATTAAATGGAGGATTGAATATTCAAATATCAATATGTAAAAACTCTTGTGCCCTACATTATACTCATAGATAAGCCATAATGGATACTTAATTTGTGGAATAGGAGGTCATTATAATATGCACGACTATATCGAAAAATTGCGACAAATCTTCTCGTCAGGTATACCTCGAAATCTGAAAACATGATGAACCAGTGCGTGTTGCCAGTGATGACCTATGAAACTTAGACGTGGTCTTTCACTGCTGGCTGTATGATGACGCTTAATGTCGCTCAGCGAGCTATGGAGAGGGCTATGCTCGAAGTTTCTTTGCGTGATAATCTTAGAAATGAGGATATCCGCAGTAAAACCAGAATGACCGACATAGCCCAACGGATTAGTAAGCTGAAGTGGCAATTGGCCGGCCATATAGCTCGAAGAACCGACAACCGATTTGGAAAAAGTGGCAGCCTTGTACCGGTAGGCGAAGAGTAGGGCGACTCCCACTAGACAGAGTGACAATGTAAAACATGCAGGAAGTCAATGTATGCAGGTGGCTCAGGGCCATATTTTATGGCATTCCTTGGGGGAGGCCTATGTTAAGCAGTGAACTTGTAAAGAGCTGTAATGATGATGATGATGATGACAACTATATGTTCTTATTCTTATTCGATGAATATTCGCTCGAATATTATATGAATATCGCGAATATTCATCATTAAATATCTACCACAAGAATAGAATAGAATAGAGTATAGTAGCGATGAGAAAAGAAAAGTAGAATAGAACAGAATACAACATAATATAATATTATATCAATGATTTTTATTCCATATAGATGACAAGACAAAGCCATTTATGATTTTACCACTAGTTTAGAAAATCCTCTATCTTAAAAATAACCGACAAGAAAACCAGTGGGAATTTTATTTTCCAATTATAATTTACAATAAATAATTTATATTTGCGATGATTGTCACTTGGTGAAACTTCATCATCATTTTACTTGTTTTAGTAATAATAAGTTTCATTTGTTTAATATAAAAACAGACCGGTTTCGGCTTACGGCACAATCAGGGTATAATAAAAATATACAATACGAAGAAAGTTTTGCGAATATAATTTTTTTGTGTGAGATACTGGTCAGTTATAATTTATTTTAAAAATAAAACTTTTTGCAAGAAAAAATACCAATGTTCCAATTCCAAACTTCGCTCACATTTTTACGAGCTAAATTGAAATATTTAAACATTGAAAAAGGGATCTGCGTCGAGAACATTTTCGTGCGATTATTTTTTACGAATTCAAATGTAGCTCTTAAATAGACTGAATCGTTTATTGGACTTCATATGAAATTTGTAGATAAATGCCATTCTAAGCAACCGTGTACCACAGGTATAACAAATTTCAGCACAGCGGCTAACTTTAAGAGATGCAGAAAGAAGTGGTTGCCCTTTGACAACTGTTACAGAAGGAAATATGCTAGCAGTGAAAAATATTATTAAAGAGAATAGGCGAGTTACACTTGAAGAGATTTAGCACATATTGTAGATGTCACACGAACATCTTCGCGTGAGGAAGGTAGCTTCGCGTTGGGTGCCGCACAACCTCATCGATGCTCAAAAGCAAGCCCGCGTTAAACGGTGCCGGGACATGATTATTTTGAAGCAGTCTTGATATTATTTCAAGTGATGTATCTTGGATTTATCAGTATGATCCAGAACCAAACGCTAAATGACGGCTTTGCTGTTTCAATGTGAACCAATGAGTACCAAAGTGAAGCGATCGAAAACCGCAGGGAAGTGAAGCGATTTATAGGTTATTTAAAAACTTGAAATTTGGCATCAACATTCACATTAAGCACAAAGAAAAAATCTGAATATCGATATTCGGTGTCGACAGTATTCGGTGTCAAGTATAGGTCTTGAAAATAACCGCAACATTAACTAAAAATAAAGTACAATGGTTCCTGACTAAGCGTTTTCACGACTTATCGTTTTCATTTGCCAGACCCATGATATTTAGATGCTAATGCGACCAACCATCTTCTTTAATTTTGCTCCATAAAAATGTGATCGTATTGGACAAATTCTCTGAACCAATGTATATTTTATAGTTAAATAAAAGTATGCAATCGCACATACCCCTTTTAAAAGTAACATTATTTTTTATGATCCGTATTCAAACCAATGAAAATTAAACACCTTTTAAAAATTACTTTTCATTTTACTGTTGTATTTTACATACTTTAAGCCAGTAATTTTTTTTTTATAGAAAAAGGGTGACAAACGTACACAGTGCCAGGGGGACTGTGTTCGTATATTTTAAACGAATACTAGGCCTATATATACATGTCTGCTCAATCAACAATCAAAATGCATATGCGTTGTCACCTTTGAGGTCTAAGCTGGGATGCCTTACAACCTGTAATAATTATACTATGCTATATATGCACAATAATAAAATATAAATAAGCTGGCTACTCTGCGTGTGTGTTCGTGACTGGCAAGATAATCTGGTGCGAAGAGGCTAATAAACTTCTTAGCACGTCGCTTCACAAAGTCCAAATCCGTTAGTTAGTTGATGTTTTACATTAAAACTTATATGTGGCAGCAGTTCTTGTGTGGACCTCTCACGTTTGGGAAAGTTTTGTTATAATTGCAACGTTAAGCTGGCGGATTGGCGTTATTTTATATGAAACAGTAATATTAATTCCATTTTTTTATTTATTGAAATATTTAGATCGCTTTCAATCGATTCGATTCGATTCACTTGAATGAAACTAATTTTACGGATTTTATCGCATCTTATAAATCATAAATCATAAACTAAATTAGTTTAACGTCGGTTATATATAAATATTTAAAATAAATAAATGAAGCGCGAAGCGCCAGAATATTCTTAAGACGTAATTTCATTCAATATGTAATATTCGAGTAAAAATTTAAAAATCTTACGTTTGAACTTTAATTACCAATCCAAAAACGTTGGATGAGCACTTTGACCAGCAGTGGACTGATTACGAAGATAATTATGATTAGGCGGTGAATTAAATAAGACGATTGTGTGGCTTAATGGCCACCTAGCTCCGGTTTCAACTTTTATACAGAAAAACATGTAAATTGCTTTTTTTTTCGGACTTTGCGCTATATATAAGTATTGCTTCAATGTCATTAATACTAAAAGTAACATCGGCCACATTGTAAAATACAAAAATATTTATTTGGTTATGGACATATAATTTCAATTTTAAATCCCAAGATTGTTGGTAAAATTATACTTCAAAATTTAACCTGCAATCTTGGGATTAAACTTGAAAGTTTTCCACGGTAACAATCAGTCAGTAGCAACTTTTACGTGGTTGAGCGATGCTGCAACTAAATTAGTAGTATAGTTGTAGTACGAATGGGTCGGCTCGACCGGGGAAGGACCACGCTCTCACAAAATACCAGCGTAAATGGCAGTTTGACCCTGCTATATTTCGTTTATGGTGAGTGTATAGAACCGGAAACCCTTTTTACTGAAAAAAAGGCATTCCATCTTAGTCCTCACGGGAGACAACGCATCTGCATTTAGATTCATCATTGAAGATAGATGTGGATGTCTATAGGTCACAGCGACCACTTGCCATCAGGTGGACTGTGTGATTGTTGAAACTAAAAATGCACTTTATATTAACGGAATCGATTGTAACAAAAGTCATAACACTAAATTAACGAGTAAAAAAACAAATTCATGTCGCAGCGGTAAACATTTTAACTGCAGTGCCGTTCTCATTAATTCAATGAATGACCTAAATATCTACTTGCGTAGGTACTTGACACCATCTTATTACTATAGTTAAAATTCAATCTAGATCGTGAGTAAATTTCACAAATATTTAGATGTCTTATAAAAAAAGTGTGTGTGTACTTATGTATGCACGTAGGTAAGTTATAATTCTTTAGCGTAACAAAACAAAAAACTTGAGAGACAATTACCCACTGAAGTTGTCGCTTTTAGATGTCAGTGTGTGCGCTCATTGTATCAACTTCATGGTGTCCTTTTTAGGTGTCGGTGTGCGCGCGCATCGTAAAAATGCACTCTCATCATTTTTCCCAAACGCCCTAAAAGAAGTTTAACTTCAATAATTCACCCACTCACTCACTACAGCCCATCATAAGTCCACTGTTGAGCAAAGGCTTCCTCTATAGATTCCCACAAAGTAAGGTCGTGTGCCACCTGCGTCCATTGACGTTCCTACGTGTTTCGTCAGGATGTCACTCCATATAGTGGGCGTCGCACTACATTCCATTCCCCATCGGTTTTCGGTTTTTCGAGATAAATGGTCATCATACCATTGAGCTATATAAATAACTTGTTCTTTTGCGGATATCCTTGTTACGGCCCTTTCCACAATTAGTGACTGAGCTTCCTCAAATTTTGTTATCAACATTACCGCGACATATTTTATTATTAAACTTATTTCAAGCTTCTTTTTATCAGCCTCTAGTAACACACTTCTAGACACGGGCCTCTCCCATAGTAGGGGAGAAGCCCTTATGAAGTTAGATCTACTAACGATATTAGTTAGAGGTCTTCAGGGAAGAAACGGTAGAAATTCTGGTTTCTCCTATATCTATATTTATAGATAAAAATGTAATTACGCACGGCATTATCATGTAATTTTCTTTTTGTTCTTCTTTACCATTCCGTAAACGTCCATTGATGGAGATGAGCCTTTCCTTATGTAAGAAAAATTTGACATATTCGCCACTGTTAACAAGCGGATTGGTGCGTACAGAACAAGATGTCTCACACTTTTTACGCAGCCATTTGCCGCCGATCTGTTTATTATTCTGGGTCTGAGTATCATGTCTGGGTATGAAGAGTACGGGCAGGTTACACTGGTGTCTATCGGGATCCATGAAATCTTTCTGACATTTATCATGATTGCCCTTTATATATAATGCCTTGCAGACGGAATTTCGATCACAGCCTCTGGTCTCAACGGAGACGCGTTATCTACACTGGACAGGATTATAATGCACGAATGTTTGCATAAGCACAGGTCTACTCACTATTAGGAACATCATTGTAATTTTTTTATAGGATAGGGTGACAAACGAGCACACAGTCCACCTGATGGTAAGTGGTTGCTGTGACCCATATCTACATTTATCCTCAATGATGAGATAAGTCGTCACCCGTGAGGACTAAGATGGAATGCCTCTTTTCCACTAAAATGGGTCTCCGGTTCTCTACACTCACCATACGAAACACAGCCGTATCAGGCTGCCATTTTACGCTGGCATTCTGTGAGATCGTGGTCCTTCCCCGGTCGAGCCGACCCATTCGTGCTACAACTAATACTACTAATAAAACTGCAGCATGGCTCTACCACATATATAAAATAATCAATGTCATAAGTGTCATAATCCGATGGGGTGACAAACAGACAGGACCGGAGAGAGATTGGACGCAAGACCAACGGCTTTACGTGTTTTCAGGGGCACGGGGGTAAAACACCGTCAACTTCCTGACTCCGCGCTGCTACTGAGAAATTCTTGTCAGAAAAATCCCAATAACTGATTTTGACCCCACACGGGATGTGACTTATTTTTTATTTCTTCTTTTTTTTTTAATAGAATAAGGATGATGAACAAACGAGCACATTCCACCTGATGGTAAGTAGATGCTCTGTCCCAAAGACATCTACATCTGTCTTCGATTAAGAATCAAAGAAATATGCATTGTTACCCCTGAGGTCTAAGATACATTCCACATTTACCATTGGAAACAATATTTTTTTTATTCTATAAATATTTAAGAGACTTTTACCGCTTAGCGTATGCCACTCCCATTATACCCTAATCTACATCACTAACATAATATAACATTAATTATTATACTACGTGGGCTATGGATTCGAACAGAACTTTCGCATCGTCACCATTCGGTTGGGATAAAATATAATGATATGTACTTACGTCAGTTCTGTTCAAATTCAAGACCCTTATTAAATTACTTCTAATAGGCTCAAACAAACACAATATAATTAAGGTGCTTTAATTTAAGTTCTGAAGTCGGTCTATACTTTTTTTTATTTATTATTTCACTCTTTTAAGTCGTCTAAGGAATATTACAAGCTAGAGATATTAACTAGAATGTGTATGAAATTGGTCCTATTAAAAATTCCATGCTTTATTTTTCCCACCCTTAGTACTTACCGCTCCTGAACTATTACTTATTTAATAAAAAAAGAATCGACGGCTTCGTGGTGCAGTGGCTTGAGTTGCTGCGCTGAAGGCCGTGGGTTCAAATCCCGCACGGAACAAGTGTTTGTATGGCCTTCAAATAGTTGTTCCGGGTCTGTATGTTTGTCCTTGTGAAATTTATGTATGTAAACTGTCCCCACGATACGGGAGAAAACTCTACTGTGGAGGTAACGTTTTTTTTTTTAAAAATCGAATCATCAAAATCGTTTCGCAATTGGCGAAAATATCGCATAACATACATACAAAAAAAAACATGGAGTTGAATATTTAAGCTCCTTTTTGAATTCTGATAAAAACCAAACGCTTTGAATATAGAACCTTCTCGGTAATAAACTCGTTTAAAAAGGTACACAAGGTTTATAATGAAGAAAAATCTGCTCTGTGTTACGGAGTCGCTTTTATCTCTCATGTTTATTAATTAATGTCGCAAGTGCAAAATTGTAATAAATTGTAAAACCGTCATATTTACATAAATAAGCCTCGAATTTGTTCTCGTTAAGGTGACATGCGTATGCAAATTAGCTATATTGTATTCTAATCCCAAATCGTTATTATAGTTTTAGAAAGTAGATATATACACATATTACAGATCCATAGGTCATCACTGGCAACACGCACTGGTGGTACAATCCAGTTTTGAGGTATGTATTCTCCCGAACGCTGCACAGCCGAGTTGAATCTATCGATTGACCTCTCGGTCGAAGTTGGACTTACCTAGTCGGACTATTTGTGCCAGGTAAACATACTTGTCAACAACTTCGAGCTTAGTGCTCCCAGTAACTGCCGGCAAGGTGTGACATGGAAACTACACGACTTTTGTTTCGTCCATGTTCATCAAAAGACCTATTCGTTATTACGTTTTAACAATACTTAAGAGAATTAAATATATAATGAAACGCTTTTATACCTTTTGTGGTATATATATATATATTTTATACCACAAAAGGTATAAAAGCGTTTCATTATATATTTAATTCTCTTAAGTATTGTTAAAACGTATACAATATGGTGTTAATGTATAATTTATTGAACTAGAATAGTCTTAAACATATTTTATACAATTAAGTTGACAAACGAGCATAGAGTCTCCTTAGTGGCTATTGAGATCCATAGACATTAGATATCTACATTTATACTCGATTAAAAACTAATATTCAGACAGGATGGCATTTAGTATAAAGGGTCTCCGATTCTCAAACAAATAAATTAAATTTGCTATAAGATGCTTATTTAAATTATTTCTTATGTTTACACGAACACTAAACATTTAAATGAAACTCGTTTTCACGAACGGACCATGGGTGCTGTAAAGTACTCGAAACGCCTTTAATATCAAGAAGTCTGAAGAAGAAAGAAACTGATCAAGAAGTTGCTATGGCTTTTGAGAAACATTTTACTGATGTTCCTTTTTTGACAACTAAATCATTAAACTCTTCTCCTACTGTCACCGTATCATTGCTCAAACAAAATGTAAAGGCTTGTTCAAATACTTTTAAATTCCATAGAGTACTGCCAAAAGATATCGTTAAATATTTTAAAACTATTATGTTAAGAAAACGGCGGTGATTTCCGTTAAAAATATTTTATCTTTAATAGATATAATAGCACCTTATCTAGCCACTATATTTAATATAAGCGTCGAATCTGGTGTGTTTCCTGATTTAATGAAATATAGTAAAGTCATACCTTTATTTAAATCTGGTAAGTACATTAGACCCCGCCAGTTTTAGACCAATTTCTGTACTACCAACATTTAGTAAAATTTTTGAAAAAATTATTTTAGATCAGATGTTAAGTTTCTTTAATATTAATAAATTGCTACATAAAAATCAATTCGGTTTTACAAGGGGTCACTCGACAACTGACACTGGAGTTGAGCTTATTAAACATATTTTTTGTGCATGGGAGAACTCAGAGGATGCTTTGGGTATATTTTGTGACCTTTCCAAGGCCTTCGACTGTGTTCACCATGAGGCATTTATAAGGAAGCTACAGTACTATGGTGTCATGAACACAGCGCTTAAACTTATTATTTCACATTTAAATAATAGAAAGCAGAAGGTTATTTATTATCAATGGTAAAAGTTCTTCCGGGTCACCTGTACTAATGGGTGTCCCTCAGGGCTCGATTCTCGGCCCATTCCTGTTTCTGGTGTATATTAATGACTTACCTCACCTTGTAGGGTATAGTCATGATATAGTATTATTTGCTGATGATACTTCCTTGATTTTTAAACTTAAATGTCAATCATTTAAATGTGACGAAGTGAATAATGCTATATCAAAATTAGTGCATTGGTCTAACGTTAATAATCTGCATTTGAACGGAAATAAAACTAATTGTGTTAAATTTACAACAACGAATGTAAAAATCTGAATACCAATGTGTTTTTAAATGGAGAGGAATTGAGCCCTGCAGTATCCACTGTTTTTCTTGGCATCACTCTCGACGCAAACTTCAGTGGGGCCCCATATATCCAAATTAGCAAGTAGACTAAGTTCTGCAGCCTATGCTGTAAAAAAACTTAGAGGTCACACTAGTGTCGAGACAGCTAGATTAGTTTATTTCAGTTATTTCCATAGCTTAATGTCTTATGGGATTTTGCTATGGGGAAATGCGGCTGATTCAGAAACTATTTTTGTTTTACAGAAGATTACCATTAGAGCTAAGATTAAGATACCATTAAGATACCATTAGAGCTATTTACAATCTAAAGCCGAGAGAGTCTCTTAGAGATAAATTTAAAGAAATAAATATATTAACTTTGGCCTCTCAGTATATTTACGAAAATTTTATGTATGTTCACAAAAACAAAGGTAGTTTTAGTAAAAAAAGTGATGTACATTATGTAAACACTAGGAACAAACACAAGCTAGTGATGCCAGTTTCCCGACTCCACAGAGTCAGTAATTCATTCTTGGGGCAATGTATACGCTATTACAACAAGGTCCCGGAAAGTGTACAGGTTTTCTCTATTACCAAGCTTAAATGTTTTATTAAGCTGAAACTGTATAAAAAGGGTTATTATAGTATAAATTAATACATGGTTGATAATAACCCCTGGGAATGAGGTGGTCGCTTCCAAGCAGTTTCTAAAATAAATTTTGTAAATAGTTCGTAATCGTTTATATTGTAAAATATATTATTTAAAAAAAAGTGCCGCTGGGTTTATTGCTGGTTCTTCCCAGGACAGAGGGTTTTTTTAGAATCAGTGGTAAAGTAAAAATGACTTTCAATAAGAATTACACATGTAATGTATATTGAATAAAAAATATTCTATTCTATGAAATAGGTTAACAGTTCCCCTGTCCTCGAAACAGACCAATAGTTAAACAATTGAAATGTTCATTTTATAATTCATGGGACAGGGAAAGGGTAAACCTACGCGATAAAAACCATAAAAACTAGTTTCATTTAAATATACAAATAAAATATTATAGTATAGTAGCATAATATATCCGGTCGGAAATATAGGAATATAATATTAGTCCATTTAAATGTGTTTAACCCAAATATGTAAATAATGAAAATGTAGCATTCGGTCGTTATAAATTTTCAAGAGAAATTCACCGGTTGTTTAAAACAATTAGCCCAACAGGGTCTGTTCTCATTTACAAACGCTAGTCGAGTACATAAAATAAAGGAGAATGAAAAGCGCTAAAGATACTTTTTTTTTTTAATACAACGTTCGAGGATTTTAATGTTTAAAGAAAAAACATTTTAGCTTGGATAACAGATTTATAATTTCTGGAAAAATATTAAATGTTACGCTTCTACTATGGGTGAATGTAAATTATTTTCAGCCTTTTATATCGAATCAAAAGAATGTAATCGCATTGTTTAGAATTTTTTTTAAAATTTGAAGAGTTTCAGATTTAACATTCATAGTAGCTTTATATTTGAGGCTTAATTGAATTTTACCAGAGACCCATTTTACTGGAAAAGAGGCATTCTATTTTAGTCTTCAAGGCTAACAACACATCTGCATTTTAATTCGCAAACGAAGATAGATGTAGATGTCTATGGGCCACAGCAACCACTTACCATCAGGTGGACTGTGTGCTCGTTTGCCCCACCATAATTCTATAAAAAAAATTAATACATTTACTTGAGGAATTTCTACACCCTCTTGCTCTGAATTCTGAAGTCGTGAATATAACGCTGTTGACATTATAGAATAGGGTGACAAACGAGCAAACAGTCCACCTGATGGTAAGTGGATGCTGTTGCCCATAGACATCTACATCTATGCTCAGTTAAGAATCAAAATGCAGATGCAAAATGCACCCGTGAGGACTAAGATGGAATGCCTAATTTTCAGTAAAATGAGGCTCCAGTTCACTCACCATACGAAACACAACAGCGTTAAGCTGCTATTTTACGCTATTATTCTGTGAGAGCGTGGTCCTATCCCGGTCGAGCTGACCCATTCGTGCTGCAACCATAATATAGCTGCGGCATGGCTATACAACTTTTAAAAATAATGACTTTTTTATA
Organism: Parnassius mnemosyne; assembly: GCA_963668995.1. Classification (NCBI taxonomy): domain Eukaryota; kingdom Metazoa; phylum Arthropoda; class Insecta; order Lepidoptera; family Papilionidae; genus Parnassius; species Parnassius mnemosyne. The sequence goes on from CAVLGL010000068.1 coordinate 26,073,789, forward strand.
ATAAGATTTTATGGCATAAGTCATAGTAGTAATAACGATAGCAGTAGAACAATAACTATTTTACAATTTCAAAATATATCGTGCCAACAAATGGAAAGAATTTTTCACTTGATATCACAAATTGCTATTCCCCAGTTTAGGGTCAATTTATCCGCATTCATATGGCTATTATTGTGAGGTTTCGCACGCTTCAAAATGAGCCTAGTACACTTCAATGGTTGAACACAATAGCGTTTTATTGCATGAACAATTGGAACAAAACTCAAGTTTGTTTCAAAACTTGACTCTGTTATGTATGTATATGCTAGTTTTATAACATTAAATTAAAGACGATATTATTGAGCATCATAAAATATATTATAAATATGTATGAATAATAATTTTCCATCTCCATATATATAAAAAAGCGAGCACACAATCCATCTGATGGTAAGTGGTTGCTGTGGCCCATAGACATCTACATCTATCCGTAACTACGAATCCAAATGCGTTCTCAGCCGTGAGTACTAAGATGGAATGCCTCTTTTCCAGTAAAAAGGGTATCCGGTTCTCTACACTCACAATACGAAACACAGCAGCATTGAGCTGCTATTTTACGCTGGTATTCAGTGAGAGCGTGGTACTACCCCGGTCGAACCGAACCATTCGTGCTACAACTATACAATTATTTATTTATTTATTCTTTATTGCATTCCTTGATAAATAATTTCATTAGTATTATTTTTGATAAGTCTCATAATAATTTGGTCTCAATTTTGAAAATTGCAATAGCACAAATTGTTAGATGAAAGGGATTACACTATCCAACAGTAGATATATCTACAAGATATATAGATAGATATATGTCGTATATATATTAATACGTAAAGAGAAAACTTTGTACCCCTTTTGAAGCAAATTGCGCGCACAGGGAGGCGTGAGATTTGGCATAGTTACAGTTTTTTTTGTTTTAGCTTCCTATATGAAAAATATTTGACAAGGAGAAAGCAAAAGTTTTTATATAATTTTTTTTTCAAATACATTATACTAAATTATAATACTATATACAAATCTAAAATAAATAAATAAATTATTCTAAATTATATAAAACATTCATTGTTTACATCATACTGCCAATATCAAACACATAATAGTCTATCGTTTGTTTGTATTCATACTGTCAATGTACGACACTTACTAGTCTATAGTCAAACAGTCGGACAGTATAGAGATTGTAGCCAAAGGATTTCAAAATGTTGTTAACAAATAATTACTGACTGACTGAATGCGCTGTGAATTTTCGTGTGATGTCAAGGCAAAGTGTTTAGTGTTTATGTTACACTTCGTATATTCGAATGTGTGTTTTATATATTAATGTGCAGTTGAAAGTGAAATACTAATGTTCTAGACCACAAGTTGAAATTATTAACTACTAGCTGTTCCCCGCGACTTCGCCCGCGTGGATTTATTTTTTGCGGAACCCTAAAATAAAAGCAGTCCAAGTTACTTCTTGTAACATCTGCTATCTGCCTGTGTGTTTAAATATTGACATTAATATTTATACGATACTAACGTCACTCAATTGTTTTACCTTCCAGGAAGCCCTCCACTAGCACTTAAACTTTATGGTGTGGTATTAAAGTTCAAATTGACTTCTAAGTATTATTTCGAATCTTTTGTATGGGAATATAGAAAAGTGTTGTTTTTAGAATTTTTCAGGCAATTTTTAAATTTTTCTCTCCGTAAGAACCATCTTACTTCAAGGAATATCATAAAAAAAGAATTAGCGAAATCGGTTCAGCTGCTCTCGAGATTTGCGCTTAGCAACACATTCAGCGATTCATTTTTATATTACAGAAGATTGTACTCTAAAACGTGTTATATACATAGTGTTTTATTTGTTTTTCTTTCTTTATTCTTGTTTTATAGTTTTTCATTTGACAATTAATGATGTCTGATTTAACCATAAATGTTTAAATGTAAGTTGCCTTATAATTCTTTGTTTTAATATCAGTCTATGGGTATTATATGTATTACTACATAACATAAATAACTTTAGTATTAAGCTATATTCTTACAGCTTGTATGCTAAACAAACCTGTACGTAAATCTTTTTCAACGAAGCTGTAAATGACGCCAACAACAACGTACCGCGATTTCCGAAAAAAGTAACAATTTAAAAATTTGTCGATAAAATAGACGACATATTACTTTTCAGGTGATTCTAATTTTTTCTCAAATAAATTTTTTTCAATATACACTTTGATTACTTAAGCATCCTTTTATACAGTAGTCAATACAAAATCTGTTGTGAAGAAATAATAAAGAGATATCTATCAAATTAAAGTCAAACTATAAAAATAACTATGCTTACATTTGTTTACATATTCGCATGTGTTGTTAGGATTGAGGACCTGGCCAAATTCGCGAATGTGACCTGGAGCCGGGTTGCCAAGGATAGAAACGAGTGGAAAATGTTGGAGGAGGCCTTTGCCGATTGGCAACCAGCAGAAGGCAACCTAGATTTTATATAACTTAGATATTAAGAAATTGTATTAGTACGAGTATATTGTACTGTTGAATAGATAGCTTTTGTTGTGTTGTTGTTGTTAGGATTAATATATACTAATATAACTACTAATTTTACGAATTTTATCGCGCTTAATACGACTCACTTTTTTATTTTATTTCACAAAGTTTCGGGTGATTTACCACTGCCAAGGTCATGGGGAGACTGAAGTACTTTTTGAATATAAATTTTTGGTACAATCGGGAACTTTTGACTGGATTCAGATTTAATTTTATCAAATATTTAATCCCAAGCAGATGGTAGCATTCAGCCATTCTTAGCCAGCCAAATTTCAATAGCCTCGAGAATCATTTTTGGTACAATTCGGTGATCTTTTGCGAGGATTTGTGGTCTATCGAATCTGATGTAATGACACTCTTGAACATGTTCACAGACTAACCGGAGCTTTACGTTAGCTGTGTGTAAGAACACACAGCTAACGTAAGAAGACTTACGCGGGGCTTTTTTTACGTTTTCTTGACATTTAAATATGTAATCATTAATAATAGGGATGCTTAGAATAGTTTCCCTCCAGTTCGAATCAAGTAATATATGGCGACTGTAATTTTCTTTTGCAATAACTACCAAATGTATGAAAATTTGTAATTTCAAAAAATACAGCTCGTGGAAGTTGATCTTAGAGGTTCGTGGAGGTTGACATTCTTTTAGCTAACAAAAGGAACCTCTTCTTTGAAAAATACATTTGTATCACTATTCATAAAATGACCAAATTATGAATATCTTCGGAACTATGGAGTTTCTTTCAATGTTTCTCCTCTGACCAGAGGAGAAACATTGAAAGATTAATTTTAAAACAATATTAGATTTTAAAATACGAGTATCATGATTCAATAGATTTAAGAGGCGAAAGAAGGAATGGAAACGGGAGATGGAAAGTAGTATCTTCCTGATGAAACCTCAAAATAATTAAAAATACTGTGATGGCCAATCCATCTATCATCGTGGCAACTATGACAAACATTCCTCCTATGAGGCAATCTATGAGGGAGGCATATGTACAGCTGTGAACTCTTAGTAGGCTGTTATGTAATCTAATGTAACGTTTTGAAAGTTGATTAATTTTCTTGGAAAGAAAAAGGAGGAGGTACTCAAATCGATTGTATGTTTGTCTTTTTTATGTGTGTTACCTCATAACTTTGTTCTACGTGAACCGTTTTCGATGATTCTTTTGTTATTTGAACTCTGGTGCTTTTCATGTAGTTCCATATAAATTTGATCAAGGTCTGACTGATAGTTTTTGAGTTATTCTTAATAATTTATATTGAAGTCGGTTTTACAAAATTTTTAATTTTTAATTATATCGGAATACTTGCGGTACTGTGAGATGAGGCACAATGCAAGTTTGATAAACTTTTGAGCCTTGTTGTTTTTGCTTTTGCTTTATATTATTTGACATTTTTATTTTAATTTAATATTACATTTTATTTAATAATTCTGTTTTAATAAATTTTATTTTGTTTCTTTTTCTAAGTTTATAAGTACAACTTGTTTAATCCTCCTAATCCCTGGTAAATCCGACCTAATTAATTGAAAATAAATAAAATACTTGACATTTATGTGCTATAAAATTATTAATTTCAACTGGTATTGAGACAAACCCATCACTAAACGTGTGCTGATAAGAGAACTTTCGACGTATACATTTAATGAACTATTGACGTGTATAGGTACATTGCTTTTTGTTTTATTTTACCAATGAATTTTGTATCCATCTTTACAACTCACGTCTCACACTGTAGATAACAGGCTTAAAAATGGTTTCCACACAAGAAAGGCTAATACGCTACGACTTTAGAATGACAACTCTTCGGGAGACAGCTGCAAGAGTACAAATATATAAGTATCTATAAATAAGACCTTTTGTTAATAAAATATTGAAAAAGCAAAACAAATTCTTAAGATAAAAAATAGTACTTGTGTTTATTGACAGCCAGTGACAATTTTTAATTACCAATACTCATGCTAGTTCTTCTATAGATACAAGTTCTTACATGTTTTTACGGCGAAGCGCGATTAGAATTTTATTTTAATATACTGGCACTCAAAAAGCGAATAAATGAGGCAACGACAATAGATTTGTAGCAAGTATTAGACAATGCATTCATGAAATACTGCCACCAGCAAAATGTGCAGCTGTCCACTTTTTCTACCGACTTCAAAAAGGAAGAGGTACTCAATTCGACTGTAGGTTTTTGTGTGTTACCTCATAACTTTGTTCTGCGTGAAACGTTTTCGATGATTCTTTTTTTATTTGAAAGCTGGTGCTTCTCCTGTAGTCACATATAAATTTGATCAAGGTCTGACTAATAGTTTTTGAGTTATCCTAAATAATATGTATTGAAGTCTGTTGTACAAAATTTTTTCATTTTAAATTATTGTGTCAGCACACCTCAACCATCAGGGAACCAGTCAACCAAGATGACTAAAATAAGTTTGTTCTTCCACCGTGCGCGGCTCTCATGATAACAATTCCCAATCCATAATATGGAGATTCATGAGGTAGAATTCAAGAGAATTCGACGTATTCTTAGGCCCTCATTGCTGCAATAACACAACAAAACACTACCTCTTTTGTACAAGAATTATCTTTAAAGTTCGCTTAAATAAAATATTATATATACATTTAAAGGTTGGATATGATGGATAAACGTGTAACGGATTTGCTCAAAAACTTGGGAAATTGAAATTCCCGACATATTGTGCATTACTGAAATTCCATGAGCCACATATAAAGGAAGATTTAGATGAATCCACTCCATTCCATAAAACGAGTTCGCACGTTTATAAAATAACGCATCAAAGGCAACCCAATAAAATTACACATGAAATATGTATACTTACAGATGTTCGACATTAATCCAACATCATATATTATTTACACAAAAAACCAAGGCAGTTTATGTGCAGCTTTAAACTTTAACATAAATTATGTTCGTAAAATGTCGTATTTATAGGTCTAACAGCATAAAGTACTCGTACTTATATAGCCCATATCAGAGCTTGCAAACAAAATTAAAATATATTGTGTGTTGTAAATTTTGTATATTTTTCCATTTAGTGGGCAGAACTAGTTTAGAATTCGATGTACGGAAAATTATAAATTTAATTAATAAAACAAGTGCGTGCCGTGTAGTGGCAGCGTAGAAAGTCCACTATCCCATATTATCCCATGGGCGTTGTAAGAGGCGCTACAGATTGCGTTTGCCAACCCACCTGCCAAGTGTGGTAATCATGCGAAAATCTATGGGAAAAGCCTATCTTCGGCAGTGAATTTTTTATAAGCTGTAACGAATTAATTAAATAATATAAAACAGACTGTCAACCGTAGAACGGGTTGAAGTAGCGCAATAGAGGTTCCTAAATTTAGACTGGCTAAAATAGAAATTCATCCGATCATCAAAAATTTACCGTAAAAATATCTAAAACTAAAGTGCAACAGTTCGATATAAATTTAAAAACTTTTTAAGGAGATTTTGTTAAAAAGGTCTACTGTAAATTAGATCAATACAACTTGTCCCGAAACTCAACGTCAAGCGGGCACGCGGCGATAGGGGTCACTAACGTAGTCTTAAATAAACGTGCTATTAATCGCAGCCACAACTCAAGCAAAGAAAGGTTGCTAGGTTAGTTAACGTAGTTTCTTTTAGGCGTAATTGAAAAAATAAGATCACCCTTTTTATATTATTCTAAGCCAGCGCTTAACTACCATCCCACCTGATGGTAAGGGGTGATGTAGCCTAAGATGGTGAGGCGTACTGACTTAACAAAAGCCTATTCACTCTTGCCTTGAAGACGCGCACATTACACTCGAGGGAAACACAGATGCTGGCAACTTATTATATATAACCTAACCTAACTTTGATTCTTCATTTAAAAAAAAAACATACTGTACTTACTACCCTAGGCAGGTTACTTCAAAACATGGCCCATTTATTCTAAATTTCAAAATGGTATAATACGTATTACTTTTCCGTGTTTCGTGCCCGTGTTGCGGGACACGTTGTATATTAAAGATAGACACACAAGTAGCAAAGACAATTGCAAGTCTACTGGCTACTGTCACAGTCTAACTACCTACTGTTATATTGCTGAAACTGATACTTTAAAATATATTTCACTTTGAATTGATTTTATCAAAAAATGTATAAAGCATGAAATTGTAACCAGGCATTTAAAAAAAAGTCCCAAAGTTTCTTGATTCCCTACGAAGGTCTTGTTTTCGCAAACTCGCGTAGATTCTGACGTTCATAGGAGTTTGAAACAAGCCTAAATTGGATAAAAAGTTTTGACATTGACTTGGACTTTGTCTCATCTAAGTAAGTTGTGTATATCTAAATTAACCTATTTCTGATGCTTTGTAGGATAAGAATTGATTACACTAAATAAGATATTCATCTGATTGCTAACTAAAAAATGTGGTAGAGCCACGATGCAGCTATATTATGGTTGTAGCACGAATGGGTCGTCTCGACTAGGGTAGAACCACACTCTCACAGAGTACCTGCGTAAAATAGCGCTTAAGTTGATGTGTTTCGTACAGTGAGTGTAGAGAACCGGAGAACCTTTTTAATGGAAACGAGGCATTCCATCTTAGTCGTCAGGGGTGTAACGCAATTGCATTTTTATTTTAAATTGAGGATGAGGATAAATGTAATTGTATATCTATGGGCCACAACATCCACTTACCATCAGGTTGACTGTGTGCTCGTTTGTCACCCTTATTCTATAAAAAATATAGTAGATAGCTGCTGCAGCCCATGGACACCTGTAGCTAACTTCAAACAAGAAAAGTTGCAGATACGACTTAAGGACCTTCAAGAAAAGAGCTTACACTTTTCTAAAAGGCCGGCAACGCATTTGCAATTCCCCTGGTGTTGCGGTTGCTCATGGGCGGCGGTAGTCACTTACCATCAGGTGAGCCGAATGTTCGTTGGCCCCCTCTTCTATAAACAAAAAGATGCCCTATATATATATTATTACCTCTGAGGACTAAGATGGAATACCTCACAGTCTGTAATCATACTGGTTTTCTATATAATTCAGACTGGAACACAGCATTGCAGACACTGCGATTTGGCGGCAAAAATTGATAAGATGGCCTACCTACCCAAACGGACACCTAGGTAGAAATGAAGTCCTACCACTGCTGAACAATAACCTCTAGCAAAGTAGAGATTTGCTTTAATTGTCATGCTTGGCAGGTGGATAGATGATCGCAGTAACGCATTTCTCACATGCTACTTGACGCTGCTTCCCATCGCCTGTACTAAGTAACAAAATTTTTTTTTGTTTGTGTATTAACCTAAATTTCACTTTTTTTGCCTTAACATATTACACTTGACAGACTATTGAAAAAGGAACATTTGAAATCATTCAAAATTGAGTGGTTATAATCTCTACTCCGTGGCATTGTATGACCACAGACTATAATGTGTTTGCATCTGTACTCTATGGGATTGTTTGACCACAGGCTATTATGTGTTTGCATCTCTGCTCTGTGGGACTGTTTGAGAACAATTAATGTTTTATTTTATTTTATTTTCATATTTGTTACACACATTATGTTTAAATTTTATTTATATCCCACACTCCTCCGAGAGCACAATATGCTTTAAAAAGGGAACAATGTTTTCAAATATCATAAAAAGTCTTACATATTAACTTCTTCAGTGTTACTTTTAATAACTAGATTGCATTGGAAATTGATGTATGCACATCTCAACGGTTGCCAAATCGTTTATGATCGCTATCTGCGAAAGCGGATCTGATATTACCGGTTGTATCTTGTCAGTCGTAAATTACTTCAGATATCGAATTTTCTTTACACAGACAAATATCTTACTATATAGTTAATTCTAGGCACATATTTTTAACGACGCTTGGTTCAAGATATTTGAAACTTTAAGTAAAGTTCCTCAGACCAACAAAGAAAGAAAGACCGAGCGCTACGTACATTTCAAATAACGTAATAACCTAAACAAATCTACGTTTAATGTTTAAATACAAGAACATGCTTTCACGCACGCATGTGCATTTAAAACCGTTTATAACCAACAACATGATTTAGGTGCATGCATGCGACCAGCAGTGAGCTTTATGGGCTAATAAACAAAAAAGAAACAAGTGTGTGCGTGTGTGCGTCAAAAAGTTGAGCATGATTTCGGCATCACTTGATTGCGTACCTACAGCGCATTTGTATTATTTGTAAGCATATTATATTATGGTCTATCTTCTTATCTAAATAAAACGCACGTTAACATGTAATGAAAAACTAAAAATTGAAAAGGCAAATATCGATTTTTTTTGAGCTTTAGGAGTAAGTTTACATATGATTCCATGAATTCTTGTTATATTACTTGTTATACTATTTCAGCGTCAAACATTATTTTGACTTGATTTTTTTTAGAGGATAGGGTGACAAACGAGCACTCAGTTGACCTGATGGTAAGTGGTTGCTGTGGCCCATAGACATCTCATTTATCCTCGTTTACGTATCAAAATGCAGATGCATTGTCACCCGTGAGGACTAAGATGGAATGCCTCTTATCCAATAAAAAGGGTCTCTGGTTCTCTACACTCACCATACGAAACACAGCAGTGTTAAGCTGCTATTTTACGCTGGTATTCTGTGAGAGCGTGGTCCTTCCCCGGTCGAGCCGACGCATTCGTGCTACAACTATACTACTAATATAGCTGCAGCATGTCTCTACCACGTATATATGATTTTAGTAGTTTTAGACTAAGATCATAAAAGTATTATTGCTTCTATCCCAAACTATTTTCTATATTTCGAATTCCGCGTATTCATTGGAATTTATAGTAAGTATCTGCATTTCGCGCAAATAAAATATACATGTGATCTTAATTTAAAATAATGTCCCACACGTCCAGATATGTGCGTAGAATTACTTTTCTTCTGTTTTACTTTCTTTTAAAGTTTTGAATGAACTATTTTAAAGTTGTTAAAAACTAATTGGCTAAGGTCCGCGTAATAAAATAAAATATTTCTGAAGACCGTGATGTGTCCGCTAAGAGTAGCGGAGTCTATTTTACCTGAGGATGCCTCGTTCAGAGGCGAAACACCTCTCGCGTTATCGACGGTGGTGTGTCTTTCCTAGTGTAGTGGTGTTGGGATTAGTGGTGCTGGGTTTAGTAGTAACGAGATGCGCAATGAGGGCTAATAATTTTCTGCTCACCAGATGTCGCTAGTTGACACTGAGGTAAAGTTTTTTGTTACACAATGTCATTCAATTGAGAACTTAGTTTTTAATAACAGTTTATCAGTTTCTAGAGTATTATATTAATACACAAAACAATGCTTCAGTGGTTTGGTCTTTAATTTTTTGTATATTTTTAACTTTTTTTAATTTATCTACTTTTATGAATATCTGTGGTTTGGTTTATTTATTTTTAATCTTAATAATACATAATATAGCTAATAGTACAGAAATAAACAATAACTTTTACATTTTACGAACAAATTAACTTTCCGCTATGAAATCTGTCAAATATTATCCTCACTTTCTAGTACCGCCTCTCTGATGGCAGAAAAAATCGTGGATGCCCTCATTGAGGGAGAGCGGCAGGTGCCCTTCGATTCATTCGACCATTTTATTTTCTTACGCGAATCTTAGCTGATTTATTTTTAACATCTTTAATATAATGGATTTCCGAATATTAGCTTGTGTTTTGCAAAGACGTAGCCCATAGTCGCAAGAACGCCTTTCTTTTCTTCTTCTCTAGTAGGTATGTTTCCGAGACAACGTGTTACGTCTAGTCTGCCATAAATTGTTAAAACATTATTCTAGTTTGCTCTTGGGAACTACCTAATCATAAAAATGAGATCGGTGTAACGCTAACTATATATTCATGTCAATTGAAATGCTTTTATATTATAAAAATACTTTTATGACTTACAAAAACGAAACACATTCTATTGCAGTCATCTTCACAACTCTAAATAATAACATTTTTAAATAATATTAAAAAAGATATCCCTTCAACAACTCCCAAAAAATAATGTCTAGTAATGGAATTATACAGGCTGATATTAAATAATTTGTTTTACAGACTTAAGTACTTTGTGTAACGATTGAAATTACCACATGTTCATAAAGTTTTATAAAACTGGCTGATATTTGTAAACGTCGTCATTTAACCCATTTAAAGATATAAATACAGTAAACCAAGTGATCTGGCACAGTAAATGTAGACGAAGATTACTACCTCTTCAATATTAAACTTAAATTAAAAACGCAACATGTTATAGTATGTCATTCTTGCTCTTTTTTCTCGACTTTTCTAAATATAATAGCAAACCAAACGTCCCTTTCCACATTTAACTATATTATACTTGCGATTCACCCCGACTTCGCACGGGTGATTTCTGGATCTCGACTACACCATCACTTATCGGGTCTAAATGTGAATCTAGACCACATAGGGACCCATTCAAACACACAAAAAATTCCATCAAAATCGGTCGTGCTGTTTTTTAGTTTTAGCGAAACTAACGGACAGCTATAGATTTTTATAAATACAGTTAATAATTTATAAATATACAGATTATTTAACGTACGTCTATAATCTATACAAATAAATAAGATTGAAGTGTATGCTTGTAATGTCAAAATTACAATTTTTTACTAAATGCATATGAAAGCAAATACGGTACTTATAACTAAAATACAATTTTTTAAATTTTTGTCTGTCTGTCTGTCTGTTTGTTCCGGCTAATCTCCGAAACGGCTGGACCGATTTTGACGGGACTTTCACTGGCAGGTAGTTGATTTCATAAGAAGTAACTTAGGCTACTTTTATTTTAGAAAAATAATTAGGGTTCCGCGCAAAAACATAAAAACACGCGAGCGAAGTCGCGGGGAACAGCTAGTCTTAAAATAAATCGATATTGTTATAAATTGCCGACAATCTGTTTTTGATTACAATACTTACACTATATTGCAATACGAAATATTCACTACACTAAAACAAACCATCTGTCTGATATAAGTAATTGATACTTGTATTATCTAAAGTATGATAAGCGATAAGCGATAAGCGAGAATAATATTAATATAAAAGCTTAGTTGTATTGTTTGCACATTGCCAGCAATATGACACCTGCTGCCTTCACGACCTTCACTGCCTTCACCATTGTCGTGATTATTTTAGCTCAACATAAGTACACCCACATAGTGCCAGAACTTATGGCTTGGGCCACTAACATATTTAGATTACATAGCCGTACGCCTCGAATCCTCACGCATGTATCATCAGGTCACCACTCTAACTAGTTTCTTCCCTAAGTTAGAATTAAATATTTTTTTATAGGATATGGGTGACAAACGAGCGCACAGTCCACCTGATGGTAAGTAGTTGCTGTGGCCCAGAGACATCCACCTCTATTCTCGATTACGAATCAAAATGCAGATACGTTGTCACCCATGAGGGCTAAGATGGAGTGCCTCGTTTCCAGTAAAAAGGGTCTCCGGTTCTCTACACTCACCATACGAAACACAGCAGCATTGAGCTGCTATTTCACGCTGGTATTCTGTGAGAGCGTGGTCCTTCCCCGGTCTAGCCGACCCATTCGTGCTGCAACTATACAAATAATATAGCTGTAGCATGGCTCTACCACATGAAAATAAAATGATGTAGATACTGTATGATTTACGTACAGTCAAATTTGCCAAACTCTCTATGAAAAGTGACCTAGTTAACGCGTCTATAATATCGTATATAACAACAGTGAAGAAGGTGAGTGATTTATAGCCACGGATTAGCAGCAACTTATAAGTACCATTTAGCTTTAACTATAACTTTAATTTTTTCTCACACTCGTGTAACAAAAATATTACAGAATGCATGGTCAATTGTAGTGGGTTTTCAGCGTGGTAGAGCCATGCTGCAGCTATATTATGGTTGTAGCACGAATGGATCAGCTCATCCGAGGAAAAACCACGCTCTTATAGAATACTAGCGTGAAACAGCAGCTTATATTTGCTGTTTCGTATAGTGAGTGTAGAGAACTGGAGACCCGGTTTACTGGAAACAATGTATTCCATCTTGCTTCTGAGGGATGACAAAGTATCTGCATTTTGATTCTTAATCGAGGATAGATGTATATGGGTCACAGTATCCACTTAACATGGTGTAAGCTCGTTTGTTACCCTATTTTATATAAAAAAAAACCACTAACAAACACAATGCAACACAAACAACCAAATCAACGTTATGATCCATACAGATATTGCATAAAAGATATAAACAATGAAGTGAGTCTTTATTAAAATTTATCACCTACATTTTATGTAATATATGAAGTAAAGAAGGGATAACAATATATTTAACCCAACTCGTGCAAGCCATGTCATTAACATTATTTCGTTAACAAAGAGCAAAACGGTGCGGCGAGGCAATGTATTTACGCACGGTATGACTACGATGTAAATTTACTTTTTTTTTTTAATTGTATCCCTAAATTAGAATAGGATAGCGCAATAAAGCTAGAGAATTATTTGTGCATGAACGTTTTTAATAAACAGTTTCCTATTTTTTGACCAAGGCCTGCGTATTATAATTTGATAGAAATGTGACCTTGGTACCTGTGGATAGGAAAACCTTTGATTGTAATATCATATTATATTCGACGTTAGCTAACAATGCATGGGGCGATCGAGTTTTCTTTATCAAATCCGAGTAATCACCTACGTAGTAATAGTTTTATATATTTATAAGTTTTCTATATATTATGAACAGAACAGTCCATACTCCTATAACATTGATTCTTTTTTTTTATGGGATAAGGGTGACAAACGAGCACACAGTCCACCTGATGGTAAGTGGTTGGTGCGGCCCATAGACATCTACATCTATCCTCTATTACAAATCAAAATAAAGATGCGTTGTCACCCGTGAGGACTAAGATGGAATGCCTCATTTCCAGTAAAAAGGGCCTCCTGCCACCTGCACTCACCAAGCGAAACGCAGAGGTAAACCGCTACTTTATGCTGGTTTTCTGTGAGGTCGTGGTACCACCCCGGTTCGAGCCGGCCCATCCGTGCGACAGCAAAAGCTGCCGCGTGGCTCTACCACTGTTGATTCTGCATAGATTAGAACATAATATTTTTTTTATAGGATAGAGTGACAAACGAGCACATAGTCCACCTGATGGTAAGTGGTTGCTGTGGCCCATAGACTACGTCTATCCTCATTTGCGAATAAAAATGCAGATGCGTTGTCACCCTTGAGGACTAGGATGGAATGCCTCTTTTCCAGTAAAAAGGGTTTCCGGTTTTCTACACTCACCATACGAAACACAGCAGTGTTAAGCTGCTACTTTACGCTGGTATTCTGTGAGAGCGTGGTCCTTCCCCGGTAGAGCCGACCTATTCGTGCTACAACTATACTACTAATATAGCTTGCAGCATGGCTCTACCACATATAAAACTTAATACTTATTGAAAATAAATTTATTTTTTGTTTACCTCTGGAAAATATTCTGGCAAATGAGAATTTTTCACTGTGTTTAGGACAATCTCACTAGGACTTTCTCCTGTATCGTGGAGTGTTTTACACACATAAATTGCACGTGGACAAACATCCAGACCCAAAAAACCTTTTGTAGGCCATACAAACTCTTGTTCCGTACAGTATACAAACCCGCGCCTTCTTAACGCTGCTCAGCGCTGTCTGGCTACGCTTTTCATGGCTCTAGCGAACCGTCTGACATCAATGAAATTCTTAATTTTAAACGCTGCTTTTCACATGCGCGGCGATTAAGGAAAACATCGTGACTTACTCCAACCATAATCCACTCAGAGATGAGTGTCCTCAGCAGTGTAACATACATTTTTCTTTAAAAGAATAGGGTGAGATAAAGAATTAAAATGCAGATGCTTTGTCACCCCCGAGGATGAAAGACCTCGTTTCTAGTAAAAATGGATTCCAGGTTTCTACTCACCTTACGAAACACAGCAACATTAAGCTGCTATATATATATATATATATATATATATATATATATATATATATATATATATATAGCTCTACTGCGTTAGATTCATGCACACTCTGAAAAATATCGACAAATTTTTTTGTCAATATTTTTCAGTGAACGGTGGACAATCCAAGTTAAGTGAGCTAGGTTCCCTTGTTAGAACGAAGTTCCTTATCGGACGGTACGGATTTGGCGGATGGGGGCTAGGCGACAAAAAGTGTAAAATTTTTCCGTCATGACCCCTTCTGACGTAGCGTAGACGGCCTTAGCGGCTATAAGGAAGCGAGATGGAATAATTAATATCCATCTCCCACGCACTTTTTCTTATCTTACCATGAAAGAAATATTATTTTATTTTAAATGGCGCTTCATTTTAATAGACGCTTGTAATTCATTTATTTGTATTTGTTAATCAATAATATAATACTTTATCAATAATAATATTCTACGAAAGGAACTTCGTTCCTACCGAGTGTTCCACGACGTTTTTTTTTTTATATTTTAGTAATTCTTAGCTATATAATATAGCGGCTTTTGAAAGTTTAATATCCCTTAACCGAATTGTGAACAGGTTACCGATCATTAATACTAATGAGGAAAATCATTAAATTAAAATGATTCAAAGTTACAAAAGCAAATCATGTAAAGTAATGCCTATAAATAAAGATTATATCTTATTTAACCCATGCATGTCATGTATGTTCAAAAATTAAGCTGTTCAATAATGACTATAGTGATGTTTTGGAACAAATTTTATAATTTTACATGTGTTTCAGTATTTTCTACTATTGACACACTGATAAATTAATTACTTGTTGAGTTACTATTTCAAATATGTGTTAAATACTTAATTTGTGTTAATAACTTAAGAGATGTCTATGGGCCACAGCATCCGCTTACTATCAGGTGGACTGTGTGCTCGTTTGTCAACCTTATTCTAGAAAGAAAGAACATTTGAAAATAATATTAATATGTTAATATTTTTAAAGTTATCTATTATAAATTTATACGTCGCAGTGCCTCGCTGCAGCGTAGACATGTGTCATTCATTCATTCATTTCTAGTGACCCGATCATTCAAGTATTGATTCGTCACACGAACCAGGTCATTTGGGTCGATTTCCGGCTTCAGTACTTTGTGATCTGTGAAACCCATTCGGACCTGCTCTCCTCTATGGTTCTGTATTTGTTCTAATTCTATTCTTCGTCGATCGCGAGTGCAGGTAATTCCATAAAGCATATTAATACAATTACCACGGTATTTTGTTCAAAGACAAACAAATGTGTACGTTATTTTACTGTTCATACATTTATTGCTTAATGTTCTTAAACTGTGTGTTAGGGTATATATTTGAAACTAGCGTACCGCCCCGGCTGCACTCGTGGGATTTCTGGATCTTGACAACAGCGCCAGAAACCTACTCATCACAATCGGTCCAGCCTTTTTGAGTTTTAGTGAAACTAACAGACAGCAATTAATTTTTAAATGTAGAGATTTTAAAATATTATTTAAAAATTAATTAATTGAAAGACTATTCAAATTGTCAATTGTAATTAAAAATCATGTGCGTTACACGTGGCAAGTATCAATGTATTTGTAACGCCCACAATCTTGAACCGGTCGCTAGGTAAAAATTTTAGCCCAAGTAAAAATATTAATTGATAGATTAAAAGTCGAGTTTACTATATTAATGTCATAAAATGTCTTAGACTATAAAATGTTAATGAAAAAAACAATAAATGAAAAAAATATTTATGCTACAAGGCTTGTTTACCTACTACACCCTATTTTTCTGCATGATAAAATGTCACCGTTATAGCCTATTAAAGTCCACTGCTGACCATAGCCCCCCCCCCCTCCACCATAGATTTCCTCATAGGGAGGATATTTGCCATAGTTGGCGACCGCAGTTTTTTTTATTTTTAGTCGTTATTAAGAAGATGCTGCTCCTTTGTTGTCATTTGATTTCCTCTGTCGCCCCTTACCACGGGCCCTTACCCACGGGATGATATGGGGCAGTGGGATATTCTAACACAACCACTACACGGTAAAAAGTCAGCCGGTATATAAATTAGCAGAATTAATATATTATGAGTGAGTATTTAATATGATAGACAATTATAAATTATTTAATACTGGCACGTACCGCTACAAAAAGATTAAGTGAGGCCAAATTAACAAAAGACGCATATCAGAAAAGTTAATAACTAACTTGATATTGCAACTTAAAAGCACAGCAACACATATTTTAAGTTTATTTTTACTGTTTAAGTTGTCAATGTCGATATCGCTATTTCCAAACGTAATAATTATGGTAGCAATGATTGTCAAAGTACTTGATATTAGCATATTAACTAAATGTTATTATAATAATATTACGAACGCAATACAAATGTCAACAAATTGATGCAAAATTGGATTCAAATCTTAATTCTCGAGAAGAACTTGTGTACCACAATATGTATAGCCAAGTTTTGAGACTAAACTAAAAGTAACTTAGCCATAGCCAGATCTTACATGTGATATAGCTTTTCCGGTACTACATCCGGTCCGTATCTGCTCTATAATAGTTAAAGCAATATCGAGTTACTGTAAACTTGCAACTTGGATGCTTGCGGAAAACGAGGTCAGCAGTAATGCAAGAAATAAAATAGTCATAATTATAAAATCGATTTTCTTTTTTTTTACGGAAAATTCTGGAATAATCTAAGATATAGAAGTCAGTTGTGATGAAAATTTAATTAATGATCAAATCTTTAATTAAAATAATAAACGTAAACGGGTATTTACATTATAAGTTTGCTAGGTGTTTTGTTATAAATTCTTCTTTAAATTACTCTAAATTCCCCTGTACACCCCAGCGCACATAGGTACGTCACATCGCAGGTAATCAATCTTATACATATGTACAAGCAAAACAGTAAGCTTTAAATGATGTATTGTACTCGTATGAAGCACCGTACCTATATTAAACAGTCGTATATAAATTCCATGCGGTCGTAATTCTGTTTTGCGGTGTGACCTCTATACGCTGTCACAAGACCCTACCAGTAGGTACGTTCATTAATAAGTGAGCCTTTGACATAACACTACAGGTTAACCAATAATTTAATTCTAATAATTTCCACGAGCAAAATCGATGACGATACGAAGGCAAAGTTAGTAAAACCGCGATAATGCATGGCGTGTTTTTGTGCATATCATATTGATGTATTTATTTCGTAATCAACATTAATGCCGGTTTTAAGACACTTATAGTATGTCGGATGAAAATTGAGAAAAATAAAACTATTCTATGAGATGATGGCTCATACCGTATTTTTAACATAATGTTTAATAAGTGTGGTTGCTAAAGATAAAAAAAATTGTTTAGTGATGATATTCTTCCTGAAAAAATTATGGATTTTGGAAGCGTGCAAAAGGTCATGACGAATTAGTGGCAATTTCTTGAGCAATTCTAGAAAATTAACAATATGAATATCTCAACTACTACTGACTATAAACCCTAATATTAAGAATCGAGTTTACTATTTCGTTAAACTGAACTAATATAACAAGAAAATAGTTGCCAAAAACTTAATGTTGTGTTGCCTAGCACTCCGCTTGTATTGAATGGAAGATCTGGCTAAGTATGGCAATCAACCGATCCACGCTTTATGCTTTAGTGTTAAGCACGTGGTAAAATTAAAAATTTTGTACAACCGACTTCAATATAAATCAATGTAGTCGAAGTCAATTAAACACGCATTATTAAGAATAACTCAAAAACTACTAGCCAGATCTTGATAAATTTATTTGAGATTATATTTGAATTTATATGAGACCACATAAGAAGAACCAGCTTTCAAATAAAAAAAGAATCATCAAAATGGGTTCACCTAGAAAAAGTTGTGAGGTAACACATAAAACACGTAAAAAATACAGCGGAATTGAGTACCTCCTCCTATTTTGAAGATGGTTAAAACTGCTCTCGTCCACACTGTTGCATAACATAAAAGCGAAAATCATGGAAGCATTAATACTTACGTGTGGTTGGCGGAGGAGAGCCTCCGGTGTAGGCTGCGCAGCGACATGGCGTACCCCTAGCAAGGCGGGCTGCCGCTACCCTTGCCTCGCGGCCGGCGTAGGGCACGCGCCCCGAAAAACGCACCCTCCTCGTTGCACGACTGCGAACGCTGCGAGGCCAACATGCCGGCCGCGCGGCCCAGCGCGTGCAGCGGCCGCACGCGCGCGCGCCTACCCCACCCGCACCCGGCCACCACCTCAATCTTGTCGGCTGCGCGAGCAACGCCCTCTACTGGCCGACGCGCGCGACGCCGCCCGCACGCATCGATCGCTACACACGCGTCACACTCGCGTCGCACGCGCTACACACGACACTACGCGGTACACGCGCTACTATCGATCCGCTACACTACACGCGGTACAACACACACGTGCTTCACAGTCTTAGCTTCTTGTTTACTAGCAAAACCCTAACTATAATTATATGTTACAAAAATAATTGATTGTAGACTGAAGGCGCTTTCTCGTTTGTTTAGTATATTATTTGGTTAAAATTTAATATATCGCGTTTTCTTGTGATTGTTTTTGTGCCTCTGGTTCAAGTAATCTGAAACAAATAAAAACAAGTTAGATTATAATAAAAAATGCACACCCAAGAGCGTTGTTTATATCGGTATCCTATGGTAACAATACTTATATATACAAAGTTCAATGCCTGTTTTCAATAACTTATTTTCATAGGCTTGACCCGAAGCATAAATGAAAGGTAAAAGTATAAGGTATGTAATTTAATTGCGTCAGGCATCGGTATTCGAGTTTACACACATTAGACCAACCAAAAAACGGTCGTCAATAACTCTTTAGGTCAACTACTTGCCTTTTGTAAATGCCAATCTTCTTTTCGTTTTAAATTTATACAACTACTAAACAAAATACTAAACGTCTGAATAATGCGGAAATGCTATTTAACATGGAAGAAGTAAGTGTTAGTGATTCCAATGTTAGCTCTTCACGGTTAAGTTTAAGCATATGAGAGCTATAAAAGCAATTTGTAAGCTAAATTCTAATCTTTTGGAGGAAAAATAAATATATATTTAGATATATTTAATTTCGACCTCTCAATATACATTACTAAAATATAAAGTGTTATACACACATTATATTTTAGTAAAAGTCATTAATTTTTGCTTTCGCTGGGATTTACTATCAAATTGTAATAATTTTACCCGATAAAGTTAACCGGTATTTGTGAAAAAAAATGTACAATTTCACGTTGTCTAAGGAAATTTTATAAATTTAAAGTTAATTATGTCCTTCTTTATGAAATTAGACCAAGTAAACCCTTTGATATTGACCAGGACCTAGAAGGTGCTCCCTCCCTAGATCTGGTCAGGCTTACTAGGCGAAGGTAAGTTTCAAAATTCTATATATAAATAACTTATATTTACAGTTTAGCCAAGCGTATTTAAGAAATATTAAGGTCCGTGCACATAGCATGAAATTTGATATTTCGAAAGCTTAATTGCTAGACATAATTTGTTTATTCCAGATATATCCTCATAATTAATCTTAAAACATCTACTAATGGTGTCTAGTGTGGCTTTCCTGTGGTGAGGCCTATGTTCAACAGTAGAGGTTCTAATGATGATGTTGGTGATGATTCCTCGATATGCTAAATCGAGAAAATTTTACATGTAGATAGATACTCGTAAATATGTTTAAATATGTATTATTTTCTCAAATCAGTTTATAAAATTATAATAACTTTTACTAAATCCGTTTAATTTTATCAAATTTAGTCAATAATTCTAAAAGTTATGATGCTTATGATATATTAGTACAAACGGTCAAACAAAATTATAAGGATTGTGCTTGAATGGCAACGGAAACCCTACTGAATATAATGCACTAGTGAATTATTGTACAGTCGAATTTTGTGGGATAATAAAACAATAACCGGCCAAGTGTCAGGCGGACCCGCGCATGAAGGGTTCCGTACCATCGTAATTCACGTTTCTAGTAGGGGAGCCCCTTTAATTTTTAATTTATTTTAATTTTTATTATTTGTTGATATAGCGCAACAAAAATATACATTCTGTGAAAATTTCAACTGTACCTTTTACAGATTATGAGATATAGCCCGCTGACAGACAGACGGATGGACGGAGGGATGGACGGACAGCGGAGGCTTAGTAATAGGCTCGAGTTGGTTACCCTTCAAACACGAAACCCTAAAACCGCGTTTAATAAAAATTATCACTTTTACCTAGAATATCGCAGCAAAATTTTTGATAGGTAAAAAATTAAGAATTTGTTTTCGACAGTTCGTAACAATCAACAGAGATGGTCGGTTAAGCTGTCTGAATTTTTCATTAAAGTTTTAATGAAAAATCAGATCCGGTCAGTTGAAGATTATTTCATCCCTTCCACGCGGCGCTCTGGGCCTGACATTTTCTCTAGAAACAAGGTTAAACCTTTTCAAAATATCTACGATAAGGACTGCATATTTTTTCATCAAAATATTTTCTTGAGAATCTATAAAAATATTGTTTTATTACAAATTGATATACACACACACACACACACACACACACACACACACACACACACATATATATATATATATATATATATATATATATATATATATATATATATATATATATATATATAGTAATGCAATTTACATGTTACGGTGTTATTTATGTTTAAAAAGCACTGTCCAATCGATTTAGTGATAATTAATTGTTACGAAAAGTGCGAATTTACCTGAAAATGTGTATCATTGCACAATTTGGGTGGATTAAGGTTCCATAATAAAATAAACGAACACCCTACTTTTAAAATCAATTTATGTGCTGGCAATCCAGAGGGCTGCAAGAAATTGAGAAATTCTGTTGGGAAACGTACAACATCTTCCAAGTCAAGCACAGTGTTTACAGAGTTTGCATTTGCGTTGCGACATGGATCTCCGAGAGAATTAATTCATTTACGTTACCTAATTGATTGTTAGCAAGTTTATAAATTTCTTTATATAATATGTTTAACTAATTTCGGGATAAAAAATTTCGACCAATTCTTAAAGGTCATTTTCTCAAACGCAAAAATTTTCATTGTCAAGATTAATTCTTCCATTGTCTTGTGGCATATTGAGCAACAACTCTACAAAATGGCGGTTTTTATGTGCAGACAACGATAGAAGCCGCGGCGGTGGCGAGCCGACTAACCGTGATTTTTTTCTGTGATATTTTGTAAAGAAGAAATTTACATAAAATACTGAAATTAACTAACATATTTCTCGGGATAAATATTAATACTGAATTGGAGAAAGTACCTTCCCAAATAAGCTTATATTTTTAATTAATATTTTAAAGATAGATGGTTACTGTGAGTCAACCATAGAGTTAGACATAATATTAGGCCATCGTGGATTTATCTCTAGACTTTTTGGAGAACTACAATTCATTGGTAAATTATTTTAATGTATCTCTTATGGTTTAGCCAGCGATGTGAGCGCCCGAAAATCGATTGAATTTATCTACTATATAAAACTTCATTAGAATGTATTGTATATACCAACCTTACGTAAAAAATCACTAAATGACAGTGAAAAACGTGTCTAAATCCGTTACGTGGTTTTGAAGAAATAAGTAAAGTAAGGAGTTGTTTTGAAAAATCGAAAAATATTTAGTTCATTTCTTTTATTAACAGAGTACTTTCAGTAAATTTCAGTAAATTTTTACGTGGTAGAGCCATGTTGCAGCTATATTAGTAGTATAGTTGTAGCACGAATGGGTCGGCTCGACCGCGGAAGGACCACGCTCTCACAGAATACCAGCGTAAAATAGCAGCTTAACGCTGCTGTGTTTCGTATGGTGAGTGTAGAGAACCGAAGACCCTTTTTACTGGAAAAGAGGCATTCTATCTTAGTCCTCACGGGTGACAACGCATCAGCATTTTGATTCGCAAACGAGGATAAATGTAGATGTATATGGGCCACAGCAACCACTTACCATCAGGTGGACTGTGTGCTCATTTGTCACCCTATCCTATAAAAAAAAGATAATCGTCTCGTATAATAAAAAGTTTCATACAAACTACAACGTCATATATCACCCTCTGGGTTATATATGACGTTGTATCTTAGTTAATGCCTCTACGTAATAAAAAGAAGCTATGTTGTCACAATTTCATGCTTTAACGTCCAGCGGTTTAAGCTGTGCGTCGTGTCAATATTTTTCTTATACACCTTGCACCCTCGTTTTAAAAGCGGGTAGATTTCGAGTAGATTTCGAGCATCAATTTTCAAATTGAAAAACTACATTAAATATTTTTTTCTCTATGAATATTTAAAAACCTTATGGCACCCGTAGGGGGTTGTTTTGAATATTTCAAAATACGTTTTATTTATTTTATTTACAGTGTACTTTCAGTAAATCTCAAGTAAATACCCCTGCCCCTCCCACCTTAAGAGGTGGTTGAAAAAATCACTGAATTTGAATTAATTTATTCTATTTACAGAGTACTTTTAATAAGTTTAGAGGCAATAGCCCCGTAAATTAAAAAGTTTCATACAAACTGTAGTACCGTATTTCACCCCCTAATCTCTAAGGATTGAATTTTCCAAAATCCTTTCATAGTGGATGCCTACGTTATAAAAGGCAGCTACTGTCCAAATTTCAGATTTCTACGTTTAGCGGTTTGGACTGTGCGTTGATAGATGAGCCAGTCACTCGGAACATCCTCCTTTATATAATGTATAGATAATATACGCCAGTAGGCTCTCATTTTATTGAAACTTCTGCCCATCCTCATTAAGCTAGGTAACTTTATTACCCATACAATATCATTTCATATTTTTTATCTTAATTAAAAAATATATAAAAAGTCACATCGTTCATTCTAGGGAAGAAAATGTTTAATTATTCAAACATACCACAGCTACCATCGACGTGGCTATGGACAAATCATTAACCGTCGTTTTCTTCTTGATAGTAAGTGTTTTATTTTACTTCTTTTTCAACAAGAATTAGAAACGAACTTCCTGACAATTTCATCTTAAGTAGAAGAAATTAAAGTTACAGCTTACAAACGTCCCACTACAGGACACTGGCCTCTTATTTCTGAAAGAGTTTTGGCGCAGTTAATTCACCGTAGTACCCCAACACATGTTAGCTGACTTCACATGTCTTTTAAATATTTCATTTTCTCATAATGTTTTATATTACCGCTGATCACATGGAACTGCATTACATTAATCAGTACTTAAAATTACAATTAACAATTCCATTAGTGCCGGGGTCAAATTCAACAAAAGCAACCGCTCATGTAGTGTGAGATTCACTAATTAGATCCTGAGCTACCATGACCAATGTTATCTATGTAAACAAAATATTTTATCTACGTTAAGATCAAATTCACTTTAAATAAAAATCCATACAGAATCTTTAACCTTGCATAAATATTTAGGCAGTATCTCTGTTGTTTTCTTTTCCTTTTACTATTTCTCGTTTTTATGAATTTTCTTAAGAAAATATTCCACATTTAATAAAGAACTTCAATCACGATGATTCGTCGTAAAACTGAAACATTAACTCTCAACTTTACGCTATTCAACAAAATAACAAACAAACAGAAATAGTATTTTTAAAGAACAAAACTTACTTTTTCATATTCATTTTTTTTAAGTGACCAGCGAGCACACAGACTGATGGTTCGGGTGGACTGAGTGCTTGTTTGTCACAAATTGTGAGTTGTGATGGCATCGGTACCAGTAACGAGGTTTTCGATTATCATCACTCATTGTGAAACCGAAATTGCATTCTGCTGCTTTTTTCGCTGGTATTTTCTGAGATCGTGATTCTTTCTCGGTGTAGCCGACCTATTCTATTCTATTTTATTATATAATACTGGGCTCGACCACGTGTAAATACTATTACCATTGAGTCCAAAAGCACTGGAATGGAAATACAATCTCATCTAATGACAGCATATAGCAACACGGGCCACTGACGGACCGGAGGGGTGTAGCCATGGCGTTCTTTCCCGGTACAGAGCTGTCTGTCATTTTTGCGGTAGAAAATCTGCGCACACAAAAACAATCGTCTGACTACGAAAACCAAATATAACATTTTAACAATAAACTAACAACACTTTCACACACATATATGTTCAATTAGTAGTATCGCGAGGTGACAGCGGCAAGTCGGATACAGACTCGGATCCATCTGCATATTGTATGAAAGCGAGCGGCCTGTGTTGGAAAACAAACTCGAAACAACACGACTGTTATTATTGTAATTTTTAAGTTTAATAAAAAGTAAATATCTATAATGTCATTAAAATTACTTAATATTTGAAAGCGAACGTTATGTTTTTACAAATGTGTCGTGACCGATCTCTTTTTCGCAGCAAAATACTGAACAATTTGGCATTTTTGTAGTTCGTTGATTCAGCCGCGCAACTACATTTAGGCGAGAGACCGGTACGGCTGCAACTAGTTTTATTGTAGGCGTATAACCGCGTGGACTTATACTTTGACTAAGGGAAATGCCTGAATGCCTGTATATGGCTACTCTCCTCCGATCCGCCGGTGGCCCGTGTTGCTTTATGGATGGTAGGCTGTGATTTTATATACTATCTATGGCTACTTTTGTTTTATAGGATAGGGTGACAAACGAGCACACAGTCCACCTGATGGTAAGTAGTCACTGTGACCCATAGACATCTACATCTATCTTCAATAAAGACTCAAAATGCAGATGCGTTGTCACCCGTGAGGACTAAGATGGAATGCCTCTTTTCCAGTGAAAAGGGTCTCCGGTTCTCTACACTCACCATACGAAATACAGCAGCGTTAAGCTGCTATTTTACGCTCGTATTCTGTGAGAGCGTGGTCCTTTCCCGGTCGAGCCGACCCATTCGTGCTACAACTATATTACTAATATAGCTGCAGCATGGCTCTACCACGTTTAAACTTTACTTTTAAGGACATCTATGTTATAATACGATAGAATAGTAAGGACAACGGTGGGGAATTTTATTGAACCCTCCCCTCCTCCCCCTTCTGGAAGAATTACGAACGACGAAAAACCGTCTGGTTTAATTACGTGATACACCGATAACAAATAATTGAAACTCATTAAAAGCTACTTTACACTCATTGAGTTGTCAAATAATTAAATAAAATTTAAATTGATTTTAAGCGACTTAATTTAAATGTAGGCGTTTACACGTTTTCAACACTTAATATTTGTTAAGCTCTTTAGGTCAACCAAAATTAACGGCCAACAGCGAATTCATGTCATAAATTCAATAATTAAATTCGTACTGAGATTTTGGAAGCTTAGAATAAAATAGTCACGGAAGTGAAAATACCAAAGAGACTGGAAGAATTACTATTTAGTTTCTTCCACAGTGTCTTTGGTATTTAATTTAAACAAGGGAAAAGAATTAGCAGGAGAAGATAAACAAGAGTATTTCTCTGCACTACGAAAGTTAGAAGAATCCTTTAATTACTTCTTGTCTAGGTTGAAGATGAGATACCGATCAGAGATACTGCAATGTAATTTTGTAGGAATCCAAATGAATAATTAAAATGAAATTGTACAAAAAGTTTTATTATTATATCAAAGAATACATAAATGGAAATAACCCCTGGGAATGAGGTGATCGCCACCATGCTGGTTCTATTAAAATTTATTTCAAATTGTACAAACAAAATTATTGTAGAGTGAAATATGTTTAAAAAAGGCCCGCTGGGTTTCTTGTTGGTTCTTCCCAGGACAGAGGTATTTTACGAAAGTGGTAAATAAAAAAATTACTTTCAATAAGTACTGTGTAACAATGTATATAAAAATATAAAAATTATTCTATTCTAATAATACTTAACGTATAATATTTTCTAAAATCAATAGTAGTCTCATGGCAGGGTGTGGATAGTGAACTCGAAAGTTCATGGGGTTCGAATCCGCCATTCGACTACTGTCGTGAACCACTTCAACACAAGCATTTTAATCTTATCAGAAGTGGTTAAAAGGAATATTAGTGATGTTTAATAGAATCACTAGTATTTTAAAAAAAATATTTTCTATAATATTTTTTAATAACTTCTTCTTTAGAAGTTATTAATAAAAACACGTTGTGACAAGGATTAAACGTTGTGACAAGGATTAAGAAAGAATGCTTCGGTGGTTTGGTCATGTAGAAATAATGAACGAGGAAAGAGTGACAAAGCAAATTTATGTTGCAGAAGTGAATGGCAAGGTCGGGAAGGGACGCCCTACACGAAGGTTTATCGACCAAATCGGCGATACATTAAAAATGGGCCAGATTAGGAGTACCCTTAACCGACGAGCGTGTATGCGTAGATATATGGACGTAAAAGAGGCGAGAGAGGTGTGTCAGGATAGCGCCAAATGGAAGTCCGTAGTCTCTGCCTACCCCTCTGGGTGACAGGCGTGAGTGTTTATGTATGTATTATGTAATATTTTTTGAATAATCATTTCAAAGTTCAAACATAGAGGTATATAGGGCCAGTAATAATTTCAGGCTGTGAAGTATTAAATCTTAGTCCTCAGATGTGATAACGCATCTGTATAACCTTCTTTGTTTTAAATTGATTGCGCGTATCCAAGTGATTTGTATCCACCTAAAGGTAAGTGTTACTGCTGTTGATTCGTACTTTGATTTTATTAAAAACAAATACAACATCCCAATCCTTTGTCAGTTTACAGTTTTTTATATAAGAGGGAGCAAACGATCATGCGGCTAACCATATA
Source organism: Parnassius mnemosyne (assembly GCA_963668995.1). Lineage (NCBI taxonomy): Eukaryota > Metazoa > Arthropoda > Insecta > Lepidoptera > Papilionidae > Parnassius > Parnassius mnemosyne. The sequence continues at coordinate 26,101,141 of CAVLGL010000068.1, forward strand.
TGGCTTATTCAATTATCAGCTAAAAGATAAATCGGCTTACTTTCTATAACAAGAATATTTTTGTCCACGTCAATTCACCAATATACCAATTGGCTCAATTCCAAGTGCAATTCGAATTTTCATTTTAGACCAAAATGCTACACACAATGTGGCCGATTGCATAAAATATATAAGAACTCAGATTGTATCTTTTGTTTACAACTAGCTGGTACCCGGCGCGTTACTGCCATAGAAGAAATATCTGTAGAAATATCGTTTTAAATTTGGAAGGGTTATATGTTAATTTATATTATATTTACCTAAGCACTATGCTCAACGACCTCAACAGTGTCTCCCAACGGATAGGTCTTAAGATGAACATGGACAAATAAAAGATCATGTTTAATGTCCATGTCACACCTATGCCGGTAGTTGTTGGGAGCACTAAGCTCCAGCCATATAGCTCGAAGAACTGACAACCGATGGGGAAAAAAGGTTCTCGAGAGGCGGCCTCGTACCGGCGGACGAAGTGTAGGGCGTCCCCCCACCAGATGGAGTGACGACCTGGTAAGACATGCAGGAAGTCGATGGATGCAGGTGGCTCAGGACCGTGCTTTGTGGCATTCCTTGGGGGAGGCCTATGTTCAGCAGTGGACTTGTGAAGGGCTGTAATGATGATGATGATAATGATATGTTTAATTAGGAATGATGATATATTCATTGAAATTGAATGACATATTATGACTTTCAAATAAATATGTCGGTACGACACGCGCGCAATCTACTGTAGTTTAATTGTACTATGCTTCGCGCAAGTGCAAGCAATAATTTGACAAAATTTTAGCGCAATCTGATGAACGGTATGGTAGCACATAAAATACGAACAAACAAAAATTAATTTTTATATTTTTTTTTATAGGATAAGGGTGACAAACGAGCACACAGTGCACCTGATGGTAATTGGTTGCTGTGGCCCATAGACATCTACATCTATCTTCGATTAAACAAAATGCAGATGCGTTGTCACCCGTGAGCACTAAGATGGAATGCCTCGATTCCAGTAAAAAGGGTCTCCGGTTCTCTACACTCGCCATACGAAACTCAGCAGTGTTATGCTGCTATTTTACGCTGGTATTCTGTGAGAGCGTGGTCCTTTCTCGGTCGAGCCGACCCATTCGTGCTACAACTTTACTATTAATATAGCTGCAGCATGGCTCTACCACGTATAGATATTACACGTATATTAGATATGTAATAGTTTTTGAAAAATGCTAATCAAACCAGTAGTGGGCTCTTGGCAGGTTGTTGTAAACGATGAAAGTATCTTACTGCGTTAATTTACAAAAGTATTATGTTAACATGTGATATGATACAACTAACCTTAATATATATTAGGAAAAGAATAATAATTTTAAATCGCCCCGTAACTCAGAAATATAAACCATCCCACAGACGAACAAAGGAATCCAATTTTAGAGGTCATTAAACAGATCTTGTGGAAAGCAATTAAAATCATTAATAACCTTTATAAAGTATCCTTTACGTAACTTCGTCAAGAAATATTAACACTGATAATATTTAATTAGACAACGCATAAAAAAAAGCAACCCGGGTTCGATCCCCGCCGGCACAAATGAAATTGTTAATTGCAATTTTAAGTGCTGATTTACCACATGACGACGGTGAAGGAAAACATCGTGAGGAAACCTGCATGTCTGAGAAATAAAAAAAAAATATTTCGAAGACATGTGAAGTTCGCCAACACGCATTGGGGCAGCGCGGCGGACATTTCCTTGCCCTAAAAAACCCTCTAAGAAATGAGAGGAGGCCTGTGCCCAGCAGTGGGACGTAAATAGGCTGCAACTTTATACAACGAATGTATTACACCCCTTATAGTTATTTAAAAATGTATGATGATATATACTATAGCTACCACAAACAAAACAACACAAGTCCGAAACTTTAATCATTATCACTTCGAGTATCTCCACAACATTAAAATTATTTGAAATTAATATTTAACCTTTGATAAATTTTACACTAATTGATCTCATGTTTCAAAATCTAGCAAGCGCATTTCATTTCAATTTCAAAATGATGAAAATTATTTTAACGGGGATATTAAATAGGTTTGCCCATCCGACCTTAATAAAGTCTCCGTTACCGTTATCGTTGGCAAAAGTACGACTATCAAAAGTCCACTGCTGAACATAGGCCTCCCCCATTGATTGATTTTAGTTTTTATTAGTCGTTGCTGTTCATGTCCTTGTTTGTTTTCCTCTATCGCCTTTTTCGACACCCACCGGACGATATAGAGTCATTGAGTTATATGTACTACGTACTAGAGAAGCCATTCTAAACAAAAACAAAAAATCTAAACAAAAAATGTTCACTACTATGTCTTCGCGCATTCGCGGGAGATAGTAGAGTCACGCATGCGCAGTTGATTTAAGCGCGTTGCGCCTGCGCGGTCAGTTTTTAATTTAAACTTTAATTTGAAATCTTGTATTATTAACGCCGCTCCACACTGCATGTATATTGAAACCACAGACTAACTAGTTGATTGAAACCACACTAAATGAGACACTGTACGGATTGCAATACAGTTCAGTTGAACATAGTGTATGTTCGGAATGCGAAATCTAGCACGTAGTACATATATATCGATGTATAGAATATTATATATTTTTACACCGCCACTACACGGTAAACAAAGATAATAAAGTATTATACCTTAGTTCCGGCAGACTACATGATAATAATAAAGTACGGCAAAGTATTTCATTTTGATTTATTTAAAACGATGCGATAAAGTAATAAACATAATTTATATAAATGGCAACAAAAAGACTAATCGTAAGTTTACAAATAATAAATTGCATCTGATCGAGCACTATTTGAGTGCTACGTGAAATGTCAGGATAAAAGAAACGAAGAAATAATGACTTGGCAATAAATATTACCTCGACGCACTCATAAATTAAGCAAGTAGTCAATATTTCAAGCAGTAAAATTAAAAAAAAAGTAACCTCAGTTCCCTACTTCCGTCACAGGGTCCTAAATTTCTGAGAGAATTTGGAGCAATTTATCTACATTTCAAACAGTGATAAATATTAGCTTACAAGATAACTATAGTAATTAAAAATATATTTCGAATAAGATATATATATATGGATTAAGGAGAACAGACGAGCACACAGTCCATGTGAATGTAAGTGAATGTTGTTACCCATAGACATCTACATCTATTCTCGATTAAGAATCATAATGCAGATGCTTTGTCACCCGTGAGGACTGAGATCGAATGCCTCGTTTCCAGTAAAAATGGTTTCCGGACCTTTAATACCCACAATACGAAACACAGCAGCATTAAGCTGCTGTTTCACGCTCGTATTTTATGAAAGCGTGGTCCTTCCCCTGTCGAGTCGACCCATTCGTGCTACAACTATACTATCAATATAGCTGCAGCATGGCTCTACCACGTCAAAAACTTCTTCAGATATATTAATAATGCTAACTAACGACTTATAGTTTTCAATTATTATCACATAGTAGGGATAATAGTAGGCCGTCTGTTTGCTTGCGTGAAAACGTTACAATATTTTTTCTAATACCAAGCTTGTTAGCGCTCGCTGTAAATTTTACAGTAGGCTAACAACCCGAGTTCGATCCCCGCTGCCACGAATTTCAAGTTATGAATGGTCGGGAATTTTAATCTGGATCCGAATTTAGCCTACGTTCTACAGTGCCTTACTTTAGAGTCGAATAGAATAGAATCATAATTGCAATATTTAAAAATAGAACAAACTAAAAGAAACTATAAAAAAAAGAAATTAGCGGTCAAACCGGTCAGTATGTCTACGTAACGTGTGAAAATAACATTTAGACCTTAAGGTTGACGAACTCGTAATGTGGATACCTTAACAGGCGGTAAGTAACCGACGCCATTACGGCTTCAAGAATCCCAGAGTGCATGTCACACTTATCTTTGTGAAACAAGTTTATTTTTAAATTAAATCCTGTTACGTTGCTTAATCCATCTCAGATATTTCCCAAAGAATTAATAAATTAAAATGCATTAACAAGTTATGATTGCCCTCTTAAAACACAACGATAGCGCAAACCGAGTTTCATCCCCCCAGCATCAATGAAGTTTATAATTGCAATTTTAAGTGTTGACTTACCACGTGATCGGTAGTAAAAGAAAACATTATTGGGGAACCTACATGTCTGAGAATTAAAAAGAAAACATTCATTAACATATTATGAAATCTGCCAACACACATTGGCACAGCGCGGCAGCTCTTTCTTACACCAAAACTCTCTCAGGAGGGACAGAATGCTCAGCAGTAGGCCAGTAGACCGTGTAATATTGACTGTTACTTTGCTCGTATACACGAACAAAAGAAAAATAACTTAAGTATCAGGTTATCATAAAAGTGTAATGCATTTTTATTAATTTTTTTTTCATTACGTCTTAAAGAATGTTTTAAACATTAAAGTAATATGTACTACTTGCTCGTTTGTTTGTAACACGCATAAAAGCCCATAGGCTCAAACTTACTTAGTCTGTGCCGCAAAATGGTACTCCGTGCCTCCTTCCACGCGCCCTGCACTGCCACAGTGAACTTGTTCACGGCATCTGTACTAGTACGTAGTACATATAGTTCAATGGTTTTGAACCACATTTACACTTAATAGTGAAGTCTTTAAATTTATATCCTTATAAATATAAAATTTTTGATATAAATTAAAGAAGCAGCGTAGATACTTCTTCCTTCTGTTCAAAAGGTACAGGAATTACATGCTTTAATTCCTCCCTCTCCTTTCCACCATCGGACAACCAGGCGGTCGGCGGGTCTTTACCCCTTTGTTTGTCGATATTCCACGCATTAGAACCAAAAGGTTTGCTTCGTCTTTTGTAATGCGTACAGCAAAGGAGTGGAATTATTTGCCGGTGTCTATCTTTCCGTCCAAATACAATCTGGGCGTTTTCAAGGCAAGAGTGAATAAATAGGATTTTGTTACGCTAAGATAGTGCGATTGCTGCATCACCCCTTACCAACCTGGTGCTTGCTTTTTTTGCAACTTTGCCCATTATTTACGTTTACAAACTCGTGCGTTATATATATTATGTTTTTAATTACTTTTAACGTAGAGATTGACATCACATGAGTAAAGATGACCTATGATATTTATTGAGAATAGTATTAAGTTTAGCACATAAAATAGTTTCTGGAAGTTATTTTAAATTTTTAAATAATAATCTCACTACTACAGGAAATTAATTGGAATTAAGTGGAATTAAATCAAATATTAAAGATACGCTGAGTTAATTATTTACAAAACATCACAAAACATATTTCATTTTATGTTAATTTAGTTTCCAATAGAGCTATGTAGTGGCAACGTAAGAAAATACACCACCGTATTTAATCCCGTAGTAAGTGTAATAAGAGGCGACAGAGGGAAACTGAAACGGGAGATGGACAACAGTCCTTATACAAATAATAAAAAACTGCAACAGAATTATATAGGACGCATATTTCCACAAGTTTATGTTCTGACACATACAATTACTCCTGCTTTTACTGGGTTTTATTTAAGATGGCGATATAATACTTCAGCAGATAACTTATCCAGATCCAAATACAATCAATTTTTATTTTAACGTTCCTATAATAGCCCCAGCTAATTATTAAACTACGAGCCTCACACTCAGCATTCAGATTTCGTACCACTAAAACCACGAGATCAACTATAAACTGTTGGATGGATAGATAATGATGACTATAGGCCGTGGCTCCCCAGTGCCAGCTCCTTCCACTTGATCGCATCCAACGCAGAGCGGCTCGTATCATCGAAGACCGAGTTCTTTCTGATCGGCTCGATTCACTGTATTTTCTTTGGATTTTCTACCGCATTTACCATGGGGAGTGCTCTGTGGAATTGTTCAGATTGATTCTAGCCGCCAAATTCCACCAACGCACATTGAGACAAAAACTTCTTCGCAACACTACTTTTTGGAATCGTTTACCACCGGCATTTTTCCGGACCAATACGACTTAGAAACCATCAAGAAAAGAGCTTACTCCTTTTTAAAAGGCTGGCAACGCACCTGCGATTTGTCTGTTTGCAGTTGTTCATGGGCGGCGGTCGTACTTACCATCAGGTGAGTCGCATGCTCGTTAGCCTCCTCTTCTATAAAAGAAAAACTACTTACTATAAATATGTTTTATCATAATACATAATTGTGAACTACGTTGTTAAGACTTATATCAAACGAATCATTTAAAAAATATATACATAGTAGAGCCATGCTGCAGCTATATTAGTACGAATGGGTCTTCTGGACCTGGGAAGGACTACGCTGGGAAAGAGGCATTCAATCTTAGTCCTCACGGGTGACAACTCATCTGCATTTTAATTCTTTATTAAAGATATCCCGATTATTTAATAAGGTAGATCACATCTATCCTTAATAAAGAATCGTGTCACAGTAACCACTTACCATCAGGTGAACTGTGTGCTCGTTTGTCACTCCATCCTATAAAAAGAATCGTAGAATGAATGCAATGAGTATAACAATTTATCACTAGTTTGAAATAGATGACTTCGCTCCCGGTTTTACCGTTGTCAAGCAAGCATTTAATTAAAGAAAACGTGCTCTATATATCTCTCGCAACAAGTAGAGTGGGATGTCATTAATCTTGCGTACATAATCGTACCGCACTCCTCGAGATACGTTGACGACTTTTTAATGGTGACACCTTCCGGCCATTGCCGCCAACTGCCCACATAATAAAAAAGGGGCTATGTTTAGCGAATTTCATGCCTTACAACTCTGAGATTGCAAAATTTAAATTACTATTACGTATTATATAAAAATGAGGTATAATACTTATATATATATATATATATATATATATATATATATATATGTATTATGGATATAAAAAAATTAAGTCTGTGTGATAAACTTAGAAATGAGCATATCCGCAGTAGAACCAGAGTAACCGATATGGCCCAACGGATTAGTAAGCTGAAGTGGCAATGGGCCGGGCATATAGCTCGAAGAACCGACAACCGGTGTGGAAAAAGGTTCTCACCTCGTACCGGTAGGCGAAGTGTAGGGCGAGAACCCCCCCCCCTCCCCCCCCTACCCCCACTAGATGGATTGAAGACCTGTTAAGACACGCAGGAAGTCGATGGATGCAGGTTGCTCAGGACCGTGCTTATATATACTTAGTTAGTTGAGGTTAATTAACTACCTATGATCATGATAAAATGTCTGAAACATATTTTTTTAAAACCTATACTGAATTTTCTAAGCATGATCCAGCTGGCGCACAATTGTTGAAAATTCAGCTTTTACTTACCACAACACATACATTCATACACCCACGTCTGTGACTAGAGAGAGGTTATTCTTGCAATGGTAATACCACTCTCCATCACTAGTATTATATTATTATATTAGTATATATTAGTTTTAGACCTTAACACATTATCAATTTCTAAAAAGGAGAAATTGCTCCTTCGCCAAGTTTAATAGCGGATTAAAATACTCATAAGCTTTTGAAAGTATAAAAGCGTAATGTTAAACAACCTTTTGTTTTTATTTCTCTTTGATAAATCGTTTTAGGGAATAGTACCGCAAAAGGAAAAAACGATTCTCTTATAGCAGGGTTTCCCAAAGTGTGATCCGCGGCACCCGTAAAGAGGGGCGCCGTAAGTGGCTCATGTTTCTCCGGAATTTATAAGAATATTGTGTATGTTTTAACTATCGTGCCTATCACATAGTGTCATTGTACTTTATTTCGACTGACTAGGATGCTGAGACAAAATATTAAACTTCCAGGTAAGTGCACCGCTAAATTTAAAAGTTTGGGAAGCCCTGCCTTAAAGGATCACTTTGTTCTCCGTTCGTCCGTCTGTCCATCTGTCAAGGTTCTTTTTCTTTGTTCTTATTCTTGGTTCTTTATCGTTACAAAAGTTCACAGCTTTAAGTAGAAATCTGACTTTTATTCATTTGAAGTCAAGACATCCGTTAAAAAAGATATCTTGTACAGAAAACAGAAGCTTTCTTTCTTCAACTTATCTAAGCAAAGCCAAATAGTATGTAATGCTGGCCTAGCACTTGCAACTTCACGAGGTATAAGTACCATTTCACACAGAATGGATACTGTTCTCACCTCTGGATTAGGGCATCCAAATACCAGCTAGTTTTATTGAACGTATCCAACGAAGAGGAAGCAACGACAGCAACGACAGAGTTCTTTCTAATTGGCTTGATTCACTGGCCTTGCGAAAAAGATGTTGCGTCCTTTTGAATATTGTGTATGTTTTAATTACATATATCGTGCCTATCACGTAGTGTCATTGTACTTTATTTCGACTGACTAGGGAGACAAATTACAAAGACAAAATACTAAACTTGCAGGTAAGTGCGCCGCTAAATATAAAAGTTTGGGAAGCCCTGCCTTATTGGATCACTTTGTTCTCCGTTCGTCCGTCCGTCCATCTGTCAAGGTTCTTTTTTCTCAAGGACTGGTAGGGATGTCAAATCCTAAGGTAAATGGTCCATTGGAGGTGTAAAAATTCAAGCTTCTAAGCTATTTATCTTACTTCTTATTCAACTGAAGTATGGTAAATTATGTCAAGTGATGTGATACTCAAAAATTCACTCATCATAACCTATAGGGTACTTTCCGATGAAACTTGGAAAAGAAATGTCACACAACAAAAGTACAGGCAAATCTCCTAAAACCGTTAATTTGTAGTTATATCACATTGGAGTATCGACCATGATGTAAGCCAATGTACGGGAGAACGTTATTCCAATGTAAATTTAAATTTGTCCCTTTCCTTTCGACTTACCTTTTAGTTAGAGCAATGAACCGAACATTGCTTTTTTATTTTGGTAAAAGTAAGTACCTACTTATCTAGCCGCTTACACTGTTATACGTACCTATTGTTATAAATAAATAATAATAATTAAAATAGACAAAAACCGTCGAAACTCTCGCTTCCCGTGATAGATATGTATTTATATGTATATTTATATAGAATGATTTCTTATATTTACGCGAACACTACACATTGAATAAAACTATTTTTACGGATTTAATCGCGTTTAATTAACTTATTTTATATTCCCGACGTTACGGTTGCTTTCCAGCAACCGTGGTCACGTGGCCACGGTTGCTGGAAAGCAACCGAAACGTCGGGAATATAAAATAAGTTAATTAAACGCGATTAAATCCGTAAATATAGTTTTATATTTATATATATACATAATTAATTTTATTTGAAACTCTGAGGGCACGAGTCCAACCCGCTCTTGTTCAGTTTTTATTTCATCGTGAAACCAAGAATTTTTTAACCGCTATAACGAATTCAAAATAGAATTGATTTCGATCACTGATTTTACTAATCGACTTAATTGCGGAGCGTAGGGGTAATCTCTGTGTAGAATTTTGGGAATACGATTGATTGCAGTACGATTGGGCACCCACATGGCTCAAGGCGTATTGTTTAAACGCCTGAATCGATTCGACTCGTCCATTGCCCCCATAGATAGATTTTAGAAGGCAATTTCGGAAGTAAAATGTTTTACAATTTAATGTTGTACGCAATTATATTTGTATAAAAAATAAACATAAAACTGGCATTACAATGGATAATTTAATAAACTTTTAAAAGCAAAATACATAAACATACCCTATTAAAGACCGTTTCTGAAAAAAGGCCTCCCCATAGATTGCCTCATATTTGCCATAGTTGCTACGCTTGACAAGTGGTTTGGCAACCGCTGTTTTTTTTATTTTTAGTCGTTATTAGGGAGACGCTTCTGTCCATCTCCTGATTTGTTTACCTCTGTCGCCTCTAACGACACCCACGGAACGTTATTGGTGTTGTAAGAAGCGACAGTGCATGTATTAGCTTTAAATATTATATATTTCATATAATATATAAGTTTAAATACTAAAAAACATACTTCTCAACAATTGTTTTATAACGTGAAATTTATTTATTTATTTATTCATAGTAGCGAGGGGAGGCGAGACGAGACAACGTGACTACACTCTTGAGCGAGTTCACTCAGTTTGGATTTTGAAATTTTGCAGAGGGTTGTCACTATTGAACCTCGAAACGTGTGGATTATATACCATCTCCTTCGTTTTTTTTTATTTTACATTCATACAAGTAAAGACACGTAAAGTCCCTACAGCTATCACTTCTCTTATATACATTATACCGGTGACACGGAAAGAAACTGAGCAAAAGAGAGAGTGAAAACGGTCACTTCCTCGCGTTATCATATGCTACATCGTGTCGCCTAATTTTGTCGAACCTAGCTTCACTTAATCTCGAGGAGTAAGTAGTAGAACCACCATATATGTATTTACAAAGGGACGTATAGTTATATAGTTACTTTAGTTTCACATTTCACCATCAGAATCACACTGCATTACGACTGCAGCACGGATGAGTTGGCACCAGAGAAGAAGGACCATGCACTTACAGTATACCAGCGTAAAATAGTTGTTTTGGGTAGGATTACAAACTAGCACACAGTTCACCTGATGGTAAGTGGTTGCTGTGACCCATAGACATCTACATCTATCCTCAGTAAAAATTCAAAATGCAGATGCATTGTCACCCGTGAGGACTAATATCGAATACCTGTTTTCCAGTAAAAAGGGTCTCCGGTTCGCTACACTCACCATACGAAACACAGCAGTGTTAATCTGCTATTTTACGCCGGTATTCTGCTTTATCAGCAACTTACGATCAAGTGGACTGTGTGCTCACTTGTCAACCCTTCTTGTATAAAAATCTAAGGCTTCCTCACTATCCAGCCCTTTCTCAGTAGTGAATATTGAACAAACCATAAATAAAAAAAAATCGTATCCGACAATCCATTTGTATTCCAATTGTTTAATATTTTTGTAACACAATTTGCACGGTTAAACGTGTTAACCGACAAATTCCGATTGTATTCCAATGTTTGGACATTTTTATTACAATTTTTGCACGGTTAAACGTGTTAAAGCAAAAAATAAATCAAACGAGCGCCATGCAGTTTGTAATGTGCTAGCGAGCACAAGCGAGGAATTCGTATGTTATAATGTTTTATTTCAAATTGCTGCATTATCTTACGACGTAGCGACGTCCATTAAATGAAATAAATGTACTTAAATGGACTATTCTGATACATCATAGTAAGTTTAGAGTGTTTCGTAAAATAAAACTCGACAAAAAAAAATAACAGATCATTTCGTGATGGCATTCAACAAATATCAGAATAACTATCACAAACTCTAACAGACTTAAAGATGGGGTGGGAGCGAGGTTTATTGTTGCAAGGTTTATACATGGAGGACAGTTTTAGTGCACTCAATCAACATCAATGCCATCCTTGTTCTCCAAAATAATAGAATCCATTATAAAATGCCAGCTCATGAGGTACCTTGCGTACTTCAGTCTATAATGCCAGTTGATTAGTGACCGCCACTACCGTTTCCATCAGGGTCGCTCAGCTGATGATCTTCTAACTTTCCTGACTCATAGAAGAGCGGAGGTAGTAGAGTCCAAAAGGGAGGCTTTAGCCGTTACTTTGGACATAGAGAAAGCCTTGGATCAGGTTTGGTACAAAGCGCTTCTTTCGAGGCTGCCTTCTCATGGGCTTCCCGAGAAATTGTTCAATTGGGTCACTAGTTTTCTTGCAGATTGGAGCATCAAGGTCAGTGCATGCTCTAACCACAAGACTATTAAAGCTGATTTTCAACAAGACTGAGCGCTTTTGTATATTAATGATATTTTGCAAATATATATAATATTCCTTGCTATGCGGACGACAGCACTGTTGATGCTTCTTATACCAACTGCGTCAATATTTCTCGAAATCACGTCGTCGAGTACAAACAAACTTTTGTCTGAATCGAGTCTTTATAAAACAATGTCTCGGATTGAGAACGACTAAATCTAGTCCAGTTTAACCATCAGAAGTCATAGGTTTGCACGTTTACCGCTAAGAGGAATCCCTTTATCGTATCTCCTTAATTTCAGGGCACTCTCCTTGCTAATTCAGCCAGCTTCGGAATTCTTCACTGGCGCTGCGAAGAGATGTTGCATCGCTTTGCATTATCTATCGAATTTACCACGGGGAGTGCTCTGAGGAATTGTTGGGATTAATTCCAACCGCCAAATTCCACCAAAGCACTTTGGAACCAAACTCACGGTACCTTCCACTTCATCTGGATGCTTGGCGGTCCACCATGACTGTTCGATTTTGTCACCTTCAAGAAACGAGCTAATTCTTTTATTTAACCAGCCTGAACTTGCAATTATCCTTGTGTTGCAGTTGTTTATGGGCGACGGTCAACACTTACCATCAGGTGAGCCGCCTGTTTGTTTGCCCTCTCTCCTATAAAAAAAAATAGTTTCTACAGATCATAACCGAAATACTTAATAATAATTAAATAACATATAATTGAATATTAAAAAACAATATAATAGATATTTAATAATACAATTGCGAAAGAACTTTATTTGCCTGACAGATTAGATTGACTGCATTCTGAGGAAAGACCTTTTACCACGAGAAAACACCTAATTATATTGGGAAAATTTAATTTAATGTGGGTGAAACCGCGGAGAGGTAAGTTAGTAAAATATAAAACTTGGTAAATATATTCGTGGGCTGGGCAGGCAAAGGTTGAACAGGCGGGGGGAGGGTAAGGGGGAGGCGCATATTCATGGTTAGCTTAGCGCTGTCAGAACTCTAAATCGGGCACTACGTGGTAGAGTGATGATGCAGGGTATTATGGCTGCGGTACGAAGAGGTCAGCTCTCTCACAGAATAAGGTAAAATTGCAATATAATTATGTTGTGTTACATATGATAAATGACTAATTTTACTGGTAACTCAGAACCAACGTATTAATAATTTTAGGTTTTTTTTTTAAATATTGGATATGGTGACAAACGGGCACACAGTCCACCTTGTGGTAAGTGATTGCTATGACCCATAGACATTCACATCTATCCTCAATAAAGAATCAAAATGCAGATGCGTTGTCACCCGTGAGGACTAAGATAGAATGCCTCTTTTCCAGTAAAAAGGGTCTCCGGTTCTCTACACTCACCATACGAAACAGCAGTGTTAAGCTGCTATTTCACGCTGGTATTCTGTGATAGCGTGGTCCTTCCCCGGTCGTGCCGACCGATTTGTGCTGTGCCGATACAATTAATATAGCTGTATAATTCGTATTACGTATAATAATTCATAAAATCAAAAAATAGTTTCACTAAAATATCATGTAAACCTTATAACCCCGACCATCATGCAATAAATAGATATAATAGGAATATATACTAACAGTAATAATTCAAAGATTAAACGTTGTGGAGGTAGAGAAGGATTTAAAGAAGGGCGATACCTACCTACCTCATTACTTATGTGTCTTGTAATTTTTATCGTTACAAAAGTTCACAGCTTTAAGTAGAAATCTGACTTTTATTCATTTGAAGTCAAGATATCCGTTAAAAAAAGATATCTTGGACAGAAAACAGAAGCTTTCATTCTACAACTTATCTAAGCAAAGGTAGATAGTATGTAATGCCGGCCTAGCACTTGCTACTTTACGAGACATAAGTACCATTTCACATAGAATGGATACTGTTCTCACCTCTGGATTGGGGCATCCAAATTCCAGCTCGTTTTATTGACCGTATCCAACGAAGAGGAAGTAACGACATCAATGAATATACGTGGAAGAGCCATGCTGCAGCTATATTAGTAGTATAGTTGTAGCACGAATGGGTCGGCTCGATCGTTGAACGACCACGCTCTCACAGAATACCAGCGTAAAATGGCAGCTTGACTCTGCTGTGTTTCGTATGGTGAGTGGAGAGAACCGGAGACCCATTTTACTTGAAAAGAGGCATTTCATCTTAGTCCTCACGGGTGACAACGCATCTTGCATTTTGATTCTTTATTTAGGATAAATGTAGATATATCTGTGGGTCACAGCAACCACTTACCATCAGGTGGACTGTGTGCTCATTTGTCAACATATCCTATAAAAAATACAGAGTTCTTTCTAATCGGCTTGATTTACGGGTCTTGTGAAAAGATATTGCGTCCTTTTGCACTTTAATTTTAAGATGATAATAATCTTTACCACGACTAGTGCTCGAAATAATTAAACAGTGACTGTTTGATTGTTGCCAGCTGCCAAACACAATCGTACATTGCGATACAACTCTAAATTCCACCCACCATCTCGATATTTGAATGGATGATAAGTTACAGAGATCACTCCACCATCGTGCATTATTTCTAAGAATTTCCCGCCATTCACGACCACACCTCGCGCGCAACGCGTAAGCGTGTGGGAGTGCTCTACGCTCGACATGCTATCTGATTTTGCAATGTAAAATTGTTAGTGTGTCTCAATTTTGACACTAAATAAATAAAAAGGGATGTTTTGAAAACTACATAATATATTAAATTATAAAATCAGCGTATTTTTTATTCATTCGTTTAGTTATATTTACAAAAAATATAGTTAAAAATTACAGTACGGCTGTCAGTTAGTCTGTGCACGTGTTTGTCTTCACGATTCAGAAAAATATACGCAACGAAATGAAATAAATCTTACGAATAAGTTTACTTTTATTCTCAGGATGGTCCATATTGCTGGTTGTTATCAGACTCATAGACGTTTAAAAGATAAAAAATAAAAACGCTCACGAGGCGTGCACTTTTGGATTTTCCAAATTATACTATTTAATTTACCGTCACCAACAGTTTTTCCAGACTGATACTTCTTTCAAAAAGACCAATAACGTGCTTGAAATTCCTTTGGTGTTGTAGATATGAATAGGTGACGCAGGTCACATACTATCAGATGAGCCGTGTGATCATTTACCTTCTTTTCTATAAATATATTATACTAAAAGACCACTGCGGGCCATAAACACCTGCAATCAACTTCAATTAAAGCAGGCCACAGCTCTGATTTCGTCGCTGTGACTGTCTCTATTACTCTTCAAACTGGAACACAGCAACAGCTGCAAAGACGTTATTACTAGCCCTACCATCAAAAAAAAAAGGGCGAGCGGACAAGCTACCATTAAAGCCCTACCATCTTGTATTATATGCAATTTTGAGTTGTTGAAAAAAACTATATAATTATTTTAAGCAAACTGCATTTTTTCTCATATTACCACTGATTATGCCATCTCGTTCAATGTAAAGACCTAAGGGTAATTTAAAATTGCATTCCGTGACTGAGATTATTATACTGATTGTACGACTTGACTCCTGTAGGGCAATTGTGCAAATTAAAAAAAATACTAGCCTCAGCTGGCACTCATAAAAATATTTAGAAAAAAAACATAAAAATATTATGTTAAATTATTACGAGCTACCGACCGATTATGATAAATGGTAAAAAGTAAACTTACAGCCTATACAGGGTTATTTTGCAATAACCGGTCAAATTTTCAAAGGTTCAGAATAAGTAATATAGGCAAATGGTGAAGAAAAATTAATTTAAAAAAAACCTAAAACATTCTGGCCTTTTTAGGTTTTAGATTCAAAATGCGTGAAAATGCATTATTTTAACTGATTTTACTGTGCACACACACTCAAACGGTCAAACGGTTGGTAAAAACGTTTTTGCCCATAAATCACATTTAATTTGAAATAAATGTAGAAGCCTTATTTACACGTATTTTCCAAAACTGCAATAACGTTGTATCATTATTTATATATATATATTATAGGATAAGGGTGACAAACGAGCACATAGTCCACCTGATGGTAAGTGGTTGCTGCGGCCCATAGACATCTACATCTATCCTCTATTACAAATCAAAATGCAGATGCGTTATCACCCGTGAGGACTAAGATGGAATGCCTCATTTCCAATAAAAATGGCCTCCGGCCACCTGCACTCACCAAGCGAAACGCAGAGGTAAACCTCTACTTCACGCTGATATTCTGTGAGGTTGTGGTACCATCCCGGTTCGAGCCGTGCGACAGCAAAAGCCGCCACGTGGCTCTACCACTGTTAAATTGTTAAAATATTTGTACTTATGTTTAAAATTTGGTTACTCTTTGAGAAATAAAGGGATATTTATGCAGACGTATGTATGCAGGGGCACACATACGTCCTATTTTAGGCACAGACCTCCTCTCATTTTGGAGAGTTTTAGAACAAGAAAATCACGCCGCGCTGCCCAAATGCGTGTTGGCGCACTTCTTCACAAAGTTTTCCTTCGCCGCTAATAACTTGGTAAATCAGCACTTAAAATTGCTATTAATAATTTAATTGATGATGTAGACTCACGTGCTGTGAAATTTTAAGGCAAGCGCTTAGACCCTGAGTTACTATGGCTAATCATGGCTATATATCTACGCCCCTTTTTACTGGAAATGAGACATTCCATCTTAGTCCTCATGGGGGACAACGCATCTGCATTTTGATTCGCAAACGAGGATAAATGTAAATGTCTATGGGCCACAACAACCACTTACCATCAGATAAACTGTGTGCTCGTTTGTCACCCTATCCTATAAAAAAAATATGCTAGATACATATATATTAATTAGTTCGGAGCGTAACGTAGACTTCTTTTCAACGTTGATGCAATTTTATTACTTTCAATTCAATTTCAATAAAACTTAGCACAGATAATCTACGCAGTGTGCACAGTAAATATTTTTTTATTAACTCGTTGAGTGAGGCGATGCAGGCGTAGCCCATTTATCCCTGACTTCGATGCATTTTTAGAGCGGAGCTAAAAATCTACGTAGTGTGAACAGTGCATATTATGTAATTTTTATTCTCTTTTCATCGATATAAAAATCGAAATTTTCATATACACGCGTATGTGTATGTAAAACATATTATTAATAATTGATAATACATAATTAAGATAATAATTAATTTAAGATAATAATTAAATTTAATATGTGTTAATAAAAATTATGTACTTTAAAGACATTAGATGTCCTACTGAAAGACTATCTTAATAGTAGATTACTTACGGTGAGGAAACTGTATATAAAACAGATCATACTAAAAACTACAGCCTATGTTACAAGTAATAAAGGAAAAAGAAGAAAAAATAATGTCGCTATAGTACCTCAAACTGCCACTAAGATTGGTAGTACACAATACAATAGTGGTTCGGCTCAAATTATGACATAATGAGAGCTAATAATCTTCCGCTGTTTGTTGAAATTTGACACTGAGGTAAAGTGTTTTGCTACACAATGTCATTTAATTAAGAAGTTAGTTTTAAGTAAAAAATTATCAGATTCTAAAGTATTACATTAATACGCAAGGAATGCCTCAGTGGTTTGCTTTTTATTTTTTTTGCACATTTTTAACTCTACTAAATTTTTCTAAATCTGTGGTTAGGTTTATTTATTTTTAATCTAATTAATATAAAATAACAGAAAGGACGTTAATATTTTTCGAACAAATTAACTTCCCTATTATGAAATCTGTCAAATATTACATCTAATTTTTAAGTGGCGCCGCCCTGTTGGCAGAAAAAGTCGTGGATGCCCACATTATGAGAACACTGAGTTACATCCAGTAAAATTGTAGCACAGTGTACATTATATAGGTATAGGGGGAATAGTAGGTACACACACATATCACGCGAGCGCACGCACGCAATTTATAAACAGAGAGAAAAACTTGTAATTTATATATTTTAATTTTTAAGCTATACAATAACATTGTATAGCTTAAAAATTTTTGCAATAATTGGCCTAATTTACAGGAAAGGTTCAGAACAAGTAATATAGGCGAATAGTGACGAAAAACTAATTAAAAAATATCTCAAACATTTTGTCCTTTTTATCTTTTAAATTCAAAATGCGTGGTAATGACACTTGACAGTGGTAGAGCCACGCGGCAGCTATTGCTGTCGCACGGATGGGCCGGCTCGAACCGGGGTGGTACCACGACCTCACAGAATACCAGCGTGAAGTAGAGATTTACCTCTGCGTTTCGCTTGGTGAGTGCAGGTGGCCGGAGGCCCTTTTTACTGGAAATGAGGCATTCCATCTTAGTCCTCACGGGTGACAACGCATCTGCATTTTGATTTTTAATAGAGGATAGATGTAGATGTCTATGGGCCGCAGCAGCCACTTGCCATCAGGTGGACTGTGTGCTCATTTGTCACCCTTATCCTATAAAAAAAAGTATTATTTTAACTGATTTTACTGCGCACACACACATTCGTATGGGTCGATCGGTAGGCAAAAACGTTGTTTGTCCATAGATCACATTCAATTTAAGATAATTTCAAAATAAAAGTAGAAGCCTTATTTACTCGTATTTTCAAAAACTGCAATAACGGTATATCATTATTCATATATTTGAACTTAAGTTTAAAATTTGGCTACTCTTTGAAAAATAACCCTGTATATTCTTTGTAATGTGTTATAAGTATAAAATATAAATATAGTCATAGCTATGGAGAGGCGCAGGAAACTCCGGGCACTAATCCACAATCATTTTTTATTGAAATAAACTATATTATATTATATTAACTACACAAGCCTCGCTTAATGTAGATGGCTTAACGCTTGATATATTTTTGAACGTTAAGACTTGTGCGCAAAACACTATTGTTATCAACCGGACTTGTACATTGAACACTAATAAAATATGTGTCGTGCTAACATTTTTCAAATTGTTACGTCTGTTCATTTTATTTCTCTCTGTTTACATAGCATGTTGTAATTAACACTAACTTTTTAAATTTAACTGTTAATAAACTTTTTGGTTACTTTGATGTTTAATTAAATATATATCAAATATTCCTTATCACTTATACTTTCAAATAAAGTTTAATTTACCTTTATTTATAGAAATTAATGTGTGACATTGTTTGTTCACGATGGACCCCTAAACTACTGAACTAATTCAATGAAATTTTGCGTACTGTGTGCACTTTAGTCCAACTTGAGGGATTTTTTCCCGATAAGTGACCCTCAATATTATTTATTCTGAATTTAAGAATGTTTATAGGACAAAGGATCGTTGAAGAGGATTATATAATAAATATTACTGTAATAAATAACTCCGTCCCACTATTATTTGCAACAAGTACATACCCAGTGACAATATACTGACGTAAGATGGCTAAATATAAAAAAACCCAACTCGGTTTTCCTTTTTAAAATAAAGGTACATAGTTTTTTTAAAAATTGGAATTTATAAATAATTACGAGTCCGAGCCGATATTATTATATATTTTACTTATTTTTTTAAAAACTGATACAATAATAAAAAATATTATTCGCTACTATATAAAACAGAGCGACAGTGGCGTCCATTTTGAGTTCAGCGTGTGTTTAGCGCGATAAAATTTACAAAGTGCAGTGTGACCAAGCACCTTTGCAGTAGGCCGAAGGCGAAGTTTAATCACGATAATTCTATCGCGATGTGTACCTAGAGTTACGCATATTACACAAAATTGAACTTTGATGTGTTTGATAAGATTTTAAAACTAAGGATCAGAATTCAGTAAGTGTGACTATCACCTTACAGTCTTTTGAAGTTAGATTGGTATTATACATTATAGTTCTTAATTATAATCGTTGACTATCGATTATTTAATTATGAATTATTCGTTGTTATTCATATGTCAATAGTACCTACCTAACCTAGATGTTCCTATTGACATTTACTGAAAAGAGAGAGAGAGAGCAACTTTAAACATTGTTTAAATTGATGTCGATTTTCATGAGCTAGACCCATCGATCACTAATAAAAAAAGTGATCGATGGCTAGACCGTATATTTCTAGTACGTTGTACCTAGACTTAGAATTAACAGCCTAAATTCTAAGTATTGCCATGTCACTTCAAGCGAAAATCAATACTTTAGGCAAGGTCGGGTCGTCGACTTTTCTGTAAGAAAGAAATGTGAAAATAAGTTATCTATATAAAGCAGAACCTAGTAACATCTTTGAACGTTATAAATGATTTGCATTAAAACAATTCCATTAAAGTTTTCTTACACTGAATTCTATTATCTCTATTACATATTTTATATATGGTAGAGCCACGCTGCAGCTATATTATGGTTAGAACACGAATGGGCTAGCTCGACCGGGAAAGGACCGCGCTATCACAGAATACCAGCGTAAACTAGCAGTTTAATGATGTTGTGTTTCGTATGGTGAGTGTAGAAAACCGAAAACCCTTTTTACTTCGAACGAGGCATTTCATATTAGTACACAGGGTTGACAATGCATCTGATGAAGATGTCTATGGGCCGCAGCAGGTGGACTGTGTGCTTGTTCGTCACCCTTATTTTATAAAAAAAAAATCTTCCTCCAATAACCACTACTCCAAAAGTATCGACCGATACCACTACAACACTGTGGACGTGATGACCACAAATGTGAGCAGAAGTACGAATTTTCGGAATTTTATAAAACATGGCGTAGACCGCGAACCGTTCGGGATAGAATTATTTTTTAGGGAACCGAGGCCACCTCCCCCCCGCCCGAACACGTACGTACCAGATTATCCACCGTGGGACATACTGGGACAACCTGTATATATGTATATATGTATATATATATATATATATATATATATATATATATATACTATAATACGAGTATAAAAATGAATCGCTGAATGTGTTGCTAAGCGCAAATCTCGAGAGCAGCTGAACCGATTTCGCTAATTATATACGGAGAGAAAAATTTAAAAAATTGCCAGAAAAAGTCTAAAAACAACACTTTTCTATATTCTCATACAAAAGACTCGTAATAATACTTAAAGTCAATTTGAACTTTAATACCATACCATAAAGTTTAAGTGTTAGTGGAGGGGTTCCGGGAAGGCAAAACAATTGAGTGACGTTAGTATCGTATAACTTTTAATGTCAATATTTGTAAATATTTATACACACTGGCAGATAGCTGATGTTATAGGGAGTAACTTGGGCTGCTTTTATTTTAGGGTTCCGCAAAAAATAACTCCACTTGGGTGAAGTCGCGGGGAACAGGTAGTATATATATGACATTATAAATAGACGAGAATTCGAGATATATATAAGAATTATTAATGAATGTTTCATAAAGTAGTTCAGGCGGTCATCGTGATAAAGTTAAAGATTGTTTAGAGAACATCTTCACTATTATTCTTTTTTCTTCTTACAACAATTTCTGTATTGCTCACTGCCTTATGGTCGGTGTATAGTTTTCAAGTGATACATAATCTTTTTTGATTCTAAATTCAAATTTTTATTTATATGCTCAGAAACGTATATAATATCATATTCTTACAGCATACATCAATAGTACTAGAACTTGCAGTATAGATAAAACAATAATTTACGTTATTAATAAACTATGTCAAGAGTCTGCACTGCCCTTTAGGAGTGCAAATACGGTTTAGTAGTACGAGAAGCTACGGCTCATTCGGTGGAATACCCTGCTGTTATTGACAGTAAAAACGGCATAAGCAAGACATTTTATCTGCTTTGATATGTCGCATATTGAACTTAATAAAACGAGGTGACGAAAAAAATTCATGAGTAATTTTAGTGGAGCCTCGTTGGGATACCTTGAGGTAAAAATGCACAATAATTTATCGAGTAATTTTATACGTGTTAGACCCACGCTGCAGCTATAGTACGGTTGTAGCACGATTGGATCCGCTCGACCGGGGAAGGACCACGCTCTCACAGAATACCAGCGTAAAATATCAACTTAATGCTGCTGTGTTTCGTATAGTGAGTACAGAGAACCGGAGAACCCTATTACTACTGGAATTGAGGTAATCCACCTTAGTCCTCCCGGGTGACAACGCATCTGCATTTTGATTCGTAATCGAGGATAGATGTATATAGATGTCTATGGGCCACAGCAACCTTTAGGTGGACTGAGTGTTCGTTTGTCACCCTTATCATATAAAAAATACATAAATGCATGCATGCACACATAAACATAAATACATCATAATAATTTTCATATTTTAGCGAATATAAGAATCATTATGGTATGTTTTGATGTTGTATCATACATTACAACTACACATACATTATAATAGATCGAGGAAAAAGTTTCTTCATACTTGGTTTGTATAAAATTGAAGAAAAATCTCTTTGATTGTACTGTTTGTATCTGGCTGATTTTAATATCAATACATATAGGACATTAAGAAAAAGAAAAATAAAAAGTACAAAACACTTTCCCGCCATTTATCAATTGTTTTTCTGTCCGACAAAATGAGTGAATCTAACGAAGAAATTCGATACATTCTGAAGTTTTATTACAAAAAAGGGAAAAATGCGACTCAATCCGCGAATAAAAATTGTGATGTTTATGGACCTAATGCAGTGTCAGTACCTAAGCGTAGCACAAAGTTGGTTCAAGCGTTTTCAGTCCGCTCTGGCTCACTCTGGTCGCCCTCATACGGATAAAGTCGATGCCATTTTTAGAAAAAGTGGAGCAAGATCGACATATTAATAGTTACGACATATCCAAGGAATTTAGGATTGCTCACACAACAGTTTTGACCCATTTGGAAAAGTCTGGCTATACAAAAAAGATCGATATTTGCGTACCACACGAACTCACTGAAAGAAACCTAATGAATCGTGTACTCACTATCGATTCTCTATTGAAACGTAATGAAACCGAACCATTCTTGAAAACATTTATCACTGGTGATGAAAAATAGTTCACCTACGACAAGAACGTGTGAAAAATATCATGTTCAAAGGATAGTTCAAGCTCCTCAGACTGTAGCGAAAACCGGATCAACACGCAATAAGGTGATGCTGTGTGTATGGTGGGATTGGAAGGGCATCGTTTATTATCAGATTTTACCGCCGGGCAAAACCATCGATTCGGATCTCTACTGTCAACAACTAATAAGACTCAACCAAGAAATTGAGAAAAAAAACGGCCGGAAATGATCAACAGAAAATAATGAATGACCACTCCGGTATTTCATCATGATACGGCAGACCACACACATCTTTGGCCACTCATGAAATATTGAGAAAGCTTGCTTGGGAAGTGTTAATGCATCCACCATATAGTCCTAACCTTGCATCGTCAGATTTTCACCTATTGCGGTCTTTTCAGAATTCTTTGTGTAGAGTAAGGTTAACATCAAGAGAGGACTGTCAAAACGACTTGTCGCATTTTTCTGATCAAAACTCCCAAGATTTCTACAGCAACGGGATTATGTCACTAAGATGGAAACCAGTTATCGAACAAAATATCATATATATATATATATATATATATATATATATATATATATATATATATATATATATATATATACATATATATAATAATTAAATGTAATTTATATAGGTACTCGTATTTGTCGTGCGTGCCGTGCATTATCAGCCTAAGGGACGATTTTGCAATTGCTACATAAAAGTTAAACATCAAATCAAACATAAGCCAATTAAATTTTGTGTTTTATATTCATACATAATTCGATAATTTGATTGATAATTTTATCTGATGATCGAAAAATCAGCCCTAAATATTCACAATATTTATTATCTACCGCGTTACTACACTTTGTTACCAAATGTCGATAAAATAAAAAGCTATTTGTTGAGTACTTTGGAGGTCCTGTTTTTTGTTAATTGATTTACAATTGTTTGTTCCGTTTCAATATGGATAGCAAAACGGTATCACTTTCCCTGTCCCTCTGACTCAACGATAATTCAAATATCGGTTTGTCCTAGAAGTGTTTGATTTAATAATTCGAAATTTATCACTGATACAGAGTGTAACTTTTTAAGTAAGTTTTTTTTTAAATATCGTTACAAATGAAACATGAAATGTTGATGACAGGCTAGACCTTTTGTTTTTTACCGTGTAGTGGCAGCGTAGGAATATCCACTACCCCATATCGTCCCGTGGGTGTCGTAAGAGGCGACAGAAGGAAGCAAACCAGGAAATAGGCAGCAGTATTCCTAAAACAACTAGAAAATAAAAAACTACGGTTGCCAACCTTCCTGCCAAGCGTGGCAACTATGGCAAACATCCCGATATGACATCATGAAGTAATCTACCGGCAAGCTTAAGGGAACACAACTTTACAACTTACGCTACCTACCTGGCCATGTAAAAACGTAAGGACATCTATCTATACAAATAAATAAAATTAAAGTGTCTGCTTGTAATTTCAAAATAACAGCTTTTTACTAAATATATATGAAAGTATAGACGATACTTATAACAAAATAAAATTATAACGTTTTTGTCCGTCTGTCTGTCTTTCTGTCTGTCTCTGTCTCTCCGTTTCTTCCGGCTAATTTCCGAAGTGTCTGGACCAATTTTGACGGGAATTTCTTTATCAGATAGCTGATGTTATAAGGAGTAACTTAGGCCGCTTCATTTTAGAAAAAGAATTAGGGTTCCACGCAAAAAATACCGTGAAATCAGCCAGTTTAACAATATAATTTTTAATTCGTGTTTGGTTGGTTAATAATTGCTTAGAAGACGTTTACCCTATGATGTTTTATCTTGTATCCTATGTATGGCCTTTTACCTTTTTTGAGAATTTGCTCTTTAAATTTAATATAAATGCATGTTTAATACCGAGAGGGTCGTTATAATTTTTTTTAACTCTAAGGCAATACGCACATATAGAACAATCAAAATTGTTTACACATTAAACAAGCTTTGTCCTTGTTTCTTTTTCTCTGTATAACATTATAAGTCTATTATCTAACATCTATCATTTTTTGTTAAGATTACTATTACAGGATTGTTTACATGTACCATAGATTATAGAGTGAGTCAATGGAAATAAAATGGACAAGTGGTGAAATTAAAAATTTTGTGCAACCGACTTTAATATAAATCAAATGAGAACATCATCAATGTAG
Source organism: Parnassius mnemosyne (assembly GCA_963668995.1). Lineage (NCBI taxonomy): Eukaryota > Metazoa > Arthropoda > Insecta > Lepidoptera > Papilionidae > Parnassius > Parnassius mnemosyne. The sequence goes on from CAVLGL010000068.1 coordinate 26,126,045, forward strand.
TCGAAATCAACTAAATACGCATTATTAAGGATAACTCAAAAACTTCTGGTGAGATCTTGATCAATTCATATGGGACCACATGAGAAATACCAGCATTCAAATAAAAAAAGAATCATCAAAATCGGTTCACCTAGAAAAATAGTTCTGGGGTAACACATTAAAAAAATACAGTCCGATTGAGAACCTCCTCATTTTTTGAAGTAGGTTATTAAAATAGAATATTGCATAAAAAAGTATTTTTGAACAATGTTATCTTTGATAGATCAAGTAGTTAGTCTCACTGGTCAAGTATTCTGACCACAAAGTCATGAGATCATTTTTACTCAGTAGATCTTGTAGTTAAAAAAAATATGAAGAAAGGATGTCCCATATATTCAAAGCGTCGCATCATTTTATATTTTCCACTAAAGCACATGAACGACGTTTAAACTTACACTACATACAAATATACATAGACATAGGTCTTTCCGAGTAAATTCTAGTGAATGCGCAAGCACTTTATATTGCCTCACTCTCATTAGTCCGATGGAACGGTAAATCAACACGACCAGAGAGGGAGAAGGCGCAGGACCAACGGCTTTACGTTCCTTCCGAGGCACGGGGGTGAGACACCGCCAACTTCTTGACTCTGGGCAGCTACTGAGAATTTGTTTTTATTTTTTATAGAACAGAGTGACAAACGAGCACACAGTCCACCTGATGGTAAGTGGTTACTGTGGCCCATAGACATCTACATCCTATTCTCGATTACGAATCAAAATGCAGATGCGTTGTCACCCGTGAGGACTAAGATGGAATGCCTCTTTTCCATTAAAAAGAGTCTCCGGTTCTCTACACTTACCATACGAAACAAAGCAGCGTTAAGCTGCTATTTTATTTTTATTTAGCTGGTATTCTGTGAAAGCGTGGTGCTACCCCGGTCGAGCCGACCCATTCGTGCTACAACTATACTACTAATATAGCTGCAGCATGGCTCTACCACGTAAAAAAATGTTGATGGGAAAACTCAATAACTGATTTTTTTGGCCCGACCTGGGATTCGAACCCGGGACCTCATGATCAACAGTCGTACTACTACAACCACTAGACCAACGAGTCGGTCAAGTATATTTCTAGTGTATTCGTAGATATTGATAATAACATCTTTAAAAATGCCATTAACCTAGTGTCACGTACAGACATCAGCGGCTCCTTTAATTTTGCGGTAGAGTATGAAGACACGGAATTGCGATTAAGCTGCGAGTGGTGTAGTCGAGAAGCTAGAGTTGATTTATGGCGTCGATCACTACGTGACCTTCAATGTAGTGAGTCAGCCATTTATAAATCGCTTGCACTTAAATGATAAATTTTACTGAGGCATGAGGGCCTTAGAATATGGAATGGAGACTATGGGGTAACTTTAAATATACTTTTTCTCCAAATACTGGTTCTGATGAAGAAAACTCTATTCGAAAATGCCGAATGAAATTTCCACAAATTGATTATCGACAGCGGCATTAGGTGATACTTTCTCGCACATGCTGGCCAGCACGGCTACGCCAACGCACGGCAACGGGGAGAAATATATCCCCGTTTGACATTACGAGTAGACATATATCCCCCGTCCGTAGCATGGAGCCAAATGAGAGATAAAAAACTATGCTTTTTTTGACATTTGAAAGGGACAATTTTATCCTAGTTCATTGGACGTGGGTTTAAGTTTACATTCATACAAAAAATCTATCTAAGTCTATCTCCTATTTTATCTAATGTGAATATTATATCCAACCGGTGTGCCTATGCTCGAAGGGTGGATAAAACTAAGCGAGGGGATAAACATTTTCTCTTTTTCCTGGGGATAAAATTGTCTCCTGCCTATGCTAGTCCTGCTGGTATTTCTTTGAATTAGTGGTAAATGGGACAACAACGAGAAAATATTCAAAATTTATCGTTTTATATGGCAACCCTTCCACATGTTTACCAAATAGTAACCTGGCATTGTTCATGACAGATTAGACATATATAGTCCCACCAACTTATCTGTGAACTGACAGCTGCGGCAAAATTGTGAACTACAGCCGCCATTTAATCAAATGTCACTCGATACGTCATTGTTTTGAGAGTTTATAGAAAAATAAAAAATGCCGAAAACCATTAAAAGTGATGCCCGAAACATTATTTTATAAGTATTAAATTTTTGTGAGCAAGTAGCTCGAGGGTAAGCACCGATAATGTCTTTCAATCAGGTCTATAAAAGAGTATCAGCTGCTACAAGAAGGAACAAAACATAGCAATACTGACCAGTATTGCTTTTGTTCCTTCTTTTCTTATTTCCGCTAAATGGATTGGTTAATGAAATTCATTTCTTTTTCAGATGTTAGTCAAGGATTCATTTCCAAAATAGTTATAGAACCGGAAACCGCATAAACCACAGGAACGCAAATTAAAACGCCCGGTAAAAAAGGCATAAAGGCATATCATTTAATTAAAGTTTCAATTGTTCAATTATGCTATTTTTGTTTCTTCTTGTTCTTGGACATATATCTGTTAAATCTGTGTTCTAGTCTTTTTATTCCGTGACTAATTTATTACCCTAGTATGTGGACTCTATGTAGGAATAAAAGACCCTTAGATGGGAATATTCCCGAACTGGCAACACTTCAGCGCAGAAGCGCCAAGCTGTCAGTTCACAGATAAGTTGGTGGCACTATAAGATAACGTATTATCATAGATTAAAATTCTAGTAACAGTCTATACTCTATATAGTGACACTCCTGACAAGCTTAGGTACTGTTCCAATATGTACTAATAAACTTCACATATTATAATCTCATAATATTTTTAATTTTTCAGATTTTCCCACTTAGGTAAGTTAGCACTTTACATTGCAATTAAAAATATCATTGGTGCCGGTATGATTGGAATTCGAATTCTTTTATAAACATAACATAACAGTCAACAGCCGAGGTAGCTCCGGGCCTAAGCGCTCGCTCTAAATTTCACAGTATTTATGTATTTATAATCACATGTATTTATTTCACAGTCCAGTATTGATAGGAATTTTAAGTGCTGATTTACCACGTGCTCGGCTTTGAATAAAAACCATCGTAAGGAAAGCTAAGAAATTAAAAAATAAATTCGAACACAAAGTTTAAGAAATTAAAAAAGTTCGACGACACGCATAGGGGTAACACGGTGGACATTTCCCTGCCCTAAAACTCTCAAAAATATGAAAGGCCTTTACCTAGCTTTGGGAGGTATATTGGCTGTAACTTTACTTTTTTACTTTAACAGTTATGTGTATATTTTATATATAACTATTCCGGTTAAATTTCGGTTAAAAAGAACTACAAGAATACTAAATCTATTCTATACACTCGCATAATGACTCCGCAGAACAAAATCAATCCCTGTCAGAACCCGACCACTTAGTGCCTTAATTCGCCTTTCCTTCTCGGAATTCTTTTTTATTGAAACAAGGTCAAAACATACATCTATTTTGGCTTTTAAAAATAACGCCTCATTCTTGTATAGATATGTACTTTGATGCTTCAACATTAATTTACAAAATGTTCGAAATTTTTGGTAATAATTGAATTGCGGGTAATGGATTCGAATTCTAGCAGAGGCCAAATATTAACATATCATAACGGATGTATTGTTCAGTGACACTTATTACCATTATTACCATAATTGAAATAAGTATATTCCCAATTGCAACTAGATATGTTAGCTTAGAAATTAATGACATAGTCAAAACTGTCTAGAAACAATAATTACGCGTATAAGATATTTTTTACTTATTACAAGCCAGTTCTATACCAAACAATAGTGTAATGATAATGATAATGATGATCACTCTTACCTTGGAGACATACGTTGTTCTTACTTATTTCTTTTTATGCCACAATATGAAACCGATTTCCACATAATCATAATTAAAATATAAAAACAACGTATAATCCCAAAGACTGGTGGTGATAGAGAGCAGTTATTCAGTGTGAGTGCCGGGGATATTGGTTCTCCTGTACCAAATAACCTACCGAGCATGGTGAATTTCCAAGTAATACTTGCCAGCTGACGCATTCTAGAAAGACAGATTGTCTAGCTTTGGATTTAAAAAGCCTGTTGTTGTGCAAATTATTTAAAAGCAAGTTCTTTATAGTAATAGAGTGACAAACGAGCTCACAGTCCATCTGATGAAAATATGAGGCTGTGACTAATAGACATCTACATCTATCCTTTTAAGAATAAAAATACAGACACGTTGTCACCTCTGAGAACTAAGATGGAATGTCTCGTTTTCGGTAAAAAGCGTCTCCGGTTATCAACAGTCACCATACGAAACACAGCAGCATTAAGCTGCTACTTTACGTTGGTATTCTGTGAGAGCGTGGTCCTTCCCCGGTCGAGCCGACGCATTCGTGCTACTACTGTAATATAGCTGCAAGGCTCTACCACATAAATAAATTGTATAATTAACAAAGAAGCCAATAAGTTGAAATTGTACAATTTAAGTACAAAAATTAAACTTTTAATACTTGTAAAGTAAAAATCAACTTCAAACCCTAAAAGAATAAAATGATGGCTTTTGTATGCGGTGGTAAAATATAATATGTTGAATAATTGAAATATTTGTTGAATAATTAAAATATGTATAGAATAATTGAAATATGTGTCGAATAATTAAAATATGTGTCGAATAATTAAAATATGTATAGAATAATTTAAATATGTGTCGAATAATTAAAATATGTGTCGAATAATTAAAATATGTATAGAATAATTTAAATATGTATAGAATAATTATATATGTGTCGAATAATTAAAATATGTGTCGAATAATTAAAATATGTATAGAATAATTTAAATATGTGTCGAATAATTAAAATATGTGTCGAATAATTAAAATATGTATAGAATAATTTAAATATGTGTCGAATAATTAAAATATGTGTCGAATAATTAAAATATGTGTCGAATAATTAAAATATGTATAGAATAATTTAAATATGTGTCGAATAATTAAAATATGTGTCGAATAATTAAAATATGTATAGAATAATTTAAATATGTGTCGAATAATTAAAATATGTGTCGAATAATAAAAATATGTGTCGAATAATTAAAATATGTATAGAATAATTAAAATATGTGTCGAATAATTAAAATATGTGTCGAATAATTAAAATATGTATAGAATAATTTAAATATATGTCGAATAATTAAAATATGTGTCGAATAATTAAAATATGTGTCGAATAATTAAAATATGTATAGAATAATTTAAATATGTGTCGAATAATTAAAATATGTGTCGAATAATTAAAATATGTGTCGAATAATTAAAATATGTATAGAATAATTTAAATATGTGTCGAATAATTAAAATATGTGTCGAATAATTAAAATATGTATAGAATAATTTAAATATGTATAGAATAATTTAAATATGTGTCGAATAATTAAAATATGTGTCGAATAATTAAAATATGTATAGAATAATTTAAATATGTGTCGAATAATTAAAATATGTATAGAATAATTTAAATATGTGTCGAATAATTAAAATATGTGTCGAATAATTAAAATATGTATAGAATAATTTAAATATGTGTCGAATAATTAAAATATGTGTCGAATAATTAAAATATGTATAGAATAATTTAAATATGTGTCGAATAATTAAAATATGTGTCGAATAATTAAAATATGTATAGAATAATTTAAATATGTATAGAATAATTTAAATATGTGTCGAATAATTAAAATATGTGTCGAATAATTAAAATATGTATAGAATAATTTAAATATGTGTCGAATAATTAAAATATGTATAGAATAATTTAAATATGTGTCGAATAATTAAAATATGTGTCGAATAATTAAAATATGTATAGAATAATTTAAATATGTGTCGAATAATTAAAATATGTGATGAATAATTAAAATATGTATAGAATAATTTAAATATGTGTCGAATAATTAAAATATGTGTCGAATAATTAAAATATGTATAGAATAATTTAAATATGTGTCGAATAATTAAAATATGAGTCGAATAATTAAAACCATGACTTTATAAGCTATTATGTAGAAATTATTTTATTCATTTTAGTGTTTGAAGTCAGCTTTTATTTTTATTAAAAGTTTATATTTTTACCCGCTTGTGTGAGCCATGGAGAGAGCTATGCTCGGAGTTTCTCTGCGTGATAAACTTAGAAATGAGGATATCCGCAGTAGAACCAGAGTGCACGACATAGCCCAACGGATTAGTAAGATAAAGTGGCATTGGGCTGGTCATATAGCTCGAAGAACCGACAACCGATGGAGTAAAAAATTCTCGAGTGGCACCCTCTTACCGGTAGGCGAAGTGTAGGACGACCCCCAGGGGCAGGTGGCTCAGGACCGTGCTTTGTGGCATTCCTTCTGGAAGGCTTATGTTCATCAGTGGACTTGTGAATGGCTGTATTGATGGTGATGATGAAGATGATGTGTGATCTAAATAACATCACAAGTTCAAGGTATAACTAGAATGTTATCAAAATAGATATTACATTAAAATCTCCGTCCTATGTTTTCCCACCTTAGGATGTGATTTTTTTGTTCCAATTTATATGGGACCACCCTTGAAGAAAACCTTTTAACTGTTCAGCAAAAAAAGAATAACTTAAATCAGTTAAGCCGTTTCCGAGAAATCAGTACGGAACGTACATAAAAAACACACTCGTGAAATATAATAGCTTCTCGTTTTTTTAGTCTCATTCAAAATTAAATACAACCTAAATTTGCATATAGATGAAGTTCAAAACGATAAAACAACATTAACAAATCTAACTAAAAATTAAAGACAATTTTGTTTATCATCAAAGAATATTTTGCAAATAGCCAAAAACGCGAGTGAACCAACATCGAGAAATCGTTTGCGTTCTTGCCAACAAAACACCGATTTATCGAACGTTCGACATATCGGTAATGCAATAAATCATTTCGAGTCTAAACGTGTCGCCGATGACAGGCAATGTATACAGGGACCATGCTCCACAAAAGCTCGTGACAAAAGCCTTCTTGTCGCTCACGATATTACTGGTATTCACAGCACTGACAACTGCAGTGTATTTCAAACTAAATAGCTGAAATACCATGACGGCATTAACATATTCAAAAGGTAGAACTTAAGTGCTTATTTCTTATTTACCTATTTTATAGTAGTATTTTATTTATTTTAAATCCTTACTTCCGATTCCGATTCAATATTTCATTTTCGGATTTTATATAGAAACATCTGTAAGATACAAATTTGAGTAAAAGACAGCTTTAGGCATATTTCAATTATCTTTTCGTATAATTTTATTCACCAGACATAAACCTGAAGGTATAATTAAGATAGGAGTTACACGTGGTAGAGCAATGCTGCAGCTATATTAATAGTATAGTTGTGGCACGAATGGATCGGCTCGAACGGGGAAGGACCACGCTCTCACAGAATACCAGCGTAAAATAGCAGCTTAACACTGCTGTGTTTCGTATGGTGAGTGTAGAAAACCGCAGACCTTTTTTACTGGAAAAGGGGCATTCTATCTTAGTCGTAGTAGTATAAAAATACATATTGAAGGTCATTCTATGTAGACGTAAAGTATACAAAATTAGATTTTGGTTCTAAGTTAAAACACTAAACATAATAGTATTGCGTAGAAAAAATTTGATTAATTTAGGGATTTAATGCGAATATGGATTATTAGCATGTAACGTGGTTTCTTAAAAGTACATACAGTTACATACAATTTTCAAATAAAAAATAATTTAATTTTTATGGTCGATTTTCTGAAGTAAAGTTACATCTATATGTTTGAATACTGATTCTGATAACGTACTTAACGTGAACCACAGGGTTTTTGTTACATGTTGTACATTTTACTATTACAAAATTTAAGCCTGAGACACTTGTCAAAAATTACATAGTCACATTTGAAACACACTATAGTGTATTAATTTAAATCTTAAGATAAATATGGACAATACGAAAATCATGTCAGAAATAATGTGCCTGCAATGTTCTGTCCCAGTATGAAGGGTATAATCAGTATAATTACCTACAGGCTGTGAATACCTTATAGCCTGTAATTTTACTGGTTCCATTTTAGTCGTCAGATGTGTCAATTACCATCTGTCACAAAGTAATTCACATAGCTCAACATATCTGTAAACTGAAGCGGCAATGGGCCGGTCATGGAGCTCGCAGAACCGGCAACTGGTGGGGAGGAGGTTTACACTAGAGAAACTTTATCACGTGGCAACGTTTTATCGGTAAGCGGAACGTAGTGTGATCCCCTACTAGATATAACCTGTTAAAAAAAAGTCCTGCAGAAAGTTGATGAATGCGCGTATCTCAGGACCTTAATAATGCTCGTCGTTAGGTGAGACGTAAGTTCAGTAGTAGAATTGAGAATGGGCTATAGTGGTTGTGGTGATAGTAAAAACTTGTCAGAATGGATTGAAAAAATAATGTGGGCTTTACACTGCACAAGTATTACTTTGTAGTTGGGTTAATAACAAACAAGGTTCAGATATATTTTCGAAAATGTCTAATTCATTTCTCGTTGATTGTTCAAAAGGAAATGGGGCAACTTTTTATAATTAATAATAATATGAATTAATGCGAGGTAAGATATATTAGTTCTGCGTACACCACTAAGCCCAGAGTGATGAAAATATGCTAATTTAGGACACATTTTGGAGACTATCTGAGCATGGACTAAGAAAGGTCGACAAAAAAGAGAGCACCAGTTATTTACATATTGTACATGTTAAATATTGTACAGGTACTTTTTAGTATTGTGAGCGGTTTTCTAGATGCAAATAATCTATGCCTGGGTCCTGGTGAATTTCAAGAAAGTAAACCAACGGGACTCCACCTATATTGGCAGCTGCATATCCAAGGTGATATCTGTATTACCTTTTTATATATTATTTTATATGTTAATCATTATCAGTCTCTATTGTAATATCTTGTAGAACTTTTATAAAATTTCCTGATGGTAATCAAAAACCGCAAGTTAAACTTCATGAAATAACGTACATGATCTCGTCGTAATAAAACGAAGAACTTAATGACAAATATCGAATATGCAACATGTAACAAAAACCCTGTGGTTCCTGTAAAGGGCGTTATCAGAGTCAGTATTCAAACGTAAAGAAATTACTTTTTTTCATAAAACTTGAACATTAAAAAAAATTATTTGCCAATTGTATGTGGTTTATTTACCTCTGCATTATCCGGAGAATAAGAGGATTGTGAAAGACCCCCACTTCACTGATGCTCGTGCCAGTTAGAGGTAATAAAACCACATACAATTTGCAAATTATTTTTTTTAATTAAAATTAATTTTTTTAATGTTCAAGTTTTTTGAAAAAAGTAATTTCGCCTCTTACCGGTAGGCGAAGTGTAGGACATCCCCCCACTAGATAGAGTGACGACCTGGTAAGTTATGCAGGAAATCGATGGATGCAGGTGGCTCAGTACCGTGCTTTGTGGCATTCCTTGAGGGAGGCCTATGTTCAGAAGTGGACTTGTGAAGGTATGTAATAATGAACGGTGATGATGATGATCATTAAATTATTGCACCTGTTGATAATCTAATATAGTTATATACATATCAAGTTGTTAAGTTAAGCGATATAATGAGCAAGGAACGCCCCACGATGAACATAAATATTGTTGGCACATACACATCCAGATCAGGCATTGTTTTAAGTGTAAAATATTTAACTCATACTACTAGGTCGGCTAACAAGAATTAACTTAAGCAAAAACTTGTTTCAAAGCCCACTTTTTATATCTACATCTGATCGAATTGTTATTTTTTGTGATTGCAGCCTTGAGTATAAACCGTGGGTTATTTTATTCATATTATCTCTAATACCAAGCATAGGTACTGGTGATCGACAATGAGATGAAATATATATATATATTTCTTAGACATTTTTTCTCAAATCTCCCACTGCCACACCGAAAAATGTGACAGCTCTACCGGAGAGTGAAGAAAATAATCTTTTCTGTGAATGTTTTAAGTTAATATTATAATAGAAAGTTATACTACTTATACAAAATACCCATCGGTAACTGAGGCATGTTCTATGATGCACTCAAAAAATATCCTTAAAAATTTGGAGGTTATCAGTGCATATCGAACCCGAACAGATCAGCTCCACAAGCAGCACTTATTCACAATTAAGACGCATGTGGCAGTCATCACTCTACTGCTACTCCTCCCTAGTACTACTCCCCAATTCTAATACCTCCAAGTACTGGCTTATGCGATGGCCCGAGTTATATATATATATATATATATATATACATATATTATATATATATAATATAATATAAACCTGCTTTTATGCCCTTCATCTTAAATTAAAAGTATGTTAGTGGAGGGGTAACTTCATGATTTGAAGAAGCCATTCATATATTATGGTGGAAGGACCACGCTTTAACAAAATACCAGCGTGAAATAGCAGCTTAATGCTGCTGTATTTCATATGACGAGTGTAGAGAACCGGAGACCCTTATATCTGGAAACGAGGCATTCCATCTTAGTCCTCGAGGGTGACAACGTATCTATATTTTTTTCTTATGAAATATGAAAAAGTAACAAAATATTTGAATTTGATATAACATAAATTATTATATCATGTAATTTGAATTTGTTACTTTTAGTCTCGGATTACAGAATCTATAATCTGAACTTTCATAAGGACATAAGACGTATAATTAAAATTTTAACAGTCTCTATTGATAACTATTGATGAAATTTAAGTTAAAATAATTATAAAAATAAGTTAAAAAAAAACTTGTGTGAGTGTCGTGGAACACTCGGTTGGAACGAAATTCCTTTCGTAGTATATTATTATTGAAAAACATATACAAATAAATGAATTGCTCGCATTTAAAATGAAATATCTTTATAGTCATTTAAAATAAAATAATATTTCTTTCTTGGCAAGATAAGAAAAAGTGCTAGGGAGATGGATATCATTCGATACCACTACACCTTAACACCGTCTTTACAACCTATTAAATTAAATAGAAATAATTTTATTCTTTTTAATTTCGTCAAAGCAGATTTTTTAACATTAATTTTTCTACCCTTTTGATTGGACTAATTAATATCGCAACCACAAGGTAATAATCGGAATAACGTCCAAATGCAAAAAAAAATTAAAATTATTTCACACTTTATTTTTCCATCCTCGCCAGTTCTTTTTTAATTTAAATCAAACCAACATTGAGGCTATTTAATAACAAAATAATCAGGAAAACTTTATAATCTGAAAATTAAAAACGGTTCACGGTGTGTGAAGATACCGCGTACGCACTCGTATATAAACAAAAAATACAGCCAAATTGAAAGAGTCCTAAGAGAAATAACCTTCTCTTTTTTTAAATCGGCTAAGAAGTTTGTTCTACAGCTCTGTCATGTTTTTTTCTTCATATTTTTCCGTGAAGACAATCGGTGTATAGAGTATCGGCAAACCGACGTCTAAGATAATGTTCAGAAAAGTGCACGTTACATAATCGTTATTTATTTATTTTATTATGATACTGGAGACTGGAGAGACATATATGAATTACTATACACATTGGTCGTTTATTTTATCAACGAAGATGGTACCTAAATCTTACAAATATTTTTCAAACAACTGAGCATACAAAAATTAATAGCAAGCTTGTAAATTTAAGAATATAAGAATTAAGACAACTAAAAGAATCGAGGAATGGGACATTTTCTTTCAGTCCCATCTTTATCCTGTCTCGGCGTCGGTCCGCATGTTTGGAACGTCGCCGCCGCCGTCACGCGGTCACCAGACCAGACGTCCCGTTATATAACGCACTTCGCATTCCGTGAATTCGCACTCACCGAACACCGGTACTTACTGCATCGATTATGTCACGTTTCAGCTGATGGTTATTGCACAACGCGCGGGTCGACGTTGGTTCCGTGCCGCGACTTATCAGTCGATACGAGTCGAGGGAGGGAAATGATAGAAAAGCGCGCGTGGGTCGGCCGTGGGGTCGATTGGGGGTGGAAGTGGCGCGGAGGCTGCGGACTCACCGTGCGGATGGTTACATAAGTCACAAGGCGGGAACGAGGACACGTACAGCCCCTCCGGGGCTTGGTTCGCGACTGGCGGACTCGACGACGCCGACGCCCCGCGCCCATTGAGCCACGAAGCGCTGCCTCTACATAGACTCGATTTAAGCCTTCACGTGTGTGGCGGACGCTTTAAAAGCGCGATAATAAACCTTTACTACGATCCGATTCAGAGATTACGTAGCGTGGCTTTTTATTTCATACCCGTGGAATCTTGATTGGTCGGTTAATTTTCCTGTCTATAGTCTTACAGTGCTTAATGAAGCGCATGAACTGTTATCGCTATCAACTGTTTAATATTCTCCAAGATATAATAATACAATTGTAAACAGACATCAGTCATCCTTGTTCCTTATCTTTTACAGTCAGTAACATCCTACTGTTAAACATGGACCTCTCCCATTGCAGGCAAGATTTATTATAATCTACACGTTTGGCTGTTGGATTTGCGATCGCAGAGTAGCAGATGACTCGCACCCTTGACATTGCTCTCCGATGCTCGCCGATCTATGTATGTTTTTATTTAACACTAGATGCAAATACCGTAACCTATCGGAGGCCATTTAAATTTTCCGGCATTTCGCTTAGTCGTCTCTAACGACATTTACGAAGCGAAATAGCGTAATGGTTTCCCTTACATCGCAATCACACAGCATAAGTCATTACATTTATAAATTTATATTCATTTGATTCATAATTCATTAATTTATATTCGTTGCATTCCTAAGTAGATCATTTATTTGTATCAAGTGTATACATTTGTCGAAATCTAAGCAATTTATTATACGAACAATTTTATTCAATGTGGCCGCCTTATCTTTCATAGAGGCCTTTGATCTTTCTGTCCACGAATCTATGGATTTACGCACTGTGTCCGGGGGGAATTCAGTTACTGCTTGCCTAACGATTTCTAAAGAGACTCACTTTCGAAGTAACGTTTGGAGTAGGTCATGTCTTTTAGTACTAACTACGATTTGTAGTATATCGGGTTTTGATCTGAACTGGACTAGTGCCAGTCTTCAGCTCTAATGAAATCCGGAACTTTTGCTCGTATCAGGAATATTATATTATATTATCGCATGTACCACGGGGAGTGCTCTGAGGAATCATTCGGACTAATTTCAGCCGCTCAACTTCACCATTGCACATCGCGACAAAACTCGCAATACCATCAATACTATCTGGATGATTGGCGATCTACCACTGTGCGATTTAGAATAAGTTTTCTTCCTCGCACAACTTCCTTGTGGAATCGATTACCATCAGCGATTTTCCGGACCGATACGACTTAGGGACCTTCAAGAAAAAAGCCTACTCCTTTTTAAAAGGCCGGCAACGCATCTGCAATTCCCCTGGTGTCGCAGTTGATCATGGGTGGCGATAGTCACTTACCATCAGGTGAGCCGCATGCTCATTTGCTCCCTCTCCTATAAAAAAAATATTCAAGTGAGTTTTATAATTTGTGTATCACTGAGAGGCTACACGATCTAAGATATGTAGTTGTGACTTCTTGGCAGGACACCACATTAAACCTTGATAAATGCAATACACTGACAACGATAAACTTTTCCAACAAGTCGCGAGGCTTCTTTAGACTTGTGAGCATAACTTTGTATGTATTTTTTTGTTGTAGTACTAAGAGCTTATAGCTTTAGTATTACAGCAAAAAAAATACTGTAAGCTGTTGAAAGCACATTTCTATGCCTCCAAGCAGCATAACTTTAGGCACAGAAATCGCATTGATTAATTTGCTGTTGGGGCTGATTTGATATATGTTCTGTATATCGATTTAAATTCAGGTCTTCTTCTTTAATTCGCGGTAGCTTCCTAGCGAGATTTTTCATTTCACGCGATAACATTGTTTGTTTCCTTATAGGGTTAAGTCTTTGAAAACGTTAATAGCCCGTCTGGTCTTAATGCTACTTATGTCGTCTTTTCAACATTAGCCATCATATTATTCGAGAATTTTTCCGGAAAAAAAGTAGCAAAGACGAAAAAGGGGCAAAATTTGCCGCAAATAGAGTTATGTTTTGTCGAAAGAAAAGTACCGGAAAAGTGACAGTAATCTCGCATTGTAAAAATTAATAAAATAGGTCCCGCATGACCTGCATTCCTTACAAAACATTGAAACACCATGCGCAATAGACATTAGACATTAGATATTATAAATAGAACATTAGACAAATTCTAATAAATCTCTTCTTTCTACTCTACCTAATATTTAACGTCATAAATCGTTATGCATATTGGTTATTAATATATTTGTGAAAGCATTCAATACATTTTGAACAAAGAACGGAACTAAATGTTCTGGAATACAATCTCAAAGTTATTAACGATGTAATAATGTAACTTTATTAATAATGTTTATTATACTATGAATGACTTTATGTATACAATCGTTATTTTTATTATTATACCTTTTTTAATTATTTATGTTATATATTTTTACACTAATTATTTTATAATTTATTTTAACATAATAAAATTTATAATTAAAATATACAATATTTTATTATATACAATATTAAAAACTATAATAATAAAAAAAAACTAAAACTAGAAACTTGATTATCATATAGTCCTACTCCCCGCGGTATCGTGCCGTTTCCCCGCTGAATGGCTATAAAATAATCTAAGACTTAGCCTTTGAGCGAGAAATGAACCAGCCCTCTTATCACCAGCAGAAACGACCAGCCGCGGGTGGAGTTCCTTTATAAATTTCACTGCACGTGGCTGTGAATGTAGCGGAGCAGAGATAAATAGCAAGGATAAATATATATTTTGTCAAGCTAAGTCAGTGCTCTTTACCGTCTTTGGCAATATCGTCACGTATCATCAAGAATAATAAGTCAAGCACTGACTCATAATAGTTAAATAAACTTACAATTTGTTTGTTGATTTGTGTTAACTTCTTAATAACTGGCTTTACGGCTCTGGGATCTAGCCCTTATGAGCCTGAAGTTACAATATTATATTATAATTATTATTCTTCATAGTATACTGCTTCACAATATGTTGATGCGTCACATTGTGCAGTCCTTGGGAGATTTTAACGGTAACTTGAGCCAGCAGACAGCTGACGGTTGGCGATGGTATCTCAAGGTGCCTAAGCAGACAGGCACCTTATTTTGAGAATCACATCACTATCAGAGCACTTGTTTGACAGTTTCCACTAATAGTTCACATGCGCAGACACTTAATACACAAAATCGCACCACTTTTACATATCAAAGTCCACTTCAAACCATTATTTAAACAATAAAACAGGAGCAGCAAACCGCCGCCGGTCAAGTTCCCGCCAAAACTCCGATTTGTGTTAACCATTTCACTGTCCCATGAGTCATATATTAACATGTCAATTGTTTACCAATACAATTTTCATATTTAAATTTTATATACTAATAATTTATAATTAAACATTTTGTACAGTCGACTTCAATATAAGCGATTTCAATATAGGTTATTTAAGAATAACTCAATAACCATTGGTCTGACCTTGATCAAATTCATATGGGACCACACGAGAACTATCAGCTTTCATATAAAAAAGAATAATCGAAATCGGTTCGCCCAGTACAAAGTTATGAGGTAACACACATAAAAAAAAACATACAGTCGAATTGAGTACCGTCTCCTTTTTGGAAGTCGACAGAAAAGATAGGAAAAGTTTGTTTAGCATGGCAATTTGAAATGATGACAAACAAGATAAACCATACATGTCATCGACTCTGAACGAGTTTATGCTAACATAACGGTGCGTAGTGGGGGTGTAAGAATATGTACTACCCCATATCATCCCTTGGATGTCGTGAGAGGCGACAGAGGGAAACAAAGGGGCAACAGCGTCTTCCTAATAATGACTAAAAATAAAAAACTGCGGTTGCCAACCCGCTCGCCAACCGGGTTAACTATGGCAAATATCGTGCCTGTGAGCCAATCTACGTGGAGGTCTATGTTCAGCAGTGGACTTTAATAGACTGAAACGGTAATTTGAAAATATCAGTGTGAATTTATTTTAGAACTCATCCAAGAATGCTCAAAAGAATTAGTGTCACATTTTCCATAATAATATAAAACTATATAAAAGTCATGTATAGTGTTCATCTAACATATATGTCGATGGCTCGACATTCTCCATTAATGACAAATTGTCCAATTAGGTAGGTCTACCGTCGGATGCAACTCGGCTGAACAGCGTTCGGGAGATTACGTATAGGTCAAAGCTTGGTAAATAATGTACAACCAGTGCGTACAGTCAGTCACTAAGTTGCAGTCAGTAACCATACACTAGAAGTGATCTAGGATTTCATTCGAAATACTTGGCGATTTAAAAAATAAGTGGTCATCGATTATCTTATATCTAAATAACGCCACATTTATAGATCCTATCTAGAGAAAGATGAGGCGCGTCCCTAGTATTTAATAAATCTGTAGAAAATTTGCGTCTGTAATAATTGTGCTTTCTGAAAAGAAAAAAAGGTATTTAAAGAATACTGAAGTCAAAATAGTGTCTTTTAGAACTTTTATCTGCCTGCCTTGGCTTGTATTGGCTATTCACATAAAAATACTTTATAACTATGCATGGAATTTTTTATTAATATAATTATTTATTATTAATTAGTAATATAATATAGTGATCACAGTATGGTTCTGGTCGTACGAGGAAGCTCAAGCCGTAAGAGCTATGGAGAGGGCTTGAAGTTTCTTTGAGCGATTAAGTTCGAAATGTGGATACTCGCAGGACAACCAAAGTAACCGACATAACCTAACAGGTCAGTATTCTAAAGTGGCAATGGGCTTGCAATGTGGCTCAAAGAACCGACAACTGATGGGCCAGAATTGTTCTGGAGGCAGCCAGTAAGCGAAGTGTAGATCGACACTGCACTAGATGGTGTGACGAACTGGTAAAAGATGCAGAAAAATGGATACAGGTAGCTCAGGAATGTGTTTTAAGGAGTTTCATGGGGGGGGGGGGGGCTATATTAAGCAGTGGACTTGTAATAGGTTGTAATGATGATGATAATCATCATGGTACTCGCCAAGCTGGGCAGTCGGATTGGTGAGAACAGAACCTATACCAACGCACTTCATCACTAGTCTGTGGGATTTGGGTCCGGAATTTAAAAAAAGGAATAAGCTCGTTTCCGTGAAGGTCCCTAAGTCGTATCATTCCGGAAAATTTGCCGGAAAATTACACAAAAAGTAAAATTTTAGAATTAATTAAAAAGATATGTAATTAAAATCAAACTGGGATATAATGCATAATTTAAACTTTACAATGTTATTTAAAATATATAATGTAAACTTTAGTACATTTTTATACAAAATTATAAAAACAGAACAGAAGCGATAGTAGTTCGGACTGAGACACTGTGACAGTAGAAGTAAAACCTTCAGAAAACTAAACTTCGAGAGAATGAGACGAATGCAGTGTATCACGAATAGGATAACGTAGGGTTTATTTATTATAATATTGTTACCAAGTTTAAAAATTATTTTACACTATTCTACATAATACATATATTAAAGCGCCATCTGTTGTTGAGTAGCAACAAGTTGTTTATATAAAAAAGTACATATATACATACATACATAAACACTCACGCCTGTCACCCAGAGGGGTAGGCAGAGATTATGGACTTCCATTTGGCACGATCCTGACACACCTCTCTCGCTTCCTCCACATCCATATACCTACGCATACACGCTCGTCGGTTAAAGGTACTCTTGATTTGGCCTATTTTTAATATATCGAAATGCGGTCATTAAGGAGTATGTTAGGGATGAAGCTGAATGACAGAGTGAGAAATTGTTTAATAAGAGAAGAGTGTGGTTTGCAAGATGATGTTGTGACCAGGATTAAGAAAGGAATGCTTCGGTGGTTTGGCCATGTAGAAAGAATGAATGAGGAAAGAGTGACAAAGCAAATTTATGTTGCAGAGGTGAACGGCATAGTCGGGAAGGGTCGCCCTAGGCGAAAGTTTATAAAAAAGTAATAATAAAAAATACATATTTCGTTGCATTTAAACAAAAACACCTAAATATTGTTTTAAACTTAATGATTAAAGTTTTTTTTTATATTTATTAACTACATACCTACACAGCGCGCACGTTTATTATTTTAATCATATTGCCATTTTCTACCTAAACTCAAAAGTATGTAATATATTAATATACAGTTATTTGTAAGAAGCCCATTTCATGCTATGCATTGTTCAAAACTCACTTTGACATATGGATGGCATTAATGAACATTTATTTATAGTTCAAAAATTGTATGTAATGTAATTACATTTTTCTAAAAATGATCTATTAAGATAACTTTTAAAATATCTTACTAAATAGTTGTTCCTAAAGTGTTTTATGTGCTTTGTGTAGGCACTACATCAGTTTGTTTTTCAATAATTGTACTTTTTTTTGCATTAGCACTTATTTCTTATCAAAAACTTTAACGTGTAATAGGAAATTGTCCATCGAAAACTTCTTATCATAATATTATCTACTTACTATGGCTAAAAGTTTTTCAAAACTGATATGTACATAATTATCGAAATCTGGTCTATAAATGAAAAATAAATTTATTCAAAGTGACCACGCTTACATTCGATAAAAGCGTTAATCTCTCTGATCACGAATCTTTTGATTTACGCATTGTCTTCATGTGAATTTAACCTCTGATAGCTATAAAATTTGTTGGAAGACTTCGACCGGTATTTAATCTAATATAATCTAAACTCAAACTCCAAATAGTTTAGTTGTGATTGAGTTTAAACGAGAAGAGACTAATATACTATTTACACAAACTTTAACATAGTGAAATAGTATACCTACTTGAAAATGTTTGTGAATATAATATCGATTTAACGTGTTGAGCAAGCCATGTCCTCCAGCACAGGCCACAATTTATAGTGCAACGGGTCAGGTCTTAATGGAGTCCAGAACATTGTTCTCGTGTTATTTTTTAATTGTTAGTGTCTTGTGACGAGGATTAGATTCTTGCCGGAAAATCCATGGTACATTTTTTTAAAGGAGATTTCTCTACACGATCTTAGATAGTTTCATGTTACACTTTCGCTATAGTCCTTACTCTTTTTTCACAAAAATAAATCTTCGTGACTCTTTGGTTCCCACCAAAGACTCCTCACCAAAAGTAATTTATGCGACCTTGAACTTATTCTAGAAAGTTGCGAGACGTCTTTAGAGCAGTCAGCAAACATTTGATCATTTTCCTTGTAGTGATCTTCAATATTAGAAATGTTTTTATTTGTAAGGAACACATTTCTGTCTTCTACCAGTGCATTGAGTCAGTGAGCTTTTGATCGATTCGCTCTCTTAAACTGCAGGAGCTGATTTAGGGTATGTACTGTTTATCGATAGTACCTTTGCCTAGCTTCAGATATTGTTGAATAATTCGCATCAGGGTTCTAGTGGTAATCTTAAGTACTTTCGATTTTTCTATGTTATATAACCAAGGAAATTTTATGTTATTAAATATATTAAAATGTTTAATAAATTTCATATTTCTTAACGTTTTGGATCAAGAACTTGCGAATAATTAGAGCAAACACGTAGATAGGCTAATTTTCAGAAAATGCTAACGGCATTAGATATGGTAACTGGAAATAAAAACAATAACACAACGTGCTAATACTTTATTAATTACGGTTTAGTAATTGTTCTAACATTTAATACAATAGATAGTCAAAACAGATCTAAAGTGTGAATTGGCAAAACATTTAGTCGAAAGGTACACTTACCTACACGTGAAATATTTATTTAAAAAAAAGTATAAATAGTAGTAACAAGAAGATTTTAAAAAAAATATTTTAGTAAAAAGCTAATTCTTTTAATCAACATAATAAATATAAAAGTTATCCATCAAATAAATTACCTAATTGAACCTGATTGATTAAAAAAGTTAAATAATTGACCTTTTATTAAAATTACAATTGTATGACACTCGTAAATTTACTTTGCTTATGTTGAATGTTATCCTATAAATAACTTTTATATGATGATTAAAAAGCAGTCCTAAAAATCATAAATATCATTGTTGTTGATATATAAACAATCATTGTTTAGTTTGTTATAACATATTATTCACTGCTTAACTAAATTAACATCTACTACATAATCATACATAAAATCACGATACCATCTAAACCGTTTGGCTGTTTGGCGGTCTACAACTGTGCGTTTTACTAGGACTTTTCTTCCCCGTTCAACCTCTTTGTGGAATCGTTTACCGCTGGCGAATTTCCCGACTGATACGATTTAGAGACCTTCAAGAAAAGAGCTTACTCCTTTCTAAAAACCGGCAACAAACCTGCAATTCCCCCGGTGTTGCAGTTGTCCAATGGCGGCAGTAGTCACTTACCATCGGTTGAGCCGCATGCTTTTTTGTCCAATCTTATACATAATATAAAAAATAACATTACATTTATTATCATCTCGGACATATTTTATTTCACTAATTATTAATTGAAAACATCATGTTACTCCGTCATTATTTTCTTCGGCGTACGTAAATATGAAAATTATAGTTAACGTTACCCTTGTATCTCCCTATGAGAACAGATAAAACTAAACTCAGTATCAATACAATTTTATTGATTTTATCAATTTGGCCAAATCAGTCTTTTCCGTATAACACAATTAGAGCCCTTAAAATATCCTTATAATGGTTTAGTAATAATTTTAAATTTAACTAAGATAATTGTAATGCAACTATACCCAATTTCATAACATATTTACGGTCCAATTCATAAAAATATTAAAATAAATTTTATAACTCTTAACATTGTTTATAAGTCAGGTAGCCTAGTATGTGAACGAAAATTTCACACGAATGAAGTCAAGCCAAGTCACGTAATATTCATTCTAGGTTTCAGTTTGCAATTGCAATAAGTAAAACGCAATACTAAAGCAACAGTAGCTTAGGGTATGAACTGAGAATTTAAAGCGGCACACGGCCGAATCTACTATTTGACTACAATTGTGAAATTCTTCTATTACAATCATTTTAATCTTACCAGTTGCAAGGAGCGGTTAACGGCAATAATAATAACGTATTTTTATTAATGATTTTATTAATTTAAAAGTATAAGTTGGTGACTGAAAAATCAGCACTGCGGTTATGTCTTTGTCTTCTTTCTAGATTGTAAATAAAATTATGATTACAAACTTCTTCATATTCCATTTCTTTCACTACCGTTTCAACAATTAAATTTACATCAGCCTTCCAAAATATAAACTTATAACCATTATTAAAAATATATTTAAATAAATCTACTTAACAATGTCTCTATAATTAAAGCTCGATTCTTGATCTTTACGTAATACTAGCCACCTCCCCGGCTTCGCACGGGTGATTTCTGTATTTCGACAACAGCGCCACCTACGGGGTCCAATTGTGAATCCAAACCATCTAAGAACCCACTCAGACACACGTTAAAATCGGTCCATCCGTTTTCTCAAGTGATGATCTTTTTATTTCATAGAATTAGGGTGACAAACGAGCACACAGTCCACCTGATAGTAAGTGGTTGCTGTGGCCCATAGAGATCTTCTGCATCTATCTTCGTTTGCGAATTAAAATGCTGATGCGTTGTCAGCCGCGAGGACTAAGATAGAATACCTTTTTTCGGGTGAAAAGGGTCTCCGGTTCTCTACACTCACCATACCAAACACAGCAGCATTAGCTGCTATTTTACGCTGGTATTCTGTGAGAGCGTGGTACTTCCCCGGTCGAGTCGACCCATTCGTGCTTCAACTATACTATTGATATAGCTGCAGCATGGCTCTACCACGTAAAACTTGAATATGATCTATCTTAATCTTAATATAATTTTTAATCTTAATATAAGTATTATTTAAGATAAGGTTTTTGTAGGTTCATAATTAAAAACTGAAACAATTTTAAGCATATTCACCATCATAGATACTCATTTCTAAATAAATCCTCATATTATGGCGAAAAATATAGTTTGCGAGTTTTCTCTGTATAAAAAGAAAACATATTATTTTCAATAAAATGATTCCAAAATTAACTATTTTGAAAATGAGAGAATATTAATAAGTGCTATGATGATTGTGAATAAATTTAACTTTATACCGCTAACTAAGAGTTCAAGTTACATAATTTCATGCAATTTCCAATACAACAATATAACCCTGAGATATGATATATATATATATATATATATATATATATATATATATATATATATATATATATATAACATGTTGCTTCGGTGTAAGAATATCCGCTACCCCATATCTTCCCGTGGTTGTCGTAAGAGGCAACAGAGGGGAAACTAAAACAGAACATGGGCGGCAGCATCTTCCTGATAACAACTCAAAATAATATACTATAACTAAACTAAACTAACTAAAATAAAAACAGCGGTTGACAACACGCCTGCCAAGTGTGGCAACTATGGCAAAATCGTCCCTATGAGGCAATCTATGGGAGAGTCCTATGTTCACCAGTGAACTGTTATTGGCTGCAATGGACATAAAGAATCTCAACTGATATATTAACAAAATTTTTTGTAAGTGGTAGAGCAATGCTGCAGCTATATTAGTAGTGTAGTTGTAGCACAAATGGGTCGGCTCGACCGGGGAAGGACCACGCTCTCACAGAATACCAGCGTCAAATAGCAGCGTAACACTGCTGTGTTTCGTATAGTGAATGTAGAGAACCAGAGACCCTTTTTACTGGAAACGAGGCATTCCATCTTAGTTCTCACGGGTGGCAACGCATCTGCATTTTGATTCGCAAACAAGGATAAATATAGATGGCTATGGGCCACAGCAACCACTTACCATCAGGTGGACTGTGTGCTCGTTTGTCACCCCACACTATAAAAAATTTTAATTGAGGTTTTTATGTTATAATAAAATATTAAGGTTTACTTTTACCAACAGACGCTATGGGAGGGAAACACCCGAGGGAATGTTTTAGTAAAGTGCGAGGTGAGAGTTGCTATTGCGAAACTGTTTCGCAGAATCAGAAGCGGTTAGCGACCTTAATCCTCATTACTCTTTGATATTTTATAAATCTATAATATTTCTTTTTATGAATAAGACCGTATGGATTTACAACATAAATACTAAATACATTTAAAATTTTTAATTTGCACAAGATACCTAATTGACACAATCATGTATTCTTATGTATAATTATTCATTTTGAAAAGATTTATTTAATTTTTAATTTTAAGAAGTTAAGATAAACATTAAATAAACACTTTTAAATAATAGCAATAGAATTATATCTCGCAAAAGCTTAAAGCATATTTCATAATTATATATTCTCCATATTATATCTAAATGCACTCATAAGATACGATGTATCTCCATAAGTTATATATAGGTTGTATAAATTAAATCTATATACCTAATTAATCGTTCTTTCCCACAAAAAGACAACAATACTGGCATAGAGGATTTAGCAACAAAATTAATAAATTTAAATGGAACGTTAACTCAGTTTCACCCATCGGTCACTAATAAAAAAAAAACTAGATACACAATTAGTGACAAAAAATGTCCTTACCGAATGAGCGCCCACTCGAACATTTGAGTGCGCTTTTAATTTGTACGTAGCTTTGTGAATACAACTTTAGACAATGCATTTAAGGTTGTATTTACATTAGTGTATACATATTGATTTCAGCTAGAATTACTTCAAAACAATAAGTGGCGACGGTTTTAGAGAACTTTTGCATGGGATTGTATATCTAGTTTTTTATTAGTGATCGATAGTTTCACCGCATAATATTTCTTCACTTGCTATCTTAATTTGTATATTACATTATAAATTAATAATTAGAAAATGAATTAAAAGTGTATACATTAATAAAACGGGTTAAACATCCTGCTATTTTCACAAACGGTTAATTAGACAGTTAAGAAATATTGAAATGGTAAAATCTTACATTATTTTTGGAATGAAGTTCTTAATCAGCACGGTACGGACTTGACAGATGGAAGGTAGGCGAAAAAAGTGCAAGATTTTTTTTGCGCCCAATGCAAGGCACCCTCCGGAAGCGGGGAAGGGAGGTGGTGAATGCTCGTAGCATACCACGGCGGCCGGCTGCGTGGTTATGTGGGACTCACTTTGAAGAAGTGCCTACCCACTAAACACCACCTGTGGGACTAGCATTGGCCTGTATGGCCTTTCTGCTGAATCGGAAGCGACCCCCTTTAGGGAAAAGGGGACGCAGGGAAAAGGGGGCACAGGTAAGATTTTACCATCACGACCCTTTCTATAGTGTAGTATAAGAAAGCGAGATGGAATAATATCCATCTCCGTCGCACTTTTTCTTATCTTGCCATGAAAGAAATATTATTTTATGACGCTTTATTTTAATAGAGCTAGTAATTCATTTATTTGTATTTGATAATCAATAATATAATACGTTTATCAATAATAATATATAATATACTATGAAAGGAACTTCGTTCCAACAGTTCCACGACACTCACGCATGTCTTATTTGTGTAATGTCGCAAATCAAATTGCTCTGGTAATCTATAAGCTAAATCTAAAGCTAAACTATATTTAATTTAACATTACACACATAATTTTAATTTAACGGTCGCAATACGAGCATTTATAAATAAAAAGGGGCGGCGGGGGTACCTAAATGCTAAACATACAAACACGATCTATATCATGTAATCAAATTATAAATTATGATTCATTATCTTATAAATAATTCTATGTAAATCAAAATGTACACAAGAGTATACTTAAAAAGAATGTGACAGGATTTTCCAAGGATGTTTAATAACATTAAATACACGTTAAAAAGGATTTATGAAAATAAATTTTACATGTCAATAATATAACATCAACATAAGTCCCACTGCTTGCTAAATGTGTTGGTGTTAGCATACGTCGCTTTGTGAGATATTCAAGAACTTGACAACCCCTAGACTCGCTTCGTGGAGAGATATTTTGTTAAATAAAATGGAAATTACAAACTAACATACAGCCCACCTGATCGTAAGTGACTACTGCAGCCTATAGCCACCTGCAACCAACCTTAACCAAAGAAAGCCATAGACGCGTTGTCACCTCTGAGTACTAATATGAATGGAATGCCTTAAAATAAGAACAGAATGCTTTAGACTGGGACATAGCAAAACACACACTGCTATTTGACGGCAGAAATGGGTAAGAGAACCTAGGAAAGAAAGACTTTTTCTACCGACTTCAAAAAGGAGGTGGTACTCAATTCGACTGTATGTTGTTTATGTGTGTTACCTCACAACTTTTTTCTGGGTGAACCGATTTCGATGATGCTTTTTTTATTTGAAAGCTGGTATTTGTCACGTGGTCAATTTGATCAATGTCTGACTAATGGTTTTTAATTTTTCTTAATAATTTATTTTGAAGTAATTTATATAAAATAGAATAATTGTATTAAAATTTAGATATAGCTGACACAGATTTTGTTTTTATGTTCAAACAAACATACGATGAGAAGCAGATACAAGTGGTAAACTTAAAACATTTTGAACAACCCACTTCAATATAAATTATTAAGTATAACTCAAAAACTTCTGGTCAGATCTTGATGAAATTTATATGGGGCCACATGAGAGCACCAGCCTTCAAATAAAAAAGAGTCATTGAAATCGGTTCACCAATAAAAAAGTTATGAGTAACACACATAAAAAAACATACAGTCGAATTGAGTACGTCCTCCTTTTTGAAGTCGGTTGAAAACAAAGAAGCTAAACCAGTTTTTGCTCCTTAGGCGATTGTTCGTAAAAAATCCCACCATAAACGGGGCGATATTCACTAGGGAGCAAGTTAAGAATCTATCGACAGTATTATTTACAATATGTAGCGCCAGAGAATACCTATTTATTTATTTCAAATATCGGCTTTATTTTGGTAAATATACATTTTGTTATATAATAAAGATTTTAAAAGACTTCAAACTTCACTATAAATCTTAAAACACAGATAAACGATATTTTAATGCGGTTCGCTAGAGTCATTTAAAACAGTATAAATAAAAATATAACTTTCACAATGATACATCATTGATGCTATATCCAAAATACTTATAGGAAATTCTAATAAATTCTAAGATTCTAATTACGAAAACAACAAAACATCTTGCAAAATACCTTCGGAGCTGCAAATGTAGCCTTTGTTGGTGAAGATGTGGGCACTCGTTTGTAACGCGAAGTCTGCATTGGTATAACTAACTCAAGAACTGAATTGTCGTCGTCTTCATCGGAAGCTGTCAGTTCGACTTCATACAGCGGTGGGGATGATCGGTCAGGACTGCTTCGAAACTCAGACGGATGGAGATTCGAGTCGCAACAATGCGCGGGCCTGCCCTTCCACGGCATCATTGGGATTAGCACCAGAGGAGGGTCTATCCACGCTTCTTCCATATCATTCTGTAATTAAAGTGAGACATAGACTTATTAAGCCTATTTCAAAAGAGGTTTTTATTCCTTGTTTCTCTGAATAAGCAAAACCATTACACTATAGAAGTTTAATAACAAGTATTTTTAAAACAACCATAAAATGAATATAAATATGACATCATCATCATCATCACTACAGCATTAAATAATTAACTTGAGTTTATTTATAAGAAATATTATAAATTCGTGGTTTGTAATAATATTATTGCTGTCATCTTTGTGGCATTCCTTGGGGGAGGCCTATGTTCAGCAGTGGATTTATTTTCATAAGTCTACTGGAAGGAATGCCACAAAGATGACAGTAATAATATTATTACAAACCACGAATTTATAATATTTCTTATAAATAAACTCAAGTTAATTATTTAACGTCAATTTAAGAGACGCGAGAAAACGTATGTAGCGGTTTGTTTTTATTATACAGTATACTCTTTGACGCGAGATGTCAGGTTATCAGTTATACTTTAGAAAGGGTGTATCACACAATTCATTTATGTATAACGTTAAAATAGATTATTTAATATAGTTTTCGTAAGTTACGTGTGTCATTTGTAATGTCAATAACCATATTTGGTCTCCTGATTTATTAACAAAACATCGCCTTAACTTAGTCGTATTATGAACGATAATGTTTTTTTCTTCAAGCTATAGTGTACACATTCAACGAATAGACAGAGTTTCTAACAAAAATAAATAAATTAAAACAAAAACAAAATAAAAATGATATATCATTTTGTATTATTATACCATTACATATAGATAGACAATATTACTATATTATATTCTTAGTCCACTCGGAAGGGTAAAATAAACGTTTAATAAAAATTAAAAGCCAACTTCAAACAACTAAAAAAAATTATTTCACATTCTGAAGTCCGTGCCGAGACATATTGTATAGAAGAACAAACCCCGATTTCATTTAAAAAAATCTCCAAATTTACTTGTATGGCAAATGACATATTTATTTATATGGGACCGCCGCTGAAGCCTATAACATCTATTAATTAAAAAAATGAACCATCAAACTTGCTTCATAATTGACGAAGATATAGCGTAACAAACAAAAAGATATAACAAAAAAACAGAATTGAGAAGTTCCTCTTTTTTTAGAAGATGTTTAAAAAGAAAATTCGAATGCAGTAATTCGAGCGATAAAGCGACTTGTTAAAACTCACATTGAGTATCGCTCATCATGATTATATTACTGATCTTCATCTTCATTCTCTCTTGAAATATCTAACAAGAAGAAAAAATTGTTTGTAAGCCTAACAAATATTAATAACTTCCATAGAATGTAAGGAACTCGAATTAGATCACCTGCTAACAGCACAAAAATTTTTAATCGCAATTGAGCAAGATTTATCAAATGCTTAGCGCTTAAATAACCTTCTCAAAAATAAGAGGAAGCCTGGGGCCAGCAGTTCGTACGTCACCGTCACGTAATAATAACTTATAATATTACTATAATGACCATGGCGTAATATAGAAATACCTCAAATTACAGCCAAATTTTATAAAGTATAAGAAAAATGAGTGGTTAATTTATTTGTCAGCAAAAGGTTTCGGGAGAATTTAAAGAGTAAAGAGAAAATCCCGCCGCAAATATCATTCAGAATGCTACCGGGGTAGGACCACGCTCTCACAGAACACCAGCGTAAAATAGGAGCTTAATGCTGCTGTGTTTCGTATGAGTGTACTGAACCAGAGACCCTTTTTATTGGACACATCTGCATCCCTATCTTTGATATAAATTTATTAACATTACGCAACTGCACCTACCTACCCGCACGACCCTAAGAATGAATTCTCTTGTGGCTAAGGACACATAAATATTAAGCCATGAACTATATCCGAATCATTATAAAAAGCAGTATCTCAGATTTAAATTAGAGTATTGTTCACAAATGAAGTCTCGCGGCTCAAATGCGCACGAAAATGTAAAGTATAAAATTTGACAGCAAATGTCTTTCGCCGTAGCGCAACTAGAAAGTCTATACTTAAACCATAGCTTAAACTCGAGATTATCAATAAACTTCGAATTGTTATAAGACAGTAAAGTTTAAATAATAATAATTCCAACGGCTATTAGGGACTAAAATCATAATAGTTTAGTGAAATTATATTTATATTATTACTTCACAATAATATTTTTTTATTAATCATTATTAGCAATAAAACAGAGTACTGCACTACACATTCAGTATAGAGCAATTACAGTTCGACCATATCGTAAAATGTGCCCATACAATACTGTAGGTTAACATGAGGGACGTAATTACATGATCACACCAAAGTATGCAAAACAACAGCAACATTACCCATCTTAATGTAAGACGGGGCAGCCTCTAAGCAACACGATCTTCTTTGCCTGCACCAGAAGAGTGCAATGGACAGCACCAAGAAACTGTCATTCTACGAGTCTTAGCAATCGTAGAATTAATTTGGCAGAATTTATCGCGCACGGCACCTACAGTGAACTCTATACTGCACAAACAGGTGAAGGTTTCCCGATCTACCCTCAATTCCACCTCGCCACCATCGATATGACGCTCTGCTAGAGTGACGCGACCTCTCGGTCACTCTCGATCCAACTGGTATTTTATAGATGCACCGTCAGATTAAATAAAAGAAGTAGAGATATGGGTAGGGAGCACTATAATAACAAAGGATAATAATAACCTATCCAATGAAAAGACTTTAGGCGATAGATAAGTTACCATAAATGGAAGGAGGAAAGGAGAGGGGTTAGAGAGACTGGTAATGTTTGTTTGTAACCTGTTTCTTTAACAAATGTAATGATTAACCACGTTTAATCAACAGAGGTAAGGAGTTCCAAAGTTTGTCTCCAAGAATAGAGAAAGAATAATATCATTAAATGTAGAGAGAGGTTTTCTTTGGACCGAAAGCCTAAGACCGTAACATTATGACAGGAGCTAGAAATTTAACAAGATATTTTATATAGCGTGGGCTTGATATGTATAGAAGATTTTTTTTATTTCTATAAAGATAATCAAATTTATTTATTTCTATATAGATATACTATATAGAAATAAATAAATTTGAAGTTTCTGTTTGTAATGTTAAGATAACAACTTTTTACTAAATGCATATGAAAGTATATACGGTACTAATAACAAAAAAAAATTAAAGTTATGGTCTGTCTATTTGTTCCGGCTAATATCTGAAACGGCTGGACCGATTTTGACGAGATTTTCACTGGCAGATAGCTGATGTTATAAGAAGTAATTTAGATACTTTTATTTTAGAAAAATGATTAGGGTTCCGCGCAAAAAAAATTAAAACCCATGAAATCATAGTAAATACCACGCGAGCAAAGTCGCGAGGGACAGCTAGTATTAAATAAAAACGCAGTAGAGATTAGAAAGAATATGAGTATTCTGATAAAAGACGAATTGGAAGCCACTTGAGTTTAATGCGTTATTCTGAATCCAATTATATTGAAGTCCAATTATAAACCCTATACAAAGATTTTGCAGTCGCTCAAGTTTTGTTAATTGCTTCTCGGGGATTTCAAAAGTTTACAGTCAAATTATCAGCCCAGCCGAGGATAGGGAACGCCAAGCTTTTTAAAGGCCAGCTTGGCCGTCTCTTCCAAGTGACTGCAGAACTAAAACTTACTCGATATGTCGATTCCGAGGAATCCGATATTCACTGAGGCGACAAGAGTTGTTTGCATAACATAATAATTTGCAACATATCAGTTAAATCGAACGACGTCCGAGCCTGCACAGTCGACTACGACGTTGATGCTAAGATCAGCGAGAAAACTGGTGAACTAAATGCATAATTTTTCCGGAGGCCTATTAGAAGGAAACTTCGAAAGATCCGCTCTGTGCTGAACACATCCGATAGTCTTCGCTATATCCAAACTAACCGCCAAGGTAAACTATAAGGTCACCAGTTGAGCGAACCCAGCGGAAACCGTACTGGCCATCAACAACCAGCTGGTGCTCCGAGATACCTCGTGAGGTGATAATTAACAATCGATTCCATTATTGTAGAGAATAAAGAGGTGATAGCAATAGGCTTGTAATTGGACGGATGTAGCAGCTACCGTTTTTAGGGATCGGATAAACAAAATCTGTCTTCTAAGATTTCAAAACAACGCCTTAAGAGTATGAGTGCCACGAAAAACGCGTAAGAACTAGCGCCAGGTCAAAAAGTTTAGTACCCTATTACACAATTGGAGGGCTTCCTTCAGACCCACTCGATTAGTAGATGTCGATAGAAATAAGTCTATTACGTACTGAGCACTCGCTCACACATCCAGCATAGAGTACTCATAATGTGGTGTGTTCCCCCAGCCCGAACCAAATTGCATTAGTTTTCGTTGGAAGGCGAACTAATTTCTCACCAACACTGCCAATATGCACTGACTATGCCTTGGCAATAAGTCTCTTGAAGAACCTAAAGACGGAATTGTAATTTTTTAGAGCGCAGTATATAGGGTATATATTTAAAATTTAATACGAAATTCTGGGTGATTATTGAAAAACCTTTAAATTCCGTATATCTCAAAACCTGTTCATTTCCGGCCTATACATATGGGGGCTCAAATTTGTAGCACGATTTGAGCCCCCATATCACGACCTGCCAGGAAGTTGTCGAGTTCCCAGTAACCCTGTATAAATTCCGGGACGGTAACACTCTTGCTCATTGCGTAATACAATTTTACAGTAACGACCAAACCAAGAGTGGGATCTGGCTCCGATGAATACCATATATGATGGAAGATGAAGAAAAATAAAAAAATGTTATGAACGTGAATGAACATAAATTAAATTTAGGCAGAAGAGAAATGTACTTACGAAATTATTAATGTCTGCAGGTCTGGCGCATGGCGGCTTTACAACCAAATCCTCGTCACTGCTGCTTGTTTCAGTTAACTGA
Organism: Parnassius mnemosyne; assembly: GCA_963668995.1. Classification (NCBI taxonomy): domain Eukaryota; kingdom Metazoa; phylum Arthropoda; class Insecta; order Lepidoptera; family Papilionidae; genus Parnassius; species Parnassius mnemosyne. The sequence continues at coordinate 26,157,550 of CAVLGL010000068.1, forward strand.
AAATAAATATTGAAACTTTGATCACGAAGAAAACTATTGTCTATATTTTTCACAGACTAAAAATAAAGAAGTTTTCAATTCAGCTTCATATACTTTGTTAAACTTTGTAACACGATATAGCAAAAGAAAGATGCGGAAAGGGAAAGGCATAAACAGAGAAAGAGGTCGACAGACAACCTAACTCGAAGCTGGAAAGTAGATCAGACAGACCCGAGACTAGATTTATCCATCGCTTTTTAATATGCGATATAGGGGTGCACAGTTTTCCTACGATTTACCTCACCGCTGTCACGGTGACGGCGTGCGCGAAAGCATTCCCATATCCGTAAGGTTTCAGCCAGTATTGTTATAAAATTCCATACAGTTGATATGTTTCATGACATTCATCAATTCTCAGCGTTTTCAATATCTGTCAGGAAGCCAGAGGCCAGATTGCATTAGATCTCACTGGCATTTTCTACATTCGCTTCCTGCGACACCCACGTTATGATATGAGATTATAGCCTTACGCCGATAACAAATGGAATACCTACAGAAAGTAAAACAAAAAGTTTCTGTTGTGAATCAATGTTAAGAAAAGGAAAAGAAATAATAAGTCTGAACGCGCACCTATCTTGGACCCTCTCTGAGAGAAATGTGATGGGTCGTGAAGCCTATAACTAGCCAGAAGCAGAGCGAATTCAAAATATTAATTGAAAGCCTTTATACATTAAAAATATACGCCGTTGTGGATGTATGTCTTGGGGATGATGGCGTAAGAGACTCCTTAATATTATTTTGTCCCGTGGGTGATACATTTTGACTATAGGAAATGTCAAAAAAATCTTAAGTTTCCAACAGATGGTTATACCGCCAATGACTGATACTTGCCAAGCGTAGCGGTTGTCTCCAATTGTGCGTACAATATGAGAGGTAGACGTGTGTCATTCATTAATTTCTAGTGACCGGATCATTCAAGTATTGATACGTCTTACGAACCGAGTCATTCGGTACCGACCATTCAAATGGATTATTTCGAGTTTCAGTAGTCTATGATCTGTGAGGCCCGTTCACTGACCTCCATATAGTTCGATAATGTCGGTCGTCGGACATTACTATACTCTTTGGGCGTAGGTCCTGTCAATCGTTTGATCCGATACGTTCAAAAAATTTAATTGCAATCATCAATACTTTGATACCAAACGGGTCACATGAACGAATCATTCACGATTGACACACATCTAGGGAGAGTCCAGCAATTAGTTTTTAAGGGTTAGGATAAAAAATACAATTTGCTTACTTCATCACCATGACCGCGTCGAACCCTTCCTTCCCGATCTGCGTCGTCACTGTCGATTCCACTGTCTTCCCTTTCAGAGAACAATGGAATCAGCAGCTCATTTTGAATTTCGTTCGCCCCCGCCAGCTTGATTGTTTCGTTCACGTTTAGGCAAACCCTAAAATATGTTTTATTTGAGCATATTTTTCATAGGAGCCATTTTTTTATCAACACAATTCGACATGAAAACTTTTTTACGGTGTCGTTTTTATTTTTTCTTTTTACATTTATTTTTTATACATATTTATTTTTTATCATATTATGTATATTTTTAGGCAGTTATTAACTTTTAATAGGTTTTTTTTTAATTATTATTATTGATAATGCGTAGCGTAGATTAAAGAGGTTGCTGCCTTTGTCAAGCATAGCGGTTTTTCCAGACCGATATTTCTAAAAAGTCACCTCTGGTGTTGCTGATACTCATGGGTGACAATGATCACTTACCATCACGTGGAGCCATATGGTCGTTTACCTCCTCTTCCATAAAAATAGAAAAAGTGACAATACCTTATAAATTGACATTTTATATAGATGACATGTTTATTGTTTACCACTTTCGTGGATAGTAAATATAATAAACGCAATACATAGATATCATGCAATGATGATTTACAACCAATCACTTGTAATTTATAGCAACTACGTGTAATTTTTTATGAGAGACGTCGAAGAATTGATTATGTAGACCTTATCTACACATCAATTATGTTATTTCCCTACGAAAACAATTAGCCATCACGAGCAAAATACACTCTAATCACAGTTAAGTATTAAAAATAAACATTTTAGATTTACTCACTGAGAATAAAATGCTGTAGCGTAGATTTTTTTATAAAACCGGCAATATAGTAACACGTATGACTTTGCTCCTCGGGATGAACACTGGAGTTCTAGGGGAGCCCTCCCTCCGTTACCATGACAACCAGGCTATGCGCACGCACTACAAATTGTTGCTTGCGATATTAAGTCAAATACATTTACAAATTAATGAAACGTTTTGTTACACAAAACAGTTTGAATAATTTAAATCTTATTGTAATAATGTGCCTCACTTACTCAAATTAGAGGTTTAGTATGGCTCCAAAGAAGGTATGAATTTTATTTACTTTTCATAAAAATATCTTATATTTTTATAAATTTCTCATGCGGTTACTGTGCTCAGTAAAAGCAAGTTAATTTATAGTACCTACTATAGTTTCTTTTTATTTAAAATGCTCATTATTTATTAATATAATATTTTATAAACGAGCAAGTATCCAAAAATTGCGTAACGGAGGCGTTTACAAAAATTGAAATACATACATAAATTCTAACATTCTACAAAGTGTAGATCCATTACAAATATTATTATATATAAAATAACAAATGTACACCAACACTAACATTGGCACTAGAACTATAAAGTCCTTTGCGAGTCTCGGCTTGGTAGTTAGAATAAAATGCGACCGGTCCATATCCATAGCTTGGTCCATAAATCCTTTAGGAATGAAAAAGGGCAAAAGAAAAAAGTACTGAAACGCTTAGTAAACCTAAAAATAGCTAGAAAATTACGTTGAAAACTTCTGTACAATTGCTAAAAATATGCAGTTTGTTTATGACTTCACTTGACTCTTACAACGTTAAAAGCATTCTCTGCTACTTGGAAACTCTTTCTATTTTTGCCTATTTATCAGTCAGCTTTTTTATTTCTACTGAACAGGTTAGTGAGTGGAGAGCCTATACCAGTAATGCTGCCCCTCATCATTGGTCTGGTAGATGTGTTCAGTATTTTGGGTGATTTTTACGCAATCAGTCGGTCACAAGACACGCGGGTTGCAAGACTCGCCGCAGAAGAACACAAAAACTCTCCGATCACACGCTTAATCTCAAGGCTGTTAGACGGGAAATGAAGCTACATTCTTCAACAGATTTGACAGCATACAAGCAACTGAACAGACAGATCTCCAAATGCATGCGGCGGGACATGCGCAACTTCAATACAGCTTGTATTGAAGAAGCGATCGAGCGGAACCAAGGCTCCAAAATCTTTGCCAGAGATCTGTCTGCCAGAAAGAGCCAACTGTCAAGGCTGAAGACCGAGTGTGGCAGCATGGTTTCCGGGACACCTGAGATTTTGAGTGAGATTGAGAGGTTCTATGGGCAACTGTACACATCATTGTTGGAGCCACACGCAAGTGTGAGTAACGATCCAAGAGCGAGTCTTATCCGACACTATTCCGAAGATATCCCGGACGTCAGTCTGAGCGAGATTAGAATGGTTCTCCAGCACCTTAAAAACGGCAAGGCCCCGAGCGAGGATGGAATTACAGCGGAGCTTTTGAAAGCGGGTGGAAAACCGGTACTTGAAGTCCTTCAGAAGATCTTTAATTCCGTCCTCCATGGTGGCACTACTCCGGAGGCGTGGAGCAGCAGTGCGGTGGTTTTGTTCTTCAAGAAAGGCGACAACGCTCTCTTAAAGAACTACAGACCGATTTTCCTTCTGAGCCGCGTCTACGTGCTGTTTTCGAGAGTCATTACGAATCGTCTCGCACGCAGACTTGACGACTTCCAGCCTCCCGAACAAGCCGGTTTCCGAAAAGGCTTTAGTACCATGGACCACATACATACCCTGCGGCAGATTGTACAGAAGACAGAGGAGTATAATCTGCCACTTTGACTTGCGTATGTGGACTATGAGAAAGCCTTTGGCTCCGTCGAAATTTGGGCGGTGCTGCAGTCCCTTCAGCGGTGCCAAGTTCACTGTCGGTGTATCGAAGTGCTGAAGTGTTTGTACAGTAGAGCTACTATGGCTATCCGAGTCACTCACCTTCGATTTGCCGACGATATAGTCCTTATGGCAGAATCGCTGGAGGACCTAAGCACTATGCTCAATGACCTCAATAGTGTCTCCCAACGGATAGGTCTTAAGATGAACATGGACAAAACAAAAATCATGTTTAACGTCCATGTCACACCTATGCCGGTAGTTGTTGGGAGCACTAAGCTCGAAGTTGTTGACGATTATGTTTACCTGGGACAAATAGTCCGACTAAGTAAGTCCAACTGCGACCGACAGGTCAATCGACGGATTCAACTCGGCTGGGCAGCGTTCGGGAAACTACGACACATCTTCTCGTTAGACATACCTCAAAACCTGAAAACGAAATTGTATAACCAGTGCGTGTTGCCAGTGATGACTTACGGATCTGAGACGTGCTACTTCACTGCTGGCCGTATGATAAAGCTCTAGGTCGCTCAGCGAGCTATGGAGAGGACTATGCTTGGAGTGTCTCTGCGTGATAAACTTAGAAACGAGGATATCCGCAGTAGAACCAGAGTAACCGACGTAGCCCAACGGATTAGTAAGCTGAAGTGGCAGTGGGCCGGCCATATAGCTCGAAGAACCGACAACCGATAGGGAAAAAAGGTTCTCGAGTGGCAGCCTCGTACCGGTAGGCGAAGTGTAGGGCGAGCCCCCCCCCCCCCCCCTCCCTATATCGAGTGACGACCTGGTGAGATATGCAGACATAGACAAGTCGATGGATGCAGGTGGCTCAGGACCGTGCTTTGTGGCATTCCCTGGGGTAGGCCTATGTTCAGCAGTGGCCTTGTGAAGGGCTGTAATGATGATGATGATGATGATGAGTCGGTCAGCATGAGGTGCACCGCATGCAGGTGAAGTAAACATATGGATTTTTATTTTCTCTTCAGTATATCCTTATTTATTTATTCATATACACACAAAAAGACACAGAAACAATTATACAATTAGTTCGTACGAAGGTACCGCTTATTCCATAATAAATAATGAAATACCTTTCAATATAGGTCTACAGGCAAAGACATTTAAGTAGTTATAATAGACCGGACATCAGCAATAAAATGTTCACATCTTACTTATGTCCTATAGGATATATTTCGGATTTGTGTCATTTAGTCTTAGTGACATCATTAAAACCTCAAGACGCATTCGTTTCCTAAATTCAAAAATTATTTTTAAAGAAATTATGTCCGATTGTGCATTAAAGTATTGTGTGTGGGACAAGCTGCAAAGCATAGGCTTGCCTCAAGAACTTATCAGCATGTTCCGGTACTGGTACGCAAACCAGGCCAATAGTGTCAGGTGGGCGGGGGTAATGTCGGATCCGTATCGGCTTGAGTGTGGAGTCAGGCAAGGTGGCTTAACATCACCAACCCTATTCAATCTATATATCAACGGGCTGATCGTAGCGCTTAGCAGTCAGCATGTCGGCTGCCACATTGACGGTGTTTGTGTCAATAATCTGAGTTATGCAGACGACATGGTGCTGCTGAGTGCATCGGTCTGCGGCCTGAGGAAGCTGATACGGAAATGCGAGGAATATGCATGTGGTCACGGATTATTGTATAATGTCAGAAAGAGTCAATACATGATCTTTGAGGCCGCTGGTGCGAAATGTCCTGATAATGTACCTAAAATAAAATTGAATGGTGTACCCCTGGAAAGGGTTAAACAGTTTCAGTATCTGGGGCATTTACTCACCTTCGACCTAAGGGATCACGCTGATATGGACCGGGAACGGAGGGCGCTGTCTGTCAGAGCTAACATGATCGCCCGTAGGTTTGCGCGGTGTTCAAAGGAGGTCAAGGTTACACTCTTCCGAGCGTTCTGCACATCGCTCTACTCGTGCAGCTTATGGGCTAATTACAGTAGGAAGAGTTACAGCGTCCTCCGCGTCCAATACAATAATGCGTTTAGGGCGGTGATGGGGTTGCCTCGGTTTTGTAGCGCCTCTGGTATGTTTGCGGATGCGCGCACCGATTGCTTCAATGCCACCATGCGCAAGCGGGCCGCGTCCCTGGTGCGCAGAGTGCGGGCCAGCTCCAACACTGTCTTAGCGATGATCTCAGGAAGGTTAGACGGTTATATTATCCGGCATTGTTGCGAAAGGCATGTCGCAGACCAGCTGCCTCTGAGAAAGTATTGATTAATCTCGTCTCCTGTCTAATAAAAGTGTGTTCTTATAGTTTTTTTTTTTTTTGTTAATTATGTATTAATTTTATTTTATCTGCTTAGATTATTCTATATACTGACATTAATACTTATTGAAATTGACCGGATGTATTATTTTAAAGTTGTTATCTTGTTGACATTGATTTATGTATTGTATTGCTTTAATTGTGTAGATTGATTTTAATTTAATTTATTGCAGCACAGTTGCCTCAGAGAAAGTTTTAATTATTGATCTCGTCTCCAGACTGATAAATGTGTGTAATTCTGTTATTTATTTATTAATTTTAATTTTATGTTATTTTATTTCATTATTTTATTTATATACTGACATTACTGCCTATTTACATTGACTGGATTTATTATTTTAAAATTGTTATTTTGTATTGAAATTGATTTAATTATTGCTAAAATTTAGGAGACTGATTTTAAATTTATTGATTTTACTGGATATGGGTGTAATTTGCCTGAATAAAGATGATTATTATTATTATATTATATTGTAAGTCCCGATATATTGCAAAAACTGAATGTAATTTCGGTTTATTATCGCAAGTATAATGTATATTTACCCCATAATTATTAATTTTTATTATCCCTGGTAGATTGTTCCAGAACATTTATCATTATTTGTAACAAGCACCCTCTGTTATCCAGTAACATCACCAATGAGTTAGTAATTGACAACGTTTACGATAGGTGCTATCGATAAAAAATATTATACAGGATGCAGATTTAATCACCTACAATGATTAAGGAGGTGAAACAGTAAACGAAACTGTACCCATACCAATAAAGAAATCGGGTGGGCCTGCGTTCGGGGCCCACGGCCGTTGGTTGTAACGTGAAACGTCTATGACTGCCAGTACAACCAGTACAACCAGTCAATGAGATAGCCTTCTTTTTAAAATTTTAATATAATTCTACAAAACCAAGAGAATTGCAAATGCATTGCCAGCCTATTAAAAAAGAGTAAACTCGTTCCTTGAAGGTACCAAAGTCGTACAGTAGTCGTAAAGTATCGGTCCATAAAAATCGCCGATGGTAAACGATTCCTAAGAAAACTCCTAATAAATCGCACGGTATTGGGCCGCCAAGCATCCAAATGATGTGGGTGGTAACGTAAGTTTTGTCGCGACGTGTGTTGGTGAAATTTAGTGGCTGGAATTAATCCAAACAATTCCACAGAGCACTCCCCGTGGTAAATACGATAGAAAATGGAAAGGGATGCAACATCCTTACATAGCGCCAGTGAATCGAGCCAATCAAAGAGAACTCGGTCGTCGACTATTCGAGCCGCTCTGCTCTCTATGTGGTCAAGTGGAAGAAGCATGCACTGGGAGCCCCGGCCCAGCAATGAGAACAGTATTCCATGTGAGGCTGAACCTGCGCTTGTAAAATTGCAAACGATGTGTAGGTATGAAATACTGTCTCGCTCTATGGAGTACGCCAAGCTTTTTAGAACCCAATTTCGCTTTATCTTCCAAGCGACTATGCTACTGCAGGTCATTCGATATGTCGACGCCGAAGATTCCGCTACTGGCTGCGATAAAAAGGGAAGTGCTCTGAAATTGAAGAGATACGACAAAGGTGTTATTTTAGCGATAAACGCGCGAACTTGTGAATTTGTATAATAATTCATCGTGTAACTTTTAAGTTTAGTGCTTTTCTAAAATATGTTAGATTTAAAGTGTATTTTTGTAAAAGAAACGAATTTGAAAACATGGAGGCGCTCGCTTATTGGATTTGATGTTTCGCGATGTGCCATCCACGGGGCCTACCTGTTCTATTTCTGACCTAGTGACGTCATCCAAGATGCTACCAATGTGACTGCTGTTTGAATTGATTCTTAATTATTGGAAATTAAATATTTTTTCCATGACATTTCATTTCATTCATGACTAGAAGTTTATATGACTTTTTTGGTGTGACCGTAGTCATAATAAATAAATTTATACAATAAAAAGCATGCATATTCCCTATTATTATATCGTAAAACATTACAAACTGAGTAACTTTCAACATTATCGAAACGGTAACATTCCTAAAACGGGTTTTGACATTACATTTATTAGCTTCACCTACTGGGGAATAGCTGAAATGTTTTCCTTATAAATATTCAGCGTAGTTTTGCTATGTTTAGCTAGAGGGCGTCACATACGCGCGAGCTCAAAGTCTTTGTATGCAATTGTTCCCTATGTTCGTTCTGTAGTGTACCTCATGACAAGCGGATGATGTGGCCCACAGATACCTACATTTACCCTCAAATAAGAATCAAAATTTTTTTTCCAGTAAAAAGGGACTCCACATTCACTATATGAAACACAGTGTTAAGCTATAAATGCGTCAGCTGTGCAGTATTCGCGAAATTATGAAAACTCAAAAATTGAAACAACTTTTGAAGGGCTGTAATGACGATGATGATGAAGATGATAGCAATATTATATAAATTCTAATATGAAAAAGTAAAGCTACAACCTATATACGTCCAAACTACCTGTCATTTTTGAGAGGATTATGGAGCAATGAGTCGACCATCGTCACAAGTGCCTGTTGGCCAACTTCACATGTCCTCTAAATATATTATTACACATAATATGCAAACTTTGTTATGATGTTTTTCTTCATAGCATGTAACGTACTTAAAATTGCCAATAACAATTTTATTGGTGCCGGCGGAGATAAAACTCGAGTTTCTCACCCACTGTGAAATTTACGGCGAGCGTTTTAGCCGCTGAGTATGACCCCTATATACCCATAATACCTTGCCTATATTACTATGTCTAATACCTCTATACCTGTGATTAATCATCGTCATCAATATACCCACAGATATTTTTATCAATCATACTGATCACTTTTGTTATCTGTAACCTGTACTTATTCAGTACTAGACTAGATACAACTTATAACATTAAAGATATTAAAAATCAATTGGCTAAGATGCGCGTAATAAAATACAAATAAGTTAGACAGCTACACTATCGCATTAGGAAATCCTGTAATGATAGTTGTAAGTTTCAGAAATAAATAAATAAATAAAAATAAAATGATGTCTACCTAGTTTGAAGAGCACCTCCCGCCCTCACTCAATTGCGTGCAATATCCATTAATCCCAGTATCACTACTCCTAACACCACTACACTAGGAAAGACACGCCACCCCCGATAATACAACACGTGTTTCGCCTTTAAATCCTCAGGTGAAATAGACTCATAGGTTACTAGGGTAGATACACGCAAATGAATAGGGTAGGAGATGCTCTTCAAACTAGGTAAGATACTTTACACATTGTATTTTATTACACAGATCTTAGATAAATAACTTTTTTAGTTATTTTTTTACGTCGAAGAGCCATGCATGGTCGCCTCGACCGGGGAAGGACTACGCTCTCACAGAATACCAGCGTAAAATAGCAGCTTAACGCTGCTGTGTTTCGTATGGTGAGTGTAGAGAACTGGAGACCCGTTTTACTGGAAACGAGGCATTCCATCTTATTCCTCACGGGCGACAACGCATCTGCATTTTGATTCGTCATCGAGGATAGATGTAGATATCTATGGGTCGCAGCAAACACTTACCATCAGGTAGTCTGTGCGTACGTTTGTCACCCTTATCCTATTTTTTTAACATCTTTCATTTAATTGATTACCTCGCCGTGATAAAAAATGACTTAGTAAGACTTTACATTTAATTTTATCTCACTGTTCCATGTTACATCGCATACCTACTTCCTACTACAACACTGATTTGTGTACTCACTGACTACATATGGGAATATTTTGAAATTTATCATATCATTTGTTCAAATTTAATCGCAACATATTCACAAGATGTTATCACGCAGTCTAAGAAGAATTGTTAGACTGTGACGCAGTAGTGCACACCGGTGTATTGTTAATACTGTTGAGCGCCACCATTGATGCCTGGTACATGGCAACACTAGTTACTACCAGCGCCCTCTAGTATCTAGTAGCAAAACTAGGAGGGTGAGGATCCTTCTAGACATTTCCATGGAAGAACTTTCTAGAACTATCGACACCTAGTCAGTCGGGACCGGTATGTACTCGAACATTCTAGATGTTTCTACAGTAGATGTTACACACTACACTCGGTTACATACACAGTTTTTATTGTCTCGAAACCCAATCTCGTAACAATACGCTGAAATTTTATGATACTCGTGCCCAAATATTCAGACGCTGCTCAATATTATAACGTCTTTAAGTCTCGTGGTGTCACTGTCACTTTGACTCAAAGTGATAGAGACAGCGTTTGAGTATTTGGCCATATTTCAATTATATTTGTGTGCGCTATTCAATTTGTCATAACTTATTATCATAATTATAAAAAAAAACACTGTATAGACACAAAAAAGCGTCTCTAGGTAAAATCGGTCTGCGAGCGCATTAAGGTATCCCACCAAAATATCCGGCATTGACTTCGATACAGTAATTGATATAGATACAATAATCTGTGCGTATTTGGAAGTTTTAAATTTCGAAAGGTAAATTTAAAAAAAGAAAAAAGAAAGTAATCTCAATATATTAAATTATTTTATTTCCCGCTTACACTGACCTGTTCCTGCAACTTATTATAAATTGAAATAAACGATGAAAAAAAATTAATGACATCCAAAATGAATTTCGGTCAAGGTGTCCAGTCTTATCGGAGACTAACCATCTACGCAGGACAGGAGTGCACGGGTGAGTGCGCAAGCACAGGTGCGCTCTCTATTCCCTCACCTCACTCTCATAGTCCGATGAGACTGGATGAACAACCCGACAGAGAAACGAGAGAGATCAGGCGCAAGACAAACGGCTTTAAGTAATTCAAGCGTGGGAATGAAACACTTCCTGAACTGCGTTGCTATTGAAAATTTCTTTGCAGAAAAACCCAATAACTGATTTTAGTCCGACCCAGGACCAAGTAAAATGCGTTGTCATAAAAGGCAAAGGCGAAGAACAGTTCACCAACCTGGGTTCTTTGAGTGCCAGTCTCACTATCATTAGTAGAATTACTACAACGGGCAAAACCACGATACTATCTGTTTAGGCCAAATATTGGCATTTGAAATTTGCATTCAACACGCGCGTCCTTCCGATGGAATTTAGACGTAACCGTCGGCCCCTCTCCCGTGCGGGTCGCTCGGCAGAGGGCGCGAGCGCCGGACGCGTGTGCGAACCAGTTGGTTGATTCCGGCCGGTGGGCTGACAATATATTGAACGCCGCGGCATGATCGACTAGAGTATTGTTTGCGACCGTTAGTAGGTTGCGCGCGAACATTGAATATTGAACTTTAAACGACGGTTTATTACTTGTGTCGTGTGTCACTTGTTTTAATTTCGATGAACGTTGAGTTGGTTGACTTTGAAGTTAATTAAATGTACAATAAAGTTGATAAACTGAAAAAGTGAAAAGAAGGCAGTAGTTTCAATTGGTGAACTACGATTAGAGGGAGCGCACATTTGGAGAGCAGCAGCGCCTGTGGATCTTCTCTCCGATTACATCGGACCGTCAGGTTACATGTATATACACTTTCGCACACCACTTTACACACACCTCACTTATCATCGGACTGGTACCTTGTGGTCAACCCTACCTCCGGAGATCAGTAAGTGCTTGCTTATTTGTCAGCCGTTTTTGAACATTTATCCATAGGCCACTGGGCCCCGTCCTCTGTTGCTCGTCGAGGAGGCTACTATGGGCCCTAGCCCATTCCACCTTTGCCAGGGCAGCTAACGGCGTGAACACTATCGTTCTAAGAGTCTTAGTACTCGTAGAATGACTTAGGAAGAATCTTTCGCGAACTTTATATTGCACAAACGAGTGGGGGGTTTCCTGATCTACCCTCAATTCTACCCTGTCACCATCGATATGACGCTTCGCTAGAGTAACGCAACCTCTCGCTCGCTCTCGATCCATCCGGTAATTTATAGACGGACTGTCAAGTATATCAATATCGATTGTTGCTAATATTGAGAACGAAATCACTATAGATACATTAAAAACGTGCGTGTTGCCAGTGATGACTTACAGATCTGAGACATGGTCCTTCACTGCACGCCGTATGAGGAAGCTCAAGGTCGCTCAGCGAGCTATGGAGAGGGTTATGCTCGGGGTTTCTCTGCGTGATAAACTTAGAAATGAGGATATCCGCAGTAGAACCAGAGTAACCGACATAGCCCAACGGATTAGTAAGCTGAAGTGGCAGTGGGCCGGCCATATAGCTCGAAGAACCGACAACCGATGGGGAAGAAAGGTTCTCGAGTGGCAGCCTCGTACCGGTAGGTGAAGTGTAGGGCGACCCCCCCACTAGATGGAGTGACGACCTGGTAAGACATGCAGGAAGTCGATGGATGCAGGTGGCTCAGGACCGTGCTTTGTGGCATTCCTTGGGGGAGGCCTATGTTCAGCAGTGGACTTGTGAAAGGCTGTAATGATGATGATAATATTGAGATTAAAAACATCTTGTGTTGTGGAATAACGTCACACTTTCTTAACTACCATAGTATAAAGAGACTAAAGGGGACCACTTAATATTTCAAACACCACGCATGAATTACACGCTATATTATTTATTCAATAGGTTTGTATCTTTCTGCCTTATTTGAGAATTAAATTAGAAAAAGCGAGACAAGTATGTATGTGGAATTGTAAATTCCCTCTATGCGTACATATTATGTACGTAATTATTATAACTGCCAAAAGTATTAATAAAATTTCTCTAAAAGCGTAAAATTCAAATTCTAATTTAGTCTACATGGCAATATTTTACGACCTCGATTAAAATAAATGCAACCGCGTAGCAAGCACACCGAAGAATAGCAGGACCAATTACCAACGATAAATTAATTTTATAAATCCTGTGATTTATAAAATTAATTTATAGCACCTTAAGACTCCTCTTTTTGCGGATAAATAAAGTCACAGCTGACGTATAATATGTGCTCACCTACTGCTGGACATAAGGTTTTGCGAACAGGGTAAATTCCGCCGCACTACCAACTCGTTTTGTCGGAATGGTATGCAGCTTTTCATCATGAGGATGTTTTCCTTCACTACTGAAGAAGTGGTAAATCTGCACTTACATTTACCATTAACAATAATCAGCAGTGCCGACGGACTTGAGTCATCAAGTTTACTAACGGAATAGAACCTAAACTACAAATAATAAATTAAGTGTTATTATTATATTTATAAAAAAAATTATAATGAGCGTACACAGTTCAACTGCTGCTTAAAATGTATTATTTTCTAACGAGTTCAAAAAGGAGACGGTACTCAATTCGACTGTATGTTTTTTTTTTACGTGTGTTACCTCATAACTTTTTACTGGGTGAACCGATTTCGATGATTCTTCTTTTATTTGAGCTTGTGCTTGTAATGTGGTCCAATATAAATTTGATCAAGATCTGACGAATAGTTTTTGAGTTATTCTTAATAACTTATATTGAAGTCAGTTGTACAAAATTTTTAATTTTAAACTATGTTCATATTATAAATTAATTAATAAGAGACAAAAACTTTAGAAACAAAAAAATTAAATTGTGTACGCCGAATTTCAATGATTTACTAACTGATTTAGATTCCGTTCCCTAACCCACAAGGGACAAGTAAGCCAGTTATATTACCAGATATATGGCGGAACCGCTCCACGGAGAAATCCATAGGGTTGCTTCTGAAGCGCCTCAGAGTGAGTAAAGATAATGTAGAAAGCATGGCCGTTTAGACAGTCCACTGTACATATTATGGCCAATTGGTGTTAGTGTTAGTCAATATTTTCGTTTTGGCATTGGCAAATTATGCATATCAATCTATGTACATTATTCTTACCAATAATATACACTCACAACAGCTTCGTTTCATTGTATAATGGAACGAAGCTGTTGTGAGTGAATGATATGTGAAATCTACCCGTCTCTTATCCTTGTACTAAGTAAACCTTATCATATCCTCTTTTAAACGCTATTTGTTATACTGTTTATGTGCTATATAATAGGTATTAATATAAAGGCAAGCTTCCTTGTAACAGGCATGAGAACTGCTCGTAAAATTTAAGTTAAGCTGCATATACAAACGAAAAATGTTGTGTCGTTATACGAGTACAAGCATAAATGTATTGTGTGTGAATCAAACGCGTAACCCCCAGCGTAGCCAAACTGAGCCATTGTGATATCCAGCTACCAAACTTACTATTATAAGTACATTATATTAGGTCTTTACCTATGAACTTATGAAATTGCCGATTTGTTGAACTTGGCTACTGCAATAGCAAGACTGTAAACTTGTAATTCCGAATTCAAATAAATGTTATATTAAATTCCTTTTTTCAAAATCGTTTATGTGTTTCTTTAGGTTTTGCATTTTTCTGCAATGTCGAGATATTTAATACATTCTACGAAAATTCGTGTTATTCATGAATAAGAGTTCCAACGTGGGAACAATACGTATCAAAGAGCGTGCAATATAAATGACGTTTACGCAGCCTAACTACGAACAAACTTGATCACTTTCGATCGGGAAACAAATGAACCTCGTGGGAATCCGGCAAAGAAGGTTGATAATAACTATACGACAACCACAAGCGTTCATCACAGTTGATAGTTATCCAGGTGTCCAAAGCAAACAGTGTCTGAAATTAGCCAGAAGCAGCTTATAGTGACAGTTTGGTTGCCTGATGTCGATATTGTTCACTATAGCTTCTTGCTGACCGTTATTGTCAAGAACTACTAATGATGGTGGAGAAACTGAGACTCATACAAACCAGGTTGATGAACTGCTCTTCGCTATTGCTTTTTCATGACAACGCCATGTCACAGACTTCAACTTTTTTGTAAATTTAGATAACCTCATTCAACATTTCTATTCCCATTTATCGATTCTCGTGCAGCAACTTGTAAAGCAAGGGCTACGAACTACCGAAATGGCAAGCATGACATAGCGAGAATATGTTATTAGTTAAAGCAGACATTTTAATTAATTAAAAAATTATACCAAATTGCAAATTCATAGGTAAAGACTTAATATTATATTGCTTATTTTACATTATGATGGATGTAATAGTTGTGTAGCAATTAACGATAAAAAAGCACTGCTGTAATAAATATTGTAAAAATGTAAATGTACAATGTATATTCATGACTTAAATGCATGCAAATAATAGATATTGCTCTTTTAGCTTAATATTGTGCAGTTATTTCGATACAGAAACAATTTTTTTTATATGTATAGATTCTATAGAATTTAAATAATTCTTTGGAACTCCTTGACAAATAACTATTAATAAAATAAAAAACAAACATAAATACATAATACATAAACACTCACGCCTGTCATTCAGAGAGGTAGGCAGAGACTACGGACTTCCATTCGACACGATCTTGACACACCTCTCTCGCCTCCTTTACATCCATATATCTACGTATACATGCTCGTCGGTTAAGGGTACTCCTAGTCTGGCCTATTTTCAATGTATTGCCAATTTGGTCGATAAATCTTCGTCTAGGGCGTCCCTTCCCGACTGCCGTTCACATTAGCAAAAAAAATTTGCTTTGTCACTCTTTCCTCGTTCATTCTTCCTACATGACCAAACCACCGAAGCATTCCTTTGTTAATCCTGATCACAACATATATTATTATTCTCTTATAAGTTATTTTATTTGCTTACTAATTGCTAGTGTCCTATATATCTGTACGGGAGTCTATCTAAGAGTATAGGCTACGTTATGAAAAGTAACTGACAGCTTACACACTACTCAGTGAGACCCACAGATTTTTCAATAAACGAAAAATCCTAGATTAACCTTTCTACTCTAAGACCAAATGTTTAATGTCCCTGAAATAATTGACCTATTTATCGTTAAGATAAAGGTTCCTATCGCGACAACGTTGTCATAATCGCGAATCGATCCGTGTATTGCATTTTCGCTTCCGGCACGCGATTTAATCGTATTTAAGCAGGAAACAGATCGTAAACTCGCTTATTATTTTCCTGTCCTTTTCACTGTTTATATTTAGAAATACCAAGCCATAAAAGCAATATAACCATTTAAAACGCAACATTCACTGTAATCATTTTACTTAAACCAGAATGTTATTTTATTACGGGCTGATTTTTCAATCGTCAAATAAAAGTTATTCATATTCATTTGTGCACAATTACATCGATAATATAAAAATGAATCGCTGAATGTGTTGCTAAGCGCAAATCTCCAGAGCAGCTGAAGCGATTTCGCTAATTCTTTTTTTTATAATATTCTTTGAAGTACGAAGATGGTTCTTACGGAGAGATAAATTTAAAAAAATGCCTGAAAAAGTCTAAAAACAACACTTTTCTATATTCTCATTCACAAGATTCGTAATAATACTTAAAAGTCAATTTGAACTTTAATACCATGCCATAAAGTTTAAGTGTTAGTGGAGGGGTTCCGGGAAGGCAAAACAATTGAGTGACGTTAGTATCGTATATATATTAATGTCAATATTTTTCAATATTTATACAATGGTCTATTTATAATACTCAAATGGTACTCAAAAACAAAATTAGGGTACCGCGCAAAATAAATTGATATCAATGAATTCGTAGTAAATTCCACGCGGGCGAAGTCGCGGGGCACAGCTAGTATGTCATAAATTAATTTGTTTAAAAATATAGCCCCACTGAGTTTCTTGCTAGTTGTTCCCAGGACAGAGGTTTTTTTTGCGAACCAGTGGTAAAAGCATAAATGACTTTCAATAAAAATTCTATGTTGTATAAAAATCAATCTATTCTATTCTATAATAAGATACGACTTAAGCAAATTAAAATTAATAGTATAAAAACATTATTAAAAACAAGCTTTTATTAAATGCTCTAAAATGATTAAAGTAAACTTTAAATGAAAACAAACACATCAATTTATTACATTACACAATTTACATGCTATAAGAGCTCGTTGCGAGATTTGTCGCTTGTCCCTACAGCATTTGTTCGAGCACCAACAAATTATCCCCACCCTTTGCCGAGTTAATACTCTTTAAAAATTGGTTTGGCGGCCATCTAGTTTTCCGCCATTTTGGATTTTTTCACCTCCGCCAGAATTTGCCTATGGTATAGGTTGATATTAATCGCACTTGGTCTTAATCAAGAGATCGTGTAATAACCTAATATCTACCTACTACTTTTTTATAGGATAAGGGTGACAAGCGAGCACACAGTCATCCCGATGGCAAGTGGTTGCTGCGGCCCATAGACATCTACATCTATCCTCGTATGCGAATCAAAACGCAGATGCGTTGTCAGCCACGAGGACTAAGATGGACTGCCTCTTTTCCAGTAAAAAGGATATCCGGTTCTCTACACTCACCATACGAAACACAGCAGCATTAATCCGCTATTTTACGTTGGTACTACTGTGGTAGTGTTAACAATAAGAACTCATATAAATGCCACAACAATAAAAAAGCTGTTTAAATGGGTACATTGTGAAATAAAGACATTCAACGACAAAGAAATTGCATCACCACATAAAATTTTAATACACATAGAAAGAGCAGAAGTTTTGATAGTTCTTACTTAATAAAAAGAGAACAAATTATAGAGAAAAATTAAATGCATTTTGTGACCATAAGGGCAATAAAATTGTCATATTATGATTGCGATTGGAAAAATAATCCATTACATAATTTGTACTCTATATATCAGCATTAAGTATGTCTTTTGCAACATTATTTTACAACATTATTTAACAATATTTTTGCAACATTATTTTAACAATTATTGCAACAAACTTTTCCACTAAACACAGTTTTTAGAATATACTCGCACAATAAAAAAAATTAACTCCCTGTTCCCACCCACACAAACGATACTTACTAATAATAATAAACAAATATCCCTTGTAACAACTCCTTGCGAACACATTGCACTTACACTTTTGTAAAGCGCAAGTTCTAAATATAATTAAAAATCACATCTCATAAAATATCTTTGGATCCAAGTAAAATTATGATATTAGCGTACAAAAATACAAAAAATATACAAGAACATCGTCAAATGTATAATTATTTGAAGTTTTTTTACATGCGTATTTATACCTCTATTCACCATTAGTTAAGACACGTCCCTGTTAAGTCTTACTATTTAGCCGAGCAGTAGTACACCATCCTTTTGAAGAGCTGAATGTCAGTGAGGTTGTTTTATTCGTATTCTTCTTAGCAACCCCTTGCATTTGATACCCATATATATATGCATAGAAAATAACTAGTCCGGCATCTTGGGCGGACTGCCATGTTGGATTTAGATTTACGTCACTTAGCTAACCATGCATTGTCATCCAAACATACAAAATTTCACTCAATCGCTTGAGGGTAACTACTTTAAAATTCAGTTACAACATTTGACCCTAACAAACAAGCAAATATTGCAAGTTAAATAAGCGCTTTGAAAAATTACAGTAGTATGAATAAGCAAGTTCAATTGTATACCTACCAGTTTTATATTCAGTCAGGTTATAATTTGTGTGATGGATTAAAAGCACTGTACCCATAATATAAAAGTGAAACAACTGAACTATCTAATTTATACATCTGTAATTTTTAACTTGTTCATGTTGTATTTTTTTTAAATCACTAGGATTTTCTCCTGTATCATGGAGGCGGTTTACATACATAAATTGCACAAGGACACACATCCGGATCCGGAACAATTATTTGTTGGTCATATAAACATTCATTCCTTGCGGGATTCGGACCCACGGATCGCAGGATCATAACCAAACATTTAGTCTTTTTATCTATTAAGTCTATACATATATTAAAAATCTAAGCTAGCCTATGAATAAGTTTTAGCTGCTGTTTAATAAATCTGCCCTGAAAAACATAGATAGCTAATTAATAGTATTTTACTCTGAATCATTGAAAATATAAATAGGTGTGTTTATTATAAAAGTAAAGAAAATTTTGTCTTTTATATAATACTTACAAGTTGGTTGAGAAGTTCGAACGTACTATTCGGTTATGCAAAAAAAAAACACTCTTACCCAGTTGAACCTATTAAATATAGTTAGCATCATAACTTTTTTAGAAAACCTAAAATGTCTAATTTACGCCGATAAAACTGTTGCTCTGCCTAAAATCTTAGTTGTATTTAGTCACAATAATCGCGAGCAATAAGCAAATGATCCACGTTGTACTGGAGCTAATTTGAATGTATCTGCTTTCACAGCACGGCACTGTGGCGTCGTCTTTGTACTAGCTTATGCCTGATACGGACACTAATTAGAATTTGGTGACACGCCCGCTACGGGAAATAACTTTGTACGGTCAGCAAATAGAAATCATAAGCTACACTCAGTTAATCGTTATAATCAATAATCGATTTGTTTAATATTTTTATGTTTAGGGATGTAAACGTACATGGATTTAACGATTATTCTTCATTGAAACCGAATTAGATTAAGTTGCGCAGTAATATATATGAATAAGCAATTTACGAGTATACAAGGTTATTTTTCAAAGAGTAGCCAAATTCAAACTTAAGTAGAAATATATAAATAATGATATACTGTTGTTGCAGTTTTTTAAACTACGAGTAAATTAGGTTTCTACTTTTATTTAAAATTATCCCAAATTGAATGTGATTTATAGGCAACAATGTTTTTGCCTACCGGTCGACCCTTGCGAATGTGTGCGTGCGCAGTAAAATCAATTAAAATAATGTGTTACCACGCATTTTGAATTTAAAAGATAAAAAGGACAGAATGTTTGAGATTTTTTTATTTAATTTTCTTAACCATTTGCCTATATTACTTATTCTAAACCTTCTTTGGCCGGTTATTGCAAAATAACCCTGTATAATGATTTAAATACATTTTGTGTACTCTTCTTTTACGTACCTTTTAGTACTGATTAAAAATGGCTGCCAGTTTAAAATATGTTTAACTGTTTCGTTCAAATTAATATTATTATAAATATACAAGAGAGAAATGTTTAAATTCTTATTTATTGTGATCATTGTGATCATTTTATACAAGATTTTTTTCCTATCGGTACTGCATTAACACTACGGTAATTTTAAACCAATCCAATGCAGTTTGTATTACGACTTTACCAGTGACTAAAGGAAATGGCAAAAATTTACAATAATTTTAATTGTGAATTCTTATAAATAATGAGTCTTGGCGATTGTTCTTTGTGTTCCGATACATCACTTTCTTCGGTTAAGTTTACCGCAATAAAAAATATAACGTGAAAATCTGCGAGTAGTCTTTAATTATTTGTTTACGCTTGCTTCGCTTACCTAAAATGCCTATTTATAGGCACGTTACATGATCGACGCTAATAAAGACCTGTCATCAAATAAAATTATGCAAATGTCTCTAATATTTATTTATAAATCAAAGTACTTAAACGTTTAGAAAACTTTGCAGTACTTGATTTGCTGCGGCCCTGTGCTTTCGTGCTTATGTATTTTCGCTTTTAAAAATAAAATAAAATGTTAAAGGCTATGGTTAAGCGTGCGCTTAATATAGATAGCGAGAAAGCGCTGCTTGCGAAGACCTTGCAACGTTTAGATGTAGGCAATCACATTAATTAGATTTTCTTATGCAGATATGTGGTGTATGGCTCTAGTGTGTTATAAATATATTTTTGTACAATCGTAATTGTTATTTGTTTAGCAGAAGGAAAAGTCCCGCGCCAATCTTGCTGACGATGAAGCTTTGGAATGGCTGAAACCACGCGTGCTTATCAAGCCAGAAGATCAAGAAAACGTACCAGAAGCTGTAAGAAAAACATATAAACACACACATAATATAAATATAAAACAATTTTATACTTTAATGAACTACTTTATGTATAAAAAATATCAATACAACAAAAAGTCAAAAAATCTACTGTCGAATTTTTTAAATCACTTGCTTCACTCAATTAAGACGTGTTTATTACTTTACATCGCACTAATATGTTATGGAAAGTACATTATTAGAAAGAGGAGACACCAATGAATAAGCCTGATGTTTATTTTTAAATTCATCATTACGTACTATTATAAAAAAGTCCGATAAAAAAAATTGTGGATGTCCTTTAGTCTGTGGTTCATCAATTTTCTAAGTACAAGATATTTCGAGTACTACTTAATAAAACAGCCTAATTTTTTTTTCACTGTCTTCAGAATCACGTAGAGCTGGTTCCTTTCGATAATCACTTCTGTAATCCGTTTAAAATATTACATGAGCGTTTGGGGTGTGCAATTTAGGATTTTAAATTTTTTTTTCTGTAATTCTATCTTTGCATTATTTTTAAATACTATATTTTCTCGGTAATTATTACATGAATTTGCTCACGAAAAAAGTAATAATATATCCAATGCAGTGTTGATTGGTATTATGGGCAACGAAAACCATCGATTGAACCAAGTAGTGGTAGTAGTGGTAGTAGTAGTAGCAGTCGTAATAGGGTATGTCAGGAAGGTCCTGCTGATAAAGAAGAAGGAAGAAAAAGAAGAAGAAACAGAGGTTTTTACCCACTAAAACCTCCTCTCTCTTAAGTACCACCACGCGGTCCCGTGGTACTGGGTACTTAAAAGAGAGGAGGTTTTAGTGGGTAAAAATCCCACACTACTGGTCTTGCAACACCTTGACGGTGTCTTTTGAAGATTTCCTCCTCTCTCTCTAATACATATATATACCGCAATCGACAATTTTCCTGTCAAATATGACGGCAAATTCCGCCTACAACCTACTATATATCTTTATATATAAAAATTACGTGTCACGTTGTTTGTCCGTGATGAACTCCTAAACTACTGAACTGATTCCAAGGAAATTTTGCACACTGTGCGTATTTTGGTCCAACTTGAGAGATAGGATACTTTTTATCCCGATAAGTGATCTTCAACAAGTTTTTATTGCGAATATAAGGATTTTTTTATAGGAAGGGTCATCGGAAAGGATATATATATACAGGGTGTCCCAGTGATGGTGGGTAAGGTCGAGATACGCACTAACCATATTTAACAATAACCAAATACGAATTCCAAACACGAATTCATACAATGGAGAATCTGTCGATCCTTTTTACTCACATTAATCCTAAGCACCGTTTGTCTCGCTCACACAGCTTAGAATTCATCCAAACAAGGCGAGCATGTAGTAAAGTAAAATTTTCAAGGGCGACAAATATACTTACCTAATAAAGACATGCATTGTTAAAAAAAAACTATCTGCCAATAATTTTGTAATGGAATGCCTACTTTTACACATTAACCGCTAAAGCTCAGTAAGTAATGACATTAAGTACATGGTATGCTAATGTTTTAGAATCCTTATGATATAGGCAAACTTTTTAAATCGTTGGCCACACAGATCCCGTACGTTTTTTTTTCACCACAGGTGCTCAAACTTATCAGTTAAATAAAGTAAAAAATTTAAACTTATGTTTAGTGCCGTCTTGTAAAATACTACCCATAGTATTTGAAAATTTTTAAGGGTAATTTAGAAACATCATTATTAGGGAACACACTAAAAGAAAAAAATCCGATCTAGGCATTAAACTGCGGACATGATGATCACAAATGTGAGCAGAAGTACTAATTTTCGGAATTTTATAAAACATGGCGTAGACCGCGAACCGTTCGGGATAGAATTTTTTTTAGGGAACCGAGGCCACCTGCCTCCCGCCCTAACACTTACGTACCAGATTATCCACCATTACTGGGACAGCCTGTATATATATATATATATATATATATATATATATATATATATATATATATATATATATATATATAAGTTAGTATATATAGACTAAGTAAAACTTAATTATATTCTTCTTCATCATCAACATCAGCACATAAAATTCCACTGCTGGAATTAGCGTCCTCCGATATAGGCGGAATTTGCCGTCATATTTGAAAGTAGTAGAAGTACAGTCAAATTATCGATTGCGGTACCAGCAGTATAGCATTCACATTGCTGTTGCCTGTTGCCGATCTCGTTATTTACATCTGGCGTTTAAGAAATGTATATATATCGAACGCCATAGGATTTTTCTGGAATTCTCCGTAGTCATCTTTTACGAAACCCATAAAACGAAATGGTGTGATTGATCAAGTCAAAGCACTGTTGTCGCTATTATAAAGAAATAATAATTTCAGGAGCTTGATGAAGAAGTCGGTCGAATACTAACAACCATTAATCCACAATGGGTGCCGGACGAAGTAGCTTTTCATTATGGACAGGGTCGATTTGTAACTAAACCAAAACCTACATTCGGCAAAGCTTATCCCCTCTACGTTTATCAAGGCACAGCCATCCGCAAGGACTCAGATGAAGCTAAAGCGCAAATAGCTGCTGGTTATGGTATGTATAAATTAACGATGCATATTGATAACATTTCTTTGTTCATAAATTATTATATTACGAAGCAAAAGAAACTATGATTACTTATATCAAATGCGACATTTTTCAATGTATATAAGGGCATTGTATCTTTAATATGATTGTAGTAGAAATGGGCCGGCTCGACTGTGAAATGACTACGTTCTCACGGAATACCAGTTTGAAATAGTAACTTAAGCTGCTATATTTCTTTTGATGTATGTAGAGAACCGGAGACCCTTTTTACTGGAAACGAGGTATTACATCTCAGTTTCCAGGGATGACAACGCATCTGCATTTTGATTCTTAATCGTCGATAGACGTAGATGTCCACGAGCCACAGCGTCCAAAAAATCACAAAAAATAAATTAGCTAGATATTTGTACTACTTGTACTACTAATATTTGTACGGCTGGCAATGGGCCTCTTCTCGTTTCTGATAGGGTTTGAGGCACAAGAATTCGGTCGAACTTAGTTTACACGCTTAATGTTCATCATTCATTCATCATAGGGTACCACGACTTTTAAGTTAACCTTTATCGACTATATTTAGATTTATCTTTCCCTACGACATGTTTTTGCAAAAGCCCTTATAGCATTTTTAGAACATTGTCCAATAGGTATGGTCGGATTCGATGATGCTGGACCGAAACGGGCGAAAGTGAAAAAATCTGCCGCGGAGGAAGAAGAAGAAGAAGAACCTGAAGCTGAACCGACACCAGCTGAAGAAGCTAAAGCTGAAGGTATGACAATTTCGTAACTTATTACTTAAACCGAATTCATCGTTTGATAGTAAGCGAGCGCGAGAGAAAATTACATTTATAGTGGCATTAAGAATACTGATCACAGTGTAGTAGGTGCTTATTTACATAATATAAAAAGTAAATTACTTTAGTTGATCGCACCAAAAATGACCTAGTAAATCATTTTGTGTGTGCGTGATAAATATAAATAATAAACCTAGCAAGCTAACAGCATAGCAAAGTGGCGAAGCAATCAGCTTTGTAGCGGTTTCTAACGGTTGCCGTTGAGCAATCAGTTTCAAAATAGGAGGTTCAGATGCCTGGGTGATCAGTAATCGATTGCTGAAAACAGAATTTGAAAATTCGAATCCGTTCTCGAGATAATCGTGGGACAGATGGACAGACGGACAGACGGACAGACGGACAGACGGACAGACATCGTGAAATCAATAAGTGACTTCGCAGGCTTCGCCACTTAATAAACCTAGCAAGCTAACAGCATAGCAAAGTGGCGAAGCAATCAGCTTTGTAGCGGTTTCTAACGTTTGCCGTTGAGCAATCAGTTTCAAAATAGGAGGTTCAGATGCCTGGGTGATCAGTAATCGATTGCTGAAAACAGAATTTGAAAATTCGAAACCGTTCTCGAGATAATCGTGGCACAGACGGACAAACGGACAGACGGACAGACGGACAGACATCGGGAAATCAATAAACCTAGCAAGCTAACAACATAGCAAAGTGGCGAAGCAATCAGCTTTGTAGCGGTTTCTAACGGTTGCCGTTGAGCAATCAGTTTCAAAATAGGAGGTTCAGATGCCTGGGTGATCAGTAATCGATTGCTGAAAACAGAATTTGAAAATTCAAAACCGTTCTCGAGATAATCGTGGGACAGACGGACAGACGGACAGACATCGTGAAATCAATAAGTGACTTCGCAAGCTTCGCCATTTAGTAAGTGACTTCGCAAGCTTCGCCACTTAATAAGAGAGTAACCCCAATCTTATCCACCGATAGATTACCCTATGCAACGACTAAGAGATTGAACAGTTGAATGAAAGAAAAAAAGAAATAATATTTATTACAACAAACACCAACACACATGTTACAAAAGATATAAAGTTAACAATGGAACATGGAAATGAAGCTCTTTCATAGATAGATTCGTTGTCTGCACGTTCTTTAGGTAGATTAGCAATCTTATTCTTATATCTAATGTTAATGATGATTATCTAATATTAAATGATAGCTATAATTATAATGTATAGAATTATAATCAGATGTTACTTCTTTTTACACCTACCTCCTTTGTCTCTGCACTATTCTAAGGTACTGGTAGATAATGCCTCGGGCATTAAGTCCGCGTATATACATTACAGTGTATATGAAATTATATAAATCAATAACGATATTTTTATAACGAAAGAAGTATTGACCTTCGCAAGGTGGCTGGTATTTTTTACTAAAACCTTTTACAGAGGACGCAGTTGGCGAAGAAGAAAAATATCAAGAAAAAGAACCACCTGTAGAACCAACAGAGGCACCCTCAGTAACTGAAACGGAAGTAGCCGCAGAAGGGGCTGAGGAAGCTGAGGCTGAAGAGAGTATGACCCAGTACTTTATATATATATTATATCTTTTATTATATTATAGCGACATATAATGCGTTAAATGTCTCTTTTTAACTAAATTACAATGTAAATTATACTGAACATTCTTAATTTAAAAATTATAATTGAGCTTACATATTTATTCTTGATAATATTCGAGGTAATTGGTGGTCGTCTAAAATATGATTTTTTTTCTAAATGACTTTGAATCTTAATATACTGTCCAGATAAAATTAAGATAAAAAAGCACGCAAGTCTTGTATTTATATACATAAAATATATATTGTAGTAACATTATTTTGTGCATATTAAAATAAATAATTGATATATATCAATTTTTCACAAAATATTCAAAACACAATTTTTAGAAGAAGCAGTACCTGAAGAAGCAGGTGATGAGGAAGTGTTTCATATAAAACCACGTGTCAAGAAGTTAGCTAATCAATTCAACTTCTGTGAACGTGCTGCCCTCACATATGTCTACCCCCGCCGCGTAAGTTGTAAATTTCAGTTTTTTTTCTTTCTGAGCTTAAACATATATGAAAACCATGTTTTCTTCCGTTTACAGTCTCTATACGATCAGACCACTTAAAGTTGAGTGCTCATCAGGACACATACCTATTAATCGTTAACCAGTTCAGCAAAATATATCTACATTGGCATCCCTGATAACTTAGATGATATAAAAGAAAACTCAATTATCGAGTGTATAGGATTATAGGAACATTATAGGAACCCTTTTTTTTAATAGTATCGGATGACAAACGAGCACACAGTCCACCTGATGGTAAGTGGCTACTGTGACCCATAGACATCTACATTTATCATCAATAAAGACTCAAGATGCAGATGCGTTGCCACCCGTGAGGACTAAGATGGAATGCCTCTTTGCCAGTAATAAGGGTCTCCAGTTCTCTACACTCACCATACGAAACTTAACTTAACCAGCGTAAAATAGCAGCGTTAAGCTGCTATTTTACGCTGGTTTTCTGTGAGAGCGTAGTCCTTCCCCGTTCGAGCCGACCCATTCGTGCTACAACCATAATATAGTTGCAGCATGGCTCTACCACATAGAGCCATGATGACCATCGATCCATGGACCCTATAATGATTCTATCCATTCTAAGACTTTTATGGTCCTCCAGGTTTATGTAGATTCAATTTAAAATCTATTATTACTTTGCATTTATCACTACCACTGTTACTACAGTCCATCGAAATGCACTACTAAACAAAGGCCTCCACAATAGATTTCCACAAAGTCTAATCATGGACTGCTTGCGTGTTTAAACAGATTGTTACACCATTTAGTGGGGGTCAACACACACCGTGTTTGTTCGTATGACTGCACTCTAGAGCATTCCTTCTAAATCGTTTACCGATACTTTTAATTATATGGCCATCGCCACTTCACTTACTGATCCGCTGGGCTAAGCATATTATCACGCACAGAAATTCCGAGAATTCTTTCCGTCATACAATGTATTTGGAACACTCAAAATTGATCATTCATTAATCATTATCAGTAACATTTTTTTAAATATAAAAAAGCTGTAACTTTATTTTTTTTTACCAGTCTGTAGAAACGCAAACTGTCCCACCACCAAGAGCCAACTACGGTTCAACCGCTCTTCAATGCATTATTTTCGACTACTACCAAGAGGACTATGCCAAAAAAATGCGTGAGAAAGAGGAAGAAAAACCAAAAAGGGTACTACTCATCAGACTCAATTTGAATAGAATATTGAAATTGGATGAATGAAATTTATTTACTAGTGCACATTTTCTTTCAGCTTCGCAAGAAAACGACGAAACACGCAAAATCTGCGCAGCAAATACACGACGAACAGCTCGCACAGCGCATTCGTGAAGCCTGGGCTATACTGGAACGCCTAGTCAATCAAAATATTTACGACGACATCGGTATGTACTCGAATTTAAAAACTCTTCCTACTAATCCATAATCCATTGACATTAAGCTACTACCGCTAATAATATTAACCTTCTTTCGAATTTATCTTGTGCGCTATTTGCAACCAGCCAGAAACATACATATAATCACCATAATATACCTCATTAAGTACTTTTGGTCAGTAATAAGAACATAAGATCTCCCAAAATCTACTCAAATTCTTCCTTAGAAATTGCAGTTGCTTTGTTTTGTTAAATAGACACATAATTTGACGAAAAAAAGCGACTTCTAATTGCTAAGAAATATAAAACACATCATATTCAGATCATAATACCTTTTGTACGGAATGTAAGTATTACAAGACACAAGTAATGACTATTTTTTATAGGATAGGCTGACAAACGAGCACACAGTCCACCTGATGGTAAGTGGTTGCTGTGGCCCATAGACATCCACATTTATCCTCGTTTGCGAATCAAAATGCAGATGCGTTGTCACCCGTGAGGACTAAGATGGAATGCCTCTTTTCCAGTAAAAAGGGTCTCCGGTTCTCTACACTCACCATACGAAACACAGCAGTGTTAAGCTGCTATTTTACGCTGGTATTCTGTGAGAGCGTGGTTCTTCCCCGGTCGAGCCGACCCATTCGTGCTACAATTATACTACTAATATAGTTGCAGCATGGCTCTACCATTCCATTCCAAAATTCCATTCCATTCCATACAGGTACATTTATGTGATATGGAATATTTTAATTAAAATATCTTCATTATTATAAAATTTAATAGGTAATAAATCTTCTCTAAATAATATTAGAATGCAGTCTATCACTTTTCGTCGATAATTCATTAAAAATGAATGATGACAAATATATTATTCAAGCAGATATTTAATGCAATAAAATATTATCAACTATCTATAGGTGAAAAGCTAAGGTGAAAAGCTTATAATATCATAATTTTATTTATGGGTAATCAGCGCAGGACTACCGTTATTGGGACGACCCTTCGGATGAGTTCCGCGAGGGAATGGGTTCACTGCTGCCGCTGTGGCGGTTCCAGTTCGAACCGATGCGAAGTCACGCCGTCTGCGACCTCCAATGGAATCCGCACTACCAAGACCTGTTTGCTGTAGCTTATGGATCACGTATACATCATTTATATTATGTTGAGCTTATGAAAGTCATAAATTCAAAACACCAATAATAACATTTCTTTTGAACATGATTTAGAACCAACTAATTGATTTCCCGAAATACTTTAAAACTTAAGACATATTTAATATTTTCTTTTAATTTAAAAAGAATGTAAACGTATAATTTGTTTATAATACGTTTAAGAATCGTTTATTTACCCACTGCGTGAATACCATTAATTTCTAAATAAAAGAGCTTTGATTTATAAGGTAAACTCATAAAAGCGATATATGAAAGAAGATACATGTTTCATAGAAATATGAGGAAACTATGACAAATTAGTTTGTACATCTAAGACAGTATAGTTTGTACATAAGATTGGAATGTACATACACGTGCGTGCGTGCGTGCGTGCGTGCGTGCGTGCGTGCGTGCGTGCGTGCGTGCGTGCGTGCGTGCGTGCGTGCGTGCGTGCGTGCGTGCGTGCGTGCGTGCGTGCATGCGTGCGTGCGTGCGGGCGTGCGTGCGGGCGTGCGTGTGTGCGTGCGTGCGTGCGTGCGTGCGTGCGTGCGTGCGTGCGTGCGTGCGTGCGTGCGTGCGGGCGTGCGTGCGTACGGGCGGGCGGGCGGGCGTGCGTGCGTGCGTGCGTGCGTGCGTGCGTGCGTGCGTGCGTGCGTGCGAGCGTGCGTGCGTGCGTGCGTGCGTGCGTGCGTGCGTGCGAGCGTGCGTGCGTGCGTGCGTGCGTGCGTGCGTGCGTGCGTGCGTGCGTACGTGCGTGCGTGCGTGCGTGCGTGTGTGTGTGTGTGTTGTGTGTGTGTGTGAGAGAGAGAGAGTAGAAATTGATTGATAATTATTGAAAAGGCAGCTCTGATTTATTAGATTTATTTTTATTCACATTTTACACAGTGGACTTCACACAGCAGCAGAAGCAAGGTTGCCTGTGCTTATATAGCATCAAAAATCCAGCATACCCCGAGTACTCAGTCATAACTGAATCTCCCATTATATGTCTCGACGTATACAAAGAGACACCGTACCTCATATGTGTAGGTAAGTAAAAACTAATTTAATAAGTCTAAACTAAATGTAATTGTGGTACTATACATACTATAATTTAATTAGTAACTTTTCTCATAGCATATTTAACGAAATATCCACATTAACTATCATCTTATCGCTCATTCCTCAATAGTGTTTCCCAACGGATAGGTCTTAAGATGAACATGGACAAAACAAAGATCATGTTTAATGTCCATGTCACACCTATGCCGGTAGTTGTTGGGAACACTAAGCTCGAAGTTGTTGACGAGTATGTTTACCTGGGACAAATAGTCCGACTAGGTAAGTCCAACTTCGACCGAGAGGTCAATCGACGAATTCAACTCGGTTGGGCAGCGTTCGGGAAATTACGGCACATCTTCTCGTCAGGTATACCTCAAAACTTGAAAACGAGACTGTACACCCAGTGCGTGTTGCCAGTGATGACATACGGAACTGAGACGTGGTCCTTCACTGCTGGCCGGATGAGGAAGCTCAAGGTCGCTCAGCGAGCTATGGAGAGGGCTATGCTCGGAGTTTCTCTGCGTGATAAACTCAGAAATGAGGATATCCGCAGTAGAACTAGAGTGACCGACATAGCCCAACGGATTAGTAAGCTGAAGTGGCAATGGGCCGGCCATATAGCTCGAAGAACCGACAACCGATGGGGAAGAAAGGTTCTCGAGTGGCAGCCTCGTACCGGCAGGCGAAGTGTAGGGCGTCCCCCCACTAGATGGAGTGACGACCTGGTAAGATATGCAGGAAGTCGATGGATGCAGGTGGCTCAGGACCGTGCTTTGTGGCATTCTTTGGGGGAGGCCTATGTTCAGCAGTGGACTTGTGAAGGGCTGTAATGATGTAATGATATCGCTCATTTACTTTTTAGTTACAAATACGTTGCCGTAGTCAAATTACCAGTGAGGCCATCAAACCTATCATCATCGTATGATTAAAAATAAAAACAAAAAAAACTTTTTCTTTAGATACCGAAGTCGGCTACTTGTCATGCTTTATCCTGATTCGCGCGCAAAGATCTCGCCACTGCTCATACGAGGGGCACACTGAAATGATGGGGAATAGAATATTTCGGACTGAGTTACAATAAAAAACCTTTATTACAATTTGAATACTGGCCTCTTAGTATCTTAATGCCATTCAAACAATTAAAAAAAATGTTGGTTTAAAGTTGACATGTCGTTAACAGAAATGGAGCTCACGCGTAAACATTTCCGTGCCATAATTTATCACAATTTTCGTCGCAGCTTATCTCGCGAACTTGTTTCGATTTATGATGTTGAAGCACCGAGTTTAACGACAATATACCGCTGGTATGCCGAGTTCCGACGCGGTCGTGTGTCGCTCAGCACTGTTTCTTCTGCAGGTCGACCAAGAACAGCGGTCACGCCTGAAAACATCGCAGCTGTTCGATCTATTATATTAGATGACCGTCATGTGACATACGAGCAGATTCGGGCTGTTATCAGTATCGGAATGACTGCAATTCAGTCGATATTACATAATAAGCTGCGTGTAAGAAAGCTAGTTTCCCGCTGGGTTCCCCACAATTTGTCCGAAGAGCAAAAGGCGGCTCGTGTAGATTGGTGCCAGAATACTCTGCAACGCTTCAACGGAGGGAAGTCAAATGCCGTTTATAATATCGTCTCAGGTGACGAATCATGGATTTATTCATACGAACCTGAAAGAAAACCTCAGTCAGCAGTTTGGGTCTTCGAAGACGAGGTCAAACCAACGAAAGTGGTTCGCTCCCGCAGCGTGTCAAAGAAAATGGTCGCTACGTTTGTCTCGAAAAAGGGGCATGTTGCTACAACTCCTTTACAGGAACGCAGAACGGTTACCACGGTATATCACGGTTTGTTTGCCAGAAATGATAGCCGAACTCCGAAAAAATAACCCGAAACGTCGCATCATCTTACATCACGATAATGCGAGCTCCCATACGGCTCGGAAGACAAATGATTTTTTGAAGCAGGAAAACGTTGAGCTGTTAAGTCATCCTCCGTACAGTCCTGACCTGAGCCCAAACGATTTCTTTACATTCCCTAGAATGAAAGATTTATTACGCGGTCAACGGTTTGAAGACCCTGAAGCAGCTGTGGAAGCGTACAAATCAGCCATTTTGTCGACATCAACTTCAGACTGGAATTACTGTTTTAATTATTGGTTTGCACGAATGGAAAAGTGCATTAAGTTGAACGGAGAATACTTCGAAAAACAATAAAATACAACTTAGCTATACCGTGCATGCGGTTTTTCTTATTCCCGATCATTTCAGTGTGCCCCTCGTACCAACCTCTTAGTTCTTCTATCTTAGTATAAGCAAATTTTGTAAGCTACGTACCTGATTAGGTAGGTTTGTTAAGGTCTGTGTCCATCTTAATAAAGCAACACAAATAATGCAACTTTAGAACTTATGTAGTCTTATTTTTAATTAAATAAAACTTTATTTACATAACATTTAAAACATATATTATTTTATAGCATAGAGTGACAAACGAGCACACAGTCCACCTGATGGTAAGTGGTTGCTGTGACCCATAGACATCCACATCTATCCTCAATAAAGAATCAAAATGCAGATGCGTTGTCACCCGTGAGGACTAAGATGGAATAGCTCTTTTCCAGTAAAAGGGTCACCGGTTCTCTACACTCACCAAACGAAACACAGCAATGTTGAGCTGCCATTTTACGATGGTATTCTGTGGTACAACTATACTACTAATATAGCTGTAGCATGGCTCTACCACGTAAAAAATATACCTGCGAACCAAAAACTTGTGGTTGAAATACATGCTATCGCAAATAAAGAACTGAAGTAATTGTAATAGAGTATCAAATTATTTTTATATTTATACCTAATTTAGTGATACTGTTTTAAAATGATTATTCAATAAAAATGTCCTTAATCCTAGAAAACTTGTTAAATATTTCGTAGTTTCCTTATCTTATCCTAATACTTGTAACCATTTAAAGGTTTCTTTTCACTTACGTAATGTCATAAAATGCTCAAATAATATTGTAGAGGCCGAGCTTTGCTCAAAAATTATAATTTTCTCACGCATTACGCGTATCTAAAAAAAATTGGCAAAATTACGCCATTAGGGTTTTTTAATAAGGGGGACAAGCGAGCACACAATCCACATGATGGTAAATAGTTTCTTTGGCCCAGAGACATCTACATCTATCTTCGATTACGAATCAAAATGCAGATGCGTTGTCACCCGTGAGGACTAAGATGGAGTGCCTCGTTTTCAGTAAAAAAGGGTCTCCGGGTCTTTACACTAACCATACGAAACACAGCAGCGTTATGCTGCTATTTTACGCTGGTATTCTGTGAAAGCGTGGTTCTTGCCTTTATATAGGTTAATTTATCTACTTCTCATCGTAAATAATGTTTCGCATAAATTCTGCTCCTTCATAGGACGCTACGATGGCAACGTATGTGTGTATAACGCACAATTAACTTTGGAGTCGTCTTACCAGTACAAATCGGATTCCGTGCGGGACAAACATAGCAACATAGTGTGGGAAGTAAGTACCTAACCATTAATCTATACTGCAATTTTTTTTAATTTGAGAGACAGAGTCAAAGGTGAGTGACGTCTGGTACTGGGGTTATCAATCCTCCTGTCCAAGTTTAAAGAGTTATTAAAAAACATAGTAGTTAGTAACTAAATACAATTCTTTTTAATTTTATTGAAATGTGTCGAAATAATACTGAACTTAGTTAATAGCGCCCTCTAGTGTATTTTTCAGTATTTTATAATCCCAACGCCATCTATGAGAGCGCAGAAGAAACTTCCCTCGGTTCGTCACGTAATAATTTGTCAGAGTGTCTCATGGTGTCTCATCTATGCCCTATATAGTATATGACCTATGCTCGTCTTCAACTTGACGACGATTACGACACCCTGTAATAGGAGAGGCCCATGTATAGCGGCGGACTACTACGAGCTGATACAGAGGAATAAAATTAATCTCGTCCAGTAAGTTTTATTATCAACATTAGGATTAATAGCACTCTTGTTTTTATTTTTCATTATTACAATACATTGTAATCGAAAATAAGGTAAGTATTAAATATATAAAGAGACAGCGGCTTTTAATTGGACGTAGTTATACAAAAACGTTCCAACTCACAAGTCATTCAAAAATGAGTTAAAAATGTCAAGATGTCAAAACTAATTTTTACGGATTTTATAGCGTTTAATTAACTATTTTATATTTCCGACGTTTCGGTTGCTATCCAGCAACCATGGTCACGGGGGCTGAGGTGACTGACGTCCCAATGTCAGAGTTAACTCGGAGTACCTTCAGCTTTTTAATTATTAATTTTGGTCCGATCTACGCAGAATGAACTTATTGTGTCTTGAAGTCTTGCAGTGGTATGCTTGGGTTTAGTTTTAATTTTATGACTTATAGGATCCCAAGCAGGTGGTAGTACCCAGCCTACCTCTCTATTGA
Organism: Parnassius mnemosyne; assembly: GCA_963668995.1. NCBI lineage: Eukaryota > Metazoa > Arthropoda > Insecta > Lepidoptera > Papilionidae > Parnassius > Parnassius mnemosyne. The sequence goes on from CAVLGL010000068.1 coordinate 26,192,114, forward strand.
AATTAGGATGTTTTTTTAATTTCAATAGCCTCACGTATCATCCTTGGCAGGAATCGATGTTCTTTCGCGAGAATTTGTGGTTTATCAAATCTAATGTAATGGCGGGGGCCGTCAAGGATATGGTCACAAACTGCAGACTTCCCGGAACGTTGGTGCTTCACGTCAGCTATGTGTCCTTTTACGCGGGTTTTTACTGATCGTTTTATTTGCCCTATATACGAGAGACCGCACTCACAATCAAGCTTGTACACTCCTGCATCTTGTAGAGGAATATTGCACGGATGGTAAGAACTGACTAATCTTCTTCGGTGGCTTGAAGAATGTTCTAATAGAAGCTCGCTTCATTTAGTACAGATTTGATTGATAGACGTTAAAAAGTTATTCAACAAGATTATTTATGAGCCGACGAAGAGGAAAATTATAATATATTCAAGATTAATTCAATTTGAAGAAACTTTATGTCAGCCTCGATTTGCAATCGCTTGCCATAGCTTTGATTTCCTAAGGAATAAAACTATGTGACATCTAGTGTAATGCACTTCCTATAAAACTGGTCTCTGTTTAAATACAAAACCTTACCTTTGGTACTTAAAAATATATTAAATATTCATTTCTTTATCTCTCCTCACACTACTACTACAACTGCACTTATGTATGTACTATTTACTAACAATAATAAACAATTATTTGTCATAACATTTTATGGATTAAGGTTAAGGGTCTTTTGGTTTTAACAAACGATCCCACCTAAAGACACGCTCTCTAGAACATTAATGCCATTATAAAGAATTAAAGAAAGGATGTGGTTACAGACTCTGTACATACCACATCCCCAGCCTTTGTCTAATTAATTATTTCTTTTTTAGTTTTCGTTTTTATTCCGATTGCGGTTTCCTCGCTTTGACATTCGCGCAATTCGATATTTTCGCATTCAGCAAATGCAGACTAAATAATTAAATACCGTTTAAGAAACAATGAAAATATTTCCATCTTTCCTAGGAGCACACAGTCGTCTACCTTATGGTTCTTTGATGCTAAAGACACTTTCAGCTTTTGTCGATAAGGTGTCAAATTGCAAATGTGTTTGTTTTGTCTCCGGTTCCATACTCACTTTACGAAATACAGCAGTATTATGCTGCTATTTTACGCAGGCATTCTGTTAGGGCGTAGTCTGTCTCCGGTCGAGACCACAAATTATTGAGAAGTATGTCAATAGGTCAAGCCAACCCATTCGCACTGCGGCCAAATCAGTCGATCGCATGAGCCTCATATTAAATTTTTATTAATTCAAAACAGATCCGCTGGGGGGCTCGCCTTATTGACGGCGAGGCATCGTTCTTCTCGGTGTCAGGCGACGGTCGCGTGGTGCAGTGGGCGGTGATGCCGGGCGAGCTGCAAGCTACCACCATCATTGCATTGCGCTCCACCGCGGCGCCCGTACCTGGCCCAGACGGCACGCTTATCAACGTCAACAGTATGCTATGCTTAATTATTGCCTAATTAATTTGTTATACTTTTTACAAAATAAGGGTGACAAGCTGCACGCACACACTGTGGCCCATACACACTTACATCTAAATTACAACAAAATGCGTTTCTCAACCCTGAGGACTAAGATGCCTCGTTTCCAGTAAGAAGATTATCCAGTCTCAACACACCATAATTATGAAACACAACAGCATTAGGCTGCTATTTTACGTTCGTATTCTGTGAGAGCATGGTTCTTCCCCGGTCGATTCGACACATTCGTGCTACAACCACATATAATAAAAATACCTATCTAAAAGATATTAAGACTTGCATTATACTTATGTCAAGTGAGATGTAGGGCTGCCTTATGATGTTTTTCTTCAGCACTAATCACGTGGTGAATTAGCATGTAAAATTGCAATTAACAATTTAATTGATACTGGTGGGGTTCAAATTATAAAAAAATTATTTCAAATTCGCCTATTTAAGCAGATTTATAAAAAGGAAAAATTTTTAAGGTCTTAAATGAGAATTTTAATAAACTTACTTGTGTGCTTATGCCCGAATTAGAAAACTTCAATATCGACAGGATAGCACAAAAAAATTGCGTGTGTAAAATATTTTATAATGAACACATTTATAAAAATTTCTATCAACCATACACGCTCTAGTTGTTATATTTTTTAGAATGTTCTCATTTAGTTTTAAAGCCAACAAGACACCGCAGCAGAATCATACTCTAGCCTCCATAGGTAAATTGTTCGTTAGTAGTAGGTGATTATGTTTTTAGAGAATCTACCTGTAACTCTGTGGAAGTAATTAAAAATTACAAGTATGAAAACAAAGAGAAACAAGCACATATAATACTTACATGTAGATTGATTTCCGAAATAATATATCAAAGTTTTATTAATTAATTTAAAAAATTGATTATATAAGATATGTAAAGACGAGCGGCAGTTATTCTCTGCAAGCAACTTTACCGATACGAAAGTAAGGATATTGCATATTAGAAAGGTTGGTAAAGTTTTTTTTTTATAAGATAAGGGTGACAAACGTACACAGAGTCCACCTGACGGTAAGTGGTTGCTGTGGCCCAGAGACATCTAATCTATCCTCGATTACGAATTAAAGTGTAGATGCGTTGTCACCCGTGAGCATAGACATCTACATTTATCCTCGATTAGGAATTAAAATGTAGATGCGTTGTGTGAGGACTGAGATGGAATGCTTCGTTTCCAGTAAAAAGGGTCTCCGGTTCTATAGGATCACTATTTTAAGCTGGTATTTTGTGAGAGCGTGGTCCTTTCGCGGTTGAGCCGACCTATTCGTGCTACAACTATTTTTTTTTATTTTTTTTTAATAAACGTTACCCTAGGATTTTCTCCTGTGTCGTGGAGGCAGTTTACAAACATAAATTGCACAAGGACAAACATCCAGACCCGGAACAATTATTTGTAGGCCATACAAATACTTGTTCCGTGCGGGATTCGAACCCGCGGCCCCCAGCGCAACAACTGATTGCTAAGCCACTGCGCCACGGAGCCGTCAAACTATACTATACTATACTACTATTATAGCTGCAGCATGGTTCTACCACGTAAAAATAGATAGTGAGGTAATATATATATATATATATATATATATATATATATATATATATACAACAATTTCTACATTATTTATATATATATATATATATATATATATATATATATATATATATATATATATATATATTATCTTCGATATTAGAATGATAGCTCTATAAGATTACATAATTACTATCTATTTGTTTACGTGATAGAGCCATGCTGCAGCTAGCTCTAACACATAAAAAAATAGAAAGTGAGGTCTTAATAGATATGTACAACAATCCCTACATTATATAATTACTTTTTAATTAGGCTGTGGCAGTTGTATATGCTTCCATCCGGAAAAATCAGACATATTCCTCGTGGGGACGGAGGACGGCGCAATACACACGTGTTCACTGAAGTACAACCGGAGCTACGTGCGCTCGTGTCAAGCGCATCACATGCCCGTCTACCGTATCAACTACAACTACTTTAACAACACGATTTATGCATCTTGCTCCGGTGATTGGCGAGTGAAAATATGGGAGGACGGACGAGAGTGAGAGTTTTTTTTATTTTTACCGACATCATTAAGGAGGAGGTACACAATTCGACTGTATGTTCATTTTTTATGTGTGTTAGTTACCTCATAACTTGATTTCTAGGTAAACCGATTTCGATGATTCTTTTTTTAGCTGGTGCTTCTCATGTGGTCCCATAAAAGTTTGATCAAGGTCTGACCAATAGTTTTTGAGTTATCCTTAATAATTTATGTTGAAGACGGTTGTACAACATTTTTGATTATAGCACTTGTTATATAGTTGAAACTGCAACCACATATCGAGTCCTTCGTCTCCCTATCCTTTAATAGCGCCTAAACATTCCATAGCTGGACATAGATTACTCATGGTAGAGAAAATTTCTCCACGTCTGACAGACAGATTAACAACCACAATATAATCGCTATAGCGTGCGTTTTGCACCTTTGATGCTGTCTCGCATCACATGCCTAAGTACAAATACTAATAATAAATAATACGAAAGACTTTTTAGCAGACTGAAAAAAGAAAGGAAGATCTCTTTTTTTTATAGAATAAGAGTGACAAACGAGCACAAAGTCCACCTGATGGTAAGTGCATACTATGACCCATAGACATCTGGATAGAAGTATAGATTCATTCGTAAAAAATAATATAACTGCAGCAGCCGGGCTATTCACAATCGTCTCGGGAAGCGAAATCGACTCGGATTCGATAACTTCTCGCACCGAAACCAATAAACTCTATTCACATTTAACGTTCGGATAAAGGTCACTTAGATACGTCCTATAACTATTGTATCGTCATTTAGTTACATGCATTTACGAATTTTGTAGATAAATAGGCTTTTGTATTTTTTAGAGTAACGCCTGAACAAAAACATAATGCAATATTTTGGAGTTAGCCATTGATATCGAATATAAAAAATATATAATTTAACTATATAATAAATAACAAAAAAACTGAGATATGTCTCGTTTCTGTCGGGTCTGGGTTTTTTTCTATGGGGCGTGACCGTACTTCTCTGACGTTTGTTTTCGATAATTGTGACAGTTTGCATCGGAAACTTCACGAGAGCTCTGAGGCTGGCGAAAACTTTCCGAATATTGATGATTAGAAGAGATAAATAAACCCTTTTAATTATAAGGTAGGTAACAAAAATTAATTACAATTATCTATAAGACGTATTTTCATATAATTACTTCAATATTAGCACTTAATCGTAAAGCTGAATTTTTGTGAAAGGTGTGTTTTATAAATTTTCTATATATATTTGCTGCTTTGTGAAACGAGACATATCTCAGTTTTTTTGTTATTTATTATATAGTTAAATTATATATTTTTTATATTCGATATCAATGGCTAACACCAAAATATTGCATTATGTTTTTGTTCAGGCGTTACTCTAAAAAACTACAAAAGCCTATTTATCTACAAAATTCGTAAATGCATGTAACTAAATGACGATACAATAGTTATGGGATGTATCTAAGTGACCTTTATCCGAACGTTAACTGTGAATAGCGTTTATTAGTTTCGGTGCGAGAAATTATCGAATCCGAGTCGATTTCGCTTTCCGAGACGATTGTGAATAGCCCGGCAGGACTCTACCACGTAATCCATTTTATGTCGTAACATACATATTGTATGTATGTTAAAAAACATCCATATTCTCTTAACATTTTACGCGTTTTCATCGTCAATTGAGAACCGATTTTCATAATTATTTTTTTATAAAATAGGTTATACTTCTGAGGTAATCCCATGTAAATCTAGAGAAAAAATCCCAGTCGCAAAATGGAAAATTAGAATATAGAGTTTTTATTGAAACTTTTAAGCGACATCTTAGTTGTTACCTTGAGCATGTGTATTCCTTAGTATACTCAAAACTGTAAAAAAAAAAAGTTAAAAAAAATAATAATGAATAGGACTTCAGACGCCGCTACGTGAAAATTATTTTATTCTTTTTAGTTCCTTGAAGTCAGCTTTTATTATTTAATAAAATGTTTAATTTTACACAATATGTGCAACACCTCACGAAACGAGAAAACATAATTAAACCTAATTAAAAACTATAATAAAAAAAACTATAACTAGAAACTTAATTATCATAATGTAATCCTACTTGATGCCAAATAATTAAGCTTAAGTTTAATTATGTACGAAACACAGTCTAAGTAGTTGTTGTAATAGTCTAAATAAATGTAGTCTTTAATTAATATATAAATTGCTGCATCTCTTAGCTGTTCTATGTTGAAATTGGGAACAAATATGGCAATGGCAGCCCCGACGGATGTGTAATACCTGTATTTGATATTATTGCTGTGTCTATCGCTACGACAAAGAAATAGGTACACAAAGGTAAGTAGGACTAAGGAAAGTCATAATTAGTTGTTTATTATGACAGACTTCACTACAATCAACCCTTTTTAAAACACTTTTTATTTTTATCTATCGTAACTTTCTTTTAGTCGAGGGTTTTTCAAAAACTTTATTTAATCCTTTTTCGATTAATACTTTCATAGACGTCGTGGGTTTTTTCAAATTTTTTAATTTTACTTTTTATTTTAGGCTTTTTAGAAAATTCCTACGTTACTGTCTAAATATCTGTCTGTCTCTCTAACAACTCAATATTTACGAGTAGGAGAACTGAGCATGAAACAGTAACAGCTACTTCTGGAGTGGACTCTAGTTCCTCTACAGGGGAACTTTGCCGATGAGGAAGCTGTTCGGATATATCCTAACCTAATGCGTCAACGCATACACTCTGACTATGTTAACCAAATTAACAATGAGTTGAGTCTATGGAACCCAACAACTATGGACAGAAATCTCGACCTGTTGCTATTCCAGGGGAACCAAATAACGCAGGAGGCTTAGTATCACACATAAAATTGGGTGTGGGTATACGAGTGATGTAAAGAATGAAGGTCAGCGAAGGATGAGTCAATGGCAGAATGGGAGTAGTTCGCCGGTTAATTAGGTTGGGCCGTTACAGTGCATATTAAATTGCAAGGCACTCTCTTCTCGACTCAAGACTTACGTGAAAGGGAAAGCTTATGTAACTCTTAGTAGAGTACGCACTTTAGATGGTGTAGCAGTAAATATTCTAAATTAAAGTAAACTCTTCAACAATCCACATAATGGCATAGCGTTGGAAGAGTTACAGCGATTGAGAAGTACGTTGCGCGGGTCATAAATCGAAGAAGCTGAAGAAAGACCACAAAGCTGCTTGATCTAGATCTGTTGTTATGAGATTAACATATATATTACTCTAATAATCAAAATATGCTATATGACATCGATAAGCGCATCTAAATCTGTCAAACCGTCCCGTGGGAAAATTATCTACAAATCATTTTCGTATGTAAAAAATGTTTTTTAATACAGTTGCTCAAAGAGCGGCGTATTGCAGGGACGTATAGCGTTCGGGATGTGGGCCATTACATACTCGAGCTTTTTCTTTACCTTTTCCGAACCCGTGTGTTCTCTTTCCCAACTGTCAAAATAATGTCTATGTCTGCAAAAATATGATTATTATTGCAGTGTCCCCTGGTGAGTTAACACCATAACATCTATTTAAGAACCATTGCCATGAATCACAAATCCTTTACAAAAAACCGTTTCTAAATCGGTCAAACGGTTTTGGAGGTAAATGAGAAAATTCGTTTGTACAAATATGTTTATTGTAGCGCCTCCTGGTGAGCTAACATCATACCTCCTATCTCAGAACCATCGCCAATGAATGACAAAGCTTTTGGAGATAAATGGAAACATTCGTTTGCACAAATATATACACTGAAAGAAACGTGATGAAACACATTTGCGATTCTCTATTGAAACGTAATAAAACCAATGGAACTATTTTTGAAGAGATTGATCACTGGTGATTAAAAGTGGAGATCACCTACGACAAGAACGTGCGAATAAGATCATGGTCAAAGGTCTTTCATCATGATAACGCCAGATCACACACATATTTAGCTACTCAGCAAGAATTGAGAGAGATTGTTTGGGAAGTGTTAACGCATCCACCATATAGTCCTGATCTTGCACCCTAAGATTTTCACCTGTTTCTCTCTCTTCGGTATTCTTTGGGTAGTGTTAGGTTAACATCAAGAGAGAACTGTCAAAACTACCTGTCGCATTTTTTTGATCAAAAATCCCAGGATTTCTACAGCAACGGGATTATGTCACTACCTACAAGATGGCAACAAAATGTAATTAAACCTTGACAAAAATATCTTAAAATTGGATATAAAATACGAAGAAACTTTTTCGCCGACCTTAAGTTTTTGTAACATACGTAATATGTATCCCGTTTGCATTTTAAAATATGTTTAGGTTTTCATGAAACCTTAGGGCGAAGATTTAGTATATTAAAATTAATGATTTTGAAAATAAACAAAAGAATGTTTATTTTTTCAACACTTAACAATTCATAGTCTGTCCCAAGTACGTTCACGCTTTCCTGATCTCAATTTACTTTGGAGATATAAAAAGTATAGTTAGTAATTACCTTTGTGTCGTGTTTAAAAGCGTTGCTGAGAAAAAATATTATTACCGCTCAGTAAAATTTAAAACACCAAGCCTTGGTAATACTTTGTGCAATATTTAAAAATGAAGAAAAACAGGTTGTCGTTACTATTACAATAAGTAGCAAAGCTGGTTATAAAATTTTGTAAAAAATGTGCCTACATAATGATAGTCAAATGCCCTACAATACGAGGTGAGGCGAACCTAATGAAACAAACAGTGAGTTGATTCAAGCAGATGGCTTCTGACTATGTGCGATAGGCGTGGGTAATGTTGATGGAAAGGGCGTGGGTGAGTCGATCTGATATTGATATGATAAAAGATGTCCCTAGTGACTGACTCATCTATCAACGCTGAGCCGAACCGCTAGACGTAGTCTGACATTTGGACAGTAACGGCCTTTGATGATGACGTAGGAAGGGGGTGAAATAGGATATTCAGTTTGTTTGAAACTTTTTATTTTAGGAGGCGATTGATTCGAAACTTACTGAAAGTACGGGGAGGTCAGAGGGTAGTTTAAATATGTATTGAGGGAAAATAAGTAACGTTCTTTTTATTTGAAAACTGGTCCAAATGTTAGAGCAAGTAATAAGCAAACTATTTCCAAATACTCTTGAACAAAAATAATAAAATATATATTTATTATTATTGATCAAATGAACTTGAATGAATGAGATTGCCATAAACAACTTTCAAAATAAGTTAAGTGTTTAACCCTTGGTATTTATTTACACCATAATATATTTTCTTTACAATACATCATGCTCATGTTATTTTTAAGAGTCCTTAAGAAACGCGCAAATTGGCAGTTATAATTTTAAAATAATAAAGAACTGACTTCATTGAAAGACACCATAAAATAAATCTCAATCATTTAATAGATGAGTCTTCACTTTCACAGCGTGATATTTATAAAAAAAAAATTTTGATTTATTCGTGAAAAAAAATCGTCAACAATGGTAAAATCACTAAAAACGGCCTTTTCTATTTTAAGTCTCTAGGCTATTTCGTTATTATTTTAGAAAATATTTTTGATTAAAACGTAAGATTAAAGTATAGATAATATTATATTTACCATTCATTTTTTTGCTAATTCAAAGAAAAAAAGCAATAATCTAAGCCTAAATATCATTCATTTTTTAGCAGAAATCGTTCCCCGTTTTCCATATATTTTAGTATGAAGCGGTTAGCTTTCCTTAATCATCGCCTCAATTTTCGAGGTGACTGCATATCCGTTCTTAGCCCGATTTGACAAGTCTAGTCGATACATCATCTATTGTTTGACATAGCATAAGATTAAAAGGCGGCAGATTGAAACCAGGAGATGAGTAACGGTGTCCTCCTGGAAACTTTGTTATCCGTTGGATAGGCTTTGACTTTGATATATCGTAATGAATGTATATTTGATCTCAACATAATTTAGAAACTGATAGAACTCGTCAAAACATCGTCATCTACATAGCGGAACTAAGAATGTTTCTCGTTAAGTGACTTCGTAAAATGATTTTTTGTAAGATAATTTATAATATAAAATAAAATATGAATATATTAAATATTTTTAGGTATTCAAGAAAGGATATGGAATTTTGCCAACTGCCAGCACATTATCAAAAATATTTTCATTATTATTTCTATTATTTTTAAAATTGAAAGTTTCTGAGAATAACTGTACCTAGAAAAAGTTATTGAAAATATATCTATGATACTTCGCTTTTAGCACTAATATATAAGAGTAATGTCTGGAATTTTATGAAAAGTTGACACCTGACTCTATACATTGTTTATTAATTATTTAATATTCCCATTTATACACAACATAATCGTTATATTTTAATAATTTTATTCAATTTACATAGTTTATAGTGAAAATTTGATTTTTAAAACAAAGGAAGTAACAGAGTATATTTAACTTTAATTACTGTTCCTACTTACGAAGAAGTATTGTTATTTTGCATGTTGAACATTAGAGTAAAGACTTAATTAATGTTCATAACAAAGAATGTTTCTAAAAGTAATTGAATTGTTGTTTATCTATGAATAAATATGTGATGGTAACAGAGTTGTAATTTTTATTACCCTGCACTAGTAAATTACTTGAAAATCTGAAAATAGTGGCAAGACATCGCGCCCAACCACGATATTGCATTTAACAATGATATCTATATGTATAGCATAAATAACCTATACAAGTAAGTTAAACAGAATTTTATTTTCTTTTGTTTTTTAAAATTTACAGTCACATTTTCTGCCACCGATTTTATACTGCCCCAGGGCCACCCTTGAAGTATAACCTATTTAATAAAAAAAAGAATGATTAAAATTGATTCTCAATCTGCGAAGATATATGGAATTCCTTATACATAGTCCTATTATATGAAACTTTTTCCCCTATTTTCCACTTTTAGGGACGGAATTTGTTCATCAAAATTTTATGGGACTAGCCTTGAGGTAAAGCCTATTTAATAAAAAAAGAATCATTAAAATCGGTTCACTATCTGCGAAGATATCGCGTAACATACATACAATTAAAAAAAACATATTCTCGAATTGAGAACCTCCTCCTTTTTGAAGTTGTTTAAAAAATCCTAGGATTTATCATAAATACGTTTTGTTTCATGGTAATAAAAAAGCATTAATTCCGATTACACTTAAATTTGTTTTTATTTTTTTAATAACTAATTATAATATTCTTCAGCGAACCACTTTTCATGTTCGAGCTGGGCTCACCAGTGGGCGACGTAAAATGGGCACCGTACTCCAGCACTGTATTTGCTGCCTGTACTGCAGATGGAAAGGTAAATTGAGAAAAAATATTAAAAACAGCGATCTGCCCCGGCTTCGCACGGTTGATTTTTGGATCTCGACAACAGCGACACCTTACGGGTCCAGTTGTGAATTCAAACCATCAAAAGCACACAAAAAATTTCATCAAATTCGATGGACCCGTTTTCAAGTTTTAACGAGACTAACGGACAGATTTTCACATGATATGAATTCATGTGAATACCCGACTGGCCCGGAAGGTGTCTATGTGTTTTGGGCGTTTCTATATTTATGTAACAAGGCTGTGTTACAATTTCAATGTGTAACATGACTACGACAATTTCTATAAGATGACTGTGTGTAACATGACTAGTACCAATTTCAATGTATTGTAACATGACTGAGTAACAATTTCAATGTGTAACATGACTGTGTGACAATTTCAATGTTCAACGTGAGTTTGTGACAATATTAACAAGACTATGTGACAATTTTAAATTGTAACATGGTGTTTGTTTATTGAATACGTAAAATGATTGTATGAAATTTTTTATGTGTAACAATTTCAATTATATTGTGATTGCGTAAACATAGCCAATCTATCATGACAGTAAAATGACACAAGGGCATTACAATATTACAATGTAACTTTCCTAATGGATAATAAGTAAAAATTATTTATTTTTACAGGTGTATGTTTACGATCTCAACGTTAATAAATATCGGCCCATATGTGTGCAAGCTGTAGTGTCTAAGAAAACAAAAAAACTGACGAGAATTGATTTTAATAGAAAATTACCAGTCATTGTCTGCGGCGACACAAAGTATGTATTTTACAAATTGAATATTTTCGTTAAAGAAAGATACATAGATTATATCGTAAAGTATATGTATTTTAAAGAGGATATTTCTTATATATAGAGTTATGTACTCGTATTAGGGACCAGGAAAAAATCGGACTCGTTTTTTTCATATAGATTAAGAGTGACAAACAAGAACACAGACCACGTGAAAAGGTTCTCCGGTTTTCTACACACACCATATGAAACACAGCAGCATTAAGGTGCTATATATACCGCCGTCCATGAACAACCGCAACACCATGGGAATTGCAGATGCGTTGCCGGCCTTTTAAAAAGGAGTAGGCTCTTTTCTTGAAGGTCCCTAAGTCGTATCTGTCCGGAAAAATCGCTGGTGGTAAACTATTCCACAAGGAAGTTGTGCGAGGAAGAAAACATCTTCTAAATCGCACAGTGGTGGACTGCCAATCATTCAGATGGTGTGGATGGTATCGGAAGTTCTGCCGCTATGTGCGTTCGTGAAATTTGGCGGCTGGGATTAATCCGAACAATTCCTCAGAGCACTAATAATCCCCGTGGTAAATGCGAAAGAAAATGCAAAGAGATGCAACATCTCTTCGCAGCGCCAATGAGTCGAGCCGATCGGAAAGGACTCGGTCGTCGACGATTCGAGCCGCTCTGCGCTGGATGCGGTCAAGTGGAAGGAGCTGGCACTGGGGAGCCCCAGCCCAGAGATGGGAACAGTATTCCATGTGAGGCCGAACCTGCGCCTTATAAAGATGCAGGCGTTGTGCTGGCATGAAATACTGTCCCGCTCTGCTGAGCACGCCACGCTTTTTAGACGCCACTTTGGCCTTCTCTTCCAAGTGACCACGAAACTGCACGTCACTCGATATGTCGACGCCGAGGTTCCGATACTGACTGCGGCAACAAGGGGAGTACCTTGAAACTGAGGAGATACGACAAAGGGCTTCTTTTTAGCGGTAAACGCGCAAACTTGTGTCTTCTGAGGATTAAACTGGACTAGATTTAGTCGCCCCCAATCCGAGACTTTGTCCAGCAAAGACTCGACTTCAGACACAAGTTTGTTCCGGTACTCGGCGACGTTTTCCCGAGAAATATTGGCACGGCCGGTGTATAGAGCATCACCAGTGCTGTCATCTGCATAGCAATGAATGCTACCGGTTTGCAACATATCATTGATATGCAGAAGAAACAGCGTTGGTGATAGCACGCAACCTTGAGAGAGAGAGAGCGTGGTTCTTCCCCAAACGGGCCATTCGTACTACAAGCCTATTACAGCTGTAGCTTGACGCCGAAACCATGCTCAACCTATTGTAAAAACACACATAGGACATAATATGCACCTAAAATCATTTGTAACCAACAACAGTGCATATTGTACGTGTGTGGTATTACAATAAGCTACACTGGTACATCTCAAGTGCGTGACAATTACAGTGACAGATACGTAATGATCTGTCTTTTTTGGTCTGTAGCGTGATATGAAATTTTAGCCAAGCGCCCCTCTTCGAAGTCCGACCAATCTCATCTGTCGTCATGTATACGTGGTAGAGCCATGCTGCAGCTATATTAATAGTATAGTTGTAGCGCGAATGGGTCGGCTCGACCGGGGAAGGACCACGTTCTCACAGAATACCAGCGTAAAATAGCAGCTTAACGCTGCTGTGTTTCGTATGGTGAGTGTAGAGAACCGGAGACCCTTTTTACTGGAAACGAGGCATTCCATCTTAGTCCTCACGGGTGACAACGCATCTGCATTTTGACTCTCAATCAAAGATAGATGTAGATGTCTATGGGCCACAGCGACCACTTACCATCAGGTGGACTGTGTGCTCGTTTGTCACCCTTATCCTATAAAAAAAAAATACTCGAAATATTTTTGATTTCTTAAACATGCAAGTTTCCTCACGTTGAATCTACTTTTTCGCCAAGCTTATGGTTAATTAGATAGTACTTAGATCTCGAATTATTCTATAATTTGGGATTTAAAAAAACAGTTAACAATTATTACAGTGGTGGCCCACAAGTGGGCATCGGAACTAATCGTTAACTCGCTATACAGAATACATTTTGTATTTATTTATTTGTAGCCCTTATGCCCCTGAGCTACCCGTGGCTCGAAATATTGACATTGGTAGTGTTAAATCACACAATGACCAAATTTTATTCGTTAATTATGGTATGCATTAGCATGACCAAAATAATGTAAATATACTATGCATGTTTATCACGTGAAAAGTAGAAAAAAAATCTAAACGTAGGTATCTGTAAATTCAAAAGCCTGTACACAAGTTATTTTACCTATAAAATTTGGAGGTATCTGTTGCAACGAATCTTACTAATGCAACATAGCAAGCCTTCCTTGCTTCGCATAGGTGTATAATGTTAGTTCTTTATGTAACAACATTATAAATAATAAAGTAGGCCGATGCTCTGCTGCGGAGGCAAGGCGGATATGACAAACGTGAAGTTAACCAACAGAAACAGTGGGATATTCCGTTGTAGAAGGTTTTGTTTCATAATTTCCATAGGAAACAAGATCAGGCCCGGTTTATAGCTATTAAGGTTAAGGTATCTAGCCACTAGTCACACGATTTACCATCAAGTAACCTTGGTAATAACTTGATGGGCATAAAGAAGGACTAGAAACAGCGATCTGTCAACCTCACCAGTGCTCTTGTAGCTTGGAATAGCGCAGTTAACGAGCTTGGGCTTCACGGACTTTCATGTAAGAAAATTACTGGTAGATTGTCCTATCACGGTTCTCTGAATAACGTTATCAAATGCCGGCAGGCTCTTATCTCTACAGGTAAATGTCCCTGGTTTGAGAGCCTTGTGTGTGAGACGATGGCAGGAGACTCAACTGTATGATTTTGGTCACCTAACAGGCAAGGTCTAAGTACGGGAACTACATGAGTAGACACTTCGAAGACCTATTATCTTAGGGGTACGGCTGCATTTGAGGCGGCTGAGCTGAGTAAATTGTGCAAATATTTGTGTTGGAAAGATGACTGTATATTTGTGTCATTTGCTGCAGTAACTAGCTAGTTTTGCCCATGTGCGATGAAGTTCCTAAATGAACTGTACAGGGGTGTCACTTCCACTATGGAAGGTATGGAGCACTCCATACCTCAAGTTTTTCAAGGTATGGAATTCCATAGCTGAAATTAGGAAATAAATCGCATATTACTACAAACCCCATATAAATAAATCGCAAGCCCTTAAACCTCAATACCCCACATCTTATAGTTCAATAAATAAGTTGAGTATATACACTGCAAACTCTTAAACCTTAATACCCCACGAGTAATGCGAACAAATTTGAAAATCGCGCCACCATTTTCCATACCTCAGATTTTTACAAAGTGACACGCCTGGAACTGTATCCACGACTTGCCGTCGCCGCTAGTGACAAGAGAGCTGGTTCTTTTCTCGCTCAAAGGCTAATTATTCAGCAAGGAAACGTATTCACCGTTCTTGATACTTTACCGCGAGAAGTACGACTTAATGATAATTTTAGTATTCATTTTTGTTTATTATTTTATTAAATATTGTAAAATATTATAATTAATTATAAGCAATATAATAGGATATAGAATTTAATAATAAATTTCAGGAGACTATAACAAGCCTCCATAGCTCAGGGGTTAGAGCACTGGTCTTGTAAACCAGGGGTCGAGAGTTCAAATCTCTCTGGGGGCAACCATAATATACTTTTTACATTTTGTTTATAATACATTTTTTATTTTCTAGGGGTACTTGTCATGTATTAAAATTATCGCCTAATTTACGGGTGATGTGTAAACCACCCAAAAAAGCCCAAGGAATTGATCAAAGGACTTTACAGGTAATATATTTATTTCACTTTTCATTGTAAATAATTTAAAAAAAAACTTTGATCAATAAATGAAATACCTACTATTATTGATCGAAGCTTGCAATATTATAATTTTTTAATAAATTACTTACCTGCAGTAAAATTTAATAATTTTTAAATTAATCTGCCATCAATAATATCTAAATTAAAACATGTAATATTATATTTATGTTTACACCAGTTAATAGATAGCGGCACAGTTTTAAGAATACCTGTTTCTCGAATAATCTCTTTTATTACAATACACAGCCTATACCTTATTTCTAAAAACTATTATTTATTCTGTGACTTTAGCTGTACATGATATAATGATTTTAACAACTTTCAAGAGATGGCGCTGATAAGCTTCTGTTCAATTTTCTCTCAATAGAGGGCAGTTTTCCAATCTATGCACTTCGTGTTTCTTAGAGAAACGAAGCCCAATTAGTATTCTTATTGCCATTTTTTTTACCTATATTTACCTTTTTTTTTTACAGATTATGAAATTAGACAAACTTTTAAGTCTAGTTCGGGATCCGCCTTTTACACCTGGAGTTGTTGATGAAAAGTTCGAAGAAGACTAGTAGTAGTTGTTACATTATATTAGTAAAAATATTTCGAATAAATTAAATATCTTTTGGACATAATTTATTTAGGTAGGCACTAGTGTTTAAAAATATTAAATAATACTAATAATATTAATTAATAAAATAACGAATACTACTAAATAGATTTTTATTTTCCACTAATAAACCTACGACAAAAAACTTAGACCATTTATTGGTTGGTTGGTCTAAGCAAAAAAAGCGATGATATTGATACAACATTCTATATTTTGATAATGATATTTATTATTTTGTTAACTGTTCCAATCTTCTTCTTAATAACTGGCTTTACGGCTCTGGGATCTAGCCCTTCTGAGCCTGAAGTTACAATATATTATAATAATTATCCTTCATAGTATACTGCTTTACAATATGTTGATGCGGCATATTGTGCAGCCCTTGGGAGATTTTGACGGCAACTTGAGTCAGCAGACAACTGACGGTTGGCGATGGTATCTCAAGGTGCCTAAGCAGACAGACACTTTATTTTGAGAATCACATCACCATCAGAGCACTTGTTTCACAGTTTCCACTAATAGTTCACATGCGCAGACACTTAATACACAAAATCGCACCACTTTTACATATCAAAGTCCACTTCAAACCATTATTTAAACAATAATACAGGAGCAGCAAACCGCCGCCGGTCAAGTTCCCGCCAAAACTCCTAACTGTTCCAAAGTTTCATATTTCCAGAGTATTTTTTAAAGGTTATATTATATTTCTACTTGTGTCAGAAGGGGGTAGTCAAGGCGGACAAATATTTTGGAACATCCAAAGTGATCATTATAATATTCAACCATACATTCATCATCATCATTACAGCCCTTCACAAGTCCACTGCTGAACATAGGCCTCCCCCAAAGAATGCCACAAAGCACGGTCCTGAGCCACCTGCATCCATCGACTTCCTGCATGTCTTACCAGGTCGTCACTCCATCTCGTGGGGGGACGCCCTACACTTCGCCTACCGGTACGAGGCTGCCACTCCAGAACCTTTCTTCCCCATCGGTTGTCGGTTCTTCGAGCTATATGGCCGGCCCACTGCCACTTCAGCTTACTAATCCGTTGGGCTATGTCGGTTACTCTGGTTCTACTGCGGATATCCTCATTCCTAAGTTTATCACGCAGAGAAACTCCGAGCATAGCCCTCTCCATAGCTCGCTGAGCGACCTTGAGCTTCCTCATACGGCCAGCAGTGAAGGACCATGTCTCAGTTCCATAAGTCATCACTGGCAACACGCACTGGTTGTACAATTTCGTTTTCAGGTTTTGAGGTATGTCTGACGAGAAGATCTTTAGTAGCTTCCCGAACGCTGCCCAGCCGAGTTGAATCCGTCGATTGACCTCTCGGTCGAAGTTGGACTTACCTAGTCGGACTATTTGTCCCAGGTAAACATACTCGTCAACAACTTCGAGCTTAGTGCTCCCAACAACTACCGGCATAGGTGTGACATGGACATTGAACATGATCTTTGTTTTATCCATGTTCATCTTAAGACCTATCCGTTGGGAAACACTATCGAGGTCATTGAGCATAGTGCTTAGGTCCTCCAGCGATTCTGCCATAAGGACTATATCGTCGGCAAATCGAAGGTGAGTGATGTACTCGCCATTGATGTTTATACCGTATCCTTTCCAGTCCAGAAGCTTGAAAACGTCTTCCAATGCAGCGGTGAAGAGTTTCGGGGATATGACGTCACCCTGTCTTACACCTCTCTGCAATTGGATAGGTTTCGTACTCTGGTTCTGTACTCGGATAGCCATCGTAGCCCTACTGTACAAGCACTTCAACACTTCGATATACCGACAGTCAACTTGGCACCGCTGAAGGGACTGCAGCACCGCCCAAATTTCGACGGAATCAAAGGCTTTCTCATAGTCCACATACGCCAGACATAGTGGCAAATTGTACTCTTCGGACTTCTGTACAATTTGCCGAAGGGTATGTATGTGGTCTATGGTGCAAAAGCCCTTTCGAAAACTGGCTTGTTCGGGAGGCTGGAAGTCGTCAAGTCTGCGCGCGAGACGATTCGTAATGACTCTCGAAAACAGCACGTAGACGCGGCTCAGAAGGGAAATCGGTCTGTAGTTCTTCAAGAGAGCGTTGTCACCTTTCTTGAAGAACAAGACCACCGCACTTCTGCTCCACGCCTCCGGTGTAATGCCACCATGGAGGACGGAATTAAAGAGCTTCTGAAGGACTTCAAGTACCGGTCTTCCACCCGCTTTCAGAAGCTCCGCTGTAATTCCATCCTCGCCTGGGGCCTTACCGTTTTTAAGGTGCTGGAGAGCCATTCTAATCTCGCTCAGACTGACGTCCGGGATATCTTCGGAATAGTGTCGGATGAGACTCGCTCTTGGATCGTTACTCACACTTGCGTGTGGCTCCAACGATGACGTGTACAGCTGCCCATAGAACCTCTCAATCTCACTCAAAATCTCAGGTGTCCCGGAAACGATGCTGCCACATCCTGTCTTCAGCTTTGACAGGTGGCTCTTTCTGGCAGACAGATCTCTGGCAAAGACTTTGGAGCCTTGGTTCCGCTCGATCGCTTCTTCAATACGAGCTGTATTGAAGTTGCGTAAGTCCCGCCGCATGCATTTGGAGATCTGTCTGTTCAGATGCCTGTATGCTGTCAAGTCTGTTGAAGAATGTAGCTTCATCTCCCGTCTAACAGCCATGAGATTAAGAGTGTGATCGGAGAGTTTTTGTGTTCTTCTGCGGCGGGTCTTGCAGAACTTAGCTCCGACCGCATGGACAGTTTCCACGAGCTTGTCATTCATATCGTCCACTTCATCGCAGTCTTCTAGGCACTGAAAACGGTTTTGTAACTCGAGCTGAAAGGTTTCGGGACTTTGGCACAGAGCACGAGGGGGACGGAGCGTTGACTTCATTAGACGAGACCTCTCCAACTTAACGTTTAGGTTCAGTGTGCCTCTAACCATTCGGTGATCGCTACCAGTTTTCACCCTCGCGATCACGGAGACATCACTGAACAGTTGTCGTCTGGTCGTCATAATGAAGTCAATCTCATTTTTTGTCGAACCGTCGGGGCTCGACCAGGTCCACTTCCTGTGGGGCCGCTTCTGGAAGAAAGAGTTCATCATAAAGAGTCCCTCTTTCTCCATGAAGTCGGCCAGCTGCTGGCCCCTTGGGTTCCGTTGCCCTATTCCAAATTTCCCTACTTTCAGCTCACCGTTCTCTCTTGTGCCTAGTTTTGCATTGAAGTCTCCCATTAACACCGTATATTGGGTTTTGGAGGAATGCATGGCTCTAGAGATATCCTCATACATTTCCTCCACCTCCCCATCGGGGTGTGCCGAGGTTGGTGCGTAAACCTGTATGACCTTCAGCGAATACCGTTTGGTGATTCTGAGTATAAGGTACGCAACCCTCGTCGACACACTCCCGATCTTTACAACGTTGTTAACGAGAGACTTGTGGACGATAAATCCGACACCTCCTTGGGACAGATGGTCGCCCTCCCGGTGATAGAGCAAGTTGCCGGATTCGAGGATTACCGTGTCCTCCCCCTCTCTTCGGACTTCGGATAATCCTATAATATGCCAGCGCAACTTGTCTATCTCTTCTTCCAGCTCCACGATCTTCTCGTCAGTCCTCAGGGTGCGTGCGTTGTACGTTGCCAGGTCGAGTCGTCTAAGGTGGCAACCGAACCTCCACCGGAGATTCTTAGCACCCCCTGCCCCGCCGTTACCATGGTCGCCACCGTAGCCAGGAATAGCGGGGCCGCCGGGGACTGGGGGCCGTCTCTTTGTTACATTCATAGGGGGGTATTTGCCATAGTTGCCACGCTTGGCGAGCGGGTTGGCAACCGCAGTTTTTTTTATTGTAATATTGGCTATTATCAGGAAGATGCTGCTGCCCATCTCCTGCCTGTTTCCCTTTGTCGCCTTTTACGACACCCACGGGAGGATATGGGGTAGTGGTATTCTTGACCGCCACTACACAGCTTATTCAACCATACAAAGTAGCAAAATTAATAAGACCTCAGAGCAAAGAGTATTGTAAATTTTTCTGTGTTCTCAAAACACAGAAAACCTATTAGGGTGATTGATTGGTCTTAACCACAGAACACTGTTCTGTGATTAAGACTAATGTTAGTCAAATATATCAGAACGTAGATTACAATGAAATACAGTACAAACCTTGATATAACAAACCTGAAGGGGATTAGAAAATATTCGTTATACCAAGTAATTTGTTATATAGAGATTAGATTGGTCTAAGATTCGTTTTAGATAGGTAAGCAAACTTAAAGAAAATTAAAACACATTGTAAAGAATGCCTTACAACATTAAACATTAATTTATTATGGCAATTTGTATATCAAAATTTGAACCTGTCGAGACATGAATTCTTGTTAAATAAATTGGTAGAAATTAGAATATTTTATGGATGCCATACACGAACCAGTTTACAGTCAAGTTTGCAGCAAGCTTGAAGCGGCGTCAAGTTTGCATAGACCACTCATGTTCAAGTTCGCCGTCAAGTTTGCATGATGAAACCATGGCATCTCTCGCTTATTGCTCCGACTAACGTCATGCAAACTTGACCGCTCATACACATGTTCAAGTTTACATGACGCTGCAAGCTTGATCAAGTCGGCAGAATCGAAATTAAATTTTTGCTTCAAGTAGACTTGTCATGCACACTGATAGCCATACACCGTCAAGTTTACCGGACGCCGCTTCAAGCGGGCTGCAAACTTGACGGTAAACTGGATCGTGTATGGCATCCATTATGCAGAGCAATGGCGCAACAATAGGGTGGCAGGCCGGGTAAAATATTAGGTACTGGCCCCCCGCCCAAGTTATTACATTTAGTACTTTTATCATTAATTAGCTGTTCCCCGCGACTTCGCCCGCCTGTTATTTGGGGTTTTATTTTTTTTGCGCGGATTCGTTTTCGAATTCTTTTTCTAAGATAAAAGTAGCCTAAGCTACACCTTGTGATATCAACTATCTGCCAGTGAAAATCCCGTCAAGATCGGTCCAGCCGTTTCCGAGATTAGCCGGCACAAACAGACAGACAGGCGGACAGACAGACAGACAAAAACTTTAAAAATTGTATTTTTGTTATTAGTACCGTATATATTTTCATATGCATTTAGTAAAAAGCTCTAATTTTGATATTACAAACAGACATTTCAATTTTATTTATTTGTTTGTATTGATACAGATTAATTAATTGTAGGTAGGTAAATAGTATAGTAACCGAGTGCCTCGTTGATGTAATGGTCAAAAGTGAGACTTCTGATCACGTGGTCCCGGGTTCCAATCCTGGGTCAGCCAAAATCAGTTATTGGGTTTTCTGACTAAAAAATTCTCAGTACCTACCACCGCGGAGTCAGAAGTTGCCGATGTTTCATCCCCGTGCCTCGGAAAACACTTAAATACGTTGATACTGCGCCTAACTCTCTCCGATTGTGCTTGAATAATATATATATTTACATATTGGATATCATATAATATTTTCAAACCGATCATTGTGATGTAAGTTTCAGCAGTAAGGTATGTATTAATTTTATACTATGAGTATTTACTACATATTTGCCTTCTGCAAACAAAGTATTAATATATATATATATATATATATATATATATATATATATATATATATATATATATATATATATATATATATATACATATACATATGGTAGAGCAATGCTACATCTACCGTAAGTACCTTACTAACAGTAAGTACCTATGTTATAATTGTAGCACGAATGGATTGATTGTCTTTGTACAGAATTGTTTTTTTTTTATTGGAAACGAGACATTTTATCATAATCCTCAAGGGTGATAACGCAAGTGCATTTTTATTCTTATTCGAGGATAAATGCATCAGGCCACAGCATCATTTAATACCCTTATAATAAAAACCTTTAAAAAGAAAACGGGTCACGTTTTCCAGGCTCGTTGTCGGATTGTTAGCCAAAGTAGACTCGTGTGACGAACAAGGCAGATATAGACGACATTCAGTGACGTTTTGAAATCTATGATTCAGAAAAAAAAATTATCATGTCAGACAATAATATTCATCATCATTCATTACATCCGTTCACAAATCCACTGCTGAACATAGGCCTCCCCCAAGGAATGCCACTAAGCACGGTCCTGAACCACCTGCATCCATGGACTTCCTGTATGTCTTACCAGGTCGTAACTCCATCTAGTAGGGGGTCACCTACACCTCACCTATCGGTACGTGGCTGCCACTCGAGAACCTTTTTCCTCAACGGTTGTCGGTTCTACGAGCCACATGACCGACCCATTGCCATTTCAGCTTACTAATCCGTTGGGCTATGTTAATCACTCTGGTTCTACTGCGGATATCCTAATTTCTAAGTTTATCACGCAAAGACACCTCGAACATAGCCCTCCATAGCTCGCTGGGTGACTTTGGGCTTCCTCATACGGCCAGCAGTAAAGGACCATGTCTCAGATCCTTAAATCCATAAATCATCACTGGCGAGTGCAACACGCACTGGTTTTACAATCTCGTTTTCAAATTTTGAGGTATACCTGACGAGATGTGTCGTAATTTCCCGAACGCTGCCCAGACGAGTTGAATCCGTCGAAGATGGACTTACCCAGTCGGATTATTTGTCCCAGGTAAACATACTCGTCAACAACTTCGAGCTTAGTGCTCCCAACAACTACCGGCATAGGTGTGACATGGAAATTAAACATGATCTTTGTTTTGTCCATGTTCATCTTAAGACCTATCCGTTGGGAAACACTATTTAGGTCATTGAGCATAGTCCTTAGGTCCTCCAGCGATTCTGCCATAAGGACTATATCGTCGGCAAATCGAAGGTGAGTGATGTACTCGCCATTGATGTTAATACCGTATCCTTTCCAGTCCAGTAGCTTGAAAACGTCTTCCAATGCAGCGGTAAAGAGTTTCGGGGATATAACGATATAAATAATATTCATTACATATTATTTTAAGTTCGTTTATTTATTGACAATACCTTTTAAGAATATAGTTTTATAAACTCTAAAAACAAAACAATACCATTCTTAATGGCTATTATAGTTACTATATATTATCAATTTTCTTAAACTAGACTAGACGTAATGAGATCGCATTTTTTCATTTGTACAAAACAAAACATTTAATAAATTTTACTAAGTTTAAATAACTACAGAATATTTTGATAACTTTTTTAAGTTATATAGTCGTACTAAATTTATTTTAATACCATTACATAAAAATTAACATATACAACTAGAAGAATCAGTGACTTGAAAAACTATTATGATTTTAAATTTTGAATTGTTAGAAATGGATGGCTATAATAGCCATCTATTTCTAACAATACAAAATTTAAAAATGTAGTATGGTTAAGTATGGCGAGATCGTGTAGCAGGAAGAATTTCAAATTATTGCAATTCATACAAATGTGAACTTTAATAACTTGAGAAGAAACTCTGTTTTCGAATCACAAATACTGTTCAAAGTTCCTAAAAATACCTTAGTTACAATAGAAATAAAACTTTTTATGATGGGAATTAAGTTTAAAAAAGGCAAAGCAATAAAAAAATTCCTGCTCCGCGACCGAGCTTTAGCTGGCTCGGCAGACGTTTCCTGCACTTTGCGATGAAAGTAGTAGATAATTAGTGTAAATATTAAATTTATTTACTCAACCACACCAGCATTGTATTCATATTTTGTGATTATCTATATTGACACAAAACCAACATATATGTTGGTTTTGTATTTGACACAGAACCAATATATGTTGGTTTTGTGTCAATAAAGATGTTTAATATCTTCTTCAGTAACCTCTAAGTTTAATTCACTAATTAAAGATTTCACAGCGTTTGTCCGTATTGTTTCGTCTTTGTATTTATCAAGCTTGTGGTTCCAAAGACATTGATAATTTTTTAAATTGTCCATAAACAGCAGTGTATTATGATCGTTCCACTTGAACACCATTTTGCCACAACGGTTGTACTGGCGTTTATCAGCCACAAGACTCGACTCAAAATGGCCAAACCAGAGTGAATGTTCTCCCAGTGTTCAAACTGTTCATTTTTAGTTCTTTCGGAGTGAACGTTTCATTTCCAGTGACAGTTGCCGATTGAAAGACGCAAATGAACAAAAATTAACTGTCTGATTCCAACGATATCATACCTCAGACAAAATATAATTAATTCATATTCCACAGTTCACATTCTACAGTTACATAATACAGGATTAGTTAGGAACAAAAGTTACAATAACAATTCTATTTTTAGTAATTGACTACTAACAAATTACGCAAAACCACAACCTATAAAAACAAAAATACACGAATTTCTATCGTATACAAATAACGATACACCTTAAGAGCATATCTGCATTTGGCCTTAAATACTGTGTTTTATTCAACAGAAAAAGAAAGAGACACCCTTTTTAAAACCAACAATCACACCGCTTGAATTTCAAATCTATATTAAATAATATACAACAATATTAAATACATTATCACTGCACAACAAATTGAATATTATTTTAATAATCATAATATTAATCAATAAATAGGTAATAAGTTTTTATATTTAAATATTTTGTCCATAAACTTTACAATATTATAATATCCTATTTTGATTTAATAATAACATGCACTGAATGAAAGCACCTTTACCTGCGTCTAGCAAATAATATAAAAATATAATCTGGAGATATCCATTTAATTAATTACATATGAAATAAGATAAATTGTTTATATTAGTAACAAAAACTGCAATAGCATGTTTTTAAGCAGGTACATGTCTGTACTTTGATTAAATATTGTTTTGTTTTAAGCGTCTCCCACACAGAAACGGCTTGCGGTGGTGGCCAGTTGTATTCACTTGCAATGTAAGTGAGTCTGCAAACCCGTGCGGCCATGGCGCGGCCTGCTAGTGGCTGGCCGTGGCCGCACGCTCCGCCCCTTCTGCCAACGCGTGTGTTTTAGCTAGTACGCAGCCAATAGGTGTCCGCAGCGCGGTCAGTTGCAAAATTTTACAACAGGCCGCGTGCACCGTGTGAAAAATGGTGCTAAATTCAGAGATTTTAATAGAAACAGTGCAAAATTATCCAGTACTTTATGATAATTCGCATCGTGGTCACAAAAGCATTAGGATTAAAAACAAAATATATGATAATATTGCTGAATATAATAAGACTTCGTCACGATTAGTCATGTTACGGACGTCCAATCATAGCACAGACACCTCAGCGGATGGCGCTTCAGACCGCCGCAGCGACCGCGGTGGTATGATGTTGCAGCGGCTGGAGCCGCGGCTTGTGGTTAGCCGCCACCGCAAGCCGCTTGTGTGGGAGACGCTTTAATTCATTATATCATTATGGATAAAGCAATTTCGATCCAAGTTTATTGCATCTCTCAACAGCAGAATTGCCTAGTTTCAAATCCAAAAATGCGCGAGCATCGTTTGGTGCAGGAGCCTGATGACCTGCGAACTGAATCTGTAAAATGTAGAGAAATTGGAAATATTTATTACAACATCCTAATAATTATCACAACTTCTAAATACTGTTTAATTTTATAAAATTGTGCAAATGTATATGAATAAATTTACTATAAAATACCTGTGCTAATGGATGCAAATGTCTTTCAGGGAATTCTTTCTGATGAGCCATAACCCAATCGACAGGCCACATAGTTCCATTTCTTGGGCTAAAAGGTAATATCAGGACGTAGACCCTATTGGAAGCTGAATAAGCTACCCTATAGTAGTGACCTTTGGTGGCTCGCTCCCAAATGAACCCATCTGGATCCACCCCACCTCTTTGTAACCATGAAACCCGTAGTACATCTGAAGCATGAATGCCTATTTCAGCATATTCCGCCCATGGTAAAAGATCCCCTCTGAAAACAACTTAAGTTTATTATATTTAACAATTTCTCTCGTCCAAACTATATCATGTTGTGTTGTTAAGCAACACATTGAATTTCATCAAAATAGAAGACACAGTGCTAAATATAGCTGGTTAATAAGCCACTTAATTGACAAAGTACATAATATGAGAGGTATAATGTACTATGCTGAATGCAGGTAATCTGTTTATACTTTGTTTTATGTTTAATGAAATTTAAATATTGAACAATAAACTTTAATACAATGTTAATATCAAAAATATTACCGTACAACTGCACCCAACAAGGAAGTGGTTTCCAGCCAACATCTGGCACCTGCTTGAAGCAACATGTGCAAAACATGAGCAGCAGTACGACGAATGTTCTTTCGACAGCAGGGCGGCGTATTTCGTCCCGCAAGAACATAAGACGGAGTTCCTTGCACTGATGAAAAACAGCGCTAAAATGTTTTGACAAATTACTCACACAGGCATTATCCACGTAAAGAAAAAAGCATACTTGTGTCCTATTGATTAGACTTTTTAAGCCACTTATACATCATGTGAAAAAAAATCCTATGCAATGCAAAAGGAGCATATAATTATAAAATATAATAATGTACACAGAATATAAATAGAAAATAAAAAATGATTGCATATTTAGAATTAAAAAGTAATACAAAATAATACCCTCATTGAATGGTATATAAATAATTTTTTTACAGTAAAAGGGGCAAACAAGCATGCAGGTCACCTGATGTTAAGTGCACCCATGAATGTTGCATGTGCAAACACAGTGGCACCAACAAGTCATCATCATTATCATTACAGCCCTTCACAAGTCCACTGCTGAACATAGGCCTCCCCCAAAGAATGCCACAAAGCACGGTCCTGAGCCACCTGCATCCATCGACTTCCTGCATGTCTTACCAGGTCGTCACTCCATCTCGTGGCGGGACGCCCTACACTTCGCCTACCGGTACGAGGCTGCCACTCGAGAACCTTTCTTCCCCATCGGTTGTCGGTTCTTCGAGCTATATGGCCGGCCCACTGCCACTTCAGCTTACTAATCCGTTGGGCTATGTCGGTCACTCTGGTTCTACTGCGGATATCCTCATTCCTAAGTTTATCACGCAGAGAAACTCCGAGCATAGCCCTCTCCATAGCTCGCTGAGCGACCTTGAGCTTCCTCATACGGCCAGCAGTGAAGGACCACGTCTCAGTTCCGTAAGTCATCACTGGCAACACGCACTGGTTGTACAATTTCGTTTTAAGGTTTTGAGGTATGTCTGACGAGAAGATGTGTCGTAGCTTCCCGAACGCTGCCCAGCCGAGTTGAATCCGTCGATTGACCTCTCGGTCGAAGTTGGACTTACCTAGTCGGACTATTTGTCCCAGGTAAACATACTCGTCAACAACTTCGAGCTTAGTGCTCCCAACAACTACCGGCATAGGTGTGACATGGACATTAAACATGATCTTTGTTTTGTCCATGTTCATCTTAAGACCTATCCGTTGGGAAACACTATTGAGGTCATTGAGCATAGTGCTTAGGTCCTCCAGCGATTCTGCCATAAGGACTATATCGTCGGCAAATCGAAGGTGAGTGATGTACTCGCCATTGATGTTGATACCGTATCCTTTCCAGTCCAGAAGCTTGAAAACGTCTTCCAATGCAGCGGTGAAGAGTTTCGGGGATATGACGTCACCCTGTCTTACACCTCTCTGCAATTGGATAGGTTTCGTATTCTGGTTCTGTACTCGGATAGCCATCGTAGCCCTACTGTACAAGCACTTCAACACTTCGATATACCGACAGTCAACTTGGCACCGCTGAAGGGACTGCAGCACCGCCCAAATTTCGACGGAATCAAAGGCTTTCTCATAGTCCACATACGCCAGACATAGTGGCAAATTGTACTCTTCGGACTTCTGTACAACTTGCCGAAGGGTATGTATGTGGTCTATGGTGCTAAAGCCCTTTCGGAAACCGGCTTGTTCGGGAGGCTGGAAGTCGTCAAGTCTGCGCGCGAGACGATTCGTAATGACTCTCGAAAACAGCACGTAGACGCGGCTCAGAAGGGAAATCGGTCTGTAGTTCTTCAAGAGAGCGTTGTCACCTTTCTTGAAGAACAAGACCACTGCACTTCTGCTCCACGCCTCCGGTGTAATGCCACCATGGAGGACAGAATTAAAGAGCTTCTGAAGGACTTCAAGTACCGGTCTTCCACCCGCTTTCAGAAGCTCCGCTGTAATTCCATCCTCGCCTGGGGCCTTACCGTTTTTAAGGTGCTGGAGAGCCATCCTAATCTCGCTCAGACTGACATCCGGGATATCTTCGGAATAGTGTCGGATGAGACTCGCTCTTGGATCGTTACTCACACTTGCGTGTGGCTCCAACGATGATGTGTACAGCTGCCCATAGAACCTCTCAATCTCACTCAAAATCTCAGGTGTCCCGGAAACGATGCTGCCACATTCTGTCTTCAGCTTTGACAGTTGGCTCTTTCTGGCAGACAGATCTCTGGCAAAGACTTTGGAGCCTTGGTTCCGCTCGATCGCTTCTTCAATACGAGCTGTATTGAAGTTGCGTAAGTCCCGCCGCATGCATTTGGAGATCTGTCTGTTCAGATGCCTGTATGCTGTCAAGTCTGTTGAAGAATGTAGCTTCATCTCCCGTCTAACAGCCATGAGATTAAGAGTGTGATCGGAGAGTTTTTGTGTTCTTCTGCGGCGGGTCTTGCAGAACTTAGCTCCGACCGCATGGACAGTTTCCACGAGCTTGTCATTCATATCGTCCACTTCATTGCAGTCTTCCAGGCACTGAAAACGGTTTTGTAACTCGAGCTGAAAGGTTTCGGGACTCTGGAACAGAGCACGAGGGGGACGGAGCGTTGACTTCATTAGACGAGACCTCTCCAACTTAACGTTTAGGTTCAGTGTGCCTCTAACCATTCGGTGATCGCTACCAGTTTTCACCCTCGCGATCACGGAGACATCACTGAACAGTTGTCGTCTGGTCGTCATAATGAAGTCAATCTCATTTTTTGTGGAACCGTCGGGGCTCGACCAGGTCCACTTCCTGTGGGGCCGCTTCTGGAAGAAAGAGTTCATCATAAAGAGTCCCTCTTTCTCCATGAAGTCGGCCAGCTGCTGGCCCCTTGGGTTCCGTTGCCCTATTCCAAATTTCCCTACTTTCAGCTCACCGTTCTCTCTTGTGCCTAGTTTTGCATTGAAGTCTCCCATTAACACCGTATATTGGGTTTTGGAGGAATGCATGGCTCTAGAGATATCCTCATACATTTCCTCCACCTCCTCATCGGGGTGTGCCGAGGTTGGTGCGTAAACCTGTATGACCTTCAGCGAATACCGTTTGGTGATTCTGAGTATAAGGTACGCAACCCTCGTCGACACACTCCCGATCTTTACAACGTTGTTAACGAGAGACTTGTGGACGATAAATCCGACACCTCCTTGGGACAGATGGTCGCCCTCCCGGTGATAGAGCAAGTTGCCGGATTCGAGGATTACCGTGTCCTCCCCCTCTCTTCGGACTTCGGATAATCCTATAATATGCCAGCGCAACTTGTCTATCTCTTCTTCCAGCTCCACGATCTTCTCGTCAGTCCTCAGGGTGCGTGCGTTGTACGTTGCCAGGTCGAGTCGTCTAAGGTGGCAACCGAACCTCCACCGGAGATTCTTAGCACCCCCTGCCCCGCCCTTACCATGGTCGCCACCGTAGCCAGGAATAGCGGGGCCGCCGGGGACTGGGGGCCGTTTCTTTGTTACTGTCATTCATAGGGGGCATTTGCCATAGTTGCCACGCTTGGCGAGCGGGTTGGCAACCACAGTTTTTTATTGTAATTTGGCTATTATCAGGAAGATGCTGCTGCCCATCTCCTGCCTGTTTCCCTTTGTCGCCTTTTACGACACCCACGGGAGGATATGGGGTAGTGGATATTCTTGACCGCCACTACACGGCAACAAGTGAGTTTCAATAATTGTAGGGGTAATCATATAACATTTAGATCTATAATCTAACAGTTTATGGTTTTTGCACACTATAAATAGGTGGTTGGACTCCATTTCTACTGAGATAACCACCTGAGTAGGTGTCACCCTCTTGCCATCCGCCTCTACCTATAATACTGGCTGTGAGGCATACCATCATAGTTATAGCCAAATATAAAAGATATCACTTATTAATATGCAAGTTAATTATACAGGGTTATTTTGCATTAAACGCTCAAATTTACAGAGTAGGTTCTGAATAAGTAATATAGGAAAATGGTAAAGAAAAATTAATTTAAAATACCTCAAAAATTCTGTCCTTCATATCTTTTAAATTCAGAATGCATGGTAATAAATTATTTAAGCTGAATGTCATTCATAAATATAGAACGCCTAATATTACTACATACACACACATTTGTAAGGGTTGCTGGATCGGCAAAAACATTGTGAATTGAATAGCATGCAGAGGAGTGCATATACATGTAGTTGTTGTCCATAAATCACATTCCATTTTAATAACGGTATTTAAACTTAATATAAAATTTGGATAGTCTTTAAAAAATAACCCTACATATCCTTACATGATGGATGGTATGAAATTGTACTAAATTACAGCAATCAATTGGCGCTCCTTCCGCTTAAACACTGTGTAACAGATTATATTTAAAGCTATTAAAGTATTTCAGTTATGAAACTGAACCTATTCTTTTTTTCTTATAGGACAAGCGAGCACACATTCCATCTCATGGTAAGTGGCTGCTGTGACACATAGACATCTACATCTATCCTCATTTGCGAGTCATAATGTAGATGCGTTGTCAGAAGGAGTCTCCTGTTCTCTACACTCACCATACGAAACATAGCAGCATTAAACTGCTATTTTACGGTATTCTGTGAGAGCATAATCCTTCTCCAGTCGAGCCGACCCATTCATGCTACAACTATACAATTAATATAGTTACAGAATGGCTCTACCACATTTATAATTATTATTATATTCACCTGTGTTTCCCTTTTGCAGCCAAACCACTGCATCCTGTTGTCTTCTCTTATTACAGTTTTAATGCCAAGTTGTCTATAAAGTCCTATCCTATAATCTCTTAAGTGCCTTGATGCTTTTTGTTTTGCTGCAGGTGATTTTAACAAACTTCTACCTGCTCCAAATGTACCATCTGCAATTTGAATCTGAAAAAGATTATAAAATTGTGAAAATTTATGGTGGATGTAACTTTAATCATGGTAGCAATATATATAAAATCATCATCATGTACATTTTGTAAATTTTAATGGGAATATAAAAACTTCTGTATACCCCAACCTAACTAACGAAACTCATTCTCAAATAACTAGCTGATACCCACAACTTGTGTTGCAAGTGTTGTATATCAAATATTAACAAAGTTTTCATATGTGCAAAAGAAGAAACATCAAAAAGACAAAATTTCTTTGTAAGCAATGTTTATTTATATTTATTTATTTTATTTATATATTTTATTCATTGCCGTTTGTAGCTAAAATATATAAATTATCTGGATTAGTAACATGAGAGCGAGAGACATACAGTTGACTGTGTGCAAAACCACATATAAAAATTGTTGTTTCTTAAAACTTTAATAACTTTATATTAAATAAAGATATTGCAACTATTTTTTTTTTAGATAAGGGCCAAGTGTGTAAGAAATAAAACTTAGAAAACTTAATTGAAATCTACCCAGTAGTTATTCCGTGATGCACGCACAACTGCAAACCTCAATTATTTTATTTATTACCTATTTATTTACATTTTAAATTCAACATAGCAAGTGTAAAAATTTTAAAAATATTAATTTCACCGGTGATAATTGCTTATACTTATTTATCTCAATAGTAAGGGAGCTAGTAACACTGAAAATAGTTACTATTAAATATTTTTTTAAATCGCAGTTTCTTGCTGGTTCTTCTCAGAATAGGTAAAAGATGTGTGATAGAGGTAATAATGACTGTGATAAAAGTAAAAAATTACTTGTAATAATAATCATTTATAATCTATAATGAATGAAAGATTATTATGGTTTTATTCTAAACATATCCCCATCAGTAGTAATAAATACAAAAAAAATTATAGAGTTGTATGTCAGTTTTCCTCATAAGTTATATAACAATAAATACGTACCTTTATATTTCTTACTGTAGCTTGTAGGTATAATGACTCTGGAAAAGGAAAAGCAACTGGCTGAGGAAATTTATGCAGAAGAGATGTCCTAATGAAAATAGCATGCTGGCCTTGAACAGCATCACAAAGTGCACGTGAAGGATTTTTACTGTACTGTAATGTCCAATCAGCATAATTCCACTTTATCTGCTGACATATGAGACGAGAGTTGGCAATCCCAATGGCTATTGCCTGAGTGGGAAAAGCTATGGTAGCAAGAACTACTTGTTGTAATACACGACGCGACACTCGAGTGGAATCCGGGACAAAAAGCACATATTCAGTAAATATATGAGATAGAGGATTTAATTCTTGCGGTGATGCATCTAGCCGAAATTCTAAAGATATAATCCTTACGTTACGTAAGGTTTCATTATTGGCTGAGAACTGAAATGGTGGATACTGCAATCCCTGGCAGAAAACAACAACTGGCATATTAGGAAAAGCAGCAACAAATGACTGTACACTCTCGGCAATATCATTTTCAAAGTCCTCAAATTGTCGAAACACTACAGTTATAAGCTTCGATAGATGTTTCGATGTACGCGACTGCAAAGCATTAGGAGATACAGTAATTGGTGCTATCGGATAAAATTTAAATTGCGGAATTAAATATGTACAAAGTGAAAAGATAACAATTAATATTAATAATAAATAAATTTTGAACATAAAACGACCGCGCAAAAATCGATAGAACATTATTTTCATTAAAACTTTTGTTCATTCCTTTCATAATAGACACAATAATAAAATATTTATGTCCAGGCGGGTTTATCTCTACAAAATTGTAATCATTTCAATTTTAATTCAAAATTTGATATTTTGTTGTTGTTGTTTTTATTATTCGCTCGAGAGAGCAGGCAAAGGAACTAAGCCATACAGCCTTGTCTTTTTTATTTTAAATATATAGAATTTTAAATTGTAAAGGCCGGAACCAAGTCTTATTTTTCTTCTTTCCATCTCTTCAAAATCCATAAAGGCCGGAGCTAAGTCTTATTGTCTTTAATTCTTCATATTTTCAAAAACCATAAAGGCTAAAGCCAAGTCTTCTTTAGATTTGTCAGTCCAATATTTTCAAAAACAGGGATACCATATTTCATATTTCTTTTACAGTATAATGAACAAAATTGCAAAGTGCTAAATATGTCTTAGTATTCCTAAGAACATTTTGCAGGGCACACGGGACGCTTTCTGAGTTTTCATAAACTTGTATAAGTTTTTCAATGTGTAGCAATCTTTCTATGGCGTACGCTGGAGAGTTAAATATTATGTTCTGCAGTTTGATCTGCTTCTGTATCGCAGAAGTTGTATGTTGCAGGTGCTACTATTCTCATCCTGGAAAGGTGAGCGTTCAGTCGATAGTGGCCAAATCTAAGTCTGCACATTATTATATAAAATTTTCTGCTATGATATCTATTGTTGCAAGAAAACAAAGGAATACTTAAATCTGAATTAATTGATGCATACCAATGACCTTTTCGTGCCTCTGAAACAGCATTCCATTGCATTTTCCATTCTTCTTTTAACTGTTGCTTTAAAATTGAATATAAATCGGTATGTGGTATTGCAACACCGGTTATCCTGTCAATATTAGCTGTAATTATACTTTTAGCTAAATGGTCTGCGCTTTAATTTCCTTAAACACCAATATGTGACGGAGTCCATAAAAATTTTACTTCTAAATTATTTTCTTTCAACTTCCACCACAAACTTTTGATTTCATATATAATGAAAGACGTTTTAGCATCTAAAGTTCTTGCCTTCAGTGCCTTCAAGACGCTCATGCTATCAGAGATCAGTAACCATTTTTATTAGATACATGTGGGTGTTCTTCTATATATTTAAGAGCGATTAAGACAGCATAACATTCTGCAGTGTATATGCTTGCTGATGCAGGAATGGAAAGGCCACGTCCAATTTTCAGATGAGGTATGTAAAATGCACAGGCTACTTTATTTTCAACTTTTGAACCATCTGTGTAAATTTGTCGATATTCATCATATGTAGATACAAGTTCATAAACCTCTTCTTTTGTTTTCAATTTTTCATCAATATTTATGTGTATATCACTGAATTTATTTTCATAATTCTCCTTATAACAAGGCCAAGTATGTGTGCTTTTGTGAATATTATATTGTTCATCATATCGTATCACTTCATGAAAGTCATGGAGTATATATGGGGCTGAGTTAGATATAGAAGACATACTAATATAGTAAAATAATACTTTTTAAAAAAGAGGATGATGAGACAAAGAATTAATATTTAATAAAAATCTAAATTTCAGATATTTAAACCTAAGTAAGATAGGAGGAATAAGACATTCAGCCTGTAAAGAAACAATAGGAGTTGTTCTTATAGAGCCAGTAATAAGTCTTAAATTCTTATTTTGTATAATATCTAATTTGTTTTTTAGTTTTTTTATTTGATGCAAAACAAAGGAGGCCATACTCAAAAAGGGCTCCTCACCAAAGACTTATATAACATTAATAATATTTCTGGATCAGCTCCCCAGTTACTACTAGCCAAAGCTTTTAATACATTAAATGCCTTAGAAGCTCTGCCTGAAATGGAATTCACGTATTTGGTCCAAGATAAGTTATTTGTAAAAATTACGCCCGAGAATTTTGAACAACTTTCTATTGGTAAAACTGTATTATTATAAATTATTCCAGTGTTAAATGGACGAATTTTATCAAATATTACAACCTTACTTTTCTCAGTACTAATATCTAAATTTAAGTGTGAAAATTAAAAGTGCAATTTCTTTAAAGCCTCATTTAAAATGGTTACCAAGTTTTTGACATTTGTTCCTGAGGCATATATGACCAAATCATCTGCATATTGTAAAATAGTAACATTTGATCCTAAAATATTATTTAATTTAAATATGTATAAAATAAAGACAAGAGGACTTAATATTCCTCCTTGACAAACACCTTTGTAACTGAGCCTAGGACCAATAATTGTATTATTATTATTAACTTTAACAAAATCTCTTCTTTCATGTAAAAAGTTAAATATCCATTTTACAATTTTTTCAGGAATGCCCAAAGACCTCAACTCTGCGGCGAGTACATGAAGATTAACGTTATTAAATGCACCAAGAATGTCAAAGAATATACTAATTAATACTTCATTATTTTCCATAGCTTTAAAGATGTCTAAATGAAGAAATACAATACTTTCTCTAGATGACTTACGGCGTCCGAATCCAAACTGATTCGATGGTAAAAGACAATTTTTTTCTAGACAAAATTCTAATCTAGATTTTATAAGTTGCTCAAATATTTTACCCATACAAGATGTAAGTGCTATAGTTCTGCAAGATTCTGCAATGTGAGGTTTTTTCCATGTTTTAAAATGGGTATCAAACAATCTACTTTCCAATCGTTAGGAATAAGTGAATGAAACCATAACATATTATATATTTTCAAAACTAAAACACGCAGTTTTCATATTTTTAAAGCTTTATATGGAACAGGATCTAAACCACAAGTAGTGTCCTTTCTAGAGTTAACAGTTGAATTGAATTCGGTCAAGGTGAAAGGTTTGGTAAGATAATCACAATGATTATCATTTGACGAGTGAGGATTTAGAGGTGATTCATCTGTTTCTGAAGTATATTTTTTCAAAAATTCATTAGCCCAATTAGAATCTATGACTGATGTGTTATTATGAACAAAAGTTTTGTTAAACTTTTCAATGTAATTCCATACTCTAGTCAATGCAGTACATCTATTAAAAGTTTCACGTAGTATTTTCCAGCTAAGATGTCTTTCAGTCTTCAAAGTAATTTTTTTAACAGCTTGTAGTCTTTCAAAATTAATATGGGTGGGATTATTCTTTAATACTAAATATGCATTTTTACAATTTAATACTGCCTCTTGGCATTTTAAATTCCACCAAGGTAGATAATTTTTTTTTAATTTCTTTTAAGAGATTGTAAGTTGATGTTAACATTTCGATTAGAAGACTGATTGGATGGTGTAGATTCATGCACGGCTTGTTTAACTAGTTCTATTAAATCTATATAACATTGTAAAGGATTACTATAATCAAAACTATAATTTTTAATTAAATTATCTATTAAATTTGGATATTTTGACCAATCTACCAATTTTAAGTTTATGTTATTTGATACAGCTGTTTCTTGAAAATTTTGATTATTGACCATAATTTTTGTCTTTACAGGAAAATGATAGCTGCCTAGAGAATCATCATCACATACTTGCCACTCACAAGACAGAGCCAGTGAAGATGATACAAGTGTCAAGTCTAATGCATTCTGCCTCCATCTATGAGATCCTACTGTAGTCATCTGACCATCATTCAAGATTACAAGATTACATCTATACTTGCAAGAACATCCCGACCTCGTGAATCCAATTCAGTACATCCCCATAACGTGTGATAGGCGTTGAAATCACCAGCTATAAAGACTGGCTGTGGCAAACTTTGGATTCAATTATCTAATTTGGATTTATTATAATTAATTGGTGAATTAGGGTGACAGTAAACACTAACTAAAGTTAATAATTTATCACTGTATTGTATTTGTACAGCTATATTTTGTAATGAGTCAGCAGAGAATGTATTGATAACACGAAATCCAATTTTGTTATGTAGAAGTATTGCTACTCCATTATGATCATTACCTGAATCTAAACGTATAATATTATAACCTTTTACTCTAAAATTGAGCCTAGGTCGTTATGGTTACACTAGCACCACCCATAATACAGATAAAGCATCCATCAGCATAAATACATAAATGCTGAGTATGTAGTAATTTAAGTAGACTGTAAGCATAGGATTAAGGATTGTAAAAGACAATGGTCAGAATAAATTCACATCTATCTCTGTGAACACGTAGTTTTTATTTAGTTTTAAGTCTTAGTTTGTATTTAGTTTTAAAAAAGCTCTCGGCAGCTCCCGCAACTTGACTGGCGCAGCCGGTAGGATCACCGGAAAAGCTGTGCCACCGTTCGTGAATATCGCGTATACAATTCTACCCATTTTCGCGCAACGGCGGAAGATCCATACAGCGTGGTGATCCAGCGAACCAAAACAAATTCGTCGAGAATAAGGAGCCGTGAAGCTGATGATGGGCACTGCGGGCTGGTGAGTACGACTCTTCACCTCCTTCATATCCCTTAGTAAACTTGGAATTAGACATTTTCCATTTTGACTGTAATTTGGGTTTCAAATACTAATCTTACGTAAATTTTATAAAGTATTAAGTGCAACAAATAACTATTACTTAAATAAAAATTAAAATAATATTGATTTAATTGTAAGACTTACATAATATTAAGTCACATATTACTCAATAAAGTTATAGAATATATTATATTAGGTATTATACATTATATTAAGTTCTTATTGTGTATACATTTGTTTGTTAATTTAAAGATTACTCGACACGTTAATACATAATAGATTAGTACTTATACTCGAATTTTCCTTACAACATTTGTGGAACTGGTAGAGTTATAATAAATATTTTATTTTATTTTTTTATTTTTGTGTAGAACCAGTGAATAAATTATTAAAAATGTCGGAAATTAAACTTATCCCTAATGAATTAACTAAAATAATACCAACATTTAGCGGCGATAAACACCATTTAAATTTATTTTTGCGTAAATGTGAATATATAATAAGTAACTTTAAATCATCCGATGTGCAAAATGAATATATAATGCAAATCATTACTAGTCGTCTTACGGGCGAGGCTACGTCGCTTATCAGTGAACGGGAAGATAAAGAGACGTGGGCCGAATTCAAGGAATTGTTTTTAACTCACTTCGGCGACCCACGTAGCGAGGAATGTTTAGACATAGAATTAGAAACTTTAAAGAAACACCAAAATGAAAATTATACAGATTTTTGTGGTCGTATACAATCCGTTAAATCAGTGTTATTATCGAAGGTTGATCAAATTGGTGATAAAAACTTAAAAATAAGTAAAACTATTATTTATAATAACACCGCTCTTCAGGTTTTCTTATATAATTTATCCGAAAATATGGTGCGCATTGTTAGGTTGAAAACACCCACTAGAAGAAGCACTAAGTATAGTTCTAGAAGAAGTAAACTTCGATGACCAATATCAGATGCGTAATAAAATGTTACAGTCTAGCCATACGTCTAAGCCACAGTCTAGTAGTACACTAGTGCAACAACCATCGTTTAAGTTCGCAATGCCAACACAGCCTACAGGTTTTAGACCAATGTTAGCACCAAACCAACCCCCTAAGCAGAATTTCGGAACACCACCTCAATTTAAGTTTGGCATTCCCAATAGTAGACAAATGAGGATTCCGTTACCACAAAATAAGCCTCAACAGCAAATGAGTTTTTCTAAGAAATATCACCCACCTAATTTTGGATACCGACCAAACTTTGGATTTAGACCCCCGGACTATAGCCCCATGCAACCAATGTTACCACAACAGTTTGGTAATTCTCAGCGTTTTAATTATCCTAATAATAATAATGTGCATAACAAGCCGGTTTCTAATGATACTGATGTTTCTATGAGAACTGCCCCTCCAAAGCCTTTTCAACCAGGTTTCCGCCTAAACGAATTAGAAATTTGTACATCATACTATCCCTACGAATTTCCTCAAAATTACATGTATGAGGAAACATACGACAGTTATTATGGAAATGAATCCATACAAGAAAATTCTGTAATAGAGGCGGATGAAAACAATTATTCAGAGGATAATGACATGCCTGCACAGACTGAAAATTTTCAAGTAAAAGCCTCCGAAAACCACCTGAAATAACAGAATTGAATTGCGACATAAATCTAAAACTACCATACATATATATACCTAATTTCTTTTAAGTTTTTCAAGTTTTTCCTTTTAAGTTCTTTTATAAGCCCCGATAAAGCACATCAATACTACCGTAATTATATAACAACTGAACCCTTTAAAGTTATAAGCACTCATGCATCTATCAAACACAATCAGGTAATTAAAATTCCACTATTTTCTATATTTCAAAATAATGGCGAACATAAATTTTATCTTTATAATGTCGATTCACGTTATGATGGGTTAATTGGGAATGATTTATTAAAGCAGTTGGAAGCTGTAATAGATTTAAAGAAACAAGTACTTACCACAAATTATTCTAAAATACCTATAATACACAATAGCTTAGAATATGCTGTAATACTTCCACCTCGTTCTGAAGTTAGAGCAAAATTACCTGCTAACATGTCTTATGGTGAAGGAATATTAAATTATACCCGATTCTGTAATGGAGTGCGCATGCCTTCTGCATTGGTAAAATGTGAGAATGGCTATGCCACTACAATTATACAAAATACGTAAATGAATTTCAAAATATGAACACACAAGTAAATTATTTAAGTAACTTTGCTGTAGAAAAGTTTAAACAACTCATACTTTCGATACGTTTCAAGCGCGGTCTTATTAATCCTTTAGATTCTGTTATCAAAGCGCTTACAGGAAACTTAGACCACAACGATGCAGTAAAATACGACAATCTCATATGTCAATTAAAGACCCAGCAAACGCACACTAATAAGAAAATAACAATAATCTCGGAGATGCTTGACTCTCTTATAAATAGTACTGGATCTCTACAGGAAACTATGAACATTGTAAATGAATGAATAAAACGTATAGAAAGAATTGTAAAATATATAATTACTAAAGATGATAACAGCATATACTCCACATATGTTTGAAATATGTTTAAAATGTTTGTCAATAAGTTTAGAACTATATACTTAATTTTAAGCGAAATAGAAACGAAATTAGCATTTACTACACTTCACGTTCTATTTTAATTACGAATTACTAGGCGAATTACTAGTAATATTAGAATCTATATCTCAAACAAACAGTTTATTGTATCCTATTACTGAAAACAATTTAGTTAATTTAGAAAGATCTATGTCTGTTAAGGCCTATGTAAAAGAAAACCAAATAACGTTCATTATGGAAATCCCT
Source organism: Parnassius mnemosyne (assembly GCA_963668995.1). Classification (NCBI taxonomy): domain Eukaryota; kingdom Metazoa; phylum Arthropoda; class Insecta; order Lepidoptera; family Papilionidae; genus Parnassius; species Parnassius mnemosyne. The sequence continues at coordinate 26,232,363 of CAVLGL010000068.1, forward strand.
CTGACTGATAATATTACATACAGTTATTTTAAAATATATGCTTTACCTATGTATGATCCCACCTATAATAGAACAACCGTTATTTTTCCCAAATATCCTTACCTCATGGTGAAAGGTCACACGTACTTACCCTTAAATGGCCCATGTCAGGAGATAGCAGCAAACCAGTTCCTATGTGAAGAAATTGATATCATGCAGTATCCTGAAAACACATGCATCGAACAACTTATGAGCTTCGCGTCAAATCTAAGCCATTAAAAATTATCAATAGTAGAGCTGGAAAGTGTTAAGATACAGTCTATTGGTCCTATTAACTGGATCCTATTTACACAAAATGAAATAGTGCTTACAAAAACGTGGGGCGATGACATTCAAAGAAATGATGTAATGGGCACTTACCTATTGACTATCGATGAAAAGTGTGAGATAAAATTAGGCAATATTAAATTACACCGGAAACGATACTATTCAGGAAAACTGCAATATAAGGTGACACCTATTTTAACTCTACCAAAATTTATAGAGCAGCCTACAAATACGGAGAAAACAGTGAATTTAAATCGCGTTAATTTGGATGAACTGAAATATCTCTCGTACAAGCTGAAAAGTGAAATAGTGGAAAGTCAAAGTGAAAGCTGAAAAGTGAATAAGAAAAGTGTTAGTTTAGCTACGGTACTACTCTATGTTATATTAGTCTTAATTAGTCTTATTGTTGTAATTTGGAAAAATAAGTCTAAGCTCTTACACTGTATGCAAAATTATCGGAATCCAAATCTTGCCGATAACTTTGCAGTTGAGGAGGGAGGCGTTATGGTTACACTAGCACCACCCATAATACAGATAAAGCATCCATCAGCATAAATACATAAATGCTGAGTATGTAGTAATTTAAGTAGACTGTAAGCATAGGATTAAGGATTGTAAAAGACAATGGTCAGAATAAATTCACATCTATCTCTGTGAACACGTAGTTTTTATTTAGTTTTAAGTCTTAGTTTGTATTTAGTTTTAAAAAAGCTCTCGGCAGCTCCCGCAACTTGACTAGGTTTAAGCCAAGTTTCACATATGAGAGCAACATCTATAGTGTTCAATTTAGCCTGATTTTATTTTATCTTTTGTTCCTTAACAGGACACTGTCCAGAAATGCTTAAATGGTTTCCTTTGCAATGTATGTATATCGCTTTATCTGAAGAGATTTGGCAATCTTTGTAGCTGTGATTTTCAGTACAAATTGAGCATTTCACAGAATTTTTACAGTACTTTGCTAAGTGGCCATACCTCAGACAGTTATAGCACTGCTTTACTGGTGGAATATACTAATTTACCACGAACCACCAACAATGAAGATCGACGTGGTCCGGCAAAACATTAGAAGAGAACGTGATGGCCACGGTGCCCGTCAGCTGCAGCAAACTGCGTCCTGCGTCATTCTTATGTTTCCTCATTATCCTTTATTTCAAAAATTCTTGAATTAGAAAGATTAGTGGGAATATTAGTTATGACCCCTGTTATTTCTGTCCCTGCAGCTGAGATAGATGCCTTCATTTAGTACTCATTAAGAAATGTAACATTATTTAAAAATGCATTCGCTTGAGAGGGCTTTTCAAAATGAACGCCTATTTTGTATTTATTCATAGATTGCAATGCCTTTATTGAACCTCTGCATATGTGTGGACAGAGACATCATGTTCCCCGTGCCGATTGGCCTTCTTTCATCATTTGATTCGACAAAGACAACAAAATCAACGAGGACAGAATCCTCAGGGTACCTCCTGTTGTAGTCAGATACAATGTACGACTTATACTTGCGCTGCTCTTTGCTCTTGCTCTCAGAATCTTCCTCAGTACTGGTATCAACTTCTTCCTCCTCAGTCACTTCTTCAAAGACTTCTTCTTCTCCCGGAAACTTTTTTATCTATGTTTCCCCATGATGAGGAAACCCAGTAACAATAAAACAATAAAAGTTTAGTGCCTTTTAACTAAACAAAACAAAATTAAAATTTTAGTTCAAAAAAAGGCGCCTATCACGTTTCAAGGTTCCCGCGCTTCTCCTTTGATATTTTGTTGTTGTTTTTATTATTCGCTCGAGAGAGCAGGCAAAGGAACTAAGCCATACAGCCTTGTCTTTTTTATTTTGTCCTTCATAGTTCACTGCTTCACAATATGTTGATACGTCACATTGTGCAGCCCTTGGAAGCAACTTGAGCCAGCAGACAGCTGACAGTTGGCGATGGTATCTAAAGGCGCCTTTTTTTATAGGATAAGGGTGACAAACGAGCACACAGTCCACCCGATGGTAAGTGGTTGCTGAGGCCCATAGACATCTACATCTATCCTCTATTACAAATCGAAATGTAGATGTGTTGTCGCCCGTGAGGACTAAGATGGAATGCCTCATTTCCGGTAAAAAGGGCCTCCGGCTACCTGCACTCACCAAGCGAAACGCAGAGGTAAACCTCTACTTCAGGCTGGTTTTCTGTGAGGTCGTGGTACCACCCCGGTTCGAGCCGGCCCATCCGTGCGATAGCAAAAGCTGCCGCGTGGCTCTACCACTGTTAACCTATGCAGACAAACAGCTTATCTTGAGAATCCATCACCGTCAGAGCACTTGTTTCACCGTTTCCACTAACAGTTCACATGCGTAGACAGTTAAGACATAAAATTACACCACTTTTACATATTAAAATCCACTTCAAACTATTATTTAAACTATAATACAGGAGCAGCAAACCGCCGCCGGTCAAGTTCCCGCCAAAACCTCCTTTGATTTTGATAAAAACAGCTCTCATTTTTTGTGGCTTTTCTCAAGTTTTGTGGCTTGGATGTTTTATTTTAAGCCATGTCTTCATTATTTTTATCTCAGTTGCAAGTGATAGTAAACATTTATAATATAAATTATAGCTTGCTTCACAAAATCTTCATGCGTCACATTACTCAGCCCTTAGGAGATTTTTCGGCAACTTGAGCAAAATATTTTATTTGAAGCGATTCTTGATACATAAATAAAACTAATAATCGTCCTAAAAATACTAAGTATGTATATATATATATATAAAAAACTCGATATGTATTAATTTTCCCGCCACACGAGAAAATTTCAGGTAGTGACTATAAGTCTTGGAGTGGATCTTATCCTATATTCGCGGCCGCCAACAGTCCGGCCGCCTTAGAGAACAGTTCACTGGCTGGGCTGACATTGAATCTGGGGTGGCGCATGGCGGCATACTTTCTCCTATGATGTTTTTTTATTCATTAATTCCATATCTTCTTTTATCAAGAGTTTGCACCATCTGTAGGCAGATGATCTTCAAATATATGTACAATCTAGTATCGATGACATCAATATCGTCATAAGACTACTGAACGATGATCTTGATGCTATCCGAGTCTGGTCGTACAGGCATTGTATCTCGGTAAACCGTTTGAAATGCAAAGCAATGATTGTAGGTAGTTCAAGGATGCTGGCTAAGATTAACTATAGAAACCTTGAACCTGTGGTTTACAATAGGATATTGATCTCTTTCAATGAATCAATAGTTAATCTCGGCTTGCGTATAGATCAAACTATGACTGGAGATTGCAAATTTCTGAAATAAGCCGTAAAGTTGTTGCTGCCTTGCGTTCCCTGTATCGTCTGAAAAACTTTTTGCCTTTCAAAATTAAGCTTATGTTGGTTAATTTCCTCATTTGTTCCATTATTGATTATACTGATTTGTGCTATCCGGATCTATCGACAAAATCTTCTCAACAATTTGGAGTGACTTCTCAACAGTTGTATAAGATTTGTTTTTAATTTACGTAAATACGACCATATCTGTGCCTACCGTTCTAAGCTTAAATAGCCCACTATACGTCAAAGGCGTTGTTCCAGAATTTTATTGACACTTTTTTCCATGATGCTAATTCTTTGCCATATCTTAAAGAAAACTTTAACTTTCACTACTCTATTTCCAGCCGTGAATCTCGTCCTTCTAATGCACTTAAAGTTAGTATTCTAGAACACAGAACTAATTTTTTAATTCTTCCTTCACAGTGCAGGCTATTCTCCTCTGGAACGCCTTACCCACTGATGTCAAGGAAGATACGAATAAGCTTTTGTTTAAAAGATTGGTGCGACAACGTTATTTAGAGGTAAACAACAATTAATCGACTTCCCCGTTATATATATATATATATATATATATATATATATATATATATATATATATATATACATATTATGTAGAAATTGTTGTATATATGAGTCATCTAATAACAAAGGCGGCAATATCCACTCAAGGTCAAAATTTAACTATGAATGTAGTTTTATTGTCTGTGGACGTAGTTTTGTAAGGAAATCTATATTACGCATCAATTACGGCATTATCCCATAGAAAATGGAGCTCAAAGTTTGGAGCTCGTAACAAACCCGGCATTATCCTGTACCGTTCAAATCAAAGATGGCAACATCCATGTGGACCAATCAGAGCGCAGAATTTCATAAGCGTTGAGGTTGTTAACGCTCGTGAAATAGTGTTAGTGTTTTTATTGTTTTCTAATGAATACTGTATTTTTTTTCTAAAAACTTTGGTTAAAATTGTAATTATGGAGTGTCTAGCATCGCCGAGTACATCGGGGAAGACCAGAAAACGTACGGCTCATCCAGAAAACTGGAAACAAAACATAGCTAAACGGCAGCGGTAAGTACACACAGATGGCACAGATTTGATAGTTGATTTTATTAGCATGAATTTTTTTTTGAAATCAGTTTTATTCAAAAGTGCATGTAATTTGGTCATAATTTTAAAACTTTATTTGAGCAAAGTCTGCATTAACACGATATTCGAATAAGCAAAGTTGCATGGGATTTCATTGCGTTCAAATGTTTTGTGGCCAGATATTTTTTTTTTATAGGAGAGGGGGCAAACGAGCATGCGGCTCACCTGATGGTAAGTGACTACCGCCGCCCATGAACAACTGCAACACCAGGGGAATCGCAGATGCGTTGCCGGCCTTTTAAAAAGGAGTACGCTCTTTTCTTGAATGTCCCTAAGTCGTATCGGTCCGGAAAAATCGCTGATGGTAATCGATTCCACAAGGAGGTCGTGCGAGGAAGAAAACATCTTCTAAATCGCACAGTGGTGGACCGCCAATCATCCAGATGGTGTGGATGGTATCGGGAGTTCTGCCGCGATGTGCGTTCGTGAAATTTGGCGGCTGGGATTAATCCGAACAATTCCTCAGAGCACTCCCCATGGTAGATGCGAAAGAAAATGCAAAGGGATGCAACATCTCTTCGCAGTGCCAATGAATCGAGCCGATCGGAAAGGGCTCGGTCGTCGACAATTCGAGCCGCTCTGCGATGGATGCGGTCAAGTGGAAGGAGCTGGCACTGGGGAGCCCCTGCCCAGAGATGGGAACAGTATTCCATGTGAGGCCGAACTTGCGCCTTGTAAAGTAGCAGGCGGTGTGCCGGCATGAAATACTGTCCCGCTCTGCTGAGCACGCCAAGCTTTTTAGAGGCCAATTTGGCCTTCCCTTCCAAGTGACCACGAAACTGCACGTCACTCGATATGTCGACTCCGAGGATACCGATACTGGCTGAGGCAAGAAGGGGAGTGCCTTGAAACTGAGGAGATACGACAAAGGGGTTCTTTTTAGCGGTAAACGCGCAAACTTGTGTCTTCTGAGGATTAAATTGGACTAGATTTAGTCGCCCCCAATCCGAGACTTTGTTCAGCAAAGACTCGACTTCAGACACAAGTTTGTTCCGGTACTCAGCGACGTTTTCCCGAGAAATATTGGCACGGCCGGTGTATAGAGCATCACCAGTGCTGTCATCCGCATAGCAATGAATGTTACCAGTTAGCAACATATCATTGATATGCAGAAGAAACAGCGTTGGTGATAGCACACAGCCTTGTGGAACACCAGCGTTAATAGGCTTGTAGTCAGAGCATGCACCGTCTACAACGACCTTGATGCTCCGATCTGCAAGGAAGCTGGTGATCCAATTGCACAATTTCTCGGGAAGCCCATAGGAAGGGAGCTTCGAAAGAAGCGCTTTATGCCAAACCCGATCGAAGGCCTTCGCAATGTCCAGACTAACGGCCAACGCCTCCCCCTTGGACTCTACTGCCTCCGCCCATCTATGGGTCAGGTACACCAGAAGATCACCAGCTGATCGACCCCGACGAAAACCGTATTGGCGGTCACTAATCAGCTGGTGATCCTCAAGGTACCGGATGAGCTGGCAGTTAATAATGGATTCCATTATTTTGGAGAACAAGGAGGTGATCGCGATAGGCCTATAGTTGGATGGGTCTGAGCGGTCGCCTTTTTTAGGGATCGGGTGGACAAAAGCTGTCTTCCATGAATTCGGGACTACGCCTTGGGAGTAGGAGTACCGGAAAAGACGCGTTAGGACCGGTGCCAACTCCGGAGCACACGTCCTCAGCACAATTGGGGGCATTCCGTCAGGCCCACTCGACTTCTGGATGTCCAGGGAGAGCAGTGCTTTGCGAACCGAGCGCTGTGAGAACAGCACATCCAGCATGGAGCACTCACACCGCGGGATGGTCGGCGGTGTTTTCCCCCCGTCATTAAGAGTCGAGTTGGACGCAAAAAGGGAGCCTAAAAGGTCGGCTTTGTCTTTTGCGTCATGGGCCAGTGAGTCATCCTCCCTGTGCAGAGATGGTAGTGATGGCTTACAGAAATTCCCTTGGACAGCCTTGGCGAGAGACCAGAATGCACGGGTTCCCGAAGGAAGGCGAACTAGTTTCTCGCCAATTCTGCCTATGTGCTCTGACTTTGCCTTGACAATAACTCTTTTGAAGGACCTGGAGGCGAAGTTATACTTCTTTTTAAGTGTGCTGGTGTTTACATCCCGCGTTGCCGAAGCCGCATTCCAGGCTTGATAACACTCCTGCTTACTGCGTAATGCAGTCTTACAGGAGCGACCAAACCAAGGCTGAGATCTGCCTCCGATGGGTACCACAGATGATAATATAATAATAATAATATTTATTGTTTCTCACATAACTTATACATACATAAATCATATTGAAACTCTGTAGCCCGTGGTAGTTGAAAACTGTGTTACAGGCTACAGCGTCTTCCCCGTTTTCAGAGACACATTTTTGTAATGTGGCAAACCAGCAAACAATATAAATCTTATATAAAATTTAAAAAGAATAAAAATTAAAATTAAAAAAAAAGAAACAGTGACATAAAAACTAACAAAGTAAAAAGGGAAAAAATAATTATATAAAAAATAAAAAGTGTGTGTGTGTGTGTGTGTGTGTGTGTGTGTGTGTGCGCGTGTGTGTGTATGTGTGTGTGTGTGTGTGTGCGTGTGTAATTGTGCGTATACAAGCGTCATATTATTATTAAGTATTATTTTGAGGAAACAATAAGATTTTCAGTTGCGTTATAGTTAAAATTACTTAACCACTTTAATAAAATTGGCTTAATGTTATGATTACTTAGATGTGTTGTTTTAAAAACGGAATTTAATTTGTTATACAGTAATGTAGCAGAGTAGTTAAAGTGTCTTCTCGCGAATTTGCTCTTGTAAGGAGGCAAGGGATAACGGACGGTCCTCTTATCACTTCTTTGGAGTTGAGAAGCAGTAGTTTTGTGAAATTTACGAATAGAATGGAAAATGTATAATTTTCGTACGGTAAGTACGCTACATTTTCTGTATAAGTCATCAGTCGGGTGTCTAAAAGGTAGGCGTTTAATGACTTTTAATAATGCACGCTGCGCACGTTCGAGTTCAATGAGGTGTGTTTTAGCTGCCCCACCCCATGAACTAATGCAGTAAGTAATAACACATTCTGCGAGGGCTTTATATACCTTCATTATGCCATCATTATCTAAAACATCTCTTAAATTTTTGAATACATATATGAGCTTCCTTATTCTGTTACTAACCGCAGTAATGTGTGCCAACCAATTTAACTTGTCATCAATAATCACGCCTAAATATTTTACACTGTCACTACGCAATAGGTGTGGACAGTTGCAGTCAGGTGAGGTGGATGGAATCCTATTACAAGGAAATTTATGTAAGATTAGTTTTGAATTTATACTTGACTTACTAGCATTTGTGATACTAAAGCTTAAGTACTTTGTTTTAGAATTATTAAGTGATAGTAAGTTGTCTTCCAGCCACGTAGTAACGGTTTTTAAGCCTTCCTCAGCTGACCTGTATACTGAGTTCCAAGAGCGTTCCCGAAATAGTAGTACAGTATCGTCAGCAAACATTTGAATTGTTGCACCGTTTACTACTGTGTCACACAGGTCGTTAATATAGATCAAGAACATTGTAGGGCCCAGTGTACTACCCTGTGGAATACCGTAAGTGCAGGATGCGCTGTCACTTAGCAAATTATGATGGCGTACGTTTTGTTTTCTTTCACACAGATAGTCTTTAAACCACGTTAACGGGGTACCTCTTATGCCGAGGCCTTCCATACGTGCCAAGAGGATTGGAATAGACACTGTATCGAATGCTTTTTGAAGATCCAAAAATATGCCAAGGCATTTGTCACCCGCATTTAGATTGTTAACGATTTGTGATGTAAGATTTAAAACAGCATCATCCGTAGATCGTCCACATCGAAATCCAAACTGGTTATCGGATATAAATTTATGATGCTCCAGATATTTTAAAAGTCTTTTATTTACAATTTTTTCCATAACCTTAGATAAGGAAGTCAGCAGTGAAATGGGGCTATAGTTGGTTGGAAGGTTTTTGTCACCTGACTTGTATATAGGTGCTACTATTGCTCTTTTGAATATATTCGGGAAGGTCCCTGTATTGAAGCTTAGGTTGCATAAATGCGCCACAGGTTCAGCCAAAACATGACAACTGTCCATAAGTATCCTACAAGGTATGTCATCCCAGCCAGGTGCACTAAATTGCCTGAGGTCATTTATGGTACTTAATACTTCTAACGGATCAATTGGGTAAAGTACAAATGAGTTAAGCGGAGCACTTTTTGTAAAAATTTTGGAAGCTAATTCAACGTCTGTAGTATTTAGGTTCTTGAGTGTGTTATTAGCTATACTATTGCCAATACTGGTAAAATAATTATTGATTTCATTAAGAGACTCTTTTATTGTTGGTTTAATTTTCAAAAGACATTCAGCTGTTACAGTGCTTTTTGTGATACCCCCGACATCTTTAATTAGGTTCCACGTTTTCTTACTATCTTTAAGATGTTTAGTAAATTGCACCTTGTAATAATTTATTTTAAGGGTTTTTATTATTTTATTACATATGTTTCTATAAGATATGTATTTTAACATAAGTATGCTATCATTTGAAGACTTTTTATATTTATTATACAATTTATTCCTTGTCCTTATTGCTCTAACTACTCCGTCCGTAATCCATGGTTTTAGGTGTCTTTTCCGGTTACATACTTTTATGGCGTGTGTGTTTGTGTTTATCACATTTTTTATTCTATCTATAAGATACTCAGCAGCCTTATTGGTGTCTTTGATAAGTAAATACTCTTGCCAATTTTCTAATGCTAATTCATTTTTAATAGCACTGTAGTTTACTTTATTTATGTAGTTCAATTTGTTATTTTGCACAGGTGAGTGAATATTTTCCACAAGTAGTAAAATTGGCGAGTGGTCAGTGAGTTCACTAAAAACGAACGATTGCCATCGTTGGTTTGTTTTTATCATGAAATGGTCAATGCAGGTGTTATATCTAGTTGGTTTATCGATGCCCGGAATGAGACCATAATATGCCAGTTGTGTAAGGTACGTGCAAGCATGACTAGATATTTGATTGGGAAGAATATCAATGTTCACATCTCCAGCCAAGATGATATTGCGTGCGTGTAAATTTTGGAGTAAATTACCTAATGAGTCAATATAGTTTATAGGCTTAGAAAAACAAGGTGGTCTATACGTGCAAATGATCACTGTGTCATTCTGCAATGTTACTGTTAAACAATTACTTTTTGATATATATTCTTCATTAACCGTGCATTCTACGGTGTTTCGAATGTATACCACCACACCGTCGTTCTGGTTATAACTCTTTTTAGTAAAATGTACTTTATAGCCATATATATTGGGCGGATTTTTATTTTCATTAGTCCAGCATTCTGATAGCACCAGGATATCGATGGTGTATTCCAAGCTAGAGACAAAAATAAGCAATTTATCCAGATTACGATTTATGCTGCGAATATTAAGAGCTAATATTAATAAGTTATTACCGAAGTTAAGCCTACTCATCATTTCTGAACAACATGTTGTGTTATCTACATACATACAGTGCGGATTAATATTATAATCAATATCTGTAATATTATTTGGATTGAATTTTAGAAGAAAATATAACAGTATCAGAATACTCAAGGACAAATTTTATGAATATTGAAAAATGCATTAAAGATGGTAGATTTAGTGGTATTGTTAAGTAATTATGGAAGTGGACGATGCTTGTAGAAAGTGATTGAAAGTAAGTGTTTGAGTGTATGTTACAAAATACTATTAATATTAGTGTAGTATTAAACAAAATTGAGTGCTTATAATTATGCATTAATGATAGCGGTTTAATCTTCAATATATAGCAGCTGATGAATAGTACTAGTCACTTTTCCTTATCCTTTAGATTATTGATGTCACTTTCCGAATTTATGCCAATCGGTGGAGCACCAGATTCTTTTCTTAAAAACACCTTACCAAAGGACGTCCAACAAAACTTATAGTTGTACAGGACAGCATGTTTTCTAGCTAGGTAAAAGAGATGTTTACTTTTTGGCGTAAGATTTTCGGAAATGAATACTGGTGTCCGTGGACATTTGATTGATAGTTGATCTGTGTTCAACTTATCATCCTTGTGTTCTCTGTTGAAGTATTTGGAAGCCTTAATAATTTTTTCCTTTACTAACACTGACGTGAATTCGACAATTATCGGCTTGTTTATTGATTTTGAATGGAGTCTGAAAACATCTTAAATATCCGAGTTCTGTATTGGAATTTTAATTAAATTTCCTATAGTTATAATAATATTCGCCAAATCTTGCTTAGTCTCACTCTGATTTTTTGGTATATTTCTAATTTCAATACTCGCAGAACGAATCTGCTTTTCCAACTGTTCAATTTTTTCTTCAAGTATTCGCGTCTGGCTTCTTTCTTCTTTTTTGGTATTCTCAAGTCGAATTAATCTCTCCAATATATCATCATATTTTGCCGCGGTAAACTCTACAGATTCCTGTAATTTTGCATTTTGTTCTTTTATTTGTTCCATCAGCGACTGCAAAGACAAAAAGTATTGTTGCTGTTTCTTTTCAAACTCACCAAACATACATAACATTTCTGATTTAAACGCTAGCATTTCTGATTCTCCTATGTCTTCTCTTCTTCTTTTGCTGCGTTTTGTCACATTAGAAGTAAGCTCTGAGTCAGACAGCGTTGGCACTTTTGTATAATCAGCGTGCGCTGCTAGCAAGGTAGATTTTGAGTCAGATTGTATCGGTGGCGGCGTGCGGTCAACAGGCATATTTAAAATAGTACGAAATGATAGGTTTATAATACAGTCAACCGTAAATAAATTAGAAACTATTTTAGATCTTATTGCAATAGATGTACAGTACTCACTACCCAATAGCTTCAGGGATCTCTCTAATTGGACGTTGATCGAGATTTTCGTACAAATTCACAGATCGTCCAGTCCAAGTTGGTCTCCTCAACAACTTGCATACGATACTGTATTTTCTTTCTTCTTCGTGCACAACATAACACAACGCGTACTCACTAAGCCGAACGCAACGAATATACAATGGTTTCACTTTGTCCTATGACAATAATTAGATAGTTCTGTCTTCCTTCACCTTTAGAATGATACGAATGTTGGAAGGGACGGGCAATTGTTTAAACACACTTGCAAGACACGATAAGCAAGCGCTTCATTCTTCAACACCTCCTTGCTTTTCCTGCACTCCTAATATTATGACTTTATTTAAACTTAAAAATGCATAAAATTATTTATAAAATTTGCGTCGTTTAACACGTCTGAACACCTCAGAGATCCGGGGGGAAGCGAAATGGAATAAATAGTTCCATTCCCTGTAGCACCACATCAGTGACAGAGTCAGCAACAGCGCTGGGATCATCCGGCGAGAAGCAAACCCGCCCCCATGGGTAGGATGCAAAGAAGGACCGCATTCCGTCCCAATCCGCCGACCTGTAATGCCAAACACGGCGGCAACCTGCAGAACGCAACCGCGAAGGGAGCGTGAGTGGCACCACACTCCGGATCAGACAATGGTCCGAAGAGCCGAGAGGGGCATCGACGGAAACCAGATATCCGTCCGGATGAGAGGTCAGCAGAAGGTCCAACAGGGAAAGTGTATGATCCTCCACATCTGGAATCCGCGTAGGCGAAGTAACCAGTTGTGTCAGACCATATGCCAAGGCAGAGTCATAAACAGATCTCCCCGCATGATCGGTTAGACGTGAACCGAGCCATTCGGCATGGTGGGCGTTAAAATCGCCAAGGATCACGATCTCTGCGGATGGGACCTGTTGTAGCAAGAAATCTGTAGCCATTTGGACGTGGTCGATGAGTCGGTCTGTTTCGGCATTACCGCTATGGGACCTATAGAGGCACCCGTAGACGCGCGGATGGTCGTCGCTGTCTACGCGTAGCCAAAGGATGGACAGGTCCGAACCTTCAAGACTGCTGAGGCATCGAGAACAGATGTCCTCTCTGACATACACGCAAACTCCAGCCCGAGGCACAAAGGAATGCTCCAATTTGTACCCCGGGCAGGAGAGATACGAAATATCAGCCGGAGAGGAAACCTGCGTCTCGGTCAGAAAGAGCAAGGCCGGCTTCGCCGTCTCGAGATGGTAGTGGACGGCGTTTAGGTTAGAGTGAAGTCCCCTGATGTTGCAGAAATTCACGGATAGCGTGGCAGGGGTCGCCTTGGTGTTCTTGCTCAGTTTGCCCCTAGCAGTAATGCTTTTGAGCGGAATTTTGCCCCCCCCCAGAATACGCGGGGCAGCATGAGCATCCACGCTCAGGATCGGAATAACATGGTCGTGGATGCTCAGCGAGGGATTCTCCAGGGGTGCTGGTACCCTCCTGGGGTAGTTCTTCGTGTAATTCCGCTACCATGTTGATGGGGGGGGGGGGGGGGGAATTGGGCCTCCGGCCACCTGCACTCACCAGACGAAACGCAGAAGCAAAGCTTCTATTTCACGCCGGTATTCTGTGAGGTCGTGGTACCAACCCGACTCGAGCCGGCCCATACATGCAACAGCAAAAACTTCTGCGTGGCTCTACCACCGTGTATTCAATTTTATTTTCTTTTAAAATCTATTATTGTCAAGTTTTGTTTTAATAGTTATTTGTTACAGATCGAATAGAACTTTTTAGTACGAGTGCTGATTTTAAATTCCGAGCTAACGATATAGACAATCTAAATAGAATCACGAGCGTAGTGAGTAGTGCCGTATTGCCAAATTTTACCACGTTGTACCAAGTTGTGCCAAGTTATTTATTTTATGTGCTTTTGTTACAGATATTCCCCTATGGAAAGTCCAAATAGACCCAGATGTCAACACCTTCGGAAGGGTGTTTATAAATGCGAGTCAATAACTATGCGAGACGTGATGAACTTTCATGCGGCATATATATATAACCCGGTGTTTGTGAAACGCTCCCGAAAACGAAGATAGGCGATAGTACTAACTATACCTTTGATTATGGGTGAGAAATAAAATCGATCCTGAGGAAAAAAAACATCTTTTCACAACGTTTTATTAGCTTTATTCACGCTCCATCATGTTAGTACAGCTAAATGAAACGATAATTTTATAAAAAAATCATGAAAATACTTAAACATAAAACCATCAGTGGAATTACAATCGGCCGACTAGGGGTCAATGTACGCCCGGACGCCGAATTCGCGCGGCCCGCAGCTAGCGATGGTACCACAATACCTAATAATTTACAACACTTGTCTAAATACCTGTCTTATCTACTTAACCTACTATTTTGCCACTGTGCTTGTCTCCACCTAGCCAATATTTTGTAAGAATAAGTGTTTACATTTTTAATTGGTTGTGCAAAATGCCGGAAAACCAAAGTACAACTGACGAAATTGAAGTAGAGCAAATTAATTCTGACATTGAAGAGAGTATTTAAGTTTACATGAGGATCGGACCTTACCAGAGGTTGTCGTGTAGCCATAGCTGAGTATATAGTACCCTGGAAAGGCAAATTAGGAAGGTGTCCCGAAAGTAGTGCTGCATTTAAAAAAAAAAAGTTAATATGTTTTCTTTTATGTGTTACAATAGCACGTGTGATGTGATTACATGTACGTAAGCGTGAGGCGAGCGTGTGCCTTGCTAGTCGGAATGGACAGCCAGGTCCAGCTGTAGCATGGCCCGGTTTCGGCAGACGTATATGCGCGTATACGCAGGCGCTATCCTGAAGTGCGCATATGCTGTACATGATGGTGCCTCGGAAGTCGTACTCTATGTAGTTGTACACTATGTGCGCGCAGAAGTCGTGTTTTCTGAACATGCATCAGGCTCTGTCCTGGCAGGCGCTGTCCTGGTTCACATTATTAACGCGGTTCACGTGTTTAACGTGGGAACTCAATTCATGTACGAGTATGATGTGTGAGATACTTCGTATGGAGATGTATTCATACTTGTGAAAGTAAAGTGCTTTCTTATAGTCGGCAGTATGAGAGCATATTTCTGTTTGAGGGCCTCGTATGCGTGATGGATGAGAGGATAGGCAACGGTGTATATTGTCTTGATAATTAACAACTTGTTTTTCACGCAGATCATGACGGCGACAACCCCGACGATGCCTATGAACCCACAGGTGCTCCTGCTGCTCACGTTAACGCTTAGAGCGCGTGGTGCGGCGCAGAATCTCGCTGTCCCTGGTGTGACGCGACGGCTCGCTGTGCGAGTGCGGCGCTCCCTGTGCTGTTGTTTTGGTCACGTGAGCTTGCTTTATGGCAGCTAACTATGGCGTGTGATGTTATTTTAATAGCTACGTGCGCTTGCCTTATGCCTGCCACAGAGGCGAGCAATGAGCGACGTGTTGACATTTGCTGTGTGAGCAATCCCAGCGGTATGCTGATGAATACTGGTGAGTCGTACCCATTCAATTATGATTCTGGTGCCGAATTAGAGAGCCTCATCAAAGAATGTGTTGTGCCAAAGTTTAGTGGCAAAAGTGTAAATAATATTGTAAATTTAACCGGAATCGTTCATATTAGTGTGCAAAGTTCCCTACAAATACCCCCATGATCATGTGAGGAAGATCCCCGATCACTAAGTTCTTCGCGAATTAGATGTCATAGTTGATGACAGCACTAGTGAGACCAAATCTGATTAAGAATAGTGTGCCGGACGGGCGTAACTCTCCGGAGTAAATGTTGTCGAAAATACTCCGCGAGTCGATCACGTCCTACACCTATAGGTTTCGGAGGATACTTCCACTGCTGTCTCTGTGGGTGCTGCTGGAAAACTGTGAACTGAGGTTTAAAATTAAAATGCACGATTTATAAATTCAAATAGCAAGGGAGTGGCCAGCGGTTCGACTGAATGATTAGTCGCGAAATTTTATAATTATTATTTAATGACCACGGTTGTTGAATACGGTTGTTCAACTACGGTTGTTCACTATTGGTTGGTCACTATATATTTTAAAAGATTTAATTAAAATGTGCGGTAGTATTAAAATATCTATTGGTAGTATCAAAATATCTATTGGTAGTAGCTGGTTTTCTAACACTACTGACTAGCAGCTATTAATGAACTAAAACTAGTTGATTTTATCACTTGTGTAACTGCGAATATCAGTTACAACTTTCTGCGATTAGCTATCACTTTCACTATATTTAACTGCGAATATCAGTTACCACTTTTTTCGTTTAGCTAACACTTTTCACTATATGTAACTGCGAATTTTCAGTTACCACTTTTTTCAGCTAGCTAACACTTTTTCACTATATGCAACTGCGAATTTTCAGTTGCCACTTTTTTCGGCTAGCTAACACTTTTTCACTATATGCAACTGCGAATTTTCAGTTGCCACTTTTTTCGGCTATGTGTAACTGCAAATATCAGTTACTACCTTTTTCGGCTAGCTAACACTTTTTCTAATTCTCTATTACTGTTCACTATGTTCTGCTACTAGTCACTTCAGCTACTACCGGATACTACTGCTTGTCACTGGTAGTTCTTCCTACTACAACGTTGCTGGGTTTCGCGCCCATAAGGTAGACTTCGGCTGTACTGTATAGTGTACTGTATAGTGAGCCGCTTGCCATTTTCCGTTTTGCCTCTTTATTTTATAACATTTTCACTATGCAATTCGCATAAATTACAATATTTTCTATACAAGACTAATTTCTACACTAACATGCTATACATCATTAAATTGGCATTTTGGTCCTTTATCAGTATATTATAAAGGTTATTCAATATATTAATATTTAAAAAAGTTATTAAACGAAATGTCCCAAATTTTCATAATAAATGGGTACATTAATTCTTTAATTTTTCTATAACTACCAAATGCGTTTAATTATACAAATTATTTCTTTACTTTCGTAATCTATACACCATATGCTAACTAAATATCATATTTACAACTCTTTTAGAACACAAAATTATTCTTATTATTTTTAGTATAAACTATTGCGCAGTTATTTAAACTTCCAGAAAGTTCTACGATACGACGCGCTGTGATTGGTCGATTTTTTCTTAAACAATTAAAGTTGTTTATATTAACTATTATCGAAACGACATTCTATACAAATATATTAAGAGTTGTAAACACACTGTAAAACTATATTAATACACTATTTGCTCAATTTCGTTGGTAATTTCACTTTTTATACAAAACAATATTCTTTCATCACTTTGTTTCTTAAAGTTGTTAGGCCGTCGCGAACAAATGGCTTGTATACTCATACTGGAAACCTTAGACCGCACCTCATGAGTAACATGTGGCGATGGGTCTGTAGGGAATCGTTGGTGCGATTCTTGTCTGTGTTGGTGCACAGAGACCCTCAGGTGTTGTAGCATGTTTGGCGGCAGATATGTAGAGTCGTTGGTGCGATTCTGGCATATGTGGCGGCAGATATGTAAAGAATCGTTGGTGCGATTCTGGCCTGTGTTGGTGCACAGAGCCCCTCATGTGTTGTAGCATATGTGGCGGCAGATATGTGGAGAATCGTTGGTGCGATTCTTGCATATGTGACGGCGGATATGTAAAGAATCGTTGGTGCGATTCTGGTCTGTGTTGGTGCACAGATTTCAATGAAAGATTCACGAGTTGAATATGCATTGCTAATGAATTAAGGTAAAGAGCAACAAAGTTGTTAAAATTACTGTTTTGTAACTTGTTGATCGGACCTTTCACAATAAATCATGTTATGCAGGAAGCACTGTGTAAGAAATCTTAATAGCAGGGCATTGTCAATTATGCCAGTTGACTATTGTACTTAGACTTAGGAAAAGTAAAGTACCATTTGGAATTGACCTTGTTTCCACTGGCAGGCTAGTCGAGCTAGATTAATCTCTGAGCATATTTTGTCCACAGGCACTACAACCGAGGACGGATGCTAGTCAGGGATGGCCGTGTCGTGAATTGATGGCGCCATAGTGCAACAAACAGTGCCATCTAATAATTAATTTTGCGAACTAATAATATGTACCCAGTCATGTCAGGATGGACGAGCGGACGGATTGGTCTTTGTTACAGGAATGCATAAAGATACACGCCCGAGGACGTTCGTACGTCTGGATGGCCGTGTCGGAGCGTTTATAAAATACCCGCTTGGATCGAGGCGGAAATGAGGGTATATCGAGAAACCCCCACTTGTTTGTGCAATATAAAGTTCACTGTAGGTGCCGTGCGCCGGAGAGTCCGCTTAAGTCAATCTACGAGTGTGGTCATTCTACTAGTGCTAAGATAGTGTCGTGGTTCTGTTCGTTGTTGTAATTCTTCTAGTGCAGGCAAGGAGGATTAGTGTTGCTGAGAGGCTTCCCTGTGTTACATTGAGATAAGAGGTGTTGCTGTAGGTTTACATATTTTGGTGTTATCATGTAATTACTTACCTCACATTACACTGGTGTGTGATTGTGGCGGAGATGTGTTACGGTGTAATCGAACTGTAATTTCACTATACTGAATGTATAGTGCGTTACGTTGTCTTATTACTGATAATGATTAAATTGCGTAAGCAAGAGAGCAAGTTGAACATCCGCTCTCACACTTTTACTAATTTTAACAATTAATGCTATCCTGATATATTTCCGAGATCAAAATTGGGATCTTCAGTTGAATTCTCCGACATATTTATAAGTTTAGTTATCCCTACGACTAGTCTTCATATGGAATTTAGAAGTTATGGTTGTCATTTTTAACACAATTACACAATCAATTGTACCCTGACACAACAAGCAGTTCTTTACTACAAAAACTGTATTGAAATTAATAAACGTACCTAATTGGGTACTCAGTACTCGTTTACTTTGAAGTGGTACTGAATAATTTAATAGTTAATATCAATTGCAATTATGATCAGAATTCAGATCAGAATTAATGTGAAAAATAATATATTTACAGACCTTTTTTAGTGGCAAAGAGGCATTCCATCTTAGTCCTCACGGGTGACAACGCATCTGCATCTTGAGTCTTTATTGAGGATGGATGTAGATGTCTATGGGTTGAGGTAACCACTTACCATCAGGTGGACTGTATGCTCGTTTGTCACCCTATCCTATAAAAAAAATTACTTTATTTGACTTTCCGTATTTAATCCCAACAATTCTTGAATTTAAAAAGAGTTACGTCAAAATTATTAAAAATTACTTGCAAGTTTTATAGTGATTGCCGCTTCTAATTCTTATGTCACCAGCAAACTAAATTTTGGTGCAACATGGCAGCGTTGCCAACACTAATTTGTCAAATTTCCAGAAAATTCATGTCAAATTCCCTAATTTAAGTATAAAACTTCAACAGATTCCCCACAACTTCCCCTCGATTTTATTTTAAGAAATGAATCAACTTTCAAATAATTTTATGAAATTTATTTTTAACTAAATTTTTTTCTTTAAAATTAAAAAATAAAGAAATGAAAAGCATTAAATGATACACAAAAGTTGCCGAAATAAATCCGTAAATTAAGTGTGGTGCAATGAAGATATTTAAAAAAAAGGGAGTCATTCGATATTCATAAGCAGCCTAACAAAAATGTTAAGATAAACATATCGATTTTCGAAATCCCACATATTCCCGCATAACACATATCCCCATAAAATCCCCAACCAACTTTAAATTCCCCGCAATTTGGGGAGTTCTCCATATGTTAGCAACGCTGACGCGAGTTGACACCAGGGATTGAATACCGGTACCAATTTCGGTTCTGGTTCTTCATTTAGGTTCTTATAAAGGTTCCTCTTTTCGGTACGCTTCCAGTTCCGGTATCGGTTCCGGTTTAGGTTCCGATGTACCGGTTCTAAATACCGGTTCCGAGAACTTTAAATCAAATTTGTCCAAATCCGTAGATTGGTATTAAAATTCCGTAGAATTCCGTAGATGCTATTTTAAAATATCCGTTCTGTTGAGGATCCACAATTTTTGATTTTGAACTTGTTGAAAAATTCTTTCTGCCATGGGAAATTCTTATTGTAAGTTTAATTGTAGTATAACATCGTATCAAGCTGCACATGTAAGAAAAAAGGACTATAAAAATTGATTAAAATTAACTTTTTTCTTTGAATGAAATAATTTTTAGTAAAAAACAAATAAAATAACTATACACACTTTAATATTTGTGGATAGTTGTACTAAAAAAAAAATGCGTTACAAACTTGATTATAACGACTTATTAACATAGATTTTATTTTCTGGTTTTTGTTTGTTTCTTTGATATATAACGGTGTTTCAGACTCGGGTGATTTATGTAACAATGAAAAACTATACAACTAACAACTTTAAGAAATTCGAAAAAAAAGATCTAGGAAAAGCGAATATTATTCGGCAGATTATTTTTTTCATTGTAAAAACAATTAGGGCAGCATGGATTAGAAAAAATTGAGACATAAGTGATAATTCAATCATCTATAAAAAAATTGTAAGCGCTTATATTAACTGCTTATTTTCGAAGAAGTGTTCTAAGTTCGAAATAAACGTAATGCAAAATATCTAAGCTTTTAAAATTTGAAATCGATTAAACTCACCTTGTTTTACGAGTATGGTTTTACTCAAAATCAAAATGTCGTCAACCAGGATGTCACCAGATTCAATAAATTCACGAAGGGTTTTTGTTATAATACGTTGATATACAATCGGTAAATTGGCCAAACCGTAAGGCATCTTAAGAATTCATAGTGCCCCTCGGGCGTGACAAACCCCGTAAGTGGGAACGATTCTTTTTCTAGCGGGATCTGGTGTAATCCCGTTGCCATATCAAGGCTTGTAAAAAACTTATTTTGTCCTAATCGATCAATGTGATCATCGATCCTCGGAACGGGATCCGATCCTTTACGGTAACTTCATTGAGTTTACGGAAATCTGCGGTCCGATCCGTCTTTCTTTTTAACCAGAAGGATGGGACTCGTTTATTCGGACTCTGATTCTTGGATAATCTTTTTTTCTAACAAATTTTTAATTATGTCCCGAACGCGAAGGATCTCAGCAAAAGCAAGACGGTATGGTCTATAGTTAATTGGAGTATAGTTGCTTAATTTAATTGACATGCTACTTATTTTTACAGTAGACGTCGCAGTTCCCGATATGAAATACTCTGCAAATTCATCGAGTAACTGCTGCAAATTATTACCAACAAGAGGTTTCTTAACAGGGATAGACGGTTCTGACAGAACAGTCATCACGCTACTTGACTTACTCGTTTCGCTCACAAGTGACTGAAAATCACGCGTACGAACATATCGAAAGCCTTTCCTGTTAAGAACATCCATGCCCACTGTCATCGGAGAATTCATGAACTCGGAAGCTACCACAAAAAATCTACTTTGAGGATTAAACCATCGAACTCGATTGGTAAAGTTACGTACAACGTGCTTTCGAGTTCCTGACTTCCCAGTCCCTTTAACAGTCGATACGTTGGCTTACGTGATCTATCAAAATGTTTCAACAAGGATGACGAAATAAGCGATATAGTTGACCCGCTGTCAATTAAAATGGCACTTCTTGAATAACGGCTACCACAGCATCACTACTGCGGGTATTTTGATTTTCACGAAAAAAGTTTATTTCATTTTTATTACGTAACTCTGACTTATGCTTCACAAAGCACGTTTTAATTTTATGGCCCACCTTTTTACATAAAGAACATATTTCAGGCTTAGTTGGCACAAAAACAGGCTTTGAACTTTCACTACGGGAGGCATTACAGTGGCCTTCACCTTTTTCAACCTTAAGTTTTTTTTTATTACAATTAGACTGTCTGTGTCCTAACTGGCCACATAAAAAGCATCGTCCGTCGTGAAATGTCTTTTCTGCGGATTTAAATTTGAGACGGATTTATTTTTGGAAAAGGTTGTACTTTGAGACAATGCAGGTCAACTATTATTATTTTTACTTTTAATAAGTTTTATATAGATAGAGAGAAATTCGACTAGCTGGTCAGGTAATTGCATAGCATTCGTGGCGGCTGCTCGTATTTATGGATCAGTCATCCTGCGTATTACAACTGTAGATACTAACTTATCGATGAGCCCCCGTACAATACCTAAACGAAGTAACGAGTGACAAGCAAAGTCTGTGTATGTAGGGTAGTTATCAGAATTTCTACTCATTATTTCGTATAAAATATTTGCAATTTCCGGTGATATTGGGCACAACGGAAGGAACTCCTTTTTAAAACTACTCCAACTCCGGAGCACACGTCCTCAGCACAATTGTGGGGATTCCGTCAGGCCCATTCGACTTCTGGATGTCCATGGAGAGAAGTGCTTTGCGAACCAAGCACTGTGAGAACAACACATCCGGTATGGAGCACTCACACCGCGGGATGGTCGGCGGTGTTTTCCCCCCGTCATCAAGAGTCGAGTTGGACGCTAAAAGGGAGCCTAAAAGGTCGGCTTTGTCTTTTGCGTCTTGGGCCAGTGAGTCGTCCTCCCTGTGCAGAGAGTAGTGATGGCTTACAGAAATTCCCTTGGACAGCCTTGGCGAGAGACCAGAATGCACGTGTTCCCGAAGGAAGGCGAACTAGTTTCTCGCCAATTCTGCCTAGGTGCTCTGACTTTGCCTTGGCAATAACTGTTTTGAAGGACCTGGAGGCGAAGTTATACTTCTTTTTAAGTGTGCTGGTGTTTACATCCCGCGTCGCCGAAGCAGCAGCCCAGGCTTGATAACACTCCTGCTTACTGCGTAATGCAGTCTTACAGGAGCGACCAAACCAAGGCTGAGATCTGCCTCCGATGGGTACCACAGATGATGGAATAAATAGTTCCATTTCCTGTAGCACCACATCAGTGACAGAGTCAGCAACAGCGCTGGGATCATCCGGCGAGAAGCAAACCCGCCCCCATGGGTAGGATGCAAAGAAAGACCGCATTCCGTCCCAATCCGCCGACCTGTAATGCCAAACACGGTGGCAACCTGTAGAACGCAACCGCGAAGGGAACGTGAAAGGAACCATACTCCGGATCAGACAATGGTCCGAAGAGCCGAGAGGGGTATCGACGGAAACCTGATATCCGTCCGGATGAGAGGTCAGCAGAAGGTCCAACAGGGAAGGTGTATGATCCTCCACATCTGGAATCCGCGTAGGCGAAGTAACCAGTTGTGTCAGACCATATGCCAAGGCAAAGTCATAAACAGATCTCGCCGCATGATCGGTTAAACGTGAACCAAGCCATTCGGCATGGTGGGCGTTAAAATCGCCAAGGATCACGATCTTTGTGAATGGGACCTGTTGTAGCAAGGAATCTGTAGCTATTTGGACGTGGTCGATGAGTCGGTCTGTTTCGGCATTACCGCTATGGGACCTATAGAGGCACCCGTAGACGCACGGATGGTCGTCGCTGTCTACGCGTAGCCAAAGGTTGGCCAGATCCGAAACTTCAAGACTGCCGAGGCGTCGAGAACAGATGTCCTCTCTGACATACACGCAAACTCCAGCCCGAGGCACAAAGGAGTGCTCCAATTTGTACCCCGGGTAGGAGAGATACGAAATATCAGTTGGAGAGGAAACCTACGTCTCGGTCGGAAAGAGCAAGGCCGGCTTCGCCGTCTCGAAATAGTGGACGGCGTGATGGGGGGGGGGGGAATTGGGCCTCTATTGAAAATACTTTAAAAAGAAAAATTTTGTACAACTGACTTCAATTTAAATAATTAAGGATAATTTAAAAACTATTGGTCAGACTTATATGGGTCAAATTTATATGGGACCACATGACGAAGCACCAGCTTTCAAATAAACAAAATAATCATCGAAATCGTTTCACCCAGCAAAAAGTTATGAGGTAACACACATTAAAAAAAAGAACATACAGTTTTCTTGACTTTTGACAACACAATTGCAGGCTCAACGCTTTTTTCGACATTCTATTATAAAATATTATTAAAACATATATGTATCTGTTATATTAAAATAAATATTTTTTTATAGGATAAGGGAGACAAACGAGCACACAGTCCACCTGATGGTAAGTGGTTGCTGCGGCCCATAGACATCTACATCTATCCTCTGTTACAAATCAAAATGTTGATGCGTTATCACCCGTGAGTACTAAGATGGAATGCCTCATTTCCAGTAAAAAGGGCCTCCGGCCAACTGCACTCACCAAGCGAAACGCAGAGGTAAACCTCTGCTTCACGCTGGTATTCTGTGAGGTCGTGGTACCACCCCGGTTCGAGCCGGCCCATCCGTGCGACAGCAAAAGCTGCCGCGTGGCTCTACTACTGTTTAAAGTGCCAACAAATTCGTTTTTATTATAATACATTATTTTGCAACAAGAAATATTCAACATTCTAGCGGTCCTTTTTGAAGTCGGTAGATAACTGCTCAGACAGCGTTGATGGAGCGATTGTGGTGAAATATCTCACCGCAAGTTTTTATTTTTATTTTAGCTAGGTAGAACCAATAACATTGTTCTATACGTGCATTGGATCGTGTTTAAGATCAACCATCGGATTTTTTTTAAAACAACCGACAAAGAAACAGACAACCAACAACGACGCTAATGACAGAACGAAATAAGTAACAACTGCGACATTACAATTGACACTTGACAGTTAAATTTGATACACCACAATGATATATTTTTAGGTTATCGTTGCGTTCAAGCATTCTGAATTATTCAAAATTTTAAATATTTTAGACGAGATGCAAGATTTAGTTGATATTGATTTCGCGAGTTCGCGGTGTTGGCAAGTACCAATAATCGATTATGGCTTTATTGACATCGATGTGTCGGTGTTTGACATGTGGCAACATCGATGTTTTTATTTTTGACATGGATGATTATCGATGTTCGATGATCATCGATCATCCCTAGCCAGCGGCGGTTTGCTGCTCCTGTATTATTGTTTAAATAATGGTTTGAAGTGGATTTTGATACGTACGTACGTGGTGCGATTTTGTGTATTAAGTGTCTGCGCATGTGAACGGTATACGGTGAAACAAGTGCTCTGATAGTGATGTAATTCTCAAGATAAGGTGTCTTTCTGCTTAGGCGCCTTGAGATACCATCGCTAACTGTCAGCTGTCTGCTGGCTCAATATGCCGTCAAAATCTCCCAAGAGCTGCACAATGTGACGCATCAACATATTGTGAAGCAGTGTACTATGAAAGATAAAAACTAGAACCCAGAGCCGTAAAGCCAGTTATAAAAAGAATATCTGTCATTTTGGTTTGGTTTTTTTTCAGAGATGCTTATTTTCTTATCGAAATTGAAAAGAGAATAATTTTGAAAACGTTAATCTTTATAGATATGGAAGATAATACAGATTTTGAGCCTTTGGAACCTTCCCTTCGTAATGTGATTGAACAGAAATCACTTCGGTGGATATTTGTTGGTGGTAAAGGTGGTGTAGGAAAAACGACATGCAGGCAAGTGACTACTCAGCGTAACCATATTTTAATTATTCAATAGAAAAGTATTGTTTAATTTTTTTTAGTGTTAGAAAATATTTCACAAAATTTAATTTATGATATAATATAAATATACAATATTTAAAACTATAATGAAAAAAAAAACTAGTAACTTTATCATAGAGTCCTACTCCCCGCGGTATCGTGCCAAGAACGCTGGCTGCGTTTCCCAGCTGAATGGCTATATTTAATAAAAGCATATCAATTATTATTTGTGATTACAGTTGCAGCCTTGCAGTTCAATTGTCGAAGGTTCGAGAGTCGGTGTTAATTATTTCTACGGATCCGGCTCATAACATCTCTGATGCATTTGATCAGAAGTTTTCTAAGGTATTAATAGATAATATTAATGCACCATCTATTTTTGGAATTTGTCAAATATGATTCAATCATTTGTATTATCAAACCTAGAACCTTACACTGACTGGTGTACCTACACACAAGGGGCTATGATACCTTAAACTATAATACTTACAATCTTTAAAAATATGAACCAGTTACTGAAACTATTTATTTATTATGAAATAGTAAGAACCCAAATTAACAAGTCAGTCAAAATAGGAGAGTGACACTGAAAGTTTTTAGAACTAGTCAATAATAAACAATATAATAAAACAATAAGTTAAAATTTTGAAAATGGAACTCTGCCAATATTATTGTGTATGTATTTTATTGTTTTGTCATTTGTTTACGATTTGGCGGCAAATTGAAAATTGTCTGTGTCACATCAACATGAATTTAACAAGAGAAAAATTGGAAAGACTTTCCATTGCCTTCAGTCGAGTTTGGTGTTGATACATATTTTTACAGAAAGATTACATTTTTTAAGCACACACACAAAGTTTCAATATGCGGAAACACGTACTTATTGAGAAAAAAATATTGTAAATCAAATAATTTTGCAATATTTAGTCAATTCCTACCGTGAAACTGACGCCATTTTTATTATTATTGTCAGTAGGGATGTCGATTCTTTCCGAAAAATATCGATTTTTTAAATAGATTCAAATTGTAAGCTGATGTGTCGATTCCCAAAAAATCGATTTCTAAAATAACGAAATTTTATTTCATGTTTGCTTTTAGAATGTAAATATAAATCCATTTTATGAGAAAAAAAATCCCCTTCATCATAAAAAAATAAGGGGACTGACTCAGAAGGATTTCTGTATCTATTTTGAGACTGCTACGTCTCCGGCGCTGCGGGAAGAGCAGCCTCTACGCCTTAGCGTAACAAATCGCAGGCATCCCTCCTCGCCTAAGCAGCTAGGATTTGTTACAGCAGGCGGAGGCTGAAACTTTGTGTGTGTGCTTATAATAGTGTAACTTTTCTGTAAAAATACGTATCAACACCAAACTCGACTGACGTCAATGGAAAGCTAAGCCGAAAAATTTTGTACAATGATATTTTATGACTTTCGATGTCATTTAAGGCAACAAAAAAGTTACGATAAACTTCGATTGGCCTTTCACGATAAAGCCCCACCTCGTGTACAATTTATTTAATGAGTTTAAACATGGTCGCACTAATCTCACCAATGATCTGCGTGAGAGACGGCCTTCTACGGCGACGACTGAAGATAACATGAGTGTTTTGTGTCATTGGATAGGGACTGACAAAAGAGTGACTTATCAGCAGATTCGGACAAGCTTAGGCATCGGTATGAGTCAAGTACACAAAATCCTTCGTGGACATTTAGCGGTCGGGAAGCTTTGTGCCCAGTGGATACCTCATAATTTGACAGAGGGCCAAAAACTTCGTCGTGTTGAGTGGTGTCGTGAAATGGTTCAAAGAGTTAAAGTAGGTGACTCAAATGCTGTGTTCAACATCCTCACGGTTGATGAAAGCTGGATTTATTGTTATGATCCTGAAACTAAGTGACAGTCTGCTGTCTGGGTGTTTTCTTCTGAGGAGCTGCCATCTAAAGTGAAGAGAGATCGAAGCATGGAAATAAAGATGGTGGCTTCGTTCTTTGGAAGGACAGGTCATTACGCAACAATAGTTTTAGAGGATCGAAAAACAGTTATTGCAGGGTGGTACACTAACACTTGCTTGCCACTTGGCTTGGAAAAAGTATGAGAGAAACAACCTCGCAGTAGGATCCTCCTTCACCACAACAACACCTCGTCGCACACCGCCAAGCAAACAATCGTCTAGTTGACGACGTCATACATGGAATTACTGGGTCACCTGCCCTATAGCCTCTACCTCGTACCTTGCGATTTTTATTTATTTCCGAAAATAAAAGAATAACTTCTAGGAAAACGTTTTATGGATGCTGAGGATGTAGTGGCTGCCTTTCAAAATGCCGTCGAAGAGACCCCTAAGGAAGAGTGACCAAAGTGCTTTTCTCAGTGGTTTCATCAGATGCAGTGATGTATGGACACTATTTTGAAAAGATATCATAAAACTAACAGCTTGCTAGTTTGTTCAGTTTTTGATTTTCTAAGAACTTTCAGTGTCACCCTTGTAAACATTTAATAATATTAATGTGAGGATTGTTCACAGACTGTCGCCTGGTTCTCCCAACGATTGATAGTTAATTGGTAGTTTATGCTTATGGCACATCATCTTACATTTTTTCTGTCCTTATTTCTTGGGTAAAAGCTGCAGCAAACAGCTAGTAGATTGCTCACAACACCATCTTCATTTACATGTGTTGTTCTTTCTTTCTTTAAAAATAACTATTAGCTCTTCCAAAAGTTTTTCTTACATTTTTTAAACTTAAGTTAAATTCTTGGAAAGTTTCATCATCACTGCTATGACTTCATGCATCAAAGGTCGTATCTGTAGTTGCTACTGCATTGGTATCTAATACGCAATCATTGTTCATGCCATCATTGGCTGCCTCTATGCAAAAATTTTACATAAGACCATCAAGTTCATCATCAGAATCTATGATTGGTCATATCATTATCTTCTTCATCATCAGATTAGTAGGTTTTTATAAAGAAACAAGTGATAAAATTAAAAATTTTGTACAACCGACATCATCAATATAAATAAAATGAGAATATCATCAATATAGTTGAAGTCAATTAAATATGCATTATTAAGGGGCTACTCCATGCGAACGACCTTGAGCATTTGGTGTGCCGCGTACGACTCGCTACAATATATCGCGTAAGAAATATGTAAGACGCCACCTACTGTACGAACGTAGTATTTTTTCAACATCAATAAACTATTTTATGGAAATACACATAGCGGACAACGATAAATGTATTTTAATTTTTTTATTCCGAATATTAGTTGCATTATATTAGAATTATGTATTCTCATATATTATCTAATTATGAAATTTTATAATTAATTATATATTAAAAATGAAGCATTGAAAATTGTGAGTTTAAAAGATACCTACTCACTATAGGTAAATAGATAGATAGCTCGCCTTTTGTACAAATATTTGGTGCAATAAAGAATAAATAAATAAATAGGATGTTTCGCAGAGTGAGAGTAATATAGAATGAGAGTCGTGGAAGCAGTTTACAAACATAAATTGCACAAGGACAAACATCCAGACCCGGAACAATTATTTGTAGGCCTTACAAATACTTGTTCCGTGCGGGATTCGAACCCGCGGCCCCCAGCACAATAATACTGCGCGACGGAGCCGTCGCCGGGTTATAGGTAAAGTGACCATACGTCCTGTTTTGAACGGGACTGTCCCTTTTCTCGGTCACCTGTCCCATTGTCCCCAAATAAAGCTCCGGGACACAAAATTGTCACGTAACTTGTTGGATGGAAGTATTCAAAGCCAACAATCTTCAACATAATTTTTTTAATCGAATATATTTTATGTCTACCACAAACTAATGCTCCAGTAGAAAGAGTATTTTTCTATTTTGAATAAATTGTGTACGTCTGAAAAAAACACTTACGGTTCCAGTTCTAAAGGCGATGTTGTTAACAAAGGTAACATTAAAAAAAACTTGCTCAGAATTTTATTCTTATATAAATCATCACCAACTTTATTAAAGCAAATTTAATCCACTGACAAATGTAATTAATAATTTAAAAAAATATGTTGCATTTAATAATTACTGTCTATACCGAATATAATTTTATAGTGAACACTAATTGTATAAAGTTATAGTTTTTAGAGTATAAATAAACCCATGTCCCGTTTTGAGTTAAAAAATAAATGGTCAGTTTAGTTAGAGAGTCGAGTAATAACCCGCAATGCCGCAGATAGGTCAACTTAGACGCCCAGGCCGAATTAGTTGCCTATAGGCCGACTTACCCGACCGGGCCTTATTAGATGACCATAGACCAAATTAAACTCAGATACCAGACCAAATAAAATTCAAACCAAACCTTACATGCTAATGGTGCTTCATTTTTATATTTGCATTTACTTAAAAAAAAATACCCGCAAAAAGCTTCATCGCGCAGTAAAAAACACAACAAATATATGTATAACTAATACGAAAAATTATACATAAAACAAACGAATAATACTACCTATAAATAACCTAATAAGTAATAATATTATAATATTATCGACTGATAAGATGACGTGAGCGTGTGCGCTGGCCAACGTTCTGTTCTGACTAACGACACGGGTTTCACGTTCAAGAGCTCAGCGCTCACTGACTCCAGCAAGCCCGTGGGCAGTGAATACGGCCAGATTTTAAAATAATTTCTTAATAAAATCAAATTTTGGTCTTTTGAGAAAAAAAATTATAATAGAAATGTTCATTAATAAATTGCCTATCCATTGGTGTAAATCGTAAAATAAAATAATACTTACTTTACGAGGAGATGCATGTTGTCAATTATTATTTCACATTTATGTGGTTTCGTTGTAAGGAGATTATATAAATATATTATCCTTTAAAAAAAATTGGATATAGCTCTTATGGAATCAAGATTATGTAGAAATATAATGTGTTTTTTATTTGTTGATATATCTTTAAAAAAAAAGTAGATAGCTCCTAAAAACCGCATAAATAACGACTAGCGCGACATTTTGCTCAACCTGCGCCTTAAGGATAACTCAAAAATTACTGGCCTGATCCTGATCAAATTTATATGGGACTACATGAGAAGCACTATTTTTAAATAAAAAAAGAATCATAAAAATCACCTAGAAAATAGTTCTGAGGCAACACACATAAAAAACATACAGTCAAATTGAGTATCTCCTCTTTTTTTGAAGTCTGTTAAAACTAATAAATAATTTTCTTGTCATTTAACCTTTTGACCGCCAAAGTCGCCTATACTTGACCAGCACCTGCGGGCCCTGAGCGCCAACGACGTCTATAGTTGACAAAAAACCCGGCCCACAAAAATATTAAATATAGATATTGGAAAATTATTACTGGTAATTTAATTCCACACTCTTCAAAAAAGAATAACCCAGCAACATGTGAGTACAAAAAACAAGTCTCCTAGAGCCACAAGTACTAAGAATATTGAACTAAAAAAAATGGATTTTTATCTAAGCAAATACTATAAATATAATATAAATACTATAAGTATAAAAGAAGACTTTTATATTTATAGTATTTATAAATACTATAAATATAAAAGTCTTCTATAGTTGACCGCTAGTGCCGTGTGCGGGAGGCATACATTTCTTTAAAACTAGCCAAAATTCAGCTCAAACGTGTTATTTTTTTTTCTATTATTATTGATATTTGAATAAAACAAAAGGTTAGAAACATAAAACTATAATTAGCTGAATGAATAAAAAAAAATATTTTCAAATCATCTTCGCATAATAAATGTAATATCTCAACTCTGGCGCATCCTTAGCGCATCATCGAAAATCAGTTCACTGTGCGCCGTGGTCAAGAATAGACGACATCCTGATGACGTCATAAGTGATTAGCGGGAAAAGTAGTGCAGTGCAACATGAATGATTCTGACATATTTACCTAGTGCGAATAATTATATACAATTGTTGATTAGTGAATAATTATGTACCTTTTTTATTTTAATAATATAAAATTACAAATAATAAATGTGTTTTTTTTTTTACTTAAGGTATGAAGATCAATTTTTCATTTTGTGTTGTGGGATTTTCTTTCTCAATCTCAAAATCATCTGGCATCATCAGCATCATATCAAACCCCCATTGTCATAAGAGCGTAAGACTTTTCTTCTGTGCTTCACTTGGCCTACGTCTCCCTCGACACATAAATTATTTTGTTTCGATGTCTGTATATTTTGGTTAGATCGATTTCGAAATCGATACACAACGTGCGACACGGCTACATCTCTAAGAAAGTTTCAAAAAGGAAGGTCAGCTACGCCGTTGTCGTCCAGTCGTGACAGTGCCGTCATCACGATTTTATTTATTTTTTTATTTATTTATTTATTTATTTCATTTCATCTTACAAGCTAACAGATGACACATCCAAAACGCTTATAAGATTAACAATTCGGTATTACACATCCTCGTCATTATATAGGTAATAGCAAAATTATTTTACAATATCCTAATTAACAATACATCAATAATATCATAGAAAAGAAATCATAAAAAATACAATCTGAGTCCATAAATACATTAATATTAAAATAAAATAGCAATAATAATAATAAAAATAATAAAAAAATAAGAACAGCAATTATAATAATTAATTATGAAAACAATATACGTAAGTTTGATGGCTAGAATTTATTTAAAATTATTTGAAATTTTTTATACAAATGTCCTAATCCATCGGCAAATAAGTCTAGCTCGTTGTGCTGTGCAAGTATGTCCCCAATAATGCGGAGTGCGCGGTTAGTGGGCGCTTGACGAGCGCGCTTGGTACGTGCGCGGGGGGGCTCCAACAGTCTCGGGCGGCGCCGCGGTGCCACCTGTCCCTGCGAGTTTGCTGACACGTTCCCAGGGACCAAGATGCGGACACGCTCTAGTATTTGGGGACTATCAATCCTATTATGAATTATGGACAGATATTGCATGACTTGAGACACTGCCCTTCTAAGTTTCAAAGTTTCAATGTCCACCATACCAGACACGAATAAGGAAGGGTATAAGTAGGGATAGTATCCGTACTGTTTCTTATATATCCATCGAGCAAATTTACGTTGTATTTTTTCAATCATTAGAACGTATTTCTCTTCGTAAGGATTCCAGATAACAGCTCCGTACTCTAGTTTACTGCGCACATAAGCATTATATAATACTTTTGCGACCCGTGTATTATCAAACTGTGACGCAGTCCTTATGACAAACCCTAACATTTTATGCGCTGACTTACAAATTTTGTTGATATGCGTGTGAAAATCTAATTTGCAATCTAATAGTAATCCTAAGTCCCTAATCTCTTTAACTCTTTCCAAAGGATCGTCAGTCAACTTATAATTAAAAATAATGGGCTGTGATTTTCTCGTGAAAGTTATTATTTTACATTTGAGATTATTGAACGGAAGGTGGTTTTCTTGACTCCATATAGACACAGCATCAATATCTCTTTGTAATGTCACGGCATCAGCCTCAGTTTCAATACCCAGAGTTAGTTTCAGGTCATCCGCAAATAGGAGACACTCTGCAGTCAAAACAACATCTGGCAAATCGTTGATAAATATCACGAATAGCAAAGGTCCTAACGTACTACCTTGACTTACTCCTGACCTAGTAAAGTAGTCTCCAGAGTTATATCCACTGAGCCTCACATATTGACGTCGATTATTAAGGTAACAAGAAAAAAAATTGAGGAGCTTTGGTTCGAATCCAACAATCGCCAACTTTTTCAATAGTACATCGTTATCCACAAGGTCGAAGGCTTTCTGGAAGTCAAAGTAAGCCGCATCAACTTGCCTTCGCTTATCCATTTGTGAGCAGATATAGTCTACATGCGCGACCAAGTTGGTGACGGTGGAGCGAGCTGTACGAAACCCATGTTGACCATTATGCAACTGTTGACCGATTTGGCATTTGATGGAATCACTTAGAATTGCTTCAAAGATCTTACCAAAAACGGATAGGACAGCTATAGGTCTGAATGAAGTAACATTTGTGCCTCCGTCTCCTTTAGGAACAGGAGTGACTCGAGATAGCTTCCAGCTCTCAGGATATCTTGACTGGGTCAATGAAAGATTATATAAATACAGAAGAGGCCGCCCAAGGACTGATATACAGTCCTTAACTAAGAAGACAGGAATGCCATCCGGCCCACCAGCCGATCGTGGCTTAAGGCGTCTCACTACCTTCAGATCGTTTTCATCAACTGTCGTGATGGAAACTGAGGTCACATCTCGATGTATATGTGCATATGCAGCTTTTGCAGCAGTATCCGGGTTTAGCACGGGTTTCTCTGCATGAAAAACGGACGCAAAATATTTAGCAAAGGCATCGGCTGCGGCTTGATCTGTCACTTCAGTATTTTCATATATATATGTATCTATGTACGTTCTATTGTTTTTCTTCTCCTTTACATATTTCCAGAATTGCACAGGATCGTCAATGAACGATGGAGAGTAGTGC
This sequence comes from Parnassius mnemosyne, assembly GCA_963668995.1. NCBI lineage: Eukaryota > Metazoa > Arthropoda > Insecta > Lepidoptera > Papilionidae > Parnassius > Parnassius mnemosyne. The sequence goes on from CAVLGL010000068.1 coordinate 26,265,925, forward strand.
TGTGGTTTACTACTATTTTATTGTTATTGTTTGTTTTTTATTTATGTACAAATGCATATATATAAAGAGTGGAAGACAGCACAAGATTAAATAAAACATACCAGATTATAAAGAGTCATTTATTGCATAAAAAACCAACAAAAACAAGTTATTTTGTGTTATCGATATATCAACTCTTGGCAGCACTATAATTTTTGTAGGTATTTTTGTTTACTTTTCGCTTTGGCGTACAGGACACGGTAATGCGTTTTTGGCGTGGCGGTCAAAAGGTTAATCCTTGACTGACAGCCATCTTAGATGCCTTTGATTTGTCACATCATTATCTTCTTCATCGTGAGATTAGTGGTTTAAAGAAATAATTTCCTTGCTGTTCAATCCTCAACTGACAGCCATCTAAATCTACATAACTCCACAAAAATAGATTAAACATAGCTTTTTTCACATATTTATATTTATCTTCAATAATAAAAATAAAATAATATAAAGGATTGCATCAAAAATATACTATTATATTAAATAAATCGGGAAAACTATTATACATAAGAAAAGAATAATACTTATGGTATCTCTACACTTGAGTACTGAGGTACCCCACATCATTCGTAGACATAACCACACAGCGTGACTGTTCTCAATAGGGTGATTAATTAGTAGCAGATGGCATAAAAGCAAGATACATGGAGGCTCAAATTTGTAGGTAATCAAAATCAATTAAAAAAAAAAAACTTCCCTGGTGTGCCCCAGCACCCCAATTAAATTTAAGATAAAATAGGTAATACTAAAAATATGTTGTCTACATTAATTACAGGTTCCAACCAAAGTTAAAGGCTTTGACAATTTATTTGCAATGGAAATTGATCCAAATGTGGGATTAACAGAATTGCCCGAAGAGTATTTCGAAGGTGAAACTGAAGCCATGAGACTTGGTAAAGGGGTCATGCAAGAGATAGTGGGTGCATTTCCTGGCATTGATGAGGCTATGAGTTATGCGGAGGTAAAATTAATTATTTTGTTATTCATCTATTAAATTTCGACTAACCATTAATTATTAAATTGATAGATAATAGGTATTCTAGGTAGTGAGATGTTGTTCAAGATTAGATATCACTCCTACAACTTTTATGTTGTACAGACACACTGCAGCTAGTTATAGCTTCTAAACTAATGGGTCGCCTTGGGGCCACTTTTTCACAGAATACCAGCATGAAACAGCAGCATAACACTGCTGTGTTTGTATAGTGAGTGCAGAGAACTGGAAAACTTTTTATTTTAACAAGATTTCCATCTTAGTCCTCAGGGGTAATAACTGGATTTGCAACGAATAGTATATTCGGCCACACCACATAACGATTATTCTGCAGACTTTTTGCCTAATAGACGAATATTAGGAAAAAATATTCGGCCGGGAAGGCTAGTGTTTATTCTTCAAAGGGTCTATTCACTGAAACTGGGATTGTCTACGAGAAGAAAAATAGTAAACTACTGCCTGAAAATGAAGAAAAATTATTCTTTCTTCACAATTATCTTCCACTTTAATTACGATAATTTGAGTGCATGGACATTTATCTGATAGTCCTCTTTTTAATCTATACAAATAAATAAAATTGAAGTGTCTGTTTGTAATGTCAAAATAACAGCCTTTTTACCAATTGCACGTGAAAGTATAAACGGTACTTATAACCAAAAAACCATTTTTAAAATTTCTTTCTTTCTGTCTGTCTGTCTGTTTGTCCCGGCTAATCTCTGAAATGGCTGGACCGATTTTGATGGGGCTTTCACTAACAGATGGCTGATTTTGTAAGGAGTAACTTAGGCTACTATTATTTTAAAAAAGTAATTAGGGTTCCGCGTGAAAAAAATTTAACCCATCAAAACCAATCCTACTACATTTCACGCGGGCGAAGTCGCGGGGAACAGCTAGTACATAATAAGATATACATGTTAAATATAGAACGTCGCTTTTTAAACAAGTTTAAAAATGCATTTAACCATGGAAAATTCAACTTAGTTCATTTATTCACGAACAATAATGCCAATTAAAAATCCATGCAACAACATACAATACAAATACAAGATTTGTGCAATAAAATCAAAGTTTACCTGTCCTGTACAAAGGTTGTAAATAAAATCACGATTTTATTGTAATTTAATGACTTGTTTCTCACGATATTTTTATATTGCAAATTTAGTGCAAAGATTCCGTTAGAAAATTCAAATTTTCTAGTCCATTTTTAATACTTTAACTTTGTATATTTTAAAAACAGAAAGGCGAGGACAGTTACACTGTCTGGACAGAAAATAACATAATATTGTTTTTTTACATAGCTATAGCATTGTAACACAAAAAGTTAAAAATTCGAGTTTAGATGTTTTTCACTGTGGGTGTCAATATACTTTGCTGGGTAGAAATTTAATAAACCTTGGTGTCTTTGTAAGTCTGTAAAAATTCAGTAAGTATTTCTTTTTAAAGGATCTTATCTTCGGTAATCAGTTAGTCAGTCAGGTAGTTAGTCACACCTGACCTGAGTACCCCAAATGGTTAATAACCAATAAGAAATAGTTATATAAACACTGTTTTGATTTCTTTATAAATAAGTCTAGTATATTTGATATCCTCAGTAAACTGACTTCACCTTTAACTTTCTGAAAAGTGGAGCCTACATCTGTGAAGTTCCGCTGCTGGTTTTTCCCACACCAGTAGTAAAAACATAATGACTTTCAATAAATATTATTGTAATCTACAATAAATAAAAAATATTCTATTCTAATCTATGGCTAATGGGACTTTAATACTTTGAAATTATTGTTGTTCTAGGTGATGAAATTAGTTAAGGGAATGAATTTTAGTGCTGTGGTTTTTGACACTGCTCCAACAGGGCACACACTACGTCTTCTTTCATTTCCTCAAGTTGTTGAAAGAGGTCTTGGGAAATTGATGCGTTTGAAATCCAAGGTAATATAGACATGTTCTAATTTTTTCTCAATAATTGAAATTTCCAGAAATAAGACATTTAGTATCTTTTCTTTTCTCAGGTGGCTCCATTCATTAACCAGGTTGCAACTTTATTTGGGCTTGCAGAATTTAACTCTGACATGTTTAGCAACAAAATGGATGAAATGTTGTCGATTATAAGGCAAGTTAATGCTCAGTTCAAAGATCCAAATCAGACCACTTTTGTTTGTGTTTGTATTGCGGAATTTCTGTCATTATATGAAACAGAACGCCTTGTTCAAGAACTTACACGCTGCGGAATTGACACACACAATATAATTGTTAATCAACTGTTGCTGCGCTCCTCTGCCCCTTGCGAACTTTGCGCGGCCAGACATAAAGTGCAGGAGAAGTATTTGGAGCAAATTGCAGATTTGTATGAGGACTTCCATGTAACAAAACTTCCATTGTTAGAAAAGGAAGTACGAGGGGCGGCCGCTGTTAATGCTTTCTCTGAGTATTTATTGAAGCCTTATGTCCCTCCCACAACAACATAGACCAACCTATGATTTAGTTATGCATCACATATATCATATTACTTTAAAGATTTGTAATGCATATTTTTAAATTAAAGAGAATATAATATACAGTTGGAAATAAAAAATCCTTGGATTCCATTGGAGTTCTATTATGAAGGAAGTAAACATTATTTAGAGCAAATATTTCACTCATCAAATAAAAGTAATTCATAGGATAAAATACATCACAAACAATTAAATATTACAGATTTATGAATTAAATAGTTTCATTTTATATTCAGTCAAGCTATAATTTTTTTGATGTCTAAATAATGTGACTATTAAATTTCAGTCCTTAGTCCAATAAAATACAACTGTCATCATTATGGTGTAATTCATACAAAAACATTATGTAAAGCTTGGTGTGGGAGAGAAATGGATGTAATATATGAAAAAAATGTAATATATAATAAATGGATTATATGCAATAATAGTTTTTGTTTTTTAAATTTTATATATATATATATATATATATATATCCCTGAGGAATAAGAAGGAATACATACCTTGTTTCCAGTAGGCATGGGCGTTGAATCAACCGGTGATGTTCTTTCAACGTGTCAACTGTTTACGCTCTATCAATCAGAAAATAGTTAGACGAATTATAGCACTCGTTGAAATAAATGAAATAATGAGACGTTTTAAAACGAAATTCGTAAATGTACATACTGTACTACTTATTCGTTGACGCGACGCAAAAAGTCTCAACTATTCGACCAACGATCGTGAACGAACGAAGACGTGTAGAAAATGGATGACGATATTGACTGCTGTTTTTGAATTTTAATTTGCAGTTTCCGATAAGTCACGCGTAAGGAGCAGCTTACGTTAACATTTCTAAACTGTAAAAAGTTTAGTTATTGGAAAACATTCTTAATTGTTTTTAAAATAACGTGTAATAATAAAAACATAGCCGTGTTGTGACGGTTAAGAATATCCACTACCCCATTTCTTCCCGTGGGTGTCGTAAGAGGCGACAGTGGAAAACAGGAGATGGGCAACAGTATTTTTCTGATAACAGCAATAATACAATAAAAAAAACTTCGTTTGCCAACCCGCTCGCCAAGCGTGGCTACTATGGCAAATATCCTCCCATGATGAAATTTACGAAGAGACGGCCCCCAGGCCCCGGCGGCCCCCCTATTCTTGGCTACGGTGGCGACCATAATAACGGCGGTGCAGGGGGTGCTAAGAATCTCCGGTAGAGGTTCGGTTGCCACCTAAGACGACTCGACCTGACAACATACAACGCACGCACCGTGAGGACTTATGAGAAGATCCTGGAGTTGGAAGAAGGGAGACAAGTTGCGCTGGCATATTATAGGATTATCCGAGATCCGAAGGTCCGAAGAGGGGGAGGACACGGACATCCTCGAATCCGGCAACTTGTTCTATCACCAGGAGGGCGACCATCTATCTCAAGGAGGTGTCTAATTTATCGTCCACAAGTCTCTTGTTAACAACGTTATAAAGATTGTGAGTGTCAACGAGGTTGCATACCTGAGTATACTCAGAATCACCAAACGGTATTCGTTGAATGTCATACAGGTTAACGCACCAACTTCGGCACATCCCGATGAGGAGGTGGAGGAAATGTATGAGGATATCTCTAAAGCCATGCATTCCTCCAAAACCCAAGGTGGGGAAATTTGGAATAGGGCAACAGAACCCAAGGGGCCCTCATCTGGCCGACTTCATGGAGAAAGAGGGACTCTTTGATGAACTCCATCTTCCCGAAGCGGCCCCACAGGAAGTGGACCTGGTCGAGCCCCGACAGTTCGACAAAAAATGAGATTGACTTCAGTATGACGACCAGACTACAACTGTTCAGTGATGTGTCAGTGATCGCGAAGGTGAAAACTGGTAGCGATCACCGAATGGTTAGAGGCACACTGAACTTAAACGTTAAGTTTGAGAGGTCTCGTCTAATGAAGTCAACGCTCCGTCCCCCTCGTGCTCTAATCCAAAGTCCCGAAACCTTTCAGCTCGAGTTACAAAACCGTTTTCAGTGCCAAGAAGACTGTAATGAAGTGGATGATATGAATGATAAGCTCGTGGAAACTGTCCATCAGGTCGGAGCTAAGTTCTGCAAGACCCGCCGCAGAAGAACACAAAACCTCTCCGATCACACTGTTTATCTCATGGCTGTTAGACGGGAAATGAAGCTGCAGTCTTCAACAGATTTGACAGCATGCAGGCAACTGAACAAATAGATCTCCAAATGCATGCCGCGGGACTTACGCAACTTTAATACAGCTTGTATTGAAGAAGTGATCGAGCGGATCCAAGAGTATTTGCCAGAGATCTATCTGTAAAAAAGAACAAACTGTCAAAGCTGAAGACCGAGTGTGGCAGCATCGTTTCCGGGACACCTGAGATTTTGAGTGAGATTGACAGGTTCTACTGGCAGCTGTACACGTCATCGTTGGCACACGCAAGTATGAGTAACGATCCAAGAGCGAGTCTTATCCGACACCATTCCGATGGTATCCCGGATGTCAGTCTGAGCGAGATTAGAATGGCTTGCCAGCACCTTAAAAACGTCAAGGCCCCAGGTGAGGATGGAATTACAGCGGAGCTTCTGAAAGCGGGTGGAAAACCGGTACTTGAAGTCCTTCAGAAGCTCTTTAATTCCATCCTCCACGTTGGGACTACTCCGGAGGCGTGCGGTGATCTTGTTCTTCAAGAAAGGTGACAATGTTCTCTTGAATAACTACATACCGATTTCCCTTCTGAGCTACGTCTACGTGCTGTTTTCGAGTGTCATTACGAATCGTCTCGCACGCAGACTCTACGACTTCCAGTCTCCCGAACAAGCCGGTTTCCGAAGAGGCTTTAGTACCACGGACCACATACACACCCTTCGGCAAATTGTACAGAAGACAGAAGAGTACAATCTGCCACATTGCCTTGCATATGTGGACTATGAGAAAGTCTTTCATTCTGTTGTACAACCAGTGCATGTTGCCAGTGATGACTTATGGATCTAAGACGTAGTCTTTCACTGCAGGCCGTAAAAGGACGCTCAGAGAGCTATGGAGAGGACTAAAACTTAAATTCAAATTAATTTATTTGTAAAACATAGGTAAAAAAGTTACTTAGAAATGAGGATATCCGCAGTAGAACCAGAGTGACCGACATAGCCCAACGGATTAGTAAGCTGAAGTGGCAATGGGCCGGCCATACAGCTCGAAGAACCGACAAACGATGGGGAAAAAAGTTCTCGAGTGGCTTCCTGGTACCGGTAGGCGAAGTGTAGGGCGACCCCCAATTAGATGGAGTGACGACCTGCTGTTTAACCAGCATGCAGGAAGTCGATGTATGCAGGTGACTCAGGACCGTGCTTTGTTGCATTCCTTGAGGGAGGACAATGTTCAGCAGTGGACTTGTGAAGGGCTGTAATGATGATGATGAATGAAAACATAAGTTTGAATTCGTTTACTGCCGCGGCGTGTCATTAGTTAACACGTCAACTAGTTGACAAACAAAAACCAACGGTTTCGCTATGTTAACGAAAAACATCCCAACTACCTGTCACTAGTTTCCAGTAAAAAGGGTCTCCATTTCTCTACACTTACCATACAAAACAGCAGCACCTGCTGCTGTAATTCTGTGAGAGCATGGTCAGTCCGCGCTCGAGCTGACCCGTACAAGCTACAACCATAATATAGCTACAACATGCTCCACCATGACTAATTGTTACTTAAGATTGACACTAATGATCGTGTTAACTGGAAATATCACACTAACAGCAAGTGATAAACTAAGAGCGCTTTTATTAAATGATTTAAATTTGAAAAAACAAATCTCTTTTGCCAATCCCTAATATGTTGTATAAAATTAGGAGAGTATAATTTTGTAAGGTCTAAATAGTCATGGTCTGACATGGTAACTTTAATCTACCTGACGATCTTCAACTGCGACCTGTAAATGCGAAAGTGCGTAAAAAATAAAACTACAATATAAAAATAATCTCTTGTTCAACTACTTACTGTAAATGCCAGTAGCTACATAACAAATTGACTACCTATAACAATATTGGAACAATATTTTATTCAATAGTTATGGCAAAAATTAGAACTATGTATTATTATACCATCTGTAATTATCTATCCACTGGACGGGCCACCGGAGGATCGGATAGGAGTAGCTATACGCAGGGGTTGACCTCTGTCCAAGTATAAGTCCACACAGTCCTATGCATACAATAAAACTAGTTGCAGCCGCAGTGCAAAGGGAGGGGGGGGGTTCACATGACGACCCCCCCCCCCACCCTTTCCACCCACAATCATACACGTCAAATTTAAAAATCTTCTAAAAATTACTGAGACTTCGCGACATGACAGACAATTATCCAAGAAATGACGAGGTATATTTTCGGAGGACTGTATATATTGCACTGATAGATAGCATAATGACTGACCTACAGGACCGACTTTCTGCAGATACGATGAACCTGTTTGGATTAGGCATTTTTATGCCAAAATCTGAATATACAGAAGAATATCTTCATGTGAAGAAAGTATCAGAATATTATTTCCATTTCTTGAGTGTACCTGCTGCCACTCAAGTTACAAGAGTATCAGCTATGGTTTTCAAACTGGAAACGGGAGCTGAAAGAAAATACTGATACAAAATTTTCTAAGTGTGAGGTTTCTACAATCGAAGTTTGCGACGATGATCTTTACACAAATATAAAGACTGCTGAAAATTCTGGCAACTCTTTCTATTAGCGGTGCGACATCGGAGATACCATTTTCATACGCTAAGACTTGCAAAAACTTGGCTGAGAGTAAATATGTTAGAAGAGAGGCTGACAGGTTTAACTCTTCTAAATATTCATCGAGAGATAGCCCCAGACGTCTCAAATAATATCACCCGTTTGTTTACTTCCAATTTGTTTATTGTGCAATAAAGTCTAATTTACTCGACATATTTTATTATTAGTGACCCCCTCCAAAATTTTAGGCTGCGACCGCGCCTGCCGCACTGCTCACTAGATTAAATCTGGTTGCGCGGCTGAATCGACGTCCTACAAAAATGCCGAATTGTTCAGTTTTTTAGAATAGAATAGAATAGAATAAGTCATTTATTGTGTTAGTTGTAGGTTTAAAAGATTTAACACTATAAAAGTAATTAAGTATCACCACAACCTGCCTAGATAAGGCTTACAATATTATTAAAATTATGGAACTTAAAACATTATCTCATTATTCATTACATAAAATCAAATAACACGGATAATAAAGCATAATGTCATACAATGAAATATATCAACAAACGTGGATAATAAATAATAATGTCAGAAGTACAATAGAATTATGCCAGTATAAGTAGACTTCTATGAATGGAATATTGATATGTCAAAATACATGTAAGCTTATAACTAAAACGTAGTGATTTTAATATTCTTTCCTTAAAACATAATTCAGAAAATATTTCAAATGTCAATTAATTTAGAATGTAAGTTTGTAGCTCAAATAATCTTAAGGAGTAAAAACATCTTTCAATCAATAATTCTAATAATTTATGCTTAATTTTTTTTATTTCTAAATCTTTTAATTTGTCAGGTAAATGATTATATATTTTTGGTCCTAATGCATAAAAACTTTTTGAGAAAAAGGCTGTCCTAGATGTGTGAAACGGTATAATAGTAACATTATTCTTTGTTTGCCTCGGGTGCTTAGCAATGTGCGAGTTAAAATAATGTAAATTACTTTTGACGAATAAGCAGGCTTGGTATATGTACAATGAGGGCAGATTTAGGATTCTTAATTTTACAAACAGAGGTCTGCAACTGTCTGTTTGTTTGGCACCAAACATTGCTCTGAGACACTTTTTTTGCATACTAAACAATGGCAACAGGTTAACATCAGCCGCGCCTCCCCAATGTATGATACCATATCTCAAGTTGGTGGCAACGTATCCATGATAAGCAGTAAGTGCAGCTTTTTGTGAGACAGTTTGTGTTAATTTTCTTAGAGGATAAACAAATTTACTAATTTTACTTGTAAGATATTCGGTATGCGGTTTCCAGCTTACACATTCATTAACCAACACACCAAGAAAACGTATTTGTTTTACTCGCTCAATCAAATGCCCCTCATACTTAACAACAACAGCCTCTTGTTTCCGGTTTTGGCAAAGATAAAACTGCATATATTTTGTCTTATCTAGGTTTATGACGAGATCATTAGCTTTCATCCAATTGATAATATCAGACAAAGCTTCAGCAATAACACATTCGTATGGTTTATTGCTGTTATTTTTTATCATAACAGTAGAATCATCTGCGAAAAGGATCATTTCATGCTGCACATGTCTAGGTAGGTCATTGATGTACAATAGAAAAAGAAGCGGCCCAAGTATACTTCCTTGGGGTACACCACACTTTACAAGCTGCGACTGAGATCGTACCTGCACTTCAGATCGATTTTCCTCATTAACATAAGAGATTTCTGTGCACTGAAATCGGTTATTTAAATATGACGATACAAGACCAAATATAGGTCCTCTGATACCATACATATATAACTTTTGCAGAAGCTTTTCATGATTTACGTAATCAAAAGCTTTTGACATATCCATAAAAATAGCAGTTACTGGAACGCGATCGTCGAGGCATTCCGATACAACTTTTATCATGTGATATATGGCTAGATTTGTATATCTATCCTTTCTAAATCCGTATTGCTCGTCTGCTAATAAATTGAATCGTTCGCAATAATTATATATGCTTGTATATATGATTTTCTCAAAAATTTTGGAAATGACAGAAACCAGAGCAATTGGGCGATAATTTCTACAATCTTCTTTATTCCCTTTCTTGAAAATAGGTTTAATTACTGATATTTTTAGCTTATCAGGGTAAATCCCATTATTTATAGTTAAGTTGATAATGTGACAAAGCGGCCGAGCAAACTGAAAATTACAAAATTTTATTACTCTAGTGGTTATTTCATCGTGACCAACACTTGTTTTATTTTTTAAGCTATTAATTATTTGAACTATATGATCGGGCGTTGTTGGATTCATAAACAATGAATTTGATATACGTTCAATGTTATTTCTGTAATTTATTGGTTTGCAGTTCTGTACAGGATTCATAAATGTATCATTAAAAGCTTCTGCAATATCACCTGGTTTAGTAATCGTTTTCCCTTCATAAGTTACACTCTTCAAAATTTCTTTTGGCTTTGTGAAATTATTTGAATTTATTATCTTCCACGTAGATCTTGTTATATTTTTAGACTTGTTGATGTAATTGTTGTTTTGAATGCGTTGTGATTTATTAATAACTTTTTTTAAAAGTGCTGTATATGCATTATATTTAAGTTTATCATTTTTAGATTTTAATTGAAAGTACATTTTCCTTTTGCGTTTACACAATGTTTTGATACCACTTGTAATCCAAAATGGCTTCCGCTGAGCTGAAACTTTAACTAGGTTGAACGGGAAGCATAAGTCATAAAAGAGTTTAATCAATTCATAAAACAAATTGTACGCTTCGTTTACATCATTGCTTTGATAAATATCATAAAAGGATAAGCTTTCCAGGCATTCTCTAAATTTGGTTAGATTTTCAATACTATAGTCACGTCTTTTGATAAACCAGTATCGCAAGCAGGAGTAATTTATTGAGATAGGATATTGCAACACTTGAGCAGTGTCGTCGGATAATCCTCAATGTAAAATTTTGCTTTTACACCCACGGCAGTTATGAATGATATTATCGATACATGTTCCACTTTGTAATGTAGTCGCATCCATGAATTCAATTTTAAAGTTATAACTCGACAAAAGATTAATAAATACATTAGTCGTCATGCAATTTTTTAAAACATCAATATTAAAATCACCACATATTATAGTTTTCTTAGTTCTATATTTGCTAACCCTATCCAACAAAGTTTCAAGTTTTTCGAAATAGATAGAGATAATTATAACATTAAAAGACACAAGTTCAATAGCACAACATTCAAATACAGTACTGAGAGAGTTTCTTGTAATTTCAGGTAATTCTCGGTAATTAAGTCCTCTTCGAGTCATAATACATGCATCTCCTCTTGCATTTTTTCTGCAGTATATGGCAGCTAGGTTGTAGTTATTGCATACTAAATTGGTTTCATGTCCATTCTTTACAAAATGTTCAGTTAGACAAATAACGTCAATACAGTTTCCTTCACTTGAAAAATCCTCCAATATGATCTCAATATTATCCATTTTACCTAGCGCACCACATATGTTTTGATGCATTATATATAGAAGTTTACTTTTCTTGTTTTCGAAAAAAGTCATCATTTGATAATTTTACATCCGAAACGATTTCACTAACACCTTGCTGAACTAATTTATCAGTTTGCGTCCCTTTGTTGGATTTATAGTGGTCTGTAGACATATACGAAATCTCTATTTCTGATAGTAAGCTCTTAAGATCTGCAAACAAAGCTCTCATGCCTTTATTGTTCACGGCACCAAGTTTACCAGAGAACATGTGATAATCATAGGTGAGATTCAAATTTGAATCTAGTAAATATGCATACTCATGGGCTTTAATATTTTTGTACAGCAAATAGTTAAAGTTTTCGATTCTTCTATTAAAAATATTTGTATCTTTAGCACATCTAAAAGTTGGTATGCAAATTACTATATTAGTGTGAGTGATGCATTGTATGGTTTGCCTCAAGCTCTCCACTAGTCTGTTATAATCTTGTGATATCCTGAAGTCATAATCTCCAATTAGAATAACACAATAATCTTGCAAAGTGTAATTAATTAGTTTTTTGTCAAGGCCTTGAATTAAATCTAATATACCAGCATTTGTTTTTATATAATGACAGAATTCAAAATCTTTAGAGAAATAGTCTTGTGCAATGCCCTTTATATTATTTTTGTTGTTGCTGCTGATTATGCATAGCTTTCTAGTGTGCTTCAAGGGTATCTGTTCATCAGTTCTGCATTGCTTACTTTTTTCCCCATTAATTTTATTATATTCATTTACGCATACCTTGTGTTGTTCTTTATGATTTATTATTGAATTATGGTTTTTACTCTCAATATTATTAGGGGTTTCCTTATTTTCAACACTGTTAACTAGGTTTGATTCGACTTCGTTAATGTTTTGTGATCTATTTGCACCTGATGCGTTCTTAATCTTAGACGATAATATACACACACATCTCTCAGGTTTCGACTTAAATTCGGCTATTTCTTTTTTTAATATATAGTTTTCTGATATCAAGTCTTCAATCTCCTTGTCTGCATTATCAAGTTTTCTTTGTAGTTCACATGATTTTTCATTTAATTTGCTTATACAATCTTTGGTATTTTTATCAATCAGATCACTTCCACCTATGTCCACATGTGTTGGAGATGACGTTAAAGAAGAGTATTCAAAGTTCTCATCGACAGATAAGGAGCCAAATGAATTAGAGGCTGCTGCAAAAAGAGATCTGCCACGTCAAAAATCAAAAGATGTCGTTACCTTTCACATATAAGTAACTAGCTTTTCCCGCGACTTTGTCCGTGTAGATATTATATTTTAGAACATTGGTGATTCATCAATAATCGCATTTTCGTAGTAAATTCCATCACCCTCCACCACCCAGGGATGATTTCCGTGATCAAAGCTAATCCTATTTCCTTCCCCGGGGCTATCTCGATACCAAATGTCATCTAAACCGGTTCAGCGGTTTAAGAGTGAACATGAAGTACATTTGCTCACGCGAGGATGAGCGATGTTTTCCCCCACCTCGCCCTCAGTACGCCCTGCGCGCGCCGGACAGCACAATTATATATCGTCGTTACTTTTTAAATATTTGTTCACATTACGTAGTTTAAAAGACAATGTTTATCTGCTTTGAATATCAGAAGCGATGAAATTATTTATTTTGATAAAATCAATTTGTTCCAGCGAAATGTGCATTGGAAAAAAATATCAAATTTTATTGTATTTATGGTTGTATGGATAGAAGTATTTAGAAGAAACAATTTCACCATCCATTACATTTGTGTAACTTACAGTTTTTGCACCGCATGCCAAAATAGTTCGCAGATGACAGATTTTTTTCAGACTTACTTAACACTTATCGTTATATTTTACAATATCTTTATTGATTATAGTCTATGTGTTATGCTGATGTTTAAGTTATATTATTGTAGTTTAATTAAAATACATTCAATAGTTTTTGCGTGGAAGAGTAACAAACATTCATACATCTTCACAAACTTTCACGTTTATAATATTAGTAGGATTTTTAATCACAATATTGCTATTTACTTCTTTTTAAACATATAAATTACAATAATAACGGTCGTGTTATTTCGGATTTGCTTACCAACACAGGCCTCTCACCCTCCTACAATATGCAGATGGGTCGAACGACTGATCCGAGTCTGTATCAGTGTTGTCGCTATCACGGAGCGTTATTGTTATCACAGTTTAGACCTTACAGTTGGGAAACGAATTAAACTGTGCTGTTATAATGTATCTGTGTGTGTGAAATTGTTAGTATATTGTTTTAACTGTTATGTGTGTTTTGTAGTGACAGATGATTGTTTTTGTGTGCGCAATTTCCCCCCGCAATAATGACAGACAGTTCTGTATAGAAGAAAAGTGGTATTACCTACTCTATTTATATTATATGCCTATATTACCTACGCTATTGGCTACTCCTCTCCGGTACGTCGATGGCCCGTATTGGTCTATGACACTCATGGATAATTTTAGAGGAACGCAACAAAAAGGTTTTATTTCTCCTGTTTCTAATTTTCGTGTGTACTGGCCACAAACAAATTTTTGAATTTCGTTTATTTTTATGAAATTGATAATATTGCGTTTGTGGCGGCGCTGTCGACGCACCACAAGCGAAACAAATCGAAGCCTAAATCGCACTAACAAAGTTCCGAAGTTAAAGCAGCATATATAGAATAGCTCCGAACTACCAATTGGAGCGTTGGCCGCTCCCCGGGCAGAACACCTTGCCCGGCGGGAGATCTCCCCTTTCCTTTCTACCTGCCACAGTGGTGGTTACCAACCGACGTAATATGAACACGCAACCAATAACCTTCGAAAAATACAACTTTAAAAACCTTCGTCACCATCCTCAAGTACCCCATTCATTCGCTCCCGAGCAGATATTGTCTGCAGTCTTCACATTCTGCAAGCCATCTAGCTTTACAAAGGTTCATCGCAGCACTGGAATAATAATACTTCCTGTTCCTTCAAGCTACTCTCTGCGCTACAGTGTTCGACACGGCTCTGAGCCTTACTGCTCGCCTCTGCTTCATGACACTCTGGCAGATTACTTGCCTTCTTCTCGACTCACCACAGACTACAAGGCAATCCCTGGCACTTGCTCCGGCTCATCGTTACGCCGGCATCACTTGCAAGTACGTAGTACGGCATGCATTAAACACCGGCATATCGTTCGCACCGGCGTCTCTTGCCATTACGCACACAGCATGTATTCCCCACCGGCATTAAGGACGCACCGGCAATCGGACTGCACTATCGACCTCCGGTCTGAGCAGGGGGATGATGTGGCGGCGCTGTCGTCGCGCCACAAGCGAAACACATCGAAGCCTAAATCGCACTAACAAAGTTCCGAAGTTAAAGCAGCATAATATATAGAATAGCTCCGAACTACCAATTGGAGCGTTGGCCGCTCCCCGGGTAGAACACCTTGCCCGGCGGGAGATCTCCCCTTGCCGTAGGAACGGCCACACGTTCTTTCATACTACGAAAATGTTGCCAACTTTTGAATTTGAGTTTAAATTTTTACATTGACTTGTTTAGTGTGAATTCTTACTACAAATAAACTGAGAATGCCAGATCTCAAAGCCACTCAAATTGCTAGGGCTGGTACTTTAATTGAAACTGGGCACATCTACAAACGAGTATCAAAATCTGTTGTACACAGAGTTACCAAGAGGTGTATGTATCTATAGAAGCTACAAGAAGGTCGAGGGACTACAGTAAGGGCAAAAACTGTGAGAAAAATACTGAAATCGGCCGGAATAAATTCATATTAGACTGCCAGAGGCCCCCTTCTTGCCACATGTCTCGAGTAGCGAGTTAATTTTGCTCGCAATCACGAAAATTGGAATGACGAAGCTTGAAGTCAAGTTCCATTCACAGACAAGTCTAGATGGAAGGTCATTTATAGAATGGGGAGGTATTTGTATGAAAAACGTACGTACTGCATCATTGAGAATGGGTCACTTACAGCGGCACGATATGTAACTGAGATTTTGGAAGAAATTGTAGTGCCATTTGCCCTTTTATAGGGGTGGATTTGTTTTTATGCATAATAAAGCACGCCCCCATACTGCGGTCGTAGTTGCTGAACACCTTCAATACGTTGAATTCAATGCTATTGGGTGGCAAGTGCACTTGCCCGGCTTAAACCCCATAGAGCATGTATGGCATAAGCTTAGGAGACAAATTAAGAAACGAAATCCTGCCCCCGCTAATTTGAGAGATATTAAAAACGCATTACAGGGAGGATGGAACACAATCTCTCAAGATACTTGATTATGTGTATGCCAAGGAGACTGGAAGCAGCTAGCGAGGGCAACACTTAGTACTGATTATAACCTTTCCTACACATTTATGAATAATATTAATAAAATATTAAGTACAAAAATGTTTTTTTCCTGTAAAAGTTTTTCTTATTTTTTGGTTAATTCTTGTCAGCGTTTGTTTTTTTCGGTGTTTTCAATTTTAAATTAACGAATAATAAGCAAAATCCAAATTTATAAACAAAACTGTCACAATTACCCATGATATTATATTTTATACTCTGTTTTTTTTGCGTTCCTCAAAGTCTATACAGAGTGTAAATACTCGTATAATATTTAATAAACAGGTAAAATTTTTGGATCGAACCGGCTGGCCCGTATATAATGCTTTTTCATAGAATATGGGTGAAAAACGAGCACACAAAACAGCATCCACTTACCCATAAGATCATCATTTTTTTATAGGATAAGAGTGACAAACGAGCACACAGACCACCTCGTGGTAATAGGTTGCTGTGGTCCACTGACATCTCCATAATATAGCCTCGATTAAGAATCAAAATGCAGATGCATTGGTCCCCTGAGGACTAATATGGAATGTCTCGCTTCCAGCAAGAAAAAGTATCATCTACTCTAGGTTGCTGCTACCGTGTTATTTCATATTTTTTGCTAAATTGGTCTTTAAAAAGCACTTTTTGAAAGCCAAGTAAGCTAAAAAAATCTTTCATATTTAATTTATAGAATTACTTATGTAAATCTGTACTAACCACAGTTAACTATCTTAGTTTTTGTCATAGTCTGTATTGTTGTAAAAATAACATTCATATGTACAGTGTACAAAAAAACAAGTACTGTAATTTTTGGAAATAAAATATAAATATATTTTAACAACATTTTTTTAAATAATTATTGATCAATAATTAAAAAATGGCAGTGCTCATCTTTTTTTTAAACACTTATTAATACTCAGACTAATAAAAAAATTGTTTATACATTACACAACATTTCTTCGTATGCATTAGGTACGTAGGTCACTCAATAAGTTTTGAGATGCTCGAAATTTAAAGATGGAACGCACCCGTGTTATGTTTCTAAAAAGAAATTTTATTTAAAAATAGAACTCCATAAGCAAATTGCTCAATATAAAAAAACCCAAAGTTCTATTAATTTTCCTGCAACGCTTCCCGCGCTTTTCATTTAAAACGATGGATCTTAACCGTGAACATTAGCGCGCTCTGATATATTATGATTTTAAATTTGGTTTAACCGCACAATTAAATTTACAACAGTTACAATCAGCATTAGGGAACTCAGGTCCACGCGCAACAATTTTTAGGTGGTTTGCTGAATTCAAAAAGGGTAAAAATAATCTTAAAGATGACCAAAGAACTGGGCCCCGCAAACAGCAGTAACGGCAGAAAATGTATGGACTACTGAAATGTTGGTGCGAGAAGACCCACGAATCACATATACGGACATCGAAAAGATTGTAGACATTAGTTCGGGGAGCATTCATACCATCCTACATCAACATCTTGGAGTGAGGAAGCTTTGTTGTCGATGGATCCCTCGTTTGCTCTTCGAAAGCGAAAAACAGACTCGTGTGGATTGGTGCCATGAAATGCGTCTACGTTTTGAAAACGGGGCGTCTAGGCGTGTTTCAGAAATCGTTACTGGTGACGAGACATGGATCTATCAATATGATCCGGAAAATAAAAGACAATCATCGGGATGGATCTACTCAGAAGGACAGTTACCGACAAAACTGCAAAAACCTCGCAACGTCGGCAAGAAAATGGTGGCTAGTTTTTTTTTTCGCGAAGTGGACATTTGTTGACCCCAACACCACTGTGTCCAGTGTCTACACCAGTGTAGACACTGGACACAGCCTAGCCAATGACCACTCCTTTAGAGTCTTACATACTTGTAATAAAGGGTTACGACTGTGTGTGCTGGAACAGTTAGAGATATTAAAAAATAATAACGGTAACGTTGCACTGCTGAATGAACAAACAAATGTTTCCAAATCGCCTCTCTTAAACATGTTTAAGCCTGCTCCTTGATGATATATAGCTTCGCAACATGGTCGTTTGTCACCCTCACGGTGCAGTGGTCAGCGGTTGGTTGCGTGGTTGTAGGGTAGGCGGACGTTTCGCAGTAGTTTGTTGTTAATTTCACAGCAAATATCGGCGTACGTCAGGCGGTGATTGATCGCATGACGTAATCGCTCGCTACGTAATTGGAGCGCGTTGCGTCAGCAAGTAGTATAAATAGCAGTAGTTTCGGCTCGCCGCTCACTAAGCGGCCAGCCTCCACAGTCTACTTCACCTGAGGATGCCTCGTGTAGAGGCGAAACACGTGTCGTATTTTCGAGAGTGGTGTGTCGTGCCTAGTGTGGTGGTGCTGGGGGTGGTAGTGCTGGGATTAACGGCGACGGGTATAGTGCGCGCGATTGCGGGAGGGTGGGAGGTCCCCTTAAAACTGGGCAGAACACATCATTTTCTTTCTTCACGCGGAATTAATCAAATTAGTTTATAACAACCCCATTATAATGGATTTCCGCAAAGTAAAGACTGATTCTATCAATGACGTTAATGCTGGAAAATTGTAGGTCAGTCAGCTCTGAATGGTATACTACAGTTGCATTACCCAAAGCTTTTCAAGCTGTGCGGGAGAGAAGACCAAAGACCGGGCTTCGGGGAATCATGCTGCATCACGATAACGCCTCTTCACATACCTCCCTTAGAACAAAAGCATTTATTGAGGAATCTGATGTTGAAACTCTAAGTCACCCACCCTACAGCCCTGACTTAGCTCCTTGTGATTTCTTTTTGCTCCTAAGAGTCAAAGAAAAAATAAAAGGCAAGTTTTTTTCAAGTGCCGAAGAAGCCGTGGCGGCTGCCTACGAAGAAGCGATTTCCGACCTGTCAGATCAAGACTGGCAAAAGTGTTTTCAGAGTTGGTTTAGGCGAATGGAACTTTGTATAGAGCATGATGGAGATGGAGAAGATTTCGAAAAGATGTAAAATAAATATTAATAGTATCTAGAATACTTTTTGTACATCTCAAAACCTATTGAGTAACCTACGTAATAAGTAAATGGTCAATAAATAAAAGTTAACAAGTTCTGGAACCATTAATACTACATAAAACGCATATTAGGAATACTGTAAAAATGAATATGAGTATCTTGCAATTATGAAATAAAAAATGCTATTATGGGCAATTTTATGTCTGATGTCACAAATATGGTGAATAATAAAATTAAAAGGAAATAATAAAATGATCATGTGTTCAAATTACGCGTTTTTTAACAACGGCTCGTGAGCGCTGATCTGCACATCTATACAAAAAGCTACATTATAATTATTCAGCGCTTAAAACATATTTATGTATATTTTTATAACTTACAATTTGTTCGAATTTTAAAAATATATCTATTTTAATAAATAGGTACTTAACTGTAACATTCAAAAATAAAACAATTTTCAAGTTTAGTTTTTTCCGATTACAATGACAATATTTTATAAAAATGCAAATGTTACTATTATATAGTAATGTAGCTTACAAAAAAAACTAAATTTGACTTTCCAACCAAGATTATTAACTGTCCGAAAAACCTATAACTAGTTTGGATATTATCCACCGCACTTATGTCAACTTTTGCGTTGATGTGTTGGCAAATGCCAGACTGTTAGAATAATACCCATTATTGTGCCAAGTAAAGCCGCTACGCAAGCTCCGCTTTCGAATAAGAGTTTAGGCGTAAAAACTCCCCATATCATTAGATGTCTGCAGTGAATTGTTGCCGATAAAGCGCAGACAAACACCTGAAAGTAATATGGTTACCATTACAAACTATCAAAATTCCACTGTTAAACATAGGCCTTCTCAATAGATTGCGTCATATATTGTACACCAATAGGAAAGAATACGATCAAGGACGGCGAGGTTGGCAGAAAACCAAACTTACTCTTCATCATCATACATATTTATTAATTAAGTACAACCTATCCAAATTTCACCGCTGACCATAGGCCTCCCCCATAGAATGCCCCATATTTGCCATAGTTGCCACGTTTGATAGGCGAGTAAATCTAATCCAGTTCAATCCCCAGAAGACACAGGTTTGCGCGTTTACCGCTAAAAAGAATTCCTTGTTGTATCTTCTCAATTTCATGGCACTCCCATTGTAGCCTCAGCTAGTATAGGAATCCTCGGCGTAGACATATTGAATGACGTTCAGTTCTGTGGTCACCCGGAAGGGATAGTGTATTAAATGCCAACACACCGCTTGCAACTTTAGAAGGTGCAAGTTTAGCCTCACATGGAATTCTGTTCTAATCTTTGTACCGGGGCTCTCCAGTGCCAGCTCCTTCCACTTGACCGCATCCAGCGCAGAGTGGTTCGAATCGTTGACGACCGAGTTCTTTCCGATCGGCTTGACTCAATGGCACTGCGTAGAGATGTTGCGTCCCGTGGCATATTTTATCGCATCTAGCTCGGGAAATCCTCAGAGGAATTGTTCGGGCGGAATATCAGCCGCTAAATTTAACCATCACACGTCGCGACAAAACTCCCTTTTTTAAAGGCAACACAACTCAAATTTTCTGATCTTGCAGTTATTCATAGGCGGCGGTAGTCACTTACCATCAGGTGAATCGCATGCTCATTTGCCCCCTCATATCTAAAACAAGAGTTGCCAACCGCACTTCTATATTATTTTTAAAAGTTATGAGAATGTTGCTGCTCATCTCCTGTTTCCTCTGTCTCTTACTCTTACAAAACTCACAGAATTATATGGGCTGGGGAAGAGGATTTTTAAACTATCACTTATTTCTACACGCTATTTTGATGGCTGTGAAAAATGTTATGTTAATTTTTGTAAAAAAGAATAATAACTGTTTATAGCTTATATATATTATAGCCTTTTACTCTTTTGTGTTACATACTTTCTGGTCACACAAAAAAAAATTGTAACATCAAGATATTGGTTCGGTTTACTGTGTCCAACATTAAAGTTTAGTTTCCCTAAATAATATTGTAGTCTTTGGTTTAGTTTATTTAGTATTACAAAATTAACTCTTATGTTCAAATACCAATAAATACGTTTGTCAATCGCACACCACGATTATTTCAATTATCACCAGACTGGTCAACTCTCTCACGCTCAAAATTATACAGGTGAGTTTGTACCCGTGCACAATTACAAAAAATAAATTTAACCCCGTTCACCTCTGTATCCGCCATTGGTGTAGATGATTTTCATTTTTGATATGGTAATAGAGTAGAAAAGTGTCAAAGCTTCGGAGAGATGAAAAATCATCATAATTACAGCTTATCATAAGTCCACTGCAGAACATAAGCTTTCATTAAAGAATGTCACAAAGCATGGTCCTGAACTATACCTGTTACTACTATCCATCGACTTCCTGTATCTCTTATCAGGTCATCATTCCATCTTCGGGGGTTATAGCGAGTTTTAGGGTGCCCCTAAAACTCGCCTACCGGTCTTTCTTTCATGTTGTATGTAGGTTCTTCGAGCTATATTGCCACTTCATTTTTCTGAACCATTGGGCTATGTCGGTTACCCTTGTTCTACTGTGGATATCCTCCTTACGAAGTCGCAGAGAAACTACGAGCATAACCCTCTCTTTAGGTCGCCGAGCGACGTTGAGCTTTCTTTTACGACTATCTCACCATAAAGAGTCCAATGCAGCGGTGAATATTTTCGAGGATATAACGGCCCCCTGTCTTATTAAACCTCCCTGCAGTTAGATGGGTGTGTATTCGGATAACCATTGTTATCCTACTGTACAAGCACTTCAGCATTTTGATACACCGATAATCAACTTGTCACCGCTAGAGGGACTGTAGCACTGCAAAAATTTCGATGGATTCAAAGGATTTTTCATAATCAATAACATAAGATAGACGAAGCGTCGGATTATATTCTTGAATTTTCAGTACAATACGGTCTATGTTAGGTAAAGACTTGAGGGAAACATGCTTGTACATGAGGCCGGAAGTCGACAAGTCTGCGTGCGAGACTGAAGATAATATACCTATATGATAATAATGATAAACATTTATAAAAAATAAATTGATTGTGTGCCTTACCCTGATTGCGAAGCAGAGCGCGAATTTGAGACATAAAGAAAACACAGCTGCGAGTTGCGTGCGAGAGCCCAACGTGGACACCCCATTTCGCCCCCATAGCGCGAGTAAGGGTACTGTTGCTCCAAACATTAATGGCATACCTATTGAAAATTAATTAAAATATAGTTTTAAACTTTGGTCCTCCGAATTGAAATGCATTATTCGTCATTTAACTACTTTCTTTATTTAAAATTGTTTTGAAGCATCATCAAAAGCAAACAATAGCAAACTGTAATTCTTCTAAAGCATTTTGTCACGTGACGACGTAATTGTAATCTATATCAGAATCTAAGGATTGTCGTAAGAGTAAACATTGGGAAGTGCCCAATCCGTTTGTAGAATTAGCAGATGATGTAATAACAATGTTAAAACATTCCGCACCCAAAATACCAAGGGTTAGTATTTTGGGACCAGTATTTTAGTCGCGGGACTCGTATCTGATACTTCAATTGTTTGTTAATTCGTCAAATGATAGGGGGTATAATAAATCTCAAACCTATATTTAGCAGTGGATTTTTAAATTCGATGATAGTAATGATTATATTTCCTTGACGGAGCTGGGCCTGGGCGACGCTCGGTATCGATGTGACAAAATACTACGTTATTTTTTTGCGATCTGCGTAAAATTATTAAGCCCGTGTTTTAATTTTTAACCCTTTAATACATTAATACTTGACAGTACTATGATATTTGACAAGTATGTGTATATGAAGAAAAAACATAGCATAACAAAAAATGAAAATTGAATTTAATACAATGAATAAAGAAAAGGCCACATTAACAGGTCACATTTGACACTAAATCAAAATAAACTTGTAACAGCGACCACACAATATTTATTTATTTTCCTAAAATTACGGCACAACTAGACAACTTTTTTCAGATACTAAAAATATAAAGATTTCTTATGTTAACGCGAACTACTTAAATACATATTCATTATATAATAATAAACCTTTTTAAAAATAATAAATAATTTTCATTGTAAATAAATTGAACGTAACTACAAGGTTACGTCGGTATATCCGTTTCACTAAGGATGTTTCCTAAAACATCGAATGATTTTTTTCAAGTTGACGACTATTTGAATACAATGACAACGAGAATTGTCTATCAAAGAGAAAAGCTATAAAATATTTTTCTCGCTTACATTAGCGAATGATCGAAACCGCCATAAAAAGAAGAAAATAATTTTCACAAAGAAATTGTTTTAACCGCAATTATAATTTTTTAGTATGCTCTCTGCTATTTTCTTCAGACCCGGCTTTTCTCATTAAACTGTTCTTACTTTGACGGTTACCTGGCTATAATTTGGACTCCGATTGCTAAACGATTTGTGATATTGTTATTGTTACGATGTCGAAACGAGGAAAAATGCTAAACAGTCAATCTCGCGAATTCTAAGCTGATAATGGTGGACCTCTTTTACCTGTGACGCAAGTGGGATAACGTGTTGGCGAAGCACTAAGAATAAGGAAGAAGACTGTAACCCAAATTCTGAAATAGTAGAATAGAACAGAATATTTTTTGTTCGAAAAAAAAATACTCCGTCCTGAGAAGAACCAGCAAGACTTTTTTAAATAAATTTTACATATACAATATAAATGATTACAAGCTATTTACAAAATTTATTTTAGAAACGGCTTGGAGGCGACCACCTCAATCCCAGGGGTTATTATCAACCATGTATTCATTTATATTATAATAACCCTTTTTATATAGTTTTTGTTTAATTAAATATTTAAACTTGGTAATAGAAATACCTTGTATATTTTCTGGGACTTTGTTGTAATAGCGTATACATTGTCCCAAGAATGAATTACTGACTCTGTGGAGTCGAGAGACTGGTATCACTAGCTTGTTTTTGTTTCTAGTGTTTACAGAGTGTATATCACTTTTTTACTAAAACTATCTTTGTTTCTGTGAACATACAGAAAATTTTCGTAAATATACTGAGAGGCCAAAGTTAGTATATTTCTTTAAAATTTTCTAAGAGACTCTCTCGGTTTAAGGTTGTAAATAGCTCTTATGGCCCTCTTCTAAAAAAAGTTTCTAAATCAGCCGCATTTCCCCATAGCAAAATCGCATAAGACATTATGCTATGGAAATAACTGAAATATACTAATCTAGCTGTCTCGACACTAGTGAGATCTCTAATCTTTTTTACAGCATAAGCTGTAGAGCTTAGTCTGCTTGCTAGTTTGGATAAATGGAGGCCCCACTGAAGCTTCGCGTCGAGAGTGATGCCAAGAAAAACAGAGGATTCAGTTCTTCCCCATTTAAAAACATATTGGTATTCGGATTTTTAACATTCGTTGTTGTAAATTTATATAATTTAGTTTTATTGCCGTTTAAATGCAGATTATTAACGTTAAACCAATGCACTAATTTTGATATAGCGTTATTCACTTCGTTTAAGTTTAACA
This sequence comes from Parnassius mnemosyne, assembly GCA_963668995.1. NCBI lineage: Eukaryota > Metazoa > Arthropoda > Insecta > Lepidoptera > Papilionidae > Parnassius > Parnassius mnemosyne. The sequence continues at coordinate 26,290,542 of CAVLGL010000068.1, forward strand.
TCAAGGAAATATTATCAGCAAATAATAGTAAGTATATCATGATTATCCCATACAAGGTAAGGTAAGTCATTAATATACACTAAAAATAGGAACGGGCCAAGAATCGAGCCCTGAGGCACACCCATTTTACGGACGACCCGGAAGAACTTTTACCATTGATAATAACTTTCTGCATTCTATTACTTAAATATGAAACAATAAGTGTAAGTGCTGTGTTCTTGACATCATAGTACTGTAGCTTCCTGATTAATGTCTGATGGTGAACACAGTAGAAGGCCCTGGAAAGGTCACAAAACACACCCAAAGCATCCTCTGAATTCTCCCATGCACAAAAAATATGTTTAATAAGTTCGACTCCGGCTCGGTAGTCGAGCCACCCTTTGTAAAACCAAATAGATTTTTATGAAGCAACTTATTTATATTAAAAAAAACGCCTGATCTAAAATATTTTTTTATTTTATTTACTTAATGTTGGTAGTACAGAAATTGGTCTAAAATTGGCGGGATCTAATGTAACAATATGGACCATCAGGCAGATAGAAGAAAATATTTTACGTACACCTAAGAAAAGGAAGAGACAAGAAAGTTATTGGTGTTGAGAGAAAAAAAATCCTGCACGGAAAAAGCTAATAGGTTGGCGGTAAATCATTGTCAATGGTTTTGAAATGTATTAGTTTTAGATATAAAAAATGTGACAAGCGTAAAATCATGCTGGAACGCTACGATATTATTTTTAAGAGAGTAACATTCTTACGACAAGTAAATAAAATTTACTGATTGGGACAACGCCGTGTTTATTGATGTAACATGGTTGAATATGAACCGTACGGTTTCCTAGTCGTGGAGCGATGATACAGCAGCTTTCACCCCGAAAATTCCATCTAGAAAAATAGCCCGCCTGACGCGGTCTCAGCTTCTGAAGGATTTACGTATATATACTTACAAGTGATTACCATGATGAAATAAATTTTGGGGTTATTAAAAAATAGAAAAGTTGTTTGTCAACCTACAAACCATAACGGAAATTATAATGGGCAATGCTCCATATAATTCAGTCCAAGTTGACAAACCACCAAACTCAAGCAAATAAACAGCAAGAAATTATCACTTGGTTGGAAATAAACGATGTGGAAGCAAGTCCAACTTTATTAATAGTTGAGTTATTAAACTTAGTAAAAACACCTAAGCCATTGACTCACCATATAATCCGTGAACTGGCCCTAGAGCAAGGACGCGAAGTTATTCGATTGCATCTCTACCACTGTCAATACAACGCTATTGAGCTTATTTAGGCATAAAGAAAAGGTCATGCAGCGCTTAACAATACTGAGCCTCCCCTTCATCACTGGAAAAATGCTGACACTGCTACAAGTTGCGTGTCCAGAAGCCACTAAAGATAACTGGAGATAAGTCATCGAAAAAACAAATAAAATACATGATTTTGTACGCGATGTACGAATAGATATTATTGTTAAAAATTAATTCATATCTCTGCGTGCAGACAGCATTAATAACGATAACAACACTAGTAATAATTTGGATAGTTCAACTGAATTAATGCAATTTTTTTTGTTCAATTATGAACCTAACTACTTGTTTTATTTTATTTCCTTAAAATTACGATAGAACATAATAATTGGACATGAATTCTTTTACAGTATTGATGTTATTTTTTTTTAACAATAACTGCATTCTATTCACAGATCTTTGAAAACTATCGGTTTATTCAATTTAAGTGATAATTTTAAACATATCACTTCACTATGAAGCTAAGACTGACATATGCGTCCTATTAAAGTGGCCCTAATAAGTTTAACATGCAATATCGTTTTTCTGCATTTAAATACGCAGCAAAAAAGGTGTAACGTGTTAAGAATCTTACCAAATAGATGGAGTGATACAAGAACGACCGTTATAACAGGGCCAAAGGACACATAGTTTGGGTCGCCAGCATGAAATACTGGAGCCCATCGTATATGGCTCAATGTTGCGTGATGTCCAGTACCATAGAAATTATAACAGGCTAGCAGAGCCCATAAACATGCCACGCTTGAATTACAACGCGTATTTAAGGCTGAAAATAGAATTATTCATATAGTTTCTCAAGAAAGTTTATATTATGTACATATTTTAACATTTTATTAATTTTTTTAAAGTATGAAAAAAAGAACGTAGTAATAATAATAATATTCCACAACTATCAAACAACGCCATCTAGTCCCAAGCTAAGCAGAGCTTGTGTTATGGGTACTAGACAACTGATAAACATACTTATATATTTCTAAATACATACATATTATAGATAAATTACACCCAGACACAGAACAAATGATCGTGTTCATCACACAAACATTTGTCCTGGGTGGGAATCGAACCCACGACCTCCGGCGTAGCAGTCAGGGTCACTAACCACTAGACCAACAGGCCTGTCATGTTTCACGTGGTAGAGCTACACTACAGTTATATTATGGTCGTACCAAGAATGGGTTTGCTCGACCGGGGAAGGATAACGCTCTCACAGAAAACCAACCTAAAATAGCAGCTCAATGCTGCTGTGTTTCATATGGTGAGTGTAGAGAATCGGAGACCCTTTTTACTGGGAACTAGGCATTCAATCTTAGTCCTCAGGGGTGACGACGCATCTGCATTTTGATTCTTAATCGAAAACAGATGTAGATGTCTATGGGCCCCATTATCTACTTACCATCAGGTGGACTGTCTGCTCGTTTGTCACCCTTATTCTATAAAAAAAATTAAACATCCCTATAAATCTTTGATTAAAAATCAAAACGCAAATACGTTGTCACTCCTGAGGACTAATAAAGAATTCCTCATTACTGCTAAAAAACATATGAAACACAGCATCATTATACTGTTTCAGTACGCTGGTATTAAGTGGAAGTGCGGTAATTCCTTCATCAAGCCGCCCCATTCGTGCTGCAGCTATAATACACTAGCGTGACTTTCCACATTAGTAATGAAATGTGACAGTTTCAAAGCTTCATACAACTGCGCATTACTAGCGCATACATTTTTTAAGATGCTTATATGTCTTACTGTACATGTATGTATAATGAATGTGTAATGTCTATTATAAACCTCCCAATCTATACAAAATATAAACAGTAGACATTCACTTCATTGGAAAATTGTGATTAATACCTGTTGAAGAAGATATGCAGTAGCTTACGAGTAAAATCATTAGTACTTGCTCCAGAAATAAAAGAAAGTTGATCTCTTGCTTTGTCAGATGTACACTGCCTGTTTAAGGAACTAGCACCGTAAAGTTGATGGATGAAAATATTATGCACAAGAGCAGAATTTCCGCAAGCTAATTGTTTGCAGCAGGTATTAGTGAGGTCAGACAGCAAATTATTAACATTGATCTACTATTAAATGGGCCTCGGGTCCGCGCTAAGTGTCCGAGCCGAAAGAGTTCCAAAATGCAGAGTTTCAATCGCGCGCTAGTCTTTGTTTTGTCGACCGACTTAAAACACGTATAAAACGCCGTACTGGATTGTAAAAATGTGCAAAAACTATTTATGTTAAATAAGAAAAGAGGAATTATTAATATTTAATCATTTAAAAGGAATATTTTGCTTAGATATAATATATTTCATTTAAATATTAATTGAAAAATCAATTTAACGTAATTTTAGCTAGAAGCTTCATAAGGTGAAAATAGTGCGACCTCTAGTCGAAGTTAAATGGGCTGATGATAAATTGTCGCGAGTAAAATTGAGCAGTTTTCTGATGACAATATGGTTTGAATTAGGATGTTATAGGTTTTTTTTTTAATATTTCTATATATGTACGTATGTTTATACAGGTTGACTCGGGACACATTTTACGTGAATTTTGGTCTAGACCCGCCGTCCATTTAGTAGGTCAATTATCATTGAGATAAGATTAGGGTTTATAGATTAAGGCTAGTGTATTAGAAACCTAAAAATTCTAAAAAGATAGTTAAAAACCTTTATCATTTGTGTGCATTTCAACAGACAGTTGTTAAATTGAATTAGGTACAGATCGTCTAATTTAAAACTGCATTCGCTTTGTATTTTAGATAAATTTTGTTCTATTTAAAATCTAAATATGCGCGTCCTTTCAATTGTGTTTAGTTAGATTATTGGAATTTTTGTCATATTCGACATGATGAAAGTCATAAAACCAGTTTTAAATAAGATGACGATGTCTATTAGGATTATTATTAAGTTTACAAACATTTATTATACTTACAATATTTAGATGATCCATCAGTCTTCAATAAAGAAACAACATTAAGCGCCAAAAAACCCGAGAGGAGGGATAAAGCGGCAGCAGGCGCATAACTGGCTCCCAGCACCAGGACGTTAGCAAGATAGAGGAGTAAACCGAGTATTATTAATGGTAATGTTGGGCCTCGTCCATCTTTCTTCCAGATTAATATAAATATTACAACCAGAACAAGCCAAGCCAACTTTGCTAACAGTTTTGATTGTGCTGGAGATCCCAGTGAGCCCCACCCAACAGCCCAATGAGCACAGACGAGTAGTCCCCCTAAAGCAATCCCGTATCCCCGCCATCCAGTATGACGTCTGGCAACTGCTACAATAGCTGATACAGACCCCAAAGCTAATACCAATGCTGCTCTTGAAGCTTGGCCAGTTGGCATGCCTTCACCAGCTGTCCAACAATCACCTTGCTCTTCCCTGCAACCACGGTATAGCCTAGTACCGGCTAAAACAATCCCACAACCCATCCACAACACCAATGCTTTGAGAGTACCGATGTTCCAAGCCATTAGGCCTATCACAGTGAATGACAGAAAGGAAAGAGTCGCCCCTTCTTCAATGACATAACTGTTGGAAACTAGAACTACAGCTGAAGCAACTAAGGCTGCCCTTGAGAATCTTTCGTAGAAGTATGGCCTGCCTTCGTACCATCTCTGCGTAATCCCATCCCAATGCATGATTGTTAGCACACACGTCATCCCACCAGATATTAAACCAGTGCTCAAAATGATCGAATGCTCGAGATCCTCTATGTAATTGAAATAATATGCTGTGTAACACACGGAAGTGCAGATCGCCATTGATATTAAACCACATGGCACAAAAGTACTAGCAAATATGTTAGAAATACGCTCAAATGGAATTCCCTCAGTAATCAACCAATTAAAGAAAACGGCTAACAGGAGCAAAAGCAGGGCTCTGAGCATGGACAGTGAATCGAACTCAACCCAAACTTCTCGGAAGACAACTCGAATATTTTCCATTAAGTTCCTGTAACAATGAAATTATTGTACAAATTACAAAATTATATAAGTTTAAATTCTATAATATATCAAATAAAAAATAAATAATTAATTATTATATAATTATCAAAATACAAAAAACAAAGAAGTCATACTTTACTCTCAATACTTACCTAACATCGGAAACATATTTCCTGAGATCTTGATCACTTTCAATTTTAGCAGCTTTCTCTATTTGGTCTCTTGTGGTATTGATAAGATAAGCCAGTTTATCTAAAGGTACTTGTTGCGATTCCTCACCATAGCGAACTAGGTATTTTGTTATCTAAAACCAAATATAAGTTACGTAACACACATTCTAAGTTTTTAGGAGAGGGACAATTTTCAACAATGCGCTTGCTGCAATATGTGGAAGACGATTATTATATTATGTTCTTATTATTTATTGCGTAGGTACAGAACCCTAGTTCACAAGTCAGTGCACTAAGCCGAATAGAATAAGATTTTTTAAAATTAATAATGTTTAAAAGAGGTGAGAAGAGGAATTTTCTTTAAAGTGATGCTTTAAAGACAAGGTTAAAAAGTATGTACATATTTTCTGTACCTGTTTTAAGTTATTACTGAGGTGCAACAATGTCATAGGCAGAGACATTTTTGGTAATACTGAAAACAATAAGTTTCCTAGAGATGGCGCTGGTGGAGGTCGTCCTAAAGCGGCGCTTAATGTCGGAGCCAGATCTGTCTGCTGCACTTCCCTCCCAATTTTATCTTCTTCTTCTACACCAAGACCTGCCTTTCTATATACAAACATCGCTGCAGTACGCTCAGCTTTGCTTTCGCCTCCATGGTCACCTGCAATATGAACTCTGCTTTAGGAACATAACTTTTTTACTGTCATTAATACATCGATATACAGGGTATTTTTGGAACGCTCCCGAAAACTAAGACAGGCGACAGCACCAAGTATACCTTTGATCATGGGTCACAAATAAATTTGATCCTGATGAAAAAAAAAAATCATATTTTTACAACATTTTATTAGCTTTATACACGCGCCATCATGTTAGTACAGCTAAATGAATCGATAATTTCATAAAAAAAAATCATGAAAATACTGAAACATAAAACAAGCAGTGGAAACTGAATTGATATCACCTGACTAATGGAGGTTAATGTACGCGCGAACGGTGAAAAAAGAACGCTGGCCTTGAACTTGGGCACTGAGCGATTTATCACATATAGGTACGAAGGGGCGCGACGGGGGAACAATCCGCCAGTATTACTGTGCCTGCATGCTATTGGTTCCCGCGCTTTGTTCGCTCCAAAAATACAGTCGCATACACAGCTTACTTTGCGACTCGCGACGATGTTTTAAAAAGGAAGGAAACAAAAATTATTTATATCTATTGTTTTATGACTAAACTAGTGAACGAAAAGGTAAATATGATAGGAGAAGGTGAATGGGGAAAATTGTGCAGTAAAGTGTTGAGGGAGAATACCGAAAAAATTACCATGTGATCGACCTGATGACGGAAGCTCAAGCGAAGATGAAAGTGATGATGAAGTAGCATCCAGTAACACCAACACACCATCAACATCTGACTTTCATGTGACCCAAGACGTCATAATGGACGGCGTGTCACCCTTAGCTTAAGTTTTTTTTGTTACAAACTACTTTATATTTTACGATAGAAATAACAAATAATGCTCAAGTAAACATTATCCATTTTTAATTCCCACCTCTTCCAAAGTTCTAAGTAAATAGTAAAACACCTATTATGATTCTACAATTAAACAATTAATTACTATAATATTATAAAACAATAGCCCAATACCATGTAGTACTTTAGAACGCGACTGTACCCACACTCTCTCCGCTGTCGACCTGTATCTAGCTCGGTACGAAACAATGCTGCGGTCGTAAGAAAAAAGGGCGCATCTAACAATTTTTGAATAAATGAGTTAAATATACCATGACTCATGATAAGAAGGATCTACTAAATTTTTTTAATATTCACAAATATCAATATTTTAGAAATTATCGTAAGAATTTTAGACGTAACTGTTGATCACAGATGACATCTTTTCATTAGAAAAGACTTATACAAATTCAACATAAAAGAAAAGACTTATTTAACCAGTGGCTACGTCATCTTTAACAATATTTGCATCAATTACTTAAATTTCAATTATTCTTGTCTTTTTATTCTAAATCTTATTATTAAGAGCTTATATCTTATTACTAAGAGCTGGTGTTTCACATGTGGTCCCATATAAATTTGATCGAGGTCAGACCAATAGTTTTTGAGTCATCCTTAATTATTTATATTAAAGTCGGTTGTACAAAATTTTTAATTTTTAATTATTATCGTAGTAAGTCTTGTATGATATCCCCTTTAAAATCATTACTCAAGAGTTGCGGGTTGTTATTTTTTGTGTCTGACTACCAATGCTTTTCTAATATTTACTAAGAAAAAAGTAGTAAATTACTATTAGCGTCCTTTCAACTTCAAATGACCTTTCCAAAATATGTAAAAATGTTAAATGAATGGCAGTTTTTTTTATTTATTAGGTTGGGAAGACGCAAATAGTTATATGCGTCTTTCCTTCGATGTTTTTGTGTTGCCAGGTGTATTTTTTAATCTAAGATGAAAAGGAAAATTCCTTTTATTTAAATAAATAAACAAATTATCAAAAAAATATGTTCGTCCTTAAAATCTTCATGTCTCTACGTACATATTTCAATTTTCATATAGATACCTTTTAATATACTTTAGACACGGAGTCTGAAAGAAAAATTCATAAATTTATTTTTTATTTCCATTTTACGTTTTTGTTAGTTGCGTCCTTCTTTATTATGACGGCAGAATGTAACCCGGCCGGCTCGTGTCGCCTCACGCTGTGACGCAGTAGGTTTCAGTTTATTCGTCGGGGTTCGTTATTAATTGTAGTTTTTGAAACAGTTCCGTGTTGATTTTGTACACGCGTGCGCGAGCGACAGCTCAATCGTTTTCTTTATTAAATTGTTAATACTGTTGGTATTATTCTTGTTGTTACGTTTTTTGTTTTAATAATGCTTAACGCGTACGTTTATAGTGATTATGAATACGGCAACATGTTAGGTATCCGAACCTAGGTACACGAAATATCGCTAAATAAATTGTTAAGACGTCGGGATGGAACAAGTGTGTCATACTGTGCAGTGCACAAAGTGTTGAAGCGTAACCGAATGCGCCCATACAAATTGCACAAAGTGCAAGCTTTAGATCCCGGCGATCACGACCGCCGACGAGTTTTCTGCCGTTGGTTATTATACCAGCAACAACGTGTGCCTGGTTCCATTGAGCACATTATCTGGACGGATGAGTCGACATTTACCAGAAACGGCCTGCGGAACACACGTGTACACACGTGTATTCAGAGGTTAACCCGCACGCTGTTCGACAAACCGGGCACCAAACCCGATGGTCGGTTAACGTATGGGCAGGTTTATTTAAGGATCGCATACTGGGACCAGTGTTTCTGCCAGAGCGACTGAACGGACAGCGATACCTAAACTTTATAAATGAACAGTTGGTTGACATTTTAAACGACCTATCGTTGGCTGAATATCGCCGCACATGGTTCCAACATGATGGTGCCCCTCCACATTTCGTGAGGTTCGTCCGTGAGCGCCTCAATGAGCTATTTGATGATCGCTGGATCGGCAGACTAGGACCACACGCTTGGCCACCTCGTTCACCAGATCTGACTCCGTTAGACTTCTTTTTGTGGGGTATGTGAAAGAAAGGGTTTTTAATCGTGAATGTGATAGTGCTGAAGAAATGCGCCAAAGGATCGTGGATGCTTTCGAGAAACTACGTACGGACTGTGTCGAAGACCACACGATGATGCCCCGCCTGCACCCAAATCTACCTTGAAATGAATGGAGCACAATTTGAGCCGCATCTCATAAGACCACGGAGGATTTAGAGCGGTAAGCTGTTTCATACCTATTTTTTTTTTAAATAACTTAGTACTAGACTAATCTGAATAGGTACATAACTGAATACATGAGAATAATAAACATACCTACACGATGAATAAAAACTCATGACTCCAACCTTGGTTACATTTCATTTAAGTATTTTTTCATTAGCGGGGAATCGAACCAGTTATTTGGGTTATTTAACCTGTAAATTCTGATTAAAGTGGCTAAGTGGAGACAAGCACAGTGGCAAAATAGTAGGTTAAGTAGATAAATTAGGTATTTAGACAAGTGTTGTAAATTATTAGATATTGTGGTATGGCCCGCTAGTTGCGGCCCGCGCGAATTTGCGTTCGCGCGTACATTGACCTTTCAGTCAGGTGATATAAATTCAGTCATTCCACTGCTGGTTTTATGTTTCAGTATTTTCATGATATATTTTATGAAATTATCGTTTCATTTAGCTGTACTAACATGATGGCGCGTGAATAAAGCTAATAAAACGTTGTAAAAAGATGATTTTTTTTTCATCAGGATCGAATTTATTTGTGACCCATGATCAAAGGTGTACTTGGTGTTGTCGCCTGTCTTAGTTTTCGGGAGCGTTCCAAAAATACCCTGTATACAAAAATACCTGTATCCAAAAATACCCTGTGTACAAGATTGCGCATTCGGAACATACACTGTGTTCAACTGAACTGTACTGCAATCCGTACAGTGTGTCATTTAGTGTGGTTTCAATCTACTATTTAGTCTGTGGTTTCAATATACATGCAGTGTGGAGCATACATGTTGTTCAAGTGAACAAATAGGTAATAATATCGTAATATTACAAAAGAAAAATTCATGAAATAATATATTTGTTTATAAACTGACCGCGCAGGTGCAACGCGCTTAAATACTATCTCCCGCGCATGCTCGAAGACATAGAGTAGTACATTTTCTGTTTAGAAAGGCTTCTCTAGTACGTGGTATATATAACTCAATGCATTAATATAATAACATAAAATATTCAAAATATTATTAGTGGTGGCGTAAGAATAACCACTACCAAATGTCATACCGTTATTGTCGTAAGGAACAACAGACGGTAACTGAATCAGAAGATGAGCATCTCCTGATTCAGTTACCGTCTCTTGTATCTTCCTGATAACAGCTCCAAATACGAAAAAACCCGCCTGCAAAGCGTGGAAACAAATATCCCCTCTATGGGGCAATCTATGGTGGAGGCCTATGTTTTACCATGGAATTTTGCTAAGCTGAAATGAATTATTTTTTTTATATGATAGGGGTGACAAAGGAGCACACAGTCCACCTGATGGTAAGTGGTTGCTGTGGCCCATAGACGTCTACATCTATCTTCGATTACGAATCAAAATGCAGATACGTTGTCACCCGTGAGGACTAAGATGGAATGCCTCGTTTCCAGTAAAAAGGGGTCTCCGGTTCTCTACACTCACCATACGAAACACAGCAGCGTTAAGCTGCTATTTTACGCTGGTATTCTCTGAGAACGTGGTCCCTCCCCGGTCGAGCCGACCCATTCGTGCTACAACTATACCAGTAATATAGCTGCAGCATGGTTCTACCACGTACAATTATTTTTTATTTTATGTAAATAATTTTTTATGCATAATTATTTTTTATTTTATATAAATTATGTCCGTAGGCTTACTAAATTTCATTTATAAATTAATATAATAACTTATTGTAAAAGATTTTAACTGTAATAAAATTTTATTTTATACATCTCGGAAATACTTATATATCTCTACAATTGTTTTATTTTCGTATGTACTCGTATCTCTAAATAATTTATTCGCTGAATTATTTAGTTAATTTTTATGAACAAATACATCAGCAGCAAAAATTTTAAGGATATATTATAGATTCCTAAGCATTGATATTTTACTTCGAACTATAATAATCAAACATAATCTAAGTAAGATTCATCTTAATAATGCTTATTTAATGAGAGATAAAGAATAGATATAATAAAGTCTTAACATTTTAGTATATGTAATATGTAGGTATATTTGTTTAATGAAAAAAATTAAGTAATCTTAAAAACCTATGTGATTCTTGTGTGTTTCTTATTTATTTTATTAAGAGCTTATTTTTCAATCCTCAGATAAAATTTATTCATAGGATAAATACAACAAAGACAAATTAAAAAAGTTAGAAGAATAAAATAATTCAATTGTTTATTATTGTATATTCAGTCAGGTTGTAATATTTTTGATGGATAACTCTATATTTAACGATTGAAAAATCAGCCTTAAACAAAATTAATTTCAAATACTTTACATGTACACAAAGCATAGGATGCAAAACATTATTTTAGCAAGTACAACACAATAACAATAATTTCTATACTGTCAACTACCCTCGATATCTTTCCATTCTTGTGAGTCTAAAACAGTACAATTTTAAATTTCAGCTACTTATAGCGGCTGGTATTCAAGTATTTGATGAGTGATTCAATAGAAATTAAAACTATTAATTAGGTATTCCTTTTTGATTATTAATCTTAACCCAAATACAGATTTTTTTTTTCAAAGAAACGAAAGAGGTGTATCTTGCCAAATGGAAGCCCGTTGTCATTGCCTCTGGATGACAGGCGTAAGAGTTTATGTATAAAGAGTTTAAGTATGTATGCATTGTATATCAATGATATGTATGTATGTAACTACAAACTCTGTAATTTACCTAAGGAAATTTGCAACTGACATGTGCTTGCACTAATACATTTGTGTCAATTGTATCAGTATCCTACGGGGTTCATTACAATAAGCGGGGTTTACGGGGGTCATTTGTAAAAAATATTTTTTGTTTCATTTCGTTTTTGGATGTTTAAACAAATATTCGTTTTCGACAAAATTTCTACTGATCGGACGAAGGTCGAATGTGCGGCCGCAGATGGCCAAAGCCCATGCAAAATCTTCAGTCGGACACTACTTATATTACTTGTATAATTTAAAAAGCTTTAGACACAAATCCATGCCATATTTTAAGTAAGAATTACAATTTCTGTTGACGTAACCTGTAATATAAGAAATGTTGTCTGCAATCACTGTTTACTGTTTCACTGATATGATTTTATCTTTTGCATGTAAGATAATTAAGATAAGAGCAAGAATTAAATTTTTATAATAATGATTACATTAGTTACATATCTGTTTCTAAAAAGAATAATTATTTACTTCTACTACCTGCAATTTTAAATTAATATTATTTATCTAATACATTAAAGAAATCTTTCTTAGCATTGCCTGCTTTCCTTGCTTCCGTGCATAGTGTCAGCGACTTATGTAACATAATTATAAATAATAAAGTAGACCTGTGTTTTGCTACGGAGGCAGGGCAGACATAGCGAACGCTCTGTCCTGGCGAAAATGTTCTACTGGAAGTTAACCAACAAAAACAGTGGGATATTCCGTTGATACAGAGAGTGCAGAAAGATTTGTTTCATAATTTCCATAGTGACCAAGATCAGGCACGTCTTCTAGCTGTTTGGACTAAGGAATCTAGTCACTGGTTACATGCTTTACGATCAAGTAATCTCGGCACATTACTTGATAAGGAAAGCTTGCGCATCGCCGTAGGAATCCGACTTGGAGCGGCGATTTGTCAATCCCATCAGAGCCCCTATTGTAGCACCGTCGACAAGTTTGGGCTCCACGGACTTTCATGTAATAAAAGTGCTGGTAGGTTTTCACGGCACGGTTCTTTGAACGATGTGATCCGAAAGTCTCCTGTCTCTATAAATGTTCCCTCGGTTTTACAGCCTTGTGAAATATTTAGAGAAGATGGCAGGAGACCCGACGATATGACATTGGTCCCTTGGGAAAGAGGTAAAGCCCTAGTGTGGGATGCTACATGCGTAGACACTGGCGGCCTCTCATCTCAAGGGTACCTCGTTTAGAGCCGGGGCGGCATCAGAGGCAGCTGAACTGAGTAAGTGGCGCAAATATGAGTCTCTGAGAGATGACTACATATTTGTGCCATTTGTTGTAGAGACTATCGGTCCGTGGGGTCTACGTGCGGTGAAGTTCCTAAAGGAACTCTATCCGCAACTGGTCGTTGCTAAGAGAGCCGTTTCTTTTCTCGCTCAAAGGCTAAGTATAGCTATTCAGCGAGGAAACGCAGCCAGCGACTGTAAGATAATTATTAGTTTTAGTTTTTTTTTTTTATTATAGTTTTATGATATTGTATATTATGTTATGTAAATAAATAAAACAAAAATTGAAAAAGAAAAGTAGTGCATTCTTAAGTATACTCAGCTATTAGACAATCACTTCACGACTTCCAGCTCGGTTTACTCCCCGATAGATCTACTGTCACAAACCTTGTCTTATTTAATGACTTTCTGACTCCATGGATAAAGGCCATCAAATTGATGTCATTTACACGGATTATAGTAAGGCATTCGACCAGATTACCATAGCCGCCTCCTATACAAGCTTGAATGTGTTGGCATAAGTGGAGATTTACTTCGCTGGTTTTCTTCATATATTGAGAACATAACACAAGCTGTAGTGGTAAATAAATACATTTCTAGTGGTGTCAAGGTCCCTAGTGGTGTTCCCCAGGGCTTGTTGCTAGCACCTTTACTCTTTGCTATCTTTGTCAATGACAGTGGCGTAGACCCTTTAAATGCGATGCCCCCAGAATTTACCACAGATGACTAATTAATTTGATAACTTTTACGCTCTAAAAAGAACATCACAAATTTAAAAGCGTGTTTGTTTAGGGCCTCGCAAGAAGCCCCTCTTAAGTGCGACTGAGAGGCCATTGTAACTACCTTCAAAAATCGCAACCGTTAGATTGCCGGAATACGAGACTTGTGAGGAATAAATAGCTATGAGTAGGTATGTCGTGCCAAAGCATGTATGGTAGAATAGATCTATTGGGTAGATCTTGGGAACGAAAGAAAAGATGACATGAAAATATTTGCAAATATTTCTTCATTAAAAGACGCAGAAGCACTACAAAATTACTTAAGAAATTTACTTGATTATTGTACCTATAACCATCTCGATCTCAACCCTACATAATACTCAGTTGTACATTTAGCCGTAGATCGGTGTATGATTACAAGATTCGAGGCTGATCCGTAAGCGACTTGGGTTTATATTATGGGAGTTATACATGACTCGAAACTTCGGTTTACATAAATGTAGAAAGTTCCATCTTTTACAACTCTAAATACGAATTAAAATGGCGGATATTACCTTTCTACTTAAGATAGTTTCAAGCGAGATCGACTGTCCAGGTATACTTTCGAAGTTAAATATCAAAACTCCAAAAACTGTTAGACGAAACGTTCCACTATCGCTACCTGGGGCCAGGACTAATTATAGGCAGAATAGCTATATGTACCGTGTGAGTAAGAACTTTAATACTGTATCTCAATCATTAAATTAACACCTATTCAATACAAGTATCATTTCAGCGAGACGAGTTCTGAGTAAGCTATTTTTCGACTGCATTTTACTTTTATTTTTGTTAATCTGTAATTTTAGTTAATTACTGTGCGATCTTACCTAGCGTTTGGTGCGTATTTGGTCCTATTAACTGTCAATAATTCACCGCATGCAGATATTTATATAATGTTACTATTTGCAAAAACCCATAGTTTCCTATAGCTTAATTATTTTCTACCTACTCTCCTAATCCAAGGGTTTTCTGATTAAATAAATAAATAAATTGCACTGCATTTTATATGTGGTAGAGCCATGCTGCAGTTAATTGGTAGTATAGTTGTAGCAAAAATGGGTCAGCTCAACCTGGGCAGAACCACGCTCTCACAGAATACCAGCGTAAAATAGTAGCTTATTGTTGTTGTGTTTCATATGGTGAGTGTAGAGAACTGGAGACCCTGCAACCTGAGAAACACAGCAACTGGTATTAAGTGCATGTGTGATAATTCCCCCGTCGAGCTGCCCCATTCGTATGTATATATAGAGAACTAGAGACCCTTTTTTACTGGAAACTAGGCATTACATCTTAGTTCTCATGGGTGACAATGCATCTATATTTTGATTCATAGTCGAAGATAGATATAGATGTCTATGGGGCACAGCAACCACTTACTATCAGGTGGACTGTGTGCTCGTTTGTCACCCTTATCCTATAAAAATTAAACAAACTGCTACCTCACGACCAGCACCAACCAAATTGTGGAACAGTGTAGTGCTCTTTAAACCAGGAAACACTCTGTTAATGTCATAGTACGTAGACTAATAATTATTATTTACAGGCTATACAAACACTTGTTCAAAAAACTTGTTCTTGGGATTAAATCCCACAGCCTGCAGAGCTGCAACTAGCCACTGCACCAATAAGCTGTCCAATAGCACATTACCATGTACATTATCTTGAGATCTTACAATGGTATACTTAGGTAGGATTAAATTTTATTAACTACAGGATGCAATGCCAACGTAAACACCCAGTGATCTTCCCTATTAAAATAGACATAACTGTTACAACATATCAAAAGTCTACTGCTAAATATAGGGCTACCCATAGATTGCCAGATGCGAACAATATTTGCCACAGTTGCAGTTTAGCAACCACCCTCTGCTGCAGTTGCTGCTCTCCATCTTCTGGTTTGTTTCCATCTGTCACCTCTTACAACACCCTTGGGACAATATGGTTTAGAGGATATTTTCACACCACAACTACACAGTTCTTAAGATATTTTTATTATCAATAACCCCATGAATTATCCTTAGTAACAATTTATCTTTTTAATAAAAACTTATCTTTATAATATTTTTTAGTAATTATACCTAAACTTTCTTGGACATATTGAATTTCTGTTTTTAAAAGCAACTTAATGCATTTTGTGTGTTATAAATAAATAGTATCCATCAACCATTAATATTATACCTGAGTCTGTCATTCCATGATCACCAATTACATAAAGCAGCACATCTGGAGGAAGGATATCAATCATTTTCTGGAGTCTTGCATTAGTTTCCTGTAACTTCCTCGCCATCTCTGGATGATTGGGGCCATACCTATGGCCTGCATGGTCTACACCAAGATAGTGCGCCACAAGTAAATCCCAATCATCTTTTTTTATTTCTTCATATATCTTAGAGTCCACTTCTATAAATAAATTTAAAAACTTTCATTTAAAACTAAAACATAATAAATTTCATCATAAAAAAAATATCATCATCATCTTTACACAGTCCTTAACAAGTCCATTGCTGAACATGGACCTCCCCAAAGGAATGCCACTAAATGAGCAATTGAGCTACTGTGTTTTATATGTTTAGTATAGAGAACTGGAGACCCTATTTTTTGAAATGAAACATTCCATCTTAGTCATCAAAACGCATCTACATTTTGATTCTTAATCAAGGCTAGATGTCGATGTCTATGGGCTACGGCACCCACTTACCATCAGGTGGACTGTGTGCTTGTTTAACACTGTTATTCTAAAAAATCATTAAATATTAATATATAATATAATAATTATAATTATTCATGTATTAACCAGATAGTCAATGGATGCAGGTGGCTCAGGACAATACATTATGGCATACCTTGGTTGAGACCAAAGTACAGCAGTGGGCTTAGCTTTCCATTGACGTCAGTGGAGTTTGGTGTTGATACGTATTTTTACAGAAAGATTACACTATTATAAGCACACACACAAAGTCTCAATATACGGAAACGCGTAATTTTTGAGAAAAGAATAATTGAAAATCAATTATTCTTGCAATGTTTATGTCTAATCAGCTAATAAACTGGCGCCATTTTGTAATGTCATTGTCGACGTCAATAGGGATGTCGATTCTTTCCGAAAAAGGTCGATTTTTAAATCGATTCAAATCGTAAGCTGATGTATCGGTTCACAAAAAATCGATTTCTAAAATATCTAAATTTTTTTAATGTTTCTATTTATAATGTAAATATAAACCCATTTTATGAAAAACAAGAAAGATACCATGATAAATGATCTCTTATTGAAATTTGTTTTATTTAACAGTACCTATTAGGGCAGATAACAAATAAAATAGGTTAGGTTCAACTTATGTCAAAGAACCGAATTGATTGACCCCGACTCCACCTGGTACGAGTCTGTCCTACCCCTAGAGTGGTTTTATAGAGCCGGAGGCGCGTAGGGGGAGCAGCCTCCGCCGCTTCGGCTCGTCCAATGCCTACGATTTGTTACGCTAAGGCGTAGAGGTTGCTCTTCCCGCAGCGCCGGAGACGTAGCAGTCTCAAAATAGATACAGAAATCCTTATGAATCAGTCCCCTTATTTTTTTATGATGAAGGGGATTTTTTCTCATAAAATGGATTTATATTTACATTATAAATGCAAACATGAAAAAAATATCGACAATTTAGAAATCGATTTTTTGGGAATCGATACATCAGCTTACAATTCGAATCTATTTAAAAAATCAATCTTTTTCGGAAAGAATTGACATCCCTATTGACGTCGACAATGACACTACAAAATGGCGCCAGTTTATTAGCAGATTAGACATAAACATTGCAAGAATAATTGATTTTCAATTATTCTTTTCTCAAAAATTACGCGTTTCCGTATATTGAGACTTTGTGTGTGTGCTTATAATAGTGTAATCTTTCTGTAAAAATACGTATCAACACCAAACTCCACTGACGTCAATGGAAAGTCGTACCCAGCAGTGGACTTGTGAGGGGCTGTAGTGATGATAATAATGATGATGACATGTTTACCATTATCAACTGTATCAAGATCCCAAGTATGGAATGAGTATAAAGCATGCGATCTAAGCCATCTGCCTGGCAGCAAGCGAGACCATGTGTCATCTCCCAGTAGTATTATTTTACCTCCACTTTTTACTACCTGAAATGGAAATTGGTATGTACAACAAACAATTTTCATATTGAAAAGTTTCCCAAAGATAATTACCTAAAGTACCTGATCAATCAAATTGTCTTCTTGTAATTCCATAGCAGCAAAATTAGAACTAGCATCAATAAACGTAGGTAATGAACCTGTGACTAAAGCTTTCACTCGCTGAAGTGTAGTTGTAGGTGGATCTGCAATAAATCTATACAAACGAGAACTTTCTGGCCACTGCTCTATCATTTTTTTAATAACGGTGAGCTGATTTTGGTAAAACAGTGGTTTATCCAACTTCGGATTATACTCTGTAAAATCATAGCGAAGAGCATCTACCAATATTAGAATCACTCTATTGGGAACAGGAGCACAAATCAGGGGCGCACCAAGAAATGACGACACATGCCTAATTTTTATATTATCACTGCAAGTGCCTTTTAATGTATTTTCCCTTCCATCGCAATCAATTTTACTAAGTGATACACAATCTGAAACATCGTTTAAAGTCTTTCTAGATAATAGAAAACCATGTCCAAACATAAGTACAGCCGATAGTATTAAATACGAAAACCATATCAGATAAAAAATAAAATGCCATTTTTCTTTCATAATGTGTTTCTAAACTTAAATTATTTTTACAAATTAATAAAAGGCATGTTTTTATTTCATCTAGTCGAACATAAATCTAATTCTTAACTTTCTGAATCCCCTGAAAACTTGTCCTGGATCCACTACAGACACAGATTTCTTTCTTGTGTGCAGAGTTCTGTCCTGTTCAAATATAAATATGTAGCAATCTAGTCCTGGTTGGTTCGGATTTAAGTAGTTTATTCTTTGAATTTGTTCACAAAACACTCTTACGCTCTACTGAGAGGTTCTGTTCTTCTGTTCTATGATCTGGAAGCAGAGACACAGGACAATATTACTCTTACACTTGCTTGTAGAGGCGGACCAAGGCGGACACCACGGATGGATGGATGACATGACACTGACAGTGACATCTAAGTGACAGCTAAGGCAGAAGACAGCCATAGACTTAGAATACAGCAAACAGCAGCCAGAAGCAGCCAGAAGTTGTAACTTGTCAAACTTTTTTTCTTTGACCATTGATTTGTACGGTTGTACTTTAGCCAAGATTAGTATATATAATTTGTTCAAAACCTATCCTTCTATTTGATGATACATAAGCATAACATTTCAGACTTACGTCAGCCACATACATACGGAATTCCGTTTCGGAATAACGATTCGGGATTCCGTTAACACATTATTTCCGTTCAGAATAAGTAGGCTCAGTTGAGTGATGTTAGCCATTGGGTCTAGATATTCTAAAAGTGAAAAATGACGACGATTTTCCCCTTCCCCTTAACACCCTAAAATTGCAATATAGTCAGTATTATGTAAAAATATCTATCTATCTAGTATGCGTGGGCGTTATTTTACGTCACTATTTACAATAATTGGTTTCAAGTTTCAAGTCGAACATTAGTAGTGATTTTCGTGTAGAAAGCTACATATTTAATATTTATATATTAAAAAAATCATAACGTAATTTAAAATCATAACGTATCTTACATGTGAAAACATGTAATCTAATATGCTCGCTTCGGTCGTGCGACGCACACTAAGCCTGAGTGCGTCCTGTATGGAATTTACGAATGTGTGTTGCGACTCATACAAAATCTATGTAAGACGTGCATTCGTAACTGTTTTCTTCCGTGCGGGATTACGAATGCACAAGCGGTCATGCGGAATCTCGAATCGGAAAAAATTCCATACGGAAAACTACTGTACGTCTGCTGCGGCCTTAGGCTGGCCACATATGTACATACGGAATTGTGTTTTAGGATAACGTTTCGGAATTCCAAGTCAGCAAGTCCATATAACATCATATGGCATATGGTCTGACACAACTGGTTACTTCGCCTACGCGGATTCCAGATGTGGAGGATCATACACCATCCCTGTTGGACCTTCTGCTGACCTCTCATCCGGACGGATACAGGTTTCCGTCGATGCCCCTTTCGGCTTTTTGGACCATTGTCTGATCCGGAGTGTGGTGCCATTCACGCTCCCCTCGCGGTTGCGTTCTGCAGGTTGCCGCCGTGTTTGACATTACAGGTCAGAGGATTGGGACGGAATGCGGTCTTTCTTTGCATCCTACCCATGGGGGCAGGTTTGCTTCTCGCCGGATAATCCCAGCGCTGTTGCTGACTCTGTCACTGAAGTGGTGCAACAGGGAATGGAACTATTTATTCCATAATCTGTGGTACCCATCGGAGGCAGATCTCAGCCTTGGTTTGGTCGCTCCTGTAAGACTGCATTACGCAATAAACAGGAGTGTTATCAAGCCTGGGCTGCGGCTTCGGCGACTCGGGATGTAAACACCAGCACACTTAAAAAGAAGTATAACTTCGCCTCCAGGTCCTTCAAAAGAGTTATTGCCAAGGCAAAGTCAGAGCACATAGGCTGAATTGGCGAGAAACTAGTTCGCCTTCCTTCGGGAACCCGTGTATTTTGGTCTCTCGCCAAGGCTGTACAAGGGAATTTCTGTAAGCCATCACTACCATCTCTGCACAGGGAGGACGACTCACTGGCTCACGACGTGAAAGAGAAAGCCAACCTTTTAGGCACCCTTTTTACGTCCAACTCGACTGTTGAAGACGGCGGTAACACACCGCTGACGATCCCGCGTTGTGAGTGCTCCATGCCGGATGTGCGGTTCTCACAGTGCTCGGTTCGCAGAGCACTCCTCTCCCTGGACATCCACAAGTCTAGTGGGCCTGACGGAATCCCCCCAAGTGAGTGCTGAGGACATGTGCTCCGGAGTTGGCGCCGGTCCTAACGCGTCTTTTCCGGTACTCCTACTCTCAAGGCGTAGTCCCGAATTCATGGAAGACAGCTTTTGTCCACCCGATCCCTAAAAAAGGCGACAGTACAGCCTCAGCCAGTATCGGAATCCTCGGAGTCGACATATCGAGTAACGTGCAGTCGAAGTTATATTATGGTCGTACCAAGAATGGGTTTGCTCGACCGGGGAAGGATAACGCTCTCACAGAAAACCAACCTAAAATAGCAGCTCAATGCTGCTGTGTTTCATATGGTGAGTGTAGAGAACCGGATACCCTTTTTACTGGAAACGAGGCATTCCATCTTAGTACTCACGGGTGACAACGCATCTGCATTTTGATTCCTCATCGAGGATAAATGTAGATGTCTATGGGCCACAGCAACCACTTATAAAAAAAAAGTATAATCATGCAAAATTACAGCTATTTATAGTAGGTATCAATAGTCTCTAAGTTAAGCCGCGGTTCCTTGTTAATTGCTACGGAAGCCTAAAAATACTTGGTTTCGCTGACCAAACTAAAGAGTTCAGATGATTTTAATTGTTCGAGTGCGTTTTGCTTATGCTTATATTTTTTTCGCTTAGGGAAACTATCGATATGGTAGCATCGCAATTAATTTATCTGTCTTACACTCATAACTTTTTCTATGTTGATGTATTTAACCTATAAGTGTGCGTAAAATGTAACAGTGTTGGGTTTTTAGATTTGTGTGTGCCATAATGACACCAAGTGTTATTGAGTATGTGTGCAATACAATCTATGTAGTGTTTACTCGCCCTGCAACAAAAGTGACAAACTTTTTTGTTCGTAGCATGAGGCGCATTACTCGTCCTTTGGTTGAATGGTCTAAGACCTGACAGTACTATCTCAATAAAGCTATGTACTATCTGAAGGAAAACAGATGGGGCTTAAGCCTTTATTAAATTTTTCTTATTTCAAGAAAACATCGAATGGATTAGTTATGAATTTTTCCTTCTTTATTTTTTTATATTTTCTTATTTTTTTTCCTAGCTTGGGGTTCGAGAAAATCAAAAACTGCCGAGTGAATTACGAAAATTGACGCTTTAATCACAGAACACTAATTACAATTTAAAACCACACTAATAATAAAACACAATTGTAGTGAAGTATTCGCTTGTATCGCCAACTCAACACTGACTCCGGTCGCGGTCTGTACCGGCTTTATATGGGGCCTCAGATAGTTTCCAGAATCTTCTACTGTAGAAACATCTAGAATGTTCGAGTACATATCGGTTCCGACTGACTAGTTGTCGATAGTTCTAGACAATTCTAATCTTGACTCTCCTAGTTCTGCTACTCGATACTAGAAGGTGCTAGTGGTAACTAGTATCGCCATGTACCAGTCATTAATGGTGGCGCGCAACAATACGTATTTATGATAGGTTTTGTAAAAGTTAAACAGGTACTGTTAATTTCTATTCATAAATATGGATTACAAATTTTATAATTCAATTTTAACAATATTTTTTTTATTTGTTCCCAACGTTAAAGTTGTTAAAAAATTACCTTGTGTAGGGGAGACCAGGTACAAAACTAATATTTTGTACTTTTACCTTAGTTTCTGGTTTGATGTAATTATTTTAATGAAATTAATATAGCCATATATTATACATTCCGTTTATGTTCTTTACATTAATATCTAAGTTTACCTTATTATTGTGTATTTTATTTGAATCACAGAGACTTCAAAAAATTCGTCAGTTGTTACTTTCGACCACGTAGGCAGGTCGAAAGTAACACGACAAAAGGGTTTGTAATGAATACGAGTATAAGGTGACGAGCAAATTATTTATTAGACAATTTTGTATTAATAACACAGATAAACATTTGCATTTTAAATTCTCAAAAATTATATTATATTTTAAGAAAACGAAACAAATTATTCTTGCTTTAAATAAGATCAATTATTATATGATAATTTTTTTTTATAATCAGACTATTCAGTATTAGTCTTTTACTCAGACTCACAATTATGGCACACATAATTTCTATCATCGTTAACGCATTCAGCATGTGACCACATATTACATTTGGTAAATTGTATCCATTGCTCATTTGGTCAACTGCTGCTATAAGTTTCTAAATAAACGAGATAGAAGCAATCATCGTCGTAAATTTTTTTCCTTTTCCCTTCCCTTTGTAGATATCAACTTCCTCTTGCCATTTCCAGTATCGGGGTGTAAAAGCGTTTCTTGGATTTATATGTTGGTATTCTTCTTCAATTGCATTTTTTTTGAGATTTCATATAATGTTCGTTGAAACTAAAAACCCGCGACAGGCTTGTTGCTTGAGCGCACCTCAAAGAGGCTCAGATGTCGTTTTAAAAACCCGTCAACCACTCCTTACCCGCCATTATCGTTAGTATCGTGCCACTTTTCAGGAAATGTTTTTTCATTTCTTATCGCCTACTCATATGCCGGTTTACGTACTTCAGATGGAGATAACCCAAAATAAACTCCAGAGCACTCGATGAAATAGTCCTGTAGACATTTTTCCTCAACAATAGTAAATTCTATTAGATTCTGTTGCTGATGTGGTACTTCAGGGTATGGAACTTTTTATTCCATCCTCTGTGGTGCCCATCGGAGGCAGATACCAGCCATGGTTTGGTCGCTCCTGTAAAATAGCATCACGCTATAAGCAGGAGTGCTACCGGGCCCTGGCTGACGCATTACGTCTCGGGATGTAAACACCAGCGCACTTAAAAAGAAGTATAATTCCGCCTCCAGGTCCTTCAAAAGCGTCATTGCCAAGGCAAAGTCTGAGCACATCGGCAGAATTGGCGAGAAACTAGTTCGCCTTCCTTCGGGAACCTGTGCATTCTGGTCTCTCGCCAAGGCTGTCCAAGGGAACTTCTGTCAGCCATCTCTTCTATCTCTGCACAGAGAGGACGATTCACTGGCCCATGCCGCAAAGGAGAAAGCCGATCTGTTGAGCTCTCTATTTGCGTCCAACTCGACTCTAGATGACGGGGGGAACACACCGCCGACCATCCCGCGGTGTGAGTGCTCCATGCCGGATGTGCGTTTCTCACAGCACTCGGTTCGCAAAACACTCCTTTCCCTTGACATCCACAAGTCGAGTGGGCCTGACGGAATCCCCCCAATTGTGCTGAGGACGTGTGCTCCGGAGTTGGCACCGGTTCTAACGCGTCTTTTCCGGTACTCCTACTCCCTAGGCGTAGTCCCGAATTCATGGAAGACAGCTTTGGTCCACCCGATCCCTAAAAAAGGCGACCGCTCAGACCCGTCCAACTACAGGCCTATTGCCATCACCTCCTTGTTCTTCAAAATAATGGAGTCCATTATAAACTGCAAGCTCATGAGGTACCTTGAAGATCACCAGCTGATTAGTGACCGTCAGTATGGTTTTCGTCGAGGTCGATCAGCTGGTGATCTTCTAGTCTATCTGACTCATAGATGGGCGGAGGCAGTAGAGTCCAAGGGGGAGGCATTGGCCGTTAGTTTGGACATAGCGAAGGCCTTCGATCGGGTCTGGCACAAAGCGCTTCTTTCGAAGCTTCCTTCCTATGGGCTTCCCAAGAAATTGTGCAAATGGATCACCAGTTTCCTTGCTGATCGGAGCATCAAGGTCATAGTAGACGGTGCATGCTCTGATTTCAAGCCTATCAACGCTGGTGTTCCACAAGGCTGCGTGCTATCACCAACGCTGTTTCTCCTGCATATCAATGATATTTTGCTAACTGGTAGCATTCATTGCTATGCAGACGACAGCACTGGTGATGCCTTATATACCGGCCGTGCCAATATTTCTCGGGAAAACTTCGCTGAGTACCGGGACAAACTTGTGTCTGAAGTCGAGTCTTTGCTTAACAAAATCTCGGATTGGGGCCGACTAAATCTAGTCCAATTCAATCCCCAGAAGACACAAGTTTGCGCGTTTATCGCTAAAAAGAACCCCTTTGTCCTTTGTCGTATCTCCTCAGTTTCAAGGCACTCCCCTTGCTGCTTCAGCTAGTATCGGAATCCTTGTGCAGTTTCGTGGTCACTTGGAAGGGAAGGCCAAATTGGCCTCTAAAAAGCTTGGCGTGCTCAGCACAGCGAGACGGTATTTCATGTCGGCACATCGCTTGCAACTTTACAAAGCGCAAGTTTGGCCCCACATGGAATACTGTTCTCATCTCTGGGCCGGGGCACCCCAGTGCCAGCTCCTTCCACTTGACCGCATCCAGCGCAGAGCGGTTCGAATCGTCGACGACCGAGTTCTTTCTGATCGGCTCGATACACTGGCACTGCGTAGAGATGTTGCATCTCTTTGCGTATTTTATCGCATCTATCACGGGAAGTGCTCTGAGGAATTGTTCGGACTAATTCCAGCCGCTCAGTTTCACCATCGCACATCGCGACAAAACTCGCGTTTCCCTCCATACCATCTGGATGATTGGCGGTCCACCACTGTGCGATTTAGAAGAAGTTTTCTCCCTCGCACAACTTCCTTGTGGAATCAATTACCACCAGCGAATTTTCCGGACCGATACGACTTAGGAACCTTCAAGAAAAGAGCTTACACCTTTCTAAAAGGCCGGCAACGCATCTGCAATTCCCCTGGTGTTGCGGTTGTTCATGGGCGGCGGTAGTCACTTACCATCAGGTGAGCCGCATTCTCGTTTGCCCCCTCTTCTATAAAAAAAAAACACGATTGACGCAACGGAAGCTCACAAATGCGTTAGTATTTCCTGCTTTAAATTTCTTTTATGTATCTATATAATGTTACATGACAAACATAATATTTTTTCCATGCATTAATTTTGTACCATCTTTGGAATACTCTTCAGCCGCTTTTCGGAATTCTTCCGTGTCAGGAGTTCCTCGTGTGGTAGTTCTTATGCATTGTCGCGGCATTCTGTTCAAATAAATACTAACATAACAATATTAAGTAAATAAATCAATACGAGGACAAAAATAACATGTTACTTGTGTACCCATACGGCTATGTTACTTTTGTACCCGACCACATTTTTGCTAAAACATGAAAGATAGGCTTAAAAAGGAACGTGTCAGACAAAAACGAATTAAAACACTGTGTAATCAATCTAATCAAGAATGAATAAGCAAATATTCAAATTGGTATCATCCTTTTAAGACTACGAAAACATTAAATAAGAAAACGTCAAAAAACTTACTTTTGATTTGTGAAATCACATACCGTCCTCTCACTCAACCTAACAGCGCGTGGCGTGCGCGGCAACTTAATGCAAGTAAGGGGGGGGGACACCACCGGCAGCAAAGCGGTGTATGGCTATTGGATAAACCTACAGAGCATTATCATTAAAAGAAAGGGGTATGAAAGTGCACGCAAGTAAAACGAAAGTGATGGTTTTTGAAAAAGAAGAAAGTAAAACGTTATGTGAAATAAGAATAAAAGGGGAGTTAATTGAGCAAGTGGATGAGTTTGTATATTTGGGATGTTTATTTAGCAGGGATGGTAGATAGGATAAGGATATAGAACGAGGAGTGAACGCAGGAAATAGAGTGAATGTGTCAAAGAAGGCACGTATGGCAATTCATAATGCTGTGTTAGTCCCACCATTAATGTATGGTAGTGAAAGTTGGGTCTGGTAAAAGAAGCATCGCGCAACGCCCGCCTACCTTCCAACCACGTAACCAATCGCTGATCAATGTGAGGGTGACAAACGACCATATTGCGAGGCTGTCTGTTATTAGAAAGCAGGCTTGAAGATATTTAAGAGAGGTGATTTAGAAACATTTGTTTATTCATTCAGCAGTGCAACGTTACTATAATTATTTTTTAATATCTCTAACTATTCCAGCACACGCAATTGCAGCCCTTTATTACACGTATGTAAGACTTTAAAGGAGTGGTCGTTGGCTAGGTTGTGTCCAGTGTCCAAAAGATGTTTAGCAAAGTGAGATTTATCGGGATTACAATTCCTGTACGGGGCTAAATGCTCTTTATAACGTGCTTCAAAGTTGCGACCAGTCTCATTCACGTAAACGGCGTGGCATTCGTCACAAACAAGTTTGTAAACACCCGACTTTTGACGAATATCCAACTTATCTTTATTATTACAAGTATTATATATTTTCCGGACCGATACGACTTAGGGACCTTCAAGAAAAGAGCCTACTCCTTTTTAAAAGGCCGGCAACACATTCTCAATTCCCCTGGTGTTGCAGTTATTCATGGGCAGCGGTAGTCACTTACCATCAGGTGAACGGAACGCTCGTTTGCCCCCTCTCCTATAAGAAAATATACCTAAGAGAATTGTTTGTTTTGAACGCCACATAAACACCGCTTTGTCGATGAGTATTAGCTACTTTTCAGATACGGGACCTAAGTAGGTCAAGCTGTCCACATATTGACGAACACTTTGAGTTTGAACCGCGTACAAAGAGTTGCGAGCAACATGCTTTTGTTTCTTTTTAATTAAGTTGTTAATGAGATTTTTTGAAAAACCGTTCATCGTCATCATCATCATTACAGTCCTTCACAAATACATTGCTGAAGATAGGCCTCCCCCAAGGAATGCCACAAAGCACGGTCCTGAGCCACCTGCATCCATCAACTTCCTGTATGTCTTACAAGGTCGTCACTCCATCTAGTGGGGAGACGCCTTACACTTCGTTCGCCGGTACGAGGCTGCCACTCGAGAACCTTTTTTCTCCATCGGTTGTCGTTTCTTTGAGCTATATGGCCGGCCCATTGTCACTTTAGCTTACTAATCCCTTGGTTCTATTGCTGATATCCTCATTTCTAAGTTTATCATGCAGAGAAACTCCGACCATAGCCCTCTCCATAGTTCGCTGAGATACCTTGAGCTTCCTCATACGGCCAGCAGTGAAGGACCACGTCTCAGTTCCGTAGGTCATCACTGGCAACACGCACTGGTTGTACAGTCTAGTTTTTAAGTTTGGAGGTATATCTAACGAGAAGATATGTCGTAATTTCCCGAACGCTGCCCAGCCGCGTTGAATCCATCGATTAACCTCTCGGTCGAAGTTGGACTTACCTAGTCGGACTATTTGTCCCAGGTAAACAGACAGGTCAACAACTTCGAGCTTAGTGTTCCCAACAACTACCGGCATAGGTGTGACATGGAAGTTATGCATGATCTTTGTTTTGTCCGTGTTCATCTTAAGACCTATCCGTTGGGAGAGGCACTATTGAGGTCATTGAGCATAGTGCTTAGGTCCTCCAGCGATTCTGCTATAAGGACTATATCGTCGGCAAATCGAAGATGAGTGATGTACTCACCATTGACGTTAATACCGTATCCTTTCCAGTCCAGTAGCTTGAAAACGTCTTCCAATGCAGCGGTGAAGAGTTTCAGGGAAGTAACGTCACCCTGTCTTACATCTCACTGCATTTTGCATAGGTTGCATAGGTTTCGTACTCTAGTTCTGTATTCACTTCAGCACTTCGATATACCGACAGTCAACTTGGCACCGCAGAACGGACTGCAGCACCGCCCGAATTTCGACGGAATCAAAGGCTTTCTCATAGTCTACATACGCAAGATAAAGTGGCATATTGTACTCTTGGGTCTTCAGTATATTTGCTGAAGTGTATGTATGTGGTCTATGGTACTAAAGCTTAATTGGAAACCGGCTTGTTTGGGAGGCTAGAAGTCGTCGATTCGGGAGTCGAACTGCGTGCCAGACGATTCGTAATGACTCTCAAAAACAGCATGTAGACGCGGCTCAGAAGGGAAATCAGTCTCAAGGGGGCATTGTCGCGTTTCTTGGAGAACAAGACTACCACACTTTTACTCCACGCCTACGGTGTAGTGCCACAATGGAATTAAAGAGCTTCTGAAGTAGTTTAAGTACGTGCAGCTTCATTTCCCATCTTACAGCCATGAGATTAAAAGTGTGATCGGAGAGTTTTTGTGTTCTTCTGCGGCGGGTCTTGCAGAACTTTGCTCCGACCGGATGGACAGGTTCCACGAGGTTGTCATTCATATCTTCCACTGCATTGCAATCTTCTAGACACTTAAACTTTCTTTCGAAGCTCTCTTCCTATGGGCTTCCCGTGAAATTGTGCAATTGGATCACCAGCTTTCTTGCAGATCGGAGCATCAAGGTCATTATAGACGGTGCATGCTCCGACCACAAGCCTATAAACGTTGGTGTTCCACAAGGCTGCGTGATCTCACCAACGCTGTTTCTCCTGTATATCAATGATATGTTGCAAACCAGTAACATTCATTGCTATACGGATGACAGCATTAGTGATGCTCTATACACCGGCCGTGCCAATATTTCTCGGGGAAACTTCGCCGAGTATCAGGACAAACTTGTGTTTAAAGTCGAGTCTTTGCTGAAGAAAGTCTCGTATTGGGGGCGACTAAATCTAGTCCAGTTTAATCCTCATAAAACACAAGTTTGCGAGTTTACCGCTGGAAAGAACCCATTTGTCGTTTCTCCTCAGGCACTCCCCTTGTTGCCTCAGCCAGTATCGGAATCCTCGGCGTCGACATATCGAGTGACGTGCAGTTTCGTGGTCACTTGGAAGAGAAGGCCAAATTGGCCTCTACAAAGCTTGGCGTGCTCAGCAGAGCGGAACAGTATTTCATGCCGGCACAACGCCTGCAACTTTACAAGGCGCAGGTTCGGCCTTACATGGAATACTGTTCCCATCTCTGGGCTGGGGCTCCCCAGTGCCAGTTCCTTCCACTTGACCGCATCCAGCGCAGAGCGGCTCGAATCGTCGACGACCGAGTCCTTTCCGATCGGCTCGATTCATTGGTGCTGCGAACAGATGTTGCATCCCTTTCCATTTTCTTTCGCATTTACCACGGAGAGTGCTCTGAGGAATTGTTCGGATTAATCACCACCACCAAATTTGACGAGCGCACATCGCGGCAGAACTCCCGATACCATCCAGACCATCTAGACTATAGGCGGTTGTGTTGTTTAGATAATGTTTCTTCCTCACATAACTTCCTTGTGGAATAGATTACCACCAGTGATTTTTCCGGACCGATACGACTTAGAGACCTTCAAGAAAAGAGCCTACTCCTTTTTAAAAGGCCGGCAACGCATCTGCAATTCCCCTGGTTCCCCTGGTGTTGCAGTTGTTCATGAGCGACGGTAGTCGCTTACCATCAGGTGAGCCCCATGCTCGTTTGCCCCCTCTCCTATAAAAAAAACTTAAAACGGTTTTGTAGCTCGAGTTGAAAGGTTTCAGGACTCTGGATTAAAGCACGAGGGGGACGGAGTGTTGACTTCATTAGACAAGAACTCTCTAACTTAACGGTTAAGTTCAGTGTGCCTCTAACCACTCGGTGATCGCTATCAGTTTTCATCCTCGCGATCACCGAGACATCACTGAACAGTTGACGTCTGGTTGTCATTATGAAGTCTATCTCATGTTTTGTTTAACCGTCGGGGCTCGACCTGGTCAACTTCCTGTGGGGTCACTTCTGGAAGAAAGAGTTCATCATAAAATGTCTTCTATCTGTGAAGTCGGCCAGATGCTGGACCCTTGGAATCCGTTTCTCTACTACATATTGCCCTACCATTGTTCCCTTTTATGCCTAGTTTTGCGTTGAAGTCTCCCATTAACACCGTATAGTGGGGTTTGGAGAAATGCATGGCTCTAGAGATATCCGCATACATTTTCTCCACCTCCTCATCGGGATGTGCCGAGGTTAGTGAGTAAACCTGTATGACCTTCAGAGAATACCGTTTGGTGATTCTGAGTATAAGGTACGCAACCCTCGTCGATGCACTCAATCTTTACAATGTTGTTAACGAGAAAATTGTGGACGATAAGTCCGACACATGCTTGGGACAGATGATCGCCCTCCCAGTAATAGAACAATTCAGCCGGATTCAGGGATTACCGTGTCTTCCTCCTCTCTTCGGACCTCGGATAATCCTATAATATCCCAGCGCAACTTGTATATCTCTTCTTCCAACTCCAGGATCTTCTCGTCAGTCCTCAGGGTGCGTGCGTTGTATGTTGCCAGGTCGAATCGTCTTAGGTGGCAACCGAACCTTCACCGAAGATTCTGAGCACCCCCTGCCCCGCTGTTACCATTGTTGCCACCGTAGTAGACCGTAGACTGGGGGCCATCTCTTCGTAAATTTCATCATGGGGGTATATTGCCATAGTTACCATTCTTGCCGAGCTGTTGGCAATCGCAGTTTTATTTATTGTTGTTTTGCTCTTATCAGAAAGATGCTGTTGCGCATCTTCTGCCTTAGTTTCTCTCTTTCGCCTCTTATGACACCCACGGGAAGATATGGGGTAATAGGTATTCTTACACGCCACTAAACGGGAAAAAACCGTTAGAATCCACTATTTGATAAATTACATTAAGCTCTTTTAAATAATTTTCTTTACTTAATGGGACAGTGAACAAACGATTAATATAACAATAAAAAGCGGCTAATTTATGTTGCCACGGATGACATGATTACGCGGGGATGACCATATCGGTATGAGTTGGCTTTCGATAAATTTGGAAAACATGTGATGACTCTTTTCTTGTTATTTTTAAGTCGAGGTTTAATTATGTCATGGACTCTATTTATTTTATTAAGGAAAACTTCTTGCGTCAGTCCATTAAATAATTATGTCGTCTACATGCCTATAGTAATATAAGATATTTTGATTGACAGCTATATGTTGTTTTTCGAAATTATCCATGAAAATGTCCGCCATAAGGGGACTTAGGGGGACCCTATACGTAATCCTTCTTTTTGTAGATAGAAACGGTTATTAAACCGGAAATAGTTTTGTTTTATACAGAGAGAGGTTAAGTTAAGAAGATCATTCATTTCCCCGAGATTATTTATCTGGCGTTCAAAACAAACAATTCTTTTAGGAATATCTGTAATAATAAAGATAAGTTGGATATTCGTCAAAAGTCAGGTGTTTACAAACTTGTTTGTGACGAATTCCACGTCGTTTACGTGGTTTAGAATGGTCGCAACTTCGAAACAAGTTATAAAGAGCATTTAGCCGCGTACAAGAATTGAAATCCCGATAAATCCCACTTTGCTAAACATATTTTGGACACTGGACACAACCTAATCAACAAGCTGCAACTGTGTGTGCTGGAACAGTTAGAGATATTAAAAAAATAATAGTAACGTTGCACTGCTGAATCAATAAACATTTTTTTCTAAATCACCTCTCTTATATATCTTTAAGCCTGCTCTCTAATAACAGACAGCCTCGCAATATAGCCGTTTGTCACACACACCGTGATCGGCGATTGGTTGCGTGGTTGGAGGGTAGGCGGGCCGGGCGCGGCGGTTTGTTTAGAATTTTACAAGTGGCTGCGTACGTCAGGTAGTGATTGGTCGCATGTTTTATCGCATGACGTAGTCGCTACTGAGGGAGGGCGGGAGGTGCTCTTCAAACTAGGTAAGACACATCATTTTATTTTATCGAGCGGATGTACGCAAGGTAATATTTTACTAACTTTAGTTTTCAATTTCCCTATTTCAGTCAATAATTTTTGGCTGCGTTGTGTTGAACTTACAAAAAATATGTAGATTTTTAAACAAGATGAAGAAGCGACAAGTTTCTGTGCATGATTTAGCAGGCACAGTGACCACTAAATATAAAGAGTGGGCAGAGCAAGGAACGAAGAAAGCAAAAGGTGCTTGGCTTTGAATTTTAGCCAATATTAAGCCATTGTACACACCAGACATGATCGTGATAACCACTACGACAGTCTTCATATGATTGTCAATAGTTATTACCAGTATTTTTAGTTTCGAAATAATGGCAGAAAACACTTCTTCAGCTTTAGCTTAGCTTTAGCAGCCCCACTGAGAAAAAACTTTAGAAATCTTTCACAGGTTTCGTCTGTTTCCAAAACGTAAGTTCTAAAATGTATCGATCGATCAAAGCCGTACCTTGCGATAATCTCCCTTACGGTATCATTGATTTTCCAGAAAGCTGGATCTTTGTTTAGATTTATTGCTGTTTGCACTCGATTATTACTTAACTTCTTATTCTGAGACGCATCTTCAATTGTTATACTTATTGATGATTCCTCTCCGCCTATTCGTCAAAAATATAAAATCCGTTTTTTCTTCTAAAGTAGATTGTTTAACATGTGATTTGTTGTTGTTGAGCCACAGAGTTCAAATCGGTTTCATCTTTTCCTGATTGTATTATGGCAGTGCATGTTGTTGAAGTTCCTGGTCTTTCAACACTATTTCTACATCCACCTTAAAAAAACTGTCGATTTTATCGCTTAAGTATAATCTATCCTTGTTCTTTTTTTTTCATTTTGACCTTCTTTTTATACCCAGCTCCACTGTCGCTTTGACCTAATACTAATAACTTTATTAAAAAACTAAAATAAAAGATATTATATTTTCTCTCGGGGGCGCAGCGCTTATGTAGTCAATTCGGCATTTCGGTCAGACACTTAGCGAATGGTCAGCGCCACAATCAAACGCGATTACGCAAAATGTAGTAACAGTAGTAGTTTATCTAAGTGGTGAAACATATTACATGTTGAATTGTTTGTGAACCTAATAACATTTAGGTATATAAATATACCTATAATATTTTTAATTTTTGTAAAACAAAAAAAAATTTGGTTCCAAATTTGCCACCCCCTAAAATCTGCTACCCTAGGCTCCGGCCTCCACAGCCTGCTGGTAAATCCGCCACTGGTACTATGGAATGCTATATTTTATACACTAGAGATGGGCAAAGTCGTTATTTTGCTACTGTTGTTCCGGTTACATTGAAGTCCCAATGAAAAATATCCTTCAGTTTGTCACGATAATAACGTGTACGTTGGGATGTCATAAAATGTGACTTTATATGCACGGGATTTAGTAATTTGTTCGGTTTTACTTTAGTAGTCCTTTTTTATTACCTAAATAACTGCATGGCTATGTTAAATTTTACTCTAGTTTTAGTTTAAAAAAAAACCTTTTTAGATATATCACGCCTTTCACCTAACCTAGCCAATTACCGGTCTACCGTTCCAGTTACCCACAGAGTGCTTTTTATATACCTTTAACAGTTACCAGTACCTATTGCTACACGTCGTTTCTTTTGCTGTGCCGTCGTTATTTTATGAGTCACTGTGACTCTTTTAGGCGGCCGATCATTGTGATTTTTTCACCGTGACTTTATTTCTATTATGTAAAACGTAGTGATTATATACTCCAAAGAGAATATAATCACTACGTTCAATATACTATACTCTTTTACTTTGATTGTATATCAGATAGTATGCAGGCTCAGAAGGGTTAGAACCCAGAGCCGTAAAGCCAGTTTAAAAAAAAAATCTGATAGTATGCTTTGTTTTGATTTTTGATATGTACATAACCTTTCATTTAATTTTTGGTTTTTGATTTACGCTAGGCTTTAGCTTTTATGATAAACATTAAGTGGTTAAAGAATTTTGTCCTTCTACATAAATGTACCGGATATTTAAATAGTATTGACTTATCAATCTATTGGGAGGGATGTGTGTGAATAAAAACTCAATATGTTGCCTTCTAAAATAAATAAAGAAAACTTTCGACTATTGGACCTTTCTAGTGATGAAGAATCCGAAGACTTGCAGTTAGAAATTATACCAAACAGGAAAAAGAAAATAACAAGGTTTTATATTTTACCTTTATTACATTTTAAGACTTCTCTCTGATTTTACTCATAAAAAAAATATTTATTTGTATGTAACTATAAAGTGGGGTTATTTAATTTTAGTTCAATTATAGTTAATTCAACGTTTTAGTACTGTTGGAAGTGTTAGAACTATAGGCAAATAAACCAGATAATTCCTTTCTTTGAAAAGTGAAAACTCAGCATCAAAGTCAAACCGTCTCTATTCAATTTAGGAAGTGTAGTCGTAGTGTAGTGTGTAGTGTAAAAAAAAAAGAAATATCCTGTCGCTAGTGGTAAGTTAGATATAATGAGATATAAGCATTTATTAGTATCCTGCTATGAGAGCTAGGTAACTAGATGAGAGATAAGATGTACAGATCAACCCCCTGTGATGGGATTAAATAACTGCAGCCTCCAGCTTGGTTGCTTGCTTGCTTCATATCCATATAAGTTGTTTTTGTATTTTAACTGACTTCAAAAAAGAGGTTCTCAATTCGAGTGTACGTTCTATTTTTCTTTGTATGTATGTTACATGATATTAATATTTTTTTTATTAAATAGGCTTTATCTCAAGAGTGGTCCCATTAATAGTGGACTATTGTTTAAGGAATTTCATATGATATTGTCACAGATTGGGAATTGATTTTAATGATTATTTTTTTATTAAATAGGTTATACTTCAATGGTGCTCCCATATAAATTTGGAGAAAAAAATTCCACCCCTAAGGGTAGCAAATAAATAACTTATTTTTTAGCAATTTGAAGTCGGTTTTACTTTTTGTTAAAAGTTATAATTATTGACAAAGTTAACAGAAAGCATATAGTTATTTTAATTATTATTCTGATTTAAATACACCTGGTTTTAGGTATTATAAGTGTATAAAACAAACAATATTTTAATAATAATGCTGTAATATTTTAATTCAGGGTAGGACTCACCTTTAAATCTTGATAATTGTTTGACTGTCATATTTCCAAATTATTATTATTATTTGTTATGTTACAGAGTTTACAGTTTCATAGTTGCTAATACTGTGCTAGGTGGAAGGACTTCTTTTTACTAGGTGGTGGAGCTCTTTTTCTGCTTAGGAGTTAGTCAGGGTGTGTACCACCCTCTCACCTGTTTATTGTGAATCATTCCATCTTAGTTCCATCTTAATATACCTAAGATGTTATGTAGTCAGAGCATGTAGGAGTTCATACGACATTCTGATTTTGTTTTCAGTTCCATACAAGAGCATGCTTGAGATATATGCCTGAAAGATTAACATCTTAGTCTTAGTGGTCAGTTACTTGTTATGTCATATTCTAGCACTAAACTTCCCAAACATGGTTGCCACTTTGTTGATACAAATTTCAACTTCTGCGTTGAGCGAGAGATTGTTCGTTATTGTTAACAGTGCTTGCGGTGTGCCTAATGAAATGTGTGTTTAGTGAAATCACTAATGCCACTGAAGTGGATCATCGTTAACTGGAGCTCACACTCAATATTAGCAATGAAGGCAGCATCAGTACAGAGAAGGCTGGCGACGAAAAGATTCTCGAGGTTTCTTTTTGAT
The DNA here is from genome assembly GCA_963668995.1 of Parnassius mnemosyne. NCBI lineage: Eukaryota > Metazoa > Arthropoda > Insecta > Lepidoptera > Papilionidae > Parnassius > Parnassius mnemosyne. The sequence goes on from CAVLGL010000068.1 coordinate 26,326,611, forward strand.
CTAAGGAATGAGATGATGAATTTTTCCTGTCAGCCCTCTTATGTAGATGGATACCTTGTTAACTGTCGCCAAATGCAGATCTTAATTTTAACTATAAATGTGTATAATACTACCATAGGGGCTAAGGAGTTTAAGACATTTGAAAGGTTATAGATAGATATATTAGGGATGTAGTTCTAGCTACGAGACCTATACACTACAACCAGCATGCTTACTGCAGAGCCAAATCTACGGAAACAGCCCTGATCACTGTTATTGACAGGGTTGAAAAAGCACTGGAGGATAAAGAAATAGCTCTTATAATCGCGAATATCTTCTGAATCTTAAATCGAAATCTCCTCTGAAGTTAAGTACTTAGGCATAACAATCGACCAAAAACTAATGTGTAACTCTCACCTTAGCAATGTATGTCACAATGCTAAAATTGCTTTATGTACATGCAGTCGCATGGTCGGGAACAACTGGTACTTGCGTCCTAGTATGATCCTACGGCTGTACAGCAGTAAAGTGAGGCCGATTCTTACCTAGGCCTCCACTGTCTGGTGTAATAAGGCCAATAAAAAGACGACTGCGGGTAGGCTAAATATTCTACAAAGTACTGCCTGCTTAATGGCAACTGGAGCGATGCGAATATCACCTGGAGTGGCTCTTAATGCACTTCTAGGCCTAACGCCACTTGATTTTTACTTAGACAAGGAGGCAAAGGCTAGTTTGTATAGGATTAACGCTCAGGGCGGTTTGAGCTTGCTTTCCTATAGATTGAGATCCATGCTCGACTCAATCAAGGAAACACCGGTCTTATGCATGACCTCAGATATCATGTGTCCAATATATACTTTTAACAAAAAGTATACAGTGGAACTACCCTCCAGAGAAGACTGGCTTAATGGACAGGTCATCTGTGAGGTCGGTAGCCTTATATCGTATACCGATAGGTCAGAAATGGGCCTCAACGTAGGCTTTGTAATTTATGGGGAACGCCCCAAATTCAAACTTAGTATGAATTTGGGTAGATTCACCTCTATCTTCCGGGCAGAAATTTTCGCCATACTTCAGTGTGCGGAAATCAAGCAGCACTGCTAGTGCTGAGATCAAACTCGAAGCTATTTGGAGACTGCGTGAACGGTCTGAACGCCCTGGGAGGTAACAACAAGGTCGTTTTAAGATGGGTTCCGGGTCACGCGGGTATTGTAGGCAATTAAACTGCGGACAATCTCGCACGGGAGGGCTCAAAGAGTAAACTACTTGGACCTGAGCCATTTTGTGGAATCTCAAAAAGCCTCGCCCGATTGACCCCGGCAACTCTTTACCACAATAAATAAGTAAATTCGCTTCAGAAGTCCTGGGATTAGGTAAAAATAAATTGCGCATTCTGGTAAGAGCCCTGACTGGGCACTGTTGTCTTAAAAAGCACATGTCCATCCTGGGAATAAGCAACTTAAGGATGTGCCAGTTTTGCTCCCAGAGGAGGAAACGCCTTTACACATCCTGACAAATGCGAACCTTAAATGCGCAAACGCAGCACTCATTTGCGAAACTATGTACTTCGCTTAGAAGAAGTGAAATTACTCGCAGCTAAGCAAATCCTATTTATTGAGGACGTAGGGCTTAGCAGTGAACTGTAGACATAACAGCAATCACAATAGATCTTTTAGGTCGCTGTGATACTGATCTCTAGACCTGCATAGCATAGCTGCTCGTACATAATAAAAAAAGGAGCAGCCCTGTCGCACTCATCTGTAAACATTATACGGTGCTGATGATTTTGCCATTAAAAACTTTGTGCCCTTTGTGTCCTCGTGGAAAGATTTGACGAAGCTCAGGAATTTAAATGGGCACCCAATGCTCTTCAGCGCTGTGTATAAGTTGTTGACCGTATCGTATATTTATTAAGGTTAATGAAAGCTGCAAATAGAGGGATACTTTATTCTCGACACTTCGCATGTAGTTTACAAAGTGTGTGCCACATGTACGGGTGCCTCTGGATAGTCTCTTTCTGCAAGCTTTTAGAGTATAGATAGAACGACTAGGCCAAAGAGCTTGTCAACTATACACAAATAAGAAATACCATGGTAACTGTTACAGGCGCCACGATCGTTTTCCCTTTATATAGAGTAGTGATATTTGGGTGACACATATAATGAGGCACATACCTCGCTTACCAGCATTTGCACAGCAGATTTTACAAGATTGGTCTCACGCATTAGAGTTTAAGTATTTCGGCCTGGGTGTCGTTGTCGCAGGGAATCTTGCTGCATTTAAATCAATTGACAGCCACGGTGAATACATCTATTGGCGGTAAATCATCTAGTACAGTCCATACATCCTTTGTAGGCATGCTCTGCAATTTGTCTCCAGTTGTAGATACACGGGACTCGAGTTGTTTTTGACTATCGTGATGATAGCGCCATTTATTTCGTTAAGGTAGGGTGTCTTTTTAGCAGCAGGTCCGAGAACCTGTTTGATACCTTCATTGGTACCATGTAATGTTCATGTGTCTTCAGTCCACACACGCTTGCCTGGAGTGACTGAGATCCGACCAGTACGAGTTGACAAAGTATTGTGCACTTTGTTGGAGAACAGCTTTAGCTGTTCGAAGTGCTTTGTCAGTCTCCGAATAGGGATTCTTGTGTTATCTAAGGGCAGCATTTTACTTTGAACCTAACAGAGGTTGTGCATGTTCGGACATTGCTTGTGAACAAATTTTGTTTGCTATTCAGACGTCCGAAAACTTCGATGGCGCTGTCAGTCAGTAGTTTTTTAACTTTAACCCTCTCGACGCTTATAGATGTCATCCGAGGCAAATGTGACATAAATTAATTAAAACTAAAATCAACATCTTAATACTTCTACTCTGTAAGGGTTTAACATAGATTATTCCGTTTCAAAACATCAATTATTAAATGGTTGTTTGTTTGGTCAAGCATTTTAGTATCTATAAGTAGCATATTTTGTATTTTGAGCTAACTACAACTAATTAAGGTGGAAGACTGTTACACTTACCCATCAATGAGGTGAGTGTGACAGTGTGCTTCTTTTTGTTGTTACTTTATTGTTATCTGTAGTTTTCGAGAAAATTGATGAGATGATACTACTATCAATATATTTTATGATCTGTTTGAACGATTTGAACGTCTATTTTTGTGTAACAATGGATTTTTCCACGCATGAGGTATGTGTGACAGTTTTTAACCGATATTTACGGTGTGCGACGAGTGTGGAGATTGTCAGCAGATTGGGATGAGATACGGCATTTCTTTGCATCTTATCCTTGGCGGCAGGTCTGCTTCTCCTCTGAAGACCCGTCGAGCTGTGCGGATGCCATAACCAATGTGATACGTCAAGCGATGGAGTATTTCATCCCCTTTGCAGACGTGCCCATTGGTGGTAAAGCTCGCCCATGGTTTAACGCCGAGAGCGCTCGTGCTGAAAAGCACAAGCATATGGCGTACTTATCCTGGATAGATGGTCGAGACCGTAAAGCTCCGGATGTTAACCTTAAGAAGAGAGCCTTTAACCAAAAAATAAAAAACCGCTAAGTCCTGCAAAAAGGCATTACGCCAAGCCAGTTTCGACCGCATTAAACGCATCGGTACAAAACTCTTTGTCAAATCATCTGGCAGTAGAGCTTTTTGGTCTCTCGCTAAAGCGTTCAAGACAAACTTCTGTCGGTCTACACTGCCTCCGCTGGTAAAACCAGATGACTCACTGGCGCATGCGCCTAAGGAGAAAGCGGACTTATTTGCTTCTCTTTATGCTTGCAATTCGCGTCTGGACAGTAGCAACAGCGTACCATCTCAATTACCTCACTGCGGTACCTCTATGTCAGAGGTCCGTATTACCAACAAGGAGGTTCTTAAAACCTTGCGAAATCTAGACGTGAACAAAGCTAGTGGACCTGATGGTATACCAGCTATAGTTCAAAAGGTCTGTGCACCTGAATTGTCTCCTGTGTTGACACGCCTGTTCCGCCTCTCATTCAGGACTGGAATAGTGCCTAAATCTTGGAAGCTAGCCAATGTGCAGCCTGTGCCTAAAAAAGGTAGCCGTACCGACCCTGCCAACTATCAGCCAATTTCAATTACCTCCATACTCTGCAAGATTATGGAGCATATATTCAACGCCCACCTCATGGCATACCTAGAGCAAAATGATCTTCTGTGATCGCCAGTACGGCTTTCGCAGAAATCGATCAACTGGGGACCTTCTAGCTAATTTTAAACAAATATGGTCTAGGAGCTCAGAACTTTCAAGTGTGTTTTTTGTATTTTTTTGTTGAATGGTTTTTCAGTGTTTTTTCAGAATATTTTCATTATAAATGATTTCATCTTTTAGGGATAGTTGTTTTTATGGGTTTTACTAATATTTTATACTAAGCTAACAATATAAGTAAACAGCTATAGTGTATATACCCTAACTGCTGAGTGAGAGAAGGCTTGACAGTCAAATCTGGAATCTGGCCACAGCGCTAATGCGTATTAGCGAATTTCCCATATCCTAGACGTCAATTGTTTTGTAATGTTTACTGTTACGGCTCTCAGTTGCCCAGACAGAAGTCGACTGTATTAGGGCCCATCAGTAATACACACGACGAGCAACCAGAGAGTTCGGGCCCAAATGGCCTTATGGACATTGACATATCATACTACACAATAGGGAGAAGACTAGGTAAATAAGTGGTACATACCTGGATCCGAAGCTAAGACCGCCCCAAGGCTCGGTCAGGTCGTAGGTAGGTGTAGTGCATGTAAGTGGTGTTTAGTGGTAGTGTTTATGTGACCTGGCCCAGCTGAGGTGACCGGGCAGCGGCCTGGTCCCATGCTGCCCCCCGATGCTGCATCACTCCAGCAGGCGTCACCAAGTGACCACTTCTTTCTTCATGTCACTATTTCAGTCTATCAACTTTATTGTACATTTAACTAACTTCAACTCAACTAATTCAACGTTCATCGTAAAATCAAACACGTGATACCCGACACAAGTAACGAACAGTAGTTCAAAGTTCAATATTCAAGGTTCCGGATTCATTTATCACCAAATTACAAATAGGGAACTAACGCGATCTCTTCACGAGTCACAAAGTTCAGCGTTACAACCAACGACTAAATTCCTTCGTACCACATTAAATACTACGCCGCAATAAGAATTCGAATCAACCTAGCTGACGAGCTAACTAGCTACAGAATCAACACACAAAAGGCTCTTAACGCGACGGCACAGTTAAACAATAATTTCCAAAACAATCAACCGGGCGACGCCCTCGAAATGGAAAGCGCGGTTCAAATTCCAGACCGTATCTCTACTCGGCGCGCGCGCAAGATTCCACATTCAACACGCAATTACTATATAATTGGCACAATTACTTTAATCCGTCAAATACAATACAAGCCCTTGTCACGAACTTACAACTTAGACAAACTAAACCGAGGCGGTTTTCACGAAATCACAATTCAGTAGCGAAGTAACGCGCACAAATTCTAAAAATCTACACCATAACCCAAAAAAAAACCGGTCGCACGAAACGAAACATCTGCAGCGGTCACCAAAATACGCTAATGGCCCGCACCGCTGCCTTCGAGCTACTGTCTCTCTTAGCCCAGCGCCGGAATCACCGGAGCCGGCACACTCGCCCCCCCCCCCCCCCCGCCGTCGGCGTTACCTCACCTCGACCATCGGGTGATTCCGTAAGTCGAAGGCGATTGGATGCCGTCTCAAATGACCATTTTTGGGCCTAAACATTTACTTTACCACCGATCATGTGGTACATCATAAAATTGTGATTTACAATTTCCGTGTTATCGGCGGCTGTATTCGACTTAAAATGTATCGACTTACTCGCGTATACTGGCCATGGCCACGCACAAACCACAACTATTCTATTATAATAAATTTATTAAAATTTAAAAGTTAAGGTTAGAGCCTATATACGTCCCACTGCTGGGCACAGGCCTCCTCTCATTTCTAAGAGGGTTTTAGGGCAAGGAAGTGTCCTCCGCGCTGCAACAATGCGTGTTGGCGTACTTCACATGTCTTCAAAATATATTTTTTTCATATTTCTCAGACATGCAGGTTTCCTCACGATGTTTTTCTTCACCGCTGAGGCCGTGGTAAATTTGCACTTAAAATTGCACTTAATAACTTCATTGGTGTCGGCAAGGATCGAACCCGGGTTGATCGCGTATTGCGAAATTTACAGCGAGCGCTAACCATCTGAGCTACCACGGCTCTAATATTATTAATAACCTTATGTTTTAATTATTTCATCGGTGGCGATATATCGTTATCTCGTCGGCCGTTGCAAAAAACCTTTTGAATGTATGACATTACTTGTTCGTTGATATAAAGTAATGATATTAATACATCATTGGTATCTTTCAGATAGATAAATATACATGTTTTACTTTTACTGCTAGTCATAAACCTCTATTGACTTAATCGCATCCATTTGTTCGTGTAAGTAATATATTTTTCAATAAAGAATAAATAAATAAGTAATTTTTTTTTAAATCAAATATACGGACTACGTACGTTTGACCTAAATCTCACCAGATTTTCAGTGTTGATAACCATTTACACCATATTTAAAAGACTTGTCACAATATTGGTCTAAGGCCTCTTTTCTCGTACGTGGCGTCAAAGCCATATATGAATAGAAACCGCGCATGGGCCGTTTCGCTGTGGCATCGCTATTATGTGTGTGTATTATCGACTAAGGGCCACGTTCACACAAAATCACTACTTCATGTAGCAACATAAGGCTCGGTTTATACAAAAGAGACGTGGCGAGGGCTTGTGGCGATGGCGGATAACCAAAGAAACATAAAATAGACTTAATCTGAAAGAATGATATGACTAAAGATGGGACGCAGTTGCCATGGTAACGCCAAACTTTATGAACACGAATTTTAATTACGGGATTTCTTATAATTCTTTAAGAAATGGAATCTAATAATTCAAATGAAGATATCAGTGATTCTGAGTTAGTGACTTGTGAGATGCCCATAACGACATATTTAGAAGGTGATAGGTCCATAGAGACTAAGCAAAAGTGTGTAATAAAAATGAAAACGAAAGAAGATGAAGACAATGAAGACGAGGAATTTACAACCGTCACTAAAAGAAAATCTAAACGAATTGAGAGGGTTTCTCTAGAAAGTGAGGAGCAACATAACAATGAGAGAACTTCTGTGGAAGATTTAGAATACTATGAAGTGTGTGTAACATCATTGGACAATTTATCAAAACAAATGGCGCTTGCAAAATTACTTCGAACACAAAATATTAGGAATATTACTAGAATTAAGTCCATATAAATTGCTTATTCAATTCAAGTAAAAAGAAGATGCTTTACTTTTGATGAGTTGTAAGAAGTTAACGGAGATGGGTGTTAGATGTCAACTTACTAGTGAACTATCTTTATCCTATGGTGTAGTTAAAGGCGTTGATCTTGATTTAACTGAAGAAGAAATCATAAAAATCTTAGAGTCGACTATAGAATTTTTTTCTATAAAGAGATTAAAACACCTAAACGCAGATGGCAAATGGATTGACAGCAAATCGGTAAGAGTTTATTTTAAGAGTAATACATTGCCTTTATATGTTTATAGTTGTCGTCTAAAAGTTGAGCCCTATGTATTTCCGGTAACTCAATGCTCTGGTTGTTGGAAGTTTGGCCACATATTCTAATTCTGTCCAACAAAAGTAAAGTCATGGCCCAAGTGCGGTGAAAAGCATGAAAATTGTAATACAAAGGATTTTAAATGCTTCAACTGTAAAGGCGATCATTTTGTATTAGATAAAAAATGCCCTTTTTACACGAAAGAAAAAGCAATTAGACAAATTATGAGTGAACAATAAATTACATACAGAAAGGCACTTCAAATTTATGTTGATGAAAAGCGAAAAGAAAACCCCACTCATCACGTGACTTTAATAGATGGAACTGGAACACACTTGTATAGTAACGTAGTAAAGAGGTCCCTGGATTCGTCAAATGCCTATGAAATTGAACAACCGACGGAAGTAATTTGTAAAAGCACTTCATCCAGAAATGAGTTGAATTTTAAACATCAAAAACAAAAGAAACGTAATACTAATTTATCCCAGACCACAAATAATAATAAAAGCCACCATGAAGAAGCAATAATTGATAAATGCAAGGTCAGTATCGTGAAGAAGAAATACAAAATGCTAATAGGAATGAACAGGTATTACATAAATTAGAACTTAAAAAAATACTGTTACGGCTAAAAAATATTATCTTGTCGGAAAACACGTTTGAAGAAAAATGTATATTAGTGTTTAAAGTTATTGTTGATGAATTTGTTATTTTGAAAATGACATCAATGAACAGTTGTCGTCTGGTCGTCATAATGAAGTCAATCTCATTTTTTGTCGAACCGTCGGGGCTCGACCAGGTCCACTTCCTGTGGGGCCGCTTGTGGAAGAAAAAGTTCATTATAAAGAGTCCCTCTTTCTCCATAAAGTCGGCCAGCTGCTGGCCCCTTGGGTTCCGTTGCCCTATTCCAAATTTCCCTACTTTCAGCTCACCGTTATCTCTTGAGTTGTGTATCGCCAGCAACGCAAAGTCGGGAATTTGCATTTGGAAAAATCCAAAATTAGGGGCTTTTTAAGTGCTAATTAGGTGCCAAGTTTAAAAATTAGGTGCTCCAAAATTTTCACCGCAACGAACTGTTGAAATTTGCGTTGCTAGCAAAACGTATCGCTGGCAACGCAATGAAGTTATTAGATATACGATAAATATTAATAGCAAGGAATTAAGTGCTAATTAGTATTGTATAGTGCTGCAAGTATAGGCAATGACAGGGCGCCCGAGATAAAAAAAATCGTTATTCAGAAAATTATTCAGCAAAGGAAATGCAAAAATCAGGTCTTTGTCTTTGTGCCATCTAGCGTCTATCGCATTTACCACTTTTAGAGTCCATCGATTTTGATTCGATAAAATGACTAGAATTATAGAACGTTGTAAATGGCGACGAGTCGACGAGGTTCGCCACCCGTCACGTTCTGTCTCCCGGAGGGGCGAAAAGTTGATTGTGGAAGCCCGTCTGGCTACATTGAATGTGGAGGAATGAATGATAAGATGGATGAAGTATGTGATATGATGTATGATAGAGGAATAGACGTGTTATGTGTAAATGAGACAAAACGGAAGGGAAAGGATGCCACTACACATGGCATGTATACACCGCGTACTGGTCTGGTGTAGACGAGACCGAGCGGGCATGCCAGGGAGTCGGTATCATCCTTTCAGAAAGAATGGGTCATTGTGTGAAAGAGTATGAATGTGTAAGCCCGAGACTGCTATGGATACGAATGAAAGTGGGCTTAAAGAAGTTGTTTGTTTTAGGGGTCTACGCCCCAGACATGTCTAAGCCCACATATCCGAGAGCAGTTTTGGGAGTTGGTAAGGATGGTGCTAATGAAATGCAAGGTTAATGAAAATATTGTAATATTAGGCGATTTTAATGGAAGGGTTGGGGTGAGGAGGCTTGGTTATGAAAGAATATTGGGAACGTTTGGTGATGAAAGTATAAATGAGAACGGTGAAAGCCTTCTCGCCGTATGCGTGGAAAAGAATCTTGTTGTGACGAACACTTTCTTTCGTCATAAGAAGATTCACACGTATACATGGGAAAGAGGTGATGATAGAAGTATGATAGATTTCATAATTGTTGATGAAAGAATGAGGAGCGCGGTGGTAGATACAAGGGTTTACCGGGGCTCTAACGTAGGGACGGATCATTACTTGGTCTTATGCCGAATTAATGGTCTTTTCAGACGTTGGAGGCATCGGACATCTATCTACCACTGCGTTACAGCGTATAAGAACAGAGAGGTTACAAGATGAAGGTGTGAAAGAGAAGTTCAAATGTAGATTGAGAGAAAATATAAGTGGTATGGCTGAATTGTGTATGAATGATTTAGACTTGGAGACTGTGTGGTATAATGTCAAGAAAGGTTTAGTGGATGCAGCTACCGAAGTATGTGGTGTAAGTAAGAGAACGATTGAAAGGAAAAATAACACGTTATGGTGGGATGATGAGGTACGGATGGAAGTTGAAGCAAAGAAGAAAGCATGGCTAGATTTACTAGCAACCAAGGCTAGTAATTCTAGCAGTATGAATGATGATATTGAAAGGAAAAAGGCAGTTTTTAGACACCTAAATAAGAGAGTAAAAGAAGTAGTTGAGAGGAAAAAGCAAGAAAGAATGGATAAGAATGATAGAAGAATATCGGATAACTTCCAGGCAAACATTAAAGTGTTCTGGAAACTCGTAAGAACTACCAGTGGACATTCACAACAGCCTAGAATGAATGCTATACGAGACCAGAATGGCTGTATTCTGAATGACGAAGTTTTGAGTTTAAGGAGATGGAAGGAATACTTTGAAAGCGTGTTTATGAGTGATGAGACGTTTGAATTAAATGAAATAGAAATTCCGAAAGAAGAGGAAATAGATAGAGATATAAGTATAGATGAAATAATGAAAGCAATGAAAAGTATGAAAGCAGGTAAGGCAGCCGGTTATGATAGAGTATGTCTCGAAATGCTAAGGGCTGAAGAAGGAGTGGTGGCAGACCTGCTGTACACCTTGTTTAATTTATGTTGGGAACTTAAGCGGGTACCGGGAGACTGGTGCAAAGCCGTGAGAGTCCCAATATATAAGGGAAAAGGATCACAGCAGGACTGTAAAAACTACCGTGGTATCAGCCTTCTTAGCATTGTGGGAAAACTGTATGCTAAGGTACTAATTGAAAGAGTTATGAAAGAAACTGATGGAAAAATTTGGGATGTGCAAACGGGATTTAGAAAGGGAATGGGATGTACGGATCAGGTCTTTTCCATGCGCATGATCGCGGAGAAGTTTTTGGCCAAAAACCAAAAAGTTTTTTGTGCCTTCATGGACTTGGAGAAGGCTTATGACAGAGTGGACAGGGATGTGTTATGGCAAACACTGAACTCATTTGGGTTGACCGCAGGTCTGATACAGGCATTGAAGTCTCTATATAGGGACTCTAGTGCTTGTGTCAGGATCAACGGGGCCTACTCGGACTGGTTTGGCATCCATAAAGGTGTCAGACAGGGCTGTGTGGCTTCCCCGTGGTTGTTCAACCTATTTATGGACAGTTGTTTGGAAAATTTGAAAGTAGAAGAATGCGGGTTAAGAATGGGTGAGTTAACCGTCAAATGCCTTTTGTACGCCGATGATCAAGTCATACTTGCATCGTCGGCAACCGAGTTGCAAATGATGGTTACATTAATGAACAGGACATTAAAAGAAAAGGGAATGAAAGTGAACACAAGTAAGACGAAAGTTATGGTTTTTGAAAGAGAAGAAAGTAAAACGATATGTGAAATAAGAATAGAAGGGGAGTTGGTAGAGCAAGTAGATGAGTTTGTATATTTGGGATGTGTTTAGCAAGGATGGTAGATATGATAAGGATATAGAACGACGAGTGAATGCAGGAAATAGAGTGAATGGGGCTCTACACTCTATTGTGAAAAGTCAGAATGTGTCCAAAAAGGCACGTATGGCAATTCACAATGCTGTGTTAGTACCTACTTTAATGTATGGTAGTGAAAGTTGGGTGTGGCAGAGGAAGCATGAGAGTAGAATAAATGCTGTAGAAATGCGGTCATTAAGGAGTATGTTAGGGATGAAGCTGAATGACAGAGTGAGAAATTGTTTAATAAGAGAAGAGTGTGGTTTGCAAGATGATGTTGTGACCAGGATTAAGAAAGGAATGCTTCGGTGGTTTGGCCATGTAGAAAGAATGAATGAGCAAAGAGTGACAAAGAAAATTTATGTTGCAGAGGTGAACGGCATAGTCGGGAAGGGTCGCCCTAGGCGAAAGTTTATCGACCAAATTGGCGATATATTAAAAATGGGCCAAATCAAGAGTACCTTTAACCGACGAGCGTGTATGCGTAGGTATATGGATGTGGAGGAAGCGAGAGAGGTGTGTCGGGATCGTACCAAATGGAAGTCCATAATCTCTGCCCACCCCTCTGGGTGACAGGCATGAGTGTTTATGTTATGTTTATATGTTATGTAAATGGCGCTATTTATTTCAAAGAAATTTACTGAAAAAAAATATCCTTTCGATTTAGTACAAAATTGTAACATCTATTTGCTATAAAATTAAACTTCTATCGTTCTATCGTATATATTATATCGCACTTGTACGGTTGAAAGTTGCTTGCTGGAAATCTTTTGAAGTGTTATTTTTAGTAAATCCTACGATGAAATATAAATTATATGTTTAATTCATATTTGTAACAAATAAATGTAATAAAATGTAAAATAATTTTTAAACTAGGTTACTATTAAAAAATTGTTTTAAATTGTTTTAATATAATAATAATAAAACCCTAATGAATGGGTATTGAGTGGTATTGAGCTACAAAATTTTGCGATATCACCCCTTAGATTATTTACTCGTTTCACCCTTGCGTCCCGCACGGAGATGGAGTAGTACGGCGAACGACGGAACTACAAATACAAACTACTACCACAGTATAAATCTATACTGTGCTTCTACTAGGTACAACTAGTTTGGGGTCAATGTGCGGTCAAGTCAAGCACAGCGTGATCGCTTCGACGACAAAACATACTACAGTGGATTTCGGGTATAACGACGATGAAGGGACCACTCTATTTTCGTCGTTATATCTGGAAGTCGTTACAGACAAAGGTAACAAATTCAATACATTACAGTTGCTACTCAGAATATCACTTTGTAACTGAACCATAAACTTAACTCCGAAACGTACACGCTTCCTTACCTACTTAGCTGATATCTATAAACAATAGGTAAAGGCCTCCACACTTGCTGACCATCTATATAGATGTAAACAAAAGATAAGAAATGTTTGTGAAAGAAAGAAATCTTTGTGTCTTTGGCGGCCGACTCCGGTCGCAATATCTGCATGGGATTTCTAGGAATTTGTTACAAATGATTCATTAAAAATAGTCGCTACACCCGAACTTGGCGTTACATCCAAAGTCGTTATAGCCACATGAATTTTGTACTAAAATATGCTTTAAATTCAAGGGACTTAGATTTCAACGTCTATATGAAAATGGTCGCTACAACCAAGGTCGTAATAAATGAAATCCACTGTATTTCATTCTTTATTCTTCAAATTATCTTTGTAAGCTGTATGATGTGTCTATATATAGTTTCTGGTTTACCGTACTTAGTTATGTACATAAAAAATATGTAAATATACATATTATTATTAGTTTATAATTTTAACTATTTATAAAAGTTTTAGTAAAGTCTGGGGGCATCACATTTTTTGGGGCTTAGCGAGGCCCCTTTAAGAGCGAGGCCGTAGGCGAGAGCCCACTTCGCCCACGTCTAGCTACGCCACTGCTTACAATCATGTATGTAATGTAACACAATTAACAACATAAGACAAATTAGAAATAGCTTGGTAGTGATCACCTTATTCGCAGGGGTTATTATCATCCATAAATTCCTTAATATTATAATAACCTTTTTTATACAAACTTAGTTTACTAAAGTTTTTGAACATTCAGCAGGTTTTGTATATTTTCTGGGATTTTGTTAAGTTGTGTGTATATTGTGTGTAAGTGTGTGAGTGTGATATATTAAGTTAATGCTCTCATTGAATAATATTAACAATATTAAGAACACAATAAAATATGTTCTCAATTAGCGAGTAACTTTTTATGGGTATTTCTTACCGTTAAATTGTTGATTTTTACTTTAAAATTAATAATATATTGCTACATGACTATTACAATGACTGTTTTTCATTAACATGCATTACCTATCTGTATATGTATAAAAAATTTATACCAGATTTCAGTGTAAATTAAAAAAAATTAACATGTGTAAATAAGTTTCGGTTTCGGCTTCGGTCCGGGTGTCAGTTTCGGCCGAAGCCGAAACTGACACCCGGACCGAAGGTTCGTTTTCGGTTTCGGTTGAAAATCCTGTTTCGGTCGGACATTAGTTATAATATATAAAACCCGACTTGGTTTTATAGATTAAGGCTTTAACTAGCCTGAATGACCTTGACGAAATGGCGATCGCAGAGATTTTAGCCGATGTCAACACCGTCTAGCAACTACGTTCTGTATTACTTATAAACGTGCAAAGATTAATAGACTGCAGAGATGACAATTATATAAGTGACATACTGCCTGTTATGCTTGCGCATCACTGAGAATTATGTCGCGGTTACGCATCTTCAATTACATTGTGATGTAGCTTTGTCCGGTAGGCGTCACGAGCTATCAAGTGTTCAAGTTTCAAGTACGTAAGAGTTTTTTATTATATATGTTAAATCGTATTTATTTGTATCGTATTAATAGATCTGGGTCAAAGCGTTCGCTGTAAATTTTCCCGTGTTTTATCCCCGACAGTACGAATGAAATTTGTAATTGCAATTTTTGTCAACACGCATTGGGGAAGCACGGCCGGCATTTCCTTGCCCTAAAACCCTCTCAGAAATAAAAAAAAGAGTCCTTTGCCCAGTATACTTGTATAGCCTATTACTTTACTTTGTAGCAATATTTATATTCGTTTCAGATATAGAAGGGTACCTTATGCTGACAAAAATATCATGTGGAGGCGACGAAAACGTAAAACATCTTTGTACCTAGATAAAACGTTCGAAAGTCATGTCATACGCCACATTTTCTATAGAGCGTAGAACATTGCAGATAGGGCAAAATAAAAATAATCCAAAATATTATGGGAACTATTTATTAACAATATATACATTTATAGGTATTTATAATAAAACTAATGAACAAGCTGCAAGGTTCAACTAATAATGTTTTTTGTAAACACAATCGTAAAATTCCTGTTTTAATTTTTACCAATGGTTAATTGATGAAACTGATAATTGATGATAAATGTGAAAGGGTATCTGCAATAATAATTTTCATCAAAAATAACATAGAATTATAAAAGTCATATACACGGTCAATCATACTGAAGATTATCAATTGTACTACAAAATATTTAAAAGACTATTTCCAGTATAATGACCCGAATATCATCATTAATATTTGACTGGCACACTTAAAAGTTTTATCACATGGCTAAATGATTGACTTTTATATTATGATAAGGTCATGCTTTTCTATAAAAAGTTGCAAGAAATTTTAAATCACGGCCCTATTGGTTTGTTTTACTTTTTACTTAATTAGTGAAAAACAAGATGGACTGATCTAAAAGTTTACTTTCTTGTGTAAAAAGTGCTATTTAGAATTTTATGCAAATGATAATTAAAGTTTCTAAGTAAATAAGTGTAACATAGCGGGTATTATATTCAATGGTAGCCATCCATATTTGCAAATCCAGCATCATTTTCTATACAGAAACCGGCAAAGTGTTGCTCAAGGCACTATAAACAAAGCAGCTGATAAAATGTTACACTCATAACTGTTAACAAAAACTGTTTCCGCAAATGGTCTTATAGATAATAATAACTATTCCGCCGTGTTAGGTGCAGGAGCTATTATTAGAAGAAGAGGTAAAATTTTGTTTTAGAAATGAGCAATCAATATTGTTTTGTCTGCAATTGAGCATAAAATAAAAAATAACTTCAGCCAAAGAGCATAACTGGCATTATACTCAGGCCCATCAATTGGTATGGAAAAAAATAATTTTATCAGTTTTCAAAAAATCAATCAAAATTCAAAAAAAACATAAATATTAAAATCAAAAAATGTATATATGTATGTCTATACATACATATAATGATTTATGGCCGCTTAGTGACTCACTATAACATCCTGCAGTCACGCCGAAACTAAGAGGAGAGAATCACTGTAGAAAAGGTAATAATTTATTGCGGAAATTTTGGGATAAAATTAAAAAAATTATAAACTTATCCAAGTTAATCTAACTTAGTCTAACTTATCCTTATGCGTTACAAAAAAAAAACAAATAATAAAATAGTGAGATGGCGTCAGTTTTTAAGAAGATATAACAAAAATACTCAAAAAAATAAATTTCAAAAAAGTTCAATATTTAATTGATTATATACCGCTGACACTTAATCACGCTTTTCGAAACCACGCCAGTTGTAAACAATACTTGAGTGAAAAGACAAAATCGTCTTTTCAAATTTCCGCGGAGTTGTAAGTAGAAGGCCAAATAGGTCACGTGTCAATTTTAATTAAATATATTTTATATGAAGTGATCTTGACTACGTTTCATCAATTAACCATTGGTATTTTTGATGAAAATTATTATTGCAGATACCCTTTCACATTTATTTTAGTTTCGAGTTAAATTAATCAAAATGAAAATAAGAACTTTGGCTCTTTATAACTGATCTGTAAATGTAAAACTCTGACTTGAAATTATATAATTATTGGCATTTTTTTAATTCATTGAACTTTTTTAAGATTTTGTTGAAACTCTACTGGTAAAAAAAAACAAATATATATATATATATATATATATATATATATATATATATATATTTGTTTTTTTTTACCTTAGACTAAGTTAGATTAACTTGGATAAGTTTATAATTTTTTTAATTTTATCCCAAAATTTCCGCAATAAATTATTACCTTTTCTACAGTGATTCTCTCCTCTTAGTTTCGGCGTGACTGCAGGATGTTATAGTGAGTCACTAAGCGGCCATAAATCATTATATGTATGTATAGACATACATATATACATTTTTTGATTTTAATATTTATGTTTTTTTTGAATTTTGATTGATTTTTTGAAAACTGATAAAATTATTTTTTTCCATACCAATTGATGGGCCTGAGTATAATGCCAGTTATGCTCTTTGGCTGAAGTTATTTTTTATTTTATGCTCAATTGCAGACAAAACAATATTGATTGCTCATTTCTAAAACAAAATTTTACCTCTTCTTCTAATAATAGCTCCTGCACCTAACACGGCGGAATAGTTATTATTATCTATAAGACCATTTGCGGAAACAGTTTTTGTTAACAGTTATGAGTGTAACATTTTATCAGCTGCTTTGTTTATAGTGCCTTGAGCAACACTTTGCCGGTTTCTGTATAGAAAATGATGCTGGATTTGCAAATATGGATGGCTACCATTGAATATAATACCCGCTATGTTACACTTATTTACTTAGAAACTTTAATTATCATTTGCATAAAATTCTAAATAGCACTTTTTACACAAGAAAGTAAACTTTTAGATCAGTCCATCTTGTTTTTCACTAATTAAGTAAAAAGTAAAACAAACCAATAGGGCCGTGATTTAAAATTTCTTGCAACTTTTTATAGAAAAGCATGACCTTATCATAATATAAAAGTCAATCATTTAGCCATGTGATAAAACTTTTAAGTGTGCCAGTCAAATATTAATGATGATATTCGGGTCATTATACTGGAAATAGTCTTTTAAATATTTTGTAGTACAATTGATAATCTTCAGTATGATTGACCGTGTATATGACTTTTATAATTCTATGTTATTTTTGATGAAAATTATTATTGCAGATACCCTTTCACATTTATCATCAATTATCAGTTTCATCAATTAACCATTGGTAAAAATTAAAACAGGAATTTTACGATTGTGTTTACAAAAAACATTATTAGTTGAACCTTGCAGCTTGTTCATTAGTTTTATTATAAATACCTATAAATGTATATATTGTTAATAAATAGTTCCCATAATATTTTGGATTATTTTTATTTTGCCCTATCTGCAATGTTCTACGCTCTATAGAAAATGTGGCGTATGACATGACTTTCGAACGTTTTATCTAGGTACAAAGATGTTTTACGTTTTCGTCGCCTCCACATGATATTTTTGTCAGCATAAGGTACCCTTCTATATCTGAAACGAATATAAATATTGCTACAAAGTAAAGTAATAGGCTATACAAGTATACTGGGCAAAGGACTCTTTTTTTTATTTCTGAGAGGGTTTTAGGGCAAGGAAATGCCGGCCGTGCTTCCCCAATGCGTGTTGACAAAAATTGCAATTACAAATTTCATTCGTACTGTCGGGGATAAAACACGGGAAAATTTACAGCGAACGCTTTGACCCAGATCTATTAATACGATACAAATAAATACGATTTAACATATATAATAAAAAACTCTTACGTACTTGAAACTTGAACACTTGATAGCTCGTGACGCCTACCGGACAAAGCTACATCACAATGTAATTGAAGATGCGTAACCGCGACATAATTCTCAGTGATGCGCAAGCATAACAGGCAGTATGTCACTTATATAATTGTCATCTCTGCAGTCTATTAATCTTTGCACGTTTATAAGTAATACAGAACGTAGTTGCTAGACGGTGTTGACATCGGCTAAAATCTCTGCGATCGCCATTTCGTCAAGGTCATTCAGGCTAGTTAAAGCCTTAATCTATAAAACCAAGTCGGGTTTTATATATTATAACTAATGTCCGACCGAAACAGGATTTTCAACCGAAACCGAAAACGAACCTTCGGTCCGGGTGTCAGTTTCGGCTTCGGCCGAAACTGACACCCGGACCGAAGCCGAAACCGAAACTTATTTACACATGTTAATTTTTTTTAATTTACACTGAAATCTGGTATAAATTTTTTATACATATACAGATAGGTAATGCATGTTAATGAAAAACAGTCATTGTAATAGTCATGTAGCAATATATTATTAATTTTAAAGTAAAAATCAACAATTTAACGGTAAGAAATACCCATAAAAAGTTACTCGCTAATTGAGAACATATTTTATTGTGTTCTTAATATTGTTAATATTATTCAATGAGAGCATTAACTTAATATATCACACTCACACACTTACACACAATATACACACAACTTAACAAAATCCCAGAAAATATACAAAACCTGCTGAATGTTCAAAAACTTTAGTAAACTAAGTTTGTATAAAAAAGGTTATTATAATATTAAGGAATTTATGGATGATAATAACCCCTGCGAATAAGGTGATCACTACCAAGCTATTTCTAATTTGTCTTATGTTGTTAATTGTGTTACATTACATACATGATTGTAAGCAGTGGCGTAGCTAGACGTGGGCGAAGTGGGCTCTCGCCTACGGCCTCGCTCTTAAAGGGGCCTCGCTAAGCCCCAAAAAATGTGATGCCCCCAGACTTTACTAAAACTTTTATAAATAGTTAAAATTATAAACTAATAATAATATGTATATTTACATATTTTTTATGTACATAACTAAGTACGGTAAACCAGAAACTATATATAGACACATCATACAGCTTACAAAGATAATTTGAAGAATAAAGAATGAAATACAGTGGATTTCATTTATTACGACCTTGGTTGTAGCGACCATTTTCATATAGACGTTGAAATCTAAGTCCCTTGAATTTAAAGCATATTTTAGTACAAAATTCATGTGGCTATAACGACTTTGGATGTAACGCCAAGTTCGGGTGTAGCGACTATTTTTAATGAATCATTTGTAACAAATTCCTAGAAATCCCATGCAGATATTGCGACCGGAGTCGGCCGCCAAAGACACAAAGATTTCTTTCTTTCACAAACATTTCTTATCTTTTGTTTACATCTATATAGATGGTCAGCAAGTGTGGAGGCCTTTACCTATTGTTTATAGATATCAGCTAAGTAGGTAAGGAAGCGTGTACGTTTCGGAGTTAAGTTTATGGTTCAGTTACAAAGTGATATTCTGAGTAGCAACTGTAATGTATTGAATTTGTTACCTTTGTCTGTAACGACTTCCAGATATAACGACGAAAATAGAGTGGTCCCTTCATCGTCGTTATACCCGAAATCCACTGTAGTATGTTTTGTCGTCGAAGCGATCACGCTGTGCTTGACTTGACCGCACATTGACCCCAAACTAGTTGTACCTAGTAGAAGCACAGTATAGATTTATACTGTGGTAGTAGTTTGTATTTGTAGTTCCGTCGTTCGCCGTACTACTCCATCTCCGTGCGGGACGCAAGGGTGAAACGAGTAAAAAATCAAAAAATGTATATATGTATGTCTATACATACATATAATGATTTATGGCCGCTTAGTGACTCACTATAACATCCTGCAGTCACGCCGAAACTAAGAGGAGAGAATCACTGTAGAAAAGGTAATAATTTATTGCGGAAATTTTGGGATAAAATTAAAAAAATTATAAACTTATCCAAGTTAATCTAACTTAGTCTAACTTATCCTTATGCGTTACAAAAAAAAAACAAATAATAAAATAGTGAGATGGCGTCAGTTTTTAAGAAGATATAACAAAAATACTCAAAAAAATAAATTTCAAAAAAGTTCAATATTTAATTGATTATATACCGCTGACACTTAATCACGCTTTTCGAAACCACGCCAGTTGTAAACAATACTTGAGTGAAAAGACAAAATCGTCTTTTCAAATTTCCGCGGAGTTGTAAGTAGAATGCCAAATAGGTCACGTGTCAATTTTAATTAAATATATTTTATATGAAGTGATCTTGACTACGTTTCATCAATTAACCATTGGTATTTTTGATGAAAATTATTATTGCAGATACCCTTTCACATTTATTTTAGTTTCGAGTTAAATTAATCAAAATGAAAATAAGAACTTTGGCTCTTTATAACTGATCTGTAAATGTAAAACTCTGACTTGAAATTATATAATTATTGGCATTTTTTTAATTCATTGAACTTTTTTAAGATTTTGTTGAAACTCTACTGGTAAAAAAAAACAAATATATATATATACAACGTGTCCCAAAATTCAACGATAAGCCAACACCGGAGGATAGACCTGCCCCGGACTAATCGGGTAAAAAAAGAAAAAAAAATATATCCCAATTATATTTTAAGTTATATAAAAAAAATGAAATTCTTCAGAAATTGAGACCGTTTATGATATTTTTCACTACCATGACCACAATTTTTTAAATATTTTTTTCTTTTTTTTTTATAGGCAACCTGAATAGTACTGCTATCTACCACAATTCTTAAAAACTCCAGAATAACTCTTGTTTTATCACGAAAATTAATGAAACTTATTTTATTCCCTAAATTTTTTGAAGAGTTTTACTTTTAACCAAATTTAACTTATCGTGGTGTAAAAAAAAAGTATGAACACTAGTATGGCAAGTTTTTTTAAAAATTGACGCAACTAACCAATATTCCAAAATGGTATAATACTCTAGGAAAACAAGTTATAAAAAAATATGGGCCTATTATTTCTTAACAGGGGCCAAATTCCTTAAATTGTAATTGTCAGTAATCACTTTTACTACATGCCCAAAATGGGTTCCTGTTACAATTTCTAGGAATTCGAATGGGGCATTAATACCTTAGATGTTAGAGAGAGATAGATAGATAGAGATATTTACGTTAAAAAGAGACAACAACAGGGCAGGTAGAGAAGCTGTTATTATTCTCAGCAAGTCGGTTCAGTACGCTCTGCTCCTTTGTTTACTGCGCACCGTACCCAATTCAACTTACGTGGCCCTCGTACATACTATCGACTTTTGGCTTGGCTTTTTGGACTGGAATCGACCTGCAAACTTAACTGACCTGGCATTATTTGGACTGGAAGTGATCTGCAAACTGAACTGACCTGGCATTATCTTGGACTACGATTGTGTGTTTTGTGATTTAGAGTTCTGGCGCATTTTGGACTGTTTGGCGTTTAACATGCCGCAACCGTACACACCACAGGAATACGCTAATATGCATTTAATCTATGGAGAATGCCGATGTAATGCTAACGCTGCTAGCAGACTGTATCCAGAAAGATACCCAAATGCTCAAAGATATCCTGATTATCGAGTGTTTATTAATGTGCATCAAGCGTTTTCGGAGGGTCGTATGCCATCCAATAGGAGCAGCGCTGGAAGACCTAGATTGGATCGTGATGAAGAAGTTCTCAAGGAGATAGAAAATGACTCGACTACTTCGGTACATAGAAGAAGCTACAGGAATCCCGAAAAGTTCTGCACATCGAATATTAAAACGTCACAAGCTTCACCCATATCACTACAGGCGTGTGCAGACGTTATTACCGCGGGACTATCCGCTACGGGTCACATTTT
Source organism: Parnassius mnemosyne (assembly GCA_963668995.1). Taxonomy (NCBI): domain Eukaryota; kingdom Metazoa; phylum Arthropoda; class Insecta; order Lepidoptera; family Papilionidae; genus Parnassius; species Parnassius mnemosyne. The sequence goes on from CAVLGL010000068.1 coordinate 26,348,662, forward strand.
GCCGTGTAATGCTGCAAAGGCACAGTGAAGATCCCCACTTCCTAGACAAAATTCTATGGTCGGATGAAACAACGTGCAAGAAAGATGGGTATTTAAATCTTCACAATCTACATAGTTGGAGTAATGAAAATCCACACTTGATGAGACAAGACAAATCCCAATATCAATTCAAGGTTAACCTATGGACCGGCATATTAAATGGAAAAGTAATTGGGCCCTTTGAGTTACAAGGAAACTTAGATGGCAATAGTTATTTAAACTTTTTACAAAATGACTTGCAAGAATTGTTAAACGACGTGCCCTTAAGTGATCTTCAAAACATGTGGTTCCAAAATGATGGTTGCCCAGCACATTATGCCCGTCCTGTGCGAGAATATTTAAATCAAGAGTATCCAGGGCGTTGGATCGGGCGACTTGGTCCTATCTTATGGCCACCCCGTTCACCCGATTTGAACCCCCTGGACTTCTTCTATTGGGGTTGTCTTAAAAACAGGGTCTACTCAAAACCCATTGTGACATTGGACGAGCTTCGTCGAAATATCACTCAGGCTGCTGATTGCATTAATAGCAGAAGATATGCAAGACAAATAAAACGATCATTTTTAAGGCGATGTCGTGCATGTATTAATGCTGGTGGCAAACAGTTCAAACATTTGCTATAATGTTAATAACTTAATAAATTACACGTGAAACTGTTTGTACCATTTGTTTTGAAATATTAAACATTTTTCAAGAAATAATACTTTTATTACACCCGACCGTCATTTGGCCCCTGTTAAGAAATAATAGGCCCATATTTTTTTATAACTTGTTTTCCTAGAGTATTATACCATTTTGGAATATTGGTTAGTTGCGTCAATTTTAAAAAAAACTTGCCATACTAGTGTTCATACTTTTTTTTTACACCACGATAAGTTAAATTTGGTTAAAAGTAAAAGTCTTCAAAAAATTTAGGGAATAAAATAAGTTTCATTAATTTTCGTGATAAAACAAGAGTTATTCTGGAGTTTTTAAGAATTGTGGTAGATAGCAGTACTATTCAGGTTGCCTATAAAAAAAAAAGAAAAAAATATTTAAAAAATTGTGGTCATGGTAGTGAAAAATATCATAAACGGTCTCAATTTCTGAAGAATTTCATTTTTTTTATATAACTTAAAATATAATTGGGATATATTTTTTTTTCTTTTTTTACCCGATTAGTCCGGGGCAGGTCTATCCTCCGGTGTTGGCTTATCGTTGAATTTTGGGACACGTTGTATATATATATATATATATATATATTATAGTTCTTGATGAAAATAATGTATGCGTGTTACATCGCATCTCATCAAGAATTTCTAATGTAATTCTTGGTGTAATGCTAAGACGTGATAATAACTGTAAACAATAGAATAACAAAATAATGAAAACATTTACATTTACATACAAAACATTTACAAAAATACTTGCTTTATAACCTAATAAATATTATTTAACCGTAATAAAATAAAACGAGGTAGTCTTCGGCATGAAAGTAAAAATAAATATTTTCGATTATTTTTGTAATATCTAACAGCCGGATCAGCGCGCGATTCTGATCCATCTAAAGATGCTAAATTTCAGCAAGCACTGTCAAATTGAAATAGGAGTGACAGAAAAACGGTTCTTCTTATAGAAAGGTAAATAAATTATTTAACTTTTAAAGTAAAATCACTTTATTACAAATCAAAATAGCCCAATAGCTTTATTAACATGAGACATAATTGTACGAGTGCTTACTTACCATTATTTTATTGAAATCTCAGAAAGTTTTTTTTTTAATAGAATAAGGGTGACAAACGAGCACACAGTCCACCTGATGTGGTTGCTACGGCCCATACACATCTACATCTATTCTCGATTACGTATCAAAATGTAGATGCGTTGTCACCCGTGAGGACTAAGATGTAATGCCTCGTTTCCAGTAAAAAGGTTCTCCGGTTCTCTACACTCACCATACGAAACACAGCAGGGTTAAACTGCTATTTTACATGTTATTCCGTGAGAGCGTGGCCCTTCCCCTTTCGAGCCGACCCATTCGTGCTACAACTATACCTACTACTAATATAGCTGCAGCATGGCTCTACCACGTAAGAAAAAAAAGACGTTGAAAATTTAAGTATTTTTAGAAGCAACTTTGCAATTATTTTCTATTGAGGTAATTTTTGTGGAATCGTGTTTTGCAAACCGCCACCTGAAATACGTACATTTTTTTTTCGATAATGACGTGAAATTACAAAACGATCCCCATGCATTTCAATGTGGCTCTATTCAGCCTCTTAATATGAACATACCTCGAGATTCAGAGTGTTTAAAAGTTTTCATGCGTAGATAATGGAAGATATAATATTATATTATTACTGTCCCGTGTGAGGCAACCTTTATACTTATATACATATTCTTATCATATTTTTATGGTTGGTTAGAAAAGTTATATCTAAATGCAAACTTTCACAGGGTAAATTTTTTTTTACTATTTTTACCCAGCAAGTAGTAAAGCAACTACAATCCCATCGGTAAGTGGTTATGTAGTCTAAGATGGTGAATTGCATTGACTTAACAAAAACCTATTCGACCTTGCCTAATAGTACTAGGTAAGTATTATTTGCTAGCTATTTGTGTGTGTGTGTGTGCGCGTGCGTGCGTGCGTGCGTGCGTGCGTGCGTGCGCGCGTGCGCGCGTGCGCGCGCGTGTGTGTGTGTGTATGTGTGAAGAAAAGCGTATGAGAATACGTGAAGAGGAATAAAGGTTGAGTACTAATTCGCTTACCTGTACCAGGTTGCCACTCGAGGACCTTTCTTCCTATTTTTTATCTGTTTTCCAAGTTATATAGCTAGCCCATTGCCATTTTACTGTAATATTCCGTTGGGCTATGTCAGTTACTCTAGTTCTAATCCAAATATCTTCATTTCTAACTTTATTACGTAGAGAAACCCCCTCCAATTTAAAATGTTTACATTTTTTAGATGATAGTTTGTCTAACATAAAAAAAACCATAAACCCAAGAATGTCTTTATGTAGTTATTTATACTTAGGTAAGCACCATTCTTTTATTTATTTAAATTGTTTGATTTAATTTGATAACAGTGTACCTAAATGTAAGTATCTGTATCTTTATTTCCCTCCCTAATAATATTTTATAAAGTCATACTCATAAAAACAGCGTTTTATTGTAATACATAATTATAAAGTTCAGTATCAACTAATTAATAAAAACTATCGAAAACTAAGTAACGAGAGCATGTTCGTCGTTCCACATCTAAATTATATAAAAATGCATTTTTCAATTTCACTAATCAAAGTCGCGGCGAAAATTTCTTCTTCTTTGGGCACTTTAAAAATTCATTTATTTAGAAAATAATATTTACAGTTACCAGTGTACAGTTATTAACTAAATTAAGTATTTCTAGTCATAAAAATATTTATAATTGAGTATAAACTTTTAAAAAACTAATATATATTTGAACGCAGTCGCTCCAACACCGACGTGCGGTCCTCCACCCTCGACGATGTCCGAAAACGGACTGTGACAGGGCTTACATGGCGACGGAGCATGCGCGCTCGCGTAAATATATTCAATTTCAGGGAAAAATGATATATTCTCTTATAAAACGGGTAATAAAAATAAAACTCTCAATTAAAAGTATTAATATGTTTAAGACTTTTTTTTTTTACTGTAAGAACTATTTAACAAGCTTGTGCCGTTTTGGAGAAATTTTGCAAAATATGACTAAGATAGGTACTCTTTGGGGTTTTTTTTCTAATAAGGGGTTGACAAAAATACAATTTTGTTAAATTAAAAAAATTTACCAAATCTCCTTCTGTTACCCTGTATTTTTTCTTTGTGGATTAAATGAACAGTTGTTGAGATTTTTTTACTTAAATATCCTAGATTTAGGCATTTCAACCACTGTTAAGGCTAGATTAAAATAAATCGTACAAAATTTTGCACGCATTGCGTTATGAAACAACAAATGCAGAATGAAATAGACATAGGAAATAGACATGTATCAATTATGAATGATTCGTTCGTTTGAACTGGGACACTTTAAAGGTATTGATGATTCAACTTTACAAAACTATTTTGCCTTTCGTGGATCGTGGCACAAGTTTATGAGATACGAAAACTGTCAATTAATTATTTATTTAATAATATATCAAGATTTCAAATATAAACCCTAACACACAGTTTACGTTGAAATTCAGACCACTATGTAATCAATTTAGGTATGAACGGTAAAATAACATAGGTATTAATTTGTCGTATTTGTTATTTTTGAACAAAAACTTTAATACAAATTGGTCGGTAAGCTATGAAATCGTGTATTGTTATGAATGAATTGGACAAACATGATAACTTTATGCAATATCATTATTTATTTTATTTATTTAATAAAATTGTTTATTTTTAAATAAATAAAAAATAAAATAAATCAATTTTTTGTGTTTATGTCATCTAGCGTAATTTATACCTACCACCTTGAGAGTCCATCGGTTTGGGTTCGATAAAATAATTAAAACTATAGAAAGATGTAGAAGGCGATATTTATTATGAAGCAATTTTACTGGAAAGAAAATATTATTTTGATTTCGTACACTAAAGTTTAGGCTTCACATGTCTAAAAATAAGAATTGTAACATTTATTTGGTTGAAAATTATATTAAATAATATTATAGATTATATTAAATCTGAAAAACAAAAAATGCCGTTCATACCTTATAATAAGGTAATGGTGGTTAAAAATCCGATAATTTCCAGAATATTACCTCTATACTACCTCTACATGCGACCTCAATAATCTTTCAGTACCTAATTAGCACTTCATTTTTAGGCACTGATAACATCGATCACTAATATTTTTATTAGTGATCGATGACTGATAAAGAACAAAAAATACCGTTCATACTTTATGGTAAGGTAATGGTGGTCGTGGACCCTATAATTTCCAGAATAATATCTTAATCTGTATCGGGTCTCGATAACCGCTCAGCACTTAATTAGCACTTAATTCCTTGCTATTAATATTTATCGTATATCTAGTAACGTCATTGCGTTGCTAGCTTGCTAGCGAGACGTTATGCCAGCAACGCAGATTTCAATGGTTCGTTGCGGTGAAAATTTTGGTGCAATTAATTTTTAAACTTGGTACCTAATTAGCACCTAAAAAGCCCCTAATTTTGGATTTTTCCAAATGCAAATTCCCGACTTTGCGTTGCAGGCGAGACACAACTTATCTCTTGTGCCTAGTTTTGCATTGAAGTCTCCCATTAACACTGTCCAAAACCCACTATGGGTTTTGGAGGAATGCATGGCTCTAGAGATATCCTCATACATTTCCTCCACCTCCTCATCGGGATGCGTAAACCTGTATGACCTTTAGCGAATACCGTTTGGTGATTCTGAGTATAAGGTACGCAACCCTCGTCAACACACTTAATCTTTACAACGTTGTTAACGAGATACTTGTGGACGATAAAACCGATACCTCCTTGTGACAGATGGTCGCCCTCCCGGTGATAGAGCAAGTTGCCGGATTCGAGGATTATCGTGTCCTCCCCCTCTCTTCGAACCTCGGATAATGCTATAATGCCAGCGAACTTGTCTATCCCTTCTTCCAGCTCCACGACCTTCTCGTCAGTCCTCAGGGTGCGTGCGTTGTATGTTGCCAGGTCGAGTCGTCGTAGGTGGCAACTGAACCTCCACCGGAGATTCTTAGCACCCCCTACCCCGCCGTTACCATGGTCGCCACCACAGCCAGGAATAACTGGGCCGCCGGGGACTGGGGCCCGTCTCTTTGTTACTCTCATCATGGGGGGGGGGGGGGGTATTAGCCATAGTTGCCACGCTTGGCGAGCGGGTTGGCAACTGCGGTTTTTTTATTGTACTCGTAATTTTCTTTTATCAGGAAGATGCTGCTGCCCATCTCCTGCCTGTTTCCCACTGTCGCCTCTTACGACACCCACGGGAAGGTATGGGGTAGTGGATATTCTTAACCGCCACTACACGGCTAACTAACTAATTCGCAGCGAATTCAACTCGCGACGAATGAATCTAATCGCGGCGAATTTCCTGTCACACATAGTGAATTCTCTTACTTACTTATCTTCACGCACAATCCCTGACGGGGTAGCCAGAGAGAACAGATCGCCAAGTGTCACGATCCTTACATACCTCTTTCGCTTCTTTCAGATTCATTATCTTCTTCATACATGCACGTCTAGGTATCCGAGTACTCTTGACCCTACCCTCTTCGAGCAATTTGCTCACATGGTCTTCGAAAGTTAGTCTCGGTCTACCTCGACACCTTTTAATATTAACTTTCGCGCTATATATTTTCTTCACCATTCGGTCTTCACTCATTCGCTCAACGTGCCCAAACCACCGAAGCACGCCCTTATCAATTTTTGTGATAAGGTCATCTTTCAAACCTGCCATATTGCGAATCTCTTCGTTTCGCTTTCGGTCGGCCATGGTAACGCCGCACATTTTACGAAGAGATCGCATCTCCACTGAATAATAATAGTGAATTCTCGCTGCGAGTATTTGCTATGTGTGACCGAGGCTTAAATTATCTGAGTTTCAAAGATGTCTACGTTGTTATTATCTTAATTTTCCTCGATGTTGCATAATTGAACAATAAAGTTTTTATTATCAATAAATTGATGACTCCGTGGTGCAGGGGCTTAGCAATGAGTTGCAGCGCTGAGGCCGCGGGTTCGAATCCTGCACGGAATAAGTATTGGTATAGCGTGCAAATAATTGTTCCGGGTCTAGATATTTGTCCTTGTGCAATTTATATTTGTTAACTGCCTCCACGATACAGGAGAAAATCCTAGTGTTGGGGTAACTTTTTTTTTAACAAAATAAAAGAAATACTAATATATTGCATAACACCTCGGCGTATTCTACTATATACCAACTAATATCAAAGGATTCAATTTGTTTTCTCACAACACCTAACCTTACAATAGAAGCGGTCTTAACAAAGTCGCGTAACGGGCTAAGTGATACAGACACTCGTACGCGGGCGTAAGGTGCATTTTACTATTACCGTATTAATTTTTGTTTCGACATAGGCTAATTTCACGAAGATCATGATCATGTGTAAAGTATTATGTACATTAGCGACGTTGTAACTAGGTTTAAACTCGCAAGTTTGCTATCAGAGGATGAGCCTTCTGTTCTTGTATTATTATTTATTCTGTGGTATAACTAACTATTTACACTATTACAATAGGGTATAGTCTTCTTTCTTGAGTATCTTCACTGCCGCTGGAGAATCGAATGACTATTGGCGGTTTTTTTTTGCGCCCAAAGCAAGACTATACTCCGGAAGCGGGGGAGGGAAAGTGGTGAATGCTCATAGCATACCACGCAACCGGCTGCGTGTTTATGTTGGACTCACAATGAAGTGCCTACCCACTGAACACCACCCGTGGGACTTGCATTGGCCTGTATGACCTTTCTGCCGAATCGGAAGCGACCCTCTTTAGGGAAAAGGGGCCGCAGGCGGCGAGTAGACGCTGAGAGGTGCGCCTAACTAAGGCAAATTAAGAACGGGGAGAAGATTCGGCCTAAACCGCCAGGAGGCAGTCGGCCGAAAGCTTGTTTGGGGAGTCCGAGAGAGAGTTTCTCGGCCTGCGGACTCGACAGCGAGAGGGGAGTGGGCTACATAGGAAGCTGCCTCACGAATGAGATGATTTGAATGAGACTCTGAGGCTTTGAAGAAGTTCTCAAAAAGTGATTTTAGAAATTGCTGGATTGTGGGGAGCTCTAAGTCTCGATGAAGGTCAGCGTTACGGACGTACCAGGGTGTGTTCGTAGCCCGGCGACAAAAGTGATTTTGAACTATTTGGAGTTTGAGATTTTGGGTTTAGTATGCGCAAAGATGGGGGCTGCATATGTCATGACTGGTCGTATACAGACCTTATTTAGGGTTCACTTGTTACGTAGGGACATTTTACTGTGTCGGCCCAGCATACTGTTGAGCCTACTCAGATAAAAGCGCGCGTTGCGAGTTACTCTATTGACATGGGGCCCGAAGGTGAGCCTCGTGTCAACCTAAGTATTTGGCGGTCGTATACCAGGGGACAGGGGTCTCTAGCATACGGATTGCGGAATGGTAGTGGAGCGGCGTCGTTTATGATCGAAGTAAACGGCGGAGCTTTTCTCCGGGTTCACATCGATACGCCATTTTTGGAACCATGCTCCTAAGTCATTAACTGACTTTTGGATCTTGTTCCGTATGCAAGGTAGTGAGATATCTTTGCAGTAGAGGGCAGTGTCGTATACAGAGGGAGAGCTGAACACCATTCGACGAGATCGGAATGTCGTTGGTGAACATGATATATAGTAGAGGGGCAAGCCCTGATCCCTGAAGGACACCGGCTTTGATATGACGCTGCGAGGAGAGCGTGCCTACGTGTCTAAAACAAAAGGTACGATCCTTCAGGTATGAGGCCACGAGACGAACAAGACGATCAGGGTGGCCTATTTTGTAGTTTGTAGATAAGGCCTTCGTGCCAGACTATCAAAAGCTTTTGTTATGTCGAAAAAGACCGCGGTGGTCTTATGACGACGAGGATAAAAACCGCTGAGGATATATTCTACAATACGGTGAACTTGTTGGTGACAAGAGTGTTTCGCTCGGAAATCAAAATGGTCGTCGTCTGTGAGAAACAGATGGAGCCTCATACGAGTGAGGATTACTCGTTCAAAAAGTTTGCCCATGGCCTGGAGGCTGATGGGACGGTGACTGGAAGGGAAGTGGCGAGGCTTTCCAGACTTGGGGATACCAATGACAGTTGCCTCTTTCCACGTGGTGGGAAAGTAACTAAGGTTGAAGCAGGCGTTAAAGATAATAGTTAATTGGGTTATCACCTGCTCAGGAAAATATTTTAGGGCTTGGTTGGAGATGCTATCCGCGCCCGGGGCCTTTTTGGGCTTCAGGCTTTTGATGATGGATTAGATCTCATCATTGGACACAGTGATATGGTCAGAGGCTGGGGGTGAGTTCAGGCGGCGGACATCATCCTTCACTGTCTGGATGTGGGAGGGGTCAGTGGGTTGTGAGCTAGGATAGCATTGAGCGGCGATGCTGTCTGCAAAGCACTCAGCCTTTTCCTCGTCCCCGATAGCAATAGTATCGTCGGAACGGGAGAAACGAGGAGCGGGAGTAATAGCGTCTTTTCGAGGGCTCTCGGCATCTGGTAGTACGCTGTATGAGAGGGAGAGATATTCTCCATGAGATTAATCTTTTCGAGGTCTCGAAGATCAGAAAGGCGTGATCGGACTTATCGTTGTAGTCGATTAGCCGTACGCCTATATTCAGGGATGGGATCTATCCCATCCCTGAAGAGTGCTGCTCTCCGGAAAACAGCTCTCTTGGCTTTCATTAGGTTGCTAATATGTAGGGGAAAGCTATTATTATTAGCAACCGGGATGACCCTTTCATTCTCCTTAAGGTACGATTTTATAAGGATGGTGAGAGAATCGACCGCGGTGTCGATTTTTTCGGTACTGTTGAAGTCCGACGAGAGGGAGATGGGGGAGTCCTGTGAGTCCAAAATTGTGCCTAAGGACTCCTTGAAGCCCTTCCAGTTGGTGAAGGTTTTCATGGAGGTGGTTGAGGGAGGTGGCTGATGGCTAAGAATGAGAGAGACAGGGTGGTGGTCGGATCCTAGATCGTCAAGAGTCGATTGCCCTGAGGTTGAGGGAAACTCCTTTAACTAGCGCAAAGTCTAGTACGCGCGAGCGTAGTCGGTGTTGTCGGGATAGTGAGTGACACCGATGGGACTGTGAACGTTAAGGTCAAGAGACTGCGCGATATCAAGCAGTTTCTTGCCACTATGAGAAGTAGTAAGACAGGTCCATTCAGTATCCTTGGAGTTAAAATCTCCAAACATAATGACTGAATTGCCTAAAGAAAAGATAGCCTCAAAATTCCACTAGGGATGTAGCAGGAGGCTATGACGATGGACTAATGTCCAGTCAAGGCCAGCCTGCATACCGTGGCTTCCATATTGGTAAGCTGCGGAGTGGGGATGTGCCGCCGCCTTCGCGGTCAGGTCTGTCGTTACGAAGAAGAGAATACTTTGGATGGAAAGGCCTTTGAGGTCCTTAGTTTTGTGATTGGTCTCCTGGAGGAGAAGGAGGAGGTCGGCTTCGCGATCTCGAAGAAAGAGCTTAAGGTCGGGGAGGTTATTTCGCAACCCGCGAATATTAAAGGAAACAAGCGATAAACCCTTAGGCTTAATACGACCGTGAGACTTTGGGAGAGCAGAGTACTCTGACATTATTAAGTTAAATTAAATTAACATAACTTACAGCGAACACAAAAGGTTGTGATGCTCAGCAGGAGCAAGGAGACGGTCCGGAGGGGACTGAGCAGCGCGCAGTTTGCGTGCTAAGATGACAATCTCCCCAATGTCGATGCTCCGAATAGCAGCATGCACTGTATTCAGGTCATCAACCAATGAGGATTGTGCCTGTTGTAGGGCAAAGGATGTCCGCGGGGGGGTTGGCCTTTTTGGGGCCCCAGGGGAAAACTGGAGGCTGTGAGGGCTGAGTGAAGCTTGGAGGGGGCCGAAGAGGACCCTGAGGTGGCCTAGGGGGACCCAGAGGGGGCCGAGAGGGGACCTTAAGGGGCTGAGAAAGGCCCTGACGGGGCATTTTAGCTGGGAATGACTTGTCATTGATCGGCGGTGGAGCTAGTTTGGTGGGATGAGGGTGAGGAGTGCGAGGGCAGCCTCTGTAGTTAGCCGAGTGGCCAAACTGTTGACTTAGGATGCACGCGGGTGGGGATTCAGCGTTTTGTGGCCGAGGATACTTTAGAGCTATGGCGGTCTAGGCACTTAACGTACCTGTGGGGAGGGGGGCAGAGTAGTTGGCCGCCGCATGCCCATAGAGTTGGCAGCGGTGGCACTGCGCCGGGTGACCGTGCCTATATGGGGGCTCGACCTTAACTCTCGACAGGTCGCACACGGTGCGCACCTGCCGGAAGATGGCTTTGGCCTCCGGCACGGTTGTCAGGATGACAAGAGCAAGCGGGAACCTCTTGCCCTTGTTGCCATGCATCTTGTGCACTGCCTCCCCGTTCGGACTCCAGGATGTCCTCTTTGGCAGGTTCGAAGGGAACTCCGCGGGTTACTGCCCTGACCTTACGCTCTTACGGAAGAGCGTACGTGTGGTGGGACACACGCTCGGTTGTGAAGAGCCTGGTGATGCGACGAAAGTCGTTGATGGATTGGAGGATTATTTTGATGGCTTCACCGAGGTTGGTGGCCTGATCATATTTGATACCTGTGTCGTAGCAGGTTTTGGAGAGGCGAGTCTATTGCGCCTTGTCTCTGAGAAAGACAGGGGGCGGGACTTGTTTTTTAGCGAGGGTGGGGGCGCAGCGTGATGCTGGCTCGGAAGGCAGGGGGATGTCTAACGACATTAGGGGTCAATGGTAGCGGCGGGGGCTGCGGGGTTGGAGACGGCAGCGGGAGCTGCAGGGGTAGAGGCAGTGATGGGGGTTGAGGCAGCGGCGGGGGCTGCAGAGGTGTGGGTGGCGGCAGTGGTTGCCGGGACGGGGGGAGGTTGCGATTTTTCGCAGCGTGTTTACTGCCGCGCCTTGATTTCACTTTCGTGAAGGAGGTGTCTTCGGTTACTATTCCATCTGAATCCGTGGAGCAGCTACTGGATGAAGTCTTCGGATGGCGGACTTCTTCCGGGAGGACGACGGCTGTTGACTGATGCGGAGCCCGAGCACTCCATGGAATCGGAGTCGTGGGACGCGGGCGAGTCGGTCTGCGGGGCAGCCATAGGGGCCGTCGAGCAGGTCGCGACGCGGGCCAGGGGGGTACATGCTTGAGGGGCAAGGGAGAATTCCGACGAGAGCGGCCTCGTCGATGTTTGGGATGAATAGAGTGAGAATGGCTTTGATTTGATTGATGTCTAGGGTGGACATGTTGGCCCGATGCTCTTCTTATATTCACGCGGCGGGGGTTTCTCTGTCCATAGGCTCCCACGCGGCGTCGCTGTGTGTTACACACGTGCATCATGACGCGGGCATCACGTGACGTCCGGGCATGAAGCAAATACAAAGAGAAGGTGTTGTAATTAGATTGGCCTGTTCACAAAATGATTATAAACTATAAAAATAACATTTTGGCGATTAAAATTTCTTTGTCTGAATGCAAAACAAATTTTATCACATTCGTATGATTATTTTACCAATACTGAGCTCTACGTACCTTTATATTTTTAGTTCACATGACACAAAGTATTGCCATCTAATGTCAAATATATTTAATTATATTTGAAAGCCGACGCAAAGAGATTTTTCTAGAACTATTTTAATAAATTAGGTGTAAAATTACTCACAAATGAAATGTGATGCCATCCATAGCGTCTATCTGAGTAGTTTTACACGATAAAACACTTCATCCTTTTCTTCTTAATACTACGAAAATACATCGATTTACGAATGCTGACAGTATACTAACTAAAAACCACTATGATAACGTCAGGACCTACTTAGAATCACAGTGCACAGTTGCTTATGCCGTCTCCTCTTTGTATTTGCTTCATGGTGCCGGGTGCGCTCGGCGTAACGGGTTATGAGGGGGCGACGGGGAGGCAGCTCCCTTCGCCGTCCGTAATATGTCGGAATTAACCTACCAATCGAAGAAAAAATTACAAATAATCAAACAGTTCAAGTGCAGTGAACGATAACTTTAATAGTGAATCTGCAAACTCGCCGGAATTTTCACCGTTAGTCTTGTTTCTTGTTGTGTGCGCTTATGTATTTAAAAAGTCGTATTTATGTCAAAGATATCCAAAGTTATGAAGACCGCTACAGAAAAATTATTGCTGTGTTCACGGAAGTTAAAAGTACTCAAGAACAGGTAATAAGTGTAAAAAACATTTTAACAAAATGTGCTCTTCTATGCATAAAGAATGTGGCCCGCTGACCCGTGAGCGTTCGGCAATATTCTGAAGTCCCCGGCTGTGCGAAAGCATCGTTTTACTCGTCTCGCCACTCGATACTCGATACTATCGTCCGACGCCGAATTTACGTTATTAACATCCCCCCATAAGAGAAACGAATTCCATTTTGAGGTACCAATATTAGATATTGGGGCTACTTGCGTAATTTAATTGTAAATAGTTTAATCCAATTTTAATAATACCCTACAAAAAAGACAGTCTACTCTACAGTCTGTTACGCAACAGGCGTCCGCGCGCTCTCAGCGAACGGACGCCTGTTGCGTAATAGGATTGATAAGCCTAATACTTTTACGTTTGGCTCGATTAATTAACACTAAAATGGCGAAACTGCAATGTAGAAAGTGCAAATAGTTTTTACCAAATAACGAGGAAGACAATGTTTAGTGTAAAAAGTGCAAACATGCCTTTCATAGAAAATGTGTAAAAGATATAAGTTGTTTTAGTACTAAAGGCATTCGTGATTCGTGTGAAGAAATAAAAGCGGGGACAGGAACGCCACGTTCACCGCCGGCTAAAGACAATGAAGTCGTACTTGAACAAATTAATGAACGAATGGCTATAATAGAGGGAATGAGCAAAAAATTGGAAGAAATTAACTTACAATTCAAATACTATGCAGAGAAGTACAAAGAAATTTTTAGATTAGATTTTAAGATGGAAGCAATTGAAAAATTCACGAAGCATGAAAATCAAATTAAGGATTTATAACAACGAAATATTCACTTAGAGAAGTGCAATAAAATGATGGAAGAACGTGTATGTGTGTTAGGAAATCGAGAAAGAGAATATAGTTGAAATTGTGTGAAAAAATTCAGATCTGTTGGAAACGGAAGATGAAATAGAGAGTGCTTGGCGGTTGGGAAGAGAAAAAAATAACGGAAAGCCGCGCCCGGTGGTTGTGCGATTGAGAAGTCGTAAGGCTCGCGATAAGTGGTGAAAACCAAGAAAACGATGTATAAATAATAATCAGCTTTATGGAGATATAATCGAAGGTCCAATTTACATAAATGAAAATATTGCTCCACAAACTCGAGAATTATTTTATCTCGCTAAGAATAAATTAAAACGTTCATATAAGTTCATTTGGATACAAAACTTTAAAGTACTTATTAAGAAAAGTGAAGTGCAAAATAAAATTTACCAAATTAAAAGTGAGAAGGATATCGAAAACCACCTTCTAGGTGATAGTAATTTGCGTCTTTAATGGTGAGAAAAAAGGGCACCATTGTGCAAAATGGTAACAATGGCATTTATTATGAACGAATTTATAACAAAGACCGACTACAACAGTTCATGGATGAACAAAATGCGTGAATAAATATTGTACATCTTTATATATAAAAATTACGTGTCACATTGTTTGTCCGCGATGAACTCTTAAACTATTGAACTGATTTCAATGAAATTTTGCACACTGTGTGCAGTTTGGTTCAACTTGAGAGATATGATACTTTTTATCCCGATAAGTGACCTTCAATATTTTTTACATACATATACATATAATCAAGCCTCTTTCCCGTAGGGGTAGGCAGAGACCACTTCTTTCCACTTGCTACGATCCTTACATACTTGTTTTGCTTCGTCCACTTTCATTATTCCCTTCATACATGCTGCTATACGGTTTAGGGTACTCTTGACCTGACCTTTTTTTTTTATTGGTATATAGGATTTTTTTTCATAGGACGGGTCGTCGGAAAGGGCAGAACAACGCCAGCTAATTTAAATATAAGATCTACGCGTAAAAAATTTAATGAAATATTGGTGTTGTTGGATGGATATTTAAATAAGCTAGAAATTATAGTATTAACAGAAATAAATTTAAAAGAATACGAAATACCATTGTACCATATACCGGGCTACAATACACATGCACATACAAGAAATAATCGAAGAGGAGGAGGAGTTTTAATGTTTGTCAAAGATACAATAATTTGTACACCAACTGAATATAGTGGTATTTCTTGTGAGGTATTGCATGGCCTTATGACAATAAAGAATGAACGACCTTTATACGTTATCGTCGTATACAGGCCCCCACATACTAATAAAAATAAATTTGTAGTAGAAATGGATGAATTATTGCGGGGTGTCCCAGCAACGACTGATATTATCCTGGCGGGTGATGTCAACATTAACATTTTACACGGTACAGTAAATTCGTGAACATCGAGATAAAAGACATGCTATGTCAGTACGGGTTGCAGTGTGCCTATGATGACGTCACGAGAGAAGAGATAATTGATGGGCGTTTGGTCGTGTCCTGCATCGATCATATGTGGGTAAGGGACGGAGGATACTCGGCGCCGCCTGCATTGTTTGTTTATACAGCTCAGAAGATAACGGATCATTATTTAACGGGACTTACTTTGTGTAAACGTAATTATGGAGAGAGTGAACAGCCTGAATATGTAAGTACAATTATTGATAACAAAGTAGTGAGTGCAGTTATTTGGTCGAACCTTTTATCTATTAACTGTCCATTAAAACTATAATAATTTATGTGATATTTTCGATGACATATATAAATAAAATATAAAACAGTGATGAGTAATAAAAGATATAAACCGTGAATTACAAATGAACTTATTCTAATGACTATAAAAAGGGATGAACTTTTTAAAAGATCGAAATCTGTTCCTCAAAACATGTGTTATAGGTTAGAATATACAAGATATAGAAATAAGTTAAATAAGCGTATTAACCTAGTTAAGAATAACTAAAAAAAAGTAAATTTGGATGATTTTGTATTACAAGTTACAACGTTTTAGTAGTAATAGTAATATAAGTTCAATTTGTACAGGTTTTCCTAAAATAGATACAATTAAGCATAAATGTAAAATGAAATTTTTGGATAGAAGTAAATATGTTAATGAAAGTTTGGTAAGTATAAGATATAGAAAAACGACTCCATGCCAAATTGAAAAAATAATTAATGAATTGTCGTGTGAAAAAGCTCCTGGTGTTGAAAAAGTTCATGGAATAAGAGTCAAAGATTTAAAATATGTTAAAAATTAAATTAGTCCTGTAATTGCTAAATTTATACATTTATGTGTAGAAAAAGGTATATATCCAGATAGGCTTAAAAAGGCAAAAATTCAACCTATTTATAAACAAGGAAGCCATAAAAATTATGAAAATTACAGAACTATTGCTATCCTTTCCGTCATAAACAAGATAGTCGAAAAAGTAATTGTCAAACAAAGGACACTAGAGGGCGCTAGTGGGAACTAGTGTTGCCATATACAAGACATTAATAGTAGCGCGCAACACTGCCCCCTCCTAAGACATGCTCGTTCCGAGCATTATTGGCCCCATAATAACGCGCCAGTCGATCCACATGGACGATCTTAGGAGTACCTCTGGCACCTTTCTGTATCCGGTAGGTTACGTCATTGATCCTTGTCACAATCCGGTACGGTCCGTCCCATTTAGCTTGAAGCTTAGGAGATTTCCTTTTGCTGCGAACTGGATTGTGTAACCACACTAGTGAACCTTCGTCAAACCCTTTGTTGTTCATTTTGCGGTCATACCGTGTTTACATCTTCTCAGACGTTTACTGGCCCGTCTGTCTGACGTGTTCATAAATGTCATTCATTTTGTATCCATTATTGCGGTCACGAACTGTAGCTGCTGCAATCTCCCTGACGCGATAGGAACGATGATCCTCTCGCACGGCTTCCACCTCCAGTGCATGGGCCAACGCGTCCTTAAGCGTCTCGTGATGCCCGAGCTTCACAGCAGCTCTGACTTTAAGGTCGCGGATGCCGTCGATGAATGTCTGCACCAGGTTCCCTACAATGAGCGTAGGTGCAGACTAATATGCTTTTCGAACCAGCTTCTCCACCTCAATGGCCCACTGCTGCAGGTTTTCGTTACTGCGTTGCGCGCGATCTTTGAGCTGCGCACGAAAGACCAATCCAATGCCTCAAGGAGCTGCTCGTAAGTCACTTCCTTACCGAGAGCTTCTAGAATTGTTAAGTCCTAGTCGCGCAGGCCTAGGGTGAGAGCAGTCATGGCCTGACTTTTATTCCAGCCGTTCGCCTTCATGACATCCTCGAATTGGATTTTGTAGGCCGACCAGGAAGAAGTCCCGTCGAACGACGGAACTTTGAATCCACGTAGCGAAGGTGTTGTAGCAACCACGGGAGATGTAACTCCATCCCCAAGTTTGTGGTCGTCCAGCGTTTTCTTCACGTCAGCCGTCACGTTGTCAACCCGATTGTACACTTGGTCGATTCGGGTTTCAGCTTCCGACAGGCGGTTGTCATATTGAGCAACCTTATACTTCACCTCCCTTATCTCTTTCCCGAATGTAGCGTGAAGGTCCTTCATGATAAGTATCTGCGCTTCCTTATCGCGTTTGAGCTGCTCTTCCAACCGACGGCCCTGTTCCTCCTGTTGGCGGGCCTGTTTCTCTTGTCCGCGCTGCAGCTGCTCTTCCAACCGACGGGCCTGTTCCTCCTGTCGGCGGGCCTGTTCCTCCTGTCGGCGAGCCTGTTCCTCCTGTCGGTGAGCCTGTTCCTGCAGCATCATCATCAGAGCACCTAAGTCAGGTGCTGCAGATGCAGGAGCTGCTAACGGGCCGGACTCCGTGGTCGGCAACTGGCCCGCCGACGTCTGTGACGTTGCACCACCAAATCGTCTCTGGTCCGTCTCCTGTTGACGTTGACTTCGGGTACGGATACCCTCCGTGTCGTCTTTAGGTAAAATCGGCATATGTGATCCCACTTCTGACACCAATTGTTACGAGCTTGAGGTTCGAGATAATGAAAAACTGCCGAGTCAATTACCAAAATTGACACTTTAATTACACAACACTAATTACAACTTAAAATCACACTAATAATAAAACACAGTTGTACTACTGATCACTTTAGTTCGCCGTTATTTCGCTTCGAAGTATTCTCTTGTATCGCCAATTCAATACTGACTCGGTCGTGATCTATACCGGCTTTATATAGGGCCTCTGATAGTTTCCAGAACCTTCTACTGTAGCGACATCTAGAATGTTCGAGCACATTTCGGTCCCGAAATTTCTAGATGGATCGTGACTCTCCTAGTTCTGCTACTCGAAACTAGAGGGTGCTAGTGGGAACTAGTGTTGCCATATACAAGACATTAATAGTGGCGCGCAACAGTACTAATAAATAGTAAATTTTGACATTTGTATCGTGATGATCCATTATACAACTATATAAGCCGTAGTTATTATATATGGGTGTGTACCTGTGTATGTATATGTGTATGTGTATATGTATATATCGATACTATTGATTTGTTATATTTGAAAGTGTATATTTGTATTAAGCTTTTCCCTTTTCTTTGCATGTTAGGAAGTAAGAGAGCATTTTTCTTCTGCCAACAAACTGCTGAGCAGTTTGGCAGATTGTAACACTTTAATAGTGTAAATTTAAATAATTTTGTTGAATAAAATAAAAAAATAAGCAAAAATATATTTTTTAATTTTATTTATTAATACGATCCTAAGCCCGTTAAAAGTGTAAAAGGAAAATTGGAATCATAATTCGCGTCATGTAATTATTATCTTAAGCATAAGTAATAAGCGTGTCACTAAGAACGTAAACAGTAGGCAAAAACTTGAGAAACAAAAGCGTGAATTTAATCACACACACAGGAGCGCGCGTAAGAGTAGTTGTTGCCCATAAAACGCATTAAATTTGGGATAATTTCAAATATAAGTAGAAGCCTTATTTACTAGTATTTTCGAAAAATGTAATATCGGTATATAAATTATTTATTTATTTGAACTTCAATGTAAAATTTGGCTATTGTTTGAAAAATAACCCTGTATATTTTTAACAGGAAAGAGCGAAATCGCACGGCTACAGTAAAAGTTCCTGAAACAAACATTGGGGCGGAAGTACAGTGTGCACTGAGATGGGCAGTACGAGGAACATTACTACTATGGCTTCTTATGCTAACATGGATATGCGCAGCTCTTTACGATCAAGTGACAACGATGCGGATGGATATAGCTAAAGGTACCTGTATTTTTATTAACCCTCGACTCAAACAGCCCCTCTGTTATATGTTTAACGTGTGTATCTGTGTATATCATCGTAGCTCCCAAACAGATGAACCGACGTAGATTTAGTATTTTGTGTTTGAATGGTGATTTAATCGAAAGTGTTCTTAGCTATGATTCAAGAAAGTCTTTTCAGCAGTTTGAAGATCATCATTTTTTTTTCTGGGGTTTCTTAAATTTTCAATTTAAGTTATCGTGAATAGGGCTCTAAATAAAATAACCTGATAACAATATATTATTTAAATATTTCACCTTTTAGTAAAGTTTTTCTAAATTCTCATAAAACAATTCATCAACAACATGTTTGGTTTCCGAAATATTTTGAAATCATCGCAAAAATTGTGATATCATAAATATTTTTTGTATAATGTTGTTACGAGAGCTAGTTATTTGTTGCGTCACGTTTCACGATAAACTCCCAAAGATAATGTTCACGCCCACACCTAACAATATTTATGTTACAAGTGGTAAAATTAAAAATTTTATGTAACCAACTTCAATGTAAATAAAATGAGTACATCATCAATGTAGTCGAAGTCAATTAAATACGCATTATTAAGGATAATTCAAAAACTACTGATCAGATCTTAATCAAATTTATATGGGACGGACTACATGAGAAGCACTAGCTTTCAAATAAAAATAATCATCTCATCATCAAAATCATCATCAATAATAGAATGAATCATCAAAATGCGTTCACCTAGAAAAAAAGTTCTGAGGAAACACATAAAAATACATTTGAATTGATCTAACACAAGTGGTAAAGTTAAAAATTTTGTGAAAACGACTTTAAATTATTAAGGATAACTCTTAAACTACTGGTCAGACCTTGATCAAAAGCATCTGTATCGTCAGAAATTTTTTGTACAGATACTAAGTTCACGAAAATTTTCAAAGATTTAAAGAAACAGGTTTTGAAGTTAAAAAAGGACTTTTTGAAAAAATTCTTGGTTATTGCTCTTTCTTTTGAGGTATCATTTACGCGGATATGTCTTAAATTATTAAAATTAGTTTTAATGCTAAATCCTTTGCTATTTCCTATGACAAACCCAATTTTCGTAATGAGGTATAAATATCAGCTTCCTGTCAAAAGTAACCCCTAAATCCTTTATAACCTCGCCCTCTTCAATAACATACTCATCTTTTTGTAATAAAATGGAATAAAGTTTACTTCTCTGGTAAAGGGGTCAATTTCTTTATGTATGGAGAATGGGCCCACCACAAAATGTGGCTTAACTGGTGGTTACAAAAATAATATTAGTCTTGCCGAATCTTACGGGAATACTGAGAAATTAAGAATTAAAATGTAAAAATAACAATAACCTAAAAATAAACTAAAAGTGATTGTCTGGTACTTTTCACCGGTATTATAAGTTAAAGTAGTGCACTGTTCAATAATTAATAGTATAAAACAAAGTTGTAGGTAGATAATGTTTATAGGTAGTTTAAAATTGATGGAAAATCCTTTTAGTGATACCAGCAAAATATAGTGCACAGACAGACATACAAACGTAGTGTGGGTTGTAAGTCATCATTTCCAAAGTAGTCTCTTAAAAGTACAATAGAGAGACAGACATGCGCGGTGTCAGAACTTTGTTTTAATATGTTTTGATTGATTAGTAAGTATACACCGTAAATAACATTAAACCCATAATTACTGGATAATAACATACCCATTTATGATTATAAACATTAATAAATAAATAGCAAGTTAATGTTTTGAAATGGTTGTGTTTGGATAAAAAAGACAATGTATAATATCACAATATTTATTACAGACATATTTCTTATATTTAGCACGAACAGACAGGTGTGGTGTGGGAACTTTGTTTATATATATGTATGTATTTATTGATTGGTTAAAATACATCCCAAACAACATTTCAGTCTAGTAATGTGAACAGTGATAAACATTAAGTAAGACATTTTAAATTGGTTGTGTAATGATAGAAAAACATATATAATGTAATTGTATTTATTATCGTTCATCATCATAATCATTACAGCCCTTCACATCATCCATCACCATTACAGCATCCATCGACTTCCTGCATATTTTACCAGGTCGTCACTCCATCTAGTGGGGGGACGCCCTACACTTTGTCCGCCGGTACGAGGCCGCCACTCGAGAACCTTTTTCCCCATCGGTTGTCGGTCTTTTTCCCGATCGGTGTCCCTTCGGAATATATGGCCGGCCCATTGTCACTTCAGCTTACTTATCCGGTGGGCTATGTCGGTCACTCTGGCTCTACTGCGAATATCCTCATTTCTAAGTTTATCACACAGAGAAACTCCGAACAGAGCCCTCTCCATAACTCGCTGAGCGACCTTGAGCTTCTTCATCCGGCCAGCAGTGAAGGACCACGTCTCAGTTCCATAGGTCATCACTGGCAACATGCACTGGTTGTACATTCTCGTTTTCAAGTTTTGAGGTATCCTGACGAGAAAATGTGCCCTAATTTCCCGAACGCTGCCCAACCGAGTTGGATCCGTCATTTGATCTCTCGGTTGAAGTTGGACTTACCTAGTCGGACTATTTGTCTCAGGTAAACATACTCGTCAACAACTTCGAGCTTAGTGCTCCCAACAACTACCGGCATAGGTGTGATAAGGACGTTATACATGACCTTTATTTTGTCCATGTTCATCTTAAGACCTATCCGTTGGGAGAGGCACTATTGAGGTCATTGAGCATAGTGTTTAGGTTCTCCAGCGATTCTGCCATAAGGACTATATCGTCGGGAAATTGGAGGTGATTGATGTACTCGCCGTTGATGTTAATACAGTACTTTCCTGTCCAAAAGCTTGAAAACGTCTTCCAATGCAGCGGTGAAGAGTTTCGGGGATATAACGTCGCCCTGTCTTACACCTCTTTGCAGTTGGATAGGTGTCGTACTCTGGTTCTGTACTCGAATAGCCAAATAAGCCCTACTGTACAAACACATTCATCATTTCGATATACCGACAGTCAACTTTTTAACAGTGGTAGAGCCACTTGGCAGCTTTTGCTGTATCACGGATGGGCTGGCTCGAACTGGGGTGGTACCACGAACTCACAGAATACCAGCGTGAAGTAGAGGTTTACCTCTGTGTTCCGCTTGGTGGCCGGAGCCGGCACTTCTGCAACATCAGGGGACTTCATTCCAACTTTACCGCTGTCCATTACTATCTAGAGACGGCGAAGCCGGCCTTGCTCTTTTTAACCGAGGCTCGGGTGTCCTCTGCGGCTGATACTTCATATCTCTCCTACCCGGGGTACAAATTAGAACACTCCTTTGTGCCCCGGGCTGGATTTTGCGTATACGTCAGAGAGGACATCTGTTTTGGACGCCCCGGCAGTCTTGAAGGTACGGACCTGTCCTACCTATGGCTGCACGTAGTCAGCGACGACCATCCCCGCGTCTACGGGTGCCTCTATAGGTCCCATAGCAGTAATGCCGATACAGACCGACTCATCGACCACGTCCAAATGGCTGCAGACTCCGTGCTACGACAGGTCTCATCCGCAGAGATCGTGATACTCGGTGATTTTAACGCCCACCACGGTGGATGGCTTGGTTCCCGTTTAACCGATCATGCGATCTGTAGATCTGTGTATGACTTTGCCTTGGCTTATGGTCTAACACAACTGGTTACTTCGCCTACGCGGATCCCAGATGTGGAGGATCATGTACCTTCCCTGTTGGACCTTCTGCTGACCTCTCATCCGGACGGATATCAGGTCTCTGTCGATGCCCCTCTGGGCTCTTCGTACCATTGTCTGATCCGGAGTACGGTGCCACTCACGCTCCCATTGCAGTTGCGATCTGCAGCTTGCCGCCGTGTTTGGCACTATAGGTCGGCCGATTGGGACGGGATGCGGTCTTTTTTTGCATCCTACCCTTGGGGGCGGGTTTGCTTCTCGCCGGAAGATCCCAGCGTTGCTGCTGATTCTGGCCTTTTTATTCCATCCTATGTATACCGAGTGACGACAAAGTTATCATATTAAATGAAAAGACGTATCCTACATATATTTCTTTAAACATACACGACTAAAAAAATATATAACAATTAATATTTTAGTCGCCATAGCATTTATTTCGTTTTAATATTAAATAACATCATGTAAATGCATACAGATATCACCTGATGAATACTAGAAGGTCAAAGACTTATGGCGTTCGAATGCGAATATACCTAGTTAAACGTTGCCAATTCATAATACTCAAATAAATAAAAAGTGAAGCAAAAAATGTACTTATGGCTAATAATTTAAGGCATAATATTATGCGCGAAATTAAAAACAAAGGGACCGCGCGCTGTGGGTGTGTGAAAACAAATTCAAGCTAAAAATTAACTTAAAATGAAGAACTTAAGGCATAATTCTCTATGCGCGAAGTGACAAGAAATGGGACGGAGTGTCAAAATTCTTAAAACTTAAAGGACGTGTTAAAACTTAAAAACGAAAATTAGGTCAAGCGACTCATGAACCATCCCCAAGGACGCCGGCGTCGGACTATCGGATCGGTCGCACGTGCCATGGCTCCAGTACACGTTGGCCGAGCGCGCTTGGCGAGCGCACTCGGCAGATTTTCGTGGTGCCGTTCACACGTTGGCGTGTTTCATTCTGCGTTGGTAGCTAGATGATGATGGACGTTAGGGAAATCGCGGCCGCTGTCATATACTTATACAGCGCTTCACTCTTCTCAGAGTGAACGAAAAAAAAACTACACATACAACAATAATCCCAGTTTGTCCTTTTAAGGGTTCCGACCTCAAAAGGAAAAAAGAAACCTTTATAGGATTTACTAGCTGACCCGTGCCCGCTTCGCTGGGGGTTTTTTCAAAATAAATGATAGCCCAAAAGAAGCCCCTAAGCTACATTATCCCTGAGCAACATAAACGCAGAGATAATTTATAATAATATTTATCATTAGGTAGGTACTCTGAAATCGCAACTAAACATGTATTATTTAATGCAGTTAGGCAAGTTACTTACTCTGGTTTTATTTTTATGTTGCTCATGTTTGGGGTTCCATATAACTGATTCATTGTGAGAATCAATCAATGAACAATGAATCAATACTTCACTCCATAATTATTAAATCGTAATGTATGCATATAAGTAACATTAAAAATATATTATATTGAATTATATATTTTTTCATAATTTATAATATTTATTTACATACATGCGTATATATATATATACGCGTGTGTGTGTGTGTGTGTGCGTATATATATATATATATATATATATATATATATATATATATATATATATATATATATATATATGTATATATTTGTATTGTATATGTATATTTATATGTACTTACATAAATAGCATAAACAAGCTAAAAATTAACTTAAAATGAAGAACTTAAGGCATAATTCTCTATGCGCGAAGTGACAAGAAATGGGACGGAGTGTCAAAATTCTTAAAACTTAAAGGACGTGTTAAAACTTAAAAACGAAAATTAGGTCAAGCGACTCATGAACCATTCCCAAGGACGCCGGCGTCGGACTATCGGATCGGTCGCACGTGCCATGGCTCCAGTACACGTTGGCCGAGCGCGCTTGGCGAGCGCACTCGGCAGATTTTCGTGATGCCGTTCACACGTTGGCGTGTTTCATTCTGCGTTGGTAGCTAGATGATGATGGACGTTAGGGAAATCGCGGCCGCTGTCATATACTTATACAGCGCTTCACTCTTCTCAGAGTGAACGAAAAAAAACTACACATACAACAATAATCCCAGTTTGTCCTTTTTAGCGTTCCGACCTCAAAAGGAAAAAAGAAACCTTTATAGGATCTACTAGCTGACCCGTGCCCGCTTCGCTGGGGGTTTTTTCAAAATAAATGATAGCCCAAAAGAAGCCCCTAAGCTACATTATCCCTGAGCAACATAAACGCAGAGATAATTTATAATAATATTTATCATTAGGTAGGTACTCTGAAATCGCAACTAAACATGTATTATTTAATGCAGTTAGGCAAGTTACTTACTCTGGTTTTATTTTTATGTTGCTCATGTTTGGGGTTCCATATAACTGATTCATTGTGAGAATCAATCAATGAACAATGAATCAATACTTCACTCCATAATTATTAAATCGTAATGTATGCATATAAGTAACATTAAAAATATATTATATTGAATTATATATTTTTTCATAATTTATAATTTTTATTTACATACATGCGTATATATATATATATATATATATACGCGTGTGTGTGTGTGTGTAAGTGTGTGCGTGTATATATATATATATGTATATATTTGTATTGTATATGTATATTTATGTAAGTACACACTTTGACTACCTCTATTTCCTTCAACTATCCTTCAACAGGCCTGCTGGAAGAAATTTCATCATGGAATAGGCAGTGCCTTTGTACATAATTATGTTTTTACCATTTTCCTATCGATTTATGTGTGTACATAAACTGTTAAAAATAAATATTTCCTCATTAGTCCATGTCGCCATGTTGAAACAATTTTATTAAGCCGACACTACAGTCTACTCCGACGCGTAACCAGGGCCGGTCAACTTCCTAATAGCAGATTGGCACCGGGAGATGACCTTGGGGGGCTTTAAAGAAGCGAGATGGAATAATATCTATCTCCCTCGCACGTTATGTTATATTGCCATGAAAGAAATATTATTTTAAATGACACATCATTTTAATCATTTTTTTATTTAATAATTATAATACTTTATTATATAATATATTTCGTTAAACATATATTTATTACGTATTTATTGAAGTAACAAAATGTATAAATATGAAACTGCATACTATAATAAAAAGGCAAGTTATGGCAACGGCAAATAAACAAAATTACAAATGGCGGATCCGTTGCGCTTGCCGTTTCGTTCTTGTTTATTTGTGTTACAAATTAAGTTTATCTTTCGATATAAACTTATTTCTTAAATTACTAACGTTGAGTTGAACATCCCGTTCCTCCGTTTTAGTGTTTACAGTGAGAAAGAGACTCAAAAACAAGTGCTGTGCATTGTGCTAAAGAGACAGAGACTCAATTTTATCTTTCATCATGAAAGAAAACGAAAGGAAATGTTACAAGTGTGGATGTTCTCCTGCTCATGATCGTAATTAGTGTTTACAGTGAGAAAGAGACTCAAAAACAAGTGCTGTGCGTTGTGCTAAAGAGACAGAGACTCAATTTTATCTTTCATCATGAAAGAAAACGAAAGGAAATGTTACAAGTGTGGATGTTCTCCTGCTCATGATCGTAACATCACCTTGCATCGTTTTCCTAAACCTGGGAGAACAAATAGCGTACGGTACGTATGCTAAATAGCTTTTTGATTACTCATTAAAACAGTTTTAAAATGTTTAAATTTGAACCACTGAATTAATAAAGTAGCAGAAATAAAAATTATTATGGGCCGCATCGGCTAATAAAACCTAAGATACATATTAAGCGATTTAAAAACGTGTGCAAATAAATCTGAAAATTAGAGAAATTATGCAGAACAGCATGAGGTGTATCACATAGAAATCATAACATAATAAAAAGTTCTAGATGTATTGGTACACATAGAAATAACTTGTGGAATAATATTTATGTATGTATACAATACAATCACATTGTTTGAAAGGAACAATCTTCTTGTATTGCACTCTTCTTCCAAGCACGTTTTTAGCACCTCAGTAGTATATTATTATCTAATTGTAATTTTTCAGATGTGAATTATGGGCGAAGTACTGTTTTCCTCATGAATCTTGGTGGTCACCAGAATTTCAAAACAATCTTCATTCTAGGCATTTAATGTTGTGTACTAAACATTTTAAGAAATCATCATTCATTGATAATTTTGGAAAGAGGCTAGTCAAATCTGCAGTACCTGATGAGGAATGTGATAAGGTTAGTTAATCTTTCTTTTGTTACTATCTACATTTTTTTCTTTTGTGTGGCTTTTCTCATACTGCAGTGAAAATATTATCTAGTTAACAAACGGTGGTAGCAGATTGAGTGGTGATTTATAAGGGTATGCGATGTAACCTACCATTACTTCTCAACCATAAAAAAACAAAAGATATAAACTTTTAAAAAAGTTATCTTTTATTTTAAAAAAAAAAACCTTAGCCATACTAGGATTTTCTCCTGTATTGTGGAGGCAGTTTACAAACATAAATTGGATGAGGACAAACAACCCCCGGCACAATTATTTATAGGCCTTACAAATACTTATTCTGTGCAGCATTCGAACCTGTGACCTTTAGTGCCGCAACTCAATGCTAGCCACTGCTCCACGAGCTGTCAATGTTGTTTAAATGACATGATTATAATTTAGTTACTTACAGAATATATTTACAAATAAAAGAAATTGTTAAAATAGTGTCTTAAAAATAGGATGGTGGTGGTAATGGTGTTAAAGCAACATTCATTAAAAAAAACAAGTTGTATTTAATGTTTATAAATTTATAAAGCTGTTTGAAATTTAGAGATTGGTTGACCAATGCTGGGATACATGATATAAATAATGATTTGATAATCTCTAATTTTCAGATCACATTAGCTGACCTTAATTTGGAACAAAGGAATGTCATTCAACATATTGCAGGTCCATCAACTAATAAACAACCACTGTCTGAAAATATTCAGAAGACTATAACTGTTCCAAATGTATTTGAGCCTGTTGCGGGTCCGTCAAAATTTATACAACCCTTGTGTGAGAATGTAAATTATAAAACCATTCCTGACAAAACTAGTGATATTCCTCAAGTAACTGAGAATATCAACCCTGTTGCTGCTGCAAATCCATCCACGAAAAACAAAAAGGATAAAGATATGTTGATAAAAATGAAATATCATCTGAGAAAAATTAACAGGCTTCAAAAAACTGTAAAGCATCTAAAGAATGAAGCATTTCTCAAAGTATTGAGCAAAAATGATTCCGTAAATGAAATATTAAAATGTAAAATATTATTTTTTTTGCATTATTTTTGCAAGGAGAATTGCAAAACTATAAAAAAAAATCAAAAGGTCGAAGATGGAACATGGACTCCAAGATAATAGCACTAAGACTGTATAAAAGGTCACCTAGGTGTTACAAATTATTAAGAAGAATGATTTGCCTGCCAACACCTAGTTCATTAAAAGCGTTATTAAGCAAGTTTCACATGAAAGTTGGTATTAATGACCAAATATTTAATGTTTTGAAAAAAACAATAAAGCAACAGACTCCCTCAGACAATGAGTATATCCTTATGTTTGATGAGATGTCAATAAAAAAGAATTTGTTTTACAACAAAAAGGAGGACATAATTGAGGGTTATCAAGACCATGCATTGCAGGGCAGGTCACCACAATTGGCAACACATGCCCTCGTGTTCATGATTGGCGGAATCCGTAAAAAGCTGAAACAACCAATTGCTTATTATTTTTCTAGTGGATCTGTGACTGCACATAGGCTGTCAGTTCTTATAAAGGAGGTGAGCATTATGGTCTTTTATTTGTTATTGTGTCAATATATGTAGTAGTACTTTTTTACCATATTCATTTACCCTTTTATCATTCTAGGTTCTGCAACATTGTTTTGATGCTGGAATTAATATTTCAGCTACAGTGTGTGATATGGATGGTGTGAATAAGAGAGCTTTAAGTATCTTGGGAGCATCTGTAGAACAGCCATATATTCTGCTAAATAATCGAGAAGTGGTTACCATTTTTGATACTCCACATTTGCTCAAATGCTTTAGAAATATGTTTTTAAAATATGACATTAAATGTCCAACAAATATAACATCAAATGATCAAATTGGATTTGGTAAGATATTTTGTTTTATTACAATCATAATATTATACATATTTCCAATTTACTGGATATTTACACAAATTTTTTTACAGGTGTTGCTAAATGGAGCCATATAAAGGAGTTTTATGAAACAGATAACACCAATCCCAATTTTGTGTTTGCACCGTGCTTAAAACAAGAACATTTAAATCCAAATACGAAGCAGAAGATGAAGGTGAAGCTAGCTGCACAAGTGTTAAGCCACTCAGTTGCTGCAGGAATGTATGCTAAAATTTCACAAGGTAAATTAAATTTATAATTTAAAGTATAATATTTAAACATATGTCCACCCACTAAAATAATTATTAACTTAAAAAGGAACTAGGCTCTCCCAAGTACAAATTATTGTTTATTGTGTGATATGTGATATTTTTTTTGAGTTGTCTTGTAACATACTTTAAATTATCATCATTTTCATCATCATCATTACAGCCCTTCACAAATCCACTGCTGAACATAGGCCTCCCCCAAAGAATGCCACAAAGCACGGTCCTGAGTCACCTGCATCCATTGACTTCCTGCATATCTTACCAGGTCGTCACTCCATCTAGCGGGGGGACGCCCTACACTTCGCCTGCCGGTACAAAGCTGCCACTCGAGAACCTTTCTTCCCCATCGGTTATCGGTTCTTCAAGCTATATGGCCGGCCCATTGCCACTTCAGCTTACTAATCCGTTGGGCTATGTTGGTCACTCTGGTTCTACTGCGGATATCCTCATTTCTGAGTTTATCACGCAGAGAAACTCCGAGCATAGCCCTCTCCATAGCTCGCTGAGCAACCTTGAGCTTCCTCATCCGGCCAGCAGTGAAGTTTTTTATTGTATTTTTGCCGTTACCAGGAAGATGCTGCTGCCCATCTCCTGCCTGTTTCCCTTTGTCGCCTTTTACGACACCCACGGGAAGATATGGGGTAGTGGATATTCTTAACCGCCACTACACGGCAGGCTACTTTAAATCATATTTCTTTAATCCTAATAGTAAGATCTTAATTTATGTGTTGTTTACAGGGGAACTCTCTTCAGAGGCTGTCACTACAGCTAATGTTATTGCAAATATGGACAAGCTGTTTGATTGTGTCAACGCATGCACACCAGACCTAAGAAGGGGGAAACCATATTCGACAAACATGACAAATAATACACCACATCTCACACATTTCACTTTAATGAAGAAATTTTTTAAAGAAATGACGTTTTTGGGATGCAAACGAGCTCCTCCATCCCAAGAAGGTTGGATATGGTCCATCAATGGAATAGAACGAATTTGGAGAAATCTCAGTTCTAAACATAAATCAATAAAAAGTTTGGAAACAAGAAGGCTCCAGCAGGACCCCTTAGAAAATCTTTTTGGATGCATTCGGGCCAATTGCGGCTGCAATTCAAATCCCACTGCTGGGCAGTTTGTTGCGGGTCTTAAAACGGCTGTCCTTAGCAACTTATCTTTTATTGGGACAGGAAATTGTGAAGAAGACCAAAATCAAGTTATATTGACAAATTTTAAATCTTTATTATCTCCACCCACAGACACACAGACTGCTTATGCCACAATTTTAACCGATGAGTTAGAAGAAAGTGTAAATTCTACATTTGAATGTAGCTTGGAAGAAAGCAGTGGCGAAATACAAGCATGTGCCTATGTCTGTGGGTTTATAGTAAAAAATAATCTCAACAAATGTGAAATTTGTAAAAAAATTTTTGTATCTGAGACACAAGAGAGATCACATACTTTTATTGACTTTAAAGAATATAGTGATCTAAAAAAGTCCCTTAAATACGCCTCTAAAAACCTCATTAACTGTATTGAAAGTAGTGCTACGATGATTTATGATTTTTTAGAGGCAGAAGCATATAAAAAAAAATTAAAAGGGACAATTAAAGTTTTGTTAAAAAACTCAATAAATTGGGAGTTTCTCGATGAATGTCCAGAACATAAAGATATGAATATAGATTACTTATTTAATAGCGTATTTCACATTTGTATGAAGAGATTTTGTATTTTGAAAAATCGGCAATTTGCAGAAGAATACTCTGCATCTGCTCTTAAAAGAAAAATTGATATCCTGCAGAATAAATAAGATAATTACATGGAACTACTTTTTTTGTATGTACAGTCATAATCACTTCAGTGGTGACATTATATAAGGAGATAAAAGGAGAGGGAGGATTTGTCCTCTCTCGAGAGAGGCTGCCAAGGAGTGACTAGCGCTGATGAGGCTACGGATGTGTGTAAAAGTGTTCTCGCAGTCCTGCCGATAAGTGGTGAAGATGAAACATCTGAGAGTTTTAGTCGGAGTGGGTCAGATATTCCTTGCTTCCGTGAGGCAGGTAGGATTTAAATTGAAGTATTTTTTTAAATATTTGCCATATAGAGCCACTTTTGGATTTCGAATATAGTATTTTCGAAACTATCACTTTACTGGTGTGAATCATACCTTACAGTCTTTTTATCGTTTAATGTCGGATAGTTTATTAGTCACACTACAAACAATCGTATTGCTATGCAACTACCTTTTAAGTTTACTATGGTATATGGATAACACATACATTTGTATTTTTTATAGAATTTAGCAAGTAAATGCTGTGACACTTAGACATCTACCTGTATTATCGAAAAATAATAAATAATAACTACTTAACTATTAAATCGATATTTAGTTAGCTGTTGAGAACTGTTTACATGCATAAAGTTAAAAATTAGTTAATTACTTATATATCCATGTAATATCTTATTTATTCTGCAGGATATCAATTTTTCTTTTAAGAGCAGATGCAGAGTATTCTTCTGCAAATTGCCGATTTTTCAAAATCTCTTCATACAAATGTGAAATACGCTATTAAATAAGTAATCTATATTCATATCTTTATGTTCTGGACATTTATCGAGAAACTCCAAATTTATTGAGTTTTTGAACAAAACTTTAATTGTCCCTTTTAATTTTTTTTAATATACCTCTGCCTCTAAAAAATCATAAATCATCGTAGTACTACTTTCAATACAGTTAATGAGGTTTTTAGAGGCATATTTAAGGGACTATTTTAGATCACTATATTCTTTAAAGTCAATAAAAGTATGTGATCTCTCTTGTGCCTCAGATCCAAATTTTTTTTACAAATTTCACATTTGTTGAGATTATTTTTTACTATAAACCCACAGACATACGCACATGCTTGTATTTTACCACTGCTTTCTTCCAAGCTACATTCAAATGTAGAATTTACACTTTCTTCTAACTCATCGGTTAAAATTGTGGCCTAAGCAGTGTGTGTCTGTTGGTAGAGACAATAAAGTTTTAAAATTTATCAATATAACTTGATTTTGGTCTTCTTCACAATTTCCTGTCTTAATAAAAGATAAGTTGCTAAGGACAGCCGTTTTAAGACCCGCAACAAACTGCCCAGCAGTGAGTGCCTTCTTGTTTCCAAACTTTTTATTGATTTATGTTTAGAACTGAGATTTCTCCAGATTCGTTCTATTCCATTGATGGACCATATCCAACCTTCTTGGGATGGAGAGGCTCGTTTGCATCCCAAAAAGTCATTTATTTAAAAAATTTCTTCATTAAAGTGAAATGTGTGAGATGTGGTGTATTATTTGTCATGTTTGTCGATAATGATTTCCCCCTTCTTAGGTCTGGTGTGCAGCATGCGTTGACACAATCAAACAGCTTGTCCATATTTGCTGTCCATATTGGCTTAACACTTGTGCAGCTAGCTTCATCTTCTGCTTCGTATTTGGATTTAAATGTTCTTGTTTTAAGCAAGGTGCAAACATAAAATTGGGATTGGTGTTATCTGTTTCATAAAACTCCTTTATATGGCTCCATTTAGCAACACCTGTAAAAAAAATTTGTGTAAATATCCAGTAAATTGGAAATATGTATAATATTATGATTGTAATAAAACAAAATATCTAATCTTATCAAACCAAATTTGATCATTTGATGTTATATTTGTTGGACATTTAATGTCATATATATTAGATGTTATATTTCTAAAGCATTTGAGCAAATGCGGAGTATCAAAAATGGTAACCACTTCTCGATTACTTAGCAGAATATATGGCTGTTCTACAGATGCTCCCAAGATACTTAAAGCTCTCTTATTCACACCATCCATATCACACACTGTAGCTGAAATATTAATTCCAGCATCAAAACAATGTTGCAGAACCTAGAATGATAAAAGGGTAAATTAATATGGTAAAAAAGTACTACTACATATATTGACATAATAACAAATAAAAGACCATAATGCTCACCTCCTTAGAATAATAATAAGCAATTGGTTGTTTCAGCTTTTTACGGATTCCGCCAATCATGAACACGAGGGCATGTGTTGCCATTTGTGGTGAACTGCCCTGCAATGCATGGTCTTGATAACCCTCAATTATGTCCTCCTTTTTTTTGTAAAACAAATTCTTTTTTATTGACATCTCATCAAACATAAGGATATACTCATTGTCTGAGGGAGTCTGTTGCTTTATTGTTTTTTTTCAAAACATTAAATATTTGGTCATTAATACCAACTTTCATGTGAAACTTGCTTAATAACGCTTTTAATGAACTAGGTGTTGGCAGGCAAATCATTCTTCTTAATAATTTGTAACACCTAGGTGACCTTTTATACAGTCTTAGTGCTATTATCTTGGAGTCCATGTTCCATCTTCGACCTTTTGATTTTTTTTTATAGTTTTGCAATTCTCCTTGCAAAAATAATGCAAAAAAAATAATATTTTACATTTTAATATTTCATTTACGGAATCATTTTTGCTCAATACTTTGAGAAATGCTTCATTCTTTAGATGCTTTACAGTTTTTTGAAGCCTGTTAATTTTTCTCAGATGATATTTCATTTTTATCAACATATCTTTATCCTTTTTGTTTTTCGTGGATGGATTTGCAGCAGCAACAGGGTTGATATTCTCAGTTACTTGAGGAATATCACTAGTTTTGTCAGGAATGGTTTTATAATTTACATTCTCACACAAGGGTTGTATAAATTTTGACGGACCCGCAACAGGCTCAAATACATTTGGAACAGTTATAGTCTTCTGAATATTTTCAGACAGTGGTTGTTTATTAGTTGATGGACCTGCAATATGTTGAATGACATTCCTTTGTTCCAAATTAAGGTCAGCTAATGTGATCTGAAAATTAGAGATTATCAAATCATTATTTATATCATGTATCCCAGCATTGGTCAACCAATCTCTAAATTTCAAACAGCTTTATAAATTTATAAACATTAAATACAACTTGTTTTTTTTAATGAATGTTGCTTTAACACCATTACCACCACCATCCTATTTTTAAGACACTATTTTAACAATTTCTTTTATTTGTAAATATATTCTGTAAGTAACTAAATTATAATCATGTCATTTAAACAACATTGACAAATCCATACACGAAAAACAAAAAGGATAAAGATCCTTTTTGTTTTTCGTGGATGGATTTGCAGCAGGTAGTGCTACTTAATGACATGAAAATGTTGACTTATTAGTTTTTAATGCAGTCAATAACAATAACATAACGAAAATAATTTCTACAAATGTAATATTTTTGGTGGCATCTATAATATAATCAGGTTATTGGAGTTTAGACATAATATTGCAAAGCTATTGCCTTGTTTGTAGAATGTGAATGTAAATAATGTTTTCTTGTTAGAAAAAAGTGTTTATATTAGATTGTCTAATCTTTTTTTTATAAAACCAATGTACTTTTACTTTCCATTTTGCTTAAATGTCATGTTACATATGCCATGTTAAAAATTAGTTAATTACTCCGTCACTTACGTCCATCAATGTACCAACGGTTTTTCTATGTACCAATGTAGACAAGTATGTAATGTAAATAAAAATTATGTATTTCAAAAACCACTTTTATTTGAAAAATAGTTCCTTTTTTATATTAAAATGATTGCTAATCGTTTCAAAAGTGGTTTATGAATGTAAAGTACCATAATTTACAAATAACTTTGTGCTTTTGTTTTCGTTTTAATTTAGCAATATATATCATTGAAACGAAAAACTACAAACTATATCTATCTATATGGTATTTTACATTCTTAAGCCATTTTTGAAACGAAACAACCAAGACGACAACTAAAAAAAAATCACGTGTCAAAATTCCCGCGCAAAAAGTTTTAGGGGGCACGACAGAGATGGCGTGCATTATGGGTGCCATTTTCTTTGTTTGAAGTTGACATTCTTCCCGCCTAAGGGTATTAGTGTTCTGTGCGCGTAACTATGAACTGAACACTCGGCCAACGTGTGAACACTGTTTGCGGCTTGCGCCAAATTCCTTTGATTTGTGCACGGAAAACCGACACTATACGGCTCGTCGGCGAGCGTTGGCCGCAAACGCCAAATATATACGAAACGGCCCAGTACACGTTGGCCGAACGCACTCGGCGAGCGCGCGCGGCCTACGTGTACTGGAGCCATGGCACGTGCGACCGATCCGATAGTCCGACGCCGGCGTCCTTGGGGATGGTTCATGAGTCGCTTGACCTAATTTTCGTTTTTAAGTTTTAACACGTCCTTTAAGTTTTAATTGTTGTTTTTTTTTTTGGTTTTGTAGACATTTAAATAAGTTTCTTAATTTGTTTGTGATAGGACACATTAATAATTACGCTAGTTTAGATCTACACTTCTACACTTACATACACTACTATTATAAAGAGGAAAGTATTTGTTTGTTTGTTTGAATTGAATAGGCTCCGAAACTACTGGACCGATTTGAAAAATTCTTTCACCATTAGAATCTTACATTATCCCTGGTATGATATGTTCAATATGCTATATAATATTTTCAAAAAAGTTAGGGATCCGTATGAAAACTTCGTTAATGTAACCCAAGGTGTGAAAAAAATACCAAAAAAAATCCTTATATCGCGTACGCTGCGGAAACTATTGATAATAGATCAAAGTAATGTACTTCAGTTTTATAGAAGATATCAATATCTACAAAAAAGTCTGCGACACCATATGTTTAACTATTACAGTTATGTCACAATAACTACTTTTTCATGTTAAAATGTGAAATAGTAACGCCGGTACAAAATAGGCCACATTATTCGTATCAGTACCTGTATGATGCATAACCAACAATTACCTTAACCATGTAATTTTAGTAACATATTTCACTTTTTAAAACTTTGTTAATTCAGCAACCGTCCGTCGTGATGTCTCTCTCGAAGTTCGCATGTCGCAAGGCGCAGACGCGTGATATACGCGGGTGAAACCGCGGGGCACAGCTAGTATTTAATAACTTCGTGGTGTGACAGCCCGTGTGCAATTGCATGCTTTTATTTTTTTAACGTCTTAACCTTTTTTAAATTTTAAGATGCTTTGTATAACAATTTCACGTCGTCAGAATACACCGACATGATTTTTTTTCAAAATTTGATTTGTTTTGATTATTAAACTTGAGTGATTTCAAGATTAAAGTGATTATTTGGATAAAAACAATACCATGAAATTTCGTTGATAACATCGGATTAGCATCGCCTAATTATCTATGTATGGTCAAGTGTAGGTACTCGTATTATAATTACTTATGTCGATGTCACGTGAGCACTGAGCGCTGTTGCCAGTTTTACAGGTCGCTTCAGGTCAGTAAACTAATATTATCAAGAATGATTTATTTCTTGTCAATTTTTTACGCTATTTATTTTGTTTGTAAAATGATTTTTTTATTTTCTTTTATTATTTTTTATTTTATTATTTTAACAGACATATATAAACTTGTATTAACTGCTGTGCTATTTAACGTGATAACCTAGGCGCCACCCATTATATGATGTATGGCCCTTCTTATTCCATCCTCTGTGGTGGCCATCGGAGGCAGATCCCAGCCATGATTTGGTCGCTCCTGTAAAATAGCATCATGCTATAAGCAGGAGTACTACCGGGCCTGGGCTGATGCATTAACGTCTCGGGATGTAAACACCAGCGCTCTTAAAAAGAAGTATAATTCCGCCTCCAGGTCCTTCAAAAGCGTTATTGCCAAGGCAAGGTCTGAACACATCGGCAGAATTGGCGAGAAGCTAGTTCGCCTTCCTTTGGGAACCCGTGCATTCTGGTCTCTCGCCAAGGCTGTCCTCGGGGACTTCCGTCAGCCATCTCTTCCACCATTCCACAGAAAGGACGACTCACTGGCCCGTGCCGCAAAGGAGAAAGCCGATCAGTTAAG
This sequence comes from Parnassius mnemosyne, assembly GCA_963668995.1. Taxonomy (NCBI): domain Eukaryota; kingdom Metazoa; phylum Arthropoda; class Insecta; order Lepidoptera; family Papilionidae; genus Parnassius; species Parnassius mnemosyne. Next base: position 26,385,729 of record CAVLGL010000068.1, read on the forward strand.
CTCTCTCTTTGCGTCCAACTCGACTTTAGATGACGGGGGGAACACGCCGATCATCACGCGGTGTGAGTGCTCCATGTGGATGTGCGGTTTACCCAGCGCTCGGTTCGCAAAGCACTCTTTTCCCTGGATGTCAGCAAGTCGAGTGGGCTTGATGGAGTCCCTCCCATTGTGCTGAATACGTGTGCTCCGGAGTTGGCACCGGCTTTAACGCGTCTTTTCCGGTACTCCTACTCCCGAGGTGTAGTCTCGAATTCATGGAAAACAGCTTTAGTTCACCCGATCCCTAAAAAAGGCGACCGCTCAGACCCGTCCAACTATAGGCCTATCGCGATCACCTCCTTGTTCTCCAAAATAATGGAATCCATTAATAACTGCCAGCTCATCCGGTACATTGAGGATCACCAGCTGATTAGTGATCGCCAATACGGTTTTCGTCGGGGTCGATCAGCTGGTGATCTTCTGGTCTACCTGACCCATAGATGGGCGGAGGCAGTAGAGTCCAAGGGGGAGGCGTTGGCCGTTAGTCTGGACATTGCGAAGGCCTTCGGTCGGGTTTGGCACAAAGCGCTTCTTTCGAAGCTCCCTTCCTATGGGCTTCCCGAGAAATTGTGCAATTGGATCACCAGTTTCCTTGCAGATCGGAGCATCAAGGTCGTTGTCGACGGTGCATGTTCTGACTACAAGCCTATTAACGCTGGTGTTCCACAAGGCTGTGTGCTATCACCAACGTTGTTTCTTCTGCATATCAATGATATGTTGCTAACTGGTAACATTCATTGCTATGCGGATAACAGCACCGGCCGTGCCAATATTTCTCGGGAAAACGTCGCCGAGTACCGGAACAAACTTGTGTCTGAAGTCGAGTCTTTGCTGAACAAAGTCTCGGATTGGGGGCGACTAAATCTAGTCCAGTTTAATCCTCAGAAGACACAAGTTTGCGCGTTTACTGCTAAAAAGAACCCCTTTGTCGTATCTCCTCAGTTTCAAGGCACTCCCCTTCTTGCCAAAGCCAGTATCGGTATCCTCGGAGTCGACATATCGAGTGACGTGCAGTTTCGTGGTCACTTGGAAGAGAAGGCCAAATTGGCCTCTAAGAAGCTCGGCGTGCTCAGCAGAGCGGGACAGTATTTCATGCCGGCACATCGCTTGCAACTTTACAAAGCGCAAGTTCGGCCTCACATGGAATACTGTTTTCTTCTCGGGGCCGGGGCACCCCAGTGGCAGTTTCTTCCAATTGACCGCATCTAGCGCAGAGCGATTCGAAGCGTCGACGACCTAGTTCTTTCTGACCGGCTCGATACACTGGCATTGCGTAGGGATGTTGCATCACTTTGCATTTTCTATCGAATTTACCACGGGGAGAGTGCTCTGAGGTTCGGATTAATTCCAGCCGCCAAATTTCACGAACCGTTAACCATCTGAGCCATAGTAGCTCAGATGGTTAGCGCTCGCTGTAAGCTTCACAGTAATCGAGCAACCCGGGTTCGATCCCCGCCGACACCAATGAAATTGTTAATTGCAATTTTAAGTGTTGATTTACCACGTGCTCGGCGGTGAAGGAAAACATCGTGAGGAAACCTGCATGTCTGAGAAATAAGAAAAAAAATTTTCGAAGACATGTGAAGTTCGCCAACACGCATTGGGGCAGCGCGGTGGACATTTCCTTGCCCTAAAACCCTCTCAGAAATGAGAGGAGGCCTGTGCCCAGTAGTGGGACGTAAATAGGCTGCAACTTTACTTTACTTTACTTTAAATTTCACGAACGCACATCGCGTCAAAATTCACGATACCATCCTCACCATCTAGATGCTTGGCGGTCCACGACTGTGCGTTTTACTAGGAGTTTTCTTCCTCGTACAACTTTTCTGTGGAATTGTTTACCACCGGTTTTTCCGGATCGATACGGCATAGGGACTTTCAAGAAACGAGCTTACACCTTTCTAAAAGGCCGGCAACGCATCTGCAATTCCCCTGGTGTTGCGGTTGTTCTTGGGCGGTGGTGGTCAGTTACCATCAGGTGAACCGCATGCTTGTTTGCCCCCTCTTCTATAAAAAAAAACTTGGCGCCGCTGAAGGGACTACAGCACCGCCTAAATTTCGACGGAATCAAAGGTTTTCTTATAGTCCACATACGCCAGACATAGTGGCAAATTGTACTCCCCGGACTTCTGTACAATTTGCCGAATGTTATGTATGTGGTCTATGGTGGTGGTTTATTATCGTTAATGATATTAAAAGATTTTCTCCTAAAGGCAGCACGGAGAGACAAGAACAGTGTGGGCGGCTACATGAATCCCAAACACCATTAACACCAAAATAATTTGTCGAAAACATGTCTGGTTTTGATTTTGTTATGAATCAGAAGATCATTTTCAACGATAAGAGATATGAGATAAGAATTGTATTCCCATATTTCTGTTATCATTTAGTTTATGCCTCGGACAGCTCTGCAAGCTTTCAGCCTGCAAGGCATTTGTTCTAAGTGATCCACCTGGAAAAAAAGGTAATGAATGTTGTAGTGTTTATACTAAATAATAATTCTTATCAATATATCATTTTTATATACGTATTGTAATTTAAACAGTGTGAGGGGACTACGTTTATGTATGTATAAGGATTAATTAGTAATTTACATTTACAAACACCATTAAAGACCAAAAAAATATGACCATTTATGAAATTGTTAGAAATCAGAAGAACATTTTCAATTAAAAGCAATAAGACTTTTCAATGTTCACAAATTGTATATCTATATTTTTTTTAAATAATTTTGTTATAACCAGTTAATCAAAAGTGAACTTGTGAAGGGATGTAATGATGAAAATGATGTGTAAGCCATCTAACAAAACATGCTCTAAGCATCTGTGTCATCAGACATTTTTTGTACAGGCATTTAAAGTTCACGAAAATTTTCAAAGATTTAAAGAAACAGGTTTTAGACAGTAAGTTAAAAAAACGGATGGTGCATCTTTGTTTAAATCTTTCTGAAAATATGCTTGGTTATTACTCTTTCATTTGAGGTATTATTTCCGCGGATATGTAACAAATTATTAAAATTTTGAACAAAAAACAAGATTGAGAGCAGAATGTTTATTTAATATTTAGGCAGACTAATAAAACAACAAAAAACAATACTAATGTGTTGGAAATGAAATCTGAATTACTCAACTCTAAGAATTAGTACACATGCAAGAACCAAATTGACAGTATTCTTCAATCAAAGAACGACGTGGTGCGCGGTGCGACGACCATAAAACATCTATCCAGGTAGCATGCCTAATGAATAGAGAATAGGGATAGCTAGTAAAGCATCAAGGTCGTGTTTCTTTAGTCAGAGTCTGTAACCATGAAGGGACTCATCATTGTCACATCTTATTTCGATTTAGTCAAGTAACAAGTGCCCTTGTGAAAAAGATTATGGTCAAATGGTAGTCAAGTTCCTCAGACTGTAGCGAAACCCTAATTACATTTATTATGGGCTTTTACCGCCGGACAAAACCTACGATTCGGATCTCCACTACCAACAACTAATAAGACTCAAGCATGAAATTGAGAAAAAACGGCCGGAATTGATCAATAGAAAAGGAGTGGTCTTTCATAATAATAATGCCACACAGACTGTGTGTAATCTTTAGACACTTAGCAAAATTGAGGGATCTTGGTTGGGAAGTGTTAATGCATCTTCCATATATTCCTGACCTTGCACCCTCACATTTTCACCTGTTTTGGTATGTTCAGGATTCTTTGGGTAGTTTTAGGTAACATTAAGAGAGGACTGTCAAAACTACTTGTCGCATTTTTTGATCATAAATCCCAAGATTTCTACAGCAACGAGATTATGTCACTACTTACAAGATGGCAACAAATTATCGAACAAAATGGCACATATATATTATAATTTAATGAGATTAAACTTTGAAAAAAAAATATCTTGAATTTGTATATGAAATACGAAGAAACATTTACCCCGACTTATCATAATATAGCCTATGTCCATCTAGAATAATGTTCCTTTCTAATGGTCAAAGAATTATTCAAATAGATGCAGTGGTATCGCAGATTATCTTCCACACAGTATAGATTCAATGAAACTAACTTTACGGATATTTTCACGTTAAATTTTTGATCGTGAAATGTTAAAGTTAACCCGAAAAAGTCTAGGTACTTCAGCTTTTCAGATCTACCCAGAGTACCTACATATTATGGAAAGTTTTCTTTAAGAGGATATCTTGAAAATGAATCGTAGTTTTGGGGGCGTGGCTTAGTCCGTCGTCGAATAAGGTCACGGACGACGAGTGTCAAAATGAAAGTGATGCAATTATGTACTTCACGTACGTAAATTGAGACAGCTACACTGAGCACTCGCTCGGAATAAACAACGTAAGCGCCAAACAATTCAGGATCATAGAGTCAAAAAACTATACCAAAAATTTGGTTCGTAATCTATAAAACTTAAAGAAATATGTGAAATAGACGTAGAGGTATCAATATTAGTATGGATATGGCCTGTGGCTTAATAAGTATGTGCGTGATGCACATAATTTAACTTATGACTGCACTGCAAGCCTAGAGCTAGTAGTGTGTCACGCAAATACCAATAAATAATTAAACTGAGTTTTATAAATTATAGGAAATAATATCCACAAATTTTTCATTTACAATGTAATTGCTCCATCATAAAAATAAATCAGATGTAAGCTGCCCCAAAATCGCGTTATTTGCTTAGTTGTTTCATATTATCTATTCTTTATTACTCTGTTATCAAGACGCATGCGTAGAAAGTCTTATCCGTGACGTCATGCCCAGTTCTAGCTCAATCTTCATTGGAAATGTCTTTGAGCAATCGTGAATAATAACATTTTTTTACGTACTTAGTGTTATTTACTAGTAAAATAATAAATATTATATTACTCGACTATATAAATGCTGGTGGTTTTGTGTTTGCGTCATTAACGTGTCTATGTTTAAAGTGAAATTGCGTTTATTTATTTGATGAATAATATATCTGTGTGTGAATCAGTAAATCTATGTAGATATTCTTGTATTTGTATGTAGTTTTTGAACAGTGTCTGAAAGGTTTTAATAGTTATTTATTTTATTGATAGGTGCTTATTAGCTCCCCTTGTTAGCGTGTCGCAGCTGCCGCGCATGCGTACTGTTTCTTTCACTACGTTACATGGCAGTAGGTCGATAATACTTTAGTAAATTACACGAATAATACGCAACCCGTATATGTAGGTAATGCACTATTTGTCTTATCTCTACATACTTACGTCGTCGTGACTTCTTGAAGGAAAAACAAAAGCACAATAATCATTTAAACGTTAATAGTATTGGTAAAATTCATTGCAGTGGTCGTAAATTAATTTATTTACGTTTAGTACATCAAAATTACGCTCAGGAATCACTTGTTTAAATAACAAATATGTATTATAGTAAAAATTTACCGAGTAGTGGCGGTGTAAGAATATCTACTACATATCATCACGTGGGTGTCGCGTAAGAGGCGATTGAGGGAAACAAATCAGAAGATGGGCAGCAGCATCTTCCTAATAACCACTAAAAATAAAGAATAAACTGCGGTTGCCAACCCTATGGGGGAGGCCTATGTTCAGCGGTGGACTTTAATAGGCTGTAACGGTATAATAAAAAGTTAAGTTTTGTATAACCCTATCCTAAGTACCACAATAGGCTTACAATGACTGTTTTACTCGATTATTGGATTTAAAAATGTGACAGTGAATATGGTATCTTTTGAGAACTGTTAAAATGAAGTTATTGATTCTGTCTGTTTCTTCTAACTTTGCTTGAAATACATTAACGGTGACCTTTAGCGAATTGTGCATGCAAATTATTCTATTACCTCGGTAATACAGTCGATAAATATCCTGTACGATTTTCCTTACATATTGAAGTTCTTAATACCAATAATAAGTATATAGCTTTCACAATTAATTTTCTCCTCATTATTATTATATAACAAATGCTCTTTCACATATTTGCAGGTGTAATTACAATCCTGCAAATAAAGACATGCGCCAGTATGTGTAGATATTGTAATAACACCTCAAAATCAATCAATTCGCTTTCGACCCCCACCCCCTACCCCCAAATAACTCAAGGCACCCTTATTTGAAGTTTAAAAAAATATTACTCTGAATAGAGTGGCATAGGTCTCCCCCATAGATTACCTCATAGGAGGGATATTTGCCATAGTTGCTACGCTCGGCAACGAGTTGGCAACCGCAGTTTTTTTATTTTTAGTCGTTATTAGAAAGACGCTGCTGCTTTGTTATCATTTGATTTCCTCTGTTGCCTCTTACGACACCCACGGGATGATACGGGGTAGTGGATATTCTTACACCGCTTCTGCACGGTCACGCTTTGTCTCTGCTAATTTTGCTAACGTCTGTTATGCACTATGTGGCCGCGCGTTATCATGAAGAAGGAATGACAAAGAGAAGTTCACCAATCGAAATAAAATATTAACTTTGGCGTCTCCGTATATTTACGAAAATTTAATTTATGTTCACAAAAGCAAAGTAAGTTTTGTAAAAAAAGTGATATACACTCTGTAAACACTAGGAACAAACACAAGCTAGTGATACCAGTCTCTCGACTCCACAGAGTCAGTAATTCATTCTTGGGGCAATGTATACGCTATTACAACAAAGTCCCATAAAATATACAAGGTATCTCTATTACCAAGTTTAAATATTTTTAATTAAACAAAAACTATATAAAAAGGGTTATTATAATATAAATGAATATATGGTCGATAATAACCTCTGAGAATGAGGTGGTCGCTTCTAAGCTGTTTCTAAAATAAATTTTGTAAATAGTTTGTAATAATTTATATTGTAAAATTTATTTAAAAAAAGGTACCGCTGGGTTTCTTGCTGGTTCTTCCTAGGACAGAGGATTTTTTCGAACCAGTGGTAAAATAAAAAAATTACTTTCAATAAGAATTACTTGTAATCAATATTCAATAAAAATTATTCTATTCTGATCTGGGCATGATGGCAGCTTCTCCACCATCATATTCAAATCTTGACAATAATTTACAGCAGTAACTGTGGCATCAAATGGCAAGAAGCACCCATTGTAGACCACCACATTGTCACCATAAGCTTCTTCAGGCTAATCTTTCGTTACGGGAAAAAATTGCTTGGGCACCTGGATCTAATCACTGTGATGAACACTTGAGATTGTCAAAACGATTCGACTCAAAATTATCTCCTTTCTATGCTGAATATAGATATTTACGCGAATATTAGGCACATTTTTTTAAAAATAAATTAAAGAAGTTAGAGAAAGTCTTGTCTAGAACTTGTTTTGAAATAGTGAACAGAGCTGGAGTATGTAAGTGCTAACCCAGATTACAATTGAGATGCATTCAATGTGGGTCTAATTTCTTTACTCTTGCCGCGCGACGTAGGACTAACATTTTTTCCGCTCTAAAAAGCTTTGAGAGATTTTCTTTATCATGAATACCCTTTAATTGTCCCTTAATTCACATTCATGCAGCAATAACTAATTTAACCTATTGTTGAAATGTTTTTTTACGTGAACTTTTATGTAGATAAATTTTCTTTTTTTCTTTTTTGTGTTAGAGCCATGCTGCAGCTATATTAGTAGTACAGTTGTAGCACGAATGGGTCGGCTCGACCGGGGAAGTACCACGCTGTCACAGAATACCAGCGACAAATAGCAGCTTGTGCTGTGACAAATAGCGACAAACACTGTTGTGTTTCGTATGGTGAGTGTAGAGAACCGGAGACCCTTTTTACTGGAAAAGGGCATTCCATCTTAGTCCTCACGGGTGACAACGCATCTGCATTATGATTCTTTATTGAGGATAGATGTGGATGTCTATGGGTCACAGCAACCTCTTACCATCAGGTGGACTGTGTGCTCGTTTGTCACTCTATCCTATAAAAAAAGACTAGATAAATTTAGCCTTTTTTGTCCCCGTGTTTGTACTGTTGACAATGCACTTCATAACTTACACCGTATTCAATATACAAATCCCAGCGTTATTATTGGGCACAAGTTTTCTTGGGCCAGTGAATTGCTGTGAAAACCTTTTTCTTTTTGGGCACATTTACAATATAATTAAAGCCATGTATTCTTTAGGCAACGATGACGCGCAACACATGATGCAACTTGTTGTTTGTCTCCTTTCCACATGTTCCACATCAATTTTTAAATAATCTAACGTTTATATCAGACGCAACTAGTTGTTTGTCTCCTTTCAACATGTTCCACATCACTTGTTCAATAAACTAACGTTTATATCAGACGCAATTTGTTGTTTGTGTCCTTTTCACATGTTCCACATCAGTTGTTAAATAAAATAACGTTTATATCAGACTCAACTTGTTGTTTGTCTTTCCACATATTTCACATCAATTGTTCAATAAACTAACGTTTATATTAGACTCAACTTGTTTGTCTACTTTTCACATGTTTCACATCATTTGTTAAGTAAACTAACATTTATATCAGACGCAACTTGTTCTTTGTCTCCTTTGCACATGTTCCACATCACTTGTTCAATAAAGTAATGTTTATTTCAGACCCAACTTGTTGTTTGTCCCCTTTCCACATGTTCTACATCAATTGTTAAATAAACTAACGTTTATATCAGACCCAACTTGTTGTTTGTCTCCTTTGCACATGTTCCACATCACTTGTTCAATGAAGTAATGTTTATTTCAGACTCAACTTGTTGTTTGTCCCCTTTCCACATGTTCTACATCAATTGTTAAATAAACTAACGTTTATATCAGACCAACTTATTGTTTTTCTCCTTTCCACATGTTCCATATCAATTGCTAGATAAATTAACGTTTATATCAGAATTTAAAATTAAAAAACCGCCACCTTTAGCACCTTTTTGTCAAAGACGATAGAACCATCTGACTAAAAACGTTAGTTTTAGGTGAAATCACGATTACAAGTAGGGTATGAAAACTCATACCCTACTTGTAATTCTTCATCCTCTAAAGTCGCAGGTTGTTATACGATTTAGACTCTTAATCGATAAGACTTGATTTCAATTTGTAGCTTTGTAATTGTAGGCGGCACCATACAAACAAAAGGCAGAGGGACCGCTATTAAGGAACAGGTTGATATTAGTCGAATGAGTAGCGTTTAGATTCAATTTAATTTTTAGTTTCACCATTGGCGAAGAAGTCCGAGACAATTTGTGAACTTGCCGAAAGTCGTGAGTTTGTTGAAAGAGAGAGAGGGAGAGATAAAGGGAAAGGGAAGCGTTGGTTAAAACAATAAAATATAATTTACTTGCTATTTTAAATTTCATTTTTAATTTAATCTTTAACGCTCTGATTATAGAATTTTAAAGTTACCCATACTACCGATACTAAGAGCCATCTGCCAAACGGACATTTCCTTTTCTTTGTAATTTCCAACCCATCCACGTTTTAGGCAACTTGTTGTCGACAAATGATATAACATATATGGACTATGGACAGATAATGTTCTGGTATTTGAAAGGGACGAAGAGAGAACTAAGTGTGAAATATGGGTAAATCAGGAATGTCTAGAACAAGTAAATGAAATTGTATACTTGGGGAGTGCTTTTAGCCGGGATGGAAGATGTGATTTAGATGTGGACAGGCGTGTCGCTGCCGGGAACAAAGTCAATGGTGCCCTGACTGCGTTAGTCAAAAGGCAAGGCGTAGTGAAGAGTGCACGCCTTGCAATACATAACGCAGTGATGGTACCGACTTTGTTATATGGTAGCGAAACCTGGGTATGCCAGAAGAAGCATAAAAGTAAGTTGAATGCAGTGGAGATGCGATCTCTTCGTAAAATGTGCGGCGTTACCATGGCCGACCGAAAGCGAAACGAAGAGATTCGCAATATGGCAGGTTTGAAAGATGACCTTATCACAAAAATTGATAAGGGCGTGCTTCGGTGGTTTGGGAACGTTGAGCGAATGAGTGAAGACCGAATGGTGAAGAAAATATATAGCGCGAAAGTTAATATTAAAAGGTGTCGAGGTAGACCGAGACTAACTTTCGAAGACCATGTGAGCAAATTGCTCGAAGAGGGTAGGGTCAAGAGTACTCGGATACCTAGACGTGCATGTATGAAGAAGATAATGAATCTGAAAGAAGCGAAAGAGGTATGTAAGGATCGTGACACTTGGCGATCTGTTCTCTCTGGCTACCCCGTCAGGGATTGTGCGTGAAGATAATCGACAGATAATGTTACTAAACGAACTGTGAACTCATTCTTCACGATGCACAACATGTTGCGCGTCAATTGTTCCCTAATTAACACATCATGATCTAACGTGTTAGGGTTAGGGCACAGATCCTGCGCCGCAGATACCTTATTAATATATTATAGCGTAGGTATATACAATGAATATGAATATAAAAAATACGTCAAAATGTAAGATTTCGTATGTGTTGTAGTCGGTTATTCTTATTTAAAAAGATATACTTAATCTTATTTTGTATACATTTGCATATCACTTGTATACATTATGCTTTTAATAAAAGTTGAACATTTCGTGCTGTCTGGACGTTTCAAGATCAAGGTTACTGAACCAGTAATACGTGTACGAAGTGTCAATGTCAACAAGTAAATGGCCTTATACTGCTTATATAGCTATAGGAGTAACCAACCACTTTAAGTGATACTTATTACGTGTAAAGCAGCGAGCAGCGGACGTCTTGCCTAAGTTGCTCACCTTAAATCCATCAGTTCTAGTTTTTAATGGAAAGAAGTTTTTTTCCTGTTACTGTTGTAGAATTAATCTCTACGACATCGAAACTTACGCGCGATCGTTTAAATTAATATTTGTAAAAAGTACACAATATTATGTTTGCAAATGCGATTATCAATCGAAGTTGTTTACTATATTATAAACTGCATAGTAGTAATATTATTTATGGCTCACACTTCACAACGCCTTGATAAAGTATCTTTAACCCATAATCTTTTAGAAGTAGCAGTGTTGAACTCATTATGTATGCAGTTTGAAAATTGAAAAGTCACCACCACTCATTTGTTGATCATTCGTCGAGTGGTGCACACGCATCGAAGCTCCTCATAATAGTAAAGACGGTAGTGACAAGGGACAGTGCTATATTGTTTCGCGGATGCGTTTACGGTAGCGTTTTTGTGCGGGATGGAGAGCGCAGTGCACGCGGCGGTGCCGCTGCGGGTCGGGAAAAAGATGCGAAAGAGACGGGAGTTGGACGCTTTGGTTGGCGGCGCTGGTTCAAGAAGTGGGAGGCTTCTATCCGCGTCAAGCGACGAGGGTGAGCCCTGGGGGCGACGTACTTCGCGCCGTCGCCGCTCCCGCCCGTTCATGCGACTCGCTGCCGCCTTAGGACTGTGTGTGTGCGTAGTGTCTGCAGCTACGGTGCTCTGGCTTTTCGTAGATGTAAGGCGACAGATCGTCTCTCTTCGCATGGAGATGGATAGAGGTTGGTTTATTCATTTTGCAACGAATTTTAGCGTATGCGGTATATCTGGTGTTAACTAGATGAACTTAACTAATTAACTACAGATATAAGAAAGCTGTAAATAATACAGTCTATTTTATTTATTACAACTCTTTTGTGTAGAATATTGAAAAATATCGAAATTTGTGTCGAATATTAGGGAAAGAAATATTTTATACGTAAAAAAAAACAAAGATTATCAAAATATAGTCTTTCTGATGAATATTTTGGTAACACGAGGCAACAAAATTTATTTAAAGATTTCAAAGTAATTTTTAATTGCTTCCCTAGACCAAATTTTTTAAAATATTAAATTTCCAAATCAAAAAGTACGGTTAATTTGGGTGAGTATGACAAATGGTTACTTGTCAAGGTGGTTGATTTGTTGGTCCATATAAGAGAATTTATCTGTCAATGGTAAAGTAAAAAAAAAAGTACTTTCAATAATAATTACATATAATCTATATTGAATAAAAAAAATTCTATTCTATTTATCCGTGGGTGTCGTAAGAGGCGACAAAGGAAAATCAAAACAGGAGATGGGCGGCTGAATCTTCCTGATAACAATTCATAATAATTTAAAACAAAAACTGCAGTGGTCTACCCGCCTGCCAAACGTGGTAACTGTGCCAACATCCCTTTGAGACAATGAGGGAAGTAGTGGACTTTTGATAAGCTGTAATGAAATGTATGAAGAGTAAGTTTTCTGCTAACTTCGCCATCGTTGATCGTAATTATTCCCTATTCGTGTTCCATGATCACATCCCAGGGAGCTATAGGAAATTACAATATTATAATATGGTCACCAAACAATCATCACCTTCATGTCCGTGTAGATAAGTTTCATGCTCTTTATGTTGGCGTTCTGATTTAAGTTCATCCATTGCGTTATATTTAGTCCTAAGCAACTTCGTATATACTCTTCATATTTGTGAGAAGATATATCATCCAGTCTTTTCTCCTAAGGTTCATTTTTTTATATTTTAAAGAAACCTTACCCCCACACTAGGATTTCTCCTGTATCGTGGAGGCAGTTTACAAACATAAATTGCACAAGGGCAAACATCCAGACCCGGAACAATTATTTTTAGGTCTTACAAATGTTTTACCCTGCGGCCCCTAGCGTTGCAACTCATTGCTAAGTCACTGCGTCACGGAGCCGTCCACAGGTTTCCTTATGATGTTTTCTATAATGTTGTTGATCATGAGGTTAAATAAGCATCTAAAACTGTTCACGTACTGCGAAATTCACAGCGAGCGCTTAGTAATAGTGATATAATATCTAAGTACATATAATTTTGTGCCTATTGCGCCAATGTTTTTATATTTTATATTTTTATAGTATTATATACTTAAAGTAAATATCCATGCAACGTGAGACCTATGTACAGAAGTGGACTTCTATTGGCTGATAAATAATATGTATGTACATGTTTTTTTTTTTTTTTTTTTTTTTTTTTATAGGAGAGGGGGCAAACGAGCATGCGGCTCACCTGATGGTAAGTGACTACCGCCGCCCATGAACAACCGCAACACCAGGGGAATTGCAGATGCGTTGCCGGCCTTTTAAAAAGGAGTAGGCTCTTTTCTTGATTGTGTGTTGATTGTGTGTTAAATCTTACAGTACTTACGTAAACTAAGCGAACCGATTGTCAGTACAAGAAAATAAAGGAACAAATATTATGTGGTTGTATATTCCTAGAGATTATTTTTTGTGCGACTAAATGTTACAGACAAATATATCTTCTTTTCTTTTTGTTATTAACTAAGTCTATTTTTAACCGACTTCAAAAAGGATGAGGTACTCAATTGTACTGTATGTTTTTTTATGTGTGTCAACTTGTCTAGGTGAACCGATTACAATGATTTTTTTTTGAAAGTTGTTGCTTCTCAAGTGGTTCCACATAAATTTGATCAAAGTCTGACCTGTAGTTTTTGAGTTATATTGAAGTCGGTTGTACAATATTTTTAATTTTAGCACTTGTTTTCCTGCAATTTCATAAATAATTAAACACAATAGACCTTAAGTGACGCAATTGAATAAATAAATTTTAAGTGACTACTTTGTTCATATGGAATATTTAACTAGGACTTGTAAACGTAATAAATATTGAACCATATTGTGACCTGGCTACTGATTTTTAGTGTTTGTTTTTTTTTTCTTCTTTAATACTTAGGCTACTCATAAAGTTTTGCGAAAGTTCAAAATAGTACTATGGTAACTGTTGTTGTTATGTTGTTGTTATTATTTAATTTTTTCATACAACTCTTCATCAGCATCGATCCGATTTGACCGGTTTTAGGCGACATTTAAAATCTTAAATCATCGTCGCGCAAAAATGTTCCCGACGCAAATCCATTTTTCAATGCAACACGATATTTCAATGAGGACATCCACCACTTAGTCTCCCAACAGGGCGGCGCCACCTAAAAAGAGGTGTAATATTTGACAGATTACATAACGGGGTAGTTAATTTGTTCGAAATATGTAAAGGTTAATATTTCTTTCTGTACAATTAGTTATATTTTATATTAATTAGATTAAAAATAAAGATACAAAACCACACATAAAGTAAAAAAAATAGTTAAAGATGTGCAAAAAAATTAAAGAGCAATTCACTGAGGCATTGTTCTGGGTATTACTATAATACTCTAGAAACTGATAAACTTTTACTAACTGCTCAAGTAAATGATATTATGTAACAAAAGCTTTACCTCATTGTCAAATGTCACATACCAACATCTGGTATGCGGAAAATTATTAGTCATTGAGTTCCTACAAAATTAGAAAAATTTTAAAGGACAATAGGGTATTTTACACCATGTAAAAAAATCAAAGAATATATATTTATGATAGATTTTGTAAAAAGTAAACGAGAAATATTGATTTCTATTTATAAAAATGCATTATAAATTTTATATTTCAATTTAAAGAATATATTTTACCTGTGCCTCAAATCTGCAAAACGATGTCCGCCATATTTGATAGCGTCGTGACGTCACTAGGTCAAAGAAATAGGTTATGTGCTGTGTACTAACTAGCTAATTTCGAAAATTTTCAAGTTATCATTACGATTGTTGACTTTTATTCCGAATTTTATTGAAAAGCCATCATGGAAGACGGATTCGTAAAAACGAATTTATTACTTCGCTTTTAGCACTAATGTTATAGATATTATAGGTATAAGCGTAGGTGAGAAAAACTTTTAGTTATATTTTTTTGTACAAACTATCAGACGGAATAAAAAGGCACTTTTTTATTTGGTCTGATTACAAACCATGTCTTTCTTCCCATATAATAGAACAAAACAAGAATTAAGTAAAACACGGCACTGCACTTGCAAGGGCTATCAAAATGGACCACAAAGGGCGGGACAGAGGAACGATTAACCTAATCTATTACAAAGTGTGACTTGCAATAGGTACCTATCATGTCATGATGTTTTGTTTTGTTTAATCGATAGTTAAATATAAGTCATACTTACATCAAAGTGATCTTCACAGAAGTATAGTTTAGATTTTGTAGGCAATGCCTTCGGGTCTCTTCTTGCCAGTTTTAATCAAGTATTTCTCATATTTAAATCAGTTGGCACTTTAATCCATAACTTCCCCGGCGTTCTTATGCTCGTATTTTTGCAATCAGGCACAACACAACAATTATATAGATGATAACTCATTATTAAACATTCAAAAGTATCTTATTCCTTTGCAAAATTTTCATAATTCTAGGACAGTGACGTCACGAGTTGAACAGTATGGCAGCTAGCGTTTTCACGCGAAAATTTAAAACGATAGATTAAAAGTAATTTTTATGTCACTATTCGGTTTTAAAAAATTTATATACAAATTATAGTGGTTCATTATCACTCTAGGATTCATTTAAAACACTTTTTAACACTATTGCAATTTTATTTATAAAAATAAAGAAGACAATAAAGAATTTAAAAAATGTAACTGGCCAGTGTCATACAAAAAACCTCTTTCACTAAACTTTCTGTGTGGCATGTGTGAACAATCAAATTATTGATCAATCAATACAATCTTTGTATAATAATATGCAACCATTACTGCAACTATGTCTATAATAATTTTTTTAATTTTTTTATTGGGTATATTTTAACAGTCAGCTGCTCAAGCTCTCGATTTTGTTAATGTGGTTAAATAACATAATCGAATTAAATGTTACCCTTTGCTACAGAAAAAAAGTTTCTCGTTTATTATATATATGTACCTATATGAACGTACTATTCCTTCATTAAAGTTACAGCCTATATACATCCCACAGCTGGGGTACAGGCCTCCTCTCATTTCTAAGAGAGTTTTAGGACAAGGAAGTGTCCGCAGCGCTGCCCCAATTGTTGGCGTTGGCCTAAGAAAAAGTTGGCCAACTTCACATGACTCAAAATATTTTTTTTTATTTCTCAGACATGCAAGATTCCTTACGATGTTGTAAATCTGCACTTAAAATTGCGATCAACAATTTCATTGGTGCCGGCGGGGATCGAACCCGGGTTGCTCGCGAACTGTGAAATTTACAGCGAGCGCTAACCATCTGAGATCAATAATACACGACATATAAAAAGATATATAAATATCCTTTAATGTTATTATAATAGGTATCCGAAAACGAGTACATAAGTTATTTATTGTAGAGGCTTGAGAACTTTATGTTTGAAGTATTTATTCATTCATTACAAGCTTATGTCCATTGCTGAACCCAGGCCTCGTCTTGTATTGTCTCATAAGGGGGATATTTGTCATAGTAAACCATGCTTGGCAGACGGTGGGTCGGCATTGGTAAATTTTTATTTTTTTTAGTTGTTAGGTATACGCTGCTGACCGTATATGGTTTGTTTCCCTTTGTCGCTTTTTATGACACCCACGAGACGGGGCGGGGTAATGGATATTATGCCACTAGACTGTAAACATATTATATGTAGTATATATATACATGCATATTTATTATTTACTATTACTACTAATAAAAATAAACACATTTTATGTACATATTTAAGTAGTTTAAAAATGTCTGTTTTGGTTTGCAACAACAGATATATAACACATAGGAGAGTACATTTATTAACCTTGTTCACATAGTTTCAATAATTCATTACAGCCTTTAAACATAGGCCCACTGCTAAACATAGGCCTCCACCATATTATATTGCCTCACAGGGAGAATATTTGCCTTAGTTGCCATGCTTGGCAGGGTTGGCGACTGCAGTTTTTTATATTTTTACTTACTATCAGATACTAGAGAGAAAGATGTTGTAACCCTCATTTTCAGTTTCATTGCCCTCTGTCGCCTCTTATACCCACTGGATGATATGGGGTTGTGCATTGTCTTGCGCCACCACTACTCGGCCAATGTATATGGGTGTGTAAACAAGATCAATTGTACCACGCATAAAGTATAAAAATAAATAACAATAAAGTACAAAAATTTTGAACAACCGACTTCAATATAAATAAAATGCGAACATCATCAATGTAGTCGAAGTCAATTAAATACGCATATTATCATGGATAACTCAAAAACTACTGATCAGATCTTGATTAAGTTTATATGGGACTACATGAGAAGCTAAAAAGATCATCAAAATCGGTTCACCAAGAAAAAAGTTCAGAGGTAACACACATAAAAAACATACAGTCGAATTGAGTACCTCCTCTTTTTTGAAGTCAATTCACCTGCGACGGGAGAAGGCCATGTCTAGCGTGGACTTTTACGGGCTAATAAGGCAGAAGAATGTATGTTATACCTCAGTAATTTCAGAGTAAATCTCTCGACCCACCTTACAAAAGTAGGCACTAAACGACAACAGCTGTGTGAAATATGAGAGGATGACTATAAAATATATAATATAGTCATAGAAACTATATACTATATAAGAAACTACTTATGTCGCGTAATAATTTCTATCATTGTAGTCGTCTTTTACGATACCCATAAAATAAATTTGTTATAAGAAAACGATATCTTATATCTTTTTATAAGTACTTCCTCTATTTAAAACGATTGCAACTAAAACTCTACATTTTGCTTGTGTCCTTGATGCAGTTTCAACGAGTAGCGACAGTGTAGGCGATGCCCTCCAAGTTTGTCACACTGCGGCCAAAGAGCTCCGAGCCAACGCCACCGATTTGAACGCGAGGCTAATAAGGTTGGAACGCGAACACATGGAATTGGTAAAGAGAATGGAACAGACGGCTGGCGAGTTAGCGGCGGTCTCCGACCAACTGTCAGCCGCGCCAAAGCTAGCGGACACTCCTCGGCGTATAGCTGAGCTGCAACGCACTGTTGCCGACTTTGGTTCCCAGGTAAGATATTAATTTTGCTAAGTTTGGAGTTTGAAACAGGTCAAAGGAAATCAGCTTTTCCTTCTGTTGAGGATTCGTAAGCAGCTTTAAAAAACGTAGCAGCGTCAACGTCAGCGTCACGGTCTCAAGTAAAGATTTACGTAATCGCCTTGCTTGACGGGCGGATCTACTCCTTCCTCCCTTTTTATTGGTAATGAAGCATGCATTTTAGTTCTCAGGGATCGCATCTGCAGTTTGGTCCAAAATCGAGGGTAGATGCATGTCTCTATGGGTCACAGCATCCAATTATTAGCAGTTGGACTGTGCTCGTTTGTCACTCTTATGTGTACAAATAAAGTTTTGCATTTGAGCGCTGCTTCCTGCAGGCGGCCGCGATATCTTTCTGGTAATATTTCTCGAAATTATATGGTACCTGCGGTATCTTAGGTATGTGTATGTGAGTGGCTGAATCCACTAATTTATATTTAAGCGGTGGTTTGGGCCAAGGTGCAATTTCCTTGAATATGAGGAAATCGTTTCTCTATGCACAATATGATAGTCGAACAGGACAGTCTATTGCACATAAATCACGAGCTCACCTCGAATCTTATCGCATTATCGGTTAGTGTTTTTGAGTTATACATGCATTGCACTATAATATATTTTGTAACCATGATCATGTCTTTTAGAATTTGCGTGTGCAGAGAATTCATCTCCCGATTTTGTTCCGGGGATGTTGTAATATGTGATAGTAGGAAATTCTGGAAAAATCTTTAGGCTTCAGTCAGATGGTAATATCTCGTCGGAAGGAATATTTGGAAGTTATTATAGAACGTTTAGATACTCGCTGAACACAGAAGAATAGGCACGAATACGAGTACGAATATATAAACGACTTGTTCGGGTGTGCTCGCTACTCGGCCCTCGTATTCGCATTTTCACCACGTTATAATTTTCTCTAATACCTCTCTTTGACAAAATATATAAAAAAATATAAGTATATACTCGGTTGAGTTGGAATTATACTTTTATATATTATACTTAATACTACTTTTACTACTGCCTTCTTTTCATTTTTGTCTATTTAAAATATTAGTGAGTCTATACAAGTTAAGTAGACACAATGTCGTAGCAACGAAACGTACGTTATCCATGTTTAAAAAATCTTCGTACAAGTAATAAATACAGACGAATACGTCGTCGTACTTGTTCACTTATAACTCATTACGCAATAGGCATTAGATATCACGTTAATTAAATCGACATGGGTTAATGTATTGTTTAGCATGTTTATGATGTTTACAATATACTTTAACTTTTAAAAAATGCAATTTTTTTTTATATAGAGGCCAAAAATAAGCCGGACATATATTCGATGTTTGTTTGATGTTCAAGTTGTACAAATACAAGATTGTTACAGATAAATAGTTTTGACGGCGCATTGGCCTCTGCCCGCAAGCAAGCGGTCACGGCCACGTCAGGAGTGGAGGAAGTCAAGACTTTGCTCCATCAACTGGAACAGAGGACCAACGAGACCGTAGCGAATGTAACTAGCAACGCAAAGATGGAGGACAAACTAAAGGAGCAGATCGCTGCGCTAAATGTCACGCTTGTCGACAAAGTAAACGCGTTACTAACAAGGATAGAGGAAATGAATGTAAGGCTACTTATTCAATTATACTTTTACTATAGGCGTTGTACGTATCATATAATATGACACTATACATCCTTTTACTTACGTTATTATAGTTGAACGGAAGTTTGTATCATATTTAGGTTTCTTGGTGAAATTCTTTATTTCTGAATATATCCTTTACGAAAATTTCTATAAGATTTGGCTCATTAAAGATAACCTTTTAAAAATTAATTTATAAACCGATCTTAGATATTCATGTCCATTTATAGCTATACTAATAGGATTATAGCCTGACGTTTGACATCAACTTGACGCACTTAATCGGTTCCACTACTGCTAAATGCGATATTTTGCCGTAATGATTATTTATATTGATGTTTATGTGAATACTATATATTGAATAAGTCATTTTTAAACGTAAAAACGTCGAAACGTTGGATAGACATTAACAATAAGTTAAAATAAACGCTATACAATCCTAAAAATTAAGTTTGTATAGGTACTTTGTTATTTCTGCGGACTTCCAAAAAAACTATTGAAATGATAGCCCACTAATAATAGTTTATAGCCGATAGTTAAATTATATTTCTTTTGCTTTCAGAAACCTGTAAGTACGCCTGCCCCAGTAAGCGTGACACCGTCCTCTAGTACCACATCGAGCACCACATCCACGAGCACCACTACACAGACCCCAGGTAAGCACTATAGTTTTAAATAAAACTCGCTATGATTTCTTAGTTTGATCACACTCTAATAGTTATTTCGATTTGATCTTTATAAGGACTAGTATCTTTTATGGTACCTGAACCTCATCTGTTCGCGGTGTACCCTTGATTCGGACTGATGTGTTAGTGACATGACGGAAATATTGTATAAAACTAAAACAAAATTTCACAGACTGGTGATATAGAGTAGCATTTACGTAGTAACTATTTATTTAATCTGTAACATTGCGCAATGTATCGTCAGTCAGCGCGAGAAAGAGACCTATAAATAATTCCTACTGAACAAAATGTTAGCTTAAAAAATGTTAGCGAACTGCAGTAACAACCAAACAAATTAAGTTACCGATATGTACTTGTTCTTATGTGAGATAAAAAGAAGATATTAGACATTTAAATCATATAAAAGAAGATATTAGACATTTAAATCATATAAAAGAAGGTATTACATATGAAAATCATATAAAAGAAGATATTCGACTTAATAGTTAAGGCGAGGAATTTCAACGTTAAAAGGCAACGTCAGCGCCGTCTTCTCGCGCGTGCGATATTTGGTGGACAAAATGTTACTTTATTTTAAACGTTTTTGCTTATTATTTGTTATTTATTATTAGGAAATAAAGGATCTAAATAAAAATGTAGCCGATTAAGAATCTATTTCAATACCATGCCTTTCATATTACCGCAAAATATTGTACGGTTATCGCTTAAAATATGAGAATTCGAATTACGGTGATTAATTTTTTTTTCTCTCTCGATTAATATAAAGTATTTTAAAAACCCGTTTGATAAATAATTCAGGTGAGTAATTCATATATGTTTCGGGCGTCAAAACTGTGTCTAAAATACGATACTTTTGTCCAACCTGGCCTTAATGATATTTGCACGCAATATAATCTTCAACCACATAGCGCATAACTCCCACAGATATTTCATCTAAGAAACTTACATGGGATAAAAACTTCATGATTCTTAAGGTTTTTTATCGTTCCCATACATTTGAATCGCGCAAAAAACATTACCATTTTTTTATCATGGCTTTAACATAACGATCTTCGTTGTTGGGATACGACTAATGACGAGCGTACGTAATAAGCAAACTAAAATACCATTGTAATGCGTAATTTGTGCTCTGTGTCTGTGCTCACCAACCTGACTACATAGCGTGATGACCATAGACAATTTAATGTTGAAATAAACACGTGCCACCTAGCGGTTTTTCTACCGACTTCAAAAAGGAGACGGAACTCAATTAGACTCTATGTTTTTTTTATGTGTGGTACATTATAACTTTTTACTGGGTGAACCGATTTCGATTATATTTTTTTATTTGAAAGCTGGTGCTTCACATGTGGTCCCATATCATTGATCAAGGTCTGACTAATAGTTTTTGAGTTATTCTAAATAATTTATATTGAAGTCGGTTGTACAACATTTTTAATTTTAAATTATTATTGTATTTTGCGGACGACACTGTAAGATAATTTCGTATTTAAAAGAAAACCTCGTATAAACGATTAAAATATATTTCGGAGACGTGTAGTCCGCCAACACGCATTGGGGCAGCGCCGTGGACACTTTCTTGCCCTAAAACCCTCCGAGATATGAGAGGAGGCCTATGTCCACGAGTGGAACGTTTATAGGCTGTAATTTTATAAAAGTAAATCA
This sequence comes from Parnassius mnemosyne, assembly GCA_963668995.1. Lineage (NCBI taxonomy): Eukaryota > Metazoa > Arthropoda > Insecta > Lepidoptera > Papilionidae > Parnassius > Parnassius mnemosyne. Next base: position 26,407,541 of record CAVLGL010000068.1, read on the forward strand.
CAGCCTATGTACGACCCGCTGCTGGGCACAGGCTTTTTTTAATTTCGAAGAGAATTATGGAGCAATTCGTCCGTTCAGTGCGTGTTAGCAGATTCTCATGTCCTCGAAATACTTTATTCCTCATATTCCTTGCGATATTTTCCTTTATCACCGAGCACATGGTACTTAAAAATCACAAAATATTTTTTTATTGGTGCCGACGGGGATAAAACCCGAATTGTTGTCGTAATTTCACAGTTCGCGAGCAACGAGTTACTACAATATAATGCCAAACGCAAAATACCCAGACGCGCGATCCGTACATCCAATCCACTATGCAAAAAGTCCGTGTCCTGCATGGACTATTTTATGGGATGTGGATGTTGAAGTAATTATTTATTCTGTGGTTGAAGTGACATAAAATATGTTACTGAATTTAATAATTATAACTTTTAACAAAAAGTAAAAACTGACTTTAAAGTAGAAACTGACAAATTGCTAAAAAAGAAGTTGTTAATTTGCTACCCCAAGGGGTGGAATTCTTTTCCAAATTTATATGGGACCACCCTTGAACCTATTTAATAAAACTTATAACCTATTTAATAAAAAATAATCATCAAAATTGAATCACAATCTGCGAAGATATCGCGTAACATACATACCAAAAAATACATACACCCGAATTGAGAACCTCCTCCCATTTGAAGTCGGTTGGAAATATTGAGACTCATAATGTAACATTTGTTTTCATACGAACAAACTTAATATTCATATGAACATAAAAATCATTAAGATTTGTATAGAAGGTGACGTACTCGTAATGGGTCACACCAACATGTTCTAATTGGACAATAAAACCTATATAGCTTTAAAGCTATGTTTATGAAAATAACAATAGCTTTTGTTTCATCCAAAATGGTGCAGAAATACAAAAGTTATAACGTTTTGAAGTTTCACAATATTTTTTAATTTTTACCCGCTTGTTCTCTGTGACGTGACGTCACAATCCGAGAGAGCGAACGTGCAGTAGGAACTTGCTAAGTTCAGTACTAACCGCGCGCTCGGAAGTATACCTACATATTATATCGAATGTCAGAGTTAAGGTCCGGTTGACTGTATTAGATGACATAATACTTATAATAAACCCAACGACTATATAATAATTTTGAACTAATAATAATTTATGAATAATCTAATCCAATGTAATTAATATTATTTATGATGAATAATTTAATCTAATAATCTAATCTATTATTATGAATAATGTAATCAATGAACTATTAATAATATTTGACATTTGTATGCCCATGAGGATTCAACTCGGCTGGGCAGCGTTCGGTAAACTACGACACACATCTTCTTGTTAGACATACCTCAAAACCTGAAAACGAAATTGTACAACCAGTGCGTGTTGCCAGTGATGACTTACGGATCTGAGACGTGGTCCTTCACTGTTGGCCGCATGAGGAAGCTCAAGGTCGCTCAGCGAGTTATGGAGAGGGCTATGCTCGGGGTTTCTCTGTGTGATGAACTTAGAAATAAGGATATCCGCAGTAGAACCAGAGTAACTGACATAGCCCAACGGATTAGTAAGCTTAAGTGGCAGTGGGCCGGCCATATTGCTCGAAGAACCGACAACCGACGGGGAAGAAACGTTCTCGAGTGGCAGCCCTGTACCGGTAGGCGAAGTGTAGGGCGACCCCCCACTAGATGGAGTGACGACCTGGTAAAACATGCAGGAAGTCGATGGATGCAGGTGGCTCAGGACCGTACTTTGTGGCATTCCTTGGGGAGGCCTATGTTCAGCAGTGGACTTATGAAGGGCTGTAATGATGATGATGATCATGCCCATGAGGCTGATCACAGACTGAACTTTATTTGTGTTTAAGACCTTTATGTAAACTGTGAATCACAAATAAACTATTTGATTTGATGTATAAACTAAAGTATTGAACATTTAGCTTTTATATGATTTTTTTTTGTAAAATTAAATTTATTTTTATTTTATTTTATTTATTTATTTATTTTCACCAACAATATTAATTCAGAAAACAAAAAATATGTGCTTACATCTGATACAATACTATTGTTAGGTACAAAACTGGTGCCTAAACTAGGTAAAACCTGTATCTTATAGGTAACCATTTTATTACCAAGGAGCGTGATATAACATAAATTAAAAAAAAAAACAGAAAATAAAGGTTACTGATAAATAAATAACATGACAAGAAAAATATGGAGTAATAAATATGGAGAGAATAAGAAAAATATAACAATAAAGACTACTGGTGGCATCGACGTGTCGTTTTGTGACGTCACATCGCGATGCGGAGCAAAGCGGTCGCCCTTACCGTAAAACACCATTTTACTCATCAATATTTCAGTCATTTTTAAACGTAGAAAAAAAATAAGAATACCGTTGAATTCGTAATTTTTTATACAATTTTTTGATACCCTTAATAAAATTGGGTGGCCAGACCCATTATAATAAATTTATTTTGACCTAACGCATTGTGTTATACTCGTAGCTCTGTAACCTGGCGCAAAAACATTTGAATGGAATAGTTTGTGTTGTTCTTGTCTCGAGTCTAATAATAATTTGGCAATACTTTTAATAATACGTTAAATATAATACGTTCACTAATGTATCATTATACAAACACGCTAGCGATCATTTTAGCAAATTCAAACAATATGTTGATTTTGTTATTTAAAATTTAAACTCAAACCCATTGTAGAATTTTCATTTTCTTTTATTATTCTTCTGCACGCAAAAATCCGCTGCTCGACTTTGGCCATCTCATTTGTATTTGGAAGAGATTGCTATGTAGCAATAAGACCGCCATTAGTTTTCCCTCAATATTTGTTTATTATGTTATAGTATATATTACACTATATAACTATACAAATAAATAAAATTGAAGTCTCTGTTTGAATGTTAAAATAACTGCTTTTTACTAAATGCATATGAAAGAATATACGGTACTACTAACAAAAAATAATTTTTAAAATTTTTGTCTGTCTGTTTGTTCCGGCTAATCTCCGAAACGGCTGGACCGATTTTGACGGGACTTTCAATGGCAGATAGCTGATGTTATAAGGAGTAAGTTAGGATACTTTTTTTTTAGAAAAAGATTTAGGGTTGCGCGCAAAAAAAATTAAAACTCATGAAATCATAGTAAATTCCAAGCGGGCGAAGTCGCGGGGAACAGCTAGTTATGTTATATTTATCTTTCTTTTTATTTTTTAATTAGATAAGATCCGTGTAAAAAACAGAAGGTTGGCATTACCTAATTTATAGAGCTCTTTAATGTAAAAAATGAAATGAAAGATCCCTTTATCTTTAATTTAATTAATTACAAGGAGAAGCTTGATTCTGTTAATAAAAATGTGTTTATTGAAATTACCACGGAATGGAATCATATTCGAAAATTTTCAGAAAAACAAATATTCCCCGTTAATCACAGATCGAAATATATTTATTTTCAATTTTACATTGTACATGTAATTGTTCGATCAAATGTGGTTGTGTATGCAAAATCAATTTCCTATAGTGGAGAGAGTGGAGAGTGGAGTATATCCTATTTAATAAAAAAAGAATCATCAAAATTGGTTTAAAATCTACGAAGATATCGCGTAACATACATACAACAAAAAACACTCGAATTTAAGAAACTCCGAATTTTTTAAAACAAGTATATAACTTCAGTCCACGTGATTGTAATTGGTTGCTGTGACCCATAGACACATTTTTATCGTCATTGTCCCTTGTCACACTTGAGATCTAAGATAGAATGCCTCGTCATTAGAAACATTGTGTCCGCGCATTCTTATCTTTTAGATAATCATCTTATTTAAAATATCCTTTCTTCTTTTTGAATGATTTTACAAGCGCATTGAATCTATATAAAGGTAATATTAAAATTACAAGAAAACTTAATACATAACCATACATTATTTGCTACATTTACTTCGCATTATATTATCGTATGTTTATTATAATTGCTAATTGTATCAACAAATACCTACCTGTTATTTTGTCTACGCAGTTTAGTTGCCGTTTACTCATCCTATGCCTACATTTGTAACTTTACTCTGTATATACGTATATGGTGAAATTTATTTTACGTACTACAACAGGGTTAAATAACCTTCCATAAGGTCAAATTTTCACTTAACCGCAAACAACCTTTTGTACTCGATACAAACAGGTAGTTACGTGACTTAATGAAAAAAATCATCAAGTCCGTGTTAAGATGGGACGCACCTATGAATTCCGTTCTGCAGATAATATAATAAAGAAAAAGTTTAATAAGAATATAAGTTGTGTGTATATGGTAGAGATGCTGGAGCTATAGTTATACATATAATGAATAGGTTGGCTCGACCGGGGAATGACCACATTCTCTCAGAATACCACCGTGAAATAGCAGCTTAATTATACTGCTATGTTTCGTACGGTGACTGTAGACACCCTTTTTACTGGACATTCCATCTTACTCATCAGGGGTGACAACGCATCTGCCCTGTGAACTGTGTTCTCGTTTATGAACCTGTATTATATATAAAAAAAAGATCTCTTCGGTGCACCCATTAAGGGATTTACCTAACTTTTGACATTAGTTTGGTTTATTTCATTTTTTGACCCAAATGCTGTTCTGACTGCACAGTTCAAATAATCATTTTATATCTAATTAGCTGGTACACGGCGCATTGCTAATAATTGTGGAAATGTCGTTTTAAATTTGGAAGAGTTATATTGTTTTAAGCAAATACACAAATAAACAATTAATAATTAGGAATGATAATATACCTAATCATTGACATTGAATGAGCTATAACTTTGAAATACATTTTCGATATGATACGCGCGCCACCTAGTGTAAATTGATTGTACTATCCCTATAACCTTTGCGTAAGTGCAAGCAATAAGTTGACAAAGTTTTGCCGCAATCTGACGAATGGTACGGCAGCGCATAAAATACGAACAAAGAAACGTTGTTTTTATATATTATATTGAACTAGCGATTTACTCCAACGTCGCACAGGTGTGATTTACTAATGTGGTGTGATCTTGTTAGGACTCGACCACAAGACGTTAATTTTATACTATCCTTACTTAAAAATACTTGTATTTTACACGAAAACTTTCGTTATTCTGTAAGTGATATGGTGAAACCACATAAAAATGGATCAAGCATTATTAAGCAAGATACAGACAAAGCTTATACGGAACTTAGGTGCTATAGTGTTTGTTATAATTTTAATAAACGCTAATCAAATTTTTTTATTAAAAACTTGTTTATTTCGAAGCTTGATACGTCGAAAACTAAACTCGTTGCTAAATCACATCATCAATCACACATTTCTAGACAGGGGAACCATATAAGCGATAATTTCCTTATTTTTGTTCGCATTACGCCTATTGTTTGGGGACCTTGAACCTTGTATGTATAGTATAATATACAACAGGTATCATAGATAATTTAGTCGAAATTTTATATTTGTTCGTTCTGACAACTGCGTGAACGTAATGGTTGAAGAGAGTCATGTCATATTAGCTACTGAATAGTGGGATCGAGTTCTAATCGTTTGTTTGACATACCCGTATGTTTAAAAACTAAGTATTTCAAAGAAGTACATATTAAAGATATTTCCTTTACATTCTACCACCGTTCTAAATTAGAAAATTTCAAAATAACCCTGTTTACGTCGATTAGGTATTAGAACTTCTAATACCTAATCGACGTAAACAGGGTTATTTTGAAACAACCGGCCAAATTTGCAGAGAAGGCTCAGAGTAAGTAATATAGGCAAAGGGTGAAGAAAAATTAATTTAAAAAATCTGAATGCGTGTAATACATTAACTGATTTTTACTTATTTTACTGCGCACGCAGCATGCATAAGAGTCGATCGGTAGGCAAAAACGTTGTTGCGCATAAATCACATTCAGTTAGGGATAATTTCAAAATAAAAATAGAAGCCTTATTTACTCGTATTTTCAAAATACTGCAGTAACGGTATATCATTATTTATATATTTTAATTTAAGTTTAAAATTTGGCTACTCTTTGAAAAAAAAAACCCTGTATATTTTTATAACTGGCCAAACTTATTAACACGTCACATAAACAGCCTTTAAGACCACTGCTGGGTATTGGTTTTTCCTAGGATGTATTATGACTGCAGCTCGACTAGGGAAGGACCACGCTGGTACAATGCCATCGTAATATAAATATAGCAGCACAATACTGGTACGGGAGCATCCCATCTTAATCCCCAGCGGTCACAAAGCATCTGCATCAAGCATACATGTTGGTCTGTCTATGGACATTTATATACCATAATGCCAGATTTCTATATTCAAGAAACGTTTCGTTCTCCGTTTTATCACATTAAAACAGTTAATATTACAAACTACTAATTCAGCAACTAGATGATTTTAAAGGAAAAGAACTTTTAATAATATATAAATATGTAATACTTTTAATAATATATGAATAGTTAAACTAGTTATATATTAAATATTAAACTTTATACTATTAAAAAAAAAGGATTTTCATCTACTTCATTTATTGTAAAACGGCTCTTAAAAGAAAACGAAGCGTTTTCAAATATAGAAATCCGGCATATGTTGACTGTGTGCGGATTTACCTCGTATTACCAGTCTGTGAAATTTGAGTTCACCGTTTCCGAACGGATTGTTCATTAGTCTGTCTCGATCAAGGAGGTTATAATATAGGGAGTGAGCGCTTGGAACATTGTAACCGTTCCTCATTTTTTCTTAGAAAGAGAGGCACCGAGTTTTGTATTTTATCTCCTTCTAACATTGATAAATGTTTACACAAAATAAAAACATTACCAACGTTTAGATAGTTATTGACTTAAAGTAATATTACATTTTTATCGCTAATCATAGTTGGGATATTCCATATTGTATTTCAATTAAGCATATTATTAAGTAACGCGAAAAAAACACTAAAACACACAGTCCACCGGATGGTAAGTGGTTGCTGTGGCCTATAGACATCTACATCTATCCTCGTTTGCGAATCAAAATGCAGATGCGGTGTCACCCGTGAAAGGGTTTCCGGTTCTCTACACTCATCATGCGAAACACAGCAGTGTCAAACTGCCATTTTACGCTGGTATTCTGTGAGAGCGTGGTCCTTGCCCGGTCGAGCCGACCCATTTGTGCTACAACTATACTACTAATATAGCTGCAGCATGGCTCTACCCACGCTACGCCGCCACTCGTTACCGTAAGGTTTGATACTGTAGCGAAGTAATCATGTAATCAAAATATCAAACGGAGTTTAATTATAACACTATTCAACACTTTCCATATTGAAAAAAAAAATGCATTTCGTTTTCCGTAATGCTGTATATACTATTAATATCCTCAAAATATTGTATCATGGACACTATTGGAATGAAATGGAACGCTTAACTCGGTGCCTTTCATTCATTTCAAGGTCTTAGGAACGTTTCTCTAGATGAAGTGTGCACTCCCTATATTTTGCAATCTCCTTGGTCTCGATATGGGATGTTATGTCAAAAAGACCATTTTGTTTACGACAGAAGTAAAATACCCAGAACGGGATCAGCATCAAAAAAATTATCATCATTAATCCTATTAGCCCTACTATCCTGCTAATATTATAAACGTGAAAGTTTGTGAGTATGTATGGATATTTATTCCTCTTTCACGCAAAAACTACTGAATGTATTATAATGAAACATTACAATAATATAGCTCATACATCATAATAACGCATAGGCTATAATTCACAAAGGTATTGTGTAAATTGGATAAAATATAACGATAAATGTTCAGTACGTCGGAAAAAATCTGTCATCTGCGAGCTATTTTCGCGTGCAGTGCAAAACTGTAAGAGTAACTCTTACAGTATTGCATATATACAAATATAATGTATTATGGAATTGTTTCTCCTAAATAGTTCTACAAAAAAGTCTGCGACGTTATATATCTATATTTTATGTGTAAGCCATTATTACTAAAGTAATGAACCATAAATACAATAAAATTTTATACTTTATTTTGAACGTACATTTTGCAATAAAATGAAAACAAATACTTTTATCGCTTCTGATATTCAAAGTAGACAAAATTTGTCTTTTAAATTATGTAATTTGGTCAAATATTTAAAAAGATATGACGATATACAATTGTGCTGTCCAGCGCGCGCAGGGTGGTCGGGCGCACTGCGGGCGAGGTGGGGGAAAACATCGCTCATCGCTATATATGATGTTTACGCATGGTAGACGCGTGAGCCTATATTATTTATCTATATTCTATACTATAATAAAATTCTAACACGACGTCTGTCTGAACACGCATCACGCAAGAACCTGTGAATCGATTTGGATGGGACTTTCATTGACAGATAGCTGATATTATAAAGAGTATCTTAGGCTTCTTTTATTTTAGGGTTCCGCGTAAAATAATTACACGCGGGCGATGTCGCATGGAACAGCTAGTTGAATATATTTCTTTACGGAAAAATGTACCATGCTAATGTCAAACACTCGTTGCCCGCGGTGCAATAAAATGTGGAAACAGGACCGACGCCGCCTGTTGAACTCTGTCGCACTTAAGGGCCTTACTGCAGGATTTTATTGCACCGAGGGCAGCGAGTATTTAACATTAGTATAAATGTTTAGCATCATATACATTATCTTCATCATAACCCCGTAAACAGTTTTCTTTTGGATGTCCCCATATCCAAAACAAAAATTTCCCGTGAAGAAAGGGTTTTTTCATATCCGCCACGCTTACAAGTTCTGTTGGCTATCATAATACTACACCTTTTGTATCTGGAGCAATGCTTTTTCTACCCTTTACCAAAACCAATTAGGGTTTTATTGCTATTTACCTTAGTATATTTTTGGCTCTTATTAAATCTCATTAAATGAAAGTAATTTTACATATTTTATCTCGTTTATTTTAAAAATTCCCAACGTTTCGGGTGCTGTAAAGCATTGAGGAGTTTGACGTCTCGATGTCATAGTTAGCCCGGCTACCTTCAATTTTTGAATATTAATTTTTGGTCTCTACGCAAGAACTTATTAAATTTCTTTGGCAAATTTATAACGTTAATATATTAAAATATATTATTTTTCCTATGGAAATTTATAATTTATCGAAATTATTTTTTCTTTGCAGGTCCTCCAGTAAAGCCGTCAATTTTGCGTCATTGAGAGAAAAGCAAACATTCTAAATTGCATATACAGCTTGAGTTTAAGTTAGATTGAAGATTGCTCACTAACCTCGGTCTGAAGATACCCAAACGTCCTCATAATTATACATAAGGCAACATTTTGTTGAAAAACGATACCCTCCAAATGTATAGGCGTAAAGATATAGTCAAGAGGATTGTATAAATGAAACTGGTTCAGGATTGCTCAGAAGTATTAGATAATAGGAGGGTGGAATTTATAACATAGATTTATGTACATCGAAAAATCGAAGTTGGCCTCAACCTTAAATGTGTGACAAGTCAACTATTAAAAGCTCCTAAACGAAGTCTTTGTACATATGCAATACGTGATGAATGAGTGAAAACTCAATTTGATTACAATGTAAATATTTATAATTTTAGATTTAAATATGACTTTATTTGGACGTAGAGATTTTATTATGTGGTCGCACTGAGTGTTATATGAAGTCAATAAACGTGTGAGTTACTTATAATAAATTATTGTTGATAGTGGTTGTTTTTAATCCACACCGTTATATATTATACTAATGTTAAACACTCGCAGCCCGCGGTGCAACAAAATGGGGAAACAGGATGTCGGCTGTCTCTGTCGCACGTACGGGCCTTATGGCAAGATACACAGGCCTACCGTAAGGCCCGTAAGTGCGATAGAGAGCGCAATAAATGGCGTCTTGTTTCCCCATTTTATTGCACCGCGGACAGCGAGTGTTTAACATCAGTACAAGTTATTATTTGTTAAAAATTTGTCTGCTATTTTATCGTATGTCAATGCTGTTTCATATGGTCAGTGTAGAAAACCGGAGACCCGGAGAACAGATGTAGATATTTATGGGCTGAAGTGTCCACTTACCATCAGGTTGACTGCGTGTTCGCTTATCACCCTTATTCTCTATAAAAAAAAATGTTAGTGGGCTTCATAGGTATGCTTTCACCGCTCAGTAAGTTAAATGAGGTTTTATAAGTACAAATAAGAATTTTAGTAGTGCTGGCAGGATCGTATTCAAGAGCTCACATACTATGAAAATTAAGTCGAGCACTCTATCCCTGAGCTCGGTATAAATAAAATGAAAAATAACTTATAATAAAATTTATTTAAAAGCACTGTATTCAACATATTTATATTTAAGTACATAATTTGGATAATGAATATTTATAAATATATAGTTTTATCGTCAAAACTCTAAGATTTAACAATGCCAACGTTTCTAGCGACCTCTGTAAATGCATCTACGGCACATTTTACATCTTCTTGCGTGTGCGCAGCGCTTAGTTGTACTCGAACTCGCGCGCCTCCTTTTGGTACCACTGGGTAACTAAATGCCACCACATAAATGCCACGCTCTGAAATAATATTATAAAAACTGTTTAATGTTTTTGATTAATTAAATTAAATTATATAATTATCAAATGATGTTACGCGTTGCTAAAATCTGTTAACAAAGACTGACAATAGTGTAAAACAAACAACATTTTGTTTTAAGTTATCATCAGCCAGATTTAAGAATCGACATTAACATCGCATTAAAACGATTATATGAGTATAAAGCACGTTTATGAAAAAAGGTTCTCGAGTGGCGGCCTCGTACCGGCGGACGAAGTGTAGGGCGTTCCCCCACTAGATGGAGTGACGACCTGGTAAGATATGCAGGAAGTCGATGGATGCAGGTGGCTCAGGACCGTGCTTTGTGGCATTCCTTGGGGGAGGCCTATGTTCAGCAGTGGACTTGGGAAGAGCTGTAATGATGAAAGCACGTTTATAGAGTCGCAACCACCGTATTTAGTCCGGTCTGCAACTCTTTAAAGCTCTGCGTCTTCTTCAATGGCGAGTCAATATCACTGATTATCTATTTGCCTGCGACATAGTCAATATGGCAGAATATCTGAAGGGCCTTATCACTATGCTCAATGACATCAATAGTGTTGGTTTTAAGCAGTGAAGTAACGTGCCTTAGAGGGACCCTGTATCAAAATTAGTCGGGGGGCCCAAATAAAGGGTAAAGATTTTTCACAAAACCTCACGCATTGAATTAAAATAATTCTATATTGATTATAAGTTATTACTTACAATTAATACTGCTAGGAACTAAGCTAGCCAAACAATTCAAACCAACATCCTGTCCCATAGAAGTCCTTAGAATGTTTGCTTATATACGTTCGGGGCCTCTGTAGCCCCGGGGGCCCCGTATCATTGATACGGCGGTAGCTACGCCCCTGGTTTTAAGATTAACATGGACAAGACGAAGATGATAACTACCGTCCTTGTCAATTTGTTAGATAGTTTATTTTAGTAGGAGAACTTGTACGAATAGGTAGACCTAATTAAGAAGCCAATCGACGAATCCAATTCGGCTGGGAAGTGTTTAAGAAATAAGGACACATCTTGTCCCGTATTCGTAAAAACTGAAGCTTACAACCACTATGTGGTCTGACACACGAGACGTGGTTCAACGTTGTGGTTCGCATAAGATGCTTAAAGTCACTCAGCGAACTATTCATAGTAAAACCAGATTTACCGATGTATTGCAACGGATAAATAAGCTAAATTAGCGGGTTATTCCCTTTATCCACCTATTTATCTGTCCACCCTGTCGTCTGGGGTGGATAGAAGAACAATAGAGTAGAGATGTTGCATCTCTTTGCGTATTTTATCACATCTATCACGGGGAGTGCTCTGAGGAATTGTTCGGACTAATTCCAGCCGCTCAATTTCACCATCGCACATCGCGACAAACTTCGCTATACCATCCATACCATCTGGATGATTTGCGGTCCATTATTGTGCGATTTAGAAGATGTTTTCTCCCTCGCACAACTTCCTTGTGGAATCGATTACCACCGCGATTTTTCCGAACCGATACGACTTAGGAACCTTCAAGAAAAGAGCTTACACCTTTCTAAAAGGCCGGCAACGCATCTGCAATTCCCCTGGTGTTGCGGTTGTTCATGGGCGGCAGTAGTCACTTACCATCAGGTGAGCCGCATGCTCGTTTGCCCCCTCTTCTATTAAAAAATTTATCGGAATTCGTATATATTATTTTTCTTCCGATTTTCTCCCTCTGCTATGAACGTACATTTAGAGAAACATGATAAAAACTGGCCTAAGATACTTAGTAGATATTAGCATACCTATAAAAATATATACATATTTTTTGTTTCAAAGGTCAACGGTGAAATAAAAGGAGTACCTCATAGGACCACAGATTCATTGGAACCTTGGCATAAAACAATTTTAAATGAAGCTAAAGACAAACATCCAAAAGTACGTTTTTGGGAATCTTGCAAAATAACTTTTCGCTTACACATCTGTTGTAGCAAAATAATTTAGAAAACGATTGCTAATGTATACATTAAAAGTGACGAATTTATCCAGAATATCAAATTACGTCTACTCAATAATGAAATGAGTGTGTTTGTAATTTCTTGGACCTATTTCAGAATTTATGTATTACTTAATAATATTCTTTAAAACAAGAAAGTTTAATTTAGTTTAAATGCAATACGTAATGCAGAATAGGCTATAACGGTGACGGTAACGGCAATACGCAATATGATTTTTGTTTAGGTTTGTGTTCATAAAAAATTAATAATTAAAGTGTATGAGTACAGCTCAGTATTTGAGGTAAAAAGTTGAAAGAAAAAATATAAGTGAATCCCGATTATCCACCCCAGACGAGATGGATAGATGAACACGCGATTCCGAGTATCCATCCAGCCTATGGTGGATTTTTAGGGTGGATAAACGGAATAACCCTGAAGTAGCCATAACGCCGGTTAAATCAATCACAGAGCAGACTAAGAAATTATGATAACGTACCAAGCATTCCCGCAGCTAGCTCAACAGCTAGCGGTGCGTCGCCCACCATAACAGGACATATGGGATGGTCATCACCAGCAACCGTCAGTCCGGCAGACTTCAGGCCTGTACGGAATGCGCGCGTGTTCTCTCGTAGCCTTTGTCGAAGTTCACCGCTATGTTCCACTAGATCTAGTGCCTGGAAGTAAGTGATTAAATTTTAATTTTAATCCTTTCGTCATTTTGTTTCTTTATTATTTTCCTTTGAAGTGATGGCTGGTGAAGCACAGGCCCAATGTACGCAATAAAAGTAATTTCGACTTGAAATGTTAAGCCATATTACGGCCATTGATTCTCGCAATGTTTCTGTATTTCCTTAAATAATAGGTAAATAATGTTTACCGTGGAACGTGTTTATTTTTAATTAACTTCAAAATAGGAGGATGTCCCATTTTTATACATTGTATATATCTGTGTTATGTGATATCTTCGTCAATTGTAAAGCGATTTAATGCATCTTTTTATTAAAAAAAACTTCATGGTTATTCAATATAAAGTTGAAGAAAAATATTCTACCCTTAAAGGTGGGAAAATAGGGGTTGAAATTTTTACTGTAGAATTTAGACAACATTCTAATTGTTACTTTGAGCTTGTGATAAATCACAATCACTTCCTTATGTTAATAAAAGAGACGCCAAAATTATTTTATCATTTTTAATTTTTTAAAGTCCGCTACAACTTTTATAAATAGTTTAATATTGAAAATCGCTATTTCTTTTTATTAAAATTATTCATTTTAATTACAGCATTTTTAATTAATTAATCAACTTTTTTATTACTTCTTATTTTGGGTTATTATTATCTGTGTGTTTATTGTGCATGCAATTTTTATTTAATGGATAATATTAAATTAGTTTACCTTTAAGGAAGCAGCGACCACGGGCGGTGGTGGAGCATTAGAGAAGAGGTAAGGCCGGGATACATTTCTAAGCAACGTCACGAGCTCTTTAGGTCCTGTTGTGTAACCGCCTGCAGCCCCGCTCACAGCCTTACCCAACGTGGAGCAAATTATGTCCGCGGCGCCCATCACTCCACAGTACTCTTCTGTTCCCCTGTTTAATATATGATCATGATAGTACGATATAAATTGCTTCCTAACCGTCTCAGAAACGGGAGAAGACATGTGCCCAGCAGTTAATTTACTATTTTAATTTATATAATAGTAAACGTGATGTATTAATCAGAAGTAAGTACTTACTACTACGCCGCGGCTCTACGGTTTGAATTCTAACTGGCGTTAAACTTAATGCAAAAACAAATTGTTGATTTTCAAATGAGATTACGTTGCAATAGTAGTCCATATTTGTTTAGGTCGCATAAGTATTACATCAGACACGGATAAGTTATGACAAGAGGGAGTCTGTGTTTTTGAACGTAAACGAACGTGACTCTATAATATCTCCTGGGTAGTTTAGTTAGACAGTTAAGTTTGCGGAAGCTATCACTTAATAACTTTTTTTAAAATGTAAGAGTGACATAGATGCATACATTCTATCTGATGGTGAGCGAATGCTGCGGCAAATAGATTTTTTTTTCGATTAAAATTTAAAACGTAAATGTGTAGCCTACGATGGACGAGACGATTTTACGTGGTAGAGCTGCAGTTATATTATGGTTGCAACAAGAATGAGTCGTCTCTACAAGGGAAGGACTACCCTTTCACAGAATACCAGCGTGAAATAGCAACTTAATGATGACGTGTTTAGTTTGTTGAGTATGGGGAACTGGAGACCAGGGGCGTAGCTACCGCCGTATCAGCCGTATCGATGATTCGGGGCCCCCGAGCTACAGGGGCCCCGAACGTGTGTAAACAAGAATTCCAAGGACTTCTATGGGACAGGAAATGCTATCACTATCGCCTATAGAAGCAAAGAATTTAGAAAAAGTCAAATCTTCTTCAGCTATGAATGCTGCCGAATCGTCTTCAGCTATGTTCGCTGAACGGTGTATATTTGATTTTAATTGTTTGGCTAGCTTAGTTCCTAGGAGTATTAATTGTAAGTAATAACTAATAATCAATAATATATAATAATTTTAATTCAAAGCAAAAACGCTTGTTTTGTTCCTTTTATGAAATCTTTACTCTTCATTGGGGCCCCCCAACACGCACGCTACGCCACTGCTGGAGACCCTTTTTTATTGATTAACGAGGCATTATATCTTAGTTCTCAGGGGTGACAACGCAACTGTATTTTTATTCTTAATCGAGAAAAGATATAGTAATGTCAATGGGCCACGGCATTCATTTGCCTTATAAACTACTCTCCGGCTCTTGTCACTCATCTTACGATACACTCCAGCATTATGCTTCTATTTGACGCTGGTATACCGTGCGAGAGTGGTCCTTCCCCTATAGAGCCGACCCATTCGCGCCGTATCCATAATACACATACATTCATTTAAACACTTACCGTCCTGTCTCACCAAAGAATCCAGTGGCGTGGCTATCATCAACTGCTAACAGTGCTCTGTATTTGTCAGCCAAGTTTCGAAGTCCCTTTATAGGCGCGACGGTGCCATCCATGGAAAATACGCCGTCGGTCACGATTAGCTTCAGTCGTGCCTCGCTGTGTGCAAGCAGATGCTCCAATTCTAAAAATAAATATATCATTGCTGCCCATCACACGTCCATTGCTGAACATATGCCTCCTCTAAAGATTGCTGTAAAGCATGGTCCTGAGCCACCTGCATCCATCGATTTCCTGTATATCTTATCAGGTCGTCACTCCATCTAGTGGGGAGCCGCTGTTCACTTCGTTTACCGTTACGAGGCTGCCACTCGAGAAACTTTCTTTCCGATTGCTTGTGTTCTTCGAGCTATATGACCGACGCATTGTCAGTTCAACTCACCCTTTATATCACGCATTCGAACTAAACGATTTTCGTCTTTCATAATGTGTACATACAGCAAAGAAGTGGAATATTTTGCCAGAATCTGTCTTTTCTACCGACTTCAAAAAGGAGACGGTACTCAATTAGACTGTATGTTTTAGTTTTATTGTTTTTGTTACCTGATAACTTTTTTCTGGGTGAACCGATTTCGATGATTCTTTTTTTATTTAAAAGCTGGTGCTTCGCATGTGGTCCCATATAAATTTGATCACCAGTGGTTTTTGAATTATTCCTAGTAATTTATATTGAAGTCGGTTGTACAAAATTTTAAATTATCACACAATTATAATTTGGGTGTCTTGAAGGTAAGCGTAAGCGAAAGAATAGGTTTTTGTTAAGCTAAGTCAGTGCGTCTGTCTATCTTCTTAAAAAAATTCTGTATGCCCTTATATTGGAGGGAGGGGGTTAAAACCCATTCTTACATAATATTTTGTAAGTCCAAATTTCAAATGAAGTTCCATCTACTACTGCATCTGATGAGTTACCAGTTATTTCCGATTATTATTCGGTTGTAATATGTTTAACTGATTTGTGTTTGCTCACTTTAGGATTATTTAAAGACTTTCTTTTAGTTATAATAATTGAATTTCAAAGACTAGAAATTATCTCAATTAGCCGTTTAGTAACAATATAATGGTAATCTAGGTATATCTGATAGCACTAAAAGAGTGCAACCTCAATTATCTATTAAATAATTAAAAATCTTTGATTTACGTCAAACTGTGTAGTTTTGGTGTAACTGATTCTTTTTCTAACATTTTATTATACTGAAAAAACGAGATAGAATCTTTCGTAAGAGGTTCGAGAAATCTTGTGTATCTGACTGACATGACAGTCAAAAATCACCAAAAACATCGTTACGTAATTAATGAATGGCCCCTAAGACGGACCTAAATTGCCCCGATCGACAAATGTGCACATTTGGTACCATAATCGCCGAATCGCCTGCTAAACGTGGCCATGATGGCAAATAATAATGCATACAGGGCAAAGGCCCAAGTTAGCTGTGGATTGTTACGGGCTACAAAGAAGATGACGATAAAATAATCAACTTGACTAACTAAAATTGGATGTACTCATGCATTTAAACGTCTTAATAATTTATTATAAATAAATACCTATCAGCTTAATTAATTTCAATTATTTAACTTCATACAGTTTTCATAAGTATCGTGAAATCAATGTTAGTAATGTGTATTACGTAAATAACATAAAATATCTAACCGTTTAAATCTCGATGTGGGTAACGAAATTTCTGAGCTTTGCACAGACGAATACCATCTATGATGGAGGCGTGATTAAGAGCGTCGGAGAAAACGGCGTCTTCTGGAGTCAGCATAGACTCGAACAGCCCTGCATTTGCGTCAAAACACGACCCGTACAGGATGGTATCTTCACGACCGTGAAATTGAGCAAGGCGTTCTTCTAGCTCCTAAACAGAAAGACTTGATATGAAGGTATGCTTCACGACGCGTTTTACGTTGTATTTTGCATTTTCCATCCGTTTCGGCCAGTAAGTCGATTTTGAGCATATATCAGTAGACTCATAATTGCATTATTCAAAGTGTGTATGGCCTAGTACTAAATCAAGATTTAACAATTTCCAAATAGTATTGATTTGGGTAATTAATTATTCAAATAATATTTAAATTGAGCAATACATATATACGCTTGACATGACTGTTACCTTGTGTATAGTTTGAGTTCCACAAATAAATCGCACAGAGCTCAGGCCAGCGCCATATTTTTTTAAACCTTCACATGCCGCCTCTACTACCTCTGGATGATTCTAAAAAAAATGTTTATTAGGTAAATAAATTATTTGTTATATGACTAAGTCAATTTACACAAGAATGTAACTTACAGACAATCCTAGATAGTTATTAGCACAGAAATTAAGGAAATCTCCTTTAGCTCCCTTCAATTTCACCTGAAAAGAACATTCGGAAATTTTATTTATTCCATCTTTATATACTATTTAAAAAACACGTACATATATAAGATTGCAGTTTCTCCAAGGCTAGTTGTCACTGTTTCGACCCTATTTGTATTCTCGATAAAACTAACATAAACCAAAACTAATTGGTAGCAGAACGCGGTGCTGGGATCGATTCCCGGTCGATCCACCGACCATAGTATTGGATAAAAATTAAATAATTTGGTGGCAGGAGCGTTGGGTGGATTTGTGGCTACAATCACGCCCGTCCGTAATACGTAAAATACCTTTTTATTATTATACGTAATAATAAAATTCCTTCCTTTGTTAGCTTGCTTTACTGTTAGCGGGTAAAATTGAAAGGTCACACCCGGTTCGCGCGCAAGCGGGAGATTGCGTCATGTAGGTAGATGGTTATTTTTACGTAATCGGTTAATTGTCGTTGTCGGATGGTAGTGTGTTACTTATCGAAGGGTTGATTTCCGAGCAAGGCATTTTTGTTGATGTGTATCTTCGTTACATATCTTTCGTATTGTAAATTGTATTTGAACTAAAGAGTGGTAATTTGTATTTACGTAATTTAAATGAACTTGATTTGATCGTACTAGTATTTGTTATTGTTGATTTGATTTACCTTTTCCTTTGTACTAACTTGTGTTTGATTTAATAATAGCTGTTCTTATTTGTGTACATTCTATCCAACTCGATTTGATAGGAACTGCATTAGTTAGCTGTTAATTTTTTTGTATTTTTTATTTGTTATTGTTGTAATTGTGCTCGAGCCGCGTCGTAATTTGAATTTAGTAGTGATGTCCTCGCCCAAGATGCTAATCCGTTGCCTGCGGACTGAGCTGCGCTGGGCTACCAGCGCACACGCGTTGATAGGCCGACCGGACAGGGTCTACAATCTGAGGAAGAGGCTTGAGCAGGTCGATGCTCGAAGGGCGGCCGTGGAGGAGGCTTACTCTGAGCTCGAGGACTTGGAGGTGGAAAAGGGAGTCCTGGAATCTTGCCGCGCGGACTACGAGCAGTTCCTCGCGCTGACGGACGACCTGATCGAGGCGGGGGCCAAGGATGCGGAGAGGGAGCGCGAAGCTCGGCTGAGTAGCCTTCTCGAGTCCCCGCGGAAGCCGTCTGCCCAGCCAGAGCTGCTAGGACGACTTCCGACGCTGGACCTGCCAAGGTTCTCCGGGGTCCTCTCGGAGTGGATGACCTTCGTCGGCCTGTTTGACAGCCTGGTGGACGCCCGGAGGGACCTGACCCCCTGCCAAAAAATGGGGTACCTCCTGGCTTCACTAGAGGGGGAGGCCCTGAGCGTCGTCGGCCACCTTAAGTTGTCGGACGACGCCTACCAAAACGCCAGGGACCTCCTCGCTGGAAGGTACGCCAACGTCCGGCGGATTGCGGACGATCATGTTCGGAGGCTGCTGAACCTCCCGCTGCTGAAGGACCGGACTAGACTACGTGAAGACATAGTGAATCCAGTCGTCGTAGCGTGCAACTCGTTGCGGCGGCTGGATTTACCTGTGGACGAGTGGTCTTTTCTGCTCCTTCATATAGTGCTGTCCCGCCTGCCCCTCGACCTTCGGCTCCATTTTGAGGAGAGGTTCGGAGGGGATGGCGCCTCTTATATGCCCCCCTTTAGGGACCTGCTGCGGTTCCTGGAAGAGCAGTGCAGGCTGCTGGAGAACGCAGCAGGCGCCGTCGAGGGCCCCCCGGCCTCCTCCCGAGCGGTGCCCAGGGAAAGGCGGAGTCAGCCGGCCAAGGCGGCGCCCACCCCCCTGAGGCCGAGTGTAGCCCCCGCGGGAGGGCGCCCCCCCGTACCCTCCTATAGTGGCCTAGCGGCCCGGGAGGCGCCTCCCTGCTCCTATTGTCGAGCATCCGACCACCGGACGGCGTCGTGCCCGAAGTTGTTGCGCAAGCCGGCTAAGGCGAGGCGAACCATCGCCAGGGAGCGCCGCTGGTGCTTCTCGTGCCTGGAGAGGCATTTACAACGAGACTGCCCGCACCAGCGGCCCTGCACGCACTGCCAGGGCAACCACAACGTCCTCTTGTGCCTGGGTGCGCGCGGCTCGTCCTCGCAGGGCCCTGCCAGCCCCCCGACTCCCACGGGCGGGGGCGCCCAGCCACGCCCACTGTCGGGCGACGCTCGGCGCTCACCGGCGGACCGCAGCGCCCCTCCTTCTGAAGGGAGCCCCTCCCCCGATCGGTCGGGGAGTCGTTCCCCCAGGGGCGGGGGGGTCTTCACCCCCCCTCCCCGAGTTGATAGTGGATTCGCGGCCACTCAGCGGTCAGCTAGACCTTTCTCACCCCCGTTGGCTGAGTGGCCGCGACTGGAACGCCGCCCGCCCCCCTTTGGCCGGTGCCGGTACTACCGGGTTCCGGAGACTGCGTATCGGCCCCGAGCCTTGGAGCCGAGGATCCCCGAGTTTCCCTCGGTCGGCCCGTTCGGGGAATTCCAGTCGGGGGTCATCGAGACGCCGTCGGAGTGCCGCGCTCGGGCCCCCCGGTTCGGGTGCCGGCCTAACAGAGGCAGCTCCAGATAGGAGGCTGCCGCCCTAGCTCCCGCCATGGCCGCCTCCACTGAGCCTATAAGTCGTCAGCAGTCCACCTGTCAAACTGTTCTATTGCCGACAGCCTCAGTGAAGGTTTACAACCCGAGCGGCGACCACTTAACGGTTCGAGCTCTATTGGACTCGGGTTCCCAGCGTAGTGTGGCCTCTACTCGGTTGGTGGGAAGACTGGGGCTCCCCTGGAGCTCTGAATCACGTCCGATGGTAGGTATCGGAGGTGCCGAGCCTCCTGCTCCTAGGGGACAATCGGAGTTGGTGTTCAGCCCTGACAGCGAACACCTTCGTATTTTAGTCAAGGTAAATGTCCTCGACGACATTGTAGGGTTCCTCCCTAACGTTCGTATAAATGACAGCGCTGTGCGCTGTGCGTCGGCTTTGAGACCGGCAGACCCTCGGTGGGCCCAACCGGGGCCGATAGATTTGTTACTGGGGGCCGACACGCTGGGTGCCCTCTTGTTAGGTGAGATACGAGCTCTGCAGCCCAATGGCCTGGCAGCCATTTCCACGATATTTGGGCACAGCTTTTTTGGACCGGTTATGTGGTCTCCTCCCTCTCCGACGGCCGACCCTCTCTCCGTCGTGGGCGTGTCCCTATCGGACGCTGTCCAGCGATTCTGGGACATTGAGGAACCACCCCATGCAGCTCGAGTCGACCCTCTGGACCGTGAGTGTGAGTTGTTCTACCAGAACAATACCGGCCGGCGGGTTGACGGTCGGTTCGTCACTCGCTTACCCTTTCTGGACTCCCGCCCCTCTTTGGGTCAATCCCGTGCTCTGGCCGAGACGAGGTTGCTTTCCATGGAGCGCCGCATGCGGCGTGACCCAGCCTTTCGCGACAAATATGTCAAGTTCATGCGCGAGTATCAGGAGCTGGGTCACATGTCACCGTCCAACTTCGAATGGCGTTCACATGAGCACTACTTCCTCCCTCACCATGCGGTCTTGAGGACCCCTGAGAGTAAGATTCGGGTAGTCTTTGACGGTTCCGCCCCCACATCAAACGGTGTGTCCCTGAATCAGTGTCTTCACTCGGGTCCTAAACTGATCAAGGACATATCCGACATCCTGACCCAATTCCGTCGACACCAAGTGGTTTTTGTCGCGGACATTCGGATGATGTTTCGCCAATCGGTGGTACATCGTGATGACCGCCGATATCAGCTGATATTGTGGCGCGAGAAGCCCAGCGATCCCATACAGGTATTTGAGTTGAACACCACCACTTATGGACTCCGGTCCAGCCCGTATATCGCCATGCGAACCCTCCTTGAACTCGCTGAGAGAGAGCGCCTGAGATACGCTCGGGGAGCTTCTATCTTAGAGACTTCGGTCTACATGGACGACATTTGTACGGGCGCTTCCACCGTCGAGGAGGCTCTGGTCTTGCGAGACGAATTAATTGCCATCCTGAAGTCTGGAGGCTATGAGTTGCGCAAGTGGCTGTCGAACTCCCCACACATTTTGAGGGACCTCCCAGGAGAGGATCAACAAGATCCTCATCTGTTCGAGCACCCTGAGAATCCTAATTTGCTGACTGTGCTGGGCATTCAATATCAGCCTGTTCAGGACACCTTCACGTATAGAGTAAAACTTGACCCACCTCCCAAAGCATGGACCAAGCGCTCCGTGCTGTCTACAGTAGCTCGCACCTTCGACCCAAATGGATGGATCACCCCGGTCATCTTTTTGGCTAAGTGCTTTCTTCAAAAGCTCTGGATGTCGGGGTTGGGTTGGGACGAGCCTATTAGCGGGGTCCTCTTGCGAGAGTGGCTCTCCATGCTCTCCTCCCTTCCGGACATCAACCGGGTTTCCATGCCAAGGTGCTTCCTACCTCCAGGGAAATGCAGGGCTACCCTACATGGGTTTTGCGACGCCTCTGAGAAGGGCTATGCTGCTGTCGTATATTTGCGGACTGTGAGTTCCTCTGGGCATACTGCAGTTCATCTCGTACTCGCCAAAAGCAAGGTTGCTCCCATTAGATCCCGTTTAACTATCCCTAAATTGGAACTGTCCGGAGCCGCTCTTCTCACGCGGCTCCTCAACCACGTTCACTCGTCCTTGAAGCCTGTAATCGACATTACGGACGTCTACGCATGGTCGGACAGTGAGATAGTACTTTGTTGGCTCCGAGCCGCACCTCACAATCTTGAGGTCTTTGTGGCGAACCGCGTGTCTCAAATCCAGAGTTCTGAGACTTCTCTCCACTGGAGACATGTCCCCGGGGAGTTGAATCCCGCCGACTGCGCTTCCCGCGGCTGTGAGGCCCCCGCGCTGGTTGCCCACTCATTGTGGTGGGGTCCCAGTTGGTTATCTGATCCTCAATCCTTCTGGCCCCAGGGTAATTACTCCGAACCTACTGAGTTGCCGGGCCTACGGGCCCGAGTAGGAGTGGGCAAGGATAAGCCCACTCGGGATCTCTCCCTTCTGGAACGGTACAGCTCTCTCGATAAGCTCTTAGGAGTGACTGCTTGGCTGCGCCGCTTTGTCCACAATTCGAGAGATCCGTCCAACCGACTCTCTGATTGCGTTTTGTCCCCTAGCGAGCGTCGGGAAGCCCTGATGCATTGGATCCGTATGGTCCAGACGGAGCATTTTGAGCCCGTTATCGAACACTTGAAGCGTGGCTCCGTTATCAAGGGCGCTCTGGCCCGCCTGAACCTCTTTCTGGACGACGCTGGGATGCTGCGCGTGGGCGGACGTTTGAAAAACTCTCAACTGCCGTGCGGGGCTCGACACCCGTTGCTGCTCCCTAAGGACGGCGCCCTTGTCCGGTTGCTGGTAACCCACCACCATGTTAGGAATGCCCACGCTGGGTGTAACGCCCTGTCGGCTATTTTGCAGCGGGAGTTTTGGATTTTGTCTGGTCGTCGCACCATTCGGAGCGTCATCTTTAAGTGCATCCCCTGTTATAAACTGAAGGCCCCCATATCGCAGCCTCTTATGGGTGACTTGCCGCCCGACCGCGTCAGGGCCATCCGACCATTCGCTGGGGTCGGAACAGACTTCGCTGGCCCCTTCCTCGTCAAGTCCTCTAACCTTCGTAACGCGCGTTCATGTAAGGCCTATCTTTGCGTCTTCGTGTGCCTCTCCACTAAAGCCGTTCACTTGGAACTGGTGAGCGCCCTCAGCACGGAAGCCTTCTTGGCCACGCTTGGCCGTTTCGTGTCGCGGCGCGGCTTGCCGGACTTGATCCGGTCTGACTGCGGGACGAATTATAAGGGCACGGATAGGTATCTCAAGGAGGTTGTCGAATTTCTGTCCAGCCACCGGACTTATTTAGGAAATGCTATGTCGAAAAGGGGCATCCAGTGGAAATTCGACCCTCCGGCGTGTCCCCACTGGGGCGGTATTTTCGAGGCGGTGGTTAAGGTTGCCAAAACGCATCTCCGTCGCGTTATTGGTGAAGCCATTTTGACGTTTGAGGAGCTCGCCACTGTATTCTGTAAAATTGAGGCGGTACTCAACTCTCGGCCCCTCTGTCCCCTCTCCTCTGACCCGAATGATTTGGAGGTTCTAACCCCGGGACACTTCCTGATTGGCCAGCCTCTTAACGCTCTGCCCGAGTATCCCTTCAGGGAAACGAGTGCTTCACGGCTTAGCAGGTTTGCCCTGCTGCAACAGATGACTCAACGCTTTTGGCACCGATGGTCTCTGGAGTACCTACATCTTTTGCAGCAGCGCGTTAAGTGGTCTGACAAGACGGAGCCTCCTCGGGTGGGAGACCTCGTGTTGATTAAAGAACCAAACGCGCTACCTTTGTATTGGCGCCGTGGGCGCATTGTTAAATTGTCGTATGGAACGGATGGGGTGCCTAGAGTGGCCGAGGTTTTGGTCGGAGATTCGGTCTTGCAACGGGCCGTCGCGACCTTGTCCCGTTTGCCAATCTACTCGCGGACTTAATGCCTTATGTCCGGGGCGGGGGGTTGTCTAGGCAGGAAAATTTGCAATAAAAACGCAGGATTTAACGCGCGCTTTTGGCCTCGATATCAAGGACACCTTCCCTCTCCCCCGCCCCCCCGGTGTGGCCCCCGCCCAACGAGTCGGTGTGGCTCTTCTCGCGAGGTAGTAGGATTTTTCTTGCGAACTATACGGACGTATTTTTTCGCGCCTAAACTTGCTAAAGAAACAATCCGCGTAAATCGTTGCAATAACGGTATCGTTATTAGAACGTACTAACTCGGTGAAATTCGCGCGCAACTATCAAAGTGATTTACATCTGAAGGACTACCAGAGTAGCCGTCCCATTTGGTGACAACCCCTTACGAGTGCCTCCAGAAGGGTGAAGTTCCGGGGATACCAGCGCGTGCCTTCTCCCGGACGTCGTCGAGTCATCCAGATCGGTTCCCGTCAACATACCAGCTCACACAATTACACCTACACTCACAACACCGCATACACCAAGCACAATCAGCCGGGCCGGTCTAGGAGAACCGTCTGCGCTCCTGAGGCAGGTAAGTGCATTTCTTCTAGTGACCTTTCCCCTCGCGTGTTCATTAGAAACCTTTGACCCTCGGCGTAGGAACGCCCGACCTGCATCTGCCCGTGGCTCCTTCGTCTATGGGCCGCGAAGGATCCAACTCCTGTTTAGGCAGGGCAGCTGTTGGCCGTAACAAAAATCATTTGGAGAATGCCAGATTGTGCCCCACCTTGTACAAAAAAGATAAAAATATGAGAAATAACCCTATGAATTTTCAAGTTTTTTGTGATGAATCGTTATTTTGTACAACTTGCAGTAAAATATTATTTAAAAAAAAAGGAATTCCACGATTAATATTTACATTTCTAGTCTTTTCTAATAACATCTGCGTTTCTTTGTACGAATAAGTACAAACATACGTATAAAGTATCAAACAATACATATTATTATAAGTATTCATATAAAAATGTTATTTATCAATTTTTATTTTCAATGATTATTATAAGTCGATAATAATCATGAATTGCATTAGATATTTACAGAATAACAATCATTGATTTTCGTGCATTTTGTGAAATGATACACACGCGTCATTGTGTCAATATCGTAAGGGTACGTATGTCAAATTAATGTCGAATATTTTCACACGTTGACTAATCTGTGCTTGTGAAATATATTGATTATAATTATATCATATTTTTGCTTGTGCTGATTCCCGCTTTCTTTACCGTTGCACTTTTTCCTGCTTCTGCTAACGACTTATGCTTTTATTAGTATACGGACTCGATCACGTCTATTTATTGACTTACTGCTAATTACTACGAACATTCTGATAATTGCATCCACGATGTTGAGGTGCACTTATTGTCATCTTTGTGTCGATGCAAGAGCATTTTGTGTCCTCATTTCGATTTACAATCTTAACTCTTCTTTCAACATGGAGATCTTTGCAACAGATATATTTTCATAGTTTCATAGCTTTTCTACATAGTTAATAATTAATGGTCCTACCGTTGTCGTAAAATTAGTTACTAATATGTAAATATTTACACATTCTTCAGACACATGTCATAGAGTGTCTGAAGAATATGTTTATTTATATTATGTATCTTGTTTTCCAATGTTACTGATCATTATATTATTATGCTCCTTAAATTATTAAATTATTGTATATATATATACTTATTAATATTATACTAGCGCAACGAATGCTGTTCCAAAAAATTTGGCAAATGTAAATATTAAAGTCTACTTTAAAAAAAAATCGCAAGTTCTAGAGACTTCAAATCTTATAATTTGCATGAAGTAATAAAGTAGAAAAAAAATGGTGCATACGGCATTCGTGTACACCATACTTTTGGTTGCGGCAAAGTTGGATTCTCTAATCTTGCATTCTCCTTTACTCTGATTTCAGAAGTTGTGTAATCGATATTAGGTATGTTTCTACTCAAAGAGATAAAAAATAAGTAAGTAGTTAAAATAATATATTTATTTAAACTATTTTGTCACTTCGCTTAAAATGCTTAGATTCACAGAACTACAGAACACAATTACTCTCTACCGAGAATTACTCCGTAGAGATGGTTCAACTTACTTTTATTATCACTATAAATATTCCCTCGGTTTTAGAGCCTTGTGGAATATTTAGAGACGATATCAGGAGACCCAACGGTATGACATTGGTCCCTTGGGAGAGAGGTAAAGCCCTAGTGTGGGATGCTACTTGCGTAGACACTCTGGCGGCCTCTCATCTCAGAGGTACCTCGTTTAGAGCCGGGGCAGCATCAGAGGCAGCTGAACTGTGTAAGTGGTGCAAATATGAGTCTCTGAGAGATGACTACATATTTGTCCCATTTGCTGTAGAGACTATCGGTCCATAGGGTCTTCGTGCGGTGAAGTTTCTAAAGGAACTTTACCTGCGACTGTTCGTTGCTACAGGTGATAACAGGGCTGGTTCTTTTCTCGCTCAAAGGCTAAAAGTATAGCCATTCAGCGGGGAAACGCACCCAGCGTTCTTGGCACGTTACCATCTAGTAGGACTCTATGATAATTAAGTTATTAGTTTTAGTTTTTTTTTTTATTATAGTTTTTTAATTATGTATTTAATAAATTATTGTATATAATCTGTATGATATAGAATAAAAATAATTCTATTCTAAAAAAACACTGACTGATAAACGTTGTGATTATTATTCTCTTTGCTGACTGACAGACAACTTAAAGCCTAAACTAAACTAAAACTAAAAAGTTTCTTATATAACGTTGGTGAGCATAAGAACAGATTATTGGATATCCACCCCCGTTAATTATTTTTAACAGAATAGAAGAAAATGTAAATCATAAAACAGTTCAACATTTTATATAATGTTTTATTCAATATAGATCACATGTAATTCTTATTGAAAGTAATTTTTTACATAACCACTGGTTCGGAAAATAAAATCTCTGTCCTGGGAAGAACCAGCAAGAAACCCAGTGGGCCAGCCTTTTTTTAAAGTACGTAGGAGCAAAAATTTATGATTTGGTTGTCAAAAAATGTACATCAGTAAAATGTTTCTCAAAGGCCATAGCAACTTCTTGATCGGATTGAGTTAAGTTATTGTTAATATTCAATTGAAAATCCGAGATGCTTGCTTGTTTTCCTATTAGTTATACTCCACGTCATTTTAATTTTATTGTATGCAGTTTTAATTTTATTGCTAATATGTAAAGCCTTAGCTGTGGAGCACACTTTTTAAATATTTTAGATTAAGTTTTTACATGCTGTCTAAATATAATACTATAATTATAATTATGATCTTTCATTATAAAACTTGTATAAACTTTGCCTACTTTTGTACGTTCCTACTGTCGCCCATTCAAGTTCAAGAAAGGATTTTTGAAAAATTATTAATGATTAAATCATTAATTAAAATAAATAAAATATGAAAGTTTGTATGGATGTTCGTTATTTTAAAAATTTGAAATAATATGATTTGTGATTTGCAGCTTAGTTATATCACAGAATATAGTACAAGTAGTTATATGTACGTTTTCAGGTTTATTCATTTGTTTTGGCCTTGATATGAGCAATTTTGAGTTAGGTTTTCTTTTGTGAGTCATAATGACTTATTGTAATCATCATCATCATCATAATCGTCATCATCATTACAGTCTTTCACAAATCCACTGCTGAACATAGGCCACCCTCCAGGAATGCCACAAAGCACGGTCCTGTTCCACCTGCATCCGTCGACTTCCTGCGTCTTTTAACTAGGTCATCATCAGCTTACTGATCCGTTATCCTACGGATGTTCTCATTTCTAAGTCTATCACGCAGCGAAACTCCAATTGTAGCCGTCTTCATAGCTCGCTGATCGACGTCGAACTTCCTCATATGGCCAGCAGTGAAGAATCACTTCTCAGATCCATATGAAATCACACCTTGTTTTTAAGTTTTGAGTAATATGTGACGCGAAGATTTGTCGTGCCTAATCTCCCGAACGCTGTCCAGTCGAGTTGAATCCGTAGATTGACCTCATGGTCGAAGTTAAACTTACCTGGTTGGACAATTTGTTTTAGGTACCTATACATACTCGCCGATAACTTCGAACGTTATGCTCCCAACAACT
The DNA here is from genome assembly GCA_963668995.1 of Parnassius mnemosyne. Classification (NCBI taxonomy): domain Eukaryota; kingdom Metazoa; phylum Arthropoda; class Insecta; order Lepidoptera; family Papilionidae; genus Parnassius; species Parnassius mnemosyne. The sequence goes on from CAVLGL010000068.1 coordinate 26,436,044, forward strand.
ACCGGCATAGGTGTGACATACATACTGAACATTACACACGTATAAATAAATAGTGTCTTCCTTTTTTTATCTATTTTTTAGTTTATGGTATAATATTTTTAGTCGTAGTTGATATTTGGGATCATCATCATTACAACCCTTCACAAGTGTACTGCTGAAGAAATAATGCCTCAAACCATAGTCCTGAGTCTCTTGTATTTATCGACTTTCGAATCGATATCGAAACGACTCCTGCATCATCTGCCTGTAATTTTTAGTAAGATAACATTGTAAAAAGATACCGAAACAAGTATACAAAATACCAATTCAAGTCACACATATTTTGTTGACTTAATTATACTCCTTTCAATGTTGTTTTTGCAGTATTACCAAAAAACAAACCAACAACAAGGTAACAAGACATGAGGATAAAGTTGCAAAAACACACACAAATACAAAATAACACACACAAATGTATATAAACAATTCATGTCCTCCGCAATTCAACCTTCATCTGAAGTGATAACTAAATTCTCAGAAGTTTTACAATTATAATTTTATAATTCGAACTTTTTTGCCAACCAAGAATAATGTTCGTGCGACATTCAAATTACGGGTCCACTTGAGAGTGCTAAATTAAAACCTTACAGACTAGTATTTATCAATCCGAGGGTATCGGCTCTCGACGCTATCCGTGCATTAGAAAATAAAAATGACAATTTTTTAAGTTATGCATGTCACTTAAAATGTAAAAGGCTGGGGCGGATAATGAAGAAGAATTTCTAATATTGCTTAAATTTAATTCTGCATAACGTAACTAACCTTAGTATCCTGAGGTGACGTAAGCACTCTTTCATGTTTCCAAGTTTTGGCCTTTTTTATCTCCTGCAACCTATCCTCTAAAACTTCACGTAGTCGCGCTACTCCAGGCCTCTCATTTCTCTTCAGTTCATGTAACTTTCGTACTTGCTGACCATTGTACACTGAAATATTAAAATATAATTAATTACTTTTATGATTATTAGTTTAATATTAAAAATGATCAAATAAACTTAATAAATAAATGACTTCAAACTTAAATTTAATCTTTTTTATTAATAAAAATAAACGCAAAATTTATCCAGATATCCTCCTATATAATGTTTTTAACAAAAGCCTAAAGTTAAATTACGTAGAATAATACTAGTAAGTACAAGGCATCGCCCTGTGCGTCATTTGGAAACTTGAACGGATTACATTGAGATAATAATCTTGAAACGAAGAGCAGGACTCTCTATCTATCATTGAGTGCCTAGATTCTTCTCAAAGAAGAAAAATATTAAGATCAGCCTCTAACATTTTGCTACTGGACTTGAGCCTCACCCATTGCGAAGTGCAAGAGCGAAAGAGATGAAACTATTTTTTATAATTGTGAAGTATTAGTTAAAGAAAAGTTGAAAGCAAATAGACTAATTAAAATTCACTTATACAAACTTGGTGTTCGTGTTATTGTAAGTATTCAGTGCAATTTAATGCCTTACGTAATCGATCCGTTTACTCCACCGGCATGTATAGTGTAAATAAACACAAACTACAAAATGTTGAGCGAAAGTTACTTTGAGATCTACTGTGGTTTGCAGAAAGCGTAATAGGTAGGTACACAGGGTTTAAAAAATAACTATTATCTATTCACGTCGGCAAGAGTTTTGTTAACGTAAACAGTGTATTCCGTTCATAGAAAAAACCTCAAGATAAGCAACGGTATCATAAAATTATAAAGCGGTGTTCGCGGTGTTATCCAAGGTTCTTTCGAAATCGTATGGAAAATGGTAGTATTTACAATTAAGTATACTAATTACCACCATTCGGTAGCATTAAAAAAAATATGATTCTTGTGCTGTGTGGATAAAGTTGGTTCCGAACTGGTTGTATATAAAGATGAGAAAGTTCTCGATGAAATTTTATCCTCATTTACACTGCCTCTTTATTATTAGCATTTAGCACTATTGAGCCCAAGATTTAATTTTCACACTGAAAAATACTTTAGACTAGGCGCTTGGTATCTTTAACCTATTTTAATTATAATTATTGCATATTAATGTTGTACACACTTTATACTTATTCTAAAAAAATATAACAGTCACAAAATGAAAACAAGCAAAAACACTGGCCATTTAAAAAAAAATCACCTGTGCGCAGGAGTTGTGAGCGTGCCGCCATTGCGTCGAATCATTCGACTCGAATGGAGGCGCGCCGCTGACGTGACGCTATACCTTCCCTCGCCTCGCATCCGTCGCAGCCGAAGGCGTACGGACCGGGCAAATGCCTTTTAGTAGACTAGTCACGCAAGTTTCAGTTACGTAACTATTTAATTTGTAATGAAGATTTTGCGACACATACACCTGCTACAAAATATTCTGCACTCTGCTCCATGTAAAGTCTCATTCAATTATGTGGCCTGTGAAGATTATTATTTTTATAGGATAAGGGTGAAAAACGAGCGCACAGTCCACCTGATGGTAAGTGGTTGCTGTGGCCCATAGACATCTACATTTACCCTCGATTACGAATCAAAATGCAGATGCGTTGTCACCCGTGAGGACTAAGATGGAATGCCTCGTTTCCAGTAAAAAGGGTATCCGGTTCTCTACACTCACCATACGAAACACAGCAGCATTAAGGTGCTATTTGACGCTGGTATTCTGTGAGAGCGTGGTCCTTCTCCGGTCGAGCCGAGCCATTCGTGTTACAACTATACCAGAAATATAGCTGCAGCATGGCTCTACCTCTACCACGTATAAAATATAAATTATAATGGGTCAATTAATAATGTAGCACCCATACCCATTTTTTTCTTTTATATAAGTCAGAAATGAAAAGTTTCGTGCACCAATTTCATTATGTCCTCAGTCAACCAACCAAATGCAGCATTTAATTGGACGGTTTTATAAAATATTGAATCAAGCGACACAACCAAAATAATTTAGTTTTGAATGCAGCTCGATCGTAAGACTTACTTTGTAAAAAATGTAGATATTTTAATGATTTCTTATATTTACGGGAACACTACACATTGAATAAAACTACTTTTACGGATTTTATCGCGTTTAATTAACTTTTTTTTATTAATTCCCGACGTTTCGACGTTAGATTTGATAAACCACAAATTCTCGCGAAACATCGATTCCTGCGAAGGATGATACGTGAGGCTATTGAAATTAAAAAACATCCTAATTTCAACAGAGAGGGAGGCTGGATACCACCACCTGCTTGTGATCCTGTAATTAATAAAATTAAAACAAAACCCAAGCATTCAAGACTGCAAGACTTCAAGACACAGTAAGTTCATTCTGCGTAGATCGGACCAAAATTAATAATTAAAAAAGCTGAAGGTACTCCGGGTTAACTCTGACATCGGGACGTCAATCACCTCAGTCCCCCGTGACCATGGGTGCTGAAAAGCACCCGAAACGTCGATGGATGGGACCTGTTGTAGCACAGAGTCTGCAGCCATTTCGACGTGGTCAATGAGTCGGTCTGTGTCGGCATTACCGCTATGGGACCTATAGAGGCACCCGTAGACGCGGGGATGGTCGTCGCTGTCTACGCGCAGCTATAGGTTGGACAGGTCCGTACCTTCAAGACTGCCGAGGCGTCGAAAACAGATGTCCTCTCTGACGTATACGCAAACTCCAGCCCGGGGCACAAAGGAGTGTTCTAATTTGTACCCAGGGTAGGAGAGATATGAAGTATCAGGCGAAGAGGACACTGAGTCTCGGTTAAAAAAAGCAAGGCCGGCTTCGCCGTCTCTAGATGGTAGTGGACAGCGTTAAGGTTGGAATGAAGTCCCCGACGTTGCAAAAATTCACGGATAGCGTGACAGTTTCAGTCACAGCCTTGGTCTTATTGCTCCGCTTGCCCCGAGCAGTTTTAGTCGCGAGCGGAATTTTGCCCCACCGAATACGTGGGGCAGCCTGAGTACCCACGCTAAGGAAGAGTAGGATAGCGTGGTCGTGATTGCTCAGCGAGGGATTCTCCGTCACTAAAGGTGCTGGTATCATCCTGGGGTAGTTTCTTATTTGATTACGCTACCATCTTAAGGGAGGGAGGGGGGAGAATTGGGTCTCCGGCCACCTGCACTTACCAAGCGAAACGCAGAGGTAAACTTCTACTTCACGCTGGTATTCTGTGTGATCGTGGTACCACCCCGGTTCGAACCGGTCCATCCGTGCTACAGCAAAAGCTGCCGCGTGACTCTACCATTGTTACTGTCGCTCTATACCACCCTAGCCGTAGTCTAGTGTGTTTCCTATAACTAGCTGACTAGTTATAGGAAAATCCAGAATAATGTAATGGCCTCCTATATGTAACAGTATAACAATCTCTACGGAGAGTACCGACAAAGTTAAGAGACGTATTTTACTATGATCGTCAATCTGCCAGCCGAGTGTAATGATTAAGGCACTAATCCTCCCTACAACATTCTTCTTCTTAATAACTGGCTTTACGGCTCTGGGATCTAGCCCTTCTTAGCCTGAAGTAACATCATTCATCATCATCATTACAGCCCTTCACATGTCCACTGCTGAACATAGGCCTCCCCAAAGAATGCCACAAAGCACGGTCCTGAGCCACCTGCATCCATCGACTTCCTGCATGTCTTACCAGGTCGTCACTCCATCTCGTGGGGGGACGCCCTACACTTCGCCTACCGGTACGAGGCCGCCACTCGAGAACCTTTCTTCCCCATCGGTTGTCGGTTCTTCGAGCTATATGGCCGGCCCACTGCCACTTCAGCTTACTAATCCGTTGGGCTATGTCGGTTACTCTGGTTCTACTGCGGATATCCTCATTCCTAAGTTTATCACGCAGAGAAACTCCGAGCATAGCCCTCTCCATAGCCCGCTGAGCGACCTTGAGCTTCCTCATACGGCCAGCAGTGAAGGACCACGTCTCAGTTCCATAAGTCATCACTGGCAACACGCACTGGTTGTACAATTTCGTTTTCAGGTTTTGAGGTATGTGCAGCCCTTGGGAGATTTTGACAGTGACTTGAGCCAGCAGACAGCTGACGGTTGGCGATGGTATCTCAAGGCGCATAAGCAGACAGGCACCTTATTTTGAGAATCACATCACTATCAGAGCACTTGTTTCACAGTTTCCACTAATAGTTCACATGCGCAGACACTTAATACACAAAATCGCAACCACTTTTACATATCAAAGTCCACTTCAAACCATTATTTAAACAATAAAACAGGAGCAGCAAACCGACGCCGGTCAAGTTCCCGCCTAAACTCCCCTCCCTACAACAGGAGAGTCCCGTGTATAGCCTAAATGTAGAGACAAAAGAAAGTTTCATCAAGCAATCCATAAATAAATTCGAGACACGAGCAGCTCAGGTTAGAAAGAAAAAAATACCACAACCGAAGCTAAATTATTTAAAATGTCTTCTTCCCCCCATTCCTCCAGACGCATAGGAGTTTACAAAAAAAAATGGATCAAGTATTATATATTATACTTACGAAGGTGACACTGAAAGTTCTTAGAAAATCAAAAATTGGACAAACTAGCAAGTCATTAGTTTTATTATATCTTTTCAAAATAGTATCCCTTTACATCAATAAATAGCTGCATCCGATGGAACCACTGAGAAAAGCACTTTGCCTTTCTTTGAAGTCTATCATAACTTTCTTGTTGACTTAAATGACATCGAAAGTCTTAAAAGATCTTTACGAAAATTTTCTCGCATTAAATTCATGCTGACGTGACACAGACCATTTTCAATTTGCCGCCAAATCGTAAACAAATGACAAATTAATAAAATACATGCACAATAATATTGGCAATGAGTTCCATTTTCAAAATTTGAACTTGTTTTTTCATTATATCGTTTACAAGTGGCCTGTTCTAAAAACTTTCAGTGTCGCTCTCGTATATATTATTCACGATTCATGATATTGAGGGTCGCAATGGTTTCCAGACATCAAAGACTATATATAAGATGATGAATTTAGAAATGGACGATGATGTTAATGATTTAAAGATGTCGGTTGTGCTTAGAAAGTATTAGATTTTAACATTTTAAAGTAATATATTATTAGAGATTTTCAGATGCTTATTTCCTTACAATGATTGATGATTAATAATAATTGACTAATTTGTCTCTAGTAGAAGCTGAGACAACATAGCAAGAAACACGGAGTGCTGTGTACATTTCATTTGATTTTTTTCAAGTGATGCAAAAACAAAACCAAACCCATGCTCAACTTATTGTAAGAACTCACGTACACGTTTTTACGCGGTAGAGCCATGCTGCAGCTATATTATTGGTATAGTTGCAGAACGAATGGATCCGCTCGACCGCGGAAGGACCACGCTCTCACAGAATACCAGCGTAAAATCGCTGCTGTGTTTCGTATGGTGAGTGTAGAGAACCGGAGACCCATTTTACTGGAAACGAGGAACTCTATCTTAGTCCTCATGGGTGACAACTCATCTGCATTTTGATTTGGAAACGAGGATAAATGTAGATGTCTATAGGCCACTTACCATCAGGTGAACTGTGTGCTCGTTTGTCACCCATATCTTATAAAAAAAACGTAATAGACTTCTAAAACAATTTCCAGGAGTGAACTTTTACGGGCTAATAAAGAAAGAAAGAAAAAAGATAATATGTGCGTAAGTGCGTGAGTGTGTTTTAAAAAGTTGGGATTTTTATCGGCATCGCTTGAAATATGCGCAGCGCTCCGTTAGCTCGCGGCCATTTTCAGTATTAAATGAAGCTGTAAAAGCCAAATAGGCTAACAGCACTAACATCATACAATAAAGATAAATCAAGCAGTCTATCTTTTTTTGTTGGTCCGAGATAAGAAGATGATTATTTTTATGACGATTAATATAATGTTGGCTGTGTTTGAGGGAAAAGGAGAGATGACTATTATTATGATAAGAAATTGATGATGAATAGAGATGAGACACAGTGGCGTAGCTAGTCGTGGGCGAAGTGGCCCTCACCCACGGCCACGGCCTCGCACTTAAAGGGCTCGTGAGGCCCCTTAAAATACGATGCCCCCAGACTTCACCACAGATGACCAATTAATTTGATCACTTTTACGCTCGAAAATGAATGTCACGAATTTAAAAGCGTGTTCGTTTGGAGCCTCTTAAGAAGCCCTTCATAAGTGCGACTGAGAGGTCGTTGTAAGTACCTTCAAAGACCACAACCGTTAGATTGACGGAATACGAAACTTGTCAGGAATTACTAGCTATGAGTACATAGGTATGTCGTGTCAAAGCATGTATGGTAGGATGGATCTATTGGGTAGATCTTGGGAACGAATGAAAAGGGGCCTCGCTGATGCGACTTCGCCCACGTCTATATTAGTCCACGCTACGCCACTGATGAGAAATGTATTCGAGATTTTAAAAATTGTTACTTACTACCTACAGGAAATTTTAAGATGTAATATGCTCTGATAAGACATAAGATGATTGATAAAGATTTTCACAAGATGATAATAGTTTTATTGATGATTATAGGTAAAGAGATTACTTAAAGACATTGATTCAAATATCTTTTTACATTATATTGTCTGGATTTCGGGATAAAAAAAAATCACAAATGTTCAAAACCGAGCGTACAGTGACAATGCAAAGTTTGAAAAGTTTAAAGCTTATTTCCTCATTTTTATAATATGTACTGTAGTATAAACTGTCCATTGATTTGTTGTTTTTCAACGCCTTCCAATTATTAACTTACCATTTAGAAGTGTAATGGGATTGATTATGAGAATTTCAATTTAACTTCTATCTATGTTTTGAGGTTCTTATAGTACAATTTTACTGTTTTCTAAAATATATGTGCTGAGCATGCATCTAAAATTAATCAAAAGTGGAGCTACCTTAGAGCAGTGTCTTGGATACCTATTAAGCCACGTATCTATTACGCGCTCCATGAATGACCGCTCCGACCAGTGCTCTCCGCGGAACGCGCTCCAAATGTTCGAAACGTATCAACCCAACGCTCCTGGCGCACGCGGCAGCCGCTCCAGTGTTTGACCGTTCAACATGAAACTCGGTCCTGTACTGTAGCTGCCGTTTACATAGTTCTGTGCATCTTCTCTGAGCGCTTTATTATGGTAAAAACGACTTTTGTTATTCCACAGCAGATCTTTTAAACTATATAATTGTATTAACTTACGGCAAATTTGGTTATCCATAGCTCGGAACGCAACGAACACACAAATAATGAAAACAAATGTCCCAACTCGTGCGTGCGCCAAAACTTAAGCTACTTTGATGCGCGGTAAAAAACCGACACCAGATGGAGCGGCCCGCTCCACGTTCGAGCGCTCAAACCTCAAACGAACAATTTGGCGCGCGGTCTCAGACGTTATCCATTTCTTGCGGCTGGAGCGTGTGCCAATGTTCGACCTCTTGGAGCGCGTAATCGATACGTCCTCGAGGTATGTGTTTTAGCCCATTTTAGTATCTTTCATTGAAATAATTCTTCAGACGGTGTAATTTAAATTTAATGAAAGGTAACCTTTTTTCTCCGTCAAACCTCCAAATTTTTGATTTAAAAAGATATTTTTATAACTTAAAAAACTTTAACGTTTTATTTATTTCATATATTTCTAGACATTCTAGCCAATATCAATATCTCTCGTATATAATATACTCTGTATCTCTCATCATAATTAAGATTAAGTACCTGTTCATCTTCTTCTTATCTACATCTTACACTAATAATATAAAGAGGAAAGATTTGTTTGTTTATTTGTTTGTTTTTTTGAATTGAATAGGCTCCGAAACTACTGGACCGATTTGAAAAATTCTTTCACCATTAAAATCCTACTTTATCCCTGATGAACATAGGCGATAGAATATTTCCAAAAAGTTAGAGGTCCGCATGAAAACTTCGTTAATGTAACCCAATGTGTGATAAATAACAAAAAGAATCCTTATATCGCGTACGCTGCGGAAACTATTGACAATAGAACAAAGTGATGTACTACAATTTTATACAGGACATCAATATATACAAAAAAGTCCGCGATACCATGTATCTAACTATTACAGTTATGTCACAATAACTACTATTCCATGTTAAAGTATGCAATAGTAATGCCGGTACAAACTAGGCCACATTATTCGTACCCAGGTATTAGTCCTTATATCCAAATAAATTACTTCGTATTCAAGGCTATATCAGTACCTGTACCATGCATAACCACCAATTACGTTAAACATGTAATTTAAGCAAAATTTTTCACTTTTTAAATCTTTTTTTAATTCAACAACCGTCCGTAGTGCTGACTCTTTCGAAGTTCGCATTTCGCGAGGCGCAGATGCGTGATATACGCGAGTGAAACCGCGGGGTACAGCTAGTCTTATATACATGTATATAAAAATCAATTGCTGTCCGTTGGTCTCGCTAAAACTCAAAAACGGCTGGACCGATTTGGGTGAAATTTTTTGTGTGTGTTTGAATGGGTCCCTAGAAGGTTTTGATACAGATTTGGACCCAGTAAGCGGCGCTAGATGGAGTGACGACCTGGTAAGATATGCAGGAAGTCGATGGATGCAGGTGGCTCAGGACCGAGCTTTGTGGCATTCTTTGGGGGAGGCCTATGCAGTGGACTTGTGAAGGGCTGTAATGATGATGATGATGAAGCGGCGCTATTGTTGAGATTTATAAATCAGCCGTGCGAAGTCGTAGCGGATCGCTAGTAACATACAGTATATTTTAACTGATTTATTTGTTACACTAATAAAAATTAAGGCCTAAATCGATCATCTAGATTTTTATACACGCTGTTAAATAGAAGACTGCAAACTATAAAGTCTATGGTCCCTATACGGTACTAGGGATCTAAATAAGGTCCATAATTGAACTGCAAGATGTTAGGCGTTGTATACCAGAAAAATCACATCTTTATAAAGCAACGGCTTTAAACTACTATTAAATTCGTGGCTTTCACGTAATGAAACAGAAATTCATATGAATTAGTGTCGTAGCCCTAATAAAGTATTAGGAAATTAATATAGGTTATAACTAATTTATTTTATAGTCATAAATGAAATATATTGTAGTTGTATGCAGATTTTTACTAACCCTAGTAAAGAAAATCACAAAATGTTAATAATCAGTCATTTTTTCAATCTTAGTACTTGGACCTTATTAGGTATTACACTTCTGTAATCATAGTAGATTTTTTGTTCTCAGCTTTTCTTCTCATCCTCTTCACCACGCTTCTAGATTTTATGTGATTTTTCAACTTTCGCCGTAGTATATGGGTATTTAAAGCTGCTGCACGCGTAGACATTTAGTTGTTTTTTTTATATCATCTAGAGCATCCTGAAGATCAGTTAGAGACCATCCTGAGCCCCGTTTTCTTTTTTGCGAAGGTTCCATTTTTGTCTTTACTGGAAAGAATATACTTATATTATACGGGGTGGCGACAAAGTTATCACATTAAATGAAAATATTTATCCTATATAACGTTCTTTGAACATACACAATTAAAAAAATATATAACAATTAACATTCTAGTCGCAATAGCCATTTTTTTCGTTTTTTGCTTAATTACTTATGAACGGAAAAGTGTAGGTAAATAATTGCCTATGTCGATGCCGCGTGGGCACTGCGTACTTGCCGCACCGTTACCGCTTTTACAGGTCACTTTTGGTTAGTAAACTAATATTATCAAGGTGATTTATTTCGTGTCAATTTTTACGCTATTTATTTTGTTTTACAGATGCATTTCTTATTTTTGGTAGGATTGTTTATTTTATTATTTTAATCGACATATATGAACTTGTATATACCGCTCTGTTATTTAATGTGATAGCCTAATCACCACCCAGTATATGAACCATACTTATGTCAAAAGCTACTGTTGATTTGCGTAAATAAAATCTTATAAAACTACGTAAAAATGAATGGGTAAATGTGTTGCTAAGTATAAAACTCGAAAGCGTCTGGATTATTTCTTTCAATATTAGTTGAAGTCCAAGGAAGGAAAGGTGTCTAGACATGTGGCATTTTTGTGCGATAGCTATGGCCTAGCGTGGCGATCTGTCGTTATCACCGCACAAAAGTGCCACTTGCCAGGCCAGCAGCTTATTTACACTTATATAAGTCATTTAAGTAACTGATCATGCTTATCTTAAAGCTTCGTGCCCCTAATAAGGTCCGGCCCTTATTTTGAGACAAAAAGTGGACCTTGTTAAGCACTTAGATATGTCCTGAGAAAACCTAACAAAATTGTGATAAAAAAGCAATAATTTTGGTAACTTACCTCGTCAATCCACCTTCTGAAAGTATTTTAACATTACTATTGCAGAATTATTACATAACGACCGGGTTTTATTACTAAAACTACACAAAATTGAATCAGAATATTTTATAGCTTGAGTCATGTCGACCGCCCCTGAAGTTATACACAGAGCCACTGAAAAAATGGCCACCGCGAAAGCAATGAACGTCGGTGCACTTTTGTAATTGGTTACTGGGGAGTGGCAGCGCGATATCCGTTTTGGTTTAAGTATTAATTGCGGAAAGTTTGAAAAGATGGATCTTATTTGGAACCGGCCCTTTTTAGGCGTACCTACCTTACACCTACTAAATGATGGAAGAATGTTTAAATAATGACTTTCAAGGCTAGATATTCTGAAGAAAATTGAGAAAATGAAGACCTTGTTTAACATCCAAGTCACACCTATCAGCCTGTCAGTCATACGCAAATTAAAACATATCCTTATGATTTGGCAAAAGAAAATGTATGGCAAAGAAAACCAAAAAGATTATATACAATATTTTATTAAATTAAATTAAAGTATGTAAATATATTATAAAATCGTCACACTGTGAAATTATTTTCTCATAGTCACGAGTAAGTGGTCATTATCGGTAAAGTAACAAAAGAACTTAGAAAATATTTAAAGTCGACTCTGAAACAAAAAGAAAAAATACTTAAAGTTTTATTTTACACAGATAAAGGAAAGGCAGAGGTGTACTGAAGTCACACTCATTTAGTTAAAAAATAATTTAAAATTTAAAATTTTATACAACCGACTTCAATATAAATTATTAAAAATAACTCAAAAACTATTGGTCAGACTTTGATAAAATTTATATGGGACCACATGTTCAAATAAAAAAAGAATCATCGAAATCGGTTCACCCAGTAAAAAGTTATGAGGTAACACATAAAAAAACATAAAGTCCAATTGAGTACCGGCTCCTTTTTGAAGTCGGTAGAAAAACTCACAATTCCCTGTCGGTATTTTGTAATAGGAAGGGAGTACGTAAAATTATCCTTGGTGGCTATTACATACCAGCCACATTACCTGACTAGAGTTTCAGAAGAGGTAAACCATATAACTAAATAAATAAATTACACACATTATATAATTATATATTTATATAAATACATAAATAAATACTACTAGTGAAATGGTTCTGTCAGTTATGTAAATAATGTTTTATTAGTATATTCGCTCTTATAATGTTCGTTTCAAAGACTAGTTACCTCAGGCCCAACATGTATGGCAAGCATCATATCGTTTTCGTTAGCACCGATGAAGATCTGCGCGAAGCCATTGTTGCCAACCCTCACCATCTTGCCGCGACACGAGTTGTTCACTTTATCGCCTGATATTACATCGCAGTATGTACCCGCTGGAAGACAGGTCTGTAAATATTGTCATATTTAAAATTCAAATGTCTCATGTTCAAATTATTCTTTAAATAAACATAACCCCACTAGGTATAAGATTTTCTACTGTATTGTGGAGACAATTTTCATTCTAAATTGCACATGGAAAAATATCCAGACTCGAGACAATTATTTGTAGGCTATGCAAACACTAAAAAGTTGTGGTAGCTCATGGGCTTAGTGCTGGCTGTAAATTTCACACGAGCAACCCGGGTTCGATCACGTCACCAATGAAATTGTTAATTGCAATTTTTAGTGCTCATTTATCACGTGCTTCGCGATGAAAGAAAGCATCGAAGGAAACCTGCATGTCTGAGAAAAAAAAAATCGAAGACGTGAAGTTCGCCAACACGCATTTGGTCAGCACGGCGGACATTTCCTTGCCCTTAAACCGTCTCAGAAATTAGAGGGGCCCTGTGCCCAGCAGTGGGACGTATATAGGATGTAACTTTACTTTCACTTTTGTACAATCACTTACTCTGGGTGGGATTTGAACACGTTGCCCTGAACCCAAAGCGCCGCAGCTAATCGCTTAGTCACTGTGTTATTGAGCTGTCATGGTTTCATTGTTTCTTATATTATAATAATCACGCTGAGTCTCAAACAACAGTAGCCTAATGGCAGGGCGCGGACCGCAAACTCGCCTCGTCGTGGGTTCACTTCAATGATATTATAGTATATAAAAATATCATTGGTTCACCCGCCATTCGACGACTGTCGTGAACCACTCTTAACACAAGAATTTTATGCTTAGTAGAAGTGATTGAAGGAAATATTAATAATGTTAATAGAATTGCTTGTATTTAAAAAAAATATCTGTCCGATATTAAGAATATTTTCCGCTACCACACGGCGATTTTCGTCCTGTGCCTTTCGTAGGAGGCGAGACTATGAGAAATCACTTTTTACGTGGTAGAGCCATGCTGCAGCTATATTAATAGTATAGTTGTAGCACGAACGGGGGGGGGGGTCGACCGGGGAAGGACCACCCTCTCACAGAATACCAGCGTAAAATGCTGCTTAATGCTGCTGTGTTTCGTATGGTGAGTGTAGAGAACCGGAAACCCTTTTTACTGGAAAAGAGGCATTCTATCTTAGTCCTCACGGCTGACAACGCATCTGCATTTTTATAAATTATTTCTTGCAATTATAATTTTTACTTGCAAGAACCTAGAAAATGCAATTTGCCCAATACGTAGTACTATTTTTTATTCTGTGCCCAAAGCTTTTTTTTTCTCTCATTAGTTACCTGCAAATTTTGATTGAAGTCCCAATTGTCGTTGTTAAATGCAATAAATGCGTTGCCTCCTCGACAATAAGCGATCTGATTACTTCCATTATCCCACCAATTGTTCAGTCCAGTGGTTCCAGCCGCGTTCCTAAAGCCTACCATTGCGTAGATTTGTCTCCAACGGTGCTGGCAAATCCATCCGTTGCCGCAAGTACCATCCTAAAATAGAATACGAACATTTTATAACAAAACGCGTGTTGTAGATTAAAGTTGTACCGAATGGCATTTAATGGGTAAATGGATATTTTTAATTTAACTTTCAATGTGAAAAAATTAAAAAGCAATTAAAAATAACGAAACTCAAAACATGTGTAGGATCTCATTATACGCAGTGGAAATATCAGTAACGACCTTGACCTCGAACAGGTCGCTTAATAAAAAATTTACTTCAAATAGTAGTAAGTATATATTGATAGGTCAATTTGTGTGTCAAGGGAAAAACAATAAATTTGAAATTACCATGAGCACTTCACTACTATTACACTCGATTTTTTCTTCACAGTAAAAAAGTCAACCGGTATAGTATTTTCTATGGCTGTCAAAATGTTTTTTTTAATGTATTTAGAATTAGGACATATTAGGACATTTAAACATAATATTTTTTATTTCAGACTAGCGATACGCCCCGGCTTCGCACGGGTGATTTCTGAATCTCGACAACAGCGCCACCTACCGGGTCCAGTTGTGAATCTAAACCATCCAGAGACTCAAACACAAAAAATTCATCAAAATCAGTCGAGTCATTTTATTTTCGACTTTTAGCGAGACTAATCGATAGAAATTAATTTTTATACAGGTTATTCTGCAATAACCGACCAACTTTGCTAGGAAGGTTCAGAATAAGTAATATAGGTAAAGAAATTTCGAATTAATTAATAAAAAAATATTTCGAACATTCTGTTGTTTTCATCTTTTAAATGCAAAATGTGTGGTAATGTATTATTTTAACTGATTTTACTGCGCACGCACACATTGGTAAGGTTCGATCGGTAGGCAAAAACGTATTTTTTTGGTTGTTTTAATATTTATTATTTAATTTCAATAAAGCTTTATTAAGCTTTATACTTACGGAATTAATTGAAGGTGAAATAATATTTTCGTCACGATCCATCGGAGGTCCAGTCTCTGAGTCCCAGAAATCAAAGCTGCTCATAATTTGAGGTTCGCCGTAGGGATGAGCCAGGAGAAACGCTATTGCGCCTTTGTATTGACGTGGTTCTTTGTACGTCAGGATTCCACCGCCGCCACCGTGACCTCTTTCATTGTCGTGATTTTCGATAAAAGTCAATGCATCGCCATGTGATAAAAGTCCCCATTGAGGGCCCCAGCTTGACAGCCACTTTAGTTGATTATTTCCTCTGAACGCGTTACTAAGTTCCGATCCAGCTAAAAATTCAGTAACAGCTCCTATCGGTGTGTATTCATTTCGGCTAATGGCCTCTCCTCCATAATCGATGACTTCTTGATAGATGTATGGACGCGCATTTGACGGGAATCCGTGTGCTCTATTCAAATTATTCAGTCGATCGTATATGATCCGCAAATCATTAGGCCACATGTGTTTCGCAGCGTCGATTCTATTGGCAATAAGGATATTTGTTAATTCTTAGTAGTCAAAGATTAAAATAGATCCTTTGACAGGCTTAACAATTGTCGTACCTACCTAAAACCGGCAACACCCAAGTCAATCAGTTTATTCATGAAGTCTACAATTCTTTTCCTTGTGTGTTCATGTCCCTGATTTAGATCTTTTAATCCAACAAGCTCACAGTTTCTGACCTAGAAAATTAAATAACATATTAACTTAAATATAAATTAGCCATGTAGTGGCGGTTAAGAATATCCACTACCCCACATCTTCCCGTGGGCGTTATAAGAGGTGACAGTGAGAAACAAGCAGGAGATGGGCAGCAGCATCTTCCTGATAACAGCAATAATACAATAAAAAAAACTGCGGTTGCCAACCCGCTCGCCAAGCGTGGCCACTATGGCAAACATGATGAAAGTTACGATGAGACGGCCCCCAGTTCCCGGCGCCTTCCCTATTCCTGGCTACGGTGGCTACCATGGTAACGGCAGCACAGGGGGTGCTAAGAATCTCCGGTGGAGGTTCGGTTGCCACCTAAGACGACTCGACCTGGCAACATACAACGCCCGCACCCTGAGGACTGACGAGAAGATCCTGGAGCTGGAAGAAGAGATAGACAAGTTGCGCTGGGATATTATAGAATTATGTGAGCTCCGAAAAGAGGGGAGGACACGGTAATCCTCGAATCTGGCAACTGGTTCTATCACCGGGAGGGCCACCATGTGTCGGATTCATCGTCCACAAGTTTCTGGTTAACAACGTTTTCACGGACTCTTTATGATGAACTCTTTCGTTCAAAAGCGGCCCCACAGGAAGTGGACCTGGTCGAGCCCCGACGAATGGACAAAAAATGAGATTGACTTCATTATGAGGTCTAGACGCAACTGCTCAGTGATCGCGAAGGTGAAAACTGGTAGCGATTACCGAATAGCTAGAGGCACACTGAACCTAAATCTTAAGTTGGAGAGTTCACGTCTAATGTAATCAACGTTCCGACCCCCTCGTCCTGTAATCCAAAGTCCCGAAACCTTTCAGCTCGAGTTTTCAGTGCCTAGAAGACTACAATACAGTAGACGATATGAATGATAAAGCTCGTGCAAACTGTCTAAGCGGTCGGAGCTAAGTTCTGCAAGAACCGCCGCAGGAAAACAGAAAAACTCTCCGATCACACTCTTAATCTCATAAAAGTAAAGTTTAAACGTGGTAGAAATATGCTGCAGCTATATTAGTAATATAGTTGTAGCACGAATGGGTCGGCTCGACCGGAGAAGGACCACGCTCTCACAGAATACCAGCGTAAAATAGCAGCTTAACGCTGCTGTATTTCGTATGGTGAGTGTAGAGAACCAGAGACCCTTTTTACTGGAAAATAGGCATTCCATCTTAGTCCTCACGGGTGACAACGCATATGCATTTTGATTCGCAAACGAGGATAGATGTAGATGTCTATGGGCCACAGCAACCACTTACCATCAGGTGGACTGTGTGCTCGTTTGTCACCCTATCCTATAAAAAAAATCAGTCCTGCATAGTGGGACTACTCTGGACGCGTGGAGCAGAAGTGCGGCGATCTTGTTCTGCACAAAGGCGACAACGCTCTCTCGAAGATTTACAGACCGATTTCCCTTCTGAGCCGCGTCTACGTGCTGTTTTCGAGAGTCATTACGCATCGCCTCGCACGCAGATTCGGCGACTTCCAGCCACCAGAACGAGCCGGTTTCCGATAAAGCTTTAGTACCATGAGTCCAGACCTAAGAGTACAATTTGCCACTTTACTTTGCGTATGTGGACTATGAGACAGCCTTTGATTCCCGTGCTACAGTCCCTTCAGTGGTGCCAAGTTGACTGTCGGTATATCGAAATTCGAAATCCTGAAGTATTTGAACAGTAGAGCTACGATGGCTATCTGAGTACAGAACTAGAGTAGGAAACCTATCCAACTGCAGAGAGGTGTGAGACAGGGTGAAGTTATATCCCCGAAACTCTTCACCGCTGCATTGGAAGACGTTTTCAAGCTACTGGACTGGAAAGGATACGGTATTAACATCAATGGCGAGTACATCACTCACCTTCGATTTCCCGACGATATAGTTATGATATCAGAATCGCAGGAGGACCTAAGCACTATGCTCAATGATCTCAGTTGTGTCTCTCAACGGATAGGTCTTAAGATGAACATGGACAAAACAAAGATCATGTATAATGTCGGTGTTACACCTATGCCGGTAGTTGTTGCGTGTACTAAGCTCGAAGTTGTTGATGAGTACGTTTACCTGGGACAAATAGTCCGACTAACAGTGGGACGGCCATATAGCTCGGAGTACCGACAACCAATGGGAAAAAAGGTTCTCGAGTCGAGCCTTGTACCGGTAGGCGAATTATAGAGCGAACCCCCACTAGATGGAGTAACGACCTGATAAGACATGCAGGAAGTCGATGAATGCAGGTGGCTCAGGACCGTGCTATGTAGCATTGAGAGAGGCCTATGTTCAGAAGTGGACTTGTGAATAGCTGTAATGATGATGATGATGATGATGATGATGAAGTAACATATTAATATTATTTTGTAGAAATTTTGTAAGACTGCTCCATTTTACTCATCATGAATACAAAGCATTGACACTTATTAAAGACTTCTTCGCGTTGAACTTATTCGTATTTAGATATCAACGTGGTTATATTTAGATATCACACTGTAGCTGTATTATGGTTGTTACCCGGATGGTTCGGTTAGAACGAGGTAGAACCACACTCTCACAAAATACCAGTGTAAAATAGCAGCTTAATGCTGCTGTGTCTCGTATGGTGAGTGTAGACAACCCAAGACCCTTTTTACTAGAAACGAGGCATTCCATTCTAGTCCTCAGAACTGACAACGCTTCTGCGTTTTGATCCTTAATTAAGGATAGACGTAGATGTCAATGGACCACAGCATCCATTTACCATCAGGCGGATTGTGTGCTCGTTTGTCACCATTATTTTTTTTAAATAAGGAATATAATCTAACGCTCTTAAGATATTGTTTACTTACTCTCGATGCATTATTCACATAGTCCATGCCATCGATTCCACATTGAGGCCAATTGAAATCTTCCGCGGAGTAGGGCACTGCAGGGTAGGACCAGTCTTTGTACGACGCAGAATTGCCCGCTGTTCCATAGTTTTCCGGAGGTTCACCGGTCATGTGATTTATAACTGCGTCCACGTAGATCCTACAATGCTTAAAATTGTCAGTAAAAAGGCTTATTTACTACATTCTACAAGGGGTTTCAAGCATGTCAAATTAACACTTTAAGTGACCAAAACGCCAAGCCAAGTCGCACTGCTGCGCACAACTCTTCTCTTAATTTTTCTTTCACTAATAGCTAGTGTTAAACCGAAATTCAAAATTGTGACCATTGACATATTTGGTGGTAGGTCATGATTGTGACTAACAGTTTTTTTGGTGTTGGCGAAGATTAGACTCTGGTTGCTCAGTTACTATGGATATTAAGTTGAAACTGATGCGTCTATGCGCTATTATAGGGCGCACACAACTAGTTCACAATTTTTTTTGTTATAATTATGATTCGGATCTAAAAAAATGAAACGACAGGTTAGCAGTTATATGAAACATAATAAAGAAGGTTCTCTTAATTAAAGAATTACTAAATAAAGCCTTTTCCTCACCTGACACCAGCAGCATTGCAACGTTGCACCATGTCAGCAAACTGCTGCTCGTTACCGGATCGCGTTACTAGCACGTAAGAAATGGGTTGGTAACGTTCCCACCATGGTCTATTGTATGTCCGCAGGACCACGTTCTCATTCGGAGGAGATATCTACAGGTTGGAACAAAAAGTGTCACCATTTGATTATTCCGTAACTGATAAAGATGTCAAAAAACTCAAACTGCAATTGGTACTTGGTCGCCTAATTTTAAAAATAATGTAACCATGTCTTAATTATCTCATAACATAAAAAATAACCGTTGTAGTTAGGGGGTGAAACACTTTGGTTTTTTAGACAATTAAGGTCTAATAGTAAGTGGATGCTGTGACCCATAGAGATCTTTTTTCTTTTACATGGGGAAATGGTTACGTATCTACGTATACCCGCCTTGCAGGGGCAAAGATGGGTTACGTCGGACTCGCACCGGCTAAAACCCCGTGGTGTTCCGCCCTCGTCGCATGTTGGCAGGGCCACGGGAACGCATTTCACACATCCGCGATTCCACCAGCACTGCCCGCCCCATTGCAGCCCCTCCTCGGGTAAGGGCTACTTCTCCCCCATCTCCTCCTAAGGTAAGGCGCACCAGAACACATGGCGCGCCTTCCTCCGCGGCCTTCTACTTTACGCAACTTGCGCAACGGACAACCCCGTGTCCGTTACGCGAGGCCATAGGGGCCAGTAAAAAAGAGCACGCAGAAGCACTAGTCTTCTTGGCCCCAGCGGCAGATGTCCTTTATGGCTCCGCCGCCAACCAAGATCCGGCTGCGAAGGGTAGGGAGAGCAGCACCTCACAATACCGACACTCCTCTGCCCCCGCGGCCCCACCACCACGGCATCAATGTTGCGGCCCCGTTAGAGTCGCGGAGGATAGGGCGAGTGGCTCTTCGCCATACGAATACTCCTCTTGCTCCGCGACTCCGCCTCGGCTGTAGCGGTAGGGGGAGAGGGCACCCCTTTCGCCGTAGCCCACCAACACATATCCGAAGTGGGCTCACCAATCCCACTCGGAGTGGCCACCTCGGGCCGGCCCAGCACCTCGGGCCAGATAAGTGGGTTCCTCTTAGTTCATTGCGGGTGACCAAGCTACGGCTACTAAGCCCCTTCGCCATGACAAGGCGGGAACCCGTTCGAGGCGGGACCCATAGAGACTCGTCGATTAGGAATTAAAATACAGTTGCACTGTCATGCCTGAGGACTAAGACGGTGTGTCTTGTTACCATTGTGCTGATATTTTATTTTAATATTGTATGCGAGTGTTGTCCTTTTCTGGTCGGTTTCGTGGCAGTGATAATGCAATTGCAGCGTGATTGTACCACGGAAATGCTAGTCTCGTCTGTACGCGATGCACCCTTCTAACGAAAGATCCCTACGATCGAAATGGGGCGGTATATAGATATATGCCGCATACCAAAAACTGGGAACTGGTGAACTTTGGTGAACATCATTATTAGTGTAAGAGCGTAGGTTGCGTACTCGCAGAATCGCCTGCCCCAGCGTATGATCAAATATTTCAAATGAATATACGTGCCAGTTAGTATAATCTATAAAAGGTCTATATCCCGCAGTGGATACTATGAAGTTAATTAAATGGAAAGATGGTCCAAAACAAATTCCCTCAGAAAAACAAAAAAAACATGCGTGTGTGTCGTGGAACACTAGGTTGGAACGAAGTTCCTTTCATAGTATATTATTATTGATAAACGTATTATATTATTGATTAACAAATACAAATAAATGAATTACTTGCATCTATTACAATGAAGCGTCATTTAAAATAATATTTATTTCATGGCAAGATAAGAAAAAGTACGATATGGATATTATTCTATCTCACTCGTACGTACGTATAGAAAGGGGGTCGTGTCGGAAAATTCTTACACTTTTTCTCGCCTAGCCCCTATCCGTCAAATTCGTACCGTGAGATAAGGAGCTTCGTTCCAAAAACAATTTATTTTTAATTTTTGCTGCGTATTTATAGGTATTATTTATTTTGTGTGTAATCATGATATCTAAAACAATTCATCAAGATAACATACGGTTTGTCAATATCGTCGATTTATTTCCTATTACGAAATATTTACTTTACACCTGGACTTTACACTTATTAAAATTTGATTATTGGTTTTAGTTATTTTACGGTTATTCATACAGGGGTCATTATATATTTTTTAACAAAATATTATCTTTGAAGGGTATTAAACTTCGTAAAATATATAATTCCATTAAAACATAAATGTGAAAAGGGGGCCAAATTTTGGTACAAACGACTTTTGGGAGTTGTTTCCTTTGTTATTGGATCTGAACAGGTGCCAAGCTAAATAGTACTTATAGTAAAATTATTTTGTCCGTGCAGTTGGGGTCATAAATCATAGCTCGGCCTCAGCCCGGTTAGGGCGGTGAACATGTTGCGTAGTTGCGTTGTGTGGATGACGATGAGTCTGATGATTCTGATGTAGAATTTTAATGTAAATAGTTTTAGATTTAATTTTAGATATAAGTTATTATCTTTATATTTATATTTATTTTTATGATAACTTGTTAACATTCCAAACATTTGTACTTATAGTTTTTTTAATACATAGATACCTAATTAATAATTTATTTTAAATCATTATTATTCTTATTTTAATAAATACGTTGTTTTATCTAATTTTTTTTTCATTTTTATCACTAACCCACATAATGACAAAACTAAATACATTATCGATAACGCTTATCGACAACAATAATGCGCATCACTATGCTCGCCCCTAAAGCCCGTGAGTGGGAGAGAGAGCGAAATACTCCGATGATTTATGATCGAAACTGCACGGACAAAGTAATTCTAGTATAGCTACCTAAAGCAAAGTGTCTATAGAAATATACAACGTTCTTTGAAATGGAATTATTGTCAGATATCAATAATTATCGAAAAAACTTTTATCCTTATATTAATCCAGAAAAATACATGATTTTTACGTTTTTTCTTGCGTTTACACTACACTGTTTCCTTTTTTTAATTTAAATTATGAGAATCAAAGGTCAACAAAGTTACTAAAGCGTTGAATTTTAAGTTCAGTACCTGAACCTGAAACTAACCGCACTAATGATTTTGCTGACAAAAATATCGACAATTCGTTCTCAGATTTTCCTTTGTATACGCCTTAATGATCTATCTTGATGCCAATTTTAGTAACCTAGTCACCAGTCAATCCAAAAGCCAACCAGCCTAGCGACTTCAGCTTAAGTTTTTGATGAGTGAGTCAGTGAATGATAAAATTTACACTTTTCAGACCTTAATAACTTAACCCTTTCACTGTCCCATGCACTACATATAGTTCATTGCTATTGTTTTACTATTATGTCTGAAAACCGGACAGTGAAAGTGTTAAGAACTATGTGTATATACGAACGATTTTACTTGGTAGAGCCATGCTGCTGCTATATTAGTAGTATAGTTGTAGCACGAATGGATCGGCTCGACCGGGGAAGAACCACGCTCTCACAGAATACCAGCGTAAAATAGCAGCTTAATGCTGCTGTGTTTCGTATGGTGAGTGTAGAGAACAGCAACCACTTACCATCAGGTGGACTGTGTGGTCGTTTTTTTTTTAAAAAAAAACGTTACTCCCACACTAGGATTTTCTCCTGTATCGTGGAGGCAGTTTACAAACATAAATTGCACAAGGACAAACATCCAGACCCGGTACAATTATTTGTAGGCCATACAAATACTTGTTCCGTGCGGGATTCGAACCCGCGGCCCCCAGCGCAGCAACTCATTGCTAAGCCACTGCGCCACGGAGCCTTTTGTCCTCCTATAAAAAAAATATATACGAAAGTGGCTCGAAATGGCTCGTGTACATACACACTGCCGATGCGTGTTTTTCTTTTCCGAACTTGGGTAGCGCGTCTTTTTTTTAAAG
Source organism: Parnassius mnemosyne (assembly GCA_963668995.1). Taxonomy (NCBI): domain Eukaryota; kingdom Metazoa; phylum Arthropoda; class Insecta; order Lepidoptera; family Papilionidae; genus Parnassius; species Parnassius mnemosyne. Next base: position 26,459,222 of record CAVLGL010000068.1, read on the forward strand.
GAGAGGGGGCAAACGAGCATGCGGCTCACCTGATGGTAAGTGACTAACGTCGCTCATGAACAACTGCAACACCAGGGGAATTGCAGATGCGTTGACGGCCTTTAGAGATCCGCGGGAAACGTAATCAAATAAAAGGAAAGCGGATATTAGCTAATTATTATTCCGTCTTTAATCTATTGAACTTCGCAAATTATCAGAGTGGAATTTTTATCCAAGAGCCGCAACGCAGTAGCCCCATAGTTTTTTTTTTATAGAATAAGGGTAACAAACGGGCACACAGTCCACCTGATGGTAAGTGGTTACTGTGGCCCATAGACATCTACATTTATCCTCGTTTGTGAATCAAAATGAATTCTTCTTTTTCAGTAAAAAGGGTCTCCGGCTCTCTACACTCACCATACGAAACACAGCAGTGTTAAGCTACTATTTTACGCTGGTATTCTGTGAGAGCGTGGCCTGCTGCCCATCCTCTGGTTTATTTTCCTATATAATATAATACCTATATTTAAAAATAATTGAAGGAAAATATCGATCCAAAATATCTTACCTGGATGCCACCAAATCCTTTTGGTCCTAAGAACCTTTCGCATTCGTCTGCGATGTCGTTCCACTTCCATTCGAAAAGGTGCACGTTCACTGATCTTCCCGGAGCATAGTAAGGGTTCTTGTAACCCCTTACTAAAGTAATTAGTAATAGTCCTGTAAGGGCTGATATCCACTGCAACCAGTTGAGGCTTATAAGGATAGGGTTAAAAAAAGAACTTGAAAGCTTGGAGGGTAAAAAGGAATAACATTAAAAGTTATGTATTTTAAAGTATTATCAATAATAGTGACTAAGTGACTCTATCACAAGTATTGGCTTCCATAAATGAAAAAGGAAAAGACAACCAGCATAATAGAATAAAAAAATATAAAGTTACATATCCCTCTCGCAAAGTACTCACCATACTAGTTAATGATATCAACACCGTACTGAATATTTAATCCTCATTAGTGACCACCTATTTATAACACCTACATAATCTGTAGATAATAATATTATCGTGTAAATGATTTTAGATTTTTTCAAAACCGTAGGTATGCGATGTATTCACATGTAAGGGCTGTAAGCTATAAGTACATACATTTTGCAGTTTCAAATAAAATAAAAATGTCTGGAAAATCCGCTGGGGAAAGTAAATTCCACAATGTGCTCGTTAGTGGCAGAAAATGTCACATCTTTATTATTATTATTTATTCATTATTCAGGTAATTACACCTATTTTGTAAGTACACTTAAAACTAGGGGTTAGTAAATTTACAGAATACAATTTATTATACATTACCAAAATTGTCATTTATTATTAATCATACTGGGCCTGGAACCCAAATGCACTGTATTCCAGTGCCTCATCACGGGGCAATCTTGCCCTCCATATATGGAAGCTAGGAGGCTGTTGGTGCTGTCGCGCACGCGACGCATCAAGGAGGCTATTCTTTTGCGTAATATTGTTGCAAAATTGTCCACGCGTGCGTCGGCAAACATGCGCGTTATGTTTGAAAAAGCGTAGCAGCCCCAACAACATCCTGAATTATCGCTGCGTATTCAATACAATGGTTGTTGTATTGAATACGCAGCGCATTGAGAGTCCGGCCAGTACACTTTGTCCACAGTCTACAGGTGTAGAATGTCTGACAGTAAGCTTTGAATAATGTTATCTTAACTTCATACGTACATCTAGCAAACCTGCAGGCAAGCATACTACACCTCACTGCCAACGCTCTACGTTCTTGTTCAACATCACAATCGTCAGAGAGATCCTCGGCGACCCAATGTCCCAGAATGTTATTATGAAATGCAAATTTGATAAATAATCTTTTATTTTTACTTCTGTACTGTTGTGATATAACCTAAGCCTTATATTAGTCATGTACGTAACATGTGATATGATGTGATGAATGTTACTGTACAATTTTTCGCGGTCTTACCCAATTACCGCTATGTGGTTTGTATAACACTTGTGCTGAGTAGACGCCATTTTAGTTCCTAAATTATTTTATATTATGTTAACTTATATTTATATTGGGTACTATATAAATTATGTATCATTTATGAAATTAGTTATATATAAATATATTAGATTAAAAAATATGATTTTCTTTTTCATTCATGTTATAAAAGTATCACAAAGTTGAAGAATCTTATTTTAAACTTATGAATAGGCAATAACTCTATAAAAATTAATAACTGTTCAAATAAATCGCAGCCCTATATTACACTACAACTCAATTAATCTGTAATGTGCACTGCTGTGATAGGTTGAACGCGACAATCTGACGATGGGATGGAATCCTGCTTATCTGGAGGATATCTTCAGAATGACGTTTTGGTGCACAGAAGAAAGTATTTTTAAAATACTGATTACAAATATGAATATAAATGTGTACAGAAAATTCTTTAAAATTTGCTGATGCATCACATAACGGAATTTTCCGGAGGGTTTTGAGTAGAGTCGATGACGTTACTATTCCAAGGCCCTAAAGCGAACATTACTACATTTATGTATGTTATTACATTTTAAACTACTAATCAACAATAAATGCATTGTAATCTTTATCGTTGGTTTCGCCCTTATCATATAACCGTTCACAGTTAGTGGCTTTGTATTGCTTTGAAGTCGTTCTATTTCTATCTAATTCTGGAGTGTCTTAGGGATCAAACCTTGATTTACTTTTGTTTGTGATGTTTATTAATTATCTCCTAAAACGTATTGATTGTAAATACCCTGGCATTATTATTTGGCCTTAGCCAATGTCATTAAAATCCATATAGGTATTATTATGTAATCAATTTTCTTTGATACCAAATGAGTCCAAAAATTATTTATAAATTAAAAATTAGGATTTATTGTGTTAAAATTGTTATGTCAGTTTATAAAAAATGTCAGGTTCAGCGTTGTCAGATTTTTTCAGGAAAAGCAGGATTTTGAAATCCTTTGAATAGAAAAAGCGGGATAATTTTGTTGTCATAATAAAAAAAACTTAAATAATCAGTATTTTTTTTTATTTTTTACTACTTATTTTTTTGATTGAGTTCAAATTAAGTTTACAATGATGATAGATAGCCATAAAAAAATATTTTATTGCAAATACGTTACTTTACTATACTAACAACAGTAACTGGCTGGTTTACCGTTTACCCTGTAATGCAGTTGAGTCTTTAGAGTTTAGAGGAATATATAAATACACTAGCATTTTACCCGCAGCTTCGCTCGCGTTGACTTCAATTTAGAAATATCATTAATACTATTTGAATTAAAGTTAAAATTTCGTAAATGTAGTTCTATTTACGATGAACGTGTGACAGGGATTATATTCATGAACGCGAGTAGAAATATAGAGAAGATGGGCAGCAGATTATTTTTGATTACAGCTCAAAATAATAAAAAGATGCAGTTGGCAACCCGCTTGCCAAGCGTGGCCACAACGGCTAATATCCAACTTGTTTCGTAATCTATGGAGGGTATCGAAATAATGAACGGGAGTAGAAATATATTAGCAATGTAGAGGCGGCGATATATAAACCAATACTCGTTTCGTCTCTAAGGGGCGACAGAAGTCAAACTGAAACAGGAGATAGATGGCAGCATCTCCCTGATAACAGTACAGAGTAATAAATCGTCAATAATATAATTATAATAAGTCAAAACTCCAACAATATGCCACAAAACATGAAACTCGACGATATTAAAGTAAATGATGGAACTAGTATAGCCAACTTATTTGCTAAAAAATTTGCTAGTGATTACACTCTTCCTGCAAATTCACATCAATTTAATAGCACAATACTATCTTGCACTTAGTCAATAAAATATATATATCACAAGAAAAAATTAAGACAACCTTAAAAAACCTGGACGTTAAAAAGAGTGCAGGCAGTGATGGTATACCTCCTATATTCTTCAAAAATTGTGCAAATCAGTTCTCTAAACCCTTATATATCATATACAATAAGTCACTTTCTGAAGGATATTTTCCAACTCAATGGAATGAAGCCCTTGCCTATACCTAAATCCGGTGATCGATGCGACATTAAAAATTATCGACCAATCAGCATTCTTTCAGTACTGGCTAAGGTATTTGAGTCCTTCATATGTCCTACCCTAAACTGGCATATAAAACAACATATCACTGATCGACAACACGTGTGCACGACGCAAACAACATGATACGTCGAACGAAATACATTCTTGTCGTAACCGACGCCAGTTGAACAACCTAGGGGCGTTGGCGAAGCCATGAGGGTGTTACGATCGTCGGGCCGCGCTCACGGTTCGACAACTAGCGATGGTTGCACACAGCAACGCGGAAAAACAAGCGCAACCTTATTCAGAATGTTAAAAAATATAACTTTGTATTTAATGATAAAAAGAATAGTATATTAACTATGCAATAACTCTCCCAATAAAGACACCGAATGAATAGCCAGAGTTAGCATAGACTTAAAATGTAAATTAATTATTGTAATTAGTTAATGTAAATTGTATTTGTTCTTATATCTAACTTACCTTTCTTGTATATTAAGCCCTTAGGCACGTAAAATAAGATGTTATCAACAGGGCTTGTTATCGTGACGCGGCCGCGGAGCAAATGAAGCTACGCGCACCGCGCCACGACGTTATATTTATAGTGCTGAGGCGGGGGGCAGGGTCCTCAGCCTAAAGTTGTCAAAAGCAAAGTTTAAACCTTTTTAATATGTAAAAAAAATAGTTGTGTACATATTAGTATAATAAGTAGTTATAAGAATATTATATATTTAGTTCTGTTTGTTAGTTCGTAAGATATATAACCCAATAAAGAAAGGCGCGGGGTGAGGCAACGCCGCTGGCCAGCAATAGCCAAACCATATAAAAGACGGGCCGTCCGGTACGGTCGGCATTCCGCCTGTGGCACCGCTCCCGAGCGGTTGTGTCCAGGTAGTCCGCGCTCTCGTCCCCGTACGGTAGTGCTATCTCGCGCCTCGGCTGTCCTGCTCGCGCTGTACAGCGTCGACGCTTTGGTGAGTCATTTCCGCTAACAGCTCTTGCCCCCCTGTCTTCGGGCGGGGTGGTTTGACTGACCTCTGCTTATTATTGTTTTAAATTGTTATTTTTTTTATTGTTGATTTTTGTTATTTCTTTTGTTATTCTTTTGTTTTTCTTGTATTGTTATACGTGTACATTGTCTCGTAGTACGTCTCGTGTTCAAGTCCCTGTTCTTTTGAGAACAGGGACCCGTCCCGTCCTTACTGTTTCATAGAATTATTGCCCCCAACATGTCCACAGTTACCCAAATTAAGTCCCTCGTTGCCGCCCTAAACCAAACTCTTGGTCTGGGCCTAAACCTCGATGAGACGGCCCTCGCCGCCATTGCCGCCCATGTTACTCCCCCTGCCCGTCAGGCACTCCAACCGCCGCCGTACTCGTGGCCTACCTAGATACCTAGAACTCTTTCGCCCCACTAGAAATGGAGTACGCATGCTCCGAGTCCTCTGCGTCGGCTTCCCGGAAGAGACCCGCCACCGATTCTGGCACCGGCTCATCGGAGTCCTGTGACTCCGACGGAACCGGGGATTCTTCGTTCACCACGGTGAACTTCCAAGCGCAACGGTAAACGCGCCGCTAAAAACCGCACCCTCCCTGTCTCAGCGGCCCCTGCCGCTCCTTCAACCTCCGCAGCTCCCGCTGCCGCCTCTGCCTCCGCAGCCCCCGCCGCTGCCTCGGCCCCATTTATGTCACTAGACATCCCCACTCCGACCAAGCCAGCCTCTCGCTGTGCTCCAGTCCTTGCCAAGAAGCAAGTCCCGCCCCCTGTCTTCCTAAGAGACAAGGCTAAATTCACAGAACTCTCCAAAACCTGCTACAACGCAGGCATAAAATACGACCACGCCATCAACCTCGGGGAGGCTATTAAGATCATCCCCCAATCACGACTTCCAGCGTCTCACCAGGCTATTCACACCCGAAAGAGTTTCTTATCATACGTACGCTCTTCCGGAAGAGCGCAAAGTCAGGGCCGTCATCCGCGGCGTCCCTTTCGAATTCTCTAACGAGGAAATCCTTGAGAACCTTAAGTCCCAAGGATTCCCCGTAGAAGCCGTGCACAAAATGCACAGCTGAACGGGCCAGAGGTTCTCGCTTGCCCTCGTCATCCTTTTCAACGTGCCGGAGGCGAAAGCCATCTTCCGGCAGGTACGCACAGTGTGTGGTCTGTCGAGAGTGAGGGTTGAGCCTCCACATAGGCGCGGGTTCCCGCCGCAGTGCCACCGCTGCCAGCTATATGGTCATGCGGCGGCCAACTGCTCCGCCCCACCCAGATGCGTTAAGTGCCTTGAACCCCACAACACTAAAGAGTGTCCTCGGCCCAAAGACGCCGAATCCCCACCCGCGTGTGTCCTGTGTAAACAAACAGACCACCCGGCAAACTATAGAGGCTGCCCTTGCGCACCTCATCCTCGCCCCAGTAGGCAAGCTCCACCGCCGGTCAATGACCGCTCATTCCCGGCTCTTTACCAACGGATGCCCCGTCAGGGCCTTTCTCAGCCCATCCAGGGCTTCTCTCGGCCCTCTCAGGGTCCCTCTAGGCCCCCTCAGGGCATTATTCGGCCCCCTCCGGGCTTCTCTCAGCCTATGCAACCTCCAGTCTTTCCCTGGGGCCCCAAAAAGGCAGACCCACCGCGGACATCCTCCGCCCAACAACAATCACAGCCCTCAATGGCTGATGACCTAAAAACGGTGTATTCGCTATTAGGAACATCGACGTTGGGGAAATCACTTTGTTAGCACGCAAATTGCGCGCTGATAGGTCCCCTCAGGACCGTCTCCTCGCTCTTGCAGAGCATCATATTCTTTTGTGTTCGTTGTAAGTTAAGTTAACTTAATTAACTTAACTTCATAATGACAGAGCAGTCTGCTCTACCAAAGTCTCCCGGTCGTATCAAACCTAAGGGTTTATCGCTTGTATCCTTTAATATTCGCGGTTTGCGAAATAACCTTCTTCGAAATCGTGAATCCAATTTCCTCCTTCTACAGGAAACTAATCTCAATACTAAGGACACTAAAGGCTTTTCCATTAAAAACTTCTCTCTTCTTCGTAATGACAGACCCGACCGCCGAGGCGGCGGTACGACCATTTATTACAAGAAGACACTTCACTGCTCTCCCATTTCTACTCCGCAACTTTCCAACATGGAAGCCACGGTATGCAGGCTAGCTATGACTGGACATCAGTGCATCTTCATAGCCTCCTGTTACATCCCTTCTAAAACCCTTCCCCTCAAAAAAGATTTTGAGGCTATTTTATTTCTAGGCAATTCAGTCATTATGTTTGGAGATTTTAACTCCAAGCATACTGAATGGACATGCCGTACTACTTCACGTAGTGGCAGGATACTGCTCGATATCACGCAGTCTCTTGACCTTACCGTCCACAGTCCCCTTGGTGCTACTCACTATCCCGACATCACCGATTACGCTCCCGACGTGCTAGATTTTGCACTATTCAAAAGTGTTTCCCTCAACCTCAGGGCAATCGAGACACTAGACGATCTAGGATCCGACCACAGATCGGTCTCCCTCATTCTTGGCCATCAGCCACCCCCCTCAACACCCTCTACTAAAACCTTCACAAATTGGAAGGGCTTCAAGGAGTCCCTAGCGAAAGCTTTGGACTCACAGGACTCCCCCATCTCCCTATCGTCGGACTTAAACAGTCCCGAAAAAATCGACACCGCGGTCGATTCACTCTCCACCCTTATTAAAACCTCCCTTAAGGAGAATGAAAGGGTCGTCCCGGTTGCTAATAATAGTGGGCTTCCTATTAAAAGCTAAAAAAGCTGCTTTCCGGAGAGCGGCAAAATATCCCACGCCCGAATATAGGCGCACGGCCAATCGTCTTCAACGAGAACTCCGTTTCCGCCTCTCTGCATTTCGAGACCTCGAAAAGAGTAAGCTCATGGAGAATATCTCTCCCTCTCATACAGCGTACTATCAGATGGCAAGAGCCCTCCGCATAGACGCTATCACCCACACTCCCCCTCTCTCCCGTCCCGACGGTACGGTAGCCTTCGAGGACGAGGAAAAGGCTGAGTGCTTTGCAGACAGCATTGCCGCTCAATGCTCTCCTAGCTCTCAACCCGTTGACCTCTCACACGTCCAGGCAGTGGAGGATGAGGACCGCCGCCGGAACTCACCCCCTACAGCCTCCGAACCTATCTCTGTGTCCAATGATGAGATTTCATCCCTCATCAAAGGACTTAAGCCTAAAAAGGCTCCGGACGCGGATGGCATCTCCAACCAAGCCCTAAAACACTTTCCTGAGCAGGTGCTAACCCTTTTATCTATTATCTTCAATGCCTGCTTCAACCTTAGTTACTTTCCCACTACGTGGAAAGAGGCAACTGTGATTGGTATTCCCAAGCCAGGCAAGCCTCTCAACCTCCCCTCCAGTCATCGCCCCATTAGCCTCCTCAAGGCCATGGGCAAGCTCTTCGAAAGAGTCATCCAAACTCGCATAAGGCGCCATCTGTTTCCCACAGGCGGTGACCCTCACATCATCCCCCATCAATTCGGTTTCCGTGCGAAACACTCTTGTCCCCAACAAGTTCACCGTATTGTGGAATATATCCTCAGCGGTTTTTATCCTCGTCGTCATAAGACCATCGCGGTCTTTTTCGACATAGCTAAAGCCTTTGATAGAGTCTGGCATGAAGGCCTTATCTACAAATTATACAAAATAGGTCTCCCCGATCGTCTAGTACGTCTCGTGGCCTCTTATCTAAAGCATCGTACCTTTCGTTTTAGACACGAAGGCACGCTATCTTCTCAGCGCCCCATCAAAGCTGGTGTCCCTCAGGGCTCAGTACTTTTTTTTTTCTTTTTTTTTATAGGAGAGGGGGCAAACGAGCATGCGGATCACCTGATGGTAAGTGACTACCACCGCCCATGAACAACTGAAACACCAGGGGAATCGCAGATGCGTTGCCGGCCTTTTAAAAAGGAGTACGCTCTTTTCTTGAAGGTCCCTAAGTCGTATCGGTCCGGAAAAATCGCTGATGGTAATCGATTCCACAAGGAGGTCGTGCGAGGAAGAAAACATCTTCTGAATCGCACAGTGGTGGACCGCCAATCATCCAGATGGTGTGGATGGTATCGGGAGTTCTGCCGCGATGTGCGTTCGTGAAATTTGGCGGCTGGGATTAATCCGAACAATTCCTCAGAGCACTCCCCATGGTAGATGCGAAAGAAAATGCAAAGGGATGCAACATCTCTTCGCAGTGCCAATGAATCGAGCCGATCGGAAAGGGCTCGGTCGTCGACGATTCGAGCCGCTCTGCGTTGGATGCGGTCAAGTGGAAGGAGCTGGCACTGGGGAGCCCCTGCCCAGAGATGGGAACAGTATTCCATGTGAGGCCGAACTTGCGCCTTGTAAAGTAGCAGGCGGTGTGCCGGCATGAAATACTGTCCCGCTCTGCTGAGCACGCCAAGCTTTTTAGAGGCCAATTTGGCCTTCCCTTCCAAGTGACCACGAAACTGCACGTCACTCGATATGTCGACTCCGAGGATACCGATACTGGCTGAGGCAAGAAGGGGAGTGCCTTGAAACTGAGGAGATACGACAAAGGGGTTCTTTTTAGCGGTAAACGCGCAAACTTGTGTCTTCTGAGGATTAAATTGGACTAGATTTAGTCGCCCCCAATCCGAGACTTTGTTCAGCAAAGACTCGACTTCAGACACAAGTTTGTTCCGGTACTCAGCGACGTTTTCCCGAGAAATATTGGCACGGCCGGTGTATAGAGCATCACCAGTGCTGTCATCCGCATAGCAATGAATGTTAGAATACGCGGGGCAGCCTGAGCACCCACGCTCAGGATCGGAATAACATGGTCGTGGATGCTCAGCGAGGGATTCTCCAGGGGTGCTGGTACCCTCCTGGGGTAGTTCTTCGTGTAATTCCGCTACCATGTTGATGGGGGGGGGGGGGGGGGAATTGGGCCTCCGGCCACCTGCACTCACCAGACGAAACGCAGAAGCAAAGCTTCTACTTCACGCCGGTATTCTGTGAGGTCGTGGTACCAACCCGGCTCGAGCCGGCCCATACATGCAACAGCAAAAACTGCTGCGTGGCTCTACCACCGTTATAACTTGCTCCTCTCCTGTCCATATTGTTCACCAACGACATTCCCATCCCGTCGAAAGGTGTTCAGCTCTCCCTCTTCGCAGATGACACTGCCCTATACTGTAAAGGTACCTCGCTACCTTTCATACGGAACAAGATCCAAAAGTCAGTTGATGACCTAGGAGCTTGGTTCAAAAAATGGCGCATCGATGTGAACCCGGAGAAGAGCTCCGCCGTTCACTTCGATTATAAACGACGCCGACTCAAAAACACTCCACCAATAAGTATGCTAGGGACCCCTGTCCCCTGGCATACGACTGCCAAATATTTAGGCGTTACCCTTGACACGAGACTCGCTTTCAGCTCCCACGTCAAAAGAGTAACCCGTCACGCACGTTTTTACCTGGGTAGGCTCAACAGTATGTTGGGCTGACACAGTAAAATGTCCCTCAGAAACAAGCGTACCCTTTATAAGGTCTGTATACGACCAGTCATGTCCTACGCGGGCCCCATTTTTGCCCACGCTGACCCTAAAATTATTAATGAACTCCAAGTAGTTCAAAACCTCTTCTGTCGTCGAGCTACGAACGCACCTTGGTACGTCCGTAATGCCGAACTTCATCGGGACTTAGAGCTCCCTACAATCCAACAATTCCTTAAAAAACTCTCTGAGAACTTCTTCAAAGCCTCAGAGTCGCATTCCAATCATTTTATTCGTGAGGCAGCTAATTATGCAGCCCCACTCCCCTCCCGCTATAGCGTCCGCAGGCCGAGGAACTCCCTCTCGGACCCGCCTAATAAACTTTCAAACGACCTGAACTGCCTCCTGGCGGCTCAGGCCAACTCTAATTAAGTTATTCATAAATAATTTGCCTTCGTAGGCACTCCCTCAGCGGCTAATAGCCGCCTGCGCCCCCTTTTCCCAAAAGAGGGTCGCTTCTGATACGGCATAAGAAGCTTTAAACAGCTGGTTGCCAGTCCCCAAAGGCGGTTTTAGAGGGTAAGTATCACTTAGGTTCCCCCGGTAGGCAGCGAGTCCCTCATAACCACGATAGACCGGCTGTCGTGGTATGCTTAATGCATTTCCGCCTCCCTACATAAAGGGTAGCCCTTTTCCAATTGCTTCGGGCGCAAGAAAAAAAAAAGTACGGTCGGCAGTCGCTCTCCAGCCACCGAAAAGAAAACACAGCAAGAAAAAATAAAAGTTCCTCCTCACCGCCGCTTGCCTCCTGTTTAAGCAAGATGAACGCGTTCATTTTTCGAACGGCGTTACGGCGATCCGTAACATTAATGGTCCTTCGATCCGGATTACCAGAAGAAAAAGACAATATCGGTCTTGGTATTGCCGGAAGAAAGAAGCAAACCGCAAGAACGAAAAAATATTATTTTGAAGAAAAATGGTGATTACGCGTAGTAACAACGAAGAATCATCGAAGCTTCGCAAGGATGAACAGATAACCCAGGGGGCCACAGAAGAGGCCTCCGGGGGCGACTCAACCGCTAGTGGTTCACCAAACACCACGAGCGAAACCACAACGGTCAGCGATACAACCGCTACCTCTGCGACCGATGAAACGGCCGCAACGGAAGAACCCCAGCAAGAGAATGGTCGAAGATCGCAGCGCACATTAAAGCCCGACGAAACTAGGTCGCGCCGCTCCGTAGTCTCACGCAAGAGACTCCTCGCGGAGTTAGAGGCGAAAGAGCGGTTAGCCGAACTCAAGCTCGAGCAGGCTCAGTTGCAAGCAAGAACGGAATTGCAAGAAATACACGTGCAGCGGCTACAAGCAGAAGTCGGATCAACCGATGACGAAGATGAAGAAATAGAAGACGATTTAGCATCAGTGCGCATTAGTACATGGTTGCAAGAAAAACCTACATTGCAACCCGTGCCGTAGCCCGCGCCGCAACTCACGTTGCACTTTGCATCGCAACCCGTTAGATGCGTTGTCACCCGTGAGGACTAAGATGGAATGCCTCATTTCCAGTAAAAAGGGCCTCCGGCCACCTGCACTCACCAAGCGAAACGCAGAGGTAAACCTCTACTTCACGCCGGTTTTCTGTGAGGTCGTGGTACTACCCCGGTTCGAGCCGGCCCATCCGTGCGACAGCAAAAGCTGCCGCGTGGCTCTACCACTGTTAAGTGTCTCTATTGAAAGAAATGACCACGTGGTGATTACTGAAATTAAATATAGAGTTGTAATCTTCCAACCAATGTTCAGTAATATATACATTATTTATATGGTTACTATTTAAAATTAATTTAATTTCTAGTTATTTGTCTAATATACCTTGTATATTTTAATGCACCAGAATTAGAAGAATGCAGAAGAAATTACACAATTAAGTATTAGTGACTTGTATTTTAAGCTATTTAAATTATCTTTGCTAGTTAAGTTTCTACTTTTAGTTCTTCTTTTATTATAGTTTCTTAATATTGTATATAATAAAAAAAATATTTGGAACTGATTCCAAAACAATTATAAAATTATTTTGCTGCTCAATAGAAGCAGGTGTCAAGGTAGCCAAAAATTTGGCTAGGTTAAAATATAAATAAAAGATAGCGTATTTCTACCAGTCTTAGAATATAATTTGATAGGTAATACCTATCTCTTGTCTAAAACTTCTTAGTTAAATTATTAATATCAATCAAATGAAATTTATCATTACAATTCTTACAATTAAATATCAAATTTAAATTATTATTACGTCTCAAATTATTCGTTATTACCTACATTTAAATTATATCTTAGTTTATTTTTCTGCGGCCATTCCTCTATTTACATAGAGGGGTGGCCACAGTTATCTTATTTATAAAGATAAAATATAAAGCGCTTGTTCGGTCGTGCACGGAGTATTACTTCCATATATAGGCTGATGCTGCAAAATGTCACCTAGCTTCTTTGTACTTAATGAAAAGGCGTGTTACGAGGCTTATTGGTGACCCGAATCTGTTTAAAACCATTCTTACAAGTCTCGAACACAGGCGCAAAGTAGCCAGCATTTCGGTTTTCTACAGGCTGGATTTCGGTGAGTGTGCGCAGGAATTGTATATATATCTTAATTCCTTGGTCTACATTTCACCATTAGACAACCAGACGTTTTGGCCAGTCTCCACCCTTTTGTTGTTAATTTACCACGCATTCGAACCAAACGGTTTTGCTATTTCTTTCTTCATGCGTGGCAAAGGAATGGAATAAGTTGCCAGCATCTGTCTTTCCATCCGATTACAATGTGTGTCTTCAAGGCAAAAGTAATCAGACTTTTGTTTCTTAAGTGCGTTTCACCATCTTTTCATTCCAAGAACCGTGACAATTATAGCAAATCACTCCTACAATGAGAGGAGTCCATGCCTTGCAGTATACTTTTACGGGCGGATAAAGAAGAATAGATCATTATTTTAACATTTTCGCAGTTATAGTAATGCCACGAAAGAAAGGGACGAAGAGAGAACGAAGTGTGAAATATGGGTAAATCAGGAATGTCTAGAACAAGTAAATGAAGTTGTATACTTGGGGAGTGCTTTTAGCCGGGATGGAAGATGTGATTTAGATGTGGACAGGCGTGTCGCTGCCGGGAACAAAGTCAATGGTGCCCTGACTGCGTTAGTCAAAAGGCAAGGCGTAGTGAAGAGTGCACGCCTTGCAATACATAACGCAGTGTTGGTACCGACTTTGTTATATGGCAGCGAATCCTGGGTATGCCAGAAGAAGCATAAAAGCAAGTTGAATGCAGTGGAGATGCGATCTCTTCGTAAAATGTGCGGCGTTACCATGGCCGACCGAAAGCGAAACGAAGAGATTCGCAATATGCCAGGTTTGAAAGATGACCTTATCACAAAAATTGATAAGGGCGTGCTTCGGTGGTTTGGGCACGTTGAGCGAATGAGTGAAGACCGAATGGTGAAGAAAATATATCGCGCGAAAGTTAATATTAAAAGGTGTCGAGGTAGACCGAGACTAACTTTCGAAGACCATGTGAGCAAATTGCTCGAAGAGGGTAGGGTCAAGAGTACTCGGATACCTAGACGTGCATGTATGAAGAAGATAATGAATCTGAAAGAAGCGAAAGAGGTATGTAAGGATCGTGACACTTGGCTATCTGTTCTCTCTGGCTACCCCGTCAGGGATTGTGCACGAAAGCCTCTTAAGTTGTCTAATTTGAGTCGTGTACTGTACATTTGTTCAGATTTGGAGAATATTGATTAAAAATGAACAATGTCACCTGTCGGTAAATATTAAAAGAAACCAAGCTTAGAAGCTGCTAAACGAACTACTTAAATCTACAACTAACTAAATTGAACATTGAGGGTAATGTTAACTATACAATTATCAATATCTAATTTTATAGATTTAAGTCTATCCAGTATAAATGAAATTTCATATGCGATATTTGTAAAATATAAAACTTGTGTTAAAAATGTAGTTTTTGTCTACTTTAAAGACTTACGTTGGCAAATAACAACTTAAATTGATAAAGTACAATATCGTAAAAATTTAAATTAGAAACGTTCAAAAATGAATACAAAAAAAAAATCTTGGTTATACTAGGTTTATTAATAAGTTTTCTTAATTTCATTAGCCTACGGCAGAAAAGTAACTAAATTAAAAACTATACACATTTTTTTTCAAACTTCATATTTGGCGGGATTTTGATTCGTATGTAAAATGGAAAAACTCGAACTTAGTGTGGTTATTAAATGTTTTCTACAAAAAGTGTTCTTGAAGAACTGCAGTCTACTTTGGAAGACAATGCTCCGTTTTATTCTACAGTGGCATACCGGTGCGCTGAATTTAAACACAACAGAACCACCTGCATTGATAACACTCGATCAGAGTGTTCATATTTTGTTCACAAAATTCTTCACAATATTGTGTCAACAGTTTAAACCCACGGAAAGTTGATTAGAACTTAAGGTTTTTATAACCGTTGAAGCATTTGTTACAAATTTTCAAATAGTTCACTATTTTCTGGATGTTTAATTTCAGAGCCAGCGGATTGTTGCTCCTGTTTTATTGTTTATATAATGGTTGAAAGTCGATTAATATGAATTGTGAAGGTGTTGCTATTTTGAGTTTCTAATGTCTGCATAATATGTGATCTTTTAGTAAAAAGTTATGGCAAATGCTCCGATGGTGATATAAAATTAAAATAATATAGTACCTACTATTTGCTGGCTTAAGCTGTCGTCGAACTCTCTTAAAAACTTAGCAATTTGGTGCATCAGCATATTGTAAAGAATTTTGAAAGCAAAATACGCACCGGCTTAGGCTGTTTGGACTAATATTCCTTTGCCTTTAGATATATGTAAAAAGAATATCTGTCACCAGGTCTGTTCTACGGTTCTGTCATTCTGTTTTCTGTCAAGTCAACATGTCATTCTTGTTTCGTTTTCGTTTCGCATGGTTGAGGGCTATTTGGCTGTTTATGTTTATTAATACGTAGTCATAAGTCATTATTATTCTTGGTGTGTATAAAAATATTTGATAAGCGTAAAACCTTTTGCCATTTTGATACGTTATATAATTGACATTATAGATATCCTAAATTATCTTATTTACGAGACGAAAAATTACAGTTTAAAAGTAGCAGTGTAAAGTGGCTTTTCCAATGGCTGGTAAACTATACTTTGTCATTGGTCTCATAAGTATCATACCAATTATTTATGCTTGTAATGAAGCAATTTGTGCGAGTGTTGTGTCTAAGTGCATGCTTACACAATCTTGCAAATGTGACCTAAAGGACTGTTCCTGTTGCAAAGACTGCTTCAACTGTCTTAGTTACTTGTACAGTGAATGTTGTAGCTGCGTTGGTAAGTACATATACACCATCTTTTTGCTTGACTGCTTAAACAGACAGATATCTTATAATTCTGGAAATTCGTTTAGTTCATAAATTTTATAGAGCACTTTAAAAAATGTAATCTGGGGGCACGGTAGTGCCCCCTCCAAGTCGAGCAAAAAAGCGGTACGGCCCTACCATCCATTTCTCGAAGCAGTTCAGGCCTTTTTGGCCCCCTATAACTTCATTGTGGATATAACTAGAACCCTGTATTGTATAAACACAATTTTATTCAATTTGAACCAGTAGTTTAAGAATTATAAGTAGTCAAAGTTTCTTAATTTTGTCACTCACTCACTGACTTGTCCGATCATCAAAACTCTAAGGCACTTTTAGCAGACGTAGAAGCTTCAAATTTAGAAAACAATCAGTGTTTAATGTATAAATTAAGAAAAAACTAAAATAGTTTGTAATTTCGGGCCAGTTTTCTATACACACCAACTGCATGAATAACTTTGTAATCCTATATAAATATATAGGCTTACAAAGTTACATTTGCAGTGAATGAATCAATGTACCTGTATATGTATAATATAATGGAATAATAGATGTAGATACGTACCTAGATATAATTATATTCAAAGGTAACTTGTAAAATGGTCAATGGAATTAAAAGCAAAAATGGGACATGTCTTATGAAGTTGTGCCGAAATTCCACAAAGTATTAAGTAGACTAAATTGCATGAAAATTTGTAGTTGGTATTCAAGAAGTAGATGGTACCGGAAAGGAAAAAAAGTAGTTTTTTTTTTTTGTAATTGCCAAGTCAATTTATGTAATTAAAACATAAAAGATTTTTAATATTGATATGGTGACTATAAGATGTTGTTAGGTTAGCTAATTACGTAATAACTTGAGACAGGACCCTTAGGGACTGAATAAATTAACTAACTTGATATTACATGGATCTCACAACTTTTCACGGTAGAAGAACTGAGTTGCGAGACTAGTTTTTTTTATAAGTTATGTTTTTGATGGCATAAATATTTTCTTACCAGCATGAATATGGTACCACTACAAAGATCTATTTTAGAAGGTGTCATATTTTTTTTTTTCGTATAGTTCTCATGTTATACGCTTTAAAACAAAAATCACATTAAGCAGCATCATACTTTTCGAAAAAAATGCTTAAGTTTATAACAAATTTTCTACGTAATCATATGTTATTTTACCATAGATAATTTACGAATTTCACTCCTAGGTCATTCTGTTTTACGTTCAGATAAAGTGACAGCAGATTGTAATGATTTTTAGGTTATATATTACAAGTTTCTAACTTAAATACATTTTTAAATAGCTGCTAATATATTAAACTCAATAATGAACTAAATAATATAATTTGCTTTTCCTTTTATGTTACCCAATTACATTATACACTACACACCAATATAATTTTCAAAAAGAACACAACTCAACATAAAAACAAGGAGAATTTAGGATGCAATCGAGCTAAACGAGCGTGGAACTTGGAGACACTTCGACTTGGACAGGTTAGAATCAAAGGGCGAATGGTGAGCGAGCGAAGCGAGCAAACTAAGACCCTGCCATCCCCTTTGTGTTAGATTACTTTAAACCCTTCAGACGGAAATAGGAGCCCTTTTTGGATTACTCCTTATTACAATATTTAGATTTTACTTTTAATTGAATATTTTTTTATTTGACCTTAACTTTTGACATAAGCCTCGAAAATGCCCTTGTCCTCGAGAGCTTGTTACAAGAGAGTGTTCCAATATTTTAGCATATTTTGAATTGATCTTGGCTATTTGACATTCAGTGTTTGACCTTGACCTTAAAGATGTCATTTACCTCATTATTGCTTGAAAATATGTTTAGACCTATCACATAATTTTTCCCATCCTTACTACTCCAGATAATCCCAAAAGAAATTTGTGGCAATTTTTTCTCTGCACCTGTGGTTTTGCTCAATTTGATGATTTCAAAATTGCACTTAAAATGATCTATTCTACAAAAAAAAATTGCTGCTATATAAAGCAGCTGAAACTTTTGCACAGGGCTTCTATGAATACTTTTAAAGGTAGGGTGAATTTCACTGAAATCAATATAAAAAAAATTGATCATGCTAAAAATAGCAGATTTATGTTAGCAGGGCATGTAGAAAGAGGCTAAAATATATAATTTTTTTTTGAAGTTATACTTCTTTTGGGGTGTTTGGGAAAAATGATAAAAGTGAATTTTTACAATGCAAGCGCACACCAACACCCAAGAATGACACTATGAAGTTGTTACGATACGCGCGCATACTGTCACCTAAAAGCGAAAACTTCAGTTGGGGAGGGTAGCCGTATCTCAAGTTTTTTGTTTTCTTACCCTAAATAAATATAACTTCCTACATATGTACATAAGTACTCACACACACTTTTTTTTATAGCATAGAATATAGAATAAGAGTGACAAATGATGGATGGATGGCCAACAAACATCTACATTTCAAATGCAGATGTGTTGTCACTCCTGAGGACTGAGATGGAATGCCTAGTTTCCATTAAAAAGGGTCTCCGGTCTCTCTATACTCACCATACGAAACACAGCAGCATTAACTGCTATTTTGCGCTGGTATTCTGCATTCTTATGAGAGATCATTCTGATGAAAGCGTGGTCCTACCCCGGTCGACCTGACCCATTCGTGCTGCAACCACAATATAGCTGCAGCATGGCTTTACCATATAAAA
The DNA here is from genome assembly GCA_963668995.1 of Parnassius mnemosyne. Lineage (NCBI taxonomy): Eukaryota > Metazoa > Arthropoda > Insecta > Lepidoptera > Papilionidae > Parnassius > Parnassius mnemosyne. Next base: position 26,477,885 of record CAVLGL010000068.1, read on the forward strand.
TATAATAATATGATATAGTATTTTCTAGATATTAAATTTTTAAAATAATTATAATTTTTAGGTATATTACAAGATATAAAATTTTATAATAGTTTATTAAATAGTATATAATATATAATAGGCATCAAAGAAAACCTTATCCCGCTCATCATTGTGATTTAAATTTTTTTTTCATTGGTATAAGAGCTGTTTAATAATTTTAATTGTAATTAAAATTTCTAAGTGTAGTGTACCAAAAATAAGTAAGTCTATCGACTTACTCATTTATTCACCATATAAATTACACAATCCAGGTGCTGATTTTGAACAATTTTACATGCAATTTGAGTTGTCAACCTATTACCTACCTAACTATACTGCCACTATATGGTTAGATTTCAAAAACAACTTATGCATCAGTAACCAGCTACATTCATATTCAAAAACTTTGTTTATTGCTTATGTCTATTATCATCATCATAACAACCCTTCACAAATCTTCTGCTGAACATAGACCTCACAAAGAGATACTATAAAATATAGTCTTAAGCAACATGTATTTGTTAATCTTCTGCATGTCTTACCAGGCTGTCACTTAAACTAAGGGGTGGTGGGGGCAGGCTGCCCAACACTTTGCTTACCCACACATGGCTGACACTTGAGAATCTTTCTTCCCTATCTGTTATTGGTTCTTCTTAAATCGTCAATTGAATCGCCCCAATTCAGCGCTTGTTCATTTTATCTCATATTTAATGTTAGTAGTTCTTGCTTATTATTTGTGTATCAAGAAATATAAATCATCTTTAATATTTACATGTAGTTTTGTGTGTTATCATTCACTTTTGTTGCATTTTAAATATACCTTCTTTTTTAACCAAAATTGGATACCCTCATATTTAAACGAATTTATTACTTCGCTTTTAGTACTAATGTTATATTATAATACTAGCTGATCTCCGCAACTTCGCCCGCGTAGAATTTAGGGTTTTAATTATTTTGCGCGGAACCCTAATTCATTCTTTTTCTAAAATAAAAGTAGCCTAAGTTACTCTTTATAACATCAGGTACTTGTCGGTGAAAGCCCCGTCAAAATCGGCCCAGCCATTTCGAAGATTAGCTGGAACAAATAGACAGACAGATAGGCAGAATAATTAAAAGTTTTTTTTTTGTTATAAGTATTGGTTACTTTCATTTGCATTTAGTAAAAAGCTGTTATTTTGACATTACAAACAGACAATTCAATTGTATTTATTTGTATAGATAAACTTAGATGAGCAAAACGTTTTGATAACTCAAATTAAGTAAAATATGAAACTTTTTTTGACCCGGGTAGTATTAGATAGCCACAATGGAGCTTACTATTGAGGGGATATCTTATCCTAGGTAATAGTAGGGCTCATTTTCCATCTTATCCTAAGCAATATCTATATAAATTATTTTTTTGCAGATATGTGTCCCAAACCCAATGATACTCAGACGGAGTTATCTAAATCATCTCATGTGGAAGAGCTTGCTGATGGAGTGCCAGGATTGTTTGCTGCATTGACCAGTGAGCCTGATCCACAACAGAGGTGGCTCTCTATTACCTATCCAGTTGATATTGATCTCTCTGCATACAGACCAGGAAATCCAGAAAGGCAACTGGTATATCATTTACGTAAGTAGCTGTGTAGCAAAATTGTTTTTCTTTTTGTATAAATGTGACAACAAAAGCACAGTCCAGCTCGTGGTAAGTAGATGCTGTGGCCTATAGATCTATATCTGTCCTGAGGCCCTGAAGCCTAAGAGGGAATGCCTCGTTACCAGTAAAAAAGCGCTCCTCTGTGTGCGATTCAGTTCGCAACGTTTTTGCCGACCTATTGACCCTTACGAATGTGTGCGTGCGTAGGAAAATAGTAGCCGTTAGATTTTTATGAATAACAATCAGTTAAAATAATGCATTACCGCGCATTCTGAATTTATAAGATAAAAAGGACAGTATGTTTGAGATTCTTTCAATTAATTTTTCTTTACCGTTTGCCTATATTATTCATTCTGAACTTTCTCTGCAAAGGTAAAAGGAAATATAAAGGGTTATTTTGTAATAACCCTTTATATTTCTGGTATAGTTGTAACACGAATGGGTCGGCTAGACCGGGGAAGGTCCACGCCCTCACAGAATACCAGCGTAAAATAGCAGCTTAATGCTATTGCGTTTCGTATGGTGAGTATAGAGAACCGGAGACCCTTTTTACTGGAAACGAGGCATTCCAACTTAGTCCTCACGGGTGACAACGCATCTGCATTTTGATTCGTAATCGAGGATAAATGTAGATGTCTATGGGCCACAGCAACCACTTACCATCAGGTGGACTGTGTGCTCGTTTGTCACCCTTATCCTATAAAATAAATATTATATTCTTCTGTCCGTGTGTATGTGACTGAACTCCTAAACGTTTGGACTGATTTTGATAAAATGTTGTGTGTGTGTGATTAAGTTGATTAGAGAAAGGTTAGATTCACAATTGGACCCGGTAGGTGGCGCTGTTGTCGTGATCCAAAAGTCAACCGTGCAAAGCCGGGCGGATCGCTGGATGAATAAATAAAAATGGTGCCTTACATTAAGCGTTTGGGATACCTAAAATATTTATGCGCCATTTTGAGTAAATTACTATTAAAGCTTAAAACTCATTTACACGACCTTAGTGAATAAGATAACAGTTTTTAGTGGTAGTAATAAAGTAAAAAGTAAAATCTGCAAAATTTTACCGCCAGCGACGAATTCCAAATGGACGTAATTAAACGAAAATAATCCAAGCTTGTGGAATCCAAACCAGCAAAATAGAGTTAAATGTAGCAAAGAGGTAATATATGTAAATACTTTTGTTCAGCAAAAACAACCCAGCGAAATACGAATACATACCATTTTTATTAACATAACCACACCACATGTATGACGGGCATTTATTATAAATCAATGTAACAATCCAAGGTTTTTGGACCCTTGCTGAGAAATAGTTAATTAAAGGGGCTAGTTTAAAAATTATATCTTAAAAGAAATCAAATCGATATCGATCCTTTTTAACAATTTATGTTTGTTCGAAAACAAGTGCATAGGAAAAAATAAGTTTTTGGGTAGGTAAATCAGTGTGCTTTACTATCTTCGGCTATATCACTACTAATCATCAGATGGGATAGTAGTCAAAGCACGGCTTGTAATGGAAAAAGAAATCTCATCGGTCTCAGCGTACTACTGTACTCCTGGACGTGTATAATATCTTCTCGTAGTATCACTACGTTTGACAGCGGGTTAACATGAGAGTAAAAATTTGTATTCACACGCGGTCTGTGCGAAAGGAGAAGTGACTTAGGATTATCTATATCTAAACTACAAATAAATAAAATTGAAGCCTCTGTTTGTGATGTGAAAATAATAGCTTTTTACTAAATGCATATAAAAGTATATACGGTACTTATAACAAAAAGCAATTTAAAAATTTTTGTCTGTCTGACTGTTAACGACGGGCTGTTTTACGCAACTGCACATCTAAGCGCGTATTTTGCGTGTGGGCACGAATAATGCGTATTTTGCGTGTGGGAAGGAATAATGTAATTGTAGTTACTATCATTTTAATTTTTTTTGCGAGGAACACTAATTCTTTTTCTAAAATAAAAGTAGCCTAAGTTACTCCTTATGACATCAGCTATTTGCGAGTGAAAGTTCCGTCAAAATCGGTCTAGCCGTTTCGGAAATTAGCCGGAACAAACAGACAGACAGACAATTTTTTTTAAAATTGTATTTTTGTTACTAGCTGTTCCACGCGATTTCGCCCGCGCTTAATTTATTACGATTGGATTTTATAGGTTTTCAATTTTTGCGCGGAACCCTAATTCTTTTTCTAAAATAAAAGTAGCTTCAGTTACTCCTTATGAAATCAGCTATCTGGCAGTGAAAGTCCCGTCAAAATCGATCCAGCCGTTTCGGAGATTAGCCGGAATGAACAGACAGACAGACAAAAATTTTAAAAATTGTCTATTAGTTTATAATTGCCGTATTTACTTTCATATGCATTTAGTAAAAAACTGTAATTTTGACATTACAAAAAGACACTTCAATTTTATTTATTTGTATAGATATGCCAAATAAAGGGTGTCTTTAAACGACGAGCGAGTATGCGTTGATATATGGATGTGAAAAATGCGAGTACGGTATGTCAGTATCGTGCATAATGTATGTCTACTCCAGAGGGGTGACAAGCGTGAGAGTTTATTTATGTATTTGTGAAATAAATATAAAATGCATAAGCAAATGATTCATCCGTTCATCCATTACAGCTCATAAAAGTACACTGCTGAACATAGATTGCCTCATAGGAGGGATTTTGCCATAGTTGCAACACTTAACAAACGGGTTGGCAACAGCAGTTTTTTATAATTTTAAGTTGTTATCAAGAAGACGCTGCTGCCCATCTACTGGTTTGTTTTTCTCTGTCGCCTCTTATGACATAATGACACCCGCGGCACGATATGGGGTAGTGGATATTCTTACACCGCCACTACACGGCATAATTATTATTATCTTTTTTATAGAATTGGGTGACAAACGAGCACACAGTCCACCTGATGGTAAGTGGTTGCTATGACCCATAGACATCTACATTTATCTTCAATCAAGAATCAAAATGCAGATACGTCGTCACCCGTGAGGACCAAGATGGAATGCCGCTTTTCCAGTAAAATGGGTCTCCGGCTCTCTACACTCACCATACGAAAAACAGCAGTGTCAAGTTGCCATTTTACGCTGGTATTCTGTGAGAGCGTGGTCCTTCCTCGGTCGAGTCGACCCATTCGTGCCACAACTATACTACTAATATAGCTCCAGCATTGCTCTACCACGTAAAATCTGTTTCCTTTTAGTCTATACACATCCCACTGCGGGGCACAGGCCTCCTCTCATTTCCGAAAGTGTTTTAGGGTAAGGAAATGTCCGCCGCGCTACCCCAATTCGTGTTGGCGAACTTCACATGCCTTCGAAATATTTTTTTTCCTATTTCTGAGACATGCAGGTTTCCTCACGATGTTTTCCTTCACCGTCGAACACGTGGTACATCAGCATTTAAAATTGCAATTTACAATTTTATTGGCGCCGGCGGATTTTTAATTATAAATTTACTATGAATTATACAGCGAGCGCACCTGAGCTACCACGGCTCGTATTATTATCTAGTATATCTAAAAGTCAAAGTAAATCATCAGCTAACGCAGGAAGATAATTCAATGAGTCATGTATTGGAATGTAAACTCATCTACCTGTTTTTGAAGTCACGTCACCGCTAACGTAGAGATCTTTTGTTTTTATTAATCTACTGCGATTTTAAGAGAACATTATCAGTTTTACGAATTTTGACAGTATTACTTAAGCGATACTATAGTTCTCAGAATGATATTCTAAGAAGTAGGCGACATAGGCTACACAGTAATAAATAATACGATAACGTTTAAATTTAACAACAAAGTAAACGGAATTATTCTATTTAAATTTAAGAAAATAACTAGTTACTAATATTCGGTGTGTTCCCATTTGTTCCATCTGACGTGACATTGTCGGACAAAATTTTTTTGATACATTCCCATAGAACAAATTGAACATATTGCCTTTATTGTATAATAAAATAAATATTAATTTACAACTACGAAACTACGTCAAGATAAACCGGAGTGTACGAATTAATTGAAATTATTTCCAAATGGCCAGTTTGATAAGCAACCTTTTAATTTGCTCTGAGACTATAACATATTAACAATAAACTTGTTACAAAATTTACTTATCTTTTTAATTTTATATCATTTTTACAACGTGCCAGAACCCGGAAACCAGTGTTCCGTAAAATGGCAGTTTCCGTTACGCAGCTTATCACGCGGGTATTTCTTTGTCTGCACTAACCTATTATATCACAAGTGGTAAAATTAAAAATTTTGTACAACCGACTTCAATATAAATAAAATGAGAAAATCATCAATGTCAACATTAACATTCATTACAGGCCTTCACAAGTCCACTGCTGAACATAGGCCTAGGGGGACCTAGGAATGTCACAAAGCACGGCCGCGAGCCACCTGCATCCGTTGACTTTCTGCATGTTTTACCAGGTCGTCACTCCATCTAGTCTGGGGGTGGGGAATTATCTTTAATTTATATCCTATGTTTCCTATAAATGTAATAAACCTTATAAAAATAAAACAAAATATTCATAAAAACACATTTAAAAAATGATCGTTAAAAGTCGAATGGTTAGATTTTGAATAGTAGTACAGGAACGTTAGCTATGCAGGGTTAAGAATAACTTTAAAATACTACTGGTCAGATCTTGATTCACATGGATCACAAGCACCAGCTTTCAAGTAAAAAAAAGAATCATCAAAATCGGTTCACCTAGAAAAAAGTTCTGAGGTAACACACAAAATCGAATCGATCTCTAATTGAGAATTTCGTCGGTTGAAAATACTACATAGCCAAATATTCTCTTAGAATTATGACGAATCAAGAGCAGTTAGGCAAATTGAAGCCATAAATGGCTTACTCCGCTGTTATCTGTGATGTTGTACGTTATAAACTTGGCACCTCTTTGTTCCAATTTCTTGTAGCAGTTAAATAATAATGACTTAGAAATAATAAATATTTTTTTTATATGCTCAACTTTTCATTATCGCACACTAGCTTTTGCCCGCGACTTTGTTCGCGTAGATTGGTAATAATGGCTTACACATAAAAGATAGATATATACTGTCGCGGACTACATTATATTTGTGTAACCCTTACAGTTTTAGCACCGCCCGCCAAAATAACACGAAGATGACAGATTTTTTCCGACTTACTTAACACTATATTTTTCAATTTACAAAATATCTTTATTAATTATAGCCTATGTGTTATTCTGATATGTATGAGCTATATTATTGTAACGTTTCATTAAAATACATTCATACATCCATACATCCTACTTTCACGTTTATAATATTAGTAGAATAGTTTTCATTTCATTATAAGGACTTTTTAATTGTTAAATTCAATATATAAAAAGCGTAATCCGTAAAACCGTTTGCTGTAGACATTATTGGATAGTACTGTAAAATTTATCATGTCTCGTAATAGATTAAACTCTACCTAAACATTACCTATAATGTTTAGGTAGTGTTTAATTAAAATTATGATGACTTTCCAGAAAACATAAACATAAACATAAACACTCACGCCTGTCACCCAGAGGGGTAGGCAGAGATTATGGACTTCCATTTGGCACGATCCTGACACACCTCTCTCGCTTCCTCCACATCCATATACCTACGCATACACGCTTGTTGGTTAAAGGTACTCTTGATATGGCCCATTTTAAATATATCGCCAATTTGGTCGATAAACTTTCGCCTAGGGCGACCCTTCCCGACTATGCCGTTCACCTCTGCAACATAGATTTGTTTTGTCACTCTTTCCTCATTCATTCTTTCTACATGGCCAAACCACCGAAGCATTCCTTTCTTAATCCTGGTCACAACATCATCTTGCAAACCACACTCTTCTCTTATTAAACAATTTCTCACTCTGTCATTCAGCTTCATCCCTAACATACTCCATTTCCAGAAAACTAAAGTACTTTTAAGTTTAAACTTTCAAAAACCTATAATTGATAACGAATACCACTCAAGTGACTTTCGTATATTAGCCACACGAGTGTAACAGGCGTAAGACAGTTTGGAACGTTACTGCGTTCCTAACTCGCTTCCTAATTAAGAAAAGGAGATTGTGATAAATGTATCGTGTAATGGCGGTGTAATAAAACCCACTATCCATATCATCACATGGGTGTCGTAAGAGGGAAATGAAACTATAGATGAGCAGTATATCTTTTTGATTACAACTGAAAATAATAAAAAAAAACTGCGGTTGCCATCCCGCCTGCCAAGCGTGAAAACTATGGCAATGATTACCTTTATGAGGCAATCTGTAAGGGGCTTATATTGAGCTGTGGACTTATGATAGACTATAATGATTAAATTAACGAAGTAATGATGACAATAATTTAAAATGAAAAATGTTGTACAACCGACTTCAATATAAATTATTAAGAATAACTCAAAAACAATTGGTCAGACCTTGATGAAATTTATAGGGACCACGGAAACCATGAAATCGGTTCAACCAGTAAAAAGTATGAGGTAACACACATAAAAAACATACAGTCGAATTGAGTACCGTCTCCTTTTTGAAGTCGGTAGAAAACCGTTATTCAAGAAGGCGAAGGCTTTAAAGCTTTTTCGATGTAATGGGACACTAATAATTTATTAAATTGTGTAGATGCCATTCTATCAAATATGATGTTTTCATTTTATTAAAATATGTATTCTTGATAATTTGCCTTTTTTTTAATTAAAAAATTAGAGATAGCATATGTCAGGATTGGTCCTGACTAATCAGGACTTATGTTCTCTTCACTTGTTAGGATTACGGTCGAATTTACGAAATGTCAAGCTTTTTCAATACTTCTATAAAATATTTTACGCGAGAGGGATGGAATCTGCGACGTGAACTGATCGCGTGATAGAAAACCAATAATTGATTTATTTATTTTTTCCACAGAAGTTAATTACGTTTGCAGCAAGATTTTAGTACTTTGCTATGGAAAACAGGTTATTTGTCAGGACTTTAAAATTTTTCATCTGGTTTTTTTTTCATGTCATCTTTTTTTGTTTGTTATAATTTATTTTAATTGTGCCGTTTACTTAGCAGGCAAACCCTATTTTTGATGTTTGTGCAAAGTGGTCGCCATTGTAAAAGTCATGTACCCGAAAAGGCGTTTGTTCTCGATCGGAGTTAGGATTCTGTTATCAGTGTAGTGTAATCAAAAGTTAAAAATAACAAGGGTAGAAAAATAGTTGACAAAAATGATTGCATCTAGAAATAACTTATATATAAAATGAATTTAATTATTTTTCTATGATTTTTCAATTAAAAATGTATTTTAATTAAAGTTTTTATTAAAGTTTTACTCTATTCAAGTGTTGCCATCTACTATATTCATACTATTTTCATATAAACTTTGTAAAACTACTAACACAACACACAAACACAAAATATTTTATAGAAAGTTATTATTAGTAATAACTATACTATCAGTAATAATAAAAATAAAAGTGATATGGTTGAAAATAAGTCTCTTACAAAGAACTTCTTGCAATAATACATTATCTCATTCATAGTACTATGTAACAATTCCATTTAATGTTATGGCAACACTAGCTAAAACTAAATGTTATTGTATGGCACAAAGGGCCAGAAGTCATGCCAGAAATATACATTTATATTTATAGTATGCAAATATTTAATAGAGATTAAAATAATCTAAAAACTCTCAATTATGTAGGTAGGTACATTATGTTGAGAATGTAATAAGTTAACATCAAACATCTACAGGATGCATGTCTTTTTCCAAGTGTCATAAGACATAACCTAAAAAGGTTCAATACTAAATATCTTCTTTTGACGCCTTCTCAGGACAAAACTCTTTGTCATAGTTATAGTTATAGACTCAGGGACTGACGCTTAACATTTTAAGATATTTTTGGTATATAGACGCTACCATTCCTTCTCAACTAATTTTATGTATGAAAGTCTGCCATTGTTCTTTGCTTGCTTTCCTAAATCCTAATTAGCACTCCTGAACTTAGTGTAGGTAGTCATATATTATTATTACGTTGTGTAGTTGTTATATGTTTGTCGTTGTCCTTAGTAACAAGTGCTCAGTAGTCACGAAAATTTAGAACTTCAACGACAGCGCCACCTACCGGGTCCAAATGTGAATCTAAACCATCTAAAGACCCATTCCAACAGACAAAAAATTTCATTGACATCTGTCGAGTTGTTTTTGAGTTTAGTGAGACTAACGGACAGTAATTGATTTTTATATATAGAGATTTGGGGACTTTTTAATTTTATATTTAATAAAATGCTGAAAATGCAAATCGAATTTAAAAGGAAACATTGCGAATAAATAAATCGTATTCATTTACTTACATTTAGTGATTTGCTATAACATTTGCAGAGAGCGTGGAGCAGGAGTCCGAGCCGGTGAGCCGTGACGTGGTCACCTTCAACTGCACCGTGGCGTACATGTCGCAGTGCATGTCGTGCGACAAATGCCGAGCCTCTTGTCGATCCATGGGCTCTAATAGCTTTAGGTAAGTACGCAATATATATAGCTAATGTGCAGGAGCCGTTTTAATACTCACTGTCCGATTTTTAGACACAATAGTAAGATAATAGGAATGAACTATATGTAGTGCACGGGACAGCGAATGGGTTAACTGACGGAATAAAAAGCGCTCGTCTGAAAATTTTACAGTGCACGGACAACGCAAGTTCGATTCTCGCAACACTACTGGATTTGATAATGGAAATTTTAAGTTCTAATTTACTAAGTGCTCGGCGGTGAAGGAAAACGTATAGGAATCTGCATGTTTGTAAAATTAAAAATATTTTTATGATAAATGAAGTCCACAGCACGCATTGGCGCAGCGTGGAAGGCACCCCGCTGCTCCAAAAACTTTTTCAGAAATTAGAGGAGGTCTGTGCCCAGCATTTGGACTTATAGTGGCCGTTACTTTACTTTTTTTGTTACACGCAATTTTTAAAGCTATACAAATAGAAATGATAACACAAGTCCTAATTAATTTATTTTAATTCGTGTTCTAGCGGCATAAGGGTTAATTCACAGTTACAGAGAGCCGAAGCGTGGCCAAGTTTTATATATATATACACAAGTACTAGCCGGAAGCCGTGCTCTAAAATGATTGCCAGCCTCAAGGATATTTTTGGTCGATATTACCATTCCGTATGACTGATGATTCGTGAAAGCTGAACCAAATAAGCGAACAAAATACCTGGACCTGGCTCACGAGGTGACCGACATGCGACGGTTTTCCTCGATACCGCCCGCATCGTCCATTGGTTTCTTTCCCTTTCCCCCCAACCCACAGCCGTTTGGTCTCCACTGCCGAGGGCTTCCATCTGGTTGGGTTATTATTTGTTTATGTATTTTTTATTTATACATTTTACTATGTTAATTTTTATTTTGTGTATATTTATCATTTTCATTTATATATTTATACAGTACAACGAGATGACAAAACAATATAAATACCCCAAATAATAATAATAAAAATATATCACAGGAGCATGTCAAAACTTAGCATCAACAGATTACACCCACAGGCATAATCAAATTGCAAACATAATACACCAAAAGATAGCCCAGAAACATAAACTCATCGATAACAATTTACAACCATACTACAAATATAAACCCAACCCTGTGTTAGAAAACACCTCACATAAACTATATTTCGATAGAGCCATACTTACTGATAAGACCATCCATTACAATCGACCCGATATAGTTTTGCAAGACAAACTTAACAACATAGCCTTTCTAATTGACATAGCTGTACCAAATACGCATAATATTCAAAAAACAATAGCAGAAAAGATTAGTAAATATAACGAACTGAGCGAAGAAATAAAAAGAATATGGAAATTAAATAAAGTTTTCATCGTCCCAATTGTACTCTCAGCTACAGGATTAATACCAAAATATTTGCATCACTGCCTTAAGTTATTAGATTTACCCTCAAATTTATATATTAAAATGCAAAAAGCAGTTATTTTAAATACATGTCGCTTAGTGCGAAAATTTTTACAAATCCCAGAAACTGCTCTGGATAATACATTAATAATACCAGCAAATGATGACTACTTGGCTTAAAGCCCGTATCATCATAATACCCTACATGGAGGAAAAAAAGAGAAAAGAAAAAAAAATAAATAAATTCCATCTGGTTGGGTTTTTATTTATTTATGTATTTTTTATGCATTTATTTTATTTTGTTGATATTTATGTATGTTTATCATTTTCATTTACAATTATATATTTATACAGCCCAACCAGATGAGTAAACTATATAGATGCCCCAAATAATAATATAAAACTTTTTATTTTATTTTCAATAATATTTACAGATGGTTCCACGACGGCTGCTGCGAATGCATCGGTGAGAAGTGTCTCTACTACGGAATTAATGAGAGCAGGTATTGTACCATCTGACCCATTTCTTGATATAAACCATCGCGCGTCTGGATTCATGAGCATGCAGTAAACAATTGGATTTAAATAGAATTCCTGAAAGCGGGTTTGATACGCATCGTCGATTTTTTTTTGCGGTTTGTTCTTTAGAATTGTTTATCTCACCGTTCTGCATTACTTTAGTATTATACAATAAGCCTAATTCAGAAATAATGAAAGTTATTTCCTAGTTTACTGCTTATTTATATTGATATCTAGTACCTTAGAATATTTATCAATTAAAAAATTAATTGTGTATTGTAGGCATACCTCCGATTGACGGCTCCGTGGCGCAGTGGCTTAGCAATGAGTTCCAGCGCTTGGGGCTGCGGGTTAGAATCCCGCACGGTGCAAGTATTTGTATGGCCTACAAATAATTGTTCCGGGTCTGGATGTTTGTGCTTGTGCAATTTATGTATGTAAACTGCCTCCACAATATAGGAGAAAATTCTAGTGTGGGGGTAACGGTTTTAAAAAAAAAAGAAAGAAAGTTGTAATAATAATGTCCTCCAGACCGAATTTCGGTCACAGCGGCGAGTCTCAACGGAAAATAGTCACTTGCACAAGACAGGATTACATGCACTCATTCACTCACAGATTATGCACACTCATTTCCCTTACTCATAGTCCGATGGGACGGCAATACTTGTGTAGTGCTTTCCGAGGCGTGAGATGGAAACACGGCCAACTTCCTGACTCTGGGCAGCTACTGAGAATTTCTTGACGGAAAAACTCAATAAGTGATTTTTTGTCAGGAACCGGCATTCGCATCCGGGACTTCATGATCAGCAGATGCGTTTGCGATCATTAGACCAACGATGCAGTCAATATAATAATATACAAAGTTTTTTTTTTATAGAATAAGGATGACAAAGGAGCACACAGTCCACCTGATGGTAAGTGGTTGCTGCGGCCCATAGACATCTATATCTATCTTCGTTTGCGAATTAAAATGCAGATGCGTTGTCAGCCGTGAGGACTAAGATTTAATGCCTCTTTTCCAGTAAAAAGGGTCTCCGGTTCTCTACACTCACCATACGAAACACAGCAGCATTAAGCTGCTATTTTACGCTGGTATCCTGTGAGAGCGTGGTCCTTCCCCGGTCGAGCCGACCCATTCGTGCTACAACTATACTATTAATATAGCTGCAGCATGGCTCTACCACGTATAAAGAAAGAAGTAGTGTATTAAGGTTAAGAAAGTAATAATGTAGATTAGTAATGCAGAATGTCGATACTTTGACCATGAATAATGTTTTACGCAATTGTTATCTTATATATTCCGGACCTGTTTGCAAATTGTGGTGGAAGGATGGAAGTGTATTAGAAAACAGATCGAATTTAAGATATTCTTTTGGTTATCCTCGTATTCAATGTAATTAATTACTCAAAGATACAAAAGATTCCAAACAACCAGTAATCAACCAAATACGCTCTCACAAAATTTGCTGTGTTTCTAACGTTGAGTGTAGTGAACCGAAAACCCTTTTTACTCAAAACGAGGTATTCTATCTTAATCTTCAGGGGTGACATCGCATCTGTATTTTGATTCTTAATCGAGGATAGATGTAGATGTCAATCGGCCACAACATCCACATACAATCCGGTACTCGTTTGTACTGTACTGTACTGTGTACTCATTTGTCACCCTTATACTATAAAAAAATCTTGTTCCCTTATGGTAGAATAGAGATGCATAATAAAATATATTGAAGGTAATTCGGAAAATAGAATCATATTGCACTAACATCATAAACTCTCACAGTCTTAAAATCACTTTAAAAATTATGTTATTGTTGGTTTTAATGACCCATTTTGACCACATCGACCCAGATACATTGACCCCTAGTCAGCTGATTTTAATTCCACTGCTGGTTTTATGTTTAAGTATTTTCATGATATTTTTATGAAATTATGGTTTCATTTAGCTGTACTAACATGATGGAGCGTGAATAAAGCTAATAAAACGTGAAAAGATTTTTTTTCCTCAGGATCCATTTTATTTCTCACTCATCATCAAGGGTATACTTAGTACTATCGCCTGTCTTCGTTTTCGGAAGCGTTTTACAAACATCCGGTATAAATGAATGTTGCCACGGGGCAACTCGGTGCCATATTATTTAAACCGATTTTTTGTCAATTGCAAGGAATTTTTATTTTCAAACGGGGCATTTTTTTATATTTTCTGATTAAATACGAATAAAAAGTTCCTATGGCGATAAAGATAATATTTTCGGAGTTATGAATTTTAAAGGGTTCCCAAATTTGGATACTTTTGACCCATTAAAATACATAAAGAAGAAAAATATATAAAAGGTTTTTTTTTATATACTTTAATGAAATATGAATAATTTAAAATTAACAATTTTGTACTGCCGACTTCAATATAAGTTATTAAGAATAACTCAAAAACTATTGATCTGACCTTGATCAAATTCAGACATATGGGACCACACGAGAAGTACCAGCTTTCAAATAAAAAAAGAATCATCGAAATTGGTTCACCCAAGAAAAAGTTATGAGGTAACACACATAAAAAAAAACATATGGTCAAATTGCATACCGTCTCCTTTTTGGAAGTCGGCAGATAAAAAGGTCCTACGTTAAAAATTCATATTTCCGAAAATATTAATTTTATCGTAAAAAGTCAAAGACCCTTTTTAAAAGAATTAAAAAATTTGTCCCGTTTGAAAATAACAGTTCCCTGCAAATTATTTAAACAATATGGCACCGAGTTGCCCCATGGCAACATGCATTTATATCATCAGTAGGACAATTTGAAGAGAATCGCATAAAAAAAATTGAGGTGGAATAGTTTTCGGTACTCATGCGCCGATTCCTCCTGGACTATATAACGCTGGTCATTTTGATTTTTATAAAGACTTAAGTTTTGACGTACAAATAAGAATAACTCATATACTTAGGCGGCTGTCAAAACCTTCTTATTTAAAAATTTTGAATGCTGGCTAGATGAACTTCACCAATTTTAAAAATATAACGTTTGCGCTTGCCGAAAATAAAAAAGACATTAATTTTCATTAATTTTCAAATATGAAGTGGTCGAAGAAAGAAGATTGAGTAGCGGTTATCGTGTGCACCGCTGTGGTTAAGCGCCAAAAGAGATTTCCAATATTGTACAAAAATTAAAAATAACCCTACGATTTGTTTATCGCACTATCAAACGATTCACTGAAGATTCAAGCTTCGAAGGTCGTAAGAGGACCGGCCTACCTCGTACAGTTAGGACACCCGCGATCATCAAAGCAGTGAAGGCGCGAATACAACGAAATCCTGTTCGTAAACAAAAAAATATTAGCTCTTCAGATGGGCCTAAGCAGAACCACGGTCAAAAAAGTGATCAATGAAGACCTAGGACTTCGAGCTTATCGTAAGAAGACCGGACATTTTTCGAACGAGCGTTTGAAAAAAAAATAGGGTGGATAGATACCACGCTTTGTTATAGCGGTACGCGTGAAAAAAATACCGCGAAATTTTGTTTTCGGATGAAAAAATTTTTAACATTGAAGAAAGTTATAATGAACAAAATGATAAAGTGTATGCCCACAGCAGTGAAGAAGCCAGCACACGTATTTCGAGGGTTCAACGAGGACTTAATCCTGCGTCACTCATGGTTTGGCTTAGAGTCTCATATTCAGGTTTAACTGAGGTGTTTTTCTGTGAAAAAGGTGTAAAAACCAGTGACGAGGTGTACCAAAATACCGTCCTAATAAACATAGTGGAACCTCTTTTGCAAACAATGTTCAAAAACAGACATTGGATATTCCAACAGGATTTGCACCAGCTTATAGGGCACGAAGCACGCAAAACTGGTTGACCGCCCGTGGAATTGACTTTATCGGACATAAAGACTGGCCCTCTTCTAGTCCAGATTTAAACCCACTCGATTACAAGATATGGCAACATTTGGAGGAGAAAGTCTGCGCTAAACCTCATCAGAATTTAGAATCTCTCCGAGTATCTTTGGCTAAAGCAGCGGCAGAAATTAATATGAATGTGGTGCGTGCTGCGATTGATGATTGGCCGCGTCGATTAAGTACATGTATTCAAAATAAAGGAGGGCATTATTGCATTCTAAATTAAATTACCTTTCATTTCTATATAATTATCAAAAAGTGTATCATTAATTTTATAAAAAGTTTTTGACAGAACTTATGACTTGACTAAGTATTTAGACAAGGTATTGTTAATAATTTTAAATTAATGAAGTATGGCTTACAACTCTCGCTCTAGTTAATTTTATAAATGGCTCGTAAGCATTTCGTCTGATAATATTCTTCTGATTAATACTGTTTATCTGTCCTCACAATTATCCCAGAACATAATACCATATCTAAGTGTAGAGATAACGTAAGCATGGTATTGTATTATTGATGTCTCCACAACTTTTCGAAGCATATCTTTATATATAAAAATTACGTGTCACGTTGTTTGCCCGCGATGGACCCCTAAACTACTGAACTAATTTCAATGAAATTTTGCACACTCTGTGCAGTTTGGTCCAACTTGGGAGATAGGATAATTTTTATCCCGCTAAATGACCCCCAAAATTATTTATTGCGAATTTAATGATTTTTATAGGAAGGGTCGTTGAAAAGGGTAGAACAACGTCTGCCTGGCCAGCTAGTATATTATATAATTTACACAAGCTGTACCAGTTACTCGACTCCACCGAGTCAGTAATTCATTCTTGGGGCGATATATACGCTTTTACAACAAAATTACAAAAAATATACAAAATTTGACCTGCTTTATTAAACTAAGTTTGTATAAAAAGGGTTATTATAATATTAACGAATTTATGGATGATAATAACCCCTGGGAATGACGTGATCTCTACCAAGCTATTTCTAATTTGTTTTGTGTGCTTAATTGTGATTAAATGATTGTAAGCTATTATTTAAAAAAGTCCCACTGGGTTTCTTGCTGGTTCTTCCCAGCACAGAGGTTTTTTTTTTTGAACCAGCGGTAATTAAACAAAAGAGTGACTTTCAATAAGTATTATTTATAATCTATATTTAATAAAAAAGTTTCTGTTAAAATGCATAGAAAAAACGATTTAACTTCATACACACACTGCTCATTACTGCCAGTTTATATTACAATCTACATGTATACCCAAAAATTTATTATTTTCTATGTTATTGATTTTTTGTCCTAGATAGTTAATATTTAAATTATTTTATTTACTATTTTTGATAAAATGTCATTAGCTTTGCTTTTTTCTAAATTTATGTTTAGATTGTTAATCTTTAGCCAATTCACGATCTTCCCTAAAGCTAAATGTGTGTTACTTTCTAAACCTGTTTTATTTTTACTTGTAAAAATAACTGCTATCGTCGGCAAATAATACCATTTTGTGATTAATGACACTGGGAAGGTCATTGATATAGACAATGGTCTCAAAACACTTCCTTGCGGTACTCCAGATTGAACGACTGTATTCAGAAACATATTATCTTATTTCTATCTTTATAAATTTTAGACAAATTGTAACAATCGAAATTGATAAAAGCCCTCTTATATAAAATATATTTCTTATTAATAAGTTATCCTATAAAACATAATATCAGAATAATGAAATTACTTATGTAAACCGGTGTAAAACGACACACCTGGTGACAAGGTCGCTTGTTTTAAATTATCATATAGATTTGTTGTGATCTGTATTAAATATTATTGAATGATATTTAAACGATTTATTTAATATCAAGTTACTGGCAGGTGTTCTCTTTTAATTATGATGTCATTTTAAATATGTATTTTTGAAACAAAAATATTGTATTGTATTATGAGCGCAAGTGTTCCTACTATACGAATTACGAATACGATTAAATCTAGATAATGTGCAAACAGTTTGAAGCGTTTAAAGGTTAATAGCTCACTTAGAGCGTATAATTATTAATAGTTTACATAAACTTATTGTGACATTTAGATTGGGAATTATTTCACGATTTCCCCCTGAACCACCGATACCCTTACCGTGTACTGTCGGTGTAAGAATATCCACTACCCCATTTCATTCCATGGGTGTCGTAAGAGGCGACAGAGGGAAACAAATCAGGAGATGGGCAGCAGCGTCTTCCTAATAACGACTAACAATAAAAAATTACTTAACGGCTTGCCAAGCGTGGCAACTATGGCCAATATCTCCCCTATGAGGCAATCTATCGGGGTCTATTTTCAACAGTGGATTTTAAAAGGCTGTAATGGATACGATTTCCCGTCATTAATCTTCCGGGATTATGTTGCTCGCGTTCAATACGTAACCTGCTTGTGCATTACATTTGATATTTGTATAAATTTTAATTATGTATTTATTTTGGAATCTATTAACCTCTTTCCAGATGTCTGTCCTGTCCCGGTGGCAAAGAGACCACGGTTAATTCTCTAGAAGACGACTTGAATTATGACGATCTTGACTACGGAGAGGATGTGGATGCTCAATCTGTGTAACGATTATTATATGACGATGACGTTTCAAATGCCTACTATCAGTATAACTAGAGTACAGTTTATGTTAATATGGCTGGGTGATAAGTAAACAAAAATATTAAATAAAAAAAGAGTAGAAAGTTCATTTTTATATAATAAGTAGAAAGAAAAAAATACAACAAAACAACTAACGAATTAAAGTTATCTTTATATACCCAGTCTGGATGTCTAATCGAATTAATTTGACTTTTTTATATAGATCTGTACCCTTTAGTGTTAAGCAATTTGTCTTCGTAAGCTAGGTATTATTTACTTTATTATAAGATTATTTAAAATAATTAAATAAATAAATATTCTTATAAAAAAAGAGTGTCCTGAAACTCTCGATTGGAACGTAGTATATTATTATTGACAAACGTATTACATATATTATTGATTAACAAATACAAATAAATGAATTACTAGCATCTATTAAAATGAAGCGTCGTTTAAAATAAAATAATACTTCTTTCACGGCAAGACAAGAAAAAGTGCGGGGGAGATGGATATTATTTCATCTCGCTTCCTTATAGCCACCAAGGCCGTCTACACTATGTCAGAAGGGATCGTGATGGAAAAAGCTTACACTTTTTCTCGGGATAAGGGACTTCGTTCCACAAACCCGTGACATTCAAACTTAGATTCAATAAAAATTTATTTAATTAAGAGAGTTGAGAGAAGAGTTGAGTTTAAAGCGTAAACGTTACATACGCGTAATGTGTATGTCTATAATGCTGTGTATCAACGATCAAACAAGTTTCCCAAATCTTGTCTCGCCGTCAATCATAATGAATTAATCTAACATTGCATACTAGATGCAAGAAAAAGACGCAGTATATTCTATATATTGTATTGCTTGGCTACCTGACTTTTGGGTAAAATATTGATTTTATTTGCACATTTCCCAGTACATTAAGTATTTTCCAGTATAAAGTTTTATAATAATGTATACAACTTGTTTCCATTTTAGTTTAATATATAACAGTAATATTTGGTTATATTAAAGGTTTTACAATATACATATAGTTGCTTATGTACCTTGAAGAACTTAATTGATATTCTATCACTATAAAAAATAAGTATATACATATTTTGAACAAACTAATAATAAGGAATTAGCCTTAATTGAATATAATCCCCATTTCGTCGCTTTAATATACTGAACATAAGCATATAATGGGGATATATACATAAACAATTCGATTGGCATAAATTAATTAACTTGTGACGCTTTAACTATCTATTACTCCATAGTATATTTTCTTATCCGTCCAATGTTATTCTAGGATAAGCATATTAATGTCTCTATAAATATGTGCTCTCCTTTAAAAAAAAATGTAGGATATATATTAGTTTTTTTCCTAAATTTAAATAATTATTCAATCACAAAATTGATGTTTACTGTCTGTGAATTTGCAAATCTTTAACATTTTCAAATTTACCATTTTTGATACGTACTATTTCTATTTTGAAACGGCTGACTAAACAAAGATATTAAATAAAGGAGTTAATTTAATATTTTTAGAAACAGTTTTTATGTACCTTCATAGTTCTTAGGTTATAGTTTTATAAAAGATTTGTTTATAATTACTAAAGTCTCCAAGTGCCAAATGATTTGCTTTTACAAAATCATGCCATTATAATATTGTAAGATGACTTTTTTAAAATAATATCATATTTAACAATCTAAAGTCTTAAACTGTGGAGCAAAGGCTGTGTTTACAATAAACAAATAAGAATGAAAAAAGAATGGAGAAGAATTTATTCTACAAAAAGCCAGTGATTATTGCACAAACTAGAATTGTTCAAAATTTTCCTAATCGACTCGACAAATTATAGATTACAGATATCGTTCTTTGCGCTAACTACGTTTACTGCAATCATTCACGCGTACGCAACGCGTAGATACGTATCATATAACCTTGTCGCAAATGTATTTATTTTGTCTTCCACGCTTATAGTTTTCAAGTAAAAAGTAAACACTTGATGGTACATCTATTTACTGTATTATGTTTTACTGCAAACTAAAAGAGGATGTGTAGACACAGCCTTTAAAAATAATAATATAGGTAACAATATTTTTAGATAATTTTATGATAAACAAATCTTATGATTTAAATTGATTTCTTTACTTAGCAATGTAAGTATACTAGATAAAATAATAATTTAAGAAATTAATTCGCCATATTGTATTTGTGTGCCTTATATTTTACAGTTAAGTGCCTTTTTTATAATTTTTCTACACCTGTAATTGAGATTATAAAATAAATAAAAAATAGTCATCTTAAAAAGTGTTTCATTGTAAAATAATTTGCTATCATATAATGTCATAAATAATTTATATTTAAATAAAAACCACATGAATTCAAACCATACTCATCATCCTACATTAGACATGCACATTGCACATGCATGGTCGTTGGATAGAACTAAACTTAAAACTATTAAAATCTATGATTTTTTTATTTAATTTCTACCACAACTACTTCTACAGCCCATCACAAGACCACTGCTGAACATAGGCTTCCCCCATAGATTGCCATAGTACGGTCCTGAGCCACACGCATCCATCGACTGCTTTCGTGTTTCATCAAGTCATCACTTCATCTAGTGGGGGGTCGTCCGATACTGGGCTCGCCAGTACGAGGCTGCCACTCGAGAACCTTTCTTTCCTATCGGTTGCAGGTTCTTCGAGCTATATGGTGTCGTGAAGCGACAATTAAATACAAAAGAATCTAACCTAACAGCAACAAAACAACAAAAATAGAACAAAAACAAATAATATATTTAAAATTTAAAAGATATTTACAATTTTATATAACAAAATGGAGTATGAAGATGAGGATGGATGTCGTGATTACAATTATTTAAAAAAAAAAGAAGATAATAAAAAAAGGATTAGTGTTGGAGTTGAGCCCGAAGATCCAAAGTGTACAGTAAGTGCTCTGAGCACGCACAGCGTAGGTGAAGGTGTGGGCGTCTCTAGGCGACGACCTCAGGTGAATGCGGAGGTTTGCAAGGTCCGGCGACTTCAGGCAAGACAGGGGCTTGCAGGATCCTCAGCGACTTCAGGCAGGACAGAGGCCTGCAGGATTCTCAGCGACTTCAGGCGGGACCGAGGCCTGCAGGGTCCGGCGACTTCAGACGGGACAGAGGCTTGCAGGGTCCGGCGACTTCAGGCAAAGCAGAGGCTTGCAGGATTCGGCGACTTCAGGCAGAGCAGAGGCTTGCAGGATTCGGCGACTTCAGGCAGAGCAGAGGCTTGCAGGATTCGGCGACTTCAGGCAGAGCAGAGGCTTGCAGGATTCGGCGACTTCAGGCAGAGCAGAGGCTTGCAGGATTCGGCGACTTCAGGCAGAGCAGAGGCTTGCAGGATTCGGCGACTTCAGGCAGAGCAGAGGCTTGCAGGATTCGGCGACTTCAGGCAGAGTAGAGGCTTGTAGGATCCAGCGGCTTCAGGCAGGACAGAGGCTTGCAGGATCCCGGGGCAGTGCGGCCCCGGGATAAGGCCTTTAGGAGATGCTTCGAATTTGAGAACTGAAGCGAGACTGAATTTCTTGACCGATTGTTCGGCTTTTATACCTGTTTAGAGAGAACGGAAAAATTATTTAAATTAAACGCAAATTTTTTGTAAATGGCCAAGAGGAAAGAGTATTTATGTGGAATTATCGAAGTAGAAACAACAGACCGGTAGCGAATTTGAATATAATTGTCATGACAACAGATAAACAACGATGTCAAAACATGTCAAATTTTGGTTTTAGGCTCGTAATAGAAAAACGGCAAGATTTAAGTGAAAAATGAGATATTATTGATATAGGAAAAAAGGTAGCGCACCTGCGCGCACAAAGCCCGAAATTGCAGAGTTACGGAAAACTAAATAAAAGATCGAAAAAGGTAGACTCCATTGACACCAATTTAAAAGTGCTGATAGTGTGAAAATACGAAGTAAAAATGATTTGTTATTGTGTTCTTATGGTTTAAAATCGTTACAGGATCCTATGGAAATAAAGGTGATGTAAAATATCCAGTTTTGAGGTGAATGCAGAAAATCGAAACAGAATGGAAAAATGAATTTAAAATAATGTAAAATGATATGTAAGTAGCATAACACTACAATGGTTGGCTCTTTGTCCCTTTCACTCTTGTTGTACTGTGGATATCCTCGTTACGGACCTTATCATGCAGAGAAATTCCATGCACAGCTCTTTCCATCGCATGCCGAGTTTCTTTGAGCTGCCTCATACGGCCAACAGTGAAGGACCGCGTTTTAGTTCTGTAAGTCATCACTGGCATCACGCACTGGTTCTGTACTTTCGACTTAAGATTTTGAGGAATATCAGACAAGAAGACTCGTAGCTGTTTCCCGAACGCAGACCATCCGAGTTGGATACGTCGGTTGATCTCTTGATGGAATTTATCAGATCCGACATTTTATCCCAGGTACATATATTTGTCAATAACTTTAAGCGTAGTGTTAGGCTCTTGAAAACAGCACGTAGACGCGACTCCTCCGAAGGCAAATCGGTCGGTAATTCTTCAATAAGATTTTATAACTTTTCTTGAAGAGTTAAATTAGGTACATCCGTCACATCGTGAAGGACGGCCTTAAATAGCATATGAAGGCCTTTAAGTATGGTGTCACCACCCGTTTTAAGAAGCTCTGTTGAAATTCCATCCTCATCCGGCATTTTGCTGGAGAGCCATTCTAAACATCGGAGTAATATCGAATGAATCATGCACTTGGATCGTTACTCACACTTGCGTGCAGTTCTATATTTAAATGCGAATGTAAATTATTATTATCCACGCTGGACCTCACGTTGAAGAGTAGTACATTCAATAGGACTGTCATTTCGCTTCGCATTGCACACTAACATTAAATGCGTTCCGTGTAGTGGCTGTGTAAGAACATTCACTTTAAGAGACCCTTATAGTGGATGTTATAGCTTGCTTATGTATACTCTATAATGGGTGACAGACGGAAACAGACCAGGGGATGGGCAGCAGCGTCTTCCTAATAACAGCTAAAAAATAAAAAACTGCGCTTGCCAACTCATCTGACAAGCGTGTTCACATAAAAAGGTATTAATTTAAAGGTAGTGAAGGTAAGGTAAATATTATTGAATAATATTTAAGCGATTTATCAAGTTACTGCCAGGTGTTTTCTTTTAATTACGATGTCATTTTGTGTGAATTATGAGCGCAAGTGTTCCTCTATAATCGAAGATTAAAGGTAAATATAGATAGATAGGATAATGTGCAAACAGTTTGAAGCGTTTAAAAGTTAATAGCTTACTTAGAGCGTATAATTTTGTATTAATAGTTTACATAAACTTAATGTGAAATTACGATTGGGAATTATTTCACGATTTCCCACCGACCCGGTAGCCCGTGGGTATCGTAAGAGGCGACTGAGGGAAACAAATCAGGAGATTGTTAGCAGTGTCTTCCTAATAACAGCTAAAAAATTAAAAATTTCGATTGCCTACTCGCGTGACAAGCGTGTTCACATAAAAAGGTATTTAATGAAAAGTAATTATTAATTTAAATTGTCATTATTTAATTGTGTCCGCATTTTGCCGTAACTCCCTAACTGATCTCTACTTACAATAATATTAATATTCTCGAATGAAGTTTTTGTGCATTAGTACCCAAAAAGTAACTAACGGGACCCTATTACTAAGCTTCCGCTGTCCGTACGTCTGTCAGCGGGCTGTATCTTATGATCCGTACTAGGTAGACAGTTGAAATTTTCACAGAATGTATATTTCTGTTGCCACTATAACAACAAATAATAAAAATAAATGAAAAATTAAAGGGGGTCCACTACTAGAAACGTGTATTACAATGGTATAGAACCCTTCATGTGCGAGTCCGACTCGCACTTTGCCGGGTATTTTTTAGTTATAACACTCATCCCGCATAGAACAAAAGTGCCTCATCATCATCATCTTCATTACAGCCTTTCATAAGTCCACTGCTGAACATAGGCCTCCCCCAAGGAATGCCACAAAGCACGGTCCTGAGCCATCTGCATCCATCGACTTCCTGCATGCCTTACCAGGTCGTCACTCCATCTCGTGGGAGGTCGCCCTACACTTCGCCTACCGGTACGAGGCAGCCACTCGAGAACCTTTCTTCCCCATCGGTTGTCGGTTCTTCGAGCTATATGGCCGGCCCACTGCCACTTCAGCTTACTAATCCGTTGGGCTATGTCGGTTACTCTAGTTCTACTGCGGATATCCTCATTTCTAAGTTTATCACGCAGAGAAACTCCGAGCATAGCCCTCTCCATAGCTCGCTGAGCGACCTTGAGCTTCCTCATATGGCCAGCTGTGAAGGACCACGTCTCAGTTCCGTAAGTCATCACTGGCAACACGCACTGGTTGTACAATTTCGTTTTAAGGTTTTGAGGTATGTCTGACGAGAAAATGTGTTGTAGCTTCCCGAACTACTAACAATGCTATTAGGGTCTTACCTCACCAATTGATCGATCGTCGATCGATGACACCGTTGGTGGAATGGATTGGTCGAAGTCAATCGAGCTGCTTGATTATTCGAGTACCCGCCCCGCTCCACCGACCGCAATTTAAAATGTCGTCTAGATGAATTTAAGCTATCTCAACAGGCCTAGCAGGGGCAGGAGACAATTTTATCCCCGGGGAAGGAGAAAATGTTTATCCCCTCGCTTAGTTTTATCCAACCTTCGAGCATGGGCACACCGGTGGATATAATATCCACAGTAGATAAAATGGAAGATAGACTTGATAGATTTTTTGCAGGACCACCGTAAGGGCTACTGGCGCCTGTGTGCAAAAAAGGGTTTTGGCGCCCCTTAAGGCATTTTGGATCATGTTTTTTTTATTTTTTTTTGAAGGTAGTTAGGTAAGTAGGTGCTTGAATTAAAGCAAAAAAACTGAACTTTAGAAGTCATATTTATTTGTAGACTAATATATCAAAATAAAACAAACAATAAAATCATAACAAAATAAATTAAAATATGTGGCAGCGCTGTCGTCGCGCCACAAGCGAAACACATCGAAGCCTAAATCGCGCTAACAAAGTTCCGAAGTTAAAGCAGTATACATAAAATAGCTCCGAACTACCACTCGGAGCGTTGGCCGCTCCCCGGACAGTACAACGTGCCCAGCGGGATATCTCCCGCCGGGCAAGTTGTTCTGTCAAAATATTAGGAAGGAAAAGGGGAGATATCCCCTTTTCCTTCCTAATTTCTTGTTCACACCCATTTTAAAGCATTTACTTAACTAATGGGGTTGTTTATAAATACTAGAAAATAACCCAAAACTAAAAATCACATCTTTTTTAGGAACAAATAACAGAAATATTGCCTAATGTCTACATATATAGTACTACTTTCTACTAATACTTAGATATTTTAAAAAATATGTAATATGCTATGCAGATACTTCTGATAAAAAATACCTAGGTAACTTCGTTATAAAATCAAAAATGATAGCTAGGTACAATAGAAAAATACAAAATAGCTATTGCAGCAGCGATATTTTCCGAGACTTGGCTACTGCAAATTCATTAATCAAAAAGAACATCGGTCACGGCCCATACATGCTGTGACCTGACTATAAAACATCGCGAACATGACTAGTGTATGGATTAATACGTTTCCCTTGGGCACATTCTAAATCCTAAATTGAAAATATATTATTTAAAAGCCGAGGATCATAGAACGTTACATTTATGTATTTCGTCACTTTTGAGGGCATGATGTAGCCATGACTACAACCTCAGCTAAAACAATTCATATGAAAAGTATGCAGTAAATATATACTAAATAAAAAAAGTTGTCAATGACTAAAACCACAAAAATGAATCAATAACCTTTCTAATCTTTTCTTTGCTTTGACTTTTGCTCAAGGCTTTGACAGCTCTCGTGTCATAATACCACAGACTGCATAGACACTCATAATACGTTCCGTTCTAAGTATTAGTGCATTCTATATTTACTATCAACCTATTATTTGCAATTTATTTCGGAATACTTTTCATATCCCCATTTAAAAATGATATTATTGATACTACACTACAAAAATAAAAATAAATCACAATCAATCTAATGTTTAAAAAAAGTAAACGCATAATGGTAGTGTTACTTTAGTGTTATGATGGACGTGTACCACAGATACAAACGGGACGGGTTAAGATGCGTTCAAAACCTATAAAAAGTAGTAAGGTTTTTCATTACAAAGCTAAATTATTTTACCGGCTTCAATAAAATAAGTTGGACCACGTAATTTGATATATACCAAGTCACTATTTTTTGACGTATCAATCATTGGTGGTCGTTTCATAATTTGGTCAGGTCGTATTTGGCCGATGTTCTTTCTTGTTCAATTGCTAATATCACTAGCCCAGACAATCTTTCTTGAAGCATTGTCGAGCTTAAATAATTTTTAACTTTGAAAAAGATCGCTCACCAGAAGCTACAGATGCAGGTAATGTCAGAAGAGTTCTTAGTGAAATGCTTACGTTTGGAAAGGTGGAGATTAAATTGTTTTCAAATATATATTGTAAAATACTTAAGGGGTCAGTTTCATCAGGTAATGAAAACAACTTTAACGCTTTAATTTTATTAAACAAATCATTGGAGTCTATATCCTTACTATCCTGATCTGTCAGTCGTTCTTCAAGAACAGAACAATGTTTTAGTTTTAAAATATCGCCGTCACTTAATTTGAATATGTCGCTAAAAAAATCCGAAAATATTATCATACTCATTTAATAAGTCAAATCGGTTTTTAGAGAGCTTAATGGATGTTTGCTGCATACCAAACAGACGGTTTTAATGCCATCATACGCAAAAAAACCGCATCCCTTATTAGCAGGGTACGAGCCAGTCACAACAGCATTCTGAGTACCGTAACTGATAGATATACATCGCCGCTGTGGAAATGTCTTGTGCAGAGACTGATTACTGGGCCCTATCCACCCCCATGATGATCTGTCTCGGCACAGTGTAGTTATTTTATTTCCCTAGAATTTAAGCAAACAATTGTACTACCACTGTAACTAACCCTTGTTATTATTATTGTGTTACTAACCCACATATGGATTTCAATTATCTGAAATAAAGAATTTATTATTATATTATTATTAATGTTTGATCTATAATTTTTAAGAAAAAACTAATTTTAAAGGCAATTTTTGGATCATGAGGGGTCTCATCTCGGTGTTCATAATCAAACAGTTTTGGTTTAAATTTCCTCCTGACCGTTGGTAACGGTGAAGTCTTCTTCAATTTCGAGAGAGAGTGCTACTTCTTTCGCTTGTACAAGAATTTCTTCAAACGATTGGTCAGATTGCTGGAAGTGATCAACTAAATTTATTAGGTAGGTTTGGCATACTTTAATATTAATTGTAGCACTTTGCATTTGTTTGCTGACAATATTTATGTGAAATAAAACGTCATGCCAAATAATAATTCCGCAAATAAATTGAAATTTTTGTACAGACGTTAAGAGGGATCTCGCTTTATGTCTTGCATCAATGTGAAAACAATTATCTTCAGCTACTTCTATAGTCGTATTTTTAATTAGACGAAGCCAACTGACAGTAGCTAATGTCACTTTGTAAAATAATGTTGCCATATTTAAAGTAATAGTGATGTGTTCAGTTCTCGTTCAATCAGATGAATGAACAATGAGTGTGTATAGTTAATCATTTCAAACTATAAAAGAATATTATTTCTATTTTACAATAAAATTGTATAAAAGTGCTCTGATATAACTTACTAGTAGTATGTAACTACAATCAGTTTTTTGAGGTTTTATTACAAAGCGCGGCGCGGCGACTACTGCCAACACCGATCAACGCCGCGCGCGTCGGTCGCCATTTTGTTTGTTATTCGGCTTCTAACCTCTGGTCTGATAGCACGAATGTTTTTTCTGCGCTCACGCTGTTTAGTTATTGTTTTTGTTAAGTTTTTCGTTACGTTGTGTTTGTGGTAATTGTTGTGTTTATTTGTTGCTATATTGTTTCGTACAAATGATATGGATCCTCAACCAAGCACGTCAAGCCAAAGCTTGTCTCCAAGAAAGAAGAGACCACGGATTGCTTTAAGCGTTACCGAAAAACTTATGATACAAAACGTCTACAAACACGTATTTGAGGAAAAAGCTGCTTCACTATTACCTATTGAGGCCCCCGAAAAAAAAGAATGTGTTTCGAAAACAGCTGACATTTTGGGAATTGGTGTGACCTCAGTTTACAGTGTGTTAAAAGAATGCAAAGAAAATGAACAATTTAAGTCTCCCGAGAAACGTGGACCGAAACACAGTTTCAAAGATAAATTAGACGATTTTACTTTTGCCGCTATAAGGCGAAAAGTACATAATTTTTTTTATGCAAATGAGTCACCCACCATTATAAAGGTAACTTAAACTTTATTCCTTCTACTGCATTATATTCTGTGTCCACCATAATGTTCTTTGTAAAACCAAAGTATTAGATTGCGTAGACTTCCTTACTCAAAACATATTTTTATTACTTTACAGATTCTTAAGGTTGTCAATGAAGACCCAGACTTACCCAATTTTTCTTGGAGTACATTAAGAAATGTTATGAAACATTTAAATTTCAAATATGTCACAAAATCAAGACACAGCATTTTAATTGACAGACAGGACATTATTCTATGGCGCCAGCGATACCTTCGAAAAATTAAAGAGTATCGAAGGGAAGGAAGGTATATTTATTACCAAGATGAAACCTGGATCAACGAAGGTAATTACAATTTTCTGTTTTCTTTACATTAAATTGTACTTTCAATAATTAATTGATATTTTTCACTATCTTGAAGGTCATGCACCGAAGAAGGCATGGATTGACCAGACAGTGTTATCGTCCCGCCAGGCCTTCCTAGATGGCTTGACCACTGGCTTAAAACAGCCTTCAGGAAAGGGCAAACGATTAATTATCGGCCATATAGGCGGGGAAGAAGGATTCGTAGAAGACAGCTTATTAATATTTGAAGCCAAAAAAAATAAAGAAGATTATCATCAAGAGATGAATGCCGATTCCTTTGAGAAGTGGTTTAGGGGGGTCTTGCCAAAACTAAAACCAAATTCCGTAGTAGTGATGGATAATGCCCCCTACCACTCCAGGAAACTAGAATCGCTGCCTAAAATGTCTTGGACTAAACCTAGAATACTAGAGTGGCTAACGAGCAAAAATATTTCATTCGAAGCAACAATGGTTAAAGCTACTCTTATAGACATTGTACGGCAGCACAAGCAAGAACATTGCGATAAGTATGTTGTGGACGAGATGGCAGCGCAGCATGGGATAATTGTTTTACGTCTGCCCCCATACCACTGTGAGCTCAATCCCATTGAGTTGGTATGGGCGCAGGCTAAAGGATATGTTGCAAGAAATAACAAAACCTTCAAAATGACAGAAGTAAAAAAACTTTTTGAAGAAGGACTTCAACATATCACACCTGAAAAATGGAATAGCTGCGTGTCTCATATAATTAAAAAAGAAGACAAAATGTATGGTCTCGACCACATGATTGACAATGTTACTGACAGATTTTTAATTAATGTCACCGAAAGCGATAGTGATGATTTTTTATCTGATAATGAATAAAAACAAATTATGTAATAAGCGATTTTTTTTATTCTCATTACCTACCTATAATTGTTATATTTTATACATCTATAGTTTCAACTACATGATGTATTGAAAATAGGACAGTCTTACAAGTTTCCTCGCAATATTTTCCTTAATGTTTAAAACACTCGGTATTCAGTATAGGTAGATATTATAGGAACATAGTCGTCGAAAACTCGTTGGTATGTACAAAGCACGACTAAAATTCGAACCCCGTACCCGATATCGGCAGTTCAGCACACTAACTATTCACTAGACAATCGAGGCAATTTCATTAATTCAGGAGTTTTTCAATCATTCACTTTGTCACAACACTATTTTTATTTCATCAAAAACTGACAACACAGTAAACGTCAGTTGACTTCGTCTAATTAAAAATACGACTATAGAAGACTTTCGCAAATCTTAATTATATAAATTTTAAGGGTCTTTGGGGGGTGTGTGTGTGTGTGTACGTGTGTGTGTGTGTGTACGTGTGCGTGTGCGTGGGCGAGTGCGTGTGCGTGTGCGTGTGCGTGCGCTTGCGCGCGTGCGCGTGCGTGCGTGTGCGTGCGTGCGCGTAGGTGCGTGTGCGTGTGTGTGTATATATGCAGAAATAAAGTAAAGGTTTATAATGGAGTGTGCCCCCTCTTGCTGAAATCACAGCTCGCATTCGTTTGGGCATGCACGACGTATATACGTATACGAATGTATACGAGCGTTGTCGTCCATAAAAATTGCATTTTCGCCAAGAGCGGCCAATGCGGTTTGTACATGAGGAATTAGAACTTCCCTTATGTATCGGTATCCAGTCAGTGTTCCGTTTTCGATGAAGACTAAGTCCGTACGATCTAACGAATTTATTCCTGCTCAAAACATAACAGAGAACCCACCAAAAGGTATGGTTGCTTCAATGCCTTTGCAAATCGTTCTCCTCCAACGTCGGTCTTCACCGTACAGAGATAGATATCCTGGCTTCATTGGGGAACAATACCCTATCCCAGTTTTCTTGAGTCCATGACACACAATTTCTAGCGAAGTAACTCGGTGTTTACTGATTAAATTAGGGCCGCGGGCTTGACGATGACTGCGTATATTTGCAGTGATAAGCCTTCTTTGAACTTGTTAACCGACGAAAAAACGGAGGTTCTCAAGTCGACGTGTATATTTTTTTTATGTATGACCACGCATAACTTTTTACAGAGTAGTCCGATTTTGATAATTCTTTTTTTATTGGATAGGGTATATAATTTGGAAAAAAATGTCTACTCTAAGGGTGGGAAAATAGGGTTGATTTATTTTTTACTTACTTTACTTCTGAGTGGTGTATTACTACATTACATAATAATTACACTACATTACATTACATTACAAAAAAACCTCACGAAGAATGAGCTTTAGAGCTGTCTGTCTCTTGTGTGTAGTCCTCTCAGTCTCTGCATTTCTGCTCAAGCTCGTTCATAGTGAGGTTTGTGTAATACCTTATTTGACTCTAAGTCAGATATAGCAATACCCTCAAGTGTTTTTACTCTTCTCAGTTCCACATATGCCTGTCCTTTGGCAAACACTTTCTTTCCGAGGTCGATTACAGCTTTATCAAGGGTCGCACATTGTAATTTGTGAACCGTGACGGCCCAGCATAAAATTATCGGCAACATCCTGCGCTGAATATCGCCATTACTCTTCGTACCTTGAAAAGTTGCTACCACTGAAGGTATGGCGACACAGCCAACGCTATCTTTTAGTCTGCTTCCTATGCTTTCATCGTCAAATTTTACTAATACGCAATCCGGTAATTCTCCTTCCTCTAGTTGATCCCTGCGTAGTGATGGCCATTTTATTATTTTTACAATACCCATAGCACCATTGACGAGCCCGTGAGATACTGACTGTTACGTCTCAACATCACACGAGATTCGACAGCTAATTTTACTTCAGATAAAAGTCCACTACAATTGTTCACATCTTTTGGAACAATATTATCTGGAGGTTTCTTCCCATATGTAGCAAATACGTTTATTAGAGCATTTAACGAATTGGGAAATCCTTTTTCACTATTGTTGTTGTCTACGTGACCATTAAAGGCTGATTTGACTGATGTTTTCATGTTAGAACCGGTTTCTTGATAGAATATACAATGTTCAAATGATTAAACCCTTTATCGTATTGTATTTTTTTCATGCAGGAAAAAAACAAAACCGCCCGTTTTTTTTTTGCAAATTTGTTTATGCTTATATTAATTAATGTGTTTAGTTTTGCTATGTAGACAAAGCAAAGCATTGAACTCGATTCAGTGTCGGCCAAAGACTTTAAATTGGTCAATGACCAAATGTTGATTGGATTACGTTCGGGAAACAGCTAAATAAATATAAGGCGTCGTACTGCCATTTGTGTGTAATTATATTTCGTTATTTAATTTTTAAAGAAAAACGAGCATTTTGGTTCATTACCCTAGGATTTTTCTTGGTAGGTAGCTATACTCTGGTCTTCACGACTTATATGCTTTCGTTCTAAAAATAATATCAAACTAACTTATTTTGATGTTGTTATATTTTGATACATAATATGTCTATGTAAAATCTATACAAATATCGAACTGGTGGTTTCTAGCTCGCATAGAGCTAAGGAACAAACTAATATAAGAAGTGAGCTAAGGTTATGTCAGAAAGTAATGCAAGTCAATTACTTAAACCTTTGTACTGCAATGAATATGACGAAAAATGTACTTAGATCCCGTACCCGTACAAAGGTACGGGTCTTGCAAGAGTAAGAGTATACATCAGGATTTAGGGCAGACTAAAACACCTGCCATGACTGGTAGAAGCTTTAGTTGCTACTCTTGTATGTATGTGTATACTAAGACAATGTCTACATGGAAAATATTTAGGCTTTATAAACTTGATTCAAGACACGGAGCAAAAGGAATCTCAACCCCTTATTGTGAAAATAGTTATAGCAGATTCCAAGTTTGTAAATGTTAACAATCTGAGAGTTTCTAGGAAGCGGCGTGTTGCTGATGATAGACAACTTGAAATTAAGGATTCTAGAACTTATTAGGTGATTGGCGATCCGCAGTCATTGTGCCTTTATATAAAGGTAAAGGTTCACATTTTGACTGCGGGTGCTATCGTGCGATCAGCTTGACCAGTTTAGCAAGTAAAGTTTACTCGAAGGTTTTGACACGTAGGATGCAAGAGAAATCGGAAAGATTTCTATGGGAGGCACAATGCGGATTTAGACCTGGAAGAGGATGCACGGATCAAATGTTTTCTCTCCGCATGATCACGGAAAAGCTTCTGGCTGTTAACCAGAAGATTTTCTGTGCATTTGTGGATCTTGAGAAAGCATTTGATAAGGTTGTAAGGAAGAAAATGTGGGAACTGTTGCCGGGGTATGGTGTGGATGGTCGATTGCTAAGGGCTGTACAGTCTCTTTACTGTGACTGTAAAGCCTGTGTGCGGGTAGGACATGACCTGTCACCCATGTTTAACGTCCAAACGGGCGTAAAGCAGGGTTGTGTCATGTCTTCCTGGCTGTTCATACTGTATCTCGACAGCTGTTTACAGAAGCTGAAAGATAGCTGTTTGGGTGTGAAATTGGGTGACATAAAAGTAAATTGTCTGCTGTATGCTGATGATGCAGTGCTTATTGCACCATCAGAAGCAGAACTGCAGGCATTAGTCACGTGTATGAAAGAGGAATGTGAAATTAAAGGTCTCCGTTTGAATGCTAATAAAACTAAGGTTCTAGTATTTGAAAGGGACGAAGAGAGAACGAAGTGTGAAATATGGGTAAATCAGGAATGTCTAGAACAGGTAAATGAAATTGTATACTTGGGGAGTGCTTTTAGCCGGGATGGAAGATGTGATTTAGATGTGGACAGGCGTGTCGCTGCCGGGAACAAAGTCAATGGTGCCCTGACTGCGTTAGTCAAAAGGCAAGGCGTAGCGAAGAGTGCACGCTTTGCAATACATAACGCAGTGTTGGTACCGACTTTGTTATATGGCAGCGAAACCTGGGTATGCCAGAAGAAGCATAAAAGTAAGTTGAATGCAGTGGAGATGCGATCTCTTCGTAAAATGTGCGGCGTTACCATGGCCGACCGAAAGCGAAACGAAGAGATTCGCAATATGGCAGGTTTGAAAGATGACCTTATCACAAAAATTGATAAGGGCGTGCTTCGGTGGTTTGGGCACGTTGAGCGAATGAGTGAAGACCGAATGGTGAAGAAAATATATAGCGCGAAAGTTAATATTAAAAGGTGTCGAGGTAGACCGAGACTAACTTTCGAAGACCATGTGAGCAAATTGCTCGAAGAGGGTAGGGTCAAGAGTACTCTGATACCTAGACGTGCATGCATGAAGAAGATAATGAATCTGAAAGAAGCGAAAGAGGTTTGTAAGGATCGTGACACTTGGCGATCTGTTCTCTCTGGCTACCCCGTCAGGGATTGTGCGTGAAGATAAATAAAAATAAATAAATAAATAGAACTTATAACATTTCGTGTGACATTGGGAAAGATTTTATTTGAATCATTAATTGATTCAACTGTCATTTCTCAAAATGATCCCTAACCTTCAATATCGAAGCGTCTGTAATTTGATTGCTTAACCAAATATTTGACGTGGTCCTTCACTGCTGGCCGGATGAGGAAGCTCAAAGTCGATCAGCGAGCTATGGAGAGGGCTATGCTCGGAGTTTCTCTGCGTGACAAACTCAGAAATGAGGATATCCGCAGTAGAACCAGAGTGACCGACATAGCCCAACGGATTAGTAAGCTGAAGTGGCAATGGGCCGGCCATATAGCTCGAAGAACTGACAACCGATGTGGAAGAAAGGTTCTCGAGTGGCAGCCTCGTACCGGCAGGCGAAGTGTTGGGCGTCCCCCCACTAGATGGAGTGACGACCTGGTAAGATATGCAGGAAGTCGATGGATGCAGGTGGCTCAGGACCGTGCTTTGTGACATTCCTTGGGGGAGGCCTATGTTCAGCAGTCGACTTGTGAAGGGCTGTAATGATGATGATGAACCAAATATTTGCTGCTGTACACTTTTTAAGAATTTCAATATCGGTTTTTATAATAAAACTGAAAAATCAAGAGGTATTTTTGTTAATTATCATGTATTACATTGTTTTGTTATGAGTATTACCCATCTTAATAGTTTTTAGGGTTCCGTACCTCAAAAGGAAAAAACGGAACCACTTTG
This sequence comes from Parnassius mnemosyne, assembly GCA_963668995.1. Taxonomy (NCBI): domain Eukaryota; kingdom Metazoa; phylum Arthropoda; class Insecta; order Lepidoptera; family Papilionidae; genus Parnassius; species Parnassius mnemosyne. Next base: position 26,513,343 of record CAVLGL010000068.1, read on the forward strand.
TTGTCCGTCTATCTGTCTGTCAAGACCCTTTTTCTCAGGAACGCGTGGAGGTATCAAGCTGATAGACAAGCATCAAGTCTACTGTCCCTTGGAGCTGTGAAAAAATCAAACTTCTAATCCAACGCAATCAAAAGATACAGCTGTTTATGCCGCAAATTTTCGACATTCGCAAGGGAATCAAAACCTACACCCGTGAACTCAGAATCTTAAAATTTGGTAAGAAGCAACGTATTATACGCACAGATAAACGAAAACTTGTGATAAGCATAAATTTTAGTTACATCATTTATAATAAAAATATTTTTAATAATTTTAAACTTATATACAGATTTGTTCGGAACCCTCGGTGCGCGAGTCCGACTCGCACTTAGCCGGTTTTTTAGTTACCAAATGTTTACGGTAGATATACGTAAATGAAATTTGTTACTCAATTAATCTTGTTGATTCGTTTTTCGGTTAGGATAAAGGTTTTATTTCATTCCTCTGTGTTAGATTTCCTTCCCGTACTATGCGGTAACTTTAAATGACTTATAACTCTTAAGGTAATTAGTAGAATGAATTGTCTCATACATAATGTCTTATTTATTTAAACCTAGGATACGATATATAAATAAATGCATGTAATATGAATGCTTTTTAAAATTCTTTATTTTATTGCGTGATATAAGAATTACTTAAATACAATTTTAGTCCAAATACTTAGGTAGATACATATTTGAAGTTTAATGTTTTGGATTACTTTTTGCCTTCAACTTTAAAAATATTTATGTTTTGAAAAAGCAATCGCATAAATTACAATTATCATTTGCATAAAATAAGGAAATTTTGAATACATTTTCCCACCTATTTTGAATAATAAATTTTCCCTGCTGTTTCCAGAACGTATTCAAATCAACATTTGAATTTAAGGTCTTTGGCCGACACTGGATCGAGTTCAATGCTTTGCTTTGTCTACATAGCAAAATTAAACACATTAATTAATAAAAGAAAAACAGGTGGTTTTGTTTTTTTTCCTGCTTGAAGGAAATACAATACGAAAAAGTTTTAATCATTTGAACATCGTATATCTATCAAGAAACCGGTTCTGACAAGAGAAGGCCTGCTATTGGAAAAAAACCATGTACTGAACCACGAAATTTTCGTATGTGGAATTCAAGAACAAGTTTGAAGAAGTAGGAAATGTGAAAATTAATCTAGGGACGGTCAGGAGCAGGCTTCTCGCTGCAAATATACGCAGTCATCGCCAAGCCCGCGGCCCTAATTTAATCAGTAAGCACCGAGTTGCTTCGCTAGAAATTGTGTGTAATGGACTCAAGAAAACTGGGATAGAGTATTGTTTTCCGATGGAACCATGATATCTATCTCTGTACGGTGAAGACCGACGTCGGAGGAGAACGCTTTGCAAAGGCATTGAAGAAACCACACGTTTTGGTGGGGGCTCTGTTTATGTTTTGAGCAGGAATAAATTCGTTAGATCGTACGGCTGGAAATCGAACACTGACTTGACACCGATACTTAAGGGAAGTTCTAATTCCTCATCCACAAACCGCATAGGCCGCTCTTGGCGAAAATGCAATTTTTATGGACGACAACGCTCCTACGCATCCGTGTACGTATATACGTAAATATAGTATAGGTCGGAATTCTTCGTTTGGATTGGCCAGCTCAAATACCGACCTAAAATCCCTTAGAGCATGTCTGGGACGTTCCGAAGTGACGAGTGAGGTCAGTGCAGCTGGCTCTGAAGACCATTAGAGAGCTAAAGAATGTGATTACCGTGGAGTAGGAACGTCTTTTGCAAAAGAAAAAACTATTAGAGATATACTTGCAAGCATGCCCAGACGAATGCGAGCTGTGACTACAGCAAGAGGGAGTCACACTCCATACTAAACTTTTACTTTATTTCTGCATTTACTTTATTAAAGAAAAAGCAAACAAAAAACATGTACTATCTACTAGCGCTCTAAATAAAAAGATCTATAATAAAGATAATTTAAAATTACAAATTTTGTACAACCGACTTCAATATAAATTATTTAGAATAACTCAAAAACTATTGATGAGACGTTGATCAAATTTATATAGGACCACATGAGATGCACCAGCATTCAAATAAAAAAAGAATCATCGAAATCGGTTCATCCAGAAAAAGTTATAAGGTACACACATAAAAAAAACATACAGTCGAATTGAGTACCGTCTCCTTTTTGAAGTCGGTAGAAAACCCGCGTAAAAAACATACATACAGCTGACGTGATGCACCACCGCCCCGGGAAGTCTGCAGTCTGTGAACATGTTCAAGATCGTCCTCGCCATTACATTAGATTTGATAGACCACAAATCCTCGCAAAAAAACTGATTCCTATCAATGATACTTATGATTCGCGAGGCTATTGAAACAAAAAAAAAACATCTTAATTTCAATATGGAAGATGGATGGGTGCTATCATCTACTTGGGATCCTATTTATACAAATAAATAAAAATGAAATGTCTGTTTGTAAAGACAAAATAACAATTTTTTACTACATGCATTAAAAGTATTTTTTTTATATGAGAGGGGGCAAACGAGCATGCGGCTCACCTGATGGTAAGTGACTACCGCCGCCCATGAACAACCGCAACACCAGGGGAACCAGGGGAATTGCAGATGCGTTGCCGGCCGTAAGTATATAGAGTGATTATAACAAAAATACATTTTTTTAAATATGTCTGTCTGCTTGTTCCGGCTTATCTCTGAAATGGTTAGAACGATTTTGACAGAACTTTCACTGGCAGATAGCCGATGTAATAAGGAGCAACTTAGGCTACTAATATTTTAGAAAAAAATTAGAGTGCCGAGCAAAAAAATTTAAACTTAAATATCGTGCGGCCAAAATCGCGGGAAACAAGTAGTAATTAATAAAATTAAATCCAAACTTTAAGCATAGCATACCACTGCAAGATTAAGATACTATAAACGCGTTCTGGGTAGATCGGATCAAAAATTAATATTCAAAAACTGAAGGTAGCCGGATTAACTATGACATTGAGACGTCAAACACCTCAGTCTCCCTCGTGACCATGGGGTGCTATAAAGCACCCGAAACGTCGGATATGAAAAACGTGATAAAATCCGTAAAAACTAGTTTCATTCAGCGCATGTTGGCTTATTATTATTGCGTTTGCCTTTGCCAACAGCTGATCAGGGGTCTTTTTATTGACCCCTGTCTTTTTATTGACTAGTAGATATCCCATACCAGAATTATGATTATAGCTATTTTGTGCTGTCGAACCAAGATTTTTGGCTGATACTACCCAAAACTGAAACCTCGACCACTAGTTACATAAGCTCGGTAAGTTTAATTTGCATGGTCATAATAGTTTGTGCGAACGGAACGCAAATAATACGAAGGAGGTAAACCAAGGTGGTCAAGGGGGGAGTTTGACTTAGATGTTTGACGTCTCAATCTCACAGTTAGCCGCGGCTACCTTTAGTTTAAAATTATTAATTTCTGATCTGATCTACGCAGAAAGAAACTTTAAGTTCTTTCGTGAAGTCTTGCAGTGGAATGATTGACTTTTTTATACAATATAGATTATAAATAATATCTCAAGTTTGGTCACCTTACTATGAGGTTCATAAGAGTGGAATTGAACGAGTACAGCGGAGGTTTCTCAGTATGCTAGCATTGAAATTTAACCGACATCGCTCCTTAACTTCATATGATGAACGGCTAAAACATTTCCGTATATCTTCCTTATATAACAGGCGGAAACTTTTGGATTTGAGCTTCCTCTATAAACTGTGCAATAATGGCATCGACTGTTCTCAATTACTGGAAATGGTTAACATTAATGCTCCAAGCAGATTACCACGATTGAATGTCTACAAGCTGTTTATGGTCCCACCTCATAGGACTAACCTCGGTCTTAATTCAGCATTATGCAGAATGTTTAGACTGTATAATGATATATCTAGGCCTTCTGATTTAGATATTTTCATTTTTCAATGACAATTTAAATATTTTCAGAAGAAAAATGTTACTTTATTCAGAATCTTAATGATGAATGTAAACCCTTTTTAATTTATCATAAATACGCAATTTTGCTACTGTAATATTAAATTTTATGATAATTAACTTTTCGCAACATTACTCTGTGTAAGCTGTGGTTGCCTATAACTGGGTGAGCACATTTCATGTTTCTCTCAATGCTTGGATCTTGTTTTTAGTATCTGTGTATCATCTGTCGGTGACCCTTATAAATAAATAAATAAATAATACTTATTGAAAGTCACTTTTGCATGCCGTAAGCGCCTAAGCGCGCCGGTATGTTCTACTTGGGCCTAAAAATTAAGATTCCAACATTTTGTCGCATGAAATCGTATCTAGCAATCATATTGTACAACATATGTGATATAAAAAGCACATTGTCAGAAACATAAATGATTGTTGAACTTATTGATATTATTTTTAAATCGATTAATTGCTATTTTTAAATAAAGAAGGGGGTTTTAGTGGCTTATGGTGTGGATTTATAAAGTCTTGCGGACTTTATAAATTGGCTTGTAAACACGATAACTTTTGAAAATATCAATTGTTCAACTCAATATATTTTAAAAACTCTTCATCATCATGTGGGAAGCCATTGAATGTAAATGGCAGTTTAATTTTGTTTAGTTTAGTTATAATAAAGTGAGGGTTAGGAGAAAGGGAAAGAAACCGGCGGACGATGTGGGCGGTATCGAGGAGCACCGCCTTCTGTATCTGAGTCTGGAGCGGTCCGTCACGGAGTTCCAGTCGCCTCAAATGACCTGAGAAGCTGATTGGAATTAGCCCGTTCGCAGAAACGACCACAGGAATAATTTCGGTCGGCAGACCACCCCACATGTCGGTCACCTCGTGAGCCACATCCAGATATTTTGTGTTCTTACTTCACCTGAGGATGCCTCGTGTAGAGGCGAAACACGTGTCGTATTTTCGAGAGTGGTGTGTCGTGCCTAGTGTGGTGGTGCTGGGGATGGTAGTGCAGGGATTGACGACGACGGGTATAGTGCGCGCGATTGAGGGAGGGTGGGAGGTCCCCTTAAAACTGGGCGGGACACATCATTTTCTTTCTTTACGCGGAATTAAGCAAATTAGTTTATAACAAACCCATTACCGAGGCATAGAATTATTACGTAAATGATTTACAGTTTAAAACTATGTGTTGGTAATTCAAAAGATACGACTTCAAGTTAGTAAGTAGTAATGGGTAATAATTCTATGTACCGAGGGTTTTGTCTGTGCGATACAGGATCAGGTTATTAAGACCAACAACTATCAGAGATACATTGTAAAGGATGGCGCCGTCGACCTCTGTCGAGCTTGTCGCCATCCTGGTGAGTCACCTAGGCATATTATCTCCAGTAGTTCAGCTCGTTCTAACTCTGAGTACTTGCACAGACACAATCTAGTAGTCAGGATTCTACACCAGGAGCTCGCTCTGAAATACGGTCTCGTGGATCGGAAACTGCCTTATTATAAGTACTTATAAGTACATGCCGGAAGCCGTGCTCGAAAATGACCGCGCTAGGCTCTACTGGGACCGAGCCTGCATCACAGACAGGATATTGTGCTGATGGACCGGGCACAGTCAAGGATATTTTTGGTCGACATTACCATTCCGTATGACGAGAACCTCGTGAAAGCCGATACAGATAAGAACACAAAATATCTGGATGTGGCTCACGAGGTGACCGACATGTAGGGTGGTCTGCCGACCGAAATTATTCCTGTGGTCGTTTCTGCGAACGGGTTAATTCCAGTCAGCCTCAAAACAGCAACTTTATCAGGTCTGTGGAAGTGGACAGTCTTGTCTGTCAGTGTGGCTCTATCGAAATGTAACTTACATATATGTTTGGTTTTCTAAGATAGTCTCAGGAATATACTTATAGTAAGGTGTGCGTGAGGTTTAGATGAGATTGTATTTTAGTGCTAATTCTTGATGTATAATATTAACAACCTGCTCATATCTATATTTATAATCTGTTTGAACTATTGCTTTAGCTATTACATTTACGACGTTTTATTTGGTATTTTCATATTATTATTTATTCATTATTCAGGTAAATACACCAATTTTGTTAGTGCACTTAAAACTAGGGGTAAGGAAATTAACAGAATTCAAAAATATTTATACAATACCGAAATTATTATTTATTATTAAACATACTGGGCCTGGAACCCATATGCACTGTATATTTTTAACAGTGGTAGAGCCAGGCGGCAGCTTTTGCTGTCGCACGGATGGGCCGGCTCGAACCGGGGTGGTACCACGACCTCACAGAATACCAGCGTGAAGTAGAGGTTTACCTCTGCGTTTCGCTTGGTGAGTGCAGGTGGCCGGAGGCCCTTTTTACTGGAAATGAGGCATTCCATCCTAGTCCTCACGGGTGACAACGCATCTATATTTTGATTCGCAAACGAGGATAAATGTAGATGTCTATGGGCCACAGCAACCACTTACCATCAGGTGGACTGTGTGCTCGTTTGTCACCCTATCCTATAAAAAAAAAAAAAATATGTGTTCCAGTGCCTCATCACAGGGAAATCTTGCCTTTCATATATGGAAGCTAGGAGGCTGTTGGGTGTTTCGCACGTGACTTATCAAGGAAGCTATTCTTTTGCGTAACATTACTGTAAAGCTGTCCACGCGAGCCTCGGCAAACATGCGTGATGCGCTGCAAAAGCCTGGCAGCCTTAACAACATCCTGAATCCATTGTTGTATTGAATACGTAGCGTATTGACAGTTCGGCGAGTACACTTCGTCCACACGCTGCAGGTGTAGAATGTCTGACAGCAACCTTTGAATAATGTTATCTTAACTTCATACGTACATCTAGCAAACCTGCAGGCAAGCATACTACACCTCACTGCCAACGCTCTACGTTCTTGTTCAACATCACAATCGTCAGAGATCCTCGGCGACTCAATGTCATAGAAATCTCAATTTGGTGACTCTACTCAGTGTAACTTTCTCAGTCTAACATGAGGAACAAACTTAAGTTTTTTTTTTATTTCCCGCCTTAAAACTAGTACTTCGCTCATTTTAGAATTATATCTGAGATCATGAAGCGCCGCGTACCTTTCACAGACGCCCCCTTGCGTTTCGAGGGCCTTGATCGATGGGCTCAGCAAAACCATGTCGACGGAATGTTATTAACAAAATGACCGTCAATTGAGCATCCAGCATCATTGAGCTCAACCAAAGGTTATACACATAGCTTCCATTTAATCAGCGAGCAGACTCAAACTTCTTCATATGGCATACAGTGAGAAATCATTAGGTGACGGGTCCAAAGAATGAATAAAAACTCCTTGTTGTATAATTGCTTGCAGTAATTTATATATAATGATATTTCACAAAAACTAAAATTTAATACATACCATCATGACTTGCATAACTTATATATGAACTTGAAGTCGTATCTTTTGAATCACCAACGCATATTTTTAAACTGTAAATCATTTATATCAACTATTATTCGCTAATAATCAATTTTATATTCTTATCATCTTTAGGGGGCTATGTTACGTTAATGTCGGATTAATATTAGAACATAGTACGAGATAGTGTAAAAAAAAATTCTGATAACATTATTGCATTATCTTATCTGTAGATATAGATACTAGGGTAACAATAATATTTCCAGAATGTAAAAATAATAATAAAAAAAAAACTATCGGTAAATTCAACCAAACGCGCATTAAAAAATTACGTGTAACATGATTATACCTAATTTTTAAATACACACAAAGTAGTTTACTAGGGCACACTGAAATGATCGGGAATAGAATATTTCGGATTGAGTTACAATAAAACCTTTTTTTGAATTTGAATATTGGCCTTTTAGAATCTTAATGACATTCAAACAATTGAAAAAATTGTTTAAAAACAAAAACTATGTTGGTTTAAAGTTGACACGTTTCGTTTTTGACACGTCGACATTTCCGTGCCATAATTTATCACAATTTTCGTCGCGGCTTATCTCAAGATAAATGTCTCAGCGAACTTGTTTCGATTTATGATGTTGAAGCACCGAGTCAAACGACAATATACCGCCGATATGCTGAGTTCAGACGCGGTCGTGTGTCGCTTAGCACTGTGTCTTCTGCAGGTTGACCAAGAACAGCGGTTACGCCTGAAAACATCGCAGCTGTGCGAACTATTATATTAGATGACCGTCATGTGACATACGAGCAGATTCGGGCTGTTATCAGTATCGGAATGACTGCAATACAGTCGATATTACATAATGAGCTGTGTGTAAGAAAGCTTGTTTCCCGCTGGGTTCCCCACAATTTGTCCGAAGAGCAAAAGGCAGCTCGTGTAAATTGGTGCCGGAATACTCTGCAACGCTTCAACGGAGTGAAGTCAAATGGCGTTTATAATATCGTCTCAGGTGACGATTCATTTTTTTTATATAGAAGAGGGGGTAAACGAGCATGCGGCTCACCTGATGGTAAGTGACTACCGCCGCCGATGAACAACCGCAACACCAGGGGAATTGCAAATTTGTTGCCGGGCTTTTAGAAAGGTGTAAGCTCTTTTATTGAAGGTCCCTAAGTCGTATCGGTCCGGAAAAATCGCCGGTGGTAAACAATTCCACAGAGAAGTTGTACGAGGAAGAAAATTCCTAGTAAAACGTACAGTTATGGACCGCCAAGCATCCAGATGGTGAGGATGGTATCGTGAATTTTGACGCGATGTGCGTTCGTGAAATTTGGCGGCTGGAATTAATCCGAACAATTCCTCAGAGCATTGCCTGTGGTAAATTCGATAGAAAATGCAAAGGGATGCAACATCCCTACGCAGTGCCTGACCACGCGCAGAACGCGTGGTAGTTAGGATGCAGTTTTTAAATAAAAGCTTCGTCTTCACAATATATAAATTATAATATCGTACTTTGGATAATCAAATTAAATGCAGTGATACAATCCAAGTGAAAACGCCATGTTTTAACATTCGCAGAAAAACATTCTCTTGTTTCTCAATATTCGTGACATCTGCATTCTTTACAATTATTTAAAAAACTAAAATAAAAACAAAACATAAAAAAACTCCACGAACATGCTCCCCCCCCCCCCCCGGGAAGCTTCAGCTTTCAGTCTTTGTATTGGGGATCCAGTAGAGGACACAGGTATTTAATATCACGTTTGAGGACTCCGGTGGACGTCAGAACGTCTGCCATACGGTTTATTTCATCTGGTCCAGGGTAAGACTGTATGAAACGTCCGAGTTTCCACTGTAGTGGAGGAGCGTCGTCATCCTTTAGTAAAACTAATTCTCCAATCCGTAATTTTCGAGCACGTACTCGCCATTTATGTCACTGTTGCAATTCAGATATATAATCCAGCTTCCATTTATTCCAAAAATGCTGACGGTATTTTTCCAGTTGTTTAAATCTGTTAAGCCGGTTGAATATCCGAAATGACCGGGAGTGAGTGGATGGAAATCATTAGGAGAGGACGACATAGGATATAGAGGGCGGCTGTTCAGGATGGGTTCAACTTGACTAAATAAAGTTGCCAGTACTTCAAAAGTTAAATGTGTAGAACCAAGGGTTCGTTTAATATGAAATTTAGCGGATTTTACGACCCGCCTCCCATAGACCGCCAAAGTGCGGCGCGTAAGCCGGGGAAAATGAAATTTTATGCCTTCGTTCGAAGCAAAATCGGAAATGGAACGCGAATTCGTGTTAAAAAAATTGCCTAGTTTTTTTTAATAGAAATAAGGTGACAAACGAGCACAGAGTCCACCCAACGGTAAGCGGCTGCTGCGGCCCGCAGATATCTACATCTATCCTCGTTTGCGAATCAAAATGCAGATGCGTCGTTACCCGTGAGGACTAAGATGGAATGCCTATTTCCAGTAAAATGGGTCTCCGGTTCTCTACACTCACCATACGAAACACAGCAGTGTTAAGCTACTATTTTACGCTGGTATTCTGTGAGAGCGTGGTCCTTCCCCGGTCGAGCCGACCCATTCGTGCTACAACTATACTACTAATATAGCTGCAGCATGGCTCTACCACGTACGCATGGCTCTACCACGTACGCATGGCTCTACCACGTACGCATGGCTCTACCACGTACACTACCATACTACCAGTTCTTTCGAGGCTGCCACAAAATTCGTGCCGTTGACACAATAGATATCTGAAGGCTTTCCTCTGCGAGATATAAGCCGACGTAAAGCTAGTACAAACGCATCTTTGCTGAGATCACTCACCGCTTCTAAATGAAGGCATTTATATTTTATACCATTAAATAAACATAAGTAGCATTTAGTTATGATTTTACAGCCTCTACCTTTACGATTAACCATAGAAAATGGTCCCGCAAAGTCTACGCCAGTACTAATAAAAGAAAATCCAGCGTCTACGCGAACAGAAAGTAAGTTTCCCATTTTAGGGGTTACTGGTTTAGCAGCAAATCTACGACATCTGACACTGATGATAGACAGAACGAGCGACATCTCCGCCAGCGACGGGCCACACAGTGCGACGGACGGACGACAGCAGCAGTTGCGGCGCGGCATGCAGCAGGCGCAGGTGCTACAGTGATCAACGGTTTCGCGAGCAACAGCCGAGTGAAGCGATGCTTGCCGTCGACAAAGATAGGATGTCGTTTTTCGAACGAGTAGGAGGATTCGTCGAGACGGACCCCACACGAATTAAACTATCGCGTAGAAACGGACTTAAAGGTAAAATACTATTTTTAGAGTGTAACGGCTTATTATTTTGTAATAATTTTAATTCGTCAGGAAAAGATTCACGCTGAGAAAGATATGCTAGTTTTTGTAATGATCGAGTAAGTTCCTCAGGCTGCAGTACATCGGTACTTTCGCAAATTAAACCCACCACTAGACAAAACGGACTCTACGGTTTCTTTAATATAACGTAATTCTTGAGGAGAATCCGAACCGGTAAGTAAATCATCGACTAAGAAGTCGTTTTGAATTATTGTTTTAATTTTATGATCCTGACATTTCTCTCCAAGCTGCCACAGGCAGCGGGTACTTAGAAAGCTTGCGCTCGCGAAACCGTAGATCACCGTATTAAGACGTAATATTCGTATGGGCTCTCTGTCATTTTCGCGCCATATAATTAACTGTAAATTACGATCTCTGGGGTCGATTAAAACTTGTCGGTAATTTTTTTCTGTCTTCGGAGAGTACATATAAAGATGAAATCTGAGTATAATATTAAATAAGGAATACTGAATAGGAGGCCCCACTATTTGGAGGTCATTAATAGAGAAGCCTGAGGTAGAGGGGGCGCTGCCATCGAAGACAACGCGAAGTTTTGTCGACTCACTGTCTGGTTTGATCACCGCATGGTGCGGTATGAAGTAAGCCGGAGATGAAATAACCGCAGTAGCTTCTGAAAGATATCCAAGATCTGAATATTGACGTATAAAATCAGAATAAATTAGTTTTAAATCTGGATTTGTTCTAAAACGTCTTTCTAAGCCTAGGAGGCGCCTTTTAGTTGACTGGTAAGAATCGCGTAAACAATCAGGTTCAGAAATAAGTGGTAATCGTAATCGTAATCATAATAATAGAGTATTTTCTAAAAAGTGATTCTCACATGAACATTAGTCTTGGTAACAGACTTTGAAGAAATTGGGCCAGATAATATCCAACCAAACCTTGTATCTGTGACTATAGGTTTGTTACAGCCTAGAGTGATCTGTTGGCCTTATATTAATTGCCAAAATACATCAGCTCCAATAAGTAGATCTACAGGAGCAGGCTGAAAGGAGTTAGGATCGGCAAGGTTAATATTCTTAGGTAAGCTTAATTGAGATATATTAAGTTGGACATGAGGTAGATCGCCAGATATTTTAGGTAGCACTAAGCAAGATAAGGTAAGTGTGTAGTTAGTAGATTTAGAATTAATACGGACGGAGCAACGCTTGACGCCCGAGGTAAGTTGTTTGTCACCTACCCCTATTATATTTGTGTTTGTTTGTTCAGTGGGCAAGCAAAGTTTGCGTTTCAAATTTTCAGTTAGTATGGAAGCCTGACTGCCACTGTCTAATAAGGCGCGCGCCGTCCCGTATTTGTTAGTAATGGGATTGTACACATCTACAAGGGCAGTAGATAGTAAGACGTGGTTGTTACTGGAGACAGACTATACCGATACATTGACTGTAGTGTCAATGGTTTCATTTGCTGGCTCAATCTCATTTGCAGTCATATTTACAGATGCATTGCTTGCCTGAGGAACCTCGCGGTGTAAAAGCGTATTGTGTCGCCGCTTACAAGTAAAACAAGGGCCTAACCTGCATAGCCACGTAGGGTGTCCCTTACGTAGGCAATTTAAGCATAATTTCAACCTGGCCGCCACGGTGATACGCTCCTTGATAGATCTGGACAAGAAAGAAGAGCAGCTGTAGACGCGGTGCGGCCTGCCGCAGTATATGCACGACGCCGCCGCACCCGCCGCTCCAATGAAAGAGCTCGTAGTAGATGACGAGACATCACACATACACGAGCCGAGTTCCATTGAAATCGCATGAGATTTTACGGGTAATTTCTGTTGCTTAAAATTGTTGAATGTTCCGCCTTTTCCTGCTTATTATTATTCACACTTTCGAGAATATCAGCTCGAGCCTTCAAAAATTTTAAGAAATTATCTAACAAAGGTAAATCACAATTTAATGAAGATTTATATTCTTCCCACCTTAGTCTAGAATTGCTATGAAGCCTCCAATAATCATTCATATGATTGTCACTAATAACAATCATATGAATGATTATTGGATCCCATTTAGTAGTGGGAACACCTAAAGTGTTAAGGGCTCTAAGATTTTTTGAAACATGATAAAATGTGTTACGCAAAGTCTTAGCTGTCTTAGAAATAGGAGGCATATTAATTAGTGCATTCATATGTTGTGAGATCAGCTCTTTTTTATTGTCATATCTCTCGCAGAGGAGGGCCCAAGCCACATTGTAGTTACCTTCAGTTACTTCCAAATTACTAATAACTTGGGCCGCCTCACCTTGCAGGTATGATGAGAGATAGTGAAATTTATGTATAAAATTTATAGTTTCATTATCATGTATTAAGGAGACATACATTTCCTTAAATTAAAGCCATTTATAATAGCTGCCATCAAAATGGGCAATTGTAATTTGTGGTAAGCGAAACCCTGGCTGAATCTTAAGATTAGGCTGGCCTGAGTCTGAAGAATGATGTCTATCCTTTTTAAACGATAATAATAAATTCTTAGCCAATCTCATAGGCGTGTAAAAGCTACGTTCCATTTCCTCTCTTACTTCAAACTTGTAGGTATCACAAACCTCAATTTCCATCTGCAAGTCATTAAAATATTCAAATAAACCTTCAAATTTTTCTAAACGTACAGAGAGCTCAGTAATTTGACTTTGTGTAGGATTTTTTTTCTTATATGTGTAGGATTTTTTTTCTTATAGGATAAGGGTGACAAACGAGTACAGAGTCCACCGATGTTAAGTGGTTGCTGCGGCCCATAGACATCTACATCTATCCTCTATTCCTACAAATCAAAATGTAGATGCGTTGTCACCCGTGAGGACTAAGATGGAATGCCTCATTTCCAGTAAAAAGGGCCTTAACTTCAGTTAAATTATTTACAAAATTTCTAAATAACTTTACTCTTTGCTCAACGATAGCTCGTTTAGTCATGAGCTCATCCATATTTGGACCCTTTTTAGGCATTGTGAAGAGAAATGAAGAAAACAAGTTAAAATCAAGATAGGTAAATGCCTAATCCGTAAAATTATTTGAATATTAGTAAGTTAGTATGAAAAGTTGAAATTTCTAAGAATTTGTTACGATGACTTTCAAATTAAAGGCATAAAATAAACGTAACTTGCGAAGCGCGGCGCAGCAGCGGTTCACGGTCGAAGGAAGTGAAGAGAAGAGGAGTGCAGCAGCAGGAGACAGTCCCCTGCAGCAACAGGCGAGTGGTAGTAGTAGTTTAAGAAGTTATTAGGCTTAGCTTTAAGTAGCTTAGTATGGAAAAAAATATTTGAGAGCCTAAACTTCAAATTGATATATAAAATAAAATATTATCTTATGAAATATTAGTATAAATTAACCAAATTTTATGGTGATTTACAATTCTTTGCAAGGTACGCCACGTGTGCGTAAAGATAGGTTAGGTAGATTTAGTTTTAGCTTATTAATTGTAGTAAGTAAAATTAATTGGCCTTGAACAATTTTGCTGTAATTTACCGATGAAACGTTTATTAATACAATGTTCTCTGCGATATATAAAGAAATGGACGGCCGACAATCTAAAGTTGCGAGAAGGGGTAAGTAAGTTATAAAAGTGTTATAGGAGTGGTCACTTCCCGGATTTTGTTGCTGTGCAGCTGGCTCTCGTTGCAGGTTCTCTCGGGAATTACAATTTGTGTTGGCTTATCCAAAGCTTACTTCTTCATTGGATAATCACGTCGGGGTCACCAATGATCACGCGCAGAACACGTGGTAGTTCGGATGCAGTTTTTAAATAAAAATCTTCGTCTTCATAATATATAAATTATAATATCGCACTTTGGATAATCAAATTAAATGCAGTGATACAATTCAAGTGAAAACGCCATGTTTTAACATTCACAGAAAAACATTCTCTTGTTTCTCAATATTCTTGACATCTGTCTTTTTTTCTTTACAATTATTTAAAAAACTAAAATAAAAACAAAACATATAAAAACTCCACGAACATGGCCATTGTATCGAGCCGATCAGAAAGAACTCGGTCGTCGACGATTCGAACCGCTCTGCGCTGGATGCGGTCAAGTGGAAGGAGCTGACCCCAGCCCAAAGATGAGAACAGTGTTCCATGTGAGGCCGGATTTGCGCTTTGTAAAGTTGCAAGCGATGTGCCGGCATGAAATACTGTCTCGCTCTGCTGAACACGCCAAGCTGTTTAGAGGCCAATTTGGCCTTCCCTTCCAAGTGATCACGAAACTGCACACTATTCGATATGTCGACGCCGAGGATTCCGATGCTAGCTGAGGCAGCAAGGGGAGTGCCTTGAAACTGTGGAGATACGACATAGGGGTTCTTTTTAGCGGTAAACGCACAAACTTTTGTCTTCTCAGGATTTAACTGTACTAGATTTAGTCGCCGCCAATCCGAGACTTTGTTCAGCAAGGAATTGACTTCAGACACAAGTTTGTCCCAGTAATCGGCGACGTTTTCCCGAGAAATATCGGCATGGCCGGTATATAAGGTATCACCAGTGCTGTCGTCTGCATAGCAATGAATGTTACCAGTTTGCAAAATATCATTGATATGCAGGAGAAACAGCGTTGGTGATAGCACGCAGCCTTGTGGAACACCAGCGTTGATAGGTTTGAAATCAGAGCAAGCACCATCTACTACGACCTCGATGCTCCAATCAGCAAGGAAACTGGTAATCCATTTGCACAATTTCTCGGGAAGCCTATAGGAAGGAAGCTTCGAAAGAAGCGCTTTGTGTCAGACCCGATCAAAGGCCTTCGCAATGTCCAAACTAACGGCCAATGCCTCCCCCTTGGACTCTACTGCCTCCGCTCATCTATGAGTCAGGTAGACCAGAAGATCACCAGCTGATCGACCCCGACAAAAACCGTACTGGCGGTCACTAATCAGCTGGTGATCCTCAAGGTACCTCATGAGCTGGCAGTTCGTAATGGATTCTATTATTTTGGAGAACAAGGAGGTGATAGCAATAGGCCTGTAGTTGGATGGGTCTGAGCGGTCGCCTTTTTTAGGGATCGGGTGGACCAAAGCTGTCTTCCATGAATTCGGGACTACGCTTTGGGAGTAGGAGTACCGAAAAAGACGCGTTAAAACCGGTGCCAACTCCGGAGCATACGTCTTCAGCACAATGGGAGGGACTCCATCAGCCCACTCGACTTGCTGACGTCCAGGGAGATGAGTGCTTTACGAACCGAGCGCTGTGTAAATCGCACATCCCGCATGGAGCACTCACACCGTGATGCTTGGATTTATTTATCATGGAGTTATTCATACGAACCTGAAAGAAAACATCAGTCAGCAGTTTGGGTCTTCGAAGACGAGGTCAAACCAACGAAATTGGTTCTCTCCCGCAGCGTGTCAAAGAAAATGGTCGCTACGTTTGTCTTGGAACGCAGAACAGTTACCGCTGAGTGGTATATCACGGTTTGTTTGCCAGAAATGATAGCCGAACTCCGAAAAAATAACCCGAAACGTCGCATCATCTTACATCACGATAATGCGAGCTGCCATACGGCTCGGAAGACAAATGATTTTTTGAAGCAGGAAAACGTTGAGCTGATGAGCCATTCTACGTACAGTCCTGACCTGAGCCCTAACGATTTCTTTACATTCCCTAGAATGAAAGATTTATTACGCGGTCAACGGTTTGAAGACCCCTCACCATTTTGTCAACATCAACTTCAGACTGGAATTACTGTTATAATGATTGGTTTACACGAATGGAAAAGTGCATTAAGTTGAACGGAGAATACTTCGAAAAACAATAAAATACAATTTAGCTATACCGTGTATGTGTTTTTTTTTATTCCCGATCATTTCAGTGTGCCCCTCGTAAATACACACTATTTTTCACTAATATCCTTATTACTATACTTCCAATTTTCGGATAATTTTATGTCAAACTTCAATTAACAAAAAGTTTGGAAAGTCCAAAAGTGCACGACTCATAATGCTCATATAATAGTGAAAAAAAAAAATGTAAATTGTAGTTCTATTCGTCAGTAATAGTAAAGAGTTCCAGTAGCAGTCACCGAAGTACGCCTTCAAGTCACTCCCGCAAGTCCGGAGGTAAGGTTTGTTCATAACCTGAGACCAAATAAAAATGGACATTATTACTTCACAATATAATTAAAAAAAAATCTCAAAATTTTGGAAACTCACGAAAAGACTGAGTCCTAAGTCAGCTATTTCCGTAAGCACGAGCGGGAGTAGTGAACCGAGGGAGATAGCGAACCTTTGAAAAGACACTTTAAAGTTGAATCTATATTGCAGCGAAGAGCAGAAGTGGGGGCGGGCGATGGTGACTGGTGAGCCAGCTAAGGATCTTAGGTTGGTCCTGAGGATGACCAGAGGAAAATCGAGCACCTTCACAATGCAGGGCCGCATCTCCCAAGGGTCCTAGCAATGTTGTATTTAATATGTAAGGGTCCTAGCTTTTTGTATCTGCCGAACTTATGAGAACTATTGTTGTTCCTATAGTGAAAAACAAGACTGTGGATATATCTGACAAGACTAATTACAAACCTATATCCTTGGCAACTGTATAGGCTAAGGTGCTTGACGGTTTGCTGGAGCGACGACTAAATAACTAAATAAATCTAAACTATGCTCAATTTGGTTTTAGATCAGGCCTGTCGACAGAGAGTGCTATAATGTTGCTGAAGCATTCTATCAAATATTACACCCAGAGACAAATGCCAGGGTATGCTACATTTCTCGATCTCTCCAAGGCATTTGACCTGGTTAATTATGACATACTATGGCCAAAACTGCATGAAATATCCGTTCCAGCCGAACATATCACCACTTTTAAATATTGGTACGGTCATCAAGTTAACTAGGTCAGATGATCTGGCGCGCTATCAGACGAATATGTGTTGGAATGCGGGGTGAGGCAGGGGAGGTTGTCTTCGCCACTGCTGTTCAGTCTCTACGTAAACGGGTTCATTAGTGCACTCAGTTAAACAGGGGTAGGATGTGTAGCCGTGGAAGGAAAAGGGGAGATCTCCCGCCAGGCAAGGTGTTCTGCCCGGGGAGCGGCCAACGCTCCTAGTGGTAGTTCGGAGCTATTCTATATATGCTGATTTAACTTCGGAACTTTGTTAGTGCGATTTAGGCTTCGATGTGTTTTCGCTTGTGGCGCGACGACAGCGCCGCCACAGATGTTCTGTTGATGGTCATATGATCAATAATATAAGTTATGCCGATGACATAGTGTTGCTGAGTGCGTTGCGTAGACTGTTAACTGTGTGTGAAATATACGCTATTGAACATGGACTCCTCTATAATACCAAGAAAAGTGAGTTAGTGGTGTTTCGTGTTAATAGTAAGAAGCCCTTGATTGTGCCGCCAGTAAAGCTTCCTGGTGTGCCATTAAGAAGAGTTTGTCAGCTTAAATATTTGGGACACATTGTTGACGAATATCTGACAGACAACAATGATATGAAGAGAGAACGACGCGCATTGGCTACGAACATTAATATGTTAGTATTCGAAATCACTGCAATAGGGTGTGTAGGGATGCTCAACGCCACTATATCCATAAATCGGTACAAATTGGTGATTCAGCTAAAGTCTGGAGTTTTCTTAGATCAATGGGGGTTGGAAAGTCCCGTAATATTGTACTTTCTAAAGACTTAAATATTGATTTACTAAATCATCACTTCTCATCCTCCTCCAACTTAAATGGAGCTACAAAATTGAACACATTAAATTTTCTTTCATCGCTTCCAACTCCTGATCATTCATCTTTTGTTCTAAATCAATTCTCTGCTTGTGATGTTAAGAAGAGTATTCTATCCATTACTTCAAATGCAATTGGCAGCGACTGTATCAGCCGTAATATGATCCTTCCGGTTCTTGACATAATCATCCCAATACTTTGCCATATCCTCAACTCCTCCATTTCTTGTGGTGTTTTTCCATCAACTTGGAAAGACGCTCACATCATACCGTTGCCTAAAAAGCCCAACCCTACATCTTTTTCGGAATATCGTCCTATATCTATATTGCCATTCCTATCCAAAGTTCTCGAACGCCTAGTATATAATCAGCTCAGTGCCTTCCTTCGCAATAATTCCCTTCTAAATCCTCTACAATCTGGTTTTCGTCCTGGGCATAGTACTGTCACAGCCTTAGTCAATATTACGGAAGATATAAGATCTGCCATGGAATATGGCAAATTAACTATCCTTTCTCTGTTAGATTTTAGCAATGCCTTTAATTCAATTGATTTTGAAATTTTACTGGGTATACTTGGTTCTCTTAACATATCTCCAACAGTGATTGGTTGGTTTCAAAGTTACCTGTCTGGGCGCCGGCAATGTATTCGCATTGATGACACATTTTCTTCTTGGTGTGATACCATTGCTGGTGTCCCGCAGGGTGGCGTATTATCTCCCTTACTTTTTTCAATTTTTATTAATTCTATAGCTACTAAGATTACTTCTTCCTACCACCTATACGCAGATGATCTTCAAATATATACTCATGTTTCTCCTAGTGAACTACATGTAGCTATTACTACTATAAATAGTGACCTTGAGCAAATATCAGATTGGGCAAAAACATATGGCTTAAAGATTAACCCTCTAAAGACTCAGGTAATTGTAATCGGAAGTTCGAATATGATTGGGAAATCAAACCTTTCTCAAGCACCTCAAGTTGTTTTTGATGGAAATTTTATTCCTCTTAGTGAAAAAGTCAAAGACTTGGGAATTTATATTGACAGTAACCTATCATGGGGTCCTCAAATACAGGAAGTTAGTCGTAAACTCTTTGCAGCTGCTCGATCATTGAACAGATTAAGGAACTTTCTGCCTACTGCCACTAAAATTGCGCTTGCACAATCTCTGCTTCTCCCGATTCTGGACTATGCAGATGTCAGCTATCTTGATCTCACCGAAAAGCAACTTGATAAACTTGAGCGTCTTCAAAATTTTTGTATAAGATTCATATTTGGTTTGCGCAAGTATGATCATGTTTCTTGTTTTCGTAATAAGCTCAAGTGGCTTCCTATTCGTCTTCGCCGGAATGCTCATATTCTGTCACTTCTTTACAATGTTCTATTTAATCCTTCCTATCCTTCTTATCTTAAGGATCGCTTTGAATTCCTTCACTATTCCCATTCGAAGGTTTTGAGATCATCAGAAAATTTTACATTAAAAATGCCTGCCCATAATACCAAATTTTTGGACAGGTCGTTTACTATCCAAGCAGTCCGTCTATGGAATGCCCTACCTCTGTCAGTGAGACGCGCCCAATCTTTATCTGTTTTTCAGAAGCTTGTACACAACCACTATCTTAACCTTTGAATTCAGCCATCTATATATGTATGCATTCGTATTTTATGTCTTTATTTGTTATTTATTTCTATATATTATAATTAAATCTTTATAAATATTGTCTCTGCATCACCAAACCACACAATTTTCTGCTTTTTGTAATCCTGTCCATCCAAAGGTTGTCTGGAAGAAATCGCTTTTAGCGATAAGACCGCCCATTGTGTCACTATTTTTTTTTTCTTTTTCTTTCGTTTATGTATTGATTTGGTGTACAATAAAGAATTATCTATCTATCTATCTATTGGCGGTCCGATGCAATATGCTTGCCCGCAGGTTTGCTAGGTGTACAAATGATGTCAAAATTACCCTCTTCAAGGCGTATTGTCAAACATTTTACACCTGCAGCCTGTGATGTGACTATACGCAGGGAACTTAGAATACGCTTCGAATTCAATATAATAATGCCTTCAGGATGATAATGGGCCTTCCTAGATACTGTAGTGCTTCGAGCATGTTTGCTGAAGCAGGTGTTAATGATTTTTATAGCATCATAAGGAAGCGAACTGTGTCAATATTATAACTACGGAATAGCTCAAATGGTGTTTTGAGGATATTTCAAGATAGGCTTGACTGTCCCATTCAGAGGCATTGGATCCTAATGCATGTGGATGGGACGTTCAAATTTCTTAACTGATTACTCTCGTCCTATTGATATAATTTATTTATCCTTATTTTATTATTTTTCTTTTCTCTTTTTTTCTCCATGTAGAGCATTTGAGTGTGAGTGCATGTCAAAGTTTAGCATGGTTACGACGCCACTTGAAGTGCATGTAGTCTATCTTTCGCTTTAATATTGATTCTGATAACGCAATTAACGGGAACCACAGGGTTTTTGTTACATGTATATTTCTTCATGTTTTTAAAATTTCATCCTAATAAATCTAGGCAGAACCCACCATGCAGTTTGGTAGAAGATATATTCGTTTACCAGAATTAGTTAGTTGTAAAATAATTGGGAAATATTATTTACGAAAAGTGTTGTTTAATTTAATAATATACCATTTCCTGATATTATATTTGACATAATATTATTTAACAGCCTTTCATTAAATTAAATTAAAAATGCAATTAAAAAATCTCAGTTCGAAATCTTTGAGTTCTTAGACAAAATGGTACTCCCACATACAAATTCATCGATTACAAACGAGCACACACAGTTTATCTGATATTAAGTACATACTGTATCGACAGGCATTTTACATTTATCCTCGAATAAGAATCAAAATGCACATGCGTTGTTACCCCTAAGGACTAAGATCTCTTTTCCAAAAAAAGGGGCTCCAGCCCCGGTTCTCTACACTCACCATACGAAACACAGAAGCAATAAGCTGAAAATTTACGCTGGTATTCTGTGAGAGTGTGGTCTTTTCCTGGTCGAGTCGATTCGTGCCGCAACCATACTCCAGCTTGGTTTTGCCATGTAAAGCGACTTCTATAAAAATAGTTTTTCAGTTATTTTTTAGTTTTGATGACAGTCTCAAGTGCAGGTCTTAAAAATATCATTATTATTGTTATCGCAACAATCAAAAAATATAGGTTTAATATATATAATAAAAGCTATATAGGTTTACCCTTTCGCAATAAAATATAGACCTACCTCTCTCAGACTAAATAATAAGATAATTTGAAATAAATAAAAGAATTTTCTTTCGCTTTAAAATTTGACAATTGACGCTTTAGAAACAATTTTATTAATATTGAAAATATAAAAGTTAACAATTATATATATATATATATATATATATATATATATATATATATATATATATATATATATATATATATATATATATAATATAATCCCACCTTAAACGATTTAAGGTGGGATTTTATAATCAGAAACCTTCAGCAGCAATAGTCGCTAAATTACGCATCGTTCAACGCAACTTAAATTTTGTACAGGTCGTACTTCATTAAAAATATACCGTTTTCTCTACTTTCCTACAAGATTAATCTCAGCGGAAAATATGATTTCCGGGTTTGATCCCCGTCGGTAACAATGAAATTATTAATTCCAATTTCAGGTGAAGGAAAACATGGTGAGAAAACGCACTGGAGCAGTGCGGCGGAAAATTTAATCCATAAACCTTTTTGTAATGAGCATAAACCCGTGCCCGTGGGAAGTACGCGTACATAGGCTGAAACTTTCCTTCAGTTGCGCACGTAAAATAACGGTTAACGTAAAATTACGGTAAAATAATGGTTGCTCATTTATTCACTCATTTCTCCCAGATCATTTTGGCAGTTGCCACCCAATCCCAATGTGTTTCGTCCACGTCTGTTATATTTAATAAATAATTATTCTCATCGTATCTGGTGTTATCCATACATTAAGTCAGCCATGATAGATGCACAAAGCAGATAAGCAAAATGCTTTTTAAAATACACTTTCGCATTACTGGATATTGAATTTATTAGCGGCGTTTCGGCATTTTGTTCGTATTAAGGAATTTTAACAAATAGCAGAATACCGCTGATAGCGCATGTGCATATGTTTTGGGGGTTTTGTGTATTTTTACATGCTTTATATTATCTTGACCTGTATGTATGTGTATGTTTCTATGTATGAATGTAATGGAATATTTTAATTCAGTCGTCACCCACTTCCAGACGTCTGAAAAATTTTAAATTTTGCAGACGTACTAAAGTACCCGATGGCAATACAAGAATTTCTTATTCTTACTAGAAGCATCCCAGCTCCAATACGTGTATCGTTCGTGTGTTTTATACCCTAATATTGCTACATAATAAAACAGGTAAACCTTTTTTAAATTTATATATTATGCAGTAAATCTCAAAGGTGGAAAAAAACACAACTTAGTCATCCTAAAAAAATCTTTGAGTCTTATTTTCTATTTTTAAAGCCGAACGTCAACCGCGAACGAAACTATGTAAAAACTAGGCTCGTGAACTAAGCTAAGCTAGCCTGTAAAATCGTTGCATGTCCACTGAAAAATAAGCTTTAAAACAAACAACATATAAGCGAAAAGCGCCAAAGGGGTAAAGGTGAGGTAGTTCGCGTTGTTTCGGAACGGCGGCCTACACAATTCAGTTAGTTTGTCTTAGTTTGGCTATTTTATCTAACTTAGCTGATATACTCGTAGTTTGCGGTGGACGCACATGTATGAAAATCTAGCTCGGCTATGCGAGCTAGAATTTCATACATGTGCGTCCAAGATAAACTAAGTTATTTTAGTTTGCGGTAGACGTTCGGCTTAAAGTTAATTTTCCACCTTTGTTACTCACAAGAAATCATGCTTTGAACTTATGAGTGTTTTAGTGATCGGACGGCAATAATGCATGGTGTAATAAAATACGGCATATACGAATATGAACGAAATAGGTGTTTGTTAGTTGTTCTAGTGTGAGTTTATTGGGTTCCATATAATACCGACGAATAACGTCTTCTCTTTTATCTGACAGGCAACAAATTAATCTCCTGACCTACGTATGGTTTAGGTGAGGCTGCAGAGTCTCAAGTGCATATTGTTTGAAACTGCAACCTTCAATCAGTCAATGACGTTTTCTTTATAAAATTAGGGTGACAAACGAGCACACAGTCCACCTAATGATAAGTGTGTGCTATGGCCCATAAACATCTACATCTATCCTTGATGACGAAACAAAATGCAGATGCGTTGTCAGTTGTCAGGGTCTCCGGTTTTGTACACTCACCATACGAAATACAGCACCATTAAGCTGCTATTTTACGCTGGTATTCTGTGAGGGCGTGGTCCTTCCCCGGTCGATCCGACTCATTCGTGCTACAACTATACAATTAATATATCTGCAGCATGGCTCTACCACGTTTAATACTAGTCAATAGCAAGTTAATAATTTATATCAAGCATTAATACACCTGGTGATGATGTTGATGATGAGAAATTTCTATTAAATACGGAAAAATATGGATACTCGTATTTTTTTCGATGATATTTATTCAATTCTGTTCAATAAAACTTTTTAACAAAAAAATTAAACCGCCGAAAAAACTCAAAAGCAAAAAATAATACCTAAACCTTTTTATTTTAACCTTAATAACTAAGTTCTTAAACTAATTTAAGTATGCCTAAGTATATATTTTTGTAATTATTTGAGTTTTTAATTAACCTTAATAACTAAGTTCTAAAACTAATGTAAGTATACCTTAGTAAGTTTTAGTCGGCGCCAAACAATCAATGAACAAAGACCAGTAAATTACCTTAAATTTAAAGAAATAACTAAATCAAAATCAAATTAACAATGCCGCGCATCACGCTTTACATAATTAATTAATACGAGTATGCTTGTTTGGCGCCGACTCAAAATTACTTAGGTATACTTACATTAGTTTTAGAACTTAGTTATTAAGGTTAATTAAAAACTCAAATAATTACAAAAATATATACTTAGGCATACTTAAATTAGTTTAAGAACTTAGTTATTAAGATTAAAATAAAAAGGTTTAGGTATTATTTTTTGCTATTGAGTTTTTTCGGCGGTTTAATTTTTTTGTTAAAAAGTTTTTATTTTATAATTTTTCGTGGCTATAATCTACTAATTACTACATGCTTAATTTTTGATTACTTTCAAATTAGTTACCTACCTTACTTTAGCTATTAACTGTTATATAATCCTACTTTAACTATTATTTGTTGTAGAATATAAATACTTTTAAAAAAAAACAGGCTTTATATACCACCATGGGTAGGCCTCCAAAAAATGCTGCTCGAATGAGAAAGAGATATTTAGAAGAATGTAATAATGAGAAAAATAAAAGGTTGGAAGCAAATAGAAAGAGGATTAGATTAACACGTTAACAGGAGAGTTTAGATCATCGCGAGGAAAGACTGTAAGCATAGGAAGCAGACTAAAAGATAGCGATGGTTGTGTGAAGTGGTAGCAACTTTTCAAGGTACGAAGGGTTATGGCGACATTGATCGCAGGATGTTGCCGATAATTTTATGCTGGGTCGTCACGGTTCACAAATTACAAGGTGCGACCCTTGATAAAGCTGTAATCGACCTCGGAAAGAAAGTGTTTGCCAAAGAGCAGGCATGTGTGGCACTGAGTAGAGTAAAAACACTTGAGGGTATTGCTTTATCTGATCTAGAGCCAAATAAGATATTACACAAACCTCACGATGAACGAGCTTTAGCAGAAATGCAGAGACTGAGAGGTCTACACACAAGAGACTGAAAGGTCTAAAGCACATTCATCGTGAGGTTTTTTGTAATGTAATTATTATACAATGTAGAGTAATACACAACTCAGCATTAGAATATGTGAGTAAACAATAAATCACCACTATTTTACCACCCTTAGGGTAGACATTTTGTTTTCAAATTTATATGGGACCAATTTCGGGGTATACCCTATCTAATAAAAAAGGAATTATCAAAATCGGTCTACTATGTAAAAAGTTATGCGTGGTCATACATAAAAAAAATATACACGTCGACTTGAGATCCTCCGTTTTTCCGTCGGTTAAAAAACAGGTATCAATAAAATTGACTTAAAATATTTTTTTTCAAATTTAAAGTTTTCAGTTCTTTCTAATTTCACTTTCTTCGTTCAACCTTTTCCGCTTGGAGATCAACATAAGGACGAAAATGGCTCAGATTAACTCTGTTTAAAGGATTGAAAGTATTTAATGTCTTTGATACCCAGAGAAAATCAGCCCACAAATAAACTTATTCGTCTTGCCGTCTTTTCATATGGCTATCGATAGTTCATCAAAAAAAAAAAAACAAATCAACTATAGTCAAAAATGATCAGAGCTTTTATAATAAAATAGAATAATTTATGATTTTTTTTTACTAGTCCACACGAATAACGCTACGGTAAAGCTACCATTTACAACGCTGTGATCGAGTAATTTCATTTGCAATCATCATTATAAATGTTAGGTAATATACTGAACAAAACATGTCAATTTCGTCATGTACGAAATAAGAGTATATACGAAATAAATAATACTGAATTGCATTAAAAGGAATATCAATAATTTATTAAGATGAATAATGTATATTTTTTATAATAAATCTTAGCACAAAGTAAATGGCACCCTATCGTATTAAGATAAAGTTATTTTTCATGTTGAGTACCGCATTTTTGAGTGCTTAAGCCGCTAACGATACTCACTGAAACTGACGTTATTTGTTCCGATATATTTGAACAAGATTGGTGATCACAAGAATTTGCCGATTTTAGATGGTTGAATATTAATTATCACTTTGGATGTTTCAAAATATTGGATCACCTGGACTGCTTCTTTCCCTTTGATGCTGACTGTAAATGTTAGGCCTTCCGGTCTTTAATGAGTTGCGAAACGCAGCTGCAAAAACTTCTTGGTTGACAACGCATACTCGTACATCAGCGCAAAATGTTGTTATTTTTTGTGTTTAACTCGAGCATCCTTATAATATACAAACATCAATTTAAGAATAAATATACTAATAGATAAAACATTTTTTATTGTATAACAATTTTTTTATTAATTTTTGTACGTGGTAGAGCCATGCTGCAGCTATATTAGTAGTATAGTTGTAGCACGAATGGGTCAGCTTGACCGGGGAAGGACCACGCTATCACAGAATACCAGCGTAAAATGGCAGCTTGACACTGCTGTGTTTGCTATGGTGAGTGTAGAGAACCGGAGACCCATTTTACTGGAAAAGAGGCAATCCATCTTAGTCCTCACGGGTAACGACGCATCTGCATTTTGATTATTTATTGAGGATAAATATAGATGACTATGGGTCACGGCAACCACTTACCGTCAGGTGGACTGTGTGCTCGTTTGTTACCATCATTCCATACAAAAAAAAATTTGCCACTAGGACATTATTTGACATTACTTTAATAGTGTGGTGAGATAACAGCAACATAATTTAAAATTAAAAATTTTGTATAACCGACTTCAATATAAATTATTAACAATAACTCAAAAACTATTGGTCAGACCTTGATCAATAGGACTACATGTGAAGCACCAGCTTTCAAATAAAAAAGAATCATCGAAATCGGTTCACCCAGTAAAAAGTTATGAGGTAACACACAAAAAAAACATACAGTCGAATTGAGTACCGTCTTCTTTTTGAAGTCGGTAGCAAATAAAGGTGAACAAGTGTAGGTAGTAAGTAGTCTTTATTATTTTCGATAAGGATTATATGTGAAGGTAATTCAGCTAAGAGAAATGTTAATTAAATCTTACATTTTATAGAAGTAGGTAGGTAGTTGGTTGTGTAATAATGAAAATCTATGTAACTATAGCTATTGTTTAAATCCAAATATTCACAGATCTTGTTACTTTTAGGTTAATTTAAATTTTAAATTAGGTTCGAAACGAGCTATGATGTAATGATGTATATGTTTTGGCAAACTTCACGTCTTCGAAATATATTTTTTTATGTCTTAAACAAACAGGTTTCCTCACGATGCGTTCCTTTATCGCAGAACTAGTGGTGAATGGTCACTTAAAATTGCAATCAACAATTTCATTGGTGCCAACTGATAACACGGGCTTCTCGCGTACTGTGAAATTTACACCCCATAGCTACCACTGATGTTATAATATATTAAGAAAAATATTGATATACGTAAGTATTCCAATTACTTATGACCACTAATACCGAAAAATACACTCACTGCAATAACTAAATCCCAAATATCTACGGAACTTCATTTTCCTTCAATTTTATTTACGATTGTAGGATGCTTCCATCTTTTTCAAATGTATAAATGATTGTAGAATTTAACTAAGAGTAATAACATGCTTGAACTTACTCTGAGAAATTTTAATCGGTGAATTGCGAAGTGAACGAGTAAGAGGGATATATTATGAACCGAAGCTCTCCTGCCCTCGGTGTGCCCTGCTAAGAACGCAAATTACCCATAATACAATTGTTAATCTAAACAATCGTAAACATGTCTTACATTTTTTTACCAATTTTGGTTACCAACTTATCTTTATATATAAAATTACGTTTTACACATTGTTTGTTCGCGATGAACGCCTAAACTACTAAACTGGTTTCAATAAAATTTTGCACAGTGTTTGCAATTTAGTCCAACTTGAGAGATAGGATAGTTTTTTTTTTTATCTCGATAAGTGTCCATCGATATTTTTTATAGGGAATTTAAGGATTTTTTTTTGGGGAAAGGTCGTCAGAACAATGTCTGGCCAGGTATTATATTAGTAGTTTTATCACAACACAAGGTTTGAAAAGTTTATTTAACACTATAGACAGAAAAAACGGTTCACGACCATGAAAATGTACTCAGTAATTATACTCTGTCACAATAGTAGGTAATGTCATTTGATTTCTAGTAAAAATAGTTTTTTCATCTATTTTGTACAAACATAAATGGATAATTAAGCATCTATCTACACTATAATTTATAACTGAGGACGATTACTGTACATTGAATATTATTCAAATCAGAGTACAATAATGATCATTTTTTATGGATTAGAGAATCAGGCCAATTATTTTTTTTTTGGGTATTTTAACAGATCGATTTTTTTATACTATCAAATTTTAAACTTTACTTCAAAACTTCAAATATATAAATAATGATATACAGTTTTTGCAGTTTTTAAAAATACGAATAAATAAGGTTTCTACTTTTATTTGAAATTATCCTAAATTTGATTTATGAGCAACAACGTTTTTGCCTATCGATCGACCCTTATGAATGTGTGCGTGTACAGTAAAAGTAGTTAAAATAATGCATTACCAGGTATTTTAAATTTAAAAGATAAAAAACCCAGAATATTTGAGATTCTTTTTTTAATTAGGTAATTTATCTTCACTATTTGCCTATATTACTTATTCTGAACCTTCTCTTAAAATTTGGCCGGTTATTGCAAAATAGCCCCGTATTATGATGGACTCCGCATCTAAAACCAAGGTATAAGTGTTTTTTGAGAAATTATTTTAATTTACATACATTTCAGCATTACCTCACAAAAGCCCACCATTTTTGCAGTCCGGTTATTTTCTACCAACACGAGCTAAATAATTGAACCAATGATATCGCTGATTGGTTTTGTATTTCAACAAAAAAATTTGATAAACTTTTCAATTTAATCGCAATGTTATTCAGTTGTATTCTAGTGGATACAATCCTTTACATATGCCTTTGTCCATCTACGGCGATGTAAAAAGGCAGGTTGTAATTTTTTTCCTTAATATGTGTTTTTTTAAAATTAAAACTAGACTCACTCTTGACCAGATAGAGGTCAAGAGCGAGGGCAAAGATGAGGTCTACGAGGGAGCGAGTTTGCCTGGGAGAAGCCTGTGAACACTCACCTTATGCACTCGGAAAAACAGACACCGGCAGGTCCTTGGCTGTGCGCATTATGAAAGATGACTTATAGCGCTTAGTGCGAATATTCGGAATATCAACCAAGTGTGGATGGTAACCTGCAGTACGTCTGGTATTCCGATTAGAAAATGGAGAAGGCGGTATGAGCTTATGAAGCTCATAGGCACACTTTTCGAAGTACAATCTGTAGAAGACCGACAAATAAGCAACTTGGCGGCAGTGAGCTAAGCTGTGAACTTTAGTTTCCACCAGCTTTTTGTCTCCGATAAGCCTCTTGGCTCTGAGTTGTGTGCAGCAAGTTGATGATTAGCTGAGGCATCCCAAAGGTGACTACAATACTCCATGCATGTACGGACTTGAGCTTTGTATAAAGTTAGAAGCTGTCCAGGCGTGAAGTATCGCTTATAGTTGCTACTGAACTTTATATTACCCATGGGCAGAAAAACTCATACAGCAGTCTAAGCTTTATAATGTATCTCTCGTAAAACGTGATAGTACTATATTAATACTGTATATTATACATTTATACAATGTAATTTTGTCCCTGCGATTATTTTTACATCTCTGATAAGAAGTAAATAATTCTATGCCATTGCCAAAGATCATATTATATAATATTTTGTTATGTTGCGCGTGGAACACCAACGTTTTGTCAGCTAAACAGCATTTGTATTTGAGTAAATAATTTCGTATTATTTATAGTGGGCGAATCAGCTGTGGCGCATCGATCTCGTAATCTCAAGCAGAAGCGGTTAAACGCAGGGTACCACTATGTCTACGTTTTAGTTAAACGTGTGCGGAGATACACGCGTGACGGCACTGTGTGCACGCTATCTTTCGACCGCGAATACATATCTACTCGTACCTACACCGCCACATCAAGTGCGTGCCACGCGGGAACTAGTAACTGGCCTCGATGACTTGTTTAAGCCGTTTCCTACACCAACCGCGTAATTACTATACGTCTGTGAGTTGATTTTTCACGATAATAATAAAAAAAAGAGTGCGCCTTTTAAAACTGTTTGCATTTGGAGACAAGGTGCAAGTGTATTTTTTCATAAATAGTTTGAAGCAACTTAGTAATCCTATAGTAGTTAGTGTTTTAAAAATGTTCTTTAATATGTGTTAATAAATTAGACTCTGAATCGTAAGAAATAAGTGTGAAAATGAGAAGCGACTCGATGGCGCCTAGTGAGCTGGAGGGGACGGATTACCTCCTTTCCTCTACGATGAGGCTGGAGGACAGCTTTTTACAAATACTAGGTAAGTAGTCCGTGTTTATTGTACAAAATAATAAAATAAACAATCGACACGAAGGAGTTTTTGCATGTTTGCTATGCTAGGCTGGTATATTTCCACGAGTTTTGAGTGACAATAATAATTATTTTAAATATTTTTATTAGTTTATGACCGCAGTCTTTTACTACGTAAAGAACCTTTGACGCTTTCTTAGCTACCTGGTTTTCGTATAGTTTTATGGTATGATTTCGTCGCATTTTACCATTTGTAAATAAAGATACATTTTAAGTAAAACATAATTTCTTTTCTTACAAATAAAGGATGTTAGGGGGCCGATAGTAGAATGCATTTGCTCTCTAATATTTTCACAATCTAATCCTCAAAAATCTATAAGATTATATTATGTAAATAATTAAAATTAGCCAATATCATTGCATCCTCTTGTAATTGGAACTTAGGGTGACAAATAAGAACAAGTCATACGTGATAAAGTTATGCTGCGGCTCTTCTATCGCTGCAGTATGAATAGATCGGCTCGACTGGAAAAGAACCATAGTGGTACCTACCCGACGTGAAGACGGAGCAGAAGAATGCTCCGTATATTACTCTTCTGGCTAATTAACGTCCAGTCAACAATTTAAGAATAATATCGAATGTTATCCATTGAGGACTTGGTTGAACAAGCGGATGAGTTTTATATTTAGGATATGTGCTTAGCAGGTAAGGTGGATTGAAAAGGATATAGAATGAAGAGTGAATGCAGGAAACAGAGTGAATGGGGATCTTTACTCTATTGGGGGAAGTCAGAATGTGCCTGCCATACGTGTCAGTCAATATGAGGCACGTATGGCATGCAATTCACAATTATGTGTTACTCTCTCCCTACTTTAGTGTATGGTACTAGTGTTGTAGAAATGCGATTAATAAGAACTCTCTGTGACTCTGAATGATAGGGTGAGAAATTGTGTGATAAGAGAAAACTTTTATTCGCGGTAGAGCCATGCTGCATCTTTATTAGTAGTACAGTTGTAGCACGAATGGGTCGGCTCGACCGGGGAAGGACCACGCTCTCACAGAATACCAGCGTAAAATAGCAGCTTAACACTGCTGTTTCGTCTGGTGAGTGTAGGGAAGCGGAGACCCTTTTTACTGGAAAAGAGGCATTCCATTGTAGTTCTCAGTTGATAGTTGATTCGCAAACGAGGATATATGTATGTAGATGTCTATGGGCCACAGCAACCACTTACCAACAGGTGGACTGTGTGCTTGTTTGTCAAACTATCGTATCAAAAAAACTGTGGTGCAAGATTTTGTGACCAGGATTAGGAAGGTAATGCTTCGGTGGCTTGGACACGTAAAAGAATGAATTAGAAAAGATTGACTTTATGCTTCAGAAGTTAGTGGTCAATTTGTCGACAAAATTGGAGTCAACTAATGGGCTGACGCCCGTAAAACTCTTTTTGACAATTAATCTTAATCGTCACTCTTCACAGGTGGATAGACGATCGAGGTACAGTAGTTGTTAATATTATACAGTAGTATATTATATTATTAGTATTGTAGTAGGCATATTGAATTAAAATTCATCATCACTACAGCCCTTCACTAGTCCACTGCTGAACACAGACCTCCTCCAAAGAACGCTCCAAAGCACTGTCCTGAATGTAGAATGCATGAATCGACTATCTGCATGCCTTACCAGGTCGTTACTCCCACTGACACTGAATTAATGTTACTGTACTATATATTCTTAAACTTGGCGTATGTCATGTAGTTGCGGAGTAAAAGAATCCGTTACCCCATTTCATCTCTTGGCGCAGCGCAACATTGCAGTCTATGTCAGAAGTTCCCAAAGTTTCAAGGTAATGGAACACTCAGCAAATACCCTTTATTTTATGGAACCCCACATCAGTGTGATTGCAATTGAAATATTATAATATATTTCTCGCTAACTACCTACGTATCTACATAACAGTGATAGGTTCTTCTCATCACGTATTTTGCACCAATCCAAAATAATATTTTTACCATGAGCGTGAAATCTACTTTACAAGCAAAAATAAATAATTTCACGGAATCCTTAGGTTCCGCACAACCCACTTTAGTAATCTCTGGTCTAGAGTAGGAATAAGAAGAAAGAATTTTCTGTCTATCCATCTATAATCTATATTATCACACCCCAACTTGTATAAAGTGCCGTATCTAATAGCAGTGTATATTATATAAATATATGTATTACATAAAATATCTTACTTGGATACATATTTTTTATGTATCCAAGATTATGCATAAATAAAAAAAATTATAAATATTTAAACTGCTCTCATAAAGCTAAATTAATCATAATCTATAATTACTCCTCATCAGAATGTCACTTGTTGCTCAATAAAACATTACAGCTAGGAATTATATGTTTTGAGAACAGTTTATATAATATATATATATATTTAGTGATGCAATGGAAACGGACGGGAAAACTTTGAATTTCACGCCATACTTTGATAGGTGAGTTAAGCGCATGCGCGGATGATAAATTATTTATAATTGTTAATAAAACTAATAAAATGAATAATATTAAGAAAAAATTTTTATTACAAAATTTAAAAAATTATTTATTAAAAACTATAGGTGACCTAACAAAAATTTTGGTGGACCTATACAGACCTAACGTAGATCAAGATTATTTTGATTTCACAAATCTTTAGATGGGGTGCTAAATTTGCGCAGGTCTTCGAAACGCTTCACCGCTGAATTGGAAGACTTTTTCAAATTATTGGAATGGAAAGAAGGTCTAATTTAGTAAAAGAATATAATAGGTAGGATATAATAGGTATATAATAGATAACAGGGAAAATAGATTATAATAGGTAGAATAGAGTAGAATATATTTTTTCAACATAGATTACAAGATTATTTATTTAAAGTCATTTATAGTTTTAACACTGTATCGGAAAAAACCTCTGTCCTGGGAAAAAGAAGCAAAAAAACCACAGATCTTGTCAAACATGCGAACAAGTATGAAACTGATAATGAATTTTACAGAATAGAATAGAATAGAATATAGAATAGAATAGAATAGAATATTTTTTATTCAATATACATTACATGTGTAATTCTTATTGAAAGTCATTTTTTACTTTACCACTGGTTCGAAAAAAACCCTCTGTCCTGGGAAGAACCAGCAAGAAACCCAGCGGGACTTTTTTTTAAAAATAAATTTTACAATATAAATGATTACGAACTATTTACAAAATTTATTTTAGAAACTGCTTGGAAGCGATCACCTCATTCCCAGGGGTTATTATCAACCATGTATTCATTTATACTATAATAACCCTTTTTATACAGTTTCAGCTTAATAAAACATTTAAACTTGGTAATAGAGAGAACCTGTACACTTTCCGGGACCTTGTTGTAATAGCGTATACATTGCCCCAAGAATGAATTACTGACTCTGTGGAGTCGAGAAACTGGTATCACTAGCTTGTGTTTGTTCCTAGTGTTTACAGAATGTATATCACTTCTTTTACTAAAACTATCTTTGTTTTTGTGAACATACATTAAATTTTCGTAAATATACTGAGAGGCCAAAGTTAATATATTAATTTCTTTAAATTTATCTCTAAGAGACTCTCTCGGTTTTAGATTGTAAACAGCTCTAATGGCCCTCTTCTGTAAAACAAAAATAGTTTCTGAATCAGCCGCATTTCCCCATAGCAAAATCCCATAAGACATTATGCTATGAAAATAACTAAAATAAACTAATCTAGCTGTCTCGACACTAGTGAGACCTCTAATCTTTTTTACAGCATAGGCTGCAGAACTTAGTCTGCTTGCTAATTTGGATATATGGGGGCCCCACTGGAGCTTTGCGTCAAGAGTGATGCCAAGAAAAACAGTGGATACAACAGGGCTCAATTCCTCCCCATTTAAAAACACATTGGTATTCAGATTTTGAACATTCGTTGTTGTAAATTTAACACAATTAGTTTTATTTCCGTTCAAATGCAGATTATTAACGTTAAACCAATGCACTAATTTTGATATAGCATTATTCACTTCGTCACATTTAAATGATTGACGTTTAAGTTTAAAAATCAAGGAAGTATCATCAGCAAATAATACTATATCATGACTATCCCCTACAAGGTGAGGTAAGTCATTAATATACACCAGAAACAGGAATGGGCCGAGAATCGAGCCCTGAGGTACACCCATTAGTACAGGTGACCCGGAAGAACTTTTACCATTGATAATAACCTTCTGTTTTCTATTACTTAAATATGAAATAATAAGTTTAAGCGCTGTGTTCTTGACACCATAGTACTGTAGCTTCCTGATTAATGTCTCATGGTGAACACAGTCGAAGGCCTTGGAAAGGTCACAAAATATACCCAAAGCATCCTCTGATTTCTCCCATGCACAAAAAATATGTTTAATAAGCTCAACTCCAGCGTCAGTTGTCGAGCGACCCCTTGTAAAACCGAATTGATTTTTATGTAGCAATTTATTAATATTAAAGAAACTTAACATCTGATCTAAAATAATTTTTTCAAAAATTTTACTTAATGTTGGTAGTACAGAAATTGGTCTAAAATTGGCGGGGTCTAATGTACTACCAGATTTAAATATAGGTATGACTTTACTATGTTTCATTAAATCAGGAAACACACCAGATTCGACGCTTATATTAAATATAGTGGCTAGATAAGGTGCTAATGTATCTATTATAGATAAAATAACTTTAACGGAAATCCCCCATAAGTCTGCCGTTTTCTTAACATCAATAGTTTTAAAATATTTAACGATATCTTTTGGCAGTACCCTATGGAATTTAAAAGTAGAACCGACACCATACAAGACGAAAAGAAATACCAATTAGCTTAGAAACAAAATTAGATATAGGTAGTTGAGCATAGTATAGGAGACCATTCAAATTGTGACTGTCGTACGGACCATCTCACGAACTTCAGTCGAATGCGGCAGGTTCAGTTGTGAATTGATTGATCTCCAGAGCTCGACCAACGTCAAGTCAAAGGTTCGATGATAACTTCATCGAACTTTGCAACATGACCGTATCTGTCGTAGTGTAAGTGATGCTTGCGAAACAACGTTCCAAACGACCAAGCTAAGCAATCTGTCAATTAATGTCAAGAAAAGGAAATATTACTGGGTCAAATAATAAAGATGGAATAAAAAATTAAAAGAAATTTATAACCGAGTATATATCGCTATAGGCCGTGTATTGACGGTTAAGAATATCCACTACCCCATACCTTCCCGTGGGTGTCGTAAAAGGCGACAAAGGGAAACAGGTAGGAGATGGGCAGCAGCATCTTCCTGATAACAGCAAAAATGCAATAAAAAAACTGCGGTTGTCAACCCGCTCGCCAAGCGTGGCAACTATGGCAAATACCCCCCTATGAATGTAAGAAAGACACTGCACCCAGTCCCCGGCGGCCCCGCTATTCCTGGCTACGGTGGCGACCATGGTAACGGCGGGGCAAGGGGTGCTAAGAATCTCCGGTGGAGGTTCGGTTGCCACCTACAACGACTCGACCTGGCAACATACAACGCACGCACCCTGAGGACTGACGAGAAGATTGTGGAGCTGGAAGAAGAGATAGACAAGTTACGCTGGCATATTATAGGATTATCCGAAGTCCGAAGAGAGGGGGAGGACACGGTAATCCTCGAATCCGGCAACTTGCTCTATCACCGGGAGGGCGACCATCTGTCCCAAGGAGGTGTCGGATTTATCGTCCACAAGTCTCTCGTTAACAACGTTGTAAAGGTTGAGTGTCGACGAGGGTTGCGTACCTTATACTCAGAATCACCAAACGGTATTCGCTGAAGGTCATACAGGTTTACGCACCAACCTCGGCACACCCCGATGAGGAGATGGAGGAAATGTATGAGGATATCTCTAGAGCCATGCATTCCTCCAAAACCCAATATACGATGTTAATGGGAGACTTCAATGCAAAACTAGGCACAAGAGAGAACGGTGAGCTGAAGACTTCATGTAGAAAGAGGGACTCTTTATGATGAACTCTTTCTTCCAGAAACGGCCCCACAGGAAGTGGACCTGGTCGAGCCCCGACGGTTCGACAAAAAATGAGATTGACTTCATTATGACAACCAGACGACAACTGTTCAGTGATGTCACCGTGATCGCGAGGGTGAAAACTGGTAGCGATCACCGAATGGTCAGAGGCATACTGAACCTAAACGTTAAGTTGGAGAGGTCTCGTCTAATGAAGTCAACGCTCCGTCCCCCTCGTGCTCTGTTCCAAAGTCCCGAAACCTTTCAGCTCGAATTACAAAACCGTTTTCAGTGCCTAGAAGACTGCAATGAAGTGGACGATATGAATGACAAGCTCGTGGAAACCGTCCATGCGGTCGGAGCTAAGTTCTGCAAGAACCGCCGCAGAAGAACACAAAAACTCTCCGATCACACTCTTAATCTCATGGCTGTTAGACGGAAAATGAAGCTACATTCTTCAACAGATTTGACAGCATACAGGCAACTGAACAGACAGATCTCCAAATGCATGCGGCGAGACTTACGCAACTTTAATACAGCTTGTATTGAAGAAGCGATCGAGCGGAACCAAGGCTCCAAAGTCTTTGCCAGAGATCTGTCTGCCAGAAAGAGCCAACTGTCAAAGCTGAACTGGCAGCATCGTTTCCGGGGCACCTGAGATTTTGAGTGAGATGGAGAGGTTCTATGGGCAGCTGTACACGTCATCGTTGGAGCCACACGCAAGTGTGAGTAACGATCCAAGAGCGAGTCTTATCCGACACTATTCCGATTATATCCCGGACGTCAGTCTGAGCGAAATTAGAATGGCTCTCCAGCACCTTAAAAACAGCAAGGCCCCAAGCGAGGATGGAATTACAGCGGAGCTTCTGAAAGCAGGTGGAAAACTGGTACTTGAAGTCCTTCAGAAGCTCTTTAATTCCGTCCTCTATGGTGACATTACACCAGAGGCGTGAAGCAGAAGTGCGGTGGTCTTGTTCTTCAAGAAAAGCAACAACGCTCTCTTGAAGAACTACAGACCGATGTCCATTCTGAGCCGCGTCTACGTGCTGTTTTCGAGAGTCATTACGAATCGTCTCGCGCGCAGACTTGACGACTTCCAGCCTCCCGAACAAGCCAGTTTCCGTAAGGGCTTTAGCACCATAGACCACATACATACCCTTCGGAACGTTGTACAGAAGTTCGATGAGTACAATTTGCCACTATGTCTGGCGTATGTGGACTATGAGAAAGCCTTTGATTCCGTCGAAATTTGGGCGGTGCTGCAGTCCCTTCAGCGGTGCCAAGTTGACTGTCGGTATATCGAAGTGCTGAATTACAGTAGGGCTACGATGGCTATCCGAGTACAGAACCTGAAACTATAAGCTTCTGGACTGGAAATGATACGGTATTAACATCAATGGCGAGTACATCACTCACCTTCGATTTACCGACGATATAGTCCTTATGGCAGAGTCGCTGGAGGAACTAAGCACCATGCTCAATGACCTCAATAGTGTCTCCCAACGG
The DNA here is from genome assembly GCA_963668995.1 of Parnassius mnemosyne. Lineage (NCBI taxonomy): Eukaryota > Metazoa > Arthropoda > Insecta > Lepidoptera > Papilionidae > Parnassius > Parnassius mnemosyne. Next base: position 26,551,552 of record CAVLGL010000068.1, read on the forward strand.
ATAGGTCTTAAGATGAACATGGACAAAACAAAAATCATGTTTAATGTCCATGTCACACCTATGCCGGTAGTTGTTGGGAGCACTAAGCTCGAAGTTGTTGACGAGTATGTTTACCTGGGACAAATAGTCCGACTAGGTAAGTCCAACTTCGACCGAGAGGTCAATCGACGGATTCAACTCGGTTGGGCAGCGTTCGGGAAATTACGGCACATCTTCTCGTCAGGTATACCTCAAAACTTGAAAACGAGACTGTACAACCAGTGCGTGTTGCCAGTGATGACTTACGGATTCGAGACGTGGTCCTTCACTGCTGGCCGTATGAGGAAACTCAAGGTCGCTCAGCGAGCTATGAAGAGGGCTGTGCACGGGGTTTCTCTGCGTGATTAACTTAAATGAGGATATCCGTAGAACCAGAGTAACCGACATAGCCCAACGAATTAGTAAGCTGAAGTGGCAGTGGGCCGGCCATATAGCTCGAAGAACCGACAACCGATGGGGAAGAAAGGTTCTTGAGTGGCAGCCTCGTACCGGTAGGTGAAGTGTAGTGCGACCCCCCACGAGATGGAGTGACAACCTGGTAAGACATGCAGGAAGTCGATGGATGCAGGTGGCTCAGGACCGTGCTTTGTGGCATTCCTTGGGGGAGGCCTATGTTCAACAGTGGACTTATGAGACACTGTAATGATGATGATGATGATATATCGCTGTGTGATATCCCTTTTCAACGGCGATATATATGTCAAAGGCTTACAAAATAGAATTTCTCTTTACATAAAATGCCTTATAGTATTTCGCCGAGGTAAACAAAAAATATGCGACTACGAAAATAGCAAATTCAAACATTCAAATTCAGTTTTAACCAAATAATATCAATATCAATATCAACAGCGCTAAGGCATCCAATCTGCCTCCGTCGAAATTATTCTTTCTGCTCTCTTATTTTAGCTCCTCTCTTAATCTTTCCCTTCATTGAAGAGAAAAATTTTGCTTTCTATGTTCCATAAACTCCTTAACTTATAAAAAATAGTTTTCAGTTTTTGGAGTTAAATTTTGGAACTCCTTACCGTTGTCTGCCGTGTAGTGGCGGTCAAGAATATCCACTACCCCATATCCTCCCGTGGGTGTCGTAAAAGGCGACAAAGGGAAACAGCCAGGAGATGGGCAGCAGCATCTTCCTGATAATAGCCAAATGACAATAAAAAAACTGCGGTTGCCAACCCGCTCGCCAAGCGTGGCAACTATGGCAAATACCCCCCTATGATGAGAGCAACAAAAAAACGGCCCCCAGTCCCCGGCGGCCCCGCTATTCCTGGCTACGGTGGCGACCATGGTAACGGCGGGGCAGGGGGTGCTAAGAATCTCCGGTGGAGGTTCGGTTGCCACCTTAGACGACTCGACCTGGCAACGTACAACGCACGCACCCTGAGGACTGACGAGAAGATCGTGGAGCTGGAAGAAGAGATAGACAAGTTGCGCTGGCATATTATAGGATTATCTGAAGTCCGAAGAGAGGGGGAGGACACGGTAATCCTCGAATCCGGCAACTTGCTCTATCACCGGGAGGGCGACCATCTGTCCCAAGGAGGTGTCGGATTTATCGTCCACAAGTCTCTCGTTAACAACGTTGTAAAAATCGGGAGTGTGTCGACGAGGGTTGCGTACCTTATACTCAGAATCACCAAACGGTATTCGCTGAAGGTCATACAGGTTTACGCACCAACCTCGGCACACCCCGATGAGGAGGTGGAGGAAATGTATGAGGATATCTCTAGAGCCATGCATTCCTCCAAAACCCAATATACGGTGTTAATGGGAGACTTCAATGCAAAACTAGGCACAAGAGAGAACGGTGAGCTGAAAGTAGGGAAATTTGGAATAGGGCAACGGAACCCAAGGGGCCAGCAGCTGGCCGACTTCATGGAGAAAGAGGGACTCTTTATGATGAACTCTTTCTTCCAGAAGCGGCCCCACAGGAAGTGGACCTGGTCGAGCCCCGACGGTTCCACAAAAAATGAGATTGACTTCATTATGACGACCAGACGACAACTGTTCAGTGATGTCTCCGTGATCGCGAGGGTGAAAACTGGTAGCGATCACCGAATGGTTAGAGGCACACTGAACCTAAACGTTAAGTTGGAGAGGTCTCGTCTAATGAAGTCAACGCTCCGTCCCCCTCGTGCTCTGTTTCAAAGTCCCGAAACCTTTCAGCTCGAGTTACAAAACCGTTTTCAGTGCCTAGAAGACTGCAATGAAGTGGACGATATGAATGACAAGCTCGTGGAAACTGTCCATGCGGTTGGAGCTAAGTTCTGCAAGACCCGCCGCAGAAGAACACAAAAACTCTCCGATCACACTCTTAATCTCATGGCTGTTAGACGGGAGATGAAGCTACATTCTTCAACAGACTTGACAGCATACAGGCATCTGAACAGACAGATCTCCAAATGCATGCAGCGGGACTTACGCAACTTCAATACAGCTCGTATTGAAGAAGCGATCGAGCGGAACCAAGGCTCCAAAGTCTTTGCCAGAGATCTGTCTGCCAGAAAGAGCCAACTGTCAAAGCTGAAGACAGAATGTGGCAGCATCGTTTCCGGGACACCTGAGATTTTGAGTGAGATTGAGAGGTTCTATGGGCAGCTGTACACATCATCGTTGGAGCCACACGCAAGTGTGAGTAACGATCCAAGAGCGAGTCTCATCCGACACTATTCCGAAGATATCCCGGATGTCAGTCTGAGCGAGATTAGGATGGCTCTCCAGCACCTTAAAAACGGTAAGGCCCCAGGCGAGGATGGAATTACAGCGGAGCTTCTGAAAGCGGGTGGAAGACCGGTACTTGAAGTCCTTCAGAAGCTCTTTAATTCCGTCCTCCATGGTGGCATTACACCGGAGGCGTGGAGCAGAAGTGCGGTGGTCTTGTTCTTCAAGAAAGGTGACAACGCTCTCTTGAAGAACTACAGACCGATTTCCCTTCTGAGCCGCGTCTACGTGCTGTTTTCGAGAGTCATTACGAATCGTCTCGCGCGCAGACTTGACGACTTCCAGCCTCCCGAACAAGCCGGTTTCCGAAAGGGCTTTAGCACCATAGACCACATACATACCCTTCGGCAAGTTGTACAGAAGTCCGAAGAGTACAATTTGCCACTATGTCTGGCGTATGTGGACTATGAGAAAGCCTTTGATTCCGTCGAAATTTGGGCGGTGCTGCAGTCCCTTCAGCGGTGCCAAGTTGACTGTCGGTATATCGAAGTGTTGAAGTGCTTGTACAGTAGGGCTACGATGGCTATCCGAGTACAGAACCAGAGTACGAAACCTATCCAATTGCAGAGAGGTGTAAGACAGGGTGACGTCATATCCCCGAAACTCTTCACCGCTGCATTGGAAGACGTTTTCAAGCTTCTGGACTGGAAAGGATACGGTATCAACATCAATGGCGAGTACATCACTCACCTTCGATTTGCCGACGATATAGTCCTTATGGCAGAATCGCTGGAGGACCTAAGCACTATGCTCAATGACCTCAATAGTGTTTCCCAACGGATAGGTCTTAAGATGAACATGGACAAGACTAAGATCATGTTTAATGTCCATGTCACACCTATGCCGATAGTTGTTGGGAACACTAAGCTCGAAGTTGTTGACGAGTATGTTTACCTGGGACAAATAGTCCGACTGGGTAAGTCCAACTTCGACCGAGAGGTCAATCGACGGATTCAACTCGGCTGGGCAGCGTTCGGGAAGCTACGACACATCTTCTCGTCAGACATACCTCAAAACCTTAAAACGAAATTGTACAACCAGTGCGTGTTGCCAGTGATGACTTACGGAACTGAGACGTGGTCCTTCACTGCTGGCCGTATGAGGAAGCTCAAGGTCGCTCAGCGAGCTATGGAGAGGGCTATGCTCGGAGTTTCTCTGCGTGATAAACTTAGGAATGAGGATATCCGCAGTAGAACCAGAGTGACCGACATAGCCCAACGGATTAGTAAGCTGAAGTGGCAGTGGGCCGGCCATATAGCTCGAAGAACCGACAACCGATGGGGAAGAAAGGTTCTCGAGTGGCAGCCTCGTACCGGTAGGCGAAGTGTAGGGCGTCCCCCCACGAGATGGAGTGACGACCTGGTAAGACATGCAGGAAGTCGATGGATGCAGGTGGCTCAGGACCGTGTTTTGTGGCATTCTTTGGGGGAGGCCTATGTTCAGCAGTGGACTTGTGAAGGGCTGTAATGATGATACCGTTGTCTATTAAACGTAATCAAACAATATAATAGTTTATAAAACAAGTTAGGGAACACTTCTCACATCTTTTTCTGTCCTTTTTTGCTCACTAGTCTATTATTTAAAATACCGACGTTGAGCTCATTCATATTTTATAAGATGAGGTCTGAGACGTAGTCCTTCACTGCTGGCCATATGAGGAAGCTAAAGGTCGCTCATTGAGCTATGGTGAGAGCTATGCTCGGAGTTTCTCTGCGTGATGGAATTCGTAATGAAGATATCTGCAACAGAACCAGAGTAACCAACTTAGCTCAACAAATCAATAAGCTGAAATTATACTGGGCTGGCCAATATAGCTTGAAGAATCGACATTTATTGGGAACGAAAAGTTCTCAAATAGCAATAAGCGAAGTATGTATACGAATTGGATGAAAGTGACTCAAGAACAAGCTTTGTGCTGTTTTTTGAGAGGCTTAAGTTTAGCAGTGGACTTGTGATGATGCTCAATAACTTGTTTGTCATTATTTTAAGTGTATTATGCATAATTTATTATAATAATTTGTTTGTTGGGGAATTTTGTACCAATTTTTATTAGGAATATCTACATTATATGAATGTCGACAATCTGGTAACCCTAACATACATATATATGGGTCAAGCTAAAAAAAAAAACGATAAAAACGACACAAAAACAAGTGAATATGAGATACCATTATCGATATAATTAATATCTTCGATCATAAATAACTTGCGCAATGTAATATGATGAAATTTTAAAGGGATTTAAATTACCACTGTGATTGCCCCAACATGCACTTATAAACCTTTTCCTCTACAGTTACTTGATCATTTTGCATCGCCCGAGGCCCGAAAAGTATATAAAATCCATTTGTTTTAGTACGAGGATCATGTTAAAAAAACTATACACATATGCAAAAATTATCGTTTCAAAGTATTCACTCTATGCACACTTTTCACACATCTCACTTAAATACTTGGAAAATACTTAGTCTTCAGACATCTAAAGAATCTCGAAGTTTTTAGCAGACAGTGCGTGTCTCCTTTACTTTCGAAACTTTTTATTTTTTCTTGATTTTTCGAAACAACGAAATAAAATTAGTTTTACTGGTTTTATCGCGTTTAATTTTACCTGTTTTTAATGCCCGGCGTTTTGGAAACGTAGTTAAGGTAACAAAGTAATATTTTTAAATTAAGATGTCTAGTTTGGCAAGTGAAAAAGGGTTAAAAAACAGAAGAAAACAACACACCAAAGGCGAAACAGTTTCGAAAAGCAGCATATGAGGTAGTTCTAGAATGTTTAATATCGGCATATAGATAGACTTCTTAAACAAAATTATTTTTTACTTGAATACTCAATAAAAAGAAAACCAAAAACGCATATTTTTATCTCTAGAATATTTCATGCTTATGTTTTTGACCTATAAATATACTTGAAATGTGTAGATAAAAACGAATAAATGTATATTACACAAACACATAAAGACCAACACTTACTATACACATGACACATTACAATTAAATAAGAATTACTTTTAAAAAAGAAACAATAAAAATTATAAAAAAATATTCTATGATATACAGGACTATTTTGCAATATATGCCCAAATTTTCAGAGAAGGTTCAGAATAAGTATAATTTAAAATTTAAAATTTTCTACAGCCGACTTCAATATGAGTTATTAGGAATAACTCAAAAACTATTGGTTTGACCTTGATCAAATTCATATGGAACCACAGGAGAAGCATTAGCTTTCAAAAAAAAGAAGAATCATCGAAATTGGTTCACCCAGTAAAAAGTTATGAGGTAACACACATGAAAAAACATGCAGTCGAATTGAGTACCGTCTCCTTTTTGGAAGTCGGCAGAAAATAGGCGAATGTTGAAGAAAACATAATAAATAAAAATTCTCAAACATTCTTTCCTTTTTATTTTTTAAATTCAGAATGCTTGGTAATTCATTATTTTAACTGCTTGTCATTTATAAATATTTAACGCCTATTATTTTTATTGACCGTCACTCGGTCGGCAAAAACTTTGCGAATTGAATCGCACACAGAGGAGCACGCGTTCGGGTAGCTGTTGCCCATAAATCACATTCAATTTCAAATAAAAGTAGAAGCCTTATATACTCGTATTTTCAATAACTGCAATACATTATTTATATATTTTAATTTAAATATAAAATTTGGATACTCTTTGAAAAATAACCCTGTATATTAATACTAGCGATCCGCTCTGGCTTCGCACGGATCTGGTAGATCTGATATGGGGAAATGCCTACAGGGCAATGACGGATTATGTCGAACTTGCACCGATTGAAACCCGATGGTGTTCCGCCTTCGCCGCATATTGGCTGGGCCACGGGAACACTTTCGCACACATCCGCGGCCCCAACAGCGCTAGCCACCCCATGGCAGTCCCTCCTCGGAGGACTTCTCCTCCCCATTCCCGTTCTCAGGCAAGGCGCACCAGGAATCCGATACGCGGAGGCCATGAGGCCAGGAAAGTCAAGCGCTCGGTAGCACCCGCTTTCCCGACCCCAGCGGCGGATTGGGTCTCTGGCTCCGTCGCCAACCTTTTTCGATACCGACACTCCTGTTCCACCGCGGCCACTCCACCGCCGCTTCAGCGGTGCGACCCCGCCTGAGTCGCGAAGTATAGGGCGAGTGGCGCACCGCCATACCGACACTCTTCTTCCCCCGCGACTCCACCTTGGCTGCAGCGGTAGGACGAGGGTACCCCTCTCGCCGCAGCCCACCGACACACATCCGAAGTGGGTTCGCCAAGCCCACTCTGTAGTGGCCACCTCGGGCTGGTCCTACAATACGGTCTAGCCAGAGGTTCCTCTGTGTTCACCGCGGGTGAGCAAGCCACGGCTACTAAGGCCCCGCCACGACAAGGTGGGAAACCGTTCAGGAGGAACAACAGCGCCACTTATAGCTAAAAATGCAGCTAAGAACCATCCAGGTGAAGGTTCTTAGCTGCATCCCTTAAAAAATCATTAAAATCAGTCAAATCAGCCTTATATGAAGAGAAAAATTATGAACACACGCAAATCGGAATTTTATCCATAAATATAACAAACTGTAAATTTTATGAGTAGTTAAGATTATATATTATAGTAGTATATTTCTAGGAATGATAATTTTTACTCTCATTTTATGAATGTAATATGTAATATATTATTTCATATTTGTCACGTTACTCGTAGCACGTCAAAATATAGAGGTAGTATTATTCTAGATTATTTTAGTTTATTTTTAACAATCATAATCATTACAGCCTATCAAAGTCTACTGCTGAACGTAGGCCTCCCCCATAGGTTGCATTATAGTGCGGTAATTGCCACGGTTGCTATGCTCGGCAGGCTGCCTTGAGCTGTTAACAGGAAGATGCTGCTTCGTAATGAAATACTTCTTACTGAGTACACCATGCCCTTTAAAAGGACAATTTGGCCTTTCCTTTCATAATACCATGGAACAGAAGGTCATTTAATATGTCGACTTCGAGGATACTGGTTGATGTAACATGAGAAATGCTTTGTAATTACGGAGTTACAACAAATGGGTACGTTTCTCACAGTGGGGTTTAAATTGGAGTAGATTTAGTCACCCCCTGAAAGGGTCCAACAGACAGGGGTCCTAATCAGTCACTGACCTTCTACCCCGAGAAACTGAAATCACACCACGTTGGGTTCGGGAACAACGAGGTGGGCGTGACCCCCGAGAAGGAGTGCCACACAAGGACGTCTGTTGCCGTCTCTTAAAAGAAAGTTTAGACGACTAAGATTACGGGTCCCCAAAGAGTATAGTAACTGTCCTATACAGGCGGGTCCCTATGGAGTGGTCCCGGTTTCGATGTCATGTAGTGGACTGTATTTTCTTCTTATTAGAAGGTGCAGTAGAAAATGTAACAACAATTTTATCTTCGTGATTTCCCTATAAGAGTGCAACGTTAAAACTTTCACTACTTTGCCTATCACTTCCCCATTGCCTTCTTTCTTTCTTTAAACTATAAGACTGGTAGCTGATCCCGAACAAACTTCACTAACAGTTTACAATCCTAGTCGCGAGCTATACGCGAAAGAGAACCGCGTGCCGCGCACCATTTCGACATATCTTAACATTGATTATCATAACTGCACCCTTGTATTTTACCCCATATATTCATTTATTTTTAACATATGGTTACACAATTTTATTTATAAAAAACACATACAAAGTGTTTTCATTATGATATACATTACATCGTTATCGCATAAAAATATGTTAAGATATTCAACAAGATACACCTATTTTACAGAACATTTTCAAAGTTAGAAATCTTAAATATCTAAAACATCTAAAACAACAATCTTTATTGATAAACATGAATATCTTCTTAACTAATACAATCATTTAATTCGCAATTTAGAGGCATTAATACATTTTAATTCGACTTTAATTTTCTTATATAAACCTATTATTATTTCATTACATATTTTAAGCAAAAATTTAGGCACTTTTAACACAGCACTGTTCTTATTAACACACATAGTAATCCTGAAACATTTATTACTTATTTCTATACATATTACTGAAGTTTTCACAAATTGATAAAGTTATTTTTTATAGTACATTATTTAGACACTGTTTAAATCCCATACAACATGGAATATCTGGCCATAATGAATCTTATCTCTTATCACAAGAGCAAAATATATTTTCATCTAATTTAATATAAGACTTCTATTCATATTGCATTGCCGATTGCTATATAACTCATGACTCTAAATTAATCTATAAACAATCTTTCATGGAATTAACTCTCGACCCGGGAATCGAAACCCCGAACTTTCGTTCGACATTATACTAAATCTATTTACTATTAACATAGGTTATCTTCTTATTCGGAATGCCTTATATAATTTAATAGCTATAACTTCAAAACACGAAATTATTTATTTTTTATGAAATGAAAAATGACAAACTATTTTTTTTAATCGCGTCGCCAACACGCCAATTCGAAACTTTGTTAAATAAAGACTTCACTTATACAAGTTTGTTCCGGCACTCGAACTCGATGACATTCCAAAAAATGTTAGCACGGCTGTTGTATAAAGTCAGTGCTCTCGTTTGCATAACAATGAATGTTACTTTAATTATGTATTATATACTGTTACATTTATCATATACATATATTATACTCAATTAATGTTACTTGGCTTGAAAATATCATCGATATGCAGAAAAAGGATCAAAGCGGTTATAAGCATTTTAGGAACCGGGTGCTCCAAAGCTATCTTCCAACATTTTGGGCCTACGTTTAGGTAATTGCAGAACCGGTAGGAACCGGTGCCAACTTGGAAGCACAAGTATTCAACACAATAGAAGGGAGTACATCAGGCCTACTCGACTTATTGACGTCCAGGCAGAGAAGCGCACTTAGCGCTGTGTAAGCTGCACATCCGGCATGAAGCACGCACACTGCGGGATGGTTGACGGTGTGATTCCCCCGTCGGCGAGTGTCCAGTTGGATACAAAGGGAAAACCTAAAAGATCGGCTTACTTCTATGCGGATTTATCCAGTGAGTTTTATTCCCCGTGCAGACACGCAAGAGAAGGCTTACAGAAGTACTCTTGGACAGCATAAGCGAGGAACTAGTTTCTCGCCAATTCTGCCGATGCGCACTGACTTTGCATTTGCTTTGAACGAGAAACAAGCGATTCAACGTGGTCGGCGTTGAAGTAGCCACGAATGATCTCTGCGGAACTGTGAATGCTTCACAGCCTTTAATATGCTGGCTCTATATATCCTTGCCAGCGGTACAGGCACTTTTAATTGACAGAAATGGGTAAGCGGATGGTACGTACCTAGACCTAGGTAAGAACTGAGTCCTTCTACCAATTAGAAATTATTATTTGACTATAAATATTAAGACATTATACATGTTATAAAAATATTTTCTCACTTCATTTAGACTTAAATTAGCAGACGGAATGGATATCTATAGCAAATTGTCTTACCTGTTTTACGATCCTTGTAAGCAAGGAAAGAGCTTATACCTTTTCTAGAAGTCCGGCAACGCATCTGCAATTCCCCTGGTGTTGCGGTTGTTCATGGGCGGCGGTAGTCACTTACCATCAGGTGAGCCGCATGGTCGTTTGCCTCCTCTTCTATAAAAAAAGCAACACACGCCACCAACACTGTTTTTCAAAAGTAACGTAAGATGTTAAGTTGTTAAATGTTGACCAATCAGTGATAAAACACAATATTACAATATACGTTCACTGCAACTTGTCCTATTTATCAAAGGTGTCAAAAATTAATTTCCTCAGTTTGCTCTAAAATTTATTTATTTTAAAATATTACTCTGAATAATATAACTTAAATAGCAAATTTTAAAAATAAATAAATTTATAATAGGATTATTATTAAATTTAACTAATTTTAATAATAATATGATCGCTCTTCCCTATCTCGAAAGAAAATATAGGCTTAAGCACTAAGCACAATCTTGTATATATGTAACAAAGTCTATCATAAGTTATATCATTGTTAAACTTCCATAGCTATTGTATGAAAACTTACTCTGACGTAAACAAAACTCTCATTTTTTCTTTTTGTTCCGTCTTATTACCTTGAGCAGTGATTTTTTTCCCTAACAGCTTCTTGTACGTACAAGGAAACTAACTGCAATTTAAAAAGGTGATATACGTATGAATATAAAAACATGAATCCAAAATTCACACATTAAAACACAATAGGTATTACAGAGATAAGTACGAATGGAAGATGTATTTTAACTTGAAGAACATTTTATATCATTGTATGTTGTTATGCAGAGATTATCGTTATTGGTTAACTTTTTAACTGATATTTTTTGGCTTCTTTTACACACATCACTTAACTTAAATCACTTCCACCAGCTTTATATTGCACTTATAGAATAAAAAAGTACACGCGTACCAAGAGGAGATTTCAATCAATTTAAATCTCCTCTTGGTATTCGTGTAAATATTTCGATTATTATTAATAAAAGTTAAATGAAAATAATTTCACTTGGACGTCTGTTGGTCGGTACGGATGTGAATACAATATTTTTCGTAAAACTGAACTTATCACTTCGATTTTTTTTTAATTATTTTAGATTATAATCATTAGGAAGCCTTTTGAATTTCACTACCTTCAAAAACTTTTTTTTAAATTAGTAAATTGTTTTTCGGTAACAAAATACGAATCACCGATATCAAGCAGTCCAAAAAATTTACGTGTTAACTAAACAAAAACAATTTTTGTAGCTTTAAACGAAATACGTGTTTCGGTAATTAATAAAAGTAAATTGATTATTCAAAACATTACATGAGCGTTCGAGATGTGCACTTTTGGATTTTCCAAATATATATTTTACTTCTTCTTCTTTCCAGTACTTTTTGGTTTGTATTTTATTTCTTGCCTTTTTGTTAAATAGCCAGTTTGAGCACAATTGGATTGGCAGCATTGCTATCCTGTCCGCAACCGGAATGAAAAGACTCCGTTATATCTTTCTTTAGTTATAGAGGTAGATTAGATTTAAATTTAGCTTTTAGACTACATATTTTTTTCATGTCATGTTTATTATTCTTACAACCTCTTCATTAAATCGCAATTTCTTAAAAGAGATTTGCTTGTCCAGGTTATATAGGCTGTACCTTCTAACACGGTTCCATTTATTTACAGGGTTCTGAGGCTGTTTATTTTTGAGGTGTTTAGTTTTACTCCTACACTATCGCTGACAGTGCATTACAATTTTACCATTTTCCGCAGGTGTATCGACTCTTTTAAGAATGACAGAGAAAAGAACATACGAGGGGCACACTGAAATGATCGGGAATAAAAAAAAACCACATGCACGGTATAGCTAAATTGTATTTTATTGTTTTACGAAGTATTCTCCGTTCAACTTAATGCACTTTTCCATTCCTGCAAACCAATCATTAAAACAATAATTTCAGTCTGAAGTTGATGTTGACAAAATGGCTGATATCGTTTGGGCGCAGGTCAGGACTGTACGGAGGATGGCTCATCAGGTCAACGTTTTCCTTCTTCAAAGAATCATTTGTCTTCCGAGCCGTATGGGAGCTCGCATTATCGTGATGTAAGATAATGCGACGTTTTGGGTTATTTTTTCGGAGTTCGGCTATCATTTCTGGCAAGCAAACCATGATATACCACTCACCGATAACCGTTCTGCGTTCCTGTAAAGGAATTGTAGCTACATGCCCCTTTTTCGAGACAAACGTAGCGACCACTTTCTTTGACACGCTGCGGGAGCGAACCACTTTCGTTGGTTTGACCTCGTCTTCGAAGACCCAAACTACTGACTGATGTTTTCTTTAAGGTTCGTATGAATAAATCCATGATTCGTCACCTGAGATAATATTATAAAATCTAATATAATAGTTCGCACAGCTGCGACGTTTACAGGCGTGACCGCTGTTCTTGGTCGACCTGCAGAAGAAAAAGTGCTGAGCGATACACGACCGCGTCGGAACTCAGCATACCAGATAAGCCGCGACGAAAATTGTGATAAATTATGGCACGGAAATGGTCACGCGTAAGCTCCATTTCTGTTAACGATGTGTCAACTTTAAACCAACATAGTTTTTGTTTTTAACAATTTTTTCAATTGTTTGAATGTCATTAAGATTCTAAGAGGCCAGTATTCAAATTCTAAAAAGTGTTTCATTGTAACTCAATCCGAAATATTCTATTCCTGGTCATTTCAGTGTGCCCTAGTAACGTTTGCGAGCTATGGGGTATGAAACTCAGTCTCGGCGCTTTAACGTTTATAGTACCCGCGTATCCCGACTTCGATTCACAATTTCCCAACAGCACCATGCGGTGTTACTTGGTGGTATCTTCCCTATTAACAATAATCGGTGTTAAAGGAATAAGAAAATTTGTGAGTCTGTGAAAGTAAAAATATTTTAATTTTATGAAATTCTTCAACGTTCAGAGAAATCTACCGCGTTTGAACAGCGCGGTAGATTTCTCTTCTCCAAAAAGGGCATAAGTCGCAAACTCTACCATTTACATACCGTGTAAAATGTGTTTACATTTGTATTATATTTACTATTTCGTAAAATATACCACTAAATAGCTTTAACGACAACTTGTAATAATAAATGTTACTTGTATTAAGTCGAATCCGAACTTAATAAATTATTTAAATAAAATACGTAATGTTTCTTAATATGCCATGTGACGGCGGCATAAGAGAATACCATTCGCCGATTTCTTCTGATGGATGCCGTAAAATGTGACTATGAAAACGGCCAGAAAGATGTCATTTTTTGTTAAGAGTGACAAACGAGTATGTAGTCCATCTAATGGGAAGTCGGTGCTATGGCCCGTAGATCTAATTACATCTATCCTCGATTAGGGATCATAATGCAGATGCGTTGTTACACCTAAGGACTAAGATGGAAACGTAAAAAGGGTATATGGTTTTCTACACTCACCATAAGAAACAGCAGAATTATTCTGCTGTTTCACGCTCGTATTTTGTAAGAGCGACCCGTATTGAGCCGACCCATTCAGCTGCAGCTATGTATATCTAGCTTAGCTACAGCGTGCCTCTACTATGTATATAAATAAAAGTATGGTTTTTGATAAATAACGATGTACCAATCCGTATACAAAAGATGCACTCAAGCCGGTGACAGGGAGCAGGGAATCAAAGGGAGCATCGTCAAAGCTGAGTGACGCCTACCCGTAGCACTTTGATCTCCAATCCGCCCACTAAGCGTGTAAATTACCTACATTAAATCTTTCATGCAATATGAGATGCCAATATTCAGAGATGGATTATTACGGAATGGTAAACAAAAAGACAACAATGTGGTGGCACAGTTCTTCCTTAAGTTGTCGTAGTAGGCGACAGAGGAAAACTAACCAGGAGATGGGCAGCAGCGTTTCCCAAAAAACTACTAGAAAATAAAACAAAACTACGGTCGCCAACCCGCCAGCCAGGCGTGTTAATTATGGCAAATATCCTCTCTCTATTAGGTAACCTATGAAATGGATGTATGCCTATGTTCAGCAGTTAACTTTTGAAAGACTGTAATATAGAAAGAAGAAGAAGAATGTTACACAATATAATTTTATTCGGTATTGTTGTTTTACGTGGTAGCGCCATGCTGCGGTCATTTTATTGTTGTACTAAGTGGCCAGGCAGACGTTGTTCTGCCCTTTTCGACGACCCTTCATATAAAAACTCCTGAAATTCGTAATAAAAAGATATTGAGTATCAATTATCAGGATAAAAACTATCCTATCTCTCAAGTTGGACCAAACTGCACAGAGTATGCAAATTTCATTGAAATCAGTTAAGTAGTTTTGAAGTTCATCGCGGACAAACAATGTGACACGTAATTTTTATATATAAAAATGTAAAGACTATCTCATAGAATACCAGCGTCAAATAGCAGCTTAATGCTGTGTACGGTGAGTGTAGAGAACCGGAGACTGTTTTGACTGAAAACCAGGCTTTAAATCTTGTTCTATAGGGGCGACAGAGGAGAGATGTAGATGTCTATGGATCACAGCATCCATTTGCCATCTGGTGGACTTGTGTGCTCGTTTGTCATCCTTATTCTATAAAAAAATACTCATGTTTTGCGGGCGGATTGATGATCGCAGTAGGTAGGATTGACCAGATAGACCAGAAGTCTCGAACATTTGGCGCCTCTCTCCATCGCCGCTATGCATTATAGATCTGGCATCCACGACGTAGCCAGCCCAGTGTCGTCTTTTACGACACCCACGGGACGATATAGCATGATGTATTTAAGGTCTATTCACATTTACACAGCATTTATTGCGTAAACAGTTATCAGAATTATGCATACCTACCCATATAGATATTGTACAAATATTGTTGTCTCTTTCATAACGTAGACAAAAACACGTTTTTATTTAATAACGCTAACCTTGAGTGAAATCATTCGAAGTATTATTTAATGCTCAAACATGAAACTAACGCATTTATGATTGTGCCATGTTAAAATTAAAATAAACAGATTCATAAATCTCAGTATTCAGAACACTGGATTACTACTACTGTACTAGGAGTTTTCTTCCGCGTACGACCTCTCTGTGGAATAGTTTACCACCAGCGATTTTTTCGGACCGATACGACTTAGGGACCTTCAAAAAAAGAGCTTACCCCTTTTTAAAATGCTGGTAACATACCTCCACCCTGCAATTCCTCTAGTGCTGCAGTTGTTCATGGGTGGCGGTAATCACTTACCATCAGGTGAGGCGTATACTCGTTTGCCCCCTCTCCAAGGAGTAAGCTTTTCTTGAAGGTCCCTAAGTCGTATCGGTCCGGAAAATCACTGATGAAAGTAAATCCACAGTGAGACAGAAAATTCCGTGTTGTTGAAAAAAAAAATGAAAATGCTCCTCGTGCTATATACAAGGCTATTTTTCAAAGAGTAGCCTTTTAAACTTACGTTCAAATATATATATATAGGTATAATGATATTCCGTTACTGTAGTTTTAGAAAGTACAAGTAAATAAGGCTTCTACTTTTATTTGAATTTATCCCAAATTGAATGTGATTTATGGGCAACAACGTTTTTGCCTATCGATCGACCCTTACGAATGTTTGCGTGCGCAGTAAAATCAGTTAAAATAATGCATTAACACGCATTTTTTATTTAAAAGGTAAAAATGACAGAATGTTTGACATTTTTTTTTAATTAATTTTTCTTCACCATTTGCCTATATTACTTATAACTTTCTCTGCAAATTTAGCCGGTAATTGGAAAATAACTCTGTATAATATGCGATACAAGATGCAAAGAGATGCAACACATCTTCGCAAGACCAGAACTTAAAATTGCAATTAACCATTTGGTGGGGACCAGCATCAAAGAAATATGTATATAGAGGGAATATGAGATATTTGCTATAGTTATATATATATAGTATAGCCTGACAAACGGGTTGGCAACCGCAGTTTTCAATTTTTTAGTTATTATTAGGAAGACGTTGCCTGTTGCATGTTGCCTTCTACGACATTCACAAACGATATGGAGTATTGCTGGACGTGAACATCTCATTAAATTTCAACATTCTTTGACAATAATTGAAATCTATCTAATAATCTTAACAGTACTTCGATAATTCGACTCTAACGACACCTTTAAAACGTTAAACAGCATGAAAATTGACGCTAAATTTTGTGCAGGCTGTTCAACTTCAACGCTGCAAGTAAAAGGTACATAATTACAAAGTTTTAGTAGCACGATGTAGAACAGCTAGCACATTCGTGACAATTTATCACTCACAAACTGATATGGATGTACATTACCTTAAAAATAATTACATTCATATAAGGTATTTCACACAAGCAAAACATCGATAAAATTTCGATAAGTTATCATATTTTCGTATGAAGGTGTGTTTGTGTTATCACTTATTGGATAGGATAAGGATAAGGATCTTAAGGTTGGTTAACTTATTATTATCAAGTTTATATTTATTATGTACATATCATAGGAGATAACGTACATACCTTAATATTTGATTAAATTTCCTTCTTTTATTAACTTCTTTCCATCTTGATCGAAACTAGTCACCGTTGGTGATGAATATTAGACTATCAGCGGCTAAAAATTGTTGCATCAGGATGCTCCGATTGATAGAGACCCAAAAACTTACGTTATTCGATGAAACTGGCCATTTTACTCCCACTACCGAATTGCAGCTATATTAATAGTATAGTTGTAGCACGAATGGGTCGACTCGACCGGGGATGGACCACGCTCTCACAAAATACCAGCGTCAAATAGAAGCTAACACTGCTGTGTTTCGTATGGTGAGTGTAAAGAACCGGAGACCCTTTTCTACCAACTTCAAAAAGGAGACGGTACTCAATTCGACTCTTTTTTTTTGTGTGTTACCTCATAATTTTTTTACTGGGTGAACTGATTTCGATGATTCCTTTTTATTTGAAAGCTGGTGCTTCACATGTGGTCCCATATAAATTTGATCAAGGTCTCACTAATATTTTTTGAGTTATTATTAATAATTTATATTGAAGTCGGTTGTACAAAATTTTTAATTTTTAATTATTACTGGAAAATAGGTATTCCATCTTGCCTTCACGGGTGACAACGCATTTGCATTTTGATTCTTTATTGATGATAGATTTTTTAGATGTCTATGGGTCACAGTAACCACTTGCCATCTGGTGGACTGTGTGCTCGTATGTCACCCTATCATATAAAAAATACTATGGTACATCGAAGATATGACAGGATTGGTTATTTATGTAAGATGTCCCGGATAACATGCTTAGTATTTTTCAATTATAGGTTTCAAAACTTGACTGTTATTTTTCTTAATACACGGGATACTGCGAAATATCCTGGGGTAATGCCGATTACTTTCAAAAGTGTGTTTTATTACTATTAGGTCTAAGGCTTATATTTAATTTTAATTCGGAATTATTCCTATCCCAATTTACTTTAAAATATTGGTTAGAACATAGGTGTTCGCATTTTTCAGTCTACCTGGTGGTAAGTGGATGCTGTGACCTACAGACATCTTCATTTATCATTAATTAAGAATCAAACTGCAGATGCAAAAGAATCTCCGGTTCTCTACACTCACCATACGAAACACAGCAAAAACTCTCTTCTCATAAAACTTGTCATTATTCATGGCTGGCTTACGTCAACTGGAGGGACGATGGGTGATTAAGGTGGCTACTTATCATATGTGGCTAATAAATATATGTCGCTGCGTTTGGCAGACATTAACATAAATCGGAATATACCCATTTTCTTAGTTGCCCTAATTACATACATAAAAATAAATATAATTGTTACCAAGGTCTTTGGTTGTCAAACAAAAATTACCATCGATATAACTCAATACTCACCTTGATGTAATTAATATTTCTTACCTCAGACCCTCAGAGGACGTAAAATGCATACTTACTGAATAACTTATTAAAAAAAAAAAACCTATATGTTAGTGAGACCTTGTTAAGTTCTAACTGTTCACTAAGTATACGCATTAAGCAGTAAATATCGAACCAACTTACCATACAAGTTAATTTGAAGGTTACTGTTTACAAATATCTGTTTTAACACATTTTGTACTGTTAATGAGACCCCTTAATTTAAATGCATATATACACTGGGCTTGGTAGTATGTAACGAAAACACGACTAAATGTTTTCAATTATAAATAAGGAATTGGAAATAGGATGAGATTATTTATTTATTTATTACATCCACTTAATACCTACTATCATTACAGGATTACCCTAATACGATAGATAAGTCAAACTTTAGTTATTTTAGATACCATAAGTCTATAAGCTAAAACATAGAAATAACAAGGTAGCCTTTGTGAACTCGTGGAGAAAACATCCGAATAAATCAATCCGCTTAGCCACCACATTGAGCGTACGTAGCACGCCGGTGGGCGGCGCCTCGCGTAATAGGTCTCTCGCGAGAGTCGCATTCGTCGCCGCCGTACGGTATTGCGATCTGGCACGCACAACTTCATCTCCTGCAGGATAGCTGGGTTGCTAACTACACCCCGTAACACCTTAAACAAGTATGTAGCCTGTGGACACTTCCCTTCTTACTTCAAGTTTACTGTATCCTACCATAACGAGGACAAAGAGAGTAGGATACAGTAACGAAAAACCCGGATACACCCTATATAATTTGAGATATAAAAATCAAGCAAACTTGTTTTGACCACTTTCCAATATTGACTTATCTTAATTTGGAGCCAGCCCAAATCACAGAGTTGCACTCCAAATAACTTTTTATCATCGCTTCATATAATGCCTTTATTGCGGTAATGTTAGTGAACCCGTTCGATTGTCTCGGGACGAAACCGAGATTGCGGTATGCCCTCTTGTAGACTTCAGTAATATTTTCACGAAACTTGAAATCACTTGTGATTTCAATCACAAATCACGAGTAAACATTCAGAATTTTTACTTTCATTACGCGCTACAGCTGCTCTCCATCCATGTGGCACGGGTGATGATGCGGAATACGTGCTCGGCTAAATGAAAACGTAGAGCATTTGCCCAAGTTAAAATAAAGTTTATTGTCTCGGCTACACTTCATGTCCTTATTTATATCCCGCTGCAGTCTGGCATGGTCTAAGGTATTTCTTATTTCGATAACTAATTTTAGATTATCAGCAAATAAAAGGCACGTTGATTTCTTGATCACCTCAAGTCGTTTAACATAATGATAAAATGAAGGGGACCCAAATTACTTCCTTGACACACCCATGTCCGTATAAAATACTGTTAAGTGTACTATCCGCCATAGTCAACGTACTGACTTCTGTATTGCAAGTAGCTGGCGAAGAACTTCAACGTGTGTGGTGTGCAACCTACTCTGGCCAACTTCACCATCAGGATATCTTTATCGGTCGTGTCAAATGCCTTCCGAAAATCGTAATAGGCCACATCAACCTGTATCAGTATATGTATGCAATGTATGTAATTGCAATATAAACGATTTTACCATGAGCCGGTGAAATTAGACATATTTCGAAGAATACGTGAAATCTGCAAACATGCATTGGGACAACACAGCGGACTCTTCCGTGTTCTAAAACCTTCTCACAATTGAGAGAAGATCTGTGCCTGTGCACTGCCCAGCATACTTATGTGCTTCTATATACATATATTGTAGATGCAAGGCAAAACAGAAGACTACTTTTTTCCGACTACTAAAAAAGTAGAAGGTGTACAATTCTACATTTTTTATCATTTTTTGATATCTTCGTCAACTATGAACCGATTTAGATGGTTCTTTTTTAAGTATATTATATATTAAATAGATTATACTCCAGGAATAAAATAATTTGATATTTTGGAGACGGGGCTTTAATTATTTCATACATAACTTGTAATTAAAAGAAATAAGGTCTCATAACTACTAAGACAAGATTTTTCCTTGAAGATTATCGTGAGGGTAGAAAAATCGCCAAAATAGCTTCTCGAAATTAATAGACGCCCCCTATCTGATGGCAAGTATATATAGCCGAAAACTTAAACTGTTACTAAGAATGTTCCTAATAATAAATATCTCCTTTGTGTCATGTAATATAAATATAAATCATATCAAATAACAAACGTGTCTTATCACTGACTACAAAATGTGAAATTATATCTATTATTTTTAAGTTCTTTGAAGTCGGCTTTTACTTATATAATTATCTTATATTTACGCGAACACTACACATTTTTAAATAAAACTAATTTTACGGATTTTATCGCGTATATTAACTTATTTAGTTTTATTTTACTTATATATTTAATTAAAAGTGAATTTTTCTTCTTTCACTTTTTTATCTGTTTGTCGCCGCGCCGCCCAGTAAACTGACGTTATCTTTGATTACCCGGTGTTGAAGGATTTTAAAATACCTATTATTTTTATAAGATTATAATATAAAATCAAAATTAAACTATGCTTAATGGTAATGATGCGACCAAGACGCGGCGTTGAAAGAAATATGCAAATATTTTTAAATAATTTACTACGCTCAAACGACCTCACTGACCGATAGTATAGATTTAAATTATATTAAATTATAATACTGTTAAAAGGCTAGATATATAGGTGTGAAAGAAGCAAGAGAGGTGTATCTGGATAACAGGCGTGAGAGTTTATGTAATGTTATGTTACAAAATGATTTCCATTTTTGTAACAGGAAGTTTTTTTTTACTTATTATAAGCCAGTGCTTGACCAGAATCCAACCTGGTGGTAAGTGATGTACCCGTAGATGGTACATCGCACTGTCTCAGCGTAACAAAAGCGTATTCCTTAAAGACGCCCAGGTTGTATTCGGACAGAAAGATGGACGCCTAGAAGAATTGGATTCTCTTGCTTTGCTTTCTCATATACGGCTTTATTATTCTTAATTTTTCTAGTTCATAGTAATTAATTCTACTTAGCTTTTTTTAAAGTATTTAAAAGATAAATTTTATATTTATCGCAACTCTTTAGTTTTATAAACGTACATTTTAATATCTTACAAAAATTGTTTTTATAAACGCCGGATAAGTTATCTGATAAATGATAGCAGTACCTCCAACAACGAACTATAATAACAGATTTAATAATCCATTTATTTAGATTACTAGCGATCCGCCCCGGCTTCGCACGGGTGATTTTTGGATCTCGACAACAGCGCCACCTACTGGGTCCAAATGTGAATCTCAACCATATAGGGACCCATTCAAACACACAATTTTTTTTATCAAAATCGGTCGAGCCGTTTTCGAGTTTTAGCGAGACTAACGAACCGCAATTGATTTATATATAATATAGATAGATATACGAGTAGATATTACTGCCCCGGTATCCGGTACGGTAGTGAGGTACGAGTAAGGTGCCTGCGGGTAATAAGGCCTGTCGGCCAATAAGGCCTAAGTAACAAAAATCGTATTTATAATAACTGCACTCGCTTAAGGAGATAATTACAGACTGCTATTCCACGATAATGTCTCTACTCTCTACAAGTTTGCAGAGACGCGCTACCCCGCGTCCTGCCACCAGAGTTGCATTATCTATCATAAGATACGACCGCACTACACCAATAATAAAAATCAGTCCAAATAAATCGTGGTTATTTATTGTAATATTACACTTAGCTATCTAAAACCGTAATTTTTATCTTTATGAAGAAATGCTTTGTTGATCTTGAAGATTTGAGTAACGTATCGTGGTCAATTTTTATTTTTATTATGTTTTTCTTAAATACTTGGTCAGCGGTTATTAAAGCCTACTAAAATTCCCCATAGGCCTTATTATAATCCTTTTTCTTGTGTAGTTTTTTTGTTTTATTATAAACTTTTAAAATGTTATAAATGCAAATAAATCGTACGCTTTTATTATTAAACTAATGTCGTAGTCAGAAAAAGGTCTGGTTTCAGATGTCCAAACAGTGCAAAGACAAACTGTGTCTAAGAATTAAGGCTTTGACCTTTGACATTAGAAGCTATTAAATTATGTGTAAATTATTGGTCCTGCGCCTAAGCTCTCTCGGATTGCGATTTTATGATTGTGAGGGAATAGAGAGTGCACCTGTGCTTGCGTTCGGATACTATAATTCTGTACTGCGCTGATGGGCTAGTCTGCGTTGAGACTAGCCGCTGTGACAGAAATTTGGTTGATAGGACACTCAACCCAACAATAAACCCAATTCTCAACTCAACCTAACACTCTACACAACTCGAGACACAACCGATGCACTAATGATAATCACGAAGAGTGAGTTTGTTTGTCAGTTTGTTCATCATTATACTAACGACTAAGAATTATTAGGCGAGGCAATTTATATATATTTTTAGAATTATAAGTCTTAATTGCTACATTCATGTGATTATTGATAACAAATATTAAATATATTACAGAAAAATAAAATAGCAGTAGGTCTGCTAGGCCTTATTACCCTACCATAGTAAAATAAAGCCTATTAGCAAGGTTTTTAGAAATATTTAATTTTGTCATTTAATCATCATTCAATTAATCATGTCAAATGTTATAATTATTCGTTCATACTTTATAGAAACTGTACTAAACTAATGGTTTTTATTAAAATTAGATATTTTTTTTATAGGATAAGGGTGACAAACGAGCACACAGTCCACCTGATGGTAAGTGGTTGCTGTGGCCCATAGACATCTACATCTATCTTCGATTACGAATCAAAATGCAGATGCGTTGTCACCCGTGAGGACTAAAATGGAATGCCTCGTTTCCAGTAAGAAGGGTCTCCGGTTCTCTACACTCACCACACGGAACACAATAGCGTCAAGCCGCTATTTTACGCTGGCATTCTGCGAGAGCACGGTCCCCCCCCCCCCCCCCCCCCGAACCGACCCATTCGTGCTACAACCATAATATAGCTGCAGCATGGCTCTACCACGATACATTTCTGATTTTATTTTCAATTTTCCCTTAGCTGGGCCTTATTACCCGAATGCACAGAATAAATAATAGTACTACGACAGGTAGCTTAGTGTTATCCTGTATTAAGTACTACTCATGCATTAAATTTCAGTTAAAATTAAGCAGAGATAAAAGTACTGTTTTCTTACTCATGTGGTTTTGATCTAGATAAAACGCATAAAACGATGATTATAATTGATTTGTTAAAAATTTGTACTTAGTTTCATAAACAACTAACGTACTAGTGATGTTTTACTCTGTGTATATTCAAGCATACTTTTTGTCATTGCCAGGTAATCCTAAAAGAAAGATTGCGGGCTTTTTTAGAACTCTACGAGAAGAACAATTGCACCATACATTATTTTATATAACTTTATATATTTACGAATTCGTTGTCAAATGACATTAAAACAAACCATTTTTTTTTCAAAAAATATTCTTAAATTATCTACTAAACCTTATTCATGAAGCAGTCTGTCTACTAATGAAAACAAAAATGAAAATCGCTACAGTAGTTTTGGAGATTACGTGAACTTATATACAGGCAAACACAGCGGGGAATTTTAAATTATAATATGTATTGATAGAAGATAGAGATGAATAGATTGACTTGAGGCTCTCCCACAGTTGGAAAGATTTGCCTCAATCGCCACGCTTGGCAAGCGCATTGACGATCGCAGCACCTCATACACTGCATCAGTATTTTGCATATAACATTATATAAGGAATGGTACAAGGTACGTAAGGGTAATATACTAAACAATAAAAAAACACTAAACAATACTAAAATATTTACTACTAGCATTTTACCCGCGACTTTGCTCGCGTGTGCATCAATTTAGAAACATCATTAATATTACTCCGTGCCAAAATTAGCAAAATTGGATCACTTGTAGAGTCACCTCGGTATCTGTGTCTATATTGGACGTACCTAAATAATTGAAATTTGGCAATATAATATGCTGCAGAAACACATTAGTGAGTTTATCAGAACTATGTTATGCGTGAACCTACCCGTTTTAAAATCAAAGGTACGAGAGAATGCTGCATAGCGTAGATATTGGTTGTCCAACGATTTCAAAACATCAAGAGTTCTCTTTTTGCAATATGCAACGTGGGTTGCAAAAAGTTTAATTTTTAATACGCATATTATGTGGTAGAGACACGCTGCAGCTATGCAGAATGGGTCAGCTCGACCGGGGAAGGACCACGCTCACACAATATCAGCGTAAAATACCAGCTTATTGCTGCTGTGTTACATATGGTGAGTGTAGAGAACCGGACACACTTTTTAGTGGAAACGAGGGATTCCATCTTAGTCCTCACGAGTGACAACGCATCTGAATTTTAATTCTTAATCTAGGATAAATGTAGATGTCTATTATTGGGCCACAGCATCCACTTACCATCGGGTAGACTGTGTGCTCGTTTGTCCCTTCACGCACAATCTAATACCTTAACTAGTTTAGAAAACTCTACTTAGATTCCGTATGACTACGTTATCTACAAATCCGGGTCATTGCGCGCTGACAGTACTGCCTTATCTAACTCATAGCTATAAACGAGCGAAGTTATAAATTAAAGATATTTAGTATTATCAGCTATTGTTATGTATTTGTAATGTATTTATTCTGTGTAAAGAATCAATAAAACAAGTAAACATCATTATAATAGCTCTTGTTTTTCTCAGCTTACCTTTTTTCCCAAGCACAAAACATACATACATTGCTGACAAACTAGCTTACAGTTTAGCCAAATTTAAAATGTAAATAATGTAACACTCTTTCTAAGAATAAATTAAAAAAAAAATATTTTTAATTGTTACGTACGTTAACCAATCTGAGAGTTTTGCGAAACTATAAAAAGTAGTATTGTACACGCCTCTAGCTGCCTCAACAATAGGTCGACCATATAGGGGCCCATACAGCTGTAGATTCGAGGAATAACTAAGGACAGGGCCCAACGGCCTATGGACAATTATCATTCTACACAATAGAGATAAGGCTAGGTAAATAAATAGTACGTACCTGGATCCGAAGCTAAGACCGCCCCAAGGCTCGGTCAGGCCGTAGGTAGGTGTAGGTGCATGTAAGTGATGTGTAGTAGTGTTTATTTATATGAACTGACCCAGCTGAGGTGACTGGGCAGCTGCCTGGTCCGATGCTGCCCCACCATGTTGTATCACTCCAGCAGGCGTCACCAAATGACAACTTCTTTCTTCATTTCACTATTTCAGTCTATCAACTTTATCGTACATTTAACTAACTTCAACCTCAACTCTATCCCCGTTAATCGTAATCAAAAGAGTAACACTCGGCACGACTTATAAACGGTGGATCAAAGTTCACTTCCGTTTCACGTAGCAACAAGATTATAACCACGAACAAGAACGCGATCTCTTCTCTAGTCACAAAGTTCAGCGTTACAAGCGACAAACTAAATTCCTTCGTACGCTATTAAATACTACGCCCGCATTAAGACTCAAAATCAGCCTAGCTGTCACGCAAACTAACTACATAGACAACACACAAAAGGCACTTAACGCGACGGTACAATTAAACATTAACTTCCAAACAATTAATCGACCCGGCGTCTATTTTTCTAGACTCAACAAACTCCTCGTCGTTGGATAAATTTGCTAATAAAACCGACACTAATTAGAGGTTATACGGGACGACCAACGTCGTTCTAGAGACCGCACTACAATCACTATACAATTGACGAAATCACTTTCAAACGAAATCATTTTAATCAGTCAAATTCAATACAAGCCTCTTGTCACGAACGTACAACTTAGACAAACTAAACCGAGGCGGTCTTCACGAACCACAATTCAGTAGCGAAGTAACGCGCACAAATCCTAAAAATCTAGACCATAAACCCAAAAAACAGGTCGCGCGAAATATATGCTAATTGACTGCACCGCTGCCCGCGAGCTATTGTCTCTCGCTCGCCAGCGCTAAACGCTGGGAAGCTGCCTTCCGCTGCCCCCTCCCCGCGACACGCGTGACACCTGGTACCATCGGGCGATTCGCTAAGTCGAACGTGATTGGATGCCGTCTCAAATGACAATTTTTGGCCTAAACAATTACGGTTAAAGTTTTTATTATTAAATCTTTTCAAAGAGATCTCCGCCCATACAGATATCGTACTGTAACCGTTGTAACGGTATGGTACGATACGGCCTTTAATAGGATGAAGACTACCAAAAGTCCACTGCTTTACATAGGTCTACTCAAATAACTCTTATATAGGAGATATTTGCTATAGTTGCCACACTTGGTAGGCGGGTTGGCAACCGCAGTTATTAATTTTTTAATTGTTGTTAGGAAGTTTCATGTAACTGAACCAACTCTGGAAACATTTTTCCAACCCGCTACCTAGTAATCATGTCACGGCACCATTCCGCACCGGTTTGCTTCTGAGCGGCGGTGATATTGACAACACATACTGCGAAACTATCTTCCTAATACAAAGGCGTTTGTATAAAATCTCGCGAACGTTTTTCGATCCAATCTGCAATATAATATGATGAACCTTTTCTCATACAGTAACAGACGTCAAGCGACTACTTCATACTTTATCTCTCTCTCTTATTAAATTTAGCCAACCGTGCTAAAACTTGTATTATCAGCGATACACGGTTGTTTCAGAAGAGCCTTTATCCATAATTGCCTTGAAAATAATTATATTTTTAAATATAACATGTACAACTGAGCAGTGTCTAACACAAAAAAATAACTTTTTTTTCGTGTGTGTTCGTCAATGCATAACGTACTGTACAAACTACGTATTATTATTAAAAATTCCTTAACGCACGAGCAATTCAAAAAATTATTCCTGAGAATTAAAGAAATGGTTCATCTTTCTATAATTTTTTTTAATAATATGTATATATATATTGTTGCAAAAACGAAAAACTAAATATACTCGTATTATTTGTCCTAATGAGAGCTATTAGAGAGTTTGTTTTTATTACCTATCTTTTAAAACTTTAAAACTCTTATATACCTTTTAAAACTCGTAAGTACTTACTCAATGTGTATTTATACCATAGGTGATAAATTATGCACTCTTGTTTCCATATTGCTTAATATGCTCATTAATTTCCTGAGCCTACTTGCATTCAACGTTGCTTTGTCACGCTGCGTTTTATGCAGTGTCAGAAATAAATCTACCTAATGGTTTATTACACATATGTACAAGTATTATGCTAATGGTATAAGTAGTAAAACTTCTTTAATGTATCTCTATTATGGTACAATACTTTTATGTGGTAGAGCCATGCTACAGCTCACAGCAGGGTCGGCTCGACCGGGTTAGGACCACGCTCTCACAGAATACCAGCGTAAGATACCAACTTAATGCTGCTCTGTTTCGTATGGTGAGTGTAGAGAACCGGAGACCCTGCTGGAAACGACGCATTTCATCTCATTCCTCAGGGGTGACAACGCATCTGCATTTTCATTCTTAATTGAGGATAAATGTAGATGTCTACGGCCAGAGCATCCACTTACCATCAGGTGGACTGTGTACTCGTTTGTCACCCTTAATCTATAAAAAAAAACAACTCTAGTTACTAGCTAGGGCTTCTTCTCTACCGTCTGGGAAGATAACGTACCATTCTCTTATCTAAAAATATGAGAGGATTGTGATTTTCAGTTTTTACTTTAATTTTTTTGTTCGAAAGTTATAGGTTATATTAACATCTCGATATTACTTTCACAGGTTATGAGGATTGCACCTAAGTTATAAGGCGTGACAGTTCGTCGCAAGCCCATTCGTAATTTCTTTGTTTTGCAAGAGTCCACCTCAAGAGCCCAAACATTGTGTTTAAAAAAAAGCCTCCTTAAAAAAGTTTTATAACGAAAGAAATACCATATCCTTATTGGTCGGTTATTAAAATGCTAATAAAGTTTAAACTGTTGAAAAATTATAATGATACTTGTCCGTATGACTTCAGTATGTATATTATTTATTTAATTTTAAATATATGTACATAATATTCAACCACCTGTGCCCGCGATTTCATACGCGCAAACATGTATCGCGTCATACTAATATGTACAGATGAAATTCTTCTTTAAATTAGATACATTGACTTTTTATTAATCTTAATGCCATCAAAAACATAACTTGTAAAAAAAAAACAAGTCTCGCAACTCAGTTCTTCTACCATAAAAAGTTGTTAGATCCATATAATACCAAATCGGTTAATTTATTCAGTCCCTACTTAAGGCTCCTTCTGTCTCAAGTTATTACGTAATTAGCTAACCTAACAACATCTTATAGTGACCATAGCAATATTAAACATCTTTTATGTTTTAAATAAATAGATTGACCTGGCTATTGCATGAAAACACAATGTATCTCTCAAGTAATACATATTATATTAAATTAGATTGTTTAGTGCGATTGCCAAGTCAGTATCTACTGCATAAATAACTTTGTAACCCTATATAAATATATAGGATTACAAAGTTATTTATGCAGTTGATGTATCTAGAAAACTGGACCGAAATTACAAAATGTTTTAATTTTTCCTTGATTTATACACTAAACACTAATTGTATTCTAAGTTTGAAGCTTCTACGTTCGCTAGAAGTGCCTTAGAGTTTTGATGATCGGTCAGTCAGTGAGTGACAAAATTAAGAAATTTTGACTAGTTATAATTCTTAAACTACTGGTTCAAATTAAATGAAATTTGATATATACCGTGTTTATACAATGCACGCTAGGTTACTGAAAATTCAAGCTTCTAGTTTTATCCGCAACGAAGTTATAGGGGGTCGAAAATGGCCTGGACTACTTCGAGAAAAGGATGGTACGGCCGTGCCGCTTTTTTGGTCGACTTGGCGGTGGCACTGCCGTCACAGAGTAAAGACAACCGTGCTCCCAGACAACATACAAACCTACGCACCGGAACAACGCGGTGGAGAAATTACTATAAATTAAAACAATAAATACAAAATAATAAATTATAAATTCAAGTTTATAACTATAGATATTGAATTGATTGAACTAACATAGATGAAGCACAGTGTGATGGAGTGTCGTGGACGTTGTAAGAGGCGACGGAGGGAAACTGAAATAGTAGAGGCAACAGCATCTCCCTGATAACAACTCTAATAATTATAATAAAAAAACTGCAGTTGCCAGTATAACTGCCTAGCATGAGTACTATGGCAAATATCCCTCCTAAGAAGCAATCTATGTTCAGTCGTTGTCTTTTGATGGGCTGCAATAAATGAATGAATAGAAAGTGCAGTGAGCTGTCGGCGTAAGAGAATCCATTATCCCATTATTTTATTGAGTGGGTGTCGTAAGAAGCGATTATGTAAAATGCCACAAAGTTCCAGTGGCTTCCGTTAGATGGCGGTATTCTCGTCCCAACTACTACAGACTTAAATACACAGACTGATGATAGGGAACAGCTTTAATAATTGCAATAGTGTAATTTAAGCTGATTGAAAACTGTACTTTTTAAAAATCGGCGTTATGACATAACCTAACACATCTAACACTTATCAAGAAAACAAGTAGGTACCTACCAAACATATTACAGAAAAAAACACTCGATAAACCTTTAATTTGATTATAATTTTGATTATTTTATAAAGGCTTGAGCGGCGCGATCACACTTAGTTGATTAGTTCTTACATTAGTTTAATTATTATAATTACAATATTTTTATACCAAATCTGTAAGATAAATGTAGATGACTATGGGCGACAGCGTCCAATTAGGTACCATAAGAACTGTGTGCTCGTTTGTCAACCATCCATATTAAAAAAAATCTTAAATATTTTCTTTACTACGCAAGAATACTTTTTCGTTATAATTGAAACAAAAATAATTAGTATTTTTATTTATTACTCCAAAACTAAAATATTTTTTTCCTTACGTCAAGCACAAGCACACTAAGGCGCATCTACGTATAACCTGTCGGAAATATCTGCGAACCTGGCTTGATGACGTCATGCAATATGGAGAGATGGCAACGGTACTGGATTGACGATAACGGGCGGAGGTGCGGGGAAGCGCGAGGGGAAGCGCATTCCAGCGAGGTTCGCAGATATTTCCGACAGGTTATAAATTGTCTTGCTACTTTGCCACAGGCAATGACATAGCGACATTGTAACGACACCTGTTGTTATTGTATACCTACGTTGTGCTGTTTAGATTTTTAAAGGCTCACCATAATAACAATTACTTTCCGTGTTTGTTCAATATTTAAAAACAATTATCCTTTAAGCTAGTAATAACATACTTAGGATATTATATACCTACAGCTCAGCATAGTACAATAAAGCAGTGTACCACGCAATTTTTGTTCGCTTATATGTATAAGTGAGTATGTTTATACATATTTTTAATTGAATAAAATATTGAAAGGATATAGAACGAAAAGTGAATCTAGGATACACAGTGAATAAGCCTTTTCACTTTGTTATGGCAAGTCAGTGTGTCAAAAAATGACGAATGGCAATTCACAATGCTGTATGGCTCTCTTAATGTATGGTAGTGAAAGTTAGGTGTGTGTTTTTTTGTTCTTCGGCACCAAAACAGTCACGAAGCATGAGAGTAAAGTAATTTAATGTTGTAGAAATGCAATCGTTAAGAAGTATGTAAGGGGTAACATTGAATGATGGGCTTGACAGCTCCGTGGCGGCTTAGCGCTGATCCCGCACGGATCAAGTATTCCCGGATTTAATTGGTTCAGGTTAGCAGCCGCTGGCAATTCTGATGATAATAATAATAATACCTTTTACCTGATGATAATATTTAATAATAATACCTTTTAGTTTCAGAATTCATTCTATATGTGTTAGTAAGCAAATATAAAATCTTAGAAACTACGGTTAGTAATGGTTTATCACTGGCAGAACTGTCTCCATCCCGTGTTTTACATAAATACTGTCTAAGCAATTTACAACAGTATCCAGGAGACTATTAGTGTTACCTCGTATTCACGTCATCAGGGATACTATCCGCTTATGTATCGAATGAAAACCATGCGTGTGCACTTCTGCGATAATCCTCGATGCGCTACAAAAGCGAGGCAGTCCCATCCCTAACAGTGCCCTGAGACCGTTGTTACACCTGTACTCTAAGGGCGCTGTATACCTTTTGCGTGTAGTTGACCCACAGATTTCAGGTACAAAATCGTAAAAACTGTAATTTTAACTTGACCTGCGGTTCAGCATGTTGCAATCTAACAGCCAGCAATAAGTATCACTCAATGATGTAGTCTTCCATTGGCAAATATTTTTAAATGAATATTTCAGAACCTTTTTTACACTTCATCTTATGAGTAAATTAGAAATAATTAAGACTGGTACACACTTATCTCTATTTGTTACAGCAAAATACATTAGACATCATGTAACATGATATATACAGCAAAATACATAAGATATCATGTAAGATTATAATATTAAATTAAAATATAAAATTATGTGGTGAGATTACTAGAAAAACTTTGATATTTTAAAAGACGAATAAAATTTTAGACGGTTATTGAAAATTATTAAATACCCCTCTTTGTGTAAAGGCCTCCTCTGAATGATCTTTTCGCACTCTTTCCGGTTTGTGCTATTTTTAACCAATTATGCCTGCTGTCTTTCCAATCTCATCGACCTATCTCGCGGGGTCCTTAATTGAAATATATATAAAATCCGTAAAAGTAGTTTTATTCAATGAAATATATATTTATTTTCTAACCGTACATAACCATGATACATATAATTTGTTGTTTTTTTTTCTATTTTCTATTAAAGAATAAAAAGGTTTTATTATTATAATAGAATACATAAACATAACATACTATAAAACATTAATAAAATAGAAAGAAATATTTTACTTAACAGAGTATAATCCAATAAATAAAATATTAAATAAATAGATAAAACCCAAACAGACGGTAGCTCGTTGGCTAAGGATAAGTTATTCAAGATCAATATTTATCAATCTCGATAAATGAAAGTCACCAATTGGTCACTACTCTTAAATTAGAAATCACATCTCAAAAGCAATCAGTCACGATTTATTCAAGAGCCCTCCTCTTGAAAGAAGCATAATTGATTGCTAGTTTAAATTCAGACTAGAATCCTTCTAAAGAAGGGCTATATCTCCAAAAGTAAGTTAAGCCACTAAAGTTTTTTCTAATGTCACCAATTATCACCAATTGCTCACTAAATCTTGAAATAATAAAATGTAGGATATCGTTGAGGAGGATTCCAGCACGAAGAACGCTCTAAGCATTACCATTTTATACGTTTGTTCATTTGGTTCTCTTTATCACGATTTAGATTCTATTATATATTTATAAATATATTATGAATGGGCTTCCTCACCACTTACCACCAGGTGGGATAGTGGTCAAGAGCTGGCTTATAATAAGTAATTTTTTTTTTGGTTAAAAATTCAAAGAACGTGACATATTAGGTAGGTATTTTCTTTTTCAAAGTTAAATTACATTTAACTTTGAAAAACCACTCCTTTTCTGTTGATCAATTCCGGCCGTTTTTTCTCAATTTATTGCTCGAGTCTCATTAGTTGTTGGCAGTAGAGACCCGAATCGATGGTTTTGCCCGGCGGTAAAAGTTCATAATAAACGATACCCTTCCAATCCCACTATACACACAACATCACCTTATTGCGTGTTAATCCGGGTTTCGCTACAGCCTGTGGAGCTTGACTACCCTTTGACCATGATCTTTTTCGCACGTTCTTATCGTAGGTGATCCACTTTTCATAACCAGTGATCAATCTTTTCAACAATGGTTCTATTTCATTATGTTTCAATCTCTTTGGTTTCAATAGAGAATCGCAACTCTTTTTCGATTCTCATCACACGATTCATTAGGTTTCTTTCAGTGAGCTCGTGTGGTAGGTACCCGAATACCGAGTTTTTTTTTTGTATAGCCTGACTTTTTCAAATGGGTCAAAACTGTTATGTGGCCAATACTCAATTCCTTGGTTTTGTCGTAATTCGTAATTACTAATGTGCCGATCTTGCTCCACTTTTACAAAAGTGGCGTCGACTTTATCCGTATGAGGGCGACCAGAGCGAACTGCATCTTTGACATCAAAACGCCTTGACTGAAAACGCTTGAACTACTCGTAACTTTGTGCTACTCTTACTGACACTGCATTAGTTCGCATTTTTTTCTTTTTTGTAGAAAACTTCTTTGTTTGTTAAACACGCTAATATCTGTAAGTGCTTGTCCAATTTTTAAAATTCTTTTTTATGATAGCCAGATTCATAAGGAATAGTATCTAGGTATAGGCTAACTAACATTAGGCTACACCTCTCAGCTAGCCTTAAATATATTGTATAGTCTGTTCACTTAGATACGGTCACCTTTGTGTCGCGCTGCCTGGCACGTGTCGTATAATTCAGTCAATCAAACAATGGTTTCCCAAACTATACGCGAGTGAAACCGCGGGGCACAGCTAGTGCTTAAATAACGAGTAGTGGCGGTGTAAAAATATTCACTCTTCACAGCGTTTCGATGGTGTTGTAAGAGGCGACAGATTTAATAACAACTAAAAAATATAAAAAAAATACTACTGTTGCCAACACGCCTACCAAGCGTGGCTGCTATAGCAAGTATCCCCCTATGAGGAGATCTATGGACAGGTCTATGTTTGACAGTTGACTTTTGATAACTTGTAACGGTATGTATAAATAATAATTTCATCCTTTTTCGTCTTTTTTCAGGTATTCGGTTATGATTTTTTTCTATACTCAAATCAATCTCGGCGAAAAATTCAAGCCTGTAAGTCAACACATTTACTTAAAAAAGATACGGCCATTTATGTCACATATTTTTAGTACTTGCAAACTCATTCATACAAACCCGTAGGTAGGGTTGGCAGCTCCCGTTTTATGCTTTAGAGGATTTGATAAGATTAAATAATGATAATACATAAGGTGAAAATAAGGGATATCATATTGTTTTCAATAAAATGGTGTTGTGGTATCAGTAGCAACATTTATTAATTAAAAAAAATATGTTAATACGCTATCTCTAGTTTGTCTTTGATATCGCACGTTTCTTCAAAGCGATTTTAAAACTCTTTGACTCTAGCAAAGGGAATGTCGAATATGAAATACGAATATGAATAAGGGACAAGATCAATTTTTGGATCTGAAATAAAGGACGTCCTTTAAAATAAAGGACGTCTGGCAACCCTACCTGTAGAGTACTTCTCATTAACCTCGCAATTAGTCAAGCCATCAAGTGAAGGAAAAAATCTATAGTTGTCGATGTCCGTTTTTCAATGCAAGTTTGTCCTTAAATTTCGACTTACCATTTCGTTAAAGAAATGCTCGGTTCGGTGCTTACCTCGTCTATAATTTATGAATTTCACTAAGTTAATTATTTCGGTAGTCTTATCTAACTGCTTAGGCGTACCCATTGTATGTAAATAAATATTACCTATTTTTGTTAACTCACGGTATTATTATTTTACGCCGGTATTCTGTGAGGTCGAGCTGACCTATTCATGCTACAACCATATCATTCGTATCTGCCACACGACCTTATGCGGACAATAGTTGTGCCTATAATCAAAAATAAAACAGATAACGTCGCAGATAAGTGTAATTATCGTAAATACCTATATCTTTGGCAACAATTATGGCTAAAATACTTGACAGCCTGTTGGATACACAGCTGGAAAGTTATTTTGAGTTGCACGATGTACAGTTTGGGTTTCGGTTTAAATTATCTACTGAGAATGCTATCTTAGCCCTAAAGCATACTGTTGAATATTACACAAAGTGACGTACTTCCACCTGTATATGCATGTTTTTTAGATCTCTCCAGAGCTTTTGATCTCGTAAATTATGACTTATTATGGGATAAGCAGACAAAGATTCCAGCTGAGCTTTTGAAGATTTTTCAGTACTGGTACAATAATCAGTATTCAGTATAATAATGTGAGATGGGCCGATAAGTTCTCTGAAAGGTACAGGTTGCAATGTGGGGTCAAATAGAGAGGAATTACGTCACCAAAGCTTTGGAAACTGTACATAAATGACCTAATCGTTATACTCAGCAGCAAAAAAGTTGGATGTCGTATCGACGATGTAAGTTTTAATAACATAAGTTACGCAGATAATATGGTGTTGCAGAGTAACACGTTTAAGGCCACCAGAGAACTCTTGAAGATATGTGAGAAGTACGTGTTAAACTATGACTTGCGATACAATAGTAATAAAAGCGAGTTCAGGGAGTTGTTTAGGGCCGTCGGCTGTAAAAGCCCAGAAAATGTGCCTGCATTTAAATTGAACGGCATTGAATTAAAACGTGTTGGTAAATTTAAGTACCTAGGGAACTTTGTTACCGATGTCATAAACAACAATGTTGACACTGAAAGGGAACGTAGGGCGCTGGCAATCCGATGTAATATGTGGCACATAGCTTTGCGCGATGTGGTGAATAAGTAAAGATAACATTATTTAAAGCCTACTGTCAAGTATGCTACACGTGCAGCCTGTGGTCGAATTATTCACAGCGGACTGTCGACACCTTACGTTTCCAGTACAATAATGGCTTCAGGATCTTGTTGGGGCTACCCCGATATTGCAGTGCCTCTGGCATGTTTGCAAAGGCGCATGCAGATGACTATTACGCCATTATAAGAAAGAAAACAGCCTCGTGCTTGGCAGGGTGCGGGCTAGCACCAACTCCATCATGAAAATAATTGCTGAAAGATACGATTCATTTCTCCTTACACAATGTTACCGCCTATGTTTAGTTAATAAGGCACTTGTATTTAAGAATTACTAACTACTAACATAGGTTATAACTCATATATTTACTAACAAATTTTATGGATCACTTGGTTATCTGAAATAAATAAATTACTATTATTATAGGGAAAACATTTCTGTTTCTTAGCTCTTTGGATAGTTTTGACTGCATATACGGGCCGAAGCCAAGTAAATGCATCGTGTGGGGAGTATTTATGTACGTGGGGGTTATGGGCAGCTATTTCATTTTCTTCAAATTGCATGAACTTTCTTACAATTCGACAGGTATTTAAAATTGCGGCTTTTTGAAGTATAAGGTATGTTGAGTCTTTCACTATTGTTCTTCTTTGATCGGAAATACGTTGTTCTGTAACATTAATTTCTGCGTATTGTCTTGCAAAACATTCATGCAATTGATGTCTGTATGTGATCATGTCGGTCTTTAATTTGGTGATCTGGAAGAACTCGCATGATAAATATGCTTACTTCCTTGCTCCATCTCATGCGAACTATTGGTTTCCCAGCCTTGGTGGATGCGGGCAAGAAGGTCTTTACCCCCGCGCAACATTCAAGGTTGGCAACGATGAATATGTACGAGAACTAGTAATGGGGGTGATAAAGATATAGAAGGTGACGACGGTATCGGTGGTGATGATGGTCTGGAAGGTGTGTATGAAATAGTGCTTGGGCTGAGTGGTTCTAAAGGACTGTCTGTTCGGTCAGTTAGTCTGTCACCACCATCACGAGATTCGGTTGTAGCACCTTTGTCGGTGAGGGCCCGCCTGTTCAACTCCTCACCGCTGACGGATGCTGAGACACCCAGCGCCAGCTCCAGGTGTGCCCCCGGGCAGTGGTCCTAAAAGTTTTCTTTTTGAATGGGTCTCCATGTTTAATGGGTTTTTAGAGTCACGTTAGCCACGCCAGTAATTTTTCAGATTGTGTGTCCGCCCCCCACGTGATTCGATGGTCAACCAGGGCGTGTGGTTGTTTAGGGGGCTTATTATTATTATTTGGGGTATTTATAGAGTATTCTCATCTGGTTGAGCTGAATAAATATATTAAAGGAAATAATAAATAAATATAAATATATATTTAATATATTAACATAAATAAATAATACATAAATAAATAAAATCCCAACCAGGTGGAAGCCCTCGGCAGGGTAGACCAAACGGCTGAGGGTTAGGGGGAAAGGGAAAGAAACCGGCGGACGATGCGGGCGGTATCAAGGAGCACCGCCTTGTGCATTTGAGCCCGGAGCGGTCGGTCACGGAGTACCAGTCGCCTCAAATGACCCGAAAGGCTGACTGGGATTAACCCGTTTGCAGAGACGACTACAGGAATAATTATCGGTCGGCAGACCACCCTACATGCCGGTCACCTCGTGAGCCAGGTCCAGATATTTTGTTTTCTTATCTGCTTCGGCTTTCACGAGGTTCTCGTCATATGGAATGGTAATGTCGACCAAAAATAGCCTTGACTGTGCCCGGTCCATCAGCACAATGTCAGGCTTATTCGCAAGAATAGCCCTGTCTGTGATGATGGCCCGGTTCCAGTAGAGCCTGGTGCGGTCATTTTCGAACACGGCTTCCGGCAAGTAATTATAATAAGGCAGTTTCCGATCCACGAGAACGTATTTCAGAGCGAACTCCTGGTGCAGAATCCTGGCTACTATAGGTTGTGTCTGTGCAAGTACTCAGAGTTAGAAAGAGCCGAACAACCGGAGATGACATGCCTAAGTGACTCGCCAGGACGGCGACAAACTCAACAGATATCGACGGTGCCATCTTTTAGGATATATCTCCGATAGTTGTTGGTCTTAATAACCTGATTCTGTATTGCACAGACAAAACCCTCGGTTTCCCCGAAGAAGTCACCAAAACGTAGCTGGTAGAGCTCGGCAACTGTGTCTACGAAAGGCTCATGAAGAGCCTTGTAGAACCTCCCGTGGAGCTCTTTCTCCTTCCATAAGGTCTCCCGGTCGGAAATAGACTGTACTGCTGGGTCTTACCATTGCTCATTGGCTAAGGATAGAGGGGTTAGCCCTTATCACACGAAATGACGTCCCTGTACAATGGATCATCCGATTTCGTTAGGAAGTAATTACGAAGGCCGCACACTTCGCGATTATGCATGGTGAGAGTGCTTAAAAAGCCGCGCCCACCATGTTTCCGCGGCAAGTACAGCCTCATTACTGACGATGTCAGACGATGCATTCTGTGGGACGTCATAACAGTGCGGACTTTTCTATCCAGACCATAATCTTCATTACTGGGCACTGATAGTGTACAAAAATAAAAATAAAAAAACTTAAAGAAACACGTCACGGCGCATATTTTCTTTAAATGTGTAGATGGGTATTGCAAATGAAAAACTTATGGGGCCTTATTTTATGCAACAAAATTTAAACGGGGAAATTTACGAAAATTTACCAAATTAGCTTTATTAAGTGCTAAGCAAATATCTGGTCGTACTATCTTTTGGAAATAAAGAACTTATTATAATCATTTTTTGCGAAATGATTCGGGAAACTTGTTAGTAGATGTTCCAGAAGAAATTAAAAGTAATTTGAATTCTTATTTTTAATTTAACGGTGGTAGAGCCACGCAGCAGCTTTTGCTGTTGCACGTATGGGCCGGCTCGAGCTGGGTTAGTACCACGACCTCACAGAATACCAGCGTGAAGTGGAAACTCTGCTTCCGCGTTTCGTCTGGTGAGTGCAGGTGACCGGAGGCCCAATTCCCCCCCCCCCATCAACATGATAGCGGAAATACATTATAGACTACCCCAGGAGGGCAAACTGAGCAACAAGACCAAGGCGACCCCGGCCACGCTATCCGTAAATTTCTGCAACATCAGGGGACTTCACTCGAACCTAAACGCCGTCCACTACCATCTCGAGCCGGCTAAGCAGGCCTTGCTCTTTCTGACCGAGACGCAGGTGTCCTCTCCGGCTGATACTTCGTATTTCTCATACCCAGGGTACAAATTGGAGCACTCCTTTGTGCCTTGGGCTGGAGTTTGCGTATACGTCAGAGAGGACATCTGTTCTCGACGCCTCGGCAGTCTTGAAGGTTCGGACCTGTCCATCCTTTGGCTACGCGTAGACAGCAACGACCATCCGCACGTCTGCTGGTGCCTCTATAGGTCCCATAGCGGTAATGCCGAAACAGACCGACTCATCGACCACGTCCAAATGGCTATAGATTCCTTGCTACAACAGGTCCCATCCGCAGAAATCGTGATCCTTGGCGATCTTAATGCCCACCACGCCGAATGGCTCGGTTCACGTTTAACCGATCATGCGGGGAGATCTGTTTATGACTTTGCCTTGGCATATGGTCTAACACAACTGGTTACATCGCCTACGCGGATTCCAGATGTTGAGGATCATACACCTTCCCTGTTGGACCTTCTGCTGACCTGTCATCCGGACGGATATCAGGATTCCGTCGATGCCCCTCTTGGCTCTTCGGACAATTGTCTGATCCGGAGTGTGGTGCCAGTCACGCTCTCCTTGCGGTGCGGCGTTCTGCAGGTTGCCGCCGTGTTTGGCATTACAGGTCGGCGAATTGGGACGGAATGCGGTCTTTCTTTGCTTCCTACCCATGGGGGCGGGTTTGATTCTCGCCGGATGATCCCAGCACTGTTGCTGACTCTGTCACTGATGTGGTGCTACAGGGGATGGAACTATTTATTCCATCATCTGTGGTACCCATCGGAGGCAGATCTCAGCCTTGATTTAGTCGCTCCTGTAAGACTGCATTACGCAGTAAGCAGGAGTGTTATCAAGCCTGGGCTGCGGCTTCGGCGACTCGGGATGTAAACACCAGCATACTTAAAAAGAAGTATAACTTCACCTCCAGGTACTTCAAAAGAGTTATTGACAAGGCAAAGTCAGAGCACATAGGCAGAATTGCCGAGAAACTAGTTCGCCTTCCTTCGGGAACCCGTGCATTCTGGTCTCTCGCCAAGGCTGTCCAAGGGAATTTCTGAAAGCCATCACTACCATCTCTGCACATTGGTTTTCATTATTTTGGATAACAAGTTGGATAGGTCTGAGCGATCGACTTTCGGCTATTTTTTAGAGATCTGGTGCACTAAAGCTGTTTTCTTGAGTTCGAGATTACGCCTAGGGAGAAAGAGTTATAGAAAAGACACGTTACGGCCGGTGCCAACTAGGGAGCACATGTCTTCAGCACAATGGGAGGAACTCCATCAGGCCCATTCGACTTGACGTCTAGGTAGAGTAGTGCTATGCGCACCGAGCGCTGTTTAAATCGTATCATACCGACCTGAAGGCGAAATTATACTTCTTTTTAACAGCGCTAATGAAGTACTCGTATTACAATTTTAAATCGGACAATTTTATAGGAGCGACCAAATCAGGCATCACAGATGTTAGAATAATTAATCCCATTCCCTGAAGTACCACATTAGCGACAGAAGCACGTTGGGATCATTCGGCGAGAAGCATACCCGCCTCTGTCCTCAAGGGAAGGATGCAAAAAAGACCGCATCCTGTCCCAATCAGCCGACCTATAGTGCCAAACACGGCGGCGATCTGCAGAACGCAACCGCGATAGGACTGTGAGTGGCACGATAGTGCGGATTATACAATGGTCCAATGAGCCAAGAGGTGGGTCGATCTAGACCTGATATCCCTCCGGATGAGAGGTCAGCAGAAGATCTAACAGGGAAGGTTCAAGATCCTCCACATCTAGAATCCGTGTAGGCGAAGTAACCATTTGTGTCGGACCGGTAAAGGCAAATGGTCATAAACAGATCTTCGCGTATGATCGGTTAAACGAGAAGCAAGCCATTCAGCGTGGTGGCCGTTAAAATCACCAAGGATCACGATCTCTGCAGATGGAACCTATTGTAGCACGAAGTCTGCAGCGATTTGGACGTGGTCGATGAGTTG
Source organism: Parnassius mnemosyne (assembly GCA_963668995.1). NCBI lineage: Eukaryota > Metazoa > Arthropoda > Insecta > Lepidoptera > Papilionidae > Parnassius > Parnassius mnemosyne. The sequence goes on from CAVLGL010000068.1 coordinate 26,592,457, forward strand.
CTCTGTGTCGGTATTACCTATAGAGGAGAGAAGTATCGACCGGAGAGGACACCTGCGTCTCGGTTAAAAAGAGCAAGGTCGGCTTCGCTGTCTTCAGATGGTGTCTAGTGGACTTTATTAACATTCAAATGACTGAGAAACAATTTCTGCAACATCAAGTGTTTGATGTTGCAGAAATTGTTTCTCAGTCAAAGAAAGTCTCAGAAATTCACGGATAGCGTGGCATGAGTCACCTTTATTTTATTGCTCTACTAGCCACGAGCAGTATTAGTCTTGTGCGGAATTTCGCCCTCTCCCACTCTCCTCCTCTCCCAATATGTATATATTAGATACGCGAGGCAGCCTGAGCACCCGCGCAAAGAAGAGTAGGGTAGCTTGGGTGTGGATGCTCAACCGGGGATTCTCCAATACCAGGGTTGTAGTTGCCCTCCTGGTATGGTTTCTTATTTAATTACGAGTATACTACCATTTTAAGGGGGAGAGGGGCTAGGCCTCCGACCACCTGCACTTACCAGGCGAAGTAAACTTCTACTTCACGCTGGTTGTCTGTAAGGTCGTGGTACATCCTTGGTTCGAGCTGGTCCACCCATTCATTACATTCATTCATTACAGCTCTTCATTTCATGTCTTACCAGGTTGTCACTTCATCTAGTCTGGTCCAACCGTGCGACAGCAAAAGCTGCCATGTGGCTCTTCCACTGTTATGTTGTCTGCCTATATTATCAACTGTAATCTACTTCGTCATTGTTTATGCGTTACACATAATACTTAATAGTAAGTAGCTTTGCTTTAATGCCCTGCAGTGGGCAACAAGGAGCTAATAATGAAGTAGCTTTGTACCTTTGAAGTATTTAGTTGGCTTGGCGCGTGAACAATGAGCGAGATTTGTTCAATCATTATAGCTAAAAAATGTCAAGAGTTTAGATAGCAATGTATGTAAAAATTAGCTATACAACATTTTACCTACACATTTATCATGTATCGTGTACTTATGGTTTTCTTCGAAACTGAGAAAACCGCGTTTCGGGACACTTTCGCGCGGGGAGTGACACTCACCCGGGAGGGGGAGGGAGATTGGATAAAATTTAACTTCGCTCGTAAACGTATCTATCGGCATGTGTAGGTACACATGCCGATAGATAAAAGTACTCCATTAGTTTTGCCAATTTTTCCATACATTGCTATCTAAAATGCTTGAACTAGGTGTCATGTCATGTCAGTGTGCCTAGTGCGAGTTTTTTTACGCGCTCGATAGCGAGAAAGTTAACTACAATTTGTATGGAATAAAATCAGCGCCAACTAGTGGCAATAATCGGAATCACAGTTCATGAGTGCGAGTTTTTTACGTCGTCGATATCGACCATCGAGCTGCTCGATCGATGGATTCGAGCATTCACTCGCATTCGACAGCGAGAACGTAAACGCACGTGATTGGTTGTTTCAAGAATTTTGCGAGTGCGAGTTCCAATTTTGATAAAGTTTACGCGGTCGATATCGAAAAAGTTTTCACCTACATTTTGACAGTGAGAAAGCATAGTGAGAACGATTGTTGAAGGTTTAATTTTATTTCGTTTTGTGTGAACAATATTTAATTATGGCAGGACGTTTATTTTTCGCATGGAGAATGTTTACAGCCGCTAAGGCACAAGATGAGCGCAATTATAAAGCCAATGTTGAAAGAAGAACTCGTGCATCTTTGAACCCTTTGTTACACCTCACGGGGAGGTACTTTAAAGATAGATATCGCATTTCCAAGAAAGTCTTCAAGTTTTTGTGTAAAGAGCTAAGGAGTTTGACAAATCTTAGGTCCTCTCAACGCGTTTCCTTGGAACATAAAGTATGTATCGATCATTAAAGTATTCACATTTTTGCAACTCAAGTTTAAAACAAGTGCAAGTTTAAATATAAGTTTGTTCTCTTTTTAATTGCAGGTGCTCACTGCTCTATTCTTTTTTGCAACTGGATCCTACCAAATGCCAGTTGGGGTTACAAAGCACACGTCTCAAATAATGTGTAGTGTGTACATAGAAGAAGTTACCCAGCGCTGACACACAAAAATATAATAAATAAATATATTCGGTTCCCTGATACTCCAGCTGCTAGACAAGCAGTTAGTCAACGATAATAAATATATGCTTATTTTTAAACAACCTAATGCAAATTAATCATTAGATTCAGTTGATATTTATTTTAAAATTCAGTTTTTACAGAAAATATGAAATCCCTGGAGTGGTAGGTTGTATTGATGGAAGTCATTTTAAAATAGTTGCCCCACCAAAAGAAGAGGAACATTTGTATTATAGTTGTAAGCACTACCATTCACTTAATGTTCAAATGGTAAATATTAAGTTTTTTTATTTTTCCTTGGTTAAAAAGGGGTAGAAAATAAACAAAATGTCTTCTTTTCAGGTATGTGATGATGAATATAGAATTTTAAATGTGAATTCCAAGTTTGGAGGTGCTAATCATGATTCCTTTATATGGGAAAACAGTAATTTAAACACATACATGCAATCTTTGCACCAAAATGGAGAAATTGTCTTGCTTTTAGGTAATATATCCACAGTATAACTTATTGGGATGTTTTGAGTTATATGAAGTATTTTTAAGTAAAACATTACTAAATAATTTCTATCTATATTATTGACAATAACATGTATATTTTAACTCTAGGAGATTCTGGATATCCCCAACGCCCATGGCTTATGACACCATTTTTAGACACTGAGTCCAATAATTATAATGAAAAACACATGAGAGCTCAAGTTGTTATTGAGAACACATTTTCAAGGCTGAAAAATCGATGACGATGTCTGCACAAGGATAGAGCTTTGCACTACAAGCCCGTAAAATGTGCACACATTATTTTAGCATGCTCTGTGTTACATAATATAATTATTAATTTTGGTGTTGAGGATACAGAGGAAAATATAGGTAGGTATCTTAATTTTAAATTGAATTACTATAATATATTAAGCTAACTTATAAACAGTAAACTTATTAATTATGATTTATTTTTAGGTCTGCAATTTGAAAGAATGGTGGAATCTGATCAAATAAGTTACACAGAAAGAGAACCTACCTCTGATTTAATTCAAGGTAGAATATTAAGAGATCAATTAGCAAGAAGGTTACTATAGGGATTAAATAAATAAATTTGAATAAGCTTAAATCTTTCTTTTATTTATAACCAGCCTTAAATTTTATCACAAATTTAATTAAATAATTACAATTACAACTTAATACAATAATTTAATAATTACAAGAACATTGAAACAGAACAGAAAAGTAATCTAAATTATTTTGTAGAGCCATGCTACAGCTATAATAGTAGTATAGTTGTAGCACGAATAGGTCGGCTCGACCGGGGAAGGACCACTCTCTCACAGAATACCAGCGTAAAATAGCAGCCTAACACTGCTGTGTTTAATATGGTGAGTGTAGAGAACCGGAGTCCCTTGTGCTGCCTGCTCTGTGTGTGCTGGCCTCACTCGTCTTCGAGGTGATCCTCGAGTACGAATTGGTCTTGCACGGCAAGGTGTAGTTTGCCCCGACAAAGCAGGCCCTGGTTGACTTTCTTGGCAACATGAGGTTGTGTTGATTGCCCTGGGTCGTTCCAAGATTGAGAACCTTAAATATGAAAAATATAAATGAAACTTTCAACAAAATCAATATACCTAGTAGTTGTGTACAAGAACCAAAAAGACAAACAAGTTGGCTTTTTTTTTGAAGCAAATACATACATAAACACTCACGCCTGTCACCCAGAGGGGTAGGCAGAGACTACGGACTTCAATGTTTCATAGAATTAGAGAACCAAAACCCAGTTTAAACCAAAATATATAAAAATAAATAATCATTTAGACGTACCTTCTTCCATTTCTCAGTACTTTTTGTATCACCACTACCATCACTATTCAAAAATTGAGCTAATTCCTCCCAGTTTTTTATACAAGCCATCCTACCTCTTGCATTATTGGATGGTTTGCTGAGATCTCCATGCCTAAAACCAATAAACTTAGTTACAAAATATACAACAACATATTAATATGTTCCCTAAACACTAAATAAATTAAATTCAACTTACTGCTCCATAATTGTCACCATCAAATCGAATTGGGACGAACTAGTCTTCATATTTTTTTACTTATAATTATAATTTAATATTTTCAATAATCGTAAGTTCACAACAAACAAACTGTCAAAGTATATAAAAGATGCTATAATAACCACAACTTTGATAGACAGCTTCTAATATTAAGACGACTAAGTAACTATGTCATCCTAAACTTGGTTAGTTTATTTCACGACGCTAACGTGTTACCAACATAAGAGAAGGAACGAACGCGATTCACGGTGAGTAAACGCGAATCGAAAGGTTAGCTTCGATTGTAACACACACTCGCTTGTCTTCACTTGTCGATAGGTATGGCGTTAACTCGGTTAACGCGATGGTGAAGTCATTCGAATTATTTTGTGGAACTCGCACTAGGCACACAGGTCACGCCTCCGACACGTGATATACGCGGGTGAAACCGCGGGGCACAGCTAGTAAATAAAAAAATCGAAGTTATAAGTTCAGTTTTTGGAAAGATATTGCAACATCGCAACCGATATTATTGTTTCTTACGGATAAATTTATTTATTACGTTTGTATTGCAAAATTGAATTTATATAAGTACGATATTAAGTTATTCGAAAATAACTTTAGTTTTTCATTACAATGACGTAAAATATTACGTAACATAGAAAACTCGTCGTTCTATAATAATAATCTATTTCTGTAAGTCGTATTATTGAATATTATATTCTATTTATCGTGATGTTTTCCTCGTTTGTAGTTCTTTAATAACATCAGCACTTATGACTGCAATAAAATCGAATAAATAAATTTTTACAACAAAATCTATTTAGAGCCATGCTGCAACTACCGGTACAATAATATAGTCGGACGGGGAAGGACCACGCTTTTAGACAATATCTGTGTCAAATACCAGCTTAAAGCCTTGGATATACTTGGGGACAAAATGAGCAACATGTTGCGGAACATTTTACAGGCCGAGGGGGTTTTGGCGATTAGTACTGCGTACATAGTACTTATTACGTAAGCGAAAGAGAAAGTAGGTGGATGCGGAATTTCTTACTACAACGAGAAGAAAGAAGAATTAATATTTTAAGTGATCTCCGAATATCTTACGGCTCTTTTGTGAATTTTACTAGAATGTCAACATCTGATTTTGAAACTTTATTTACAAATGATCGGACCTTCCGTAGCCAAACAGGATACAATACTCGGTAGCGAAGTCTCCATAGAAGCCGAGAAGCCTTGCCCTATCAAACTGCTCAATCAATAATATCAACTAATAAAATAACTCGCAAATTGTTTCCAGCTATATAAATTTCACGCGCGCTCCTCTGTTCTACACAGGTTATGATCTTGTAGCCTTATTATGTAACGTCAACGCTTGTCAGATTGCTTTTAATTCGAAATACACTGATTCGTGTTTTCTCTGTCTCAAAACGAACACGCAATGGACTGTCAAAATACGTCGGTCGCAGCAAAACTGCGCGATACTGCTGTCAAAAGAAAGGAGTTGAGTTGAGCGATTAGTCGTCTCTCTCGCACGCGTGGGCTTTTTACCGGGATTTCGAGAAGACGATCGCTCCTTTTCTAACCTGTGACAAAATGTTATATAATGAAATATAACTACGATTGTTTATATAGCAATTAGTATGTATATAGCATAAACTAGGCTTTCGGTGTGAAGTTAATAAAACGCGGGGGCGCGCGGGTGATACGTTTGCAACTTCACTTCACATTTCAAGCTTACTCTGTGTGTTTACTTGAGCTAAATAAATGCTTTTTTTAAGATTTTTAGTGAAAATGGAGGATAATAGTGTTCCTTGTGATGAACTGAAGTGTGTTAAAGTACTAATCGGCGAGTAAAAGGTAAAATCTGTAAATTTTGTTAAGAAAAAACAGCTCATATCCACATAAACCGTTATACAATTAAAACGTTCACCAACATTTTACGCGGACGTAATCAAATCTTTCCTTAGGAAAGAGGGACGATTCGATTTAGAATATAAATAATTTGTTTTATTTAATTTTGTACATAGTTTGTTTGTACTTTGTTGATGCTTTTCTCTTGTTCATGTATTGTATTGTATATGAATATCTTTTTCTTTCGCTCAAGCAAACACAAACGGCTTTTTTCAAAGCCACCGAAGGTAAGCAATTGCTGATATGTCATACAATCTATCTAGCAGTAGTAGTAGCCTTCTGTGTGCTTTGTTAAACACGTCCTCGACAGCAGTGAATATGAAATTGAAGAGTGGAGACAAATCAAGATTGGTGTATTTTTATACAACTGCTAAAAACAACAAAACCATATCTTGGGCTTGCCCTAGTTTGCAGCTCTAGCTTCGCCACTGACAATACTACGGAAGGCCGTTGACCCTCATATCAGACTTGCCATTGCATTAAGATATGAACAATGAATCAACTCATGAACTAATAATTAATTGGCGTAAAGATTGAAGAATATCAATTGTTTAACAAAAACAACCAAATCGTCGCCACGACAAATAAAACGCTAAACGCAATCGAGCGAACAAGAAAAAGGTTTGCGTGTTGAAGTTCCCCTCTTAATTTTCATCTGTTTGTAGCTTTAGTATTTTTTTCAATATAGTTTTCTGCAACTGACACGAGTGAGCTTTCTCCTTTTTTGTTTTTGATTTTTCAAAAACTTTACTACTACTTTTTTAAGGGCCTGCGCTCAAAGACGAAACGGCATGGCGTGTCGTGGCAAGGCATACTTCAGCATGCCGAAAGATCCTATGGCAGACCTCTGTCAGCTTTGCTACCTGCATGAAATAATTACCTACAATCGCGAGGCGCCCCCGGGGCAGAATGCAGTCGGGGCTAGCGCTTTCTAGGCGATTGAATATTAGTTTTTTAACGCTGTTTACGTAAATAGTTTTTTGTAAATACTTGTTGAAATACTCATCGAAATGGTTTTTGTTTAGTGTTTAGTATATTTAATTGTAGGCTAAAATAGTTGAAAAAGTTTTAATGTAATTTAAGAATAATATGTATATTATCTATCTATTTCATAAACGTTGTTCAGCAAAACGTCGTTCCTACTATAATTTTTGCGGGTATGACTGCTTAATGAGCAAATAACCATTTGTTCAGATATATAATTTTTTAAGTTACCGAAGGATAATGAAAGGTGCACTCATTTTTTTTTTGTTAGATATGTACTTATAGCGAAAAGTGAATTAAGTAATAATTTAACTACAGAAGTAAGTAATTTATTACAAAACTTAGTTGAACTTTACTTCACTACCCAAATACCTGCTTACATACCTATACTTGTCTTTTGTAATTATTAAAATATTTTAAGTTATAATGACACAAAATACTGAAGATAAAACTTTGTTTACAAGATTTTCGATTTCGACGATCACACTTCTGTTAGGAATCGTATTTCGGTATATTTTATTTGTTGTTTACACTATCTACCATTTCTTACGAGGCAAGCATCGCGATTCCCGACGAATGGCCTTGCAAGTTACATGTGTTGGGCATCACAGAACACACATAGTAGCGGAAATATGGTCGATCCATAGAATAATAATTCTATGGGTCGATCATAGAATAGAAGATCATCATAGAAGTGCTGCGGCACGTTACGGCATACCATGGAATGCCGTAACGTGCCGCAGCACTTCTCGGTGTCGCGCGAGACATTTCGGTCTATTCGTGTTGAAATAAAGGAATGTCAGTGTTATTTGCTATTTTATTAAATAAGGTTGAAAATCTTTTGTCCGCGAAGTCTGTGGGCGCAGGCCCGTAATAGATACTTAGTTGAAATTATTCAAAACATGAAACAACTGAATGTTAAGATTTTTTCATCAGTTTTATTTTATTTTATGTTGTCTTGTAGATGCATTTTTCGAATGATATAAACGATATACATGGTGAAATTCGAAAATTAGAAACGAAAGTAAACAACATTCAGGACTGAATTTAAATTTTTTATTTTATGCAGTCACGAAAAATACGACGAAGGTTATGGAATGTTGGCAATAATTGTTTGCAAAACTTGACGGAAAATAAATCAGTAAAAATAAATATAGATATATCAATATAATGTAAATATAGGACGTAGGTACATAATTTATTATTTTTTATTACCAATTTGCATACGAGATGGTAGAATGTAGACGAGCGTTTAACATTGTTATAACAACTGTATAACCCATAATTGTAATAAACGATTTTGATTTTGATTTTTTATTCGGAAAATAATTAGGGGTCTCAGCTCCTTCATTGCCCCAGGGCCTGCAGACCTCTAAATCTGGCTGTTACGGCCTACGGATGCTCCCTTAAAGATCAAATCCTCAGGGGCCCATTCAGCTGAGTTTCGACGAGTAGACGTAGGTCGGGCCTCCTCCAGGCCAAAGTGGAATTTCTTTGATTACACTAAACTATATTGGGGAGCGTTCTATACTACGGCCAGTCGACCGGGAGGATATTAGGCGGAGCTTACTTACCTATATCCAAGGCGACTGGTCCCTCCGGAGTCAGTCAGGTCGCATGTGGTTGTGTAGTGCAAGGGAAATAAGGTGATGTGATGTGTATCTGATGGTGTGACTGATGGTGATTGACCCTAGACCTTGGCCGTCGGCAGCAGCCCTGGCGTCGACACCGCTTCAAATTGAGGGAACCTTCCGCGGCGTTGTCCATAAGTCACTTTCCTCGTTCGTCACGATGACAGTCCATTAACTCTATCGTACGATTAACTAACTTACAGAAGCCACTAACTCTCGTTGGGTATAAGGTTAACGCACAGAACGCACACGGAGTTTCCGGATCAAAGGTCACTACCGTTTCGCGTAGCAACAGTTATTTCTAGAATATCAAAGGCCGCACTAGCTAATATTGCCAAATGCACTTATGCAGATTCTGAGTCAGACACAATGAGTCCCTGGGAAGCTCTCCAGTAGGAATGCGCGCCACAAATCCTAGACCGTATATTTACTGTCCGCGCCTAATTATTCCGAGTTCCCGACAAAAATGACAGCGTGCTAACGTTAGCACCGCTTACAGACGACTCCGCGCTTGCGCGTTCTACCACGACCGACAGTCAAACCGGTATGAATGCACCGCGCCGAGCGCCCTCTCGCGTTAATTCTTGAAATTAGAGTTTGGCACGAACACTGGCCCTTGGTGAGTGTAAAGAACCGGAGACCCTTTTTACTGGAAACAAGACATTCCATCTTTCGTTAGGGGTGACAACGCATTCTGCATTTTGATTCTTAATCGAGGATACATGTAGATGTCTATGCACAATATCCACTTACCATCACCTGATGGTAAGTGCTCCAGCTGCACTGTGTACTCGACTTGTGAGATTTTTTTGAGACATCGAAAAGTTGAAATTGAATTTTTTTTATTTTCATTGAAAAACGTTATTAACAAGCAACATAATTTACTACCTTGCCAAATGAATATAGATTCAGAAATGTAAATATATTAATAAAAAGCGTTAATATTCATCTGTATCTACACGGAAAAGGTTTTCTCGATCTAAATTTTTTTAAACCTAAGAACATATTAATATTAATTAACGGTCTCATATCAATCAACATTTTTCCTTTTTTATTTAGATTCATAATCGTGTAAATAAAAACAAATGGCAATCTTAATTTGAATTAACTAGAATTAACTAGAATTAACTAGAATTAACTAGAATTAACAAGAAGCTTTCACGACGTCATCATTATCATCATTACAGCCCTTTACAAGTCCACTGCTGAACATAGGCCTCCACCAATGAATTCCATAAAGCACGGTCCTGAGCCACCTGCAGTCATCGACTTCCTGCATGTCTTATCAGGTCGTTACTCCATCTAGTGGGGGGCCGCCGTACACTTCGCCTACCGGTACGAGGGTGCCACTCGAAAAACTTTTCCACCATCGGTTGTCGGTTCTTCGAGCTATATGGCCAGCCCATAGCCACTTCAGCTTTCTAATGCGTTGGGCTATGTCGTTCATTTCTAAGTCACAGCATAATGATTTATAAAGGTATATTATGTATTATAAATAAATAGACATTTCATGCCAAGGTCAATTTCTGTTTGTTTCCCTATTACCTTTTACCAATAAATTAATTTTCGTATGACCTAAGGATTAAAATATTAAAAACAGCAGCTACTAACTATCGATAATTCATATGTATTCATTGTAATCTGGCTCTACATTTTGTGAAAATGTCATCACTGTTGGCACAAAGCCTATAAATTCGTGCATCCGATGACACAAACCGTTAATATCTAAACCGTCTTCAGAGATGTGGATTGATGTAATCCATTCACAATATCAAACGTATACAATATACAAATACATGTATATAATATGAAAGACAATTTGAACGAACCACTTAATCCATCGCAAGGTTAATTATTCAATTATAAAGTCTATCAGTTTGTTTTATTACGATTATAAAGTATGGTTACGGTCACATATTATAAGTATTTAAAAAAAAAGTGCCGCAAGAGCTTAAAACAAGGAAAGCTCGGAATTAATAACACTATAAACTAGCTGTTCCCCGCAACTTCTCCCGCGTGGAATTCATTACGATTCGATGGATTTTTTTTTTGCGCGGAACGCTGTTTTTCTAAAATAAAAGTAGCCTAAGTTACTCCTTATAAAATCAGCTATCTGCCACTGAAAGTCCCGTCATAATCGGTTCAGCCATTTCGGAAATTAGCCGGAACAAACAGACAGACAGACAAAAATTTCAAAAAATGTTTGTTTGTCATAAGTAATGCATATACTTGCATATGCAATTAGTTAAAAGCTGTTATTTTTTCATTACAAATAGACACAAAAATTTATTAATTTATTTTATTAAAAACATTATTAGTCATAAGTTATAGTCATCAATCTATAATAATATTTACCAGCTAAAATATACTGCTATAAAGCAGATATAAAAACAACGGACTGTATACAATATATCTAGTACTAGTAGCGGTTTGAACAATTAACTATCTTCAATATTAGTTAGGTATAATGTTTTTTAAAAGTTCATGGCATACCAACCAGATTTATTGTGGCGTTTTTGTGAGGTGTTAAAACAAAATGATTCTCCGCATCTCCTGATCTGTCACGCGAGAGTTTTTATATAAAAATGATTACTGTAAATTATCCGTAGAAAATAGACATAATCTGTCACGGACTTTTTTTTTGAACTTTTCAGGAGGAACAATTGAGGTACATAATATTATTTTCGTGCAACTCTTGCTATTGACGTAGCGCTTTCTCACAGGTTGCCGTGCCGAAATTGAACGAACTGTAACGAATGAATGAGAGCGTGATGGACGTGGCAACGCAATTTTTATCATCTTTAAATCAACTTTTAGAGATGATTAAAATTACCTTTTTTATATTATACAGTTAATATAAATCTTTAATTTAATAGTCTTAACATCATTTATATTATTAATTTGAGCCAATTTTAAACTGAATTGCTTAGGGTTTCGGCTTCGGCCGTAGGTTGTGGCTCTAAGAATATGCGACGAAGGTGGAACACCATGGTGTTTTAGTCGGTGCGAGTCCGACATAACCCGTCATTACCCCGCGAGGCGGGTATGCGTAGGCGTAAGTATATTGAACATGTAGGCTGTTAGTATTGGTTGGGAGAACATTTTTAAGCGATATAAACGATCGCAAAGTTGCAGTAATTTTGCAACTGAACTCCTGTATATGCTTGTTCCATGTTAAGCAACTATTTACATACAGTCCGAGTCCGAGGTTCTTTACATGAAGAGAATGGTACAGCTTTATTTTTAAACATAATAGATAAGAATTTCGTACCACCTAAGATTATCGATTGGCATTTAGAGTTAGGGGTTCACATTTGTGCCATACACAGCGAACCATTCAGAGATTTATTTCAAATCGCCGTTTAATAATAAATAACTCAGACCTCCTCACCTGAGTGACTGTTAGGACAAGAAAGAAGTTGACATGCTGCCTCAATGCGTATTGGCAGACTAGATGTCAGATGATGATTTAAGATTTCCTCACGATGTTTTCCCTTAAAGCTAACCGCGAGGTAAATCAGTAGGTACTTGAAATCGAACTCTGTAAGCTTGCATACTACGAAATTTTAAGGCTAGGCTTCATGTCTTGAATTGTCTATATCGGTGTTGTTAAGTATAGATTTTAAAAGTTATTATGACGTTGAATTACTCCGACGCCGAAACAAAGTTCGGCACAGTATTTTCAGACACTCAATGCTATTAATGACAAAAATAGAATGTTGCCGCTGCTCTTCGAACGAAATAAATCAGCGCTTGCATTAATAATGAAACCCAAGTGAATGCAACAAAGTAAACATATCTATTTCTTGTATAATTGTTCATTTTTCTTCAAGACTTTTTCAATAGTCAACAAAATGTCGTTCAAATTGCAAGCAAAATAAAATGACTTTAGAAGTATTTGTAAATTTATTTCAATACCATTTTTATAGATTTACAGGAGATGAAATCAGCGTTCCTTGTCATTTTACCACGTTTTTATTAAAGTCCGTTTCTTGTTTGTCTGTCGTTTCGGGTGGAATTTAATAATTGATTTTAAAGTCATTTTTCGATGAGCTGGAAACTTGAAATTTTGTATATAGATAAAATTCGGATGACAATTCAAGAATATGATAAAAAAACGTGCTATATTTTTTTTAAATTTTAAAATTTTCGTTTGCTTATAGGCTAATAGAAATGAAGAAGAGTGGCATAATTCAAAATACAGCAAACCGTTTCCTTGAATTGTGTTCGATTCACAGCAGCCATATGTTCTCACTTTCTATTTAGCGGGTCTTCTTAATCTACGATATTGAAACCATTGATAAGATTTCGTCCCTTCTTTAACATTATGAACTTAGAGCTAAAGTTTAATCTGTTTTTAGGGCAGTACCGGCTATCTGAATCCTTCAGAACTGAACAAAGCAGAGTTATTTGACGGTAGAAATAGGTAAGAGTGTGGTACATCCCCATACGGACTCCTATGAGGTAAAAGAGTTTACCAAATACTAAATATAATAGTTATAATTAAAATACTAATTATAATTGTTCATCAAAAGTAAAACGTTACAGCCTATTAAATTCCACTGCTGAACATAGGCCTCCCCCATAGACTACCTCATAGAGGGTGATATTTGCCATAGTTGCCACGCTTGGCAAGCGGCTTGGCAACCGTAGTATTTTATTTTTCGTCGTTTACATTTGACGGGTAACGTTTAACTGACTAATGAACAATCGGCCTTAAGTCTCCTAAAATACCCCATATCAATTCAAAAGGTAGTAAGTAATAAGTAAGTAATTCTTAATAAGAAGGCAGCAGAAATGGTTATTTATTCATAAAACTGAAGTGACAAACAAACTTACAGACCACCTGATTGTAAGTGGTTACTGCAGTCCATGAACTCCTGCAACCAACTTCAAATAAAAAGACGCTGCTGCCCATATCCTGATTTGTTTCCCTCCGTCGTCTCTTATGACACGCACGGGTGATGTTATTGTGTAGTGAATATTCTTCCACCGCCACTTCGCGGAACATCAAAAGTACTTACAATTATCTATAAATATTTATACATTTTTAAAATAGAATAGCATAAGAAAATCATCCATTATAAATAATTTAGTTGTCGGCTAAACAGAGATTAGAGCGTGGTGATAGATGGTACCTACAGCTTCCTTGTCAAGTAATATGTCTGAGTTGGTACCATCCTCTTCTTGTTTAACTACCGTTTTCCGGTTTAAATAGTAGTAAGCCAAAAAGTATTACTAATACAACATATGTTGCCTTCTTTGTTTGAACTTCAATTATAAAAAAAAAAAAATTAAAAAAATAACTTGAAAATCGCAAGAAGACACGCGTATATAAAATATATTACAAATTATTATAACAACAATTATTTTTATTTAATTGTAACTTTTAAGCATAAAATTTAACTGTGATTTTTATTTTTATACATCTAACTAAATTATTGTCACATAATTTTACTTTTTGCATACCCTATTATTTCTGTTGATCAGCTATAACCGTCGAATTTTTCGAAACCCGCCATTTGTAACTATTTGTTCTTGACACAATTTCTCATACCCATAAATATTTATTTTTATCCACTGATTGTTTTTGTTTTTGAGTAAAATATACTAGAGTTGGGTATATTTTGCCTTAATTATTCCTTACAAAATATATTACGTAAACAAACGCTACATTGCAAGATATTAATAAATGAATATAGAATTATAGAATAGTCCTTTATTTAATTTAAATTAGAAAATACGTAACTTACACTCATATTTAAAGTCAAGTAAAAGCTTTGCTTAAGCAAATGTAATTACTTGAGCAATAGTGATTTGCATTTTATAGTTAAGAATTATAACCAAGTAAGGTGTCATCTAACGCTAAATTACTTAGTCATATTATATAAGTAACTCGTTGCTTAAGTAATACTCATCAAGCCATCAAGAGAATTTGAGATAATTATCTTCAGTACTGTCTGTTATTTTATTCGAAATTGTTTGAAGACAATTCGGCAATATGACGGAAGCTCAGTAGCCTGCCGCGATTGAGTGGGAGCGCGTGACATTTACGTTTATTTATAATAATATCATCTAGACCGAATTTCGATCACGGCGTCCGACATGACAGGAAAACTCAATTACTGATTTTTGACAAAAACCGAGAATCAAATCCGGGACCACGTGATTAGCAGCTGCGTTTAGACCTACAAGACCAACGAGGCAATACATAAATAACAAAAGAAAACAAACCAGGAGGTGGGCAGTAGCTTCATTCTAATAACAACTAAAAAATTAAAAACTGCGGGTCGGATTTACAATCGTTTGGCAAGAGTTTGGGAGTGTAAGGTATTTGGTAGAGGTTTGGTCCCCGATTATAACAACACTCTCATTAAAAAGCTGTTTCACTGTCTTCGAGAAAAAGATAAAAAACGATTGTATAAATGGGAAAAACATGGAAAAACGAATGCAATATTACTGTGAAAGCTATATAGCATACATAATTTTGTGTAAGTGCGACAAGGACGTAAGACCATGTCAAAGACTAGTGTTACATTATTATTAGGTATACTTCTATAGTATTTCTATTCTTTTGTAGTCTATACTCTCTTAATAAATTATGTTTACAAGAAATAAAGAAATAATTATTATATACTTTACTTCCCGAAATCGTTTCCATTGAGTTAGGTTAGGATAGAAAAAAAAATAACCACGAAGGATGTGGTGGCTGCCGCGCAGCGCTTTGGTCCTGCCACAACCTTTGTGGTTATTTTTTTTCTGTCTGAAATACATGATCACCCAGAAATCCCTTTAGTTGAGTTAGGTTAGGACAGAAATTGTCGTTAGGTGATTTGTGAATTTTTAATCACAACGGGCCGTACTTATAAATATTGTCATAATAATTTTGTGATTTTGAAATCTGAGTGGGTCGTACTTATGTTATCTTATTTTTTATGTAATTGAAGTGACAAATGGTGTACGAATTTAAGATATTTTAATATTTTCTTTCTTTTAGCCTCACAAGAAATCGATATCTATATGTTAAATAATACTGATTTTGAAGATTTTCTTCCAAGTGATGCAGATTGTGATGATCCAGAATTCATACCCTCAAAAAACAACTGTCAATCGTATCAGATAGCGTTAGTAACTCTGAAACTAAAGAGCCCAGTGCAAATAATACAAGCAATCGTCGACGTTGCCCGTGTAGTGGCGAGTAAGAATACTCACTACCATGGGGTCCCGCCGTTAATATCTTCCCGTGGGTGTCGTAAGAGGCGACAGAGGGAAACTTAGGCAAAGGATGGGCAGCAGCATCTTTCTGATAACAGCAAATAAACAATAAAGAAACTGTGGTTGCCAAACCGCTCGCCAAGTGTGGTAACTATGGCAATATACCCCCCATGAAAGTAACGAAGAGACGGCCCCCAGTTCCCGGCGGCCCCGCTATTCCTGGCTACAGTGGCGCCCATGGTAACGGCGGGGTAGCTAAGAGGGCAAGCAGGGCAGCTAGGAGGGGGTGCTAAGAATCTCCGGTGGAGGTTCGGTTGCCACCTAAGATGACTCGACCTGACAATATACAACGCACGCACCCTGAGGACTGACGAGAAGATCGTGGAGCTGGAAGAAGAGATAGACAAGTTACGCTGGCATATTATAGGATTATCCGAGGTCCGAAGAGAGAGGGAGGACACGGTAATCTTCGAATCCGGCAAATTGCTCTATCACCGGGAGGTGGACCATCTGGGATTATCCGAGGTCCGAAGAGAGAGGGAGGACACGGTAATCTTCGAATCCGGCAACTTGCTCTATCACCGGGAGGTGGACCATCTGTCCTAAGGAGGTGTCAGATTTTTCGTCCACAAGTCTCTCGTTAACAACGTTGTAAAAATTGAGAGTGTTTCGACGAGGGTTGCGCACCCTCAGAATCACCAAACGGTATTCGCTGAAGGTCATACAGGTTTACGCACCAACCTCGGCACATCCCAATGAGGGGGTGGGGGAAATGTATGAGGATATTTCTAGAGCCATGCATTCCTCCAAAACCCACTACACGGTGCTAATGGGAGACTTCAATGAAAAACTAGGCACAAGAGAGAATGGTGAGCTGAAAGTAGGGAAATTTGGAATAGGGCAACGGAACCCAAGGGTCCAACAGTTGGCAGACTTCATGGAGGAATAAGGGCTCTTTATGATGAACTCTTTCTTCCAGAAGCGGCACCACAGGAAGTGGACCTGGTCGAGCTCCGACGGTTCGACAAAAAATGAGATTGACTTTATTATGAAGACCTTTGATATGATATCTCGGACGTCAGTCTGAGCGAGATTAGAATGACTCTCCAGTACCTTAAAAAAGGCAAGGCCCCAGGCGGGGATGGAATTACAGCGGAGCTTCAGAAAGCGGGTGGAAAACCGGTACTTGAAGTCCTTCAGAAGCTCTTTACTTCGGTCCTCCATGGTGGCATTACACCGGAGGCATGGAGCAGAAGTGCGGTGGTCTTGTTCTTCAAAAAAGGTGACAACGCTCCCTTGAAGAACTACAGACCGATTTCCCTTCTGAGCAGAGAGTCATTGCGGTGCTGCAGTCCCTTCAGTGGTGCCAAGTTGACTGTCGGTATATCGAAGTGCTGCAGTGCTTGTACAGTAGGGCTACGATAGCTATCCGAGTACAGAACCAGAGTACGAAACCTATCCAATTGCAGAGAGGTGTAAAACAGGGTGATATTATATCCCCGAAACTCTTCACCGCTGCATTTGAAGACGTTTTCAAGCTTCTGGACTGGAAAGGATACGGTATTAACATCAATGGCAAGTACATCACTCACCTTCGATTTGCCGACGATATAGTCCTTATGGCAGAATCGTTGAAGGACCTAAGCACCATGCTCAATGACCTCAATAGTGTCTCCCAACGAATAGGTCTTAGGATGAACATGGACAAAACAAAGATCATGTTTAATATCCATGTCACACCTATGCCGGTAGTTGTTGGGAGCACTAAGCTGGAAGTTGTTGACGAGTATGTTTACTTGGGACAAATAGTCCGACTAGGTAAGTCCAACTTCGACCGAGAGGTCAATCGACGGATTCAACTCGGCTGGGCAGTGTTCGGGAAACTACGACACATCTTCTCCTCAGACATACCTCAAAACCTTAAAACGAAATTGTACAACCAGTGCGTGTTGCCAGTGATGACTTACGGATCTAAGACGTGGTCCTTCACTGCTGGATGAGGATGAGGAAGCTCAAGGTCGCTCAGCGAGCTATGGAGAGGGCTATGCTCGGAGTTTCTCTGCGTGATAAACTTAGAAATGAGCATATCCGCAGTAAAACCGGAGTGACCGACATTGCCCTACGGATTAGTAAGCTTAAGTGGCAATGGGCCATATAGCTCGAAGAACCGACAACCGATGGGGAAAACAGGTTCTCGAGTGGCGGCCTCGTACCGGCGGACGAAGTGTAGGGCGTCCCCCTACTAGATGGAGTGACGACCTGGTAAGGTATGCAGGAAGTCGATGAATGCAGGTGGCTCAGGGCCGTGCTTTGTGGTATTCCTTGGGGGAGGCCTATGTTCAGCAGTGGACTTGTGAAGGACTGTAATGATGATGATGATGATGAATCGTTGACGTGGTTTAAACAGAAATTTTATACGTGGAACACCCCAGCGTGAAGAAGCGTTGAAAATACAGCACCAGTAGCTCTATCACAGAGCTAAAATTTAACAACTAAAAATACATTCTAAACAGAAATTCTACGTCAACCATGACCACGAGGGTTGAGAAAAAGAATTATTTCTAAAGAACTACGTCTTAGTTTCAACAATAATATGTGGATGATTAACTAGTAAATCTAATTTTGTTGAAAAAACTCATAATTCTTCTGTTCTACATGGTGGACATAGGTTAAACTTAAATATCAGTAACCGAAAGCTTATATTTATATTGAATAGCTTATTAGACTTATTACTTACAATATACTTATTACTTATAATAGAATATTATAGCTTCATAATGGCAAGATTATTTTCCAGTACAGGTTGTACTGGAAAATAATCTTGCGGATGTACTGAAATAATCTTGAGGATGTACTGAAAAAAGATGGTGAGACGCTATGGTTGTAGATCTTATGGCGTGGAATCGTTTTACTCAAATATTATAATCTATGAGGTTTCAATTCAATTTGAAGGAAGTTTTAGTTTTTTTACACTATTTTTTTTTATAGGAGAGGGGGCAAACGAGCATGCGGCTCACCTGATGGTAAGTGACTACCGCCGCCCATGAACAACTGCAACACCAGGGGAATCGCAGATGCGTTGCCGGCCTTTTAAAAAGGAGTACGCTCTTTTCTTGAAGGTCCCTAAGTCGTATCGGTCCGGAAAAATCGCTGATGGTAATCGATTCCACAAGGAGGTCGTGCGAGGAAGAAAACATCTTCTAAATCGCACAGTGGTGGACCGCCAATCATCCAGATGGTGTGGATGGTATCGGGAGTTCTGCCGCGATGTGCGTTCGTGAAATTTGGCGGCTGGGATTAATCCGAACAATTCCTCAGAGCACTCCCCATGGTAGATGCGAAAGAAAATGCAAAGGGATGCAACATCTCTTCGCAGTGCCAATGAATCGAGCCGATCGGAAAGGGCTCGGTCGTCGACAATTCGAGCCGCTCTGCGTTCGATGCGGTCAAGTGGAAGGAGCTGGCACTGGGGAGCCCCTGCCCAGAGATGGGAACAGTATTCCATGTGAGGCCGAACTTGCGCCTTGTAAAGTAGCAGGCGGTGTGCCGGCATGAAATACTGTCCCGCTCTGCTGAGCACGCCAAGCTTTTTAGAGGCCAATTTGGCCTTCCATTCCAAGTGACCACGAAACTGCACGTCACTCGATATGTCGACTCCGAGGATACCGATACTGGCTGAGGCAAGAAGGGGAGTGCCTTGAAACTGAGGAGATACGACAAAGGGGTTCTTTTTAGCGGTAAACGCGCAAACTTGTGTCTTCTGAGGATTAAATTGGACTAGATTTAGTCGCCCCCAATCCGAGACTTTGTTCAGCAAAGACTCGACTTCAGACACAAGTTTGTTCCGGTACTCAGCGACGTTTTCCCGAGAAATATTGGCACGGCCGGTGTATAGAGCATCACCAGTGCTGTCATCCGCATAGCAATGAATGTTACCAGTTAGCAACATATCATTGATATGCAGAAGAAACAGCGTTGGTGATAGCACACAGCCTTGTGGAACACCAGCGTTAATAGGCTTGTAGTCAGAGCATGCACCGTCTACAACGACCTTGATGCTCCGATCTGCAAGGAAGCTGGTGATCCAATTGCACAATTTCTCGGGAAGCCCGTAGGAAGGGAGCTTCGAAAGAAGCGCTTTGTGCCAAACCCGATCGAAGGCCTTCGCAATGTCCAGACTAACGGCCAATGCCTCCCCCTTGGACTCTACTGCCTCCGCCCATCTATGGGTCAGGTAGACCAGAAGATCACCAGCTGATCGACCCCGACGAAAACCGTATTGGCGGTCACTAATCAGCTGGTGATCCTCAAGGTACCGGATGAGCTGGCAGTTAATAATGGATTCCATTATTTTGGAGAACAAGGAGGTGATCGCGATAGGCCTATAGTTGGATGGGTCTGAGCGGTCGCCTTTTTTAGGGATCGGGTGGACAAAAGCTGTCTTCCATGAATTCGGGACTACGCCTTGGGAGTAGGAGTACCGGAAAAGACGCGTTAGCACCGGTGCCAACTCCGGAGCACACGTCCTCAGCACAATTGGGGGGATTCCGTCAGGCCCACTCGACTTCTGGATGTCCAGGGAGAGCAGTGCTTTGCGAACCGAGCGCTGTGAGAACAGCACATCCGGCATGGAGCACTCACACCGCGGGATGGTCGGCGGTGTTTTCCCCCCGTCATCAAGAGTCGAGTTGGACGCAAAAAGGGAGCCTAAAAGGTCGGCTTTGTCTTTTGCGTCATGGGCCAGTGAGTCATCCTCCCTGTGCAGAGATGGTAGTGATGGCTTACAGAAATTCCCTTGGACAGCCTTGGCGAGAGACCAGAATGCACGGGTTCCCGAAGGAAGGCGAACTAGTTTCTCGCCAATTCTGCCTATGTGCTCTGACTTTGCCTTGGCAATAACTCTTTTGAAGGACCTGGAGGCGAAGTTATACTTCTTTTTAAGTGTGCTGGTATTTACATCCCGAGTCGCCGAAGCTGCAGCCCAGGCTTGATAACACTCCTGCTTACTGCCTTATGATAAGAGTAATGTGATTTTGTTTAGTCTTTTCTTTGTAATTGATAATGAAAGTATCTTCTCTAATATCTTTCATCTAACTTATTTCATGCTATCGGCCTAGTGTGATATTTAAAGCCCAATTTAAAAATATCTACTTTTGCAAGTACTAGCCGATGTTCTATAAAATGATCGTAATTAAACTACATTCAGGTTGTTCAAAAGTTATCTA
The DNA here is from genome assembly GCA_963668995.1 of Parnassius mnemosyne. Taxonomy (NCBI): domain Eukaryota; kingdom Metazoa; phylum Arthropoda; class Insecta; order Lepidoptera; family Papilionidae; genus Parnassius; species Parnassius mnemosyne. The sequence goes on from CAVLGL010000068.1 coordinate 26,613,516, forward strand.
TATCTGTACCACATCACTGTGAAAAAATTTACGGCTGTAGATAACGTGCAACCTGTTTTTCTTCTACCTTCACCTCTTAGCGGTAAGCACTTTAAACATATGTCCTTTTTTAAGATCATCGGGCGGTAATTATTAAAACATATTTTTGCCTTGGGCCTCACGAGGTTAAAGGCAAAGAAAATGTCACCAGGTATTAAAACACATAATGTCAATACCATGAATATCGGTGCAAGCAAGTGCTTCGACCAATGAGGCCCTTTGTATTATTTTGTTTTAAGGAATGCAATAAGAATAAATATAAAAAAATGTATTAAAGTAGGTAAAAATTACCTCGCGTACATCCGCTCGATAAAATAAAATGATGTGTCTTACCTAGTTTGAAGAGCATCCCCCGCCCTCCCTCAATTTCCTGGGAAAAATTGTACATTTTCTATCATAATAAAGTAATAAATAGTTTGGAAAATCCAAAAGTGCACGACTCAATGAGCGTTTCATTTAATTTTTAAGAAAAAAAAATTGTATTCCTGATTTTTAAAATATGTTATGTACGTGTTGTAAATTCAGCGCTCTATTATTTTAACAGGTAGTGTCACCTACAGGGAAACAAATTATAATGTTTACCAAAATAAATCGATTTCACAAAGTATAACATTGATATAGGCTAAATGGTATATTCGTCCTTTGTCTATCAAGGGCCAAAAAATGAAGCGCCTTTCAATTTTTAATACAAATAAAAGACCAGATGGAGGTTAGCGTAGAACATTCTTTTTTTTTAACTAAACTATATGCCAATTAATTGCTCCATAAATGCTCCAGCAGAATCCGAAATTGCTCCACCTCTTTTGTTATTAGTTAGTTTTTGTTAGTTAGTTATTGTTGTTAGTTGTTCGATAAAATGACTTTAACTATAGAATGTTACTACATTCTATTGATGATGGCGCTATTACTCAAATAGAATCACTCTATCTGAGAATTAATTATAAATTAACTAATAGCAATGGACGGAAATATTACGGATTCTACTGGAGCATTTAAGGAGCAATTAATTGTAATATACAGTTTAATTTTATAAAGTACATATTTTATGTTTAATAGCAAAATTAAATTTTCGACAATTATTTTCTTTTAAAATTAGTTATAAACTAACTAATAGCAATAGAAGTGGAGCAATTTCGAATTCTGCTGGAGCATTTAAGGACCAATGAATTGGCACACAGTTTAATTTTAAAAAGTAAGTATTTTATGTTTTATAGCAAAATGAAATTTTCGATACTTAAATGTTTTAAAAATTATTTATAAATTAATTAATAGCAATAGAGCTAAAGCAATTTCAGATTCTGCTGGAGCATTTAAGGGGCAATCAATTGGCATACAGTTTAATTTTTAAATATTGATATTTTATGTTATATAGCAAAATTAAATTTTCGATACTTAATTTTTTTTTAAGTTAATTATAAATTAACTAATATCAATAGAGGTGGAGCAATTTCGGATTTTGCTGGTACATTTAAGGGGCAATTAATTGGCATACGGTTTAATTTTAAAAAGTAGATATTTTATGTTTTATGGCAAAATTAAATTTTCGTTACTTAAACTATTTAAAATTTATTTTAAATTAACTAATAACAATAGAGGTGGAGCAATTTCAGATTCTGCTGGAGCATTTAAGGAGCAATTAATTGGCATACAGTTTAATTTAAAAAAGCAGATATTTTATATTTTATAGCAAAATTAAATTTTTAGATACTTAAAGTTTTTAAAAATTAATTATAAATTAACTAATAACAATAGAGGTGGAGCAATTTCGGATTTTGCTGGTACATTTAAGGGGCAATTAATTGGCATACGGTTTAATTTTAAAAAGTAGATATTTTATATTTTATGGCAAAATTAAATTTTCGTTACTTAAACTATTTAAAATTTATTTTAAATTAACTAATAACAATAGAGGTGGAGCAATTTCAGATTCTGCTGGAGCATTTAAGGAGCAATTAATTGGCATACAGTTTAATTTAAAAAAGCAGATATTTTATATTTTATAGCAAAATTAAATTTTTAGATACTTAAAGTTTTTAAAAATTAATTATAAATTAACTAATAACATTAGAGGTGGAGCAATTTCGAATTCTGCTGGAGCATTTAAGGAGCAATTAATTGGCATACAATTTAATTTAAAAAAATAATGTTCTACGCTAACTTCCTTCTGGTCAATAACAGTTATAAAAATTGAAAATCATTTTATTAACAAACTACGCGTAGTAGGCTATTGACATGAAATAGGGAAGCAGTTGAATGTAATTCTGAAGCTAACAAAAAAAAACCTAGTCTTGATACGTCAATTTTTTCGGGAGTCATCGTGACCACATATAAAATCAACATCCGGACGTCCACCTAATTTTATTTTTCAAAGTAGCAATATAAAATGATTTTTTTAGAAAATATAAGATGGATTAGTTAGAGTCTTTTCTTGATATACGGCTACTCATATTATAGTATAAGTGCGATATGGTTATGATAAAGGCATTCCAAGACCACTAAATTGGTGAACACCTTGACCTGTGGAAAGTAAAGCACTACCTAATAACGCTTCGAGTAATATATTGGATAAAAAGTAACTAAGCTCTTTTTTCGGAAAAAATCAATGGTATAACGTTAAATTTTTATATTTTTTAAGCGCATTTGCATCAGTCACAAAATCCTCCGCCCACAAATGTAATCCGCAAACTGCTGAATACACAAGTATCTATGACGCATGTTTCAGCCATAGCCATCCTCGACCATACTAAAAGGCGAACGGCAACGTGGCGATACATCCATAGACTTAGAATATACTGGCGTATAGACGGACATAGTGTGCAAGGTAGAAGAAAATTCCTTATGGCAAAAATGCAAGATAAAAAAGGATACCAAATCTCATGACTCTGTAACCGATTTTGAATGACAGGTCGGCACAAGTCGACACGCAAGAAATAAGCTTCTAAATATTTTGTAATTTTTAGAGTGTAATATAGAATGTTTTCAAAAATTTTTTTATTTTGATATTTTGCACAGAAGAAAGTCACGTCGTTGATAATTTGCATGAATTTTGTAAATATATTTTTATATGTAATATTTTACATGAATCGATAGACCTGCACACACAAGAAGAAATGTAATTTTATTTTGCCGTTTGTCATACAGATTCCCTCCGGATTCAATAATTAGAAAAAATTATTAAGGTTAATTGGATGGATTGGTTGGTATCCAAAGACAAACTCAACAATTTGCAGCAAACATTTACTTGAGAAGTATAAAAGGAAAAATAGAATAAAAACAATAATTATTAAAAAAACCCATTTCTACATAATTTGTAGCAGTAAGTATAATATTGTTATAATAATAAGACTACAAAAATTTTACTTTCAAAACTTTAGATAAAAATAGAGACAGATTTTTATACATTGTCAAACTGTTGTACATTAAAGATAAAAAATCATGAGATTATCCTATTTAAGTAATTATGAACCCAACTAAGTATCTATTTATCAATCAAAAAATGTATGATCTTACTTCACCATCCGCACCTCACGGTCATACTAGTGCTATATTCATAGAATCACACTATTTTCCCCAACGGGTTGCGCGGAGCTTCGGATTATATTCCCAAGTCGCAATGATAAATTTTTTAACGTAGTTAGATATAATTATATATATAAACTGCCGATTGAATTACCAAAATTGACCCTTTAATTACACAACACTAATTACAATCTAAAATCACACTAATAATAAAACACAGTTCGCCGTTATTTCGCTTCGAAGTATTCTCTTGTATCGCCAATTCAATACTGCCTCGGTCGTGGTCTATACCGGCCTTATATAGGGCCTCAGATAGTTTCCAGAACCTTCTACTGTAGCGACATCTAGAATGTTCGAGCACATATCGGTCCCGAAATTTCTGGAGTGATCTTGACTCTCCTAGTTCCGCTACTCGCCACTAGAGGACGCTAGTGTAACTAGGGTTGCCATGTACAAGACATTAATAGTGGCGCGCAACACTGCCCCCTCCTAAGATATGCTCGTCCCTAGCATTATTGGCCCCATAATAACGCGCCAGTCGATCCACATGGACGATCTTAGGAGTACCTCTTCTAACATCAGTCAGCACCTGCCAGTTTCCCTGCTGCTGCTGGGCGATGCTGTTAGCCACACTATCCTCTCGAGATCGATCACCTTCTCTTTCTACAGTTCGTTTAGGGCAACTGGATCGAAGATGGCCCCTTTCCCCACAGCCGTAGCACCTAAGGCTGTATCTTTTATTGCGGTCGCGAACTATAGCCACTGCAACCTCCCTGACGCGATAGGAACGATCATCCTGCCGCACGGCTTCCACCTCGTGTGAGTCTCGTGGTGCCCGTGCCTCACAGCAGCTCTGACTTCAAGATCGCGGATGCCGTCGATGAATGTCTGCACCAGGTTCCCTACAATGAGCGCAGGTACAGACTGGTATGCTTTTCGAACCAGCTTCTCCACTTCAAGGGCCCACTGCTGCAGGTTTTCGTTACTGCGTTGCACGCGATCTTTGAGCTGCGCACGAAAGACGTGCTCCATGTGAGCATCGCCATATCTCGCCTCCAATGCCTCAAGCAGCAGCTTGTAAGTCACTTCCTTACCGAGAGCTTCCAGAACAGTTAAGGCCTGGTCGCGCAGGCCTAGGGTGAGAGCAGTCATGGCCTGACTTTTATTCCACTTCATGACAGCCTCTAACTGGATTTTGTAGGCCGACCAGGAAGAAGTCCCGTCAAACTGTGGCACTTTGAATCCACGTAGCGAAGGTGTTGTAGTTACTACGGGGGCTGTAATTCCATCCCCAAGTTTGAGGTCGTCGAGCGTTTTCTTCACGTCAGCCATCACGTTGTCAACCCGATTGTACACTTGGTCGATTCGGGTTTCAGCTTCCGACAGGCGGTTGTCATGTTGAGCAACGATATCCTTCACCTCCCTTATCTCTTTCCCGAAGGTAGCGTGAAGGTCCTTCCTGAGGAGCATCTGCTCTTCAATACCGCGCTGCAGCTGCTCTTCCAACTGACGGGCCCGTTCCTCCAGTCGGCGGGCCTGCTCCTGCAGCATCATCATCAAAGCACCTAAGTCAGGTGCTGCAGATGCAGGACCTGTTGACGGGCCGGCCTCCGTAGTCGGCAGCTGGCCCTCCGATGTCTGCGACGTTGCACCATCAAATCGTCTCTAGTCCGTCTCCAGCTGGCAACGCCACTTCGGGTACGGATACCCTCCATGTCGTCCTTTGGTAAAATCGGCATAATTTGATCCCACTTCTGACACCAATTGTTACGAGCTTGGGGTTCGAGACAATTAAAACTGCCGATTGAATTACCAAAATTGACACTTTAATTACACAACACTAATCACAATCTAAAACCACACTAATAATAAAACACAATCACTTTAGTTCGCAGTTATTTCGCTTCGAAGTATTCTCTTGTATCGCCAATTCAATACTGCCTCGGTCGTGGTCTATACCGGCCTTATATAGGGCCTCAGATAGTTTCCAGGACCTTCTACTGTAGCGACATCTAGAATGTTCGATCACATATCGGTCCCGAAATTTCTGGAAGGATCTTGACTCTCCTAGTTCCGCTACTCGACACTAGAGGGCGCTAGTGTAACTAGGGTTGCCATGTACAAGACATTAATAGTGGCGCGCAACATTATCTTGAAGTGCCACTAGACGCCCGCGCATGAGACGCGCGGTTCAATGGGCCAGGATAGTATAAATTCCATAGTATTTGATACTCACAACGCTCGATGCCCAATTCATGATTGATGGCTGACGACATTTTTTCGAGGAATTAAATAGCGTAGTTCATCGCCTACAACGTTACGGTACGTGTACACCAAAACCGATTTTGTCGGCCGATGACGGATAGAACTACCTGGACGAGTAACTCGGACGTGTATGTGCTTACACTGCAACAGTGTACCACGTGTGTCGACTGCCGATATTGAACGTTGCCGGTATTCTGTAGTTGACTGTGTTGCTTAACAGAGTGAAGACGCATTTTTTTAAATATCTGGAACAGCTATATCCATTTCCCATCCAACTTCAGCCCATAACCGTTTCGAAACCTATCGGTTATTGTAATTGTCTATTATAAACACAACTAATTAATTTTTCAATATCCATAGTCGTTTAGGTAGATAACAACACTGAAAAAAACGACAGAATAAAGACAAAATTATTAAATTAAACTATAAATACACTCAATTTGCACTGTATACGCCGGCAATCTGGCGAGAAATCCGAACAAGTTCGAACTTAACGGTTGATCGGCCGATTTCGTGCGTCATCGGATGATGACGATCATGTTTATGTACGCACTCTCTTTCTTTTACAAGTGTTTGATTCGATCGTCCGAGTTCGGCCGTCATCGCCCGAGCAAACTTCGACCGTTGACGGATTAGGTGTACGCGTACCCTTAGTCGTAGAGAAGAGGAACTCGTGGTTTAGTAATAGCTGCGCGGGTCAATAGATCTGCGAGATTAAGAGTAAGTGCGGTCAAACCATGAATGAGTGACCATTTTCTTAATATACCGAGATTGAGAGAATAGAGAGTGCATCTGTATCCACAGACACTTGGTGCACTTTACTCTGTTAAGATCATTATGTTTTAAGATTCATGCAGCAAAAAGTATAATACGTTTATTATTGCTTTATACTTTTCAGGGACAGATGAAAGAATATAATATAACCATCAGGTCTCTCTATCAAATCCTAAGGTAAGGTCTCATCATAACTACCAAAACATCCTAAGTACACCTTATTCTATTCGGCAAGGAGTTCCAGTAGCAGTCACTGAAGTACACCTTCAGGTCTATTTATCAAATCCGGAGGTTAGGTCTGATTATAACTAACAAAACGAGCACAAACTAGGTAAACCTAGTTCTACTCGTCTAGAAGTTACAGACTAGCAGTAACTGAAGTACACCATCAGGTTTTTCCATCAATTCCAGACGTAAGGTCTCATCATAACTAATGGAACAAGCCAAACTCGGTACACCTAGTTCTACTTATCGAGGAGTTCCAGTAGCAGTCACTGAAGTACATCATAAGGTCTCTCCAACAAATCCGGAGGTAAGGTCTCGTCATTACTAACAAAACGAGAACAAACTAGGTAAACCTAACCTCACTCGTCGAGGAGTTCCAGTGGCAGTCACCGAAGTACACAGATCAGTCCATAAAGTACAAGACGAATGAATATGCATAAATATAAATCCCACTTACTTTTAGCGAATAAAAATGTGTGATCATTAAAATAATAATATTATTTTACCTAAATAAGTACTTATGTATTATGGTGGCACTTCACATGGCTATTTATATTTGTGATTGCATGTTGCCGTATTTGGCAAAAAATTCGACGTACGGGCAAATAAGTGATACAACCGTCTACACATGGAGCCAAATACCAAAAAATTAAACATGTTTGCTAGCAGAAAGTAGTTGTACCTATAAAATGGACGTTGCACTAGCAGCTGTTTTTTATTATTTGAACACATGTTCCTACGAGTATTATATGTTGTACGTAAAAAAATACAAAGTGATGAAAAAACGACCAAGAGCAAGGCGACGGTTTCTTTGTCCCTATTCATTTTCCGTAGGTACCTGAATAATCACTTATCGCGCGCTTATGAGCCCGACCATGTGTGGCCAGTATATTTGCGTATTTGCCTATTTGTCTCCTTTGATGAGCCTTGAAAAACCAACAGACGATCGGTAAGCCGTATTTGTTATTGGCTATATTTGCCAAATAGGCAAATACGGTAATAAGTATGGCAAATATACTCTCCACACATGGAAGTTATTTGTCAAATACAGCAAATAGCCATGTGAAGTGCCACCATCGTATTCGAATATTTTGTGTTTGTACACCAATCTTTTTCTCCATGAGCCGCTGCAACCAGGCGATCCACTCACGACGGCGACCGAGCGCCGACTGTGGTTTCATCGAAATATTTGTACAAATCAAAACAGGCAACAAAAAAATAAAATAACCCTTATTGCAATTGAGTATGTTTCATCCGTATTAGCAAAATATGTGAAAAAATTAGTGTCCGACCGAAACAGGATTTTCAACCGAAACCGAAAACGAACCTTCGGTCTGGGTGTCAGTTTCGGCCGAAACCGAAACCGAAACCGAATCTTTTTTAGACATCTTCATTTTTTTGATTGTATACTGGAATCTGGTATATTTTTATACATATACAGATAGGTAATGCATGTTAATCAAAAACAGTAACTGTAATAGTCATGCAGCAACATATTTATTTATTTTCAAGTAAAAATCAACAATTTAACGTTAAGAAATACTTTTTTAAGTCAATTTTGTAAAAAAATCAACATTTACACCCATAAAAAGTTGCTCGCTAATTGAGAACATATTTTATTGTGTTCACAATATTGTTAATATTATTCAATGAGAGCATTAACTTAATATATCACACTCACACTCAATATACATACACACACCTTAACAAAATCCCAGAAAATATACAAAACCTGCTCAAAGTTCAAAAACTTTAATAAACTAAGTTTGTATAAAAAGGGTTGTTATAATATTAAGGAATTTATGGATGGTAATAACCCCTGGGAATGAGGTGATCACAACCAAGTTCTTTCTAATTTCTTTTTTGTTGTTAATTGTGTTACATACATGATTGTAAGAGTGGCGTAGTGAGAAACGTAGCTACGTTTGGGCGAACTGGGCCCTCACCCACGGCCTCGCACTAAAAGGGACCTCGCGAGACCCCCTAAAACGCGATGCCTCCAGACTTTAGTGGTAAAGTTGATGATGACTAATCAATTTGATCACTTTTACCCTTGAAGAAGTGAAAGAGTGTTTGTTAGGGCCTCGCAAGAAGCCCCCCTTAAATGCGACTGCGAGGCCTTTGAAACTACCTTCAAAGACCGTGATTGTTATATTGACGGAATACGAGACTTGTCAGGAATTAATAGATATGAGTAGGTACGAGGGTAACACTAAAATTTTTAAAAATAAAAAAACTGAACAAACTAGCAAGTTATTATGCCTATTATATCTTTTCAAAATAGTGTCCATATACATCTTTTTAAGAAGATTTTCTTTTATTATCGGAAATAAATAAAAATCGCAAGGTCGGTGCTATAGGGCAGGTGACCCAGTAATTCCACGTCTGACGTCGCCAAGTAGTCGATTGTTTGCTTGGCGGTGTGCGACGAGGCCTTGTGGTAGTGAAGGAGAATCCTACTACGAGGTCGTTTCTCCCGAACTTTTTCCAAGACAAATAGCAAACAATTGTTAGTGTAGCACTCTGCAATAACTGTTTTTCAATCCACTAAAACAATTGTTGCGTAATGACCTGTCCTTCCGAAGAACGAGGCTACCATCTTTTTTCCCCACGCTTCGACTTCTCTTCACTTTAGTGGGCAACTCCTCGGAAGGAAACACCCATATAGGAGACTGTCTCTTAGTTTCAGGATCATAACAATAAATCCAGCTTTTGTCACCTGTAAGTATGTCGAACACATCATTTGAGTCACCTCCATTAAATGCTTGAACCATTTCACGACACCAATCAACACGACGGAGTTTTTGGGTCTCTGTCAAGTTATGAGGTATCCACCGGGCACAAAGCTTCCTGACTGCTAAATATTCATGGAGGATTTTGTGCACTTGACTCATACCGATGCCTTATCTTGTCCGAATCTGCTGATAAGTCACATTTTTGTCAGTCTCTATCACACGCCGCACAACACTGATGTTATCTTCAGTCATCGCCGTAGAAGGCCGTCCCCATTGAGTTATACAAGACTAAATCAATGGCCGTCCCTCACGCAGATCATCAGTGAGATTAGTGCGACCATGTTTAAACTCATTAAACCAGTTATAAACAGTGGCACGAGATGGGGCTGCATCGTGAACGGCCAATCGAAGTCTATCATATCATATCAAAAACTTTCAGTGTCGCCCTCATATGTCATGTCCATGCATGTTAGGTATTCGGTAGATCCATGGAACGAAAGAAAAGGGGCCTCGCTGATGCAACTTCGCGCACGTTTATATTAGTCCAGGCTACGCCTCTGATTGTAAGCTGTTTCAAAAAAAAAGTTCCGCTGGGTTTCTTGCTGGTTCTTCCAAGGACAGAGGTTTTTTTCGAATCAGTCGTAATTAAACAAAAGAGTAACTTTCAATAAGTTTTTTTTATAGGATGGGGTGACAAACGAGCACACAGTCCACCTGATGATAAGTGGTTGCTGTAACCCATAGACATCTACATTTATCCTCAATAAAGAATCAAAATGCAGATGAGTTGTCACCCAGAGGACTAAGTTGGAATGCCTCTATTCCAGTAAAAAGGGTCTCCGGTTCTCTACACTCACCATACGAAACACAACAGCACGAAGCTGCTATTTTACGCTGGTATTCTGTGAGAGCGTGGTCCTTCCCTGGTCGAGCCGACCCATTCGTGCTGCAACTATACTACTAATATAGCTGCAGCATGGCTCTACCACGTATAGAGTATTATTTACAATCTATATTGAATAAAAAAGATTCTGTTTCTGATTCTGTATAATTATGAATAATACACGAATCACGAACTCATCCGAACAACGCACGATAATCCACGAACGCTGAGTTTTGGTGCCGCCGAAGGTTCGGCAGATTTTTGCCGAAACCGAAACTATTACCGAAACTAGATTTTTTGCCAAAACTTTGCCGAAACCGAATCTTCGGTCGGTCACTAGAAAAAATATCCATCAGTTTTTATTTATTTTTTTACGACCTTTTGTGACATTTTGATAAAAAGTAAATACCATTATTTTTTATTGAATATGTCTTCCTATAGTATTTTTATAAATCATAATACAGGGTATTTTTGAAATGCTCCCAAAAACGAAGACAGACGACAGTACCAACTATACCTTTGATAATGGGTGAAATATGAAATCGATCCTGATGAAAAGAAAAATATCTTTTCACAACGTTTTATTAGCTTTATTCATTCTTTATCATGTTAGTACAGCAAAATGAAAATATAATTTCATAAAAAAAATCATGAAAATACTTAAACATAAAACCAGCAGTGAAATTACAGAATTACAATCAGCTGACTAGGGGTCAATGTACGCGCGAACGCCAAATTCACGTGACCCGAAGTTAGTGCCACCAGCTACGGGCCGCGCGCCCACTAGCCTAGTGGGCCATACCACAATACCTAATAATTTACTACACTTGTCTAAATACCTAACTTATCTACTTAACCTACTATTTTGCCACTCTGCTTGTCTCCACGTAGCCACTTTAATCCGAATCCACAGGTTAAATAACCCAAATAACTGGTTCGATTCCCCGCTAATGAAAAAATACTTAAATGGAATGTAACCAAGGTTAGAGTCATGAGTTTTTATTATTCGATGTATTCAGTTATGTACTTATTCAGATCAATTCAGTACTAAGTTACTTAAAAAAAAATAGGTATGAAACAGCTTACCGCTCTAAATCCTCCGTGGTGACGTGCTCAATGAAACCAGGCACACGTTGTTGCTGGTCTAATAACCAACGGCAGAAAACTCGCCGGCGGTCGTGATCACCGGAAACTAAAACTTGCACTTTGTACACTTTGTATGGGCGTATTCTGTTACACTTTAACACTTTGTGAACTGTACAGTATGACATACTTGTTCCATCCCGACGCCTTAACAATTTAGCGATACTTCGTGTACCTAGGTTGGGATTTCGGCGAACGACATCTAAAATGCGCTCCTCTGAGTGAACAGCCACTTGACTTCGACCTCCTGCCGCTACCAGAGCAGTGGGCCGATTTTCCAACACTCGCTGAAATACTGCTGTTATCAGACGAGAGTCAGCTGGATGTCGAGCGGTCGGGAATTTCTCTCGGTAAATTCGCAATGCATGCGAAGCATTCCCGCGAGCTTCTTCAAGGCACATTAACATGTTGCCGTATTCACGAGCACTATAAACGTACGCGTTAGGCATTAAAAACAAAACAAGAAACTTAAAACGTAACACAAAAATAATATCATTAAGTAATAAATAACAAGTAATAACCACAATAATTTAATCAACAAAACAATTGACCTGTCTCTTTCGATAGTCAACACGGAACTGCCTCAAAAACTAAAATTCACGACAACATTAAATTCATCAAACACGCTAAAACAAATGCGCACAATGTAAAGTCCTTGAAGCACTAGAACCTTCCACACACCGCTAACACTTTATGTATGTTAAGACATCGTCAACGTTTATTATTTATAACTTTTATCCCTACGACTAGTCTTCATATGGAATTTAAAAGTTATGGTTGTAATTTTTAATACAATTACACAATTAATTGTACCCTGACGCAACAAGCAGTTCTTTACTACAAAAAAGTATTAAAATTAATAAACGTACCTAATTGGGTACTCAGTACTCACACAATTATAAACACTATTTCATCGTTATCTTTGATTTTGTATAAGAAAATAGAAATCAAAAATTAAACTAAAAAATAAAACTTCGTAACAATAATTTGATCGATAAATCGCTCAGAGCCTGGTTCAAGGACAGCGGTTTTACGTGACGGGACCTATAAGAGTTCGGGGCCCGCGAGGGTATTGACTCTATTGTCAGCTGATGTTATTTTTAAGTTTCACTGCTGGTTTTTTGTTTAAGTATTTTCATGATTTTTTTTATGAAATTATCGTTTTATTTAGCTGTACTAACATGATGGAGCGTGAATAAAGTTAATAAAACGTTGTGAAAAGATGATTTTCTTTCCTTGGGATCAAAATTGTTCCGGGTCTGGATGTTTGTCCTTGTGCAATTTGTGTTTGTAAACTGCCTCTGCGATACAGGCGAAAATCCTAGTGTGGGGGTAACGTTTAATAAAAAAAGAAAAATTTATTTGTGACCCATGTGCGAAGGTGTAGTACCTACTATCATCTGTCTTCATTTTCGGGAGCGTTTCACAAACACCCGGTATATACTGTTAATAGAACAAAAAATTTACCTAAACTCGAGCCGGTGTCGTTAATTTTGTAGAAAATATCGTTTTTACTATATAAAAAACTATTATTTTCAACAAAAATGTGCCTACCGTTTGAAGATGGAAAACCAGTCTATATGTGATAGTTATTAGTTATATTTGATTTGGTTTAGTTTTGTCACAAAATGTACCGAAAAACAACATAATTTTGTCCGATTTGTAAACGCGTCCTTAAGTGGAATGTTAAAATAAATAAACTAATAAACTTCTACAATGTATTTAATAATGAATTATTAAATGTTTTTAATTATCAAAAGTAATACGTATATGAAAAATAAAGGAACAATAATTATGTACTCTGAGTCCCCATTTTTTATTTCCTCATCAAATTATTTTATAAAATATATAAAATATAAATGGGTATATACTTAGTTAAGTATCTACCTATTTATATTAACAATATGTTAAAAAAGAAATTCTGGGGAAATTGTGCATGGCAGGAAATATTTTTCTCCAAAGATCATAACTCAAATCTATTCTTGGGGAGTTATTTTTAAGTTTATCGGTAGAATCACCTGAGATTTTATACATTTGCATTAAAATCCAGCAAAAGTTTCAGCTTATTCCCCGGAACGTGTTATTCGAATATTTTTTAATTATTTTTAAAACTATCAAGGTTCAGTCAATTTTTGAAGTTATTCAATTTCGGGCACCAAACTATTTTTTAAACATATATTCTTTATCCTCCTATCATAGCTTCCTTAATAATCATATTACGATAGTCCTTGTAGGTAAAATGTACATCCCTAGCTAACACAATGACAAATCAAAATTTGTCATGCGTTTTTGGGCTGTCAGGTCGTCTATAAGCCAGTATATTCTAAGTCTATGGATATATCGACTGTGCTAGTACTTCTTCATAGTTTGTATACATCGACATATTACGGGGAAGTTTCGGAGTTTATTTTAAGGCGGCTAATCACATGCCTGCCGCAGGGGCAATCTAGAGTGTACAGCGATCGGAACAATATCTGAACTGTCTCTACACACCTGCCTGTCCTTCTAGCTTTATCGAAATATCAATAAATCGGAATATAGAGCCTTGGCTCTTTCTTATATAGAATAAGAGTGACAAATGAGCACAGTCCACCTGATGTGGCCCATAGACACCCACATTTATCAATAAAACAACTAATTAATTAATAATTACAACCATAATATAGTGCTTATACGCTGCAGCATAGCTCTGCCACGCTATTTTTAGGCTATCAAAGACAATTAAATGTGACTAACTTCACTCGTCATAATTTATTATAACCAATTTATTCTGTGATATAACTTAACTAACTAGTGCTTAGTAACTATAATTTAACTAGTGTTACAAAATAGCCAGGATAGTTTTCTAGTGATGATTTTTAATAAATTTAATTACTATTTTTATTATTATTTAATTATTTAGTTATTGGCATTTCATTTATATTCCAGCAACTCTAATATTATTGGAATATTTTCTTTCCCCTACTGGCCCTTATGATAGGTTATCTACTCGGTAACAAATCCCAGTAATATTACTTGTAAGTTACGACGTTCAAATAACGTTCTTTCTGCGTTGCTATTGCAAAAAAAGACAAAAAGGAGATACTGGGTGAAGAAGCCGCTCTTTATACACTTCTATCACCAGTGTCCAAATTTCAAATTCTTTATTGTATCCATTGTGACTTGTACTCACACGTGTGCTTCGCGCGAAAGTCGCAACGAACTGTTTGAAACTGCCCGGATTGCGCTACACACGCGACAGCGGCAGCTACGATCTAGGGAGCAAGGAAGGTCTTGCGCCCCTGCCGCCCTGCCGCAGTGCCGACTTTGAAAATTGTCCCTGTGTTAGTAGTTGGTGGTTCCATCTGTTGGAGGCTGAAACCAACTACTAACAACATATTTCCTTATTACACATCTGTACGAACCAAGTGGCTCTTTCTTGTGGTCCCACTCGTTTCGAACAGATGGCGCTTTACTGACAACTGTAATGTAAGTACCTAGTTTAACTTGTTGCCACTAGAGGGCATCTATTATTGTATGTATGGAAAAAACAGTGTTCTAGATTTTACTTGTATTTGTCTATGGACAGCAGAATAAACGATACCAAAATCTAATCAAGGAGTTTCCCTGCTCATCCTCAACATTTTTTATACCCTGCTTGCATACACACACCACGATTAACGAGGCAATTAAGTGTCAACTCCACTTCTACACCCTAGATTGCCCCTGTGGTAGGCAAGTGAGTAGTCGGCTTAATAATATATTATGATTATTTTCTTACTTATCAGTGGTAGAGCCATGCGGCAGCTTTTGCTGTCACACGGATGGGCCGGCTCGAACCGGGGTGGTACCACGACCTCACAGAAAACCAGCGTGAATTAGAGGTTTGCCTCTGCGTTTCGCTTGGTGAGTGCAGGTGGCCGGATGCCCTTTTTACTGGAAATGAGGCATTCCATCTTAGTCCTCACGGGTCACAACGGATCTACATTTTGATTTGTAATAGAGGATAGATGTAGATGTCTATGGGCCGCAGCAACCACTTACCATCAGGTGGACTGTGTGCTCGTTTGTCACCCTTATCCTATAAAAAAAAAACTTGGCTTGGCTAAAGTACAGCCGTACGAATCCAGTACCAAAGAAAAAAAATCACAAGATGTTACTGTCAAATGCCGAAGGGGGTTTTGGCGGGAACTTGTCCGGCGGCAGTTTGCTGCTCCTGTATTATCGTTAAAATAATGGTTTGAAGTGGACTTTGATATGTAAAAGTGGTGCGATTTTGTGTATTAAGTGTCTGCGCATGTGAACTATTAGTGGAAACGGTGAAACAAGTGCTCTGATGGTGATGGATTCTCAAGATAAGCTGTTTCTTTGCATAGGCGCCTTTAGATACCATCGCCAACTGTCAGCTGCCTGCTGGCTCAAGTTGCCGTCAAAATCTCCCAAGGGCTGCACAATGTGATGTATCAACATATTGTGAAGCAGTGAACTATGAAAGATAATTATACATAAAGACAAGGCTGTATGGCATAGTTCCTTTGCCTACTCTCTCGAGCGAATATTAAAAACAACAACAAATGCCGAAGTGTCATTGTCTCATTGTCATTGGAAAAAAGCGCGGGAACCTTGAAACGTGATAGGCGCCTTTTTTTAAACTAAAATTTTAATTTTGTTTTATTTAGTTAAAAGGCACTAAACTTTTATTGTTTATTATTACTGGGTTTCCCCATCATGGGGAAACGTAGAAAAGTTGCCAGGAGAAGAAGAAGTGTTTGAAGAAACGACTGAGGAGGAAGAAATTGATACCAGTACTGAGGAAGATCCTGAGAAAGAGCAGCGCAAGTATAATCCGTACTTTGTATCTGACTACAACAGGAGGTACCCTGAGGACTCTATTCTCGTTGATTTTGTTGTATTTGTCGAATCAAATGATAAAAGAAGGCCAATCGGCACGCGGGACATGATGTCTCTGTCCACACATATGAAGAGTTACAATAAAGGCATTAAATGTTTGCAATCTATGAATAAATACAAAATAGGCGTTCATTTTGAAAAGCCCTCTCTAGCAAATGCATTTTGAAATAATATTACTTTTCTTAATGAATACAAAATAAAGGCATCTATCCCAGCTGTAGGGACAGAAATAACAGGAGTCATAACCAATGTTCCCACTAATCTTTCTAATTCAAGAATTATTGGTAACATAAGAAGGATGCCGGACGCAGTTTGCTGCAGCCGACGGGCACCGTGGCCATCACATTCGCTTCTAATGTTTTGCCGGACCACGTCAATCTTCATGGTTGGCGGTTCGTGGTAAATCAGTATATTCCACCAGTGAAGCAGTGCTACAAATGTTTGAGGTATGGTCAATTAGCAAAGTATTGTAAAAATTCTGTGAAATGCTCAATTTGTACTGAAAATCACAGCTACAAAGATTGCAAAGTCTCTTCAGATAAAGCGATATGCATACATTGCAAAGGAAACCATCTAAGCATTTCTGGACAGTGTCCTGTTAAGAAACAAAAGATAAAAGAAAATCAGGCTAAATTACACAAAACCCCATTTGTAGACCTTTTTAATAAAAACGAATTCCGCGAATTAAACAAAAAAATCCCAAAGATGCTCTTATGTCACTGCTAAAGAATGATGGCATTATTAATATAATTTTAAATACAGTCATTAAAGTATTAACTCTTAATAAATCAAATGAACAAACCACCATATCTTCTCAGCTTATTAAAGATGTTCTCATAGATACAATGAAACCAAAATAGATATTTCATTATTTAACATTTAATATTTTATGGATCAGTTTAACATTTTGCATTTGGATTGCACAGAGTTTAATTAAAAATCGCTTTCAATTTACACAATTTTTATATGAGAACACCATAGATGTTGCTCTCATATGTGAAACTTGGCCTAAACCTAGGCACAATTTTAGAGTAAAAGGTTATAATATTATACGATTAGATTCAGGTAATGATCATAATGGAGTAGCAATACTTCTACATAACAAATGACAATAACAAATAACTGATGACTCATTAGAAAATATAGCTGTACAAATACAATACAATGATAAATTATTAACTTTAGTTAGTGTTTAGTGTCCGCCTAATTCACCAATTAATTATAATAAATCCAAATTAGATAATTTAATCCAAAGTTTGCCACAGCCAGTCTTTATAGCTGGTGATTTCAACGCCCATCACACGTTATGGGGATGTACTAAATTAGATTCATGAGGTAGGGACGCAAGTATAGATATATAGTATTCTTGCAAGTATAGATGACAACAATCTTGTAATCTTGAATGATGGTCAGATGACTACAGTAGGATCTCATAGATGGAGGCAGAATGCATTAGACTTGACACTTGTTTCATCTTCACTGGCTCTGTCTTGTGAGTGGCAAATATGTGATGATGATTCTCTAGGCAGCTATCATTTTCCTGTAAAGACAAAAATTACGGTTAATAGTCAAAATTATCAAGAAACAGCTGTATCAAATAACATAAACTTAAAATTAGTAGATTGGTCAAAATATACATTGAATTAAAAATTATAGTTTTGATTATAGTAATCCTTTAAGTACAATGTTATACAGACTTAATAGAACTAGTTAAACAAGCCATGCATGAATCCACACCATCCAATCAGTCTTCTAATCGAAATGTTAACATCAACTTGCAATCTTATAAAAGAATTAAAAAGAAAAATTCTCTACCTTGGTGGAATTTAAAATGCAAAGAGGCAGTATTAAATTGTAAAAATGCATATTTAGTATTTAAGAATGATCCCACAGAACGAAATTATATTAATTTTAAAAGACTACAAGCTGTTAAAAACATTACTTTGAAGACTGAAAGACATCTTAGCTGGAAAAAAACTATGTGAAACTTTTAATAGATCTACTCCATTGACTAGAGTATGGAACTACATTAAAAAGTTTAACAAAACTTTTGTTCATAATAACACATTTGTCATAGATTCTAATTGGGCTAATGAATGTTTGAAAAAATATACTCCAGAAACAGACGAATCACCTCTAACCCCTAACTCCTCAAATGATAATCATTGTAATTATCTTACCAAACCTTTTACCTTGACCGAATTCAACTCAGCTGTTAACTCTAGAAAAGACACTACTTGTGGTTTAGATTCTGTTCCATATAAAGCTTTAAAAAATATGAATACTGTGTGTAGAGAACTAGTTTTGAAAATATATAATATGTTATGGTTTCATTCACTTATTCCTAACGATTGGAAAGAAGATTGTTTGATACCCATTTGAAAGCCTGGAAAAAACCTCACATTGCAGAATCTTACAGATCTATAGCACTTACATCTTGTATGGGTAAAATCAAAGATGTTTTATAGGTCCAGATACCGTGTACGCGCGCCTAAAACGCTTCCATTTCAAAGGCGCCAATATTGGCGTATTCGTTCGATCGTTCCGCCATTACGCCAGCGACGTTCGCTGTGAACATACGTCACGCACCGATGTTTTTAATTTCGCAAAATGACTGTTTGTGCTGTGAAATCATTTAAAAATTACTCTTGGAAAAAAGATAAGGATAAGAACATCACTTTTCATAAGTAATTATACAATTTTATGGTGTATTTCTTTGTAAAAGAATACGAAAGCTAAATGTCAATACAAGTAATAATACTGCGCAATAATATTCGAGTGTTGCCTAGTCTATGAAATGTTTTTACCATTTTTTAATGTCATGATCAACCACAAAGGTTATCTGTATAGGGATTTTAAACAGTCTAATTTTACAGATTTTACCCAACCTATAGAGTTAAACCGGTTTAAGGGTTAGGGTTGAACTACATCTGGCAGCATGAAATTGCACTTTCCAGTGCTTCTATCCTTTTTGGTCACTCAGAACCGTTATAGTGTAACCGGTATAGTTCCACCCTCAAAAAACCGATTGTAAACCGGTTTTAAAAGTTTATCTATCATTCTTGACAATTCATACTAATATAATATTATAAATGTGAAAGTGTGATTTTTTGTTTATTTGTTTTTGTCCTTCCTTCACGCAGCAACGGAATGGAGCAATTTAAAAAAAAAAAACATTTTGCTATCTCTTGGCTGAAGTTTACGCTTAACCAAACTTACTTTTTTTCGTCATTTTACTTAGGATTGAAAAATAATTTAATGTCTTCGTAAAAAGTGTCAATATTTTGTGTTCTACAGTACAAAACTGTAGTACTCTGTATATATTTAGTAATAATAGATTATAAATATATGTTACATACATCTTCTATGCTTTTTTATTTATTTTAACTGTTACATTAATTATAGGTTTTTTTACATATCTTCAATATTTTAGTGCGATGTTCGTACCTACATAAAACACACATAAGCAACCATATCCCCATACACACACACACAAATGCACACGCCACGCACACACATTTTATAATCTTAGAATCAATAGGTACGTCAATAGGAATGAAATATAAAATCTCCCACATTTTTTGGGTAATCGATCCGCACTGTTATTACCGAAGTCACGCACATTAATGCAGCCATGGTGCGTAAGATATGCGCGTCACGTGGTACTCACGCACACATGATTCAAAGACTGTCTTCATTATGAACGTTGCGGTGTGTTAGCAACACGGTATCTGGACCTATAAAACATCTTTGGGGTAAAATATTTGAGCAACTTATAAAATCTAGATTAGAATTTTATCTAGAAAAAAATTGTCTTTTACCATCAAATCAGTTTGGATTCAGACGCCGTAAGTCATCTAGAGAAAGTATTGCATTTCTACATTTAGACATTTTTAAAGCTATGAAAAATAATGAAATATTAATTACTATATTCTTTGACATTGTTGGTGCATTTAATAACGTCAATCTTCATGTATCGCCGCAGAGTTGAGGTCTTTGGCCATTCCTGAAAAAATTGTAAAATGGATATTTAACTTTTTACATGAAAAAAGAGTTTTTGCTAAAGTTAATAATAATAATACAATTATTGGTCCTATGCTCAGTTATAAAGGTGTTTGTCAAGGAGGAATATTAAGTCCTCGTATCTTTATTTTATACATATTTAAATTAAACAATATTTTAGGATCAAATGTTACTAATTTACAATATGCAGATGATTTGGTCATATACGCCTCAGGAGCAAATGTCAAAAATTTGGTAACCATTTTAAATGAGGCTTTAAAGAAATTGCACATTTACTTTTCATACTTAAATTTAGATATTAGTACTGAGAAAAGTAAAGTTGTAATATTTAATAAAATTCGTCCATTTAACACTTGAATAATTTATAATAAGACATTTTTACCAATAGAAAGTTGTGCAAAATTCTTAGGTGTAATTTTTACAAATAATTTATCTTGGACCAAATACGTGAATTCTATTACAGACAGAGCTTCTAAGGCCTTTAATGCTTTAAAAGCTTTGGCTAGTACTAACTGGGGAGCTGATCCAGAAATATTATTAATGTTATATAAGTCTTTGGGAGGAAAGGAGCAAAGGAAGCCATACTCAAAATGGCTCCATTTTGAGTATGGCTTCCTTTGTTTTGCATCAAATAAAAAACTAGTAAACAAATAGATAATATACAAAATAAGAATTTAAGACTTATTACCGGCTCTATGAGAACAACTCCTATTGTTTCTTTACAGGCTGAATGTCTTACTCCTCCTATCTTACTTAGGTTTAAATATCTGAAATTTAAGTTTTTATCAAATATCAATTCTTTGTCACACCATCCTCTTTTTCAAAAAGTATTAATTTACTATAATAGTATGTCTCCTATATCTAACTCAGACCCATATATACTCCATGACTTTCATGAATTGATTCGATATGATGAACAATATAATATTCACAAAAGCACACATACTTGGTCTTGTTATAAGGGGAATTATGAAACTAAATTCAGTGATATACACATAATTATTGATAAAAAATTGAAAAGAAAAGAAGGGGTTTATGAACTTATATCTACATATTATGATGAATATCGACAAATTTACACAGATGGTTCAAAAGTTGAAAATAAAGTAGCCTGTGCATTTTACATACCTCATTTGAAAACTGGACGTGGCCTTTCCATTCCTGCATCAGCAAGCATATACACTGCAGAATGTTATGCTGTCTTAATCGCTCTTAAATATATAGAAGAACACCTACATGTATCTAATAAATGGTTACTGATCTCTGATAGCATAAATGTCTTGAAGGCACTGAAGGCAAGAGCTTTAGATGCTAAAACGTCTTTCATCATATATGAAATCAAAAGTTTGTGGTGGAAATTAAAAGAAAATAATTTAGAAGTAAAATTTTTATGGACTCCGTCACATATTGGGGTCAAGGAAATGAAAGAGCCGACTATTTAGCTAAAAGTATAGTTAGAGCTGATATTGAAAGGATAACCGATGTTGCAATACCACATACAGATTTATATTCAATTTTAAAAAAACAGTTAAAAGAAGAATGGAAAATGCAATGGAATGCTGTTTTAGAGGCAGGAAAATGTCGTTGGTATGCATCAATTAATTCAGAATTAAGTATTCCTTGGTTTTCTCGCAACGAGAGATATCATAGCAGAAAATTTTATACAATAATGTGCAGACTTAGATTTGGCCACTATCGACTGAACGCTCATCTTTCCAGGATGAGAATAGTAGCATTTGCAACATGCAATTTCTGCGATACAGAAGCAGATCAGACTGCAGAACATATAATATTTATGCGCCCAGCGTACGCCTTTGAAAGAGCGTACTCATCGAAAAACTTATACAAGTTTATGACAACTTAGAAAGCGCCCCGCGTGCTCTGCAAGATGTTCTTAGGAATACTAAGACATATTTAACACTTTGCAATTTTATTCATAATACTATAAAAGAAATATAAAATATGGTATCCCTGTTTTTGAAAATATTGGATTGACAAATCTACACGGATTGAAACCTACAAAGAATATAATATAAAGAAGACTTGGCTTTAGCATATAACATATAACATAACATAAACACTCACGCCTGTCACCCAGAGGGGTAGGCAGAGATTATGGACTTCCATTTGGCACGACCCTGACACACCTCTCTCGCTTCCTCCACATCCATATACCTACGCATACACGCTCGTCGGTTAAAGGTACTCTTGATTTGGCCCATTTTTAATATATCGCCAATTTGGTCGATAAACTTTCGCCTAGGGCAACCCTTCCCGACTATGCCGTTCACCTCTGCAACATAAATTTGCTTTGTCACTCTTTCCTCATTCATTCTTTCTACATGGCCAAACCACCGAAGCATTCCTTTCTTAATCCTGGTCACAACATCATCTTGCAAACCACACTCTTCTCTTATTAAACAATTTCTCACTCTGTCATTCAGATTCATCCCTAACATACTCCTTAATGGCCGCATTTCTACAGCATTTATACTACTCTCGTGCTTCTTCTGCCACACCCAACTTTCACTACCATACATTAAAGTAGGCACCAACACAGCATTGTGAATTACCATACGTGCCTCTTTGGACACATTCTGACTTTTCACAATAGAGTGTAGAGCCCCATTCACTCTATTTCTTATTCTAAGTTTTTGGCCAAAAACTTCTCCGCGATCATGCGCATGGAAAAGATCTGATCCGTACATCCCATTCCCTTTCTAAATCCCGCTTGCACATCCCAAATTTTTCCATCAGTTTCTTTCATAACTCTTTCAAATAGTACCTTAGCATACAGTTTTCCCACAATGCTAAGAAGGCTGATACCACGGTAGTTTTTACAGTCCTGCTGTGATCCTTTTCCCTTATATATTGGGACTATCACGGATTTGCACCAGTCTCCTGGTACCCGCTTAAGTTCCCAACATAAATTAAACAAGGCGTACAGCAGGTCTGCCACCACTCCTTCTCCAGCCCTTAGCATTTCGAGAGATACTCTATCATAACCGGCTGCCTTACCTGCTTTCATACTTTTCATTGCTTTCATTATTTCATCTATACTTATATCTCTATCTATTTCCTCTTCTTTCGGAATTTCTATTTCATTTAATTCAATCGTCTTATCACTCATAAACACGCTTTCAAAATATTCCTTCCATCTCCTTAAATTCAAAACTTCGTCATTCAGAATACAGCCATTCTGGTCTCGTATAGCATTCATTCTTATATCATTCTTATCCGTTCTTTCTTGCTTCTTCCTTTCAACTACTTCTTTTACTCTCTTATTTAGGTGTCTAAAAACTGCCTTTTTCCTTTTAATATCATCATTCATACTGCTAGAATTACTAGCCTTGGTTGCTAGTAAATCTAGCCATGCTTTCTTCTTTGCTTCAACTTCCATCCGTACCTCATCATCCCACCATAACGTGTTATTTTTCCTTTCATTCGTTCTCTTACTTACACCACATACTTCGGTAGCTGCATCCACTAAACCATTCTTGATGTTATACCACACAGTCTCCAAGTCTAAATCATTCATACACAATTCAGCCATACCACTTATATTTTCTCTCAATCTACATTTGAACTTCTCTTTCACACCTTCATCTTGTAACCTCTCTGTTCTTATACGGTGTAACGCAGTCGTAGACACAGATGTCCGATGCCTCCAACGTCTGAAAAGACCATTAATTCGGCATAAGACCAAGTAATGATCCGTACCTACGTTAGAGCCCCGGTAAACCCTTGTATCTACCACCGCGCTCCTCATTCTTTCATCAACAATTATGAAATCTATCATACTTCTATCATCACCTCTTTCCCATGTATACGTGTGAATCTTCTTATGACGAAAGAAAGTGTTCGTCACAAAAAGATTCTTTTTCACGCATACGGCGAGAAGGCTTTCACCATTCTCACTTATACTTTCATCACCAAACGTTCCCAATATCCTTTCATAACCAAGCCTCCTCACTCCAACCCTTCCATTAAAATCGCCTAATATCACAATATTTTCATGAACCTTGCATTTCATTAGCACCATCCTTACCAACTCCCAAAACTGCTCTCGGATATAAGTGGGCTTAGACATGTCTGGGGCATAGACCCCTAAAAAAAACAACTTCTTTAAGCCCACTTTCATTTGTATCCATAGCAGTCTCGGGCTTACACATTCATACTCTTTCACACAAAGACCCATTCTTTCTGAAAGGATGATACCGACTCCCTGGCATGCCCGCTCGGTCTCGTCTACACCAGACCAGTACGCGGTATACATGCCATGTGTAGTGGCATCCTTTCCCTTTCCGTTTCGTCTCATTTACACATAACCCGTCTTCATTCCTCTATCATACAACATATCGCATACTTCATCCATCTTATCATTCATACCTCCACATACATTCAATGTAGCCAGACGGGCTTCCGCAATCCACTTTTCGCCCCTCCGGGGGACAGAACGTGACGGGTGGCGAACCTCGTCACCGGTATTCCTCCCGGAGATTCTTCGCACCCCTGCCCCATTAAAGGGGCGCCGGGAACTCGGGGCCATTTCGTTAATTTTTTGCCTCATGGTGCGAATGTAAGGTGTGGTATTTTTTAAGCCGCTACAACACGGCGAGGAGCCGAGTCAGTTCTTTCGGCTTTGTCGCTTGTTTAGCACCACCCGGGGGACACGTGTAGGGTGGGCCTAGGATTAGGTGGTCGAAGCATACGGACGCAAGCGACTCATTTACAGGTTTTTGAAAAGATGGAAAGAAGAAAAATAAGACCTGGTTCCGACCTTTACACTTTAAAATTCTATATATTCAAAATAAAAAAGACAAGGCTGTATGGCTTAGTTCCTTTGCCTGCTCCCTCGAGCAAATAATAAAAACTACAACAACAACAACTCATTGTCATTGAGTTTTGGCGGGAACTTGACCGGCGGTGGTATCCTGCTCCTGTATTATAGTTTAAATATTAGTTTGAAGTGGAATTAGATATATAAAAGTGGTGCGATTTTATGAATTAACTGTCTACGCATGTGAACTATTAGTGGAAACGTTAAAACAAGTGCTCTGATGGTGATGGATTGTCAAAATAAGCTGTTTGCTTGCATAGGCGCCTTTAGATACCATCGCCAACAGCTGTCTGCTAGCTCAAGTTGCCGTCAAAATCGCCTAAGGGCTGCACAATGTGACGCATCAACATATTGTGAAGCAGTGAAATTCTATATATTCAAAATAAAAAAGAGAAGGCTGTATGGCATAGTTTCTTTGCCTGCTCTTTCGAGCTAATAATAAAAACAGCAACAACATCTTATTGTCATTTGTCAAACAGCAAACAGTTCCTCCTGAGATCTGTGCATTCCAATTATTTGTGTATCTAATTTATGTGAATTGTTTTAAAATTATAACATTAGTTACATATTCCTTAGCCAATTTTTTGTGGCTTAATCATTAATAGTACTATGGGGCTATGTGACGAAGGTAGGAATGCATGTTTTTAAACAGATGTGTAAACGATAGTAAACAAGTTAATTATCTTGCCCAATTGAATGCTTTTTGTATCAATTATCTATGCGTTGTGTATTTACGTATATGTTCGAGAATATTTTAAAGCAGTTTATGAAACGAAATATTTACAAACAGAATCATATGGCTTTGTTTATTTTTAAACACCCATAAACGACAAATCATGGTTTGCCTAAATAAGTTTATTATTAAGCTTATTATGCAGAACGGATGGTAATTAAAATTGATTTATGTTTTTTAAATAATTTAATTCTTTTTACAATATTCTGCACTTCAATCTTAATCAAAGTTATAATGTTCACTATTGCATATCATCATCATTACAGCTTTTCACAAGCCCACTACTGAACATAGGTTTCCCCCAAGGAATGACACAAAGCATGATCCTGTGCCACCTGCATCCATCGACATCCTGATGTCTTACCAGGTCGGCACTCCATCTATTGCATATAATTGAAACAATATAATGTAAAGGATACATTTTTTTACTTTTTGGCATTATAACACAATAAACCAGTCTATATAAAATGTAATATAAGAATATAATAAATAAAGTATATGAATATATAAGTGAATTTGCAGTTTTAATAGCTAAATATTAATTTCCAAAAGTTTTGTCAGTAAAATCGTTTTATCCAATTGGTTATGTTTTTCTAATAGGTGCCACATAATGAAATCCTAATAAATTTTGTCAGTAAGTATATTTTAATGTACTTTTTGATGCTGTTTATACTATAACTTTAATTAAACAAAAATAAAAGTAAAACTACAGCTAATATAATATAATATTTTAAAAGATTTCAAATAATTATAACTTTTAACAAAAAGTAAAAACTGACTTCAAATTGCTAAAAAAGAATATTTGTAATTTGCTACCCTTAAGGGATGGAATTTTTTCTCTAAATTTGTATGGGACCACCCTTGAAGTATAAACTATTTAATAAAAAAAAAATAATCATCAAAATTGGTTCACAATCTGTGAAGATATCACATAACATACATACAAAAAAAACATGCACTCGAATTGAAAACCTCCTCCTTTTTGAAGTGGGTTAAAAAGGTAGCACTTCTTAGAAAATGGAATTATAAAAACTACATGGTATGGTATAAATAAATTTATTGGTAAAAGCACAAAGAATTGACTTTGTGAAATCCTATAATTCTGCTTATACTAGTGGACTATGTTTTTATTGATAGAGGATACTTGCTTTCCTAATGCTGATGGCATAACCCTCTTGATGACAAGATCTAGCAAATCCAGAATACACTGACTAACTTGTGTAGTTCTCTAACATTTTTGAGGCATCTGAAATTGAAATTATGTATGAAATAGGTCATGATCACTATATATATGAGACAGCCATTTGGGCTTATTATTCCAAAGAGTGGTTTTTAAATTTCAATTATACAGTCAAAACACAGTAACAGGAGGCGGTCGGTAATCCGGTGCTCACTAATCCGACATCCAATAGTCCAGTGTTTCCTAACTTAGCTCTCCCACTCTCTAATCCGGTGGTTTTAATACAAAAGTGGTGGAACACAGAGCGTGCACATTGTTCATTGTCGGTCTGCAGTCCAGTTCAGTTGCAAAAAGTAAGCCAAAATTGATAAGTTTTGCGAAGAAGATTTCAATGTTGATACACAACCACTCATCAATATTGATTAAGTTAACTATGTTATTTTGCAATTTCTACGAGAAGGTATTATTATGTAAACTAATAAAGGTTTTTTACTTGGCTAATCTTTGTTAAAATTATTTTTTACTAGCTAACATTTCCTATAGAAATCCAATAATCTGGTATTAGCAAAAAACAATGGATGTAGGATTACCAAGCACCTACTGTATTTTAATAAATTAGCTGTTTATTCAACATTTTACCAACTATAGTGATTAATAGGACTAAATTTAAAGCAATAAGTTCCGAAACTTACTTTTCGTTGATAAA
Source organism: Parnassius mnemosyne (assembly GCA_963668995.1). Classification (NCBI taxonomy): domain Eukaryota; kingdom Metazoa; phylum Arthropoda; class Insecta; order Lepidoptera; family Papilionidae; genus Parnassius; species Parnassius mnemosyne. Next base: position 26,641,471 of record CAVLGL010000068.1, read on the forward strand.
GATTGTAAAAAGTTATAACCTTCATGCAAAAAAATTGTTGTGCGCCCAATTTGGAAATAAATATGAGGCAATACTACAAGACATATGTACTCCATCTATGTCGTATTGCTCTAAGCCAAAACAAAACACCATCTGTTCACCTACAAGACAGTGGTTCTTATTACCCAGGGTTTTGATTACCCCATGCTCCCCTATGAGATGTTGGTCCATCATTCTTTATGTGATCTTTTGAAGCCTTAACAGCCTAATGTATTTTGAAATGTGAGGTGTCATTACATTTGTCCAAGATCTGTCTTAGTTAACATTGAATTATTCTAATGTTATACAATGCTTGCAAAACATAACATTCAGATACTTGCTAAGTACTTAAGATGCATCCATATGCTAATGAATATGTAATTTTATTCATTTTTAATTATTAATTTATCATTTTTTGTAGCAAATAAGTAAAAAATGAATTATAATTTAATACAGTACATGAGTCCAAAATACATATGTTACAAGTACACATAGTACTTGTAACATATGTTTTTTGAACTCATGTGAAAATTAAGAATTCATTACAATTACCACCTACAAAGTTTGAACAGTTGAGCATAAGCCTTCAATCATTATTGAAAGATTTCCTATATTCTATGTTTATACAACCATAAATTCTATTTTATCTCTTCGTGTGATAGATGAATTGTCCTCTGTGTGTTATAAGAAATGACACTGGAGAAAGCCAGCAGCAACAGATAAATGGCATTAAACCACCTCATATGCCAGATGTGAAATACAAAGACCAGTGATCACAAATATTATAATTAATAGAATCAGGCGTTACTTTGCGGAAATCCATTATATAAAAGCTTTTACAACAATTTACTTCGCAAATATCCGCATTATAAAATAAAATGATGTGTCTTACCTAGTATGAAGAAGCACCTCCCGCCCTCCCTCAATTGCGTGCACTATCCCCGTCACCACTAATCCCAGCACCGCTACTCCCAACACCACTACACTAGGCAAGACACACCACTGACGATAATACGACACGTAATTAACGTATAAGACTAGCTTATAAGTCTTAGCGGTTAGCCACCGTAGAGTCTATATCACCTGAGGATGCCTCGTGTAGAGGCGAAACACGTGTCGTATTATCGTCAGTGGTGTGTCTTGCCTAGTGTAGTGGTGTTGGGAGTAGCGGTGCTGGGATTAGTGGTGACGGGGATAGTGCACGCAATTGAGGGAGGGCGGGAGGTGCTTCTTCATACTAGGTAAGACACATCATTTTATTTTATAACGCGGATATTTGCGAAGTAAATTGTTGTAAAAGCTTTCACAAATATTAGTCAAAAGTATGCTATTTAAATTGCAAATAGCAATCTGTTTGTGAATTGTGGCAATAGATAAATCCTTTCTACAATGGAAGAGGCCTATGTCCTGATAAACAAGAAGATTTCTTATTCATTTGAAGTAATGCTACCAGTCCTTATTATTGCTTAATTTCTGCTATAGTAAGTCATAACTTGCACATTTTATAAAAATAATTACAAATCAAAATTCAAAGAGATAAGTTTTGGTTGCCATTTATAATTTGTGATTTTAAGCACTATACAAATTTAGTTATCTGCTGTTTGTACAGTGCTTTATTTCATTCAGTAATTAAGTCTACATACGAGTAGACAATTTTGAATTTAAAAACTAAACTAAAACTCCACAATGCCAAAATTCGTGTAATACGAGGGCGACACTGAAAGTTTTTAGAACTGGCCACTTGTAAACGATATAATAAAAAAATTGTTCAAATTTTGAAAATGGAACTCTTTGCCAATATTATTGTGCATGTATTTTATTAATTTGTCATTTTTTTACGATTTGGCGGCAAATTGAAAATTATCTTTGTCACGTCAGCATGAATTTAACGCGAGAAAATTTTCGTACAATGATTTTTTATGACTCGATGTCATTTAAGTCAACAAGAAAGTTATGAACTCCGTCGTGTTGATTGGTGTCGTGAAATGGTTAAAAGATTTAACGGAGGTGACTCAAATGCTGTGTTCGACATAGGTACTTACGGGTGACGAAAGTTGGATTTGTTGTTATGATCCTGAAATTAAGAGACAGTCTGCTGTCTGTGTTTCCTTCCGAGGAGTTGCGAACTAAAGTGAAGAGAGGTAGAATCGTGGAAAAAAGATGGTGGCCTCGTTCTTCGGAAGGACAGGTCATAACGTAACAATTATTTTAAAGGATTTAAAAACAGTTACTGCAGAGTGATACAATGACAATTGTTTACCACTTGTCTTGGAAAAAGTTCGGGAGAAACGTCCTCGCAGTAGGATCCTTCTTCACCACGACAACGTCTCGTCGCAAACCGCCAAGCAAACAATCGACTGCTTGGCGACGTCAGACGTGGAATTACTGGGTCACCCGCCCTATAGCCCCGACTTCGCACCTTGCGATTTTTATTTCCGAAAATAAAAGAAAATCTTCGAGGAAAACGTTTTATGGACGCCGTGGAAGCAGTGGCTGCGTTTCAAAATGCCGTCGAAGAGACCACTAACGACGAGTGGGCAAAGTGCAAAGTGGTTCCATCGGATGCAGCGATCTATTGATGTAAATGGACACTTTTGAAAAGATATAATAAAAATAATAACTTGCTAGTTTGGTCAGTTTTTGATTTTCTAAGAACTTTCAGTGTCACCCTCGTATAAGGTACGTGGGGGTAATATGGTCACCTTAAGCTTTGCCGCCTTATAAAACCAAAATTAGGAGGAGGACAGAGACAGATACACAATATCTTATACTATACTATACTATACTTATACTATAACTAATATAGAAAAAAATAACAAACAAGCCTTGGCAATATTTAGCAACACTTCAAAAAACTTAAAAAAAACTAACTATAGTACGTGAGTGTAATATGGTCATCCGGTTAATATGGTCACTTTTTTATAACTCAAAAACTACAGCGTCGTTTGCATAGAACGCTATGTGATCTAAGATGTTTTTAAAGGTATAGATACGTCATACTCGCTCTATAATGGCAATACGAAAGTAAGGTAATTGCCCGACTCGCATTCAGTCGGGCACGCACTCGCGTCGCGGCTATACCTTCGCTACAGCACGTAAATCTTCTAGTTATTCGTGGTAAAAATGCCTCCCTGTGTTTTTAAGTGGTGCACAAATTACACGGCAACTGTTAGAGACAAAAAAAACGTCTTACAAAATTTTGAATATAGAATTTTGTTCATAATTGGTTTTATTATTTCAACACTAACCGCTAGAGTAAACTTTGACGCTAGCTAGTGTGTTCATTTTCCATATCGGTAGTCACGCGGTCGCGCCAATGAACGCTCGGCAGCAATACGCAACTAATGATGTATATTAATTTTTTTCTAACGATAGGTATCATTTGTCTCTTTTTGTTAGCGCAACGTGTCATAATAAATAACTGTACATAGATATAGTACTACCTGCGCCACTTTAAAATACAATAATGTTAGTGTGTAACCTGTCTATCTTTTTAATACGTCTTTGTATGTGATACGATAGCACAGAACACAATTACTCTCTATCAAGAGAAGAACGCCAACTTCATACTAAAAAATGGAAACACGTGTTTATGAATGTACACTAAAAGCGCTACGGTGGACGCCCATATAAAACATTTTAGCGGGATTTTCAAATCTTTGTATTCTGTAACTTTAAAACTTTTTATTTAAGGTATATTCGAGTAATTTTGGCTCAAACCTCACAAACCTATGGGGTTAGTTCCCATTGAGAGGTTGCACCAAAATTACTCGAATATATACTATAGATTAGTATGTGGGATAAAATAAAACTATAAATAATTATAGTTATGTAATTTTATTTTCTGAAAGACAGATTGTTTTATAAACTATACATTATTATTTATGTTTTTTATTGCTTTTGCACATAATATTTCCACACTTGTTACTGATATATATCACTTTATTTTCAGAGAGTTGTTCTTCACAAAACATTAACTTAAATTTAAATCAGCAAAATTCTCATGATGAAAACAACAGCCCAAATACGTGATTTGAAACAGATACAATTCGAGTCAATCTAATTTATTTATTATTTTTTTATAGGAGAGGGGGCAAACGAGCATGCGGCTCACCTGATGGTAAGTGACTACCGCCGCCCATGAACAACTGCAACACCAGGGGAATCGCAGATGCGTTACCGGCCTTTTAAAAAGGAGTACGCTCTTTTCTTGAAGGTCACTAAGTCGTATCGGTCCGGAAAAATCGCTGATGGTAATCGATTCCACAAGGAGATCGTGCGAGGAAGAAAACATCTTCTAAATCGCACTGTGGTGGACCGCCAATCATCCAGATGGTGTGGATGGTATCGGGAGTTCTGCCGCGATGTGCGTTCGTGAAATTTGGCGGCTGGGATTAATCCGAACAATTCCTCAGAGCACTCCCCATGGTAGATGCGAAAGAAAATGCAAAGAGATGCAACATCTCTTCGCAGTGCCAATGAATCGAGCCGATCGGAAAGGGCTCGGTCGTCGACGATTCGAGTCTGCGTTTGATGCGGTCAAGTGGAAGGAGCTGGCACTGGGGAGCCCCTGCCCAGAGATGGGAACAGTATTCCATGTGAGGCCGAACTTGCGCCTTGTAAAGTTGCAGGCGGTGTGCCGTCATGAAATACTGTCCCGCTCTGTTGAGCACGCCAAGCTTTTTAGAGGCCAATTTGGCCTTCCCTTCCAAGTGACCACGAAATTGCACGTCACTCGATATGTCGACTCCGAGGATACCGATACTGGCTGAGGCAAGAAGGGGAGTGCCTTGAAACTGAGGAGATACGACAAAGGGGTTCTTTTTAGCGGTAAACGCGCAAACTTGTGTCTTCTGAGGATTAAACTGGACTAGATTTAGTCGCCCCCAATCCGAGACTTTGTACAGCAAAGACTCGACTTCAGACACAAGTTTGTTCCGGTACTCAGCGACTAATAATAATCCCTACAAATAACGGTCCATAAATTCATAATATTTATAGACTTACCACAATATTATTATAAGTTTTTCTTTTCCTATCATAGGAAACCTGCAGAAAGTGATCAGATGATTTTGTGCTATTTATTTGCACAGCACTTAACTCACTTTCGATGAGGATCACAAATGAACTCATTTATAGTCAATTTCTTATACATAGTTAACATCTCACAAAAAATCTTTACTGTATATTCACGAAGATATTATGACTGTGTATTCGCCTACATACGCAAATGAAGTCCATAATAACTGAATTTAAACAAAAATCAATAATAAATATTAATAACTAAAACCTATAAATAAATTTTAATAAATTTCAGAAAATAATTTCAATATGAAAGACATTGACAAACAAATGTAATTTTTTTCTTTTCATGGCTTCTTTTGATAGAATTCTGCTAACAATAAATAATTTAATTTAAATGAAATAAATTGTGCAAATCTCAAAGTAATATGTATGTAATTATACTTTAAAGAGCAAACCAAAAAAAGTTTAACATATAATTAACATTTTTAGTTTCTTCCGATATAATATGAATTTGTGTATCTAATTTTTTAAGTGGCAATCTAAAACAACATGAAGGAAAGAAACAGCGATATTTTTTCTTGTTTTATTTTTGCAAGCCCAACATGAACATTGGCAAAATCATGATTGTGTGCAGATTTTTCAGCTTTCATACAAAGTTGCCTCACCCCTCTTGATCAGTCTATCAAATAATAAAGTGTCAAAAAGGCGCTCCTTTATCGACGCTATTTTGACAGTTGGTCTAGATTTAAATTTTTACATTGTGGAGTTTGAGTTTAGGCTCTGAATTTGTCTCTGAATACTGGCCTAAGAGTACAATTAGTTTCAATTGAACTGTTTCTAGACTGCAATTGATTAACCTCACATTTACTACAACTGATGTTTTATACATTCCATTACAACCTATAAAAGGCCACTGCTGAACATAGGCTTCCCCCATAGATTGCCTCATACTCAGGAATTTGCCATAGTTGCCACGCCTGGCATGCGGTTTGGCATCCGCAGTTTTTTAATATTTTGTGTTGTCGTCAGAAAGATGCTACTGCCCATCTTCTATTTTAATTTCCCTTTGTCGACTCTTACCACACCTACGGGATGATATGGGTTAGTGGATATTCTTACACAGCCACTACTCGGTTTACATTAAAAAACATATAAAACCAAGCTTTAGCTTGTCTTTGATTTTATTACATAACGACACATATTTCTACAAAAAAGTATAACAAATCAAGTTTTAAAAAGTGACACAGACTACAGTGACAATTTTTTTTATAGGATAGGGTGACAAACGAGCACACAGTCCACCTGATGGTAAGTGGATGCTGTGGCCCATAGACATCTACATCTATCCTCGCTTGCAAATCAGAATGCAGATGCGTTGTCACCCGTGAGGACTAAGATGGAATGCCTCTTTTCCAGTAAAAAGGGTCTCCGGTTCTCTACACTCACCATACGAAACACAGCAGTTTTAAGGTGGTATTCTGTGAGAGCATGGTCCTTCCCCGGTCGAGCCGACCCATTCGTGCTACAACTACTAATATAGCTGCAGCATGGCTCTACCACGTATAAAATTTATGAATGCTATCTGAAGTATCAACTATGCAGGGCAAGACAAGACAATATTTTGTGGCATGTCTTTGTACAAACACAAATCCACTCATATTTCATGTAACATATTATAGAAAAGGATTGGAGGTGGATATGGAAGGTGTTTAGGACACAATAAGACAATATTAAACATTAAACCTGAAAATGTAATCATTACAATTTGAAAACATAATATGACTGCTTTGTCTTTTTTTTTTAATACTTAACTCCATTATGTGCGATTCAATAATATCCTGCTTCTGCCAAAAAACTATTAGGTACATATAAAAATATATATGTATGCCTTTTTCAAATAATTATTTCAACTTTTGTCTTAACGCAATATTTGTTTTAAATTAAAACAGATCATAAGATAGAAATAAGATATAAATAGTACCCCAATATATATAAATAGACAACCAATATAGTACAACTTTTTACGCAGAAAATCAAATCAGTACAATTCCTGTGGAGCCTTGGATGTTAAGAACTGCGATCGTCAAATTACATTTGGCTATAGCACAGATACACAGAGATTTACAGGATTTACAAGTATCTACAAATGCTGGACACCAATGAAATATTGCGAAGCGTGTTCGAAACACTTTCATTGATTATTTTACTAATGAAGGCAGTGTACCTTGGCAAAATCACAGATGTGGATTGAATGAGTAACACGGGTAGAATACCTGTTTATTATAAGTTAAGGACATAATTATAGCAATGTGTAATTAGTGTAGGTAAAATAAATGTTTGAATTTTGACTTACCTCAGGGTTTTCCTCGTCCAAATTAGATAATGAAAGTCTAGGCACCTCCTGGTCTCTTAAAAAGTCATATAAGTGGAAGTACCACAAACTTGGGGATGGGACTTCATCTGTACCCATACCAGAATATTTAGTGTTAATTTTCTTCAATTCACGCCTGTAGACTAATCTCATGTTATTTATCTCTTTCGTTAGGAAATCTCGGTCTGCGCTTGGTTCCATTTCTTGCCATTTTCTCACTAATATCTCATAGGCCTGGGTCTTCATATCCCTATTACTGTACTCTTTGGACTTAATTTTCCATACAGCTGGAAGGGACTTGTACAGATCTATAAATTCAACTAAGGGTTCTCTCGAATATTTTCTGAAATCATTAATTTTTTGATAAAAACACAGGTTTTTTGATATGATGATACTGAGAGTCATTAGGACAAGTGGACAGAACATCGCCTGTCATTATTACCTCAGACAAGTCAGGATATCAGTCTGTTCGAGACTATATTCTTTACATTTATTTACATTTGAACATTCCCTGTGCTTCTACTGCCTCGTGTTTTGTGAAATTTCTGTAAATAAATTTTTGGTATAAAAATTATAATCCATCCAATTATGATTGACTAACGGTCGTCCAGTGGTCGAACTTCGGCCGTAATTCATAAAATATTTAAGGTTGTTTACTAAGTAAAATACAGATCGTATTTCACTTTCAAATGCATATTAATATAATATTAAACAGAGATATCTAATATTATATAAATATAGGATTTGAACTGGTTGTCATTTGTTACGTATACACTCATGGACAAATTTAAAGGAACTCAAAAAAAAATGGTTTAATTTACCTATTGTAATTATCGTGCGTACTGGCCATAAACATTAGTAAATACTATTTAACGAAGAAATTTGTGGGATTTTTTTTTTCGAATTTCCTTTGTTTTTAATTCTCTTTCATGCTGTGAAAATTTTTGCCACCTGTTAATTTGAGGTTTTGTTTAAATTTTTGCCTTGACTGTCTTGTTTATCGTATTAAGTGTGAAACTGCAAATAAACTGAAAATGCCAGATTCAAACACCACTCAAGTTGCTAGGACTGTTACTTTAATTGAAACTGGGCACACCTACAAACACATGTTTGTAGGTGTGCCCAGTTATAATCTGGAATCTGTTTTATACTCGTAATGTTTGGACCACATGGTCCAAACATTACGAGTATAAAAATCTGTGGTACATAGAGTTATCAAGAGGTATCGGCAGACAGGACAAAATACAAGACTCATCGGACAGGGACGTAAACGGAAAACTGTGGGCAGAGATGACCGATTCATCGTTACCAGCGTGCTTAGAAACCAGGTTTTAACTTCTTCGAAGGTAAGAACGAAGCTCCAAGAATTTCGAGGGGTTACACTAAGCACAAAAACTGAAAAAAAGATTGTAATCGGTCGGAATAAATTCACACTTGCCTGCCAGATACCCCTTCTTGCCACATGCCATCAATTTGCTTGAGTTAATTTTGATCGCAATCACGAAAATTCGAACGTCGAAGCTTGGAGTCAAGTTGGAGTCACAGATGAGTCCAGATTTTGCCTGAAGCCAGATGATGGAAGGATTAAAGTGTGGAGATGCCCGGGAAATAGGTACGATGCAGTACTATGTAACATTACTGGATAAGAGACATCATGTTGTGGAGGGAAAGTATGGTATGAGTAGGTATTTCTATGGGGGCACGTAAGGATCTCCGCGTCATTGAGAATGAGTCACTAATAGCGGCACGATATGTAACAGAATTTCGAAGAAATTGTAATGCCATTTGCCCCTTTTATAGGAGTTAGATTTGTTATTATGCATGATAATTTACGCGCCCATACTACAGTCCTAGTTGTCGAATATTTTAAAGACGTTGAAATCAATGCTATGGGGTGACCAGCTCGCTCGTCCGACTTAAACGCCATAGAGCATGTATAGGAAAAAAGAAATCCTGCACCAGTTAATTTGAGAGATCTTAAAAACGTATTACAGGAAAAATGGAGCGCAATCTCAAGATTTTAATGATAACTTGATTAGGATTATACCAAGGAGACTGGAAGCAGTTCGAAGAGCTAGAGGGGCAACAATAAGTTCTGGTTTTAGACTTTTCTTAAGCAATTATGGAAAAAATGAATAAAATGTTAAGTACAAAGATATTTCTTTCCTCTAAAATTAATCTTTCTTTTCTTAATTTTGATTAATTTTTGTCATTTTACCGTTTGTTTTTTCTGTGTTTGCAATTTTAAATTAACGAATAGTAAGCAAAATTCAAATTAATAAACTTAATTGTCACAAATATCGATGATATTTTGTTTTAAACACACTTTTTTGCGTCCCTCTAAATCTGTCCATGAGTATACTATATTACACCAGTGGTATACAACGGTACAAAGTTCATTTTTATAACATTATATTGATTTATAAATTTCGCACATCTTATATCAATATCGCTTAAACACTCATAAAAACACAAAAAAAATATTATGACAATTTTGTACATTGGACCTATTTATTGTTTGAGTCATCTGCAGTACAAAGTCCAAGACAGTTCCAATACAATCTATGAGACTGGTTCTACGAATAGCTTTTGCAACTCATGCTAAAAACCGCACCATTAATTTCTTGTGCAATTTTATGAGACACAATTACATAATAACGGTGCTAAATATACAACATGTAACAAAAACCCAGTGGTTCACGTTAAGTACGTTATCAGGATCGGTATTCAAACCTATAGAAATAACTTTATTTTTAATTTTATTATTATTTTTTTTAATTTTATGTGGTTTTATTACCTCTTACTGATATCCGATGCTAAAGCTAAGTAAAGCGGGGTCTTTGACAATCCTCTTACTCCCCAGACAATGCAGAGGTAATAAAACCACATACAATTTGCATACAATTATTTTTTTAAATAAAATAAAAAAAATATTGTTCTAGTTTTAAAAAAAAGTTATTTCTATACGTTTGATTAATGATCCTGATAACGTACTTAACGGGAACCACAGGGTTTTTGTTACATGTTGTATATGGATTGGCATTAATGACATTTTTTGAGTATTGTAAGCATTGTTATTCTTTTAGCAAATATCCACCTTATGAGACAATCTATGGGGAGGCCTATATTCAGCAGTGGACTTTGAAACGAAATAATTTGTATTCATTCATCATTCTGTAATGAATGATTATAATAGGTCTTTAGGGATATGCTAACTTGACTCGACAAAAGGTGCAGTTGCAAATTGAATCTAAGGAGGATGTAAATCAAAATCAGAAAATCCTTGAGAGAGGGGAATTAGTAAATTCCCTCCCCAATAAATAAATCCCGTCCTCACTCCAAAAAAAAATATTAGTAAATCCCGTCTTGTAAAATTATTTCGAAAAACCTAGATCAAATTGAAATATAAACAATAATAACTGATCCGGCCACTTTTTTACGTCAATAGTAGGTAAATACCTACTGATGGATCATTACATTTTTGTATTAAAATTAAATATTGACACAATATGAATCATTTCTTACTTTGACAACGCAAGCATAGCGTAGGTTTTATTTAATTCTTTTTGCTGACATTAAAAATACAAACTGTACATAATAAATTCATTTAGTATATTAAACATACTAATTGTATTATATTCTTTCTGGGTCAATGTACCTTGGAAATAATTAGATAGTAGTAAATTAGACTGTAGTCAGCAACATAGAAATAAGGATTTCATTTGTTTATAAATGGATAAGCCAAATCGTGTCAATAAAATGACGCCTATGACCGTCACGACACCTTTTGTTTATTGCAAGAAACAATCACGAGTCACGAACCGATAGTGTCGTCTTTTTAGGATTTTTCACCCTACTTACCACAATGGTGTGTGGACTAGGGGGTTCTAATCTGCAACACTCACACTGGTGGTAATAAATCTACCCATCACCAATCTATAGAATTCAGGAATTTTTAGTATCTACTAAAGTATTAAAGTATATTTTATTGCCCCACAGTTATATTTTTCTACAATCATCCATTACTATTGAACATTATAATAGTAAATGATATTATAATTAATAGAAACTCTGACAAGTGCTTGGGGCCAAGTTCAAAAATAGCTTTTTGCCCTTGCTTTGATAGGTGCATAATGTTTATTTGCAGAACTAAATCTTTATTATACCACTGATTCAATAATCTGTCACTTTATGCAACTAGCCAGGTCCATTGAGCAAACTTTCTGTAATCTAAAAGTTAAGATTTTATTCGTATTTTCCCATAACTACGAGCTATCTTAGAATTTGGGCGCAAGAAGTGGGAGTGGTGGCATGTCTTCTCGTACACTTTATTTAATTTGTGCCGAGAACTTAAACCAGTACCAGAAGACTGGTGCAATGCCGTTTTAGTCCCACTCTATAAGGAAAAAGGGTCACAGCAGTACTGTAAAAACTACTCATCAGCCTGCTTAGCATTGTGGGAAAACTGTGTGCTAAGGTGTTTATAGAAAAAGTTATGAGAAAAACTGGCGGAAAAATTTGCGATGTGCAAGCTGGATTCGGAAAGCCAAAATTCTAGGCTAGTTGAGAAAGTGGATGAGTGCTACAGAGTTATACAGTAGAAGGATAGAGTAAATGAGGCTCTTCACGCTATTGTAAGAAGTGAAAATGTGTCAAAATCAAAGGCTTTCTCATAATCCACATACGCCAGACGTAGTGGCAAATTGTACTCCTCGGACTTCTGTACGATTTGCCGAAGGGTATGTATGTGGTCTATGGTGCTAAAGCCTTTTCGGAAACCGGCTTGTTCGGGAGGCTGGAAGTCGTTAAGTCTGCGCGTAAGACCATTCGTAATGACTCGAAAACAGCACACACACGCGGCTCAGAAGGGAAATCGGTCTGCAGTTCTTCAAGAGAGCGTTGTCGCCTTTCTTAAAGAACAAGACCACCGCACTTCTGCTCCACGCCTCCGGTGTAGTGCCACCATGGAGGACGTAGTTAAAAGCTTTTGAAGGACTTCAAGTACCGGTTTTCCACCCGCTTTCAGAAGCTCCGCTGTAATTCCATCCTCGCCTGGAGCCTTGCCGTTTTTAAGATGCTGGAGAGCCATTCTAATCTCGCTACTTTCATGGGGGGGTATATTGCCATAGTTGCCACGCTTGGCGAGCGGGTTGGCAACCGCAGTTTTTTTATTGTTGTTTTGCTGTTATCAGAAAGATGCTGCTGCCCATCTTCTGTCTCTGTCGCATTTTACGACACCCACCGGAAGATATGGGGTAGTGGATATGTATAGAGGATATATATATATATATATATATATATATATATATATATATACACAATTTTGATTCTAATAGTATAATCTATATGTTAATACGTAAACTGAAAACTTCGTATTCCTTTATAACTTTCAAATAAATTTGTCGGTACGATACGCGCGCCACCTACTGTAAGTTAAACGCACTATGCTTGTAACTTTCGCGAAGTGCAAACAATATAAATTGAGAAAGTTTTAGCGCAATCTAATGAACGGCATGGCAGCGCACAAAATACGAACAAACAAACATTAATTTTTATATATTAGAAATATGTCTTATACTTTAAAGTAAATAAAAAAACATAGCACATTATTTACTTTCATGCTGTCAATGTCAGACACATAAATGTCGCTTGGAAAAATTATGTCGTTTGTCGACGTTCATATGGCCAATTACGTAGTACTATTATTTATTCTGTGCAAATGTCTCAAAGTAGGTAACCATAGAGTAGTTTATGATCACTACGTTTAGGCAAAAAATATCAAACGTGTGTGTTTCTGATTCGTGTGTTTTATAGATTAATGTACAGTTGAAAGTTAAATACAGCTTGCTAAGTATACAAACTTAAAAATGAAATGAATTACGGTCGAATTTAGACTACTAGGTAACTAGGCGATCACTAGTATTAAGTAATTAAGAAATTTTTACACCATTATACTCATTGAGTTACATAAAATAGTACAATGATTTTTAAATAAAACTAATTTTACGGATTTCATCGCGTATATTAATCTATTTTTTTTATATTCCTGACGTTTCGGGTGCTTTCCAGCACCCGTGGTCACGGGGGACTCAAACGTCGAAACGTCGGGAATATAAAAAAATAGATTAATATACGCGATAAAATCCGTAAAATTAGTTTTATTTAAAAATGTGTAGTGTTCGCGTAAATATAAGAAATCATTAGTACAATGATTTTAATTTTATAATAGTAAATTCTTACATATTATATTGCGCTTTTAATAAAATTATTATTTAATTAATCAAAAACTTCAATTATTTCTGGATTCAATACCAAACATATTGCCTGTTACTAAATCTTTAATAGGTACCATAAAACGGGGTGACATTGATTAATTTTAAACTTCAAATGGATCCCACGCTTGCAATTTTAACGATAAAATGTTAAAAAATTTACTGGGGTGAAGACTCATCACGCAAATTAATAATTACAATAAAAAAATATAAATTTGTAAATAATTATTTAGAAAAAACATAAAAACCTGCTTATCAAAGTTTTATTGATAATGGGGCTACTTTGATATGGCACTTATATTTTATTTCATCGCAGTGACCCCGATACATGACAAAAATCAATAAGAAAAAATTATTTAGAAACTATGGTTTAGAAAATATTGCGTTTTGAACATTTTTGGGGCTACTTTGAGTCACGGGGTGAATTTGATATGTACCCACATATATTACAGTGTAAACTACCGAGATAAGCCAAATATTTTTTATTATTATTTACGAAAATTAAGTAACAGTAACCTAACATTAATCAGTCTTAACATTTACTTTCGAGATTCATAATTTTATCACTTAAAACTATTACAACAGTCTTATAATTATATAAACTTGTTTTATAAAATAAAAAACTTAAAAACCCGTTGTCGAAATACTTATTTAACGACTCCCGGCCGCAGACGGTCTGGACCTTTTCATATTAGTTGATAGTCTTTGACCATAGGAGTGCTTATGGCGCTTCAGGACGCTAAAGGCCCATTGACACCAGGCAGGTTATTTGAAAACCATTCTATAATTTTGCCCTGTCGATCTAAATGACCCTTACCGAACATTCGAAGGTCAAATAATGTAAGAGAAAACACCCAATCACCAAATGTAGCCGCAGCACGCAAAAATTGCGAATTCCTCTTGATGCGTGAAAACAGGTTAGCCACCAGGCGTTTTTCCGAGTAATCCTTTATATTTATTATAAATTGTTCCATACGGAATTTTATATTAAATTGAAACAGCATTAATAGACAATTCGTCGTTGGTGATTTTCTCTATTGCTTCTTCCATTATCTCCTCTGTATATTTTTTGTAATTGCGGGTATCTGCTGTCTTTTTATAGATGAGAACCATGAGAAAGCTAAAACAAAACAAGAAATAGAGGTTAAATTGATAACGTATACATTACTCCTATAAGATTGGGAACAACCACCACTGGAGTGAAATTGATATAACTATCAAAGTCTCCTACGTATACTCTATCAATGTAGTCCCGGTAAACTAGTGTTCATGCAAAATAAAATGGCGGCCGTAACCAAAAATGCAAACATTATCTTAAAGAAACGTACAATTAATACAGCGAAATACTACAAACCAAACAATAATACTTACGATTGTGCCTCTGAAGTTATTCATACAAATTTTTTAATGCTATTTTACACTAAAGTTTAACAATTATTTATATTTGCGTCTGACAACAGCTAATAGTCGACGCTTCGGCAAAACATGGCTGACATGTCAGTCTGGCCAACAGAACAAACAAAATTTTGGTTGCGTTCAGTATCACGCATTAAATCCGAAAAAAACAAGTTTAGCTATCGTCAAAATTACCCCCGTTCGCAAAGTAACCCCGTTTTACGGTAATTAGATTACATAATAAAAATGTTATATATTATGATAATCAAGCGAAATTGAACAATATAAAATTTTTTACATAGCTGTCAACATCTGAATCCGATGAGATCACATCGGAAGCAACGATAAGTGACATTGAATTTTTTTCTAAAAATTCTTTAAAATCTTTAATACCAAAACAGTCAAATCATACATACATTCGTAAATATAGTAATCGTAATAATTCTATGATAGTAATATAAATATATTTTATTGTATAAAAAATAGTTTCAAATAGTTTTAAGTAGGCTTATTTGAATAAATAAACTACTATTAAAGTTTAGTTGAAGTTGCAGCCTATATACGTCCCACTGCTGGGCACAGGTCTCCTCTCATTTTTGAGAGGGCTTTAGGGCAAGGAAAATTCCACCGCGCTGCCCCAAAACAGATTTCCTCACGATGCTTTCCTTCACCGCCGAGCACGTGGTAAATCAGCACTTAAAATTGCAATTAACAATTTCGCTGGTTCCGGCGTGTAACGAACCCGGGTTGCTCGCGCACTGTTAAATTTACATCTAGCGCTAAGCCCTTGAGCTACCATGTCTCTAAACTATTATTATTCTTAGTTCATTTTATGACTGCTTAATGACAAAATGAAACGCTATTTATAATATATTATACATTATTCACACCAGCGCCCTCAAATCCTACGAAGGTTCTCTTATCGCACAAATTCCGTTACTGCGTAAATCTTTTTATAAATTATCACAGAGACAAATAATAAAACATTCCACAAATTACTTTGTATAAGTGATAATTTCATTTTAGTCGGCTCCGACTGTGCTTAAACTCTAAGTTGAGTCCTAGCCTTGTAGCCATACTCTGACACTAGACCACACGGTCATCTAGCTTTTATAGCCTAAACGAAGCAAAATATTTCTTAAAAACAAAAATATACTGTGCGTTTTATACGTGGCAGTCATGCTGCAGCGTATTATGTCTGTAACACAAAAGGGTCGGTGCGACCAGGGAAGGATCACACAGTCGCACTCGAATACCAGTCTGAAATAACAGGGGGTATGTAGCGAGATAGCTGCTATGTTCCGTATGCTAAGTAAGAAGAACCGAAGACCTTTTAACCGACTTCAAGAAAAGGAGGACGTTCTCAATTAGACTTTTGATTTTTAATTGTGTTACCTCAGAACTTTTTTCAGGGTGATTTTGATGATTCTTTTTTTTATTTGAAAGCTGGTGCTTCTCATGTGGTTCCATATAAATTTGATCTAAGTCTGACCAATAGTTTTTGAGTTATCCTTAATAATGCGTATTTAATTGACTTCGACTACATTGATAATGTTCTCATTTTATATAGGTATACTGAAGTTGGTTGTTGTTGTCGGTGTTTTGATTCTTAATCGAGAACAAATGTTGGTTTATATAGGCCACACCATTCATTTTCCATCAGTGTGTGCTCGTTTTGCACCTTTACTTCTATAAAAAGCATATTTATACCGAAAGCACTCACATAATATTAGTATCGTATTTAGTATTAGAGATGAAAGACATCCATTTCAATTGGACATCCGCGTCGCGTCGCCGGCACGCAGACGAGATAGCCGCGACCCCGACCTGCCCCGGTCGAAGCGATTGCTCGTCTGTTTACCGCATCTACTCCAAATCACTGCCCATTTCGCCTACTGTTGTCGCATTAACTTATTTACATGTACACTTTAGTCTAGTATGAATCAGTAGGACCGCTTAAATCCTTCTAATCTTACGCTCGCCAGATTTTTTTTTATGGGATAAGGGTGACAAACCAGCATACAGTCCACCTGATGGTAAGTGGTTGCTGTGGCCCATAGACCTTTATCCTCAATAACGAATCAAAATGCAGATGCGTCGTCACCCGTGAGGACTAAGATAGAATGCCTCGTTTCCAGTAAAATAGGTCTCCGGTTCTCTACACTCACCATACGAAACACAGCAGCGTTAAGCTGCTATTTTAGGCTGGTTTACTGTGAGACCGTGGTCCTTCGCCGGTCGAGCCGACCCATTCGTGCTACAACTATATTACTAATATAGCTGCAGCAGGACTCTACCACGTATAGAGAGAGTCAAGGCCATAATTGGGATTTATCCACACACCATTGTTCTTAATGCATTGATCTACATGTTAGACATTCTACATAAAAGTTGTCCTTTTTTAACAGTCTTAATTTTTTTTCATAAATTCCATTTCAAATTTTTGTACTTTATGTCCAGTTCTTTTTAATTGCAGTGACAAACGAACAAAGTGTGAAATTGACGCTCTAAATTATTACGTACTAACAATATTACACTATCTATTAATTTATTTATCAGAACTTTTTCCTCAAATACCAGATCAGTTCTGTCAAAAATATCAATAACAATAACACTTAGCTTTGTAATAAACACAAAATCAATAAATACCTTAGTAAAATATTTTGTTAAACGTCATTCTGTCACCGAATGAAATGAAACTATCTCCGCGGTTCACAAGGAACACAAGGCCTCTAACTCCACCTTCGCAACGAATGCCCCCGAGCCCAACACGCGGGGGCCATGGGGCCAGGAAAAGGCGAGCACTTGGAAGCACGAGCTTTCCTGATCCCAGCGGCGGATCTGGTATGTGGTACCACTGCTAACCCATTTTCAGCCGCGAAGGGTAGGGAGAGCCGCTCTCCCTAGCCTTCGCAATACCAACACTCGTTTCCCCACGCGGCCCCACCACCACCGCATCACTGTTGCGGCCCCGCTAGAGACGCGGAGGAAGGGTGAATGGCGCATCGTCTACTAACATTCCTCTTCCCCTGTGACTATACCTTGGCTGCGGCGGGAAGGGGGAGAGGACACCCAAATCCACTCGGAGCGACCACCTCAAGTCGGCCCTACAACTCGGGCCACCTAAGTGGGTTCTTCTTTGTTCACTGTTCACCGTCAGTGACCAAGCTACGGCTACCAACGCCCCTCCTCCCCCGCGCGCCGCCACAACAGGGCTGTTCCTTCCAGGCACAAATTTGGAGGAGTTTTGGCTTGATTGCTTCTCCTTTTTATTGTTTCAATAATGGTTTGAAGCGGATTTTAATGCGTAAAAATGGTGTGATCTTGTGTAAATATAGATCTACGCATAATTATGGTCTATTAGAGGAAACGACTAAACAAATACATCAATGTTCGTATAAACCTCAATTTGTTTCGTCCATTTAGACGCTCGTTTAAGCTGCCACCAAATCTCCTAAAAATATCGTATCGAGACGCATTAATTTTTAATTGTACGTACTTACGTACTTACGTTGCGATGTTTTTGAGCACCATCAACTTTTTATGAAGAAATTATAACATATTTATACTTTGTAAAATGTAAAGCGTTTGATGTATTCTGTATTCTTTTTGACTGAAGGCCTTGTTGCTTTATTTTTATTTATTTGTGGCATACAATAAAAAGAATAAAAACAAGTTTTAAAATGAATAGACCTTTCTTAAAAGTTCCAAAGTCGTATCGGTCCGGATGCTTCTCCGCAAATATCGAGCCTTTCGAATATCGTTTACTAGATATAATTTTGAATTAAAACAGC
Organism: Parnassius mnemosyne; assembly: GCA_963668995.1. Lineage (NCBI taxonomy): Eukaryota > Metazoa > Arthropoda > Insecta > Lepidoptera > Papilionidae > Parnassius > Parnassius mnemosyne. The sequence goes on from CAVLGL010000068.1 coordinate 26,660,346, forward strand.
CAAAATAATAAAAGCAAAGTAAGCATAGTATAACGTACTTAGTACTCTCTCAGAAAGCTATGTACATTTTGAGACTGTAGATTGTAGTTCGGTAGAGAGTAATGGTGTTCTGTAAACAGCATTATAACAATACTGTCATTAACATACGATTGAATTTCGTATTGATTATACTCACTATCATAACCTAACAGTAGAGAACCGAACCTCTAAAATACTATCTGTATCCGAAAAGATAATTGCGCATGTAAAATGCACATCATGACAAAGAAACAAAGCGAGCGTGCGTGACAATCAATTAGTCATCCGGTAGACTTGCTTATGTACAACGTTCTCTATATGGCTGTTGCTTCTGGTCATCAGCTGTTGGGTATGACTCCATGTTTACAATGCATTTGTCTCCATATCCGCTTCATTTCCGATAACGAGTGACTCAGCGGACCAGTTGCACTGGACGACATGCTGATCGATTTATCGAATGTTCATTCATGCCCATAGGCCGCAGTTGTTGTCAGCAATTTTTCGCAGGCATTAAGGCGGTTATTGGTAGATATTTGTCGTAACACTCAATATTTGCTCGTCAGTTCAGTAATTCAGTTGGGTCGGAATCGTCTTTGAGTAAGGTCGTGTTGTTATCCGAGTTGTTGTGACCCGCACACCGCGATATCAACCACGTGTTATTAGACATTGTTTGTGATACGAAAAGTAAAAACATAACTATGACTTGAACATATTCAAGTCATAGCCTATTTAAAATTTTACACACTCAGTAAAAATGTGGTAGTGTTTACGGTTAAAATTAGTGTCTTTTCATAACAAATTGTGTAGTCAAATAAAAATCACCGTTTTGGACGTATTCGTCCACCTGTCGAATTAAGTACACTAATCGCGCAGTGAAAATTATCTACCGGCGCTTCTGATAGCGAATCAGGTGTTTGTGACGGTTACTAACTGATAAAAGTTTACGAGTGGTGACATTCTGCTCCACGCGGTCATAGGAAAATGCCGGTGTTCGCCTGCGAGATGGCATCGTCGCAGGAATTGTGCGCGATGGACTATACCTCGGAATACATGTTGTCGGTAACTCCTCACCTTTGGGACAAAACCGCTATGAATCCATACCCAGTGCACCCATATAAAAGTGTTCCAGAAGATTACCATCGCTTAAACACGCTAGAAAGTATTTACAGCAACAAAGAAGGTTTGTTTACATTTAAATCAAAATTTTATTAATCAAAATCTTTTTATCTATAATTTCATTTTATAACAAACTAACGAGCTCGCACAAGAGTTGTTTTTTTCAATATTGCTTATTTGTAACAGATACATAACATTAATTGTTTTTATTTGTATCGCTGTTAACATTTAGCTTCATTCAAAATTAGTTTTATCAACAAAGTAAACACGTTAATGTTCATTTAATACTAGCCCATAACTTTTTGCCTCAGAATTAACGTGGCCGATGTTTGAATAACGACTTATAACCACATATTACGAGGAAAACTATTTGTAGGTAATTTTATACAGGCATTAAGTTAATTTCAAGCAGCAGCAGGTAAATCCCATCATCTGTGCAATTTCGCGAAATATTGTTCTTCCTGTTAATAAAAAACATTTTTATTTTGAGTTATTTTATCCGTTCTTTGGCTGTCTTATCTGTCAAGAATAATAATAATGTACTCTGTACACCAGACCGAATTCCGGTGACGGTTACCACTAATAGCGTAGACTAGCGTAGACTATCTGTGCAGAGCTTGATAATTGTACACAAATCCAGGTGCATTCTCTATTCTCTCACTCTCATAGTAAGATGAAGCGACAAACCGATACGAAAAATCCAAAGACTGATTATTCGAACCCGAGACCACATCATCAGTAATCGTGTTTACAATCATTAGACCAATGAGGCTCTAATATGGATAACTAGCTAACCTATAAAGCATAATATCCATTTATATTTTTTATTTACGATTTTATACCTACTGCGAAGTTCCTGTACACCGTATCATTACTCTTCTCCGACAGACTAAACTTATCAACGTCTAGAATCGCAACGTCATTCAAATAATATCAATTGCCCTCACGGTCAAACCTAATCATATCATACATTAAATTACATGCAATAAATAAAAGTTGTTTCTGCTCTGTAATATTTATTAGGTTAAGCGATCATAATACTTCACTATTGAGACGAGGATCCTGTGTTTGGTTCCCCGCCGGAATAGAATAGAATGAAGATTGTGTTAGTGGAACCACTTACTTCGCTTTAGGTTTTCCTGTACACTTGGTAAATATGTATTTCGAAGATATGTGAAGTTCGTCAACACGCATTGGGGCAACGCGGCGAACATGAAACCAAGGCAAGGAACCCTGAAACCCTCTCAGAAATGAGAGGATGTCTGTACTCAGTAGTAGTGGGACGTATATAGGCTGTTACTTAAATTGATAACATCCTACCGTATGGAAAGGTTATCGCCATCATGAAAATCGAGGTTTCATTATCACTGTCGCAAAGAGTGACCTACGTTATAAATATTTTGTTATAGGATAGGGTGACAAACGAGCACACAGTCCACCTGCAGAGCCATGCTGCAGCTATATTAGTAGTATAGTTGTAGCACGAATGGGTCGGCTCGACCGGGGAAGGACCACGCTCTCACAGAATACCAGCGTCAAATAGCAGCTTGCTGCTGTGTTTCGTATGGTGAGTGTAGAGAACCGGAGACCCTTTTTACTGGAAAAGAGGCATTCTATTAGTCCTCACGGGTGACAACGCATCTGCATTTTGATTCGCAAACGAGGATAAATGTAGATGTCTATGGGCCACAGCAACCACTTACCATCAGGTGGACTGTGTGCTCGTTTGTGACCCTATCCTATAAAAAAAAATTCAAGAAAACTAAAGTCTAGATTCTAAAAGATTCTTGTATTCACATGAACCGATTGAGAAAAAGTGGTTAGCATGGCTTGTCTTCAAATAAAAGATACTTGACGACTTGTACGTTTTAACAAATTTAATTGCTACCAGATACCAGATACAAAGAAATTTCACGTCAAATGAATATTTAGATTTAGGTAACAATTACCTTATTATGTACACCGATGATCGAATAAGAACGATTTACGAATTAAATAATACTTCAAATATTAGCATAGTTAAAATCAATAAAACACTTCAATAATACATATCAAATAACATTTGGATGGAGATGGATAGCAGCATCTTCTTGATAACTACACAAAATAATAAACAACTGTGGCAAAATGCCCTCTATGAGGCAATCTATAGGGGAGACCTGTGTTCAGCAGTAGACTTCTATAGGCTGTAATGGATGTATCATTTTATTGTATAAGTAGTATATAGCTATTTATCAGCACTTAAATTTTTTATAGAATAAAGGTGAAAAACGAGGACCCAGTCCACCTGATTGTAAGTGGATACTGTGGCCCATAATAGACATCTACATTTATCCTCGATTAGGAATCAAAATGCTGATGCGTTATCACCCCCGAAGACTAAGATGGAATGCCTCGTTTCTATTAAAAAAGGGTCTCCGGTTCTCTACACTCACCATTCAGAACAGCAGCATTAAGATGCTATTTTACGAGAGCGTGGCCTTACCCCGGTGGAGCCGACCCATTCGTGTTATAACCATAATATAGATGCAGCATGGCTCTACCACGTATATAATATATAATATCATAAATTTAGAAAAATTATATTCATATTGATACAAAATACTACAGAATATAACACGTTCAGTGCGGCTTTAGTGTAGCAATAATACATATGTAGATTCAGTTATATATATATTAAGTAAAGCAAAATAACCATTAGTATTATATTATCTTAAGTACTTTGTTGTTACTTAGTAAGATCTCTAACCTAAATACTCATAATATCTTGTTCTAACCAATATTAACACATTTATTATTTCATTGGTCATTAGGTCGTTAAATAATAGCGACGAACAAATCACTTCGAAAATTTCGAGTTTATTAATTCAACATCAGTTTTTATGAATTGGATTAATTTAAGTTTATAAAATTCTACTTCTTCGTGAACTTGTCCACGAGCTGGACTTGGGCCTCTCCCGGTGCTCTCCGGTTCCCATGGATTAATTGCCTCAATCATCACAATTGGTTGGGCGTCACCACACTCGGTCTAATTTTTAAAATCATTAAAAAATTATTTAATCATATGAATCATAATGAAAGTCATGTTCAAAAACATCCATTTATTTTTACAAGTGACGACACGTTAGATGGTATCAGCCTGCTTTTCGTGGCCATTTCGTTAATTAGGTACTTAATCGAGGCATATATCAACCATTTACACTGACCTCCATTATATACTAATATGCTGTACTAGCCCTATAAAACATTTGTGCCTATTTGAAGTGCCGCCATTGATTGTACCAGGAACTAAATTTGACATAATTTGCAAATGGCCGTTGTTTTGCTCAAAAAGTCTAAGCATTTTAAAGTTTTAAACGAGAGAAAGATTGTGTGTTGTATAGTTCGGTTATGTTTCATATTAGTAATATAATAAAAAGGATTTTAGTAACAATGATAATGTAAAATTCGTTACGAGAAGGGAAGTGTGGTAAACATTCCACAAGTAAGGGATTTACAATTTATATTTTAAGAAAAACCTATTTCATAATATAGGCTCTTAAAAATCTGGCCCTTCTTATCTTATTAATTGTAATTACTAACATGTTTGGCTTTAAATTACCCATTTTTGATAAACAATAAAATTCAATAGTGTTGACGAGTTCCTTGTCGATAATACTTATCAATGTTTTTTCTACCTATATCTGTTTACAACAATGAAAGTCGCTGGCAACAGGTAATTATCAAATATTTATTAATTTACAGGTATTCAACAAATATAAACATAAACACTCACGCCTGTCACCCAGAGGGGTAGGCAGAGACTACTCACTTCCATTTGGCACGATCCAGACACACCTCTCTAGCGTACTCCTAATCTGGCCCAGTTCAACATATTTTCAATTTAGTCAAAAAACCTTCATCTAAGGCGTCCCTTCCCGACTCTGTCGTTCACTTCTGCAACATAAATTCACTCTTTCCTCGTTCATTCTTTCTACATGACTAAACCACCGAAGCATTCCTTTCTTAATCATAACGTCATCTTGCAAACCACACTTTTCTCTTATCACACAATTTCTCACCTAGTCATTCAGATTCATCCCTAGCGTACCCCTTGATGACCGCATTTCTACACCATTTATTCTACTCTCGTGCTTCTTCTGCCAGACTCAACTTTCACTACCATACATTAAAATAGGGACTAACACAGCATTATGAATTGCCATACGTACCTTTTTTGACACAACTTTTTGGTATTCAACTGACTAAATTATCATTTTTCACAATTTCAAAATCATAAAACTTGTGAAATTGGCGTCCGAATCAAATTGATTATGACGTCAATGATTTATTTTGTGCTATTGTAGTCTTTAATTTAAAGTTTGTAAAATTTTAATTGTACCGATAGTTATTGTTGAAATTAGCATAATATTTTGACAGCCTATTGATTTTCACAATTACAAGGACGAAATGAACGGTCGGATTGCTCGCGTACTGTGAAATTCGCATCGAGTACTTAGCCCTTGAGCTAACACGATCACAATATATTAAAATGATACATTAGTAGAATAGGAGGCCTGGGTATAGAATTTTTATGGATATATTTTGTCATTATCCTATCTATATTATTAGTTCCCTGGACGCTCACTTCTGCTATCAGCGCTAAAATGGCGAAAATCAAATCGCCTCATTGTGTCACGGTTTATAGCCAGTCCAGCGTAAGTATAATAGAGGCCAGTGACCATATATGTTTAATCTGACAGCTATTTGAGTACATACCTTAAAAAACGTTTGTTCATAAGAAAAAATATTAGTATAATAATTAAATATTGATTTAAATTTAACAAACGCTTAAACGTAAAGCTAATAATTACATAAAATAAATATAAATAATTTAAATAAATATTCGCGTCCAAGTTACTAGTATAACGTCCAGGCAGTCATTACCCCACGCTCATTATCAGAGCGTATAATACGGAAAGCTCAAGCTAGACACAAAGTAACTATGTCATATTTCGGAATAGAATGAGCGCATATTTTTAGTTAAACCTAAGGCCTTTCGAGTAGTTAAAACCACTATAACAATATTCTCTTCTTAATCCAGTACATTCATCCTCCTTCTTCAATAAATCATTTTCTGTTACAGTTGTGCACTCGTGAAATTGGTTGCCACTACATATTCGCTCTACTTTGAGTAGACTTTTTTCTTTCAAAACTCAAAGCTTATTGGAACTCTAATATATACTCTCTCTCAGAACTCTAGTGTATACTTGGTAAACTATCCAGAAAATATACAAGGTTTCTCTATTAGTAATTTTAAATATTTTATTAAACCAAACTGTATAAAAAGAGTTGTTATATACAAGGTTTTTTTTTTTTTTTTTTTTTATAGGATAAGGGTGACAAACGAGCACACAGTCCACCTGATGGTAAGTGGTTGCTGCGGCCCATAGACATCTACATCTATCCTCTGTTACAAATCAAAATGTAGATGCGCTGCCACCCGTGAGGACCAAGATGGAATGCCTCATTTCCAGTAAAAAGGGCCTCCGGCCACCTGCACTCACCAAGCGAAACGCAGAGGTAAACCTTTACTTCACGCTGGTTTTCTGTGAGGTCGTGGTACTACCCCGGTTTGAGCCGGCCCATCCGTGCGACAATAAAAGCTGCCGCGTGGCTCTACCACTGTTAATTTTTCTAAAATGAAAAAAAAGTTTGAATTATTTTTCTCCATACAAATTTGGACTCCCTCCGGCCCTCCCGCAAGGGGTTGTTCGTTTTGAAAATCGCTAAAATCATATATTTTAATTACAGAGTACTTATGCTTCAAATCTGACGGCTCCGTAGTGCAGTGGCTTAGCAATGAGTTGTTGCGTTGGGGGCCGCGGATTCGAATCCCGCACGGAACAAGTATTTGTATGGCCTACTAATAATTGTTCCGGGTCTGGATGTTTGTCCTTATGCAATTTATGTTTGTAAACTACCTCCACGATACAGGATAAAATCCTAGTGTGGGGATAACTTTATAGAAAAAAAGGAAAAATAACTATCACCGAGCAAAATAAAACATACAATCTGTAACACCCTATTTCACCCTTTAAGGGGTTTAATTTTCCGAAATCCTTTCAGGAAGTCATATAAAGGGAGCTACTGTCCAAATTTCAAATTTCTACGTTTAGCGGTTTGGCCTATATATATAGTACATATATACACTGTCAGACCTGGTCAGATCAGGTGCAATACATGGAATAAATTTTTACTTATTAGTTTAATAAATTGCTGTATTTTTACGCCATATAAATATCAAAAAAAAAAAATTAAACACCCAGCAACCAGCAAAAACTATACAAATTTTTCCAGCCAAAATACTTTCTATTGTTTACACGAGGCAAACTGTAAAGAAGTGATATTTGTTTGTACATTTAGAAGGGGTTTGCCATAGTTGCCACGCTTCGCACTCGTGTTGCACAGTTGGCAATCGCAGTGTTTTAATATTTTGAGTTGTTATCGGGAAGATGCTGCTCCAAATCTCCTGTGTTATTCCGTCTGTCGTCACTTACTCGTACTCGACACCCACAGCAAAATATGGAGTAGTAGATATTCTTTAATTATATGCGACCTTTTTTTTCATGGGGAAATCATTTTACGTGGTAGAGCCATGCTGCAGCTATATTAGTAGTATAGTTGTAGCACGAATGGGTAGACTCGACCGGGGAAGGACCACGCTCTCACAGAATACCAGCGTCAAATAGCAGCTTACCACTGCTGTGTTTCGTATGGTGAGTGCAGAGAACCGAAGACCCCTTTTTACTGGTAAAGAGGCATTCCATCTTAGTCCTCACGGGTGGCAACGCATCTGCATTTTGATTCGTAAACGAGGATAAATGTAGATGTCTATGGGTCACAGCAACCACTTACCATCAGGTGGACTGTGTGCACGTTTGGCACCCTATACTATAAAAAAAAATCATGGATACCATACGTTGCGGGGGCAACCAGAAGGTTATGCTGGACTCCTACCTGCTAAAACCCCACGGTGGTCACCATCAGCGTATACCAGGGGTCATATATCGCTTTGCTACACTAATATCACGTCCTGAGGGTAGTTGCTGCCCCCAGCACCCTCGCAGTGATTCTTACACGACCTACTACTACACTGGCTGTTTTGTTGTGATTAATTATCGAAAGCTTTTCCGCTAAATCAACAAACAACATATGTTTTTAATTCAGTTGACTACAAGATGCCGGCTTTTTGTAGCAAAGTTTTGTTTTGTTCACAATGAATTTTGCTTGTTGCAGACAGCGACATGCAGTTAGAAACGAGCAGTAGTGAAACGAGTGCCGCCAGTTCTACGTCTTTGTCGCAACATTGTGCCATTTGCGGTGACCGGGCAACAGGAAAGCATTACGGCGCGTCTTCATGCGACGGTTGCAAAGGCTTTTTCAGAAGAAGCGTTAGAAAAAATCACTTATACACGTGCAGGTGAGTGTTAATAGGCCTTGGCTTGAAGAACTCTTTTTGTACAAGTTGAGTTGTTACAAGCACATAGTATACACGCCTATTATAAGGTTAAATTTTATGCTTGATTAAGAATTATGATGCAGGTACATAGTCACCCCTAAGGACTAAGGTGGAACCAACAGAAAAAAGGATCTCTGGTTCTCGTAACTGACAATACGGTACACACAAGAACAATGTTGCTATTTTACGGTGTGCGTAAGTCCTTAAAGACCACGTTCTTCCCCGATCGAGCCGAATTATTCGTGCTTTTCGCTGCTACGGCCTTACGTCGTCTACTAACGTCTTTCAAACTCCTTAATTAAAGAAAATTAGTATTTCATATTAGTACATCTACTAATTTAGCCAAATTTATACTAAGTATTTTTATTATTTTAATGTTGTTAACCACTATCTAATGAATTTCACAGATGATGAAGAAAACTTATATCAAAGCTGTGATATATGTGCTATTTCATTATTTGAGTTTAAGCTGTAGTCTCGAGAACAAGTGTAGATTTATGCAAGTCTATCAGTATTCTATGGTATACATTCCGGGGAGTGCGTGCAAGAGTCATATTCTCAGGTTTCTCACATCATACTTCAATGGTTTTCCGATTGAATTTCAGTTTTACGACACCGTCAAGACAAAAGTGAATAAGCACCTTCTAGGCTAGCGTGTTTACCATTAAGAACCCGATTGCTACTTTAAATGAGATGTAAATTTGTTCTTGCATAGAGTTTTATGTTGCTGACATTAGAATAGAATATTCATGTAAAAATACTTCCGTCCCCCACACTCCACAAAGTCGAAGAGCGTTATCCTACAATTAGTGTCAAAACAAAAGTTGCATCAATTCCCAACCATCTGGCATTGAACTGTAAATGTTGGGGGCTGTTGGTAAATAATAAGTATGCTTATAAGTATACTTCTCATCAGCCCGTAAAAAGTCATAAACATAGGCCTCTTCCATTGCAGAAAGTACCTATTTGTTGAAATTACTTCTCTTGACAGACGGCTGGTGATTCAATACAAAATCGATGTCTCACATATTTATGCTTTATCTGTCGCTAGCCTGAATGTTTTACATAGAAAAAATATAATAGTTATAATACAATCATAATTTTATATCTTTTTTATATACATTATTATTTAGGTACCTAATGACTCTTGTATTGCGTTTTAGATCACGTTTCATATTCGTCCTGTCCCTCATAAATTTTACGTATAATACCTAATAATACCTATTGTAGATGAGTCATAAACAAAAGCATACCATACTCATAATTACATATTTTACGCACCTGTTGCAAAAACATGCCTTGAATGTTTAGTATTTCAATTACAAAAGAACTGGGTTAATTTACTTTCATTAAAGCACTAACAACAAGTTACGAACAGTACATTTTGCTATCTTTGTCTTATTTATCGCATATACAGGATATATAATACAGTGTATAGTATACCTATTAATGCACACGTTGCTCTGTACACAATAAATATTATTTACTGATAACGATTGCGTTGAATTCAATATTATTATAACAAATTGCATAGCTATTTTATAAGATATTATATTAAAAAAAAAGTATAATTACTTTATTAACTATGTATGACTATCAACATGTGGTAAAATTAAAATTTTGACTCAAAAACTGCCGCTCAGATCTTGATGATCACATGAGAAGCACCAGCTTGCAAATAAAAAAAGAATCGTGCAAATCGGTTCACCTAGAAAAAGGTAATGAAGTGGTAACACACATAAAAAAATACAATCGAATTGAGTACCTCCTCCTTTTTAAAGTCAGTTATAAACTGTGAGCGAAGGAGATGTCAAGAAACCTAAAGACGTTTTATGAAGGCTATAGCTCGTTATCTATAAGGAAGGAGAGTTAATGAGTGAAGAAGACTTGTGAAAGTTTGTAATTAATTCATTACAAACCTTCACAAGTCCACTGCCGAACATAGTCCCCCCCCCCCCCCCCCCAAGAAATCCTAAAAAGCACGGTCCCGAGCCACCTGCATCCATCGACTTTCCTGCATGTCTGGCGCCCCACACTTCGCCTACAGGTACGACGCTGCCACTCGAGAACCTCGTTAGAACCACCGAGCTATGTTTGTATGTGTGTATCTGCCTTTGTAAAAGTATCTTTTAATATACTTAATGTAATTATGTAAGTTACGTACTTGACTTACTGACGCGCGAAGTTTAAACAATCATCATTGTATGCTAGATGAGCGTGACCTTTAAGTTACGCAATTTGTTATTTAGATAAATTTTAATAATTTGTCTTTTTTTTTGTTTCGGAAGTCAATTCTGTTTAAAATGATTCTCAACGACTGACTTGCAACTTCGCCGCAGTAGGATAGTACCTGACGATTTCGATAAATTAATAAGTGGCGAAGTTTGCGAAATCACTTATTAAGTGGTGAAGCTTGCGAAGTCACTGATTGATTTCACGATGTCTGTCCGTCTGTCCGTCTGCCCCACGATTATCTCGAGAACGGTTTTGAATTTTCAAATTCTGTTTTCAGCAATCGATTACTGATCAGCCAGGCATCTGAACCTCCTATTTTGAAACTGATTGCTCAACGGCAACCGTTAGAAACCTCTACAAAGCTGATTGCTTCGCCACTTTGCTATGCTGTTAGCTTGCTAGGTTTATTTTTATACATGGTAGCCCCACCCTGCAGCTATATTAAGTTAGAATAGTACGAATGGCTCGATCCGACCGCGATAGAATCTCGCTCTCACAGAATACCAACGTGAAATAGCAGCTTAATGCTGCTGTGTTTTGTATGGTGAGTTTAGAGAACCGGAGATCCGGAGACCTTTTTCACTGGACACGGGGCATCCATCTTAGTCCTCCTATCTTAGTCATCCTGGTATGACAACGCATCTCCATTTTCTTTGTTTTGTCCATCGCTTTGGCTCAGTCATCCCTTGTGTCGTAGTTGTATTTTTTACAAATCCCTCTCCGGTGGATCCCACATGGCAAATTATGAGGCGCCTACCTTTTCCCACGAGCAATATCCCCATGAATATCATCTATCCATGTCTGCGGCACAATGTGGTTGGCGTCTAGCCAAGTTTTATCAATGAACATAAAGTTGTCTCAATTGGTTAAATTTTTAATTTCTCTCTCTCTCTTGCTTCTCTCTTTCTTCTTCTATTATTCTTTTCGTGTCTCTAAATAATTATTTTGCGTTTGTCATTTTTATTTGTTTCGGAAGCCAATTCCTTTTAAAATGATTCTCAATGACTGACTTGCAACTTCGCCGCAGTAGGACTCACAGAAATTATTTAAAAAAACTTGTTTAATTCATAATTTATATAATTATTTATGCAATTCTAAAAATAAAAATTTAAATAAACAAATAATAATTTACTTAATAATATAAATGTTCGATTATTTGAATATTTTTACCGATTAATCGCACTTAATCTTTTCACTGCGAAAGACATAAGCATTCTGAAGTTATTCTCTGATATATATAATCTTCAAACCAGAATTCTCCCTAAGACATATGAATAGCTCCGGTTCCGTCGGAGCAATGTTTCAATCTCGGTAAATGAAAGTCACCAATTCTTGCTCTCTAAATCTTAAAATAGGAATCACATCTCAAAAGCAGACCGTAATGCTAATGGCGTTATCAAGGGGAGGCTGCTAGCACGAATTCAGGCTAGAATCCTCCCAATAAAAGGACTTTATGTATTAAAGTATTAAGTCACTAATTTGTTTCCTGTGTCACTAATAGTCACCAATTCCTCACTAAATATTGACATAATAAAATTATAAAAAATTTAGGATATCGTTGGTGAAGATTCCAGTTTCCAACTTGATGGACCTAATTTCGCAACAGATGTACAGATAGTGCATGTAAGTGCTGTAGGCTATGCAATGAATATCTAGCGCAAATTCATACAATAAATCAGTGCATCACCAATCAAACAATTAAACCAGACCGACCTTCGTCTCATTCTAAGAAGAGTTACAAATTCAAATCATCTATTGGAAATACATAGTTATAGTTACGTATCATTTAACATTTATTGGAAGATTTAAACAGAAACATGATAGTTAAGAACCGGCATAGGAATACGGCGATTTAGATACGCACTCGGAAAAGCAGCGCACTCCTTGGCTGTGCCCTTTATAAAATATGACTTATTAGTGCGAATATTCGGAATGTCAACCAAATGTGGGTGTAACCTTCAGTACGTCTGGTACTCCGATAGAAGAATGAAAATGGCGATATGAGCTTATGAAGTTCACAGGCACACAATCCGAATTACAATCTGTAGAAGACCGACAAACAAGCAACTTAGCGGCGGTGAGCTAAGCTGTGAAGCGTATTTTCCACCAGCTTTTTGCCGCCGATAAGCCTCTTGGCTTTGCGTACCACTAAGAACTCATAGATACGTTGTCACTACTTGACACAAATACGTCATCACCTCTGAAGGTTTAGGCTTCACAGAAGTGCCAAGTAAGGGATAGTATTAACCCAGACAGATCCTTAGACAGATACAGAGTTCCACTACCTTGTAAAGTTCTCGCAATATTAATGACAACATTTTATTTTTACTAACGAAAAACAAACTAAATGTCGGTCGATATGAAACTCCGCCATATGTATGCCGTATGTCGTAAAAAAAACTACTTGTTGGGTCACCAAATGTATTTAAGATATTAGTAATATATATTCAAATAATTTATGCGAAAAGGAAGCGTTTGAACGTCTGTCAGAATTACATGTCGCAATCTTGCAAACAAAAAATCTCGCCTCTACACCACTTAACGTTGATAAGATAGGCAGTGCGTATGAATAGCATATGGTTACTACAAATGCCTCCATCAGTGCCTGTAGCTAGATTATAACTCAGCATCTTAACTACAGATAGGGTTAAATAATTAAGTTAGCTTTGTGGCAGTAGTTCAGGGTTGAAGCATTCGGCGTAAATTTCTAAGTACGAGAGCAACCGGTTCGATATACACCGACACCAATAAAATTGCTAATTGCAAGTTTTGCAACTCTAACGCTGATTTAACACGTGCTTAGTGGTGAAGGAAAACATTGTGAAATAACCTACATGTATTAGAAATAAAACATTTAAAGTTAGCCAATACTGTAACAATGACAGAAGAAGCTGATATATTTATTTCAGCAAAATCACCAATAATGTAATTTATATGAAAAACCTGTAGATAAGTATACTCATTGCAAGTATTGTTGTTGTTGTTTCAGATTCAGCAGGAATTGTGTGGTGAATAAAGACAAAAGGAATCAATGCAGATATTGTAGACTAAGGAAGTGTTTCAAAGCTGGCATGAAAAAAGAAGGTGAGGACATTAATTTTAAAGAGTACTTCTTAATACTATTGGATGACGCTTCACCGTAAGAGGATACTGCTGTCGTAATGTGCCCGAACGGCCGAGCTAGGTAACCGAAAAAATCAACTGCAATTCGGTCTGATTATACCATGAAAAATTGTCGAAATCATGATCCAAAAAAGACTACATAATCAAAAGCTGTAACTTAAATTTAAAATGTTAAGAACCCCGAAACAAAAGAGCTGATGATTTTCAAACGTCTTAACAAATTTTCTTGAAACATAGCTAAGAACACTCGAATGAGACACCTTTCAAACGAAAAAAACTTAATCAAAATCGGTTCATCCGTTCAGGAACTATGATGTTATATTTTTTTAATATAAATGGCTTTACGGTTCTGGGTTCTAGCCCTTTTGAGCCTGAAGTTACAATGTATAATTATCCTTCATAGTACACTGCTTCACAATATGTTGATGCGTCACATTGTGCAGCCCTTGGGAGATTTTGACGGCAACTTGAGCCAGCAGACAGCTGACAGTTGGCGATGCTATCTCAAGGCGTTTAAGCAGACAGACACCTTATCTTGAGAATCACATCACCATCAGAGCACTTGTTTCACCGTTTCCACTAATAGTTCACATGCACAGACATTTAATACATAAAATCGCACCACGTTTACATATCAAAATCCACTTCAAACCATTATTTAAACAATAATACAGAAGCAGCAATCCGTCGCCGGTCAAGTTCCCGCCAAAACTCCCGGAACTATGATGCCACAGACAGACACACAGATACACAGACACACTAAAAACTTATGATCAAATTCTATATTTTAAGTGGTTTTTATTCAATCATTATTATATTGGAGCGTCAACAGGTTGAATTCGATGCATCTGCAGGCTTAAAAAGCATATAAAAACAATCGCATTTAGTTAGTAACTTATCAAAGCTTTCCAAGATATCTTTATGTAACGACGTTTGTATATTCATACTTGTAGATAAATGATCAATTATTGAGTGATTAATGGACAAACAAATACTAATATAAAAGGCTGTATAAATAATTACACGCAGTCGAAAAATACCTAATAGATATATTAGTAAATTTTTTGTTTGCAATGTTTTGTTTGCAGTGATAACAAAACATTATTCTCTAATAAATATGCTGATATTATAAAACAATTGATTACGATAGGAATGTTGGTGATGTGTGACACTGAGCTCAAACCTAGTCACGATTTACTTGCTTAAACAGTGTAGAATACAAATTAATAATCTGTATTTTGCTATCACTTTTAACACAAAATAACGGGTCTATTTATTTTGTACATTGGTTGTCTCCTCATTGTAAGGAGATAACATTTCGACTAATATGTAGTGTCTTATCGTATATTTAAATATATAGGATAGCTATTACCAAAATTGAAATGAACTAAATTTTATTCCACAAAACACATGTTTCAATTCCGCGAAACATTCGGATCCGAAAATCTAGTTAAATATTCGTTTTTCGTTAACTCTACTCTTATTTTAGTAACGCTTTTAACTTTACTAATACTCCCTTTAGACCACTCTAAGTAAACTTAAATGCCCGATAATATAGAGTGGTTCACTCTTAAAGTATACATAACTAAAGTATGCTTTGTACCATCTAAGGATTCATCACAATATTCGAATAGCGAATTTGAACCCAAGACTTTCTGAGTTTGCGGTCCGAACTCCATTAAGCTACTGTCGCTTGAAAAAGAAGAGTTTGATAAGTGTCATGATAAATATGTTAAGGTTTGTAAACTGTAGGTAGCTCGTGTTAACTATGATATCAAAACTTCAAAACCTCCTCAGCCCCAAGTGTCCATGTGTTGTTTAAAGTTAAAGCTCCCGGAACGACAGTAAATCAAAATAAGTTGTAATTTTCCGAACTCCGTATTTTCCTAGGTCTTAAAGCTTGTTTAATATCCGTTTAAATCCGTATCAAATTCGAGTAGTACATCATTTTTAGTTTTAAGCATAATTTCTCTTTCTATTATCTTCTTTTAAAAACGTTACCTCAAGACTAGGATTTTCTCATGTATCGTGGCAGTATACATAAATAAATTTCACAAGGGCAAACATCCAATTTTTTTATAGGATAAGGGTGATAAACAAGCACACAGTCCACCTGATGGTAAGTAATTGAAGTGGCCCGTAGACATCTACATCTATCCTATAGTCTTTGTGGAACAAATTCTCGGATCGTGGGCGACTAAATCTAGTCCAGTTTAATCTCGGAAGACACCGCTAAAAAGAACCCCTTTGTCGTATCTCCTTAGTTTCAAGGCACTCCCCTTGTTGCCTCAGCCAGTATTGCAATCCTCCGTTCCGTGGTCACTTGGAAGAGAAGGCCAAATTGGCCTCTAAAAAGCTTGGTGTGCTCAGCATAGCCGGACAGTATTTCATGCCGACACACACCACCTGCAACTTTACAAGGCGCAGGTTCGGCCTCACGTGGAATACTGTTCACATCTCTGGGCTGGGGCTCCCCAGTGCCAGCTCCTTCCAATTGACCGCATCCAGAGCGGCTCGAACCGTCAACGACCGAGTCCTTACCGATTGGCTCGATTAACTGGCGCTGCGAAGAGATGTTGCATCCCCTTGCATTTTCTTTCGCATTTACCACGGGGAGTGCTCTGAGGAATTGCTCGGATTAATCCCAGCCGCCAAATTTTACGAACGAAAATCGCTGCAAAACTCCCGATACCATCCACACCATCTGGATGCTTGGCGGTCCACCACTGTACGTTTCACTAGGAGTTTTTTTTCGCGTAGGACCTCTCTGTGGAATAATTTACCATCGGCGATTTTTCCGGACCGATACGACTTAGGGACTTTCAAGAAAAGAGCTTCCTCCGTTTTAAAAGGCCGGCAAAACACCTGCAATTCCCTTGGTATTGCAGTTGCTCATGGGCGGCGGTAGTCACTTACCATCAGGTGAGCCGTATGCTCGTTTGCCCCCTCTCCTATAAAAAAAATTCTCACCTATGAATCAAAATGCACATGCTTTGTCACCCGTGAGGACTAAGATAGAATGCTTCGTTTCCTATAAAAGGGGTCTCCGGTTCTCTACACTGACCATATAAAACACAGCAGCATTAAGCTTCTATTTTACGTATTTCGCGAGAGCGTGGTCCTTCCCTGGTCGAGCCGACCCATTCGTGCTACAACTATACTACTGGTATAGCGGCTCTACCACGTAAAGATTTAATATTACATCCAACAAAGTCAACAGTTTTGTTTGTCTAACTCTTTTAATTTATATACATTGAAAAGGCAATCAAGCGATTTAATTTTTAAGAAAACGAAATTATATTTATACCTGATTACCTACTTATCAATATCATTTGTCAGTTATCACCGATACAGATTATTTTTTAAATTGATAACTAATTAATAATATGAATATTCAAATATTCAACAATGAATCACAGGAAGAATTACTTTATATCTAAAATTAATTTATCCTTAACACTATTTAAAATAATACTAAATATATAGTAGTTATGTTCTGAGAAGGTAAATGAACCAAATTGGTTTTTTGGTTGATTGGTTCAACCAATCATAATAATAATTGGGTATTACAAGAAATAATGACTAACTATGGAAACTTGTAAGGTGTATGGGCATGCCTGTCATATTCTACATACTACTGTGTCAAGAAAGTACCAGGAAAATCTCAAGAATACACAAAATGTTAGTTTTTCATCCAAGTTTATTTTATAACGTTCAAAGTATGCCCCTTCAGAAACGATACACTTGCTCCGACGAATAATCCAATCATCAAAACATTTTTAAACGCTTTTTCCGCAATTGAGATCAGTTCTCGCTGCGAATTATCCTTTGTATCTTCTACCGAATGAAAACGGATGCCATGAAGTGGTAATTTGAGTTTAGAAAAAACAAAGAAGTCGGCTGGAGCCTTATCTGAGAAATAAGGTGGTTGGTCGATGATATTTGTTGAGTTTTTGGTTAAAATTCGTTCACAATGATGGCCTTGTGCGTAGGCATATCGTGGTGCAAAATCCAAGAATTTTCGTAAATAACGCATAACACTCAGAAAATAATATTCTTTATATACCGTTTGACCTCCCGGCAAGAATTCCGAGTGCACAACACCGCGATAGTCAAAGAAAACAGTCAACATGACTTTGACTATTGATCGACTTTGACGTGGTTTTTTTCAGTTTCGCTTCAGTTGGAAGGCGCCACTCCGAAGATTGTTGACTAGTTTGCATGTCAACTCGTAAACCCACGTCTCGTCACCAGTAAAAATGCGTTTAATGAATTTTGGATCGGAATTGGAGTAAGGTTCAAAGTAAGTCGCCTGAATTGGGGGTGGTGGGGGGAAAGAGTGGGGGTTGTAGAGCCGAGGCTCCTACTTTTGAGTGGTTTATAAAAAAATAACCACGAAGGGTATGACGGGGTCTATTCGCTTGTTTCGCTGCTCACTCGACCCCGCCATCCCCTTCTAACCTAATCTGTCCGAGTCGGGGTACCCCAAGTCTTGAGCTCGCTTCGCTCGGTCTTGCACTCAATAAAACACCAAAATATTAACTTTTATAGTTACTTTAATTTATAAACATAATTTATAGCTATCACCATTTATAAAAAAGGAATGACGTAAAGTATATCTGTCACTGTCAACAAAATGGCTGGCCTAGTGAACCATTTTACGCTTTTATCATTTTTCAGATGACTTTGACTGATTCAACGTCAAAAACGTTAAAATTTAGTTAAATGTTCGTTCCATTTTACGTTTAGTTAGTGAATTACCAATATTTAAAAAAAATATATTAAAAATACTTCGACGCTGCTCCGGCAGCAAAAATCGCACGGGGCTGCTTTAGATAAACCCCCTTGACCATCCCACAATGACATAATCCTCAAATTCAGGCGACTTACTTTCAAACCCAACCCCGGAATTGACTCGTTCTAGCAGGTCCTCAGCGACTCATACGCGATTGAGTTTTTGGAGAAAATTCAGGTCTTTTTCTTTATTAGGTTCTGTATTAGGTTCTTTTTGGGACTAGCCGAGCGGTAACATGTTTCATACCCAATTATTTAAAATGGTACTGAGCGGCTCGTGATACACGGAAAGTTCGGCGGCTATCTCTCTCAAACTTGAAAGAAGATTTTCAGTCACTATTTCCTTCACTTTTGCGATGTTCGACGACTTCAGTTGCAGACGTTGATGACCTACCAGAGCGAGGCTAACCTTCCATCACATCTCGACCGCTTTTGAACGCTTTGTACCCTTATTTTTTGTTTTTGATAAAGTCGTATTCGGAGTAACATTTTCAGTGACTCCGAATACGAAATTCCATTGGCGATGCAAAATTTAAGACAAACTCTTTATTCGATGTTTTTGTCCATTGTGAAATTCGCAATACACACTAGATATTATATAACTAAAAACAGCACTGTATTAAATCTAAATAACAGATGTAACTTAAACTCCACGTCAAAATATAAACAGTTGTGCCAATCTAACAACAAAAAAATTGAATTTGGAAGCACTACCAAATCATCCATTCCTGATACTTTTTTGACTAAATGTGTTTATACAAATAAATAAAATTGAAGTGTCTGTTTGTAACATAGATATAGTATACTTTAGATTGGCGATAGAGTGATTAGGGTAAGACCAAAAACGAAATGTACCGATGTGAGTAAAATGTGCATGTGTGCGAGACGAATAGTGCTGCGCCATGCATTAACTTCAATTTATCGATACAAAGTGCTGTGTTCCTGTCATAAAAATAAAACTACAAACAAAAGGTTTGTGATTTTTATTTTCCACCAAAAACAATTAATTTATTGTAAAAATGTCGTAAGTTCTCCTTAGATTAGTAGTATTTTGCCATTTTGCTTCATACTTCAATCTAATAATCAAATAAGTTTCGATAATTAATTTGATACTTAAGTATTCATGGTTTGATATTGCTGGCGTATCATACATATTATGTATGTCAAATTTGTTTTTTTTTTTTGGAGAACGCAAGGCATTCGTTTACTAATTTTCGAAACATATTTTCGTTTACAATATTTCCTTTCATATGTTTTCGGAAAACTCGTTCAGAATGAACACCTATCTCATAAACGTGTTGGGGGGATAAACAAAAATAATTAGCAATGCTTACACTGCTGCGTTCCGGCTTGTTGTGTATAGAGAGGCTGTATAATTATAAGTTGTAAGGCATCATATCTTAGTCCTCAGGGGTGAAAACACATTTGTAGCTTTCTTTGTTTAAAGCTGACTGTAAGTTCCTTTGTTACTTTCGTTTTATAAAAAAAATATACATCACAAGGATGACGACAACAAATTGTGCACATTTGAACATGCGTAAACGAAATAAACAAATGTACAGTAAAATATATAACAAGGAACTACGCACAAGCATAAATAATGTGGGTATTGAACAAGAACGCAGCTTTACTCTTTGTGCACTTCTATGAAAAAAAAAACATTTTTGTTCAAAGTGCTTGCTACATATAGAGTAATATTTTTTGGAAATCTGAAACATTAGAAGAGCTTAAATTTTCTCATTAAAGTATGTACTATAATGCCATTTGACTACGAAACCCAAAAAATTAAAAATTAAAAAATTACAATGTAAGAGGCTGCATCCAAAGATATACCTTTGCCTGTTAGAAACATATTATCGATAAAAAGATATTGATAGTGTCAATCTCCACAAAAATTAAATCTAAAATAGCGGGAATTCACGTAATTATTACTATTATTAATATAATTCTTACGCATTTAGAGCATTATCGTAATAAAATGCGATATTTTTCCCACATGTGTATAAAACATTTGTACCAGTTCTAAAATAAGCATTTAGAGTGCTAAATATATTAATTATGTTGTGAAATGTATAATTTTTGTAGATTTTCTTTTATCGAAATTATTTTACTTTATTTCAACACACCTTTTAAAACTTATTTATACTTCAAAATCGAAGATATCGCAAAAATAAGCGGAATTTGTTTCGTTAACGATTGACGTCAGCCCGATATACGCCTATAGCGTGTACGTGTCTAGCCATTCCATCTCGTTCTAACGTAAGCATATACTATGCCCTTTCTCTCTTACATTGCCAATCTAACGTAAGTATGTATACTAAATCTATGGTTTGTAATGTAAAAATAACAATTATTCAAAGTGTATATGGTACTTATACTGGTCTGTCTGTTCCGGCTAATCTCCGAAATGGCTGGTCGATTTCGATGGAATTTTCACTGGAAGATAGCTGATGTTATAAGGAATAAAGAAAAAAGATTAATGCGAAGTCGCGGGAAACAGCCAGTTTATTATATTAAAATGTAATTGATTAATGCTCACCAATCCGCATTCCCAGTATTGGTCAGCTTCTCTTGGGTATAAATCTTCAGTGGATTTAAAATAATTTGTCTTGATAAATATGTTTAGATTTGGCCTCGGGTTACTTAATTTTATATTTTTATCTTAAAAATATCTAATCTTTGACGAAATTTATCAATAGCTTTTGTTTCGTGTAACTAATTCTTAAAAATGTGTGATTTAAATACAATGCTATACTTTTAGCTTTGGCTTTGGCCATAGTACTAATAATGCGAGATTTTTTTTAGTAGTCCATCGTCCATCCTTGAACTTATTAAGAGTGAGAGAAACGTTAAGTTCGCTGTGAAGCAACAGATGAAGCATTTTTTTAATATACTACTGTAGCGCGCCACAATTAATGCCTGGTACATGGCGACACTAGTTACCACTAGCGCCTTCTAGTATCGAGTAGCAAAACTAGGAGAGTGTTTCCAGAACTATCGACACCTATTTAGTCGGGACCGATATGTACTCGAACATTCTAGATGATACTACAGTAGAAGGATCTGGAATTATCTGAGACTCTATATAAGGCCGGTATAGACCGCGACCCGGGTCACTGTTGAATAGGCGATACAAGCGAATACTTCGAAGCGATACAATTGCGAACAAAAGTGACCAGTAGTACAATTGTGTTTTGTCATCAGTGTGTTTTCAAAGTTGTAATTAGTGTTCCGTAAGTGTCAATTTTGGTAATTCACTCGGCAGTATTTAATTATCTCGAACCTCAAGCTCGTAACACTACGAATACCATTCATATTGACGGGAGTTTGTCCTGGTCGGCCTACAAAATCTAGGTCGAGGCTGTCATGAAGGCGAACAACGGCTGGAACAAAAGTCAGGCCATGACTGCTCTCACCTGCGCGACCATGCCTTAACTGTTCTGGAAGCTCTCGGTAAGGAAGTGACTTATGATCAGGTCCTTGATGCATTGGAAGCGAGATATGGCGACGCTCACCTGGAACACGTCTTTCGTATACAGCGTAAAGATCGCGTGCAACGCAGCAACGAAAACCTGCAGCAGTGTGCCCATGAGGTGGAGAAACTGGTTCGAAAAGCATACCAGTCTGTACCTACGCTCATTGAAGAGAACCTGGTGCAGACATTCATTCGCGGCATCCGCGTCCTTGAAGTCATAGCTGCTGTGAGGCTCTGGCACCACGAGACGCTTAAGGACGCCTTGGCCCTTGCACTGGAGGTGGATGCCGTGCGGCAGGGTCATCGTTCCCATCGCGTCAGGTAGGTTGCAGCTTTTTCAGTTCGCGACCGCAATAAAGGATACAACCGTAGGTGCTACGGCTGTGGGGAAAGAGGCCGTCTTCCATCTAGCTGCCCTAAGCGAACTGTAGAAAGGCAAGGTGATCAATCTCGAGAGGGTAGTGCGGCTAACAGCACCACCCAGCAGCATCAGGGAAACGAGTAAAAGCCACCGCAGACTGCGGGGTGGGTGCTGGATGATGTTAAAAGAGCCCCAAGGATTTCAAACTCACAAACCCATGATGGGAACAGCCTAATCATCAAGGGCGAGGTTAAAGGAACGCCGTGTAAACTGACCATAAACACTGGAGCCTCTCGCACGGTTGTCAGTTCCCAACTTATAAGTAAGTTCCTAGGGGGATTCCGCACACAACCGAGAACGCATTAATTTTGTAACATCCACCGGTCAGCGCATACTCGTCCGTCGCTGATATAATGGACGACTGCATCCTGGATCTACACTTTATGAGGAAGAATTGTTGTAAGATCGACGTTAAGCAAGGTATTTTGAAGTGTGAACAAAAGGAGCTTTTCGTGGAAGAGGCGTTACCAGGGAATGTGTACAGCCTTAAGGATATTGTTCTGCCGCCGAGATCGGAAACGATTGTGCCGGTTAGTCTTCCTCTGAATTCTGGGCAAGCTCATCGTTGTGTACTCGTGGAAATTGTAGATAATGACCTTCCATGGAAAGTGGCTCGAACCTTGGTCAGAACCACAGACATCTCTGGAGTACGTGTGTTGAACCTTTGTGATCAGGAACAGATTATAGAAAAAGGCACACTGGTTTGCACTTGTGAGGAAGTGGATTGGATGCGTCGGTGCCAATATCTATTGACTGGGACCCCCAGCAAGGATACACAAACGAGAGTGACCACACTTTTAGAACACTGTCGCAGCGTTCTCTCGCCGAATGAAATGGTCAAGGCGAAGAAGTGGTTACTCAAGTACGTCGATCTTTTCTCTTCAAACGATACTGACATAGGAAAGACTGGCTTAGTTCAACACAAAATAAACACAAGAGAAGGATTGCCTATCCGTCAGCGGCCAAGAAGATTGCCAGTAGCACGTGAAAAGGAATTGGAAACCATGATTGAGAGAATGGTGAAGGATGGTGTTATTGAACCTTCATCCAGTCCTTGGTGTTCACCTGTGTTGCTGGTAAAGAAGAAGAACGGCAGCATGCGGTTTTGTGTTGACTACCGCCGTCTGAACGACGATACAAAGAAGGACAGCTATCCCTTGCCAATAATTGATGACACGCTGGACATGCTTACAAGAGTAAAGTAATTTACCACGCTGGACCTCAAAAGCGGCTACTGGCAAGTTGAAATTGACCCTAAGGACAAGGAGAAAACTGTATTCTCGACAGGACAGGGTCTGTGGCAATTTAAAGTTATATAATTTGGATTGTGCAATGCTACAGCAACGTTTGAATGGTTGATGGAGCTTGTACTTACCGGGCTAATTGTCTACTTGGATGACATCATTATATTATGTCGTACGTTTTCCGTGTCGTACCTTCAAAACCTGGACGTGTGCTCATGAAGATCCACAGTGCCAACCTCAAGTTGAGTCCGAAGAAATGTTCACTATTCAAACGGCAAGTTAGCTATTTAAAGTATGTTGTGACGGAAGAAGGTATCCACACGGATCTAGAGAAAATAGCCGCAATCAAGGATTGGCCGGTTCCAAAAGAAAAGACGCAAGTTAGAGAATTTTTGGGTTTGTGCTCCTATTATCGGCGATTTGTGAAGAACTTTGCTAATATAGCCAAACCTCTGCACAAGCTAACCGAAGAGAAGCGACATTTCTGCTTGGATGAAAGTTGCTATATCGCATTCTAAGGACCGTCACAAGGACCAAGGACCGTCTGTGCGAAACAGCTATTTTGGGCCTAATGCGGGCAAGGAATTTATAGTTACATAATTTAAAATTAAAAATTTTGTACAGCCGACTTCAATATAAGTTATTTAAGAATAACTTAAAAACTATTGGTCTGACCTTGATCAAATTCATATGGGACCACACGAGAAGTACCAGCTTTCAAATAAAAAAAAGAATCATCGAAATCGGTTCACCCAGAAAAAAGTTCTGAGGTAACACACATAAAAAAAAAACGAAACAAAAAAACATACAGTCGAATTGAGTACCGGCTCCTTTTTGGAAGTCGGCAGATAAACGCAAGTGATGTAGGACTTGGCGGTGTGTTGTCTCAATGGAATGGTGATCAAGAGTTTGTGATAGCGTACTACAGCAAGTCGTTGTCAAAGCCGGAAAGGAACTATTGTGTCACAAGATGGGAATTGCTTGCTGTGGTAACCTCGTTGCAGCATTTTAGCAAATATCTTCTGGGGCGAAAATTTCACTTACGAACTTATCATGCTGCACTGAAATGGTTATTGTAGTTCAAGAACCCAGAAGGACAAGTTACGTGATGGATTGAACTACTGCAGGAATTCGACTTTGTGATCGAACTTAGCAGCAGGTAATCTGCTACTAGGCAAGAGGGTAAGGAAGTGGTATCTGTGAGAATGCTCAGGATAGACCGGCTCAACAGTAAGTAGAATGACAGCCTACGACATGCACAGCCGGAAAATTCGGTCATCAAGCCGATTCTGGAATGGATGAAGGCCAGTGCTCCTAAGCCCAAGTGGAGCGACGTCACAGCGATGAGTTCGACCACGAAAAGCTATTGGGCCCAATGGGGCAGCTTGCTGATTCAGGATGGAGTCCTGATGGATTCAGATGGTTGTCCCTAAAGCTAATGTACCGGATGTTCTACAGCTGTACCATAATGGTTGTTCAGCAGGCCATCTGGGAGTTAAACGAACACTGCTGAAGATCCGAGAAGTGAAAGTGGTAACAAGTATTTCACGCTTGTGATGGATTTCTTCACTAAGTGGCCAGAAGTCTTCGCCATTCCAAATCAGGAAGCTTCAACAGTTGCAGATAAACTAGTTCATGAAATCTGCTGTCGTTTTGGAGTAACTTTAGAGATTCACAGCGATCAAGGAAGGAATTTTGAGTCTCAAATATTTCAGGAACTTGCCGAGTTATGGGTACTCATAAAACAACTTCTTCCACCCTAGGATAGGTACCTAGCAAAAGTTGTGAAATCGGCAACGAGACTGGGACAAGCACCTACAACCATTTCTGTTCTCATATCGAAACGTTGTTCACGAAAGTACATCAGTGACACCAGCTTTCGCAAAATTTGGAAGAGAATTACGGCTGCCTGCAGACCTGATCACTGGAATACCACCTGATGCCCCACGCAGCATAACCGATTATGCAAATGACTTGCGGAACAATATGAACGACATTTATGTGCACGTCAGACAATCGGGCCAGCAAATGTCTGAAAAGATGAAAACACGGTGTGATCGCAAAATGAACAACAAAGGATTCGACGAAGTCTTAAGAGGAGGCAGTGTTGCGCGCCACCATTAATGACTGGTACATGGCGACACTAGGTACCACTAGCGGCTTCTAGTATCGAGTAGCAGAACTAAGAGAGTCAAGATCCTTTTAGAAATTTCCATGGAAGAACTTTCTAGAACTATCGACACCTAGTCAGTCGGTACCGGTATGTACTCGAATATTCTAGATGTTTTTACAGTCGAAGGTTCTGGAATTATCTGAGGCCCTATATAAGTCTGGTATAGACCGCGACCCGGGTCAGTGTTGAATTGGCGATACAAGCGAATACTTCGAAGCGATACAACTGCGAACTTAAGTTATCAGTTGTACAATTGTGTTTCGTTATTAGTGTGGTTTTAAGTTGTAATTAGTGTTCTGTAACTAAAGTGTCAATTTTGGTAATTCACTCGGCAGTTTTAAATTGTCTCGAACCTCAAGCTCGTAACAATACGAATACCATTCATATACAACAATTTGTTAAAAAAAGATAAAAAGTAAAGTTACAGCTATATAATATATATATCATTTCTGAGAGGGATCAAGGACAAGAAAGTGTTCACCGCGCTTCTCCAATGCGTGTTAGCGGACTTTACGTCTTCGAAATATTTTTCTACTATTTTAGACATGCAGGTTTTCTCACTATGTTTTCCTTCACCGCCGAGTATGTAGTAAATCAGTACTTAAAATTGCAATTAACTTAATTGTTGGCGGTGGGGATCTAACTCGGGTTGCTCGCCTACTGTGAAATTCACAGCGAGCGCTTAGCCCCTAAACTACCGCGTATACCCTACCCTTGCATTATTTATGTCAGCGTGGAGCCAAGTCCTAACTACGCGAGACACTCGTGTAGGTTTTGTAATATTTTAATTGGTCACAAGCGTTTACGTAGTAAATTGAATTACCTTTTAATTCTCAATTAATCATGATCAACTCTTGCAAAGTCTTTGTTAAAAGTATTTAAGTTGATATATTCAATATTTTACCGTGTAGTGGAGGTGTAAGAATATCCACTACCCCATATTATCATCCCGTGGATGTTGTAAGAAGAGACAGAGGGAAACAAATCAGGAGATGGGCAGTAGCGTCTTCCTAATAACGACTAAAAATGAAAAACTGCGGTTGCCAACCCGCTTGCCAAGCGCGGCAACTATGGAAAATGTCCTCTCATGAGACAATCTATGGGGGATGCCTATGTTCAGCTGTGGACTTTAATACACTGTAACAGTTTGAAGATTTTACACCAAAATAACCAATGTAAGTTTTATTCATATCCCACTCAAATCGTATAACTTTTGTAAATACGCCTATGTTGGTCTGTGGTGTACCAAAGACAGAGCACATGGGTGCAATATCAGGACAAACACAAAACAACCATAACCGAAAACCAACCAACAATTTGTATTTTTCCACAATATTGCCACCTGCTGAATTTAAACTTTTTTAGGATCTGCAATCTATTTGTTACCAAATGAGACTCTTACTAGTGAAAATAACACCAGCAAGTTTTTTAAAACTTTAATTTATAGATACTTAAGACTAATTTGTTGAGTGTATTGAGAAATAAATAAAATACACATAAGGTGATCATGACTGTCATTGTAACATGGGAACTTACCCATGTTTTGAATCACGCGTTTATTGGCATCTAGGTCAAGTTTATTAGACCAGAGGGAACTGTCAAAGGAATAGCGTACGCGCGAATTATGGCATCCGAGTACTATTCCGCGTATTTTGTAATCAAGTAGGTAGATACATATTACACACATGCCGCACGCACGTGGATAACGATAATCTTTTTCATATTATGTAGTTGTAACTAAAAATAAATGGTTATTTACACTTTACTAAAATACTGATAAAAATTGTTCTAACGTAGATATATCAATTTTATTTTAATATGTATGTAATGTGTGGGTAGACAGACCTTACTGAAGTTTTAAACAGTAAAACAAATTATTTTTGGGTATCTCCTAATGTTCGAACTTTATAATTTGTTAAAATATCTATTGCTATTTTTTTTATTGATATTCTAACACCGCATCTGCATATTAACCAGTGGATGTCGTAGGAGGCGACAAAGAAAAACAAACCAGGAGGTGGCCAGTAACATCCATCTGCTACTTTACAAAAAAAAAATAAAAAAACTGTGTTTTTCTACGCGCCTGCCAAGCGTGATAACTATGGCAAATATCCTCCCTGAGGTAGATTACTGCTAAACAATGGAAATATATATGTACAACGCACTAGATTTCGCATTTTGAACATTGACATGTTCAACTGAACTGTACTTCTTTCCGTACACTAAAATAAATATTATGAAGTTTTGTGAATTCCATAAGAAAATTATTATTACATTTTATTTAGAAATATGTTTGTTTAGATGAAAATAAAAGTATTTTATATTAAATTCTTATGTTAATTTTATATTAATATCTTATTTTATATTAAATTAAAGTCTTCGCGCATACGCGACTCTATTATCTCCCGCGCATGCGCGAAGTACGTAGTAGATATAACTCAATCATACTGACTGTATATGGTAAGAATCTATTGTAGCTAATATGATCTCTTGCTAATTCGCATAAATCGGTAAACCATCGATATTTATGCAACGTTGTTTGTTACAGCTGTGCAAAATGAAAGAGATCGGATCAACTGCAGGAGGCCGTCCTATGAGGAACCGGCACAAGCAAACGGACTGTCTGTCGTATCGTTACTAAACGCGGAACTGCTCAGCAGAAAGGTCATAGATGAGGTAAGGTGATATCGAATGAAACATTGCGTCACAGTTTGATTTAATAAAACAAATAGTTTACATAATACGACGAATTGTGAGTATTTTTCATTAATTATTTAATTATGTATGTTAAATCTAGCAACTTATAATGGTTGCATGTTTTAATGAAATTTTAATAGATAAAAATAGATTATATTAATGGATGATATGGAATAATGATTAGATGTTGACCATATTAGTATTAGGTACCTGAATAATTAAAGGTCGGAATACATTTTGCTGAGCTATAGGAACCAAATCGAACAAAAATTTGGCCAAAACTTCAGTTAGTCGTTTATGTTTATGTTATCTGGATATATTGTGATTATCACTGAGTTTCTTATTCTATACCCAGGTTTAACTCCAATCAGACACATAGGCTCGTATTAATAAACGGTACTCAACGACGAACTCAAGTACGTAATCATTTGATACGCCCTCATTACGATATCAGCATCTCAAGATCGTTTCTAATTAATAAACACATAAAAGCAGTATCTCTCCTTTATTAATCAGTGTGTCACTCAGCTGATATCGTAAACCTAAACCGCATCTTGAGATATGTTTATTAATAAGATTATAACCTCAAGATTCCACTCAAGTGCGTTTACTTGAGCTGAGTAACGTTTATTAATACGGGCCATAGTCGCCGTGTCTCTAATTTTGCTAGGTGATTTAAATTTTGATCATCTCTAAACCAACCACATTCAACTCTTAATCGAATAATAAATACCTGATTAAGCTTTTATAAAAATCGATTCTGTAGTATTTTTTTAAATGAAAAATAAAACTTGGAGTTAGTCACAAGATGGGTTTTGTTGTAGTTGATGATGGTCATCCGGCTTATCAAAAATCTTATCCTATTCTATAGACGTAATGTTGACAGACAAACAACGTGACTGACGCGGAGATAAATAACCGCAAGCTGGCGAAGATCAACGACGTTTGCGACTCCATAAAACAGCAGCTTCTCATCCTGGTGGAGTGGGCGAAGTATATCCCCGCCTTCACTGACCTGCAACTAGACGATCAGGTATGCATGCATAAAGACCGAAATGTCTGATCATAATCCGTGTAGTAGTGGTATTAACCGTGGGTGTCGTTAGAGGCGACGAAGGGAAACAAACCAGGAAATTGGTAGCAGCGTCTTCCTTCCGTTTCCGTACCGTTACAGCCTATTTAAAGTCCACTGCCGAACATAGGCCTCCCTAGACTAGGTAGATTGCCTTATTTGCCCTTGTTGCCACGCTTGTGAAACGGGTTAGCAACCGCAGTTTTTTTTAAACGCTGCTGCCCATCTCCTGATTTCTTTCCGTCTATCGCCTCTTACGACACCCACGGGATGATATGTGGTAGTGGATATTCTTACACCTCCACTACACGGTACTGTGCTATGTAAAGACTCAGATTTTTTTTTCTCTTACTTGTCTTCCTAATAGCAACTAGAAAATAAAAAAAAACTGCACTTGCCAACTCGCTTGCCTGGCCTCCTCATACATTATGACGTAACGTATAACGTATGAGGAGGCCTGTGTTCAGAAGTGTTCGTCGAAAAGAAAATGCTGGGTATGGTCCTGGATTTGATATATTTGTTACCTTTGCCTGTTAGGCTTCCACCATGAATTCCACCTAAATGTTAGTGGTGATGTAGTCTTAAATGATAAGCTTACTATCTAATTTAAAAAAAATAAAATTCACTCTTGGCTTGAAGATGTACTTTGCGAAGATGATCCTGCATGGTAATCGGATAAAAACATAGGCTGGCAAATGATTTCACTATGCACATATTACGAAAAGTCCATTGCTATGATATGATATAGACATGAGCCTCTGCTCTAGGGATGATTTGCCTTAATCGCCATACTTGGCAGTGGAATTGGCGATCTTAATACAAGACGCCTTGCGCCTTTGACGCTGCTCCCCTTCTTCGGTTAGACCGCCCTACGACACCTACGGGACGAGGAGTGATGGATTCTCGCCGTCACACATTGTTTTAATGCGTTGATGAAATGTCCAAGTAAAGGCTATCAGTAGTAAAGGCTATAATCTATTCAAATATAACCAAATAATTTCCATTTCAAGCTGCACTTCTTTTGAACCACTTTTTAACGGGCTTAGGATCGTCATAATAAATAAAATTTAAAAAAATTATTTTGCTTATCAACGACGTAACCGGTGACGGCGTATTTAAATTTACTATACTAAATGAAATAAACTATTTACAACTAAATTACGCAAGTAGTCCCAATAAATAATATTGGTACATCAAAATGGAATCCTTTTCTCTCTATGCATAGACAAGCACGTATTTTCATAAATTATTTTTTACACTTATTACCTGTGCTTGATCACTTTTAATTTTCGTGAACGCAGCAATAATTTTATTGTGTCGGTTTTCATAATTTTGGGTCTCTTTGACGTAAACACGACTCTTTATTTCACCCCACAGATAAAAGGCTAACGGTGAAAGTTCCGGTGATTTTGCAGACTATGGTATAGCATCTCTGTGCGAAATCCACCAATTACTATTTAAGTTATCGCTCACTGCACTTGAATATTTTGATTAACTGTCAACTGTTCTTCGATTGGTACGTTAATTTCTTGCCGCAGTAAAAACTCTCTTTCTTATTATATTTGCGCACCACGTAAACTTTTATTGCTTAAAATGTAATATCGCACTATTTCATAATTTCATAGTATCCGCGGTTCGAATATTTTCGTTCCGTCATTGGTAACGAAGCATACGTAATGAGATCACGGTCAATACTGTCAGCGGTGTGTAGCGGTGTAACGGTAGGAAAGGGCGCGGGAAGACGCGCGACAAGGTACCTTACCGAGTGACCCTTACGAATGTGTGCATGTGTAAAATATAGTAGGCGTTAGATATTTATGAATGACAATCAGTTAAAATTATGCATTACCACGCATTAAAAGGTAAATAGGACAGAATGTTTGAGATTTTTTAATTAATTTTTCTACACCATTCGCCTATATTGCTTATTCTGAACTTTCTCCCCAAATTTATATATATATATATATATATATATATATATATATATATATATATATATAAATATTGCAAAATAACTATAAATTAAATAATAACAAAATATATATATATATTAGTTTATTTTAATTTTATCAATATGTTTAATATCAGTAGTTTTTTCTGATTTACTATATTGTTCATTTTACTTTTGGCACCTATCACATTATTTTCCAAACGTCCCGGGTTGACTGAGAATGCCAAAAGGCAATATGCCTATAGTGTGTAGTGTGTCTATACTATACACACACTACACACTACTGAATAAGCCAATAACATTTTATGGGCTGATGAAGATTAAAAGGAGGAGAAATAATCATTATTATTATTTTTATGTTTATTAAGCATTCGTCTTCATAGGTGGCGTTACTACGAGCGCATGCGGGCGAACATTTGCTCCTCGGCTGCGC
Organism: Parnassius mnemosyne; assembly: GCA_963668995.1. NCBI lineage: Eukaryota > Metazoa > Arthropoda > Insecta > Lepidoptera > Papilionidae > Parnassius > Parnassius mnemosyne. The sequence goes on from CAVLGL010000068.1 coordinate 26,692,599, forward strand.
TCGTCGCTCGCTGCATCTCAAGGATGTTTTATTATTGGGCAACAATTGCATCATTGCGAAGCATCACATTGGTAAGATTAATAATTATAGTATTTATACGCATGCTAGTTTTCATTCTTGAAGATGTGCACCGATTATGTTTGTCTAAGATTTTACCAAATTCGATTGATTTGTTAGTTAATTTTACCTATATGTATAGATTATGTTTTAATTTTATATGTATAGCTATACACAATATATAAATAATCATCAATACAGTATCGATGATTTTTTTGTTATTGATAGTGTCAAATTAACTAGATACCTAATATATCTTATTGCGTATGTTTGTACTGTACTTACTAATCTTAAACTGATAAATATGTTTGCGTGACCCATGACGTTTATTTATTTATATTACAAAATAGACCTGATTGCCTGATTATTTTCAGTCGATTTCTAAATAGGCGAAGGTTAGCAATTCGATGTGATGCAGGACTATCGTGCTACACCTAGCTTATTTACAGATTTTGTTGATTTTTTTTTTATACCAATATTAATTTCAGACAAAACTGACAAAAATTGAAGTCTGTTTTTTTAAATCCAGTCCAGTCAAAGGGTTAAATTAAATTTTGGAATGAGAGATAAGCAGCTTTAAACTTGTGTAATCCTGTAATTCGATATTTTATATGTTACATGATATGTCTCATAGAATCTCGTGTACGCGAGTCAATACAGTCAAGTTCGCAATAATCCATTTGCACTTATAAGCAATTATTTTATTAAATACAAAACATTTACTTCTACAACATTCTCCAGTAACAGTCGCAAGGCATTTAATGAGTGGGCGACACTAGGAAAAGACGAGATGAAAATTATATTAAGTGCAGACGAATATTATATTAGGTCCGGGAAAAAGTTTCTTCGCATTTTATATACAAATTCAAGACATTTTTTTTTATTTAATTACATTTAATTATAATATATATGTGCCATTTTGTTCGATAACTTGTTGCCATCTTGTAGGTAGTGACATAATCCCGTTGCTGTAGATAGTAGTTTTGATAGCCCTCTCTTGATGTTAATCTAACCCTACCCAAAGAATTCTGAAGAGGTGAAAATCAGAGGGTGCAAGGTCAGAACAATATGGTGGATGCATAACACTTCCCAACCAAGCTCTCTCAATTTTTCCTGACTGGCCAAATATGTGTGTGGTCTGGCGTTATCATGATGAAAGACCACTCCTTTTCTGTTGATCAATTCTGACCGTTTTTTCTCAATTTCTCGCTTGGGTCTCATTAGTTGTTGGAAGTAGAGATCCGAATCGATGGTTTGGTTTTTACCTGACGGTAAAAGCTCATAATAAATGATGCCCTTTCAATCCCACCATACACACAGCATCACCTTAATGCGTGTTAATCCGGGTGTCGTTACAGTCTGTAGAGCTTGACTACCCTTTGACGATGATCTTTTTCGCACGTTCTTGTCGTAGGTCCACTTTTCATCATCACTGATGAATATTTTCCAAAATGGTTTGGTTTCATTACGTTTCAATAAAGAATCGCAAGTGAGTACAGGATTCATTAGGATTATTTCAGTGAGTTCGTATGGTACCCAAATATCGAGCTTTTATGTATAGCGAGACTTTTTCAAATGGGTCAAAACTGTTTTGTGGTCAATCCTCAATTCCTCGACGTAACTATGTCGTAACCTATGTCGTAACTACTAATATGCCGATCTTGCTCCACTTTTCCAAAAATAATGGCATCGACAGATAACTGTATGAGGGCGACCACAGCGAGCTGCATCTTTGACATCAAAATTCCCGAACTGAAAACGCTTGAACCAACTTTGTGCTACTCTTACTGACACTGCATTAGGTCCATACACGTCACAAAGTTTTTTTCGCGGCTGGAGTCGCATTTTTCCTTTTTTGTAATAAAACTTCAGAATGTATCCAACTTCTTCATTAGGTTCACTCATAAAAACAATTGAAAAATGGCGGGAAATTGTTTGTTACCTTTTATTTTTCTTTTTCTTAATATCCTATATGTATTGATATTAAAAGCAGCCATATAAAACAGTACAATTAAAGAGATTTTTCTTCAATTTTATATAAACAAAATACGAAAAAACTTTTTCCCCGAACTTACCATGAAAGATATATAATCTCTCCGATACATTTAGAGAATATTTAAAAAATTATTCCAAAATATTTAAAATAGTGTGCCGACCACATGCAAAGTTAGCAGTTATATGTATTTGCAATTAACAAAATATTATTGGTGTTCACAGTGGTACTTATATACGGAGTGCGCTGACCCCCCGAGCCACCAAGACACTATATAAAACTGTAGTGATAATCGAACTTACAGTCCACCCGATGGTAAGTTGAGTCCATGGAAACCTGCAAACAGTTTCCAACGAGTTGTTATAACTCCAGTGTATAAGAATTGGAGGAGGTGATGTTAGCAACTATAGCCCAATTTCGTTCTTCCTTCGATTTCTAAGATACTAGAAAAACACCAATAACATAATTAGCTTAAGTTATCTTATTACGTTCGATATATTGTCCAACTGACAGTATGGGATCTAGCAATGTAAATATACAGAAGATGCAATCTTGACTTGACATTGTTTAAAGTTCGATCGTATCTATTACACCTATGGCGTACCGCAAGGCAGTATTTTCGGTTCAATGTTATTTCCAATTTATATCTTTGTAATCTGCAAATTAATTGTACCACATACATATATTCCGATGATATTGCTGTAGTTTTTACTGGAACATCATGGGATGATTCTCAAAGATGCAGAATCTGGCCTTACTAAAATTGCTAACTGGCTTTAATTCAATTTTCTGACAACTATTGCATTTAAAAGTTTGTTTCACTATTAAAAATTGATTAAAAATCGGACTCAACCGGGAAATAACTTTAACATAAAGACTTACACTCACACAAATTGTAATTCTACTCTGGCATTGGGAATCATCATAGATCAAAGTTTAACTTGTCATGAACATATTAATGTAAAAACTTGTAAGTTTACAAAATTAACCTCGATTTTTAAAACGCTTACGCATAATTATAGCATAGGCATATATCCTCATTAACAAAATTTATGTAGCACTAGCTAAATTGTTGATAACTAACTGCCTTCCGATATAAGATGGAGCAACAAAAATTACAATTACAAAAAGCTCAGCTTGCCTTCGTAAAAGCTATGTAGTTTAGGCCAACTTTGATTATCCAACAGATCTGGTGTACTGGGTATAAGGCAATTATATATTTTAAAACAATGATGAAATGACACTGTACTTAACTCTCATTGTGTTAAAATACATCTGCTAGATGTCGATCCATTAACCAATCTATCTATCTGTACAATGTTGTTAACAAAAAGCTTAATATTTGCGGGAGTATTTCAGCGGGAGTCTCTGACACAAGTGCCTTAAGATGATTAAAACACGTCTCCTACCTTACGCAATTTGCCAAAGGTTTATTGAAGTAAAATTATTATTATTATTTTCGGGTATCTGTATAGTTTTCTCATCTGGTTGGGCTGTATAAATATAAATATGTAAATGATAATGATAAACATACATAAATATTAACAAAATAAAATAAATACACAAAAAATACATAAATAAATAAAAGCCCAACCAGATGGAAGCCCTCGGCAGGGGAGACCAAACGGCCGAAGGTTAGGGGGAAAGGGAAAGAAACCGGCGGACGATGCGGGCGGTATCGAGGAGCACCGCCTTCTGCATTTGAGCTTGGAGCGGTCCGTCACGGAGTCACAGTCGCCTCAGATGACGCGAGAGGCTGACTGGGATTAACCCGTTCGCAGAAACGACTACAGGTATAATTTCGGTCGACAGTCCGCCCCACATGTCGGTCAACTCGTGAGCCAGGTCCAGATATTTCGTACGCTTATCTGTTTCGGCTTTCACGAGGTTCTCGTCATACGGAATGGTAATGTCGACCAAAAATATCTTTGACTGTGCCCGGTCCATCAGCACAATATAAGGTTTATTCGCAAGAATAGTCCTGTCTGTGATGATGGCCCGGTCCCAGTAGAGCCTGGCGCGGTCATTTTCGAGCACGGCTTCCGGTATATACTTATAATAAGGCAGTTTCCGATCCAAGAGACGGTATTTCAGAGCGAGCTCCTGGTGTAGAATTCTGGCTACTAGGTTGTGCCTATGCAAGTACTCAGAGTTAGAAAGCGCTGAACAACCAGAGATGATATGCCTAAGTGACTCACCGGGATGGCGACAAGCTCGACAAATGTCGACGGTGCCATCCCATAGGATGTATCTCTGATAGTTGTTGGTCTTAATAACCTGATCCTGTATTGCACAGACAAAACCCTCGGTTTCCCCGAGAGGTCACCAAAACGTAGCCAGTGGAGGGAGGCAACTGTGTCTTCGAAAGGCTCATGTAGAGCCTTGTAGAACCTCCCGTGGAGCTCCTTCTCTTTCCATACGGTCTCCCGGTCGGAAATGCTCTGTATTGTCGGGTCTTTGTTTGTTCTGTATTGCCATTGCTTGTTGGCTAAGGATAGAGGGGTAAATCCTTTATCACAAAAAATAACACCCCTATGTAATGGATCATCCGCTCTCGTCAGAAAGTAATTACGGAGGCTGCACACTTCGCGATTACGCATGGTAAGAGCGCTTAAAAAGCCGCACCCACCATGTTTCCGCGGCAAGTACAGCCTCATTACCGACGATCTCGGATGATGCATCCTGTGGGACGTCATAATAGTGCGGACTTTTCTATCCAGAGCGTTCAGTTCGGTCTGAGTCCACCTGAGTATGCTAAATGTATACATGAGAACAGGCATGAACCGTTATATGCGTATGTCTTATTAACACCCGACAAAAGACTGTTAAGCACTTTTGTCAAGCGTGCATAAAACACATCGCAAACTGACTGCTTCATACCTGTCTCATCGACACCGATGTTCTGTGACATACCCAGGTACCGGTATGTTTCAGCCTCGGAAAGGGTCCTTATGCTGATGGGCATAGATAAGTCTAGGCCCTCAGAGTTAGCAACCCTTCCCCTTTCGACATGGAGGATTATTATTATTACAGTATCGACGCGCCGGCACCTCTGAGGAACAGATGGAATGCCTGACATCATATATGATTGACTTTAAATTTAAAAAATATTAATCTGTTTGGTTTTCTTTCTCACTTTACAAACACTAAAGTATAATTATAGAAACAAGAAACAATACATACATTTTAGGTCGTAGTTATATGCGTGTTATTGCATATAACTACGACCTAAAATACAATAATAGAATTGGCACTTATAAAAGCTTATGCTAGCTCTTAACATTTTCACTGTCAGCATCAGCATCAACGTGATAGGCGGATGAAAGCTAGATTACATTTATTTATTATATATAGTTGGTCATAGAAATAAAGTACAAATTGTTTTTCTACCGACTTCAAAAAGGAGCCGGTACTCAATTCGTCTGTATTTTATTTTTTGTGTGTTACCTCATAACTTCTTACTGGGTGAACCGATTTCGATGATTCTTTTTTTATTTGTAAAGCTGGTGCTTCAAATGTGGTCACATATACACTTGATCAAGGTCTGACCAATAGTTTTTGAGTTATTCTTAATAATTTATATTGAAGTCGGTTGTACAAAATTTTTAATTTTAAATTATTAACGTAGTGGCTTATAATAAGTACGCAATTGTTCGAAGCTTAATGGACTAAAAATAATAAAATTTTAATTTATTTTAATAATTTTAACGACAATTTGTGATGGCCCCAGGAATAACGGCAATCTTATATTTCATATTTTTTTACAGATTGCCGCATGGACATAGACATTAGTATGATTGGGATACGAGTTATGGACGAGATCGTGAAACCTCTGCGGGAGATAGATATCGATGACACAGAGTTTGCTTGTCTTAAAGCCATAGTGTTCTTCGATCCCAGTAAGTGATTTAATTAGTCTCACGTTAGTTACCGTTACATAGACATAGATCTCCCATATGTTTTATGGGGGGGATATTTGCCATAGCAAAGTCAAAATTAATTCTTTGCCACAAAAAAAAAAAACAATGTAAGAAAATACAAAAACAAAAACAATAGTTGTGACAAAACGGTCTGTCGCTCAAACTACGGGAATTCAACTAGAAACTACGGGAAAATTGCTCCTGCTAATTTGCCACAGCCTTTGCGTATTAACCATACAGATGCTTTGGCAAGTGGTGAAACACTCGTACCTTACAAACAAAACTAATAATAACTAAAAATACTAAAATACGTACCTTGAGGCGGTATTAGATCCACACAGAGCCAGTTAAATACTGGCTGCTGTTAAATAGCCCCTTGCGACATTTGAGGAGATAGAGTAGACCGGATTCCGTAATTTTATTTCTGGCTAATTTAAAACTCCCTCTGGCTCCTGCAATTCTAATCCTAAATAATGAAAGCAGACAATAAGGGATAGTGGATATTCTTACACTGCCACCACACGACGTTAATAACTTTAATTACTGAAATTATATAACAGCTTGTTTACATGATTTTTAAAAACCAAAGAGTACCCGCATAATCATGAAATAGAAAAAACCGATTTGAACAAAAATTGGCAAATTTTAAATTGTCGAGGGCGGCACTGAAAATTTCGGGAATCAAGGAAGTGACACAACATTACTATTTTAAAATGTATTTATTGCTTTTCGAAGTATTCTCCGCGAAATTTGACACATTTTTCCATACGATGGAACCAATCATTGAAGCAACCATTCCATTCGGAAGTTGGGGTCTCCAAAATGGCCGTTTTGTAGGTGTCCACAGCTTCTTCAGGTGATGAAAATCTCTGTCCACGCAATTTATTCTTTCTTTTAGGGAAAGTATAGAAATCATTAGGGCTTAGGTCGGGGCTGTACGGCGGATGGTCTAATAACTCTATGTTTTCTTGCTCTAAAAACTCTTTTGTTCTGTGTGCGGTGTGAGAACTCGCATTGTCGTGATGGAGGATGATGCGGCGGTTGCAGTTCTCTTTACGGAGTTCAGAAACGACCTGTGGCAAACAAATACTAGCATACCATTCTGCATTAACCATTCTTTGTCCCTCAAGAGGAATAGTCGTAACATGGCCGGTTTTGGAGACAAACGTGGCCACCATTTTTTTTGCAACACTCCGTGAATAAACAATTTTTGTTGGCTTTAACTCATTTTCGAACACCCAAACTCGTGACTGGTTTTTTGTTTCGGGTTCGTACGCGTATATCCAGGATTCGTCACCTGATACGATGTTGTATACAGCATTTGAGGATCCTGCGTGGAATCTTTCGAGAGTTCTGACGCACCAAGTAACGCGAGCCGCTTTTTGCTCTTCACAGAGCGAATGCGGTATCCATCGGGAAAACAACTTTTACACCTAATTGTTCATGCAAGATTATTTGTATTTGACTCATGCCAATGTCTAAAGTTGCCTGAATTTCGCGGTATGTCACATGTCGATCTTCCTCAATCAGCTTACGCACAGCATCAACGTTTTCTTGGGTGACTGTAGTTTTTGGACGACCTTGACGGGGATCATCACTGAGCTTGACACGTCCACGTTGAAATTCAGCAAACCAGCGATAAATTGTGGTTTTGGATCGGGCTTCATTACCAAATGCAGAAATCATCCGGTCAACACACTGTTTTTGTGTTAAACCACTTCGAAAGTCATAATAAATCATCGCTCTTGAATTTTCTCGAGTCAATTCCATTTTCTCAACGACTAAACAAGTTTGACAAAACCTTGTGACAAGACCGAGAATCTTTTTTTAAATATATAAATGGTATTCGATTTTTAAAACCAAGGTCTTTTCAATTAAAAAGATTTTAATATGACAGGAACAGTGGAAATATTCCATTCCCGATACTTTTAGTGCAGCCTATGTATATCTAATTTTACGTACAATTAGTGAAACACATTAAATTGGTACTAATATTAAATAAAATGTGAAATGTTGTAAAGATATTAAAACGCCGATCTTTGTTACTCAACTCATTCACTCATAAGCGTATTCGCTTAAATTTGGCACTCTAAAAGATCATGCCCTGAATAAACACATGAAGGCGTTACTGTTCCACGCAGGGGAGCCGCGGGCAGAACCTAGAATAATACAAATGTCTATACGAATAATGTCTTCGTCGATAGCACCAACTACCGGAAAATTAACTCCTGTACTGTGTAGGCAGATATTTCTCGAATTGACGCTTGTGAACAATCAGACTTTTTTACCATAATCGATAACTTAATAATGAAAATATTAGAAAACTTATACTAGATGTTAATTTTTTTAGTTTACAAGTATACAGTACACAGTACAAAGTCCGGTATGACGCATCCATAGAATGAAGTGTTGTTTTGGTGACATAATGTGTAATGACTGCAACCAAAGAGTATATATACCACACATATATATAATCACTACATACTACAACCAAAACACATTATCGCGTTTTAATTTTTTAAATGATTTTAATATAACTAAAATTTTATTTTTTATAATTAAAACTGAAGTGATAAAAGAACTTACAGCGCACCTGATGATAAATGGATACTACAGTCCATAGGAACCTGCAACCATCTCCACATAAAGTAGGCTACGGTACAAATGCGTTGTCACCTCTTGAGGACCAAGATGGAATACTTCGCAGCCAGTAGCTGCAGTAATTATTCTAGATCACTCTCTCTATACTGCTGGCCGTATGAGGAATTTCGAGGTCTCTCAGCGAAATATGGAGAGAGATATGCTCGTGGTTTCTCTGCGTGATAGACTTAAAAGCGAGGATATCCGCAGTAGAACCAGAGTAACCGACATAGCCCAACGTTAAATGAAGTGGCAATGGGCCGGCTATATAGCTCGTAGAACCGACAACCGATGGGAAATAACGGTTTTTGGAGTGGCAACCTCGTACCGGCAGGTGAAATGTAGGGCGTCCAACCACTAGATGGACCTGGTAAGACATGCAGAAAGTTGATGGATACAGGTGGCCCTGTGCTTTGTCGCATTCCTTATAGGAGTAATGATGATGATGACTCTCTCTCTCTATAGCCTTCAGACACAGACACAGAATAGGTGTATCTATTTGGCGGTAGATATAGGTAAAAAGATAGACCTGGACGGATAGAATTGGCACTTATATAAAGTTTATGCAACCTTTTAACATTTCAACTGTCAGTATCAACGTGATAAGCGGATGAAAGGTAGATTATATTTATTTATTTTACATCGTTGGCTGTACAAGTAAAGTACAAATTTACTTATATTTTTTTTATCTTACCAAGTAGCTTAGGAATATAATCACGCAATTTTTAAATGATATATACGAGGGCTGCACTAAAAGTATCGGGAATGGAATATTTCCACTGTTCCTGTCATATTAATTTTTTTTTTAATTGAAAAGTCCTTGGTTTTAAAAATCGAATACCATTTATTTATTTAAAAAAAGATTCTCGGTCTTGTCACAAGGTTTTGTCAAACTTGTTTAGTCGTTGAGAAAATGGAATTGACTCGAGAAAATTCAAAAGCGATGATTTATTATGACTTTCGAAGTGGTTTAACACAAAAACAGTGTGTTGACCGGATGATTTCTGCATTTGGTGATGAAGCCCTATCCAAAACCACAATTTATCGCTGGTTTGCTGAATTTCAACGTGGACGTGTCAAGCTCAGTGATGATCCCCGTCAAGGTCGTTCAAAAACTGTAGTCACCCAAGAAAACGTTGATGCTGTGCGTAAGCTGATTTAGGAAGATCGACATGTGACATACCGCGAAATTCAGGCAACTTTAGACATTGGCATGAATCAAATACAAATAATCTTGCATGAACAAGTAGGTGTAAAAAAGTTGTTTTCCCGATGGATACCGCATTCGCTCTGTGAAGAGCAAAAAGCGGCTCGCGTTACTTGGTGCGTTAGAACTCTCGAAAGATTCCACGCAGGATCCTCAAATGCTGTATACAACATCGTATCAGGTGACGAATCTTGGATATACGCGTACGAACCCGAAACAAAAAACCAGTCACGAGTTTGGGTGTTCGAAAATGAGTTAAATCCAACAAAAATTGTTCGTTCACGGATTGTTGCAAAAAAATGGTCGCCACGTTTGTCTCCGAAACCGGCCATGTTACGACTATTCCTCTTGAGGGACAAAGAACAGTTAATGCAGAATGGTATGCTAGCATTTGTTTGCCACAGATCGTTTCTGAACTCCGTAAAGAGAACTGCAACCGCCGCATCATCCTCCATCACGACAATGCGAGTTCTCACACCGCACACAGAACAAGAGTTTTTAGAGCAAGAAAACATAGAATTATTAGACCATCCGCCGTACAGCCCCGACCTGAGCTCTAATGATTTCTATACTTTCCCTAAAATAAAGAACAAATTGCGTGGACAGAGATTTTCATCACCTGAAGAAGCTGTGGACGCCTACAAAACGGCCATTTTGTAGACCCCAACTTCCGAATGGAATGGTTGCTTCAATGATTGGTTCCATCGTATGGAAAAATGTGTCAAATTTCGCGGAGAATACTTCGAAAAGCAATAAGTACATTTTTAAGTAGTAATGTTGTGTCACTTCCTTGATTCCCGAAATTTTCAGTGCCCTCGTAATCATTACGTACTGTAACAACTAAATATATTTCTGATTTTTATTAAATTTATAAATAAAAATCGTTTTTAAACATTATAGGATGATATAACAAACAAAATAAAATTATTTCCTTTATTAGTCAATTCAATTTAATTTATGTAACACAAATCTCCCAAGTTATAGTGGTGTCTTATAAATTTCAATCAGATGCGATGATAATATGAGTTCCTAAAGATAATTAAAGTTTGATTTTATTTAATAAACCAATAAAGATATTTGATTTCATAATGGTCGTGACCGTCCGCAGACGCGAAAGGGCTGTCGCAGCCGCAGAAGATCAAGCAGCTGCGCTACCAGGTGCAGATCAACCTGGAGGACTACATCAGCGACCGGCAGTACGACGGGCGCGGCCGCTTCGGCGAGCTGCTGCTGTGCCTGCCGCCGCTGCAGAGCATCACGTGGCAGATGATCGAGCAGATACAGTTCGCCAAGCTGTTCGGCGTCGCGCACGTCGACAGCCTGCTGCAGGAGATGCTGCTCGGAGGTAACATGCGTGCCATCGCTATTGAACATTACTTTTTCTAACCACTTCAAAAAAAGGAGGAGGTTCTCAATTAGACTATATTTTTATGTGTGTTACCTCAGAACTTTTTATAAGTTAACCGATTTTGATGATTCTTTTTTTAATTTGAAAGCTAGTGCTTTTTATGTGGGCCCATATAAATTTGATCAAGATCTGATCAATAGTTTTTGAGCTATCCTTAATAATGCGTATCCAATAATACGTATTATTTTGACTTCGACTACATTGATGATGTTCTGATTTTATTTATATTGAAGTCAGTTGTACAAAATTTTTAAATTTACGTCTTGTTCTAAATTTATATACGATTGCTGTCACTTGGTGAAACTTCATCTTCGTTTTTGTGATTTGCTTAAGCACTTTTAGTTGTGGAACAAGTACAAGTACTTAACTAAATTGTCACCCTTATCCTATACAAAAACACATTTTTTTTGATATGGGTAATAAACCCTATTAATACTATTTATTTTACCAACACTCCCATTAACTTTAAGGTGGTAGAACCTTTTCTATCTAAGAGTCTGTCTGGGTAGCTACCCTCTTACCTGTTTCTGCCGCTACGATATGCGCGCCACCTACTGTAAGTTGATTGTAATTATACTACGCCTATAATCTTCAGGCAAGTGTAAGCAATAACTTAACAAAGTCTTAGCGCAATCTGATACGGTATAGCAGCACATAAAATACGAACAAACAAACATTAATTTTAATACATTAGACATGATTATGCTTTTTGATTTATGGACCTTTACGATTTATTAATTCACAAGAATATTCCAATAGACACTTTGAACTGTGTCTATTGGAATATTCTTGTGGAGCAACATTTATTATTTTACACATATATTTTTTAGCCCTCGGATGATCTCACGAATGACCTCACGAGGACACGGAGTTCGCGTCTCGAGAGAACGTCGCGAGTCATTAGCACAAGTGCTACGTTCCCACACAAGACAGATCTCAGCCTTGGTTTAATCGTCCCTGTAAAACTGCATTACACAGTACGCGGGAATGTTTTCAGGCCTGGCCTGACTAATCGGCGGCCCGGAATGAAAACACCAGCATCCTTAAAAGAAAGTACAAGTCCGCCTACAGCGATCTTTAAACCTAATTACAACGTTGCTAATGTTCATAATACTTTGCGCGCCTCGGATGCGACCTTCGTTAAAATAGCCTACCGATTGTTGCAGCGCACGTATTAAATCAAAATGCACCTTACGTCCGCGTGCGAGATTCTGTATCACTTAGCCCGTTACGCGACTTTGTTAAGGCCGCTCCTACTTAGGTGTTGTGAGAAAACAAATTGAATCCTTTGATATTAGTTGGTAGTAGAATACACCGACGTGGTACGCAATGTATTAGTAATTTGCTGATAATAAGAACATTATTGTTCAATGTGCGATTGGTTAAAGGTATTATCTAGTTATACATTACTTCTATTACGTGCTCTATGATGCCGGTAGAATAGATAGCATCACTGTGATATGATAATAATATCTTACCCTTCGATATCCTTAGGAAGAATAAAGTATGATAAGTCGACATTATTTAAGCACCCGTATGATATGTGGTACCTTTTGACTTTTTGAGTGGCCATACTTGAATAAAAATTCAATAATAAATATCATCTTATAAGAGAAAAATAGTTTTTTTGTTAACGTAAGGCACTCGTCAGCTCGAGCGGGCGCGTGACAGCCTCACGGAATTATCCCCTTGTAGGGGGCGGCTCAGCGTAGGTATATTATAACGGTGGTAGAGCCCCGCAGCAGTTTTTGCTGTTGCACGTATGGGCCGGCTCGAAGAATACCGGCGTGAAGTAGAGGCTCTGCTTCTGCGTTTCGTCTGGTGAGTGCAGGTGGCCGGAGGCCCAATTCCCCCCCCCCCCCCCCCCCCATCAACATGGTAGCGGAATTACACAGTAGACTACCCCAGGAGGGTACCAGTACCCCTGGAGAATCCCTCGCTGAGCATCCACGACCATTTTATTCCAATCCTGAGCGTGGGTGCTCAGGCTGCCCCGCGTATTCTGGGGGGGGGGGGGGGGGGGGCAAAATTCCGCTCAAAAACAAAACTGCTCGGGGCAAACTGAGCAACAATACCAAGGCGACCCCTGCCACGCTATCCGTGAATTTCTGCAACATCAGGGGACTTCACTCTAACCTAAACGCCGTGCACTACCATCTCGAGACAGCGAAGCCGGCCTTGCTCTTTCTGACCGAGACGCAGGTTTCCTCTCCGGCTGATATTTCGTATCTCTCCTACCCGGGGTACAAATTGGAGCACTCCTTTGTGCCTCGGGCTGGAGTTTGCGTGTATGTCAGAGAGGACATCTGTTCTCGACGCCTCGGCAGTCTTGAAGGTTCGGACCTGTCCATCCTTTGGCATCGCGTAGACAGCGACGACCATCCGCGCGTCTACGGGTGCCTCTATAGGTCCCATAGCGGTAATGCCGAAACAGACCGACTCATCGACCACGTCCAAATGGCTACAGATTCCTTGCTACAACAGGTCCCATCCGCAGAGATCGTGATCCTTGGCGATTTTAACGCCCACCATGCCGAATGGCTCTGACGGGGGGAAAATACCGCCGACCATCCCGCGGTGTAAGTGCTCCATGCCGGATGTGCTATTCTCACAGCGCTCAGTTCGCAAAGCACTTCTCTCCCTGGACATCCAGAAGTCGAGTGGGCCTGACGGAATCCCCCCAATTGTGCTGAGGACGTGTGCTCCGGAGTTGGCACCGGTCCTAACGCATCTTTTCCGGTACTCCTACTCCCAAGGCGTAGTCCCGAATTCATGGAAGACAGCTTTTGTCCACCCGATCCCTAAAAAAGGCGACCGTCCAACTATAGGCCTATCGCGATCACCTCCTTGTTCTCCAAAATAATGGAATCCATTATTAACTGCCAGCTCATCCAGTACCTTGAGGATCACCTGATTAGTGACCGCCAATACGGTTTTCGTCGCGGTCGATCAGCTGGTGATCTTCTGGTCTACCTGACCCATAGATGGGCGGAGGCAGTAGAGTCCAAGGGGGAGGCGTTGGCCGTTAGTCTGGACATTGCGAAGGCCTTCGATCGGGTTTGGCACAAAGCGCTTCTTTCGAAGCTCCCTTCCTATGGGCTTCCCGAGAAATTGTGCAATTGGATCACCAGCTTCCTTGCAGATCGGAGCATCAAGGTCGTTGTAGACGGTGTATGTTCTGACTACAAGCCTATTAACGCTGGTGTTCCACAAGGCTGTGTGCTATCACCAACGCTGTTTCTTCTGCGTATCTATGATATGTTGCTAACTGGTAACATTCATTGCTATGCGGATGACAGCACTGGTGATGCTCTATACACCGGCCGGGCCAATATTTCTCGGGAAAACGTCGCCGAGTACCGGAACAAACTTGTGTCTGAAGTCGAGTCTTTGCTGGACAAAGTCTCGGATTGGGGGCGACTAAATCTAGTCCAGTTTATTCCTCAGAAGACACAATTTTGCGCGTTTACCGCTAAAAAGAACCCCTTTGTCGTATCTCCTCAGTTTCAAGGCACTCCCCTTCTTGCCTCAGCCAGTATCGGTATCCTCGGAGTCGACATATCGAGTGACGTGCAGTTTCGTGGTAACTTGGAAGAGAAGGCCAAATTGGCCTCTAAAAAGCTTGGCAGAGCGGGACAGTATTTCATGCCGGCACACCGCCTGCAACTTTACAAGGCGCAGGTTCGGCATCACATGCAATACTGTTCCCATCTCTGGGCAGGGGCTCCCCAGTACCAGCTCATTCCACTTGACCGCATCCAGCACAGAGCGGCTCGAATCGTCGACGACCGAGCCCTATCCGATCGGCTCGATTCATTGGCACTGCGAAGAGATGTTGCATCTCTTTGCATTTTCTTTCGCATCTACCATGGGGAGTGCTCTGAGGAATTGTTCGGATTAATCCCAGCCGCCAAATTTCATGAACGCACATCGCGGCTGAACTCCCGATACCATCCACACCATCTGGATGATTGGCGGTCCACCACTGTGCGATTTAGAAGATGTTTTCTTCCTCGCACGACTTCCTTGTGGAATCGATTACCATCAGCGATTTTTCCGGACCGATACGACTTAGAGACCTTCAAGAAAAGAGCTTACTCCTTTTTAAAAGGCCGGCAACGTATCTGCAATTCCCCTGGTGTTGCGGTTGTTCATGGGCGGCGGTAGTCACTTACCATCAGGTGAGCCGCATGCTCGTTTGCCCCCTCTCCTATAAAAAAAATATATTTTCGTGCCTAAAGCGCGGACGCGGAGTGGGACAGGCCTGCTGCTACAGGTCCTTCAAAAGAGTTATTGCCAAGGCAAAGTCAGAGACCATTGGCATGATTGGCGAGAAATAAGTTCGTCTTCCTTTGGGAAGAATTCCTCCGTGAATTCTGGTCTCTCGGCAACGCTGTCAAAATTTTTTGTAAGTCACCAATTCCATCCGTGCACAGGCAGGATAACTCGCTGGCCCACTCTCTTTTTGCGATCAATTTAACTCTCGATGACAGGGGGAACCCATCATCGACCAACCCGCGGTTTGAGTTCTCCATGCTCGATGTGCGGTTCACGCAGTGCTCAGTACGCAAAGCACTTCCCTTCCTGAACGTCGAGTTGGCCGGACGGAAACCCACCAATTGTGCTGAGAACGTGTGCTTCAGAGATGGCACCGGTTCTAACCGGATCACTAGATTTCTCTCAGATTAGTAGACGGAGTATTAAGGTCGTAGTCGACGGTGCATGTACTATCGCCTACTCTGTTCCTTCTGCATATCAACGACATGTTGCTTACTAATTACATTCATTGTTATGCAGATGACAACACTGGCGATGGCTTATACACCGGCAGTGCTAATATTTCTCGGAAACACGTCGATGAGTGCTGATCGGGGGCGACTAAATCTAGTCCAGTACAATCCCCAGAAAGCACAAGTTCTCGCGTTTGCCGCCTCATTACCTCAACTAGCATCGGTATCCGCGGCATCGCCATATGGAATGACGTTCAGTTCCGCGGTCACTTGGAAGGGCAGGCCAAATTAACCATGGAAAAATTTGGCGTGCATTGTAGAGTGGGACAGTATTTCATGCCAGCACAACGCTTGCAACTGTACAAGACGCCAGTTCGTCCTCACATGGAATACTGTTCTCATCTTTGGGCCGGGGCACTCTAGTGTCAGCTTCTTCCACTTGATCGCTGACAACGCAGGGCAGCTCGAATCGTCGATGACTGAGTTATTTCTGATCGGCTAGACATACTCGCGCTGCGACGAAATGTTGGATCCCCTTGCATATTCGTATTCATCTACCACGGTAGAGTGCTCAGAGGAATTGTTCTAATTCCTACCGCTAAATTTTACCATCGCACATCGCGAAAAACTCGCGATACCATCCACACCATCTGAATGATTGGTGATCCACCACTGTGCGATTTACCAGAAGCTTTCTTCCTCGCACAACTTTCTTGTGGAATCGACTACCACCAGTGATTTTTCCGGACCGGTCGAGGACCGGACCGATTAAAGGATCGGCAACGCACTTTCAATTCCCCTGGTGTTGCGGTTGTTCATGGCCGGCGGTAGTCATTTACCATCAGGTGAGCCGTATGCTCATTTGTCCTTTAGTATATAAAAAAAAACACATGTGCACTCACAGTTTCGCACTCGTACATTCAATAAGAATAATATGTTTAAAAAACTAGCAGGGTTCAAAATAAGTAGTTTGTTGCTGATCCGTCCGATTAACGTTACGTTCCGTTTTATTACATACAAGTTACATTGTAAGATTAGTTATTATTGCAAGCTATTAATTTGGCAAATGACGACCTAAAGTGGAACATCTTAAACTATTGTTGAAACAGTATTTTGGTTAAAATAACTTAAATTGATAATTAGATAAACCATCGAAATAAAAAGAGTTGATGAAAACGGTTGAAAAGGTTTTTTTTTTTAATCATAACTAAGAGCACTCTCGATTAAGTGACCAAAATATATAAATATATAACACCTCTCTGTTAGCGTCGGGGGTTAAAACGGGAAGGGAGTATGTAATATGCGGGACAATAAACGTGTTACCTATTTATTAATTGTGAAGAGAAAACTTTATAACCCCTTTTTAAGTATATTGCCTGCACAGAGTAGTGTGAGATTTGGCATAATTAATGTTTATATGGTGAAAGAGTGCAAAAAGCTAAAATTAATATATAATGTTTTGCAAATGTATTAAATAAAATAAAATAAAACGTTCATTGTTTATGTTCACACCGCCAATGTCATACACTTAGTAGCTTATCGTTTGTTTACGTTCATTCTGCCAATGTCAAACATATAATAATCTGTGGTCACAAACTTCAGAGTAAAGTACAAGGTTATTACACTAACAAATAACTACTGACAGATTAACTGATTGTGTGTGATTTCTGTGACTGTTAATTTCGTGTGATTTTAAATGTTCCTAATTTAGTCGAGTGTATATCAAGGCAAAAAACGTATTTTATATTTTGTGTATGAGTTGAAGGTGAAATGCAGCTTACTATAAGAAGAATAAATATATGGACTTAAAAAAATTATAAATTACGATCGAATTTGAACCACTAGGCGAGCACTGATGTTTAAAAACTTGGCGTATGTTGTTGTAGGGGCAATGACCGAAGCGTCGGGCGAGGAGAGCGGGGCGGGCGCGGCGGTGGGCGCGGGGGCGGGCGCGGGCGCCGCGTCGCCGCCGCTCGTGGCGCAGGCGCCGCACTACGAGCCCGCCGCCTTCAAGCAGGAGCCTAACATGTAAGCCGGAACCCTCAGCTCACACAAAACATCACATTGTCTGTTTCAACCTTACACTAGCATTAAATAGCAGCTTCCGTGTCTCGTATGGTGATTGTAAAGAACCGGAGACCCTTTGTACTGGATACGAGACATTCCATCTTATATATTCCAACCCGCTTGCCAAGCGAGGCAACTATGGAAAATATCCCCGCTATGAGACAATCAATGGGGTAGGCCTATGTTCAACAGTGGAATTTAAAAGGATGTAACGTTAACGAAAACGGTTATATAAGACACTTACAGTACGAAATGTGGTGATCAGCCCTAAAAAAATTATTGCTAGAAATACCTCTCCCGTTATAGAAAGGACTTGCCCTGATTGTCACGGTATAAGCGTAACAATTGCAGTACCAGACGTCTCGCACCTTTAACAATGCTGCCTATCGCCAGTATGCGCATTTTAAATCTAGCGTAAACGAGATGGTATGATTACCGCCATCTACCAGAAGCAATAACATTTTCTCATATTCGTCTCTTACGACATCTGTACGTACGTATAATAGCGATGTAAGAATATCCACTAAGCTATATCGTCCCGTGCGCGTCTTAAGAGATGACAAAGGGAAACAAATTATCCTAATAATGACTAAAAATAAAAATAAAACTGCGGTTGCCAACCCGCTTGCCAAGCGAAACAACTATGTAAAATATCCCTATAAAACAATTAATAGGGGAGGCCTATGTTCAGCAGTGGACTTTAAAAGGCTGTAACGATAACAAAAACGGTTATATAAGACACTCACTACTAGTATATTAAATTAAACAGTTTATTGTTATAGAGTATTATAAAAAATAATATAACATTTTACCAGGAGTCCCGAGCCTTCTTCGCGATTGATGAAGTCGTCTGACATAACAATGTTATAGTAAAACTGTCTGGAGGTGAACTAGGTGTTTATACGCAAGAGCTGTTCATAAGCGCAAGAATTTAAAAAGTGCCTTAAAAACTATGAGATATGTATAAGAATTAAAATATATATAATATCCAAAATTTCTTTTGGAACATAATATTTGAACTCAAGGAAATTATTTATTTTTACTATTTATAAGGATTTTTATCTGAAATGTTTTGATGATTTACAAAGTTTATTACTGGAAAACTACAAACATAAATGTGTATAGTGATAATGTGTAATTTTTTAAATATCAGAAGACTTTATTCACTTAATTTCTTAACATTTCAATAATTTTTGCTTTCGTTGTATAATCTTTCTTAGCTTTGAACTATGTTTTTACTTTTTATATTGATGTGCAATCATTTCTTTGAGCGGCTGTGTTGAAAAAAGAAATAAATTTATTAATTTATATGTTTCATAAATTACGGTTTGTTTATTTTAGGAGGATATATTTATATAGGGGAATGTAGAAGTGGGATAGAATAGCACTTTTAATCACTACAAGTTATTACGCAGTTGATAATATAAAGCAATTCCACATATAAACTTTTTAATGTTGTCGTTTTTATATTTTTGCTAAAAAGCAATAAGTTTATAATATACATATGTAGATAATAAGCATAAGGTTGTTATGAACGCCAGTTTTTATTATTTTTGTGTATTAATTGTTAGTTAATTATTAATGTTTTTTTTAATGATGGCGTCATAGAGTAGTATGAAGAGTTCGCTAATTTTGTTAAGCATGGAAAAATGTATAATGCCTTTGCCTAAGATATAATCAGTTAATTTCAAATAATTTCTAAAAAAACAGAAGCAGCCATAAGGACTGCCGACAGAAGTGAAAACTCAATGATATATGCGTATACATGTACACAGGCCGCTATACTACGCGTCACAAGCATGTCGAGGTCATCAGTGACGCGAACCCATTTTTTTCTTACCATAAATCGCTCAATGCGGTAAAGAAGTTTTCACTTGAAAAATCTTTGTACCGTAGTGTTAATAACTTTGTATAAATTGACGGATACTTCGCACAGACTGGTTGATAATTAAAATAAATCCAAACTTTAGGAAGACATTCCCTTTTAACAAAGCGATGGTCAGCGCAAGGGTCAGACAAGGGTTAATTTATGTAATCGATTAAATTAAAAATAAACAAAGTCGTATTTTATTTTTTATACAAAACGAAGAGGTTGATCGTATACATTTCTTGTTATATGTTTTGTTAATTCCTATTATTTTTGCTGTTGTTACGCAAATGTTACGATTCGCCAATTAAGGCAGGCAAAAGTCTTAGACCATACAGTTTTTTTTACTGCGTACTAAAGCAGACACAAACAACTATCACAGTCAGTGCTAATGACTGCGGGTGGATGACGTATGAACATGACTTCTTGTGTAGTAAAAGACTGTTATAATCTCTCAAGAAAATTAAGAAGTAGTTTTGCGTGGTAGAGCCATGCTGCAGCTATATTGTGGTTGCAGCAAGAATTGTTCGGCTCGTCCGGGGTGGGACCACGCTCTCACAGAAAAGCGTTAAATAGCAGCTTAATGCTGCTGTGTTTCGTATGGTGTGTGTAGAGAACCGGAAACCTTTTTTACTGGAAACGAGACATTCCATCTCAATCCTCAGGGGTGATAACGCATCTGCATTTTGATTCTTAATTGAGGATAAATGCAAATGGCCGCAGCAACCACTTACCATCAGGTGGACTGTGTGCTCGTTTGTCACCCTTATCCTATAAAAAAACTACTGGTCAGATCTTGATCAAATTTATATGGGACCACATAAAAAGAATCATCACCACCATCACCACCACTTAGAAAAAAATTATTAGATAACACACAAACAAAAATACAGTAGAATTGAGAACCTCCTACTTTTTTTTGAAGTTGGTTTAAAATAATTTAATAAAACTGTATTGTCGCGATAAGATTGAGCGCCATTTTATAGGCACAAATTAAAGATTATGAAAAATAGACCGCACAGATGTGACGACACATAGGTATTTATATCATATCGTGAATATTATTCTAATTGTTTAATAGCACATATATGTGCAAAAGAATATTATTTTACCCTATATTATTCTTAACATAAATATAAAAATATGACAGAATTACTTTTTTTTTCTAATATTATAGTTAATTAAGTTCTAGTTTTAAGTCAAATTCTAAATATCTGTAGCTTTTGGTGTTAACTAAGGTTAACTGGTTTAGTTACTAAAATATTTTTAACTATGCCTTCGCTCACTAACTTGTTGAAGGTTTCTTCGATTTGACCACGAGATAAGAGAAGCTTGAATTTAAGAATTTAATTTTGCAATGCAATATATTATGCAAATATCAATAAAATCAATACATCAAGCATTACTCACACGAGTAAACGCTTAAACATCCTTAAATATATAGAATATAACCTTTAACTTGTAAACCCCTTTGTTCGTGTTCATTTTTTTTTATTATTTAATTACACGGAATTAAACCCTTCATACATTACAAATAATAACTAACCTAAATTTATACACATAACGAATAATAGGAATTTACAATAATAATACTCAATACAAAAATAATACGATAATACAATTTACAATGTCAATTTTACATAAATAAACTCTCACACAGTTATCACAAAATTTCAAGCATTCTTCCATAACCACTCTCCATTCATCCGCAAATATGTCACAGCTGGGATTTTGGTCCAGTAGAGCATTTAGCGCGGTTAATGTTCGCGGAATGGGGGGAAACACGCGTGCGACTGTTCGGCACATTGGCTCTGAAAACAACTTATGTCTTCTGCCGCGACAGTAGTTGTTGGGTTCCGGTGAGTCAATTCTGTCTCGAAGAACCTTACACATGGTCGTTATTTGGTCATTTACTCTTCTCACTTCGAGAGAGTTATAACCCAGGCAACTTAAAAGAAACGATGTCAGGTACAAATACGGATAGTAACCATTCACTCTCTTATAAAGGACGAAGCAAAGCTTCTTGAACTTTCTGTAACATCAGACTGTATTTATCCTCATGAGGGTGCCACACGCAAGAGCTAGTCTCCAGTACTTCTGACCAAGGCATTAAAGAACCGGAGACCCTTTTTATTGGAAAAGAGGCATTCTATCTTAGTCCTCACGGGTGACAACGCATCTGCATTTTCATTCGCAAACGAGGATAGATGTGGATGTCTATGGGTCACAGCAACCACTTACCATCAGGTGGACTGTGTGCTTGCTTGTCACTCTTATCCTATAAAAAAACATGATTTAAATTTACCAAGTGTTATAAATCCATCATCATCATTAACATCATTAAATCTCTACAAGTCTACTGCTGAACATAGGCCTTCGCCAAGGAATGCCATAAAGCACGGTCCTGAGCCAGCTGTCTCTATCTACTTCCTGCATCTCTTACGTCGTCGTCACTCCATCTATAATTATAGTGGGTTAACGCCCTACACTTCGCATACCGATACGAGTCTGTCACTTAAGAACCTTTCTTCGTCATCCGTTGTCGGTTCTTCGAAATGTATACCAGGCCCATTGCCATTTCAGCTTACTAATCTGTTGGACTATGTCGGTTACTCTGGTTCTGCTGCGGATGTCCTCATTTATAAGTTTATCACGCAAAGAAACCCCGAGCATTGCCCTCTCCATAGCTCGCTAGGAATCTTTGCGCTTCCTCATACAGCCAGCAGTGAAGGACCACTTCTCAGATCCATAAATCATCACTGGCAAGTGCAACACGCACTGGTTGTGCAATTTCGTTTTCGGGTTTTGAGGTTTACCTGACGAGATGTGTCATAATTTCCCGAACAGTGCCCAGCCGAGTTGAATCCGTTAGAATTTTGAAGTCTATCACGCAGAGAAGCCCTGAGCATAGTCTTCTCCATCGTTTGCTGAGCGATCTCGAGCCTCCTCATATAACAAACAATAAAGTACCAAGTCTCAGATCCGTATGTCATCACTGGCAACACGCACTGGTTGTACACTCTTGTTGTCAAGTTTTGAGGTTTACGGTATGCCTGACAAGAAGATGTTGTGTCGTTATCTCCAAAAATAAATCCATATTTATGAGTAATTATTACGTGTTCTATACTTGAAAAATATAGCGAACTCTTCAATCTACTCTGTAATATCATCATCAGTAACAGTTCAAAGAATAGATCTTTAAAATTAAAAATAAATTTAATTATACAATAATATGTATTAGCATAATAAAAATAAACCTAAATTAAAAATATAGTATGTTCTAAGCCATACTATACACATACAAAAATAGTTAAAATTGCTGTAACCATTTATATAAAACAAAAATATAGAAAAGGCATTTTTAAAAAGTTTACGTACCGAATTATATACTGCCTTCTTAATATCCATCAAGACTTCAATTATTATAGAATATATTATTATTTCTGTTGTCAGTTTTCAGAGAAGTAATTTTAGTGTTTTATTTTGTTACGATCTAATATGTTACCATTGATGTTAAAAGTAGGTGATGGTTAAGAGGACTTGAAGTACCTTCAATTGTTTTATCGTTATATACCTAGATATTTTTTTAAGTAATTTCGACGCTACGTTTTAATTTTTGAAGTGTGTACATGTGCGTGAGAGTGTCGCAGTCGGAGAATAACAGTATAAAATAAGTAAATCAAAGTTTTATGTGGTGCTTCAAAGTGGGACTCGAGTTTTCGCCATTATAATGTTTTGATAGAATGCTCAATTTAATTTCTTATAATGTTGTTGGTGTCGATATAGAATATATAACTTAGTGGTGAAAGATATTTCATACCAGGGAATTAAGATGCAAGTTTTAGCAAAAATGTACTAATTGTGTTCTACGTGCTTTCTTGTCCTTTAAAGGTTATTGTTGAAATGTACACAAGTGTTACAAATTTTATAGAGTATATTTTAGAAATTAAACTACCTATTACAGAATTATAGTGTTTTATTTCATTTAAAGCAGATTTTCAATACGTTACAGTGTATTCTATATAATAATATCCTTCTCCACATTTTTAGTTTCAAGGTTTTTCTTTAACATCCATGTAACCTTTTCGTCTGTTGCCTCTGCTCTTGCAGTACAAATAAATAACTGATATAGCCGATACAGCGGACATTGCGAGCAATGGAATGAAAACTGTGATCATAATATTTTGACAATTTTTTTTATAGTTAAGGAAAATAAAATCCATATACAATCGTGTAAAACACCCACGCCACTATATTTTTTATTCCGGCGATGTGTATATTTTTAGTCGATATATTGTAAAACTTCAAAATGAAAGATCGCCAAAGAGTAAGCACTACGTTCAATGATCACACTCCGTTGTCAATTTTTATTCTTTAATTTTTTTATGTTAGCAAAAAGTTTTACAATATTTGCTATTATAAATCTCTTTAACCTAAATTTATATACTATGTAATATCTAATATATAAACATTTATTTTTATTTGTTCGTATTTCATGCGCTGCTATACCGTTCATCAGATTGCACTAAAACTTTGTCAACTTATTGCTTGCACTTGCATGAAGGTTATAGGCGTAGTACAATGGTCTGCTTCGTTGGTCTAGTGGTTGTAGTAGTGCGACTACTGATCATGAGGTTCCGGGTACGTATCCCGGGTCGGGCCAAAAAAATCAGTTATTGAGCTTTTCCATCAAGAAACTCTCAGTAGCTGCCCGGAGTCAGGAATTCGGCGGTGTTTCACCCCCGTGCCTCGGAAAGCACGTAAAGCCGTTGGTTCTGCGCCTGATCTCTCTCCGGTCGTGTCGGATTACCGTCCCATCGGACTACGAGAGCGAGGGAATAGAGAGTGCACCTGTGCTTGCGCATACACTTGGGTACTATGATCCTGTCTGCGCCGATGGCTAGTCTCTGTTGAGGCTGGCCGCCGTGACCGAAATTCGCTCTAGAGGACATTACAATTAACTTACAGTAAGTAGCTCGCAGTGCTACCGTGACACGCGTATTCAATTCAGAACATTTTTGCCGACCGAGCGACCTTGTTTCGTGCGTAGTAAAATAGTAGGCGTCGGATATTTATGAATGGCAATCAGTTAAAATAATGCATTACCACGCATTCTGGATTTAAAAAATAAAATCGACAAAATGTTCGACATTTTTTTAAATTCATTTTTCTTCACCATTCGTCTATAGGTTATTGGTGGATAAATTTAATTATCCAGGCCTGGAGGAGAAAGAAAGAAAGAAAGAACTATTTATTTGATTTACTCATTTTACACACAATTCAAGAAATATACAAATGCAAGGGGCATGCACACGATTAAGACTGCTTACGCATTAAAATTTATTAATAAGCGGTACATGCACATCGTTAATTAATAATGACACAAAAAAAAACATTAAAAAAAGCATTTAAAATGAAAGTGTGACATCAAACAGGTTTCCAACTCAGCATAATGCTGCAAAGGCAGCGCTGGTTTTCAGTTGGAGCCTTGTGACCTCACTGACAAGTCGGTGTGTAAACCTCAAATTGTCCAACAATTACGCGTAACTACGAATTACAGATTTAGGTTAGTAATTACTAGCTAGAGAGTAGTGCTAACCAACACAATATACACATACTGAATAAATGTTGTTTAAATGGTGTATAGCGTTGTGTATAGTATATATTTATATAATATCTACACATACTTACACACATAGATTATACTGGCGTATAGACGGACAGACATAGTGCGCAAGGGAGAAGAAAATTTCTTATGGCAAAAATGCAAGATAG
The DNA here is from genome assembly GCA_963668995.1 of Parnassius mnemosyne. Classification (NCBI taxonomy): domain Eukaryota; kingdom Metazoa; phylum Arthropoda; class Insecta; order Lepidoptera; family Papilionidae; genus Parnassius; species Parnassius mnemosyne. The sequence continues at coordinate 26,718,263 of CAVLGL010000068.1, forward strand.
AAAAGGATACCAAATCTAATGACTCTGTAACCGATTTTGAATGACAGGTCGGCACGCAAGAAATAAGCTCCTATGGTCCGAAAGCTCATGACGCATTTTTCATGAAGTGTTTGATGCATCATGAAACACGTATTTCAGGTGTACCCAGGTAGCCCAAGCAAACAGTTAAATAAGTACCTGCCTATTGAGTGGATATATACTTTTCAACAAAGTTTCTTGATGCATCAAACACTTCATGAAAAATGCGTTATGAGCTCTCGGACCATTAGGTATTTTGTAATTTTTTAGAGTGTAATATATTAGTGGTTGTTTTTAGTAAGTAACTGTTTTCCAACTTTGTTCACGTAGCTCAACGAACTTTGTTCCTGAGGAAACAGGTGCAACAATTTATGTTATAAGTGTAAAATTGAGTATATACCTATACAGTAGCCTATGCCACAGTAATTAAAGGAAACCTGTTATTGGCCTTATAAAAATAATATTGTTCAATGTAAACTATTTAGAACGCTGTTGATTTCTTAATAAATAAAATAAAACAAAATAGTTAAAAATAGTTACTTGTTCTGTGAGTGACTGTGCTGTTATTAATAGAAATAATCCTGTTATTTGCACATTTCAAATGTAAATTCTCAAGACGTCGTAAATGTTATGACGCGTTTATTTTTGGTTAAAATTTATGTTATATACTGTTTAAAATATACACTATTTTCAATTATTTTGTTAATTTTGATAAAAGACGTTGTGGATAATTGGCATGAATTTGGTAAATACATTTTTATGGTGTCCACACACGGTTAGTTAAACTGATCATTTTAACTGACGGCAACTCACGTATTTTTCCGGGCGCACCGTAATCCGCTGGCTTCAGTTCGTTTCCATTATTGGTAAGTACATACTTTCTTAGTAGCTTTTATATATATTTTATAATTTTTTATAACATTATTTGTATGCTGTTTAGAGTTTATATATTTAGAGAAGTTGGTTTGACAGAGGATGGAGACCAAGGTGATTGTAATGATGTCACCTTCCTTATGGTGGACTCAAAAGGTGGGTAAAGGATTTCAGTGATGCTACTACGTAGAACCATCGTGTTTGAACACATTTTCAAATAGGTAAACGGAGACCTAGATGACTGTGATGATATCTCCTTTATGTTGGTGCAATCCGAAGGTGGGTATAGGATCTCAGTGATGGCACTAGATAGAATGACCGCGTTTTAACTCCTTTGAATGGGCTCATAAAGACCTAGGTGACTGTTATGACCTCACCTTTTTGATGGTGCAATCCGAAGGTGTGTATAGGATCTCAGTAGCGGCACTAGGTAGAACGATCGTGTTTGAACTCATTTGAAAGAGTTTATAAAGACCTAGTTCAATGTAGTTATATTACCTTCACGATGGTGGACTAAGAAGGTGGGGTAAAAGATCTCAGTTATCTCACTACGAAACACCACCGTGTTTGTGCTCTTTTTAAAGGGCTCCAGAAGTACTACACAAATAATATAAATATAATAAATAGTACAAACAGTATTATTACTCACTTATAATGTTTTCAGGCAATTAAAAAAGTAGCAAAACTCCCAAGTAGGTACAAAATTAGAAATCGACCATATATTTTACAGGCAATAAAAAACAAGGCAGAACGGAAACAGCATAACCAACTTCAACCAGAAGACGAAAATATCTGCGTACTTCAAGAAAACCTACAAGCACCATTAACACCAATTCCTATAAATGACCAAGTTACCTGTACTCAGTATTTAGAATTTAATGATTTTGACTGATTTATTATACGAATACTACACATTTAATAAAACAAACTTTTCGGATTTTATTTTGTTTAACTAATTTTAATTCGTGACGTTTGGGTGCTTCAACTTTATTTTAGTATGTAACATGTCGAGAGTTTAATTAGATAAACATAGAAAGCTAGGTCATCCTAACTATTTCCGTTACTGATAACCGATAAGCATTATCTGGCCATCATAAAACCTTCAGAATGTGCCCATGCCCACGGATTTTTTGGGCTCACCGTAACCGCAGTGCAAGTTAGTATCAGTGGGGTGTCGCCCGCTCTACAGGTAGGAAATTTAATAAACAGATAAAAATAAATAAAATTTACCAGAATGAATAAAATTATCATAATATCTGTCCCATTTCTTAAAAGTGTCTTAATACTGACCTTATCATGAATAAAAATATCTTTTGAAGTGTTAATATATACGAAATTATATATATATATATATACGGAACTGATTTCACTCCGCATCCGGAGCCGCAGCCGTGCGCGTTTAGTTGGCGTGACTTCCATAAATTAAAAATATCATTTCCTATCTATTAACTAGCTGTTTCCCGCGACTTCGTCCGCGTGTAATTTATTACGATTGGATTTCATGGGTTTTAATTTTTTTGCACGGAACCCTAATTCTTTTTCTAAATGACAAGTAACCTAAGTTCCTCCTTATAATATCAGCTATCTGAAACTGAAACTCGTCAAAATCGGTTTAGCCGATTCGGAGATTAGCCGGAACAAATAGACAGACAGACAGACAGAACGACAGACAAAAATTTTAAAAATTGTGTTTTTGTTATAAGTACCGTATGTAGGTACTTTCATATGCATTTAGTAAAAAAACTGTTATTTTGACATTACAAACAGTAGACTTGAGTGCCGCGCCGGCGCGCCGCCGTCGCCGCGAGTTCATGTCGGCGCGTCGCCGCCGCGTGAAGCACGCGGTGCGCCGTCGCGACAAGTCGCAACTTCCTTTTCCGCTGACATGTGCGCCCCGGCCGCATTAGTTTGCGTTGTCGCCTCGCCACGCTTGTCGCTCACTCAGTCGAGTCGAATATTTCACCGAGTGAACGTGTGTTGTGTGGTGCTAACAATGGACCTCACAGAATACCGGCGTGAAGTCCACTAGTATTCTGTGAAGTTCTGCTTCTGCATTTCATCTGGCAAAATTCCGCTCAAGACAATAACTGCTCGGGGCAAGCTGAGCAACAAGGCCAAGGCGACCCCAGCCACGCTATCCGTGAATTTCTGCAACATCAGGGGACTTCCCTCGAACCTAAATGCTGTCCACTACCATCTCGAGATGGCGAAGCCGGCCTTGCTCTTACTGACCACAGCCATATTTCCAGCTGATACTTCGTATCTCTCCTATCCGGGGTTCAGAGAGGACATCTGTTCTCGACGCCTCGGCAGTCTTGAAGGTTCGGATCTATCCAGCCTTTGGCTACGCGTAGCCAAAGTTATTGCTAATTCTGTCGCTGATGTGGTACTTTCAGGATATGGAACTTTTTATTCCCTCCTCTGTGGTGCCCATCGGAGGCAGATCTCAGCCATGATTTGGTCGCTCCTGTAAAATAGGATCACGCTATAAGCAGGAGTGGTACCGGGTCTGGGCTGACGATTCAACGTCCCGGGATGTAACCATTAGCGCCCTTAAAATAATTCCGCCTCCAGGTCCTTCAAAAGTCATTGCCAAGGCAAAGTCAGAACACACAACAGAATTGTCGAGAAACTAATTCGCCTTCCTTCGAGAACCCGTGCATTCTGGTCTCTCGCCAAGGCTGTCCAAGGAAACTTCTGTCAGCCATCTCTTCCATCTCTGCACAGAGAGGACGACTCACTGGCCCATGCCGCAAAAGAGAAAGGTGATCTGCTAGGCTCGATCTTTGCGTCCAACTCGTGTCACGATGACGGGGGAGCACAGCGCCGACCATCCCGTGGTGTGAGTGCTCCATACCGGATGTGCAGTTCACACAGCCCTCGGTTCAAAAAGCACTCCTCTCTCTAAACATTCGCAAGTCGAGTGGGCCTGAAAATCCCTCCAATTGAGCTGATGACGTTTGATCCAGAGTTGCCACCGGTTTTAACGCATCCTTTCTGGTATATCCTACTGCCTAGACGTAGACTCGAATTCATGGAAGACGGCTTTCGTCCACCCGATCCCTAAAAAAGGCAACCGCTCAGACCCGTCTAAGTACAAGCCTATCGCCATCACCTTGTTCTCCAAAATAATGGAATCCATTATAAACTGCCAATTCATGCGGTACCTTGAGGACCACCAGCTGATTAGTGACCGCCAATACGGTTTTCGTTGGGGTCGATCAATTGGTGATCTTGTGGTTTACTTGACTTATAGATGGGCGGAGGTAGTAGAGTTCAAAGGAAAGGCATTGGCCGTTAGTTTGGATATTGCGAAGGCCTTCGATCACAACAGCTTGTTTGGCACAAAGCGCTTCTTTCGAAGCTCCCTTCCTATGGGCTTCCCGAGAAATTGTACAATTGGTTCACCAGCTTTCTTGCAGATCGGAGCATTTCCTCAGTTTGAAAGCACTCCCCTTGTTGCCTCAGCCAGTATCAGAATCCCCGGCGTCGACATATCGAGTGGTGTGCAATTTCGTGTTCACTTGGAAGAGAAGACCAAATTGGAATCTAAAAAGCTTGGCGCGTTCAGCAGAGCGGAACAGTATTTCATGCAGGCACTCCGCCTGCAACTTTACAAGGCGCAGGTTCGGCCTCACATGTTCCCATCTATAGGCTGGGGCTCCGGGGTTCTTTATTAAAAAATATAAAGTTGTGTTTGGTAACAACAAAATGGTTTCCTTTAAGTTTTTTTTAAGAAATTTTTTCTTTTTAAAAATATATCGAAGGACCACGCCGTGCCGCCGCGACGCCGCCGCCGCCGACGTAATTTTGAGGCCATGCTGCCGCCGTGGAATTGGCCTTCGGCGCTCTTATCTAACAAACAGACACTTTAATTTTATTTATTTGTATAGATATATATTAATAGACAAGAAATGATATGAAATAAGATTTAGATATTATTAAATATCATTTAATTTATCTATATACTGGGTGGCGCCTAGGTTATCACGTTAAATAGCACAACAGTTAATACAAGTTGATATATGTCTGTTAAAATACTAAAATAAACAATAATAAAAAAAATAAAAAATCTTTTTTCAAACAAAATAAATAGCGTAAAAAATTGACAAGAAATAAATCATCCTTGATAATATAAGATAACTGACCTGAAGCGACCTGTAAAACTGGCAACAGCGCTCAGTGCTCATGTGACATCGACATAGGTAATTATAATACCTACACTTGACCATACGTAGATAATTAGGCGCGTTTTATGCAAATCCGATGTTATCAACGAATCATAAATTGCATGGTATTGTTTTTATCCAAATAATCACTTTAATCTTGAAATCACTCAAGATTAAAAATCAAAACAAATCAAATTTTGAAAAAAAAAACATCATGTCGGTGTATTCTGACGACGTGAAATTGTGATTTAAAGCATCTTAAAATTTAAAAAAAGTTAAAAAAATAAAAGCGTGCAATTGCCACGGGCTGTCATACCACTAAGTTATTAAATATCTAATCTAGCGTATTATTAACATGTCCTATTATAAACAAATTAAGAAACTTATTAAAATGTCCACAAAACCAAAAAAAAAACAGCAATTAAAACTTAAAGGACGTGTTAAAACTTAAAAACGAAAATTAGGTCAAGCGACTCATGAACGATCCCCAAGGACGCCGGCGTCGGACTATCAATCGCACGCGCCAGACGTGACTATGAATTTTGACACTCCGTCCCATTTCTTGTCACTTCGCGCATAGAGAATTATGCCTTAACATCTTTATTTTAAGTTAATTTTTCGCTTGAATTTGTTTTGCGCACACACCCGCAGCGCGCGGTCCCTTTGTTTTTAATTTCGCGCATAATATTATGCCTTAAATTGTTAGCCGTAAGTACATTTTTTGCTTGACTTTTTCTTTAGTAGTATTTTCAATTGGCAACGTTTAACTAGGTACCTATATTCGCCTTCGAACGCCATGGGTCTTTGACCTTCTAGTATTCATCAGGTGATATCTGTGTGCATTTACATGACGAAAAAAACGAAAATAATGCTGCGGCGAATAAAATATTAATTGTTATATTTTTTTTTAGTTGTGTATGTTTAAAGAAATATATGAAGGATACGTCTTTTCATTTAATGTGATAACTTTATCGTCACTCGGTATATGATATTTTATAGGAGTCACGCAAACCAAACGCACACTCTCCGTGGATCGAGAAATGAAATCCGTTCCGTTTGAACTAGGACTGTTGATAAAATATCGATATATCGAAAAATCTATTTTATTATTTAGAAATATCGATATTTATTTCTAATATTTTTGGACGACATACTCGTATATTGAAATATAAGTTTGATATTGAAATATAAGATATTCGACAGTCGATACATTTTTTAAATAATTTAATTTTTTATTTTTCCTCGTAAATCATTTAATCTACAACACCACCGTAAACTTAAACCCTAATGCTTGATGGACCCAATCTACTATATTTTATTTACACTATATTATGTTTTAATTTTTCCCCAGTTTATTTATTTGCTTATTATCCTAAAAAGAAGTGTAATTTTGTATCTATGTAATATTAAAATCACTATAATCTATGAAACTTAGTACTACTTTACTTACTGTGAGTTTTGGCAGGAACTTGACCATCGACGGATGGATTTTTATCAAAGTGATGCGATTATGAGTATAAAGTGTCTGCGCATGTGAAGTATTAGAGAAAACGACGAAATAAGTGCTTCAGTGTTGGTATAAGCCTCAAGTTATTTTGATCGCTTAGGCGTCTTATGATTTACTTCCGTGCTATCAAAAATAGCTGATAAATATTTGATTTCTTCAGATGCATCCGTAGCATCTGAAGTAATTACTTCTACAATCAATCTTTTAGTGGTCAATAAGCGCAGTATTGAAACGGCTGAACATATAAAACAACGAGTATTTTTGAAAACTCTTACTGAAAAATATTGGTTAACATAATTGTCTCATTTAAATTAAACAATAGTTAAAGTTACAGCCTATATACGTCCCAATGCTGAGCACATGCCTGTCCTAATTTCTGAGGTTTTAGGGCAAGGAAACGTCCGCCGATGTGCCCCAATGCTTGTTGGCGAACTTCACGTTTTCGAAATTTTTAGTTTATTTCTCAGACATGCAGGTTTCCTCACGATGTTTTCCTTCATCGTCGAGCACGTGGTAAATCAGCACTTAAAATTGCAATTAACAATTTCATTGGTGCCGGCGGGGATCGAACCCGGTTTGCTCGCGTACTGTGAAATTTACAGCGGGCGCTAACCATCTGAGCTACCACGGCTCATTAATAATTACTAAAAACTATAACCTAACATTTTCATACATTTATATTTTAATTTGTTTAATAGATATACTAAATTATAAACTGTGTAAATCATTTTTAAGCAATAAGCATCGATATATCGCTTATGTTTTCGATATATAAAACTCGGATATTGATATATTTATAATTATCGATATATCGAAAATCCGATATTTCATAAATTTCAACAGTCCTAGTTTGAGCTGATCAGTTGGAATGATCAGTTGAACTGACCGTGTGTGTCGAACTTGTTTTGGATTAAATCCGTTTGAAATGATCAGTTGAACTGATGTCAGTTTAACTGACCGTATGTGGGGACCATTATACAAAATATTTTACATGTACGCTAGGGATTGACTCAACTATATCAAAAATAATGTCGATATTTATTTTGAAAGTTTATATTGGATCGATAGACTTGCCCACACAACAAGAAAATAAATACTCGGTTTGCGTTCTATAAATGTAATTTTATTTTGCAGTTTGTCAAACAGATTCCCTCCGGCTTCTATAATTAGAAAAAATGGTACAGGAAAGAAATTTTAATTTTTTCATAAAACATAAAACACAAGCAAAGTAGCAATAGAGTTTATAATTTTAGTGCAGAGATAATTTATATTCTGTAATTAGAGAGACACGACATGTTACGAGACCTGCTAGATTTTTTTGGAAAAAAAGTAAGATTAAAACTAATAAACAATAAATAAATAATAATCATTCATCAAACAGAAAGAAACATCTTAATAACCAATTATATTATTTGAACATAGCAAATAAATTAAAAGAAGTGTAAGACAATACAAATATTATTACCATATTGCGTTCAAAACATAATTGTATTACATATTTTGAACTTGTACTAAATAACGCAAATTTAATTTGTTTTTAAAACTATTTAATGTTTTTAAGGAACGAACAGGTGGTGGTAAATTATTCCAACAGTGGGTTTCTGAAAATTTGAAGCTGCCTCGAAATTCAGCTGTGCGGTGTCGAATGCAAGCGAATAAACGGAAGCTCTTGTATTATATATTTTTTTGGTCTCTGGCCCACTTCTACTTTTGGAACAGATATTCCTTGTTATTATCGAGAATAATAGACTAGCAAGGTGTAATTTTCTCCGGGCATGAAAGCCTGGAGAAAATTACACCATACAATTATTAAAATGAGTTTTAAGTAGACTGACGTCATTTAAACAAGGCGTTACATGACTTCGAGGCGGGACAGTAAAACAATACCGAGTACACACATCAACAATGGTGCATAGTTTAACTTGCGACAGTAATAATGACTCACACAGTCTTATCCGCATATCTACACTAAGGAGTTGCCAAACTTTTTAAAGTAACTTCAAACTGTAGAAGCAACTGCGAACTCCCTGACTTTCAAAGCGCAAACTAGAATCAAATATTACACCTCCGAGACTTGCTGTATACGTTCACGTATCAATTAAAACTACGGGCTGATATATTTTAAATATTTATATTCGTTTCTAGTATTAAACATTTAGATTTTTGTGGATTAAGCACAAGAAAATTTTGATTGGACTATAACAAAATACGTTTGAGATCTACATTTAATAATTTGACAGCAGATGCACCATGTTGAGGGAAAAAATATTTATATATTTGCAAGTTATCTGCATATAACTGATACTCATATTATTCTATACAGTTAGTGATGTCTGAACTATATAAAATAAATAAAATAGGACCCAGGATAGATCCTTGTGGGACACCGCGAGGAACTAAGTATGGATCAGGCTAAGTGTTGTGCCATCATGTTTTGTTATACTATCATATTGCAATCTATCTGTTAAGTAACTATGAAACCATTGAACTTTGGAAGAATCAAATCCATAAAAGGATAATTTAGACAGGCGAAGAGTACAATTTATGGAGTCAAAAGCTCGTGAGAAATCTAAGAGCGTAAAATAGCAGCTTAACACTGCTGTTTCGTATGGTGAGTGTAGAGAACCGGTGACCCTTTTTACTAGAGAAAAGGTATTCTATCTTAGTCCTCACCTCACGGGTGACAACTTTATTGAAGATAGTAGTGGATGTCTATGGATCACAGCAACCACTTACCATCAGGTGGACTGTGTGCTCGTTTGTCACCCTATCCTATAAAAAAAAGAGTAAGTATTGTGCCCATTCCCCTATCCTGAGCTGTTAGTATGTTATCAACAACATCAATAATCGCTCTTTTGGTGCTATGGAATACCTTACACAGACAAGGCAAAATGCTTATAGGGCGTAGATCTTTTAAACAGGTAGCTTGCTTTTGTTAGGGATAGGCTTTACCACACGAGATTTAAGTGATGCGGTTAGTTGCGAGTCTTGCAAGTTTGTGTGAACCCAGTTTTAACACACGGGTGCACATGCTGGGCATAAAAGGCGATAGATAGAAACCCGGCAATGGGCATTGAAGTACTCTTATTGGATAACAATTAACGAATTTCACAAGCGATAAGCGGTAGGTATATATATCATCTCTACCAGGATACAGTGCAGCCACTGAAGCGGTGGAGAATTATCCATGTCTATTAGAACTACTGTTCCTACAGAAATGGCAACAGCATTCTTATTCCACTTTACTCTACTCTGTAATGTATGACACATTCATCATTACAGCCCTTCACAAGTCCACTGCCGAACATAGGCCTCCTCCAAGGAATGCCACAAAGCACGGTCCTGAGCCACCTGCATCCATCGACTTTCTGTATGTCTTACCAGGTCATCACTCCATCTAGTGAGGGAAGGCCTTACACTTCGCCTGCCGGTCCGAGGCTGCCACTCGAGAACCTTTCTTCCCCATCGGTTGTCGGTTCTTCGAACTATATAGCCGGCCCATTGCCACATCAGCATACTAATTCTTTGGGCTATGTCGGTTACTCTGGTTCTACTGCGGATATCCTCGTTTTTAAGTCTATCACGCAGAGAAACGCCGAGCATTGCCCTTTCCATAGCTCGCTGAGCGACTTTGAGCTTCCTCATACTCTGTAATGTATGTAAGTATTCAAATCTAAGCGTTTCCAAAAGGACTGAACCAAAGAATCTATTAAAGAGAAGCGTAATGACAAATTAATATATTCCATACTTAAATCGGCCATATATCTCGAAGAACCGAGAACCGATGGGGAAGAAAGGAGATGGAGTGACGACCTGGTAAGACATGCAGGAAGTCGATGGATGCAGGTGGCTCAGGACCGTGCTTTGTGGCATTCCTTGGGGGAGGCCTATGTTCAGCAGTGGACTTGTGAAAGGTTGTAATGATGATGATGATGATACTTAAATCAATGGCTGGTAAGCGTTAAAGCTGTTTTAAATTTAGGAAATGTGCGGGCGTGAGTGCCTTAGGTTCTGAAGGGTCACTACTCACAACTTAACACAAAAAGCGCGCGAGAATTTAAGATACACTCATTCGATTTAACAGAGTAAGCATTTCCTCATACGTGAGGATTTGCGTGTCTGTTACGCAAAACAAATAGTTCTTTAACCTTAATATTGGACTCCCATAATCCTCCAAAATGTGGAGTGCTTAGAGGGTTGAGTTTCCAAACAATGTGATTATCAGTTAGCACCTGACTGAATGCCTTATAATATTGTTCAGATTGCAAAAAGCAATGTACTTAATTCGTGTAAATATGAACGCGAGGCAACAAAATTAGTACCGTTATCGCTGTATGAATTTACACGGACCTTTCAGAAATATAAATCTCTTAAAGGCGTCTAAAAAACTTGCTTAGATCCGACGCTAGTTCTAAATGCACTGCCATAGTAACAAGGCTTACGAATAAACATAAATAAGCCTTCTGACTGCGTATACCACGCTTACGCGTCAATGTAAATAAAGCGGGGCCGAAAAATCCACACCTGTGTGGGTAAATGCATTGCGTTGCTCTAAGCGGCAAGCAGGCAAAGCAGACATCAAAGGGTTATTAGGTTTAGGTTTATGTCTAAAACAGATGTTACACCTATGAATTTGGTATCTAACTACGCGGCAAGCTGATAATATCCAATATTTCTCCCGTAATGCAGCAAGTATGTACTGAGGACCGGCGTTATAGCGTGAAAATTCTTATAGTGATAATAATCATTTATAAGATCAACAACATGTCCCTTTTTTGGTAGCAAAATTGAGTGCTTTTGGGAATCCGATAAAGGTTAATAATCTAACCGACCACCTACTCGAAGCAGACCATCCGCAAAAAATGGCGCTAACCTGCGTAATGTTGACGAGCAATGTTGTCCCTTTTTAATACTTTTTATATCCTCGGCGAAAGCGATACTCTGCTCAATTTTAATGACTGCGATTTCGGGAAACCCTAAGTAGGACGCGGTTATAACTTTTTTGCTGCTTGGCAATATTTTCAAAAACATTAAACATAAACAACGGATCTTAGATATTTATTCCAATTAGAAAATTTTAAGTTAACGAGATAAATGGGTGTTCTGCCATCTCACTAACTGCAAACGGCACAGTCTTTTCTTCTGGTAAGCTTATATGTGTCGTTGCGAACCTTCGTATATGGCATTCTTTACACAACAAGAAAACCCACGGAAGCTCATGTAACCAAAGGGCCCAATTTAAAATTTGGGATGCTAACAGTCCACGCGAAATATGGTCTGCAGGATTTTCCGGCCCAGCGATGTGATAAAAATTATCCGGTAATATATAGGATTGTATTTGCGAAATACGGTTAGCAACAAAAGTGTTGAATTTATGCATTGATGAACACGCCCAACAGAGTGCGATTTACGAATCTGAAAATGCGTAAATGTTGTCAATCGAATGCTTCAACAATTAATCGTAAACGTTGCGTACTAACTTAGCGAGCAAAAAGGCAAGGTTTTTAATGGGGACACCCGAGATTTAGAACAGATGAGCGTTATAATGTTAGGATTATTTCCGTTAACAAAGTGCGAATAAATCACACAATCGCCTTCGCCGACGCTAGTGAAAAGGCTTTTCAGGTGACAAACGAGCACACAGTCCACCTGATGGTAAGTGGTTGCTGTGATCCATAGACATCCACTACTATCTTCAATAAAGTTGTCACCCGTGAGGTGAGGACTAAGATAGAATACCTTTTCTCTAGTAAAAAGGGTCACCGGTTCTCTACACTCACCATACGAAACAGCAGTGTTAAGCTGCTATTTTACGCTCTTAGATTTCTCACGAGCTTTTGACTCCATAAATTGTACTCTTCGCCTGTCTAAATTATCCTTTTATGGATTTGATTCTTCCAAAGTTCAATGGTTTCATAGTTACTTAACAGATAGATTGCAATATGATAGTATAACAAAACATGATGGCACAACACTTAGCCTGATCCATACTTAGTTCCTCGCGGTGTCCCACAAGGATCTATCCTGGGTCCTATTTTATTTATTTTATATAGTTCAGACATCACTAACTGTATAGAATAATATGAGTATCAGTTATATGCAGATAACTTGCAAATATATAAATATTTTTTCCCTCAACATGGTGCATCTGCTGTCAAATTATTAAATGTAGATCTCAAACGTATTTTGTTATAGTCCAATCAAAATTTTCTTGTGCTTAATCCACAAAAATCTAAATGTTTAATACTAGAAACGAATATAAATATTTAAAATATATCAGCCCGTAGTTTTAATTGATACGTGAACGTATACAGCAAGTCTCGGAGGTGTAATATTTGATTCTAGTTTGCGCTTTGAAAGTCAGGGAGTTCGCAGTTGCTTCTACAGTTTGAAGTTACTTTAAAAAGTTTGGCAACTCCTTAGTGTAGATATGCGGATAAGACTGTGTGAGTCATTATTACTGTCGCAAGTTAAACTATGCACCATTGTTGATGTGTGTACTCGGTATTGTTTTACTGTCCCGCCTCGAAGTCATGTAACGCCTTGTTTAAATGACGTCAGTCTACTTAAAACTCATTTTAATAATTGTATGGTGTAATTTTCTCCAGGCTTTCATGCCCGGAGAAAATTACACCTTGCTAGTCTATTATTCTCGATAATAACAAGGAATATCTGTTCCAAAAGTAGAAGTGGGCCAGAGACCAAAAAAATATATAATACAAGAGCTTCCGTTTATTCGCTTGCATTCGACACCGCACAGCTGAATTTCGAGGCAGCTTCAAATTTTCAGAAACCCACTGTTGGAATAATTTACCACCACCTGTTCGTTCCTTAAAAACATTAAATAGTTTTAAAAACAAATTAAATTTGCGTTATTTAGTACAAGTTCAAAATATGTAATACAATTATGTTTTGAACGCAATATGGTAATAATATTTGTATTGTCTTACACTTCTTTTAATTTATTTGCTATGTTCAAATAATATAATTGGTTATTAAGATGTTTCTTTCTGTTTGATGAATGATTATTATTTATTTGATGCTAACAGTCCACGCGAAATATGGTCTGCAGGATTTTCCGGCCCAGCGATGTGATAAAAATTATCCGGTAATATATAGGATTGTATTTGCGAAATACGGTTAGCAACAAAAGTGTTGAATTTATGCATTGATGAACACGCCCAACAGAGTGCGATTTACGAATCTGAAAATGCGTAAATGTTGTCAATCGAATGCTTCAACAATTAATCGTAAACGTTGCGTACTAACTTAGCGAGCAAAAAGGCAAGGTTTTTAATGGGGACACCCGAGATTTAGAACAGATGAGCGTTATAATGTTAGGATTATTTCCGTTAACAAAGTGCGAATAAATCACACAATCGCCTTCGCCGACGCTAGTGAAAAGGCTTTTCACTAGCGTCGGCGAAGGCGAGTAGCGACACATGCGAATTTTCATTTACGCCTTTCATAGACGTGAAAACAGTAAATGTGAGATTAAAGTTAAAGACAATTCTGAAATATATTGCTGCCATACATTGACAATATTAGCGGTTGAAGTCTCGTCCCAGTCAAGTTTAAGAACCCACAAGGTTTTGATTAAAATTTCGTTTTTGATAAATATAACGTAAACGAAATAGATACTATATTCAAAACATTCAACAGAATTTCAAAAATGTAAGAAAAGTTTATCAAATAATCAACAAAATGCTTGGGCGTGTAACATCATCAGTGGATGCGGCGGTTTTAAAAGCCTTTGAAGGGCAGACTACCAAAGATATCGTAAATAACTTTGCGATAAGATTTGATAAAGCTGTAAAAAAACATAATTCAAACCTGTAACTCGAATTTGTTAAGTCCCAGTTTCCCAGAAAAGTTTTTTGTAATGCTTTGTAATATGGTAAATAAATTTAAAAAAACCGTCAAATGCCTATTGTACGCCGATGATCAAGTCACATTTGCATCGTCGGCAGCCGAGTTGCAATGATGGATATATATAATGGTATATATAACTGGTAATTTAAAGAAAGGGGTATGAAAGTGAACGCAAGTGAGACGAAAGTGATGGTTTTTGAAAGATAAGAAAGTAAAACGTTACTTTAATGTATGGTGGTGGTATGGTAGTTGGGTCTGGCAGAAGAAGCACGAGAATAGAATAAATACTGTAGAAATGCGGTCATTAAGGCGTATGTTAGAGCTGAATCTGAATGGCAGGGTGAGAAATTGTGTGATAAAAGAAAAGTCTGGTTTGCAAGATGTCGTTGTGACCAGGATTAAGATTGAAATGCTTCGGTGGTTTGGTCATGTGGAAATAATGAATGAGGAAAGAGTGACAAAGCAAATTTATGTTGCAGAAGTGAACGGCAGTGTCGGGAAGGGACGCCCTAGATGAAGCTTTATCGACCAAATTGGCGATATATTGAAAATGGGCCAGATTAGGAGTACCCTTAACCGACGAGCGTGTATGCGTAGATATATGGATGTAAAGGAGGCAAAAGAGGTGTGTCAGGATTGTGTCAAATGGAAGTCCGTAGTCTCTGCCTACTCCTCTGGGTGGCATGCGTGAGTGTAAAAGTATTGATGATTGCAATCATATTCAATGTACGATCCGGAACAAATGTAGGCAGAAACCTTAGTTTACAACCTGTGAGTTGTAATTGACTTGCGCGAATTGTGTATGTAATATCATTACACGAATATGCTTTTTTCTACTGCGATCGGGTAGCGATATGTTGATGATGTGATTTATTTGTGATATCTTAGGGGCTCGTATATCAGAATGAATGTTCATCTCGCCAAGTTCTTGTGTTTGTGAATAAACAAATAAATCAGCTACTTTAACTATACAACCTTGATCCACATTAAATAGGCCAGAGCGGGTCAACTGCACTGCCGGAACTTGATCGTCACTTGATCGTCATAATTATGTTTTTATATTATGTTTCTATTCTATATATCTACATGTATATCTAAAATGTTCTACTAGTGAGGACCTTTATTTCGCTTTGCTGTAGCTATTAAGTATATCATAGAATTAGATAAATAAATAATAATATTATAATATTAAGTAGATAGATAATCATAGTTATAGCTGTTGGTCTTCCAAATAAAGTAAAATAAAAAAAAACAATAACTGATTTTTGGTCTTACTCGGTGTTCGTACCCGGAATGAACACAATCATGATCAGAAGTTGCGCTTGCAAACACTAAACCAACAACGAGGTCAATATGAAGTTTGTTGGCTGATATGTTCAATTCATTTCTATGGTTCAATTGTTTTTAATGTTATTATTTATATTTTAATTTATACTATTTAATTTTAGTACCTACTATAAAATATACCTACTCATTGTTATGATATTGTATTTATGAATATGCACGTTATCAATTGAATACATTGTAATTTAAACTACATAACAGATATGTTTATAAAACTCAAATAATTATTAATGGTAAGTATAATTAACATTAAAAATACAAGACATTTCAGCTGGCAGGGTCGTAATAGTATTTATCATGTGCGATCGCATGCCCTACCACCACAAAGTAAAGAGTAAGGACCAGAGGGGAAGCTTCTTAACAACGTCGAAAATGTATACCTATTCTGATAGATTCTGATTTCTGTCACATGATGCATGTGAAAAATTTAAGGAAAAAATGGTGGTGGTGTTGATGGAGCCAATGTTGGTCCACTGCCTACTACCACTACCTACGATACTACCACCTCCACCACTACTGACACCATCAGCAACACTATCCACCAACACCAGCACCACTTTCACCAACACCAATCCCACTACCCCCACCAATGTCTGGCGATTGTATTCCAACCATAATGCAGTGGTATTGACCCCTGGGGTCACGACTCGTCAAAAGTACCTCTATACTAAAGTGGGTGGATAAAGTGACACATTTAGCCTTTTACGTAGGTAACCTGCAATCTACGGCACTGTCAAGGTTAGACTAACGTTTCAAGTAGGTGGTGCTGTCTAACACATTCTCACTTACCTATCAATGTTATTACCTAGTTTTATTGTACTTATATAATACGTAAAAAGGTACTTACTTCACTTGATATCTCGGGTACAAAAAAAAAGGAAATATCCTTATTTTCTCTAGATATATACATGCATACTGTACAACTATTAGGCATTTTTGCTTATACAAAACACTTATTAATTACCTATATAAATTTATAATAACTTAATTCTTAATTATTTTAATTAAAATACTTAAATCTAATTATTAAATAATTGCAAAAAAACTTAATAAATTAATTGATGTATAAAATTTCGAAATATTGTTGGTCTATTTATTTAAATGCGCACGACTAATTACAGCCCTTTTATGGATACTCTGACTGAGCCGGCGCAAACCGGTTTGTACCCCGACGCGGTGAACCTGTCGGTGAGAGCTCACGCACACATCGCTGCGCTATGCATGGGTGTATTCGCCACGAGCCGTTTGTATGTAGCTTCCCCTCTGGTCGGTTTCTTTACTCATGTGCTACCACCACGACGTTTCAATCGTTTCAAGCTAATCGTGACTAATCTTGTATAACCTGTCGGAAATATCTGCGAACCTCGCTGGAATGCGCTTCCCCTCGCGCTTCCCCGCACCTCCGCCCGTTATCGTCTATCCAGTACCGTTGCCATCTCTCCATATTGCATGACGTCATCAAGCCAGGTTCGCAGATATTTCCGCCCGTTATCGTCTATCCAGTACCGTTGCCATCTCTCCATATTGCATGACGTCATCAAGCCAGGTTCGCAGATATTTCCGACAGGTTATACGTACAATGTACTCTGTGGTGACTCATATTATAGTGCGCGCAAGATAACTCTGCGCGCGACTGATGGCGTACTTAATGTTACCAGCTTAACTAAAATTTTTTCCTTCATTTAATCTTATTACTAGAATTATATAATTATATCGAATTACATAAATGACAGAATTGATTACCAATTAAAAAAACTGTAATTTTCAGCTTAAACTTACAAAGACCTAATAAATATTAAACCCTATATTTATTGTTTAAGATTCGCATAATAAGTAAATATATTTCTTGATTGTAACTTCCGTTAGTTTGACACTACACTTCACAAGTTTCTATGGTAAGATTTAAGTTAATATAAATTATTCCTTAAAAAACATTTAAAAACGTTTAATTTATGCGAGCGAGTTTGAGAAAAAAAAACTAAAAAAAACACGTTTCACTTTTATTTTTGGTATTCTTCTCAGCAAACCCTTTTATTTGAAACCCAATGATATTATAAAGGAAAGATACGCTACCTTCATACTGAGCGGCGTTCAGATATCGTTGCGTTATTATAACAAATGTACTTACATGTACGTATATAGTAATTTTCAACTACGACTGCGATAGATAATACGGAACGTAAAATACAGAAAGAGATAACTGTCTGTAGTGTATTGCGCTTGAAGTATACGACTGAATTATAGAGAATGCGGATTTGCCACAGAAGAGACATTGAATATAACAATAGGCATATTACACTGGTAATGATATATTAAATAAAACTATAAACAAAATTGTTATATATTTATTCACAAACAAATTCTAAATAAATTTGAGTTCTGTCAATCATATTTTCGATAAATTATGTACCTACTTATCGAATACCTACATAATTTACTGTTTACGTTTTTTTTTACTGATGGTCGCGCTACTTGGCAAATAGGAGCCTCTTAATTTTAAGTTTAAATTTTCTTTGTTTTCTACTAATCCATCTGTATTTTTGCCAGTCCATTGAGTTTGATGCCTGAGAGCCATTTCGTCTACAATCAGACCACAAATAATTCTGTTTCTAGACAAATTACTTTTTTGTTTTAAGATATCAAATGCTTGTTTTGTAAAACCTGGCAACATAGAACTATTTTGGTACCATTTAGCTAAAACGCGGGGATGAGGCAGAGCAGTATGGAATACTCGCCTATAGTATTTATACGCCGCTGAGGAGTAGTAATTTAAAGTTAACGCAAATTTGCGAAGAGCTGCTGGGTATTTCTTTCTATAATTTTTCTTAGATTTTGTTATTTGAAGTATTCTGTTAAATAAGTTTAACGGTTCTGCTTTTAGGTTAAGTTCCGAAAATTGCTGTTCCGTAAGATAATTCTTTTTTTTTTAATACCTTTAAAATATTTTTCATGCTTGTTATTTTTTTCCTTAATCTGTTATTTTGAATTTTAAGAAAATTATTCTTTTTCTGTAACATTTTTTTTCAACAACTAATTTACGAACTCTCTTCTTAAGCGTTGCTTTTCTAGGAGTGTCGAACACGGAATCGATGTCGGATATATTTACATGGTCCAGACTGGTAGGTGAGCCAAATTTCGGAACATCATCATTGTCCTGAAAAAGAAGAAATTGTCTTAATTGTTACGGTAAATTATACAAGAATGATAGTACTAATTAATTAACCAAAATTGACTGCACAGGTGGTCTAGTGATTTAAGAGCCACTAGTAACGCTGCTCCAAGTGCTGTGGGTTCGACTCCTACACGGGACAAAAATGTTTGTGATCCCTAAATAAAATAAAAAAAAACTTAAATTGCCCTATTACACACAATAGTTGTAAAATTGAAATTGTGAAATTACAGAAGTTTAAAGACCATTTTTTATTAAAATAATGAAGTATCGTGATTTTAATAATAATAAATTTTACCGAGGCTATCACAGGTATTGCAGTTTTTTTTAGACGCAGGTATCCTTTCGAAGTCGTATATTTGTCTTCATGATTAAAATGTGCAGAACAAATTGTACTACTTTTTGTAGGCATCCAGTCATGTTCACTTCTTTCCGCCTGAACTATGCTGACCAATTTATGTTTTGTAAAATCATCACTCGGAAATCTGGAAAATAATATAACATAATGAGAGAAATTATGTTCTATCTAGGTACATTACATAAATTTTAATTTAACTAATAAAATATCAAATAGCCCGTTATTACTAATCTCATTCTATATCATCTTAATTATAAAACGTTGAAAGCCAGAACTTATTATGATCATTATAATATTATGTTAGAAAGGCACTCGCTATATTATATCTTGTTATAACTAACAAGAAAACTCGCGATCAAGCGGCTGACGAAGGCTATGTATTGTACCTACGATTTCGCTTTTGGTTGTTAATCTATGACGCATTCTATTTGTCCTTGTCGCGCTATATTTGCCATCATATTCTCTATCCTTTTCGAACCACCATATTAACAATTCAACATTTATTTGTAAATGACAAATAAAATCGTGACAAAATATAAATATGTAATATTATTTTATTATGCTTACGTATGGTATGAAATTCCTTCACTCTTATTTATCTTCGAACCATAGTTTTTACACTTTCTTAATATAATCTCCTTACAACGAAACCACATAAATGTGAAATTATTATTGATAACATGCACCTCCTCGTAAAGTAAGTATTATTTTATTTTGCGATTTACACCAATGGATAGGCAATTTATTAATGAACATTTCTATAGTAATGTTTTTTTTCAAAAGACCTAAATTTGATTTTATTAAGAAATTATTTTAAAATCTGGGCGTATTTACTGCCCGCGCGTTAGCAGGCCTCAGTGAGCGCTGAGCTCTTCGACGTGAAGCCCGTGTCGTTAGAGCGTCGACCAGCGCATACGATCACGTCATATCAGTCGATAATATTATTACTTACTAGCTTTTTACCCGCGGCTTCGCTCGCGTGCGCTTGAATTTAGGGACATCATTAAATGATGTTCCGTGTCAAATTTAGAAATATTCGATCACTTTTAGAGTCACCTTGGTGTCTATGACTATGTCCGTCAGAGATTTTTTTCATTCTAAAATACTATTAGACGTAGATGATTACAACAGGTAACATGCTACAGAAACACGTGAATATATAATATGTCTATGTATTATTATTATTTACATTTTACTCGTTTGTCACCCTTATCCTATAAAAAAAAAAGTTAAAATTAAACGCGATAAAATCCTTAAAATTACTTTTATTCCTTATAAATTTTATACACAGTGACGTGAGGAATACTACACCCATGAACGGGAGTAGAAAAAAGTTCACACTGTTGTGGCGGTGAAAGAAAATCCAACACCTCATATCGTCCCGTCGTAAGAGGCGACATAGGAAAAAAACAGTAGATGGGATGATCTGCATCATCTTCTTGACAACAGATCAAAATAATAATAGCTGCGGTTGCCAACCCGCCACTATAGCAAATATCCAGCTACTTGACAATTTATGGGGGAGGCCTATGTTCATTTCAGTGGACTTTTGATAGGCTGACGATAATGAGTTCTACTCATCTTTGGAAGCCTTAATATTTACGGTAGAGTGAAAACAAAAATTAACATACCCGAAAACACGAATGAAATAAAAACTGCATATATTGCCCCATGAAAAGTAAAAAAGTAGCTTACATACATGTTACTACTGGGCACAGGCTGTAGAGTTTTTGGCCAAAAAAGAGTTCGCTGCACTGATTCCAACGCGGGATGAACGTAATGTAAATGATTCAATTATTTACATCGTATAATCAATAGCATTGTATTATTTAATTTTATCAATGACTTGCCATTTTATTTTATTTAGAAGTAAGTAGGTGGCGCTAATATTACATGAAATAATGAAAGCCAAAATTATACCATCTAGTAATATCAGCAATAGAAACGAACATTTGTTTATTTATTATTATTATAATTAATATCATTTATTAGGATAAGGGATAAAGTGATGTGAATTCTCTTAAAAGTTCTGTTAAAAATAAGCTATCAGCGCCGCTAGCGGTGAAAAACAATAATGATATCGTCATATGACCATATTATGAAATAGCAACGTTGTGTTTAGTTACTAATAACTTCAAAAGATTTCTATTCATTGATTTGGTCAAGCTATATCATGACATGGTCAACAAATAGTGTTAAATACAAATACATTCATTTCAGTCTTTTCACGAAATGATAGACTACTTTATGATATATGATCAATGATCAATTCTACGATCTGGCCACGACATACATAAAAATCTCTTTAATAAAACTATGATGATAATGAAAATTTTGCAACAATTGCAGACAGACCAGTTTTTACCACTTTACATATATATATATATATATTAGTAATTGAAATAAATACCATGAAGCTAATACAAAGAGGAGACGTTGTAATTAAATTTCACTATGTAACAACGCGTGACAATTTGCGGGGTGAGGGGATACAAAGCTCCGCCCACTTTACATTATCTACATCTACCGATAAATAGTAAAACTACTCGAATCTTTCCATATCGATGTTGCAATGTAGCTTAGCTACCTTGACGGTAGATGGCGGTATGTCCACAAAATGTTATAAACTATAAAAACAATATATTGGCGATTAAAATTTCTTTATGTCTGAATGCAAAACAAATTTCAGCACCTTCGTATGATTATTTTATCATAACTGAGCTCTACGTACCTTTATATTTTTAGTTCACAGGACACAAAGTGTCGCCATCTAGTGTGGAATATATTTAATTATATTTGAAAGCCGACGCAAAGAGATTTTTCTAGAACTATTTTAATAAATTAGGTGTAATATTATTTACAAATGAAATGTGATGCCATCCATAACATCAGAGCGTCTATCTGAGTAGTTTTTACACAATAAACACAACACTTCATCCTTTTCTTCTTAATACTACGAAAGTACACCGATTTGCGATTTTTTCAACACATAAGCGCACAGGACGAATGCTGACAGCATACTAACTAAAGCCACGCCCACTATGATGACGTCAGGACCTACTTAGAATCACAGTGCACAGTTGCTTATGCCGTCTCCCCTTTGTATTAGCTTCATGATAAATACCTTATCAATTTTCATATTTTTTATAGACGTCACTATTATCTATTGAAATTATTACACTTTTAAAATAAAATAACAAAAATACTAAAAAACTGAACGTTACAATTTGTTAATAATTTTAAAAATCTATTAACTTAATTCATTTATTAGTAACTGAAGGCAAAATATAAAACCTTTTCCATTTGATGACAGATGGCGCTGTTTTGAATACGAAATCGGTGTAGTATCAAATTATTTTACCAAGATTATAACTATATTTTAAACTTTATTTACAAATATGGTATTTATTTGAAAAACACCCGTCATTCCACCTATAACTAAGACACAACAGAAAATTAACATCTAAAGGAAATTAATATACTTAACCTTCCTTTTTTGAAGTTCCGTAATCGGATAAAAAGTAGCCCATAAGTTGCCCCGGGTTACTGACTACCTACATACAAAATTTCATGTAAATCGGTTGAGTAGTTTTTGCGTGAATCCGGAATACACAGACAGACAGACAGAAAGACAGACAGACAGACAAAAATTCTAAAAACCACTAATTTGGCTTCAGAACCCTTTATTTAGTCCCCTGGACTTGTTTTTTCAAGAATATATTAGAATTACAGACACGACTTTTCTACAGATTTATTATATGTATAGATTAGGTTATTTATAGGTATTTAAATAAAACTAATTTTACGGATTTTATCGCGTATATTAACTTATTTTACTTTCCCGACGTTTCAAGCACTTTACAGCACCCATGGTCACGGGGGGGACTGAGGTGTATGACGTCCCAATGTCATAGTTAACCACGGCTACCTCCAGATTAAAAATTATTAATTTTTGTTCCGATCTACGCAGTATGAACTTACAGTATCATGAAGTCTTGCAGTTGTATGCTTGGGTTGGGATTTAATTTTATTAATTATGGGATCCCAAGCAGATGGTAGCACCCAGCCATCTTCTCTATTGAAATTAGGATGTTTTTTGATTTCAATAGCCTCGCGAATCATCCTTGGAAGGAATCGGTGTTCTTTAGCGAGGATTTGTGGTCTATCAAATCTAATGTAGTGACGGGGGCGATCCTGTACGTGTTCACAGACTGCAGACTTCCCGGAGCGTCTATTCTTCACATCAGCTATGTGTTCTTTAACGCGGGTTTTTATGGATCTTTTAGTTTGTCCTATATAACAGAGACCACATTCACAATCCAACTTGTACACTCCTGCATCTTGCAGAGGAATATTACACTTGACTGATGGTAAAAACTGACTAATCTTCTTCGGCGGCTTGAAATATGTTTTAATGGAAGCACGCTTCAAGATGTAGCCAATCTTGTCAGTGACACCTCTGACATATGGCAGTACAGCAGGCACTCGCTCGACTGTGGCCGGCTTCACTCGTTCACTGTGACGTAGGCGCGGGACCCGAAGCTTATTGTCGTGCAAAACTTGCTTGACGTGTTGGAGCTCGGCGGCCAGGTGTTTACTGTCACAGATCCCTCGTGCTCTCTGAAACAAAGATTTACCCACGGTAGCTAACTGTGAAGGATGGTGCTGAGAATCACCGTTTAAATATCTATCTGTATGGGTCTTTTTTCTATACACAGTGTGGCTCAAGGTGTTATCAGGATTCCGAATTACTAACACATCTAGAAAGCGTTGACTAACCTACGCAATAAACCAGAACTCACGATTCTCCGCGCAGATAAGGGAAATGCCACGGTAGTTATGGATACGTCAGATTATAATTTTAAAATACAAGAACTTTTGTCGGATGTAAGTACGTATAAAAAGGTTAAAAATGACCCAACAAATAACACACTTAAAACAACTAGTGATCTCATAAAGAAACACCCCGAAAAATTAAATCTAGACGTAAAATCGATAATACCTACGTGTGCTAAACCACCGAAGTTGTATGGGTTACCAAAAATACACAAGCCCAATGCTCCACTACGTCCTATAGTGAGCCAAATCGATTCACCAACTTACAGATTGGCTCAACACTTAGCGAATATACTCTCACCGCTCAAGGGACATACAAGAGCACACACAAAGGATTCCTACCATTTTGTCAGCGAGATTAAAGACCTACATCTGGCAGACAATGAAACTATGGTGAGTTTTGATGTGCAGTCTCTGTTCACATGCCTACCTGTTGAAGACTGCATCTCGATTGTTACTAGAAGGCTAGAGGAAAACAACATGCCCGTAGAATATGCAGTATTACTCAGACACTGCCTTACATCTGGCTACCTATTGTGGAAGGAGGAGTTCTACAAGCAAGTAGATGGTGTGGCGATGGGCTCACCTGTATCTCCCATTGTTGCCGATATATTCATGGAGGACTTTGAGGAGAAAGCCCTGCTTACTTCTCCCATAAAGCCAAGATTCTACAAGCGGTACGTAGACGACACTTTCACAATTCTACCTTTAGATAAAGTAACTGCATTTTTAGACCATCTTAACTCCTTAAATTCTAAAATTCAGTTCACAATGGAGTTAGAGGCAAACAATTCTTTAGCTTTTCTAGATGTGTTAGTAATTCGGAATCCTGATAACACCTTGAGCCACACTGTGTATAGAAAAAAGACCCATACAGATAGATATTTAAACGGTGATTCTCACCACCATCCTTCACAGTTAGCTACCGTGGGTAAATCTTTGTTTCAGAGAGCACGAGGGATCTGTGACAGTAAACACCTGGCCGCCGAGCTCCAACACGTCAAGCAAGTTTTGCACGACAATAAGCTTCGGGTCCCGCGCCTACGTCACAGTGAACGAGTGAAGCCGGCCACAGTCGAGCGAGTGCCTGCTGTACTGCCATATGTCAGAGGTGTCACTGACAAGATTGGCTACATCTTGAAGCGTGCTTCCATTAAAACATATTTCAAGCCGCCGAAGAAGATTAGTCAGTTTTTACCATCAGTCAAGTGTAATATTCCTCTGCAAGATGCAGGAGTGTACAAGTTGGATTGTGAATGTGGTCTCTGTTATATAGGACAAACTAAAAGATCCATAAAAACCCGCGTTAAAGAACACATAGCTGATGTGAAGAATAGACGCTCCGGGAAGTCTGCAGTCTGTGAACACGTACAGGATCGCCCCCGTCACTACATTAGATTTGATAGACCACAAATCCTCGCTAAAGAACACCGATTCCTTCCAAGGATGATTCGCGAGGCTATTGAAATCAAAAAACATCCTAATTTCAATAGAGAAGATGGCTGGGTGCTACCATCTGCTTGGGATCCCATAATTAATAAAATTAAATCCCAACCCAAGCATACAACTGCAAGACTTCATGATACTGTAAGTTCATACTGCGTAGATCGGAACAAAAATTAATAATTTTTAATCTGGAGGTAGCCGTGGTTAACGTAGATAGAGGATTGACGTGGTTAACTATGACATTGGGACGTCATACACCTCAGTCCCCCCCGTGACCATGGATGCTGTAAAGTGCTTGAAACGTCGGGAAAGTAAAATAAGTTAATATACGCGATAAAATCCGTAAAATTAGTTTTATTTAAATGTGTAGTGTTCGCGTAAATATAAGAAATTATTATATTTATAGGTAGTATTATTTGTTTGTTTTGGGTATAATTTTTCGTATTAGTTATACATATATTTGTTGTGTTTTTTACTGCGCGATGAAGCTTTTTGCGTGTATTTTCTTTGAAGTAAATGCAAATAAAAGAATGAAGCACCATTAGCATGTAAGGTTCGAATCCATAATTAAAATTTCGACAAATATTATAATTTACACTATAAAAGGCTAATTCAATATTATCACCCAACCACAATATCTTATTAGGAATAGTACTGCCTCGTTTCAATTACATTATTGTCAGTGGATTAAATTTGCTAGCAAGTAAATTATAATATTTGTCGAAATTTTAATTATGGATTCGAACCTTACATGCTAATGGTGCTTTATTTTTTTATTTGCATTTACTTCAAAGAAAATACACGCAAAAAGCTTCATCGCGCAGTAAAAAACACAACAAATATGTGTATAACTAATACGAAAAATTATACCCAAAACAAACAAATAATACTACCTATAAATAACCTAATAAGTAATAATATTATCGACTAATATGACGTGATCGTATGCGCTGGTCGACGCTCTAACGACACGGGCTTCACGTCAAAGAGCTCAGCGCCCACTGAGGCCAGCTATCGCGCGGGCAGTAAATACGCCTAGATTTGAAAATAATTTCTTAATAAAATCAAATTTTGGTCTTTTGAAAAAAAAATTTACTATAGAAATGTTCATTAATAAATTGCCTATCCATTGGTGTAAATCGCAAAATAAAATAATACTTACTTTACGAGGAGATGCATGTTATCAATAATAATTTCACATTTATGTGGTTTCGTTGTAAGAAGATTATATTAATATTTATTCCTTTAAAAAAAAATTGGATATTGCTTTTATGGAATCAAGATTATGTAGAAATATAATGTGTTTTTTATTTGTTGATATATCTTTTAAATAAAAAGTAGATAGCTCCTAAATACTGCACAAATAACGACTAGCGCGACATTTTGCTCAACCTGCGCCTTAACAGCTTTATATAAAATCTGCCACTAGAGCAGTCGATTTTCTGTCCGGCCCGACACCCGACAAGTGGGAGCGGGCTCCGGTGACAATTATTTAGATAGTTTGAGCTTCTGTGTAATGAAATATGTGATGAAGAGTATGGACTATGAAGATTAAAAATGAAATTAAAATCTGTGTAAAAAATTTATTTCTAAATTAATTAACATTGCATTTAGCAAGTGATTTATTGCAGTTTGACAATTATTAATTTTTTTTAGATATTAATTAATATAGCTTACATATCAAATGAAAGTAAAACATAATGTGCTTAAAAACAAGAGAAAGAACTCCCGCAATTCGCACTTAAAATTTGTACACTCATATTTTTTTTGGAAATGATTGGGAATACATGTTACCATGTAGTAATCCAACATTTTTTTTATAATAATACTAGCAATGAATACTAGCGTTAACCGCTAGAGTATGCTTGTGTCAAGAGTGGTTCGAGTAGTCGAATTGCGGATTTTAATACACGATTTTAGAGCTTGCTGGCCTCTCTGTACGATTAGGCTACGGTCGTTTTAAATGCCTTGATATTTTTGATAAAATATTTAAATCAAAGTAATATACAGTCGGTGTATCTTAAACTACTGTTTAATTTTTTAAAAGAAATTGCTAATGCAATTTAAAAATAAAGAGTACATAATTTGTGATGTTTATTCTTTTTTCAGATCATAACTTATCGACAATAACCTAACTTTACCCGGCCTTATGTTAATATAACAATGAATACAAAATTCTGTTAGGTACTTATCGTAATTCTACTTTTCTATACTAAATGTTAAGTCACAATGTAAAATATTCATTTAGTTATTCATATATTAATTTAATCACAGACAAATTTAAATAACTACAGGCAATAGTATAATGTAAATAAAAAAGGGTATTCATTATCGTCCTTCGAGATGCCAAATAATAAGTTGGAATGTGTATCACAGTTTTATTAGGTCGGAGAAAAAGTTTCTTCGTATTTTGTTTGTATAATAATCTCTTTGGTTATACTGTTTGTATCTGGCTCGTTTTAATATCAATACGTATAGGAATAGGACATCAGGAAAAAGAAAAATAAAAGTAAAAAACACTTTCCCGCCAGTTTTCAATTGTTTTTCTGTCCGCCAAAATGGGTGAATCTAACGAAGAAATTCGATAAATTTTGAAGTTTTATTACAAAAAAGGGAAAAATGCGACTCAAGCCGCGAAAAAAAACTTGTGACGTTTATGGACCTAATGCAGTGTCAGTAAGAGTAGCACACACTTGGTTCAAGCGTTTACAGTCCGGGAATTTTGATGTCAAAGATGCAGCTCGCTCTGATCGCCTCATACGGATAAAAAGGATGCGAGATTTGAAAAAGTGAAGCAAGATCGGCATATTAGTTGAGGATTGACCACAAAACAGTCTTCACCCATTTGAAAAAGTCTAGCTTTACACACACTGGTACCACACGAGTTCACTAAAAAAAACCTAATGAATCGTGTACTCATTTGCGATTCACTAGTGAAATGTAATGAAACCAAACCATTTTTCAAAAGATTCATCACTGGTGATGAAAAGTGGATCACCTACGACAAGAACTGAATACTTGGTAGAGCCATGCTGCAGCTATATTAGTAGTTTAGTTGTAGCACGAATGGGTCGGCTCGACCGGGGAAGGACCACGCTCTCACAGAATACCAGCGTAAAATAGCAGCTTAACACTGCTGTGTTTCGTATGGTGAGTGTAGAGAACTGGAGACTCTTTTTACTGGAAAAGAGGCATTCCATCTTAGTCCTCACGGGTGACAACGAGATGCGTATTTTGAGTCTTTATTGAGGATAGATGTAGATGTCTATGGGTCATAGTAACCACTTACCATCAGGTGGACTGTGTGCTCGTTTGTCACCCTATCCTATAAAAAAAGAACGTGCGAAAAAGATCATGGTCAAAGGGTAAAATAGCGAAACCCGGATAAACACGCAATAAGGTGATGCTAAGTGTATAGTGGGATTGGAAAGGCATTATTTATTA
Source organism: Parnassius mnemosyne (assembly GCA_963668995.1). Taxonomy (NCBI): domain Eukaryota; kingdom Metazoa; phylum Arthropoda; class Insecta; order Lepidoptera; family Papilionidae; genus Parnassius; species Parnassius mnemosyne. Next base: position 26,747,299 of record CAVLGL010000068.1, read on the forward strand.
TGAGTTCTTACCGCCGGGCAAAACCATCGATTCGGATCCGTACTGCCAACAATTAATGTGACTCAGGCAAGAAATTGAGAAAAAACTGCCTTAATTGATCAACAGGAAAGGAGTGGTCTTTCATCGTGATAACGCAAAACCACGCACATCTTTGGCCTCTCCGCAAAATATTGAGAGAGCTTGATTGGGAAGTCTTAATGCATCCACCATATGGTCCTGACCTTGTACCCTCAAATTTTCACCTGTTTCGGTCTCTTGATAATTCTTTGGGTAGTGTTAGGTTAACATCAATCAGGATCAAAAATCCCAGGATTTATACAGCAACGGGATTATGTCACTACCTACAAGATGGCAACAAGTTATCGAACAAAATGGCACATATACATTATAATTAAACTAAAACTTTGAAAAAAAAAATGTCTTGAATTTGTATATAAAATCGAAGAAACTTTTACCCTGATCTTATATCACAATACTTACTTATCGTATAAAGCATGCTTTTTGTTTGAGCCCTATAAGCTTGAATTTATGTTTAATATGCAACGCACATAAATATCACATTGAACTTCTTATGCTATAGTTTTTATTCTTATCAAAGTACATTACAAAATATATGAAATACCCATCCACCTCTACGTATGTAGGTATTATTAACTATTAAAATTATTTAAAATTAATTAAAAAAAAATGGACAGTCAAGTGTTGTATAGTTATGATGATGTTTCTTCTTCCAGCACACGGAAAGGTGTTGTAGAAGCATTCCAGGAATAGTACTGCACAAACCTGTAAAATTCATAAATAATAAGAGCAGCAGTGTCTAATTGCGCTTTGCATATTTTTACGTTATAAAATTTAGTTATAAAAAAAAACTAACAACACGCAAGAAGGCAAGAAGATCTAGCAAGAATACTAATATTAGGCATGGGTAATAAATATCGATATATCGATATTTTTAGTATACATTTCGATATATATCGTCGATATTTTAAATCGCGATATATCGACATTTATTTTAGAGTATCGAATTCGTATCAATTTCGATATATTTTAAAATGTTGTATCGTTTTTTTCGTTGTCCAACCGTCAGTAGGTAAAATTTTGGACCTTATCTTTACATCATTCAAATGATGACGATATATCGATATTTATCACGCGATATATATCGATACTGTTTCGAAATATAGATTCGATATATATCGATATATTTTTTCCCTTTGCCCATCCCTAACTAATATTAATTAGATCAGAGATACCTAAAGTGGGTTCCGCGAAACCTAAGAGTTCCGTGGAAAAGTCATCAGGGTTCCGCGAAATTATTAATGTTGCTTGTTAAATAAATTCACACTTTGGTACAAATATTGTTTTGAATTGGCGCAAAATATATGATGAGAAGAACCCATTACTGTTGTATTAGATACATAGGTAGTTAGCCAGAATTATATTGTAATATTTCAATTGCACTGCTTATGATATGTAATCATTTGATGTGGGGTTCCATAAAATAAAAGGGATGTGGTACGTGTTCCATTACCTTTAAAGTTTGGGAACTCCGGAATTAGATTGCATATACGATATTTAAAGATTAACAAAATTACGGATATTTCTAAAAGTAAGAAGTATTATAATTTAAAATTATATATTTTTTTTTTACAATCAACTTCAATGTAAATGATAAAGAATAACTTAGTGATCGATGAGAATAACTCAAAAACTATTCTAACTATTGGTCAAACCTTGATCAAATTTATATGGGACCACATGAGAAGCACACAACAGCCGTCTTCATTTCAGTTATCGACAAATATACGGCCTTGTAACTTCTTTTTCAAGTTGGAAATAATAGTCGATGGGAGTCAGTCAGTTAGGGTGGGTAGTCAATTTCCGAGAAGTAAGTGTCAAGTGTGGACAGGCGCATTGTCTTAACAGCATAATATTGACCATTCATAGTATTGCCCTTTGGCAGACAATCTATCAGAAAAAATACTTTCGCTATGCCATTAAACAGTCGCCATATGTTTTGATGCCAACTTTTGAACCTTTCATTTCTTCATTGCACAGACTCCTGTTTGGATTATGAATCGTATCGGCGAACCCAGGTTCTATTTACAGTTACAATTCGGTCGCAAATTTCGTCTAGATTGCTCAGACTAACTCCAAAAATTCTTACTAGTCACGAGTCGCCACTGTTCGTCGAAGGGTGTTAGCATTTTTTACGTGATAGAGCCATACTGTAGTTATATTAGTAGTATAGTTGTAGCACGAATGAGTCGACTCGACCGGGGAAGGACCATGCTGTCACAGAATACCAGCGTAAAATAGCAGCTTAAAGCTGCTGTGTTTGGTATGGTGAATGTAGAGAACCGCAGACCCTTTTTAATGGAAAAGAGGCTTTCAATCTTAGTCCTCACGGATGACAACACATCTGCATTTTGATTCTTTTTTGAGGATAGATATAATAATAATAATTATTATTATTTATTGCCCCTAAAAAGAAAACAGTTACATACACGCCAAAACAAAAGAACATTATAACTATTTGAGACAAAAGGAGACGGCTCAGCTTTGTCTGTAACGAGATACATATCTCATCACAGAGCTGTTTTTCAGCCGCTCCCACCTCCCTGAGGTGTTGTGCGGGAGTCCAAAGTAGCAGGCTCCCCATTTACCTAACTTATACTTTTAAACTACGTACAAAGTAATTAAATGTGATAAAATCGCAAATACAAAAAAAAAATTAAAAACATTAAAGACAAAATAAAAACATTCAAAAAATATGCATAAAAACAACCATTACGAAATGAACTACAACAGATTAAAAAAAATGTGTGTGTGTGTGTGTGTGTGTGTGTGTGTGTGTGTGTGTGTGTGTGTGTGCGCGTGTGCGTGTGTGTGTGTGTGAGCGTGTGCGTGTGTGTGTGTGTCCTTATTAATTTTTGGCAAAAAAGTAGATGTAGATGTCACATGAATCACTTACCATCAGGTGGACTGTGTGCTCGTTTCATCTTCTTTTATTTAATCATTTGTCTAAAGTGTTTACAGACATCCATATTTTTAAAAATATCTTTCAATAGATAGATCTTTTTACATAATATTGACTATATTACATTCTTAGGGTGATAAGGGCATGCACCCAGTAACAATGATACAGCAACAATGGAATCGCAATCAGAAAATCATCGTCATTATTTTCTGGCAGAATGTCTAGACTCAATGGCTAGCGTCTCTCAACTGAACCTTGTTATTCCGAACTGAAATAAACGTATGTGTGTAATGTATTTACGGAATCCCGAATTGGAATCCCGAAACGGAAATCAAACACTTACCATAAGGTGGACTGACTGTGTGCTCGTTTGTCACCCTATCTTATTATTACTTATTACTACTTACTACTGTCACAGGACGCCATGGGCGGGGATCATCTTTACACCAACGAGTGTTGAAATACGCGAACCTATATCTTGACCATGGTACAAAATCCCATACCCCCTTAAGTAACAGCCAATATACGTTCCTCTCATATCTGAGAGGGTTTTTAGGGCAAGGAAATGTCCGCCGTGCTGCCGCAATGCGTGTTGCCGAAATTTACATGTGTTCAAAAATTTATTTCGATGTTTTTCCTTTCTTTACGAAGTAATATTTTATTAGAGCGCGGTGTTCAATACTAATGAAATTTGACGAATCGGCTGATACGATAACGTTTGTCCTTTGACAGATAAATTTGCTAATGACTTTATTATCGAAAGAAGGTTATATTTGTACTACAAGGAGTGTATTAGTGCTAACATAAGTGAGATAATAATTCTAAGTACTGCTAAGTACCTCGGGCCACGGACTTATCAGCCGCCACTCGTATGCGTATGTGCCATTGAATTCAAATAACCGACGTAATGTTCCTTATCATTAAAATTGTTTGTAAACTAATGAATGACGAAAATATGATAATTGTATTTTATTTTCGACTAGATGTTCCCCGCGTCTTTGTGCGCGTGGATTTTATTACGGTTGGATTTCACGGGTTTTCTGTTTGCAGGTAGGCTCTAATTGAGTGACTCATTGTTAGTATATAATATGTTACTGTAAAAGCCCGTATTTGGGTAAATCTTAGGATTTTCTTTTACATCTTAGGATTTACCAACATGAGCTGGTAAATGTAAGGTTTGGTATAAAATGAGTTGATTTCTCGGGCTTTTACCATTAGAGTTTAGTACATGCTAGGTTTTACCAATGACTATTAGTAAATATTGATTTTGGAAATTAAAAAATATCAGTAGAAAGTTTTTATTAAGCATGGAATCATGTTCCCGATTAAATTTTAAAATATTTTTATGATCTATTTTTAACGTATAATACAGAAAAATGTATTTGTTTTCTTCTCACAAACATAATACCTACGTAAGCTAAGCTTACTGTTCATTAATTTTTCTTATGAGATTATTGTCATTACGAATTCAATTTCAATCTCTAATGGTATTGACTCTATAGTTACAAGAACTACCTGCAATTGTCTCGTGATTTCTTTCTCCGAATCAATATCGCATAACTAACAATATTCTAGTAACATTAGTTTAGTTAATTTAGTATCATCAGTTGTTACATTAGAAACATCGGGTTTTTTCTTAGCCTTCACCTTCTCCGTAATAATCTCTTCTTGTGTTTTATTCTTGACAGCGTTATTGGACAATGCCTTTTGTGATTATTTCTCAACATTAATATCTTCTTTGTCATGTTCAATTACATTTTCGTCGGTAATATATTGTACCGAATTTATCTGCGAATGCAAAAAATTCTCCAAATTTTCTTCAGATCTTATAACTCCATCATATCTCTAAGGATCGCTGAAGTTGCGATGACCATTTTCATTGGAAAACCAAACATTACTTCGTACGAGGTTCTTTTGACTCTCTCATGATATGCTCTATTTTTCGTTGCCTGTATGAATGTTAAGCCCTCTGAACATTTCAGCCTTTAATTTCTCTAAGCACTACGCATTTATCCCTTTCGAGATAAAAGTTATTGCCTTTCTTACTTGTCACGATTTCGTCTAGTAGTCCATAAAATCTTTGTTTCACACTCAATTTGTCTCATAGACGCCCATTACACGGTAGGTTTTGCTGTCAGTTTTACAACAATCACGGTTGTGATTGACGAATAACCTATCGTGTAATGCGGTGATTGACGGTTGCAAAAAATTGATTGACAAATATCTGGATATTTTGATTTTTACGTCAATCAACTATTAGTCACGAATTTTGATTGAACGTGTAATGACATTTCGTCAATCACGCGTCAGTCAACGCTTAGACAGCAATGAAGGCGGACGCAGAATATATTGAAGAGGCTGCTTCTACGCGCTCGCGCAGCCCGTCGCCACTCCCACCAAATGTGTTTCAGCCAGAAAAAGATTTTATTTTAAATTTTCAGTCTCTCCCCGAGTTGTGGGACACGAAAAACCCCGGGTAGGTTGGATGCCCCTAATACCAGCCACGCCCCTAATTCCAGCCTTTCCGCCTTTTTACTTCGTAAATAAGATTTCTAGTAGTCTTAACTACAAATATGGTCGGCTAAAATTCTTCGTAATTAGAGGAAAGTATATTTCAAATATTACCTCACAGTTTTAAACCTAACAGTGTTAAATTAAAAATCAAAGCATAAGCCATAGAATTATTACGTAATAATTTTATGACATAAGCATATTTTACATTAGCTCATCTTTAGGCGTTTTGATTTGTATGAATGTGACTATAGACATTTTCTTTTAGTGGAAATTAATGGGGCTGTAATTAGATATACGAAATTTATGGAGTGCATATTGTCAGTCGCCCGACTGTTATTTGTTTTGACGTAAATAATAAGAAGTACCTTATTTTAACCATGTAATATAAATCAGGGCTGTCATAAACTAGAATAAATACCATTAATTTGAACTCACACAGAAAACCAACGTAGAATAGCAGCTTAACGCTGCTGTGTTTCGTATGGTGAGTGTAGAGAACCGGAGACCCTTTTTACTGGCAAAGAGGCATTCCATCTTAGTCCTCACGGGTGACAACGCATCTGCATCTTGAGTCTATATTGAGGATAGATGTAGATGTCTATGGGTCATAGTAGCCACTTACCATCAGGTGGACTGTGTGCTCGTTTGTCACCCTATCCTATATAAAAAAAAAAAACATAACTTATTTTATAGTGAAGTAAGTTATGATCAATTCGTCTATATTTTAAAATTGGTGTTTGATTTAAAAGTTTAACAAATGATACGTACTTGCTTTTCAGACATTTGGTATATGTTAAGAACACCATACAATATTTAATTATTTTTTGAGAAAGACAAAAACAAACAATAAATGTAATTAACTACAACTTAGTAATACTAATTTTACTATAACTTAAGAACATAAATGAAAATCATAAAAAGGAAAGTGGTTCAGGACCATGCTTTGCGGCAGTCTATGGAGAATGATGTTCTGTAGTCGACTTGTGAAGGGCTGAAATGATGATAAAGATTCAAAAACTTGGATGATTAAATTATAAGAAATCGGTGTACTATAATACATAATTTTTAATATAATATTGTTTTAATTAATTGTTTAGTGTTAAAAGAAAAATTTAACTGCTTAAAGCTAAACCACAGTAAGGTAAGAAGTAAAACATTAAAATAAAATAATTGTTGTCGTAATACATATTCCATACTTGTGACATGCATGATTTAAAATTAAAAGTTGTTATGAATTTATTTCAGTGCCCCTAAAATTTACCTACAATAGGTACCTACCAAAAACTCAAAAGGCATATAGCCCTATGCTATGCTGGCATTAGATATACAAAAGGAAATTGAAATTGACACTAAAAGGCTGGTAATAGGGGCATCCACCCTGTACGAATAAATGTAAAAGTTAAGCTTATTTTTCGTCCATAAATGTGTTTCAAATAAAGCCGCGTATCGATTATGCGCCCCAAGAGGTCTAACATTTGCGCGCGTTAAATTAAAATGGGTAAAATGATATTAAATATTACAATTTTTTCTATTCGTTTTTTTTCTTTTTCCTTTCAAGATATAAAATTATAATTAAATGGTGAATCGAAAATGAAGTTAGTTTATAGGTACGTCCTTTCACTCCGAAAATTTGGGTTTGACTGACGATCAGTCAGCATGAGCGTGTAATGTCGAAATTATTCTATGATACAAATGTTAATCATGATTGATCGAACTGATTGACGCTTGCCTAGGCGTGTAATGGGCGTCATAAATACTTCTAGATAACAAAACCGTACGTACTAATTGACCGATTGTGTCGAGCGCAGAGAGAGGTGACACTGGACACTGTCCGCGAGCACGATAATGCGGTAAACACTTTTAGACTATTTTTCAACAGTTTACGTGTCTTTGAGGTAAAACCTAAGATTTACTAAGTTTATGGTGGTAAAAGTCCGAAATTAATGATTACCAGAGAACAGTTCGGACTTTTACCTTTAAGACTTTCACTTTTATTGAAAAATCTTAGGATTTACCGTAGTTCGAGCTTTTACAGTAACATATATACCAAGTTCCAGCATAATCGGATCATTAGCTTTCGAGTTATCAACGAGTGAACAAGTTAATCGGGAAGAAACTAGCCACTATAGAGGAATTTGAATATTGCGCCATCAATAAGTTTCTCACCAAACAAGGAAATACACCTCAAACCATTCTTCAAGAGATGTCAGCTGTTTATGGGGTTTCCGCTCCTGGGAAAACTATAATTTATAAATGGCACGCTCTTTTCAAACAAGGGTGAGACTCCCACGCCAGAAATAATCGAAAAAGTTGAAAAACTTGTATCGGAAGATGCCCGGCTATAGAAACAACAGCTTGCAGCATTAGTTGGAGTATCAGAAACAATCATTATAAACATCCTACATCAACCACCTTGGCATGACTAAAGTCTGCGCAAGATGGGTCCACAAACACGAGAGCGTCGAAAGTTATCGCGAGGTTTTGGACCGCTGTGGAGAGCAAAGGGAGGAAGTTATGGCCCGAATCGTAACTGGCGATGAAACTTGGGTTCACCATTGTAAACCCGAGTCAAAGCAAGACTCTATTGCAGAGGCATAAAAAAGCACACCCCCCCTCCTAAGAAGTGTAAGGTGTCTCAATCGGCCAGAAAGATGATGGCGACGATCTTTTGGGATACAGAAGGTATCTTTTTGATTGATTATAAGGAACGTGGTGTTTCCATAACGGGAGAATACTACGCTTCTTTACTAGATCAATTAAAAGAAGCTATTAAAAAAGGCGAGGAAAACGTACAAAAGGCGTGCTCCTTTTGCACGAAAATGCGCCGGTGCACACAAGCCCTGTTGCGACGGCTGCCATTCACAGGTGCGGTTTTGAACAACTGCGCCACCCACTCTACAGCCCAGAACTGGTCCCAAGCGACTATTGTTTCCAAAAATGAAGAAAGAACTGCGTGCGAAAAAATTTGGCGACGATGACCAAGACACATCGACCCTTAACCCAAAAGGGTTAAGGGAAAATACATTGAAAAGGAAAAATAGTTTAATGTTTCATTTCATTATCCTTCCCTGTCATTCCGCGAACTTTTTGACCTCACCTCGTTTTAAAACCAGGGTAACCGACATAGCCCAATGAATTAGTAGATTGAGGTGGGAATAGGCCGGCCATATAGCTTGGAGAATCACCAACCGATGAGGAAGAAAGGTTCTCGAGTTCTTCACAAAATATATTTTTCATTATTTATTTTCGCGGTAGTTGGTCAAAAAAGCGTAAAACGATTTAAAAACAGCGCAACTTCATGCTTAAAAATAACTTTTTGTTAAGTGGCTTTATTAGGTACGATATGTAGGGTCCCCCCCCCCCCACTAGGTGGAGTGGCGACCTGGTAAGACGTGCAGGAAGTCGATGGATGCAAGTGGCTCAGGACCGTGTTTTCTGGCATTTCTTGGGGGAGGCCTATGTTCAGCAGTGGACTTGTGAAGGGCTATAATGATGATGATGATTATCTGTCTTTCCATACGATTACAATATGGGTGCATTCACGGCAAGAGTGAATAGGCTTTTGTGTATAGTTGTAGTACGAATAGGTTGGCTCGACCGGGGAAGGGCTACGTTGTAAAATACAACCAGCGTAAAATAGCAGCTCAATGCTGCTGTGTTTCGCTTATGGTGAGTGTAGAGAACCTGAGACCCTTTTTACTGGAACAGAGGCATTCTATCTTAGTCATCAAGGGTGACAACGCATCTGCATTTTGATTCTTAATCGAGGATAGATGTAGATGTCTATGGGCCACAACAACCACTTACCATCAGGTGGTGTGTGCTCATTTGTCACCCTTATGCTATATAAAAAAAGTCAGTGTGCTTTACTATCTTCGGCTCCATAACTACTAACCATCTGATGGGATAGTAAACAAGCACTGGCTTAGCTTAGTAAAGAACAAAACTAAACACCAAAGTATATCAATTTTTGATATTACATGAACATTGGTTCTTTCTAGGATTCGAACCTCGGAATTTCGACATAATTAAATAAGCTTATATTTCCATTTGATATAATAAGCGTATTAATTATGTGTATTTCAATTTATGTATGTCAGTTCTATCAGTCGTTAACATAATTGTAATGCAATGCAATTACATATTTTTACTGCAGACGATTAGGTAATGTTTATTGCATTTTAATGTGTATTGTTTGAGCTCTATTAAAGTCTATTATTCGAATATAAATTAATATTGATACAGTTTCCAAGTGGCAAGACAGGATCGGGGACAATGTTGACTCCAACTTTATGGGATAGTAGGGATAATAAAGAAAGGGGTTGTTAATTTACTTACCCAAGCAGCACGACGCAAATGATAGTAAGCCCACAGCCTACTAAGTATATTGCTCCTGGGAACGTCGTCAGTGTAGCAACGTACACTGAACTGCATACAACCGGAGCTATCAAGGGAGACAAACCCTCCATGGCACACATCATAGCGAAAACCTTTGCTATGTCCTCGACTGGCAACATTTTTGATAAGAATGATTTGATTAAAGGTCCCGATAATCCCTTGAATATTGATACAATAACACCTGAAAAAAAATGGGCAAATAGGTGGTTTTTAAATTGGAGTAAAAAAATTAACGTCTGCTTCGAACATCGATCACTAATAAAAAAACTAGATACACAATTGGTGACAAAAAATGTCCTTACCGAATGAGCGCCCACTCTCTTTTAATTTGTAAGTAGCTTTGTGAATACAACTTTAGGCAATACATTTAAGGTTGAATTTACATTAATGAATATTTATTTCAACTAGAATTACGTCAAACAATTGGCGACCGTTTTTAGAGAACTTTTGAAGGGGAAGTGTGTCTATGCCCATTCTCAAGTCGGTGCTAAGACATAGTGTTGGAAGAATTTAAGCACAGCCTTCAGAATTTGAAAATATTCTGTTTTATTTCTTTGAATTCGGCTTTTAAATATTAACTTTCACGCCTTTTGTTACCATAGGGATAGGCAAAGATTACGGACTTCCATTTGGCACGATCCTGACACACCTCTCTCGCTTCTTTGACATCCATCATACATGCATATATGTTAAGGGCACTCTTAATTTGGCCCATCGTCGGCATCCTTGAAGGGAGCATTTCGCTATGCAGCCTCGAAAATATGAAATAACATACCACCACCTCTTAGGCAGTTAAGTTGTATTACTAGCTTTAAAAATCAGCTTAAACAGTAAGTACTGCTTTACGTGGTAGAGCCATGCTGCAGCTATATTACTGGTATAGTTGTAGCACGAATAGGTCGGCTGGACCGGAGAAGGACCACGCTCTCACAGAATACCAGCGTAAAATAGTAGCTTAATGCTGCTGTGTTTCGTATGGTGAGTGTAGAGAACCGGAGACCCTTTTTACTGGAAAAGAGGCATTCCATCTTAGTCCTCACGGGTGACAACGCATCTACATTTTGATTCGTAATCGAGGATAGATGCAGATGTCTATGGGCCACAGCAACCACTTACCATCAGGTGGACTGTGTGCTCGTTTGTCACCCTTATCCTATAAAAAAAAAGTATATAATCTCTATCTTGTTATATATTATATACCTATTTTAATAAACATTTATTATATAAGTACTTATATATGTTTTTACGGGGTTCACGTATACTGATTGTTCTTGCGGAAGTACACGGTAACTGGTTTCAGAGGTGAAGACGAATGCAGTTCAGAGGCCCAATAGAAAATCAGCGTTGAGTTTCCAACCTGACATCATGTATCATGGTTCCTATCTTTTGGCACTACCCTGAGGCACTAGTTTTAAGAATATATATATATATATATATATATATATATATATATATATATATATATATATATATATATATATATATATATAATTTTTTTTTCCTTTATCTTTTTTTTTTCTCTCATTTTTAGCCTGTTTTTCGTTCTGAAATTGATTTTTTTTGACTTCGTTTCTGTGTTCTGATGCCTTGTGTATGTGTGTGTGTGTCAAAATAAATATTTATTTCTTTCTTCTTTTCTTTCTTTCCATCTTCAATATAATATCACCAATTTGGTCGATAAGCTTCCGTTTAGAGCGTCCCTTGCAGACTCTGCCACCTATTTCTGCAGCATATTTGTCACTCATTCCTCATTCATTCTTTCTACATGTTCAAACCAAGGAAGCAATTCTTTCTTAATTCTAGTCACAACATCTGCTTGCAAACCCACTTTTCTCTTAGCACACAAGGTGGGAGATTGAGTTCAGGTCTGACCCTAACATACTGTTTAATGCCAACATTTCTACAGTTTTTATTTTGTTTTCATGCTTCTTCTGCCACACCCAACTCGCGAGAAATGGAGGACGAGTCGGTCGCATCCGTATGCTTTGAACACTTAATACTAGGCCCACCCTACACGTATCCCCGGGTGGTGGTGCTAAACGAACTTCAGAACCAAGAGAAACCGGCTTTTAATTTTTATTAAAAGTTACTTTTTACCCATTTGTTAAGGAATAACATCACAATCTCACTGTCGTCTAAATAGTTACATTAAAAACTTCATCTACTATTTTGCCACTCTTAGGGCTGGAATATATTCTCCAAATATATGGGACCACCCCTGAAGCAATGCCTTATTAATAAAAAAGAATAATCAAAATCGCTTTACAATTAACGTCGCGTAACATACACGAAACTGTCGGCAGCGCGCGTGCACGGCACCGCACGCACGCACACGTCACTTTTAAGGGGGCGGCAAAACAGGATATTAAATCGAGGTCATTGACATAATTTGCAGCTATGTTTTTGTCATAAAAACGATATTTTTTGATCTATATAATATATCGAAAATATTTTTTTTTTTTGGTAAGTGGATACTGCGGCCTATAGAAATCTATACGACACCTAACGAATCTACACAGTTCAAAAGAAAATAGAAGAAATAACTGACAAACTGACAATGCCAGTTTGTCAGTTCTGACGCGGGCGCTGCAACTGCCAGAGGGTCTACATACAAAAAAAAACATACAGTCGTATTGAAAACTTCTTTTTTAAGTCGACTAATAATCGCTTACCGCCCATTTTATTTGGTTTTTATCTATGAAAATGATATCATTGATAACAGGTACCATACATGATACATGCGCTGATATAAAGTGCCGTCAGCTCAGCATTTCATAATTTAAAATTTAAAAGACTTATTTTCAATATTTTCAAGAGCAACTTATTTTTTAATAGCTTAATCTACGACAATCTAAGGTTTTAACAAGAAATCGAACTTCAAACTAGCCTATTTTAGGACCTAATAATTATATTCAAATAAAATCTTACACCCGACCATTATGCAATGGGTCCTGGCTCGGCTGGTCACCGGCAGAAGCCAACAAATAACCGTCACATGGGGCACGAGTAAGGATGACTGAATATCACTCACTCATCCTGTGACATTTATTTGACACTTTAATATCTACTTTAAATATACATAAGTATTATGTTTAAAAAGAACAAGGTTGTTATCGTAATGGATGAAAGTCGAGCAGAAGGATAACGTGTAATCATTTATAATTTTAAAATATTGTCGGAAATACCAGCTAACACAAAATATATACTTACTGAAATACATCTGCCATGTTGTCACAGCAAATGCTTTAATGATAAACTCAGCTATGGCTGACAAAAATGCTACAGTAGCCAACATTAAATCACTGACTGGCAGTAGTTTCTGTATAACTGTAACACCAAGAAAGCTGCCTACAAAAATAAGAGCAGTGCTCACTGCAGTGTATGTGTTAAAATCTTGTAAAGCCCAGTGCAATTTCTCTCTGACATATTGATATTCGATACCAATTGTACCAAATACAAGGAATACAGACAGAGTTCTAACTACAATGAGCAATATTATTTGAGCTTTCCCGTGATTGGGACGCGTCTTGAAGCATTCGTGTGCCATTTCTTTTACGTATAACCAGTCTAGAATTTTGCTAAAGCCGCCCTGAAAAACAATGACACAGAAGTTAAGTAAATAACGAATCGTCACGCGAGGTCGTGATGACAATTACTAGGAAACAATTTTGCAAATTAATAAAACAACAACAACTGCAAATATTATTATATTTTCTGCATACACGGCACAGAAATATGTTTTTATATTTTAAACAATAATGCATCAGCCGTCCCGTGAGAGCTGTGGTAGCTCAGTCTCGCCGTAAATTTGACAGTACGCGAGCAACATGGTTTTCATCAAGAGTATCAATGGATGAAATTGTTGATCCAATTGGTATCGAAACCATGTTTTTAAACATCGGCATTATAAGTGCTGATTTACCACATTCTCGGTGGTGAAGGAAAACATCATAAGGAAACGTGTTTATGTGTGGAATAAAATATTCAGTGAGCAGCACAGCGGACTAATCGCGATGGAACCTAAATGTTGTTAACTTTACTTTTTACTGCATCAAAAATAATTTTGTTAATATTTTTAACACTTCCAGCTATGTTGAAAGTAATATTGGCAACCATAAATAAGTTAATTAAACTTTCTATTTTTCTTTTGTTACGGAAAATAGCTCTAGGTTGTCCATGACCAAAACACAATGACCCCCGAGGATCTCAAAGACATTTCTGCAAGGTATCAATCACTTGATTCTAATAATTATTTTGAAATAAATGTTACTGTATGTATGAGTATTACTACCATTTAAAGCTTATTCTAAACTAAAAATATTTCATTTTTTGAATTTCATTATTTTTGTAGAATTAGGGAGACAAGCTATCATACATTCCACCTGATGCTGTCGCTCATAGACAACTAAATCTATCCTCAAATAAGAATCAGAATGTATGTGTTGTTACCCCTGAGGACTAAGATGGAATGCCTCATTTCCAGTAAAAATGAGTCTCCAGTTCTCTGCACTCACTATACAAATTGCAAAAGAATTAGGCTGTTATTTTAAGCTGGTATTCCGTAAGGTCATGATTCTTCCACAGTTGAGCCAACCCAGTAGTGCTACAACCATAACATAGCTGCAATGTTACTCTACCACATATAAATAATTCATTTTAAATTTCAATAGTCTAAGCTTTTTTTTATTAAATGTAATGAAAAATATATACATCTATATCCTTACCTGTAGAGCGCCTGTCAAAGATTCCTCAAGGAAAATATTAGTAAATGTATATGCTATTACATTAATGAAAGCCACCAGCAGCAACAAATTGACATTACCAATATGTAAAATTAAATATGTACTCAATAATGATCCTATAACATTTCCTACTGATAATGTGGCATCAACTAAAGTCATCCTTAAAAAAAGGTTTAACATAAAAATAATATAAAAATATAATTTAATGTGTTAGAAAATACTATGTGAATAGTTTATTAGTATATAGTTTATCATTACCTAAATGATGTGCTTTCAGTTGTAGCTATGTCACTCACATAACAATAAGCACCAGTAAATAAAACTACATAACCACCAGTTACAGAAAATGGTACAATGGTTAAGATGTACAACCAAGGGTTCAAGTCTACCATGCCATAAATTACAACCAGCATTGATGTCAGTGTCATACCTAAAATTATTATTTCAAGACATACAATTTACTACCATAAACACATAAAATTATATACACGGTACAACCTTACATAATCAATAAACATTATAACTATTACTTAAACTAAACACTAAAGTACAAAAAAAATTGTAACAAACATTAATAATTACTGAATAAAACCATACAGTCTAATAAATAATATTATAATCACTGAATACAGACAGTATTTACTCTACATATATAAGTAAACTTAAACAGTTACTGACAGCATAAATAAACCCATCAGTCCTTTTTCATTCCAAGGGTGTCTAATTTGGATGTTATGGGAAATGCCAGATAAATCAAATGACTTTTGATAGTTCATATACTGGTATAAACTTTTTGTTTATGAAAAAGTACTCAGTTCAGCAACTGACAGCAGTGTCAAAGGTTTGAGACATCTGTCACAGTGAATGTCTCCCCACATGCCATACTTGACAATTTAGGCTAATCTCCCCTATAACAGGTGAAGCCCATGACCAGCAGTGAATTTTTATGAGCTAATAAAGAAAGTAAAACAGACTGATCAGGATTTGTGATATCGCAGATGGAAATAATATAGAACATGCACTATCTACACTTTTTTCATTCAATCATTGCAGTGTATAAAAAGTACACTGCTGAACATAGGCCTCAAACATAGATTGCCATATATACTACGTGACTAGCACAATTAGGTGCATGACAGCTAGGACATCATTAGAATTAGGGAGGGAACATCAGAACGGTGATTGGTCACTGGGAGAAGCATGGGGATAGAGGCAGGGTGAAAACATTGAAACGGCATTTCTGTCATACGCCAATTTTTTTGGCCAAGTTGTACAAAAGCAAATATCTACTATTTGCTTTAGTATCCTTGTTTAGCAGGCTGGTTGGCAACTGCAGTTCTTAATTATTTTGAGTTTTTTAACAAGAAAAAGCTGCTGTCCATCTCCTGTTTAATTTTTCTCCATCACCTCTAACAACACCCATTTGATTATGATAAGACCCCTTATCTTCCACTGTGCCTAATATCTAACTTCCATAAGAAGGTTAATTTCTTTAATTTATGCATTAACTTACCTAACATTGGCCACACAATCAAAGGTTTTCTACCATATGTATCAGACCACACTCCAAGAAACATTGAAAGCACAGCAGGGCATATAGACTCCATAACTATTTTAGTAGTTAACACAAATGTTGCATATTTTTGGACACTTTCTTCCAATAATTTTGTAGAATTGGATCTTATTGGAGATAAGAAATCTTTACATTCTTCTTCAGTGTGATTCAAAGAGTGCACACACGTTCGAAAGAAAATAATATTAGTTATGGCAGCACCTTAAAAAAAATGAAAAAACTATTCAGAAGAATCACAAATAATCATTACTTTAAAATTAGGAAGTGTCTATTCATATGATAACTGGATGATTAATTTTTTCTTATTTATACGATTATCGTATGATTTATATTTTTTTTTATTAATATTTCAAATTTCAAAAATAAATATTATTAAAAATATTTTCAATAATTTTAGGTAATTGAATAAAATATATATATATATATATATATATATATATATATTAGCTAGCCAGGCAAACGTCTGTTCTGCCCTTTCCGATGCTCCTTCCTATAAAAAAATCCTTAAATTCGCAATAAAAAATATTAAAATTCACTTATCTGGATAAAAACTATCCTATCTCTCGAGTTGGACCAAACTGCACACAGTGTGCAAAATTTCATTGAAATCAGTACAATAGTTTAGGAGTTCATCGCGGACAAACAATGTGACAAGTAATTTTTATATATAAAGATTATGTACTCTGATAATTACTCGTATGATTAGGCTATTTAATAAAGCATTACACCAATCTAGCAATATCAGTGACAGTAGGTTAAGGTCCTAAAGCCGCGTACATTATAATGATATAAAATATAATATTGAAAGAATTGAAGTTTTTAATTTTAAAAATTGCGGACTAATAAGTATTTTTTTATTTATGCGATTATCGTATGAATAATTATTTTTAACCATCAAAATTAGGTAAAATAAAAATCCTGACTAAAAATTACGATTAATATTTATTACTTACGATTACGATTTAAAAAAAAATAACTTACCAGTCATTGACCAGCCTAACACACATAGCATTAAAGGAATTTCTATTGTAAGTTTGAATGGTCTTCCAGATGGACCTTGTATCCTTATGCCTGGACTTCTTTCTGTACGATGCTCATCATCATAAGCCATTATAACACAATTTTGTTAAATAATGCAAAAGTGCATAAATTATTCAATTATTGCTAATAAAACAGACCTAAAATTACGCTATTACTATTATTACAAACTAATTATAAATATTGAAACACATAATACAATAAAGCAAAGTATTACTAAATTCTTAAATGCTTAATTGAACATATTTGGATGTGTGCAAGAATTTTGGTGTTTTTTTTATTTTTATATACTTTTAAATTTGTTTTGATAGGCACTCAACACAATAACTCATTGTTTCGATGACAGAATAGACTATAATGACTACAACTACAAAGGTACTCTATGTGACTAACTCAGTTACTATACTCTTTGGACTAACTACAAAAACACTAGTAGATTCTACCCGAATGTATCTGCTAATGCTAAGTGTTAACTGTTAACAACAAAGAGGTTAGCATTGGCATATAGCAATACAGATAAATAAATATGTAGCAAGTTAGCAATTGCAACGCAACCAAATCGCAAAGTTCGTGTTTTGTTATGGTACGTTGTTTTTATTCCGATAACGATTAAATACTGATTAATAAAGTAGGGGTAGGGATATTCATTTAACAGCGATATATCGAATTTATTCGATGTTTTCCGAACGATATATCGGATTGATTCGACGTTTTGACAATTACTTATTGTATTCGATATATCGATATATTTATTTATAGAAACATCGAATATTTGCTTTTTTATTATTTTGTCGAATCAATTAAAAAACTAAATAATTTCAACACTTCTTGATGATTTCAATTTTAAGTAAGGCTCATTAAGATAGTAATATCTGTGAGTGACCAGCTTAATTACTAAATCTATACTGACAGATCGATCGACCATTCACTCTCGATGTATGTAGTCTGTGGATTCTGTAGGTTCATTATATTTACTTTCAGTCACTCACTTTCACTCTTCTTGCGTCGTCTTCTGCTGTTTGGCGGTAACAATTTAATAATTATTCTTTTGATTGTTTATCTAAGACAAGTTTATGTAAAACTTTTACTTGCTACTCTGCTCTCTGATTCTACATTCACACATACAAAATCAAGGACGCGCGTTTCACTGGAGAAAGGTAATATTAAACTTTTGTGGAAAGTATTCGATAGTGAAAAAATATCGATATTTTCTAGCGATATATCGATAAATATCGATGCTGGGATCCGATGTTTTACATCAAATATAAATATCGATATATATTTTTAAGTGGACACCCCTATAATAAAGACAATGTAATTATGACGTTTAATTCCTTGTACTATATAGGTTGTGCCTTGTGCCTTTGTGACTTAAAATTTCATTATGTTGTACTAGTAATTTTGTATGTTGCATCTGTGCATTGTATGGTATGTTGCATGTTGTTATTGAATACAATAACAAATTAGGGATGAACGATATACACCGATGCATTAAAACACTCGATTTATAGTAACGATGAATCTAATTCAAACGTTGTATTGTTGACGCTATAGCCATAGCGCCTTTTCACGATACAGAACTGTCTGTAATTTTTGCAGGGGAAAATCTGCGCACACAAAAACAATCGTCTGCTATTACAAAACTCACACATAAGAATTAAAACAATATGCTAACAATTTCATACACACATAGATACATTATAACACTCGGATATAGACTCGGATCAGTCGCTCAACCGATTCGCATATTGTATGAGAGCGAGCGACCAGTGTTTGTAAACAAATTCGAAACAATACTATAGTTGACGCTTTAATATATTCGATGTATCGATATCTTTCATTCGATACATTGAATGGGTAAAAATAATTTTAATTTGTTTTTTACTTTGTATATTTTATATAGGTATTTAAAAGATTTATTTAGACCGGCATGAATGAACAGCGGCTTTACAGTTTGTTTATGGTTTTATTGGTAGTAGTTTTTCTCTAGTACTGGGTTGGAAACACTGCCGGCTGCCAAATTGAATCAAAGGTTAACTAGATTATAACGAGATTGAGAGGTTCTAGGGGCATTTGTATACGTCATGGTTGGGGCCACACGCAAGTGAGTGAGTAACGATCCAAACACAAGTTTTACCCGACACTATTACGATGATATCCCGGACTTCAGCCTGAGCGAGATTAGAATAATGGCTCTCCAACATCTTAAAAGGAGGCGGGCGAGATCTTCTGAAAGAGGGTGGAAAACAAGTACTTGAAGTCATTCAGAAGCTCTTTGATTCGGTCCTCCATGGTGGGACTACCCTGAAGGCTTGGAGCAGAAGGTGGTCTTGTTCTTCACAAAAGGCGACTACACTGTCTTGAAGAGTTATAGACTGATTTCCCTTCTGAACCGCATCTACGTCTTGTTTTCATGTGTCATTACGAATCATCTCGCACGCAGACTTGACGACTTCAAGCCTCTCGAACAAGTCGGTTTTCGAAAAGACTTTAGCACCGTAGACCACATACATACCTTTCGTCAAATTGTACAGAAAACCGAAAAGTACAATGTGCCGCTTTGTCTTGCGTATTTAGAGTTAAGGAAAGCCCTTGATTCCGTAAAAATACGGGTGGTGCTGCAGTCCCTTCAACGGTGCCAAGTTGACTGTCTAAGTGCTAAAGTGTTTTTACAGTAGGGCTACGATGGCAATCCGAGTACAGAACCAGAGTACGAAACCTATCCAACTGCAGAGAGGTGTAAGACAAGGTGACGTTATATCCCCGAAACTCCCCACTGCATTGGAAGACGTTTTCAAGCTACTGAATTGGAAAGGATACGGTATTAACATCAAAGGTGTGTACATCACTTAGCTATGATTTGTCGACGATACAGTTCTTATGGCAGAATCGTAGGAAGAACTCAGCACTCAATGCTCTCAATAGTGTCTCCAAACGGATAGGTTTTAAGATGAACATGGACTAAACGTAGGTCATGTGTAACAACCATGTTATACTTATGCCGGTAGTTGTGAAAGCGCTACGCTTGAAGTTGTCGACGAGAGAAAGGTTCTCGAGTGGCAGCCTTCTACTGGTAGGCGAAGTGCACCCTCCCCCCTCCTCCCTCCCGACTAGATGGAGTGACGACTTGCTAAGATATGCAGGCAGGTGATGGATGCAGGTGGCTCAGGACCGTGCTTTGTGGCATTTCTTCTCTCTAGTTAATCTATGTTAAGTAGTGATAATATGTTTAACAGTTGCTGGTGAAGGGTTGTAATGATGACAATGATCATTTTTGCATGACATCGAGAAAAGATACTGGGATTTTTGAAGATCAAACCTTCCTAATGTCATTTTGACTTGCTTGTACACGTTAATATATGCCTGTAACTTTTTTATTTTGTTTAACTCGATATTTTTATCATTTTCTTTAATTAATAATAAAAGTTTTGAATCTAACGAATCTGTTTCCTTTCATTTGAAGTTATAAATTGTTATAAATTCCATCCTCACCTGGAGCCCTGCCATTTTTAAGGTGCTGGAGAGCCATTCTAATCTCGCTGAGACTGACGTTCGGAATATCATCGGAATAGTGTCGCGTAGGACTTGCTCTTGGATCGTTACTCACACTTGCGTGAGTCACTTACCAAGGCAGGAACCGCAATAACTCATAACCGAAACCGGCTACATGAAAGTAGACATTCAAATACATTGTTTTTAAGTTCAACGGCGGGTACAAAATACTGGGTTTAAAGATTTTTTAATAAAATGATAAAACAATAATAAGACGTGTATTTAATTTCATAATTTTATTTATAAATTTTTTAAAGATAAGAAATTAGAGAATCGATGAACGATTGATACAACTAAGAAGACGTTTTAGATTTATACAGACTTTAATAAAAGAAGAATAAATATCGATATATATCGATATTTTTATACAACTTGCATCCTTACACGGCCGCATCAAAGGCAACTGACGACAGTCAACTAAGGATAGAAAGTCGACCCTGACTTTGGTCAAGAATCGATCATTTACTAAAAATAAAATACTTTTTAGAATCGAGTTTAGTCGTATCAAGTCGACTAGAATCGACTCTCATTATTTCGCGTCATTTATTTTTTACTTACGTAATTACTAATACAATCGTGCATTTTTTTGTTTTTCTTTTAAACATATTTTTGTAACCAATAATTGTACAGATAATAATACAATTATCTCTATATATACAAATTTCTGTGTGTAAAATACATTGATTTCTTATCCTGATCGGTATCTTATTAAATCCTTAAGGAAAATCTTTTGTTTTATTTTCTTTTCATCAATAATATAATAAAGAAGTCTAAATTATATTATATAAAAATATCGATAAACATTATATCATGGCCGGCTATAAAAATCCTAATCCATTCGTGGTTTGGGGACCAACGAAACACGAATATCCATACTTTTGGAATATTTTACCGATTGTAGCAACCTTCGTACCTTGTGAATTAAAGTTGTTTTCTCATGCTGGTCTTATTGCAAATCAATTAATTAAGCCGTTTATCATCTCAGCATTTAAATGAATTGATATTTTTACGATCAATCGATGAATATATGTCGTTTTCTTAATTACTAAACATTAAAATTTAATTTTAATGTGCAATGCTAAATCGCGTGCAATTTATTGATAAAATTAATAAATATCTTGTTGAATTTTTTAAATTAATAATTATATTAATGTTAATTACTTTTATAAGTATATGTAAATAAAATGTCTAAATGACTAATAGTTCTGTACATTAATTAGTAAATTTTTGATAAGTCGATTTTAAGTCAAACAAATCGACTATTAGAGATGATTAATCGACTTCAAGAATCGAATAACTGAAAGTCGATTCCAAAGTCAAGAATCGATTCTAAGCACGCCTTTTACATCCCTACAGTCGACAGACAACACGGATAATTAGGTCAAGTTCAAATGAGTAAGCGTAATACAATTATTTATTCTGTGCTGATACTAGGACTATTGCGGTTTAGAAGGTCGAATTTAAATGTTTATATTTTTGTATGAAAATAAAAATTGAGGAAATACATTTTTTTTCTTACAGATGTTGTTTTGATGTAAATAATATATTCTCAAAAGGTCTTCAGTAAATTAAAAATGACCCTGTACAATAACAATACGCTACCTATCAAGTACCTTGGTAAAACATTGATAATACAAAACACATGTGAACACATGATGCTCCTACACTATGAATTAAAAGTGATGCCGAGTTCCAAAAATTGAAATAAATAAAATAAATTAACTCTTTTTGTGTACAAAAATTAATAAATAAATAAATAAATTAAGTATATAACAAAATTATTCAAGCTTATTAAATCAATTTGGTAACGTGGTAGAGCCATGCTGCAGCTATATTATTAGTATAGTTGTAGCACGAATGAGTCGGCTCGACCGGGAAAGGACCATGCTCTCACAGAATACCAGCGTAAAATAGCAGCTTAAAACTGCTGTGTTTCGTATGGTGTAACTAGCTTTTCGCCTGTAGCTCACGGGTGACAACGCATCTGCATTTTGATTCGCAAACGAGGATAGGTGTAGATGCCTATGGGCCGCAACAACCACTTACCATCAGGTGGACTGTGTGCTCGTTTGTCACCCTTATCCTATAAAAAAAATACAAACCAGACATCTTACTTGAAGAATAATCACTTGCTTGAACAGGGATCACATCAATGACTTAATCAATACAAATAAATAAAATTAGAGTGTCTGTTTGTAATATGAAAATAGTAGCTTTTCACATAATGCACAGGAAAGTATATACGGTACTTATAACAAGAACGACATTTTTAAAATTTTTGTCTGTCTGTCTGTTTGTTCCGGCTAATCTTCGAAACGGCTGGACTGATTTCGACGGGATTTTCACTGGCAGATAGCTGACGTTATAGGGAGTAACTTAATCTACCTATATTTTTCAAAAAGAATTAAGATTCCACGCAACATAATTAAAACTCTAAATTACACGCGGGCGAAGTCGCGGGGAACAGTTAGTATATGACTAAAAATAAATATACGCTTGCTTTGTATAGGTGCCATATTTCATCATAATACGCGTTGAACAATGTGAACACACGCGAACATTACGTATGACCGCGTACCTTACCTATGATCGTTGATGTTAGAGAGAGTAGAACGAGAACGAGGAATTTATTTTTATTGTATCGATATATTGGTATCAGTATCAATACCGATATTTTGATTACAAGTTCGATATTATTGTAGTGCAATCAAATATCGATACAATATCGATAAATTGATACCTAAATATCAGTATTGATATCGATAATCCGATATCGATACTTGCAAAATATCGGTATTACAGTCCCTGTTTGTCACCCTATTCCTATAAATAAAATCAATAATAACTAAAATTATTATGTACTTAACTAAAATAATTTGGAACAAGATAATAGTAGAATAATAATTTTCTAGGCAAAAAAATAAAATAAAAATAACATTACATTTTAAGCAGTCTATCTTAATTTTATGGCGGATACTTATTGCCGCGTCAGTACCGGAACAGGATAGGTCCATCGATCTGGCGGTCTCACTGTCCTGCCAGAAAGCGTATAGTGTAATAAATATTATTAGAATTATCTTCTTGTTGAGTTCGGTTACAGCGGCGATGATTGAGACGACAAAATGATACGAAAGGAGATTGAGATTGAGAAGAAGTCGTGATAATACGTCAGATCGCTATTACGTTACGCTCGTTTCGTGTGTCCGAGTCAATAATTAGTTGTCGGCATTGAGTTATATGTACTACGTACTAGAGAAGCCATTCCAAACAAAAATTGTGTCCTAGTCTATGTCTTCCCGCATGCGCGGGAATAAATATAAGAATTTAATATAAAATATCTTAATTTAATCTAAACAAACATATTTCTAAATAAAATGTAATAATAATTATTTTATGGAATTCACAAATCTTCAATTTACGCAATATTTAGTTTGTATGGATTGCACTACTGTTCAATTGAACATAGCATGTTCGGAATGGCGTCTCTAGTACGTAGTACATATAACTCAATGGTTGTCGGTTTGTTACGTCTCAACATCCTACCATTGTGCATTTTTCGGTACCTCATGAGTGAGAGTGGCTCTTTTGTATTTTGTTATTTGAGAGATAAACTAACAAGCTTGACAATTTGAAAGATAGTCGGCTATTTATGAGTTCATGTTAGGCCAAAACATTACATCCCTCGAGGTAACCTACATCACAGAATAAATAATATTACTACGCACAGAAGTTTCACTCCTTTGATGTTGACTGCTTGGTGATGTTTTAATAGCCTACATAGTTATTTTTAATTAGATAAATCACTCACGCAAGCTAAATAAAACTATCGCTACGCGCGAGTGTCCGTATTACTTTGCATCTTTTCTCGTTCACGTATGAAGGACTACGGACAACGGACTTTCAGTGGTTACTAAGGGCTATTACTAAAGAGTAAAAAATACATTGTGAAATTGTAAGTAAGTTACTTAAGTAAAGTACCTATTCTGACTATGATCAATCATATTTCCTCTACTATGTGAGTTCTGTGATGCCCAACGCCACAGAATAAATAATAGTACTACGTACCAACGCATGCAACTTGCAAGGCCATTTGTCGGGAATCGCAATGGCAATCACAAGTGGCAAGCATATCGCAATCGCTTGGCTCGTAAGAAATAGATGGATAGTGTAAACAACAAATAAACCCGAAATACGATTCCTAACAGAAATTTCATCGTATTCTACTTATTTAAAAATCTTGTAAACAAAGTTTTAATTTCAGTATTTTGTGTTATTATAACTTAAAATATTTTAATTACAAAAGACAAGTATAGGTATGTAAGTAGGTATTTGGGTTTTTTTTTATAGAATTAGGGTGACAAACGAGCACACAGTACACCTGATGGTAACTGGTTGCTGTGGCCCATAGACATCTACATCTATCCTCATTTGCGAATCAAAATGCAGATGCGTTGTCACCCGTGAGGACTAAGATGGAATGCCTCTTTTCCAATAAAAAGGGTCTCCGGTTCTCTATACTCACCATACGAAACACAGCAGTGTTAAGCTGCTATTTTACGCTGGTATTCTGTGAGAGCGTAGTCCTTTCCCGGTCGAGCCGACCCATTCGTGCTACAACTATACTACTAATATAGCTGCAGCATGGCTCTACCACGTTGTCGCACTAATCTCACCGATGATCTGCGTGAGGAACGGCCTGCTACGGCGACGACTGAAGTAACATCAGTGTTGTACGGCGTATGATAGAGTCTGACAAAAGAGTGACTTATCAGCAGATTCGGACAAGCTTAGGCATCGGTATGAGTCAAATGCACAAAATCCTCCATGAACATTTAGCGGTCAGGAAGCTTTGTGCCCGATGGATACCTCATAAATTGGCAGAGGCCCAATAACTCCGTAGTGTTGATGGTTCAAAGATTTAACGGAGGTGACTCAAATGCTGTGTTCGACATACTTACGGGTGGCGAAAGCTGGATTTATTGTTATGATCCTGAATCTAAGAAACAGTCTGCTGTCTGGGTATTTTCTACCGAGGAGTTGCCAAATAAAGTGAATAGAGGTCCAAGCGTGGGAAAAAAGATGGTGGCCTCGTTCTTCGGAAAAACAGGTTATTACGCAACAATTATTTTAAAGGATCGAAAAACGGTTACTGCAGAGTGGTACACTAACAATTGTTTGCCACTTGTCTTGAAAAATTTCGGGAGAAACGACCTCGCAGTAGGATCCTCCTTCACCACGACAACGACTCGTCGCACACCGCCAAGCATACAATCGACTCCGTGGCGACGTCAGTCGTGGAATTACTGGATCATTCACCCTATAGCCCCGACTCCGCATCGCACCTTGCGATTTTTATTTATTTCCGAAAATAAAAGAAAAACTTCGGGGAACACGTTATATGGACGCCGAGGAAGCAGTGGCTGCGTTTCAAAATGGCGTCTAAGAGACCCCTAAGGATGAGTGGACAAAGTGCTTTTCTCAGTGGTTCCATTGGATGCAGCGATGTATTGATGTAAATGGACACTGTTTTGAAAATATATAATAAAAGTAATAACTTACTAGTTTGTTCAGTTTTTGATTTTCTAAGAACTTTCAGTGTCACCCTCATAGGTACTTTGGTAGTTAAATTATTACTTAATTCTTTTTTCGCTATAAGTACCTATCTAACAAAAATTAAATAAATTCACTTTTCATTATCCTTCGGTAACTGATAAACTTATAGTAGAACTAGATGGCCAGGCAGACGTTATTCTGCCCTTTCCAGCGACCCTTCCTATGAAAAAATCATTAAATTCGCAACAAAAAAATATTGAAGGTCACTTATCGGGATAAAATTATCCTATCTCTCAAGTTGGACCAATCTGCACACAGTGTGCAAAATTTTATTGAAATCAGTTCAATAGTTTAGGTGTTCATCGCGGACAAACAATGTGACACGTAATTTTTATATATAATATCTGAATCCTTTTGTTTGTTCATTAAGCATCCATCCCATCTTCGCAACAATTATAGTAGGAACGACGTTTTACCATTATAATTTACTAGCTGTGCCCCGCGGTTTCACCCGCGTATATCACGCGTCTCTGCCGCGCGACATGACATGACACATCTCTCATTTAGTTCAATCATTTTAGCTAATAAATTAGCAAAATTAATGGCGTACTTGTATCTATCGGCATATACACGTTATACAGAAAAGTGAAATTTTATCCACTCTCCCTTCTACTGCTACCGCCGCCGCCCATGAACAACCGCAATACCAGGGGAATTGCAGATGCGTTGCCGGCCTTTTAAAAAGGAGTAGGCTCTTTTCTTGAAGGTTCCTCAGTCGTATCGGTCCGGAAAAATTGCTGGTGGCAAACTATTCCATAAGTAGTTGTGCGAGGAAGAAAACATCTTCTAAATCGCACAGTGGTGGACCGCCAATCATCCAGATGGTATGGATGGTATCGGGAGTTCTGCCGCGATGTGCGTTCGTGAAATATGGCGGCTGGGATTAATCCGAACAATTCCTCAGAGCACTCCCCGTGGTAAATGCGAAAGAAAATGCAAAGAGATGCAACATCTCTTCGCAGCGCCAATGGGTCGAGCCGATCGGAAAGGACTCGGTCGTCGACGATTCGAGTCGCTCTGCACTGGATGCGGTCAAGTGGAAGGAGCTAGAACTGGGGAGCCCCAGCCCAGAGAAGGGAACAGTATTCCATGCGAGGCCGAACCTGCGCCTTGTAAAGTTGCAAGCGTTGTGCCGGCATGAAATACTGTCCCGCTCTGCTGAGCACGCTAAGCTTTTTAGAGACCAATTTGGCCTTCTCTTCTAAGTGACCACGAAACTGCACGCCACTCGATATGTCGACGCCGAGGATTCCGATACTGGCTGAGGCAACAAGGGGAGTACCTTGAAACTGAGGAGATACGACAAAGGGGTTCTTTTTAGCGGTAAACGCGCAAACTTGTGTCTTCTGAGGATTAAACTGGACTATATTTAGTCGCCCCCAATCCGAGACTTTGTCCAGCAATGACTCGACTTCAGACACAAGTTTGTCCCGGTACTCGGCGACGTTTTCCCGAGAAATATTGACACGGCCGGTGTATAGAGCATCACCAGTGCTGTCATCCGCATAGCAATGAATGCTACCGGCTTGCAACATATCATTGATATGCAGAAGAAACAGCGTTGGTGATAGCACGCAGCCTTGTGGAACACCAGCGTTAATAAGCTTGTAGTCGGAGCATGCACCGTCTACTACGACCTTGATGCTCCGATCAGCAAGGAAACTGGTGATCCATTTGCACAATTTCTCAGGAAGCCCATAGGAAGGAAGCTTCGAAAGAAGCGCCTTGTGCCAGACCCGATCGAAGGCCTTCGCTATGTCCAAACTAACGGCCAAAGCCTCACCCTTGGACTCTACTGCCACCGCCCATCTATGAGTTAAGTAAACTAGAAGATCACCTGCTGATCGACCCCGACGAAAACCGTACTGACGATCACTGATCAGCTGGTGATCCTCAAGGTACCTCATGAGCTGGCAGTTTATAATGGATTCCATTATTTTGGAGAACAAGGAGGTGATGGCGATGGGCCTGTAGTTGGATGGGTCTGAGCGGTCGCCTTTTTTAGGGATCGGGTGGACCAAAGCTGTCTTCAATGAATTCGGGACTACGGCTTGGGAGTAGGAGTACCGGAAAAGACGCGTTAAAACCGGTGCCAACTCCAGAGCACACGTCTTCAGCACAATGGGAGGGACTCCATCGGGCCCACTCGACTTGCTAACATCCAGGGAGAAGAGTGCTTTGCGAACCGAGCGCTGTGTAAATCGCACATCCGGCATGGAGCACTCACATCGCGGGATAGTCGGCGGTGTGTTCCCCCTGTCATCAAGAGTCGAGTTAGACGCAAAAAGAGAGCACAACAGATAGGCTTTCTCTTTTGTGGCATAGGCCAGTGAGTCGTCCTCTCTGTGCAGAGATGGAAGGGATGGCTGACAGAAGTTCCCTTGGACAGCCTTGGCAAGAGACCAGAATGCACGGGTTCCCGAAGGAAGGCGAACTAGCTTCTCGCCAATTCTGCCGATGTGCTCAGACCTTGCCTTGGCAATGACGCTTTTGAAGGACCTGGAGGCGGAATTATACTTCTTTTTAAGTGCGCTGGTGTTTAAATCCCGAGACGTTGATACGTCAGCCCAGGCCCGGTAGCACTCCTGCTTATAGCGTGATGCTATTTTACAGGAGCGACCAAACCATGGCTGGCATCTGCCTCCGATGGCCACCACAGAGGATGGAATAAAAAGTTTCATACCCTGAAGTACCACATCAGCTACAGAATCGGCAACAACGCTGGGATCTTCCGGCGAGAAGCAAACCCACCCCCAAGGGTAGGATGCAAAAAAAGACCGCATCCCGTCCCAATCAGCTGATCTATAGTGCCAAACACGGCGGCAAGCTGCAGATCGCAATTGCGATTGGAGCGTGAGTGGCACCGTGCTCCGGATCAGACAATGGTCCGAAGAGCCCAGAGGGGCATCGACGGAGACCTGATATCCGTCCGGATGAGAGGTCAGCAGAAGGTCCAACAGGGAAGGTACATGGTCTTCCACATCTGGGATCCGCGTAGGCGAAGTAACCAGTTGTGTTAGACCATATGCCAAAGCAAAGTCGTAGACAGATCTACCCGCATGATCGGTTAAACGAGAACCAAGCCATTCAGCGTGGTGGGCGTTGAAATCACCGAGTATCACGATCTCTGCGGATGGGACCTGTTGTAGCACGGAGTCTGCTGCCATTTGGACGTGGTCGATGAGTCGGTCTGTGTCGGCATTACCGCTATGGGACCTATAGAGGCACCTGTAGACGCGGGGATGGTCATCGCTGTCTACGCGCAGCCATAGGATGGACAGGTCCGTACCTTCAAGGCTGCCGAGGCGTCGAAAACAGATGTCCTCTCTGACGTATACACAAACTCCAGCCCGGGGCACAAAGGAGTGTTCCAATTTGTATCCCGGGTAGGAGAGATATGAAGTATCAGCCGGAGAGGACACCCGAGTCTCGGTTAAAAAAAGCAAGGCCGGCTTCGCCGTCTCTAGATGGTAATGGACAGCGTTAAGGTTGGAATGAAGTCCCCTGATGTTGCAAAAATTCACGGATAGCGTGACAGGGGTCGCCTTGGTTGTATTGCTCCGCTTGCCCCGAGCAGCATTAGTCGCAAGCGGAATTTTGCGCCCCCCCCCCCCAGAATACGCGGGGCAGCCTGAGCACCCACGCTCAGGAGTGAAGTAGTTTGGTCGTGGATGCTCAGCGAGGGATTCTCCAGGGGTGCTGGTACCCTCCTGGGGTAGTCTTTTATTTAATTCCACTACCATGTTGATGGGGGGGGGGGGAATTGGGCCTCCGGCCACCTGCACTCACCAAGCGCAACGCAGAGGTAAACCTCTACTTCCCGCTGGCATTCTGTGAGGTCGTGGTACCACCCCGGCTCGAGCTGGCCCATCCGTGCGACAGCAAAAGCTACCGCTTGGCTCTACCACTGTTAAAAATTTTCCCAATGGTCATCGTTTTGTAGCAAACCTCTGTCACGGCAAGCTGCTTGATAGGTCTCTTTGAGAACTCCGTCAACAGTTTTTAAGTACTCGAATGAGGTTGGACCGCGTACGTGATGTAGCAACATCCTAAGATAAAAACACTCTGATTGAGAAGGATGTACACCGTAGACTCTTCCTAAAGCGGCATCTTCTTTTATGCCTGGATGGCCAACTACGCTCTCACCGCGCCTCCTTCTTGTGAATTTATTATTGGCCCATGTGTAGTATTGCGGGACTTCGTGGTATAGAAATGTCTTTGCGAATTAATCTTCATTACAGAGCTCAAAGAAAGCCAGCAAAGTAGTATTACGTGGGTATTGGGCCACTTGTTCCGCCGTTTTTGTGGTAAAATACACCCTTTGGCCGTCATTATTTAATCATCAACAGGTAAAAACAAAATGATAAAAAAAATTAAAAGTGCCCTTGTACTAAATTATATGCTCAATTGTTGAACAGGAATTACCTATATAAAAATGTAATTGAAAAATTATAAGAACTACTAAGTTAATAAGCTGTTTGGATAGTTAAATGTACATAATATTTATTTATCAGTTAGTACCTACTGAATATAACATAAAAAATGGGTTTAGAACTGTAAATAACTTTTGTTTAGTTTTAACAATAACTTTTTAGTTGGGTTTAAATTTAACCAATACCTACTTAATGAATTTAAAGTGAATTCAAAATATTAAAATTATTGAATTCCGTACACAACCGCTACGTAGGGGGCCCACCGCGCGAGTGGGCCGCGCGGCGCGGCAATTTATTTTTTTGACGTAGACTCCCGCACCCCAGTGACACCCGCATCACATGGTGCTGGCAGTGTACGCGATATAAGGATTTTTCGGCGTTACTATTGAATATTTTAACATGGAAAAGTAGTTATTGTAAGAACTATAATAGTTAGACATATGGTTTGGCGGACTTTTTTGTAGATATTGATGTCCTCCATAAAACTGAAGCACATCACTTTGCTCTATTGTCAATAGTTTCCGCAGCGTACGCGATATAAGAATTTTTTTGGTACTTTTTTCACACCTTGGGTTACATTAACGAAGTTTTCATACGGATCCCTAATTTTTTTGAAAACATTCTATGTCCTATGTACATCAGGAATAATGTAGGATTCTAATGGTGAAAGAGTTTTTCAAATCGGTTCAGTAGTTTCAGAGCCTATTCAATTCAAACAAACAAACAAACAAATCTTTTCTCTTTATAATAGGTATTACATAGTGTAGATGAAATAGATTAGGTAATATACAAAAGTATTTTTAAATAAAACTAATTTTACGGATTTTATCGCGTATATTAACTTATTTTTATATTCCCGACGTTTCGGATGCTTTCCAGCACCCGTGGTCACGGGGGACTGAGTTGTTTGACGTCCTGCTGTCATAGTTAGCCCGGCTACCTTCAGTTTTTTAATATTAATTTTTGGTTCGATTTACGCAGAATGATTAATATTAAAAAACTGAAGGTAGCCGGGCTAACTATGACAGCAGGACGTCAAACAACTCAGTCCCCCGTGACCACGGGTGCTGGAAAGCCCCGAAACGTCGGGAATATAAAAATAAGTTAATATACGCGATAAAATCCGTAAAATTAGTTTTATTTAAAAATGTGTAGTGTTCGCGTAAATATAAGAAATCATTATATACAAAAGTATATATTATTCTTAAATTACATTAAAACTATTTTATCCTACAATTAAATATACTAAACAAAAACTATTTCGACGAGTATTTCAACAAATACTTATTTACAAAAAGCTATTTACGTAAACAGCGTTAAAAAACTTTTAACATTCAATCGCTTAGAATGCGTTAACCCCGATTGTGATCTGCCCCGGGGGCGCCACGCGATTTTAGGTAATTATTTCACGCAGGTAGCAGGAGTGACAGAGGCCTGCCTACATTTCTTAATACCTAGATGGCCAATGTGAATATTTTTTAACAAGGATGCTCTACACTTAGGCTTAGGAATAACGTATTATACACAATTGCCTCGCCAAATAATTCCATATGCTGTGCTTAGTTAATTTCTATATTGCAAGTAGGGTTTCAATACGTCCCTTCCTGCGATTTGTGTACAGGCCAGACTTTTAGAATGATATTACACTCTATTCTCTATTGCAACTCTTTATCCTGGCTTGTACATTTTTGAATATAAACAAAATGAGTGTGAGATAACGGGTTGGAGGCAGCTACCGCACACACGTGCGCTGATAAGTGTTATCGAGTTCACAGCTGTTACTACTCGACCCAAACTCGACCGCACGTGACCGGGCTTATATATTAATGTAAATTTATATGGCTGGAGTCGTAATTCAGCATTCTTTGTTATCTTGCCGGTCTTTCTACGAGCGGTTTTTTAAGAATGTTTACTAAAGGCGCTTTTAGAATTTCTGCAAAATGAGCTGCCCCATTTATTAGAAGATGAGCTACTAGCCATCCGGCGAAGAATGTGGCTCCAAAATGATGGTTGTCCGGCACATTACGCCGTCCAAGTAAGGAGTTACTTAAATGAAGCTAACTGTGACCGGTGGATCGGCCGAATGGGACCGATATTGTGGCCACCAAGATCGCCTGATATTAACCCATTAGATTTTTTGTTGTCTCGCTCACACAGCTTAGAATTCGTCCAAACAAGGCGAGCAGGTAGTAAAGTAAAATTTTCAAGGGCGACAAATGTACTTACCTAATAAAGACATGCAATGTTTAAAAAAAACTTTCTGCCAATAATTTTGTAATTTTATAATGAAATGCCTACTTTTACACACTAACGGCTATAGCTCAGTAAGTAATGACATTAAGTACATGGTATGCTAATGTTTTAGAATCCTTATGATATAGGCAAACTTTTTAAATGATTGGCCACACAGATCCTATACGTTTTTTTTTCACCACAGGTGCTCAAACTTAGCAGTTAAATAAAGTAAAAAATTTAAACTTATGTTTAGTGCCGTCTTGTAAAATACTACCCCTAGTAGTTGAAAACTTTTAAGGGTAATTTAGAAACATCATTGTTTGGAAACACATTAAAAGAAAAAAATCCGATCTAGGCATTAAATTGCGGACGTGATGACCACAAATGTGATCAGAAGTACGAATTTTCGGAATTTTATTAAACATGGCGTAGACCGCGAACCGTTCGGGATAGAATTTTTTTTAGGAAACCGAGGCCACCTCACCCCCGCCCAAACACGTACGTACCAGATTATCCACCATTACTGGGACACCCTCTATATATATATATATATATATATATATATATATATATATATATATATATATATATATATATATATTTACGTGGTAGAGCCATACTGCAGCTATTTATATTAGTAGCATAGTTGTAGCACGAATGGGTCGGCTCGACCGGGTAAGGACCGCGCTAGACCGAATATCAGCCTAAAATAGCAGCTTAACGCTGTTGTGTTTCGTATTTTGAGTGTAGAGAACCGGAGACCCTTTTTACTGGAAATGAGGCATTCCATCTTAGCCCTCACGGGTGACAACGCATCTGCATTTTGATTCGCAAACGAGGATAGATGTAGATGTCTATGGGCCGGAGCAACCACTTACCATCAGGTGGACTGTGTGCTCGTTTGTCACCCCCATCCTATAAAAAAATATTAATAAGTTCAATAATCATTTATCTTTCTGACAATGTGCTTTTGTTATCATTTATATGTATACTATGATTGCTAGATACGATTTCACGCGACAAAACGTTGGAATAGTAATTTTTAGGTCCTAGCAGAACATACTTGCGAGCTTCGCGCTTAAAGCATGCAATAGTCTAGCTCTATTATATTAAGAGCACTTTTACACTTTAAATTACCCACCTTTGCAGAAATATTAGTTAACTTATCAGGAGCTATATACTTTAGTTCTTTAGACGCCAAACACTAATTTTGGCAACTATAATAATAATTTGAAACTACATATAAAAGGTAGTGAACTGTGCACATTTAACACTGTTTTTCGCAGGTTTAAGTTTATTCGTATGCCTCCTTGTGGTATCTCATCTGCGTCAGAATTTTTTCACAGACGCCTATATGAACACTTCGCCGACCTCGAGGGTGTATCTTTATTCATTGATGACATATTAGTACCTATATGGCGAAACGAGGGAAATACATAATCAACGGCTGTGTAATGAATTGCAAAGGTGTAGAGAGATAAATATTTTTTACACTAATTATTTTTTTATTTACTATTTATTTATTTATTTACTTATACTTATTTATTATTTATTTATATTTATTATTTATATTTATATTATTTATTTATTTATTTATATTTATTATTTATTTATTTATATACTATTATAAGGAGGAAAGATTTATTTGTTTGTTTGTTTGTTTGAATTGAATAGGCTCCGAAACTACTGGACCGATTTGAAAAATTCTTTCACCATTAGAATCCTACATTACCCGTGATGAACATAGGCTATATAATATTTTCAAAAAAGTTAGGGATCCGTATGAAAACTTAGTTAATGTAACCCAAGATGTGAAAAAAATACCAAAAAGAATCCTTATATCGCGTACGCTGCGGAAACTATTGATAATAGAGCAAAGTATGTACTTCAGTTTTATAGAGGATATCAATATCTACAAAAAAGTTTGCGATACCATATGTTTAACTATTACAGTTATGTCACAATAACTATTTTTTCATGTTAAAATGTGAAATAGTAACGCCGGTACAAACTAGGCCACATTATTCGTATCAGTACCTGTATCATGCATAACCACCAATTACATTAACCATGTAATTTTAGTAACATATTTCACTTTTTAAATCTTTGTTAATTCAGCAACCGTCCGTCGTGATGTCTCTCTCGAAGTTCACATGTCGCAAGGCGCAGACGCGTGATATACGCGGGTGAAACCGCGGGGCAAAGCTAGTTTTTAAATCAAACGTTACCCTCACACTAGGATTTTCTCCTGGGTCGTGGAGGTAGTTTACAAACATAAATTGCACGAGGCCAAATATCCAGACCCGGAACAATTACTTGTAGGCCATACAAATACTTGTTCCGTGCGGGATTCGAACCCTCGGCCACCAGCGCAACAGCTCATTGCTAAGCCACTGCGCCACGGAGCCGTCAATTAAACAAAGAAAAGTGTAAAATAGTGATAAGGATGACAGAAATAAAATATTTGGGACATAAAATTACTTAAAATGGAATATCTCCAGATGACTCGTATACTAATACACCGCGAAATATTAAAGAATTAGAGTTATTTCTAGCGTTAGTAACCTATGTCGGTAGCTTTGTACCAAACATATCAGAAAAAGCATATTATACATTGCGCGAAATTTAAAAAAATTTGTACCTTTACATTTTCAAAATAACCACGAGCGTTGTTTCAATCCTTAGTTTCAATCATATAAAAAATGTTTAAGAGCCCTCTTACATTTGGGCGTTTCGAGGTAATTTACCACTATGTTGACCAACATGAAGAGCCGCCATAAAATAATTTTATGGCGGCTCTTCACGTTGGCCAACATAGTGGCGAATGTATTGGCAGAGATATTGGCCAAGAATTTGAGATCGCGTCCACGCGTTAGAAGATCGTTCAGATTGCTTTGGTTCAGGCCAAAGTACGGACGAATTTATTAAAATGACTATTGAGGCGTTAACGGCTGATGCAGTATATTTAATCACAGCATACCACTACAACGTGAATGTGTAGGGCTCTATAAAGCGAAAAGTTATTCCATTAGTCATTGTTACTGCCGCCATTACGTAGACACTAGTTACGATGCGTGCATATAAAATTTAAATCAGGTGCGTGCGATCACTGTGGGAGCTCGTAGCAAACTGAACGTGCGCCCAACGTGTGGACGCGGCGGCCAATACTCTGCCACAACCCTTTAATCTTTTGTAAAAAACCGACACCACACGAATCTCGCGCCAACTTGTGGGCCATCATTCCAATACATACCAACGTAATATCCGCATTAATATCCGCTCTACACGATGGCCATCGTTATTGGCCAACACATTCGCCAGTATGTTGGCCAACGTGAAGAGCCGCCTTCACACCGAGCGGGCAGCGAGCTACGCGACCGACACTTTCTTTTATATCTATTCACTCGCTCGCACTATAATAATGTGAGTATGTAGATTAAACGATCTTGATCTTCCATAATACAAAGTTTTCTTAGGATGGACTTCAGTGGATGGAAAATTTTTTGGTGTGTCATTTTAATGTTATCTTATTAATTTATTATTATATAATTTATTATTTATTATTGTATACCATTTTGATATATTTTTCATTATTTATGAAATTTAGTGTCAAAATAAGTACACATAAATATTTTAATTGTTACGCCGTAATCGAATGTTAATAATCGATTATGTCTACTACCGGTTGAATAGTGGTATAAATAAATAAATAGTACGGTTGCAACCTGTTTCAATAAATGAAACAACCAAATGTAACTAATATTTTTTAACCGGTACTTACAGTCAATTACTATATTTTTAATTAGAAAAATATTTACTATGACAGCATTGACCGAACTTTTCTCGAGTCGATAATTTCAGGCAGTACACACTTTTCATAAGAAGCTTGTAACTTGGGTGACATATTGAAAATCTAAAATTGGTCGTCTTTGTAAATTTTTAGTACTTTTACTGCATAATCTGGGTCAGTATATATTATTACAAGTATTCAGATATTTTTATTTGCTAAATGAAGCTGGCCTTCGATTTGGTAAAACTAGTCATTATTATGATTTAATGTTACACTTGAATCACTGAATTTATAATATTTAACTTTTTTTTTTGGTCGAAAGGCAGTTTCATAATCTATTCCGAAAGCTGAAATAGGACATTTAAATTCAATAAGACCGTCGCTGTATAAACCATTAGGTGAAGCCCTCAAATAACAATGATCTAGGTCAGGGGTCGGCAACCTTTTGAGTCGGAAGAGTCAAAAATTACAATTTACAAAATTTCAAAGTTTTTAAAGAGCCACAAATTTTTATCTTGCTAACTATAAATAGTACTTGCATAAATAAACTTTTTTGATAAAAAAAAACTAATCTATCTATTCATAAGAAAAATATATATTTATTCATATACAGGGTATTTTTGGAACGCTCCCGAAAACGAAGACAGACGACAGTACCAACTATACCTTTGATGATGGGTGGAATATAAAATCGATCCTGATGAAAAAAAATCATGTTTTCACAAAGTTTTATTAGCTTTATTCATTCTCTATCACGTTAGTACAGCTAAATGAAACGATAATATCATAAAAAAAAATCATGAAAATACTAAAACATAAAACCAACAGTGGAATTACTGCATAGATTAGGGGGTAATCTGTGAATTACTGAATCGACATCAGTTGACTAGAGGTCAATGTATGCGCGAACGCTGAAAAAAGAACGCTGGCCTTGAACCTGGGCACTGAGCGATTTATGGGTGACTGGTACGAATCGGGCGCGACGGGGGAACAATCCGCTAGTATTACTGTGGCCGCATGCTATTGGTTCCCGCGCTTTGTTCGCTCCCAAAATACAGTCGCATACACAGCTTACTTTGCGTCTCGCGACGATGGTTTTAAAAAGGAAGGAAAGAAAAATTATTTATATCTATTGCTTTATGACTGAACTAGTGAACGAAAAGGTAAATATGATAGGAGAAGGTGAATGGGAATAAATAGGGAAGGTATACATATTTACATAAAGATTCACATCTAATTTAGTAACAGTTAACATTATATACAATATTAAAAAACTATAATAAAAAAACTAAATCATATAGTCTCTGGCTACATTTCCCCGCTGAATGGCTATACTTAGCCTTTGAGCCAGAAAAGAACCAGCCCTCTAATCACCAGCAACAACGACCAGCCGCGGATACAGTTCCTTTAGGAACTTCACCGCACGTGGACACCAGTATATGTTTGTCCTGAGCTATGTCGAGATTTTATACGGCCTCTTATTAAAAAGGATCAAGTTGGGATGGGGTTGCTTCTGCTACTACTTCCAGTTCGTCCGATACTTCTACCTGAATGATCCATGCTGCCTAATATGTTCCCCGAAATAGCTTCTAGCCTGTTTTATTTGATAGGTACCTAACTCAAAAAGTATTAAGTCAGTAAGTCAGTAAAGCGGTTGATCCGGTTAGCAAATTGACGGCTCCGTGGCGCAGTGGCTTAGCAATGAGTTGCTTGCGCTGGGGGGCGCGGGTTTGAATCCCGCACGGAACAAGTATTTGTATGGCCTACAAATAATTGTTCCGGGTCTGGATGTTTGTCCTTATGCAATTTGTGTTTGTAAACTGCCTCCACGATACAGGAGAAAATCCTAGTGTGGGGGTAACGTTTATTAATAACCTAAAAAAAAATTATAAGTTCTGTTAACCGGTTGGGCATATTTTTTCTCTGCATTGCTCAAGTATTCTATTTTTAATCACTGCATGGAAGGCAGTAATTATAGCTGCACAAATATGAACATCGTCCATCAAATGGGTGGCAGCCAAATTAAAATATTCATGCCTCAGTAGCTTAGTCTCTTTTAAATCGACCATTAACTACCTCTACCACCCATCAGCATAGTGTCACACACCTTGTTTTGTTCGCATTTATGGTCGATAACTGAGTCTCTCCTTGTTCTAAGGACTCTGGTTTAAATACTTTGAAGCCGTTGGGCTTAGTTAGGGCCCTCTACCATTAGAATGGAATCACGAAAGCATCAACCCAAAATGAAAACATCATTGGGCTGAAAAAAGCGGTACGACTTTCCATTGACGTCCGTCGAGTTTGGTGTTGATACGTATTTTTACATAAAGATTACATTTTTATAAGCACACACACAAAGTTTCAATATGCGGAAACATGTACTTTTTGAGAGAAAAGTATTGAAAATCAAATATTTTTGCAATATTTATGTCAATTCCTACCTACTATGAAACTGACGCCATTTTGTATTATTATTGTCAGTAGGGATGTCGATTCTTTCCGAAAAAGATCGAGTTTTAAATAGATTCGAATTGTAAGCTGATGTATCGATTCCCAAAAAATCGATTTCTAAAATATCCATATTTTTTTCATGTTTGCATTTATAATGTAAATATAAATCCACTTTATGAGAAAAAAATTCCCTTCGTCATAAAAAAATAAGGGGACTGATTCAGAAGGATTTCTGTATCTATTTTGGGACTGCTACGTCTCCGGCGCTGCGGGAAGAGCAGCCTCTACGCCTTAGCGTAACAAATCGCAGGCATCGGACGAGCCGGAGCGGCTAAGGCTGGTCGCCGAAGGCGACCAACAAGCCGAAGCTGCGGAGGCGAGGACTCCGCAGCTTCGACTCGTCCAATGCCTACGATTTGTTACAGCAGGCGGAGGCTACTCCCTATACGCGCCTCCGGCTCTATAAAACCACTCTAGGGGAGGACAGACTCGTACTAGGTGGAGTCGGGGTCAATCAATTCGGTTCTTTGACATAAGTTGAACCTAACCTATTTTATTTGTTATCTGCCCTAATAGGTACTGTTAAATAAAACAAATTTCAATAAGACATAATTTATCATGGTATCTTTCTTGTTTTTCATAAAATGGGTTTATATTTACATTATAAATAGAAATATAAAAAAATATAGATATTTTAGAAATCGATTTTTTGTGAACCGATTACGATTTGAATCGATTTAAAAATCGACCTTTTTCGGAAAGAATCGACATCCCTATTGACGTCGACATTGACATTACAAAATGGCGCCAGTTTTACGGTAGGATTAGAAATAAACATTGCAAAAATAATTGATTTTCAATAATTCTTTTCTCAAAAATTACGCATTTCCGCGTGTTGAAACTTTGTGTGTGTGCTTATAAAGTTGTAACTTTTCTGTAAAAATGCGTATCAACACCCAACTTGACGGACGTCAATAGAAAGCTAAGCCAAAAAAGCCCTTAGC
Organism: Parnassius mnemosyne; assembly: GCA_963668995.1. Classification (NCBI taxonomy): domain Eukaryota; kingdom Metazoa; phylum Arthropoda; class Insecta; order Lepidoptera; family Papilionidae; genus Parnassius; species Parnassius mnemosyne. The sequence continues at coordinate 26,787,622 of CAVLGL010000068.1, forward strand.
CCCTCGTTTTCATTTTGGAATAAAGCTTTCATGATGTCAGAATCTGATTTTATTGCTGGATAGGGCCCCAAAATATCAATAATGTAACCATCAGTGGCAACAATGACAAAAGGTTTAACAAGGTTTCTATATTTGTGCAAGCTATAAGTTTGTTTTTGAAACATGTAGTTGGATGAATTTTGAAGATATATATAGGTACCATCATATATTATTATAGGTACTCTTGCCTCTTTGTTTCCAAACAAGCCTTCGGGTATTAATAAATTCCTATTAATTAAATCATTTCTTGTGGGATTGGGAATCAATAATACTTTTTCCAAAGTCACAAATATTTTTTCCATTTTTAATATAACTTTTCTTAAGTATTCCGGCACTCTATTTCGTTCTATGTTGCTACAAGCCGGCACAAAACAATGAGCACTTGTCTGTGTTGTGTGTGTAAAACCATCAAGTGTTATTGATGCACTTGGTGGCTGCATATCGAATTGTTGCACCACTTCTTGCTCCATTCCTATATTTTCCTGTGCATGTGTCTAGCAGTTGGAACAAAGAAGCGCATGTTATGGTAACTGAAACAATAAAAAAAAACAATTTACTCATAGGGGCAACAGATAGGGTTACTAATAGTTGAATGTACAGTAACATTACTTGTGTATGGTGGTTTGGTAAATTAAAATAATCTAACCCCATTTGGGTAAATTCTTGCTGGAACTTCATCTCTCACAGGACCACTAGCCAGCCTTCGGTGTGGCGACATTCTACACCATGCACACATAGTCTTGGTGAAGGCTAGATGGGGCTGGAGTTTGCCGATTATCCTTAATCCTTGTAGCATGCTCCACATTTCTATGTGCTGCTACCCAACAAGCATAGCAAACCAGTCCTCCTGGTGGAATCTGAATAAAAGAAAAGAATACAATATGTATTGGCTATTCACACAATTATTTAATTTCAACACTAGGTAATTAAGTTGTTATTGTTACCTCTCTTGGATATATTGTTTCTGTTATTATGGTCCATTCAGGTCCTTCAGGTATAGAGTGGCTATGTGTCTGGGCGAAAGACCGTCAGCACCATACACCTGCATTCATATTCATAACAGTAGAAGCTGCTATGTATGCTTGTTGTTGTATGTACCCAACAAGTAAAACATATTTAAGGCTTAAATATGAAATTAAGATTTATTTATTTATATCACAACATTTCTAAACAATTTAAATTAATCAAGATTCAGTTATTTCAATATCACTTTTATAGACTCATCCAACGTGATGTTATATATTATGTCATATGTCTACACACATTTCCAAAAACTAAATTCTGACTGTTCTTTTTCTTCCTGAAAAGATATCGTCTTGGACAACAATAAGAAACATCTGCATTTACCTGCCTTGTATGAATTTAAAAAAAAAAGAGGTGCTTACCTCTCTTGGAGCAATTGTTTCAGCAATATATTGCCTTTCTGCACCCTCGGGAATAGAGTGAGCACACCTCCTAAACAAAGATGTTCTACACCTAACATAAACATTGCTATCATGGCAATGCTGGAGTTCATGATCTCCGTGTGCAAGAGCACTATCATTAGACATTTCGGTACGACTTTCCATTGACGTCCGTCGAGTTTGGTGTTGATACGTATTTTTACAGAAAGATTACATTTTTATAAGCACACACACAAAGTTTCAATATGCGGAAACATGTATTTTTGAGAGAAAAGTATTGAAAATCAAATATTTTTGCAATATTTATGTCAAGTCCTACCTACTATGAAACTGACGCCATTTTTTATTATTATTGTCAGTAGGGATGTCGATTCTTTCCGAAAAAGATCGAGTTTTTAAATAGATTCGAATTGTAAGCTGATGTATCGATTCCCAAAAAATCGATTTCTAAAATATCTATATTTTTTTCACGTTTGTATTTATAATGTAAATATAAATCCATTTTATGAGAAAAAAATTCCCTTCGTCATAAAAAAATAAGGGGACTGATTCAGAAGGATTTCTGTATCTATTTTGAGACTGCTACGTCTCCGGCGCTGCGGGAAGAGCAGCCTCTACGCCTTAGCGTAACAAATCGCAGGCATCCCTTCTCGCCTCCGCAGCTGCGGCTTGTAGCCTTAGCCGCTCCGGCTCATCCGATGCCTACGATTTGTTACAGCAGGCGGAGGCTACTCCCTATACGCGCCTCCGGCTCTATAAAACCACTCTAGGGGAGGACAGACTCGTACTAGGTGGAGTCGGGGTCAATCAATTCGGTTCTTTGACATAAGTTGAACCTAACCTATTTTATTTGTTATCTGCCCTAATAGGTACTGTTAAATAAAACAAATTTCAATAAGAGATCATTTATCATGGTATCTTTCTTGTTTTTCATAAAATGGGTTTATATTTACATTATAAATAGAAACATAAAAAAATATAGATATTTTAGAAATCGATTTTTCGTGAACCGATACATCAGCTTACGATTTAAATCGATTTAAAAATCGACCTTTTTCGGAAAGAATCGACATCCCTATTGACGTCGACACTGATATTACAAAATGGCGCCAGTTTTACGGTAGGATTAGACATAAACATTGCAAGAATAATTGATTTTCAATAATTCTTTTCTCAAAAATTACGTACGTGTTAAAACTTTGTGTGTGTGCTTATAATAGTGTAACTTTTCTTTTTTTTTTTTTATAAGATAAGGGTGACAAACGAGCACACAGTCCACCTGATGGTAAGTGGCTGCTGCGGCCCATAGACATCTACATCTATCCTCTGTTACAAATCAAAATGTAGATGCGTTGTCACCCGTGAGGACTAAGATGGAATGCCTCATTTCCAATAAAAAGGGCCTCCGGCCACCTGCACTCACCAAGCGAAACGCAGAGGTAAACCTCTACTTCACGCTGGTTTTCTGTGAGGTCGTGGTACTACCCCGGTTCGAGCCGGCCCATCCGTGCGACAGCAAAAGCTGCCGCGTGGCTCTACCACGTAAGAAAATGCGTATCAACACCCAACTCGACGGACGTCAATGGAAAGCTAAGCCGACATTTCTTGCATTATGATAGCAATCTCCATTTCCATCAACCTAAAACAAAATAAAAAAAGGGCTTATCCAGTGTTTATAGATATGTTACAGTATATAGATAAATAAAATGTTTCTTACCAGATGATTGAATCTGTGACTAAGATCGTTTTTCTCTGCAAGATCTTATGTAATTTTATGGGCTCACAAAGAAGTACCTTATCTTCTTAGGTACTTCTTTGTGAGTCCATAAAAAAATATACATCTAAGTTTCTGCAACTATTTTCTAAATCGACGCTTAATTCGCCTTTAAATCTGACAAGAGCCTAGTGTCTACTCTTATTCTTTTAAGCGGACTTCTAAAAGAAAGAGGATCTCAATTAAAATGTATGTTTGTCCCTCTTAGAGTTCCGTACTCGAAGGGACCTTATTACTAAGCCTTCGCTGTCCGTCTGTGTCTGTCAGCGGGCTGTATCTCATGATCCGTAAGAGGTAGACAGTTGAAATTTTCAGTGTGTATTTCTGTTGCCGCCATAACAAAAATAATAAGAATAAATTAAAAATTAAAGAGTCTTCCCTACTAGAAACATGTTTTTACCTACATAGTATTAAATCTTGTACGATGGTACGGAACCCTTCATTGCGCGACTCCGACTCGCACTTGGCCTTTTTTGGTATGTATGTTACTTGATATCTTCGTAAATTTTGAATCAATTGTTTTTAATGAAATAGTTTATACTTCGGGGGTGGTCCATACCTAGTCAGGTCATAAATTCTGTCACATGTTTAATATAAAATAATTGAAATAAGTTTATTCATTATGTAACCATTTATATACCAAAATGAACTTAACAAAACATAGATTCTTATGACACTAAAGTTTATTCAAAATGACCTCCGTGATTTTGAATACAGGCCTTCAATCTGCGCGGCCAGTCGTCTATCGCAGCACGAACGAGGTCCATGTCAATATCGGCGGCTGCCTTAATCAAGGATGTCTTGAGTGACTCCAAATTGGGATGAGGCTTTGAGCACGCCTTTTCCTCCAAGTATTGCCATATCTTGTAATCTAACGGATTCAAATCTGGACTGGAGGAGGGCCAGTCTTCGTGCCGGATGAAGTCGATTTCACGCGCCGCCAGCCAGTCTTGTGTGCTCTTCGCTCTATGAGCTGGCGCTGAATCTTGTTGGAATAACCAATGCCTGTTATTGAACATGGTATGAGAAACAGGTTCCACAAGGTTCGTCAGGACTGTATTTTGATACACAACTGCATTCGTTTTTACACCTTTCTCACAAAAATGTACCTCTGTTAAGCCCCAATAAGAAACTCCCAACCATACCATGAGCGAGGATGGAAAATGACCTCATTGGACACGCGGAATACGGTTGCTCGCTTCTTCACTACTGTGTGCGTACACCTTATCATTTTGTTTGTTGTAGCTCTCTTCTACGGTAAAAATTTTTTCATCCGAAAAAAGAATTTCCCGATATTTTTTTCCCGCGTACCGCTTCAACAAAGCCCGGCATCTCTTCAGTCTCAGGTCCATTAGACGAGCATTCAAACGATGTCCTGTTTTTTTTCGATATGCCCGAATCCCTAAGTCTTCATTTAACACCCTTTTCACCGTGGTTCTGCTTAACCCCATCTGAAGAGCCAACAGTTTCTGCTTACGTTTGGGATTTCTTTGAATTCGCGCCTTCACAGCTTTTATCACTGCTGGAGTCCTAACAGACCGAGGGCGACCACTTATTGACCTGTCATCTACACTAGAGTCTTCATTGTATCGTTTGATGGTACGATAAACGAATATTTTGGTTATATTCAAATTTTTCAGTATGTCAAAAATTTGAATTGGCGCGTAACCGCAACGATGCAACGCAATAACTGCAACACGGTCTTCTTTAAGCGTCCACTCCATATTTAAAAATGAGTAAAATTCTAAAAAGTATACAGTTTTATTTTCATGAACAATTCGAAATTCGAATTCAATAAACTTTTTTGTGGCCAGCATTCTAAAAGAAAAGTTTTTACTGTGTGACAATACTTATGACCTGACTAGGTATATTTCAAGAAAGTATTCCACATTTAAGGGTGGAAAAATAGTGGTTGAAGTTATTAATGTAACTATTTTGTACGAAATTCGAGCTTTTGATATTTCGTAGTCTACTCAAAAGGGTCAAGAAAACTGAGGGCGACTATAAAGAAGTAATAAAATTATTTCCGCATAATAGCTTCAAAAGTCGGGGCTTCCATACTACTGCCGTAAAAGTATCAAGTACCGTATAAAGTATTTTTATTAGGGATGCATCCGATACCAAAACCGATATATCAGCGATACTCGAGGTTTGCCGACATATCGACATCGACGATATTTTTCTGGACGATTCAACGATACTTTTCAAATTTCGTTCTTTAAAAATGTAATGTAAACGCACGTGTTATCTCGTCTATTTCGTTGCTAACGAGGCACGAACTAACTATGCTCGGGGCATTTAGCCACAATGCTTGATCCTAGAATTACAAAGCACGAATATTTCAATCAAAATCTATCATTATGGCAAAAAAGTGTCATGTTTAGTTACTTGATCTTAATGTAGTACTGCATCCAAAACTATTTCAGACACCGTCACACTTGTATCTAGTACTGTAACTGTAAGTTCTGAGGTGCCTAGGAATGGCGGGCTTTGGAGCGTTTAGGAAAATATTATTATAGAGTCCGAGGAAGATGAGCCGTTGTCTACTTTAAGATGATTCTCTCAAAGAAGAAGTCGAGAGATACCTAAGGTCTCCTAATATATCGTATGGAGTGTAGAGTAGTAGAACCATCTTATAAGGTGCGAAAGTTGAAAAAGTGTCCCACTATATACTGAAAATAGAGGTTCCAAAACCTACCACAATACCGCTGGCGTCTAAAAAACTACGATATGAATATAGCTGTTGTAGAGTGAGTGAAGTCAGCTGAATTCAAATATTTAAAAAATTTCATGACTAGAATAGTCAGTAAAATGCCAGTATACAAAACCGCAACTATTTATGTAGTACAAAACCAAGCGGATTGGTCGGTCCTTGTTTATTTCTCCATCTTATTCTAATTAATTTTGGCGCTTTTTTTTAATTTATCCTATGCTACTGCAGCGCCACCCTTATTGGACGCGTTTTTAGGGACACTTTTCATATACAGAGATGGTCCTCCTTCTACTCTACACTCCATAATATATCGAGATGACGTCTTATACCCAAACTTGAAAATAATGGCGCAGAAGTACTTTAGTTTCCAAATGAGTTCTGTCGCATCTGAGAAACTATTTTCCACCGCAGGTCTTATTCAAACAGATTTGCGAAATCGCCTTTCTCCGCAAAACTTAAGAATACTTCGTTTTTTAAACAAAAATCTCATCAACGTTAATTTATTTCATTGACTCCTAGCTATTTATTGGTTTTACTTCTTTCATGATTTCGTTGGCAAAGAATTTCTGATTTTTTTATACTTTCCCATGTTGGCATACAGTCATTAGTTGCGGCATTAATGGAATGTAAAATACAATTTTTAATATTTTTACAATATTACCCGATGCGTTTTATTTCTAATATTTGCCGATCAGTTAGATAAACATTCCTGTTTATCATTATTATCACCATTATCTTCGGACTCGCTAAACGGAACGGCAGACAGTCCGAAAAGCGGTGTTTCAGAAACTCAGATGACACTAATATGAAATGGTTCGAGCATATCCAATGTACTTATTACTGGCAAGACATGAGCTTATTGAGCCAGAAAAGTAGTATTCTTACCGCAGGAAAATGACTCTTTTTCCACTTTGTTATATTGTCCTCGTGCACTTTCTCCTTCACTTCCTCATTACAAGATAATCTTGATGGTCTCCTTTTGAACTCTTATTTCAGCAATCGTTTTTTGAATAAAAATGTGCTTAAAACTGTTAAATAACAAAATCAAATACGTCAGAAAATCGAGTTTTGAATAAAAAATTGTAAATACCTTTTTTATCCGAAGGATATGATTGTCATACACCTGGAAAATTACATATTCTGGCACTGAGGTTAGCAGTCTTCGAACAACATGTTGTTTATAATGGTCGCACTTTCTATAATTTTCTTTTTACATCTTCATTAATACCATTATCGTAAACAATCGTTAAGTTATTTATTATTTATCTATACAAATAAATAAAATTTAAGTGTCTGTTTGTAATGTCAAATTAACTGATTTTTACTCAATGCATATGAAAGTATATACCGTACATATGACAAAATCTTAAATTTCAATATTTTTGTCTGTCTGTCTGTCTGTTTGTTCCGGCTAATCTCCAAAATAGCTGGACCGAATTTGACCGACTTTACTGGCAGATAGCCGATGTATAAGGAGTAACTTAAGCGACTTTAATTTTAGCAAAATAATTAGGATTCCGCGCAAAAAAATTAAAAGCCTAAATTAAACGCGGGTGAAGTCGCGTGGAACAGCTAGTGATAAATAAAATTACGAAAATTAAATCAGAACAAAGGTATAAAAATATGTATATTTATTAGCCATTTACCCCAGCTTCGTACGGGTGAAAATTTCATCAAAATCGGTTTAGGAGATCAGTCTTACACAGGGAAAGAATTAAGAATTATTTTAATATTGTAAGACATTATTCCACTTCTGATGTTAGAAATTATTCTCAATATTATTAAAATAAAACAACACTACTCGGTAACAAGCTCTGCCTACCTACTATCAGGACCCAATTACATGATAACACTAAAGTATGCAATCCAACAGCATCACTACCCATCTTATATATATTTAAAAATTTGAAGCTTTTTATTAGCTTTTAAAACAGTTGTGTGCTGATTTTCTAGTCGCAAAACACATTGCCTTGTGTTACATTTTAAACAATTTACAGTTTTTGTTTTATTACAATTTATACAACGACCTTCCCCTTTCGTGGATGGAAAGTATTACCTACATTGTCAAATCAAGGGTCTTTCGGTGGTCTTGGCTTTATTGTTGTTCAATAAACCATAATACCAATAAATTTTTCCTTTTCATTGTATTCTCCTTTAACCCTTACACATTTTTGAGTTATATCAAATAACCCCTGGAAATGACGTGATCGCTACCTAGCTATTTCTAATTTATTGTGTTGTTAATTTGTGTAACATACATGATTGTAAGCTGTTATTTTAAAAAAGTCCCGCTGTTGGCTATACAGCTATACTGGGTGCCGCAGTTATTGGAGACCGCATCATTGAATGACGATGTCTTGTAACAAGTTTATTTTTTTTTTTTTTTTATAGGAGAGGGGGCAAACGAGCATGCGGCTCACCTGATGGTAAGTGACTACCGCCGCCCACGAACAACCGCAACACCAGGGGAATTGCAGATGCGTTGCCGGCCTTTTAAAAAGGAGTAGGCTCTTTTCTTGAAGGTCCCTAAGTCGTATCGGTCCGGAAAAATCGCTGATGGTAATCGATTCCACAAAGAAGTCGTGCGAGGAAGAAAACATCTTCTAAATCGCACAGTGGTGGACCGCCAATCATCCAGATGGTGTGGATGGTATCGGGAGTTCTGCCGCGATGTGCGTTCATGAAATTTGGCGGCTGGGATTAATCCGAACAATTCCTCAGAGCACTCCCCATGGTAGATGCGAAAGAACATGCAAAGAGATGCAACATCTCTTCGCAGTGCCAATGAATCGAGCCGATCGGAAAGGGCTCGGTCGTCGACGATTCGAGCCGCTCTGCGCTGGATGCGGTCAAGTGGAAGGAGCTGGCACTGGGGAGCCCCTGCCCAGAGATGGGAACAGTATTCCATGTGAGGCCGAACCTGCGCCTTGTAAAGTTGCAGGCGGTGTGCCGGCATGAAATACTGTCCCGCTCTGCTGAGCACGCCAAGCTTTTTAGAGGCCAATTTGGCCTTCTCTTCCAAGTGACCACGAAACTGCACGTCACTCGATATGTCGACTCCGAGGATACCGATACTGGCTGAGGCAAGAAGGGGAGTGCCTTGAAACTGAGGAGATACGACAAAGGGGTTCTTTTTAGCGGTAAACGCGCAAACTTGTGTCTTGTGAGGATTAAACTGGACTAGATTTAGTCGCCCCCAATCCGAGACTTTGTCCAGCAAAGACTCGACTTCAGACACAAGTTTGTTCCGGTACTCGGCGACGTTTTCCCGAGAAATATTGGCCCGGCCGGTGTATAGAGCATCACCAGTGCTGTCATCCGCATAGCAATGAATGTTACCAGTTAGCAACATATCATTGATATGCAGAAGAAACAGCGTTGGTGATAGCACACAGCCTTGTGGAACACCAGCGTTAATAGGCTTGTAGTCAGAACATGCACCGTCTACAACGACCTTGATGCTCCGATCTGCAAGGAAGCTGGTGATCCAATTGCACAATTTCTCGGGAAGCCCATAGGAAGGGAGCTTCGAAAGAAGCGCTTTGTGCCAAACCCGATCGAAGGCCTTCGCAATGTCCAGACTAACAGCCAACGCCTCCCCCTTGGACTCTACTGCCTCCGCCCATCTATGGGTCAGGTAGATTAGAAGATCACCAGCTGATCGACCCCGACGAAAACCGTATTGGCGGTCACTGATCAGCTGGTGATCCTCAAGGTACCGGATGAGCTGGCAGTTAATAATGGATTCCATTATTTTGGAGAACAAGGAGGTGATCGCGATAGGCCTATAGTTGGACGGGTCTGAGCGGTCGCCTTTTTTAGGGATCGGGTGGACAAAAGCTGTCTTCCATGAGTTCGGGACAACGCCATGGGAGTAGGAGTACCGGAAAAGACGCGTTAGAACCGGTGCCAACTCCGGAGCACACGTCCTCAGCACAATTGGGGGGATTCCGTCAGGCCCACTCGACTTGTGGATGTCAAGGGAGAGGAGTGCTCTGCGAACCGAGCGCTGTGAGAATAGCACATCCGGCATAGAGCACTCACACCGCGGGATGGTCGGCGGTGTGTTCCCCCCGTCATCAACAGTCGAGTTGGACGCAAAAAGGGAGCCTAAAAGGTCGGCCTTCTCTTTTGCGTCGTGGGCCAGTGAGTCGTCCTCCCTGTGCAGAGATGGTAGTGATGGCTTACAGAAATTCCCTTGGACAGCCTTGGCGAGAGACCAGAATGCACGGGTTCCCGAAGGAAGGCGAACTAGTTTCTCGCCAATTCTGCCTATGTGCTCTGACTTTGCCCTGGCAATAACTCTTTTGAAGGACCTGGAGGCGAAGTTATACTTCTTTTTAAGTGTGCTGGTGTTTACATCCCGAGTCACCGAAGCCGCAGCCCAGGCTTGATAACACTCCTGCTTTCTGCGCAATGCAGTCTTACAGGAGCGACCAAACCAAGGCTGAGATCTGCCTCCGATGGGTACCACAGATGATGGAATAAATAGTTCCATTCCCTGTAGCACCACATCAGTGACAGAGTCAGCAACAGCGCTGGGATCATCCGGCGAGAAGCAAACCCGCCCCCATGGGTAGGATGCAAAGAAAGACCGCATTCCGTCCCAATCCGCCGACCTGTAATGCCAAACACGGCGGCAACCTGCAGAACGCAACCGCGAAGGGAGCGTGAGTGGCACCATACTCCGGATCAGACAATGGTCCGAAGAGCCGAGAGGGGCATCGACGGAAACCTGATATCCGTCCGGATGAGAGGTCAGCAGAAGGTCCAACAGGGAAGGTGTATGATCCTCCACATCTGGAATCCGCGTAGGCGAAGTAACCAGTTGTGTCAGACCATATGCCAAAGCAAAGTCATAAACAGATCTCCCCGCATGATCGGTTAAACGTGAACCGAGCCATTCGGCATGGTGGGCGTTAAAATCGCCAAGGATCACGATCTCTGCGGATGGGACCTGTTGTAGCAAGGAATCTGTAGCCATTTGGACGTGGTCGATGAGTCGGTCTGTTTCGGCATTACCGCTATGGGACCTATAGAGGCACCCGTAGACGCGCGGATGGTCGTCGCTGTCTACGCGTAGCCAAAGGATGGACAGGTCCGAACCTTCAAGACTGCCGAGGCGTCGAGAACAGATGTCCTCTCTGACATACACGCAAACTCCAGCCCGAGGCACAAAGGAGTGCTCCAATTTGTACCCCGGGCAGGAGAGATACGAAATATCAGCCGGAGAGGAAACCTGCGTCTCGGTCAGAAAGAGCAAGGCCGGCTTCGCCGTCTCGAGATGGTAGTGGACGGCGTTTAGGTTAGAGTGAAGTCCCCTGATGTTGCAGAAATTCACGGATAGCGTGGCAGGGGTCGCCTTGGTATTGTTGCTCAGTTTGCCCCAAGCAGTTTTGTTTTTGAGCGGAATTTTGCCCCCCCCAGAATACGCGGGGCAGCCTGAGCACCCACGCTCAGGATTGGAATAACATGGTCGTGGATGCTCAGCGAGGGATTCTCCAGGGGTACTGGTACCCTCCTGGGGTAGTCTACTTTGTAATTCCGCTACCATGTTGATGGGGGGGGGGGGGGGGGGGGAATTGGGCCTCCGGCCACCTGCACTCACCAGACGAAACGCAGAAGCAGAGCCTCTACTTCACGCCGGTATTCTGTGAGGTCGTGGTACCAACCCGGCTCGAGCCTGCCCATACGTGCAACAGCAAAAAACTGCTGCGGGGCTCTACCACCGGTAGTAAAATTACAAATTTTGTACAACTGACTTCGATATAAAATATTGAGGATAGCTCCAAAACTATTGTTCAGACCTCGATCACATGAGAAGCACCAGCTTTCAAATAAAATAAGAATCATCGAAATCGGATTACCTAGAAAAAAGTTATGAGGTAACACACATTAAAAAAAAGATCATACAAACGAATTAAGTACCTCCTGCTTTTTGAAGTCGGTAGAAAAGGGCATATTTTTGTAAAGGAGATGTATGAAATTGGGTTGTTGACATCGTTCGTAACAGATATACAAAAATATGTAGGTAATATAATGATAAATTATAAGCATAATTAAATGGTTTTTATTTCTGTAGTGTATGGGACAATTATAAAAAAACTGAAAAATGAAAACCAATGCTTTTACCATAGCAAATACAAAATGTTTTTAAATATTTTTATGTAGTTTGTCTATGGCTTTAGATAATGAATGCTATTTTTTATAATAAATAGCCTTCAGTATCAAAAAACTAATAATAATGAAACGTTGATGCGAATCTGTAGAGATTAATACTGAATAAAAGAAATCTTTTTAAAAAATCAATTGAATAGGCTACGTTATTAAACTAAACAAAATATTTTAATAATATCGGACACAGTTGAATAGGCTGTATGGTCGTTGATCATTGCATGCTTCGAAGGAGACTTGGTAATAGGACAGTTACTATACTCTTTGCTTGGTAACTTCGAGTTTAAACTTGTCATCAGTGTTGCCAACGTAGGCGATTTTTCGCCAATTAGGCTACTCGGGATGGAAATTGGCTACGAAAAATTCTGAAAGGCGACTGGTTGCCAAATAGGCTAATTGAGAGACAAACTATCGACTGTCAATTAGATTGAATCACAACAGAAGTTAACATAAGCGTAAAAATACCTTCTACGCAAAATGTATAAATCAAAATGAAAAAACTGGCAACATTGTTAATTTCGTGGAGTACTTCAAAACTAAAGCTCATTCTCATTTGCACTCATCTGTAGACGTGCGTGAGAGACGGATAGATCCGAATATACGGACGAAGCGTTAGGGAGTAGGGCCTCTAACTTAGCCTGTTGCGTGCAACAGGCTAAGTTAGAGGTTACTTAATACGTGTAACCAAAGTAACCAAATTTAGAATGCAATAAGATTGTAAGTATTCGATTCGCTGTTAATAACATTTGTAATTACATGTATTATACCGGCTAGCTAGTAGTATTGTACCGCCTATGTATTTCATATATATAGTCAAATTTCTCCAAAAGTCCTGTGCGTGCATATTCATTAATTCATTTTCATAATAATTTTGAATATAATTCGGTATAATTGTGTTTGTGTAGTGTGAAAACATGGGAAAATAAGTCAAGCATTATCGTGACAATGGGAACGAAAATAAAGACAAAATTAAGGTACAGAATGCAACTACTCATGCTGATTGCAATTCTTAGAATCCACACACATATGAATTTCCGGAATATTTGCTGCAACAATTTTCAACCAAGCAATCACATGATCAGTTTAGATGCTGGGAGAAAATGTACGTTTTCAGTTCCAGCGAAGCTTTCGCCAGGACCAGCACAGCAGAGGCTACAGAAAATTTTGACGGTCAAAGTCTTGCTGATGCTTTGTTGCTGCTGGCAGCAGATAATGTTTATTTTTTAATTTGATACTTTATGTTCATCTTATGAATAAACGAATTGTTAACAATTACGTTTTTATTTATTCATAGCGAAGTTTTGACGTTTGGGCTACTTTAGGCTACCTCAGCTCAAACTCAAATTCGGCTACATTAGGCTACTAAAGTTGTGAAAAATGCCGATATCAGATTCCAAGTTGTTGTCAACACTGCTTGTCATACGCATTTGGCATTGTGGTTGTGTTTGTGGATATATTTCATGCTATTATTTTCGTGAATTAATTTAACTTGACCCGTGGCTTTTCTCTTGATTTACAGGACAGTAGGTTGTTGCGTTCACATAATGACAATAACGTGTTACTTGGGTTTTGAGAAGAATAGAACAGACAATGTACAGCCTCAGGCTGCTTTTCGAGATGACATTTTATTAATAATTGCAGAAAATAATTAAACAATTAAAAAAGTTTGAGTTGTATTTTATTTAATAATAACTAAAAAATTGTATCCTTTTGTGTCCTTTCAATTTATTGTAACAACTTATCCCAAGAACGAGTGATTTTAGTACATAACCTACAAATAATAAACCAAAATAATAACAAAACCCCAGATTTTACAAAAATATGATTTTTTGTCGTAAGTAGCAAATGTTTGTCTCTAAAATAAGTTATATTTAAACTTTGTTCACGCCGGGCCCAAGCTTGTATGGAACCAAGTTCATCTCTTTTCCTCTTTTTCTCCTTGACGGCTTCCTTCCATTATTCTAATAAGAAATCTTAGCTAACTTCCGCTATGGTAACGTCACGTTCTTAATGGATCCCTTCTGTATCCCAAAGGATGGTCGCCATGATCTTTGCAACTGATAGCGACGCTTATGTTTTAGAAGAGTGAGTGCCTTTTTATGCCGCTGCATCGACTCATGCTTTGATTCAATTTGATAATGATAAACCAGTCTTATCACCAGTTACAAGCCGGGCCATAACTTCGTCCTTTTGTTATTCATAGCGCTCCAAAACTCGAACCAAACGAAAACATTCGACGCGCTCGCATTTTTCAAGTGATGTCAGCATTCTCGGAATCTATATTGCACAGAGTTTAGTCATCCCAAGATATTGATGAAGGATGTTTAAAATGGTTGATTTTTATTTTCCAATGTAAGTTTCTGTTTCTGATTTTTCGTTCTCACAAAAACTTTACATGTATCAGCTGTGAATCGTTAAACGATCTTCACTCCAACAGCTGCGATGCAGTCGTCTGTGGTTCCCAGGCACAATCACCAGGTTACTGCGGATAATTCTTGTGCGCGCTTGTTACACATACAGTCTAGCAAATATGTCGTTTCACTGGTAAATGACGAGAAATCAGGAGCTTATCACCGTTGCGCACATACGTTCAAAAAAAAAAACGTACGACACACGCAATTCCCGCGGTGAATTTGAATTTCATTTAACAGACAGGCAGCCATTTTGGCGTGTCCACCATGGTTTACCAAGGACGGAGTTCTATACATGAAAAATCATCAGAGGTGTCTTTTCTTGTAAGTATATACTCGTAAGGGACTAAATCAAGGCGCGATGTTAAATTTTACCAATAGGGGTTAATTTCTTGTCGAATGACATATTTTCTCGTTGATAACTTAAAAAGAAGATTTGGACAAACGCAAACGAACGAAATTAAATTTTGATAAATTTTTATATCGGTAGACATGATCAGACTGTGTAAGTCAAAATGTAAAATTATACATCTAAAAAAATCTTCTAAATACTAAATGTGTGTGTTTTTGTTTTGCTTTTATCACGTATTTAAATATTTCTTTGCCACGCCCTGTAGGCTAAACGGTTCAATGGATTTTTTAATAGACAATATTTTTAATATTGCACCAAATACAAACAAGGGAGGGTTTTTTTTACGTTAAACACCCGACATTTGTTATCGACGCTGACAAAAATACGGTATCGGATAAATGTGAACAGCTTCATGTAAAATGTTCTGCCACTAGAGCAGCCGATTTTCTGTCAGGGTCAGGCCCGACCCCGACACCGGACAAGTGAAAACGGAAGTAAATCGTTATAAATCCTTAAATTGTCAATCGAAATTAAAAATGACTAGAGAAATATATGGATGCTGATAAGCAATAATGTGTCAACCCACAAAAAGTCAAATTCAGAGATATTGATGTTTTCTGATAACGCGTTACTTAATATACATTATGCAAAAGAGTTTTAAGTTACTTAAATCAAATAAGTTCGGAAAAAAATAAATTATATCATAAAACAAATGGGAAATCACGTATACAACAATTGCCAAAACGCCGTCAAGCTCCTTAACACGGTCAAAATTCAAAGTAGCTCCATCTGTCGTCACTATAAAGATGTTATGAGACTTGATACTGTGTTGCGAAATATCAATCAGTTCTTCGGCCAGCGCCAAACAAAGAAGTTCACGTAAAAATTGAAAAAATAACTGATATTCCCATTGTAATTAGTTAATTAGTTGTACAAACCGTTGTTTTAGTGAATAGTATGTAATCTCTGCTGGGTTCATCAAGGTAAGTCAGTATTTATTCTGTTATTTTCTTAATAGGTTAGGCTGCCGATATAAATTAGAAAACTAATAAATTAAATATTTGTATAGTTATATTTCAAAGGTAAAGCTTTTTCTTATACTAATCTAATGTTATTTGGTCCTATCATATTGATTTATTGTAAGTTTTGTAATAAATAGGTATAATAACCGACTTGACTGATTATTGCTAAACAGCTAAGGACTTTTGAGTAAAACTTATGGTGCAGTTTACGGTGCTTAACATATTATTGCGTATTGTAAGTTAGCTTCTACGAGAGATAATTTATATTTTAAGTACCTTGAAATTATATTGGAAAAATCGCTATCTAAAATAATCGCATGAGCTATATCGAGTTTTTAGGTATAACTTTCATAGAGCTCCACCACTACTACTAACTTTTTCCTTATTTTTATGTAGAATGATGCCACTGCCAAAATCAAGGAGTCAATTACTAGTCAATCTTGCGAACTGCAATACAAAAGATTTGAATAAAAATACGGAACATGCCAACACAAATAAACCTCAATATATCCCTATACCTAATGTTAGAACTGATCGAGACTTATATTATTCTATAGAATTACAAAACTCCATATGCTGTGATCTGTTTACTTATACACTACCGGTTAATATTTCAATGGATAGTATTTCATCAATAATTGAGTTACTCGGCAATTCAGAAATAAATATTGTATCAGAGCCTTCTGATGTGCCTCAAGTTCTTTTGAAAAAATTAATCTTTTCTTTCCGTCAATTGAAGAAAAGAAATTGAAGTTTGTAAATGATGAACCAAATAATAATGAGGACCAACAAACTAAGATAGTTACTAATTTTAATGGAGAAAATGGTTCCAATGCTAGTGACGATGATAAATGCCAACCAATAGAGACATTAACTAATGGAAATGACAAAAATAATTCAAACACATTTGATACTCGTACAAAAGCATTCGAATGTGAATATTTCTAGTCCTGTTTTAGAAAACGACCATCGTCCTACTATTGATGTAAGTCATGTACAAGCCACTATTAATATTTTAAATTCCGTTGATCAGAATCGTAAAAACATTTAAAGACCCTGATTATATATTCAAAAATACAATGGCAGACCTAAAAAATAAAATGGTAAAATTACATAGACTTCTGGTCTATGTAATTCTACCATTTTATTTCAGCAGCAAAAGAAAGAAAAAACGAATACCAATCAGGATTACTTCAGTGCTAAAGGAAAAACGTTCGTGCGAAGGAATTTAACAGCAGCGATTGTAGATGTCCTTTAATATGTACAGAAAAATTGTCTATTGATCAGCAATTAAAGGAACATTTTGGAGTTCTGGTTCTTATGAAGCAAGGCGCGCGATTTACAGGGTAGTGTTATTGAAGCCAAAAAGGAAAGAAACTATTCCATAAATTCCAAGCGAGCTTTTAGTATTAGTAGAAAATGTAAATTGTGTGTCTGTAAAAAAGCTTATACCCGGATGGGCGTGAACTATTAGCTGCAAAAATTCAGGATTTAAAAGATTTTTTTAAAGCTCATCCCAACAGATGCAAAAGGATTTTATAGTTTCTTCAGAAACGTTGAGTCGGGTGATTTTATTGATGATGAAGAAAATTTGATTGACGATTAAGCACTTTCTTGTTAACTTACATGTTAGTTGTTGTAATTTCTTGGCTATATTAGTTAAAGCAATGATCAGATTCGTTTTAGATAATATCAAGAAAAAAATCGTAGAAACAATGAGACTGATTAAAGTTCTGGTTACATAAATACTTGCTTAGTTGAAAATAATAAGGCTAATCAGGAAGAAATACTAAGTTTTGTAAAAGAATTATTATTAATTAAAATTTTTAAATATAAATTATTTAATATTTTTAATTTATAATATTAATTATTTGTAAAAGAATTGTTATTGAAAGTTACATTTTTTTTTAGTTGTTTAAGTTAAAGTGATAAAAAATATTCTGTTAATTAACTAACTTAACTGTAATAAAATGTTTACAAAAATAAGACAGATTTAAAGTTTTTGATGATTGTTTTAAGCTTACCTAAGATACTTTGCTAAGACACGATGGGTCTGAGGAATAGAAAAAATGATTTTTCTTGAATATAAAATTTTCTAATCCTCAGACTTGTTTAAAAAAATTGCTTTCTTTTATTTTTATATCAATAAATATTAATATTTACGTCTTTTATTTAAAACTTCTTTACAAATTGTAAGTAAGAATATACTTTTATCAATATTCATTTATGCTCCTTAACATACATTTACTTTCATTAAATCCCATAATTAGAATTTAGCAAAATAATGTTATGTTCCTTAATTTCCTCTTTCGAATACTATAGTGTTTTCTATATTTTGCAATATGCAATAATCTAGTTTGTTTTAAAAACTTAGCAGTATTTTCTCTTTTTATGATAAAAATCTACTTTCAATCCATTATTCCTTTCATCAAATAGAAAAAACCCGGTGTCGACATATTTTTTTCAACCAAATTTATTGAAAATTGGCATGACATCTTTAGACGGCATTTTCTCAAAATAAAGTTCGTGTGGCTTGACATGGTATTGCTTATCAGCATCCATATATATGAAGTTTAGATACCTAATCAATACCCCAATTGACATAGTTTGTCGACTTTCATTTTATTTTTAAGCAATATGGCGTCTGGTTGTCGTCATATTGAATTTTGATTAGGTACTGTAATATCTTTTGTGACACACATGATTAATCATGGACGTGTTTCTTTTGCCGTGTAGTGGCGGTTAAGAATACCCACTACCCCATATCTTCCCGTGGGTGTCGTAAAAGGCGACAAAGGGAAACAGGCAGGAGATGGGCAGCAGCATCTTCCTGATAACAGCAAAAACACAATAAAAAAACTGCGGTTGCCAACCCGCTCGCCAAGCGTGGCAACTATGGTAAATACCCCCCCTATGAATGAATGAATGTAACAAAGAGACGGCCCCCAGTCCCCGGCGGCCCCGCTATTCTTGGCTACGGTGGCGACCATGGTAACGGCGGGGCAGGGGGAGCTAAGAATCTCCGGTGGAGGTTCGGTTGCCACCTACGACGACTCGACCTGGCAACATACAACGCACGCACCCTGAGGACTGACGAGAAGATTGTGGAGCTGGAAGAAGAGATAGACAAGTTACGCTGGCATATTATAGGATTATCCGAAGTCCGAAGAGAGGGGGATGAAACGGTAATCCTCGAATCCGGCAACTTGCTCTATCACCGGGAGGGCGACCATCTGTCCCAAGGAGGTCAACAAGTTTTAACAGTGGTAGAGCCACACGGCAGGTTTTGCTGTCGCACGGATGGGCCGGCTCGAAACGGGGTAGTAACACGACCTCACAGAAAACCAGCGTGAAGTAGAGGTTTACCTCTGCGTTTCGCTTGGTGAGTGCAGGTGGCCGGAGGCCGTTTTTACTGGAAATGAGGCATTCCACCTTAGTCCTCACGGGTGGCAACGCATCTGCATTTTGATTTGTAACAGAGGATAGATGTAGATGTCTATGGGCCGCAGCAACCACTTACCATCAGGTGGACTGTGTGCTCGTTTGTCACCCTTATCCTATAAAAAAAAAAGTTGTTCTATTACCGGGAGGGCGACCATCTGTCCCAAGGAGGTGTCGGATTTATCGTCCACAAGTCTCTCGTTAACAACGTTATAAAGATTGAGAGTGTGTCGACGAGGGTTGCTCAGAATCTCCAAACGGTATTCGCTGAAGGTCATACAGGTTTACGCACCAACCTCGGCACACCCCGATGAGGAGGTGGAGGAAATGTATGAGGATATCTCTAGAGCCATGCATTCCTCCAAAACCCAATATACGGTGTTAATGGGAGACTTGAATGCAAAACTAGGCACAAGAGAGAATGGTGAGCTGAAAGTAGGGAAATTTGGAATAGGGTAACGGAACCCAAGGGGCCAGCAGCTGGCCGACTTCATGGAGAAAGAGGGACTCTTTATGATGAACTCTTTCTTCTAGAAGCGGCCCCACAGGAAGTGGACCTGGTCGAGCTCCGACGGTTCCACAAAAAATGAGATTGACTTAATTATGACGACCAGACGACAACTGTTCAGTGATGTCTCAGTGATCGCGAGGGTGAAAACCGGCAGCGATCACCGAATGGTTAGAGGCACACTGAACCTAAACGTTAAGTTGGAGAGGTCTCGTCTAATGAAGTCAACGCTCCGTCCCCCTCATGCTCTAATCCAAAGTCCCGAAACCTTTCAGCTCGAGTTACGAAACCGTTTTCAGTGCCTAGAAGACTACAATGAAGTGGACGATATGAATGACAAGCTCATGGAAACTGTCCATGCGGTCGGAGCTAAGTTCTGCAAGACCCGCCGCAGAAGAACACAAAAACTCTCCGATCACACGCTTAATCTCATGGTTGTTAGACGGGAAATGAAGCTGAATTCTTCAACAGATTTGACAGCATACAGGCAACTGAACAGACAGATCTCCAAATGCATGCGGCGGGACTTACGCAACTTCAATACAGCTCGTATTGAAGAAGCGATCGAGCAGAACCAAGGCTCCAAAGTCTTTGCCAGAGATCTGTCTGCCAGAAAGAGCCAACTGTCAAAGCTGAAGACAGAATTTGGCAACATCGTTTCCGGGGCACCTGAGATTTTGAGTGAGATTGAGAGGTTCTAGTGTTTGTAGAGTAGAGCTACGATGGCTATCCGAGTACAGAACCAGAGTACGAAACCTATTCAATTGCAGAGAGGTGTAAGACAGGGTGATGTTATATCCCCGAAACTCTTCACCGCTGCATTGGAAGACGTTTTCAAGCTTCTGGACTGGAAAGGATACGGTATTAACATCAATGGCGAGTACATCACTCACCTTCGATTTGCCGACGATATAGTCTTTATGGCAGAATCGCTGGAGGACCTAAGCACTATGCTCAATGACCTCAATAGTGTTTCCCAACGGATAGGTCTTAAGATGAACATGGACAAAACAAAGATCATGTTTAATGTCCATGTCACACCTATGCCGGTAGTTGTTGGGAGCACTAAGCTCGAAGTTGTTGACGAGTATGTTTACCTGGGACAAATAGTCCGACTAGGTAAGTCCAACTTCGACCAAGAGGTCAATCGACGGATTCAACTCGGTTGGGCAGCGTTCGGGAGATTACGGCACATCTTCTCGTCAGGTATACCTCAAAACTTGTAAACGAGACTGTACAACCAGTGCGTGTTGCCAGTGATGACATACGGAACTGAGACGTGATCCTTCACTGCTGGCCGGATGAGGAAGCTCAAGGTCGCTCAGCGAGCTATAGAGAGGGCTATTCTCGGAATTTCTCTGCGTGATAAACTCAGAAATGAGGATATCCGCAGTAGAACCAGAGTGACCGACATAGCCCAACGGATTAGTAAGCTGAAGTGGCAATGGGCCGGCCATATAGCTCGAAGAACCGACTACCGATGGGGAAAAAAGGTTCTCGAGTGGCAGCCTCGTACCGGCAGGCGAAGAGTTGGGCGTCCCCTCACTAGATGGAGTGACGACCTGGTGAGATGTGCAGGAAGTCGATGGAAGCAGGTGGCTCAAGACCGTGCTATGTGGCATTCCTTGGGGGAGGCCTATGTTCAGCAGTGGACTTGTGAAGGGCTGTAATGATGATGATGATGATGATGTGTTTCTTTTTATATGAGGTAGCAAACGAGCATACGGCTCACCTGATGGTAATTTTTATACGTGGTAGAGCCACGCTGCAGTTATATTGTGGTTGTAGCACGAATGGGTCGGCTCGACCGGGTTAGAACCACGCTCTCACAGAATACTAGCGTAAAATAACACCTTAACTGTGTTTCGTATGGTGAGTATAGAGAATATTGTAATAGAGAACCGGAGACCCTTTTTACTGGAAACGAGGCATTCCATCGAAGCCCTCAGGGCTGACAACGCATCTGCATTTTGATTCTTAATTGAGGATAAATGTAGATGTCTATGGACCACATCATCCACTATGAGGTGGACTATGCGCTCGTTTATCACCCTTATTCTATAAAAAAAAAGACTACCGCCGCCCATGAAAAACTGCAACACCAAGGGAATTGCAAATTCGTTGCCAGCCTTTTAAAAAAGAGTAATCTCTTTTCCTGAAGGTCCCTTAGTCGTATCGGTCCGAAAAAATAGCTGGTGGTATTCGATTCCACAGGGAAATTGTGCAACGAAGAAACCCTCTTGTAAGTCGCACCACTCGGGACCACCAATCATCCAGATGGTATGGATGGTATCTCAAGTTCTGTCGCGATGTGCGATGGTGAAATTGAACGGCTGGAATTAGAACAATTCCTGAGCACTCCCCGTGGTAGATACGATAGAATCTCTTCGCAGCGCCAGTGAGTCAAGCCGATCAGAAAGAGTTCGGTCGCCCACGATTCGAAACCCACTGCGCTGGATGCGATGAAATGAAAGGAGCTGCCACTGGGGAGCCCCGACGCAGAGATGGGAACAGTATTCCATGTGAGGCCAAACCTTGGCGGTGTGCCGACATGAAATACTGTCCTACTCTGCTGAGCACACCAAGCTTTTTCGAGGCCAATTTGAACTTCTCGTCCAAGTGACCACGAAACTGCACGTCACTCAATATGTCGACGCCGAGAATTATGATACTGGCTGAGGTAACAAGGGGAGGGCCCTGAAATTGAGGAGACACGACAAAAGGGTTCCTTTTAGCGGTAAACGCGTCTTCTGGGGATTTGACTGGGCTAGATTTAGCCACCCCAATCAGACTTTGTTCAACAAAGTCTCGACTTCAGATCCAGTTCAATCCTTTAGACGTTTTCCCAATAAATACTGGCACGGCCGGTGTATAAAGCATCATCAGTGCTGTAGTCCGTATAGCAATGAATGTTACCGATTTGCAACATACTGTTGCAGCAGCTACAGTTCGGGACCGCTATAACGGCTACAGCCCTAGGTGCTACGGCTGAGGGCAAAATGGGCCATCTTCGATCCAGCTGCCCTAAGCGAACTGTAGAAAGGGAAGGTGATCGATCTCGAGAGAGTAGTGCGGCTAATAGCACCGCCCAGCAGCAGCAGGGAAACGAGTAAAGGTCAGGACTGCGGGGCGGGTGCTGGCTGATGTTAAAAGAGCCCCAAGGATTTCGATCCCACAAACCCATGATGGGAATAGCCCAATCATCAAGGGCGAGGTCAACGGAACTCCGTGTAAACTGACCATAGACACTGGAGCCTCTCGCACGGTTGTCAGTTCCCAACTTATAAGTCAGTTCCTTGGGGACTCCGCATACAACCGAGAACGCATTAATTTGGTGACAGCCACTGGTCAGCGCATACCCGTCCGTGGAGAGAAGGAGATGGAGTTGAAGCTAGGCAACATGATCTACCTGCATAATGTCATCGTGGCTTATATAATGGACGACTGCATCCTGGGCCTAGACTTTATGAGGGAGAATTGTTGTGAGATCGACGTTAAGCAAGGTGTTTTGAAATGTGGACAAAAGGAACTTTTAGTGGAAGGGGCGTTATCAGGGTATGTGTACAGCCTTAAAAAGATTGTTCTTCCGCCGAGATCGGAAACGATTGTGCCGGTTAGACTTCCTCGGAATCCTGGGCAAACTCATCGTTGTGTACTCGTTGAAAGGGTAGACAATGACCTTCCATGGAAAGTGGCTCGAACCTTGGTCAGAACCGCCGACATCTCAGGAGTACGTATGCTGAACCTTTGTGATCAGGAACATATAGAAAAAGGCACATTGGTTGGTACTAGTGAGGAAGTGGATTGGTTGCGTCGGTGCCAATATCTATCGACTGGAACCCCCAGCAAGGATGAACAAACGAGAGTGACCACTCTTTTAGAAGACTGTCGCAGCGTTCTCTCCCCGAATGAAACGGTCAAAGCGAAGAAGTTGTTACTCAAGTACGCCAATGTTTTCTCGTCAAACGAAGCTGACATAGGAAAGACTGGCTTAGTTCAACACTAAATAAACACAGAAGACGAATTGCCTATCCGTCAGCAGCCAAGAAGATTGCCTGTAGCACGTGAAAAGGAAGTGGAAACCATGGTTGAGGGAATGGTGAAGGATGGTGTTATTGAACCTTCATCTAGTCCATGGTGTTCACCTGTGGTGCTGGTAAAGAAGAAGGACGGCAGGATGCGGTTTTGTGTTGACTACCGCCGTCTGAACGACGTTACGAAGAAGGACAGCTATCCCTTGCCAAGAATTGATGACATGCTTTCAGGCGTAAAGTGGTTTAGTACGTTGGACCTGAAAAGTGGCTACTGGCAGGTTAAAATTGACCCTAAGGACAAGGAAAAACCTGTATTCCCCACAGGTAAGGGTCTGTGGCAATTAAAAATCATGCCGTTCACATGACGTTTGAAAGGTTGATGGAGCTTGTACTTACCGGGCTAATTGGAGATGCCTGTCTGGTCTACTTGGATGACATCATCATCGTAGGCCGTACGTTTGAGGAACACCTTCAAAACCTGGAACGCGAACGCGAACACTCATGAAGATCCAGAGTGCCAACCTCAAGTTGAGTCCGAAGAAGTGCTCACTATTGAAACGGAAAGTTAGCTTTTTGGGGTATGTAGTGTCGGAAGAAGGTATCCGCACGGATCCAGAGAAAATTGCCGCTGTCAAGGATTGGCCGGTTCCAAAAGACAAGACACAGGTTAGGGCATTTTTGGGTTTGTGCTCTTATTATCGACGATTTGTGAAGAACTTTGCAGATATAGCCAAACCTCAGCACAAGCTAACCGAGGAGAAGCGACATTTCTGCTGGGATGAAAGTTGCGATTCTGTGCAAAACACCTATTTTGGGGTACTCTGATGCGGGCAAGATTGACAAGATTGACACAGACGCAAGTGATATAGGACTTTGCGGTGTGTTGTCTCAACGGAATGGTGTTTAACCGATTCGTTGCGATTTTCGACAAATTTTAGCTGTGGCGGCGAACAAATATTTCATGACACGCCTTTTGTGCCATCAGCCATGTGTTAAAGTAATGTTCTTTTTTATGCTTTTTTCACTTGTTTAGACCTAATTAAGTTTAGTTGACATCAAACATCAGTTACAAACGGAAGTACACTTGTTTTTAGTGGGTAACTACGTGGTTTTCTACATGTTTTCTTCTAATAATAATATTTGTAAATATCAAACAATCAAGAACCATAATTTGGAAAAAAATAAGGTTTATGATTCATTAATATTTACAAATGTTAAATATTATTTAATGTTATACAAATGTAAAAGTAAAGTCGATTTGAAAACGTCTAATTAGTAAGAATAGCAAAACAAGTGTTTTCAAAAGGAAACAAACACCGGCGCTATACAGCGGCGGATTGACAAAAGACTATTTATTAGCGAACTTTTTTTATGCATGAACGGTTTCAAACTGTTTCAAGCAAAATTAAACCTTATACCATATCACAAGAGCACATGGTACTTCGTAGGTCTATTCGGCCATATGATAGTAATAAGACGACAGTTCAACCATTTTAAGCAAAATTAAAGTATAAGACAAACGCATTGTTTTTTTTAACAGGAGACTTGTTTTCCAGAAATTTAATTACAACTTGAGTTTGTGAGCGATTACAATGAGTGCTATTATTTGTAACTTATTAGACTATTTTTCCACAACATGATTGAAAACCCACAAAGTAAAAAGAGTACCATGTACAAGTTAAAAAAAGGTTGTCAACCACTAAAAATTTCGAATTTTCAAAATATCCAGAAACCAAGCCGCAGGCAAGAACTAGTTGCAAAATAATGAATATTTTGTTCTGGATAAATTTTCCAAAAACGCAATTTAAACGAATTATAACGATTTTTAAAAAGACACGACTCGTGTGTCATACGCCACACACCAAAGTAATCGATGGCACGCCTGGCGTGCCATCAGCACTGAACCGGTTAAGACATTATGATAGCGTACTTCAGCAAGTCGTTGTCAAAGCCGGAAAGGAACTATTGTGTTACAAGACGGAAATTGCTTGCTGTGGTAAAGTCCTTGCAGCATTTTAACAAATATCTTCTGGGGCAGAAATTCCACTTACGAACTGACCATGCTGCACTGAAATGGCTATTGCAGTTCAAAAATCCGGAAGGACAAGTTGCGAGATGGATTGAAGTCGTACTTTGTGATCGAACATTGCAGCGGTAAATCTCATGGCAATGCAGATGCATTGTTAAGAAGAAATTGCAAGCATTTTACTAGGCAAGAGGGTAAGGAAGTGGTATCTGTGAGGATACTTAGGACAGACCAGCTCAGCAATGAGTGGAAGGACAGCCCACAACATGCACAGCAGGAAGATTCAAACATTAAGCCGATTCAGGAATGGATGAAGGCCAGTGCTCCTAAGCCCAAGTGGAGCGACGTCTCAGCGATGAGTTCGACCACGAAAAGCTATTGGGCCCAATGGGACAGCTTGCTGATTCAGGATGGAGTCCTGTGCCGTAAACGGGAAAATGGTCAGGGAGACAGTTGTCATTTGCAAATGGTTGTCCCTAAGGCTAAAGTACCGGATGTTCTACAGCTGTACCATAGTGGTTCTTCAGGAGGCCACCTGGGAGTTAAACGAACTCTACTGAAGATCTGAGAACGGTTTTACTGGGTCCACTGTCGTGACGATGTCGAGGACTGGTGCCGCAAATGTACAAGTTGTGCGGCTGTAAAGGGACCTCAAATTCATAGTAGAGGCGCATTGAAATTGTACAATGTTGGTGCACCATGAGAGAGGATAGCCCTTGACGTTGCGGGGCCGTTTCCGGAAAGTAAAAGTGGTAACAAGTATTTCATGGTTGTGATGGATTACTTCACTGAGTGGCCAGAAGTCTTCGCCATTCCAAATCAAGAAGCTTCAACAGTTGCAGATAAACTAGTTCATGAAGTCTTCTGTCGTTTCGGAGTACCTTTAGAGATTCACAGAGATCAAGGAAGGAATTTTGAGTCTCAAATATTCCAGGGAACTTGCCGAGTTATGGGTACTCATAAGACAAGAACAACTTCTTACCACCCACAATCTGATGGAATGGTAGAACGATTTAAACAGACATTGGCGAGGTACCTATCAAAAATTGAGGGAAAAACGGCAACGAGACTGGGACAGGCACATACAACCGTTTTTGTTGTCATATCGAAGCGCTGTTGACGAAAGTACATCAGTGACACCAGCTTTCGCAAACTTTGGGAGAGAATTACGACTGCCTGCAGACCTGATCACCGGAATACCACCTGATGCCCCACGCAGTATAACCGATTATGCAAATGACTTGTGGAACAAAATGAATGACATTTATGAGCACGTCAGACAGACGGGCCAGCAAACGTCTGAAAAGATAAAAACACGGTATGACCGCAAAATGAACAACAAAGGATTCGACGAAGGTTCACTAGTGTGGTTACACAATCCAGTTCACAGCAAAGGGAAATCTAAGCTTTAAGCTAAATGGGACGGACCGGATTGTGACAAGGATAAATGACGTAACCTATCGGATACAGAAAGGTGCCGGGGGTACTCCTAAGATCGTCCATGTGGATCGACTGGCGTTATTATGGGGCCAATAATGCTCGGGACGAGCATGTCTTAGGAGGGGGCAGTATTGCGCGCCACTATTAATGTGTTGTACATAGCAACACTAGTTACCACTAGCGCCTCTAATGTCGAGTAGCAGAACTAGGAGTCAAGATCCTAGAAATTTCGGGACCGATATGTACTCGAACATTCTAGATGTCGCTACAGTAGAAGGTTCTGGAAACTATCTGAGGCCCTATATAAGGCCGGTCGGTATAGACCACGACCAAGTCAGTATTGAATTGGCGATACAAGAGAATACTTCGAAGCGAAATAACTGCAAACTAGTGTTTTAGTATTAGTGTGGTTTTAGATTGTAATTAGTGTTCTGTAATTAGTGTCAATTTTGGTAATTCAATCGGCAGTTTTTAATTGTCTAGAACCCAAAGCTCGTAACAATACCATTGATATGAAAAGAAACAGGGCGTAGACGGAAAACTGATATCCCTCCGGATGAGAGGCAGGTCGTATAGTACGTCCATGGATTAAGACAAATCGATTGACGTTAAGAATCATCAACATCGGCCCACGGCTCACGCACAAAGAAAAAAACATACATGCATACTTACATACAAAATAAACACATTACCCTCCGCAGTCGGTTAAATATTTGGAGCTTATAAGCGCATAGTGAACCCGAGTAGTCCAGCCCCACTGGGTTGATAATTGGCTTAACCGATTCGTTGCAGCACCGATTTTCGACAACTTTTAGCTGTGGCCGCGAACAAATATTACATGACACGCCTGGCGTTTCAAATGCCACAATCACAGTGTCAAAAGCATTTTCTTTTGTACGCTTTTTTCACTTGTTTAGATCTAATTAAGTTTAGTTGACATCAAACATCAGTTACAACGGAAAGATACTTAGTTTAAGTGGGTAACTACGTGTTTTCTTTGAAATTGAGAGTGACTTTTTTATGCAGAGATTACAAACATTTTGTACTATTTTTTGTTTTATAAAAAAATCATTTATATAAGTAGGTACAGCTAAATCACCCTGGAAAACCTTGGTTTTTATTAAATCAAATTTTCATCTAATAATAACATTGTAAATATCAAACAATCCTTACCAAAGAACCTTAATTTGGAAAAAAATAAGGTTTATGATTCATTGATATTTACAAATGTTAAATATTATTTAATGCTATACAAATGTAAAAGTAAAGTGGTTCTGAAAAAGTCTAATTGGTAAGAATAGCAAAACAAGTGTTTTCTAAAGGAAACAAACGCCGGCGTTATACGGCGGCGGATTGACAAAAGACTATTTATTAAAGAACTTTTTTATGCATGAACGGTTTCGAACAGTTTCAGACAAAAATAAAACCTTATGCCATATCACAAGAGCACATGGTACTTCGTAGGTCTGTTCGGCCATATGATAGTACTAAGACGGCAGTTCAACCATTTTAAGCAAAATGAAACAATAAGACAAACGCATTGTTTTTTTTTAACATGAGACTTGTTTCCCAGAAATTTATTTACAACTTAGTTTGTGAGCGATCGCAATAAGTGCTATTATTTGTTACTTTAGACTATTTTTCCACAACATGATTTAAAACCCACAAAGTAAAACGAGTACCATATAAAAGTTAAAAAAAGGTTGTTAACCCCTAAAAATTTCAAATTTTCAAAATACATATCCAGAAACGAAGCTGTAGGCATGAACTAATTGCAAAATAATGAATATTTTATTCTTACTTTATTGAGCGAGTAATAACGATTTTAAAAAAGACACGACTCGCGTGTCATACGCCACACAAAAATAATCGATGGCATGCCTGTCATGCCATCCGCAATGAACCGGTTAGGGTGCGTACAGATTGAGTAACGTGTAACTTTTGTTTTATAACACGTCCACATTATGTTACTGTTTTTCAAAATTGCAACATATAACATTACTTTACACATTAGAATAACAATGCATTATTACAATTTTATATGACATTGTCGATTGTCGATTGTTGTTCTGCAGTGCTATTCACAATGTCGACACAAGAGGACGTTTTGCTAGCTGCTGCAGCAACCCTTGTACTTTTAAATAACAAAAAAAACATAGATACTGAGTTCGTCCTAGTTTATTGACTAGAGAAAAATACTCTGTAGTTATATAACATTTGTGTCACGTTATATAACACATTTTATAACATTCAGTCACCACATTACTGAAACATGTTATATAAAAATGATTATATGAAAAATTTTATAACATGTATGTTATACTAGCTTTTTACCCGCGGCTTCGCTCGCGTGTACTTCTTTTTTAGAAACATCATTAAATGTATTCCACGCCAAATTTAGTAAAGTTCAATCATTTTTAGAGTCAAGTCGGTGTCTGTGTATCTATGTCAGTTTTTCAAAGAATTTTTTGAATTCCCAAAAATTATTGGACCTAGATGATTGAGGGACACGTGAAGAAATAAGTTTTTCAGAATTGCATTAATATCATATTATGTCTAGAAATATCTACATTTTTTTTTTATATTCGACCTGTCTTCCGATGTATCTATCCATAACAAAGATAAATAGTCTTGGAATCCAAATTTACTATTATTATTTACTCTTTACATTCATTCATAATTTATTTTTATCAAAATAATGATGAATTCATGGTCTTATATGCGATATTTGATTCATATCTTTTTTTCCATTTAATATTGATTGGCACCATAAAATAGATTCTGATTTTTTTTCTACGTTCGAGTAGACTTCAAAATTTTATAAATGCAGTTCTGATAATGATGAATATGATAAAACAAATTGTAATAAATTACGTTACATTTTAACTTCTATTTAAGCGGGTTGTACAAAACACATCTTTGGAAGAAAGTTCCATAAAAATTTGCGTAAAACAACGTATTGCTGATGTGAAGCACCGACGCTCCGAGAAGTCTGACATGTTGAGTATCGTCCCAACCATTATATCAGATGTGATAGACAACAAATAAACCCCCGCCCCCCTCTCCATGGGTTCTGTATATTGCCCGAAACGTTATCAATTATAAAAGTTAAAATTAAACACGCTAAAATCCTTATGATTACTTTTATTGCAAATGAAGTTCTATTCGCAGTGAACGTAGGTAGAACTACACTCATGATCGAAAGCAGAAAAATATTCGCCTTGTTGTGGCGGCGAAAGAGAATCCGCCACCTCATATCGTTCCATGTGTGTCCTAAGAGGCGATAGAGGAAAGCAAACAGGAGATGGGGAACATCATCTTCCTGACAACAGTTCAAAATTATAAATGCTGCGGATGCCAACCTGCCTGTCAAGCGTGGCAACTATAGCAAATATCCAGCCTATTTGACAAGTTATGGGGGAGACCTATGTTCAGTTCAGTGGACTTTTGATAGGTTGTAATGATAACGGTGATGAGTTCTATTCTTTCGAATCTTTGCTACCGTTAATATTTACGGTAGTATGAAAACAAAAACGTAACATCTCCGAAAATATAAATGATATAAAAACAGCATAACTGCCCCATTAAAACTAAAAAAGTAGCGACCTACATACATGTCACTACTGGGCACAGGCCACAGAGCTTTTGGCCAAAAAAAGTGCCAACGCTGGATCACCTCAGCTGGAGAACTTCTCAGATATTCAGGTTTTCTTTCACCGCCGAGAACGTGGTAAATCGACACTTCAAATTGCTTTTAACATATATGTAAAAAAAATATAATAATGCTTATGTACTATGAAATTTACCTTTGCCTTTGACAAGTAAAATAAAATATATCTTTGTTTAAGTAAAATCTGCAATCTTCGATATTTAAAGTATTTTTTCGCAACAGCCTGTTCATTTCCATATCTAGTGTGAGCTATGAAACCACTACTGTCACAAAAATCTTGATTTGTCTGATAATATGAAAACTCAAAAATACATTAATACAACAAACTAATTTATAAGTCTCATTAAAGGTATAAAAACTAAAGTAGCAGCTTACATACGTCTCACTACTGTGCACACGGCTCATTACCTATAGTGTTTGTGAGCAGAAAAGAGTATGCCGTAATCCTTCAACTACTACTCCGACATTTAGGTTTGCCCACGAAGTTTTTCTTCACCACTTAACTGGGTACCTATGTAGTAAGTCAGTGCGTAAAATTTCTCATAACAGATTCATTTATCCTCAAAGGACTCGTACACGTTTTGCTCTCTTGCCGTGATGAAATCTCACTGCGAGCTACACGGCTCTCGTATTTGTTTAAATAAAATTCATAAAAACTGAAACAAAGCTTTTGTACCATTGTTGACCATATTTACCGAGTAATTAGAAACCCAACGATGCCACGAACTATTCCATCAAATAGAGATAAAATCACACAGTGCACTTAATTTCCAATGATTTACATCAGATAACGTGATAACATATGAAGTAGGTAAAATGAAACCTATGCCGACAGACAAACAATATATTGAACTAAAGAGCTTCTCTCCTAATCTCAGTTTTGTGTACAACAGTGTTGTTAGCCATTTTGCCAAACGTGGTTATTGTGGTAAACAATCCCGATAATGATTATTTACAATTTTTGATGCTGCACGAATAAGAATTCGGTAGCATTCTAAAATTTAATTTTATCAGTTACTTATCATTAGTTTATTTAGAGAAAGTAGAGGGCGCTAAATTACATTAATACTATGAAAGTCAAAATTATACTATCTAGTAATATCGGCTATAGAAGAAAAAAGGCTCAAGAGCCACCCCAAAACCGGGAACATTTATTTATTATATAAAAAAGGCAATAAGTGATGTTGATTCTGTTAAAAAATCTGTTTCCGTTAAAAAACTAAGCTTGGCTAAGCTATATTATGACATGGTCAACAAACAGTGATAAATATCATGAAATGACATCATTTCACGAAATAATGATTTCATGAGAATTTTGCAATAATTGCAGGACGGACCAGTTTTAATCAGTTTACATACAGATATAGTATTAAACGTATGAAAATTGATATGTTTATTAGTTCAAAATAATATAAATGTTCATACGTTTGATAGATGATGTCATGATGTTTTTAGATAATAAATGTCACTTTTATCTATTATTTTTTAAATTTTAATTATTGCACTTTTAAAATTAAATAACGATTAAATTAAGACTTAGGATTTTAAAATAATGTTATTAATGTAATTATTTAAACATATAAATGTAACTTATTTATATAATTTATTAGTTACTAAAGGCAAAATGTAGGCTTTTTTCATTTGATGATAGATGGCGCTGTTTTGATAATTAAAACTTATATCGTCAGCAGTTTCAAATTGTTATGCAAAGGTTAAAACTAATTTAAACTAAATTTACAAATATAATATTTCTTTTAAAAACACCCGTCATCCCGCCTATTAACTAAAATAATCATATATAATAGAAAATTAACATCTAAAGGAAGAAAAATACTTAAACTTCTTTTTTAAGTTTCGTAATCAGATAAGAAGTAGCCTATAAGTTGCCCCGGGGTACTAACTACCTACATATAAAATTTTATGGAAATTGGTCCAGTAGTTATTGCGTGAATCGGTAATACACAGACAAACAGACAGACAGACAATAATTCCAAAAACCACTAATTTAGCTTCAGCACACTTTATTTAGTAATATGGACTTGTTTTTTTTCAAAAATATGTTACAATTACATACACGTCTTTTCTACAGATTTATTATATGTATAGATAATGTACGCACCTGTAAATGAAAAGTGAATGTACAGTTTTGTATAATTTTATAGTGAAACATCATTAGGACAATAACTTAAAAAAAAATAAGACAAAAAGGAGACAAAAAAGTTTGTAATGCTTATACTTAATTTATTTATATAACTGAAATCAAGGCTTTAAAAACGATATTATCACTGGTCTTACTAAGAAACAAAAACGCAAGAGCACAACATACATTTCACCACTTTTATATTGTCCTTTTGGAAAATATCTTCATATTTTTACCCCAATTGAAGTTATTTTCTGATATAATATGGTACTTACACTTAATGAATCGTAACATTCTTGTTCTAACCACAAACAAAACACTCCAAAACAATCTTTAACTATGCAAAAAAAAAATTTGAACCATGACAGTTATGGCGTGACTATATGACAGTTATACTAACTATAATATAGTAAAACTAAACTATACATCAAACATACATCAACATCACAGGTTTATAAGGTTATGTACTAAAGGTTTCGGTTATGTGATAAAGAATAACAATACGTTATTTGGATATGTAGGAACATATCTGCATACATTTTTAAATGAAAAATAACATAACTTAAGAGATTCTACAAAATAAAAAAATAAAAGTAGTTACTCTCTAAACTGTTGCATGTGAATTACATAAACATATAACTTAAAATATCAGTCAAGAAAACAAACTGAACCTGCAATTAGTTTCTCTTAGCTTTTGTTAGTGTGTACCTAGATAGTTTAGGACCCTGGAAGTTTGTATTAACTTTAACAACACTATAAACCTATTGCATAATAAACAACTATTTTAAAATTTAAACTGAGCAACCTTTATATCAAACATCACAGATTATCCTTATAAACATAAGATGCCTAGGTGATGACTTAATTAAAAGCATGTTTCATATGGTATTAGGACAAAATATTGAAATTCAATAAAAATAAAACTAATTAATCTTAAGTACAACAAAATGATGCATTTTAAGTTACATTGTTTTGAAGTAAGAAAATATTAAAAATGCGGTGTTTTTTTTTGTACAAACTTATTCTTAAATGGTTTAATTAATACTAAAATTCTTGTCACAGTCTTTGTCAGGGTAAAGATCTATAGGCAAACTTTGTGGTACACTTTTTTACTGGTCGTATAATTGAATTATTTTAAGAGCATAAGCACCAATGACATATATTATGCACCACTAGTTGTACAAATGAAAGTCAAATTACCACTCACTAGCCCGATAATATGAACCATAGGAGCACATTTACCACTCTTCTTCTGGCTCCTGTCCTTGATTAGCGTTAGAGTTTGTGTTCTCGAATTTCTGAAAAGTGAAATCATGAATTATTCATTTGCAACTGAAGAAACACAGGTATGGATTAAATAATTTTGGCATGTTGATGCAATGTTCTTTTATGTTTTGAATGCACTTCAAATTATAAACTAGCATAGCAGTTGTATTTCTTTGTGATCGGAGGCAGGCGCAGAGACAGACATAGTTCACGACATATCAATGATGAAAAGAAACTAAATCTAATTAACAAAGAAAGCTTTTCTTGTGATAGCTAAATAAATGGCATTTATTAGAAATCATAATAGATGTCTAAAATTACCATAATTTAAATTTGGAGTGGTGGTTAATGTCCACATTATAGTAAGTAGCATAGATACATCAGCTAATAGACACCTGCAATCAACTTCATATGTCAGAGATGTGACCTCTAAGGACTAAGATGAAATCCCTTAGTATATAATTTATGGAAAATTATCCTAGCATGAAAGAAGCATTGAAATGTCAGAGGATGATGTTAAAACATATAAAAACAAAAAAATATAAAATGTTCATATATGCAAACTCGTTACACAATTTTATAAAAGTTCACTTAAGTATCAACTTACATCTGTTCGCTGTTGAGAGCGTGTAAAATAAAAATAAAATTAATACTTCTTTAAGCATTAATACTGATAAAGTAATATTATTTTATACTACCTATTTAATACTATACTATATAGGCATATATTTTAAAATCAGTCTGCATAAGGTTTTATTAATCATTTTAAGCTTATTTAAGCTTTAGAAAGAATTCGATTAAACGGACGCGGAAAGTAGTATCCTTTGCATGGGTTTTACCATTTTGTGCCAATAAGAAGGCAAAAAAGATAAGGAAGTTAAAAACTGGGATTTGGTTACATGCATTATATTTATACATTTTCACTCTGAACATTATGCACAAATTGATTAAATTTTAAACAAAGATTATATTGTAGTGTGCTGGTTTTGCAAGTAGTCAGTAATGCATGCTTTGATAAGAAAACTAGAAGTTTTTGACTACTAAATCTAATAAAAGTAAAGTCCTGATAAGCTTAATTTATCATTATTTGGCTATGTTTTTGCCAAGCTTAAACCCAAAAGGTTTGGGTTGAGACTAAATAATGAGTCATTCGTCTATCTACACTGACTTTATTCAGAACTTGGCTATCCTCTTTTAAACCAAAAAACATTCTTAGGTTAATTTCTAACAAAATAATATGGTACTAACCCTGACATCGCTGCCACCGTATTTATTTCCTTTGTACGTAGCAGTACCACCACCCTGCAGGAAGTCTGGTACAGGTTGATCAGCTTGCCGCAAAATCTTCGCCAAGTCTGCCGTTAACGCTATATCCTGATGAATGTTAAATTTAATAAAATAAATAATTTTATTAATAGTAATCTCATTGACTCAGGTAAAAACAATAATTCTGAACTACGATTATTGATATATATTTACCATTATATGTATTATTTAAATGAAGTTCAGATGGAAGGGTTTGTGATATGCTTAGGACATAGTGACTTATATGAAATAAACTGAATCAGTTGTGTATTTAGTATCAATTTTTTATGATATTTGTGCTCTTATACGGTATATACGGCTCTTACAGCTTAACACTTTCACTGTCCGGTTTACAGACACAATAGTAAAACAATAGCAATGACCTATATGTAGCGCACGGGACAGCGAAAGGGTTAATCTGACACATACCTAAAAGGCCATGAGCCCTGTGTCTAGTCTGTTTAAAAGAGGGAAAGGCAATGATGAGGATGAGAATAATGAAGGTTTATGGTGAGGTTTTTGAGCTATCTAACCGCTCTACGAGTGGGGGTGTGCGGACCCCGGCTTGGACTGCTTCCACGTATTTAAGTATGTTGTTAGATTACAGAAAAGTCAATAGATTTCTCAGTAGCACCCATATCAATATAGGTAGAACCCGAAAATTTAATAGGTTGGAGACATTGAGTTATATGTACGAAGTACTCTCAGAAGCCTTTCTAAACAAAAAATGTGCACTACTCTATGTCTTCGCGCATACGCGGGAGTTAGTAAAGTAGCGCATGCGCAGTTGATTTAAGCGCGTTGCGCCTGCGCGGTCAGTTTATATAAAGAAATATATTTTTTCATGAATTTTTCTTTTGTAATATTAAGATAAAATTACCTAGTTATTCATTTGAACAACAAATAATTTTACGTACTTGACTACTGAATTGTTATTTAAGTCCAGGTTTAAACTTTAATTTGAAATCTTAGATAGAGGGTTGAGATAGACTCAATCCTGTCCACATATCCACACTGCATGAGTATTGAAACTACAGACTAACTAGTAAATTGAAACCACACTAAATGACACACTGTATGGATTGCAGTAAGGTTCACTTGAACATAGTGTATGTGCGGAGTGTGCAATCTAGTACGTAGTACATATATATCGATGGATGGAGACCACTATCACGGGTATGTTATTGTTCTTTACTTACTTATTACTAACAATACAGTATCGTTTAATAATTATCACCATTGTTTTGACTATCGCCATAGAGAATATAGAATAATCGCTAACCATTATTCGCGGCATTCTTATTCAGCATATCAATAGTTTATATTTTAAAATTGGTTTGTTAAAATTTCAGAGCTTGTAGGTACCTGATATATTTTAAATAATTTTAAAATATGTGAGTAAAATTATGTAAATAACTAAATACTAACTTGGTCAGCATCAAAAAATGATACAGCCATCCCCCTGTTTCCCACACGTCCTGTACGACCGATTCGGTGTACATATTCATCAATGCTTTTGGGTAAGTCGTAATTAACGACAATATCTACATTCTTAATATCTGTAACAAATACAATGTAATATTACATAAGTATTTTTTCTGTGCATCACGTAAGAGGTGGCTGTGGGAAATGCTTACAAAATAATTGACCGACAACCAAAGGATTCTCAAGTGGGCGTCATGTATCGGTAAGCTAAGTATAGGGCGTAACCCCACTAGATGAGAGTAACGACCTGGTAAGATATGCAGGACAAGTCGACGCATGTAGGTGGTTTAGAATCTTACTTTGTGGCACTCCTTGGAAGAGGCCTATGTTCAGCAGTGGACTTGTGAAGAGCTGTAATGATGATGATATCAGATATCGCATATTTGCCTGTCAATAGTGTATTGGCAATAAAAGAATATCCACTACCCCATATCGTCCCATTGGTGTCATTAAATACGACGGAGGAAAACAAATCAGGAGATGGGCAGCAGCATCTTCTTAATAACGCCTGCCAGGTGTGGCAAAATATCCGCCTTAGAAGGCAATGTTGGTGAGGGGAGGCCAATGTTCAGCAGAGACTTATATGGGCTATGATGGTGGCTGTGACATATTTATATCCGATTTAAAATATTCATACTAAGGATAGGTATAGTGTCAAATAATTTTAAAGGTTTACCCGACTACTCTACTCACAGGTAGGATTACCTAAACTTTTTTATTAAGAGAGACATCTAATAGGATGTCAGAAATAATTTATGACCTCTAATGGATGGTGGTGATAACAGTGGCTGTTGACAATAGTCACCATAACGAGAGCAGACCATGTACAGCAGGGGATTGAGTACAGACTGATCAGTATAATGGCTACATAAATTTGAGATAAATACATGATATTTTACTATTTTTGTATTTTACTTTTTTACCAAATTTATTTTAACTTAGTTATTTTGGCAATTTTGTAGGTACTTACGTTAAGATTCTAAGATATAATATGTAGTATGTAAGCATCAACTCTATAAATTGTAAGAATTGTATGAACAAACATAAAATGTAACTTCAATAAATTGTTTTATTAATGCAAATAAAATTATGTATCTAAAATTAAGGATCATGCTTACCTAATCCACGGGCTGCGACAGCTGTTGCGACAAGTATGCAATGGCGGCCGCTCTTGAAGTTATATAAAGCTTCCTCTCTCTCCTTTTGCATGCGGTCACCATGTATTGACGACGTCAACATCTGTTGCTCGGACAACATCGCCGCTATAAAGTCGGCGTTACGTTTGGTTTCAACGAACACTAATACGCGTTTGCCATCTGCAAGATACAAAAAAACTATAAAGTAAATTTAAAGTGATCCACGGAAACAAATAGAACAATATATCAAAGTATGTTAAAACTATATTAAGTAGAAATAAAAGTTAAACTGAAGTTATCCGAGGTTTATTTTTCTAAGCATTCCTTAAATTCCTGGTACTTGTAAAAATGATGGCGATGCTTTTTCGATTTTTATAAAGTGCTTTAAAAATGTTTTGATTTTGAATCTATAACATTACCATTGTCTTCAATAAGTTTTTTGAGCATGTTCTGTTTCTCGTATTTAGTAACTTGATGGAATATCTGCTCTACATCTGTACTGGCTCCGCCGACAATACCGACTGCGATGAACAGGTAGTTGTTGAGGAAGCGTCCAGCTAAATGTTGGATGTCTTCAGGGAATGTAGCAGAGAACATGAGAGTTTGTCTCTCACCCTGGAATATATGATATTACAAATATTTATTTAGAATATATTTTGTGGTTGACAATAACTTACAGAGATAAAAACAGCATACCTAGCTAATATAACCAATAATATATTTTTATGTCATTGGGCTAACAAGACTGAACAGTTCACATGCTACTGCATGCATGGAATGTACATATAAAAACAATATTGTTTATGCATAAAGCTATTAAAATATCTATTATCAAGAGAAACTTAAAACAATAGGCTTTCCTATATTTTCGTAACAACTTCCTACTTACAGACTTAATTCTGGCCCAGTGTGTATTGGTGGCCTTATACCAGCTGATGAGTGAGTGAGTTGACCTCTCCTGGTAAGCTAATAATCTAAGGTATTCTAATATATCTCTCGATATTACAATACCTTAGGTTATTGATAAGTCATCGCGCGCTCTGACTAGATAACGCCGGCGCTCTTGTAAAATGCGGCAACAAATACTACGCCGAAATCGGCGTACCCGAGCCAGTCGCGTTGCAGGCAACGTGTGAGGTAGACGTATCGAATGTTTTATTAAATTTTGATCATATTCCGAAGTAAAATACCAGTTTACGTAGTGAAACTGTGTAAAAATAATACTCCAATAAATAAGAAAGACACTGGGATCACATACTATCAGTAAGTATCATAAAATTTCGAAATTTCAACATAAAATAACACGAGCCATAAAAATGTCACAAAATATAAATGACGCCATTCAGTGTTACCGCGTATACAAAAATAAAGTTCCCCGTGGCTGAGATTTTTATATGTGAATTTATTGTTACTATATTTTATAATATAATAAAATATAATATATTTAACTTATTATAATATAACCTAATTCTACATTATTTAATGTTTATTTCTGTAATATTGCTCAAATGACCTAATTTCCGTTTATTAGTGCTCCGTACCCAAAGAGTATCAACGGGACCCAAGTCTCCACTATGGTTCCATCTGTCTGTCAGTAGGCTGTATCTTATGAACCGTAATATGTAGATACTTGAAATTTTCACAGAATGTGTATTTATATTGCTGCTATAACAACATAAAATAAAATAAAATATTAAAGGACCCTAAAAAAAAAATCACGTGTCTTGTATGAAGGCCATACAACAAACGTGATTTTTTCTGTATTGATATGTGTTTTGTTTACAGACTGTAGCGAAAACCTGGTTTAACACGCAATAAAATGATACTGTGTGTATGGTGGGATTGAAAGGGTATCGTTTATCATGAGCTTTTACCGCCGGGTAAAATCATCGATTCGGATCTCTACTACCAACAAATAATGCGACAAGCAAGAAATAGAAAAGGAAAACGGCCGGCATTGATAATCAGAAATGGAGTGGTCTTTCATCATTATAACGCCTATTAGGGATGTTACGGAAGTGGTTATATCGGAACCGAATTCGGAAGCGGAGTTTTAAAATTTTGTTTGTCGGAACCGGAACCGGAATCGGAGATAGAGGCAGAAGAGATGTGTTAAGGGCAGGTCAATTGCACTGTATTTTTCTTTTCAGTTTAAAATTTTTAGAATTCTTCAAATTTAGTGGCATGCACAGACTAAATGATTTTTGAACGAAACGTCGTACCTCCCTTTCGTGAATATATCTTCTCACATAGCTTACACTTTGTCGTATTCTCAGAAACTTCATTGAAATAACTAAAAATGGTACTTGATTTTGGCTTCATTGTCGAATTAATGTGAATATATTTTTTTAAACATCAAATAAAACACTACTAAAACTAATCAAAAACTCGGATAGTTATAAATGAAGCACGAATGTACAACATGCCAAATACGAAACAAAACATCAAATTAAAGAGTAATCTACAGAAGGCACGGGGGATGGAGGTTCCCGGGGCGACAAGTATAATATTGTTTGTACAGGCTGATCACGGCCGCCGCCACCACTGTGCTTCGACCTCCGATATATAACTTCCGATTAAAATTTATCGGAACTGAAATCGGAATCGGAGGTGCAAAATCAATCGGAAGTTCCGAACTTTCGGAATCGGAATCGAACCTCCGTAACATCTCTACTATCAATACACACTAACATTCCTAAAAATCCAGTATTAGCTTGAGTACTTAAAACTGGTTTAAAACTTTTAATCATTATTTTCGTTTGTTGCTTGTGTTCTTTAAAAGAAAGCTTTCTGGAGATTTTAATATTTAAGTTAATAATATGGGAATGATTATGCCTGTCAACATGAATAATTTTTCCATTCTTTTTTTTTATCCATACTGCAGCTATATAACTGGTATAGTTGTAGCACGAATGGGTCACCTCGACCGGGGAAGGACCACGCTCTCCTTCAGTAAGAGATCGTATCAGAATCAAGATTCCCTTCCGATTACGCACAATTAAAAAGTTGTCCAACTATCGGCCAACTGCTCGTTAGCACGGTTAGAGCTCCCGCAGACATACTATTGTAAGTTGGCCAACTATCGAACGACTAAATTGCGTACTTTTGTAATTTAATCGACCAACTTTCTTTTATTTTTATCAAACCCTAAAATAATTCCGTCCTAGAAGCAAGCCGGAATAACCATTCCGGCTTACTTCTAGGACGGAATAATTATCTTATCTATCTATTATAAGTTTCATTTTCCTGTTAGTAATTTAATTATACATTTTTATTTTGCTATAGTGTTAGCAGTAATTAGTATAAGGTATGATGGGATTGGCATGTCATATTGACAAAAATACCAAAAAATATTAAAGAAAGAAAAAACTTTCTTTTATTGGTTACCAGCCGCAGACTTGACGGCAGAATTGGTCAATTAAATTACAAAAGTACGCAATTTAGTCGTTCGATAGTTGGCCAACTTACAATTGTATGTCTGCGGGAGCTCTAAGAGAGACCGCAGATTTACAATTAATTATAAGTTGGCCATTTACAATTATAAGCTGCTGGTTATAGGTATATGCAATTTTTCACTCACACTAGCATCACAGTCTATAAATCCATACAGTCGTCCGACGAAGACGTCTAGACAGGGCAATCGTGCGGCGTGTGAGAGGTGAGACGCGGGAAGGACGAGCCCGAGCTGCTCATGCCAACCGTATTAGTAGCTCGGGACACGACTTCCAGGGTTAACGCGCGTTTGATTTTATAATTTTTAAATTTAGTGTTGATACTTATAATTAAAATGGTCCATACGACGTGTGCTGTGAGAGATTGCAAGTCGTTATCTCGCATAAATAAAGATCTGCG
The DNA here is from genome assembly GCA_963668995.1 of Parnassius mnemosyne. Taxonomy (NCBI): domain Eukaryota; kingdom Metazoa; phylum Arthropoda; class Insecta; order Lepidoptera; family Papilionidae; genus Parnassius; species Parnassius mnemosyne. Next base: position 26,829,813 of record CAVLGL010000068.1, read on the forward strand.
ATTTCACCAAATCCTGCACACGGAAGAAAGGTAAATAAATATTGTTATTATTTTTTACATTTTTGTCATGTCATGCAAATTGCCAACGTAAAAAAAAATGGCGGAATAAAAAAATAGGCACTAGTCGCTGGACATTACTGTTTCGAAGTTTGATTATTTTTTTTCATCTAAATCGTGTGGTTGGACAGGCTAAGGTTTTAGACCATACTATAGTGCCTCGTTTTCGGTTTTTCGAAGTTTTTTTTATAAAATATTAAGATTTAGGGGTCAATTTTTAGGTTTGTCGGGGTGCTAATTACGAAAATAGCATTTATTTTTAAATCCAAGATGGCGGTCATTTTTTAATATATGTATGATATGGATGTCAATTTCAAGGTTTATTGGGGTGATGATTACGAAAATGGCATCCATTTTTATATCCAAGATGGCGGACATTTTTTTAATAATATGATATGGGTATCAAATTTCGAGGTTTCTTGTGGTGCTCATTACGAAAATGGAATTCATTTTTAAATCCAAGATGGTGGACATAATATTTTGATGTTATGGATGTTAATTTCAAGGTTTCTTGGGGTGCCAATTACGTAAACGGTATCAATTTTCATATCCAAGATGGTGGATTTTTTTTAATAATACAATATGGATGTCAATTTTAAGGTTTCTGGGGGTGATAATTATGAAAATTTATCAATAAGTATTGTATTTAAAAATTTCAGATGCAAATTATGGATGGAAGTTATTGGAAGACCTGATTTAGTTGGAAGAACTTTCGAAAGCCTAAAGAATCTATTATAAAATAAACTAATAAGTCTGTAGTCATTGTAACGTTAATAATAATATAGATTTGATGTCCAGCTAAGAGTATAAGAACGATTGTATGTAGCGAAATTGAGATATGGCCACATATCTAGAGTAGAGCACTCCCTCACGTTGTGAGGCGGGCAATTAACGTTTTGAGTACTTTCAGGAAAAATCTAAGAACAACAAATTGTTACTTATTTTTTATATTAGTAATCATACTGTTGATGACGATGTAGATCTAAAATAAATAATTAAATTAGTAAAAGTTGTTAATTTGTGACAACCCTAACCTCCATACGCTGTTTAGACGTTGTCGGCATTTACCACGAGATCAAAGGCGTCGTCCTACTGAATGTTTATTATACTGTGCTAGCATCCTTGCAAATTGTCTTATACACACTACAATATTGAGTTGCTGCATTCACGAAGCTTTTACTTTCAGGTAGCGCGGTATCTAGTCAGAGCGCGCGATGACTTATCAATAATCTAAGTAGAATACTTAAGGTATTTGAAAGGTTTCTTTATATCTATAATATAAAAATGAATCGCTGAATGTGTTGCTAAGCGCAAATCTCGAGAGCAGCTGAAACGATTTCGCTAATTCATTTTTATAATATTCCTTGAAGTAAGAAGATGGTCTTACGGAGAGAAATTTAAAAAATTGCCTGAAAAAGTCTAAAAACAACACTTTTCTATATTCCCATACAAAAGATTCGTAATAATACGTAAAAGACAATTTGAACTTTAATACCATACCTATAAGTTTAATTGTTAGTGGAGGGGTTCCGGGGAGGCAAAACAATTGAGTAACATTAGTATCGTATAAATATTAATGTCAATATTTATAAGATGGTAACATTACTCAAAAGCAAAATTAGGGTTACGCGCAAAAAAATTGATATCCATGAAATCGCAGTAAATTCCACGCGGGCGAAGTCGCGGGGCACAGCTAGTTGGCAATAAATATATCGCAGACACCAATATATCGGCAAAGCCAAAATTGCCGGTATATCAGTATCAACTGCATCCCTAATTTATAGGTCATTGGTGAAGTACAAGGGCAGGTGGAGACTAAAGTGAACATTCTTTACGCCATAGTGTTCTCGGCAATCGGTTACGCAAGTAGCATTTGGATTCTGTACATCTGCTGGGAAGTGTACATAATATATTTGCCCAACCACAGCCACCTCGTACTCACACTTCGTGACGCTATCATGCTAATTGTTTAATTGTTTAAACTTTAAATACACACTTACACTAGGGACCATAGAAGGATGCTCCATCATTTTTTCAACGGTGGGCATGAAGCCCATGTCAAGCATGCGATCTGCTTCATCCAGCACAACAAAACGCACACTTTCAAACGATACCCGCTTGCGGTCTACGAAGTCATGTAGCCTTCCTGGTGTTGCAACTAGTATATGACACCCCCTCTACAATAAAAAATAAAGTTGAAAAAATTAACATATTGTCACTGAATGCTTTCTATAATATAAATCTGTTGATGTTGCAGCAAATTACTCTTATTTAAGATTTATTATTACTTGGACGTTTCAAATTATGGGCTCAGTTGTTTGCTGAACTGTGTTGTGAAGTCGCCTGCGTCACTCAAATAATATGATTTAAAATGCAGATATAGAATTTCTTGCAGTAAATAATTGTCATTTGCCGTTGTTCATGTCTTAGTAAAATTTACAATGGCTTAAATGAATTAAAAAGAACAATCATTGTTTGCATCAATGAGTGTCATTCATATAGATATTGACAATCGCAATTAAGTTACGGGCAACCTACCTCATCTCATTAGTCAACTGCTAGACAATGGTCTCTTCCCATTGTAGGGAAGATCCAACATTATCCCCACTCATGGTGATCGCAATACTAGACGTCTCACGTCTTTGACTCTGCACCCCATCACTAGTCTTTTACAGGTGACATCTATCATTCATTCATTCGCATTTATTACATAGTGAAAGTCAGTAAAATCAATCATCACCTTTGAACTCAATATACACAAAACAGTAAAGTAACTTACGGAAATATTATCGCCTTGATGACGCACAGCAGTTCCACCATAGGCCACCGCAACTTTCAGTACAGAACCATAGGAAAACTTCCTTGCTTCATTGAATATTTGCAGTGTCAATTCCCTTGTTGGTGACACTATTATAACCTAAAAATAAAAACTAGTAAAAGATCTAGTGCTAAACCTTAAATATATTTAAAACTAGCTGTTCCCCGCGACTTCGCCCGCGTGGATTTTATTGAGATTGGATTTCATGGGTTTTAGTTTTTTTGCATGGAACCCTAATTCTTTTCCTTAAATAGAAGTATCCTAAGTTACTCCATATAACATCAGCTATTTTTTTATAGGATAGGGTGACAAACAAGCACACAGTCCACCTGATGGTAAGTGGTTGCTGTGACCCTTAGACATCTACATCTATCCTCAATAAAGAATCAAAACGCAGATACATTGTGAGATGAAATGTCTCTTTTTCAGTAAAAAGGGTCACTGGGTCTCTACATTTACCATACGAAACACAGCAGTGTTAAGCTGCTATTTTACGCTGGTAATCAGTGAAAGCATGGTCCTTCCTCGGTCGAGCCAACCCATTCGTGCTACAACTATACTAATAATACAGCTGCAACATGGATCTACCACATCTGCCAGTGAAAGTCCCATCCAAATAGGTTCACAGGTTTTTACGTGATGCGTGTTCAGACAGACATCGTGTTAGAATTTTATAATAGTATAGATATAAATTTTAATTTGATTTTGTATAAGATAAATAAGTTTTAAGCATACCTGAGGTTGAGCATTAGGACTAACGACAAGCTCTCTTTCATCTTGAAGAAGAACATTAATTATAGGTAATAGGAAAGCTGCCTGAAATTTAAAAACGATATATTTATATTAAGTAATATAATAATATTAAGCATTCGCATTAGCCACGACTTGTTACTACTTACAGTTTTCCCTGAACCAGTCTGTGCGCAGCCCATGAGATCTCGGCCCGACATTATAATTGGAATGGCGTGTTTTTGAATGGGCGTTGGTTTCTTGTAACCAGATTTTAATATGTTATTTAGTACATACTTTCGCAAGTTGGCAGACTCGAAACTTTCAATCGGTCGCGGCGGATTTTCACCGCTTACCTACACAAAAATTAATTATATAAGGATATATTTTAATGTATTGCAAGACTTTTACTTGACTTGACTCTGAGACTGCCTTGACTCTGACTGACTGACTTGACCTCTACAAAAATACTTTCAATCACAAAATAGTTGAAAACATTATGTAGACAAGATGGCATTTAGTGATCAATTAGTATATTTGTTTTGATGTTCATTTTATAATATTTAATCCTTTTAGTAATATTCCATTATAATTAAAACAAAGACATGATAAGAATTCCATTAAACTTAATTCCGTTTATTATATTACAGTATAGAAAAATCTGACTAAGTATAAGCATCTAATTGTCAGGCGTAAAATACTTAAGTCAGTGACGGGGAGCAGCGTCCAAAGTGAGAGACTTTTGGTACTACAATTGCCTATCCATTTGCTGTGTGACTATTAAAGCAAATTCTCCTTAATGGGAGAGACCGAGCAGTAATTATAGATAGTGTAGTATTTTAGTGTTTAGTTTATGTTTGAAGTGTTTCGATAAAGACACACAACAACTTCGGAGAGTGTACAGTGAATTGTAATTTGTCACAACTTCGAAAAGCTTTACTTATAATATGGTCTATATGAGGAGTTAGAAGATAATTTTGAGTCTACGATTAAGCCAAGATCTCTTCTTGTGGCAACTCTTTTTAGAGTGATGTCCTTTAAACAGTATTCAAAAGTTATTTGGTTAACTTTACATGAAAAAGATAGTACATGAGATTTGTAATTATAATTAATTAATTATAAATTTGTAAGATATAATTGATTAGCAACACAATATTTTTCCAAAGCAAACAAATCTAGCTGCGGTTTAACACAGTCCATCTCTTGACTTAAATTTTTATATATTTTGGCATCACGAGCATAAAGACGTTGACTCTCATTTAATGTATGTCTAATATCATTTATATATAAGAAGAACAGGGGTGGGCTTGGATGAGATCCTTGTGCAACACCTGAAAAAAATTTGTACCTGTACCAGGTATAAGTTTTGAGATGAATCCCTTAATACATATGGCTTGACTCCTACTTTTATACCGACTTCATAAAGGAGGAGGTTCTCATTTCGACTGTATTTTTTTTTTGTGTGTTACCTCATAACTTTTTTCTGGGTGAACCGATTTCTATGATTTCATTTTGAAAGCTGGTGCTTCTCATGTGGTCCCATATAAATTTGATCAAGGTCTGACCAATAGTTTGTGAGTTATTCTTAATAATTTATATTGCAGTCGGTTGTACAAAATTTTTAATTTTAAATTATCATAAGATCGGCCTGGTAGTAACGCTTTGGAAGTGTCGTTTTTACGTACCATAATTTTGCACTTGGGCAAAATAACTTATAATTATTATCTTTGACAAGAAGGAGAGCTTGCTTATACATATAAAAATTTCTTATCCGGTGTTAAATCATCACTAATGAAAATTGGATTAGATGGGCCGTGCAATCCAGCATCAGGGACGGTTACACCTCTACGGGCGCCCACAACAGCAAGCTTTTCTCTCTTACGTTGTCTTTGCGTGAACCTCACGATGAGGTTGGATATAAAAGATAATCGCGTGAGGGTTGGCCTTTATAAGAAACAGCGGACTTTTCTTTTTTCAAAGTAAAACGCTGAACGCGATGTACCATATAAATACGTATCGTTACTAAAGAAAACCTAATCTTACTCGCTATGTTCTGGACAATACTCATCAGATTCTCTCCTTTCATGGTGGTTACCTCAGACATTTCTAAGTTATTTATTTTTCCCTGCTGCACTTTAACCATGTAATGCCTTGCATATGGACACAAACATGGGTAAATTCAAGTGCTTCATTATCATCATTACAGCCCTTCACAAGTCCACTGCTGAACATAGGCCACCCCCAAGGAATGCCGCAAAGCACGGTTCCGAGGCACCTGCATCCATTGACTACCTCCATGTCCTACCAGGTCGTCAATCCATCTAGTGAAGGACGTCCTATACTTCGCCTGCCAGTGCGAGGCTGCCACTCAAGAACTTTTATCAGTTCTTCGAGCTATATGGCCGGCCCATTGCCACTTCAGCTTACTAATCCTTTAAGTTATGTCGGTTACTCTGGGTTTACTGCGGATATCCTCGTTTTTGTCTATCCCGCAGAGAAACGCCGAGCATAGCCCAGGCCCAGGAAACCAGCTTGTTTGGAAGGCTGGAAGTCGTCGAGTCTGCGTGCGAAACGATTTGTAATGACTCTTGAAAAGAGCACGTGGACGCGGTTCAGAAGGGAAATCTGTCTGTAGTTCTTCAAGAGAGCGTTGTCGCCTTTCTTGAAGAACAAGACCACCGCACTTCTGCTCCACGCCTCCGGAGTAGTGCCACCATGGAGGACGGAATTAAAGAGCCTCTGAAGGTCTTTAAGTACCGTTTTTCCACTCGCTTTCAGAAGCTCCGCTGTAATTCCATTCTCGCCCGGAGACTTGCCGTTTTTAAGGTGGTGGAGAGCCATCTCGCTCAGACTAACAACCGGGATATCATCGGAATAGTGTCGGTTAATAGTGTTGATTCGCGGGTTTAATCGTTTAATTGCCGGCAATTTCAGTTACAGTGAAAACTGGACCCCAAGGAATGGAATGGAGAGTAAGTAATATTATATACAAAATATTAGTTTTATTTATGTTCTTTTTATGTAAAATCACCGAGACATAATTATATAATATAATGATTTAGCATAATATTTATAGCACTGAATTTACCGTGTCCAAATGGACACGGTAATAAAATGATGATGATGATGATTAATAAAAAAACTAATACTTGTTAAAAATGATTGTGACAAGCTTTTTATCTATACTATAATCGATTTAAGCGTACTATTGCATCAATTTGATTTTAAATTTTAGACAAAGTTATTTTTGTTTGATATATTTTAGATTTTTGTGATAAGATTGAAATAAAAACGATTAAGGTACGTAATCCCGGATTTTGACAACCCTGACACAAATTTTCAAGTTTATATGAAATATTGAAAAATGGGAGGGCAACTTTGCCACAAGAGTAAACTTTGCTATTTACAACACAATTAAAGGAGAAAATCATAACTCTGAGTGTTGTGTATTATATTATAAGGTAAACTTACCTTCAACCTTGAAGTCAAATACTATTATTTTCATTATAAACTCTGATGGCAAAGTTAGTACAAAGTAAAGCTTACTTTGCCATTTTCTATTTTTGAGTATTTTGTCTATTTAATGTTATTATTTGTTTAAATCATTAATAAACACCAAATCTATGAAGAATATAATGTCCCATTTAACATTGACGCCCAGTCTCACACTACATTTCTTTTTTAGAAAATTGTTCCTAAACTTTGAAGTCCGTTCATAAATGGCAAAGTTGCCAGGTTTCACTATTTTAAATTTCAAATCGTATTTTTTTTTGTATTAATAGCAGTGTGTGTAATTAAACTTTTCCTGTTCGACAGAAGGAAACCAATAAACCTAATCTTTTGTTTACAAAAGCTCGTGTGCCCCCCCCCCCCCCTCATCTCTGTATCCGGTTTTATACAGACCCATTAGTCTATAAATATGAGAGAGATATCTACTTCTTGAAACACAATCATACACATATTTTTTTCTTTATCAGCCCGTAAAAGATCACTACTGGACGCACACATATGCATGTGAAACTATATTAATAGATGCAAAAATGATTTAATACACATAAAATGAGTACAAGTGTGTTGGTAGTACAAGGAAATTAAAATTTTTACTATGAAAGAAACTTACTTTAACAGCAATGCAGTCAAACTTATCGAAATTTATCCCTGAACTGATAGTACTGCTGAAAATTTCTTGTTCATTTTCAGTGGGTTCTGGAGGCACATAAGTCACAGGAGGTTTCTTGGCTTCCTCTTCTCCTCCTTCTCCTCCCTCATTTGACTCCCCGCCGTCATTATATCGACCACCACCCCGTCCACCTCCACCTCCCCGGCCTCTACCACGACCTCTGCCACGTTCACCTCTATCACCTCTGTCTCCACGGTCCTCACTGTCGCCATTATTATAGTGGTCCCCTGAATAGAATAATTTTATTATTTTGCTAACTTCTGACAGACAAAAATTAATGGATAGACAATGGCAAGTTTCATCTGATTTCATGGTAATTTTTTTTCATTATCTAAATAATAATTAATTACACCTTTTTCATTTAAAGCTTTTAAGGACATTTTACAGACTTTTATATAGAAACACACACTCACACTAATATCAATGAATTTTACTCAACTTTGAATTCGCAATGTTTGGAAACCACAAAGCAAAGCAGGTAATATTAATATAAAAGAGCAAGGACATGTAGTAAGCTGCTAAAAGTTGTTAATTGTGAGAACTCAAAAGTCAACAATGTTGCACCTTCATCCAATAAATATGCTTAAGGTCAAGGGGCAAGTTCAAGCATAATACATAACGGTAGAAGACTGCCGTACATTTCACACAAACATACAATCATACACTCACACACATACGCATTTATACTATACACCATTCTTATCAGTTGTTCGACGTCTAGTAGGTTCGATCCCGGCGGCATCGTCGATACAAGATACGGTGTGAGCGCACCGCCCCCTTGCCCCTTGATCAGTCGTTTACGTGCTTCAACGCGGAGAGATTGTCGCATTGTCTTGAAGACGCTTTGAAAATTATTTACGTGTGCCTAACTTTGTTTATTTATTGTCTTGTTTTAAGCTTCTCTCTATCTCTGTACTTTTTTTCTTCTTATTAAGAACTTACTATTTTAGACTTTATATTTGTGTTAGTGGAATAATAAATCGCGAGTGTTAGTGCAAGATAACTTTTAATTTGTAGCAGATACATACTCCGCTAAAATACAAATACATGTCCATATAAAAGAGCATAGATATCTATGTCACCAACTGAATATCGAAACAATGATTAGGTCAAAATAGAAATAAACATGGGGAAGACCGATTTTAACACCAAGTTGTACATACTAATGTATAACGGCTATAAGCTCATGTAGTATGCTGTAATAGTAGCATTGCGTAAATTAATTTGCAATGATAATACAAATGAAATCATTAGAACTAAATAAAGCAATCGGATAATATTAAATTTAAAACGCTAAGTTATATTATTGTAATATGACTATTATTTTAATGAAGCTAATTTTAACCTAGCAAGCGTCGGCCGTATCCGTATGGCGAACTACTTGCCAAAGTTATAGACCCCGCCCATGAAGCAAATACAAAGAGGAGACGGCATAAGCAACTGTGCACTGTGATTCTAAGTAGGTCCTGACGTCATCATAGTGGGCGTGGCTTTAGTTAGTATATTGTCAGCATTCGTCCTGTGCGCTTATGTGTTCGCAAAACGGTATATTTTCGTAGTATTAAGAAGAAAAGGATGAAGTGCTGTGTTTTATCGTGTAAAAACTATTCAATTTAGACGCTCTAATGCTATGGATGGCATCACATTTCACTTGTAAGTAATTTTACACCTAATTTTTTAAAACAGTTCTAGAAAAATCTCTTTGCGTCGACTTTCAAATATAATTAAATATATTCGACACTAGATGGCGACACTGTGTCATGTGAACTAAAAATATAAAGGTACGTAGTGCTCAGTATTGGTAAAATAATCATACGAAGATGCGGAAATTTATTTTGCATTCAGACAAAGAAATTGTTATCGCCAAAATATTATTTTTATAGTTTATAATCATTTTGTGAACAGGAAGCCATCTATCGTCAAGATAGCTAAACTATAAGTAAACCAAACTACTGCCGGGTCGCCCGCGGGGCAAGAAGTTGGTGGGCGCGAAGGGATTTTAAGCGCTTATTACATTTTCCAATTTTTAGAAAATCTAATTAGGAACCTAAGTTGGAAGCTAGTGATCACATTACACTAACTTGAATTCTAAATCGTGACGAAGCACATTCGTAAAAGTATCGACGGGGTTGCACGTTTGATCGATGGCGCCGTATTTATCAAAACAGCAGAAAATAGGACTTGCCTTAGCCGTGGTGGGAACAATGGATATTAAAAAAAGAAAAAAGAGAATATGCTGGGTTAAGGAATACTTGTCATTGTATTTGTAAATATTTAACAACACCTTGAAGCCCTCTTCACGCATTGCTTTTTTTAAATAGTTTTCATCATTTTTATTATACAAATAGGGCATTTACCCTATACAGGTCTATAATTTGTAATAACACCTCTTTTTCTGTGGACATGCTGCCACACGAACCACTGCTCAGTTCTGTCGCTTCACTCGCCATCGCAAAAAAATGTCGCACGCGCAAGGGTGCCCGCGCTTCGACCTAAGTGGGTGTCAAGACACCCACTTAGGTCGAAGCGCGGGCGCCGACTGGTCGTTCTAAATCGTAACGTTGCGATTACACTGTCCTAAATTGTAGACAATTTAGAAAGTAGAGCGGTCGGGACCTCCAACTTTAACTAAATCAGATACTAACTGTTCTAACTATGATTACACTTTCCAACTTCCTAATTAGATTTTCTAAAAATTGGATAATGTAATAAGCGCTTTAGGGAGTTTCGGGGTGAAGTGCGGGGGGGCGCGGCAGAGAGCTCGAGTGACATTTTTCAGTGCGCTCGCGGCTTTCGCAGCGGGCAGTGGGTTAATTGGTTACGGACGCTCGGAACAAAACGCACACGAGATTATAACCCAAGATGTATGCTGAAGATGGACGCTCTAAGATTTTTGCCAAGTAAATTAACAAGCAAGCGAAACAATTGGTGTACAATGTACACTCTTTCTTTAAACTAAGAAAACAAGATCAATCGTCTACGGAATATCAACAAGACGTAAACTTGAATAAATTGGTCGCGCAAGCAACAGGAATATCTTTAACATCTGTGAGTAAAATTGTCAATGAAGGAAATTATCTAAAACGCAAACAAAATAGCGTGATTTTTAAATCCCCCAAAAAAATAAAACAGGTACGAAAGAAAAAGATGGAAATAGATAATTTTACTGAAGGAGTAGTGAGACGAAAAATAACTCAATTTTACACTATTTACAAGAGGGTTCCCACATTAAAAACATTAAATGCTAAACTTAAAGAAGAAGGAATTTTAAATTGCGGTCGAGAATATTTGAGACTATTACTGCACAAACTTGGCTTTAAATTTAAAAAAATGTCAGTCGAAGAGAAAGCTGCTAATTGAACAACCAAACATTGTTTCTTGGCGATGGAAATATCTGAATGCGATACAAAAACATCGAAGAGACAAGAGATCTATTGTTTACCTCGATGAAACATACGTCAATTCCTCCTTAAATGTTCCATCGTGCTGGCAATCAAAAGAAGAACGTGGAGTGCTGGCTCATATTGACAAAGGACCGAGATTAATTATTGTACATGCAGGAGGCCAGGCTGGATTTGTTGACGGAGCTCTTTTAATTTTTAAATAAAAAACTAAAGCTGGGGGATTATCATTCGGATATGAATTTTGTATCAATAAATGGACAAAAGATAAATTATTGCCAAATTTACCTCCTTCCTATTAAGATCTGTAATTGTTATGGATAACGCCGCGTATCATTCAGTCCAGGAAGACAAAAAACCAACGATGACAAATACAAAAGCTTCGATGCAGGCTTGGCTGCAAAGACATAATGTGGAATTTGACAGTTCCTTGAGAAAATGTGACCTGCTCAAGTTGATCAAACACAACATGAATCTGAAAATGTTTACAAGATTGATGAAGTGCTAAAAGCTGCAGGCCACGAAGTATTAAGACTTCCGCCGTATCACCCAGATTTGAACCCCGCTGGTTTGGGGGGATATCAAGGGACAACTTTCGAGAAACGAACTTGATAGTAATTTAGATAAGAAGAAAACTGCACTAGAGAAATTATTTAGTGAATTTTCAGTAGAAAAATGGGTAGCATGTGGCACACATGTCAAGAAAATTGAAGATGTGTACTGTCAACACGATCGAATACTCGACGACGCTATGGACGAAATGATAATGAATTTACAAGATAATTCTGACTCGTCCAGTTGCACTGATAGCGAAGACGGTAATTCAAGTGATATGAATACTGATATTAGCGAAGAGGAAAATATATAATAATTATTAAAATAAAATTATAAAAAATGGTTAAGTATTGCTTTTCCAAAGTGTTTTGCTTAAAACTTAATAAATATTTCTGACATAAATCATTGTCTTATTTATATTCATGTACATAATAAAAAAAATACGTTACAGTAAAATAAATTAACATGCTACAAAATCATTGATCTAGCAAAGTTGACTTTTATTTACATTATCCTATATTTGCAATCGGCGAATATTATCCCGGGATATATCTCTGCAAAAATTATTACGTGTGTATCGATACACGCCCCCACCAACTTCATGCCCCGCGGGCAATCCGCCAGTTGTGTGGTTTACCTATACATTGCAACATCGATATGGAACGATTGGAGTAGCTTTACTATTTATCGGTAGATGTAGTTAGTGTAAAGTGGGCGGGGCTTAACATCCCCTCACCCCGCATATTGTCACGCGTTTTTACATAGTGAAATCTAATTACAACACTTCTTTGTATTTGCTTCATATAAATTCTAATTAAATATAAAACCTTCTTGTTGTATGCTTTCTTTTAAGTTTATTTATTTTCTTGAAGCTTCAACCAAGCGAATACAATCATAAGTATTCACAATAAAAAATTATGGGTTTTAATAAAAAAAAATATTTTTACACTATGTATCATAAAATATGACGTACTTCAAAAAATTACTATGACATGAAACATAAAAATATCTTAAATAATATGCCCATTTAATCAGCTATCCAAAAAGGTAATAAATAATATCCTGGTGAAATCAATGAATAATAATAATAAAAGGGTCTTACTTAACGCAAGTAGAGAGAACGGCAAAGAACGATTGTTCTTAGGAACGAACTTGCACACTTTTAGTCACTTGGCGTCTGATTGGTTGTTGACAACTATTCAGAAAGCAGACGGCCATTTTAAATGGAGTCGTAGCAGCGCTAGTTAATTAGTTTCTACTATCGCTGTGTTTAAACTTTCTTCTAACGAACTCTCATTGCGTTAATTCATTTGTTATTGTTTTCAGTCGTTAATTTTTTTTAAGAAATATTTTATTTTATGAGATGGTATTACAAACTACCATAATCTTCATTACCGTAAGCACTAAAAGTAGACAAAAATAAAAATAAAACTTAAAGAAACAGCGTCACAGCGCAGATTGTCCTTGAATGTATGGATGGGTATTGTAAATGACAAACTTATTGGGCCTTATTTTATGCTACAAAATTTAAATAGGGAAATTTACGAAAATTTTTTCGAAATGATTTGGAAAACTTATTTGAAGATGTTCCAGAAGAAATTAAAAGTAATTTGATTTATCAACATGACGGCTGTCCAGCTCACTTCCGGTTATCTGTACGAGAGTTGCTAAATAGCCAATACCCAAACAGGTGGATTGGGAGGGGTTCTAAATGCGGCAGAGCAGATTAGGGCTACAATATTATTACAAAACTAACGAAAAAAAGTTGTCAAAAATTGTCGCCACAGCTAATAGTTGTCAAAAATTGGTGTCGCAACGAATCGGTTAAGCAACAAAAGTCGTTTTGGTTTTCATCGTCCAACCATTCAGAAATAAAACTTTCGCAAAACATTACAATATATAGGATATCAGGAAGATGCTGCTGCCTATCACCTGTTTCGACTTCCTACTAATTTATTTAGGTACACAAAACAGAATAACATCAAAACATGAACAATTGAACATAATAAATGCAAAATTACAATCTGGATGGTATTCCAAAACATGTACACACAACATGATATTAGGTAACAGTAACCAGTTAATAGCGTAAATACTTATAATCTTATAACGTACACATGTACGTATATATATACTTGTAAAGTTAAGTTGTTGGAAAATTTAGTAAAATTAATTCTTTATTAAAATATTGCCTTATTTACAAAGTATATCTAATACAGATTTTTTGAAATTGTTTACTTTGCTATTAAATATGTCGATATTTTTACTATTACCTACTTGACGCTTCTTACAACACCCACGGGATATGGGGTAGTGGATAGTCTTAGACCGCCACTACACTACTCGCAACAGGTAATGCGTAGCAGCATCTTCCTGATAACAACTCAAAATAATAAAAAACTGCGTTTGGCGATTGCCACGCTTGGCAGACCGATTGGCCTGCCAAGCGTGGCAACGATACGATACCATAACCCTCCTATGAGGCAATCTAATGGGGGAGCCCTATGTTCAGCAGTGTGTACTGCTATATATGTGGTTGAGGCTCACAAAATATGTACCTTATCCATATTTTTCGTGAGCCGAATTTTGATTAAAGAAAAAATATTTCGGAAGTTCTGAATAAATAAATGTTTGTTTCCTGTGTTCAATATTATTCACTTGTTAATATCAGGCCATTTAAATTGTTATTTTATTTGAATTTAACCAAAAATAAGCAACAACAACAAAATGCTTACTTCTTGTTTCATTGGAAAATAAAATGTGTCCACCCAAAATAAATTTTTTTATTGTTTTTCACCGTGTGTGTGCTCTTTATCGTGACATCTTAGTAATTTCTAAAATGTTTGGGAATAAAACTACTATCCCAATAGTAGACATAATAAGTTATTTAAAAAAATGACAAAACTATGATTAAAAAACAAATGTTCCAATAATATTTCACGTGTGTTACGAACAATTTGCTACATGGTAGATTTTTTCTAATAGTAATAGCAACACGTATGATGGTTTTTTTTTTGTGAAGGCAACATTACTACTTTCAATATGGAATGTTTTGGCCTAAAGGTCTAGATGCCAGGCCATAAACTCCAAAAAAAAAATATGGAATGTTAGTGTCATGTCAGACATCTTCGTTTTTGGAAAAGGCAGTACTCGTGTGTGTGTGTATTTTTCGTAATTGGATTTTAGCGAAATTTTGCATGGTAAGTAATAACATTTGTTTGCCAAGGGATATGTAAATTATTAAATAATGTAATATTTCACTGCTTTGCATTGCATTTAATTTTGCTACATGACTACTTTTAGGTCATGGTATTCACGCGTGTTTGCTCACGTGTTGCGTGTGTTACGAATTTGTGACGTAACACACATGAAAAATGTAAGACTTAGTGCACATTGCAATATTTACATCATCAATAGTCTTCTATAGTTCTGTGAGATGTACGCTGCTGGACGAAGTACACTGTTTTCATATGTTGTAGAGCCATGCTATAACTATATTAATAGTATAGTTGTAGTGCGAATGGGTCGACTCGAACTGAGAAGTACCACGCTCTCACAGAATACTGGCGTAAAATAGCAGCTTAAGGCTGCTGTGTTTCGTTTGATGAGTGTAAAGAACCGGAGACCCTTTTACTGAAAAAAAAAGGCATACTTTCTTAGTCTTCAAGAATGACAACGCATCTGCATTTTTCTTCGCAAACGAGTATAGATGTAGGTTTCTATGGGCCACAGCAACCATTCAAGTTACCATCATCAGGTGGACTGTGTGCTCGCTTGTCACCCTTATCCTATAAAAAAGGCCTCCCCAAGTTCTTCCCCAAAACACGCGATCCTGAGCCAGCTGTATGCAACGCTTATCCGCAACTTTTATATGGTAAAGCTTACCCCCACTACGCGTTACATATCATGTTTTATCCAGCATTAATTTTTTTGCAGATGCCACTAACACCTGCTGAAAAACAGAAGCTCTACCGAGAAGGGTTGAAAGAAATAAATCCACCGATGAATGACACATGTTTTCAAATGAAAGAGCAGAACAATATATCAGATTTTAGAAATAAAAAACAGACTAAAATAAGGTGGAAAGAAAAAAACTGAACAGTCAAATTATGAAGATGAAAATAAAATTACACTTGAAAATGGCAGAAATAAGTCTTATATGTAATGAAAATGAGGGAGTGATAAAAACAAAGGGTGAATCGGTGTTGGCTACAGCTCAGCAGGATGAATAAACGATTCGAAAGTGACATCGGAAACTCAATCAGATATATGGAGGCTATGTTTCAATGACAGTACTAGTAAGGTGCTACCAAAGAGGCTCATGGAAATACTACATCAGTTTTATAAAATATATTCGCGTTGAAGAACGGAAAAGTTATTTAACGCACGGTTTTTGAAAACCGTAAAAAAAAAACACATAATAAAAAATCACAACCACTGAGGATTTCATTGTAAAACAGATTAAGGTACACAAAACATAGAACGGTCAAAATAATACTTTTTAGCTGCTAATAGCGACGAGGTTTATTTGAGTAGGATATAATGTGTTCGAAAATTATATATTGTTTGATTGTATTTTTTTTTAAGCATTTTCAAGTACAAATTTTGATCTCATTGAATAATTAGTAATTAAGAAACAATAAATAATGATACAGCTTTGTTTGTGAAGTTTTTGAATTTAAATAAATAAATTGGTCTATAAAGTATTTTATTTGAAATTCCATTATAATAAATAGTCTCTTTTTTTTTATAGCATAGGGACAAACAAACACATTCCACCTGATGGTAAGTGGTTGTTGTGACCCATAGAGATCTACACCTATCCTCAATAAAGAATCATAATACAGATGCATTGTCATCCGTAAGGACTAAGATGGAATGCCTCTTTTCCAGTAAAAAGAGTATTCGGTTCTCTACACTCACCATACAAAATACAGCAGTGTTAAGCTACTATTTTACGCTGGTATTCTGTGAGAGTGTGGTCCTTACCCAGTCGAGGCGACCCATTTGTGTTACAACTATACTACTAATATAGCTGCAGCATGGCTCTACCACATATAAAAGTCGTGTGAACTAATCTTAACAATATTTCCAGTATGTTAACTATTTCTACTGTGTTATTGTGCGTTACAAGTTCTCATGTGTGGGTAGATTTTCTGTGAGCCTCACCCATATAATATATATCAGTATATTTTGTTCTCTTGCTCATCAATAGCTGGGCGAACTAATAACATTAGTTACTAAACATGTAGGCTAGGTATGGGAACCATCAATTCAGTCTATATCTCTAGGTCAGAATTAAATAAAATGCACACAAATATTTGTAGGAAAATATTCTATCATCAATTGCAGTATTTGTTTAATGGTACCTAAATTAGTTGGTACAAAGAAAAATATTTTGATTCATCTTTATTTTTGTATCGGTATTTTTGCATATGTCCTGCTCGTATTGTCCGATTTCACTGTCATGGACTTTGGACATCAATACAATTAACTAAAAAATTAAATTAGTTATTTATCTAACTTATACTTACCTTAGTACTCCTACCTACCTTTAATCTACCTTGTTACTGTACACTGACTGATCATCTAGGTTAGGTGAAATTCTTATATTTCAGAAATAATTATTAGAAAGGTACTTATAACATGGCCAAGTAGCTTAGGTAAGGCAGGTAATAAAAAATCGACTACTGAAATAAAACCCAATACTAAATCTAAAATGCAAATATAAAGTCACGTTGCTGCCTCTTACGAGACCCACGGGATGGTATAGAATATAGATATTCATACACCACCATTACATGGTAATTGATAACTTCTTAAAACCTTTTATTTAGGGACGTCTTGCAATCGTCGTTTCTCTTGCGCTCACTTGACCTTCATACAATTAATGAAATATTTTAATTGTTGATAATTTTTATTTTTGGATAAGAACATAGTAATGACTAAGTTATATTTACCTTCATTTAAAAAAAATATTGTCTTTGGCCTAACCTACTATACTCTTTGGCTTGACCATAGATCTAAGTTGGTGATGGTTAATGTCGACGCTTGAGCGGTTAAGTAATAAAAGTGTAAGCTCCCTATAACCTTTGACTAACCCGTAATTATTTCACTGTTATTCCAAGTATAACAGTAAAATAAAGATATAATTATAATATAATGAAAATTCTTCTAATTTATGACAAGACTGTCAAATTAAATAGCTTTTTCCCCCTCAAT
This sequence comes from Parnassius mnemosyne, assembly GCA_963668995.1. NCBI lineage: Eukaryota > Metazoa > Arthropoda > Insecta > Lepidoptera > Papilionidae > Parnassius > Parnassius mnemosyne. Next base: position 26,847,775 of record CAVLGL010000068.1, read on the forward strand.
TGACAGTTCTTCAAGGTACATACATATCAGACTGTGCCACTGCTATGTACCTTGAAAAACTGTGATTACTGATCTGTTGTTCTATAATAATTACTCTTAGTATGCTGCCAATTCTTCATTAAATAATAGATTTTATATTATTGAAATCATCACAAGCATAGTCATGACTCGCTGAGTGACCATATAAAAATATAACTATTTACATTTTGACTTAAATAACTATTTAAATACAGTGATAATGTCAGTTAATATAAAGTTTGAGATTAGAGCTTGTTAGAACAATTCATAAAATATTACCATTTGTCTCAAAATCTCTGTGCTCTCTTGTTCCTCCGCGACCACCACGTCCACCGCGACCTCTTCCTCCGCCTCGACCCCCTCGCCCACGTTTCTCACCAAAATCATTCCCAACATCTTTACTGAAATCTGTAAGCAATAGACAGAAAAAATTATTATTCATATAAACATTTAATAAAATTAATATATTAAAATTACACAATATAAATAAACCTAGCAAGCTAACAGCATAGCAAAGTGGCGAAGCAATCAGCTTTGTAGCGGTTTCTAACGGTTGCCGTTGAGCAATCACTTTCAAAATAGGAAGTTCAGATGCCTGGGTGATCAGTAATTGATTGCTGAAAACAGAATTTGAAAATTCGAAACCGTTCTCGAGATAATCGTGGGACAGACGGACAGACATCGTGAAATCAATAAGTGACTTCGCAAGCTTCGCCACTTAATAATGTAATAAAATAAAATACAAAACGACGTGTTTTTTTTCAATCAAATCAACTGAAATAATTGACTAACAAGGTGACATTGAAGTATTAAACCCACAAATTTTTTTACTATTTTAAGCCAGTGCTTCAATACAATCACACCTGATGGAAAGTGGTGATACAGACTAAGATGGTGAAGCGCACTGATTTAACAAATGCCTATTCATTTTTGCCTTAAAGACAACCACATTGTAATCGGATGGAAAAACAGATGCTGGCAACTTATTCCACCCCAAGTCAACAACGAAAGGGTAGAGAATAGCTGTCTGGTTGACCAATGGTGGAAGGTAGAGGGAGGAATCAAGTTATGCAATTTCTAAGCACACTCCCTGAAATTTATCTTGTAGAAAACCGAAAGGCTGGCTATTTTGCACCTGTGTAGCTGGCTGGTAAGATTAGTTGTAAGATGGTCGATGTATTCTTATGATATATTTCGGAAAGAAGGAGCCAAGGTGAGCTGGCTCCTTTTTACAGTAAGAGACACACTTGTGTTTTGGAATCTTGAACTTCACAAGATTGGCATCGTGCCATTCAGAGATTATATAACTTCTCTTTCAGACTGGATTTGATCCCCACTTGCCTGAGCACTCTCTCCGCAACTGTTCTCGTCTGCATACCCATAGATACTGGGCATAAGCAAATCATGAATATGCACCAGGAAGAGAGTTGTGAAGAGAACAAACCCCTGAGGAACACCGGCCTGAGCTGCCATAGGATTTGATGAGCAGCCATTGATGACTACTCGGAGAGATGTTTACTCAGAAAGTCCTTTACCCAGTCAATCAGGTCAGGGGATAAGCCATACACTGGAAGCTTACCCAAAAGGCTAATGTGACAATTGCTAGCAAGTGCTTCCCCACTGTTCTCAAGCGTAATGCCCCGTATGTTTATGGTCTATGGTCCCCAGCTGACTGATTTCAGTGAAACCCATACTGGCGGTTACTGAAGAGGATATTGTTTTAGGTATGCCACTAGGCAAGCGTTCGATATACACTCCATAATCTTGCAGAGTATGGAGATAATTGTGATTGGCCAATAATTAGGAGGGTCGGCACGGTTGCCTTTTGGAACAGGCTGCACATTTGCCAGCTTCCAGGATGTTGATAGTATTCCAGTCCTAAATAAGAGGTGGAAAAAGAATGTCAGCACAGGAAACAACTCAATTGCACAATATTTTAGAACTATAGTTGGTATACCAACTGATCCACTAGCTTTATTCACGTCTAGACTCAGCAAGGTTTTAAAGTTTAGAAAAAATACTTGGTCATAATTACTTTTAACCAATATATACTTCAGTCAAAATCTCTTTTTACCAATTTTTTTTTAATCAAAACTACTTTTCCTTACATTTCTTTAGTCAAAATACTTTAACTGTAAATGTAATGTTAATAAAGTAGAATCTTTCGAACAGTAGTCATTCAAAAGTGATAACTTTCAGTAGTTAATCTGAAGTTGACCCATTTTAGGTCTAGAGTAGCAAAATATAATTAAATTAATAAAAAAAATACATAAAAAGAGTTGATTTGTAGCAAGGAACGGCAGCCCTGACACATTTACTTAGTGTTATATCATAGATTGTCATAAATAGTTATGAATGTGGGTACTTGCAAAACATTATTAAGAAATAATGTTAGTTAAGTCAATTTGTTTGTCATTCATTTTGCTGTCTAGCACAATACACAAATTTACCTAAATCACAGTGTTTTATCAGATTTAACATGGGTTAGTAATTATATTACATATCTGTAGTACCTAATATTTTTTATTGAATGGCACCCAACAAAAACAAACAAGCACACAGTCAACCTGAGATTGTAAGTGGATACTGTGATTATAGACATTTACTTTAATCTTCAATTAAGAATCAAAAATGCAGATGCGTTGTAGCCCCTGAGGACTAAGATGGAATGCCTCGTTTCCAGTTAATAGGATCTCTAGTTCTTTACATTGAGCTGCTATTTTATGCTGGTATTCTGTGAGTGTGGTCCTTTCCAAATCAAGCCAACCCATTCATGCTACAACCATAATTTAGCTGCAGCATGCCTCGACAACATTTATGCTTGATACAGATACACAAAGATAGGAAGGAATAGGTACAGACCTCACAACAAATCAACTCCTTTTAAAACATTTTTAATTTTCATCTTTCATGCCTTACTTCCTTTTAGTCAGGGGTTTTTTCAAAAATTTATTTAATCCTTTTTCAGTTACAACTTTTACTACATCCATTGTGGGTTTTGAAGATAAATGAAAACATTTGCTTGCACTCAAGGTTTATTGAACCTCAGAACCACCACCGATGAATCACAAACCCATTACAGACTACCATATTAATCTGGTCAAACCATTTTGAAGATAAATGGGAACATTCATTTGCACACAAATAACCTTCTTTGTTCCCTAATGGGTAAAAAGAAGATATATCCATCATAGAAAACTTAGCACAACAAACTAACAAAGATTAAGTCAAAAATAAACTTCATAACATACCATCATCATTAAAAGAGGTAAATCCTCTACCCCTTGATAAACTATGCCCTTCATCTACTTTATCCTCATAATAGTTGTTAACAACAGGAGGGGGCACCACCTAGAAATAAGTTTACAATGTTATTGTGAATACATATATATCTTAAACTTTATTATTCTAATGAAATAAACATTTTGTGAAAAATACTTACAACAACATCAGAAGAATCATCCCACTCATCATCCATAGTCTGCAAATTTAAGAGTAATAATCAGCAGTAGTCGGCCAGTCGGATACATATTAAAGGAACAAGGAACATACTACTCTCTAGCGAGAGTTAAAGGAACGAATAGGTTACTGATACGGTCATACTGCTCAAAAACTAAGACTGTTGTACAAGGTTTCAAGGAAACTCGGGTACCCACAATCTATGTACATATAACTACCCTATATTGTAAAGTGTTAAAGTAATTCAAATGTGATTAAGGAATTTTCAATTCCTCTGATTCTTTATCTTACTCAACTTAAAAATAAAAGCTATAGCCTAAGGAACAAAAAAAGATTAAAAAATTAAAAGACCGGTACATATAAATTTTAAAACACGTGCATCTGTTGAATATTTTAAAAGCTAGTAACCAATATTGAATAATAATTGATTTCTAATTGTAAAGTTAACTTACCTATGTATTATTATAATATAGTTACTAAAATATGTATTATACAGTATTAAATTTTGAAACGACGCGAACAAATGAACAAAGACATTCGAGGACAAACAGCAACAAACAGCTTCTATTCTAATTCTAAATGGCGGCCAAAGACTATAGACTATAGACATTAGAGATGAAGCGTATATACGAGAACAGATCCAGGCACTAGGTATTAAACGAGACTAGGTTGCACCTGCTCTAACTTTTAAAAGACTTGATCTAACTGTGCCTACGCGTCCCACGGCACCGGCGCAGCGGTCCGCTCGAATCGAACAAGTACCGAGTACCGGCGCGGCGAAACGAGATAGCATTTTGTTGCTGTAGTTAATACTTATCTGCTTTGCCACTCATTCGTGTTTGCCCAACTAAATCATTCATGTGTCAGTCATTTGAATTTAAACTGTATTTCAATATATATAAAAGTAACACGACATGCACTCGTGTTGTGTAAGAATATATTCTGACCTTTTTTTAACTACACTATTCCGCAGTCTATCTATCTTTTTCTGTATTGACAGACTAGTCCCTACTAGTCTCGAGTATTGACTCGAGACTAGTCGGGACTAATCCCGGAGACTTCAACCAAATACTAAGCAGATTTTATACACTAGGTACCTACTTATGGCGAATGGAGATTGGAGACCATATGATGCAGTTATGTGTCTAGTGCGGACTCATGCAAATATGATCTGGGCAGGGTATTGAGACCTACTCCACTTATATAGCAATAGGTTTTCGTAACGAAGTTTTGTTATGTGTTTTAAGAATTTTAGATTGTTTTTTTAGACATTGAAGTGTTTATTGTCTAAAAAATGGTTTCCAAAGGAAGCAGTGTCGGGTGGGATCATTTTAGGGACAATAGCTAACAAATGGCTGAATGACATTTGGAAAATACAATTTAGTTTTAAAATTCTTAAGACTGATTTTTTGCATGTATATAAAAACAATGATTGTAGACAAGCTATTAAAAAAGCCAAACAAAAATTATTAAATAAATTAACGAAAAAAAGACAAAAATCGGATTACTTTGAATAAAAAAAATTATCGAAACCTTATACGCCAACAATCTAGAATGTAGATAAATCTTGACGTTGACAGTCTTAACCCTATGTAAAGTATGAATGGATGATTACTACTCATTACCTAAGACTAAGCATACTTTAAAGTGTAAGTTATTCCAACAATACCAAACTTTATGCATACTTCATGGACTAGTTGGAACAGGTATTTGGATCGAGTATTTTAACGGAATTGGACTAAAATTGATTTTACGAAGTACATGTATTTCCATGAACTAGTATGACTCTTCTTTAATAGACATGAGACATGCGAAAAATCATAGACTTAAAATATACTGGCGTATGGCGAAAAATCACACCCCTTCCAACCCAGCCTATAAATTTGGAGTATATATATATATATATAAAAAAAAATACTGGCAGACGTACTTTAAATAGCATATCTTAAAAATATTAATTATTTAAATGGCACCCATGTAGTTCAGAAATAAAAAAATAGTTAAAGCTGGTTCACATTATAACGTCGATATCACTTAAAATAATTAGAATTGGATACTTTTACAAAATAAAAAATAAAATCACCTTACTTGAATATAATTGCACCATCGTTAAAAAATAAGAGAATAGATCAAACTAAATAACTTGCTAAAAATAAAAATGCAATCCCAAGTTAATGATCGTTTTATAAGATGGCGCCCTTCCAGTCATAAAAAGACGCAGTGTTCCTCTATAAAAAAGTACTTTGTGGACGCGGTAATTTGTTAAATGTCATTTCAGTCAAGTGATATTTTTAATTTTTACGTAGAGGGAGATTCTCTCTCTACGAATTTTTATTTATTCCACAGAGTACCTTTGTATAAACCGAAATGGTTTATTCCGAGCTTGGTCGTGTAGTTGTAAACTCGTGAATGTGTTTAATTGTGGATTTCTCTGGTAATTTGGGTTATTGTTTGGATTTTGGATTTGTTATTACTACTATTATGACATAACAAGATAGCATGGTTCATTTCAGGATCCAATTAATATTATCCCAAAAAAACACTGTTTTAATAAGAGGCCGTATGAAATCTCGCCATCACGCGGGCAGAGTTGTGATAATATTATCAAATTATAATAATTACTTTGTATCTCATTAATAGTGAAGCGTTGTATGTTCTTATGAGGAATAAAATTCATTAAACCGAAATAAAAAGTTTAACGTTACAGAATACAAATGTTTGAAATTCTCACGAAAAAAGTTTTTTGTGGGCGCTTCACATGGCTGTTTGTATTTGTGATTGCATGTTGCCGTATTTGGCAAAAAATTCGACGTACGGGCAAATAAGCGATACAACCGTCTACACATGGAGCCAAATACCAAAAAAAAAAATTAAACATGTTTGCAAGCAGAATGTAATTGTACCTATAAAATGGACGTTGCACTTGCAACTGGATTTTATTATTTGAACGCATGTTACTATTATATGTTTTGCGTAAAAAAATACAGTGATGAAAAAACTACCAAGAGCAAGGCGACAATTTCTTTGTCCCAATTCATTTTCCGGTAACTAAATAATCACTTATTAACAGTTTATAAAAAGGTCCGTCCGTACTGGTTGACAGTTCGCGTGCTTATGAGCCCGACCATATGTGGCCAGTATATTTGCGTATTTGCCTATTTGTCTCCTTTGATGAGCCTTGAAAAACTGACAGACGGTCGGTAAGCCGTATTTGTAATTGGCTATATTTGCCAAATAAGCAAATACCACCATTACATATTGTGTTCTGTGTACAAGACCATAGATTTCGTGTATATTTGGCATGAGTAATATCACTTTTACCCTATATCAAATCGTTTCCATCTATTGGATATGAAAATCCGATTTTGTATCTATATATTGAAATATCTATTTGTTAATATCTTCGTTCTGAATAGAAGTCAGTACTCAGTATCACATGGTGTTACGCGATTTATGAACGTATTACCATATATTGATTTATAGGTAATATATTGTATTAATTATGTAATATAAGTATTGTTAATGTATCTCATACTATAAGTGACATTATATATATACTTACTTACTTACTTACTTATCTTCACGCACAATCCCTGACGGGGTAGCCAGAGAGAACAGATCGCCAAGTGTCACGATCCTTACAAACCTCTTTCGCTTCTTTCAGATTCATTATCTTCTTCATGCATGCACGTCTAGGTATCCGAGTACTTTTGACCTTACCCTCTTCGAGCAATTTGCTCACATGGTCTTCGAAAGTTAGTCTCGGTCTACCTCGACACCTTTTAATATTAACTTTCGCGCTATATATTTTCTTCACCATTCGGTCTTCACTCATTCGCTCAACGTGCCCAAACCACCGAAGCACGCCCTTATCAATTTTTGTGATAAGGTCATCTTTCAAACCTGCCATATTGCGAATCTCTTCGTTTCGCTTTCGGTCGGCCATGGTAACGCCGCACATTTTACGAAGAGATCGCATCTCCACTGCATTCAACTTACTTTTATGCTTCTTCTGGCATACCCAGGTTTCGCTGCCATATAACAAAGTCGGTACCAACACTGCGTTATGTATTGCAAGGCGTGCACTCTTCGCTACGCCTTGCCTTTTGACTAACGCAGTCAGGGCACCATTGACTTTGTTCCCGGCAGCGACACGCCTGTCCACATCTAAATCACATCTTCCATCCCGGCTAAAAGCACTCCCCAAGTATACAATTTCATTTACCTGTTCTAGACATTCCTGATTTACCCATATTTCACACTTCGTTCTCTCTTCGTCCCTTTCAAATACCAGAACCTTAGTTTTATTAGCATTCAAACGGAGACCTTTAATTTCACATACCTCTTTCATACACGTGACTAATGCCTGCAGTTCTGCCTCTGATGGTGCAATAAGCACTGCATCATCAGCATACAGCAGACAATTTACTTTAATGTCACCCAATTTCACACCCAAACAACTATCTTTCAGCTTCTGTAAACAGCTGTCGAGATACAGTATGAACAGCCAGGAAGACATGACACAACCCTGCTTTACGCCCGTTTGGACGTCAAACATGGGTGACAGGTCATGCCCTACCCGCACACAGGCTTTACAGTCACAGTAAAGAGACTGCACAGCCCTTAGCAATCGACCATCCACACCATACCCCGGCAACAGTTCCCACATTTTCTTCCTTACAACCTTATCAAATGCTTTCTCAAGATCCACAAAAGCACAGAAAATCTTCTGGTTAGCAGCCAGAAGCTTTTCCGTGATCATGCGGAGAGAAAACATTTGATCCGTGCATCCTCTTCCAGGTCTAAATCCGCATTGTGCCTCCCATAGAAATCTTTCCGATTTCTCTTGCATCCTACGTGTCAAAACCTTCGAGTAAACTTTACTTGCTAAACTGGTCAAGCTGATCGCCCGATAGCACCCGCAGTCAAAATGTGAACCTTTACCTTTATATAAAGGCACAATGACTGCGGATCGCCAATCATCCGGGACATCCCCCGTCCGCCAGCACAAATTGCACAGCAGATGAAAGCTATCCCAGACGCGAGGCCCACCATACTTGACCATTTCAGCAGTAACTCTGTCTAGTCCCGCAGCCTTACCACATTTCAAACTTCGAATCGCACGTTCAATCTCTTTCATACTGATGACCTCAGTGTCATCGAGGTCCGGGTCTGGCGTACCAGTCACGGCGTCATCCCCGGATCCCTCACTAAGATCATCATACGCATACATTTCTCTATAAAATTCGCTCCATCGCTGCATGACGTCCGATTTTTTTGAGAGGACGTCATTAGTTCTCGAAAGCACTTTGTTCATTCTTAAGGCTGTCGCACCACTCCGGGTCCTTCCAACCTCTTTCCAGAAGAGTTTGGAGTTCTCCTTAAAGTTGTGCGACAACCTTTCGTCCGCTTCCATTCTACACCTTTCACGCACTTCCTCAATCAATGCTTTCGTGTGAACTTTCTGCAGCCTATATCTTTCTTTCATCTTCTCTCTCATATCCTTATCATTACTAGAGGCCAAGTAGTCTAACCATGCTTTCTTCTTCTTTTTTACAGCTTCTTTCACTTCATCATTCCACCATGCATCTCTTCTTTTACTACTGCCTCTTTTTATTGTTCCACACACTTCTTCCGCTGCACTTACCATTCCATCCCTAAGGTTCTGCCAAGTTCTTTCTACACATTCTTTTCTGCCATCGATGGTGTCAAGCTTTTCGGCTACCCTCGCATGATATTTGTCCCTAGTATCCGCTTCCTGAAGCTTCCAGCTTCGGATGCGACAGACCGACTGTGGTTCTGTTACTGCCGTCCGGTAGCGCCAACCCGCGAACAGACCCCTAAATCTAGTAATCACTAGATAGTGATCCGTTCCCAGGTCAGCACCCCTGAACACTCGCGTATCCATCACCTGTTTTCGCAGTCGGTCATCCACCAGGAACAAATCAATCATACTTCTCTCATTCTTTCGTTCTCTAGTATACATATGGATTTTCTTGTGATTAAACATAGTGTTTGTCACAAGAAGACCCTTTTCCTTGCACACCGCCAGTATAAGCTTGCCAGCATCATTAACCCTTTTATCGCCAAACTTTCCAAGTACCGACTCGTACCCTGGTCGAGCGGTACCAACCCATCCATTCAAATCACCACATACAACAATTCTTTCGTTTCCCCTAGCCAAATCTAGAACTTCTCTTACATTCTCCCAAAACTCCTCCAGCTCAGCCCTGGACGACGAAGCTACCGGCGCATAAACAGCCAAAAGGAATAACTTCGTCAGTCCCAATTTAAAGCGAACCCAGAGAAGTCTTGAGTTCACAACCTTATATTCAGTCATAACATCGACCAACCGAGAAGACAGCAGCACCCCCACTCCCTGGCAGGCGTTCTCGCTCTCCGGGACTCCTGACCATAGAGCTAACGCCCCGCCAGGGAGCTCTTCAGTACCACTGCCCTTCCGTTTGGTCTCCGACATACACACGACATCTAATTCTCTTTCTTTCATTATTTCGATCAACTCATTCGTCTTATCTCTCATGCCTCCTCTAACATTCCACGTGCCAACTCTGCACTCTGTCCTCCACCTTCCGCCGTGTCGGGCTGCGCGTGACGGGTGGCGGTCCCCATCGCCGCTTTGCACGCTGCATTCCACACCAACGGGGACGAGCTGGTGTGCGTCGCCTTGGGGGGACGCCCTAACCCTCGTTGGCATGGGTGCGCAGCTAGTAGAATTGCAGCCCTGAAAAGGGCTGGCAGGGGTCGCGACGAGCACGCTTCTACAATGACCCCCTATTTATTAATTATATATATATATATATATATATATATATATATATATATATATATATATATCAATAGGGTTTATCCTGCGAGATAATGAAAAATATAATACTAAATTGAATCGTGTCGTGTTTATGCCATCTAGCGTATATTGTACGAACCACCTTGAGCGTTTATCAATATTTGTTCGATAAATTCACTTTACGTATAGAATCTAGAAGGTGGCACTATCACAAAGTATTTTTTACTCCTTTGCTCTAAAGAATATGTTAATTTAATTTATTACACTTAACTTTAGGCTCTCCATGTTGAAAAATAAGGATTGCAACATTTATTTGCTATAAAACTAAACCTTTATATTTTATGCCACACTTGTGGTTATGGTTAGTTGTTATACCCCTACGCCAAAGGAAATTATGTCATATCTAGAAAGCGGGTATAGTTTTTTTAGAATCTTTGAAATATACTTTCCTTCATAATTTTCTCAGTTTTAATTTACATACTAAAAATAACATTCTATTAAATACACAATAAGATCTAAAATAGTTTATTTTGAAAACAGTGCAACACAACAAAATAATAATAAAATAATACTACTTTAACTGGATATTAAAAATTATGGGTTCTGTAATAAATCGTATGCACAGATCGTATGTTACTACTAGCTTGCTACATATTTATTTATCTATGGTTACTACTAATAAGGATTAATATTAAAAATATTAGGCGTAAGCGTATCACCTTTTCGTTGTAAAGTAGTCGTAATATCTGTTTTAGCTATATATTTTATCGCGCTCAAGGTTTGTTCGGTATCCGAATCAATGTATATATTTAGATATTTTACGTTTCGTTTTTGAGTAGATATTAGATATTCTGTGATGACTCATATCAACACGGTATCGTAAAATCGTAATGTATAATACATAGTTTGTCGTCGGATATATAGATATTGGATATTGTACTGATATATAGATATTGTATCTATGTACGATTTGTATCTGTATTTGTACTATATTTATGGTATATACCATATACTCTGTGACCATAGATAATATAAATACATTTAATGGTGACCTTACTTGGTTTATAAATAAACATTTTTGTTGCAATTGAATTGTTGAAAGCACTATCTTTTAGATGTTACTAATAATTTATACAACATGAATGTGATATACAAATATAATTCTAATCCTATTTTAAATCGATTAAATTAAACTAAGTGTTAACATTGTTAGCGTCGCCAGGTTTTCTGTTGTTCTAGTTTACAAAATAAACTATGGCATCGTTGGAGACTGTTAAAGTATCAATTGTAACAGACCGTACACCTAACATTGTCCCATGTTCTAGCACCTTTACAGCTGAGGAGTTGTGTATTCTTTTATGCAAAAAATATAACATACCTCCTCTTACGCGTACTTTATTTGCATTAAGAGTCAAAGGCACTGATTATTTCCTCAAAGATAACAGCCTGGTTCTTGCCAGTTCTAGAGATTATGAGTTGAGGATTCGATTCAAGGTCAGAAAGTTTTGTTTATTATATTTCCTGTGATTCCATGAGCCTTTCTGTCACAATTTTTTAAATGAACACATATCTGAACTTATTTTTTATATTTATTTACATTTAAAATATTCATATCTTTAGACTGATATTGTTATTTTTAACGTTAAATATGTTTTAGTTGGAGTATATCCAATACAACTCACACTATCTTTTAAATTTAACTTTCTGATGATATTATGAATCTATATATATATATATATATATATATATATATATATATATATATATATATATATATATATATTATCACCAATATATTGTTATCCCTCCACAGGTTCCCAGACTAAGTCTTCTTATAACATTAGATGAGACAACTTATGACTTTTATTTTCAACAAGCAAGAAATGATGTTAATGAAAACAAAGTACCAGAAATAAAGTATCCTGAACATAAGCAAGAACTGCTAGGATTGGGTATTGCTGATATGTAAGTATTGTGATGGTTCTAAGCAATATGGAAGTTACTTAATAAGAGAAAGTAATTTCAAATGTTTATTAACATTCTCATTCCACCCATATTACAAATTAAATTCCTACAAAGTGAAGCCTTATTTATCAGTTGATAAAACAAGATTACTTTGTGATATTATGAGTGATTCAAGCAATTGTGCTTGTATAATGTTATATATAATTTTCTTTTTAATGTTTCGTCCTTTTCCTATTATATGTTATCATCAGTAAAAAGTCAAAGGTTATATTAATAACTGATAACGTTTTAGTGGTTTATATTTAATATTTTCTCTAATTATGAATATGCTTTATATGTTTTTAAATATCTAAAGATATTTATTGCAATTATTTAAATGTCATAGAGTCACATTGCAGCTATATTATGGTTGTAGCACGGATGGGTTGGCTTGACTGGTGTAGGACCACACTCAAAGAATACCTACAAGTGTAAAATAGCAGCTCAATGCTGCTGTGTTTCCTATGCTTAGTGTAGAGAACCGGATAGATACCCTTTTTACTGGAAATGAGGTATTCCAACACATCTGATTTTTTTCTTTTTTTTTCTTAATTGAGGAAAATGTAGATGTCTATGGGCCACAAAATCCACATACAATCAGGTGGACTGTATGCTCTTTTGTCACTTTTATTCTAAAAAAAAATTACACTTATAATGTAATTTTAAATGGGGAGAGACTGAGTCTTGTAGATACCATCATTTTTCTTGGAATCACAATAGACGCAAAGCTTCAATGGAGCCCCCATATATCAAAACTAGCAAGCAGACTTGGTTTTTTTTTTAATAGGATAAGGGTGACAAACGGGCACACAGTCCACCTAATGGTAAGTGGTTGCTGTGGCCCATAGACATCTACATTTATCCTTGATTACGAATCAAAATGTGTTGTCACCCGTGAGGACTAAGATGGAATGCCTCGTTTCCAGTAAAAAGGGTCTCCGGTTCTCTACACTCACCATACGAAACATAGCAGCATTAAGTTGCTGTTTTACGCTGGTATTCTGTGAGAGCGTGGTCCTTCCCCGGTCGAGCCGACCCATTTCTGTTACAACTATACTAGAAATATAGCTGCAGTATTGCTCTACCACGTACCACGTTCTGCAGCATGTGCTGTAAAAAAGATTAGAAGTCTTACCAGTGTTGAAACAGCTAGACTAGTTTACTTTAGCTATTTCCATAGCATAATGTCATATGGTATTTTACTATGGGGACACACAGCTGTCATTGAAATTATATTTGTCTTACAGAAGAGAGCCAAAAGAGCAATTTATGATATAAAGCCTAAAGAGTCGCTGCGACAGTAATTTAAGGAAATTAATATATTAACTTTGGCCTCTCAATACATTTATGAAAATGTAATGTACGTACACAAAAATAAAAGTAGTTTTACAAAAATAAGTGATATTCATTCTGTAAATACTAGGAACAGACATAAGCTAGTAGTACCAGTTACTCGACTCCATCAAGTCAGTAATTCATTTTTGGGGTGATGTATACGCTTTTACAACAAAATTTGACCTGCTCAAAGTTTAAAAACTTTATTAAACTAAGTTTGTATAAAAAGGGTTATTAAAATATTAAAGAATTTATGGATGATAATAACCCCTGGAAATGAGGTGATCGCTACCAAGGTATTTCTAATTTGTTGAGTTGTTAATTTCTGTAACTTACATGATTGTAAGCTGTTATTTAAAAAAAATCCCGCTGGGTTTCTTGCTGGTTCTTCCCATGACAGAGGTTTTTTTTCGAACCAGTGGTAATTGAAAAAGAGACTTTCAATAAGTATTATTTATAATCTATATTGAATAAAAAAGTTTTTGTTTCTGTTACATGTAAATGAATACTAATAGTTTTCTGTAGGGTATGTTGGTGCATTCTAATAATATAGCTTTTGTGTACGATTACAAAAGATATTTTTTAAATTATATTGTGACCCTTTCTATTCACTTTCCAATATTGCTAGTTATGTGGAGATTTTATTGGATTTAAATGGAAAAATTTCTAATATTACAATTTGACATAGCATGTTTTGCTTCTTTGTTTTTGGTGTCCCTAGTGGCAGATTGTAACTTTTTTATCTATGTCGATCTTTCCAGACCACTGCAATTGGGGATTATTTGAAGCCTAGGGAATTTGTTAACATGTTTACTGTTTAGGATCTTTTTAATAACTTAATATCAGGTGGGCTATTGGTCAATTATTGATTGGTTAATGATAAAAAGATGCCATAATTTATATTAAAATTCATAGAAAATCAAAATATAAATCCCTGTTCAGAGCTCTAGTTTGCATATGATTTTAGAAGACTCTCACAATGTTGTGAAATTAAGATTGATGTGAAAAAATCTATAAGTAATTGCAGTGATGCTGCTACAGATATTAACAGGAGAGAAGAAGGAAGATGACATGCTCTGTTTTTTGCATCATTAAGCTCTTGAATTCAAGATTTGAAGGGAATTCTATTGAAGCTTTATAATCAGTATTCAGTACATGCCAATTTCTTTTGCGATTCATTTTGGTTCCTAGAAATTTATCTTTATTGGAATAACTTTTAGCAACAAAGTCTTTTGAACCTATTTTGAAAGTTAAGGGACTTACATTTAATTTAAATAAAAAAGAAAGATGAACTAAGTGCCATAAAAAAGGCCAAGTTTAATTGAAAAACTAGACAAATCTTTGATCAAAACTGTTTTTAGTATCATTTGTATTCTGTATTGTATGTACGGCGTTCAATGTATTCTTGGTATCAGGATGGTTTGCTAATAATGTGGGTAATTAAAAAAATTATTAGCTAACAACACTACCTGAGGGTATAAATATGAAAATTTCGTCATGATAACTTTATTTCTTATGTAACCTTCAGTCATAAAAGACTGGAATGACTGACTCGATAATGTTGAAAAAAATTAAGATGTTAGCAGAAATGACTAATCTATCCGATGGTACCACACACACCATATTGCATGAGTATCTTAACCTCACAAAAGTCCGTGCAAGATGAGTGCCGCAAATGCTCACTGTGCTTCAAAAGCAGGTGCGGATTGACTGTTGTAGATAGTTATAGATGAAACATGGGTTCACCACTATGATCCTAAGAATAAACAGGGAGTCTATGCAACGGCATAAAAAGAGATCACACCCCTCTAGAAGCTCAAAGTCACTCCATTGACCGGTAAAATAATGGCCACAGTGTTTTGGTATTCCAAAGGAATACTATTGATCGAGTACACAAAAACAGTTGAAACAATCAACGCAGACAAATACTCAGCCACTCTATGCCGTTTGAGAGAAGGAATAAAAGAAAATGGCAGAGGAAAGCTGACCAAGGGAGTGCTGCTTCTTCATGACAATGCACCGGTTCACACGGCGCGGCTCTTCAAGGCTGCTGTAGGAGGCCACTTCACCATACAACCCGGATCTAGCCACTAGTGACTACTTTTTATTCCCAAACTTAAATTGAAATCCTTCGGGGAAAGTGATTTGCTGATGATAATGAGCTCACGTCCACTGTAAATGATCATTTTTCAGACCAAGACAAAGAATATTTTTTTCAAGGGAATAGAAAAGCTTTTAACATGAACAAGTAAATGTAATGATGTCATGGGAGACTATATTGAAAAATAAAAAATATTTCATGCATAGATTAATGATTTTGTCTTTTTTCTAACATGCCCATACCGAGAATACATTGAACGCCCGCATATTAGGAGTGAAAGTTTAGGCTATTCACTACTATTATAATTGATTAGCTTATGTTTTTAAGACTTAATAGTAAATTGATTTAAAATGTGTTAAACAATTGTTGCTTTTTTGTAGGACCCGTGCCATACTGGAAGAAAAATTACCATTGAATGATGTTGTTAGAAACTACAAGAAATATATTCCTAAAGTTATAGTAAGAAGACACGGTCCATTTCCAAAAAAATATGCACATGATTATCTTCCACAACTTTGCTCTGTGGGCCATAACGTTAAGTGAGTATTATTGAATATACAATCCTTACATGTATACAATATCAAAAATATATACAATTTCAAATCCAGGAATGATTTGCATATTGCTACAGTCTATATCCCACCCAATGATCAAATTCCATCAAGATTGCAAATATTTATGAATCAACTCTGAAATCAAAAGCCATAACTGCAATGATCCCTTTATAATTGTGGGTGACTTTAACCATCCTGTCATTGACTGGCAATATGGGAACCAATAATTCTGAGAAAGGGCTATATCGAGCTTCAGAATGCTGCATCGAGTTTTGTGACTCAGTCTTCCTTTCTTGGTTAGTAACAGTTTAACAATTACACTAATAATGTAACAATACATTGGACCTAATTTAATCTGATTCGTCCGTCACCATAAAGAAATCTACGACGCCTTTAGTAAAGAAAGATCCTCTCCATCCGACTCTTTCTATTGTAGCTACTGATAGTCCCTCCAATTAAACCTCAATCTCGCACTAAATACCATTATAAATGAGCTGACTTTAATAGTATCAATGAATCGCTTAGAAATCAGGACTGCAGTTTTTTACTCAATTTTAAATAATATAATACAAACCTACATTTACCCAGTACGGTATAATAAAGTGTTAATAAATCTTAATTAAAGAAAAAAGTTAGGACTCATGTAGGCTTAGCTTTCCATTGACGTCCGTCGAGTTGGGTGTTGATACGTATTTTTACAGAAAAGTTACACTATTATAAACACACACACAAAGTATCAACATGTGGAAACGCGTAATTTTTGAGAAAAAATTATCGAAAATCAATTATTCTTGCAATGGTTATATCTAATCCTACCGTAAAACTGGCGCCATTTTGTAATGTCATTGTCGACGTCAGTAGGGATGTCGATTCTTTGCGAAAAAGGTCGATTTTTAAATCGATTCAAATCGTAAGCTGATGTATCGGTTCACAAAAAATAGATTTCTAAAATATCTATATTTTTTTAATGTTTGCATTTATAATGTAAATATAAATCAATTTTATGAAAAACAAGAAAGATACCATGATAAATGATCTCTTATTGAAATTTGTTTTATTTTAACAGTACCTATTAGGGCAGATAACAAAAAAAAATAGGTTAGGTTCAACTTATGTTAAAGAACCGAATTGATTGACCCCGACTCCACCTGGTACGAGTCTGTCCTACCCCTAGAGTGGTTTTATAGAGCCGGAGGCGCGTAGGGGGAGCAGCCTCCGCCTGCTGTAACAATCCTCGCCTCCGCAGCTTAGGCTTGTTTTGGTCGCCTTCGGTGACCAGCCTCAGCCACTCCGGCTCGTCCGATGCCTACGATTTGTTACGCTAAGGCGTAGAGGCTGCTCTTCCCGCAGCGACGGAGACGTAGCAGTCTCAAAATAGATACAGAAATCCTTCTGAATCAGTCCCCTTATTTTTTTTATATGAAAGGAATTTTTTTTTCTCATAAAATGGATTTATATTTACATTATAAATGCAAACATGAAAAAAATATAGATATTTTAGAAATCGATTTTTTGGGAATCGATATATCAGCTTACAATTCAAATCCATTTAAAAATCCATCTTTTTCGGAAAGAATCGATATCCCTACTGACAATAATAATAAAAAAATGGCGTCAGTTTCACGGTAGGAGTTGACATAAATATTGCAAAAATATTTGATTTTTAATATTTTTTTCTCAATAAGTACGTCTTTCCGCATATAGAAACGTTGTGTTTGTGCTTATAAAAATGTAATCTTTCTGTAAAAATATGTATCAACACCAAACACGACGGACGTCAATGAAAAGTCGTACCAAAGTACAGACCAAATGCTATCAATCATTGATTGGTTTCTCGCAACAAAGAATTAAGACTAATCCAAAATATTTTTGGTCTTATATAAAGTCCAAGATAAAAGTAGGCTCCTCTTATCCCCAACAAATGATCTTTGATCAGAATGTGTTAAATGCACCATTGGATATCTGTTTCGCAATCAGAAACTTTTTTGAGAGAAACTTCTGTTAACCTGCGAGTCAATACCCAGCTAACTCAATAAATGAAACTCCCAGATCTGATACTATATATGACATTAATGTTACTGAAGAGTGTACTTATGAAACACATACACGCACACGCATACGAAACTGTCACTTCACTTTGCTGTCGACTGTCACTAAATACATACACTAAAAAATCCTGCTTTTATTAAAATTAATTATTAATAACTCCCAATTAACTAGATACTCAACAGTATAAATCACACTGATATCTATGATCTTGTATGAATTATAAAAGAGAATGATTAAAATTGTAGCCAAGTTTTCTCACACCTCAAGATCAAAATAATATAGTAATCACTTTTGAGTTTTTTACAAACTTTTATACTTTACGAATACTATTCAAATAAATAAAATTGAAGTGTCTGTTTGTAATGTCAAAATAACAGATTTTTACTAAATACATACTATGAATTATAACTATATTGGAACTACAACTATACTTTGTTAAATTTCATAGTTTATTGTATTAAATACTCTTTTTCTTTTTAAGCTATGTAAAAAATCTATACCTGCAGCAGTTGTATGGCCTAGCTCCAAACTATTTGTCAGAAGAGTATGATAATGTTTTGTGGCAAAATGGTGGAGATGTTATACCTGTACGTGTAATAGTGGCTCCTTTTCATCCGCATCAACCGGGAATAAGACTTTACAATACACTAAAACGTGATGTAAGTAAAATTTTATTTGTTGATACTTTGCTGGAAGAAGTTTGAATGTTGAGTGCCGTTGAACCTTGAATTATTTTTACAAAAAGAAGACTATAAAAATAATAGTAAAAATATATATTTCGTTCGATTCTTTATAAAACTTCGTTATAGTATTATTCTGGCATACGAAAATATATATATAAAATCTTTATTTATCTTATCGTAATGTGGGATCAAAGTGTGAAACTCCAAATTCTATGCATTGAGCACTCAGCTCATGAACCATTTTCTTCTTTTTGTCCTCACATGTCGTACATCACATCGTTGTATGTGGCAGAGCCGCGCTGCAGGTATTTTAGTGGTATAGTTGTATTAAGAGTGGGTTGGCTCGACTGTGTAAGCACCACACTCACAGAAAATAGCAGAAAGAGCAGTTTAACGTTGCTGTGTTTCATATGGTGAGTGTAAAGAACCGGAGACCCTTTTTACTTAAAACACGACATTCCATCTTAGTATCCCGTGAGTGACAACGCATCTGCATTTTGATTTTTAATTGACGATAGATGTAGATGTCTGTGGGCCACAGTAACCAATTACCATCAGGTGAACTGTGTGCTCGTTTGTCACCCTTATCCTATAAGAAAACGTCCTGAGAATCTTCTTCAGTTAATGCTAATAACAACAAAACCTCAGCTTCGATGTCAAAAGACATGTTTTCCTGTTGAGAAAACAAATATAATGATGTGCGGGATTAGCTTTTTTTTATAGGATAAGGTGACAAACGAGCACACAGTCCACCTGATGGTAAGTGGTTGCTGTGGCCCATAGACACTACATCTATCTTCGATTAAGAATAAAAAAATGCAGATGCGTTCTCACCCGTGAGGACTAAGATGGAATGCCTTGTTTCCAGTAAAAAGGGTCTCCGGTTCTCTACACTCACCAAACGAAACACAGCAGCGTTAAGCTGCTATTTTACGCTGGTATTCTGTGAGAGCGTGGTCCTTCCCCGGTCGAGCCGATCCATTCGTGCTACAACCATAATATAGCTGCAGCATGGCTCTACCACGTAGAAAACCGTTTGAGGTTACAAGTTAAAATTAATACATACCAATAACTAACAGCATGGCTCTACCATGTGTAAAGCTTCAGTTTGGGAGGCTAAGCGAGCGAGTGAATCGCGCAGATTCGCATCCCGCGTCCCGCGCGGGGTTCGCCTCAGTTTGGCCGAAGCATTACTCTTGTTCTTTTGTGGATTGGTGTAATGAAAAAAATTTGGAATTTATAAGTTGTTACGAGTCCGAGCCGATATTATTTATATATTTTTCTCATTTTTTAAAAATTGACACAATAATAAAAACTAATTATTCGCTGCCATATACATATATACAGAGCGACCGTGGCGTCCATTTTGTTTTTAGCGTGTATTTAGCGTGATAAAGTTACAACACGCAGTGTGGCCAGGCACCTTCGCGCTAGGCCGAAGGGGAAGTTTTATCGCGATAATACTATCGCGATGTGTGTGCCCGAGGCATTACCCAAAGAAATTTCAAGCATTTTCAGCAGTGAAGTTTCGGTTCCGTAATTCATAGCTGGCAATACACACCGGCACAACCTACACATTATATATAAATTAAAATATATTTTTCAATTGTAATTATAATAAAAATAATTTCGTATATTAGGCATATACGCCTACGGTGAAAATTTTCTTAAGATTGTATTTTTGTTTGAGAAGCGCTCTCCCCTTGGAAGCTTGGATAATTTGCAGGCTTTGCAGATCACACGCTTTTATATATTGATAACCACTTCCCGGGCATCTGTCTTTACATATATCTTACATGTGAGGTGGATGCCTGTGTTGCCACTCTGTCCGTGGCACAAGTATAGCGATACAACGGTACATAGCATAGGTACATAGGTAATAGCGTAAACGGAACGCATCTTAATCGAAACTTAAATCACGCTATTAAAAGTTTCCTAACGTTTCTTTATAATATATTATGTATACACACTTTCCGGGCTATTATCCCCACCTATAAATTATTCGATACTGGTTTGATTCGATCGTCGAGCACCCCTCCCCCCATCTAAAGGAGACTCATTCAAATGGATCCCTCACTAGTTGAGGTGATGACCTGGTAAATGCTGCAAGAACTCAATCGATGCAGGTGACTTCGGAACGTTCTATATTCGGTAGTGGCCTTAAATGGGCTGTAATAGATATTGATGATAGTATGATTTTTTCAACATATAATTTGTTAATAATGGTTTCTTTTACAGTGGTTTCATGTTTGTACCATAGAAGAGTTAATTTACCTAACGAGAAATGGTGACAATTCAGTTGAAGTTTCTAGAAGAGGAACGCCATTATTTTTCAAATTTAAAACGGAAGAGCAACTATCATCATTTATATCAATATGTGATGGATACTATAGGTTTGTATGCTGCTATATTATAAGAGTTATTTGTATATAATATGTTAGTCACAAATATTCATTTCATTATTCGTCAGGTTGATGGTAAAATGGACATTTAATTTATCAAAAGACGACGAAACACCGTCCTTGAAAGAATTACACAGGATAAAATGTCATGGCCCTGTGGGGTGAGTATATCAATTTACAAAAAACATCCTAATTTGTATACAAAAAAATAATGTTATTATTCTGTGCAGGGGTGCATTCTCATATCGTAAATTGGAGGAGAAACGTGGAAAGAAACACGGTTGTTATATATTAAGACAATGTCAGGATGATTACAATGTGTATTATTTGGACGTTTGTACGAAAAACAGGTGAGTCTAAGACTCCTGTGAGAAATTGCTTATTCATGAGCGTAACAGAATTGCTAATGTAATATTTAAAACTTATGTTTATGGTTTTAGCACAACTGAGACATACAGGTTGGAATTTAAGGGACATTGCTACATAATTAATAAAGAGGAGTACTTCAGCATCGAGAGGCTAGTCAGTTGTCATCAAAACCCTGAAGGGAGGATATTCCTAAATGAATGTATACCTCCTTCAGAATACGGTAAGATTTTTGTAACAACAGATATGTATGATGCTGGAAAAAATTAATTAATATTAGGGTGATCTAATTGGTCACCCTAATATTAAAAAGCAGTAGTAATATTAAAAAGCAGCAGCAGTCCATGGACACCTGATTCAATAGAGCAGCAAAAACCCACTATGCTGCTCCAGTTATCATTTCTGGACTTCACATGACTTTAACCGACCATCTGTCTCAAGGTGTCGAATTTATCGTCCACAAGTCTCTCGTTAACAACGTTGTAAAGATTGGGAGTATGTCGACGAGGGTTGCGTACCTTTTACTCAGAATCACCAAACGGTATTCGCTGAATGTCTCAGTGATCGCAAGGGTGAAAACTGGTAGCGATCACCGAATGGTTAGAGGCACACTGAACCTAAACGTTAAGTTGGACAAGTCTCGTCTAATGAAGTCAACGCTCCGTCCCCCTCGTGCTCTAGTCCAAAGTCCCGAAACTTTTCAGCTCGAGTTACAAAACCGTTTTCAGTACCTGGAAGACTGCAATGAAGTGGACAATATAAATGATAAGCTCGTGGAATCTGTCCATGCGGTCGGAGCAAAGTTCTGCAAGACCCGTCGCAGAAGAACACAAAAACTCCGATCACACTCTTAATCTCATGGCTGTTAGACGGAAAATGAAGCTGCAGTCTTCAACAGATTTGACAGCATACAGGCAACTGAACAGACAGATTTCCAAATGCATGAGGCGGGAGTTACGCAACTTCGATACAGCTTGTATTGAAGAAGCGATCGAGCGGAACCAAGGCTCCAGAGTCTTTGCCAGAGATCTGTCTGCCAGAAAGAGCCAACTGTCAAAGCTGAAGACCGAGTGTGGCAGCATCGTTTCCGGGACACCTGAGATTTTGAGTGAGATTGAGAGGTTCTATGAGCAGCTGTACACGTCCTCGTTGGAGACATACGCAAGTATGAGTAACGATCCATGAGCGAGTCTTATCCGACACTATTCCGAAGATATCCCGGACGTCAGTCTGAGCGAGATTAGAATCGCTCTCCAGCACCTTAAACACGGCAAGTCCCCGGGCGAGGATGGAATTACAGCGGAAAACCGGTACTTGAAGTCCTTCAGAAGCTCTTTAATTCCGTCCTCCATGGTGGTACTACTCCGGAGGAGTGGAGCAGAAGTGCGGTGGTCTTGTTCTTCAAGAAAGGTGAAAACGCTCTCTTGAAGAACTACAGACCGATTTCCCTTCTGAGCCGCGTCTACGTGCTGTTTCGAGAGTCATTACGAATCGTCTCGCACGCAGTTTCGACGACTTCCAGCCTCCCTCCCAATAAGCCGGTTTCCGAAAAGGCTTTAGTACTATGGACCACATACACACCCTTCGGCAAATTGTACAGAAGACAGAGGAGTACAATCTGCCACTTTGCCTTGCGTATGTGGACTATGAGAAAAAAAGCCTTTGATTCTGTCGAAATTTGGGCGGTGCTACAGTCCCTTCAGCGGTGCCAAGTTGACTATCGGTATATCGAAGTGCTGAAGTGTTTGTACAGTAGGGCTATCCGAGTACAGAACCAGAGTACGACACCTATCCAACTGCAGAGAGGTGTAAGACAGGGTGACGTTATATCCCCGAAACTCTTCACTGCTGCATAGGAAGACGTTTTCAAGTTTCTGTACTGGAAAGGATACGGTATAAACCTCAATGGCGACTACATCACTCACCTTCGATTTGCCGACGATATAGTCCTTATGGCAAAAGCGCTGGAGGACCTAAGCACTATGCTCAATGACCTCAATAGTGTCTCCCAACGATAGGTCTTAAGATGAACATAGACAAAACAAAGATCATGTTTAATGTCCATGTCACACCTATGCCGGTAGTTGTCGGGAGCACTAAGCTCGAAGTTGTTGACGAGTATATTTACATGGGACAAATAGTCCGACCAGGTAAGTCTAATGGGCCGGCCATATAGCTCGAAGAACCGACAACTGATGGGAAAAAAAGGTTCTCGAGTGGCGGCCTCGTACTGGTACGCGAAGTGTAGGGCGTCCCCACACTAGATGGAGTGACGATCTGGTAAGACATGCAGGAACTCGATGGATGCAGGTGGCTCAGGACCATGTTTTGTGGCATTCCTTGGGGGAGGCCTATGTTCAGCAGTTGACTTGTGAAGGGCTGTAATGATGATGATGATGACATGACTTTAAAATGTATATATTTGTAAAGTTACGAGGTAGTTACACTGCAGCTATATTATAGTACCAGTATGTAGGTCGGCTCGACCTGGAAAGGACCACGCTCTCACAGAATAACAGCTGCTGTGTTATGTATGTTGCGTGTAGAGAACGGGAGACCCTTTTTTTCTGGTAATGATGCATCGTAAATGAATGCTTGCTGAATGATTATATTATATTACAATGACTTAATTATAAATTTGTTTTATTTTCGTAGACAAATCCCAGTTACTTTTGTGTGGTGAACCAGTAAAGAAAGGTGTTCGAATTGACCAGGCAGAATTGCAGGAAATACTTAAGGATAACAAGAGTCCACGGTGTCTGCCTAATAAAGACATATTGCTCTATACAGGTATGAACGCAAAAATTGGAAAATTAATAAGTTTTTTTAATATTATTAAGTTTTTATATCAATTACGATAATTATAATGCCGAACTCCTCAACATTATTTGAATATTAATTGCTCTATTTTGAGTACTAAGGTGTGATAATAATCTAAATATTTTTTATTTATTTACAATCTTAAGTGCAATTTAAAATAAAACTAGTATAGGTAGACAGGTGTCTGGGTTATTATTGATTGTTTAACTTAGATTTTTTGTTTATTATTTTGTTGACTGTAAAATTAACAACAAACCGCTCCTCATAATGCCTCGTTTAGAGGGACAAACGTAGTGATGTTGGTATTAGTGGGACAGTAATAACAGGCCAATCTCACTTGCGCTTTAGGCATGGGAATGCTGCGTGGTCCCCTACAAACGGCTAGTTCCGTGATGTTGTCACGCGCGCGGTCGTGCTGACGCGCTCCTTACTTTAACAAAACAGTATTTTTCTCTTATAAGAATTTTTTACTTTTAATATTTATTTTTGAGTTTTTTATTCAAGTATGGCCTCTCATAAAGCCAAAAGTTACTACATATCATGCGGGTGCTTAAATAACAATAGGAATGTCGATTTTTCATTCTTTACGGTTCCTGAGGATACCACACAATGTTTTATTAGTTTAATACTTGGTCGATAAAAGAAAGAGATTGAAAATAGAAGCACCTCTCATTGCCACTCTTTCATTAATAATGTCTCTTGTAAATAGCAAAAAATGTGAAACAGACAAGTGACGGCTCCGTGGCGCAGTGGCTTAGTAATGAGTTGCAGCGCTAAGGGCCGCGGGCTGGAATCCCGGACGGGACAAGTATTTGTATGGCCTACAAATAATTGTTCCAAGTCTAGATGTTTGTCCTTGTACAATTTATTTTAGTAAACTGTCTCCACGATACAGAAGAAAATCGTACTGTGGTGGTAACGTTTTTTTTTTAACAAAAAGATATACTAATACATTTCATAACACCTCGGATCATTTAGTAACACCATTTGCACGTTGTCGATGATTCGGTTTGTGTCGGTAATACCGCTATGGGACTTATAGAGGCACCCATAGACGCGGAGAGGGTCGTCGCTGTCTACGCGCAGCCATAGGATGGACAGGTCCGCACCTTCAAGATTGCCGAGGTGTCAAAAATAGATGTCCTCTCTGACGTACACGCAAACTCCAGTCCAGGGCACAAAGGAGTGTTTTAATTTGTACGCCGGGTAG
Organism: Parnassius mnemosyne; assembly: GCA_963668995.1. Lineage (NCBI taxonomy): Eukaryota > Metazoa > Arthropoda > Insecta > Lepidoptera > Papilionidae > Parnassius > Parnassius mnemosyne. The sequence continues at coordinate 26,873,581 of CAVLGL010000068.1, forward strand.
GAGATAGATATGAAATTTCAGCCGAAGAGGACACTTTGTCTTGGTTAGAAAGAACAAGGCCGGCTGTATACTAACTAATACTAACTAATATCAAAGGATTCAATTTGTTTTCTTACAAAACCTAACCCTACAGTAGGAGCGGTCTTGACACAGGCGCGTAACGGGATAAGTGATACAGACACTTGCACGCTGACGTAAGGTACATTTGGATTTAATACGCGCTCCGCATTAATTTTTGTTTCGACGTAAGCTAATTTCACAAAGGTCGCTTCCGAGGCGTGCAACGTATTGTGAACATTAGCGACGTTGTAACTAGGTTTAAACTCGCAAGTTTGCTATCAGAGAGTGATTCTTCTGTTCTTGTACTATTATTTATTCTGTGGTAACAGCACACAATTCCGGGAGAGCGGCAGGTGCTTTTTAACCTAGAGACTAACTTTTTTAATTTTCATGCCTATCTTATCTAATTACAATAGACAGGGCTCGGAAACCGGTTCAAATTATTAACCGGTATCGGTCATTGACTCCAAACCGAAACCGATTTCAGTTAAAGGATGTACTTTATCAATAGGTAATGATGAAAATAATTATTAACAAATTTTAAACTTATTTTACACCAGATAAAAATTATTATTCCTACTTTAAGGAAATATTAAAACAAAAGTGTAAAATGCGAAATTTTTTTCCGACGATAATCTGTTTTAATTCTATTAATTCGAACAAATTGAATTTTAGTTATAAGAAAAAAATGCTTTTTTTACAGGATCTGAAAAGATGGGTTCTGAAAATATAACAGCTACATACAAAGCATTGTGGAAACTCGACGAAACCAAGAAACTCGTGGTTGCTTTTAAAACACTTCAGAGGGATAAAGCTGCAGACTATTTGAAGGTATTGTAAGCACACAATAACATAAGCATAATATAATATACATATACGGTCTACCACTTCTTCTTTTTACCTCTATTTTTCCGTCGATTACGTTCATAGTCGCAGCAAGTGCTCATCTATGGAGCCCCTTCTGTTTTTGATCTGTGAAATGGTTAATTTTTTTTAGCCGACTTTACAAAAGGAGGATTTTCTCAATCTGACTTCATTTTCTATTTTTTGTATGTACGTTATCGCGATTTTGTTCGTGGTGCCTGTTCTAGTACGTAGTACATAGTAGTTCAATGATTTAAATCTAGAACATAGTGTTATACAAATTAATCTATACTATCTATACTAATATTATAAATAGAGAGTGCGAATTTAGTGAGTTTGTATATATGTGGAGGGTAATCTCCGGAACCACTGCACCTATTTGAATATTTCTTTCACCATTTGAAAGGTACATTATTCCAGATATATATTATGTGTATATATTTATATTATGACTAAAAGTTTTGATGATATTTGTCAACAAAGTCTGAAAAAGTCGTGCCTCTTGAGAGCTTCCACAGCGTGCACTGCATCAATGGTTAAAGTTGGACGAAAATAATGTATAGCTGAATTGTTCCTCTTAAAAGGTTCTTAAAAAAAAGGCCGCGGCAGCATATGTCTATCCTCTAAGGATAACTCACAATAACCATTTTTTTAATAAAAACTCTCACGATAGTATACTCGTAGTTATAATAGCGGTCGGCGCGGCAAAGACGGGAGGAGCTGCGGTGTGCGCAGGGGGAAATAACGTTTCAAAGTAAGCAAACCAAACGGGCAGACACGTGAAAAATAAATCGGCCACACTAAGTCCAGGAGGAATCGGCCCATGAGTACCGATAACTATTCCACCTCAAGTTTTTAATGCGATTCTATTCAAGTTATAAATGCATGTTGTATAATGGTCGGCAACTCGGTGCTACATCGTTCACATTTTTTTTTTCAATTGAAAGGAATTGTTAATTTCAAACGGGTCAATTTTTTATATTTTTTGAAATATCAACTTTATCGTAAAAAGTTATATAATATTTTCGGAGTTAATGAATTTTTAAAGGTTTGAAAAATCCCGAATTCCGATTCTGTTGACTCATTAAAAATATATAAAGAAATGTATAAAAATGATTTCTATTTATTCTCGCTTGAGGATATTATTAACTATTGTCTAAAGAATATAATTTTTTTTTATATTTTATTCCTTTCTTTAAATGTATATTTTCAAGTCAACAGTATCAAATTATATAGAATTCAAGATTTTTATAGGCAAACTGGCTCTTGCGATGGTTTATTCGCGACTTCTCTTCTTGACCCATTAATTTAAATGTGTGCCTTTGAGTGTCTCCATCCCGAAATAATACGTATGTTCCATACGAAAATACGGGCCAATTCTTTTTTTGGGCATTGGGCAATTGGGCAAACTTCTTCAATGTCTGTCTCATAATGTGGGATGAATATACGATGAGTCACCGCTGACATATAGAAGCTGTATACAGAACTCCTAACACCTAAGAAACGTCACCTTCGTGTCTGCCGGCGACTTTCGTCAAACTCTTCCTGTTGTGCCTAGAGGAACACGTGCAGATATACTTAAAGCCTGCGTAAAGGCGTCTCCTTTATGGAGCTCTTTACAATCGATCACCTTAAGAACAAACATGAGAACTCATTTAGGAAAAGGTATTTCGTTTTCGAGTTTTTTATTATGATTAGGTGATGGGAAAATACCTGAAGAAGATGTCCTTATTAAAAATTATGAGTTAGAAACGTATGTCTCAAGCCTTATTGATTTGATTCTAAATGTTTACCCATGGATATGCGCGAGGGCAATAGTTTCGCCAAGAAATTCTTCTGTTGATCAAATAATTAATAGTTTTCAAACATTGGAAAGAATACCAGGTAATCAAAAAATATATAAATCCGTTGATACCGTATTAGATATAGAGGATGCTGTGTTTTACCCACAGGAATTCCTTAACTCCCTTAACCCTTCAGGACTTCTCCCTCATACTCTAAAAATTAAAGTCGTTATTCCAATAAATTTATTGCGAAACCTGAATGCTAATCATATTTGCCGCATTCCCATGAGCCCTACAGATTTAGCTTTCCAATTTAAGCGATTACTGTTTCCAATGAAATTTTTTTCGCCTTCACCATTAACAAATCTGAAGGCCAAACATACAAATATATTAGACTTGACTTAAGGGAAGATTGTTTCACTTACGGACAATTATATATTGTTTTCTATAGGTCAAGAATAGTAAGTTTTATCAATAGTACAGGGAACTTGCAAGTGCAAAGGCTCTTCTTAGCCTTTTTCTCGAGTGGTTTACACATCCCTTCAGTGTGGGATAGGCATATGTCTTAGGCTTTAACTTAGCTCTCAAACGTGTCACGTTACGACAAGCGCCTGGCACAGATTAATTGAGTTAGAGCCATTGGACTCTAATAAATGTTGCAAACAAACAAGTCTTGGTGTCTGTTCTAGTACATATACTTCAATGGTTTTGATGAATCTTCTTTGGTGTCCTCTGAAATATTCTTAGATTAGAGCAGGGCTTCCCAAACTTATTTTTACTGTGACGCCCTTGGGAATTTGCCACTTTTTTGCGACGCCCCTCCTCTGGCCAAAAAATACCTACCAGTTGTAATTCTAGCCTAGTAACAAGATACCAGAAAAACTGCAAATGAAATTTATAATTTTTATTAAATAATAACAAGAAGAAAAAAAACAAGTACCAAAAATGAAAAGAGATACATTGTTGGCTGGCTACTAATGAGAAGGATGTGCTTGCTTTTCTAAGCATAGCTTCTCAAAACGTGACTCAGGTTTGGAAATTGCCACTCTCATCTCTTTCTCTACATTTATTTTCGATCTGTACTTGTTCTTTATTACTGCAACTGCAGAAAAGCCTATCTCTCACAAGTGCGATGTCGCAAATGGTAATAGAACCCTCAATGTTGCATAGCTGATGGCACGATATTCGTGAGAAACTGAGCTCCAAAATTCAAGCAGTTTGTCTTTGTCGTATTGGAGCTTAAGGCTGGAGTCACAGGACAATTCTATTAATTGTTCTTCTTCTTTTGTAGAAAGTGTTGATGGTGAGGTCGACTGGAAAGGGTTTCTAACACAGTCATATTGCTCCAGATTTTCGGGAAAATAGTTTTCAAAATGTTCACTTTTCTATCGAGTTTTCTTGTAGAATGAATTGTAAAGCAGGAAAACAGTCAGTATGTACATGATCTTCTTCTAATTTTCTCTTCCATAAGAGCAACTTCTTCTGAAACCTAGTGATTTTATCTGCCAGTTACTGTATGTGAGTATTGTTTCCCTGCAAGGACTTATTAAGATGATTTAATTTCAGAAATATGTCACTCTGTATTAATAAAGTTTTGCGCATCATTGTTTGATTTTGTCTGTAGAAAAGTATAGAACTCATTTCGTAGTTCGTATACATGTGCGAGAACTTTGCCTTTGGACAACCAACGAGAGTTGCAATAATAATTTAAAGAAGTATGCTCAGCACCCAATTCTTCACAAAGCTTATGGAAAAATCTCGCTTTCACAGGTCGTGTTTTAATATAGTTCACCACTTTGGTAATTATATCCATCACAAAATTTAATTCAGGTGTAATTTTCTTTGCAGCTAAAGCCACTCTATGTATGACACAGTGTGTCCATTTTACATTTGGAGCCTTGGTTTTGATGAGAGCTTGTAGTCCTCCATACTGTCCAGACATCGCTCAAGCACCATCCGTACACACACCTACACAGTTCTCCCATTTAATATTATTTTCGATCATGTATGAATTTATCTCTATATATGATCTCAAATAGATCAGTAGCTTTACCACTTTCACATATTTTTCTGCAAAATAACGAATCCTCACACACATTTGTTCCTTGTATGTACCGCACGTAACATATCAATTGAGCATCGTCATCACTATCCGTCGGTTTATCAAGTTGAATGGCAAATAGGCCTGAAAGTTTCTCCACAATTTGCTCATTAATATCTTCTGCCATGTCATGAATACGGCGACTAATCGTATTGTTTGAAAGAGGTACATTTTTTATTTCTTTAGCCGCCGATTCTCCAATCATCACTGATACCATATCAACCGCTACAGGTAAAACCAGTTTTTCAGCAATTGTATGTTGCTTCTTACATTTAGCAACACGGTGAGCTACCTTGTAGGAGGCAAACAATGCTTTGGTAGGAACTGATGCTCTTGAAAGCAAAGCCGTGGACTGATATTTCAGTTCTCGCAATTTTATAACAAAAAAGTCTCTCGGCTTACCTTGTAAATTACTGTGAGTTGTTTCCAAATGACGTTTTAGTTTATTAGGAAGCAAACTTTCAGCTGCCAACACTTTATGACAAACAACACATTGAGGAAGTTTTACATTTCCTTTAGTAATGTAGGTAAATCCGAAATCAAAATATTGGTCGTCATATTTTCTATACTTCTTCCGTTTTTCTGAAGTTTCTTCACTGCTTTCTCCTGAGTCTTCACTTCGTTTTCTATTTCTTTGAATAAAATTATCCATAGTCAATATTGAAACTCCGCGTACGTAATTAAAACAAAAGCTTGACTGTGTTATGTGGCAGAGACAAAAACTTTTTTAAAAATAAATTTATTTAATACTTTTAAAATAACTTAAAATATAGTTGTTGATACAGAGAACTTGGTAATGGAATTGTATTGAGGGATCGAAAGATTTGGTTTAAATAGTGTAGGAAGCTAGGAGGTAGGGGTAAACATAAGGGAACAACATTGTTCTTGGTGTTATGGTTAACTTATGGTAAAATATAAACATTAGCATATAATATTACTATCGAATTAGTGTGGCTTCTAAGAAAGTAAACAATATGATTTATAAAGTATTACATAAAGTAAATAGTATCCTATGACATAAGATTCGTTTGGCTTCTATGAACGTAATTTAGCTTTTAAATAAATAAACAATATAAACTATACAGGTCTTATAACATAAAGTAAATAGTATCCTATGACATAACATTAGTTTGGGGAGATCTCCCGCCGGGCAAGGTGTTCTGCCCGGGGAGCGGCCAACGCTCCGATTGGTAGTTTGGAGCTATTCTATATATGCTGCTTTAACTTCGGAACTTTGTTAGTGAGATTTAGGCTTCGATGTGTTTCGCTTGTGGCGTGACGACAGCACCGCCACATCATCCCCCTGCTCAGACCAGAGGTCGATAGTGCAGTCCAGATGTCGACGAATTTGCAAGTGCCAGGGAATTGCCTTGTAAGTCTGCGGTGAGTACCGAGAAGAAGGCAAGTAATCTGCGAGAGGGCTGTGATGCAGAGGCGAGCAGTAAGGCTCAGAGCCGTGCCGAGCACTGTAGCGCAGAAAGTAGCTTGAAGCTTTATTATTCCAGTGCTGCGATGAACCTTTGTAAAGCTAGATGGCTCGCGGATTGTGAAGACTGCAGACAATATCTGCTCGGGAGCGAATGAATGGGGTATTTGAGGACGATGACGAAGGTTTTGAAGTTATATTTTCCGAAGGTTATTTGGTTGCGTGTTCATATCACGTCGGGGTCACTACTGTGGCGGGTGGAAGGAAAAGGGGAGATCTCCCGCCGGGCAAGGTCTTCTGCCCGGGGGGCGACCAACGCTCCGATTGGTACTTCGGAGCTATTCTATATATGCTGCTTTAATTTCGGAACTTTGTTAGTGCGATTTAGGCTTCGATGTGTTTAGCTTGTGGCGTGACGACAGCGCCGCCACATAAGAAAGTAATTTATTAAATAAACAATATAAAGTGTACAGGACTTATAATATAAAGTAAATAGTATCTATGACATAACAACTGCTTGAAACGATATGTATACGCGGGGGAAAGGGAAATTCACGGAGGGAGGTCGACGCCGGCGCCTGCCGGTCACCCGCGATCGACAGAACAGAATCAGAATGAGCGCGGCGCTCGTTCGACTCGGTCGCATCGACACAGCCAATCTGTAGACGCCTCACGACGGCCTTGGGATAGAGCCGCGACGCCCCGGGGCGTCGCGACGCACAGTTAAGGATGCCCTGGATTAGAGAATATGTTTTTTGTTCTTAAAGGACTGTTTCTAGGTTATTTTTAAAAATATATACCGAGTGCTATTTGCTCCACTATTAATTATTATGCTTCCTGAGGCATTCGTCACTTGTTTGTATTTGTGATATAATTAACTATATAATTTAAAATAATTACCATATTCACTGTATTAAATAAAAAAATATATATTGTTGTTAGGACTTCATTGAACTGGCGAGTAAATGGGCATGTGTACAATCTGGTTCAATCGTGAGGTTATATGGAGTTACACTAAGCTCGCCCACTGCAATGGTTCTGGAATATTTACCCTATGGACCATTTGACGATTATTTAAGGTATGTTATAAATATTTATTGATGATTATGAGAGGATGGATTACTAACTATACAGTGTTATTTTTCAAAGAGTAACCAAATTTTAAACTTAAGTTCAAATATATAAATAATGATATACCGTTATTGCAGTTTTTAAAAATAGAAGTAAATAACAAATAGTTTTTTTTTATCGCAAATGGAATGTGATTTATGGGCAACAACGTTTTTGCCTACCGATCGACCCTTACGAATATGTGCGTGCGTAATAAAATCGATCTATATTAATTATTCTGAACTTTCTCTGCAAATTTGGCCGGTTAATGCAAAATAACCCTGTATAACGCAAAGTACCATTGATAAGCCATGCTCGGAACTTTTCTGCAAGATTAAATCCGTAATGAGGTATCCGCAGAAGAACAACAGTAATTGACATAGCCCAGTAGTTCAGTAAGGTAAAGTGGCCATAACCACTACATATAGCTCATTAGCCCATCATATAGCTCGAAGAACTGACAACCGATGGGGAAAAAAGGTTCTCGAGTGGCAGCAGCGTTATGGCAAGTGCAGTGTTGGGTTAACCCCACTAAATAAGTGACGACCGGATGAAACACGCAGGTGGTTGATGGATGTAGATGTTGATGGTGGTTGATGGAGGACCGTACTTTATGGCAATCTATGGGATAGGCCATGTTCAGAGGTGGACTTGTGGCTGTAATTGTAATGATATTAATAGTTAAGTGCTCAATGAGCGCAAGTCTCAGGTCCTTTGTTTAAATTGTTTTATGTTTTAAAATTGCTTTTCTTTTCTGCACAGTATTAAATGTCATAATGCTGTAATTGGTGAAAGTTGTACATAACTATTATACTGGGTGTGCTGATGAAATTGACATTTGTAAAAATAACTGTAACAATTACCTTTATGTTAGTTAAAGGTCGTCGACCGGTCGTCGCTGCTGGTGACAAGAGGGCTGGTTCTTTTCTCGCTCAAAGGCAAAGTATAGCTATTCAGCGAGGAAACGCAGCCAGCGTTCTTGGCACTATACTGCGGGGAATGGGACTGTATAATAATTTTAGTTTGTTTTCTTTTTATTGTGGTTTTTTTAATATTGTATTTACAAATAAATAAAATTGAAGCATCTCTTTGTAATGTCAAAATAACAACTTTTTAATAGATGCTTAAGAAAGTATATACACAGACTTATAACAAAACACTTTTTTTTTTAATTTTTTACCATTTCCCAGTCTCCGAAATGGCTGGATCTATTTTGACGGAATCTTCACTGGCAGATGATAGATCATGTTATGAGAAGTGACTTGATTATTTTTTTTTAGAAAAAGAACTATGGTTCCGCGCAAAAAATTTAAACCCATGAAATGCAATTTTAATAAATTTCACGCGGAAGAAGTCGCAGGGAACAGCTAGTCTTTTATATTGAACGTATATGCTATACTTCATTTATTAGAGCATTACAAAAAAGAGGCTTGTAGAAGTAGGGGTGCAAAACAATTTAATTTAAAGTAAGTTTAGATAATTTTAATGAAAATGTTCATTAAATTGTTTTAACATAACTTTGGGAAATTTAATATTGTTAAAACATGTAACTATTCCTAAATTACCCTGGGCTGATAAAATTGTTCGGTTTTCCTAATTACGTTAAAATTAGTGGTATGTAAGAGAGAATGTACTAAATACTAAGACTAACGAAATGACAGTAATTTTTTAATAAGAATTATTTTTGAATTATAAGAACAAAGCAAGATTGCCATATTATTTTCAAATATTGTATGATCCTTACCTGCAACGTCTACAATTTAGTTAATCGACGGCTACGTGGCGCAGTGGCAGAGCAATGAGTTGCTGCGCTGGGGGCCGCGGGTTCGAATCCCGCACGGGACAAGTATTTGTATAGCCTGCAAATAATTGTTCCGGGTCTGGATGTTTTTCCTTGTGCAATTTATGTTTGTAAACTGCCTCCACGATACAAGAGAAAATCTTAGTGTGGGAGGAAATTTTTATAAAAAAAATATTTATGAGTTTTATAAGGAACATACAGATCAAGACTCCGAAACTTGCTGAAAACTATTAATGACAGTTTGCTTTTATGAAACACAAAGTGGGGTTTATTTATTCAATTTTTAAATATTTTTAAGTAATTTAAAAATTCAATGTACGACGAATGTAATGTATGACCTTGTCAACATTGAGGCCACTTTTTGGTCGCCGTTGACTTAGGGTCAGTTTCAGGAATTGCATGTCACTCATTTGCGCTCGCACTCCACCTCATTTTTCAACCAAACGTAACGCTTTGCACCAACAACTCATAAAAAGTAGTAATAACGGTAACAAAAAATAAAACTAAGAAAAAAATCAGTAAAAATATCATAAATATCACTTATAAGTGAATGACAATTACAGATTATTTACGCAAAATAACAGATGATATCATAAATCGGCAAAATTAGAAAAACCCTGCCATCACAACTTATCAAGGGTTTGATTACGTTTTATTATAATATGTTAAATTAACAATGAAATTAAAATCGTTTCCGGTATTTTCTACCCCTGCTTCTTTTAGGTTTTTAGCGTTGACTTTGAAATTTTAAATAATGTAAAATACTATACCTAAATAATAGCCACTTAATATCATGATATAAATAATTAAAATGATTACAAATAAGCAACTGTAACATGTCATCAATCTTAACCGTAACATGTTTATTGTACTTTTCTACCGACTTCTAAAAGGAGGAGGTACTCAATTCGACTGTATGTTTTTTATGTGTTACTTCATACCTTTTTTTCTGGGTGAATCGATTTCGATGATTCTTTTTTTATTTGTAAGCTGGTCTCGTATAAATTTGATCTAGGTCTGACCAATAGTTTTTGAGTTATCCTTAATAATTTATATTGAAGTAGGTTGTACAAAATTTTTAATTTTTAATTATGTTTCAAAGTGTGCGTTATAAAAAACCTTTATAGTACACGGTGACTTAAAACTATGTTTAAGTCACGCATAAACTTATAATATTTTATAATTTTTAAAAGTTAAACATTTACTGAAACATAATAATAAATACAAAGCAATAGAACTTTAATTAGTAACGTCTATTAGAATACTTTAAAGTACAAAGAAAACATTAAATCATTTCATCAAGAAATATAAAATAATAACACTTGACATAAAGTCTATTTAATTTTTTGTACATTTTTGGCTTGAACTGTAAATCGAGTCTCGTTGCACCTTTGGTCCCGTTTAATTAAATCTGTAGTCTAAATATTGATGTTGTAATTCTTGTACTCAAACTTTTTGATTAGCTATATTTACTAACAAAACATCTTCATTCCGACATGATGTTGATATTTTAGATCTACAATCCTCAGAAAGAACATTTTTGTTTGATTTTAATTTCAAATAATGTTTTTCTTGAATTTGAGCAAATGAAAATTTTTGCCTTTTTATTCATTTATTATTCTACAATTTTTCAATTAAAAAAGTGGTTTTAAGTCACTTATACTATAAACTAATGTACTTTATCGTTGTATCGTAATGTCGAGTCCAAGGGGAGTTTTTGTTGGTTAGTTGGGACATAGCGAAGGCCTTCGAGTATTCGGGTCTGGCACAAAGCGCTTCTTTCGATTACAAGCCTATTAACGCCGGTGTTACCAACCAACACTGTTTCTTCTGCATATCAATGATATGTTGCAAACCGGTAGTATTCATTGCTATGCGGATGACATCACTGGTGATGCTCTATACACCGGCCTTGACAATATTTCTCGGGAAAACGTCGCCGAGTACCGGAACTAACTTTTGTCTGAAGTCAAGTCTTTGCTGAACAAAGTCAGATTGGGTGCGACTAAATCTAGTCCTTAGACGATACAAGTTTGCGCGTTTACCGCTAAAAAGAACCCCTTTGTCGTATTTCCTCAATTTCAAGGCACTCTCCTTGTTGCCTCAGCCAGGATCGGAATCCTCGGCTTTGACATATCGAGTGACGTTTCGTGGTTACTTGGAAGAGAAGGCCAAATTGGCCTCTAAAAAGCTTGCTCAGCAGAGCGAAACAGTATGTCATGCCGACACACCGCCTGCAACCTTACAAGGCGCAGGTTCGGCTGCATATGGAATACTGTTCCCTTCTCTGGGCCGGGGCTCCACATTGGCAGTTCCTTTCAATAGTTCGCATCCAGCGCAGAATGTTTCGAATCGTCGGCGACCGAGCTCTTTCTAATCGGCTTGACACATTTGCGCTGCGAAGGTATGCCTTTGCATTTTCTTTTGCATCTACCACGGGGAGTGCTCTGAATAATTGTTCGGATTAATCCCAGCCGCCAAATTTCACGAACGCACATCGTGACAAAATTCCCGATACCATCCACACCATTTGGATGCTTGGTGATCCATCATTGTTTTCTTTCGCGTACGACCTCTCTGTGGAGATACGATTTAGGGACCTTCAAAAAAAGAGCTTACTCATTTCTAAAAGGCCGGCAACGCACCTGCAATTCTCCTGGTGAGCCGTATGCTCTTTTGCCCTCTTTTCTATAAAAAATGTACTATTGTTAACTTCTGTCTTATGCTATATTAAATAGAGTATAGTTTTATGTTATTAAATTGAGTTACATTAATCGGTGGGATCGTGGTGGCGCAGGGAGCACGGCGAGCGCGTGAAGCTGCTGCAGCTGAAGAAGGTGTGCGCGGGGCTGGCGCGCGCGCTGTGGGATCTGTCGGAGGCGGGCGTGGCGCACGGCGGCCTGCGCTGCCGCCGCCTGCTGCTGGCCGCCTGCACGCCCGACCGCCTCGTCGTCAAGCTCGCCGGGCCCACACTGCGCACCTACACGAGCCAAGAGTATGTATGTGTGCGTGCGTGCGTGTGTATGTGTGTGTTTGTTTGTGTGTATGTGTAGCACTCATCCCATCGTCTCCTGGAGCTCGCCTGGCCCACGCTGCGCACCGACACGCACCACGAGTACGATATGTCGCTGCGCGCACGTCCGACAGCTTCGTCCTCAAACTCGCCAGGATGACGCTTTGCACTTACACGAACCAAGTGTACGTATTCTTTGTGTGTGTGCATATGTAGCCGCGCTCGTTGAGATATATACAGGGTTATTTTGGAATTACCAGCCACAGGAGACAGTCGTTTTTGGGCCCACTAGAAATTTTAATGAATGTTAATGTTATTACACAAAAAAAAATATAACAATTTAATATAGTACATAATAATTTATAATAATTAATAATAATAATTTATTTTATTTTCTCACCACAATACAGAATTATTGTACATAATATTATAGTATAGCCTCAATAATATACTGTGGGAGACTGGTGCCTAAGCTAGGCTTTACGCCTGTATTACATGGATTACAAATTTTATGAAAATCTAAACGGAATCAAGAAATCAGAAAAAAAGAATTATTTTGATATTTGTGTTCAGGTCATTTTTTTTTCTTTTTTTACTTTTTTTAAAAACGTTGGTTCTGCTAATGTAATATTAAAAAAATATTGTAGTAGAGATGTGCTAATTCGGAAGAAACTCGACGCGAGTTAACTTGAGTCGAATAGTACTCCAGTTACGCAACTCGAATTGGCTGAACGAAGCTGTGTCAGTTTGTTACAAATTATTTTTATATTTTGTTCTTCCATCCAACATAATTATTATTACTAAACTTAATACGTGGTTATATATTTTTGGTTTGAGTATATATCTTCATAAAATAATATCACTCTAACTTTATGACAATGATACTTAATCAGTTTATTGATATTACATAATATATCAATAACTGGTTCAAATTAATAAGTCGAGTTAATCACTAAATTCTAGATACTGCATTGACCGTAAGATAAAGTTGCGACTCGAGTAGAATTTTGTGACTCGAATAACGCGAGTTAATAATAATTTTTATCATGTCACTCTAATTGTACTTGAGTTTTTGAGCTATTCGAACTGACTATTTATAGTCCCTGCATGCGATTGAAATTTATCACTCGAGTTGAAAGTAGCGATTACTTTAGTTAAAGCATTTTTAAATAGGTACCTTTATTAAAAATGTAAAATGTGGCAATGTGAAATAAAAAACAAATATTTATTTATTTGTAGTATTTCCATGCTTCTTTTTCATATTGTAGTATTTCAAAATCTATAAACTGCTTTTTACATATATTACAAAATACAAATCGTTTCCATTTCGATTTTTTTAAATAACGCCACACTGATGATTTTTGTTTTGTTGCGTCATTGTTATCACTGACTGAAGTCGTGGTAGCTCACATGGTTAGCGCTCGCTGTAAGCTTTACATTACTCGAGCAACCCGGGTTAGATCCCCGCCGGCACCAATGAAATTGTTAATTGCAATTTTAAGTGCTGAATTTACCACGTGCTCGGCGGTGAAGTAAAACATCGTGAGGAAACCTGCATGTCTGAGAAATAAGAAAAAGAAATATTTCGAATACATGTGAAGTTCGCCAACACGCATAGGGGCAGCACGGCGGACATTTCCTTGCCCTAAAACCCTCTCAGAAATGAGAGGAGGCCTGTGCCCAGCAGTGGGACGTAAATAGGCTGCAACTTTACTTTTAACTTTACTGTTATCACTGTACTTTAAACAAACAAGTATGTTTAAATCATCTTTTATGTTATGCACTACTTATACAAAGTAACAAATAATAAACAAAATGATAGCACAATCACGATATTATCAATCAAACTAAGTTCATATTTGTTTACAACATGCCAAGATACAAGTTTGAATTTCGATGTAACCAGTGAAATCACCCGCGGCGCCTTATACTATGTGAATTAGTTGATTAGACGATAGAATTAGTGGATTAGTGAACTGACATCTATCTAGTGCTTTCCGAATCCACACGGTGCGTCGAGTTGACTCGGTAACTAGAGTGTAAGCAGACTCGAGTAAAATTTATTTTCACTCGAGTACCGTGCTACAAAAATTCACTCGATGGTATCGAGTGAAAACAAAGTTCGAGTTGCATCACTACTGTAAGAATATAGGTAGTCTGTGATTATCATCATCATTACAGCCTTTCATAAGTCCACTGCTGAACATAGGCCTCCCCCAAGGAATGCCACAAAGCACGGTCCTGAGCCACCTGCATCCCTCGACTTCCTGCATGTCTTACCAGGTCGTCACTCCATCTCGTGGGGGGTCGCCCTACACTTCGCCTACCGGTACGAGGCTGCCACTCAAGAACCTTTCTTCCCCATCGGTTTTTTTAAAAAGAAACGTTACCTCCACACTAGGCTTTTCTCCTGTGTCGTGGAGGCAGTTTACGAACATAAATTGCACGAGGACAAACATCCAGACCCGGAACAATTATTTGTAGGCCATACAAATACTTGTTCTGTGCGGGATTCGAACCCGCGGCACCCAGCGCAACAACTCATTGCTAAGCCACTACACTACGGAGCCGTCTTTTCTTCGTAGGTTGTCGGTTCTTCGAGCTATATGGCCGGCCCACTGCCACTTCAGCTTACTAATCCGTTGGGCTATGTCGGTCACTCTGGTTCTACTGCGGATATCCTCATTTCTAAGTTTATCACGCAGAGAAACTCCGAGCATAGCCCTCTCTATAGCTCGCTGGGCGACCTTGAGCTTCCTCATACGGCCAGCAGTGAAGGACCACGTCTCAGATCCGTAAGTCATCACTGGCAACACGCACTGGTTGTATAATTTCGTTTTAAGATTTTGAGGAATGTCTGACGAGAAGATGTGTCGTAGTTTCCCGAACGCTGCCCAGCCGAGTTGAATCCGTCGATTGACCTCTCGGTCGAAGTTGGACTAGTCGGACTATTTGTCCCAGGTAAACATACTCGTCAACAACTTCGAGCTTAGTGCTCCCATCAACTACCGGCATAGGTGTGACATGAACATTGAACATAATCTTTGTTTTATCTATGTTCATCTTAAGACCTATCCGTTGGGAGACACTATTGAGATCATTGAGCATGGTGCTTAGATCCTCCAGCGATGCTGCCATAAGGACTATATCGTCGGCAAATCGAAGGTGAGTGATGTACTCGCCATTGATGTTAATACCGTATCCTTTCCAGTCCAGAAGCTTGAAAACGTTTTCCAATGCAGCGGTGAAGAGTTTCGGGGATATAACGTCACCCTGTCTTACACCTCTCTGCAATTGGATAGGTTTCGTACTCTGGTTCTGTACTCGGAGAGCCATCGTAGCTCTACTGCACAAACACTTCAGCACTTCGATATACCGACAGTCAACTTGGCACCGCTGAAGGTACTACAGCACCGCCCATATTTCGACGGAATCATAGGCTTTCTCATAGTCCATATACGCCAGGCATAGTGGCAAATTGTACTCTTCGGACTTCTGTACAATTTGCCGACGGGTATGTATGTGGTCTATAGTGCTAAAGCCGTTTCGGAAACCGGCTTGTTCGGGAGGCTGGCAGTCGTCAAGTTTGCGCGCGAGACGATTTGTAATGACTCTCGAAAACAGCACGTAAACGCGGCTCAGAAGGGAAATCGGTCTGTAGTTCTTGAAGAGAGCGTTGTCACCTTTCTTGAAGAACAAGACCACCGCACTTCTGCTCCACGCCTCCGGTGTAATGCCACCATGTAGGACCCGCTTTCAGAAGCTCCACTGTAATTCCATCCTCGCCTGGGGCCTTGCCGTTTTTACGATGCTGGAGAGCCGTTCTAATCTCGCTCAGACTGACGTCGCCGACTGACGCTTCTTCAATACAAGCTGTATCGAAGTTGCGTAAGTCCCGCCGCACGCATTTGGAGATCTGTCTGTTCAGTTGCCTGTATGCTGTCAAATCTGTTGAAGAATGTAGCTTCATCTCCCGTCTAATAGCCATGAGATTAAGAGTGTGATCGGAGAGTTTTTGTGTTCTTCTCCGGTGGGTCTTGCAGAACTTAGCTCCGACCGCATGGACAGTTTCCACGAGCTTGTCATTCATATCGTTCACTTCATTGCAGTTTTCTAGGCACTGAAAACGGTTTTGTAACTCGAGCTGAAAGGTTTCAGGACTTTGGAACAGAGCACGAAGGGGACGGAGCGTTGACTTCATTAGTCGAGACCTCTCCAACTTAACGTTTAGGTTCAGTGTGCCTCTACCCATTCGGTGATCGCTACCAGTTTTCACCCTCGCGCTCACGGAGACATCACTGAACAGTTGTCGTCTGGTCGTCATAATGAAGTGAATCTCATTTTTTGTCGAACCGTCGGGGCTCGACCAGGTCCACTTCCTGTGGGGCCGCTTCTGGAAGAAAGAGTTCATCATAAAGAGTCCCTCTTTCACCATGAAGTCGGCCAGCTACTGGCCCCTTGGGTTCCATTGCCCTATTCCAAATTTCCCTACTTTCAGCTCACCGTTCTCTCTTGTGCCTAGTTTTGCATTGAAGTCTCCCATTAACACCGTATATTGGGTTTTGGAGGAATGCATGGCTCTAGAGATATCCTCATACATTTCCTCTACCTCCTCATCGGGGTGTGCCGAGGTCGGTGCGTAAACCTGTATGACTTTCAGCGAATACCGTTTGGTGATTCTGAGTATAAGGTACGCAACCCTCGTCCATACACTCTCGATCTTTACAACGTTGTTAACGAGAGACTTGTGGACGATAAATCCGACACCTCCTTGGGACAGATGGTCGCCCTCCCGGTGATAGAGGAAGTTGCCGGATTCGAGGATTACCGTGTCCGCCCCCTCTCTTCGGACTTCGGATAATCCTATAATATGCCAGCGTAACTTGTCTATCTCTTCTTCCAGCTCCATGATCTTCTCGTCAGTCCTCAGGGTGCGTGAGTTGTATGTTACCAGGTCGAGTCGTCTAAGGTGGCAACCGAACCTCCACCGGAGATTCTTAGCACCCCCTGCCCCGCCGTTACCATGGTCGTCACCGTAGCCAGGAATAGTGGGGCCGCCGAGGACTGGGGGCCGTCTCTTTGTTACACTCTTCATAGGGGGCTATTTGCCATAGTTGCCACGTTTGGCGAGCGGGTTGGCAACCGCAGTTTTTTTTTATTGTAATTTCGGCTACTATCAGGAAGATGCTGCTGCCCATCTCCCGCCTGTTTCCCTTTGTCGCCTTTTACGACACCCACGGGAAGATATGGGGTAATGGATATTCTTGACCGCCACTACACGGCTAAATAATTTAAAATAACTTTTTGGTAGCAAAATTAGTTAATAGCTGAAAATTTTATAATACTTGTTTGCTTACAAGATCGTCTCATCGATGCGCAAGTGTTTAACATAATATGGAGACTATGAATGATAGTCTCCATATTTCTCTCTATTTCTTTGTCCAGGTTAATGAGTTTAGTTAGTATGTATGTAATACAAAAGTTTACTTTTACACCTAGAATTTTGGAAAATCTAAATAAGATCTATAATTTATGATGAATTACCTAAAAAAATGCTAAACACAGGTCTTAGAACCTTGTTAAAAGTGACAAAGTATTAAAGTTTTATGTTATTAGTATAACCTAAATTAAATAATAGATAGAATAAATACATGAAAAAAGTTTTTGTTTTTGTTAAAAGAAAATTAAATTAAAAGGCTTTGAAGAGCGATTCATTTAACTGCATTTAGGTATAAATACCTTATGTATTCAGCAAGTTGCTCCGTAAACTTGCCAATACCAAACGGCATCAAACATGGATCCTGAATTTATGCCAGCCACAGTAGATAGACAGTATAGATAGTACATATATTTATGTGTAAATAAGTAGTAATTACTTGTACTAGAAGCAAGTATACAGTTTACATAAGTATTGTAACTTAGTTAAGCCATTTTTACTCAATGAGTAAAAATTGAGTAAAAATGGCAATACATTTGATCAACAAGGATATAACCATTACATGACATGTAATGGTTATATCCTTGTTGATCAAATGCTTCTATTATCTTTAGACTGATGTTGTTGTTGATTCCGCAAAATGGGATATTATTTAGTAATATACTATCAGATAGTTAATATAAAAATAATATTCTGTCCCCCTACATGAAGCCAGTGAAAATAAGAAATCAGACAACAATTACATAGTTAAATATTGTTGATTTAAATCCACAATTACTACTTATGTATTTGGTCATCTTGAGCTGATTAATACTGTGTATTTTATAGTAATTTCTTATTTATTTAACATACTGGCAGAGACAACAAAATACTGACAGAAATATGGAAATGTAGTTTATTGACATTGAAGTATAGTATATATATATAGTCTTATCTAAGAGATAAGCTCTTATTACTGAAAATGTCATAATTTCTAACAATAATATCATATATGTGGATGTGTTTCTTTTGCTTTATAGTGTTCGAAATGTAAACCAATACAAACATAAAAATAGACCTCACATGCTATTTAGATAGCAATAAACATAGAAAAAATAATATATACAATATTCATTAACTTTTTTCAGGTTAATCGCAAAGAATAAGCGTCTTGTAGGCTGAAATCTTGCAGACCTGCTCGTAGGCAGAGACAAAAAAGTATATGCATATTGAATACAACTACAATAGTTATATATCATATCTCATAACATTAAAAATATCCTTGTTATGTTATTATCAAGTTATTTTGAAATGATAATGACTGACAATAATAACATCATAAAATACAATTAATTTAAAATTAAATATTACAATTAAATTAAACATGTGTTTTTGTTATCCTTACACAACCAGTTTAAAACATCTTAATTCATATTTATGTGTGTAATAACATAGATAAACATGATATTACCTAGTCATTTTGGCTTCAGTGGTATTTGGGGTATGACAACTAATCAGTAACTAAACAAAGTTTACACACTGCACCTTTACTGATTCAACCAAAACATATTAAAGTCTTGTAGACTGCTTTGGAAATAATTACAACAATAAATGCAGTAGCATTTTACTTTGTGTTTTAGTCTTATACAACCAGTTTAAAACATCTATCTTACTATATAGCATATAAAGCTAATATTATAAATGGTCATATTATCCTTTATTCATCTTGTCTTTAATCATATTTATTTAATTAATTTAATGGTGTTTGTGATTTATATTCACTAATCAATTAATACCTGTAAAAATAGTCCACACACTACGTTTGTTTGTCTGTGCACTACGTGAAGGAAATGTTAAAAGGATTTTCCATTAATCTCAAAGTACCTATAATTGCTGAATGTACCTACAACTTTGTTTAATACTATTAATTAATAAGCTATTCTATTCTATATACACTATTCTAACTCATAATATCTGTGAAAACTACTAGAACATCACTTTTAGTTTGTTTTAAGGTTATTGTGATATTCAAATTTCAATTATTAATTTCTCAGAATTCCCATTAGATGCGATAAAACTAATATTAATTTTGTAATCTATAGATTATAAGGAATAAATCGATATACATTTCATTAAAATTCTCTGAAATTCGTGGTGGGCCCATTCTCCATACAAAAAGAAATTGTCTCCTTTGCAGAGAAGGTTCTGAATAAGTAATATCGTCAAATGGTAAAGAAAATTTAATAAAAAAATAATCTTAAATATGCTGTCGATTTTACCAGTCGTTGGTTACATCGTTGCTAAGAAAAATATATTTTTAATTTTTTTTTTGTTATATAAGATAGGGTGACAAACGAGCACACAGTCCACCTGATGGTAAGTGGTTGCTGAGGCCCATAGACATCTACATTTATCCTCGTTTGTGAATTAAAATGCAGATGCGTTGTCACCCGTGAGGACTAAGATGGAATGCCTCGTTTCCAGTAAAAAGGGTCTCCGGTTCTCTTTACTCGCCATACGAAACACAGCTGTGTTAAGATGCTATTTCACGCTGGTATTCTGTGAGAACGTGGTCCCTCCCCGATCGAGCCGACCCATTCGTGCTACAACTATACTACTAATACAGCTGCAGCATGGCTCTACCGCGTAAAATTATTATTTATTATGACGAACGTAAGCCCGTTAAAAGTGTAAAAGGAAAATTGGAATCATAATTCACGTCAGGTAGTTATTACCTTAAGCATAAGTAGTAAGCGTGTCACTAAAAAAGTAACCAGTAGCAAAAACTTGAGAAATAAAAACGTGAATTGAATCATACCCACAAGAGCGCGTGTATGATTAGTTGTAGCTCATAAATCACATTATTCGTATTTTCAAAAATGTATTATCGGTATATAATAATTTATTTATTTGAACTTCAGTGTAAAATATGGCTATTCTTTGAAAAATAACCTTGTATATGTGTTAAAATTACAAAATATTTTAATAATGGGATTGTTGCTTTTTAATGAGTGAATAATATAGATTAATCGAGCTTTAACTTAAATTGATTACGCAATGAAATAAATAAAGTTTCGAGAAAATCCAAACAAATCCAAACCATCTAGATATCCTACAATATAAGCGAACAAGCGCAAACTTAGCAACAAAGGGCACGAAAGACGAGAGATGGCCCTATAACAATCTCACGTAATTGCAAATTTAATTTTATAAGTTATTGTATAGTTGCCTAATTGCATGTTTTAAAATAATGTAATGTCTAATTTTTTTTCAGTGTCCATTGGATACCAGTAGAATTCTATTCTGATTTAAATTTGGCGAAGAGATCTGTAGTGGCTGACATTTGGGCGTTTGCAACTACGCTTTGGGAGATTTTCTCATATGGACAGTCGCCTAATGATACTAATCCTGTGTTAACCGCAAGGGTACGTTTTTACTGTAGTTACTAAATTAAGTATTATCAAAGCAAGAATATTAAAATGTTGCAATAATTATTTTGATTTCGATTTTTTTTTAATTTCTGCGTTTGTTTCTCATTGCGGGTAGCCTAATATGTCATCTAAACTTAAAAAAAATATTTTCCCTAATATAGCACTATACATTGTGCAACAGTACTATTAGCAGTCAGTCACCCGACCACCCCATATATATGTACACCCATGGGTGTACGTCTCCGGCAACTCCTTCAATTTTATTTTAAGGGCATTAATTAAACATAACGCCTTATTACATTTTGCATCAAGTAACCCTAATCCTTAGATAATATATTTAGATACGATAATTATTATAATATATAATATATTTAGATACAATAATTATTAGATACTATTGTTTTATTGAAATACATAAAGATATTTTCATTATAATAATAATAATTTTAAATATATTTCATAATCGGTGTAGACACAACAAACTGTTTCCCTGAGCAATCTAAGACGGTATATGAAATGGCACATCTCTTTCGACTAGCGTCTGTGCATGCGCGAATGTCTCGTAAAGCCAACTTCAGCCCGGCCAACATAGAATACGCGGATTATATTATATTAAAGAAGTAAAGAAACACTTGATTACCCGGACTGGTTACCGCAGCTCCACGTCCAATCGCATATATTGAGTGTAGACAGAAAATCTAAGACGCCACTATTCGAGTAATTTTCGAAATTTTTTATGTTCCCACAAAACAAATAGTTTTAGAGCCCGCAAATACATAAATATGTTTTTTTAATGTAAAATTTATGAAGGAGTAACGCTCAAAGAAAACAATAATGATCTAACAACTTCCGACAGCCAACTGAAGTACTTAGCTGCAACCACTGGTCATGTAAATAGAATGTGGACCTCTATTTTCTTATGCTCTATCCAGAATATGCACAGACGAAAACGCACTACGGGAGACAGAAAAAGTTTGTATACGGTTAATATTTTGTTTAGAGCTACGAAATGGGAGATCGTTTGTTACGGCCAGCGCGATGTCCTAGCGAAGTATGGGCATTGATGCGACAGTGTTGGCAGAGTGACCCGTTACGGCCACAGGAGATCATGCGAGATATGAATCACATGCTACATAGAGGTATCTCTTAACGCTTGATCATAGACATTTTATTCTTTAAGTCTAATTTCCTTTCGTGTATTGTCTATATATTGTAATTATTTCTGTGTGTGTTTATATCAACTACAGCGATAGTTTACGCACTAGCACCTTATTTTTAATTAGGCCGTTGAGTTCACTAATGGAGAATATATTTTCTCGTTGTAAGGATTCGCTCCACTTGACAGACAGGTTGACTATCGAAGCAACTGACGCATCCGGTCTGGGTATTTTGCATAGAGCAACACGGTCAACCGGCGGACTGGAGGGCATTAACCATAGCGTTTTTTCTCGATACAGTACTACCTGTAATTTTTTTGCGGGGGAGGGGTGGGGGAATCTGCTCATTAACAATTTCACACGCGCACACATATTGACACATTATAACAGATCGTTTCGTGACAGCGACAACTCGGATACAGACTGATCAGTCGCTGGACCGATCTGCATATTGTATGAGTTCGAGTGGTCTGTCTTGGTAAACAAATCCGAAACAACACGACCGTTATTATTGTTATTTTTAAGTTTAAAAAGAAGTAAATCGCAATAATGTGACCAAAAATACTTATATATGAAAGGTAAACGCCATCTTTTTGTAAATTTGGCGTGGTAGATCTCTTTTTGCAGCAAAAAACTGGTAAATTTGGCATTTTTGTAGGACGTCCATTCAGCCGCGAGATAGATTTGGTTTAGTGAGCGGTGCAGCCACTAGTAGTTTTCTTGTACGCATATGACCGTGTGCATTTATACTTTGACAGAGGGGAATACCTACGTATGGCTACTCCGCTCAGATCTTTCTGGCATTTTCCATAGTTATCTATTACGACACCTGTCGGATGAATTGAGTGATGGATTCTCTTATGCTGCCGACACGGCAAAATTGCTACTATAGTATATATTAATCGTATTGTTCATTAATAACAGTGTTATTAATGGTATTCTTTTAAACTACGATCTTTTTTTTTCAGAATATGTACCAATACATACATATGAGGAACCAAAGATTTCCCTTGACCACTTGGAACATGCTGAAACAGTTTCTAGTAAGTTTATTTTTATTTTTTTTAGTACATATTTATTATTTAATAAACGTTGTTACAGTATTTTGTTATTATAGGTGATAGATTTATACCGAGCGAATTAAGCGACGCTGGCAGCAACAAGTCATTAATTTCTGTCGATAGTAGTGTGCCATCGATGAATGGCACCATGTCTGATCAGTATGACAACCCCGTAAGTAATTACCTGTTCATTTATTTAAAACATGCGTCTTTAGGAATTCCTTTTGTAGCGAAGATGAAGACTTCATTGTTTTCATCGTATTTTAAAAAGTAATTCTTTCTCCAAAGTTTTACAATACTCACCTGGTACACAAAATCAAGGAAAATGTATTTCGACCTAGAAGCAAGTATTCAAGTATCTTTTTTGCTCATTAAACAAATGTCCCTTGAGTATCGTAAAAGGCGACAGAAGGAAACAACCAGGAGATGGGCAGCAGCGTTTTCATAATAACAAATAAAAATAAAATAAAAACTACAGTTACCAAAATGCATGCACTAGTGTGGTAACTATGGAAAATATCTCCATTTTGAGACAATCTATGGGGAAGAACTATATTTAGCTGTGGACTTTTGATACGTAAATATACAACATAAGGGTTTTTATATTTTTTTCAAAGGCGAATGGCAGGCTTATGTGAATTTCTTACATCTAATAATATTTCGTGTTATGGGATATTTTTTGTTTTAATTGGTAGTTAGTAGGATAGACAAGCCCTTTTAAATTCTTAGATTTTAAACTTGGGACGTTAAATTTTATAAACAGTTTAATTTTTTAAGGTTATGTACAAGTGCACCAATGTAGATTGTTACATATAGGCAGGCACCTAAACATGGTTTTGGTGATAAAGTAAATGTTCTCAATTGCTTCTCGCTATCTTTGTAGTGTTTTACTTACCATTAAGTAGGTAAATTGAGATGAGGATCGTACCTACTGAGCGGGGTGCATTAGGATATACTTATATCCAGCAGCGGACTGCAACAGTTTGATAATGATGAAGTTCTGATGGGGTTTTGAGTGTAGGTAAATAAAACAATACTTTGTTTCTGTAGTTGTAGTCACAAACCGCAATTCAAAACAACAACAACAAAGGAGTGAACTGAACTCAAAGACATATAAGTAGTAGTAGTCTAAATTGTCGTCTGTAACTTATGTCCTATAGGATATATCTCCGATTTTTGTCATTTAGTCTTAGTGACATCGTCAAAAAGTCAATACGCATTCGTTTCATATATTTAAAACATATTTTTAAACAAAATATGCTCGGTTGTGCATTAAGATATTGTAAGTCACGATATGGAGCAAAAAATGAACGTGATTTCGGTTTATTATCGTAAATATAACATATATGTATTTACCGAATTATCTTTAAATTTTATTATTTCTAGTAAATTGTTCTAGAACATTTATTTTTATTGTAATAAACGCCCTCGGTTATCCAGTAAACGTCACTATTTAGTTACCAATTTTAAAGTTAGTGATTGACGACGTTTATCGATTTGGATTATCGATAAAAAAATATTCAGGATGCCTATTTAATCCTTTACAATATTTAAGGAGGTAAAACAGTCAACGATACTGTATCCATACCAACAAAAAGCATATACCAACTATGCTAAGTACTCTATGTAGAGCAAGGGAGGGAATTTTTTTTTAGGCATGCTGTAGAGATTTTCTGTCTTGCTTATGAGCATGCTGAGGAATACTTGCTGTATTGATGTTTAGCAATACAACAAGTCTTATCTTTTACATACCAGGCTTCATTGTCTGGTGGTTTTACACCGGGCTTCATTGTCTGGTGGTTTTCAAGGACAAAGCCATTATAGATCCTCGCTTACAGTGATAGGAGAGGGCAATAGATTTCCTACATTAAAAACAATTTGTACTGTTAAAGATATTAGATGCAAGAAGTTGTAGATTAAGCCTGAGTTAGAAAATAAGGTAAAAACTTAAAATAACATTTTTATTGATGTGGGTAGTGTTTTTAAGTACTGCAGCCGATGAAACGTGAAAAATCGTGAAACGGCTTTTAAGTTTAGTGTTTTTCTAAAATATTTTAGATTTGAAGTGTATTTTTGTAATAGAAACGAATTTAAAAACATAGAGGCGCTCTCTTATTGGATTTGGCGTTTATCGATGTGTCTTTAAAGCCGACCAATCAATCATATGCTATTATTATAGCAGCTAATGGACCGAGTGATGTTATGCCACCTTATTGATTTTTAGTTATTGGAAATTAAATTATTTTATTTCATGACACTAAAGGGGCGTAAAAAATTAATATGTTTTTTTCGTGTGATGGAAGTCATGATAAATAGATTTATACAATAAAACAATCATGTATATTCCCTATTATTATATCGAAAAGCATTTCAAACTTAGTAATCTTCAACGACATTATCGATACTTTAATATCGAAACGGTAACATTCCTAAAACGAGGTTATATTTATTAGCGTCACCTACTGGGGAATAGCTAAAATGTTGTCTTAATAAATGCTTAGCGTTGTTTTGCTATCTGTGGCGTCATTAATCTGAAAAAGAAAAATAAACAATCAAAAATTAATAAAATTAAAGGTCTCCGTTTGAATGCTAATAAAACTAAGGTTCTGGTATTTGAAAGGGACGAAGAGAGAACGAAGTGTGAAATATGGGTAAATTAGGAATGTCTAGAACAGGTAAATGAAATTGTATACTTGGGGAGTGCTTTTAGCCGGGATGGAAGATGTGATTTAGATGTGGACAGGCGTGTCGCTGCCGGGAACAAAGTCAATGGTGCCCTGACTGCGTTAGTCAAAAGGCAAGGCGTAGCGAAGAGTGCACGCCTTGCAATACATAACGCAGTGTTGGTACCGACTTTGTTATATGGCAGCGAAACCTGGGTATGCCAGAAGAAGCATAAAAGTAAGTTGAATGCAGTGGAGATGCGATCTCTTCGTAAAATGTGCGGCGTTACCATGGCCGACCGAAAGCGAAACGAAGAGATTCGCAATATGGCAGGTTTGAAAGATGACCTTATCACAAAAATTGATAAGGGCGTGCTTCGGTGGTTTGGGCACGTTGAGCGAATGAGTGAAGACCGAATGGTGAAGAAAATATATAGCGCGAAAGTTAATATTAAAAGGTGTCGAGGTAGACCGAGACTAACTTTCGAAGACCATGTGAGCAAATTGCTCGAAGAGGGTAGGGTCAAAAGTACTCGGATACCTAGACGTGCATGCATGAAGAAGATAATGAATCTGAAAGAAGCGAAAGAGTTTTGTAAGTATCGTGACACTTGGCGATCTGTTCTCTCTGGCTACCCCGTCAGGGCTTGTGCGTGAAGATAAGTAAGTAAGTAAGTAAAAATTAATAATCTGTGACGATTAGACGTATGACGCTTGCGTTCGGCTTTTGTTTGGTTTTTGGCGATTTGTTTTGAACTTTTGTTTCCTTCTCATGCTAATAACTTCTGTGCTATGCTTTGTGCTAAATTATAAACAGTATTTTATATGTGAACTATTCTATTTGTGAACAATTGTATTCGTGAATTATTGTAGCTGTGAACTATAGCATATATGAAATATTTAAATAACAATATTCTAAATAAGATGGCAGAGAAACAAGTTAAACCCTCCCAATCATTATCACGGGAAACACGTAACGAAGAAGGGTCATTTACACCATCCGATATATGTCGTGTCGGTGTCCGACTGCCACCGTTTTGGGCTGAAGAGCCTGCTGTGTGGTTCGCACAAGTAGAAGGGAATTTTGCATTATCCGGTATTAAAGAAGACGAAACAAAATATTATTATGTAATTGCACAATTAGACCATAGATATTCGGCAGAAGTCAAAGACATTATAATTTCACCACCTCAAAAAGATAAATACGAGAAACTTAAAACAGAACTTATCAAAAGTCTCTCAGCATCTCGAGAAAAAGAAGTGAAGCAATTGCTAATGCATGAGGAACTTGGAGATAGGCGTCCGTCACAATATTTACGACATTTGCAACATTTAGCGGGCCCTAACGTCCCAGATGACTTTATCAGGACAATATGGACTAGTCGCCTCCCAAACAATTTGCAAACCGTAATTGCATCACAGCCTGACTCAACTTTGGAAGCACTGGCTGCCTTAGCCGATAAGGTGCACGAACTTGTTCCGGCATCTCCACACGTAGCTTCAATGGATGCAGCACCAGGATCTTTACTTGACACAATGTCGAAACAGATCGCGGAACTTACTCGTCAAGTGCAAGCATTATCCTTCCGAAATGAAAGGAAATCACGGTCGCAAAATAGAGACAACAAACGAGACCGCAACCATAGTCACAGTCATACTCGTAATCGGTCTCAGTCAAATTATAGATGGTTTCCATTTTGCTACTATCATTATAAATTCGGCGAAAAGGCTAATAAGTGCGTTAAGCCTTGTGATTACCAACAGGGAAACGATTAGGGCAGTCGTTAGTGGCGACAAATGATTGCCTCAGTTCATCCGGTCGCCTGTTTGTCACGGATCGCAGAACGAAGATGCAATTCTTGATCGACACTGGAAGCGACCTTTGTGTCTTCCCGCGCACGGCACTTAAACAACGACGACCTCGAACATCTTACGAACTTTTTGCAGCAAATGGAACTCCCATACCCACCTACGGCTATGCTTATCTCGAACTAAATCTGGGACTTCGACGAGATTTTTCATGGCGCTTTGTAGTAGTCGATGTAAACAAAGCAATCATTGGAATTGATTTTTTATCATTCTACCATATCGTTGTCGACTGTCGTAACCGTCGGTTAATAGATAATAGTACTTCGTTGCAAACACCTGCTGAGCCTGCTACAGCTAATGTGATAGCTTCTGTTAAAACCATGAGAGGTAATTCAAAGTATGTTGAATTACTACGTGACTTTCCGAAGATTACTCGACCGTCAGGTGTACCGCAAGCTCCTAAGCACAGTACCGTCCACTTCATTCGTACTAAGCCAGGACCACCTGTGTCTTACAATCCGAGAAGATTATCACCAGAAAAACTGAAAATAGCGAAGCAAGAATTCGAGGCAATGATAAAGAGTGGAATGGCACGTCCATCTGAGAGCCCGTGGTCTTCTCCGCTCCATCTTGTACTAAAGAAAGATAACGGATGGCGGCCATGTGGCGATTACAGAATGTTAAACGCACAGACAATTCCAGATAAATATTAGCTAGAGGGTGCCACACGCGCAATTGCTCAAAGTTTTTGTATATAAATATTCCCAACGTCTGCTCTATAGTATACCTATATATTTAAATCTCTTTGACTGAACTGAAAGACATTTTCTTTACCTGTCAAGAAATAATTGCCATATAAACAAAAAAATATTGATGACGAAAATCATTCCTACATTAAATCGTTACATAACCGTTATGGTTTTATGCAATAGTTGTGCATTCTTAGGTATTATTTATTAGAAGTATTATTTAATAATTTTTTTTTTTACAAGTGTTTACACAATAATAAAGTTTGTACAATTAATACAAGTGTTTAATTATATATACAGGGTATTTTTGGAACACTCCCGAAAACGAAGACAGACGACAGTACTAACTATACCTTTGATGATGGGTGGGATATAAAATCGATCCTGGTGAAAGAAAAATCATCTTTTCACAACGTTTTAATAGCTTTATTCATTCTCTATCATGTTAGTACAGCTAAATGAAACGATAATTTCATAAAAAAAATCATGAAAATACTGAAACATAAAACCAGCAGTGGAATTACTGAATTGCAGTCAGCTGACTAGAGGTCAATGTACGCGCGAACGCGAATTCGCGCGGTCCGCAACTAGCGGGCCATACCACAATGCCTAATAATTTACAACACTTGTCTAAATACCTAACTTATCTACTTAACCTACTATTTTGCCACTGTGCTTGTCTCCACGTAGCCACTTTAATCCGAATTCACAGGTTAAATAACCTAAATAACTGGTTCGATTCCCCGCTAATGAAAAAATACTTAAATGAAATGTAACCAAGCTCAATAATAAACGATGAATAAAAACGCAAGAGTCATGCGTTTTTATTCATCGTTTATTATTCTCATGTATTCAGTTATGTACCTATTCAAATTAGTTCAGTACTAAGTTATTTAAAAAAAAATTATGAAACAGCTTACCGCTCTAAATCCTCACGTTGTGGCTGGTCTAATAACTAACGGCAGTAAACTCGCCGGTGGTCGTGATCGCCGGGAACTAAAGCTTGCACTTTGTACACTTTGTATGGGCGCATTCGGTTACGCTTTAACACTTTGTGAACTGTACAGTATGACACACTTGTTCCATCCCGACGCCTTAACAATTTAGCGATACTTCGCGTACCTAGGTTTAGATTCCGCCGAACGATATCTAAAATGCGCTCCTCTAAGTTAGCAGCCACTTGACTTCCACCTCCTGCCGCTACCAGAGCAATGGGCTGATTTTCCAACACTCGCTGAAATGCTGCTGTTATCAGACGAGAGTCAGTTGGATGTCGAGCGGTCGGGAATTTCTCTCGGTAAATTCATAATGCACGCGAAACATTCTCGCGAGCTTCTACAAGGCACATTAACATGTTGCCGTATTCACGAGCACTATAAACGTACGCGTTAGGCATTATAAAGAATAATATCATTAAGTAATAAATTACAAGAATAATTTAATAAACAAAACAATTGTAGTGTCTGTCGTAATAGTCAACACGGAACTGTCTCAAAAACTAAAATTATTAATCTATTCCGCCAAAACAAATGCGCACATAAGGCAAAGTCCTTGAAGCACGGGAACTTTCCACACACCGTTAAAGCGTTATGTATGTTAAGACATCGCCAACGTTTATTTAATTTATAAGTTTTATCCCTACGACTAGTCTTCATATGGAATTTAAAAGTTATGGTTGTCATTTTTAATACCTACAATTACACAATCAATTGTACCCTGACGCAACAAGCAGTTCTTTACTATAAAACTTATTGAAATTAATAAACGTACCTAATTGGGTACTCAGTACTCACACAATTATAAACACTATTTCATATATCTTTGATTTTGTATAAGAAAATAGAAATGAAATGGTACTGAATAATTTAATAGTTAAAATCAATTGCAATTATGATCGACAATTGATTAATCTATCAGAATTAATGTAAAAAATAATACTTTTACTTTATTTTAATTGACTTTCCGTATTTAATTCTACCAATACTTTGAATTTAAAAAGAGGTATGTTAATTATTAAAAATGACTTGCAAGTTTTATAGTGATTGCCGCCTCTAATTCTATTGTCGCTGGCAAACTAAATTTCAGTGCAACGTGGAGGGAGTGTCTGCGCATGGGTACAGTCGCGTTCTAAAGTACTACGGCTAAGTAAGGCTATTGTTTTATAATATTATAGTAATTAATTGTTTTATTGTAGAATCATAATAGGTGTTTTACTAGCTACTTAGAACTTTGGAAGAGGTTCGAATTAAAAATGGATAATGTTTACTTGAGCACTATTTGTTATTTCTATCGTAAAATATAAAGTAGTTTGTAACAAGAAAACTTAAGCTAAGGGTGTCACCCTTAGCTTAAGTTTTCTTGTTACAAACGTCGCCGTCGCTGTCCATTATATCGGCTTGGGTCACATGGAAGCCAGATGTCGATGGTGTGTTGGTGTTACTGGATGCTACTTCATCATCACTTTCATCTTCGCTTGAGCTTTCGTCATCAGGTCGATCACATGGTAATTTTTTCGGTATTCTTCCTCAACACTTTTAACTTTACTGCACAATTTTCCCCATTCACCTTCTATTATACCTACCTTTTCGTTCATTAGTTCAGCCATAAAACAATAGATATAAATGATTTTTCTTTCCTTCCTTTTTAAAACCATCGTCGCGAGTCTCAAAGTAAGCTGTGTATGCGACTATATTTTGGGAGCGAACAAAACGCGGGAACCAATAGCATGCGGGCACAGTAATACTGGCGGATTGTTCCCCCGTCGCGCCCCTTTCGTACCAATCAGTAATAAATCGCTCAGTGCCCAGGTTCAAGACCAGCGTTCTTTTTACGGGACCTGACCTATAACAGTTCGGCGTTCACGCGTACATTGACCTCTAGTCAGCTAATTGCAATTCAGTAATTCCACTGCTGATCTTATGTTTCAGTAATTTCATGATTTTTTTTATGAAATTATCGTTTCATTTAGCTGTACTAACAAGATAAAGAATGAATAAAGCTAATAAAACGTTGTGAAAAGATGATATTTCTTTCATCAGGATCGATTTATATTCCACCCATCATCAAAGGTATAGTTGGTACTGTCGTCTGTCTTCGTTTTCGGGAGCATTCCAAAAATACCCTGTATAGAGTATTATTTCTATTTGTAAACAATTAATTATCATTTCGATATTTGTGTCATTTTACATAATATGGCAACTTCTAAAAACATGACTGCGTTTAGTTTACGATTATATTACGTTTATTTTTTGAAATCTTTTTAATTTTTGGAAGTTCTAAAAATAGTATAATATTAGCAGTTATGGTTACATTGTTTACATAGAAGTGGACATTAAGGAACCGGTTATGGATAAGCAGCTCGGTGCAGGTGGTCGGCCGGCTGATGCTACTTGAGTGTATATACAGAATGTATGAATTGGCACTGTTATTACGTTAGGTATTCAAGAAAGATTAAACAAACTTCGATTTTGAAAAAATACATTTTCATAAAATCATTTACATGCCAAGGAAGTACAAAGAAGAATATATATATATATATATATATATATATATATATATATATATATATATATATATATATACACACACACACACACATATATATATATATATATATATGACCGTAATGAATATATATACATATATGACCGTAATGAACCGTCACGTAAACCACCAGCGCCCTAAATTATCCTGAGATTGTCTGCGTAAACCAAGAGTGTGACGAATGAAACTGTATGAGGCTACATGATTGTATGAATACTTTGGATAAGTCAGTGAGAGAGATCCTCCTTGCTTATCCCGCAAATAAAAAAGTAAACCTATAGTCGCAAATAAAAAAGAAAACGACTTATATGTAATGCATATAAGTAGTTTTCTTCCTAAAATATTTGTTTTTTAAAGTTTATAATAACATTACAAAGTTATAATGCAGCTACTTTTAGGTAATTTTCAATTGGGTTGTAACGAAATTGTTACTGATTCAAGTGAGTTTTCTAAGTTGGTCGAGCGAAACTTTAAAAGAGTCCTTACACAACAGTTCTCTCAAAAGTGTTTATATTCTTTGGGTGGTCTATACAATGAAGAAATAAGTGCTGTGTAATGAAGTGACGTAGATAATTTCCCTATTAAAGGTTCACGATGGTTTAGTGATACAAATATCAAGTAATTCATTCAATGGTTTAGCGTTACAAATGTCAACAAATTCGTTCATTCTTCTAAAATATCAATTTTAGAAGAATGAATGAATTGTAAAGTTTTTGTGTATTATGTGGTAGATATTTACTAAACTCGTTTATGTTATCACAATCAAACAATTCAAGTATTTCCGGCGATGAAACTGTTGCATTGTGTCAAACTGCTATCGATATTTCTGCATCCACATCTTATCAATATCACATGAGCTTCTTATTCAGAGAGCCAAAACTGGCCCCCTTCAAGGTTTGTTTAGCTTGCCGTAGAAGTGTTTTATTTGCTTTGGTTAGTGCGCGTCGAAGTATCACTCTTGTCTTGGCTACATCAGGATTAGGGACATTAGGGGTTATATCTTCCACAGCAATTGTTTCCCTATGTGCAGCGCGGATCCTGCTTCTCTTGTTGCAATACTAACTGGACCCCCCCCTTTATTGCTGTCCCTGCCTTTGAGTATGCACCATTTTGTTGTTTCTCTATGTTTAGCTTCGAGGTTAGTTTATTTGAAAGTTCTTCCAAGTTCTCGTTCTTGTCTTCAGGAATTTCGGTTATTTCTAGTACATTATCTAAATGTTTTAGTTCCATCTTTCTTATATATTGTTCCATTGAATTAACTTTTAATTCCAGGTGGATTTGGTTTGTCAAATACATGGTTTTCTTCTCCAAGTCTTTAAAATTTTTCTTTAGGATTTCCACTTTAGCGTTTATAGTATCAATTTTAATACACCATGAGGTTAAAGATTCGTTCACAGAAGCCAGTTTCTTCTTCACTGTTTCTTTACCTCAAGCGAGATTCTTGATACTTTCAATTTACTTACTGCTGTCGAACTGCTTTCGCCCAGTTGATTCCCATCAGTATCATCGTCATCATCTTTCGGAGTTATGAACGACTTACGATGAGGCGATTCTTTATGACAATCTTCGCATGTCATGTGATAGCTGCTTCGAAAATAAACCTGTGCATAATGGGGAACAAAAAAGGGTCAAAATATCGTAGCAAAGATCATGCACATTACATTAGTTTTTATTTCACTCCAATACATGCAGTATTTCCAAAGTTATAACGACGAGAAGTTTAAGCCCTTTTTGAATTTCAGAGATTACGCGCGCTTACACTATGACGTCACACTCCCGCAGACTGCGACCAAATTACGCGGGTTTCGTTTCATTTTCTTTCGATCGTCTTTGTATTCTTATTAGGTACTTATAGTGTTTGTGCTTGTATTTCAAAGAAATGATATTATCCTCTAAATCCGATTACACTAAAGTGAAACGTGTAGTGCTAGAATGGAAGAAGGTTTTGTAAAAGGACAGTCGGAAAATTTGCCCAGAGTGGATAGTTTGATAGCACAATATTTCATGAAGAATCAGGATTTTATGGCTGCTGAAATTCGTGGAATAAAGATGAAAAAGTACGTACCTATGTTCTAAGTAAGTATTAGGTACCTAATCTTCTCGGTTAGCATTAGATTTAAGTTTGAAAAAATACCTATGTAGGTATTTGTACAAACTTAAACCTAACTGAATGTTTGTGTGTTTCATTTAACACTTACCTAATGTGGGTGGCGTTAAAAAATACTAAGTACCTACTCGTAATCCACATCTTGAGATTATCGATGATTATGTTATGTGTTTTATTAGTTTAAACAGAAAATATCAATATTTACCTATATACCATATAACAGATGTGGGTAAGTCCTACTACTACCTAGGTATTTACGTAGTTATCAGTTTTCTAAATAGGCAAATAGGTACCTATTGGGCTTAGCTTTCCATTGACGTCAGTCGAGTTTGATTTGATCATTAATATCTCAGCCAATTTTTAAGATATGAAAAAAGTAAAAACACAGTTTTTCTCGTATTATTTTGTAGATTTATTTAGCATGTAAAGTAAAAAACGTTTGTCAGACCCATTGATTGGCGCGTACTATTTTTTCCACATTTTTGTTGTACACAAGCCCAGGTGACTTTTTCGTTATGGTCTTATCATAATTGTCGCATTTAGGCATTTCTTTCACTTTATACAGAATTATAGGTAAATTTAAACTAACTATCACAAATCCATATACAATTCGACTACGCTGTACGAGAGCTCGGGAGTGCCCTGCTTTGTCCAGCTTATTTGACGTTAAGCATTGGATTATGTTAGTGATATATCTATGTTTGGAATAGCATCAAGGAAACCCATTTTTAACCAATTTTTATAACAATAAGGATGTAGGTAGCGTGTTGAGTAATTTCCTTATTCCTTATAAATGTTTCAAATAAGTTTTTGGGCTACTTATTCGTGAACATTCTTCTGCTGGACATAGGTTGAATCCATAGTAGTAAGCTTTATCGTTACACTTTAAAAATGGGTTAGCGATCGCATTAACAGATGTTTTGAATCTTCGCGGTTGCACCTATAGAAATACGAAATGATTTTACATTTTTTTTTAGTTAAACTGATATGTAATATTTCAGAGGCCATTAGATTTTTTCGGACTATTTTTTTTTGTTATTCATCATCATCATCATTACAGCCTGTCAAATGTTCACCTAGGCATTATGCCCATATATTGCCTCATATTTTGACCCTGTTTTAAGTTGTTATCAGGAAGATCTCTCGCCTTTCGATATGGGGTAGTGGATTCTCTTGCACTACTACACGTTGTTTTTGGTTAAGGTTTCTTTATCGTTTTTATGTTTACTAGTTCTCGGACAACAAGAGTTCAAATTCGCTGGAGAACATGAACGCGCTCGCGTACGCGCTGCGCGGCGAGGTGTGCGACGCGGGCTCGGCGTGGAGCGGGCGCAGCAGCGCGTGCGGCGCGCGCCCCGAGCGCCCCGAGCACGACGAGCTGGCCGCCTGCGCCGCGCCGCGCCTCATGGAGTCCATCGTGTCGCAGGGCAAGACCTACCTCGTCACGCTCACCAAGAAGATCGGCAGCGTGAGTATGGCCTCACGCCTCACTGTCGCGTGACGCGCGGCGCGCGCCCCGAGCGCCCCGAGCGCCCCGAGCACGACGAGCTGGCCGCCTGCGCCGCGCCGCGCCTCATGGAGTCCATCGTGTCGCAGGGCAAGACCTACCTCGTCACGCTCACCAAGAAGATCGGCAGCGTGAGTATGGCCTCACGCCTCACTGTCGCGTGACGCGCGGCGCGCGCCCCGAGCGCCCCGAGCGCCCCGAGCACGACGAGCTGGCCGCCTGCGCCGCGCCGCGCCTCATGGAGTCCATCGTGTCGCAGGGCAAGACCTACCTCGTCACGCTCACCAAGAAGATCGGCAGCGTGAGTATGGCCTCACGCCTCACTGTCGCGTGACGCGCGGCGCGCGCCCCGAGCGCCCCGAGCGCCCCGAGCACGACGAGCTGGCCGCCTGCGCCGCGCCGCGCCTCATGGAGTCCATCGTGTCGCAGGGCAAGACCTACCTCGTCACGCTCACCAAGAAGATCGGCAGCGTGAGTATGGCCTCACGCCTCACTGTCGCGTGACGCGCGGCGCGCGCCCCGAGCGCCCCGAGCGCCCCGAGCACGACGAGCTGGCCGCCTGCGCCGCGCCGCGCCTCATGGAGTCCATCGTGTCGCAGGGCAAGACCTACCTCGTCACGCTCACCAAGAAGATCGGCAGCGTGAGTATGGCCTCACGCCTCACTGTCGCGTGACGCGCGGCGCGCGCCCCGAGCGCCCCGAGCGCCCCGAGCACGACGAGCTGGCCGCCTGCGCCGCGCCGCGCCTCATGGAGTCCATCGTGTCGCAGGGCAAGACCTACCTCGTCACGCTCACCAAGAAGATCGGCAGCGTGAGTATGGCCTCACGCCTCACTGTCGCGTGACGCGCGGCGCGCGCCCCGAGCGCCCCGAGCGCCCCGAGCACGACGAGCTGGCCGCCTGCGCCGCGCCGCGCCTCATGGAGTCCATCGTGTCGCAGGGCAAGACCTACCTCGTCACGCTCACCAAGAAGATCGGCAGCGTGAGTATGGCCTCACGCCTCACTGTCGCGTGACGCGCGGCGCGCGCCCCGAGCGCCCCGAGCGCCCCGAGCACGACGAGCTGGCCGCCTGCGCCGCGCCGCGCCTCATGGAGTCCATCGTGTCGCAGGGCAAGACCTACCTCGTCACGCTCACCAAGAAGATCGGCAGCGTGAGTATGGCCTCACGCCTCACTGTCGCGTGACGCGCGGCGCGCGCCCCGAGCGCCCCGAGCGCCCCGAGCACGACGAGCTGGCCGCCTGCGCCGCGCCGCGCCTCATGGAGTCCATCGTGTCGCAGGGCAAGACCTACCTCGTCACGCTCACCAAGAAGATCGGCAGCGTGAGTATGGCCTCACGCCTCACTGTCGCGTGACGCGCGGCGCGCGCCCCGAGCGCCCCGAGCGCCCCGAGCACGACGAGCTGGCCGCCTGCGCCGCGCCGCGCCTCATGGAGTCCATCGTGTCGCAGGGCAAGACCTACCTCGTCACGCTCACCAAGAAGATCGGCAGCGTGAGTATGGCCTCACGCCTCACTGTCGCGTGACGCGCGGCGCGCGCCCCGAGCGCCCCGAGCGCCCCGAGCACGACGAGCTGGCCGCCTGCGCCGCGCCGCGCCTCATGGAGTCCATCGTGTCGCAGGGCAAGACCTACCTCGTCACGCTCACCAAGAAGATCGGCAGCGTGAGTATGGCCTCACGCCTCACTGTCGCGTGACGCGCGGCGCGCGCCCCGAGCGCCCCGAGCGCCCCGAGCACGACGAGCTGGCCGCCTGCGCCGCGCCGCGCCTCATGGAGTCCATCGTGTCGCAGGGCAAGACCTACCTCGTCACGCTCACCAAGAAGATCGGCAGCGTGAGTATGGCCTCACGCCTCACTGTCGCGTGACGCGCGGCGCGCGCCCCGAGCGCCCCGAGCGCCCCGAGCACGACGAGCTGGCCGCCTGCGCCGCGCCGCGCCTCATGGAGTCCATCGTGTCGCAGGGCAAGACCTACCTCGTCACGCTCACCAAGAAGATCGGCAGCGTGAGTATGGCCTCACGCCTCACTGTCGCGTGACGCGCGGCGCGCGCCCCGAGCGCCCCGAGCGCCCCGAGCACGACGAGCTGGCCGCCTGCGCCGCGCCGCGCCTCATGGAGTCCATCGTGTCGCAGGGCAAGACCTACCTCGTCACGCTCACCAAGAAGATCGGCAGCGTGAGTATGGCCTCACGCCTCACTGTCGCGTGACGCGCGGCGCGCGCCCCGAGCGCCCCGAGCGCCCCGAGCACGACGAGCTGGCCGCCTGCGCCGCGCCGCGCCTCATGGAGTCCATCGTGTCGCAGGGCAAGACCTACCTCGTCACGCTCACCAAGAAGATCGGCAGCGTGAGTATGGCCTCACGCCTCACTGTCGCGTGACGCGCGGCGCGCGCCCCGAGCGCCCCGAGCGCCCCGAGCACGACGAGCTGGCCGCCTGCGCCGCGCCGCGCCTCATGGAGTCCATCGTGTCGCAGGGCAAGACCTACCTCGTCACGCTCACCAAGAAGATCGGCAGCGTGAGTATGGCCTCACGCCTCACTGTCGCGTGACGCGCGGCGCGCGCCCCGAGCGCCCCGAGCGCCCCGAGCACGACGAGCTGGCCGCCTGCGCCGCGCCGCGCCTCATGGAGTCCATCGTGTCGCAGGGCAAGACCTACCTCGTCACGCTCACCAAGAAGATCGGCAGCGTGAGTATGGCCTCACGCCTCACTGTCGCGTGACGCGCGGCGCGCGCCCCGAGCGCCCCGAGCGCCCCGAGCACGACGAGCTGGCCGCCTGCGCCGCGCCGCGCCTCATGGAGTCCATCGTGTCGCAGGGCAAGACCTACCTCGTCACGCTCACCAAGAAGATCGGCAGCGTGAGTATGGCCTCACGCCTCACTGTCGCGTGACGCGCGGCGCGCGCCCCGAGCGCCCCGAGCGCCCCGAGCACGACGAGCTGGCCGCCTGCGCCGCGCCGCGCCTCATGGAGTCCATCGTGTCGCAGGGCAAGACCTACCTCGTCACGCTCACCAAGAAGATCGGCAGCGTGAGTATGGCCTCACGCCTCACTGTCGCGTGACGCGCGGCGCGCGCCCCGAGCGCCCCGAGCGCCCCGAGCACGACGAGCTGGCCGCCTGCGCCGCGCCGCGCCTCATGGAGTCCATCGTGTCGCAGGGCAAGACCTACCTCGTCACGCTCACCAAGAAGATCGGCAGCGTGAGTATGGCCTCACGCCTCACTGTCGCGTGACGCGCGGCGCGCGCCCCGAGCGCCCCGAGCGCCCCGAGCACGACGAGCTGGCCGCCTGCGCCGCGCCGCGCCTCATGGAGTCCATCGTGTCGCAGGGCAAGACCTACCTCGTCACGCTCACCAAGAAGATCGGCAGCGTGAGTATGGCCTCACGCCTCACTGTCGCGTGACGCGCGGCGCGCGCCCCGAGCGCCCCGAGCGCCCCGAGCACGACGAGCTGGCCGCCTGCGCCGCGCCGCGCCTCATGGAGTCCATCGTGTCGCAGGGCAAGACCTACCTCGTCACGCTCACCAAGAAGATCGGCAGCGTGAGTATGGCCTCACGCCTCACTGTCGCGTGACGCGCGGCGCGCGCCCCGAGCGCCCCGAGCGCCCCGAGCACGACGAGCTGGCCGCCTGCGCCGCGCCGCGCCTCATGGAGTCCATCGTGTCGCAGGGCAAGACCTACCTCGTCACGCTCACCAAGAAGATCGGCAGCGTGAGTATGGCCTCACGCCTCACTGTCGCGTGACGCGCGGCGCGCGCCCCGAGCGCCCCGAGCGCCCCGAGCACGACGAGCTGGCCGCCTGCGCCGCGCCGCGCCTCATGGAGTCCATCGTGTCGCAGGGCAAGACCTACCTCGTCACGCTCACCAAGAAGATCGGCAGCGTGAGTATGGCCTCACGCCTCACTGTCGCGTGACGCGCGGCGCGCGCCCCGAGCGCCCCGAGCGCCCCGAGCACGACGAGCTGGCCGCCTGCGCCGCGCCGCGCCTCATGGAGTCCATCGTGTCGCAGGGCAAGACCTACCTCGTCACGCTCACCAAGAAGATCGGCAGCGTGAGTATGGCCTCACGCCTCACTGTCGCGTGACGCGCGGCGCGCGCCCCGAGCGCCCCGAGCGCCCCGAGCACGACGAGCTGGCCGCCTGCGCCGCGCCGCGCCTCATGGAGTCCATCGTGTCGCAGGGCAAGACCTACCTCGTCACGCTCACCAAGAAGATCGGCAGCGTGAGTATGGCCTCACGCCTCACTGTCGCGTGACGCGCGGCGCGCGCCCCGAGCGCCCCGAGCGCCCCGAGCACGACGAGCTGGCCGCCTGCGCCGCGCCGCGCCTCATGGAGTCCATCGTGTCGCAGGGCAAGACCTACCTCGTCACGCTCACCAAGAAGATCGGCAGCGTGAGTATGGCCTCACGCCTCACTGTCGCGTGACGCGCGGCGCGCGCCCCGAGCGCCCCGAGCGCCCCGAGCACGACGAGCTGGCCGCCTGCGCCGCGCCGCGCCTCATGGAGTCCATCGTGTCGCAGGGCAAGACCTACCTCGTCACGCTCACCAAGAAGATCGGCAGCGTGAGTATGGCCTCACGCCTCACTGTCGCGTGACGCGCGGCGCGCGCCCCGAGCGCCCCGAGCGCCCCGAGCACGACGAGCTGGCCGCCTGCGCCGCGCCGCGCCTCATGGAGTCCATCGTGTCGCAGGGCAAGACCTACCTCGTCACGCTCACCAAGAAGATCGGCAGCGTGAGTATGGCCTCACGCCTCACTGTCGCGTGACGCGCGGCGCGCGCCCCGAGCGCCCCGAGCGCCCCGAGCACGACGAGCTGGCCGCCTGCGCCGCGCCGCGCCTCATGGAGTCCATCGTGTCGCAGGGCAAGACCTACCTCGTCACGCTCACCAAGAAGATCGGCAGCGTGAGTATGGCCTCACGCCTCACTGTCGCGTGACGCGCGGCGCGCGCCCCGAGCGCCCCGAGCGCCCCGAGCACGACGAGCTGGCCGCCTGCGCCGCGCCGCGCCTCATGGAGTCCATCGTGTCGCAGGGCAAGACCTACCTCGTCACGCTCACCAAGAAGATCGGCAGCGTGAGTATGGCCTCACGCCTCACTGTCGCGTGACGCGCGGCGCGCGCCCCGAGCGCCCCGAGCGCCCCGAGCACGACGAGCTGGCCGCCTGCGCCGCGCCGCGCCTCATGGAGTCCATCGTGTCGCAGGGCAAGACCTACCTCGTCACGCTCACCAAGAAGATCGGCAGCGTGAGTATGGCCTCACGCCTCACTGTCGCGTGACGCGCGGCGCGCGCCCCGAGCGCCCCGAGCGCCCCGAGCACGACGAGCTGGCCGCCTGCGCCGCGCCGCGCCTCATGGAGTCCATCGTGTCGCAGGGCAAGACCTACCTCGTCACGCTCACCAAGAAGATCGGCAGCGTGAGTATGGCCTCACGCCTCACTGTCGCGTGACGCGCGGCGCGCGCCCCGAGCGCCCCGAGCGCCCCGAGCACGACGAGCTGGCCGCCTGCGCCGCGCCGCGCCTCATGGAGTCCATCGTGTCGCAGGGCAAGACCTACCTCGTCACGCTCACCAAGAAGATCGGCAGCGTGAGTATGGCCTCACGCCTCACTGTCGCGTGACGCGCGGCGCGCGCCCCGAGCGCCCCGAGCGCCCCGAGCACGACGAGCTGGCCGCCTGCGCCGCGCCGCGCCTCATGGAGTCCATCGTGTCGCAGGGCAAGACCTACCTCGTCACGCTCACCAAGAAGATCGGCAGCGTGAGTATGGCCTCACGCCTCACTGTCGCGTGACGCGCGGCGCGCGCCCCGAGCGCCCCGAGCGCCCCGAGCACGACGAGCTGGCCGCCTGCGCCGCGCCGCGCCTCATGGAGTCCATCGTGTCGCAGGGCAAGACCTACCTCGTCACGCTCACCAAGAAGATCGGCAGCGTGAGTATGGCCTCACGCCTCACTGTCGCGTGACGCGCGGCGCGCGCCCCGAGCGCCCCGAGCGCCCCGAGCACGACGAGCTGGCCGCCTGCGCCGCGCCGCGCCTCATGGAGTCCATCGTGTCGCAGGGCAAGACCTACCTCGTCACGCTCACCAAGAAGATCGGCAGCGTGAGTATGGCCTCACGCCTCACTGTCGCGTGACGCGCGGCGCGCGCCCCGAGCGCCCCGAGCGCCCCGAGCACGACGAGCTGGCCGCCTGCGCCGCGCCGCGCCTCATGGAGTCCATCGTGTCGCAGGGCAAGACCTACCTCGTCACGCTCACCAAGAAGATCGGCAGCGTGAGTATGGCCTCACGCCTCACTGTCGCGTGACGCGCGGCGCGCGCCCCGAGCGCCCCGAGCGCCCCGAGCACGACGAGCTGGCCGCCTGCGCCGCGCCGCGCCTCATGGAGTCCATCGTGTCGCAGGGCAAGACCTACCTCGTCACGCTCACCAAGAAGATCGGCAGCGTGAGTATGGCCTCACGCCTCACTGTCGCGTGACGCGCGGCGCGCGCCCCGAGCGCCCCGAGCGCCCCGAGCACGACGAGCTGGCCGCCTGCGCCGCGCCGCGCCTCATGGAGTCCATCGTGTCGCAGGGCAAGACCTACCTCGTCACGCTCACCAAGAAGATCGGCAGCGTGAGTATGGCCTCACGCCTCACTGTCGCGTGACGCGCGGCGCGCGCCCCGAGCGCCCCGAGCGCCCCGAGCACGACGAGCTGGCCGCCTGCGCCGCGCCGCGCCTCATGGAGTCCATCGTGTCGCAGGGCAAGACCTACCTCGTCACGCTCACCAAGAAGATCGGCAGCGTGAGTATGGCCTCACGCCTCACTGTCGCGTGACGCGCGGCGCGCGCCCCGAGCGCCCCGAGCGCCCCGAGCACGACGAGCTGGCCGCCTGCGCCGCGCCGCGCCTCATGGAGTCCATCGTGTCGCAGGGCAAGACCTACCTCGTCACGCTCACCAAGAAGATCGGCAGCGTGAGTATGGCCTCACGCCTCACTGTCGCGTGACGCGCGGCGCGCGCCCCGAGCGCCCCGAGCGCCCCGAGCACGACGAGCTGGCCGCCTGCGCCGCGCCGCGCCTCATGGAGTCCATCGTGTCGCAGGGCAAGACCTACCTCGTCACGCTCACCAAGAAGATCGGCAGCGTGAGTATGGCCTCACGCCTCACTGTCGCGTGACGCGCGGCGCGCGCCCCGAGCGCCCCGAGCGCCCCGAGCACGACGAGCTGGCCGCCTGCGCCGCGCCGCGCCTCATGGAGTCCATCGTGTCGCAGGGCAAGACCTACCTCGTCACGCTCACCAAGAAGATCGGCAGCGTGAGTATGGCCTCACGCCTCACTGTCGCGTGACGCGCGGCGCGCGCCCCGAGCGCCCCGAGCGCCCCGAGCACGACGAGCTGGCCGCCTGCGCCGCGCCGCGCCTCATGGAGTCCATCGTGTCGCAGGGCAAGACCTACCTCGTCACGCTCACCAAGAAGATCGGCAGCGTGAGTATGGCCTCACGCCTCACTGTCGCGTGACGCGCGGCGCGCGCCCCGAGCGCCCCGAGCGCCCCGAGCACGACGAGCTGGCCGCCTGCGCCGCGCCGCGCCTCATGGAGTCCATCGTGTCGCAGGGCAAGACCTACCTCGTCACGCTCACCAAGAAGATCGGCAGCGTGAGTATGGCCTCACGCCTCACTGTCGCGTGACGCGCGGCGCGCGCCCCGAGCGCCCCGAGCGCCCCGAGCACGACGAGCTGGCCGCCTGCGCCGCGCCGCGCCTCATGGAGTCCATCGTGTCGCAGGGCAAGACCTACCTCGTCACGCTCACCAAGAAGATCGGCAGCGTGAGTATGGCCTCACGCCTCACTGTCGCGTGACGCGCGGCGCGCGCCCCGAGCGCCCCGAGCGCCCCGAGCACGACGAGCTGGCCGCCTGCGCCGCGCCGCGCCTCATGGAGTCCATCGTGTCGCAGGGCAAGACCTACCTCGTCACGCTCACCAAGAAGATCGGCAGCGTGAGTATGGCCTCACGCCTCACTGTCGCGTGACGCGCGGCGCGCGCCCCGAGCGCCCCGAGCGCCCCGAGCACGACGAGCTGGCCGCCTGCGCCGCGCCGCGCCTCATGGAGT
Organism: Parnassius mnemosyne; assembly: GCA_963668995.1. Lineage (NCBI taxonomy): Eukaryota > Metazoa > Arthropoda > Insecta > Lepidoptera > Papilionidae > Parnassius > Parnassius mnemosyne. The sequence goes on from CAVLGL010000068.1 coordinate 26,917,248, forward strand.
CCATCGTGTCGCAGGGCAAGACCTACCTCGTCACGCTCACCAAGAAGATCGGCAGCGTGAGTATGGCCTCACGCCTCACTGTCGCGTGACGCGCGGCGCGCGCCCCGAGCGCCCCGAGCGCCCCGAGCACGACGAGCTGGCCGCCTGCGCCGCGCCGCGCCTCATGGAGTCCATCGTGTCGCAGGGCAAGACCTACCTCGTCACGCTCACCAAGAAGATCGGCAGCGTGAGTATGGCCTCACGCCTCACTGTCGCGTGACGCGCGGCGCGCGCCCCGAGCGCCCCGAGCGCCCCGAGCACGACGAGCTGGCCGCCTGCGCCGCGCCGCGCCTCATGGAGTCCATCGTGTCGCAGGGCAAGACCTACCTCGTCACGCTCACCAAGAAGATCGGCAGCGTGAGTATGGCCTCACGCCTCACTGTCGCGTGACGCGCGGCGCGCGCCCCGAGCGCCCCGAGCGCCCCGAGCACGACGAGCTGGCCGCCTGCGCCGCGCCGCGCCTCATGGAGTCCATCGTGTCGCAGGGCAAGACCTACCTCGTCACGCTCACCAAGAAGATCGGCAGCGTGAGTATGGCCTCACGCCTCACTGTCGCGTGACGCGCGGCGCGCGCCCCGAGCGCCCCGAGCGCCCCGAGCACGACGAGCTGGCCGCCTGCGCCGCGCCGCGCCTCATGGAGTCCATCGTGTCGCAGGGCAAGACCTACCTCGTCACGCTCACCAAGAAGATCGGCAGCGTGAGTATGGCCTCACGCCTCACTGTCGCGTGACGCGCGGCGCGCGCCCCGAGCGCCCCGAGCGCCCCGAGCACGACGAGCTGGCCGCCTGCGCCGCGCCGCGCCTCATGGAGTCCATCGTGTCGCAGGGCAAGACCTACCTCGTCACGCTCACCAAGAAGATCGGCAGCGTGAGTATGGCCTCACGCCTCACTGTCGCGTGACGCGCGGCGCGCGCCCCGAGCGCCCCGAGCGCCCCGAGCACGACGAGCTGGCCGCCTGCGCCGCGCCGCGCCTCATGGAGTCCATCGTGTCGCAGGGCAAGACCTACCTCGTCACGCTCACCAAGAAGATCGGCAGCGTGAGTATGGCCTCACGCCTCACTGTCGCGTGACGCGCGGCGCGCGCCCCGAGCGCCCCGAGCGCCCCGAGCACGACGAGCTGGCCGCCTGCGCCGCGCCGCGCCTCATGGAGTCCATCGTGTCGCAGGGCAAGACCTACCTCGTCACGCTCACCAAGAAGATCGGCAGCGTGAGTATGGCCTCACGCCTCACTGTCGCGTGACGCGCGGCGCGCGCCCCGAGCGCCCCGAGCGCCCCGAGCACGACGAGCTGGCCGCCTGCGCCGCGCCGCGCCTCATGGAGTCCATCGTGTCGCAGGGCAAGACCTACCTCGTCACGCTCACCAAGAAGATCGGCAGCGTGAGTATGGCCTCACGCCTCACTGTCGCGTGACGCGCGGCGCGCGCCCCGAGCGCCCCGAGCGCCCCGAGCACGACGAGCTGGCCGCCTGCGCCGCGCCGCGCCTCATGGAGTCCATCGTGTCGCAGGGCAAGACCTACCTCGTCACGCTCACCAAGAAGATCGGCAGCGTGAGTATGGCCTCACGCCTCACTGTCGCGTGACGCGCGGCGCGCGCCCCGAGCGCCCCGAGCGCCCCGAGCACGACGAGCTGGCCGCCTGCGCCGCGCCGCGCCTCATGGAGTCCATCGTGTCGCAGGGCAAGACCTACCTCGTCACGCTCACCAAGAAGATCGGCAGCGTGAGTATGGCCTCACGCCTCACTGTCGCGTGACGCGCGGCGCGCGCCCCGAGCGCCCCGAGCGCCCCGAGCACGACGAGCTGGCCGCCTGCGCCGCGCCGCGCCTCATGGAGTCCATCGTGTCGCAGGGCAAGACCTACCTCGTCACGCTCACCAAGAAGATCGGCAGCGTGAGTATGGCCTCACGCCTCACTGTCGCGTGACGCGCGGCGCGCGCCCCGAGCGCCCCGAGCGCCCCGAGCACGACGAGCTGGCCGCCTGCGCCGCGCCGCGCCTCATGGAGTCCATCGTGTCGCAGGGCAAGACCTACCTCGTCACGCTCACCAAGAAGATCGGCAGCGTGAGTATGGCCTCACGCCTCACTGTCGCGTGACGCGCGGCGCGCGCCCCGAGCGCCCCGAGCGCCCCGAGCACGACGAGCTGGCCGCCTGCGCCGCGCCGCGCCTCATGGAGTCCATCGTGTCGCAGGGCAAGACCTACCTCGTCACGCTCACCAAGAAGATCGGCAGCGTGAGTATGGCCTCACGCCTCACTGTCGCGTGACGCGCGGCGCGCGCCCCGAGCGCCCCGAGCGCCCCGAGCACGACGAGCTGGCCGCCTGCGCCGCGCCGCGCCTCATGGAGTCCATCGTGTCGCAGGGCAAGACCTACCTCGTCACGCTCACCAAGAAGATCGGCAGCGTGAGTATGGCCTCACGCCTCACTGTCGCGTGACGCGCGGCGCGCGCCCCGAGCGCCCCGAGCGCCCCGAGCACGACGAGCTGGCCGCCTGCGCCGCGCCGCGCCTCATGGAGTCCATCGTGTCGCAGGGCAAGACCTACCTCGTCACGCTCACCAAGAAGATCGGCAGCGTGAGTATGGCCTCACGCCTCACTGTCGCGTGACGCGCGGCGCGCGCCCCGAGCGCCCCGAGCGCCCCGAGCACGACGAGCTGGCCGCCTGCGCCGCGCCGCGCCTCATGGAGTCCATCGTGTCGCAGGGCAAGACCTACCTCGTCACGCTCACCAAGAAGATCGGCAGCGTGAGTATGGCCTCACGCCTCACTGTCGCGTGACGCGCGGCGCGCGCCCCGAGCGCCCCGAGCGCCCCGAGCACGACGAGCTGGCCGCCTGCGCCGCGCCGCGCCTCATGGAGTCCATCGTGTCGCAGGGCAAGACCTACCTCGTCACGCTCACCAAGAAGATCGGCAGCGTGAGTATGGCCTCACGCCTCACTGTCGCGTGACGCGCGGCGCGCGCCCCGAGCGCCCCGAGCGCCCCGAGCACGACGAGCTGGCCGCCTGCGCCGCGCCGCGCCTCATGGAGTCCATCGTGTCGCAGGGCAAGACCTACCTCGTCACGCTCACCAAGAAGATCGGCAGCGTGAGTATGGCCTCACGCCTCACTGTCGCGTGACGCGCGGCGCGCGCCCCGAGCGCCCCGAGCGCCCCGAGCACGACGAGCTGGCCGCCTGCGCCGCGCCGCGCCTCATGGAGTCCATCGTGTCGCAGGGCAAGACCTACCTCGTCACGCTCACCAAGAAGATCGGCAGCGTGAGTATGGCCTCACGCCTCACTGTCGCGTGACGCGCGGCGCGCGCCCCGAGCGCCCCGAGCGCCCCGAGCACGACGAGCTGGCCGCCTGCGCCGCGCCGCGCCTCATGGAGTCCATCGTGTCGCAGGGCAAGACCTACCTCGTCACGCTCACCAAGAAGATCGGCAGCGTGAGTATGGCCTCACGCCTCACTGTCGCGTGACGCGCGGCGCGCGCCCCGAGCGCCCCGAGCGCCCCGAGCACGACGAGCTGGCCGCCTGCGCCGCGCCGCGCCTCATGGAGTCCATCGTGTCGCAGGGCAAGACCTACCTCGTCACGCTCACCAAGAAGATCGGCAGCGTGAGTATGGCCTCACGCCTCACTGTCGCGTGACGCGCGGCGCGCGCCCCGAGCGCCCCGAGCGCCCCGAGCACGACGAGCTGGCCGCCTGCGCCGCGCCGCGCCTCATGGAGTCCATCGTGTCGCAGGGCAAGACCTACCTCGTCACGCTCACCAAGAAGATCGGCAGCGTGAGTATGGCCTCACGCCTCACTGTCGCGTGACGCGCGGCGCGCGCCCCGAGCGCCCCGAGCGCCCCGAGCACGACGAGCTGGCCGCCTGCGCCGCGCCGCGCCTCATGGAGTCCATCGTGTCGCAGGGCAAGACCTACCTCGTCACGCTCACCAAGAAGATCGGCAGCGTGAGTATGGCCTCACGCCTCACTGTCGCGTGACGCGCGGCGCGCGCCCCGAGCGCCCCGAGCGCCCCGAGCACGACGAGCTGGCCGCCTGCGCCGCGCCGCGCCTCATGGAGTCCATCGTGTCGCAGGGCAAGACCTACCTCGTCACGCTCACCAAGAAGATCGGCAGCGTGAGTATGGCCTCACGCCTCACTGTCGCGTGACGCGCGGCGCGCGCCCCGAGCGCCCCGAGCGCCCCGAGCACGACGAGCTGGCCGCCTGCGCCGCGCCGCGCCTCATGGAGTCCATCGTGTCGCAGGGCAAGACCTACCTCGTCACGCTCACCAAGAAGATCGGCAGCGTGAGTATGGCCTCACGCCTCACTGTCGCGTGACGCGCGGCGCGCGCCCCGAGCGCCCCGAGCGCCCCGAGCACGACGAGCTGGCCGCCTGCGCCGCGCCGCGCCTCATGGAGTCCATCGTGTCGCAGGGCAAGACCTACCTCGTCACGCTCACCAAGAAGATCGGCAGCGTGAGTATGGCCTCACGCCTCACTGTCGCGTGACGCGCGGCGCGCGCCCCGAGCGCCCCGAGCGCCCCGAGCACGACGAGCTGGCCGCCTGCGCCGCGCCGCGCCTCATGGAGTCCATCGTGTCGCAGGGCAAGACCTACCTCGTCACGCTCACCAAGAAGATCGGCAGCGTGAGTATGGCCTCACGCCTCACTGTCGCGTGACGCGCGGCGCGCGCCCCGAGCGCCCCGAGCGCCCCGAGCACGACGAGCTGGCCGCCTGCGCCGCGCCGCGCCTCATGGAGTCCATCGTGTCGCAGGGCAAGACCTACCTCGTCACGCTCACCAAGAAGATCGGCAGCGTGAGTATGGCCTCACGCCTCACTGTCGAGTGCCGCCTTTGCTGTGACTATTGTGTGACACGTGTGACTATTGTGTGACAAGTGAGGATGGTTTAACGCGTGAGTATGCTTTAATGCGTAAGTATGGTGTGACACGTGAGTATGATGCGATTAAATTAAGATTAACAACGTCAATGACCTCCTATGACCGGGATCTATCTATCAAATGTCACTTGAAAAGTATGGCTATCAAATTACATTAATTTTCCACTTTTATATTTATTTAACCATCATTCATATCATTAACGAGTCTTAGTATTACCAAATCTATTGAAATCATAATCAGTTTTAAAGTATTTTTAACTCCTATGGTTACGAAGCTTTGAAGCTGCCACCTTACAATTTTAAATCCAATTGAATATAAATATCTGGCACTTGATTAAGCGTAGGATGGCAGTAAAAAATCAAGTTAAAAACCTAACACTGGAAGCAATAATTCAATTACCAGTTACGATTTTTTTAATTATAATAATAATCAAAAAAATCTAAAACTAAAAACTTAATTATCATATAGACTCCCCGCGGTATCGTGCCAAGAACGCTGAATGGAATCAATACTTAGAATTTGAGCGAGAAATGAACCAGCCCTGTTATCACCAGCAGCAGCGACTAGCCGCGGATGGAGTTCCTTTAGGAACTTGACCACACATGGACCCCACGGACCGATAGTCTCTACAGCAAATGGCACAAATATGTAGTCATCTCTCAGAGACTCATATTTGCGCCACTTACTCAGTTCAGCTGCCTCTAGACGAGATACCCCTGAGATGAGAGGCCGCCAGAGTGTCTATGCAAGTAGCATCCCACACTAGAGCTTTACCTCTCTCCCAAGGGACCAATGTCATACCGTCGAATCTCCTGCCATCGTCTCTAAATATTCCACAAGGCTCTTAAACCGAGAGAACATTTATAAAGACAAGAGTTACGATTGGAAGAAAAAAAAAACCACGTCATACGAATCGAAAATGAATACCGGCAAAAGGAGATATTTCAAGACTATGATAACTTTAGTTTTATTATAAACACTAGTAATAAAATGCCTATTTTTCTTTTAATTAACAGTCTGTGGAATATTTGAAACATCTATTTTTATAAGAGAAAGCTGCAATGATGATAATGATTACAATAATGACAATGATGAAATGAGCTAGATTGAAATGCTAGATTCAGATTAATATTTTTACGTTCATGGTTCTTTTGTAAATAAATATTATTTTTAAAATATCCGATTTACTCACCCTGCCTAACTGGTTTGAATTGACAGCTATGACGTCACAATATGGCGATAGGTCAGTCCTATACTTATTTGAATCACATAGTTCGACGTGTGACTATTGTGTGACATACCAGTTTACATATCAGTTTACAGACTATGTATAATTGAGTTCTTTGACGTCCACATCGTAGGTCCTGGTTTCGAATCTCCACACCGAATCGTTTGTCCAAAAACGTTGTTTGTTATTGGATTTGGTTGTGCTTTCATTGTTACCATGTCTTTGATATTTTTACATTGCTCTACACGCTGCAGCTGCAGCTGTATTACTGTTGCATACTCAGTAGATCGTATTGAACAGGGAAGGACCGCGATATCATAAATTAGCAAAATAAAGGTAAAATAGTAGTATTCTGATGCTGTGTCGTATGGCTATTCACATGAGATTCTTTTAACTGGAAACAGGCATTTCATTATAGTCCATTTTGATTATTAATCGATGATAGGTGTAGGTGTATATTAGCGCATCTGTAGGTGTATATTGAAACTGTGTTCTAGTTTATCTTATAGCATAAGGATTGTCATATTCTTGCAAGCAAGTTTGAATCGGGTAGAAGTAGATCAGGGTGAATGAAGAGCACATGCACTTATGGAAATCATAACATCTTCCGCGCAGTTGATTTTTCAAGTAATTGTAATCGTGCCAACCAATAAGGTAACAAGAGGGCATCATAATGTCAAAATTGTTTGATACTTCATAATGTTGTGTTGGTGTTTTTAATTGTTATAAATTCTTTAACTTTTATTGTTATAGGGTAATTACGGCCATGTATACAAGGGTTGGATGGAACGTGACAACCAGGAATCTCAGAGAAAGGAAGTGGCGGTAAAGAAATTAACTCGGCAGGCTTCTGAGAGAAACGGAAACCTGTATGAGGACTTCAAGAACGAATTGGAGATAATGAAGGTATGTTAAAATAAGTTTTTGATGTTGAATGTATATTTTATTAACAACTAGCTAGTACTCGGCATGTTACTGCCGCAAATAATTGTGGAAATGTCGTTTTAAATTTGGAAGAGTTATATTGCTTGATTAGGAATGAATTCTTTGAAATTGTATATCTTTCAAATAAATTTGCCGGTATGATACGTGCGCCACCTACTGTAAGTTAATAGTGTTATGCCTATAACCTTCACGTAAGTGCAATCAATAAGTTGATATAGTTTTACGGCAATCTGATGAACGATATGGCAGCGCATAAAATACGAACATTAATACATTATTTTTATAACTTCAAAGAATATTTTTTAATTTTTAAAAAAACAAATACTGTATATTTATTTCTTGCGAGCCGTATTTTATAATTAAATTGTTGTTAATAAGCAAGTGGTATTGTGTAATCAATGTGACTTATTGACTTATGACAATATTCATCAAATATCTTTTTGGCACTATGACTTTTACGAGGCCTAATAGGGTAGTTGACATTTATATTGTATACATGTCAACTGAAATATTTGTACGACATTCTCTTTAGAAATTATATAGTGTGTATACTAGTAAATGACTACATTATCTGTTATAACTCATGGTTAGATAATTGGACGCTTGTTTAACTAAAGTTTTTAATTTTTAGCATTAATGAAAGATTATTATGGTCGTGCCTTTTTGGATTCCGCATGTCCTGAGATTAATAAAAATGTTATCTATGTATAAATATTTCATAGGACCAATTGTAAATTTTATATTTCATTGAATTCTTTTATACTTAAATATTTTTTTTAAATTTTATTATAGTCAAACAATTTACAAAGAAAATTTATATAACAACTTGTTCGTCTATTCTCGCTGTCCCCCACTGGCGGACATTGGGAAGAAAAGTTGCTATATCTTCCCGTTGGAACCTACTGGTGGACACTGGGAAGAAATGAGTTACTTTGTCCCTCAGTGGTGGATATCGAAACCACAAAATTTCCGTTGTCCCTCACTATTGATTTTGTTTTCGTGATTATTATAATATAAAAACACACATTTAAATTAAAATCAAATATAATTCTCAATTTTTAACATAATATAAAGGTCGCTTTTATTATAATATAAAGAGTTTCACGCAGGCGTGTCACTTTGTAAAAATCTGAGGTATGGAAAATGGTGGCGCGATTTTCAAATTTGTTCGCATTACTCGTGGGGTATTAAGGTTTAAGAGTTTGCAGTGTATATACTCAACTTATTTATTGAACTATAAGATGTGGGGTATTGAGGTTTAAGGGCTTGCGATTTATTTATATGGGGTTTGTAGTAATATGCGATTTATTTCCTAATTTCAGCTATGGAATTCCATACCTTGAAAAACTTGAGGTATGGAGTGCTCCATACCTTCCATAGTGGAAGTGACACCCCTGGTTTCACGGCGTTGACATGTCTGCTTCTGGTTGATGTGAACATGACGCAAATACATTTACATCGTCAATCTCAGATTCTACTTGTTAGAAGTTTTTTTTACGAAGTACATTCATTGAATTAAAATAAATAATAATTTTTTTTTCTAAATTATCAATTTTTAAACTATTTCTCTTAATATTTAAAATCAACTTGGATGTTGCAAACGACGTTTCAACATCTACGGCAGAAGTAAGTGCCGCGAATTCAATTAAATAAATTTGATTTAAAAGTTCATGTCCATATTAATCTTTAATGCTAAGAAATGTAAACTTTAGGTAAATAAGCGCCCGATTATCCGCCCACAAATCATAATGACCAAGTTTTAATAATCTTACTAAAAGTAACAATTTTAGCTTATTATGATGTAATTTATTAATTAATGATATTATTGTGTTAACTAAGCAGTATTGGTATTTATTACATAATATAAGTTTCTGCTAGTTCAACCGTGTTTGAGTTCGTAAAATTGATATGTGTATCAATTTTAAGTTTTTATGTAATTTTAAATGCTAAATAATTTTATACGCTATAGATATGTTAGGATAAGGATACAAAGTAAAAAATAGTTTTAATTATTATCAATACATTCCTTCACAATTTCACTGCTGAACAGATATACCAACCGCCCCCCCCCCTCCAAAATATGCCTAGTAGTGTGGTCCTAAGCCTCTTGCATCCATCGATTGTATCTCTTACCAGGTCGTCTATCCAGTTCTCCATCTAGTGGCCCTAAACTTCACAAAGTGGTATTTGGGTGTCATTTGAGAAGAGAACCTTTCCTCCCCATCGGTTATAGGTTCTTCAGGATCATTGTCTCTTCAACTTACTGATCCGTTCTGGGCTTTGTGGGTTACTTTGATTCTGCTGCGGATGTCCTAATTTCTAAGTCGTATGACGCAAACAAACTCCGAGCATAGCCTTCCCCATTTTTAATGCCCAATTGTTATTTCTGATCTTAAAAAAAAAGTCCCGCTGGGTTTCTTGCTGGTTCTTCCCAGGACAGAGGTTTTTTTTCGTACCAGTGGTAAATTAAAAAATGATTTTCAATAAGAATTACACATGTGATCTATATTGAATAAAAAATTATTCTATTCTATTCTATCATATTAAACTTTGAACAGTCCCTGCAACACATTAACATAGTGGAGATCCTGGGCTACTCGTGGGATCACGGCTCCGACGTGCTCATTGTTATGGAATATTTAGAAGAGGGCTCACTCAACTACTACCTCAAGTTCCAAGGGGACAAGCTGCGAATCTCGCATCTGCTTAAATACGCCAAAGATATTGCCACCGTAAGTATTGACATTTTTCAGTATTTACATACATTGTCAAAATTATTTTAACTAGTACACTCTGTCGCTTTGTCATACAGATTTTTCAATTTTCCGTGCCAAATTCAGCAAGACTAAACACTTTGGAATCGTCTTGGGTGCTTAAATATCTATCACAGAGGTTTTTTCAGTGGCAGAGTTGCACATAGATGATTGAAAATTGACATAGTTACAAAAAACTGTTACCCAAATACAGCTTAAAAATACTAATTTTGGATTTAAGAGGTTGATTTTGGGGAGAAAATAGGGTTGATACTGAATGGAGCATGAATACTTATCTTCATCAATTTTTATTTTGATATTAAGGAAATTTGGTTTTTCTTATAATTAAAATAAAACTATTGTGGTTCAAACCAACATGTATTTACTATTTATTTCAATCCATAAAGGTGAAGGCACTGCAGGTGAAGCTCTTTTCCTAAGTGTGCATCTAGTAAAGCATCAACTTTTCCTACCTTTGCTTAGCAGCAGTGGACGCACTGTTTAGGTCTGGTTTAAAGAGTAAGGCTGGTTATCATCATCATTATCATTACACACCTGCACAAGTCCACTGTTGAACATAGGCCTTCTCAAAGGAATGCCACAAAACCTGAGAACGGGGACTTCTTACGCATCGGTTTTTGTCGGTTCTTCGAGCCAATACAGCCCATTGCTATGTAAGCTTGCTTATCTTATAGGCTTTGTTGGTTATTCTGGTTTTAGTGCGGCTATCCGCCTTACGAATTCTATCACGCAGAAAATTCCGAAGATAGCCCTCTATATATAGCTTCAGCGACCTTGAGTTTATTTATACGGCTAGCAGTACAGCTGGTCCTTCAGATACATGTTGCTGGGACTCACAAAAGTACCATAATGAACTACAAATGATAATACACAGAGTCGCATGGAAAACACTGGAGATGTTCACAATATTTCCAATACCTTCCGTTTTTTTAGGATAGGGTGACAAATGAGCACAGAGTCCACCTGATGGTAAGTGGTTGCTGTGACGCATAGGCACACACATTTATCCTCAATAAAGCATCAAATTGCAGATACGTCGTCACCCGTGAGGACTAAGGTGGAATGCCTTATTTCCAGTAAAATGGGTCTCCGGTTCTCTACACTCACCATACGAAACACAGCAGTGTCAAGCTGCCATTTTACGTTGGTATTCTGTGAGATTGTGGTCCTTCCCCGGGCGAGTCGACCTATTCGTGCTACAACTATACTACTAATATAGCTGCAGCATGGCTCTACCACGTATAAAAACAGTTCTTACTTTTGTTGCTAGACCAAAATGTTTGACATTAAATTGAGACTGGACTGATGTAGTCCTAAGATGTTGCCACAGTTACCGTGTAACACACAAATTGTAACACACGGGAAGATTGAAAGAGAATGAAGAAGATTGCTATTTTAAGCATGCTTGGTTTACGAGATGTGAATATATTTTTTAATGTCAATTTTAGGGAATGGATCACGTGTCTGCCAAAAACGTGGTGCATCGTGATTTGGCTACGCGAAACATCCTTGTTGTAAACAAAAATCACGTGAAGATCTCAGACTTCGGTCTTGCGAGGATAATACCAAAGGAGGAGAGTGCATATAGAATCAAAACGGAGCGATTGCTCCCTATTAATTGGTATGATGACTTTTTTTAACAAATAGATTTAAATGAAACTAATTTTTACGGATTTTATCGCGTTTAATTTAACTTTTTAATTCCCGACGTTTAGGGTGCTTTACAGCACCCATGGTCTCGGGGGTACTGAGATGTTTGACGTCACGATGTCATAGTTAACCCGGCTACCTTCAGTTTTTAAATATTAATTTTTGGTCCGATCTACGCAGAATGAGCTTACAGTATCTTGAAGTCTTGCAGTGGTATGCTTGGGTTTGGATTTAATTTTATTAATTATAGGATCCCAAGCAGATGCACCCATCCATCTTCTCTATTGAAATTAGGATGTTTTTTTAATTTCAATAGCCTCGCGAATCATCCGTGGTAGGAATCGGTGTTCTTTTGCGAAGATTTGTAGTCTATCAAATGTAATGTAATGGCGGGGGACGATCTAGAACGAATTATTTTTTATTAAATACAAACATTCAGACACGGCACAAATATTTGTAGGCTATACAAAGAGTTGTTCCGTGCGGGATTCGAGCCTGCAGTCCCCACCGCTGCAACTCATTGCTAAGCCACTGCGCCACGGAGCCTTCAAATGGTTCTTTTGTAAATAAATATTATTTTAAAATATCCGTTTTGCTTACCCTACCTAACTTGTTTGAATTGACAGCTATGACGTCACAATATGGCGTCAAGTCAGTTTTATTTTTATTTGAATCGCACAGTACTGAGTTTTTGGTTTGGTTGAAGTTTATTTTAAGTTCATGTTATCATTAATATCGAACTAATATCAATTTGCATATTTCGAGATGCATTTAATCTCGATCTCATAAGACATCGACTCAAAATTAAATTCAATCAACGAGTAATTGCATAAAGTCTAAATGAATTTAATTAAAAATACTCAATAATTTTTAATTAAATTGGTTTGGACAGTTTAAAATGTGGATTTCTCAAAATTACTTGCAAAAAGAGCATGCAAAAAGTCTTGGATTTTAATTGTTCTCACGTCTTTAGCCTTTAAGGACACAACAGTCATACAATTTAGCAACAAAATGAAATAAAATCTTCTTTTTGTCTATTCTTCTTCTTTTGCTCTTCCGCGTATTCTAAATTCTATTTTTGTACATAAAGATATGGGTATGTTCCTATATACACTGTGACCGCTGTAAGGTGTGACGTTAATTCAGTATACTGTAAAGCAGTTCCTTTTTAGTTTGCTATACTGGTTATTGTGTAAAACGGAACGCAGTCCAGTATAATGTCATCTCTATTTTTCGACACTGTTTTTAAATGAAAATATTTATCGTGTACACATTTTCTGTTCAACAAGAAAAAGTATTATTTGAATGTTGTTGCTTGTAAAACTTAATGTCCGAGTTTATTTGAATAACAATATTAATTAATAATAATAATAATCATTCGTGGAAGCTGTTAAATCTCTGGGCGCTGTTATGTTTTTTTGATCACGTGATCAAAGTACACCTTACCTCGAAAGCGCCAGTGCTCACAGTAAAAAAATGACGGCGATTTATGACGTCATATATTTCCCTAGGGTACTGCGGCATTATACTGCCAGTTCATAATGGAACGAATTTTTCATCAGTGAGAGCAACGAGCAGTGCTCCCAATATATATCGGAACACGACCATTATAATATTTGGAATATTTGTTTTTGTTCACAGGTATGCACCTGAGTCGGCCGTAGAGCCGTGGCATTTTTCGACGAAGAGTGATGTCTGGTCGTATGGCGTTACTGCTTGGGAGATCTTCACCAGAGCCCGGCAAGAAGTGCCCAAGTTTGACGTTGAGCGACCGAGAGAACGCGCTTCTTGGTAATACCATCACATTTCGTTAAAAAAATTCCGTGTGGAGGCGACAGAGGGAAACGGAAACCGGAGGATGAGCAGCAGCATCTTCCTAATAATAACTAAAAAAAACTGCGGTTGCCAACCCGCCTGCCAAGCGTGGCAACTATGGCAAAATCTATGAGTGAGACCTATGTTCAGCAGTGGACTTTTATAAGGCTATAATGGATAGATGGATGTATGGATTGTTTAATAAATACTATTCTTCTTGTTCTCTATCAGTGAGTAAAATGTTCGACGAACATCGTCCTATCTCCTTGTAAGTAGGGTTGTCAAATTTTTATAACATATGTAAGTCGGAAATCACGACTTTTTTTTCCTTTAGGTGGGATATGGCAATAAGTACGGCTGTTGATGCGAGTAATAACTGCAAGTTTAATCACAAAACACATTAATACTTATGAATAATACACGTTACATACAGGAGACATATGTTTACAAAGACGATGTAATGCTAAATACCTGAATCAACAACAAGTACAATCACTATTTGTTTACACAGTGTCAAAGGCGCGAGCTATGAGGTTATAATCTTATAGTACATATCGTGCGTACTGTCGGCTCGGCAGCGCCGCTCGCACTGTCTTCCCGCTCCCCTCCGATATCACGATGCCGGCGCGTGCGCTGCGCTGGTTTGACTCAAGTCAAACCTACACATAATTTATTAGGTGGTGGAACTTTGTAGATTCCTTTGTTTGAAGCTGGCTGCAGGTGTCCATGAACTACAATAGCCACTTACGATCAGATGGACTCTATAAATTCGTTTGTTTTTGTTTTATTTTATACAAATTATGAAAAAATGTCGCGTGCCGCGTTGAATGATGTCTACGATGAGACCACTACAATGTGGTTGTTTCATCGCTCCCGTACTGATCAATCAAGAAACGACCTAAACCTGAAAGTGGTCTCAGACATACGCATGGATTTGTAGTAAAAGTTTATCAGTGCCTTTATCAGTGGCATAACATGAAATTAACAGAGATGTTCAATTTAATACTAAAACAAATTAATTTCTGAGACCATTGCTTGTACAAGCTTGACAAGCAATAATGAAACATGCGCTTTATTGATTTTCTTTCCACCAACTTTCATGAACAAGACCGTACCAGTTTAATATGAGAATTTTCTTTCAGTTTCCAAATACCGGAGGGCTGTCCTTCAGAAATATTTAGGCACCTGATGAAAGACTGTTGGACCGTAGACCCGAACTTGAGGCCGAAGTTCATCGATCTGGTACATATGTGCAAAAGGTTTATGGACGAATATAAATGAACATACGATCAATAAAAATATGATTGTGAAGAATAACGGGTTGATGCCAAATTGAGGCAAATTATGCATAGAAGATTGTGTTGCTACAAACCATAAAGAAAGCAGGATAAAATATTCATCTGATACATTTTAATGTATTAAGGCTACCAAAAGTGAGCATGCAACTCCTGTGGGGAGACGTGAAAGAAATATCCTGATAGATTTATTTAATTTGTATCTTAAAAATTCGTCGCTGATGTATATAGTTCGAATAAGGAGGGAAGAAAGGAGCATATATTTTAATTATTTTATGGTTAAAAATCACTATCAAATTTTGTCCAATTAATTCGTCCATTCTAAAAGTTGTTTTGTTATGAAAGATGCTTTTCCATCTGATAAATATAAATTACTGCTGCCATATTTTAATTTTTAATTTGAATATATAAATTATATTGTTAATATATAATATAATTCAAATCCAAGAAATATAAAGAAGATACTTCATACCTTACCAATAGAATCCATAAAAATCAATTAAAACAACTTGCCACGGTAATATGATTATCACACTTTTTATATTAAAGGTTTTTTATTGACGATCTATCAAAAGCTATATCAAAGATTGGTGATTTTCTTCGTATACTGTCATTCTGTTGTCATTTGAAGATGTGTTTCGCAATGAATTTGCAGGTATTAAATTATACATCAAAGTATTTAATGATTTTATATTACAGTTGAAATTATATATCTGATAGTTATTACAAGTAATGTTTATATAAGGACTCGACTAGTACGTAGCCATTTCATTGCATCCACGAATTTTTGGTGCCAACGCTAATTAGGACTGAAGTGGAATATTTGACAGATTTCATGGTGGGAAAGTTAGTTTGTCAGGAAAATAAATGTAAGCGTTAATACTTCTTCCTTAAATATTAATTATATTTTATATGAATTAGCTTGTAACGGATTCAGATAATCAAACTAAGGACATCCTAAAAGTTAAAAAAAAATAGCAAAGGCATTGTTTTGTGCGTTATCAGTCTAGAAATCGATTATTTTTTTTAAATTTATACGCAATTTCTTAATGAAAATGACATTCTGTAACAAATAACTTCACCTCAGTCCCAACTAGCGACATTTGGTGAGTGGAAGATTATTAAGCCCTCATTACCGATCCGTCGTTCTGAGCGACGTCGATATATTGTTTTTTATGTGGTTCCTCGAAGCATTTGCCTTAGACGTTCTTAAGATATATTTTTGTTATAGCATCTCCGACTATTTGTTTTATAGCAACATATACATAGTAAATTTAGTGCAATCAAGATAAACTAAGTACGGATATTTTAAGGGATATTTTTAGGTATATACTTAGGTATCTTTGTTAAATATAGTATAGCTGTATGAAAATCGATCGAGGTAATTTATAAGTAAATACGTATTAAGTGGAGTCAGAAAATACTTGCCGAAGTAAATGCTGTTTTATTGTGACTGTGTTAAATGTCATTCTAGAGTAAGAGATGTTATTAAATATGTATGTAAGGTTTACAAATGTTTATTTAATTTTGCTAGTCTAACCATTCAGAAATGCAAGTATGAACAATATATATTATGATAATAAATATACGTCATTTTAACTAAATAAGACAATAGAAAATTCTTAAGACTATAAATGTTAATTTTAAGGTCAGGTTGGACAAAATATCGTATTTTCGACACGATTTTGACTCGCGAGAATTAATACTTCTTGAAATAGTATGCTCTGATTAAAATATGCGGTACATAAAATACTATAAGTTAAATTCTTCATCGAAAGGATTTTTAAAATAATTTAAATTAATAGAGATAAAAAAAAAATATAACTTACAGGCCGAGAAATTTTTTTTAACGATCGGGTTCTCGTTTTTATAAGCGGATAACCTTAAGATATTTTTCGATAATATGAAAGGCATGTTATTGAATTCGATTCATAATCGACTACATTTTATTTATGTCCTTTAATTCTTGATATTAAGCTAAAACGTTTCAAATAAAATTACTATTTGTCTACCGAATGTTACATTGTGCTGGGCAAATATATACATATCCAGCGGAGAAGGGAGCGCTAAAAGCCTTTTAACGTCGGAAATTCTCGCCTTAAGGTAATTCGATCTAAACTACTGTAAGAGAAATCTCAGATAAATTTATATATTATGTTTAATTAGGTCTTACAATTATTTTCGGAATGGTTACGTGCATTATTAATTTTAAAACCAAAGATGATATTAAATAATCATTAAAAAGTGTTAAATTGAGAGAAAATTATAATATTAAAGTTAATTATAAGAATACTATATATTATATTAGTTTTTCTCTTTTAATGACTATTGCAATTCACTTTTGTGACAATTATGTTTAAGAGTAAAGTGGATATATAATCTTAACATTGTTACGGTAAATGTGTATTACTGTTGATTACAATTGAGAAATATTTTCTGTTTTTTTTTTTAAATATTACATTTATAATATTTGTAGCATTTTTATTTGAGGACGTGATGACTATGACTACAAATATTGTGGTTATATGTATGTATATAGACTGCTGTATGAGTGCAAACGGTGCTAGTGACAACGATATTTGGCCTTATATTCATTAATTATACTATTAATTATCGCAGGTTAACCGGACTCGGATGTGTTAGTTACTAAAATAATTATATTATTTTTTACAAATACAATTGCAACAAGTGAAACACTTAATTTTATATTTGTGTATATATTTGATGAAATTATTGTGTATTAAATGAGAATTTTTTTTTTCATATTATATATTATCAATGTTATTGTCAATTCTACTTTTTAACAAAATGACGTTACTGGTTTTCATATTAGAGTGAGTTACAACGAAATCGATTTAATAACATAAATAAACAACTATCTAAAAATCGTATTTTATTGAATTTAGAACACGATGAAGCATGGCATACGTCATAGTAATTTGACTTTATCATCTGAAATTATATTCATACATGTATGCTGTACTCTCCCTCGAAACTACGTAATTTTTATATCATGTCCATTGCGTGTACGCTGCCTCGTTGGTATAGTAGTCGTAAGCGTGACAGCTAATTATGTGGCCTTGGGTTCGATTCCTGGGTTGGGCCAAGATCAGTTACTGGGTTTTTCTGTCATGAAATTCTCAGTAGCAAGCTGGAGTCGGAAAGCATGTGAAGCCTTATCTCTCGCGCCTGATCCCACTCCGGTCATGTCGGATTACTATTGCATTGGACTACGAGAGTGAGGGAATAGATTGCAACTGTGCTTTGATTCGCTATAATCCTGTCCTCTGCAAATGTCTAGTTTCGACGTGTGAACAAGTTCACTTCAACAGGATTTCTCTTTAGGTTGCCATAAATTGGTGCAACTATTTTAGACATTTTTTTAAATAGATTTACAACGAAGACAGCAATTTAACTTTTAAATAATATAAACGTAGTCTGTGGAGCGGAACCCTACGCGTGACCGTCAGGTCTATATTTCATGTTGTAATTATATAATACAAATATTATAAACAAATTATACCAAATAAAAGTATACTTGTGATGTGACAGCATTGTGTCTTACATTAGTTCTCCTAACATGTTTTATATTATAATTAATTGAACATTAAAATATCGTATATAATGTATACATAATAAAAATAATCTGATACAAGTTGAAAAGCAAAATTATTGAGTACGTAACTTAAATAGCAATCATTGTTAACAATCATTGATTGAAACCTTTCTTTATAGTAAACAGTATTCTTTATAGTAAAAAGTAGTCTTTCTTTATAGTAAAAAGTATAAAAACATCACGTATTTTTGATCAGCCAATTTTCAATTGGCTGATCAAAAATACGTGATGTTTTTATAAGAAAATATCGATATATCGATATTTTTTGCCCGAAATCGGCAAAATCCGAAACGGAATTCCGTATGTATGTGGCCGGCCTTAATTAAATGATGACTGTTGAAATAAGTAAAAACAGTTACCATTTTTTTCATTGATATCAGGAGTTTAGTTATATATATATATGATAGATAAGCATTTGAGTCAATTACAAAATAACTGCGAAAATGTAACATTTATTATACGTGTGAGCTAAAAAAATTACTTGAGCCGATTTGTATATAGCTTGTAAATGTATTCGTTTTGTAATTTGTTTTAATTTTATTACAAATAGTTTCGTGTAATGTATTGTACAAGATTCTTTTACTTTGTTCTACGATAAGATGACAATAACAATGTACATTTTTAATTCTATGTGAATTAATTTACTGACTTTTTCAAAGTCCAGTTATCAACACTTTTTTGTACCTTTGATATGTGAGAATTTTAAAGAGAGAGAGATAATTGTATAAAATAATTAAGTGTTAAAATGAAACATATTGGTATAAATTTTAAACTATTTCTTGCCTAATAAAAGGATTTCAAAAAAAAAAGAGCGGACGCGGTTGTATAAACTAAGAGCACAAATTTTAAAAAAGTTGTCCCGATAAAATATATAAGAAAGCTGTTGTTTTCATTAAGTAAGCTTTGCATTAGGTTTATAATAAGAAGATGTAGGTATAATTTATTTTCTATTTTTGAATAAGCTCGAATTAAGGCAAGTAGAAAAAAACATTTTGTATAAAAATAATCAGAAACGTATTTTTTCCAGTTTGTTCTGATCTCAATATGACGATTACTAACAAAAAAAAAAAAACATTAGTAAACAATTCAACTTATTTTCGTAAGGGTCAATGTTATTAAACACAACCTTGTAGAAGTAAAGTAATTTATGAGAAGATAAAATTCGCACTGTTGGGCACAAGTTACATTAATTTCTTTTGAAAATTTATGGAACAGACAATTTTACACCACGTTGGACAACATCACATCTCACTACTCCAATGAAAAAATAATGAAGCACCAGACTGTTGCGTTATTTTTTTATTGTTACGAGGTGCAGCAAAGGAATGGGACTATTTCAATACATGAGTGTTCTTACAGAATTACTTCTCTGTATTTTATTACCTTAAAAGTAGACCTCTTCAGCATTGACAAATGTAACAATTACAAATATTCCTGGAACGAGGTTTCTAGGAGACCCTTCTGTAGATTCTACGTTTTCGCTTATACGTCTGTAACTTGGTGGTAGGATTTTTCTCACCTATTTCTGCCGCCAAATATCAGTGCTTGCACAACTGTGCCCCGATCTGATGGGTGTTACGAAGGGTGTTATAATAACAGGCTGTGGAAATTCCATTTTAGGCGCCAGAGGTGGCAACACATTTGTAACCTATGTTTGAAGTTGAATGTGTTTGAAGTTGGCTGCGATGTCCATTGATTGCAGTAGCCAATTATCATCAGATGTACTGTAATTATGTCACTTCAGCTTTTAGAAAATTGTAATATTTAGGTCTAATTAATTAATTAGCATTGCCTTGAATTTTTTATAACACACCGTCCTTTCCCTCCGTAAACCGTTTATAAAAATAACTAAACAAGTTTCATCTCCATAATATTCGGATAACGTTACAATATTTCTGTGCCTTATTTCTAGTTTCACAAGAAACTTGATTTTGATTCGCTGTTCAGCTTTAACATTAGATATTTTCCGTCAGAAAGTAGTTGCACGTGTTCACTCACTGATGCAACTACTCCCAACCGTCACTTATGGTTGAGTCGATACTGACAGCATTAATAGATGAGAGTAGTGGGATTATGTTTTCAAAACAGTTGTTACCAACTTCAATATTTTTTCAATTTATGCGCCTAGCCTCGTTTTTGTGTCTCACCTCGTATTATTTTAAAGATATTAGAAGTGGTTTGTAAAATGTACAACGAAAAGTATCAGTTATATACAGGCAGTTGATGATCTTGTTTGTAGTGTTTTAATGTTTTATTTCATAAGAGACTGATGCTTAAATTTGTTCTGTCGTTATTATTAGCAAATCGCCATAACCAAGACGACTTAGATATGTCTAACGTTCTCACATTATTTAACGTAACAACGTATATATAAAATATAACAAGGTAAATTAGTCTATACAAGTTATATAATTACGGTGATAAAATATTTATAATACGAGTAAACAGAGTATCTATGGATTAAATATAGTATAATCAACTTTAAGAGATAATTTTCCGAAAGCGGGCAACATTATTTATGTTATGCATTAAAGAAGATATTTTCTGGCATGTCTTTGTTAACCTGTTTCCTGTCATCCATATACATATAATATATTCTAAGCATTTCTTGTATATTACATTAAGCGAAACTGCACCATGTTTTTGCCATAAAATTTAAAAATAAAATTTTGGAACTTTGTTTTTTGTTTTAATGTAAGGATCTACCTGTGTTTGAAATATGACCAGTGATCCGCACAGGCTTCGCACGGGTGATTTCTGGATCTCGACAACAGCGCCACGTACCGGGATTTATGAATCTAAAGAATTCAGGCACCAAAAATCAGAATATAAAAATCCAGAGACTCAAACATACACAAAACATTTCGTCAAAATCGGTTCAGCCGTTTAGGTACAGTGACAAACACGTACAGAAGAATTACATATATACAGATAATGTTCCCTACCTCATCATTATTCTTTATAAATTCTCTACTGAATGTTATGAAGGAAATGCCATGTGGTGTCAGCATAAAGAAGTCAATCAACTCGCCTCAAATACTCAACAACCACTAAGCTTCCGCTGTAAATTTTACAGTATGCTAGCAAGCCGGGTTCGATCTCAGATCAAGGCGGGCAGGCTGATTGCTATTATTCTGGAACAACGACTTCACTGAAACTTAGGTATCGCCATCTTGTTTTTAGAGCCAGGTAATGTTCAAAGAAAGCGCTATAGCGTAGCATTAACAGCATGAACAAATTTAAACCTCGTTAACAAGAGCATAATGAATTCATTAGAACATAATATGAACGAGTTCTATGATGAACATTTTAGAAAAATTCTATGAAGAAAAAAACTTGACACCAGACGGTATATTTAGGTATCTAATATTAACACTACTGGACTGTTTGTAGTCCAAAGCTAGATTTCTTAAATTATTGGCCATCGTGGAAAACATTTCGGGGAAATTTTGTCAGCAAAAACGGGCTCACTGGTAACTCATATCACGTCCGGCAGGTATATTAGAGCCTCGTACGATCGTTTTTTTTATCGAAAAACACGACAGATGCTTTGATAAAGGTGCTCCGCTCCTCCTTGTTCTATTACATTGGAACAGTTCATTCCAAAAATATTAGTTTACTCACTGACTTGAATATTTTTTTAAATATGTAAGATCCTCCTTTGATTTTAGTGTTAGTTAATTTATTTTAGTGTTCAGTCTCACGAAAAATATTGACGTTTCATGGTTAATAGTGCGAGAAGGAAGCATGTGACAATTACACCACTATTTATTGGACTTGAAGTTCTTTATGGGCTTTCTCAAAGACATTTATGAGTGTAACTGAGCGGTGGATTTTCTTACTCAGCTCCACAAAGAAATACACTTTAACATCAACATCTTCAAAAATGTTCAATGCTTTGCAAGTGCAAGTGTTACGTAACAAGGATTATTATCATCGAAGTAATATATATATATATATATATATATATATATATATATATATATATATATATATATATATATGTAAGTACATTATACTTCAATTATAATTATATTAGGATAAGAGAAGAAATTAGACAAATATAGCCCCATGAGGCAATCTGTGGGGGAAGACTATGTTCAGTAGTGGACTAAAGACAATTGATATTGTTTGCAGAGATTTCCCCCCCACAAAAAAATGACAGACGGCTCTGTATCGAGGAAAACCGCTGTGGCTCATAGACTTATATACAGCATAATATGGCTACGTTAATCCGGTCTGCCGTTGGCCCGTGTTGCTCTATGCCCTGGGCACTTTAGGGGCCCCGATAATAGAAGGTTATTTTAACAACAGGCAATAGATTAAGAGCAGGTTAGCAACATTTTAGGTATAATTGTATTTGCCTGTTATTTTTATATCTTCAAAGTAAGTAACTATAAATGAACAGGTATTTATAATCCGAAAAAGTAACTCTTCTCGTATTGTATTATGCTGCTGCAAGGAAGTTAGGTATCCTTGCAAAAGTGTGCGGCTACTTCACGTCAGGACTGTTGCTTTCATTATACAAAGAACAAGTCCGGTCGTGCATGAAGTATTGCTATTTTCTACCATATTTTGGCTGGTTCTGCAAAATGCTACGTAGCGGCTTTGGTCTGAATGGTAAGGCTTATTGGTGACACCAGCAATAAGCCTTTCCATTGAGGTTATTGGCTAAAGGCGGCTCTTCACGTTGGCCAACATAGTGTCGAATGTGTCGGCAAAGATATTAGCCAAGAGTTTGTGATGGCGTCCACACGTTGGAAGGTCGTTCTCGTTCAGTTTACTTCGGTTCAGGCCAATGTGCGGACGAATTTATTAAAATGGATATTGAGGCGCTAACGGCTGCTGGGGTTTATTTATTCACAGCATACCGCTACAACGTGAATATGTATGAGACAAGGGTGATCAAAAAGAAATGGAAAAAAAGAAATTTTATTTCTTCTATTCCACAAATAATTTTCGGCTTGGTAGATCTCTATAAAGCGAAAAGTTTCTTCATTGGTCATTGTTACTGTCATTTTGTAGACACTTGTTACGATGCGTGAATATATAATTTAAATTAGGTACGTGCGATCACTCTGGGAGTGGAATAATTTGCCAGCACTCGTCTCTATATCTGATTTTTCGGCTTTTGTTAAGCTAAGCCAGTATGCTTGACCATCTTTGGCTACATCACCAGTTATAAAAATTGCAGATCTATTAATTTCACGTAAAAAAGTCTTACCACGATATTCCTTAACCCTTAAATTGGCAGACAAAAGAATTCTTAAAAATATGAATTCCTTGAATAGGACTGGAATTAAGAATGATAAATGAGTACTACAAATATATTTAAAAAAATCTGTATTACCTAATTACTTAAAAAAAACCATGTATGATCTGGTATACACTGCCAACTACGTGAAAACTAATCATTTTGATGTATCTTGCGGCATACTTCGCCAATATACGGGAGTGACAAGTAAGTTAAAATAAAACTGTAAATTAAGAATAAATCGTATTTTAGATTAGTATTTATTTCCAAAGCTGATTGCCAAATTGATTAAAGCTGATCTCAATTGATAGCTAAATAAGTAAATTTTGTTATTATGTAGTTTCAATAAAGATTTTATTGTGAAATAAGCTTTTATTTGAATTCTCGCTTAAGTGACTCCCATTACCCCCTTTTACCCCACGTACATTACAGGTACTTCAATGTTTAACATTCAGTTGCTGCTGTAAAGTGGTGTTGAAGTAAAACAAATTCGATATTATAGACAGACACTTCCACTTACATTTTATTTATATGTAAGATTATTTTTTATGTTGAAAAGGAGCAAGCTGATGACTTATCACATTTCCTTGTTCGAATTAAATCGCTATTATAGATGCACGCTCAGGGCATGAAGTAAAGGGCGAAAAGTTTCAATTTTGAGCAGTGGCGTAGCGTGCCTTAGATGGGCCCTGTATCAAAATTTGTTGGGGGGGCCCCAATGAAGAGTAAAGATTTCATAAAAGGAACAAAAGGAGCGTTTTTGCTTTGAATTAAAATTATTATATATTATAGATTATTCGTTATTCATCATCATTACAGCCCTTCACAATTCCACTGCTGAACAAAGGCCTCCCCCAAGGATTGCCACAAAGCACGGTCCTGAGCCACCTGCATCCATCGACTTCCTGCATATCTTACTAGGTCGTCACTCCATTTAGTGGGAGGATTCCCAACACTTCGCCTGCCGGTACGAGGCTGCCACTCGAGAACCTTTCTTCCCCATCGGTTGTCGGTTCTTCGAGCTATATGGCCGGCCCATTGCCACTTCAGCTTACTAATCCGTTGGGCTATGTCTGTCACTCTGGTTCTACTGCGGATATCCTCATTTCTGAGTTTATCATGCAGAGAAACTCCGAGCATAGCCCTCTCCATAGCTCGCTGAGAGACCTTGAGCTTCCTCATCCGGTCAGCAGTGAAGGACCACGTCTCAGTTCCGTATGTCATTACTGGCAACACGCACTGATTGTACAGTCTCGTTTACAAGTTTTGAGGTATACCTGACGAGAAGTTGTGCCGTAATTTCTCGAACGCTGCCCAACCGAGTTGAATCCGTCGATTGACCTCTCGGTCGAAGTTGGACTTACCTAGTCGGACTATTTGTCCCAGGTAAACATACTCGTCAACAACTTCGAGCTTAGTGCTCCCAACAACTACCGGCATAGGTGTGACATGGACATTAAACATGTTCTTTATTTTGTCCATGTTCATCTTAAGACCTATCCGTTGGGAAGTTGGGAAACACTATTGAGGTCATTGAGCATAGTGCTTAGGTCCTCCAGCGATTCTGCCATAAGGACTACATCGTCGGCAAATCGAAGGTGAGTGATGTACTCGCAATTGATGGTAATACCGTATCCTGTCCAGTCCAGAAGCTTAAAAACGTCTTCCATTGCACCGGTGAAGAGTTTCGGGGATATAACGTCACCCTTTCTTACACCTCTCTGCAATTGGATGGGTTTCGTACTCTGGTTCTGTACTCGGATAGCCATCGTAGCCCTACTGTACAAGCACTTCAGCACTTCGATGTACCGACAGTCAACTTGGCACTTCTGTACAATTTGCTGAAGGGTTTGTATGTGGTCTATGGTGCTAAAGCCTTTTCGGAAATCGGCTTGTTCGGGAGGCTGGAAGTCGTCAAGTCTGCGCGCGAGACTATTCGTAATGACTTTCGAAAACAGCACGTAGACGCGGCTCAGAAGGGAAATCGGTCTGTAGTTCTTTAAAAGAGCGTAGTCACCTTTTTTGAAGAACAAGACTACCGCACTTCTGCTCCACGCCTCCGGTGTAATGCCACCATGGAGGACAGAATTAAAGAGCTTCTGGAAGACTTCAAGTACCGGTTTCTACCCGCTTTCAGAAGCTGCGCTGTAATTCTATCCTCGCTCTAGGCCCCAGCCTAGTCGTTTTTAAGGTGCTGGAGAGCCATTCTAATTTCGCTCAGACTGACGTCCAGGATATCATCGGAATAGTGTCGGATAAGACTCGCTCTTGAAATGTTACTCACACTTGCGTGTGGCTCCAACGATGATGTGTACAGCTGCCCATAGAACTGCGAAATAAGACACTCTTAATTGTTCCACGTTTATTGCGAGACTGCCACCGCCCGAAATCGTCTTACAATAGATTTTCGAGTCTACCCTATATCTAAAGCTAAACATATGAGATACTAAACTACAAACAATATACCACAAGAACCTCTCAATCTCACTCAAAATCTCAGGTGTCCCGGAAACGTCGCTGCCACACTCGGTCTTCAGCTTCGACAGTTGGCTCTTTCTGGCAGACAGATCTCTAGCAATGACTGGAGCCCTGGTTCAGCTCGATCGCTTCTTCAATACGAGCAGTATTAAAGTTGCGTAAGTCCCACCGCATGCATGTGGAGATCTGTCTGTTCATTTGCCTGTATGCTGTCAAATCTACTGTCTTGCAAAACTTAGCTCCAACCGCATGGACAGTTTCCACGAGCTTGTCATTCATATCGTCCACTGCATTGCAATCTTCTAGGCACTGAAAACGGTTTCGTAGCTCGATCTGAAAGGTATCGGGACTTTGGATTAGAGCACGAGGGGGACGGAGCGTTGACTTCATTAGACGAGATCTCTCCAACTTAACGTTTAGGTTCAGTGTGCCTCTCACCATTCGGTGATCGCTGCCGGTTTTCACCCACGCGATCAGAGACATCACTGAACAGTTGTCGTCTGGTCGTCATAATGAAGTCAATCTCATTTTTTGTCGAACCGTCGGGGCTCGACCAGGTCCACTTCCTGTGGGGCCGCTTCTGGAAGAAAGAGTTCTCTCTTCGGACCTCGGATAATCCTATAATGTGCCAGCGTAACTTGTCTATCTCTTCTTCCAGCTCCAGGATCTTCTCGTCAGTCCTCACGGTGCGTGCGTTGTATGTTGCTAGTTCGAGTCGTCTTAGGTGGCAACCGAACCTCCACCGGAGATTCTTAGCACCCCCTGCCCCGCTGTTACCATGGTCGCCACCGTACCCAGGAATAACGGGGCCGCCGGGGACTGGGGGCCCCTTATCATTGATACCGCTGATACGGCGGTAGCTACGCCCCTGACTTTGAGTTTCTCTTTACCATTTAGTTTAGTAGTAGTAGAGCCATCAAAGAATACACAGAATATCTAATGTGAGTTTCTACATCTTGTATTTTGGGATTTGCAACGTGTTTTTTATTGTTTACTTTCTAAAAATTTGTTGACTGGATACTTGCATTAAGTATTCTATAATGCAAGTCATTAAGTATTCTTTCCAATATGGTGCTCCAAATTTCTGTTAGTATTATAAAGTTCAGAATTCCCAATGTTTTTGGATTTGTACAGACTAAGGGCTTCGTGACAAGTTTCTCGTGGCTGCTGTAGTCAATGTGATAGACGTGCTAATACTCCATCAGCTGGTGCTGTCAGTAAAATCCATCGGTGAGTAAAACCCAAAAATATTGTACGGTTTTTGATCGTTGAACACCTAGCGGCATGAAGATAAGTAGGTATTATAGTCAGAGAATTCTCTTAGTTTTCGCAAAATAAATATCTAAGTTAAGTTAAGTTAAGTTAAGTACAAAAGGGCCACAAATAAACAAATATCAAAATAATTCTATTGCAAAAATATGACCTAAATCGATGATATTTTATGATGCAAAAAAGACACCCACAAATAACTATAAACTAGTCGGCGAAGGACACGCATAATAAATTATTACCGCAATACAACAGGACAGTCCTTTTTGCATTTGTGATTTGTCAGTTACGACCTGATCATAGACCGAGTAATTGGACTTTCTGTCAGATTGGATTGCCATCTTTACGCTACAAAATGAAATTCACCACAGCAACCCAGTGTTAATAAGACCTCTAGCAAAAATGCTCGGCTGCTGTCCCGAAAAATGTAGGGCTTACATATTAACAAATGAGTATAGCCATAGCAATGATCACATAATATCACATAGATAAACTCAAACCTAGCCTTGTTAAATCTGTATAGCTGCTTGCACATTAACAAAATTCCTAACTATAAGCTAACCCATAATTATGGTAAAGAAACAGAGCCCAGTTTCTGAGAAACAGTGCTGATGGATGATTTAAAAGTTCAGAAGCAATTTAATTAACAGCCATATGACAAAATTGTGCTGAAGTATCTTTATATCCGTGTTCACAGCACTCGTAATATTATTATATTAATCATGCGTAATATTATTTGCTATCAAATAATGAACGCATCAGAGCGTGTACTTTTTTATGAACAGCCTCACAATTACGGTTTGGCATAAGAACTACAGTTAAGAAGAATTGTACTTCTACAAGATTACAAATAAAGAGTGATTTACATTCTGTAAATACTAGGAACAAGCACCAGCTAGTAATATCAGTTACTCAACTTCAAAGATTTAATAATGAGCTCTAATAATATTCCGATCACCAGATGTCGCTAGTTGACACAGAGGTAAAGTTTTCGTTACACAATGTCATTTAATTGACTAGTTAGTTTTTAATAAAAGTTTATCAGTTTCTAGAGGAATATATTAATACACAAAACAATGCCTCCGTGGTTTGCTCTTTAATTTTTCCATATTTTTAACTTTTTATAATTTTTCTACTTTTATGAATATCTGTGGTTTTGTTTATTTATTTTTAATCTTAATAGTATAAAATATAGCTAATAGTACAGAAAGGAACATTAAATTTGACAATATTCGATACCTCTCTGTTAAGTGGCGCCGCTCTGGTGGCAGAAAAAGTCGTGGATGGCCTCATTGCTTCATGGGATAATGTCTAGTCCCAGAAAATATCTAATTGTAATATTATATAGCTGCAGCGTGGACCTACCACTGGTATATATTACGTTTGCAGAATGAATGGGTTGTCTTGACCGGGTAAGGACCACACTCGCTAGAATACGAGAGTAAAATAGCAGCTTGATGCTGTTGTGTGTTTCGTATGGTGAGTGTAGCGAACCTAGCCCTCAGGGGTGACAACACATCTACTTTTCGACACTTAATCGAATATGGATGAGATGTGTACTCGTATGTCAGCCTTATTCTAAATACCTATAAAATATGCAGGACTTAGCTATCAAGCTTAAAATTTCACACTAGTAAAGTATAAATGTTTGATAATGAACCCTAAAAATGAGGTGATCGCTACCGTGCTGTTTCAAAATGATTTCTTACTTAATTATACAACGTATTTATTGTTAATAAATATTTAAGAAAGTTACATTGCGTTCCTTGCTGTTTCTTCTCAGGACAGAGGATATTTACATACGAATGGTAAAAGCATAAGTAAATGAATTTCATTGAAAAGTATTCTTTTATGTAATCTATATTGAATATGATTGTAAGCTGATATTTAAAAAAAAAGTCCCGCTGGGTTTCTTGCTGGTTCTTCCCAGGACAGAGGTTTTATTTTCGAACCAGTGATAATTGTGTAATTGAGTTAAACAAAAGAGTGACTTTAAATAAGTATTATTTATTTTATAATCTATATTAAGTAAAAAAGTTTCTGTTTCAATAAAAACTATTATATTCCATTAAATTTGATCTCACATTTTGTAGAAATTTAACTCTGTTAAATAACATAAGAATAATTACAATTAAATGTTTTGGAGACGCATAATTTCAATACTCAATGTTTAGAGTTAACTATTTTATATAATTATTTATGAATATTTTATGACGCTTAGAGTAAATAGCCTAATACTTCTATGTTATGAAGTTTAATAAAATAAAATCATACATAAAATTATAACATTAATTTTTACATTCATAAAAAAAATTAAATTTTTGATTTATTTAAATTTTTACACGATTATTTCCTTAGCAAAAAAATCTAATAAATTATTTTGATTAAAATATTCTAATTTGTGTTTGTAAGAATTATCCTATTTTATTCTAAATATTATTACAGTATTTAAAAAGGCTTCCTTTTCTTCAAAGCTGCACTTTGCGCAGAGTTTGATACGACAGTAGCTTGTCTACCCTTGTTTCACAACACTGGCAGATGATTTTGACTTTTTGCCGCACACCGCAACAAACAACTTTCCTTATATAACTCTTTATCTTTTAATAAACCATAAAATTAAGAAACTTTAGCGGAGATACGTAGCTTGCGGTATTAACTAATCAACAAGTCTCTTGGGGCGTAAAATAACGCGTTGTGAATTTTCGCATTTACACAAACTATCAAGTACTTACCTACTATTTGTTCCTATGGGAAATTAATGTGATGACAAGGTTTATACGAGTATTACCTCTATATATAAAATCAATTGCTGTATGTTAATCTCGCTAAAACTACAAAACGGCTCGAAAAATTTTGATGACATTTATTGAGCGGGCACCTGGTTGGTTTAGACTCACAATTGGACCCGGTAGGTGGCGCTGTTGTCGACATCCAGAAATCAAGAATCGAAGCCGGCGTGGATCGCTATTAAAGATAACAATATTAAAAAAGTAGTAATAATTTATGTGCGGTGTAGGCTGCTGTACCCGCCTTGTGTTGTAAATTTGCGGCGGCAATTTGCTACTTTGCGGTGTTTTGGAAAGTAGAGTGAGTAAGTACCTTTGGTTTTTGGGTGTCTTTTAGTGTATCACTTTATTGTTGAATATTTTTAGCAGCTTTTACTGTTTCACTTATGTTAGCTCCAAACAACTTTTGCGTTTCTTGGAGAGCCTCCTTTAATTTTGTAATAATAGGCGAAATTATGAAGCCTGTACGTGTTCTTGACTCCATAAAAGAACTATCGTAAACAAAGTGACGGGCATCACTTAAAGGTTTCAAAAAATTGTTTGTTTTCGTTTCGTTCGAATTTATTATATCGGGGACAGCAGCTAGGGCTGCAATGGCGATACCTAACATATATACAATAAACTTGTTTGACATAAGTAATAAGTCTTTTTGTATAGAGGTCTCTGCCAGAGCTGCTTTAACCTCCGGGTTTAGAGTTGGTTCAATCAGGTAACAGTTGGAGGCTCTCCAAAGGAGGCGATAAGGTAAATATTCAAAAGACTTTCTTTCAAGTCTTTTACCAACCCTGTCTTGCCATCGATTAGCTATATACTTATGGATTGCTGGACCAATTGGGGTCTCGGTCTTAGCTGCATTACAAAGCCTTCGCCAATGTCTTCGTCTTCGTCGTTCCTCTAACACCCTCGGCTGCGAAGGTTCACTACCGTCAAGTGTCCTAGACATGGAGGTGCCAGGTGCTACTGCAATAGGTCAACAATAAATCGCAATAATTAAGCTGTGAAACATAATTACAGAGGATTATCTTCGTTTTCCAGAGATAAAAATGCAATTTCATTTCTTTTTGAAGTTGATTACAAGGCACAAGTCTGAATCCTGTAGTGGCCATGTAAAATAAAGACAGGTTAGCTCGTTTCTCACACCACTTTAATAAAACTGCGTTTAAAATGTGAAATCTGTGCTAATTTATACAATATTTACCTAAAGCAAAGAGTTTTATTCCGTATAAGGAGGTATTTAAAATTAAGGTCAGTTACTTGTAGTAAATAAACATGGGCACTTTGAAATCTTTATGAATATTCATTAGGTGTGAAGCAAACTCCACTTTATTGGTTAGTTAGAATCTATCCACTTACCATCAAGCACTCGTTTCCATTTTATTAAAAATTTCGTTCTTATTTTATTAAAAAAATGTGGCCTAATGGTTCATAGTTCAGATCAGAGTACGGGGCTGTTGAATACCGAGGTCATGAATGGTCAGCCAAACATCAATAAATAAGTGGAATGTTAGAGAAATGTTTAAAGGAAGTAAAAGTGGAAAGCTTTTACTCCCTGTAACTAAAAGACCATTCAGCCAGTATTGGGAAAAAAGGTACTATATGCCACGTACATAGATTGCGTGACATAATCTCCCGCTCTGTCAAATTATAGCTATAGAGATATGCTGATATTGAATAGAGAGCCGCGGTAGCTCAGGGGCCTAGCTCTCGCTGTAAATTTCACAGTACGCGAGCAACCCGGGTTCGATCCCGTCGGCGCCAATGAAGTTGTTAATTGTAATTTTAAGTGCTGATTTACAACGTGCTCGGCGGTAAAGGAAAATACCGCGAGGAAACCTGCATATCTGAAATATAAGAAAAAAAATTACGAAGAATTGTGAAGTTCGCCAACACGCTTTGAGGCAGCCTCGCGGACTTTTCCTTGCCTTAAAATGGTCTCAGAAATGAGAGGAGGGCTGTGCCCAACAGGGGTACGTATATATAGGCTGCAACTTTAACTTTTTTATATTTGGACGTAACTGTAGTGTTAGTCTACCTTCCTAAATAATTTATCCTCACAATCAAATAAGTGATATTCATTCTGTAAATACTAGGAACAGACACAAGCTAGTAGTACCAGTTACTCGACTCCATCGAGTCAGTAATTCATTCTTGGGGCGATGTATATATTATACGCTTTTATAACAAAATTCCAGAAAATATACAAAGTTTGGCCTGTTCAAAGTTCAAAAACTTTATTAAACTAAGTTTGTATAAAAAGGGTTATTATAATATTAAGGAATTTATGGATGATAATAACCCCTGAAAATGAGGTGATCGCTACCAAGCTATTTCTAATTTGTTGTGTCGTTAATTTGTGTAACATCATGATTGTAAGCTGTTATTTAAAAAAAAGTCCCGCTGGGTTTCTTGCTGATTCTTCCCAGGACAGAGGTTTTTTCCGAACCAGTGGTAATCAAACAAAAGAGTGACTTTCAATAAGTATTATTTATAATCTATATTGAATAAAAAAGTTTCTGTTTCTGTTTCATAATACTGTACTTCAATTTTAAGGAAAATGCCGAAATACATATCGGCATGAAATCTCAAAACTCAAATCTAAGATTTAAATTATCAAATAGTTCGAAGAACTGACAGCCGATACGATCCGGGAAGAAAAGTTCTCGAGAGGCAAGGCAAGAGGCCTCGCATTGGAATGCGCAATGATGGATTACCCCACACTGAAGAGTGTTAACCTGGTAATAAATGTAGGAATTCGTTAAGTGAAGGTGGCCCAGGATCGTGTTTTGAGCCTATGTTCAGCATGGAAGGTCTGTAATGATGACATTTTATAAGTAGAATAAATATATAAATTTAGTGTTTGAAGTGCTTGTATACAGGGTTATTTTGCGATATTCGGCTAAATTTGTAGAGAAGGTTCAGAGTTGGTAATATAGACAAATCATCATCATCATCATCATCATCATTACAGCCCTTCACAATTCCACTGCTAAACAAAGGCCTCCCCCAAGGAATGCCACAAAGCACGGTCCTGAGCCACCTGCATCCATCAACTTCCTGCATATCTTACCAGGTCGTCACTCCATTTAGTGGGAGGATTCCCAACACTGGGCTGCCACTCGAGAACCTTTCTTCCCCATCGGTTGTCGGTTCTTCGAGCTATATGACCGGCCCATTGCCTCTTCAGCTTACTAATCCGTTGGGCTATGTCGGTCACTCTGGTTCTACTGCGGATATCCTCATTTCTGAGTTTATCATGCAGAGAAACTCCGAGCATAGCCCTCTCCATAGCACGCTGAGCGACCTTGAGCTTCCTCATCCGGTCAGCAGTGAAGGACCACGTCTCAGTTCCGTATGTCATCACTGGCAACACGCACTGATTGTACAGTCTCGTTTTCAAGTTTTGAGGTATACCTGACGAGAAGTTGTGCCGTAATTTCCCGAACGCTGCCCAACCGAGTTGAATCCGTCGATTGACCTCTCGGTCGAAGTTGGACTTACCTAGTCGAACTATTTGTCCCAGGTAAACATACTCGTCAACAACTTCGAGCTTAGTGCTCCCAACAACTACTGGCATAGGTGTGACATGGACATTAAACATGATCTTTGTTTTGTCCATGTTCATCTTAAGACCTATCCGTTGGGAAGCACTATTGAGGTCATTGAGCATTGTGGTTAGGTCCTCCAGCGATTCTGCCATAAGGACTATATCGTCGGCAAATCGATGGTGGGTGATGTACTCGCCATTCATGTTGATACCGTATCCTTTCCAGTCCAGAAGCTTGAAAACGTCTTCCAATGCAGCGGTGAAGAGTTTCGGGGATATGACGTCACCCTGTCTTACACCTCTCTGCAATTGGATAGGTTTCGTACTCTGGTTCTGTACTCGGATAGCCATCGTAGCCATACTGTACAAGCACTACAGCACTTCGATATACCGACAGTCCACTTGGCACCGCTGAAGGGACTGCAGCACCGCCCAAATTTCGACGGAATCAAAGGCTTTCTCATAGTCCACATACGCCAGATATAGTGGCAAATTGTACTCCTCGGACTTCTGTACAATTTGCCGAAGGGTATGTATGTGGTCTATGGTGCTAAAGCCTTTTCGGAAACCGGCTTGTTCGGGAGGCTGGAAGTCGTCAAGTCTGTGCGCGAGACGATTCGTAATGACTCTCGAAAACAGCACGTAGACGCGGCTTAGAAGGGAAATCGGTCTGTAGTTCTTCAAGAGAGCGTTGTCGCCTTTCTTGAAGAACAAGACCACCGCACTTCTGCTCCACGCCTCCGGTGTAATGCCACCATGGAGGACGGAATTAAAGAGTTTCTGAAGGACTTCAAGTACCGGTTTTCCACCCGCTTTCAGAAGCTCCGCTGTAATTCCATCCTCGCCTGGGGCCTTGCCGTTTTTAAGGTGCTGGAGAGCCATTCTAATCTCGCTCAAACTGACGTCCGGGATATCATCGGAATAATGTCGGATAAGACTCGCTCTTGGATCGTTACTCACACTTGCGTGTGGCTCCAACGATGACGTGTACAGCTGCCCATAGAACCTCTCAATCTCACTCAAAATCTCAGGTGCCCCGGAAACGATGCTGCCACATTCTGTCTTCAGCTTTGACAGTTGACTCTTTCTGGCAGACAGATCTCTGGCAAAGACTTTGGAGCCTTGGTTCCGCTCGATCGCTTCTTCAATACGAGCTGTATTGAAGTTGCGTAAGTCCCGCCAAATGCATTTGAAGATCTGTCTGTCCAGTTGCCTGTATGCTGTCAAATCTGTTGAAGAATGTAGCTTCATCTCCCGTCTAACAGCCATGAGATTAAGAGTGTGATCGGAGAGTTTTTGTGTTCTTCTGCGGCGGGTCTTGCAGAACTTAGCTCCGACCGCATGGACAATTTCCACGAGCTTGTCATTCATATCGTCCACTTTATTGCAGTCTTCTAGGCACTGAAAACGGTTTTGTAACTCGAGCTGAAAGCTTTCAGGACTTTGAAACAGAGCACGAGGGGGACGGAGCGTTGACTTCATTAGACGAGACCTCTCCAACTTAACGTTTAGGTTCAGTGTGCCTCTAACCATTCGGTGATCGCTGCCGGTTTACACCCTCGCGATCACTGAGACATTACTGAACAGTTGTCCTCTGGTCGTCATAATGAAGTCAATCTCATTTTTTGTCAAACCGTCGGGGCTCGACCAGGTCCACTTCCTGTGGGACCGCTTCTGAAAGAAAGAGTTCATCATAAAGAGTCTCTCTTTCTCCATGAAGGCGGCCAGCTGCTGGCCCCTTGGGTTCCGTTGCCCTATTCCAAATTTCCCTACTTTCAGCTCACCATTCTCTCTTGTGCCTAGTTTTATATTGAAGTCTCCCATTAACACCGTATATTGGGTTTTGGAGGAATGCATGGCTCTAGAGATATCCTCATACATTTCCTCCACCTCCTCATCGGGGTGTGCCGAGGTTGGTGCGTAAACCTGTATGACCTTCAGCGAATACCGTTTGATGATTCTGAGTATAAGGTACGCAACCCTCGTCGACACACTCTCAATCTTTACAACCTTGTTAACGAGAGACTTGTGGACGATAAATCCGACACCTCCTTGGGACAGATGGTCGCCCTCCCGGTAATAGAGCAAGTTGCCGGATTCGAGAATTACCGTTTCCTCCCCCTCTCTTCGGATTTCGGATAATTCTATAATATGCCAGCGTAACTTGTCTATCTCTTCTTCCAGCTCCACAATCTTCTCGTCAGTCCTCAGGGTGCGTGCGTTGTAAGTTGCCAGGTCAGGAGATTCTTAGCACCCCCTATATAGACAAATGGTGAAGAAAAATTAATAAAACAATTTCAAAAACGTTGTTGCCCATAAATCATTCAATTTGGGATAATTTCAAATAAAAGTAGAAGCCTTATTAAATCGTATTGTCAAAAACTGCAATAACGTTATATAATTTTTTATATATTCGAAGTTAAGTTTAAAATTTGGCTACTCTTTGAAAAATAACCCTGTATAAACATAGTGTTTGAACAAACACTCAGATTTGTTTTAGGTTCACATGTGCGCTTAAATCCTACTTTTATTACTAGGATTTTGGATCTTTGTAGCGAGAATCAGTTTAAGTTTTGACTCGGATTGTTAATTATTATTGATGAAGTCGAGGTTCAGTCAACTTAGATAATTTCAAAAATTCAATAAACGGAGGGATGAGCAGTTTCAAGATCGGTCGAACGAAATAAGAACCTAGAGGGAAAGTAAACAGAGAACAAAAAATTGTGGTTATTGTAGATATGATTCATCGTCATCATTATATCCATGAACAAATCACAAGTCTACTGCTGGAAATAGGCCTCCAACAAGGAATTATTAGATATAATTTCTTGCCAAGCAGACTTTGTTTTACCCTTTACGATGAAGCTTTGTCCTTTATAAATACTTTAAATTAATAAATAAAAAAATTTATAAAAAAATATTGAAGGTCACTTATCGGGTTAAAACTGTCCTTAATTTTAGTAAAGGTCTCAAGTTGGAGCTAGCAATACACATTTACAATATTTCATTAAAATCCGTTGAGTGGTTTCGGAGTTCATCGCTGACAAACAATGTTTTTTTTTATAGGATAAGGGTGACAAACGAGCACACAGTCCACCTGATGGTAAGTGGTTGTTGCGGCCAAAAAAAGTGACACGTAATTAATTATATATGTATATATATATATATATATATATATATATATATATATATATATATATATATATATATATATATATATATATATATATATATATATATAGAGTATAAGTCTATCCTTGAAATGGTAAGTATATTTAAAGACAAATTTCAAGAGGGTGCAGAAGAAACGATGTAAGGCAGAAAAAAGATACTAAGATACAGGATATAAGGGGTAACATACAAAAGATAACATAAATAACATACAGGACCGTGTTTTGTGGCATTCCTTGGGGGAGGCCTATGTTCAGCAGTGGACTTATGAAAGGCTGTAATGATGATAATGATTATTATGATACAAAAGATAACGGAATTTTTCCTTAATATAGTAGCAACAAACAAAAATGGTCGTGGAGTATGAAATATAGAGAAACATATGAATATATAATGCTCACAATTGGAAGGGTTATTTTCGTTTAATGCTTTATATAAATAATAGTACTTAGCACTCCGTTTTAAATTTAAAGTCTTACTTTATATTGAAGAAATTAAAACGTCTGGAACTTTATTGATAAGTGTGGACATTGTAAGTTTACCAATGTCATTTGTATGCAACCTTAAATTAATTTTAAAAGAAGATTGATAATGATTTGAATTTTTTTTATATAGGATAAGGGTGACAAGCGAGCACACAGTCCACCTCATGGTAAGTGGTTGCTGTGGCCCATAGACATCTACATTTATCCTCAATTAAGAATCAAAATGCAGATGCGTTGTCACCCCTGAGGACTAAGATGGATTGCCTCGTTTCCAGTATAAAGGGTCTCCGGTTCTCTACACTCACCATACGAAACACAGCAGAATTAAGCTATTATTACACGCTGGTATTCTTTAAGAGTGTGGTCCATTCCCGGTCGAGCCAACCCATTCGTGCTACACCCATACCATAGCTGCAGCGTGGCTCTACCATATGGTCATCAGTTTAATACAAAAGACAAACTCATATAATATAGAGTTTACCCTTTGCTATTTTATTAACTTTACAGACAAAAAAACAAGTAGAAAAATAGAGAAATTTCATATATTTTACCCAAGACAAACAGCAATAATTTAATCCAAAATTTATGACCAGAACGTAAACATTTCAGCTTAATACACTTGAATAAAACAAACAATCCGCTGTGCGGTGATATGACATGTTATTTCAAGTTCTTAAATTTTAGTTCGATTTAGTAGTTTATATTGATTTAAATTTATGGACTGAACAAAACAATCTGTGGTTTTACAAACACAAATCTACACAATCATCATGATATACAATTTATTTATTTATTTGGGCACCAAGACAGGTCGGAAATTGCTTCTTCGTAGGCAGCCACGGCTTCTTCGTCGCTTGAAAAAAACTTGCCTTTTATTTTTTCTTTGACTCTTGGGAGCAAAAAGAAATCACAAGGAGCTAAGTCACGGCTGTAGGGTGGGTCACTTAGAATTTCAACACCAGATTCCTCAATAAATGCTTTTGTTCTAAGGGAGGTACGTGAAGAGGCGTTATCGTGATGCAGCATGATTCCCTGAAGCCCGGTCTTTGGTCTTCTTTCCCGGACAGCTTGAAAGCTGTAGGTAATGCAACTGTACATCTAATACCATTCAGAGTTGACTGACCTACAATTTTTCAGCATTGACGTCGACAAATGTCCGCTCCGCGAAAAAAACTAGCCACCATTTTTTTGCCGATGTTGCGAGGTCTTTGCAGTTTTGTCAGTAACTGTCCTTCTGAGTAGACCCACACCGATCATTGCCTTTTATTTTCCGGATCATATTGATAGATCCATGTCTCGTCACCAGTAACTATTTCTGAAACATGCCTAGATGCCCCGTTTTCAAAACGTAGACGCATTTCATGGCACCAATCCACACGAGTCTGTTTTTCGCTTTCGGAGAGCAAACGAGGGATCCATCGACAACAAAGCTTCCTCACTCCAAGATGTTGATATAGGATGGTATGAATGCTCCCCGAACTAATGCTTACAATCTTTTAGATGTCCGTATATGTGATTCGTGGGTCTTCTCGCACCAACATTTCAGTAGTCCATACATTTTCTACCGTTACTGCTGTTCGCGGGGCCCGGTTCTTTGATCATCTTTAAGATTAATTTTATCCTTTTTGAATTCAGCAAACTAACTAAAAATCGTTGCGCGTGATGGAGCTGAGTCCCTTAATGCTGACTGTAACCGTTGTAAACTTAATTGTTCGGTTAAACCAAATTTAAAATCATAATATATCATAGCGAGCAAATGTTCACGGTTAAGATCCATCGTTTTAAATGAAAAGCGCGGAAAACTTAATAGAACTTTGATTTTTTTTAAATATCGAGCAATTGGCTTAACAAGTTCTATTTTTAAATAAATTTGATATTTAGAAACATTTAACACAGGTGCGTTCCATTTCTAAATTTCGAGCATCTCAAAACTTATTTCGTGACCTACGTAGGCAATGTTTTGTTTTTGGAAAATCTAAAATCAAAACATATAATGATGTAAATAATCCTTGACCAGAAATGACGTAAAAAGAAATAAATTTATTTAAGACTTGAGTAAACTGATGGCTTAGTTACGGATTTATTATTATGAATACCTAGACAGACATTGATACATACGTACAAATATCTGGCAAATGTAGAAAAAATTCGGATGTTAGCATATCCATCATCGTTCAGCCTTATCAACAAAAAGTTATGGAATACCTAACAACCAAATAATTTATTTAGGTTTTTTGGATGCGATAAAGCGCGGAATGAGTTAAGGTATTGCTACTGCGTGAACTGAGGAATTTTTATAACATAATTCATAACAGATTAATATAACTTACTGTTGGCGACGCGCCTATAAAGAATATTTCAATTTATTAGTTTACCGATTACGAATAGCTTCTAAAGATAAATTATCAAGCAATAATTGTCTTATAAGAAAACGCTTAGTTAAATCTTAAAGAAATATCGAATTATATAATTTGAAAGTCTTGGGTTCGATTCCCAGGTCGGACTAGTTTGACGTTTTGTTAGCAATATTTTCTTAATAAATTCTTATAGGGAATTTTTAAGATATAATTAATGATTTCGGGTTCAGTTCCCCGGTTGAATTACTTTCCATTGTTTTACTATCGATTTAAAGAAATATTAAAATAAAATTGGATCAGCGTTCATTCCCCGGTCGAAATGATCACTTTGTGTAAGTGGAATTAATGTAAAGTAGTATTGCATAATAATTGTTTATGTAAGTTGAGTACATTTTGTATGAAAAATAAAATGTCTATTTTCAATGTTTAATTCATAAAAATATTTTGTTTACGTTATCTGATAAGAAACATGATAACTGATAAGATCATTGTTTGTGAACCTTGGTGTCTTGTAATAGATAGGTGTTATCTGACCAAGGATTTCACTGAGCAGGTGGGGGTCGTGTGAAAATTAGTTGTTCACATAGCGTCGGATAAAAGCCACATGCTACTTTGCATATAGCTTACAGACCTGTTGGGGGTCGTGTGAGAGTTAGTTGTTCACCTAGCACTAGATAAAAGCCGCGTGCTAATTTGCATTAATTTTAGGAGGCCTAATAAATGAAAATTTGAATTCTTGTAAATTTCAGCAATTTATGTAAAATTGACTTGTAAAATATTTCAGGTTGACTGTATGAGCAAAGTAGGTGAATTCTGTGTTAGTTTTATATACATGTTCTTCTGAAATAGTGAATGTTACGGCCTACGGCTGCTCCCTTAAAGGATCCAATCCTCAGGGGCCCATGAGCTGAAGACTTCCCGAACAGACGTAGGTCGGGCCTCAATGTGGCCACGTGGAATCTCTCTAATTACACTAAAATATATGGGGGAGCGTTATACTACGGCCAGTCGACCGGAAGGAATTTGGACGAAGCTTACTTACCTATATCCAAGGCGACTGGTCCCTCCGGAGTCGGTCAGGTCGCATGTGGTTGTGTAGTGCAAGGGAAAGAAGGGTGATGTGGTGTGTATCTGGGTGTGACTGATGGTGATTGAACCTAGACCTTGGCCGTCGGCAGCAGCCCGAGCGTCGACACCGCTCCAACTTGAGGGGGCCTTTCGAGGTTGTCCACAGTCACTTTCTTCTTTCGTCACGTTGACAGTCAATTAACTCTATCGTACGATTTACTAACTTACAGAAGCCACTAACTATCGCTGGTTATAAGGTTAACACACAAAACGCACACGGAGTTTACAGTTTATTAAAGGTCACTACCGTTTCGCGTCGCAACAGTTAGTTCTAGAATATTAGAGGCCGCACTAGCTAATATTGCCTAATGCACTTATGCAGATTCTGAGTCAAACACAATGAGTCCCTGGGAAGCTCTCCAGCAGGAATGCGCGTCACAATGATAGACCGTATATTTACTGGCCGCGCCGAATTATTCCGAGTTCCCTAACAGAATACAGCGTGCCAATCGTTAGCACCGCTTATGGACGACTGCCCTTGGGCGTTTTACGCACGACCGAATGTCAAACCGGTATGACACTGAGCCGCGCGCCCTCTCGCGTTCGTTCCCGAAATTAGCGTTTAGCGCGAACAAACCCCCGTCCCGGACATAAGGATTTAGGTCCGCGAGCAAACCGGGCAGCGGGACACGGTCGCGACGGCAAGTTGCAAGACCAAATCTATAACCAAACTAGGCCACCTTAGGCAACCCATCAGATCTTGCAACCCTAACCAACGCCCCAAAGATAGCCCTAATGTGGCAAGCCGGAGGGTCAGCCTCCACTGGATGCCCCTCCTGGGCATCGCAGCACTTTAACAAGTCCTGTACTGGACAGAAGTCCGACGACCTCTTTCAAACACCTATCTGTGCCCCTATGATTAGTTCCGCAATCCGACCGGATCAGCTCTGCAAACAGCGACGCGACACGAAGCGGCCCCGAGCGGCCTCCTAAGCTTCAGTGCAGAGAGCACCCATAAATTCCACATGAACGTCGTCTGTGGAGAGCCGAACGAAACGCACAGATAGTCCCTAGTATGAATTTTCAACAAGTAGGCCTAGCCAGGCCACCCACCATATTATCATTTACTAAAATAGTGCGGCAGCTGATTTCAATCTGATAATCTCCAAAACTAGCTAGCCTGTTAGGCAAGTAGTCCTATGCTCATATTTCAACTAATTTTTCAAAAGCATCAATGTTCAACTACAGAATTAATTCAACCAAATTAATCACCGATGCGCATAGGTCAACTTGCAAATTAAACAAAACAATAACGTAAGGGACAGCCCTACTTCTTCGCAAAGCAAAATGATTAAACACTATCTATGTATATGTTACATAATTTTTCAAATAGCGCGCCATTCAATTTCCTTTCAGCAAACAGATGCAACAATCAAATACAGTGATTAAATATATGTACAAAACACATGCAGTAGCATTTAAAGGAGTAGATTAAATTCAATTCTTTTAATTTAAACCGCTACAAATAGGAAAATTTCGCGGAAAGCCCAAAGCAATTTTTAATTTTAATTCAAGTATTTTTTGACTAAGTGCTCGACCAAACCAAATCTAATACCCCTTGACAGCGTGATTCAACGCTCCAGAGGGGCCCTAATCTTCCCACCACCAAGGGGAGGCCACATGGCGTGAACCCGAGATCGCTAACAGTCGCCACTCGGGTTGTACGCCTTCACTGAGGCCGTCGGCAACAGAACATTTTGACAAGTGGACTGTTGACGGCTTAAGGCTCAGTGGAGGTGGCCGTGGTGGGAGCTAAGGCGGCAGCTAGCCAGGGCCGCCTCCATCAAATGGGGAACAGTGGTACACCAGTCGCGGCCACTCAGCTAACGGGAGTGAGAAGGGTCCAGCGGACCGATGAGTGGCCGTGAAGTTCCTCTCCACACGCTTAGGGGGGGTGATGACACCCCCGCCCCTGGGGGTATTACCCCCCGACTGGTCGGGGGAGGGACCCCTTTCAAACTTAGGGGCCTGATGGCTGGCCGGCGGGCGCCGAGAGTCGCCCGGCAGAGGGCGTGGCTGAGCGCCCCCGCCCGTGGGGGTCGAGGGCCTGGCAGAGCCCCGAGAGGAGACGCCGTTCGCACTCAGGCACAAAACGGCATGATGATTGCCCTGGCAATGCAGACAGGGCCGCCGATGCGGACAGTCTCGCTGGAGGTGTCCTCCCAAACATGAGCAGCACCAGCGGCGCTCCTTGGCGATAGTTCGCCTCGCTGGAACCGGCTTACCTAATAATTTCGGCACGACGTTACTAGATGATCAGATGCTCGACAATAGGAGCAGGGGGGGGTTGACGACGACTTGCCTGGAGGATTCAGCCTCTCAC
Source organism: Parnassius mnemosyne (assembly GCA_963668995.1). NCBI lineage: Eukaryota > Metazoa > Arthropoda > Insecta > Lepidoptera > Papilionidae > Parnassius > Parnassius mnemosyne. Next base: position 26,960,267 of record CAVLGL010000068.1, read on the forward strand.
TGGGCACGGCTCGTAAGTCGTCAACGGTGCCCGCCGCGCTCTCTATCTGCCGGCACTGCTCCTCCAAAAACCGCAGCAGGTCATAGAAGGGCGGAATATAGGAGGCCTCGTCCCCGCCGTACCTCTCCTCAAAATGGATTTGAAGGTCGAGAGGTAGACGGGACAGCACGATGCGGAGCAACAAAAAAGCCCATTCGCCCACTGGTAAACCCAGCCGCCTCAACGTATTACAGGCCACCAAGACTGGATCCAACAGGTCCGGACGCAGTCTGGCCCGGTCACTAAACAGCGGGAGGCTTAGAAGCTGCTTAACATGCTCGTCCGCAATTCGCCGGACGTTGGCGTATCTTCTGGCTAGGAGGTCCCGAGCAGTCTGGTAGGCGTCGTCCGACAATCTCAAGTGGCCGACGACGCCCAGGGCCTACCCCTCCAGTGAGGCCAGGAGGTACACCATCTTTTGGCTCGGGGTCAAGTCACTCCGGGCGTCCACTAGGCTGTCGAAAAGACCAACGAAGGTCAGCCATTCGGAAAGGACCCCGGAGAACTTTGGCAGGTCCAGAGTTGGGAGTCGTCCCAACAGCTCCGGCTGAAACTGCTTCAGAGAGGACTCGGACAGGTCACTCATCAGAGCTTCACGCGCCTCCTCGGCATACCTGCCTTCAGCCTCGATCAACTCGTCCGTGAGCCACAAGAACTGCTCATAGTCCGCGAAGCAGGAGTCCAGGACTCCCTTCTCCACATCCGAATCCTCGAGCTCAGCGTAAGCCTCCTCCACTGCGGCCCTTCGAGCATCCACCTGCTCGAACTGTTTCATCAAGTTATGGACCCTATCCGGTCGACCTATCAAAGCATGGGCGCTTGTGGCACAGCGTAGCTCAGTCCGCAAACAACGGATCAGTAGCTTGGGCGATGTCATCACTATTAAATGCAAATTACGACGCGGCTTGAGCACAGATTACAAAGATAACAAACAAAAAATACAACAAAAATTAACAGTTAATAAATGCAAATTTTAACAGTGGTAGAGCCACGCGGCAGCTTTTGCTGTAGCACGGATGGGCCGGCTCGAACCAGGGTGGTACCACGACCTCACAGAATACCAGCGTGAAGTAGAGGTTTACCTCTGCGTTTCGCTTGGTGAGTGCAGGTAGCTGGAGGCCCTTTTTACTGGGAATGAGGCATTCCATCTTAGTCCTCACGGGTGACAACGCATCTGCATTTTGATTCGGAAACGAGGATAGATGTAGATGTCTATGGGCCGCAGCAACCGCTTACCATCAGGTGGACTGTGTGCTCGTTTTTCACCCTTATCCTATAAAAAAAAAATGCAGTTCCTATCAAATCGCGTTGAATAGAAATTACACAAATACGTATTACTACGTATCAACCAAATACAAGTTAGCACAAAAGAAAAGACACAATTCAAATTAACAAATAACAAATACTAGTGCGATCAAATCAAGTTAAATTCAAATGGCGCAAATACCATTACTACTCTTTAGTTCAAATACAACTTACAGTATAAACGAAGATACACATCACAGTCGATCAACAAAAAATGCCTAGCTAGGAAATCGACCCTTCGATAAGTAATCCACTACAACTATCCGGCAACGATAATTAACCGATTACGTAAAAATAACCATCTACCTACATGACGTATATCTCTAGAAAACTCCCGCTTGCGCAACCTAGGGCGCGGCTTTTCAAATCTACCCACTAACCAAAAAAAGGCAAGCAACAAAGAACAAAGGGAAATAATTCTATTATTACGTACAAAAAAATATTTTTACGTATTACGGACGGGCGTGATTGTAGATACAAATTAAACCAATCACACCAACGCTCCCTACCACCAAAATTGTTTAATGTTTATCTAGCACTATGGTCGGGATCGACCGGGGAATCGAACCCGGAACCGCGCTCTGCTACCAGTTTGTTACGGCCTACGGCTGCTCCCTTAAAGGATCCAATCCTCAGGGGCCCATGAGCTGAAGACTTCCCGAACAGACGTAGGTCGGGCCTCAATGTGGCCACGTGGAATCTCTCTAATTACACTAAAATATATGGGGGAGCGTTATACTCGCTCCAGTGCTAGTGTTCGTTTTGTGCCAGTGAACGACTCCGCCGACGTTGAGTTCGCTCCGTCAGGCGTCGAGGCGTTTCTGGCGCTCTCCTGCGTCGAGCTAAATCGAGGTAAGCGCAAAGGGAATCGCCTACGCTGAGCCCTACTTTGCATTTTACTTTAACTTCTACACTGTACCCTCTTTTATTATTAAAAGTGTTTACAAGTATGCCGCAATTTGTGTGCTTAACACACCCCTCCCCGCTCGCGGGTGCCTCGCTGGGCCTCCCTTAAGGGTCTCACCCGATGTGGTTGCACGCGCTGAGGGGAGTAAGGTGTGTGATAGCCAAGGGCTAAGCACAAACTTACACCAAAAAAGAGATGACGGACAAGGGGGAACCCCCCCCCCCCAAAACGCCTAAAACCACCAGAAAGGCGTCCGGGAGTACTGGACAGGTCCCTCATGGAGCGAGACCTTTTCGTTCCTGAGAGATCTAAAGTACTCCCGTCATATATCCAGCTCCCGAGGCGGATAGGAAGCTCACCGGCCACTAGGGCCGCGTTCGGCGCTGGTGCAGCTGTGACTCCACCTAGCGTCGAACCGGTTCCTCTTCCACACCGGAACCTAGCATCGCGGAGGAGAACTCCTCCACAACTTGAGTAAGACGAACTCCAAGAGCAGGAAAGGCTAAAGGCCGGATCGGACTCATTATCCGAATCGGCCTCGCCTTCCAACTCAACTTCAACATCATCACCAACCGAAAAAAGAGAATTACCACCTATAACGAGACGTAATACCCCACCCGATTCACCATCACCACCACCAAACACACCTTCGGTCGGTATGATAGACATACAGGAATTCGAAGAGCAGGACCCAGAAGGGGAGAGGGCATGGGACAACACGTCCTACGCCACCCTCCCCCCTATACAACAGGAGGTCCATTTTGACATGGAACCTACACCAGGACCATCCTCGGCGCAAAATTCATATGCAGGCGCTGCAGCAGCCCCAAGAATGGCACCGCCATCCCCACCACCACCTGCACAAATGCCAGATCAGACTACTGAAATGCAAACGGCCAAGTACCCCCCCATAATCGTCGAATGCTTCCCCAATTGGGCGAAACATTTTAAAACTCTCCACCAAATTTTAGGCCACGCTCCAAATGCCCGCCCATATGGAAAAGGTGTAAGGTTTAGGCCCCAATCCGACATAGAGTACCGTAAAACTCAAAAATACCTGATAGAGCGTAGCAAAGAGGATGCCACCTTCGCGTGTTATTGCTACGCTCCCCAAGACGAACAACCCACAAAGGTGGGGCTTCGAGGGCTCCCCGCCGACACGGACCCTAAAGATATCCAGGAGGCCCTTATTGAGAAGGGCTTCCCGGTCACGTTTGTACGGGCCATTCCTCCCAAAAGAGACAGACCTGGGTGTCTGTTCCATGTTAAAATGGACCACCTTTCACCCGAAGAATTAAGTAGGCTCTATAAAATCGATGAGCTACTGTTCATGCCTGGTGTCACCATCGAGAGCTGGCAAGGAAGAGCTGGCCCATCACAATTTCACAGATGCCAGGGGTTCGGCCGTGCATCCTACAACTGCTACCGGCCTGTTAAATGCGTCCGCTGTGCGGGCGACCACATCGCATCGGAATGCACACAGCCTCGAGATGCCCAGCCTAAGTGCGCAAACTGCACAAAGGCTCACCCGGCAAACGATAGGCGGTGCCCAGTGCTGCAGCGGATTGCACGGAAGAGGGGTATAAACATACAACCTCCCATGCCCTCGCAGAGAGCGCAGGCACCTCAGAGGCAACCACCGCCACCACCGCCACCACCACCTAAACCACAACAGCAACCCCAACAGCTGCAACAACTACCCCAGGTGCCGCAGCAACCACAATGGCAGGTTACACTACCTGCTCCGGCACCAACCACATCTGCATCAATTGGGGCAACACTGGCCACACCTGCAAATGATCCCATTGAGCGCATAGAGCGCCCTAAGAAAAAGAAAAGAGGAAAAAAGAAGAAGAAGAAGACGGCCATACAGGAACAGGTCCAAGGTACGTCCACTCCTCCTCCTCCCTCTACCGCCACCACACAGCAGCGGCAACAACAGCCGCGCCTTACGACCTTCCCTGGTGCCAACCCAATAGTACAAACAAACATATACCAATCCCGAGATCAACCACCCCAACGTAGGACTGAAACAGTCACACTCCAACCTCTGACCCAGACCCAGGCTCCAACAACTATTGAAGAGGCCCTCGCCCAACTGGTGGGAGTGGTCATAAAAATCCTGGGTGAAGTCGTCACCGCTATGACCACTGGCACCAACCCCCTTTCGGCGATTCTCAGCACCCTAGCCCAACTCTCCACTGTTAACAGAGGGCCATCAAATTAGAATCTGCTACTGGAACCCCGGCGGCATCACAGGGAAGGTCGCCGACTTACGTACGTTGGTCCAGCAGCACAAAATCCAGGTTGTGCTGCTGGGGGAAACTAAACTGCACCCCTTTGCTAAATTGAAACTCCCCAACTTCTTCGTGTATCGACATGATGAGATCTCCCCGGAAGGAGTCACGTACAGAGGTACTGCGGCCCTTGTGAGGAGAGACGTCATGCACGAAGAAGTTGATACAATTTCCGACTTCATAGCCACGAGGACAAAGAGCATAAGGTTGAAGGTGGGGACCGCTGATACGAGGGCCTTCACCGCTTACCGACCCCCTAATACCCCGTTAGCCCCCCAGGACTTAAGGAACATATTCAATGCAAGCACATCCGCAATAATCGCAGGAGACCTCAATGCCAAACACCTAGCTTGGGGCTCCTCGAAGATCACACCTCCTGGGAGGAAACTCTATGAAGACGCTGAAGAATGGGGATATGAGGTATTGGGCCCAGATGAGCCTACCTATTTCCCCTTGCAACCCCTGCACCAGCCCGATGTTCTCGACATAGTGTTGTGCCACAAAATGTCGTATCCAATACGGTTAGAGGTGCTGTACGATGTAGACACGCAGCACCTCACCGTGTTGTTCATCATAGATAGCAGTGCGGATGCCGTTGTGCCTAGAAGTCCCCAGATGAGGACAAACTGGACTCGCTTCCGCAGAGCGCTAGAGGACCTCCGTCTCGGCGCCTCCATTACCACCAGAGAAGATGTGGAGACAGCGGCCCTGCAACTTCATTCAACAATCCAAAACCAAATACAACTCTCCTCACACCCTGTCTCCACGGGGCGCCGAGGGGAGGAACTTCCTAGAAACCTTCAACTACAGCTGTCCGAGAAGCGGAAGCTGAGAAAACTCTGGGCACGAACACGGTGTCCAATAATAAAGCGTAAATTAAACTCCCTGATGGAAGAGCTGTCGATGGTAATAAGAGCGCACAGGGGAGAGGCATGGGAGAGGCAAGTGGACGAAGCCTCGGAGACACCCGCCTCCCTGCATCTCCTCAATCCGCAGCTCACAAGAACACCAACATCTGTTTCCCCACTAGTGGACAACACGGGAAAAAGGGTCTATGACGCCTAAAAAAGGGCGGAAATGATGGCACAACACCTGGAAAAACAATTCAAACCCAATAGCGTCGCAGAGGGGACCATGCAGAGATCATAGTGAACCACGTGCAGGAATACCTGTCGAACCCGGGGCCACCATTACGGGGCGACGACTTCTTCTCGCCAGCGGAGGTAAGGCGCGCCATCATGCGCCTGCCTAACTGCAAAGCGCCGGGATGCGACGGTATTACCACCACAGCCTTAATATAAAAGGTACATAAAACTTATATTTCCATACTCTACGCACTTAGTTTTAATATGAAGAATTTAAGTTTAGAATAAGGATATTTCTACTGTTGAATGCTCAATTCAAAATTTGTATCCTCATATCTATACATTTATACAAATAAACAAGTGGAATGTGTAATAACCTCTGAAGGAGATGGAGTTATAGATGAAATAAGAATTTTAAATTTTTTGGTTTTTGGCCATTTTGACCCCCTAGAAGTGTAATGAAAACTTTATGCCCCTATTCAACCATGACCACCATGGCTACAGTTTGAATAGCCTATCATGTAGAGGATTCTACATGATAGGCTATTCAAACTGACTAGGCCTAAAGTTCGAGTCACCCCTCAACTCGTTTCTTGTCTTTACTTCCAATACAATTGAAGTGTCTGTTTGTAACGGCAAAATAACAGGTTTTTACTAAATGCATATGAAAGTATTTACGGTACTTAAAACAATAAACAATTTTTAAAATTATTGTCTGTCTGTCTGTCTGTCTGTTTGTTCCAGCTAATCTCCGAAACGGCTGGACCGTAAAATCCTAAATCGCGGGGAACAGCTAGTATTTAAATATATATATATGTCTTGGAAATTATCCTTTATACATGAATATATAATTTTACGAATAAAATTGCCGTTTTACTGCTTTATACTTTTTGGAAATTCACAAGTGGTAAAATTAAAAATTTTGTACAACCGACTGCATATAACAAGGAGTAAAAATAAAAAAAATATGAACAACCGACTTCAATATAAATTATTAAGGATATCTCAAAAGCTACTGGTCAGAGCTTGATAATTTTTTTATTTTATTTATTTGAAAGCTGGTGCTTCACATGAGAAGCACCAGCTTTCAAATAAAAAAAATCATCAATGTCGGTTCACATAGAAAAAAGTTATGAAGTAACACACATAAAAATCTAAAAAACCTCCTCCTACCTCCTCCTGTTTGCAGTTGGTTAAATAAAATGAGAACATCGTCAATGTAGTCGAAGTCAATTAAATACGCATTATCAAGGATAACTCAAAAACTACTGGTCAGATATTGATTAAATTTATATGGGACTACGTAAGAATAACCAGCTTTCAAATAAAAAAGGAATAATAAAAATCGGTTAAACAAGAAAAAGTTCTGAGGTAACACATACAAAAACACAGTCGAATTAAATACATCCTCCTTTTTTTGAAGTCGGTTAGAAATTAAATAGTAGTAAAGTACGTATTCAGTCAGGTATACGTAATAGTAGAAAATGTTTTAGGCTGTAAAATAAATTGATGTTTAAAAGGTGTTTAGGCAGAAATTGAATTACTAATGTAGAGCATTAGTAATTCAATATCTGCCTGAGAGTGGAGCAATGGAGGAAAATTTTTAGATACAGGATTTTTTAAATATATTAGGGAGACAAACACAACTTAGGCCATAAATATACTGCAATTAACTTTTAACAAAAAATGGTTTTTTCTTATAATTACGCGAATACTACACATTAAATGAAACTAATTTTTACGGATTTTATAAGTCTGCAGTGTGTGAACATGTTCAATATCGTCCCAACCATTAGATTAGATTTAATAGACCACAAATCCTTGCAAAAAACAACCGATTCCTACCAAGGATGATTCGCGAGGCTATTGAAATTAAAAAACATCCTAATTTCAATAGAGAAGTTGGATGGGTGCTGCCATTTGCTGGGGATCCTATGATTAATAAAATTAAATCCAAACCCAAGCATACCACTGCAAGACTTCAAGATACTGTAAGCTCATTCTGCGTAGATTGGACCAAAAATTAATATTCAAAAACTGAAGGTAGCCGGGTTAACTATGACATCGGGACGTGAAACACCCCAGTCCCTCCATGACCATGGGTGCTGTAAAGCAACCGAAACGTCGGGAATTAAAAAGTTAAATTAAACGCGATAAAATCTGTAAAAATTAGTTTCATTTAATTTTAATAAAAACGTCACGAGAGCACTAAGACGGAATGCATCACGGTGTGTAAATATTCTAGTTCCCCACAAGAACAAATGAGTTAGGGGTTGCCATGTTGGCCTAGTAAGTGAAGAGTGAACCTATCACCATATTTTGTCCCGTGAGTGTCGTAAGAGGTGACTTTGGGAAATGCGAGAAAGCCACGGGTTCGAATCCCGCACGGAACATTTATTTGTATGTCCTACAAACATTTGTTCCGGGTCTGGACGTTTGTCCTTGTGAAATTTATGTATGTCAGCTGCCTTGACGATACAACGATATAGGAGAAAATGTTAGTGTGCGGGTAACGTTTAAAAAAACCTTCCAATAGAGAGCCGTTTAGACATTATAGATTTTAGACATTCAGATCGGTGATGGGGAGCAGCTTAAAAGGTGCAAGACGTCTAATTCTGCGACCGTCTAACTGCCTAGTTGGTCTAGTGATTGTAAGTGAATGTTACCTAAGATTGTTGACCGTATGGTTCCGGGTTCAAGCCCTGAGTCGGGCTAAAATTCAGTTATTGGATTTTCTGTGTCAAAAAAATTCGCAGTAACATTCGCATCAGAAAGCGCATAAAGCCGTTGGTCCTGCGCGTGATTTCTTGCCAGTCGTGTCAGATTGCCTTCCGAGTGCACCTGTGCTTGCGCACACACATAGTTGTAGCACAAATGGGTCGGCTCGAGCGGGCAAACACCAGAACGAACACACTCACAGAATACCAGCGTAAAATACGAGTAGCATCTTAACACTGCTGTGTTTCGTATGGTGAGTATAGAGAACCGGAGACCCTTTTTACTGAAAAAGAGGCATTCCATGTTAGTACTCACGGGTGACAACGCATCTGCATTTTTATTTTTTATTGAGGATAGATGTAAATATCTATGGGTCACAGCAGGCACTTACCATTAGGTGGACGGCGCGTTTATTGTCACGCTATCCTATTAAAAAAAAATGGAGGGCGGTACCAATTTAGGCGAATAAGAAAAAGCGGGCATTAGAAAATGCTTTATACACCGGCCGTTCTGATATTTCTCGGGAACACGTCGTCGAGTGCCAGAAAAAACTTATGTCTGAAGTCTAGTCTTTGTGAAAAAAAGTCTTGAGTTGGGACGACTAAATATAGTCCAGTTTAACCCTCATAAGACAAAGGTTTGCGCAAAAAAACCCTTTATCGTATTTCCTCAATTTCACGGCACAGCCCTTGATGTACAAGTCGGCCTCGGAATTTTCGGCGTCAATGTATCGAGTGACCTTTCATTTTCAGGAAGGACAAATTGGTTTCTTAAAATTTAACATGCCCTGTAGAGCAGGTCAGTATTGCATGCTGGTACATCGCTTCGCATTTATCACAGTGAGTGCTCAGAGGAATCGTTGGGGCTAATCCAGACTCCAAATTTCACCATACATATCATCTATACTTAGCGGGCCATCACAATGCGATTTACCAGAAGTTTTATTACTCTCACGACTTTTTATCTGAATTGGCTACCTTCAGCGATTTTCTGGGTCGATAGAGCTTAGTGAGCTTCAAGAAGAGAGCCTACTTCTTTTGCAAGGGCTGGCAACGCACCTGTAAGAAGTCATTAATCCTAATCAAATTAGTCGTCAAAGCCCTCTTTTATAAAACATACTTAAGGTAACAGGTTAATTATAAGATCTAATAAAATGTTACGTTAACTTTAAAAGTAAAAGCTTTTACTTTACTTTTGTTAAAGACTTAAAAAACGGATTATAAGTATTAGCTATATAATGCGATATTGGCAAACAGAAAATGTTTATGCTTTGTTAGAACCTGTATGATTTATAGCTGAATACCAGACAAAATAGATATCGAGTTCATTGGCCGCTTGTGAGTTAGCATTTTAACATTACTTTATTATATGTACGAAGTTAAAGAACGATAAAAAAAATTACAAGATTTGAATTGTTTATAGTATTTAATATGCAATAACTAAAACTACTTACTACTTAGTCAAAGATGGAGTGAAGACATGCATATTATGTCGATTGGAGGTGGCTCGGAATCGTGATATGTAGGATTACTTGGGGTTACTATGCTTAGCAGTGGAGTTGTGTAGGGATGTAATGATGATGATGATAATGATTTACCAAGTAAGTTTAGTGTCGTAAGAGAAGCCGTTACTACCCGTGCGGTTAAAGAATGGGATTGAAAATGGCTTCGCCTCTATTCACCTCTCGCTCGCACACTGTCGCTATCTATACTCTCACCCGCCTGAAAAGACTGCAAAAAACTACGTTGAGATATGGGTTTTTCGTACGTTTTATAACTTCATTCTAACTTATCATTGGAATCAATAATAATAAAATTACATAAACTACAAAAAAATTTGTCCGGTTTCGCTAATTTGTGAGCTATTTTTTTTTATAGGATAAGGGTGACAAACGAGCACACAGTCCACCTGATGGTAAGTGGTTGCTGCGGCCCATAGACATCTACATCTATCCTCTGTTACAAATCAAAATGTAGATGCGTTGTCACCCGTGAGGACTAAGATGTAATGCCTCATTTCCAGTGAAAAGGGTCTTCGGGTCTCTACACTTACCATACGAAAAACAGCAGTGTTAAGCTGCTATTTTACGCGGGTATTCTGTGGTCCTTCTCCGGTCGAGCCGCCCCATTTGTGCTACAACTATACTACTAATATAGCTGCAGCATGGCTCTACCACGTAAGATGGTGAAGAACTGTCTCATTTCCAAGGCATTTGCACTACTGAACAACCTTTATTTACGTGCAGTAAGTAATGGGTGCGAATAATAGAGCATTTTTTCTATTATCATTTGTGTATCGGAGGTGTTGCAGACAGTCCCTTTTTGCAGAGTGTACAATGTACGTTGGGGACAAAGAAACAGCGGTAATATTTCGGCGCGATTATAGGCAACCCGAACATGATTTCATTCCGCAGGAAAAATACGCGCTCTCTGCTATGGTTTTGTAGAAAATAAGCTCGCTGCGTACTATTTAAGTAGGTAATTAATATTGACAAAATACTTTGTTAATAAATCAAAATTGTAACGGTATATGAATTAAATAAAATTCAGACTGCGGCCTTGTAAAAATAAAACTTATAAAAAATAAGAAAATACTGGTACTTTGATTCGAATCAGGACAATACGGGAAATCTCTACCCTTAGCTTTAAGTTTTGCTATTATGAAATAAGTAAAATAATAAAAAATATATTTTACACACATCTCCCTATGTACCTATGTAGGTTAAACACATAAGTTAAATTTCATGCCTCGTTTTTTTAGCTTCATTTCATTCATAGTGTGGTACGCAATTACATCGCGTCGTTAGAAGAAAACCGGTGTTAATTATATATATATATATATATATATATATATATATATATATATATATATATATATATATATAAATTTTATGGAGTCAATCTCTTTTCTGCCGACTTCCAAAAAGGAGACGGTACTCAAATTTGACTGTATGTTTTTTTTTATGCCTGTTACCTCATAAATTTTTACTGGGTGAACCGATTTCGACGATTCTTTTTTTATATGAAAGCTGATACTTCTCGTGTGGTCCCATATGTATTTGATCAAAGTCAGACCAATAGTTTTTGAGTCTTAATAACATATCTTGAAGTCGGCTGTACAAAATTTTACATTTTAAATTATTATATGTAACAGTAAGAAACTGAATAAAAGTTTAGACCAGCTCTGAAAAGAGAAGCCTTATAGACAATGTTATTAAATTTGTAAAATTTTATATTATTCCTCTTTCAGTATAACAAAATGTATAAAAATTATTTCTAACTCTCATAAAATATAGGGTATGTATGCCATAGTTGATAAGCGGGTTCATAGATTAATGATAAGTCATCGCGGCGCGATATTAAAATAAGTATTTCAAAATAATGTAAGTGAAAGCAATGTTTATTACAGTTTTTATTAACAATATGATTTTATATACCGAAGAGTCCTAATAGTGTTCGAACATAGACTACTTCTACTTCACTAATTCTATATACATACGTATATTGAATACTTCCAAGCTTCTCAGTCGGATGCGAGCTTTCGAGAGACGTAACAGAGTGTCGATGTTACTCGTCTATATTAGCCTCGGTTAAAATTACAAGTTTTTAAGGAAATCTTTAGAGTAAATAAACTTATTATAACAAATTGTGTTGCTTGCCATGATAATTAGGAAGGAAGTGAAGCATAAAATTATGGTAAGTTGTTATTTTTATAATAAAATTGCCCACTTATTAACGAAATCATAAATAGAAACACGTAATAATTTTGCGGATATTTCATAACTATATTTTTACATAACTTTTATTTAATTTAGTATTTGTAGCGGAAATATATTAATTATTAAAAGCTAATCATGCTCTTTTGTTGTTTAGTAATTTAGTAATAATTACATTCCACTTAAATTTTTAAATAAACATTACTGTCAATTTGCAGTATATCATTGTAAACGTTTAGAAATAAGTCCTTTAATATATTTAATGCGTTAATGTTATAATCTCTTTTGATCTTAACATATAGTTTTAATAATTACACTAAGCGTTTAATTCTATGTAAATACATGAGATATTATTTAGACTTTTTTTGTATATTTGAAATAAATGTTGACAATAAATTATCGGGTCAGTATATACCAATTACATATACATAAATATGAAACCCAAGTGCAACGCAAAGGCACAATAAAATTAAAGGCAGCTATAGCAAAACCATTGACGATGGAATGACTTTTGAAAAAATTATAATTATACATACTTGACGGAAATCAGTTTTATTAAAAATATCGCTGATAAAATATCGCAGGGTCAATTTCACCTGGGGATGTCTGTTTTAAAGGCGAAACTCGTCTTGTACTCGTATTAGGTTTATGAGACTTGATACTGCGATCGCCCATCCGCCCTACAATAGGAGTGGCACACCTCCAGCACCGGCAGTTTACGACTTTATAAAACAATCAAAAGACGATTGCGATTATGTATTAAGTATAATTATTTAACGTTAGTAAAATAAGTATAAATTATTGAGCTTTTTTAATTCAGTAGTAGTAGTTGTGGTGCCAACATTCGATTATCTCCTCGGCGCCGCACCACAAGTTATTTATCATGTCTTCGGAAAAGGAAATCAAAAATAATCTGTATCTATATCAGATTTTTAAAAGTTTAAATTTTAATAAAAAGTAAAGGCTGACTTTGAATAAATAAAAAGAATAAAATAATTTCACACGCTTGTTCTCAAAAATGAGAGGTTTTTTTTATAGGATAGGGTGACAAACAAGCACACAGTCCACCTGATGGTAAGTGGTGGCTGTGACCCATAGACTTCTACATCTATCCTCAATAAAGAATTAAAATGCAGATGCGTTGTTATCCGGACTAAGATGGAGGACTAAGATGGAATGCCTCTTTTTCAGTAAAAAGCGTCTCCGGTTCTCTACACTCACCATACGAAACACATCAGCACAAAGCTGCTATTTACGCTGGTATTCTGTGAGAGCGTGGTCCTTCCCCGGTCGAGCCGGCCCATTCGAGCTACAACTATACTAAGCTGATATAGCTGCAGCACGACTCTACCACTTTTTAAGGATGCCCGTGCCCAGCAGTATGACATATATAGGTTGTGACTTTAACTTTTTTAACTTAATTTCACATTATGAAGTCGGTGTTAAGACGTCATCGACTTTGGTTTTTCCACCAGATTTTAATTCTTTTTATTTATTTTAAATCTGCTTTTATTTTTTTCAGCAAGTTTCATTTTACGACGCTTTGAGTTACCTGAGAAATCTAGAGTGAACTAAGCAATTAAAAATGTTTACACTTCAATGCTTTGTATAGTTTAAATCATACGTGGTAGAGCCATGCTGCAGCTATATTATGGTTGTAGCACGAATGAGTCGGCTCGACCGGGGAAGGACCACGCTCTCACAGAATACCAGCGTCAAATAGCAGCTTAACGCTGCTGTGTTTCGTATGGTGAGTGTAGAGAACCGGAGACCCTTTTTACTAGAAACGAGGCATTCCATATTAGTCCTCATGGGTGACAACGCATCTGCATTTTCATTCGTAATCGAAGATAGATGTAGATGTCTATGGGCCACAGCAACCACTTACCATCAGGTGGACTGTGTGCTCGTTTGTCACCCTTCTCCTATAAAAAAAAGACTTAAAATATACTCGCCAGTATATTTAGTAAGTCTATGGAATATACTGTGGCGTAAGTATGTTGTAAGTCTATGGTTTATATGAGTATTTTGATGACAAAGAAGCACAGAACTGTGTCATTTTATTTCAACACAAAGCAAAGTAATATTGTATACTTACATTATATTATATAGCAAGTTCTTTAGAAGTAAATTCTAGACTGTATTCCCATGGGAAATTACAAGTATGTTCTGTAAGTAGTGGTAATTTTGAGTTTTTCGGAGATATATCTCATTCTGTGACTTTTGAATGTGTGAGACTTTGAATGAGTGGGTGTATCACGCTTTTTAAGGTCCCTTTTTGAGTGCATTTTGAAGATGCTTCAGTTACCGATAGGTCTGTTATTGTTTTCAATTCTATATATTAGTACTATGCTACTATAATATTAACGGATCAGGAGATTTTCATTTCATTTCATTTAATTTCATCAGTTTATTTCCTTACATGTCAAGTCTGGATACATCAAACATTCCATTCCCCTTTTTTGGTCTTAGTAATGGTGCTTTTTCCCTAAATTTCTTTAGGACCTGAAGTTTAACCTATTTAATAAAAAATAATCATTAAAATTGCGAAGGTATCGCGTAACGTACATAATTATTTTAAAAGTAATTAGACTATAATTTATTTATAGAAAAAATGTATAAAGTATCGTATAAAAAATTTACGTGGAGTGGTTTGGTTTACTAATTATTTTGTACAAAATAAAATTGAAAAAGTTAGGCTTTTGTTCAAGGCTTGATGACGCATTGGTAAGCATTAGGAAGGTAAGCGGTTGGTTGCGGTGCTGGGGGTCGCTGATTTCTTCACCGCACGGAACAAGCCTTTCAACCAACCACGGGAAGAGTCTGGATATGTCTGGTCATGTACAAACATGTGCAATTTCTGTATCTAAAAACACCTCAACAATACAAGAAAAAAATATATAAGATAGATAATAAGATAGTAAGTTTTAAGATTTTTTATACAATAAGGGTGACAAACAAGCACAGAGTCCACCTGATGGTAAGTAGATGCTTTGGCACATAGACATCTACGTCTATCCTCGATTGAGAATTAAAGTTTAGACTTGTTGTCACCCCAGAGGACTAAGACTGAATGCCTTGTTTCCAGTAAAAAGTGTCTCCGGTTCTCTTCACTCACCATACGAAACACGTCACTATTGAACACCATTTACGCTAGGATTCTGTGCGAACGTGTTCCTTCCCCGGTCGAGTCGACCCATTCGTGCTACAACTACAATATAGGTGCAGCATGGTTCTATCACTTAAAAAAAGTAAATAATTGTAAATAACTACCGTTGATTATGTTAAGAGAACATAAAAATGATGGATTGGTAGGTAATGATGACACTTAAGTAATGTAAGTATAATATTCTCTAGGCCGAATTTCTGTCACCTATACCTAAACAACGTTATAATGCATACTATTTTAAGTTGTTTATGGTTATTTTATTATTGTGTTGGTCCGGAAAAATTGAGCATGAGTGTCATCATAATAAAATTATGATTATTTTTCACCGGTATGTGAAATGAAATAAAATTTGAAATGACAATCAATAAAAAATAACATTTATAATTTTTTCGAGTAACGAAGATTCTACATTCTATTGTGTAATAAGAATCGAATTATGCCTAAGCTTAAATATTCAAATTATGGCAACATCCTTTCAGATTTGGGTAATAAGAAACAAATATATTTCAATTATGAGAGGGTCTGTATTTAGCGTAGACAAACTTGCTCTCTTTATTTTCATATTCCTTTTTGCATACTTAGTTGGAAATTTTATTGTACAATATTACCCAATTAAATTTATTTTTATGAATATTTTCAGCTATATTACTGGTATTGTTGTAGCACAAATGTGTCGGCTCGACCGGAGAAGGACCTCACAGACCTCATCATCTCACAGAATACCAGCATGGAGTATGGTGGGTGTATAGAAATGAATAAAATAGAATAGAATGATTTTTATTCAATATTGATTATTCACCATCATCATCATTACAGCCTTTCATAAGTCCACTGCTGAATATAGGCCTCCCCCAAGGAATGCCACAAAGCAAGGTCCTGAGCCACCTGCATCCATCGACTTCCTGCATGTCTTACTAGGTCGTCACTCCATCTCGTGGGGGGTCGCCCTACACTTCGCCCACCACATTGATGTTAATACCGTATCCATTCCAGTCCAGAAGCTTGAAAACGTCTTCCAATGCAGCGGTGAAGAGTTTCGGGGATATAACATCACCCTGTCTTACACCTCTCTGCAATTGGATAGGTTTCGTACTCCGGTTCTGTACTCGGATAGCCATCGTAGCTCTACTGTACAAACACTTCAGCACTTCAATATACCGACAGTCAACTTGGTACCGCTGAAGGGACTGCAGCACCGCCCAAATTTCGACGGAATCAAAGGCTTTCTCATAGTCCACATACGCCAGACATAGTGGCAAATTATACTCCACGGACTTCTGTACAATTTGCCGAAGGGTATGTATGTGGTCTATGGTGCTAAAGCCCTTTCGGAAACCGGCTTGTTCGGGAGGCTGGAAGTCGTTAAGTCTGCGTGCGAGACGATTCGTAATGACTCTCGAAAACAGCACGTAGACGCGGCTCAGAAGGGAAATCGGTCTGTAGTTCTTGAAGAGAGCGTTGTCACATTTCTTGAAGAACAAGACCACCGCACTTCTGCTCCACGCCTCCGGTGTAATGCCACTATGGAGGACGGAATTAAAGAGCTTCTGAAGGACTTCAAGTACCGGGGGAGAGCCATTCTAATCTCGCTCAGACTGACGTCCGGGATATCTTCGGAATAGTGTCGGGTAAGACTCGCTCTTGGACCGTTACTCACACTTGCGTGTGGCTCCAACGATGACGTGTACAGCTGCCCATAGAATCTCTCAATCTCACTCAAAATCTCAGGTGCCCCGGAAACGATGCTGCCACACTCGGTCTTCAGCTTTGACAGTTGGCTCTTTCTGGCAGACAGATCTCTGGCAAAGACTTTGGAGCCTTGGTTCCGCTCGATCGCTTCTTCAATACAAGCTATATTGAAGTTGCGTAAGTATTGATTATTACATAATACTTATTGAGTCATTTTTTTATTTACCACTGGTTCGAAAAATACCTCTGTCCTAGGAAGAACCAGTAAGAAACCCAGCGGGACTTTTTTTAAACATAATTTCGCTTAACAATAATTTTGTTTATACAAATTTAAATGAATTTTCATAGAACCAGCATGGTGGCGATCACCTTATTCCCAGTGGATATTTTCATTCATGTATTCATTGATATTATAATAACCCTTGTTGTACAGTTTTTCTTTAATAAAACTTTTAAACTTGTTTATTGATAAACTTTGAACATGTTCTGGGATTTTGTTGTAAAAGCGTATACATTGCCCCAAAAATGAATTACTAATTCTGTGGAGTCTAGTAACTGGCATTACAAGCTTATGTTTGTTCCTAGTGTTTAAGGTATGAACATCCTTATTCTTATTAAAGTTATTTATGTTTTTATATTATATATTTTTATTATTATTATTAGTTTTTATATATTTTGTACATACATTACATTTTCATAAATATATTGCGATGCCAAAGTTAATATGTTTATTTCTTAAAATTTTTCTCTGAGGGACTCTTTTCAATTTAGATTATAAATCGCCCGTACGGCTCTCTTTTGTAATACAAATATAGCTTGAATATCAGTCGCATTACCCCATAGCAAAATTCTATAAGACATTACGCTATGAAAGTAACTAAAATACACTAACCTAACTGTATCAACATCTGTAAGACTTCTAACCTTTCTTACAGCATATGCTGCAGAACTAAATCTGCTTGATAATTTAGATATATGGGGGCGCCATTGAAGTTTCGCGTCAATAGTAATACCAAGAAAAACAGGGGTATCCACAAGACTCAACTCCTCCCCATTTAAGAGCACATTGTTTTTCGAATGTTTTACATTAGGTATTGTAAATTTAATACATTTTGTCTTATTGCCGTTTAAGAGCAAATTGTTGGCGTTAAACCAATGTACTAATTTCGGTAGAGCATTATTTACATCGTCATAATTAATTGACTGCCGTTTGAGTTTGAAAATTAAAGAGGTATCGTCAGCAAATAATAATATATCGTGATTGTCCGCTACAAGATAAGGTAAGTCATTAATATGGATTAAGAACAGGAATGGGCCAAGAATCGAGCCCTGAGGAACGCCTATTGATACTACCGATCTGGAGGAACCTTTACCGTTGATTACGACTTTTTGAGTTCTGTTACTTAAATATGAAGTAATAAGTCTAAGCGTCAAATTTTTACACCGTAATGTTGTAGTTTCCTGATTAATGTCTCATGATGAACACAATCGAAAGACTTGGAAAGATCACAGAAAATACCTAAGGCATCTTGTGAACTCACCCAGGCATTAAAATATATTTCATACACAACATCGGCGTCAGACGTCGAGCGACCCCTTGCAAAACCAAATTGGTTTTTATGAATTAATTTCTTTGTATTAAATAAATTAACAATTGATCCAAAATTATTGTATCAAAAATTTTACTGAGAGTTGATGGTACAGAAATAGGTTTATAATTAGCGGGGTCCAATGTACTACCAGATTTAAATAAAGGTATTACTTTACATCATGGAGAAAGAGGGACTCTTTATGATGAACTCTTTCTTCCAGAAGCGGCCTCACAGGAAGTGGACCTGGTCGAGCCCCGACGGTTCGACAAAAATGAGATTGACTTCATTATGACGACCAGACGACAACTGATCAGTGATGTCTCCGTGATCGCGAGGGTGAAAACTGGTAGCGATCACCGAATGGTTAGAGGCACACTGAACCTAAACGTTAAGTTGGAGAGGTCTCGTCTAATGAAGTCAACGCTCCGTCCCCCTCGTGCTCTGTTCCAAAGTCCTGAAACCTTTCAGCTCGAGTTATAAAACCGTTTTCAGTGCCTAGAAGACTGCAATGAAGTGGAAGATATGAATGACAAGCTCGTGGAAACTGTCCATGCGGTCGGAGCTAAGTTATGCAAGACCCGCCGCAGAAGAACACAAAAACTCTCCGATCACACTCTTAATCTCATGGCTGTTAGATGGGAGATGAAGCTACATTCTTCAACAGATTTGACAGCATACAGGCAACTGAACAGACAGATCTCCAAATGCATGCGGCGGGACTTACGCAACTTCAATACAGCTTGTATTGAAGAAGCGATCGAGCGGAACCAAGGCTCCAAAGTTTTTGCCAGAGATCTGTTTGCCAGAAAGAGCCAACTGTCAAAGCTGAAGACCGAGTGTGGCAGTATCGTTTCCGGGGCACCTGAGATTTTGAGTGAGATTGAGAGGTTCTATGGACAGCTGTACACGTCATCGTTGGAGCCACACGCAAGTATGAGTAACGATCCAATAGCGAGTCTTATCCGACACTATTCCGAAGACATCCCGGACATCAGTCTGAGCGAGATTAGAATGGCTCTCCAGCATCTTAAAAACGGCAAGGCCCCAGGCGAGGATGGAATTACAGCGGAGCTTCTGAAAGCGGGTGGAAAACCGGTACTTGAAGTCCTTCAGAGGCTCTTTAATTCCGTCCTCCATGGTGGCATTACACCGGAGTCGTGGAGCAGAAGTGCGGTGGTCTTGTTCTTCAAGAAAGGTGACAATGTTCTCTTGAAGAACTACAGACCGATTTCCCTTCTGAGCCGCGTCTACGTGCTGTTTTCGAGAGTCATTACGAATCGTCTCGTACGCAGACTTGACGACTTCCAGCCTCCCGAACAAGCCGGTTTCCAAAAGGGCTTTAGCACCATAGACCACATATATACCCTTCGGCAAATTGTACAGAAGTCCGAGGAGTACAATTTGTCACTATGCCTGGCGTATGTGGATTATGAGAAAGCCTTTGATTCCGTCGAAATTTGGGCGGTGCTGCAGTCCCTTCAGCGGTGCCAAGTTGACTGTCGGTATATCGAAGTGCTGAAGTGCTTGTACAGTAGGGCTACGATAGCTATCCGAGTACAGAACCAGAGTACGAAACCTATCCAATTGCAGAGAGGTGTAAGACAGGGTGACGTTATATCCCCGAAACTCTTCACCACCGCATTGGAAGACGTTTTCAAGCTTCTTGACTGGAAAAGATACGGTATAAACATCAATGGCGAGTACATCACTCAACTTCGATTTGCCGACGATATAGTTCTTATGGCAAAATCGCTGGAGGACCTAAGCACTATGCTCAATGACTTCAATAGTGTTTCCCAACGGATAGGTCTTAAGATGAACATGGACAAAACAAAGATTATGTTTAATGTCCATGTCACACCAATGCCGGTAGTTGTTGGGAGCACTAAGCTCGAAGTTGTTGACGAGTATGTTTACCTGGAACAAATAGTCCGGCTAGGTAAGTTCAACTTCGATCGAGAGGTCAATTTACGGATTCAACTCGGCTGGGCAGCGTTCGGGAAGCTAGAACACATCTTCTCGTCAGACATACCTCAAAATCTTAAAACGAAATTGTCCAACCAGTGCGTGTTGCCAGTGATGACTTACGGATCTGAAACGTGGTCCTTCACAGCTGGCCATATGAGGAAGCTCAAGGTCGCTCAGAGAGCTATGGAGAGGTCTATGCTCGGAGTTTCTCTTCGTGATAAACTTAGGAATGAGGATATCCGCAGTAGAACCAGAGTAACCGACATAGCCCAACGGATTAGTAAGCTGAAGTGGCAGTGGGCTGGCCATATAGCTCGAAGAACCGACAACCGATGGGGAATAAAGGTTCTTGATTGGCAGCCTCGTACCGGTAGGCGAAGTGTAGGGCGACCCCCCACGAGATGGAGTGACGACCTGGTAAGACATGCAGGAAGTCGATGGATGCAGGTGGCTCAGGACCGTGCTTTGTGGCAGTCCTTGGGGGAGGCCTATGTTCAGCAGTGGACTTATGAAAGGCTGTAATGATGATGATGATGATGATTACTTTACTATACTTAATTAAATCAGGAAACACACCAGAATCTATACAAGTATTAAAAATAATAGCAAGAGAGACTGTAACGGAAATCCCCTACAAATCTGCGGTTTTCTTTACATCAATAGTTTTGAAGTATTTTACAATATTATGCGGTAATACTTTTTCAAATCTAAATTCTTTTAAACAGGTATTAACATTCTGTTTAAGTAATGATTCAGCGACAGTTGGAGAAGTATTCAATGAGTCTCAAGATGTCAAGAGAGATTTTATACGTGGTAAAGCCATGCTGCAGCTACATTTTGATTGTAGCACGAATGGGTCGACTCGACCGGGGAAGGACCACGCTCTCACAGAATACCAGCGTAAAATAGCAGCTTAACGCTGCTGTGTTTCGTATGGTGAGTGTAGAGAACCGGTGACCCTTTTTACTGGAAACGAGGCATTCAATCTTAGTCCTCACGGGTGACAACGCATCTGCCTTTTGATTCGTAATCGAGGATAAATGTAGATGTCTATGGGCCACAGCAACCACTTACTATCAGGTGGACTGTGTGCTCGTTTGTCACCCTTATACTATAAAAAAAAACATCAGTGAAATATTTCTCAAACACCGCTGCAACTTCTTGATTTAATTTAGTCAGATCATTATTAATTTTTAATTGATAGTTTGAGTTACGAGGTTTCTCTTTACCGGTTTTGCTGTTAATTATACATAGGCTGCACTAAAAGTATCGGGAATGGAATACTTCCACTGTTCCTGTCATATTAAAATCTTTTTAATTGAAAAGTCCTTGGTTTTTTAAAATTGAATACCATTTATTTATTTAAAAAAAGATTCTCGGTCTTGTCACAAGGTTTTGTCAAACTTGTTTAGTCGTTGAGAAAATGGAATTGACTCGAGAAAATTCAAGAGCGATGATTTATTATGACTTTCGAAGTGCTTTAACACAAAAACAGTATGTCGACCGGATT
The DNA here is from genome assembly GCA_963668995.1 of Parnassius mnemosyne. Taxonomy (NCBI): domain Eukaryota; kingdom Metazoa; phylum Arthropoda; class Insecta; order Lepidoptera; family Papilionidae; genus Parnassius; species Parnassius mnemosyne. The sequence continues at coordinate 26,982,261 of CAVLGL010000068.1, forward strand.
TGATATTTGCATTGATAATGAAGCCCCATCCAAAACCACAATTTATCGCTGGTTTGCTGAATTTCAACGTGGACGTGTCAAGTTCAGTGATGATCCCCGTCAAGGTCGTCCAAAAACTGCAGTCACCCAAGAAAACGTTGATGCTGTGCGTAAGCTGATTGAGGAAGATCCACATGTGACATACCGCGAAATTCACTTTTGAACTTTAGACATTGGCATGAGTCAAATACAAATAATCTTGCATGAACAATTAGGTGTAAAAAAGTTGTTTTCCCGATGGATACCGCATTCGCTCTTTGAAGAGCGAAAAGCGGCTCGCGTTACTTGGTGCGTCAGAACTCTCGAGAGATTCCACGCAGGATCCTCAAATGGTGTATACAACATCCTATCAGGTGACGAATCCTGGATATACACGTACAAACCCGAAACAAAAAACCAGTCACGAGTTTGGGTGTTCGAAAATGAGTTAAAGCCAACAAAAATTGTTCGTTCACGGAGTGTTGCAAAAAAAATGGTGGCCACGTTTGTCTCCAAAACCGGCCATGTTACGATTATTCCTCTTGAGGGACAAGGAACGGTTAATGCAGAATGGTATGCTAGCATTTGTTTGCCACAGGTTGTTTCTGAACTCCGTAAAGGGAACTGCAACCGCCGCATCATCCTCCATCACGACAATGCGAGTTCTCACATCCCACACAGAACAAAAGAGTTTTTAGAGCAAGAAAACCATCTGCCGTACAGCCCCGACCTAAGCCCTAATACTTTCCCTAAAATAAAGAATAAATTGCGTGGACAGAGATTTTCATCACCTGAAGAAGCTGTGGACGCCTACAAAACGGCCATTTTGGAGACCCCAACTTCCGAATGGAATGGTTGCTTCAATTATTGGTTCCATCGTATGGAAAAATGTGCCAAATTTCGCGGAGAATACTTCGAAAAGCAATAAATACATTTTTAAATAGTAATGTTGTGTCACTTCCTTGATTCCCGAAATTTTCACGTACATACCACGTCATTTTAATTTTATTCTTAGCCATCTTAATTTTGTTACTAATATGTAATGATTTGGCTGTGGAGCAAACTCTTTTAAACATTTTAGAATAGTTTTTTACATATTCTTTAAAAGCATCGGAAAGGTTATATGATCTTTCATGATAAAGGTCATATAACCTTCGTTTGCTTTTATGAATTCCTACTGTCGCCCACTTATTAAATGCCTTGCGACTGTTTCTGGAGAATGTTTTATTAAATTCATTGTTTATAAGGGTAAATAATTCTCTATATAAATAGTCTGTATTGTTCTTATAAGAAAGCGATGGAAGGTTTTTTACCATATTACTTCTAAATCTCTCCAGGCGTTTTGCATTAATAGGAACAAAAACAATGTTCTCAATTACCTGTTTTTTGTGTAACGAAACCAGTTGTCTACAGTGATCTAAACTAAGTTTTTGAATTATTGATTTGTTGATTGGTACAACACCTGTAAAAATATTATCAATACAAGTTGCACTACACCCTGCAATACGTGTAGCTTCAAAGAATAAATTATCAAGATTATAGGAATTGAACAAAGAGCAAAATTTAATACTGATGTAAGAAGTTTCCAGGAGATTGATATTACTCGTAAAGTCTCCATACACTACAAGAGATTTATTCTGTTTATAAAGCTTAATTACAACTTCTTCCATAATTTTTTCAAAGGTATCATAACTTGAACATGGGGATCTGAAAACACTGACAACAATAAGGTGCTCAAGCTAAACAAATGCCATTTCTACAGTACGCTCAACAGAGAGGCTCACAATGTCTTTACGTTCTTTACATGATAAGGATTTATTAGCTAATATTAAGGAGCAACCTCGTAATTTAGTATCTCTATTGAACGAACTGACCACCTGGTGATTACTGAAAATAAATATGGAGTTGTAATCTTTCAACCAATGTTCAATAATACATAAAATATGTATACTGTTACTATTTAAAAATAATTCAATTTCTAATTCTTTGCCTAACATACCTTGTATATTTTGATGCACCAGGTTGATACAGTTTTTATTATTGTTATTTTGTAAAATTGCATAGTTATGTATTGGTAAGTTACATTCTAAGCTATTTAAATTATCTTTGCTAGAGATTACCTCTATTGCCTTATTATCTAATTTAAATTACTTGGAACTGGTTCTAAATCAAATGTAAAATTATTTTGTTGCTCAAAAGAAGCAAGTGTAGAGAACCGGAGACCCTTTCTACTGGAAAAGAGGCATTCCATCTTAGTCCTCAGGGGTGACAACGCACCTGCATTTTGATTCCTTATTGAGGATATATGTAGATGTCTATGGGTCAAGGCAACCACTTACCATCAGGTGGAGTGTGTGCTCGTTTGTCACTCTATCCTATAAAAAGAACTTTTCTTGTGACGAGAAACGTTGTACGTTATATGTACGAATATTAAAATGCTTTTAATTACTGTTTATTTGGAGCCGTCGTCGCTCAGAGGCAATGTAAGCCGTTAATTTTACAGTACACGAGCAAATTGCGTTTGATCCCCGTCGGCACCAATGAAATTGTTAATTGAAATTTTAAGTGCTGATTTACCACGTGCTCGGTGGTGAAGGAAAACATCGTGAGGAATGCATGTCTGAGAAATAAGAAAAAAAATATTTTGAAGACATGTGAAGTTCGCCAACACGCATTGGGGCAGCGCGGCGGACATTTCCTTGCCCTAAAACTCTCTCAGAAATTAGAGGCGGCCTGTGCCCAGCAGTGGGACTTAAATAGGCTGCAACTTTATTTTACTTTTACATATTATAGTCGATGGATGCAGGTGGCTCAGGACCGTGCTTTGTGGCATTCTTTGGGGGAGGCCTATGTTCAGTAGTGGACTTGTGAAGGGCTGTAATGATGATGATGATGATGATATTATAGTAGGAGGTGGGTCGCTCGCGTCCGTAGGCTTCGACCACCTAACCCTAGGTCCACCCTACACGTGTCCCCCGGGTGATGCTAAACGAGCGACAAAGCCGAAACGATAGACTCGGCTCCTCGCCGTATGGTAGCGGCGTAAAATCTACCACCTTTTAGGTCGCACCATGAGCCAACAATTAAAAGAAATGGCCCCAAGTTCCCGGCGCCCCTTTAATGGGGCAGGGGTGCGAAGAATCTCCGGGAGGAAAACCGGCAACGAGGTTCGCCACCCGTCACGTCCTGTCTCCCGGAGGAGCGAAAAGTGAATTGCGGAGGCCCGTCTGGCTACGCTGAATGTATGTGGAGCAATGAATCATAAGATGGATGAAATATGCGAAATGATGAATGATAGAGGAATAGATGTGTTATGTGTGAATGAGACGAAACGAAAGGGAAGAGATGTCACTGCACATGGCATGTATACCGCTTACTAGTCTGGTGTAGACGAGATCGAGCGGGCATGCCAGGGAGTCGGTGTCATCCTTTCAGAAAGAATGGGTCAATGTGTGAAAGAGTATGAATGTGTAAGCCCAAGGCTGCTGTGGATACGAATGAAAGTGAGCTTAAAGAAGTTGTTCGTGCTTGGGGTGTACGCCCCAGATATGTCTATGCCCACTTATATCCGAGAGCAGTTTTGGGACATGGTAAGGCTGGTGTTGATGAAATGTAAGGAAAATGAAAATATTATTATGTTAGGAGATTTTAATGGAAGGGTTGGGGTGAAGAGGTCTGGTTATCAAAGGATATTAGGAGCGATTGGCGATGAGAGAATAAAGGAGAATGGTGAAGACCTCCTCACCGTATGTGTGGAAAAGAATCTTTTTGTGGCAAACACTTTCTTTCGCCATAAGAGGATTCACATGTATACTTGGGAAAGAGGGGATAATAGAAGCATGATAGATTTCATAATTGTGGATGAAAAAATGAGGAGCGCAGTGGTAGATACAAGGGTTTACCGTGGGTCCAACGTAGGGACGGATCATTACTTGGTCTTATGCCGAATTAATGGTCTATTCAAGCGTTGGCGGCATCGGACATCTGTGAGAGTCGTCTGAAGTCTACCACTGCGTTAAAGCGTATAAGAATAGAGAGGTTACAAGATGAAGGTGTGAAAGAGAAGTATAAATGCAGACTGAGGGAAAATATAAGTGTGTTGAATGAATTATGTATGAATGATTTAGACCTGAAGAATGTATGGAATAATGTTAAGAAAGTTTTGGTGGATACAACCACCGAAGTATGTGGTGTAAGTAAGGGAACGAATGAAAGGAAAAGTAATACGTTGTGGTGGGATGATGAGGTACGGATGGAAGTTGAAGCAAAGAAGAGAGCATGGCTAGATTTACTAGCAACCAAAGCTGGTAACTCTGGAGGTATGAATGATGAGATTGAAAGAAAAAAGGCATACTTTAGACGTATAAATAAGAGAGTAAAAGAAGTTATTAAAAGGAAAAAGCAAGAAAGGATAGATAAGAATGATAGAAGAATATCTGATGACTTCCAGGCAAATATTAAAATGTTCTGGAAGCTCGTAAGAACTGCCAGGGGAAATTCAAAACAGCCTAGAATGAATGCTATACGAAACGAGAATGGCTGCATGCTGAATGATGAAGTTTCGAATTTAAAAAGTTGGAAGGAATACTTTGAAAGCGTGTATAAGAGTGAAGAGTCATCTGAAGTGAGTGAAATAGAAATTCCGGAAGAAGTAGAGAGAAGTAGGGAGATAAGTGTAAATGAAGTAATGAAAGCAATGAAAAGCATGAAAGCAGGTAAGGCAGCCGGATACGATAGAGTATCACTCGAAATGCTAGGGGCTGGGGGAGGGTGTGGTTGCAGGCCTGCTGTACACCTTGTTTAATTTATGTTGGGAACTGAAGTGGGTACCGAAAGACTGGTGCAAAGCCGTTATAGTCCCAATATATAAGGGAAAGTGGTCGCAGCAGGACTGTAAAAATTACCGTGGTATCAGCTTGCTTAGCATTGTGGGTAAACTGTATGCTAAGGTGTTAATTGAAAGAGTTATGGAAGAAACTGATGGAAAAATTTGGGATGTGCAAGCTGGATTTAGAAAGGGGATGGAGTGTACGGATCAAGTTTTTGCGCATGATTGCGGAGAAATTTTTGCCCAAAAACCAGAAAGCCTTTTGTGCGTTCATGGACTTGGAAAAGGCTTATGACAGAGTGGACAGGAACGTGTTATGGCAAACACTGACCTCATTTGGGTTGAGCGCTGGTCTGATACAGGCATTAAAGTCTCTTTATAGGGACTCTAGTTCTTGTGTCAGGATCAACGGGGCCTACTCGGATTGGTTTGGCATTCAAAAAGGTCAGAGAGGGCTGTGTAGCTTCTCCATGGCTGTTTAATCTATTTATGGATAGTTGTTTGCAAACTTTGAAAGATGAAGAATGCGGTTTGAGAATGGGTGAGTTAACCGTCAAATGCCTTTTGTACGCCGATGATCAAGTCATATTTGCACCGTCGGCGGCCGAGTTGCAAATTATGGTGACTTTAATGAACTGGTCATTAAAAGAAAGGGGTAGAAAGTGAACGCAAGTAAGACGAAAGTGATGATTTTTGAAAGACAAGAAAGTAAAACGTTATGTGAAATAAGAATAGAAGGGGAGTTGATTGAGCAAGTGGATGAGTTTGTATATTTGGGATGTTTATTTAGCAGGGATGCTAGATATGATAAAGATATAGAACGACGAGTGAACGCAGGCAATAGAAGTCAGAATGTGTCAAAGAAGGCACGTATGGCAATTCATAATGCTGTGTTAGTCCCTACTTTAATGAATGGTAGTGAAAGTTGGGTCTGGCAGAAGAAGCATGAGAATAGAATAAATGCTGTAGAAATGCGATCATTAAGGAGTATGCTAGGGCTGAATCTGAATGACAGGGTGAGAAATAGTGTGATAAGAGAAAAGTGTGGTTTGCAAGATGACGTTGTGACTAGGATTAAAAAAGGAATGCTTCGGTTTGGTCACGTAGAAAGAATGAACGAGGAAAGAGTGACAAAGCAAATTTATGTTTCAGAAGTGAACGGTAAAGTCGGGAAGGGACGCCCTAGACGAAGATTTATCGACCAAATCGGCGATACATTGAAAATGGGCCAGATTAGGAGTTAACCGACGAGCGTGTATGCGTAGATATATGGATGTAAAGAAGGCGAGAGAGGTGTGTCAGGATCGCGCCAAATGGAAGTCCGTAATCTCTGCCTACCCCTCTGGGTAACAGGCGTGAGTGTTTGTTTTGTTTTTTGTTTATATTATGGTATATATAGCGCGATATATATATATATATATATATATAAAAATTTGTGATTCGTCCCAGCTTCACATGGGTGGTTTCTGGATCTCGACAATAGCGTCACCTACCGGTCCGAATGTAAATCTAAGCCATCTAGAGATCCATTCAAACACACAAAAAATTTCATCAAAATCGGTCGAGCCGTTTTTTGAGTTTTAGCGACTTTTAGCGAAACTAAAGGACAGCAATTGATTTTTGAAGCTTTAATTTACCTTACTTGTACACACTTGTTGAGCTAGTACTTGTACACATATTCCTAAACGGGGCGAAGCGCCACTCATGGCCTTCGAGCATTAGAAACAGGGGCGTCTGTTGCTCAGGTGAAGTTGGAGACCGTAGAGGAAGGCGCGCTATGTACTCTGGTGCGCATTACCTGAGAAGAAAATGGGGAGGAGTAGTTCTCTCACGAGCGCCCTATCGATGGCCAAAAATTCATCATAGGACGCTGAACTTAAATTTGACACGCGGGTGATCACAGAAGGATAGGCTGATGCTGCGCGCATTAGCTACTACTGCGAGGATACAGGGTTTCAAAAGTTATAAAAGTGAGTATGGACAAATCCTTCTTGTAATGTATACCGCCAAGCAAATTCCTGAAAAGGACACATTTAAAATGGATGAAGAAGATGGCATATAGTAATAATATATTGATTACTGAACCCAGTATTTTGGTTAATATTAAAAAATCTGAAATGTGAACTCGGAGTGATTTTTTCTTTCTACTTCCTGTGTGGCTCATTACCAATCATCTTCTATACAAATAAATAAAATTAAAGTGTCTGTTTGTAATGTCAAAATACCAGCTTTTTACTAAATGAATATGAAAGTTAATACGCGACTTATAACACAAAAACTAAATTTTTAAAAATCTTGTCTGTCTGTCTGTCTGTTTGTTCCGTCTAATCTCCGAAACGGCTGGACCGATTTCGACGGGACTTTCACTGTCTGATAGCTGATGTTATACGGATTAAATTAGGCTACTTATATTTTACAAAAAGAATTAGGGTTCCGCGCAACATAATTAAAACCCTAAATTCGATGCGGGCGAAGTCGCGGGGAACAGCTAGTATTGTAATAAAGCCTAGAAAATCAATTTTGTTTTTTTATGGATTTTTCATTAAGTGATCCTCATTTCCGCCTTCTCCCTAACCACAATATTTCATTAGTAGTAGTTAGCCCACAACAAAACAACTATGTTCCATCAATGACAACAAACAATGCGTTTGTGTTTATTTGCTTTTATTTCGGTAATCTTGTAGATAATATAAAACTAGTATAAAGTACTTTTATACCCTACATGTCGCCGATAATGATCGCAAAACTTCTAGATTATTTGGTCTAAATAAAGTTCAGTCCAATATTTTTTCTTATTTACGGTTTTTTTCTGTAAACTTTCTGTTTTTGTGTGTTAATAGCTAAAAGATATACGTAGTAAAGGTACTGTCAGCTTTGTTCAACTTTACCACTTCATCATACAACTTTTTCTGTTTTCTTGGCAGCTTCTTATATAATAAATTAAATGCGATTCCTAACATTTATCCTCTTCCAATAAGAGATTGTAAGATATCCGTCACAAATTACCTTAAAAATTAGACTATAAAGTAACGAACATGCATGCACTCATGCAAAATGCAATAATAACACATACTAACAATAATAATATTGTAGGTGAATTTTTGCAATTTACTAATTTACTCAAATGAATGTCGTTATGGTAAATATCGTTAGGTACATAGTTGCTCCTTTTATTTATTCGTGAGAGTTTTGTTTTCCCATAATATTCAAAACCATGATGATGCTTTAGACTGTTAGACAATGGTATATCACAATGCTATTGTAAAGCCTTTAATTTTAGTGCAGCTACCCACAACGCAACTAACAGCTATTTTTAGTGCATTTGGATCTATAATAGCATTTTTTAAGTAGTAAATAAATAATTAATGCTGTTAAATAACATAAAAAGGAAACATTATAATGCCATGTTAATCGAATATATATAATTCAGGTGTTTTAATGCCTTAAGGTCTAGAATAGCATTTTTAAGTAGTAAGATAATATTAAAGATGGTAAAAAATTACTTCGCGTACATCCGCTCGATAAAATAAAGTGATGTGACTTACCTAGTGTGAAGAGCACCTCCCGCCCTCTCTCAATTGCGTGCACTATCACCGTCACCGTCACCACTAATCCCAGCACCACTACGTCGAAAGACACCACCGACGAAAATACGACACGTGTTTCGCCTCTGCGGTGGCTGACCGATAAGTGAGCAGCGAGCCAAAACAACTCCTATTTATACAGACATCTGACGCAACCACTCCCTACTTAAGGAGCGAGCGATCGCGTCATGCGATAAAACATGCGACCAATCACCGCTGCATTTACGTAGCCGTTTGTAAAATTAAAAACAAACCACCGTGCAACGCCCGCCTACCCTCCAACCACGCAACCAATCGCCGATCACCATGAGGGTGACAAACGGCCATATTGCGAGGCTGTCTGTTATTAGAGAGCAAGCTTAAAAATATTCAAGAGAGGTGAGTTAGAAGCATTTGTTTGTTCATTCAGCAGTGCAACGTTACTATTATTACTTTTTAATATCTCTAGGGATATTAAAAAGATTGTTGCGCTGGGGGCCGCGGGTGCGAATCCCGCACGGAACAAGTTTTTTTTATGGCCTACAAATAATTGATCCGGATCCGGACCACCACGATACAGGAGAAAATCCTAGAGTGGAAGTAACCTTTTTTTAAAAAAAGATAAAATATATACCTATATAATATTATACTTAAATAAAATTAAAACTTTTTCAAGTATTTTATCCTACAATTAAATATTCTGCCCCGGGGGCGCCTCATGATGGTAGGTAATTATTAGTAGCAAGAGTGACAGAGGCCTGATACTGCTTTTGTGTGTTACTTGGGCAGTCTCTTTACTACTACTTTAAGCCTATTATGTAATTAGTACAACATATTATGTAATTTTATTTGTGATCGGAAAACAAACGGTTTCATTACCAGTGAAAGTAGTCGAATTTTGTATATTAAGCAACCTGTATTTGACTTTTAACTCTCAGAAGGTATATACGTTATATATTTATTATATTATATAAATCACAGATATGGAATATACAGTACACAGATATGTAATATACAATATGCCTTTTTGCTTTTGACTTTCACTTAACATACGTCTTTATGTAATTACTCTAAGATTGAAATTATACATAGTTCATAGCTCATTTAGTCAATTTGTCAGTAATTATTTCGCTGGCAATATTTTAGAATTCAGGGGCGACAATCTTTACTCTGTGACTTTTTGGCCACAGACTATTATGTGTTTGACAACAATCGACGTGGTAGTATGAACATAAACAATGGGTGTTTTATTTAATATAATTTATTTGTACCTCATATTATATATAAATACTAGCTCGCCAGGCAGACGTTGTTCTGCCCTTTTCAACGACCCTTCCTATAAAAATCCTTAAATTCGCAATAAAAAAATTTGAGGGTCATTTAGCGGGATAAAAACTCTCAAGTTGGACCAAAATGCACACAGTGTGCAAAATTTCATTGAAATCAGGTCAGTAGTTTAGGAGTCCATCGCGGACAAACAACGTGACACGTAATTTTTATATATAAAGATTAGCTATCTGCACTCCTTCTCCACATAAACATTAACTATGCCAAATCTCTAAAAGCTTGGCACGCTCAGCAGAGTAATACAGTATTCCATGTTGGGCCTCATATGGAATACTGTTCTCATCTCTAGGCCGGGGCTCCCCAGTGCCAGCTCCTTCCACCAGACCGCATCCAGTGCAGAGCGGCTCGAATCGTCGACGACGGATTTTTCTGTCTGACTGAGACGACTGTCACTGCGAAGGGATGTTGCATCTTGGGAGTGCTCTGAGGATTGTTCGGATTAATTCCAGCCGCCAAATTTCGCCAACGCACATTGCGACAAACCTTTTTTTTATACGAGAGTTTGCCCCCTCTCGTATAAAAAAAAGCGAGCATGCGACTCACCTGATGGTAAGTGACTACCGCCGCCCATGAACAACCGCAACACCAGGGGACCCAGGCGAATCGCAGATGCGTTGCCGGCCTTTTAAAAAGGAGTAGGCTCTTTTCTTGAAGGTCCCAAAGTCGTATCGGTCCGGAAAAATCGCTGGTGGTAAACTATTCCACAAGGAAGTTTTGCGAAGAAGAAAACATCTTCTAAATCGCACAGTGTTTGACCGCCAATTATCCAGATGTGTGTATAGTATCGGGAGTTCCGCCGCGATGCGTGTTCGTGAAATTTGGCGGCTGGGATTAATCCGAACAAACTTACGTTACCGCCTACGTACATAGTAAAAATATGTTACTTACGTATACGCCGTCTGATGTGTGGCGCCTAATGTATTTTGAGTAAAATAAAATACACTTCTTCTATGATTAACTGGTTTAGAGATGTGAACCGTTTCAAAAAATGCCAAAATCATAATAAAATTAAGTTAGTAAGTGTTGTCTCTTTCATCAGCCATTATAAAGTAGCGCCACGCTACAGCTACATTATTGTTGTAGCATGAGTGCGTCGGTTTGACCGAGGAAGGACCACGCTCTCACAGAATACCAGCGTAAAATAGAAGCTTAAAAAATACACTTTTACATTTATCTAGGATATATAACCCTTGAAAAATGTACAATGCAGTTATTAGGTAACCCGTGGGTAAGAGGCGACACAGGGAAATAGAAACAGGAGGTGGGCAGCAGCATCAGGTGGTTGCCATCCGGTTAATATGGGGGATAGAGAGGCAACCTACTGGGGGAGGCCCATGTTCAAGAATGGACTTTTGATAGGCTTTGGATAATGGAAAGGAAAATTGCAGAATTGAGGTTGAAAATTCCAATTTTCGATTCATTTCTTGGGATTAACAAAGAATGTTGCATTTTTCTTGAGATCATCGTATGGAGAATAATAAATATAATAATCATCATCATCATTACAGCCCTTCACAAGTCCACTGCTGAACATAGGCCTCCCCCAAAGAATGCCACAAAACACGGTCCTGAGCCACCTGCATCCATCGACTTCCTGCATGTCTTACCAGGTCGTCACTCCATCTCGTGGGGGGACGCCCTACACTTCGCCTACCGGTACGAGGCTGCCACTCGAGAACCTTTCTTCCCCATCGGTTGTCGGTTCTTCGAGCTATATGGCCGGCCCACTGCCACTTCAGCTTACTAATCCGTTGGGCTATGTCGGTCACTCTGGTTCTACTGCGGATATCCTCATTCCTAAGTTTATCACGCAGAGAAACTCCAAGCATAGCCCTCTCCATAGCTCGCTGAGCGACCTTGAGCTTCCTCATACGGCCAGCAGTGAAGGACCACGTCTCAGTTCCGTAAGTCATCACTGGCAACACGCACTGGTTGTACAATTTCGCTTTAAGGTTTTGAGGTATGTCTGACGAGAAGATGTGTCGTAGCTTCCCGAACGCTGCCCAGCCGAGTTGAATCCGTCGATTGACCTCTCGGTCGAAATTGGACTTACCCAGTCGGACTATTTGTCCCAGGTAAACATACTCGTCAACAACTTCGAGCTTAGTGTTCCCAACAACTATCGGCATAGGTGTGACATGGACATTAAACATGATCTTAGTTTTGTCCATGTTCATCTTAAGACCTATCCGTTGGGAAACACTATTGAGGTCATTGAGCATAGTGCTTAGGTCCTCCAGCGATTCTGCCATAAGGACTATATCGTCGGCAAATCGAAGGTGAGTGATGTACTCGCCATTGATGTTGATACCGTATCCTTTCCAGTCCAGAAGCTTGAAAACGTCTTCCAATGCAGCGGTGAAGAGTTTCGGGGATATGACGTCACCCTGTCTTACACTTCTCTGCAATTGGATAGGTTTCGTACTCTGGTTCTGTACTCGGATAGCCATCGTAGCCCTACTGTACAAGCACTTCAACACTTCGATATACCGACAGTCAACTTGGCACCGCTGAAGGGACTGCAGCACCGCCCAAATTTCGACGGAATCAAAGGCTTTCTCATAGTCCACATACGCCAGACATAGTGGCAAATTGTACTCTTCGGACTTCTGTACAACTTGCCGAAGGGTATGTATGTGGTCTATGGTGCTAAAGCCCTTTCGGAAACCGGCTTGTTCGGGAGGCTGGAAGTCGTCAAGTCTGCGCGCGAGACGATTCGTAATGACTCTCGAAAACAGCACGTAGACGCGGCTCAGAAGGGAAATCGGTCTGTAGTTCTTCAAGAGAGCGTTGTCACCTTTCTTGAAGAACAAGACCACCGCACTTCTGCTCCACGCCTCCGGTAATATAATAATAATAATATAATATTAATTCTTTATTGACATTTTTATAATTTATATACTTTTACAAATATATGCAATACATCAAGAGGACTAATTTGAAATGGGTAGAATCCTGAGTCTCCTAGGTAGGTTACTTAGTTACCTGTATTTAGGAGAAAAGAAAGCACTTTTTGAAATATTTTCATTATGTATAATTTATTTTACATTATTCCAAATAAACGCTTTGAAATTGTTGTCCATCGTCGCAACTTCACACACAAAAAAAAAATCGCATAAAAATTAGAAAATAATGAATAATGCAAAAGGTATAGATTTAAGAAAAAACATCAGAATTACGTTATTAAATTTTTTTTTGGGAAACAGTTTTATTATTCCCGTTTGCTTTGAAAATAAGGTGGAGATTCTGTTTTTTTAAATTCACAGTTATTTTGTGTAGCATACCTTCGAGAGAATGTATGCTACACAAAATGAAGACGAGAATGTGCACGATGTAAATAAGAACAGAGAAATAAATGGTGAATTTTTTTACTATGTATGATTATATCATGAGTAAAATATCACCTAAAATCATTAAAAAAATTGAAGACGCGCTAACGCCGAGCGATAAGACCGAACTGGTTTGATACCCCCGTACCCGCGCATTGGATCGCTTGCTGACTAGGCTAGTAGTGTGGCCAAAACGCGCGGATAGGAACGTTTGAAAACTACACGCGTTATCTCGCCCATGCCTGTCGCGCTAGCCGCCCGCCTTAGTCACTACATTAAGGACGCAAGCGGTGGTTTTATATGTTTGATACTTCGCGCCCGTCGCCGCAATCGCGCTAGGATTGCACTGTGACCAGGGTTTAAAGTATTGTAGGCACTGTTGCAGTGCGAATTGGCGGACTAACGATCTATACGGATAAGGTATTCTCAATTTTCTTATTATCATAATTATAACTGCTGATGGCTCAATACACAGTCAAACACGTGGTAAATTAGTAATAGAAATTGTGATTAGTAATTTAAGTAATGTCAGCGGATATCGAGCATAGGTTTCTCGCGTACTCTAAAATTAAAGACGAACACCTAGTCTCTGAGTTAATTCCATCATTAAAGCTTACTCAAAGTCCTCCGCTGAACATAGGCCTACTCCATTGATCGCCTTATAGGGGGATATTTGGCATAGTTTAGGCGGTTTGGCAGCCGCAGGTTTTTATTATTTAGATTTGTTATCAGAAAGAAGCACTTTTACATGTGTTGTACTTAAGTCCGTGAGCCGCTGCGTAACCCTCACCAATAGACAAAAGTCGTCTCATCCGGATAACAGATGGACTCAAAAGCATCATATCTGATTTATTTACACAAATATGCTATCTTATTATTTGTATTTAAGCAAGCAGACTTAGTTCTACAGCACATGCTGTAAGAAAGATTAGAAGTCTCACAGATGTTGAGACAGCTAGGTAAGTGTATTTTAGTTACTTTCATAGCGTAATGTCTTATGGAATTTCGCTATGGGGTAATGCGACTGATATTGAAGCTATATTTGTTTTGCAAAAGAGAGCCATACGGGCGATTTATAATCTAAATTGTAAAGAATCCCTCACAGAAAATTTTAAAGAAATAAACATATTAACTTTGGCATCGCAATATATTTATAAAAATGTAATGTATGTACATAAAAACATAAATACGAGTAGCTTTAATAAGAATAAGGATGTTCATACCTTAAACACTAGGAACAAACATAAGCTTGTAATGCCAGTTACTAGACTCCACAGAATTAGTAATTCATTTATGGGGCAATGTATACGCTTTTACAACAAAATCCTAGAACATGTTCAAAGTCTGAAAATAAACAAGCTTAAAAGTTTTATTAAAGAAAAACTGTACAAAAAGGGTAATTATAATATCAAGGAATACATGAATGAAAATAACCCCTGGTAATAAAGTGATCGCCACCATGCTGGTTCTATGAAAATTCTCTAAAATAGTATAAACAAAATTATTGTTAAGTGAATTTATGTTTAAAAAAAGTCCCGCTGGGTTTCTTGCTGGTTCTTCCCAGGACAGAGGTATTTTCCAAATAAAATAATGACTTTCAATAAGTATTATGTAATAGTCCATATTGAATAAAAATCATTCTATTCTATTCTATTCATCATCTACGTAAAAGCCAACGTTGACACTGTTGAGGCGATCTATCAGCTGGTTTAGAAAAGAGGTTGAACAGTTTTGGAGAACTTAACCCTTACGCCTTTTACGCCACGCCACGTTGTAACCCATATACTTAGGAATAAGAGCCATCCCATTTCAAAATATTTTTCTGGTGCGTGTACCAGTACTGGAATAACGATATAATCTCCTTGGGTACATTAGTCTCATAATATAGCTTCTGCCACAATTTACCATAATATATATACAAGGTCAAAAGCAGTAGACAAATAAAAAAATGCTAGTATAGGCGTTTTTCTGGTAGTACATTATTGGAAAGTCTACTTAATGGCGTAAATAGCGTGTTCGGTTGACAAACCGGGCCTAAATCAAAATTGGTTATCGTTTAGAGTTGTACATGCTCAACTAATATGTTATCAAGCAGACTGTCAAGTACTTTCGACATAATAGTAGTCAAAGATATTGGCCTATAATTCGAAATATCAGAGGAATCACCCGTCTTATTTTTAATAATATGCACTACACCAGTTTTAGTAAGCGTCGCCGGTAAGTACAAATAAACTATAAAACATAGCAAGTACTTGAGGTAAGTGAACATCAGCATAATTATATTATTTCAAGTGTTCAATGCTCACACCATCATAACCGGGTGATTTCCCTCTTAACATCCGTTGCATAGTGTTTCTAATGATCTAAGCCGAGAATCTTATATGGGAGCCTTATTCGGATAGGTGCCTGAGCATTGCTCACTTGCTCAATACTAACTACTGGAGGCTCGACCATCGAGGCATGTTGATCACACGTTTCATATAATCCCGCGGGTGTCGTAAAAGGCGACATAGAAAAATCTGAAACAGGAGATGGGCAACAAAATTTTCTTGATGACAACTGAAAATAATAAAAACCTGAGGCTGCCTAACGGCCTAAACTATGTCAAATATCCCACTATAAGGAAATCAATTGCCAATCCGCCTGTCTAGCGTGTCAACTTTGGAAAATATAAGGCGGTTCTTTAAGCAGTTGAGTTTTGATAGGCTGTAATAAATAACGAAAACGATAATTCAACCTGTGTATTAAAGAATAAATATAAAAAATATATAGGTAAACTTTATATATTCAAAATCGAAATACAACTGCTCAAGTAATGTATAACATTAGGAGGCGGTTACACACTATGGCAGTTGTCATTTGCATGTATCTCCCAACATATGAAATGAATATTTTACATAATTTATTAAATTTTAAAAGTTTACTCAATTCACAAAATCTAGATACGAAACAACAGAAATTTTATTTAGTAAATTAGTAATTTGGCGTATTGCCACGAGCAAAATTATCTTAAGCTTTACTCGGTTTGCTGAGCCATCTGTTCACACTTTTGTATTTATCAAAACACCACTTGTTAGATATTTTATGTACTGGTATGTATTCTTACTATAAACATCTTCTAACATGTAAACTAACCGAACTACTCTTGGCTCTTGGATTGGAAATTTCAAATGTTGCACTTACAGTGCTGCTTTGCTTATCAAAATGTCAGAAAAATAGTTTAATTAAATATGTATCATTGATTTTTTTAATAACGAATTGTCTGTTTTAAATAATATCCACAACTTTCAGCTTCTGTCGGAAACTACTAACTGCGCTAAAGTATTATAGTGTGCGGATAAGGGCATGCGCTAAAACCGAGACACTCATTCACAGTATTTTTTTTTTATAGAATCAACATGTAGATGCGTTACTACTCCTGAAAACTAAAATGGTTTGCCTCGTTACCAGTAAGAAGTCTCCGGTTCTCTACCCTCACTATACGAAACACAGCAGTGTTAAGCTGGTATTCTGTGAGAGTGTGATCCTTCCCCGGCCGAGCCATTCGTGCTACAACTATACTGCTAGTATAGCTGCAGCATGGCTCTTCCACGTACAACTAGCTAAGATTTTAACCCTGAACTGACAATATTGTTACCAATTACTCTGACAACTAGACGACGTGATCGTCAAATGACAAAATGATTTTGCGACGTAGTATATTAATGTCGTTTTTGTTTCAGGATATGGACGGTCGAAGCGAGAAAGTGAGTTATACGATGGAAGGCAACACCAAGTCAAATTATTGATTAATATCATATTAAATTTGCTCCACAATAATACCAATATGTCGCTTGATGATAACAGTGCGTCTAATTTTACTCAAGTATTATCAAACCTATTTGGAGAAATGCTTCTAGCAACAGAAGTATCAGATGATAATAATAATACAAATATTGACTTATCGCAATTTATAACCGCATTAAAGGAACATTCACATAAGAGCAGCAACGATGGC
Organism: Parnassius mnemosyne; assembly: GCA_963668995.1. NCBI lineage: Eukaryota > Metazoa > Arthropoda > Insecta > Lepidoptera > Papilionidae > Parnassius > Parnassius mnemosyne. Next base: position 26,999,343 of record CAVLGL010000068.1, read on the forward strand.
ATGGATTTTGGTGCTTTAGTGAAATTGGTGGATGGCTGGAGGAGTAAATTGAATTTGACAAAACCCATAGAGACAACACCCTGTAATTACTGTGAAGGAGGTTTCCGGGAATTCATCCTCGCCTACAACAACGTCCACGGCTACGTTAGTCTAATCGTAAGTAATTTTATGGGTTATTTTCAGATCAAATTCGTATTTTTTTTTGTAAAATAATATATTTTGAAGTAATTAAATAATAGAACGAATATGTAAATTGTTACGGCCTACGGCTGCTCCCACAAAGGTTCAATCCTCCGAGCCCATCAGCGGAGTTTCAACGAACAGACGTAGGTCGGGTCTCAATATGGCCGCGTGGAATTTCCTAATTACAATAAACAATAAGGGGGAGCGTTCTATCCTACTGCCATTAAACAGGGAGAATATTAAAACCGAGCTTACTTACCTATATCCAAGGCGACCGGTCCCTCAGGGTTCGGTCAGGTCGCATGTGGTTGTATGGTGCATGGGAAGAAAGGGTCAGTGATGTGTATCTGTGCGTGACTGAGTGTGGTAGACCTTATGAGACCGTTGCCTTTGGCAGCAGCTCGGACTTCAGCACCGCTCCAAATTGTGGTAATCTTTCGCGGAGTCGTCCACAGTCACTTTCTTCGTTCGTCACGAGGACAGTCCTTAACTTTATCGTACCATTAACTAACTTCCAGAAGCCACTAACTCTAATTTGTTATAAAGCGTAACACCCAACACAATTACAGAATGTCGGTCTATACGAAATCCCGTTACTATAAGCAAAAACGTAACACACCGCCCGAACACGAGTGTCCGGACCAAAGTTCACTACCGTTTCACGTGGCAACAATTATTTCTAGAATATCAAATGCCGCAGTAGTAGCTAATATTGTCGAATACCCTTATACAGATTCTGAGTTAGACACAAGAAGTCCCGGGAAAAGCTCTCAAACAAGGAATGCGCGATACGAATGCTAGACAGTATATTTACTAGACGCGCCTAAACTATTCCGAGTTCCCGCACAAAAAAAATGACAGCGTGCTGTCCCAAGCACAGCTGGCAACCGACTTCTCTTTGCGCTCGCGCGCTCTCTCTACCCCGCTCGACCGAACGTCAAAACCGGTATGGCGCCGAGCCGAGCGCCCTCTGGCGTCAAATTCCGAAACCAGCGTTCGGGCGTGAACATAAATCATAATGCAATTTAGGACAAGAGAAGAAAAATGTGACAAAAACATTAGTGAGTCTCGTGGAACACTCGGTTGGAACGAAGTGCCTTTAGTAGTATATTATGATGAAGCGTTATTTAAAATATAATTTAAAATAAAAAATTTTGTACAAACCGACTTCAATATAAAATATTAAGAATATCTCAAAAATTATTGGTCAGACCTTGATCAAATTTATATGGGACCACACGGGAAGCACCAGCTTTCAAATAAAAAAAATCATCAAAATCTATTCACTCAGGAAAAAAGTTATGAGTTAACACACATAAAAGAAAGGAAAAGAACATACAGTTGAATTGAGTACCGTCTCCTTTTTGAAGTCGGTAGAAAATGAGATTAAATACTTATGACGATCAGACGGTAACTATTTACTCATTGATGTCTCGGTGATTGCGATGGTGAAAACTAGTAGTAGTTTCTTACTAACTAATAGTAAGAAACACATAGAAGCTTAATGTTAAGTTGGAGAGGTCACATTTAATGAAGACAACGCTCCGCTTTTTCGTACTCTAATCCAAAGCACCGAAAACATTCAGCTCGAATTACCAAACCGTTTTTAGTGCTTGGAACATGCTAATACAGTGGACGATATGAATGATAAGCTTGTGAAACCTGCCATGCAGTCGGAGCTAAGTTTTGCAATACCCGTCGCAAAATAACTGAAAAACCCTCCGATCAAACTCTGAATTTCATGGCTGTTAGACGGGAAATGAAGCAGCCTTCAGCAAACATAGACAGTATACAGGCAACTTAACTTCAATACAGCGCGTATTAAAGAAGGGATCGAGCGAAACCACGGCTCCAAGCCGTGGTTCCGCTCGGTTGCTTCATCAAGGACTTTGGAGTCCATGATGATTCAAATGTAGCATCGTTTCTGGGACGCCTGAGATTTTGAGTGAGATTGAGAGGTTCTACGGGCACCTGTCCACGTTATTGTTGGAGCCACAACAAGGATCCAAAAGCAAGTCTTATCTGACACTATTCCGATGATATCCCGTACAGATTATAGAACTAAACCACGATTTCACGTAAATTTTGTAGTGCACAACTGCCCGAGGAAGGGATAAGCCACGATAATGTGATTGTAAGTGCAGTGGTTGTTTCGGCAGCGCTTCTTACTTAATGTATTAGAAATACGACGGTATGCAAGAATCATTTAATGTGCATAATATACATAATAAATTAGGTAATAGAAACATAATAAATTAAAAACAAATATTTTATAGTTTGTCGCTTACACTTTCTGCCTTCTTAGTGCTAACTAGTAAGCACTACAATCCCGTGGTGACAACAGAGCGACGCGCACTACAGGTCTCCGCAGAACACCCGTACGTGTGCGAACATCTACTATTCGTCCGTCACTGGCTGCATGGATCGAATTCACTACCCCGTGTCGCCAGCAGTTGTGATAAGCATTAGGTTCGACTAGAATAACTTCGACTTTTGTGTCCACTTTTGACGAGAGAGCAGTTTTGGCCAATATTCTTTTATAATTAATAGAATCAGGCGTTACTTTGCGGAAATCCATTATATAAAAGCTTTAGAACAATGTAGAGGCGAAACACGTGTCGTATTGTAGTCAGTGGTGTGTCTTGCCTAGTGTAGTGGTGTTGGGAGTAGCGGTGCTGGGATTAGTGGTGACGGGGATAGTGCACGCAATTGAGGGAGGGCGGGAGGTGCTCTTCATACTAGGTAAGACACATCATTTTATTTTATAACGCGGATATTTGCGAATTAAATTTTCCTATAGCTTTAAATATTATTTTAGCCAGTGAGACCAAAACATGCCTGCTAGCCTTTGTGTCACGCGCCAGTGTTTTCTTAAGCAAATATCAAAACCATCAATCTTACCAAATTGTGGGCTTGTTGATGATGCACCAATCAGAAAGTGATTGGACGTGAGTGCCTCTGGGTAATTTATTGGAGACATGCGTACTTAGCTGACTATTAACTAACGCCTCCACCTCAGTGTTATGTTAATTGAGGACTTCACTGTACGTATCAGCCTCTCCCAGGATCCCTGCATCTCAGGGGCACCTGGTGGAATGAATCTTCATACCATGTGCAGACAAAATACGTGGCGTCGTTACACCGAAAAGAGCGAAGCGTTTTTTTATTACAAAGTTTTTTCGGTGATGTATTATTGTCCACTAATAAAAATAATTATTTAATGAAAATAATGGATTTAACAAAATTAATCTATAAAAAACTTATTATAAAAAAACGATTGAGCCGAGATCCGATTGATTAGATTTGAGAACGTTTTTGCGCTAGTCAACATTTCGGAGAAATTTAAAAAGTTTCAGCGAAAGTTGACTTCAACTAAACAAGGTTTTGATCGAATTTAGATTTTTTTATTTCCAGTGGTCCTTAAACATTTTGCTATACACAAAAATACAATGAAAAGAAAAGTGATGTCGGTTCTAACGTTTAAAACAACGTAATAAAAAAGCATTATAAAGTAATCACTCAGTAAAATAAAAATTAAAAATAAAGACCAGCACGATACTAATAGCAATATTGTATCTTGTATAAAGCGGTTAAATGTTTAATATCTTTTTTTATACGATAAAGGTGACAAACTGATGGGAAGTGGTTGCTGCGGCCCATAAACATTTACATCTATCCTCGATTACTAACCAAAATGCAGATGCGTCGTCACCCGTGAGGACTAAAAAAAGGGTCTCCGGTTCTTTACATTCACCATACGAACACGGCAGCGTTGAGCTGCTATTTTATGCTGGTATTCTGTGAGAGCGTGGTCCTTCTCCTGGCGAGCCGAACCATTCGTGCTACAGTTATAATACCAATATCGCTGACTCTACCACGTAATAATTAAAATTTAAAATTTTTGTATAACCGACTTCAATATAAATTATTAAGAATAACTCGAATACTATTGGTTAAACCTTGTTCAAATTTATGTGGGACCACATGAAAAGCACCAGCTTTTACAAATAAAAAAAGAATCATCGAAATCGGATCACCCAGAAAATAGTTATGAGGTGAACACACATAAAAAATAAAATAAAACATACAGTCGAATTGAGTACCGTCTCCTTTTTAAAGTCGGTAGAAAATAAGACGAAAAAAAGGACAAAATAAGAAAACGTGAGAGAGAGATGGATATACATCTCGCTTTCTTATAGCCGCCAAGGCCGCCTACACTACGTCAGAAGGAGTCGTGATAGAAAAATCTTACACTTTTTTTCGCCTAGCCTCCATCCGCCAATTTCGTACCGTCCGATAAAGAACTTCGTTCCAAAAACATGCGGAAAGTCGATGGAAGAAGGTGGTTCAGAACCGTCTTTTATGGTAAACGCCATAAAACACAGAAGATACATACGAGTACGTGTTAAATATGAGACAGAGGACAATCGACTCGCGGTGATGGGTTCTCTAACGCCGCTACCCTACGGCTACAACCAAAGAGATTTAAATATATAGGTATACTATAGAGTGGACATTGGGAACATTTATATACAAAAACTTTGAGCTAGTAAGTCTAATCTACTAGAACTAATCTACTAGAAAGATTAAAATTTAAAGATTATTCGGTAAATATATGTTATATTTACGATAATAAACCGATATCACGTTAATTTTTGCTCCATATCGTGACTTACAATATCTTAATGCACAACCGGGCATATTTTCTTTAAAAATATTTTTTAAATATATGAAACGAATGCGTCTTGACTTTCTGACGATGTCACTAAGACCAAATGACAAAAATCGGAGATATATCCTATAGGACATAAGTTACAGACGACAATTTTCCTACTGTGTCCGGTCTATTACTACTACTACTTAAATGTCTTTGGCTACAACATATGATACAGGAATGAGTTCAACACCCAATTTCGTCCCGTAGGTGGCAACTGTGTCAAATATCAGAAAAGTTTTATAGCGTTCAATAGATTGCGGTATGACCATCTCGTTTAAATCAGACCTAAAATATATACAAAGTTGTTGTACTCGGGACTTCTTTGATAAACTTTCGCTACGCTGAATAACCGAAAATTTTTCGATTACAGAAGTTTTTCTAGATAGCGGTGGGAATATTTTGTTTATATTTACTGTCTAAAAGTAAACAATATTCAAGGTTGGTCCTGAAATCTTGGAATTATAAAATCGTGCGTAAAGATGTATGATTTTCTACATTTAAATTATTAAAAACATTTATTCTAAGTTATTTATTACTGCTGTTTAAAATTTTAATTACTGTATTTAGTATTTTATGGTGTTCCATGAATTTCAGGAACAAAAATTTATGTCCATTTTTTTGGAATAAATAAAGTTTACAGAAATTGTTACAAATTAGTATGTATGAATTAATTAATAGAATCAGGCGTTACTTTGCGGAAATCCATTATAATAAAGTTTATAAAAAATTGTTTTGCTATAATCCGCGTCCTAGGATAAAATGATGTGTCTTACCTAGTTTAAATAGCACCTCACGCCCTCCCTCAATTGCGTGCACCATCCCCGTCACCATTAATCCCAGCACCACTACTCCCAACACCGTAAGTGTTATTTTATTACGCGGATCCTAGCAAATTATTTTTTTAACAACTTTAATGTGTGTAATGAATTAATTGACATAATATCTATCTATATTATCTATGCGTGAAACAAATTACCTGTCACGTTGACTCAATTTTTAGAAGCTCAATATATGCCATAATTTTGGGATAAGAATTGATTTAATATGAAAATGAGACGTTAACTGTTTGGTATCTTTTTATGAGCACATCACGTGTCCGTAAACAGTTTTAAATTACCTGTGAAAAATAATACCATAAAATTGTTTAATATTAAAATTAAAGTATTAATAAAAGTATATTTAATACACAAAAAACCCATTACCCTGTTCCGTGGGTGTGGTAAGAGGCGACAAGGAGAGCTAAAATTTGGTGGCATTGGTGTGAGAAATATTTCTAGCGTTGCATTGTCTGCTTTCCTTGCTTCCGTGCATAGTGTCAGTGACTTATGTAACATAATTTTAAATAATAAAGTAGATCTATGCTTTACTCCGGAGGCAGGGCAGACATGGCAAACGCTCTGTCCCGGTGAAAATGTTCCACTGGAAGTTAACCAACAAAAACAGTGGGATATTCCGTTGGTACGGGGCGTGCAGAAAGATTTGTTTCATAATTTGCATAGTGACCAAGATAAGGCACGTCTTCTAGCTGTTTGGACTAAGGAATTTAGTCACTGGTTACACGCTTTACCATCAAGTAATCTCGGCACATTACTTGATAGGGAAAGCTTATGTATTGCCGTAGGAATCCGACTAGGAGCGGCGCTTTGTCAACCCCATGAGTGCCACTGTGGTAGCAGCGTCGACAAGTTTGGGCTCCACGGACTTTCATGTAAGAAAAGCGCTGGTAGGTTTTCACGACACATTTTCTTCTTATCTTAACTCCAACAATATTTTAAGTACATTTCAATCTGGATTCCGGCCCAGTCACAGTACAACAACTGCTCTTCTTCAGGTAACTGATGATATCCGTCGAGCCATAGATCAAAAACAATTAACAGTACTCGTTTTATTAGATTTTAGTAGTGCCTTCAATTCTGTTGACTTTGATATCCTCCTTAAAATTCTTCAGGCTATCAATGTTTCATCTTCGGCCATTCTTTGGTTTGATTCATATCTTCGGGGACGCTCGCAATGTATCCGCTCCAATGACACTTATTCCAACTGGTGTAATCTTATTGCAGGTGTACCCCAAGGTGGCGTCTTGTCTCCTTTACTCTTCACCGTTTTTATTAATTCTATAACGAAAATAATATCCTCCAACTTCCATCTTTATGCAGACGATTTGCAGCTTTACCGTCACTTTGGGGCATCTGAGGCTAAAATGGCGATAGATGCACTGAATGACGATTTGGATAGAATTAATCGTTGGTCCAGATCCCATGGTTTATCTATAAATCCAAGTAAGTCTCAAGCGTTAATAGTAAGCAGCAGATATAATAGTAGTATTATTGATAACTGCACCCTGCCAAATGTGATTATCAATGGCACATCAATTGCTTATTCGGAATCCGCGAAGAACTTGGGCCTAATTATTGACAGTAGGTTATCATGGGGTGCTCATATAACGGACTTAAGCAGAAAAGTACATTATACTTTTCACTCGTTAAAACGATTTCAAAGTTTTTTACCCTTATCAACTAAAATCTCTCTTGTCCAAACTCTCATTTTGCCAATCTTAGATTACGCTGATGTCTGTTTTTTGGATGCTACAGAGGAGCTATTAAACAAACTTGAGCGATTGCAAAACCTATGCATTCGGTATATTTTTGGACTCAAGAAGTTTGACCACGTCTCTAAATACAGAAAGCAGCTCAAGTGGCTCCCGATCCGATGTCGCAAGAACACTCGTATCCTTTGTCTTCTTTTTAATATCTTACACAGTCCGAATTTCCCTTCATACCCTTGTAATCGATTCACCTTTTTTAAATCTCCAGATGCAATTTGTAGATCTCACCTAAAAACCCTCTTAAAATTCCCATCCTTTAAAGCTCATTCATATTCTCGTTCATTCTCTGTACATGCAGTAAGACTCTAGAATTCACTTCCTCCTACGATTCGAGAAATCAAAACAGTGACATTATTCAAAAAACGTGTAAAAGAACCTTATTTATCTCTGTCTTCTGTGTAAGTTTCCATATTTTTGATATTTACTATACTTTTTATTATTTATATATATTTAATTATGACTATACATATATTTATTTTATCTTGTATGTATATATGTATGTATGTGTATATAATAACAAAGTGCACACCTTACTATCTTTTATTTATCACATATCTTTTTAACTGGCCTACAGGAAGAAATTTCATAATGAGATAAGCAGCGCCCTTGTACAAACTGTTCATCATGTTATGTTCTTTCCTTTGTTTGTGTGTACATAAATTGTTAAATAAATAAATAGAGCTACTATATTGAAGTGTGTGCATGATACGTGTTAATAGAGTTAAAACTTCTACGGTAAATTGTGAAACCGGAATACTTTTGCTGTGTATCGCTTAATATGTAAATTTAAACCCCTTTTACCTTTTAACAGCCTAACGTCGGTACAATTTTTACATTGTAGGAAATCCCGGATATACCGGAGTGACGATATTCATTAAAAAATACATGCGTGAGTGTCGTGGAACAGTCGGTTGGAACGAAGTTTCATTCGTGGTGTATTATTATTGATAAACCTATTATATTATTGATTAACAAATACAAATAAATGAATTACTAGCGTTTATTAAAATGAAGGGTCATTTAAAATAAAATAATATTTCTTTCATGGCAAGATAAGAAAAAGTGCGAGTGAGATGGATACTATTCCATCTCGCTTCCTTATAGCCGCAAAGGCCGTCTACACTACGTCAGAAAGGGTCGTGACGGAAGAATCTTATACTCTTTGTCGCTTAACCTCCATCAGCCAAATCCGTACCGTCCGATAAAGAACTTCGTTCCAAAATCGAAACAGATCTCTACAGCACTCAAAAGTCTTTATATTATATAACTTTATACTGACGTGGAATGTGCTGTACCCCATTTTTCCTGAAACACAATCGTTTTCGGTCTTAATAAAAGCGTTCTGTTCTATATATGAAATATTATCGCAATACTCCCTAAGATTTATTCCATATTCTTACGAGTAAAAAATGTAGTTGTCGTTATTCTTTGACAGCTAACAACGGCTCAGCAGAAAGATTTTTCTTTAGAATTGAGTATTATGTCTGAAATCAAAAAATATTTATTAGTATAACTGTCTTATATATTTATCGATCTTTTATTATAAATTTTAGCTAAAATTGCACTTTAAATAATAAAATAAAATAAATTAGATACCGCAGCTTTTGACAGTTTTTAAAAAGAAGAAAAAAAAGCAGTTGAAAAAATTTAAATTTTTTAAACATTAAATAAACTTATATTAATAAATAGTTTTAATCAATACAAATTATTAAATCTATTTGACAACAAGTGTAAAATACACCTGTATTATACTTATATTAATATTATTAATGTTATGTTCGCCCTAAAAAGCTCGGTTAATTATGTTAAAGCTTTGCCAATTTTAGTATCGCATGACGCCAAAATATTTACTGTTTGACTGTAATGGCTTTTTGATGACTTTTATTGCGTCAGTTACCTGTTTATGTTTGGTTTGTGAATAAAGAGGAAATAATATTTTGTATTTGTTTAAAACTAATTTCGGTTAAGTTAACGTATGTTATTATCCTATTGAAATGAGCTAGTGGCATAGAGAGGAGTAAGAATGAATAATGTATTGTTTGTAAGATAATATGGTGCTACCGTTACAGCCTTTCAAAGTCCACTGCTGAACATAGGCCTACCCCATAGAATGCCTCATAATATAGGTTGGCAAACGCAGTTTTTTTTTACTTGTCATTATCAAACCGCTGCTGCACATCTCATGGTGTCTTTGCTTCTCTCGTCTCTTACGACACCCGCATAATGATATGGGTTTGTGGATATTCTTCCACCGCCACTACACAAGTATATCGTGTAGTTTGATCAAATTATCTATGTCTAACTTGGTCTATGGTTCAAAATTTAATTGTTATAAACAATTATGTTTGCGTGGCCAAGCCAAACTTCCTTGTATTATGGCGACAGCATGAAAATGTCGTCTCGAATGGGGATAGAAAACTTTTCACCTTATTTATTTAACAATATACATGCTTATAGTAGATAATTGCATTTTCGATTATGGTTATATTGGGATTCCCATATTACATCCAAGACGAGCTTCACTTCGTTTTAGAGCGTTTTTCATGTTGTTCGTTGTATTAAACAGTTGTTGTATCATCCATTCTGTCTATTTTCATCCATCCATTCATTACTACCTATAAAGGTCCACTGCTATGCAAATATAGGCCTTACCCATAGATTGTTTCATATGAGTGATTTTGCCATAGCTGCCACGCTTGGCACGTGGTGAAAGACGTTGTTGCCCATCTCTTGTTTCAGTTTTCCAGTTGCCTCTTACGACATCCGGGGGACGATATGGGCTAGTGGATTTTCTTACACCGCCACGATACATTTATTCTGTGTCCTTAGTATTTTTATTTTTTTGGCAATCATGCTATTTTTAAGTAGCTTTCGTTTGACGCAAATCTTTTTATATTTAGCAAATAACAAATATATGTACATAAAAAAGTATTATCGTTTTTTTTTCTTACATATGTTAATTTTTAATTTGTTTACAACTAACGCTTTTTATAAAATGATGTTTGATATTCTTTATGTTTTAATCCCACAATAAAATTTAATGTTTAGGTAAGATAGTAAAAAGAGTTTCAGCGCTCTGTAAGTCTTTCTTCAAAGTTAGTCTGTAGAACGAAGGGACGTCGTTATAAAACCTTTATTTATCGACAGGTGTTAAATTAGTGAATTAAGTAGAGATAAAATATTTTTTTATTTATATTGCGTTGTTTTATATTTCGTTTTTACTTCTAGTGTTCTTATTTTTTTTTAGTATAGGGTGAAAAATGAGCATACATTTATCCTCGTTTGCGAATCAAAATGCAGATGCGTTGTCACCCGTGAGGACTAAGATGGAATGCCTCTTTTCCAGTAAAAAGGGTCTCCGGTTCTCTAAACTCACCATACGATACACAGCAGTGTTAAGTTGCTATTTGACGCTGGTATTCTGTGAGAGCGTGGTCCTCCCCAGTCGAGCTTACCGATTCGTGCTACAACTATACTACTAATATAGCTGCAGCATGGTTACCACGTATTAAACATGTTGAAGATGGTGATTTCTTTGATTATTTATTGATTAATTTATTATTAATTTGATTTCGATCAACTAATATCATAGTGATGTGAGTGTAGGTACTTCAAATCTAGATCGCATTACTCAGTTACTAAGCCACTTCTTGGTTTTTACGTTTTTAAAATGCGTGTTATTTTTTAGGTATGCTTCTTCGGGAGTTTAGCGAATGCTCTAAACGTTGCTGTGTTGACGAGACGTGACCTGGCCGCGGCTCCAATCAACCGCTTGCTGAAGTGGCTCGCGGTCGCTGACGTCTTTGTGATGATGGAGTACGTGCCATTTGCCGTGTACAGATATCTTGTAAGTTGCAAAATATTGTCTTAAAATTTGACTTTATCGTGTTATACAGTTTGAATACAATAAATGTTATTAAATGAGCATAAATTATTATACGCTTTACCATTAAATCATGTTCATTGATGGGGAAAATCCGCGTATAACTATGGCAATCTGATTAAAGAGTGTAAGTCTGTCAAAATTATCGGTGTCCCTTTGATATCAGCGTCGACGAGTTTGGACTCTACGAACTTTCATGAAAGAAAAGTGCTGGTACTTACCAGAAAGAAACTTACTTGAAAGAAAAGTGCTGGTAAGTTGCGCCATCACGGATCTCTGAATTACATACTAAATGTTCGCTCGGTTTTACAGCGTTGTGGAATATTTAGAAAAGGTGCTGGAGACGTTACGTTATTATTTTGGTTCCTTGGTAAAGAGACCCTTCCCTTGTGTGGAATGTAGACACTTCGGCAGCCTCTCATCTCACCTCGTTTCGAGGAAAGGCGGCAAAAGTGGTGGCAGAAATGAGTAAATGGTGTAAATGTAAGTCTCTGGGAGATGGCTTTATATTTGTGCCATTTTTTGTGGAAACTATTAGTTCGTGGCATCAACGCACGGTGAAGTTTTTAAAGGAGTTATATCCGTGACTGGACGTCGCCGCCGAATAAAATAGGGGTTGGTTCTTTTCTAATAAAGAGAAATGTTTCGCTGATTTTACAACTAAAATTTAAGGTGAAAGCGCCAGGGTAGCCCGCGAAATTCAAATATTCTTACGTTTTTTGCAATTTGCAGGTCAATGTCAGGTTTTATGTTTAACAAAGTATTATTCGCGAATTATAATCACTATAATCATCAATACAACCCTCTAAGTGCTTTGTATGGCTATTTCCAGAAAAACGCATTCAAAGGGATTATATGAACTTAGGGGGTTGTATTGGTAATTTTAATGATAATAATTCTGTATACACATACTCATTACGGTCGCGAATCATATTTTGTTAAACATACAACCTAACCCTGACCTGAAAATTCTAAAAAACCTAAGAAAATTTGAATTTCGCGGGCCACCCTGACGCTTTCACCTTAAACTATACAATAAGTAAAAGTTCCACTCGTAGTTCGTTTTCTTTTGACATTCGCTAGACAAGTTTAATTTTAATACACAGTTAAAAGTTAAGTTTTGCATTCGTGTCTTTTATGTCTGTTGTGAAACGCGCAATCTTAAATGCTATCTTTAGAATTTGTCAGCAATGTTGATATTTAGGAAATATAAAATGGACATTTTTTTTCTAGTACTTTCTTAAGACAAAAATCAGCGAAGGAGGTTATATTACTCAGAACATTTCGTTAGAAATACAATTTCTAATTAGTAGGTGTTAGTGCTTTCTTTTGTATAGGTGCTAAATGGAAAAAATATGGCGTCATCATAACCATCCTATTTCCAAAATCGATAGAAGTATTGAACAAAATTTTCCTTTTAATTATGTTTCTTCTTTTTTTACATTAAGGTGGGTCTCTTGATATTTTCTGAATATAGTTAACTTAGATTAATCTCGGCCAGTCGTTTTCCGTCACACTATCTATTCAGAGCGTTTTCGATTATATACATGTAAGATATTTACTTTGTAATAGCTAATAAGTTTTATTTTTGTTTTATCTATCTTCTATCTATCTATCGTATATCTATAAATCTTTATCTATTCTATATATAATAAAACTGTTTCGAGGTTAAATCTGTACATACTTTTATTTTATTTTTTGTCTATCTGTCTGAACACAATGGGCTTTAGAGCCTATTGTGTTCAAAGCTACTAGAAGAATTTTATGAATATGAACTACTAGAAGGTTTTTAACAAAACATTGCATGATTATAACTGGAATAACATTTAGGATAGTTTTTTTTCAATAACGGTCAAGTGCGGGTTGCAAGTTATGTCTAACATGCACATTTATAAACGTAGGTCAATCACTTTGGTTCCGGTAGGGATCGAACTTGGGCTGCCAGCGTGCTATTCGGGCACTTACCCCCTGAGGTGCCTGGGCTAATTACTAATCTTCTTTTACTTTTAAGCATGGTTAGACTTTTACTTTTATGTTGGCACGGACCTTCAACGAATACCTTTTATTGATACTGAGTATAAGGACACACTCCCAATCTTTACAATGTTGTTAACGACTTGTGGACGATAAATCCGACACCTCCTTGAGACAGGTGGTTGCCCTCCCGGTGATAGAACAAGTTGCCGGATTCGAAGATTACCGTTTCCTCCCCTCTCCTCAACCCTCAGATAATTTTATAATATTCCAGCGCAACTTGTCTATTCTTCCAACTCCAGGATTTTAAATTTTAAATGTTGCCAGGTCAAGTCGTTTGTTATAAGAAAGATGCTGCTGTCAATCTCCTACTCTCTCTTCGTCGCCTTTTACGATACCCACGGGAAGATCCGGGATACGGGAAATCCTCCGTATCATTTTGATAGTATTTGTTTAATAACATAATATATTAATTAATTTATAATGATTAAATTATACCTTACAAATATAAAAATATATTCCTGTAATAGTGGTTGTAATTCGTAAAACTAAAATTAAAAGTACTGTGTGCTGTAAGAGTGTGTGCTTCAAACCGGTGAAATTACCAATTTTCTCAGATTTAAAACAATCGAAGAAAGTGATTTTATTCGAACAAAGTCGCGGGCATAGCTAGTTATTAAATAAATCTAAGTTTTATTTTATTTACTGTGTATTGTTATTCTGTAATTCTAATTCTTAATTAAACGTAATCCTATTTTCGACGGTAAAGTGAAAATATTTAACCCTTTTTTATAGGTAGTAATTGTTTAATTAACGTAAATATACGACCTAATTTGTAATCTTAATTGAATAACTTGAAAATTTACGTTTCTAATATTATATCGATCACATAGCCTTGGGTGGACTAAACTTTCTAATAATCCATGCCAAGTGCAAATATAGTACATAATTAACGAGGCGATCGTTTGAATAAGCCTTTTGAGAGAACACCTGACTTCAGTTTCATTTATTATTTATTACAACATCTTATAATTAAGGTAAAGGAAAACGTTATGTTCAGTTTCACCAGAGGAATAATTGCGCTTATCGCAATTTTTATAGAATAAGGGTGACAAACGAGCACACAGTCCACCTGATGGTAAGTGGTTGCTGTGGTCCATAGACATCTAAATCTATCCTCGATTAAGAATCAAAATGCAGATGCGTTGTCACCAATGAGTACTAAGATGGAATGCCTCCATTAAAAAGGATCTTCGGTTCTCTATACACACTATACAAAACACAGCAGCATTAAGCTTACTTATATTCATACAAGTGTTTCAGGCGTTTTATATATATATATGTTACTAGCTGATAATCCGCTCGCTTCGCTGGGCGCACGATATTTAATATTTTATTGCGGAACCTAGTTGTAAAATATCAGTAAAAAAAATTTTTGATGGGAATAGCGTAAAATTCGTTCTTAGTGAGTACATTACGAAATAAGTAACTAAAATACCTACTAAATTTCAAATAAATCGAATAGGTTTGAGCAATGTATTTTTAGGCCAACCTAGCAGTACCTAACTTTTTAGTCAAACGTCGTAAATAACATAATCTGTTTCGGATTTTGACTAGTTCATCCTAGGTCTGAAGTCCATGGAGAAAATTACTAATTTGAATAAAGAAAAGTGTACAATAATAAACACACTTTTTGCTACGAACCAGATGCAAGAAAGTAAACAGAAATTTCTTAATTTCTAAGATGTGCCGACGTTCAGGAGTCTCTAAGGAAATCAGTACAAAATATTCTAAGTTTGGGAGATATTAATTTTTTTTTGGGTTCGTTTAATTCCACTATATTGAAAAACAACAAATAAAAATAACTGACATTAATAAAGTACACCACTATAACAATTTTACATATATAAATAACGCTGACATATGCGAGAAGTGAATAATTTATACATATGCGATATAAAAGTATCTTTCAAAATAGGGTTCAGTTCAGTTTAGTCAGTTTTTTATTACATAACTATATATTCGGGAACAGGGTGATTAGTAAAAAAAACAGCAGTAGTAAAAATAGGTTATTAGTAATTAAACGAAAAAACAATAATTATTTTGTATTTAAAGAAAGATGGCGCTGTTAACACCAATTCTTAAAAACAAAAGACAAAAATTTCGACGCGATTGATACCTTATAAATAAGAACCCTATAAACCAGGAAAATAATGACAGGTTTTCTACGTGGTAGAGCCATGCTGCAGCTATATTATGGTTGTAGCACGAATGGGTCGGCTCGACCGGGGAAGGACCACGCTCTCACAGAAAACCAGCGTAAAATAGCAGCTTAATGCTGCTGTGTTTCGTGTGGTGAGTGTAGAGAACCGGAGACCCTTTTTACTGGAAACAAGGCATTCCATCTTAGTCCTTACGGGTGACAACGCATCTGCCTCTTGAGTCTTTATTGAGGATAGATGTAGATGTCTATGGGTCACGGTAACCACTTACCATCAGGTGGACTGTGTGCTCGTTTGTCACCCGATCCTACAAAAAAAGTAAAAAGTAGCAGAACTAGGAGAGTCAAGAACCTTCTAGAAATATCCATGGAAGAACTTTCTAGAACTATCGACACCTAGTCAGTTGGGACCGGTATGTACTCGAACATTCTAGATGTTTCTACAGGAGAAGGTTCTGGAAATTATCTGAGGCACAATGTTTTTAGAGTTAATATATTTGAGAAAAACATAATAAGGTTTACTTTAGTATATTATGACTTAATTCGATTATGAGAATATGAAGATCAGCTTCAATTATAAAGACACATTTACAGGAAAGGAAAACCTGCCTTTTCGCATTATATTGCACAACACCATCTATCGATGACCCTGGTTAACTATTGTACTTTGTTAACTTAGATGGTATAACGTTAATTTTTGTGAGAAAACACATTTCGATAGAATGAACCAATTAAACGATTCATTTGGAAATAATCAGTACTTTAGACGTGATACGTTCATAATTTAAAATTAAAAATTTTGTCCAACCGACTTCAATATAAATTATTAAGAATAACTCAAAAATTATTGGTCAGACCTTGATCAATGTGGTCCCAATATGAGAAGTACCAGCTTTCAAATAAAAAAATCATCGAAATCGGTTCACCCAGTAAAAAGTTATGAGGTAACACACATAAAAAACAGAAAAAACATACAGTCGAAGTGAGTACCGTCTTCTTTTTGAAGTTGAATAAACAGACAGACGGACAATTCTAAAAATGTTAGAAATGTATTTCATCCATCCATTATAGCTTATCAAAAGTTTACAACCGAACATAGGCCCCCCATACAGTGTCTCATAGGGGGACTTTGTCATAGCTGCCACGCTTGGCAGGTGGGTTGGCAACAGCAATTTCGCATCATTTTGAATTGCTATCAGGAAGACACTGCTGCTCATTTCCTGTTTCAGTTTCCCTCTGTCGCCTATTACTACACCCACGGGATGATATGGGGTAATGGATATTCTTACATCGCCACCACACAGAAAATGTACGAGTATTTAATAACTTATTTTTAGTCCCTTTCAATCATTTTTGTCACAAAAATATACAATGCCTAAACACCTGCAATTTACATTTTTAACATATGTATAGATAGAAGATAACTAGCCTAGTAAATGATTTGAAATATTTTTTCTTTACTTTAGATCTTGCCTGGGCAACGTGAGATGCCGTACAACTGGGCTGCATACTTGCTGTTTCACATGCACTTTGCGCAAATTTTTCATACAGCTTCCATTTTTCTAACACTCTCACTGGCTGTTTGGAGATATGTCGCCATAAAGTAAGTATACTTTTAGTGAAATTTATTTAAAAGTTTAGTCGTCTTTATTTTCAAACTCCCGACGCAAACAGAGGGGTGTTATATGTTTGACTTTTATATCTGTATATCTGTCTGTGGCTGTGGTATCGTAGTTCCCAAACGGATGAACCGAATTACATTTAGTTTTATTGTTTGAAATGTGACTTGATCGGGCGTGTTGTTAGCTATGATCCAAGAAAACTTTTTCAGCCGTTTGCAGATATTCAGCGCTTTTTGTTTATTTATTTTATTTAATCTTCATTAAACATTACAAACAGTACAGGATCAAAAAGCGAACTTACTGCTAAAAACATTATCTGCCAGTTAACCTTAGGGCAGTGATAAAACTACGAAGGCGGTGACAAATAACATATTATACTTATATATAGACATACTCACACACTACATAATAACATATATATATATATATATATATATATATATATACCTATATATATTATAAGAAAAATTTTAGATTTTAAAAATTTTCAATTTAATTACTACACGAGAGTTAACACGTAAAATCGTTGAAACGTTTTAACAACCGTGTCGCGTGTAATTTCTCGTGATATAAAGGTCGTTTTATGTTCGAGTGGACTATTTACGACCTGTAAGATGCACTACTCAAAGCAATTAAATAGTTAATTAGTTCGTCTGAGTTAATTAACTATTATACCTAACTTATAAAAACTCTATCAGAAGATTGTTATAATGCAAAAAAAGTATTTTACTTGGACTTACAATTATTACTATTTATTTATTATTAATATTATTTTAATTGATAAAATCATGAAAGCATATTATGTATTTTTTACGTGTACATATTTCCTGGCGATGCCACGTGATGTCTGTTCACTTAATATTGTATATGGTCGAGAGAGATGATGCCTGCCTGATGCGGCATACTGATGAACTGGTGCTGGTCGTGATACTTAGTCTGTCTGAGCTTGCTAATTTTGATTTTACATTTAAATTGCAATTACAAACTCCAAAAAATATTTTACCTTGTTTTTTTTTTGTTTTACTTAGTATAAGCCTGTTTTGACTATATTACTATTTAAATGAAACTAATTTTTATGGATGCTATCGCCTTTAATTAAAGTTTTTAATTCCCGACGTTTCGGGTGCTTTGCAGCACCTATGGTTTCGGGGGAACGGAGCTGTTTGACGTCCGGTATCATAGTTAGCCCGGCTGCCTTCAGTTTTTGAATATTAATTTTTGGTTCGATCTACGCAGAATGAGCTTACAGTATCTTGAAGTCTTGCAGTGGTATGCTTGGGTTGAATTTAATTTTACTAACTATAGGATCCCAAGCAGATGGCAGCACCTAACCATCTTCTGTACTGAAATTAGGATGTTTTTTAATTTAAATAGCCTCACGAATCAACCTTGATAGGAATCGGTGTTCTTTTGCGAGAATTTGTGGTCTATCAAATCTAATGTAATGGCAGGGATGATCTTGAACATTTTTACATACTGCAGACGTCCCGGAACGTCGGTGCTTGAAGTCATCTATATGTTTTTTTTACGCGGGTTTTATAGATCTTTTTGTTTCTCCTATGTAAGAGAGACCACATTTACAAGCCAGCTTGTACACTCCTGCATCTTATTTAACTGATAACACCAGGAAAGAAAATATCACTATGCCGGCTTCAGACGAGCCGCAAACTACCTGCGGGGAAGAGGAATTGGTGCAAAATGACGTAAACTCAACTAACGTAAACAATGAGTCTAACTCTAACATATCGTCGGAGCCAGTTTCAATGGACACTGTGGCTAATCAGCCTATGGCCACCATTGCACGTAACAACCCCGGTTCTAGGGTTTGTTTACGCCCATTACCCAAGGTGGACTATCGTCGTTTCCTTTAATTAAGTTATGTAGTTGTTAACTAGGGGGAGGAAATGGTGGTTACTTGTGTACGACTACGTATAAGTATAATTGTCATAGTTAAGAAATAAATCAGTGTGTTACTTGCAAGCAGTAGTTTCACTCGTGCCCCCTATAACGCATACTTACCAGTGGCGGATTACCAGTGACACTTGACGGATGGTAAAAATCGACTAATCTTCTTCGGTGGCTTGAAATATGTTTTAATGGAAGCCCGCTTCAAGATGTAGCCAACCTTGTCTGTGACTCCTCTGACATAGGGTAGTACAGCAGGCACACGCTCGACTGTGGCCCGCTTCACTCGGTCACTGTGACGTAGACGTGGTACCCGAAGCTTGTTGTCTTGCAATACTTGCTCGACGTGCTGAAGCTCGGCGGCCAGATGTTTTCTGTCGCAGATCCCTCGTGCGGAACAAAGATTTTACCACGGTAGCTAATTGTGATGGATGATGGTGCGATTCACCATTTAAATATCGGTTGGTATGGGTCTTTTTCCTATACACACCAATAGTGTTATCAGGATTTTGGATGTCATCTAGGAAAGCTAAAGAATTTTTTTTTTTTTTTTTTTTTTTTTTTTATAGGATAAGGGTGACAAACGAGCACACAGTCCACCTGCTGGTAAGTGGTTGCTGCGGCCCATAGACATCTACATCTATCCTCGTTTGCGAATCAAAATGCAGATGCGTTGCCACCCGTGAGGACTAAGATGGAATGCCTCATTTCCAGTAAAAAGGGCCTCCGGCCACCTGCACTCACCAAGCGAAACGCAGAGGTAAACCTCTACTTCACGCTGGTATTCTGTGAGGTCGTGGTACCACCCCGGTTCGAGCCGGCCCATCCGTGCGACAGCAAAAGCTGCCGCGTGGCTCTACCACTGTGGAAAAATTGTTTGCCTCTAACTCCACTGTGAATTGTATTTGAGAGTTTATGGAATTAAGGTGGTCTAAAAATGCAGTTACTTTGTCAGATCGTAAAATTGTGAAAGTATCGTCTACGTACCGCTTGTTGAATTTTGGATTTACAGGAGCAGTAAGAAGGACGTTCTCTTTAAAGTCCTCCGTGAATATGTCGGCGACTACGGGAGAAACAGGTGAGCCCACCGCCACACAATCTACTTGCTTGTAGAACTCTTCTTTCCACAATAGATAGCCAGGTGTTAGGCAGTGTTTCAGTAATACTGCATATACTGTAGGCATGTTGTTATCTTCTAGCTTCCTAGCTAGCATGCAGTCCTCAATAGGTATGCATGTGAATAGTGACTGAACATCAAAACTGACCATATTTTCATCGTTAGCGATATGTACATAGATCTCATTACCATGTGGTGGTGGGCAGTCGGCGAGTCTTCACCCCTTTGTTATCGATATTCCACGCATTAGAACCAAAAGGTTTGCTTCGTCTTTTGTAATGCGTACAGCAAAGGAGTGGAATAATTTGCCGGCGTCTATCTTTCCGCTGAATACAATCTGGGCGTCTTTAAGGCAAGAGTGAATAGGCTTTTGTTACGAGTACGCTAAGAGTGTGCGATTTGCCATCTAGGGCTGCATCACCACTTACCACCAGATGGGATTGTAGTCAAGCACTGGCTTATAAAAAGTAAAAAAATAAATAACAAAATAGTATGAATCCTTTGTGTGTGCTTTGGTATGTCCTCTCAGTGGTGACAGTATTTTTGCCAAGTGTTGTGAGCCAACTTACGAAATTACGAATTCACGTCGAGATTTTTTTTTAATTTTTTGAAGTATTTCTTTAAAGAACAAAGTCTTATTTTCAATGGGTGGAATCACAGCCCAGATAGACGTACCTGATAGAACGTGCACTGGCTAGGCGCTTTGTGATGCAAGTTTTTTTTCAACTATATTATATTATAATAATGGCGTCCCCTGAAACTGCCGCCCGGGCCGGGTGCCTCGGTTTTCCGACCCCTAGATCCGGGGCTGATAAAACTCATTCATGATGCCTTCTTGTCAAGATACAGTACAAGGTAAAGCTATATTTTTGAAATATTGGGACTGATACTAATATAGAGGCCAAAATAATTTCTCAGTTGTGACTGAGACCGAGGCAAGAATAAGAAAGAAAATAAGAGAAAATGCATTCATTCCTCAAAATACTGTTTAATAATGTTTTTCACTGTTTATGAATGTTTTTCATTACTAACAATTTTAATAATCATATTTTATACATAACTGTCTGGCAATAAACAATGTTACAATTTAAAAAGTTCCGTTTTTCTTCGAATCTTTCGAGATCAAAATCGGGATGGGATTTTTGGCCGAGATCAGCCGAGACCAAAACAAACACTGAGATCTCGGTTTAAGTTTACCACTTGTCATTGTAAAACCCAATACGAAAAACAACTCGCAGGAAACTAGGGATCAGCAAACTGATTTAAACGTCGTGCTATAAATTGTAGTGTTTATAAAGGTTAATGAAAGTTTGAAGTCAAAACATTTAATTTAATTTAGAATAAAAAAAAACACTATAACTAGTAACTTAATTATCATGCAGTCCTATTCCCCGCGGTATCGTGCCAAGAACGCTAGCTGCATTTCCCCGCTGAAAGGGCTAGAATTTAGAATTATCTTAAGCCCTTAATAGCTCCAATAAGATAACTACCTCGGCGGTTAAATGCAGGAAATAAGCTTCTCTCAATTTGCTATAATTGACCTGAATTGACCTTAATCGTCCTAATTCTAAGGCGATTTAGTAGCAATGAAATGTATTATATTTATTTCTTCAACGTACAAAATTAAAACTTCGTTTCCAAACGAGGTTCCTATGATCGGAAGATAAACAGCGAAAGAAACTGTGCAGGTGTTATCTTATTTGTCATTTTATAAAGATCCCCATCCCATCCAAAATCCATCTGCAAGTTCAGTATGTTTTATGGAGGACGTTAGCATTTGGAGCTTATCAGTGCACAGCGAGCACCTGTTCATAAGTGTCTAATATTAAAGGGAAGTGGACGACCCGACCCACGCGGAGGATGCTAGTAAAGACCCATAAGAGAGCATGACCTTTAAGATGCCCTAATACACCACACGCCGAGCATAATCTCCCAAAACACACACAAGTAAGGCCTTACTGAACACAATATTAATTTGTCCTGGGACCAAAACTGGTTATAGCAGTACTAAATACCATATACGTTAGCAGATGCTTGCCACCATAAGACGTCACCAGTTTTTGTCTCGCAGGTCTTATAATACACCTATAAAAATTTAAGTATTCTATTATATTTTATATCGTTACGATAATTTCAAGTGATGCAAAAATCCAGCTAAAACTATGCTCAAGTTATTGTAAGGACACGCACTCACGTAAACATATGCATTTTAAATCATTTCCAGCACCGATGGTGTATAATTTGTGATCATAAACACTCATACTATACAATAATAGTCTCCTTAGAAAATGAAGTACATTTCAATACACTTAGTACAAACTATACTGTAGTACTCTCTTTTTTGGATTTGGAAGTGAAACAATTCTATTATTATAAAACCCCAGTCTGGTTTGATTTATTAAAATATTTTATAGTAATAACTATACCAAATGTTTACTTTTTTCTCAGATATTCGGATAAAAACCACATCCTTTGCACGGAGAGACGTTGCAGCGCGGCCATACTAAGTAGCTTTGTCCTCCCACCAATACTTTGTGTTCCTACTTTTCTGGTAAGTAATTGAGTAAAAGCAATAAATAAAACTGTCTTAAGCCCGTCACATTTAAGAGTTTTCTAAATCATATAATTGTGTAAAGCCAAAGCCATTAAAGCTCGAGAACATTTATTTTGATAGACAATCCTGTTAAAGGTGATAAATTTCAACAACAAAAAGGTCTTCTGAAATTTTTATGGAAACATATTTTTTGCTTTGAATTTTTTTTAGTATATAGTATAATAGTTTGAGAAAGAAATTCAAATGCATTATCAATTGATAATATCAGCAGGTTTTACTAAAAGTTGGATTATTTTTTAGTATTGATTTTCAATACTATTTATTAACAGGAAATTATTAATAATTTTTTTTTACAGGATAAGGGTGACACACCAGCACACAGTCCACCTGATGGTAAGTGGTTGCTGCGGCCCATAGAAATCTACATCTATCCTCTGTTACAAATCAAAATGTAGATGCGATGTTAACCCGTGAGGACTAAGATGGAATGCCTCATTTCCAGTAAAAAGGGCCTCCAGCCACCTGCACTCATCAAGCGAAACGCAGAGGTAAACCTCTACTTCACGCTGGTTTTCTGTGAGGTCGTGGTACTACCCCGGTTCGAGCCGGCCCATCCGTGCGACAGCAAAAGCTGCCGCGTGGCTCTACCACTTTTAAATTTATATTAATTAATGATATAGATTATATTATATATATTATATAATAATCTAATGCCATAAAATTATTTCGCCGTGCAGTGGCGGCGTAAAATTATTCATTACCCCATATCATACCATGGATGAAGAATTTTTCCGATCACAACTGAATAATAATTTAGAAAAAAAAACTGTGCTTGTCAACCCTGTTAAGCGTGGCTACTATGGCAGTTATTAATGAAACCGTCGTTTTTAATATGTTTAGGTTGTATTTTATTTTAAGAATTACTTTTATTACTGACGATTGAGAAAAAGCTGCCATCAGTGATATTTTTTTCTTTTACTTTTTTTTGGGATTTTTGTCAAAATGACATGCCAATCCCCATCATACCTTATACTAATTACTGCTAACACTAGAACAAAATAAAAATGTATAATTGTGAGTACTAGTTAAATTATTAACGTAAAAAGAAACTTATATTGAAGAAGAGAAGATAATTATTCCGTCCCAGAAGCAAGCCGGAATAACCCTCTTGACATCTTTGATTTGGGGTTTGATAAAACCATTTGCACTAGATCGACATCCAAAACATTTACGTTAAATTCATTCAACACAGCCTGTCTATCATTTTCATTCTTGACACATTCCATCAACAAATGGTAAACATCTTCAATTTTGCTGCATACATCACAATTGGGTGAAGGTTTTTTTCCCATTAATAAAGCGAACTTTGCTGATGGAATATAACCAGAACGAAGCCTTTCCAGATGCGTTTCGTTTTAGATTTCTCTTCAAAATAGCTTTTCCAATTTTGGTAACATACACTTTTGAATTTTGAGACATATTCAGTCGGATCTGGTATAAAATTAATAATGTCACCCTCTACTGCAGCTAGCTTAGATAAGCGATCAGCCTTTTCATTGCCCTTAAGGCCTATATGACCCTGGACTCATTGCAATATTAACGGAACATTCCGTTTGTTATTAATATCAATAAATTTTAAAATATCATAACCTATCGAGCTGCCTCCGAAAGCAGAGGCACACCGAGCTAGATATGACAGATGTTATATAATTAAGTACTTTTTCCTTTGACAATATTAACGAATACAATTTTATTACTACAGGTATTTGATATCCACACGGCCGTGGTTTTGGAACCAAGCGGGCCTATGATTTTATATCACGTTGATTCGGACCACGAAGGACAGTTGTATCAAATAAATTTTTGGGTACACGCAGTTGTCATTAAATTACTACCATGTTGTATATTAACAGTAATCAGTTTGTGGCTGATACGAGAAGTTTATAGCGCAAATGAACATCAAAGGAAAATTCGAGTTTATAACTCATGTCCGACAAATAATAAGACGGGCAAACGTCAAAACAAAGCAGACAAAAGAGCGAATAGAACTACTAAAATGCTAGTAGCAGTGTTGTTCTTGTTCTTGGTGACGGAGTTACCACAAGGAATCCTGGGACTTTTAAGCGGTCTACTAGGTCGATGCTTTTTCAAAGGATGCTACGATCTTTTTGGAGAGTTGATGGATGCATTGGCTCTGCTGAATGGAGCTATAAACTTCATACTATACTGCACCATGTCAAGGCAGTTTCGGATGACATTCCGCCAACTAATGTGGCGAGCTTATATTCACAAGTGGCCTCCACCTCCAGTTTCACATTCCGATGGTTTAAATACGTAAGTGTGATAAGTAAACCCTTTTTTATATATTATTATATGTTAGTAGGTTATTTGCATGATAGCACCATGATACTGTATATTACGGCTGTAGTTCGAATATGTCGGCTCGACCAGGGAAACACCACGCTCGCGTAGTATACCCGCGTGAAATTGTAGCACTGAAGCATTCCATCTTAGTTCTCAGGGGTGACAATGCATCCAAATTTTGATTTGTATTTATATGGGTCGAAATGTTCGCCACTTATCAGGTAGACTGTGTTCGTTTGTCATTCTTACTTCTAATGGAAAAGGTTGACAGAATTATGATTATGAATTAATTATATTATATATGTAATTATATTATAGTTTTCTGTTAGCGAATGCTTTTATGTGATTTTTTTAATTCTTGATATTAACAACAAGCAGATATTTATAGGTGCATAAGTTTTGCATTTCATGGCTTCATATTTATGCTGGAATTACTTTTATGTAAATTGTAAGTTTAAAAATATCCAGACGAGTAGTGACAGACACCGGTCTGAGAATATTGCAATTTCTACAACTTGAAACTAATTTTGACAGATTTTATCGCGATTTATTGTCTTCTTTTTGTGTTCCAATCCTTTTGAGTGCTTTGCAGCGCTCATTGTCACTTAGTTTCATTCAATGTATAGAATTCGCGTTGAAATTATATAATAATATATTATAAAGATAAAATTATAAGGTGTATTACAGTATTCGTGTCGAACCTAATTTTATATATTACATTATTTTTATATATTAAAGTAGATCATCGAATTTAGGATTGTTGTACCTTTTAGTTTGAGCGCTTGTCCTAAATTTCACATAACACGAATAATCCTAGTTCGATCCTATCGTCACCGGTGATTTTAATACAATTATTTAACCACGTGTTCACGAGAGTGTTACGAGAAAGAAAACCGTCTTGTGTGGGTACTTGATAATATATCGAAAGATACATATGTGAGGCCTGTGACGGGTGTGTGTGAGGGTTGTATGGAGCCTCCATACAACCCTCACACACACCCGTCATATTTTTTACTATTAACTAAGAAAAAAAATCATTATTATCTTTACCATTGTAATTAGTAACAACAACTCGACATGGAATATATTTTTTTATAGGATAGGGTGATAAACGAGCACACAGTCCACCTTATGGTAAGTGGTTGCTGTGGCCCATAGACGTCTACATTTATCCAAATTTGCGAATCAAAATGCAGATGCGTTGTCACCCGTGAGAACTAAGATGGAATGCCTCTTTTTCAGTAAAAAGGGTCTCCGGTTCTCTACACTCACTTTACGAAACACAGCAGTGTTAAGCTACTTTGTTTTATTATTCTTTTATTTTACTTTTCTTAAACTTATGTAATAATGTCGTCTCTTTTATAGGGTAAAAACATCGGTTCCGTGAGGAAGGACGATGAAAGAGAAACAGGAAATTGTTATGCGGCACTTCGTTTGAGCGATAAAGTGTTGATACAAATTTTCCAAAGGTGTTGTTACTAAAACAGGCACTTTGAAATCGTGGATGTTTGTGTAAACTATTATTACTCTAAACTAAGATAAGTAAAAGAATATTAGAATATGACATATAAAGTAATAATAAATAACGTTTGATGTGAAAATATGTTGTCGGTGTGCTGCGTTAAGACCCATGTCATAATATGAAATATAGGCTTTTGTGTGGTGCTATTATAATTTTTCTACTTTTACTCTAATTTTATTTGCGTCAAGGCATTTCATTTATTTCAAGATCTTTAAACTTGGAAATCCAACTGATTTTGTTCATATGCAGGACCTGTGTTGAGGTACTTTCATCATTCATTCAGCATTCATTAGAAAATCCACTGTTGAACATAAGGCTGCCCCATTTTCTAAAATCGCTTTTTAGAAGATAAATAGTATAATAGAATAAGCGTGACAAACGAGCATAGTCCACCTGATGGTAAGTGGATGCTGCGACCGAATGTGAAGGATCAAAATGTAGATGCGTTGTCACCTCTGAGGACTAAGATGTTAAGAATGTTAAATAATAAACGAAATAATTTTTGTTTAAATTATTTTATTTAGGCGGATTATTGTTTTTAATTTACTCACGTATATTAGTGTATTTAAAAAAGTGATTGACTTACTATATAGCAATTGATCCTTTATAAATAATTACATTCTTTAAAAATTTGCATTTTATCTATTACAAAATATTAAGGTGTGTCTTTAATACTAAAAAAACTAGTCCTGTATGTAAGTATAATTATTTAGACAGTCTAAGCTGGCTAAGGTCTGGCTATAATATTATAACAATATGTTGAACATGAATTGTCCTAACTAAGCTTTTGTTGTCAGAACTCTTAACTCCATTTGATTGTTATTGCTAGACAAAGCAAGGTCTCATATATTCAGTAAACAGATTTGTTTTAACAAAATAATTTCCGTTGCATTTAGAATTATATCCAATACAGTCCTCATGTTAGTTATGTAATCACCTAGTAAGAGAATTTGTTTCAATTCATTATCGTAATAAAATAGTCATATATGTCGACGAGATAAAACAGTAGTTTTAAAAACCGCTTCTGAAAATTAACTAGATACTTGTATAATGATGTGATAAATAATTCAAACTATAGGTCTAGTATTATTTGTGTGTGTTTGTGGTAAAAGTATTTTGTGCTACTTTAGTATACATGACGTCTTTCTCGGCTTATAAAATGCGGATATGGCGAATTGCAGTGTTTTTGTTGTTTGTTTTTGCATTTATTTTTATGAACTTTATTGGCATATTTAAAACAAAATTTTACGAGTACGTACTATAAAACTGATAGATCATATATTAATTAAATGATTATTATTATACGATTAGTGTTTTGTTAGTTCTCCGCTATTTAACATATCTGTAAGGAATAAGGTCTACAGTCTTGGTAGGGGCTATGTTTAAAATATTTTTCATAGATGTAAGAACGGCAACAGAGTAACAGTAGTAGACCCACGCTGCAGTTTCTGCTGTAGCATGGATGGGCCGGCTCGAACCGAGGCAGTACCACGACCTCATAGAATACCAACGTAAAGTAAAAGTTTTGCTTCTGCGTCTCGCTTGATTAGTGCAGGTGGCCGAACACCCCAATAACATGGTAGCGGAATTAAAAAAGAAAGGCCTACCCTAAGAGGGTACCAGCATCCCTGGTAATGGAGAATCCCTCACTGAGCATCCACGGTCAAGCTACCCTCTTCTTCCTGAGCGTGGGTGCTCAGGCTGCCCGCGTATTTTGGGGAAGGGGGCTGGGCAAATCCAGCTCTATACTAACACTTCACGGGGCAAACAGAGCGATCAAACCATGGCGACCCCTGCCACGCTATCCGTGGAGTTCTGCAACATCAGGGGACTTCATTCGAACCTTAACGCCGTCCACTACCATCTAGAGACGGTGAAGCCAGCCGGAGAGGATACCTGCATCTCGGTCAAAAAAAGCAATTTGACCAAGACGCAGGTATCCTCTCCAGCTGATACTTCGTACCTGTCCTACCCAGAGTACAAATTAGAACACTTGTTTGTGCCCCAAGCTGGAGTTTGTGTATACATCAGAGAGAATATCTGTTCTCGACGCCTCGGCAGTCTTGAAGGTACGGACCTGTCCATCCTTTGGCTGCGCGTAGACAGTGACGACCATTCTCGCGTCTACGGGTGCCTATATAGGTCCTATAGCTGTAATGCCGACATAGATTGACTCATCGACCACGTCTAAATGGCTACAGATTTCTTGCTACAATAGATCCCATCGTAGAGATCGTGATACCTGGCGATTTTGACGCCCACCACACCGAATGGCTCGGTTCACGTTTAACCGATTATGCGGGTAGATCTGATTATGACTTTGCCTTGGCATATGGTCTGACACAACTGGTTACTTAGTCTACGCGGATTCCAGATGTGATCATACATCCTCCCTGTTGGATCTTCTCTCATCCGGACGAATATAAGGTTTCCGTCGATGCACCTCTCGGCTCTTCAAATCATTGTCTGATCCAGAGTGTGGTGCCAATCACGCTCCCCTTGCGGTTGCGTTTTGCAGGTTGCCGCCGTGTTTAGCATTACAGGTCGGCGGATTGGAACGGAATGCGGTCTTTCCTTGCATCATACCCATTTTGCGGGGCGGGTTTGATTTTTGCGGGATGATCCCAGCGCTGTTGCTGACTCTGTCACCAGGGAACTATTTATTCCATCATCTGTGGTACCCATCGAAGGCAAATCTCAGCCTTGGTTTTGGTCGCTCCTGTAAGACTGCATTACGTAGTAAGCAGGAGTGTAATCAGGCCTGGGCTGAGGCGTCGGCCGCTCGGGATGTAAGCACCAGCATGCTAAAAAGAAGTATATCTTCGTCTCCAGGTCCTTCAAAAGAGTTTTGTTATTTGCCAAGGCAAAATATAAGCACATTGGCAGAATTGGCGAGAAATGAGTTCGGCTTCCTTCGGGAACCCGTGCCTTCTGGTCTCTCGCCACGGCTGTTCAAAGGAATTTCTGTAAGTCATCACTACCATCTCTGTACAGGGAGGATGATTCACTGGCCCACACCGCAAAAGAGAAAACCGACCTTTTACGCTCCCTCTTTGCGTCCAACTCGACTCTCGATGACGGGGGGAACACACCGCCGACCATCTCTCAGTGTGAGTGCTCTATGCCTGATGTGCGATTCACACAGAGGTCAGTACGCAAAGCAGTCCTCTTCCTGGACATATCAAGTTGAGTGGATCTGACGGAATTCCGCCAATTGTGCTGAGGACGTGCGCTCCAGAGTTAACACCGGTTCTAACGCGTCTTTTCCGGTACTCCTACTCCCTAGGCATTGTCCCGAATTCATTGAAGACATCTTTCGTGCACCCGATCCCTAAAAAAAGTAATCCCTCTAATCCGTCCAACTACAAACCTATCGCCATCACCTCCTTGTTTTCGAAAATAATGGAGTCCATTATTAACTGTCAGCGGTACCTTGAAGAGCACCAGCTGATTAGTGACCGCCAGTACGATTTCCGACGGGGTCGCTCATCTGGTAATATTCTTGTTTACATAACACATAGATGGGCGCAGGCGATCGAGTCCAAGGGGGAGGCATTGGCTGTTAGTTTGGAAATAGCAAAGGCATTCGATCGGGTCTGGCACAAAGCGCTTCTTTCGAAGCTTCCTACCTATAGGCTTCCCGAGAAGTCGTGCACTTGGATCACCAGTTTTCTGACTGATCGGAGCATCAAGGTCGTAGTTGACGGTGTATGCTCCGATTACAAGCCTATTAACGCTGGTGTACCACAAGGCTGCGTGCTATCACCAACGCTGTTTCTTCTGCATATCAATGATATGTTGCAAACCGGTAACATTCATTGCTATGCGGATGATAGCACTGGTGATGCTCTTTACACCGGCCGTGCCAATAGTTCTCGGGAAAACGTCACCGAGTACCGGAATAAATTTGTGTCTGAAGTCGAGTCTTTGCTGAATAAAGTCTCGGATTTTAATCCTCAGAAGACACAAGTTTGCGCGTTTACCGCTAAAAGGAACCCTTTTATGGTATCGCCTCAGTTTCATGGCACTCCCCTTGTTGCCTCAGCCAGTATCGGAATCCTCGGCGTCGACATATTGAGTGGTGCGCAGTTTCGTGGTCACTTGGAAGAGTAGGTCAAATTGGTATCAAAAAAGCTTGGCGCGCTCAGCAGAGCGGGACAGTATTTCATGCCAGCACACCGCCTGCAGCTTTTCAAGGCGCAGGTTCGGCCTCACGTGGAATACTGTTTCCATCTCTGTGCTAGGGTTCCCCAGTGGCAGCTCCTTCTTCCTTACCGATCGGCTCGATTCACTGGCGCTGTGAAGAGATGTTGCATCTCATTGCGTATTTTATCATATCTACCACAGGGAGTGCCCTGAGGAATTATTCGGACTTATTCCAACCGCTCAGTTTCACAATCCTACATCGCGACAAAACTCGCGATACCATGCATACCATCCGGATGATTGGCGGTCCACCACTGTGCGATTTAGAAGATGTTTTCTTTCACGCACAACTTCTTTGTGGAATCGATTTCCAGCGATTTTTCCGAACTGATACGACTTAGGGACCTGCAAGAAAAGAGCCCACTCCTTTTTAAAAGGCCGGCAACGCATCTGCAATTCCCATGGTGATACAGTTATTCATGGTCGGTGATAGTCACTATCAGGTGAGCCGCATGCTCGTATACCCACTCCCCTATAAAAAGAAAGACAAATGAGGGAGAAGAGCAGAATCTTTCTAAAGGTAAGAGAAATCTGTAACCTATAGACACCTATATCTATTCTCGATTACGAACCAATATTTAAAAATCTGATCAAGAAATTGCTACCTCTGAGATACATTCCACTGATACTTCTTTTTTATCAAGAAGATCTTTAAATTTTTCTCCAATTGTCGCCGAATCTTTGCTTGGACAAAATGTAAAAGGCTTGTTCAAAAACTTTAAAATTCCATAAAAATCGATAAATAAAGATAATATATTCTAAAACGCTTGATGTTATACACGGTGCAGTGTTGTGGCGGTGAAAGAATATCCACTATCCCATATCGTCTCTTGGGTCACGTAAGATGCCACAGAGGGAAACTGAAACAGGAGTTGGGCAGCCTATGTCATATGGGGGATGGCCTATGTTTAGCGGTGGACTCTTAAAGGCTGTAATTAATAGATGGCTGGAAGAATGGATTGATGTTAAGTTAATCGGCAGACATATGGGGGATTTCCATTAGTTTTTTTTTATAGAATAATATGCTTGATGATTTGATGAAACATATTAGTCATACCTTTATTTTAATTTGGTAGTATATTAGACTTCGTCAACTTTAGATACATTTCTGTACCAATAACATTTTGTAAAATTTTTGAAAAAGTATTTTAGACCAAATACAATTTTTTAATATAAATAAATTGCAGTATAAAATTAAATCGTACTTTTCTACGTGGTAGAGCCACGACAGCTGTATTATGGTTGTAGCACGAATGGATAGGCTCAACCGGGGTAGGACCACGCTGTCACAGAATACCAGCGTAAAATAGCATCTTAATGCTACTGTGATTCGTATGGTGAGTATAGAGAATCGGAGACCTTTTTTAATGGATACGAGGCATTCCATCTTGGTCCTGAGGGGTGACAACGCATCTGCATCTTGATTCTTAAATGAGGGTAAGTATAGATATCTATGGGTTACAGCATCCACTTACCATCAGGTGGACTATGTGCTCGCTTGTCACCCTTATTAAAAAAAAACTTTAATTTATAAGGAGTTACTCGACAACTGAAGCCGGTGTTGAGCTAATTAAACATATGTATAATCTGTGCACGGAGAACTTAGGAAATGCTTTGGATATATTCTCTGATCTTCCTTTGACTGAGTTCATCATGAGACAGTAATCAGGAAGCTACAGCATTATTGTGTAAACAAACCACAAGGCGCTGAAATTTATTATTTCATATTTAATTTAGTAATAGAACGCAGAAAATTATTATCATTGGTAAAAGCAGTTCCGGGTTGCCTGTATCAGTAATGTGCGTTTCTCAGGGCTCAATTCTCGACCCATTACTATTCTTAGTCTACATTAATGACCTACGTTACCTTTATCAAGCAAAAGAATAAATACGATTAAAACGATCAAACTTTATGCATAAGGACTTACATAACAATATTATATATACATTATTATATAAATTTAGTTCATTTACAAAAATAACTCGTATGGTAGCATCATAAAGCAACACGGTCCGGCGACGTAGCATGGATATTACGTGTTTTGATACCTAAGCAGATAGGTAAATAACGGCCAAGCTAACTTACGTTATGGGTATGCACAATATGAACTGAAGCATGATGCATATATTATGTCAGCTTTCGGGACACTTCATTTATTTATTTATTTAACAGTTTATGTTACTACATTTTACATACATACAAACAACGGAAAGGACACAGCATGTTGAAGAGTTTGTACAAGGGCGCTACTTATCTCATAATGAAATTTCTTCCTGTAGGCCTTCTACAAAGATATGTGATAAATAAAAAATACATATGTGTGCACATATACTATTACATATATATTATATATTTTAAATATATTTATACAAATACACACAAAAATACATATAATACATATATTTAGTCATAATTATCATACATAAATAATAAAAAGTATAGTAAATATCAAACACGAAACTTAAATAGTAGTTTAAGAGCCAGTGAGCGGTAGACTTACGGTATATCAATAAGCTTCACGTTTTTTTCAGTTAGCTTAGCTTAGCAGAAGCTTATTGAAATACCGTAAGTCTGCCGCTCACTGGCTCTTAAACTGTAGAAGGCAGAGGTAAATAATGTTCTTTTATACGTTTTTTGAACAATATCAGTGTTTTAATTTTTCGAATTGAATTTGAAAGGAGGAAGTGAATTCCGAAGTCTTACTGCATGTACAGAGAATGAACGGGAATATGAAAGAGCATTAAAGGATGGGAATTTTAAGAGGGTTTTAAGGTGAGATTTACAAACTGCATCTGGGAATTTAAGAAAGGTGAATGGAAATTTGGACAGTGTAAGATGTTACAAAGCAGACAAAGAATACGAGTGTTCCTGCGAAATCGAATTGAGAACCAATTGAGCTGCTTTCTGTACTTAGAGACGTGGTCAAGTCTCTGGAGTTCGAAAATATATCGAATGCAAAGGTTTAGCAATCGCTCAAATTTGTTTGATTGCTCCTCTGTAGCATCCAAAAAAACAGACATCACAAACAGACATGTCTGAAGTTTGTACAAGAGAGATTTTAGTTGATAACGGTAAAAACCTTTGAAGTCGTTTTAACGAGTGAAAAGCATAATGAATTTTTCTGCTTACGTTCTTTATATGAGCACCACATGATAACCTATTGTCAAAAATTAGGCTCAAGTTCTTCGCAGATTCATGATATGCAGATAATGCATTTATCAATAACACTACTATTATATCTGCTACTTACTAGTAACGCTTGAGACTAACTTGGATTTATAGTTAAACCATGGGATCTGGACCAACGATTAATTCTATCCAAATCGTCATTCAGTTCATATCATCGCCAATTTAACAGTTTCTCAAAGTTGCAAAAATGCAAATTGGCATATTTCACACACCTCTGAGAAAATTATGGAGAACTCTCAGGCGTTCAGGTTTCCTCACGATGTTTTTCTTCACCGTTGAAGCATGTGATATTAATTGCTTAAACGCACATAATTATAACTCCGAAAAGTCAGAGATGCGTGCCCGAAACCAACCTCGCGACTAGGCTACCTAGGCTACACACAAATGTATAATTATATAATGTTGGGAATGAGGGTAAAAAAATAAAAGGAAATACGAACAAATCACTGGCCCACGCCGCTAAAGAGAAAGCCGACCTTTTAGGCTCCCTTTTTGCGTCCAACTAAACTCTTGATGACGGGGTGAACACACCGCCGACCACCCCGCAGTGCTCTTTGCCTGATGTGCAATTAACACAGTGCTCAGTACGCAAAGCACTCCTCTCCTGGACATCCACGAATCGAGTGGGTATGAAGGAATCCCGCCGATTGTGCTGAGGACGTGCGCTCCAGAGTTGGCACCGGTTCTAACACATCTTTTTCAGTACTCCTACTCCCTAGGCGTTGTCCCGAATTCATGGAAAAAGCTTTCGTGCACCCGCTCCCTAAAAAAGGTAACCGCTCTAATCCGTCCAATTACAGGCCTATTGCCATCACCTCCTTGTTCTCGAAAATAATGGACTCTATTATTAACTGTCAGCGATACCTTGAAGAGCACCAGCTGATTAGTGACTGCCAGTACGGTTTCCGTCGAGGTCGCTCAGCTGGTGATCTTCTTGTTTACCTAACACATAGATGGGCACAGGCGATCGAGTCCAAGGGGGAGGCATTGGCCGTTAGTTTGGACATAGCGTAGGCCTTCGATCGGGTCTGGCACACTTCCTTTGAAGCTTCCTTCCTGTGGGCTTCTTTATGCAATTGGATCACCAGTTTTCAGGCTGATCGGAGCATCAAGATCGTAGTAGACGGTGCCTGCTCCGATTACAAGCCTATTAACGCTGGTGTTCCACAAATCTGCGTGCTATCACTAACGCTGTTTGTTCTGCATATCAATGATATATTGCAAAACAGTAACATACATTGCTATGCAGATGACAGCACTGGTGATGTTCTATACACCGGCCGTGCCAGTATTTCTCGGGAAAACGTCGCCAAGTACCCGAACAAACTTGTGTCTGAAGTCGAGTCTTTGCTGAACAAAGTCTCAGATTGGGGGCGACTATAATATTTATATAGTCCAGTATATAATCTAGTCCAGCTCAATCCCCAGCAGACATAAGTTTGGGCGTTTACCGCTAAAAGGAACCCCTTTGTCGTATCTCTTTGTCGGACAGTATTTCATGCCAGTACACCGCCTGCAACTTTACAAGGCGCAGGTTCGGCCTCACATGGAATACTGTTCCCATCTCTGGGCAGGGGCAGAGCGCAGAGCGATTCGAATCGTTGACGACCGAGTTTTTTCTGATAGGCTTGACTCATTGGCACTGTGTAGAGATGTTGCATCTCTTTGCGTATTTTACCGCATGTACCACGGGGAGTGCTCTGAGGAATTGTTCGGACTAATTCCAGCCGCTCAATTTCACCATCGCACATCGCGACAAATTGATGGGGCGATGATTGGTGGGCCACCACTGTGCGATTTATAAGATGTTATCTTCCTCGCACAACTTCCTTGTGGAATCGATTACCATCAGCGATTTTTCCGGACCGATACGACTTAGGGACCTCCAAGAAAAGAGCCTACTCCTTTTTAAAAGGCCGGCAACGCATCTGCAATTCCCCTGGTGTGTGTTGATTTGTTACATCAGAATTGGTATAAAGATCCCTGTTACCGTTCAAATATAATCTTTGAATAGTGTGAGAGTTATTACGTTTGTGAAGGACTACGATTTGACTCGCGTATCATATTATCGCCTTTGTTTTCATGATAAATGTCGTAATGAAATTTGCTGTTCTATGTACGACATTCACGTATCATTAAAATGTAAAGTAAAAGTATAAAGTGAAATGTTTTAAGCCAAAAGTTATATATTTTTTTCGATTTATATTAAAACTACCCGCGCGTAGGGGAGATGCTTGCAATATGATCCCCCTAATAGAGAAAATTTACTGCGCTCAAAGTTTAAGACAAAAACACAAGATTTAAATTGTTAAGAATAGTACATTTTTTGTAATTGCATACTTATTCTTCACGATATATATGTGGTTTATTAGTTCTGTCATATTTTCGAAAAGGTTAGTAAGGGATCGTTTTATACCCATGTATGTATAAAACGATCCCTGGGGATCATTTTATACCTACGATATTTAATATTAGCAAAATAAAACACCCAGCTGTTTATTTTAATCATATGTATTGCTTATAGCAAAAAAATGTGTAAGCGTGTTTACACATAACATTTTAAGTTTTGAGTTACATAGGAGATCAATTTTTTTTTAACTTGCTACTACTAAATCAACAAAATTAAACTAAACAATTGTAACAAACGTTTTAAGGCTTATAGAATAAACTCTTTTTCTAAATTAAAAAGACAATAAAACCTCTTTAAATGTTGTAGTTTTTACAAAGTATAATTACAACAATCAACTCCTCTTCTAAATAAAATAAAAATATAGATTCATACTTCAAATGATGTGAATTAAAAAAAAAAACTATAGCCATAACTTTGTTTTTCACACTTCCAAAACGATTAGAAAGGCATAAATCGCAAGTAAAGTCTTCTTCATCGCCACTGTCTATTTCCGTACAAGACTCATGTCCCCATTTCAGGCACACAACACATCTTATCCACCCTTCACCTTTATTGTCTTTAGGATAGGTTTCGGTACAGAACAGGCATTTGGTATCACTGTCCTCTTAAGAACGATCTGTTTTATATTTTTTGTCTTATTTTTGCCTTTCGTAAGGAGGCGGTCCCATCCATTTATTTTTCTTTTAGTTTGCAACCGGTTTTTTTTAAATTTAATTTAATCTTTTATTGGCTTTCTTTTGTTATTCATCTGTTTTTTTTCGTTTTCTTTTTTGTTTTCCTTTTCCTAGTTTTGTAAACTACCTAGAGAGCAGTCAGTACAGACGTGTCTACTTTTACTCGTCTTAAATTATTTCTTCTTGCTACTATTTTTCTCAATGGTTGGATTTGCCCCGGTGTTAAGATCGCAAAAGATGTGAATGTCTCTGACGAATCGAATCGAATTGTTCATTCATCGCAAATTCTTCATCAAAATAGGTCGTTTTTGCGTCATGGACAGCCCGGATGAAGAGATGATTTTATTTCATCGTGATAATGTGATCCACATTCGTGATTAAAAAATTCTGGATATTGTTGGACCAGTGATATCAATAGTTCTTCATTCATTTTTATTTAAACAATAAGATTTTTACGAAAACGAAATAGAAATTAATTAAAATACGCTGGCGCGCATTCATTTCTCCGCATCGACTGAGGCGCGCCGAGTTGAATCGAATCGCATTGGCGAAGAAATTAGCCTGTCAAGCAATTCGCGCGGTCGATTCAATTCGGCGTGCCACGGCTCGTCGCTAATGGACGCAGTTTAAGTAATAGTAATAGTAAATATATAGGAGGCGACATTCTGCGATTCGATTCTACTCAGCTCGGCGAGTCAAGTGGACGCTTAGCCTTACTTTGCTCTTGCTCATTTCGCGCGACGCGTGGCTTACGAGGCGACTGAGCCACGAGCAAGAGAGATAGACTGAGACAAACTTACCTATTGACTCGCGAGTGGCGAGTGAGCGGGCGAAATAATTATAATCCATACAATTCAGATAGAGATAACAAATAAGAAGTGCATCACTGAACTTGTACGGATTTTCGCTATCGTAAAAATGACCACTAAGGTGCTTATATCAAATACTATACGGTCGGTTTTTGTATGTAATGTTTGCATTAATAAGTAGTCATTTTACGTTGATGCGGCACTTGTCAAATTGTTTATGTTCATTAGCGCCTGTTTACGAAAACATACTGAGTTCTGTTTAGGATTTATTTGCGTAATGATTATTGTGACTCACTTTCTTCCCTTTCATCATAAAGTTAGAGTTATGAGACTTTACGAGAAAATTCTGTGTACATAGACATTGTACTTTTGTATAAATGGACATTTTTGTAAATAATGAATTGACATAATGACATTGATCTTATTACGGTACACAATAAATAAACTATAATATATATAAATATATAATAACTAAATAAATAATATATAATAACATAACATTTCACTGATCAGTCAGTAATAAACGCCCGCGACGCAACTTAATGTATTCGGAACATTCTGTATTTTATATCTTTTGAGTCGATGATCCAAATGATACATATCAGTGTTTCGGAACATTTCAGTGATCGAGATGCAAATGTTCCAATCACAAAAATGATACACTTTGCCCACCTACAGTACAAACACTACAACAATTCGAAATAACAACAGTCCACTTGGCACCGCTGTAGGGACTGCAGCATCGCCCAAACTTCGACGGTATCAAAGGCTTACTCAATGTACAATTTGCCGAAGGGTATGTATGTGGTCTATGGTACTAAAACAATTTTTGCAACGGGCTTGTTCAGGAGGTCGTCGAATCTGCGTGTGAGACGATACTTAATAACTTTCGAAAATAGCACTTAGACGCGGCTCAGAAGGGAGATCGGTCTGTAGTCCTTCAAGAGAACGTCTTGAAGAACAAGAACACTGCAGTTCTGTACCACGCCTCCAGATAGTGCCACTATGGAGAACGGAATTAAAAAGCTTCTGAAGGACTTCAAGTACCGGTTCTCCACCCGCTTTCAAAGGCTCCGCTGTAATTCCATCCTCGTCCGGGGACTTGTCGTTTTTAAGATGCTGGAGAGCCATTCTAATCTTGCTCAGACTAACGTCCAGGATATCATTGGAATAGTGTCGGGTAAGACTTGCTCTTGGATTGTTACTCATACTTGCGTGTGGCTCCAACGACGCCGTGTACAGCTGTCCCTCTAGAACCTCTCAATCTCACTCAAAATCTCAAATGTTCCTGAAACGATGCTGCCACATTCGGTCTTTAGTTTCGACAGTTGGCTTTTTCTGGCAAACAGATCTCTGGCAAAGATTTTGTAGCGTTGGCTCCGCTCGATCATTTCTTAAATACGAGCTGTATTGAAGTTCCCGCCGCATGCATTTGGTGATCTGTCTGTTCAGTTGCCTGTATGCTGTCAAATTTGGAGTTCTAAAGATTGCAACTTCATCTCCCGTTTAACGTAGAGTGATCGTAGAGTTTTTGTGTTCTTCTGCGACGGGTCTTACACCGCATGAACAGTTTCCACAAGCTTGTAATTCATATCGGCCACTTCATTGCAGTCTTCTAGGCACTGAAAACGATTTTGTAACTCGAGCTGAAAGTTTTCATGGCTTTTGATTAGAGCACCAGAGGCACAGAGCTTAGACGTCATTAAACGTGACCTCTTCTACTTAAAATTTAGATTCAGTGTGCCTCTCACCATTCGGTGATCGCTGCCAGTTTTCACCCTCGCGATCACTGGGACATCACTGAACAGATGTCGTCTGGTCGTCATAATCAAGTCAATCTCATTTTTTATCGAACCGTTGGGGCTCGACCAGGTCCATTTTCCATGGAACCGCTTTTGGGAGAAAGAGTTCGTCATAAAGAGTCCCTCTTTCTCCATGAAGTCGACCAACTGCTGGCCATGTGGGTTCCGTTGCCCTATTCCAAATTTCCTTACTTTCAGCTCAACGTACTCAGCACATGGATACCTGCAAGCAATTTAAAACAAAGAAGGCTACAAATGCGCTGTCATCTCTGAAGGCATAGATTGAATGCCTTACAGAATGACTTTGATATTTAATTAAATATATATCAAATATTACTTATTTCTTAAAATAATGTTTCATCTAAATTATGTAATACATTTTATAACAATAAATAGATTCGTTTCACTTTTGTTTGCATCACGGATATTATTAAAATTATAAAAAATAATTTAAAATTAAACATTTTATACAACCGACTTCAATATAAATTATTAAGAATAACTCAAAAACGATTGGTCAGACCTTGATTATATTTATATGGGACCACATGTGAAGCACCAACTTTCAAATAAAAAAAGAATCATCGAAATCGATTCACCCAGTAAAAAGTTGTGAGGTAACACATATAAAAAGAAACATGCAGTCGAATTGAGTAGGTACCGTCTCCTTTTTGAAGTCTGTAAACTAAACGAATAATTTTTAAGTTAAATTGTATTTCATTACTTCAAAGTTTTCAATTTAAATGGAAGAAACGCAAAGAAGAAAGTAAAAACAAGGTTTGTGAATAAATTTAAAAGAATTTTACTTGAGTCATGTTTTTGATCCTAAGAAAATAAGTTTCATTTAATTTTCGTTTATAACTTGGCTGCTTATGCCTTTTTATTTGTTAATATTTTTCTCCTCCGTTATAATGTAAAACATCATTATAAACAATGCACTATTAACATTTGTTGTTACATTAAAATTGTGTTTCGTCATATTAAGTCTTGTGATTCAAATTAATTATAAATAAATATAAACAAACACCCCTGCAACACGTGTGTGAGCGTTCAACCAGTGCCGCAGTATCGGACAGTCAGGATTTTCACTGATAACTCTGAGAATGGTGTTGGCGGTTCCGCGCACTGTGCGCCGCGCGGAGGGGTACTCGGAGAGCGTTGATAGCCCCTCGCGTGTAGTTGACCCATAGATTGCATGTATAAAGTGTTTGGGAGTACGCCTTAAACAACGTTATTTTCACATCTGAACTGCTACGTGCAAATCTGCGAGCGAACATGTTGCAGCGGACTACCATCCCTCCTTTCCGTTTCAATATCCTTGTCATCCTTCAAGTCCTCGGTAACCATGTGACCGAGGTACTTGAAGGATGGCACCCTTCCAAGTTCGCTACCGTTAAGCTTGACAGGCGGTACATACATTACCTTACGGGTCTTAGCTTTAAAAACCATTAACTCACATTTTCTAACATTATACAAGAGGCCGTGGGATTTCGTATACTCCTCGCATATCGAGATTAGCCATCTTAGAGTAGTAACTGACGGACTCACTCATCACCATATCATCCGCGTAACAGCCGGTGGTAGCGCTGCTAAGTCACCACAATCAACTCATCTAAATACAATAAATACAAGTTAAAAACTGTCAGAGAGGTCAAGCCGCCCTTCCTCACCCCACATTCCAATTCGTAACCATTAGAAAGCAGATCTAACCATTGACCTGGTTAGTCTGGTGGCCATACCAATATTTAAGAATATTTATAATCTCACCAGGCAAATCTGAATTTTGTAGTTTTTTCCACAGGATGTCATACATAACCATGTCAAACGCCCTGAATAAGTCAAGAAAAGCTGCGTCAACTGGTGTCTTCCTATCTATATATTCCTGTCCTTATCCTGACAGTATGCTTTAGAACCAGAATGGCGCACTCAGTTGATAGTTTTGGCCTGAAACCGAATTAAGCGTCGTACAGAACCAGGTGAAGCTTGAGCTGTCTCATAACTAGACCGTCAAGTACTTTTGCTGTGATAGTAGCTAATGAAATCGGCCGATAGTTGGTGTTATCGGATATATCCCAAGTTTTATTCTTAACAATAGCAACAACGACCGATCTCATTAACACTGCAGGCATGTATGACTGTCTCATGCAGAAAGTAAAAAGCAAGCCTAGTAAGTAGCCTCGGGAGGTGTGGCACAGCATACATAAAGTGCACAATGCTGAGGCCGTCATGACTCGGTGACTTGCCTCTTTTAATACCTTTAATTAACCGTTTAACCACTTTAGCTGTCACACGATTTAGCTCATATGACGACCTCAACATCAGCACCCCGTGCATTTAGCTGCGACTGCACCCTAAAATGAGAACTAAACAAGTTAGCTATATCTCTGGGGTCTTGAATATCCTCAACGTTCACAGGTACGCCAGGCTTATGACTTAATGTCCTAGTTAATTAATCCTCGACATCATAAAGAGGGTCCCCCATGAGGGTCGTCCGTACCATACCCAAGTCAAAATATTTTTGCCTAGCGTCCTGGTGAGCGTCACCCTCTTACTGCCTCTCCCCTAACTATAAATAGTTAAAACTAATCTTCGCGGCCTCATGGAGTGATAAGATTATATTACAACTGGTCAGTTAAGTTAATGTGCTCTAGGCTCACATCATTACAAGTTGAATCACAACATTTCTCAAGCTCATAGGGGAAGTCAATTAATTTAAATTTTTCGTTACAAACTTTAGTGTAGATTTTAATTTGTTGCGCATCACGTTCCCCCAGATTATTTTATTTAAAGAAGACTGCGGCAGCCCCGTCTACTATATCAAAGTAATCTATGTTCACTAGTATGTGTGTATGTGTTAGAGCCACGGAGCAAATAGATCTACGACCTAAAGTTTTTTAGATCTATGCACTCCTAATTTTGGTCTTTACAAAAATTTATCAGTTCTTTACAAAACAGCTCCCCTGGGTGTGCTTAAATCTCCTAAAACAAACACAGATTCAATGTTATTGTTATCCACTCTAGCATCTATTTCGCCTACATATTCTACATATTATATTAGTATTTAGATTGTGGAGAAAATAAAGAATTATTATTATTAAACTCTAAAAATTTTTTAGTGAATTAGTAGACATATAAACTGAGAAAAACAGGATTGAACGACTCATAACAGAAAGTTTATTGCAACTATACTATCAATCACGCACGGTACCACAAACACACACTTACTCAATTTTCGAGCTATTCCATAAAAGAGCCACCCCAGCATATGGTCTTCCTCGCAGTAGTCCGGCTAACGTATCAATCGCTGACTAGCCGAAGTATCCGAAAGCTTTATTTTTATTGCTCAGTTCTTGAATTTTATGGGGTAACAACCACGTCTCCTGAAGTGCAATGATATCAGCTCTTTAACTCATTGATCTGACGCAGTCCATTGACCTTTTGAGAGATTTACAATTGAACGAAATAAAAGTTGTACCATCCATACTATTTATGATTTAGTTGTACCACTTATTGATCCAGTCGCTCTGTTTACTTCGTTCTGTGAAAGTCTACAAAGCGACGGAAGGAAATTCCGTCCGGCCACAAGTTACAGTTTAGGAATAAGTTTAACTTATGCTTAGGAAAGAAAACCTTTTATAAACTGTCCCTTTGCTGCTTTGTCTTTTTTTTTTGTAGACTCGCTTGAATCTTAGTTTTATTCTTAATGTAACTAATGATGTCATTTTCACTTTTATCTATGTGTACATTATTTATAAACAGAGGTATTTAACGTGAGCATAATAGCCCTTTTCAATATCTAAAGCTTTTCGGTTATCGACAGGTAATTAATTCCATAAGATTCAGTTAAACGAACCTTAAAATCAAAGTCATGCTGTAGAAACACTATTGAACAATGACTTTAAAGTCTTTATTTTATAGAATAGGGGTGACAAACGAGCACATAGTCCACCTGATGGTAAGTGGTTGCTGTGGCCCCTAGACGTAGTCACCCGTGAGGACTAAGATGGAATGCCCCATTTCCAGTAAAAAGGGTCTCCAGTTCTCTACACTCACCGTACTGCTATACGTGACCTCTTAAACTAGGTTTAAGAGGTCCCGTATAACAGTACGGTAAAAAAACTTTTATTACACAACGGAAATAGTATTATTTAATAATAGAATTGGTTACAAATTTTATTTGGCCCGGAGTCGAAACTGGCAGACACGCGATGATACAGAGGTTTGCGATTCAGCAGTCAGGCAGAGACTGACTCGTTCCCCGGGAGCGGGAAGCAGAGCAGCCTTTAAAGGATGACAAGACTATTTAGGGGAAATTCATGTAATCACTTATTATCCATGATTAAGGGTTTTCCCTATCATTGGGAAACCGTAACAGCCCACGATTTAGAGTAAACTACGCCCTTAAAAGTGGAGTTTATATTAAAGTAAATGAAATATAAGTGAGCCGATTCGAAGAGAAGATCCTGTTAATGTTTGAGCGGTTAATTCCATCTAATTCAATATCCTTATTTTCAGGAGTTTTATTTTCTCTAGATTTCATTATTTTCTTGTGTATGCCAGTTTTATACATCTTATAAATAATAAAGCACATAATAAAAATTATAATTACAGTTGTGATACCTGAATAATATTTTTGATATAAAATAATGTGGTTTTTCAATTATACTGTTAAGGCTTTTCAGGATTTCAGAATCGTCATAAGCTAAAAAATCTAAGTTAACATTCTTAAGATTAACTACCGGTAAGTTTGATACAATGTTATTATACGCTACAATATTACAACAGGAATCATTTAAAATATTAAAATTAGGTACAACAGTTTTCAGTTGAATTTCACGATTTTCATGCGGTGTTAAACGAG
This sequence comes from Parnassius mnemosyne, assembly GCA_963668995.1. Taxonomy (NCBI): domain Eukaryota; kingdom Metazoa; phylum Arthropoda; class Insecta; order Lepidoptera; family Papilionidae; genus Parnassius; species Parnassius mnemosyne. The sequence continues at coordinate 27,043,962 of CAVLGL010000068.1, forward strand.
TGTTTTTACAGTAGGCGATACATTCAGGAGGTAAGTACAATATACTGTTTCCACTAAATTCTATTTCAGTAGCTTGGGAGTTATTACATTTAATACTTATTTTAGTTTTTTCAGACATTACAAATAACCATCTATTATAGCGTAGTGGCTGCCAGATGCTGACGTGACCATGAATAAATTTGATTTCACAAATCGAAGGGTTTGAGGTACCTACTTTTCTAATAATTTCAGTTTCACAGGAGGGCGTCGCGGAAGAGAAATACAGTATTGGTGTTTGACAAAGGTAATGATCATCTTTTATTATTTTACAATAATCTAGGTTATCTAACTTACAATACATTGATCTATCTCTGCTTATACCAATATATTTGGAGGATGGAATGATGGTCGAATATGACTCTGGATTATTTTTATCATGAGGGACTAGTGAAGGTAAGTTATGATTGAGGGATTTTTTTATTTTTTTATTTTTGCAAACACTACTTTTTCTTTATTGAAGTAACTGGATATTTCTAATACATTTAAAATAGTGTGCATGTTATCTAGATTTAAAGGAATTGGGAGCTGTTTAGATTCGGGTAAGAATCTGTAGTTTTCGATGTAAAGTTCTTTAGGTGTTAGGGATAAATATATCCTGTATCCTACTAGGATACAGGATATTAGATTTGCTAAACATGATAAGCATTAATTATGTCCTCAACTTTGAAGGACAAGGCTAGGAGACTCTTTTCTATCATAGAAGTTAATTCCAGCATGCAAGATCTTAATACCTAATTCTCTTGAAGTGTAAGTCAGATTTATGATGTCTTGGGACAGTCCATCACTTACATTTTTCAGGTGGTATTCACTTATTTTAATTTTATACAGAGTTCGTTAAAAGGTGTGAGCGAAGAAGTAGTGACTAGTATATTTTCCTTCATCAGGAGGGCTAATCTCTTTTCGTCTATTTCTACCTTTGCAAAGGCGTTGTCGCATCGGATGGTAACGTCTCCAATCATTGTGCCAAATAACTTTTTTGATACAATGCCTACGAATTCTAGAGGTGCAGACCTTCTCAACTGGCGAGACGTAAGATGAAGATGGCTTCGTTGTCATGTGCTATATTATTATAACGCGTGTTCAATGGTTCAAAGAGATTAGTAAATTCCAAACGTACAAAGACTTTGCCATCATTACATACTTGTTTGGATTTATCAAAACGAGTCGCAGATTTAGAATATGTGGACTAATAAAGGATACATCATACAAGATAACTACATTAAGATAACTATCAACTAAACTTAAGGAACCGTAGATACCAGGGCAGTTCGTCAAGGATGTAATGAATTCTTGACTCAGCGCGCAGTTACTGTAATAGAATATAATTAAAATTAGTATTATGTATATAACTAGGGTTATGTTTCAGATCTAGGAGCTAATTTAACTTCGTCATAGTGATGTGTCACATGACGTCTCCTCATAAGTAATGTCAAGGTGTTTCTACCATAGATTTTATAACCTTATACGGTCCTTTCCAAATAGGCGAGAGGGCTTTGCGCAGACGCACATGATTCTTGAGATACACGTAATCTTCGACTTTATACTGAACGGGCCGTGAACGGGTGTCGTAATACTGTTTAGATCTGTCCTTAGATCTTTGTATGTTTTCTAAGGCTTTTTCATGTCCAATTGTAATTCGTAGATGGAGTCCGGGATAAAAGGCTTCTGAACGAAGAGGAGTTCGTATGGTGTGAAATTAGTAGTGGAATGAGTAGAGGTATTATATCCCAACATAGCGGTATAAACATACCAATTAGAATGATTTTCGTTGACATAAGATTTAAGATATTCTTTAAGCGTGGAGTGTCTGCGCTCGAGTGTACCTTGCGTTTGAGGGTGGTATGGAGAAGACCAGATTTGTTTAATTTTCAGGAAGTTGCAGGTTCTTTCAAATAGGAATTTTGTGCCTTGATTGGTTAAAATAGACTTCGGAATGCCGAAAACAGAAATAAAGTGCACTAGACATTCACATGTCTCTTCTGCAGCCGCATTAGCGATAGGGTAAGCGAGGTAATATTTGGTGTAGTCGTCCTGCAACGTAACAATAAATTTGAGTTTATAAAGTCCAGCTTCTGGAAGGGTTCTTGCAAGGTCGAGGCTGATTCGCTAAAATGGCTTGGTGGAAGTGGTAGTTATTTGCATAGGTGATTTACTAACTTTTCCTAGGGCTTAATACTCTGGTATTGGGAGCAATTCTTTACGTATGTTTCGATATCTGTCCGCATATTTTTCTAGAAATAGAGGTATTTTACTCGATTATACGTTCGCGTAGATCCTAAATGTCCGGAAATTAGAATGTCGTGGTTTTCGCGGAGTATTGTAGGTATATCAGAGGGAGTAGGGTAAATTATAGTATTGTGATAAATATAAACTGATATTTGAGTATTGTTAAAGATATAGCAGAAAATGTTGTATATTTTTGTTCAGATGTGTTTGTCGAAAGGATTTTGGAAATCAGTAATGGCTAAATTTAGGTTGGAATCAGTGGAATTACGTAATATATCGCATCGAAAATTATTTTATAAATGTCTTCATAAGAGCTGTTATGAAAGTTGTATACTTTGGTGAATAGGAAATATATTGTTTTTTCCTTGTGATGGAATAAGATGAAGGAGTAAAGGGTTCTTTCCTTATCTATGAGATCTTTAGAGTTTTTGAGGTTACTTAGAATTTCTTCTACGTGAGGGTTGGAGTCATCGAGATCGATGGAGGTAGGTATGACGATGATCTTTCAGTTAGTTTTCAGGATGCTTTCGTTGTGTTCTAGGATGTAAGCGTTACTATTAAAGTCTTTGTTGCTCATCGTTTTTAGAAATTTGCTATAATTATTGTCACAAAAAGGATTTGGTATGAGATCTGGGGATTCGTAAGATGTGGTCGGTGTGGGAGTATCGTCGATACCTGGTAGTGAATCATCGTTTTCCAAGAGGTCTACAAAAGGTAGTTTATCGTAAAGTTCTAAGGAATCAGGGGGTAGTTGGATATCAAGATCGTCAAGAGTAAGAGGGCTGAATTGGGGTGTGGAATTATCTTCATTTTGATTAGAATTGGATGTAATAGGCTCGGAGTCTGATGGTTGAACTGGGTTTAGAAGATATTGGGATAGGACGTCAGCAGCGGTATTAAGTTGTGAGACCGATTTATAAAAAAGGCAGTCACAGTGATTATGCCAATTACAGACCAATTACTATCCTACCAGTCTTTGACAAGATAGTAGAAAAATACGTCTGTAATCAGATACAAGACTTTTACATTAAAAATGACATCTTATCAAACTCACAATATGGTTTCCATCCTAAAAAATCTATCTGTACGCTGCTTTCAAAATTTACAAATGATGTAAACAAATTTCTAGATGACAAAAACCACGTTATCCTGCTATTCATAGATTTCAACAAAGCGTTTGATACGCTTCGACACGATACGCTCTTGACAAAACTAGAGAATTACGGTGTACGTGGCACGATTTTAAAGTGGTGCAAAGACTACCTCTATAATCGTAAATATAAAGTTAAAATCTGTGATGAAATTAGTGATGCTATCGATGTTACTGAAGGAACAGCTCAAGGTTCGGTGCTTGGACCCTTGCACTATTTAGCATATGTTAACGATATGGAACATGTCGTCGAACCATTGTTCAATTTATCAATACGCGGACGACACGTGTATTTTGGCTACCAGCAAGGATCTAAAAGAAGCAGCGCAATGGCTACAACAAGATTTTACACAAATATCCAAATGGGCACATGATGTGGGACTTGTCTTGAATGCAAATAAAACCAAAATCATTCACGTTCACTCAAACTATATAAAACACAACACGGATTTTAAGGTGGTTGCACACAGTCACAGATGTCTGCACAAATCAATTTCATCTAGGGCTTGTAAATGTGAGGCAATCGAACAAGTAACACATCACACTTACTTAGGATTAATTATAGATAATAGATTTAGCTGGAGATTTCACATAGATTCTGTCTGTGACAAATTACGAGCTATATTGGCTAAATTCTACATTTTAAAACCTAAAGTACCATATGATATCCTACTCAATATGTATAAAGCCTTAGCTGAGTCAATTATATCATACGGAATTTCAAGTTATGGACAAACCTTTAAGTCATGTACCGAAAAAATATATAAACTACAACTAAGATTACTTAAACTTATTGTACCTCAAAAAATAAAACAACAATATGAAGATAACTTATTAGACATTTTCAAATACTGCAATATATTACCCATGCAGATGAAATTTCACATGACCCTCTTAATTGAACAATTCAATAATAAAATCATCCAAGTGCCCATATCCCATAAAGTAATTACATGAAATATTACCAAACAAAAATTAAATGTGCCTAAGATCTCAAATTACTATGGTAGGCGAACAATAGAATTTTTAATTCCAACTCTTTCAAAGAACATCACGCAAAACATCCAAAAAGAATTAAACACAAAAAACTATAAATAAAAACTCAAAAAATACTATTACGATAATATAAAGAACTTTGTCTTATAAAATGAATCAGAATTATAGTTATTATTTAGTTACTTATTAATGAAACAACCTGTATATAATTAGTAGTATGCACTGTCTAGTCTAGTAGAACAGGTTCCACAACAAAAGCAATGAGCGCTCAAGTCGGTTGCGCTCAAATCCGGAACGTCCCAAGTAAAAATTGCAAATGGGTGCTTACCACTTACACAATAAAGGAGGTATATTTTAATGCATATTTTTGATTACTGTTAAGAAATTAACTAATTATTTAATGTTAAGCAGTGCGTTAGTTGCGAATATGAGTACCAATACAAACCATTTTTGTACAAATAAAAAAAAATATGTATAAACACTTTGATGAATAAATTAAAAAAAAAGTTTTCCTTTCTGGTACTCGATCTCATACTCGTATTCCATTAGTTTTAGGCGCCATCTTTGTAATTTTCTACTAGGATCTTTATGATTAAATAACCACTTTAGTGGTCTATGGTCAGCAATGATCTTGAATTTTCGTCCATAGAGATATTGGCGAAAGGTTTTATATCCGAACAAAATAGCAAGGGGTTCTTTTTCAGTGGTATTGTAGTTACATTCGCTTTTGTTGAGGGTCCGAGAGGCAAATGCTATTGGCCTAACTTTGCCAATTGGACCTTGACTGAGTACAGCACCGATAGCATAATTAGAGGCATCCCATTTTAGGGTTAGGTTTTACACCATCTTTAGTTATTTGATGGCCAAGATATGAGACTTCACGTCGGAGAAACTCGCACTTGTCAGGTTGGAGTTTTAAATTGAAATTTCAAAGCCTTTCGAATACAGACGAAAAGTTATCAATGTAAGAATTCAAATCATTAGAATATATGACGATGTCGTTAAGGTAACAAAACACCGTATGCCTTGGAGGCCTGTGAGAGCGGTATTCATTATTCGCTTGAAAGTGGCAGGCGCGTTTTTTAAACCAAATGGCATTCTTATAAATTGGTAGTGTCCTTGTGGTACACTAAAGGTCGTTTTAGGAGCGTCTTCCTCATTGATCAAAATCTGGTGAAATCCTGACGCAAGATCAAGGGTTGAGCAGTATTTACTTTGTCCCAGCTGATCTAAAATTTCGGATATTTACGGTATAGGGTAGCTATCACCAACAGTGATGTCGTTTAGTTTCCGATAGTCGATAACTATACGCCTTTTTGCTGTCTGGATGCATATTGTTAAGTGAAATTATGTTTAAAAAAAAAAGTCCCGCTGGGTTTCTTGCTGGTTCTTCCCAGGACAGAGGTATTTTCCGAACCAGTGGTAAATAAAATAATGACTTTCAATAAGTATTATGTAATAATCCATATTGAATAAAAATCATTCTATTCTATTCTATTCTATTCTATTCTATTCTATTCATCAATTTTTTTTGGATAATCCAAATTGGTGATAACCATGGAGACTGAATGATTTATGATTCCTTAGTCGAGTCGAGCATTTGGTCAATTTGTTTTTTACTTCTTGTTTATGTACCTCTGGAAACGATAAGATTTAACATTTATGGGATTTTGATCGCTAGTTTTTATGTAATGCTTAAGGGCATTTGTGTGGGAAAGTTTATCGCCAGGAATGATGAAGAGCGTTTGACTCTACAGAATTGAGGCGGGAGACTCTAAGGAGGTTTAATACTTCATGTGTTCGGAGATAAGACTTTGTGGTTTTTAAATGACAAACTGTGTGAGTTTTTTTTTTATAGAAGAGGGGCAAACGAGCATGCGGCTCAGCTGATGGTAAGTGGCTACCGCCGCCCATGAACAACCGCAACACCAGGGGAATTGCATCTACTGGTGATCCATTTCCCCTGGTGTTGCGGTTGTAAGCTCTTTTCTTAAAGGTTCCTAAGTCCTATCGGTCCGGAAAATTCCTGGTGGTAATTGATTCCACAAGGAAGTTGTGCGAGGGAGAAAACTTCTTCTAAATCAAACAGTGGTAGACCGCCAATCATTCAGATGGTATGCATGGTAGCGAGAGTTTTGTCGCGATATGCGATGGTGAAATTGAGCGGCTGGAATTAGTCCGAACAATTCCTCAGAGCACTCCCCGTGATAGATGCGATAAAATACGCAAAGAGATGCAACATCTCTACGCAGTGCCAGTGTATCGAGCCGATCAGAAAGAACTCGGTCGTCGACGATTCGAACCGCTCTGCGCTGGATGCGGTCAAGTGGAAGGAGCTGGCACTGGGGTGCCCCGGCCCAGAGATGAGAACAGTATTCCATGTGAGGCCGAACTTGCGCTTTGTAAAGTTGCAAGCGATGTGCCGGCATGAAATACTGTTTGCTCTGCTGAGCACGCCAAGCTTTTTAGAGGCCAATTTGGCCTTCCCTTCCAAGTGACCACGAAACTGCACACTATTCGATATGTCGACGCCAAGGATTCTGATACTAGCTGAGGCAGCAAGGGGAGTGCCTTAAAACTGAGGAGATACGACAAAGGGGTTCTTTTTAGCGGTAAACGCGCAAACTTGTGTCTTCTGGGGATTGAACTTGACTAGATTTAGTCGGCCCCAATCCGAGACTTTGTTAAGCAAAGACTCGACTTCAGACAAAAGTTTGTCCCGGTACTCAGCGACGTTTTCCCGAGAAATATTGGCACGGCCGGTATATAAGGCATCACCAGTGCTGTCGTCTGCATAGCAATGAATGCTACCAGTTAGCAACATATGATATGCAGAAGAAACAGCGTTGGTGATAGCACGCAGCCTTGTGGAACACCAGTGTTGATAGGCTTGAAATCAGAGCATGCACCATCTACTACGACCTTGATACTCCGATCAGCAAGAAAACTGGTGATCCATTTGCATAATTTCACGGGAAGCCCATAGGAAGGAAGCTTCAAAAGAAGCGCTTTGTGCCAGACCCAATAGAAGGCCTTCGCTATGTCCAAACTAACGGCCAAGGCCTCCCCCTTGGACTCTACTGCCTCCGCCCATCTATGTGTCAGATAGACAAGAAGATCACCAGCTGATCGACCTCGACGAAATCCGTACTGGCGGTCACTAATCAGCTGGTGATCCTCAAGGTACCTCATGAGCTGACAGTTTATAATGGATTCCATTATTTTGGAGAACAATAAGGTGATGGCAATAGGCCTGTAGTTGGACGGGTCTGAGCGGTCGCCTTTTTTAGGGATTGGGTGGACCAAAGCTGTCTTCCATGAATTCGGGACTACGCCTTGGGAGTAGGAGTACCGGAAAAGACGCATTAAAACCGGTGCCAACTCCGGGGCACACGTCTTCAGCACAATGGGAGGGACTCCATCGGGCCCACTCGACTTGCTGACGGCCAGGGAGAAGAGTGCTTTGCGAACCGAGCGCTGTATAAACCGCACATCCAGCATGGATCACTCACATCGCGGGATGGTCGGCGGTGTGTTCGCCCCGTCATCTAGAGTCGAGTTGGACGCAAAAAGAGGGCCAGTGAGTCGTCCTATCTATGCAGAGATGGAAGAGATGGCTGACAGAAGTTCCTTGGACAGCCTTGGCGAGAGACCAGAATGCACGGGTTCCCGAAGGAAGGGGAACTAGTTTCTCGCCAATTTTGCCGATGTGCTCAGACCTTGCCTTGGCAATGACGCTTGTGAAGGACCTGGAGGCGGAATTATACTTCTTTTTAAGTGCGCTGGTGTTTACATCCCGATACGTTGATGCGTCAACCCAGGTCCGGTAGCACTCCTGCTTGTGGCGTGATGCATTTTACATGAGCGACCAAACCATGCCTGGGATCTGCCTCCGATGGGCACCACAGAGGATGGAATAAAAATTTCCATACCCTGAAGTACCACATCAGCAACAGAATCGGCAACATTGCTGGGATCTTCCGGCGAGAAGAAAACCCTCAAGGGTAGGATGCAAAAAAAGACCGCATCCCGTCCCAATCAGCTGACCTATAGTACCAAACACGGCGGCAAGCTGCAGATCGCAACTGCGATTGGAGCGTGAGTGGCACCGTACTCCGGATCAGACAATAGTCCGAAGAACCCAGTGGGGCATCGACGGAGACCTGATATCCGTCCGGATGAGAGGTCAGCAGAATGTCAAACAGGGACGATACATGATCTTTCACATCTGGGATCCGCGTAGGCGAAGTAACCAGTTGTGTTAGACCATATGCCAAAGCAAAGTCATCAAAGTATCAGCCGGAGAGGACACCTGAGTCTCGGTTAAAAAGAGCAAGGCCGGCTTCGCCGTCTCTAGATGATAATGGACAGCGTTAAGGTTGGAATGAAGTCTCTTGATGTTGCAAAAATTCACGGATAGCGTGACAGGGGTCGCCTTGGTTGTTTTGCTCTGCTTGCCCCGAGCAGCATTAGTCGCGAGCGGAATTTTGCTCCCCCCCAGAATACGTGGGGCAGCCTGAGCACCCACGCTCAGGAGTGAAGTAGTTTGGTCGTGGATGCTCAGCGAGGGATTCTCCAGGGGTGCTGGTACCCTCCTGGGGTAGTCTTTTATTTAATTCCACTACCATGTTGATGGGGGGGGGGGATTGGGCCTCCGGCCACCTGCACTCACCAAGCGCAACGCAGAGGTAAACCTCTACTTCACGCTGGTATTCTGTGAGGTCGTGGTACCACCCCGGTTCGAGCTGGCACATCCGTGAGACAGCAAAAGTTACCGCTTAGCTCTACCACTGTTAAAAACTTAAGGGTATTAGTGTAATATCCAGATATGACTGTAGGGTTATAGGAGTTTCAGAGGTATTAATTACTGATAAGTTAATTTTTTGTTTTCTTTGACTGCGATTAAGCAATTAGCGATTATTAAATCTTCATGATAATATTGGTCTAGTACGAGTCCTTCTTTTACTTCATTTTCAGAGCGTTCTCAGCTGCGAACGCGTTCGGCAGCGTTCGACATCTGTCTCTCTTCTACTTGAGTGAGCGATGCGTCCGCATGGACAACTGCTATACAATAATACATTTACATGTTTTCGTCAAGTATGAAGTGCAGTGAAAAGTGAATGTGGTGTCAATTGTTTATAGCAACGATAATTGCGGCGATAAAGGTAATGATTCTTTCATAATAATATATAGAAAAATATAGATCAATTAAAATAATAGAAAAATAGTCTAATAAGTAACAAATAATAGCACTTAGTGCGATCGCTCACAAACTCAAGTTGTAAATAAATTTCTGGGAAACAAGTCTCCTGTTAAAAAAAGAAACAATGCGTTTGTCTTATTGTTTAATTTTGCTTAAAATGGTTGAACTGTCGTCTTATGAATATCACATGGCCAAATAGACAAAATGCTCTTGTGATATGGTATAAGGTTTATTTTTGTTTGAAACTGTTCAAAACTGTTCATGCATAAAAAAGTTCGCTAATAAATAGTCTTTTGTCAATCCGCCGCCGTATAGCACCGGCGTTTTTTTCCTTTTGAAAACACTTATTCTGCTATTATTATTATATTATTGCTATTCTTACTAAGTAGACGTTTTCAGAACCTCTTTACTTTTACATTTGTTTATACAAAAATAATATTTACATTAAATAATATTTAACATTTGTAAATATCAATGGATCATAAACCTTATTTTTTTCCAAATTAAGGTTCTTGATTGTTTGATGAAAATTTAATTTAATAAAAACCAAGGATTTCCAAGGTGATTTAGCTGTACCTACTTATATAAATGATTTTTTTATAAAACAAAAAATAGTACAAAAGGTTTGTAATCTCTGCATAAAAAAGTCACTTACTCTCAATTTCAAAGAAAACACGTAGAAAAACACGTAGTTACCCACTAAAAACAAGTATCCTTCCATTTGTAACTGATGTTTCATATATACTAAACTTAATTAGATCTAAACAAGTGAAAAAAGCATAAAAAAGAACATTACTTTTACACATGGCTGATGGCACAATAGGCGTGTCATCAACTTCTGTGACGTAAATATTTGTTCGCCGCCACAGCTAAAAGTAGTCGAAAATCGGTGCCGCAACGAATTGGTTAATAGAGATACAGTGACACGGAGATGAGATTGGAATTTAGCTCTTTTTACCGACACAATCCACGCAGATATGGAATTTATTTTATTTAATTTTCACTGAATTGAGGCGTTATTGATGGACATGATTAAGAGTCTTCCCTAGAATTGGTAAACTGTAACAGTACGAAACACTTTATACGTTTTAGAGCCACGCTGCAGCTATATTAATAGTATAGTTCTAGCACGAATGGGTCGGCTCGACCGGGGAAGGATCACGTTCTCACAGAATACCAGCGTAAAATAGCAGCTTAATGCTGCTGGGTTTCGTTTGGTGAGTGTAGAGAACTTGAGACCCTTTTTGCTGAAAACGAGGCATTCCATCTTATTCCTCATGGGTAACTACGCATTTGCATTTTGATTCGCAAACGAAGATAGATGTGGATGTCTATGGGTCACAGCAACCAATTACCATCAGGTGGACAGTGTGCACGTTTTTCACCCTTATTCTAAAAAAAACTGCAGAGTTAAGCTGCTATTTTACGCTGGTGTTCTGTGAGAGTATGGTCCTTCCCCGGTTGAACCGACCCATTCGTGCTACAACTATACTTCTACCGGTTGCAACATGGCTCTACCACGTTAAAAATTCTTCTGGTTAACCAATTCTTTTTTTGCAGAAAGTTGCCAAAATCTCGAAAAAAGAGAGTGGGTTAGGACTATGTCCAGTAAGTACGGGTGATAAGATGATGCAAATGGTATCCGTATGGTTTGTTGTGTAAAATTATATGACAGTTAACGTGGTAGTGCCATGCTGCAGCTATATTAATAGTATAGTAGTAGAACGAATGGGTCGGCTCAACAGGGGAACGACAACGCTCGTCTAACTATCGTCAGTCTATTTAACTATAGATTTGATATTTACCGACGGGTATCACTGTCCACGGGCAATCTATAGGTCTATTTTATACGTGGTAGAGCTATGCTGCAGCTATATTATGGTTGTAGCACGCATGGGTCAGCTCGACTGGGGAAGGACCACGCTCTCATAGAATACCAGCGTAAAATGGCAGTTTGACACTGCTGTGTTTCGTATGGTCAGCGTAGAGAACCGAAAACCTATTTTACTGGAAAAGAGGCATTCCATCTTAGCCCTCACAGGTGATGCCGCATCTGCATTTTGATTCGTAATCGAGGATCGATGAATATGTCTATGGGTCACAGCATCCACTTACCACCATCATAATTTTTATACCATGTAATGTAATGTATATTTTGACCTACCAAGTTGTACCGGTGTGGTGTAAAAATATCTGCAAAACCTCATCTATTCATGGGTGTCATAAGTGGCGACAGAGCGAAACAAACCAGGAGATGGGCACTAACTGCTTCCTAATAATAACCAGAAAATAGAAACTGCTATTGCCGAACCCGCCTGCCAAGCGTGGCCGTGGACTTTAAAAGGCTGGTATGAATGAATGAAAAAATTTAAGTAATGTAAGCGGTGGGAATGCAACCAATAGCAATCTCTGCATTTACGAGTACCACATTCTTTATGTAGCAACATATTTGAGCTATTTAACCTTAAAAATTTTGGAGAATTTTTTTTATAGGATAAGGGTAACAAACGAGCACACAGTCCACTTGATGGTAAGTGGTTGCTGTGGCCCATAGACATCTACACCTATCTTCGATTACGAATGAAAATGCAGATGCGTTGTAACCCGTGAGGACTAAGATGGAATGCCTCGTTTCTAGTAAAAAGAGTCTCCGGTTGTCTACACTCACCATGCGAAACACAGCAGCGTTAAGCTGCTATTTTACGCTGGTATTCTGTGAGAGCGTGGTCCTTCCCCAGTCGAGCCGACCCATGCGTGCTACAACCATAATATAGCTGCAGCATAGCTCTACCACGTATAAAATAGACCTATAGATTGCCCGTGCACAGTGATACCCGTCGGTAAATATCAAATCTATATTTAAATAGACTGACGATAGTTAATATGTAATTGTATAAACATTAGTTCAAAAATAATATATAAATCTTAAATAATAGTAATAATAGTAAAATTATTTACACATCCTTGATTTGTGAACGATATATTCATTGTGGAGGAACACAGTATGCTTAATGACTTCAATAGGGTCGCACAACGGATAAACCTTAAAATGAACATTCACAAAACAAAAGACATTTTCATTTGTAACGTCCATTTCACACCAATGCCAGTAATTTTAGGAAACACTACGCCCGAAGTTACGAGTATATACGAGTATTCTTACTTAGGACAAAGTAAGAGATCAATCGAAGTATTGTTCGTGTATTGAACTCGGCTGGGCAGCGTTCAGGAAATTACCATGATCTTCTCGTCACTTATATCTCAAAACTGCACAACAAGAGCTACAACCAGTTGCTATTGTCACATATGTCAAATGAATCTGAGACGTGGCCCTTTATTGCCGGGCGTATGACGAAGCTCAAGGTCTAGCGGTGAGCTATGGAGTGGGCTATGCTCGGAGTATCTCTGCGTGATAGATTTCGTAATGAGGATGTACTTAGTAGAACTATAGTAACCGGTATAGACAACGGATTGGTAAGCTGAAGTGGTATGTGGGATGGGGAAGAAAAATTCTCGAGTGGCAGCCTCGTACCGATAAGCAAAGTAGCAAGTATTTGTCGCCCCGCCCCCCCCCCCCCCAACCCCTCCAGATGTAGTGACAACCTGGTGAGAGATGCAGAAATTCGATTTATGCATGTGGTTCAAGATCGTGCTCTGTGGCATTCCTTGGGGGAGGCCTATGTTCAGCGATATTATACAATATTAACTAGTAATAAGCATGACTTTATACTTTTAAAATATTTTAAAGGAAACAAGACTTCTCTTAAAAATTTCTTTACGAAATCATTTATATAGAACGGCTTCGTAACAACTTCCAGTAAATAAGTAACTTTCGGAAAGTAATACCTATTAAAGGAGAACTTTTTTATAGGCTGTATGATGAAAGTCTCAAATTTCAAAGTTATGTTTAGGCATATAATGGCTTCATTGAAATTATGAGTTCAGTTCAGTTTTTAAGTTTCCGATCTTATAAGATCACTTATCAACCCTTTTTACCTTACCCTTTTTCTCAGGTACGGGAAAAGACATAAATATAAATTTTTGCTCGAAGAGTACTTGAAAGTAAAAGAAAAGAATGAATTTACAGTAAAAAAGGTAAAGAGTTGGCAGGAGGTCTGCGGTAGGCAGGACCATAAAGGAATAGTATATACCGGGTTATTGGTAGAACTACAAAATTTCACGAAGACCTGCCTATTATTAAAGTGGGAGAAACGCTATATAATGTCAATTAGGTGAAGATGATGGCCGAAACCTTTTACCCGGAGGACCTAGTTGAAGCTGATGACGTAGTATATCAGCATATTAGAAAGATGTGAACATCATATGTCATTATAATGTGTAAGTCATTTTAACTTTCAACGAGGTTTTCCATCGTTAGCCACCCTTATTCCATAAAGAATAATTAGGAAGTTATAAGAGGGTATAATAAGAGATCATAACATTGTCTTGACGCGCATTAAAGGCTTGATTTACACTTTCCAACCCAGTTTTCCAACCTTTACATTAATGTTTTCTTTAATTTACACAGAACGTTGACTTTCAATGATGAAACACGATCATTAGTAATAAAAAACTGCGGTTGTCAACTCGCTGCCAAACGTGGCAACTTAGGCGAATATCTCCCTATAAAGCAATTTATGGGGGACATCTAGGGTCAGCAGTAGACTTTTAATGGGCTGTAATGATATTGATTACGATGAATAAAGTAAAACAAAGTGATCATTACGCCTTAAAATGTCATATTACACAGATAGTATGACGTCTCATTACAGTTATTTTTATAATACTACGTACTGTAACGCTTCCCGCGTATACGGAAAAGTGGCCGTCTGTCGAAATATTAAAATAATATATTGAACTTCTTCAATCATCTTTTTAAAGGTTTGGTTATAGGCCGTTTGTTATATTTATGGCGTGATCGTCTTAGTTAGGACCCTTATTCACTGTGTTTGTTTAGTAACTTTGTTCTATTAGGTGTCTTGGAAGAATGAATATTCACCAGAGCAATCGAAAGTCGTTGGTAGTGCTTAATAATAATTTTAAGCTAAAGAATCCCGTTCATGAAGCAAGGGCTCAAAAAGGCTAAGAACATTAAATCGTCTCTATTCTACTTGTTACGTTCGGCAAACTACGTCACATCTTCTCGTTAGACATACCTCAAAACCTGAAAACGAAATTGTACAACCAGTGCGTGTTGCCAGTGATGACTTACGGATCTGAGACCGTGGTCCTTCACTGCTGGCCGTATGAGGAAGCTCAAGGTCGCTCAGCGAGCTATGGAGAGGGCTATGCTCGGGGTGTCTCTGCGTGATAAACTTAGAAATGAGGATATCCGCAGTAGAAACAGAGTAACCGACATAGCCCAACGGATTAGTAAGCTGAAGTGATAGTGGACCGGCCATATAGCTCGAAGAACCGACAACCGATGGGGAAGAAAGGCTCTCGAGTGGCAGCCTCGTACCGGTAGGCAAAGTTTTTTTTTATAGTATAGGGTGACAAGCGAGCACACAGTCCACCTGATGGTAAGTAGTTGCTGTGGCCCATAGACATCTACATCTATCCTCGTATGCGAATCAAAATGCTTTTGTTGTCAATGCATGCAAAATGCAAAATGTTGTCACCCGTGAGGACTAAGATGGAATGCCTCTTTTCCAGTAAAAATAGTCTCCGGTTCTCTACACTCACCATACGAAACACAGCAATGTCAAGCTGCCATTTTACGCTGGTATTCTGTGAGAGCGTGGTCCTTCCCCGGTCGAGCCGACCCATTCGTGCTACAACTATACTACTAATATAACTGCAGCATGGCTCTACCACGTATAAACGTGTAAAAATATTAACCTAAAAGTGTAGGGCGACCCCCCACTAGATGGAGTGACGACCTGGTGAGACATGCAGGAAGTCGATGGATGCAGGTGGCTCAGGACCGTGCTTTGTGGCATTCCTTGGGGGAGGGCTATGTTCAGCAGTGGACTTGTGAAGGGCTGTAATGATGATGATGATGATGATATTCTAATTGTATCAGGTTCCCATCAATCAATTCCTTATTGATTAATCCGTTTCCGCTTGGAAAAGGCTTAAAATATTTATATAAAATACCAGATACAAGGGCTTCGCTCTCCCACATTTTAAATAAAATGTGGAGGAGGCACACGTCTCCACACACGCCGTGTGCGGTGAACGCCAACCAACCAACGCGCTTCCCCCGAAGGGGACGTTAACTTGGGAACTGAACATTATATGGGATGGTAAATATTCTTACACCGCTACACTGATAAAATTAAGTTTATGGTAATGCTACCCAATGTTCTTTGAAAGAAAAAAACATGAACCTAAAAGCTAACACTGATATCGTGTAGTGGCGGTGTAAGAATATCTGCCACCCTATATCATCTCCTGGGGGTCGTAAGAGGCAACAGAGGCAAACAAATCAGGATATGGACAGCAGCAGTTTCCTAATAAGTAATAACTAATATAAATTTAAAAAAAAAACTGCGTTTGGTTGATATGCTTGTCAAGCGTGTTGGTATTGCAAATATCCTCCCTATGAGGCAATCTATGGGGCCATGTTCAGCAGCGGACTTTAATAGGCTGTAACGGTAACGGTAACACTAACAGCTCTAAAAAAATATAAAATATACTAAATGCGAGACCCCATTTTTTGTTCTGCTTGTTCTGGGCAGATGCTGAATCCCCACAAACGTAGTATAATAAGTAAATAACAACACTGTCGTAACGATGACGAAAATAGGTAACATATTATGAAAAATATAAAAATAGGTCACCAAGGATTTGCTGTCAAAATAAACATTAGTGCCTACTTGCTAGCGAGAACGAATTTCGTCGCTTTCTAAAAACAATCTCCAAAACGTGTTGTTTTCTGACAGATTGAATGAAACTAGTTTTACAGATTTTATCGTGTTTTATTAACTTATTTTCTATACCTGTCGTTTCGAGTATTTTACAGCACCCATGGTCACGGTAGGACTGACTTGAGTACGCGGTGCGAAGGGGGGGGGGGGGGGATGATGATCCGAATGATCTCCCGGTTGACCTTTCCACTGGCTCTCTAATTCCAGATGATACCAAAGTCACATTTGGTGATCTAGAAAACATTTGTGATTTCCAGAACTGTACTTTATTATAGTGTAGTAGGTACTATTTTACTGTGTAGTGGCGGCGTAAGAGAATTTACCACCCCATATCATAAATCTGTTAACGACTGAATAATAGTGCATTTTCCGACTCATGTGGTAAGCTTGGGATCAATGAGTAATATTTTACTATAAAAATCTATGCAATGGGCCTCCCATTTTCAGCAGTGGATTTGTGATGGGCAGAAACGATGATGATAATGATGCCCATTTTGTAATTATGACGCTCTATATCTGTGCCGTGTGATGGCGGAGTATCCGTCACCCTAGTTAGCACCGTTAGTATCGTAAATGGTGAGTATAGGAAAGGCAAAAAATATCTTAACGCTGCCGACAGATGGCGGCAAACCATCTTGTCTACACCAGATAGAAAATACTCGGACTGGCGGCGGGGTGCAGCTTCTAGTTATGCCATCGTCAAATCGGTCGAGAAAGAAATCGACTAAGATGAAAGATAAACGATATAGGCAAGAAGCCCAGTGCTATAAAAACCTAGTTTACCAAATGGCGCACGCAGTTGAATATGAAGTGCGTGTAACCGTTTTTTCGGCTCGGTAGTGCTGCAGCCACTGTGCTAACTCAGTGGCTGCAGCACTACGATGCCGCATCTTCGAATCTCTCACGGGACAAGTGTGTGGCCTATAAATTATTATTACGGATCTGATCCATGAGCAATCTGGGGGCACGGCAGTGCCCCGTCAGGTCGAGCAAAAAAGCGGCACGGCCGTATCATCCATACCAGCGTATTTGCACGCTAAAGTTTGGCCCTCAACATGTCAAAGGTTGCCCATACCTGCTCTATAACTTCGTTGTGGATAAAACTAGAAGCCTGAATTTAGTATGTAACCAAGTAGGCATTGTATAAATTCGGTATATTTCAAATTTCATTCAATTTGAACCAGTAGTTTAATAATTATAACTAGGCAAACTTTCTTAATTTTTTCACTAACCCACCGACAGATCATCAAAACTCTAAGGCACTTCTAGTAGACGTAGAAGCTTAAAATTTGGAATACAATTATTGTATAGTATATAAATTAAGGAAAAACTTAAATATTTTGCAATTTCGGTCCAGTTTTTGAGATACACCAACTGCATAAATAACTTTGTAATCCCATATAAATGTATGAGATTACAAAGTTACATTTGCAGTGAATGAGTCAGTATACCTATGTGTGTATAATATAATGGAATAATCGCACTAAACAATCTAATTTAATATAATATGTATTACTTGAGAGATACATTGTGTTTTCATGCGATGGCCAAGTGTATCTATTTATTTAAAATATAAAAGATTTTTAGTATGGATGTGGTCACTATAAGATGTTGTTAGGTTATCTAATTACGTAACAACTTAAGGCATAAGGACTCTTAAGTAGGGACTGAATAAATTAACCGACTTGGTATTAGATGGATTTCACAACTTTTTACGGTAGAAGAACTGACTTGCGAGACTTGGTGTTTTTTACAAGTTATGTTTTTGATGGCATTTATGTATGAAAAAAGCCTACACGATACATGAGGAAACCTAATTTGGGAGTAATGTTTAAAACAAAAGAAGAAAAGAAACGATTCGTTGCGGGACATTTTTTTAATTTGCGTTATTAATTCGGCATTGTATCGAGTGCATACAGCATACCTATATAGTATTTTTATCTCACGATGGCGGGATGGTTTTACTTACGCCTACCTTACGCATAAAGGTAGTTGTTTATTATACATAAATTACCATCTGGATGATTTGCGGTCCACCACTGTACGATTTAGAAGATGTTGTCTTCCTCGCACAACTTCCCTGTGGAATCGATTACCACCAGCGATTTTTCCGAACCGATACGACTTAGGAACATTCAAGAAAAGAGCCTACTCCTTTTTAAAAGGCCAGCAACGCATATATAATTCCCCTGGTGTTGCAGTTGTTCATGGGCGGCGGTCATTTACCATCAGATGAGCCGCATCTCTCTCCTATAAAAAAAATTATGCATCGTAGGAATTCGTAGTCTTAATATTGAGACGGCGCGTTATTATTAATAATAAATAATAATTAATTTCTTTATAAAATCATTTAAAAATATCATGGATGTAATATTTGTACAATTAAAATGCATTAAAAAGCATAAAGTTAAAATACATCCACTTCGAATATTAAGTAAAGTAAATTTATTACAGTAAAGTAAATGCTTAATATTGTCTTAAAAATTATTAAATTTGCTAAAACTCTGCTAAAATATTCAAAAGGTATTAAATAATAGAAACACAAGTCGATTATATAACAATGATAAAGATAAATAGCATTTATGGTTTTATATCATAATTGGGAAATGGGTAAAAAATTTCAAAGTTACTGAGCGTGTTCTTCTAATTCTGAAGAGTATTTATTTATTGCTGGAGTGTGTTAATTTTTTTTATAGGATAAGTGTGACAAACAAGCACACAGTCCAACTGATGGTAAGTAGTTGCTGTGATCCATAGATATCTACATCTATCCTCGATGACGAATCAAAATGCAGAAACGTTGTGACGCGTGAGAACAAAGATAGAATGCCTCGTTTCCAGTAAAACGGGTCTCCGGTTCTCTACACTCACCATAAGAAACACAGCAGCGTTAAGCTGCTATTTTACGCTGGTATTCTGTGAGAGCGTGTTCCTTCCCCGGTCGAGCCGACCCATTCGTGCTACAACTATACCACTAATATAGCTACAGCATGGCTCTACCCCCTTTAAAATGAATTCGATGGATGTAGGTGGCTCCAGACTTGGGCTTGGCAGAGTTCTATGTTCAGCAGTGGACTTGTGAAAGCCTGTAATGATCTCCTAAAAAATATAATAATACACGAAATTTAAATTATAGAAATCTATGAACTTCGTCTTGTTAACATTTATTTTAAAAAGCCACTGATTATAAAATGGGAATTGATTAAAGTAATCCCTTTTCAGTCGTGACACCATTATGAACACGAGATTGGCATATGACACGTAATGTATTGTGTTTTCCACTAATAAGTTTGGGTTGACTTTTTTATTGCAAATAAACGAATTTCAAGAAATTTTTCACAAAGAAACTTCAAAAACTGAGAGCTATGTAAAGATGTATGTTTTAGGCGCATATTCGTCCATGTGATTTTTAAAGGTCAGTGCCATTAACTTTTAATCAGTGGGCAGAATAATGAACTTTAGTTGCTTAGTTGGGTGGGAACCGTGTAGTGTAATATGTCCTTTAAACTCCCAATAGGCAGGAGAGAATAAACTAAAACATTCATCATATTGGTATAGATTCAGATGTTATCATGAACAAACCACCAGAGACAACATTTGACAAAGATAAGTTGATCCACTCAATTACACTTCTATTACGGTTTTTATAAAACATTATCCACTTAAATCTGGTAAGCTGATGGAAATTAAAGGATAATACAGCCAGTGTTCAAGGTTTAATATTAAATTGTGTATTAGAAAATAAAATGATATGGAAATCTTTTAAACCGTCTTTAAAATAGGACTCGATTTGACTGTTTTTTGTATGTATTTTACGCAATATTTATTTATGATAATTTTTATTGGATTTACCTAAAAGAATACCTCGAGGGTGGTTTCTTTTAAATTTGAAGTTTTTTTTTAATTTAACTATAATATGGACGACGTTCTTGTCAGTTTTTTTTATCGTTTACTTAGTTCATTCATTAGGATTAAAACTGACTTCAAAAAGTTTCTGAAGCTACCTATTAAATTTTGTGTATTATATTATTTCATTCTATTCAGTTAATTGAAGTAGGTTATTACTTTATTTCAATTTAAATATTAATTATTGGTAACATATTTCTTAAAAAAATCAGACTACGTTTAGTTAATATACTATTATTTGTAAGTAATACAAGCGCATTTTGCATCACATTTACACGAGAAATTTTCTGAAAATCGATATTCCAATAACAATGTGTATAATATATACATACACACATCACTTTATACATATGTATATTGTGATGGGTGGGAAACTCAGACCTACAAATAATAGAACACTACTTACATTTCGAGTGAAAACGAAGTTAAGCTAAAACCATGCTCGACTTATTGTAAGAACAGGCACTCACGCATATGTTTTTATATTATGTTTATTTATATTTAGCCATATATGTACGTACATTACATTCTAATAAATATATTGCGATGTTAAAGTTAATATGTTTATTTTCTTTTAATTCTCTCTAAGGTATTCTTTACATTTTAGGTTATAAATCGCTCGTACGGCTCTCTTTTGCAAAACAAATATGGCTTCAATGTCAGTCGCACATAGCTTTATTCCATAAGATATCACGCTATGAAAGTAACTAAAATAAACTAATCTGTCTGTCTCAACATTGGTGAAACTTCAAACCTTTCTTACAGCATATGCTTCAGAACTAAGTCTTCAGAAGTAATTTAGATATATGGGGGCCCCATTGAAGCTTCGCGTCAATAGTAATACCAAGAAAAACAGTGATATCTACAAGAAACAACTCTTCCCCAATTAAGAGCAGGGTATTTGAAACTATAACATTAGGTATCGTAAATTTACAAAACAATGTACAAATTTCGATAGAGCATTATTTACAATGTCAAAATTAATTGACTGTCGTTTAAGGCTTTAACTAGCCTGAATGACCTTGACGAAACTGCGATCGCAGAGATTTTAGCCGATGTCAACACCGTCTAGCAACTACGTTCTGTATTACTTATAAAAGTGCAAAGATTAATAGACTGCAGAGATGACAATTATACAAGTGACATACTGCCTGTTATGCTTGCGCATCACTGAGAATTATGTCGCGGTTACGCATCTTCAATTACATTGCACGGTGTGGTGCTGTAGCTTTGTCCGGTAGGCATCACGAGCTATCAAGTGTTCAAGTTTCAAGTACGTAAGAATTTTTATTATATATGTTAAATCGTATTTATTTGTGTCGTATTAAAAATATGTCGTCAAAGCGTTCGCTGTAAATTTTCCCGGGTTTGATCCCCGACAGCACGAATGAAATTTGTAATTGCAATTTTCGTCAACACGCATTGGGGAAGCACGGCGGGCATTTCCTTGCCCTAAAACCCTCTCAGAAATAAAAAAAGAGTCCTGTGCCCAATAGAGGGACTTGTATAGCGTATTAATTTACTTTGTAGCAATATTTATATTCGTTTCAGATATAGAAGGGTACCTTATGCTGACAAAAATATCATGTGGAGGCGACGAAAACGTAAAACATCTTTGTACCTAGATAAAACGTTCGAAAGATTGTCAGTCATGTCATACGCCACATTTTCTATAGAGCGTAGAACATTGCAGATAGGGCAAAATAAAAAATAATCCAATAAATTATGGGAACTATTTATTAATAATATATACATTTATAGGTATTTATAATAAAAATAATGAACAAGCTGCAAGGTTCATCTAATAATGTTTTTTGTAAACACAATCGTAAAATTTCTGTTTTAATTTTTATCAATGGTTAATTGATGAAACGTAGTCAAGATCACTTCATATAAAATATATTTCATTAAAATTGACACGTGACCTATTTGGCCTTCTACTTACAACTCGGCGGATATTTGAAAAGAAGATTTTGTCTTTTCACACAAGTATTGTTTACAACTGGCGTGGTTTCGAAAAGCGTGATTAAGTGTCAGCGGTATATAATCAATTAAATACTGAACTTTTTTGAAATTTATTTTTTTATTTATTTTTGTTATATCTTCTTAAAAACTGACGCCATCTCACTATTTTATTATTTGGTTTTTTTTGTACACATAAGGATAAATTACACTAAGTTAGATTAACTTGGATAAGTTTATATTTTTTTTAATTTTATCACAAAATTTCCGCAATAAATTATTACCTTTTCTACAGTGATTCTCTCCTCTTAGTTTCGGCGTGACTGTAGGATGTTATAGTGAGTCACCGTCAGTTACTAAGCGGCCATAAATCATTATATGTATGTATAGACATACATATATACATTTTTTGATTTTAATATTTATGTTTTTTGAATTTTGATTGATATTTTGAAGCCTGGTAAAATTACTTTTTTCCATACCTATATACATAGTATAATGCCAGTTATGCTCTTTGGCTGAAGTTATTTTTTATTTTATGCTCAATTGCAGACAAAACAATATTGATTGCTCATTTCTAAAACAAAATTTTACCTCTTCTTCTTCTAATAATAGCTCCTGCACCTAACACGGCGGAATAGTTATTATTATCTATAAGACCATTTGGGAAAACAGTTTTTGTTAACAGTTATGAGTGTAACATTTTATCAGCTGCTTTGTTTATAGTGCCTTGAGCAACACTTTGCCGGTTTCTGTACAGAAAATGATGCTGGCTTTGCAAATACGGATGGCCGCTACCATTGAATATAATTCCCGCTATGTTACACTTATTTACATAGAAACTTTAATTATCATTTGCATAAAATTCTAAATAGCACTTTTTACACAAGAAAGTAAACTTTTAGATCAGTCCATTTTGTTTTTCACTAATTAAGTAAAAAGTAAAACAAACCAATAGGGCCGGGAATTAAAATTTCTTGCAACTTTTTATAGAAAAGCATGACCTTATCATAATATAAAAGTCAATCATTTAGCCATGTGATAAAACTTTTAAGTGTGCCAGTCAAACACTAATGATGATATTCGGGTCATTATACTGGAAATAGTCTTTTAAATATTTTGTAGTACAATTGATAATCTTCAGTATGATTGACCGTGTATATGACTTTTATAAGTCTATGTTATTTTTGATGAAAATTATTATTGCAGATAAAAGCCCTTTCACATTTATTTTAGTCTCGAATTTTAATCAAAATGAAAATAATAACATTGGCTCTTTATAACTAATCTTTAAATGTAAAACACTGACTTGAAATTATATAATTATTGGCATTTTTTAATTCATTGAACTTTTTTAAGAATTTGTTGCAACTCTACTGGTAAAAAAAACCAAATATATATATATATATATATATATATATATATATATATATTATATTATAGTTCTTGATGAAAATAATGTATGCGCGTTACATCGCATCCCATCAAGAATTTCTAATGTAATTCTTGGTGTAAAGCTAAGACGTGATAATAACTGTAAACAATAGAATAACAAAATAATGAAAACATTTACATTTACATACAAAACATTTACAAAAATACTTGCTTTATAACCTAATAAATATTATTTGACCGTAATAAAATAAAACAAGGTAGTCTTGGGCATGAAAGTAAAAATAAATATTTTCGATTATTTTTGCAATATCTAACAGCCGGATCAGCGGGCGATTCTGATCCATCTAAAGATGCTAAATTTCAGCAAGCACTGTCAAATTCAATAGGAGTGACAGAAAAACGGTTCTTGATATAGAAAGGTAAATAAATTATTTAACCTATAAAGTAAAATCACTTTATTACAAATCAAAATAGCCCAATAGCTTTATTAACATGAGACACAATTGTACGAGTGCTTACAATACTTAACATTATTTTACTGAAATCTCAGAAAGTTTTTTTTAAATAGAATAAGGGTGACAAACGAGCACACAGTCCACCTGATGGTAAGTGGTTGCTACGGCCCATACACATCTACATCTATCCTCGATTACGTATCAAAATGTAGATGCGTTGTCACCCGTGAGGACTAAGATGTAATGCCTCGTTTCCAGTAAAAAGGTTCTCCGGTTCTCTACACTCACCATACGAAACACAGCAGGGTTAAACTGCTATTTTACATGTTATTCCGTAAGAGCGTGGCCCTTCCCCGGTAGAGCCAACCCATTCGTGCTACAACTATATCTAATAAATATAGCTGTAGCATGGCTCTACCACGTAAAAAAAAATTGACGTTGAAAATTTAAGTATTTTAGAAGCAACTTTGCAATTATTTTCTATTGAGTTAATTTTTGTGGAATCGTGTTTTGCAAGCCGCCACCTGAAATACGTACAATTTTTTTTCGATAATGACGTGAAATTACAAAACCATCCCCATGCATTTCAATGTGGCTCCATTCAGCCTCTTAATATGAACATACCTCGGATTTCAGAGATAATGGAAGATATAATATTATATTATTACTGTTCCGTGTGAGGCAACCTTTATACTTATATACATATTCCCATCATATTTTTATGGTTGGTTAGAAAAATTATATCTAAATGCAAACTTTCACAGGGTAATTTTTTTTTTACTAATTTTACTCAGCAAGTAGTAAAGCAACTACAATCCCATCGGTAAGTGGTTATGTAGTCTAAGATGGTGAATTGCACTGATTTAACAAAAAACCCATTCACTCTTGCCTAATAGTACTAGGTAAGTATTATTTACGACCTATTTGTCTGCGCGTGCGTGCTTGCGCGCGTGTGCGTATGTGTGTGTGTGTGTGTGTGTGTGTGTGTGTGTGTGTGTGTGTGTGTGTGTGTGTGTGTGTGTGTGTGTGTGTGTGTGTATGTGTGACGAAAAGCGTATGAGAATACGTGAAGAGGAATAAAGGTTGAGTACTACTTCGCTTACCTGTACGAGGTTGCCACTCGAGGACCTTTCTTCCTATTTTTTATGTTTTCCAAGTAGCTAGCCCATTGCCATTTCACTGTAATATTCCGTTGAGCTATGTCAGTTACTCTGGTTCTAATGCAAATACCTTCATTTCTAACTTTACCACGTAGAGAAACCCCTCTCCAATTTAAAATTTTTACATTTTTAGATGATAGTTTGTTTAACAAAAAAAAAAAACCATAAACCCAAGAATGTCTTTATATAGTTATTTATACTTAGGTCCATTCTTTTATTTATTTAAATTGTTTGATTTAATTTGATAACAGTGTACCTAAATGTAAGTATCTGTATCTTTATTTCTCTCCCCAATAATATTTTATAAAGTCATACTTATAAAAACAGCGTTTTATTGTAATACATAATTATAAAATTCATTATCAACTAATTAATAAAAATATGCAACAATAAAATTACATAGGTATTAAAAACTATCGCAATCTAAGTAACGAGAGCATGTTCGTCGTTCCACATCTAAATTATATAAAAATGCATTTTTCAATTTCACTAATCAACGTCGCCGCAAAAATTTTTTCTTCTTTGGGCACTTTAAAAATTCATTTATTTAGAAAATAATATTTACAGTTACCAGTGTACAGATATTAACTAAATTAAGTATTTCTAGTCATAAAAATATTTATAATTGAGTATAAACTTTTAAAAAACTAATATATATTTGAACGAAGTCGCTCCAACACCGGCGTGCGGTCCACCCTGGACGACGTCCGAAAACGGACTGTGACAGAGCTTACATGGCGACGGAGCATGCGCGCTCGCGTAAATATATTCAATTTCAGGGAAAAATGATATATTCTCTTTAAAAAACGGGTAATAAAAATAAAACTCTCAATTAAAAATATTAATATTTTTAAGACCTTTTTTTTAGTGTAAAAACTATTTAAAAAGCTTGTGCCGTTTTGGAGAAATTTTGCAAAATATGACAAAGATAGGTACTCTTTGGGGATTTTTTTCTAATAAGGGGTTGACAAAAATACAATTTTGTTAAATTAAAAACATTTACCAAATCTTCTTCTGTTACCCTGTATTTTTTGTTTGTGGATTAAATGAACAGTTATTGAGATTTTTTTACTTAAATATCCTAGATTTAGGCATTTCAACCACTGTTAAGGCCTTAAGTTTGAAAATTAAAGAGGTATAATCAGCAAATAATACTATACCGTAATTGTCCCCTACACGATAAGGTAAGTCATTAATATAGACTAAGAACAGCAATTGGCAAAGAATCGAGCCCTGAGGAACGCCCATTGATACTACAGATCCGGAGGAACCTTTACTATTTATAAGGAATTTTTGAGTTCTATAATTTAAATATGAAATAATAAGTCTAAGCGCAATATTTTTGGCACCGTAATGTTGTAGTTTCCTGAATAATGTCTCATGATGAACACAATCGAAAGCTTTGCAAAGATCACAAAAAATACCTAAGGCATTTTGTGAATTTTTCCAGTCGTTTAAAATATATTTCATAAGCTCAACACCTGCGTCAGTCGTTGAGCGACCCCTTGTGAAACTAAATTGATTTTTATGGAGTAATTTAGATTAAAAAAAAAAATAACAATTGATCTAAAGTTATCTTTTCATAATTTTTATTGAGAGTTGGTAGTACGGAAATAGGTCTAAAATTAGTGAAGTCCAATGTTGAACCAGATTTAAATAAAGGTATTACTTTACTATGTTTCATTAAATCAGGAAACACACCAGATTCGATACTAGTGTTAAAAATAATATCTTCTAAATCGCACAGTGGTGGACCGCCAATCATCCAGATGGCGTGGATGGTATCGGGAGTTCCGCCGCGATGTGTGTTCGTGAAATTTGGCGGCTGGGATTAATCCGAACAATTCCTCAGAGCACTCCCCGTGGTAGATGCGAAAGAAAATGCAAAGGGATGCAACATCTCTTCGCAGTGCCAATGAATCGAGCAGATCGGAAAGGACTCGGTCGTCGACGATTCGAGCCGCTCTGCGCTGGATGCGGTCAAGTGGAAGGAGCTAGCACTGGGGAGCCCCTGCCCAGAGATGGGAACAGTATTCCATGTGAGGTCGAACCTGCGCCATGTAAAGTTGCAGGCGTTGAGCCGGCATGAAATACTGTCCTGCTATGCTGAACACGCCAAGCTTTTTAGAGGCCAATTTGGCCTTCTCTTCCAAGTCACCACGAAACTGCACGTCAGTCGATATGTCGACTCCGAGGATTCCAATACTGGCTGAGGCAAGAAGGAGAGTGCCTTGAAACTGAGGAGATACGACAAAGGGGTTCTTTTTAGCGGTAAACGCGCAAACTTGTGTCTTCTGAGGATTAAGCTGGACTGATTTAGTCGCCCCCAATCCGAGACTTTGTTCAGCAAAGACTCGACTTCAGACACAAGTTTGTTCCGGTACTCGGCGACGTTATCCCGAGAAATATTGGCACGGCCGGTTTATAGAGCATCACCAGTGCTGTCATCCGCATAGCAATGAATGTTACCAGTTAGCAACATATCATTGATATGCAGAAGAAACAGCGTTGGTGATATCACACAGCCTTGTGGAGCACCAGCGTTAATAGGCTTGTAGTCGGAGCATGCACCGTCTACAACAACCTTGATGCTCCGATCTGCAAGGAAGCTGGTGATCCAATCGCACAATTTCTCTGGAAGCCCATAGGAAGGGAGCTTCGAAAGAAGCGCTTTGTCCCAAACCCGATCGAAGGCCTTCGCAATGTCCAAACTAACGGCCAACGCCTCCCCCTTGGACTCTACTGCCTCTGCCCATCTATGGGCAGGTAGACCAGAAGATCACCAGCTGATCGACCCCGACGAAAACCGTATTGCCGGTCACTAATCAGCTGGTGATCCTCAAGGTACCGCATGAGCTGGCAGTTAATAATTGATTCCATTATTTTGGAGAACAAGGAGGTGATCGCGATAGGCCTATTGTTGGACGGGTCTGAGCGGCCGCCTTTTTTAGGGATCGGGTGGACAAAAGCTTATGATCTTCCATGGTAAAGTTCATATTATAATCTTCATCTGCTCTTATGAATTCCTACTGTCGCCCACTCATTGAATGTATTGCGACTGTTACTGGAAAATGTTTAAGAAGTAAATGTTTTATTAAATTCATTGCTTATAAGGGTAAATAATACTCCATGTAAGTAAATAGTTCGAATTGTTATTGAAAGTTATAATATAAGACTAATAAATGTTATTTATCTTTATTATTGTAATATAAAAGATTTGTATTTTTATAATTTAATACCTGTTGAATATTTTAAGCAGAGTTTTAGTAGATTTAAATTAAATATTTAAGGACAATATTAAGCCTATTCTATTAATATATATTCTATAAAATTTAATGTTTGAAATGAATGTATTTTAACTATATGCATTTTAATTGTTCATGGTTTAAAATATTACTTCTACGAGAAAATTAAGACGTATTTATATAGACATTAGTCATTATTTATTATTAATAAATATGCGCCATCATACTACACCTAAATCGTTTTTATTCCATTACTAGCTGTGCCCCGCGACTTCGCCCGCGTGGAATTTACTACGATATCATGGATACCAAATTTTTTGCGCGGAACCCTAATTTTGTTTTTGAGTAATATATACATTTACATATTTATGTAATGTTACCATCGTATAAATATTGAAAAATATTGACATTAATATTTATACGATACTAACATCACTCAACTCTTTTGCCTTCCCGGAACCCCTCCACTAACACTTAAACTTTATGGTATGGTATTAAAGTTCAAAATGACTTTTAAGTATTATTACGAATCTTTTGTATGGGAATATAGAAAACTGTTGTTTTTAGACTTTTTAGGCAACTTTTTAATTTTTCTCTCCGTAAGAACCATCTTCGTACTTCAAGGAATATTATAAAAAAGAAAATTGCGCTTAGCAACACATTCAGCGATTCATTTTTATATTATAGATTAAAATTTTGAAGATAAGAATCTTATCGCTGAAGGTTTATTACTTTATTAACAAAGTTTTTAGTATTTAAGTCTGTAGCGAGAATTCAACCAATAAAAAATCGTAATAGAAAACGTTAAAATTAATAACGCAGTCAAGTTTTTATCTCATCACCATCATCATTATCATTACAGCACAGTCCACTGCCGAACATAGGCCTCTCCTTAGATTGTTTCATAG
The DNA here is from genome assembly GCA_963668995.1 of Parnassius mnemosyne. Classification (NCBI taxonomy): domain Eukaryota; kingdom Metazoa; phylum Arthropoda; class Insecta; order Lepidoptera; family Papilionidae; genus Parnassius; species Parnassius mnemosyne. The sequence continues at coordinate 27,073,479 of CAVLGL010000068.1, forward strand.
GAGATATTTGCCATAGTTGTCATGCTTGGTGCGGTCTAATGACTTAAGACCCTAATCTTTGGAGTAGGAGTAGAGTCTCTCACACAGGTCTAATCGGTAGAATTTATATATATATATATATATAATTTTTTTTAATTAAATTTAAACATAAACACAAATTAACATAGCAAAATAAATTAATGGAATGGAACTAAAATGGCGTCTACTCAGCACAAATGTTAAAGAAACCACATAGTGATAACTATAACGCTGATTTTCAGTAAACGCCAGAGACATAGGTGTAATAAAATAAACTTAGCTAATCACAGGCTCCAACATAAAAATAAAAATACACTCTTATAAAATTTATAAATAATAATAATAATAAAAAAACTGTTAACATTTAGGAAAAACAAGGCACAATAATAAGCCAACGCAACAAAAAGCAAAACAAAAGGCATATGCAAGGCACAAGGCACACAATTAAATTATTTAATAAGATACAAAAGTAAAATAAATGAAGAATTAAGCAAGTATTTTTATAATATACAAACACAGTATACTTCATAAGAAAGGTGTGATACATCGACACAGAATTATACTAACTTTACAAATTTAAAAGATATTCTTTTAGTTTTACTTTAAAAGTGCGAACTGTCCTGCTGCCTTTGATCGGAGGTGGTATATTATTCCAACACTTTGTGGCAGCATACCGAAAGCTACCACGAAACGCAGCCGTTCAGTGTCTTGAGTACAACAAGCGAACAGTTTCCCGTGAGGAACGTTGCCAGAAACTGAGCTTCTCATATAAGTATTTCGGTTGTTGATTTTGTAATATTTTATAAAGTAAACAACTGTAGTGAACCGATCTACGAGATTTCATGTTAATAAGTTTGCTCTGATTTAAAAACGATGTCACGTGACCTCTACGAGGGATTCTAAAACAGAACCTAGCGCATGCATTTTGTACTCGTTGTATAACGAGTTTGGTTCGCGCAAGCAAACACTCTCCCATGACAATATCAGCATAATTTAGCTTCGAGAGTATTAGTGACTTACAAAATTGAACTCTCAATTCTTCACTAAGGTATTGCCGAATATTATATAATATTTTTAATCTGTAAAAACAATTTTTTACTGTATGGGTAACATGATTTTCAAACCTTAGTCTACTGTCCATAATTATACCCAAGTTACGAACTTCGGATACCTGTTCAATATAGTTGCCACCAACAACAATTTTAGGCTTATGAGCACTCGTTCGTTCTATAAATTTCTTTAACCCCAAAATCATGAACTTGGTTTTATTTGAATTTAAGATGAGTTCATTATTATTCGCCCATCCAGCGATCATGCTTAAATCCTGATATAGTTTGTTAACTGCCTCATTTGTATCATCCGGCCTATGATTTTTTTAGAGGTAAAATATTATTCTGGTTTAGATATTCCTTTAATTGCATATAAACAGCCTTTTCTGCGATTTTAGATAAAAAAGGCAGTATACTTATAGGTCGAAGATGATTTAGTTCTACAGGATGATTATTTTTTGGTATTGGACTTATTACAGCTTCCTTCCAGATGTATGGGAAAACTCCTATCCGTATCGACGTATTAATAATGGTTGTCAAAATCCGTGGCAAAGTTAAGAGAACCATATCTTTAGTAATACCATCTACACCCATAGCATTTGTGGTAATATTTTTTTAAATTTCTGATACCACGTTTTCATCCACTAATTTTAAAGTAAAAACCGACGAATTGAAACGGTTAGATTCAAAATAGCAGAATGTTGAAGGATTTACGCTATTGTTTCCGGTATGTGTAGAAAATGACGATTTATGATGTCAGGATCATACAGGTTTTTTTTATAGGATAAGGGTGACAAACGAGCTCACAGTCCACCTGATGGTAAGTGGTTGCTGCGGCCCATAGGCATCTACATCTATCCTCTGTTACAAATCAAAATGTAGATGCGTTGTCACCCGTGAGGACTAAGATGGAATGCCTCATTTCCAGTAAAAAGGGCCTCCGGCCACCTGCACTCACCAAGCGAAACGCAGAGGTAAACTTCTACTTCACGCTGGTTTTCTCTGAGGTCGTGGTACTACCCCGGTTCGAGCCGGCCCATCCGTGCGACAGCAAAAGCTGCCGCGTGGAACTACCACTGTTAAAAATGTAAAAATGGTTTGATGGCAAATCAATATCTTTATTTTTGAAGTCTACCACATTGTTCTTTATATTTCTCCAAAGTACTTGAGGATTTTTTGAATTGTTATTAATAAAGTAATGAAAGTAGGCTGTTTTTTCACTTAGTATAGCAGCGTCAACAGTACTCTTCAGATCTTTATAATATTTTTGTCACCTTTGGAATTAATGCCTTTACATTTTGCGTGAGCTTTATCTCTTAGCTTCATAATTTCCTTAATCGTTGGTGTGATCCACAGATAGCTATGGCCTTTTATGTAAGACGTTCTTATTGGTGCATGAATATCAAACAGATACAATATATGTGAATTAAAAGCCGTTACAGAACTGTTTACGTCATCACAAAGCAACTCTTCCCACAGTACAGCATCAACATCAGAATTAAATTTTGGTACGTTTATATCATTAATTGGTCTATAAGTAATACATGTTGAATTCTCAACATGTATTACTTATAGACCAATTAAGGATATGGCTTTGGCTTCTTTACGTTCAACTCACAAGATAAAAACAGCTACTGCTAATCAAATCAAGTAAAGTTTCCGAATAATCAGTAAAATGAGTCGCTTGTGTGACGTACTGCCTCAGACCCATACACAGAAGAAAATCATTGAGCTTTTTTGAATAAGGATCAAATAGGTATATATATTATACTAATAACAAAATATGTATTCCAGTTCACTTGACCGAATTCTATGGTTACTCCTTTACAGTTCAGGCTATGCGTCTTTGGAACTCTTTGCCCGATGACATCAGAAAAGCTCTCAATAAGTTTGCTTTTAAAAAGTTGGTGCGTGCAAGATCTATTAATGACAACGCTTCTTACATGAATCATCAATGTCATTTATATTGTTAGACGTATATATTCATAGTTATTTATATTATGTACTATTTATATATGTATGTTGATATGTATATATCTATGTGTATTTATGTACGTATATATGTATAAATAGGATATATATATATATATATAGTTATATATATATCAACATTATTTATTCTTTATTGTATTGTTGCGACTGCTATTCATATATATATATATATAAATAGCAGTCGCAAGAAAACCAGCGTGAAGTAGAAGTTTACCTCTGCGTTTCGCTTGGTGAGTGCAGGAGGCCGGAGGCCCTTTTTACTGGAAATGAGGCATTCCATCTTAGTCCTCACGGGTGACAACGCATCTACATTTCGATTTGTAACGGAGGATAGATGTAGATGTCTATGGGCCGCAGCAACCACTTACCATCAGGTGGACTGTGTGCTCGTTTGTCACCCTTATCCTATAAAAAAAAACCTGTATGATCCTGACATCATAAATCGTCATTTTCTACACATACCAGGAAGCAATAGTGTAAATCCTTCAACATTATGCTATTTTGAATCTAACCGTTTCAATTCGTCGGTTTTTACTTTTTAAAATTAGTGGATGAAAACTTGGTATCAGAAATTTTAAAAAATATTACCACAAATGCTATGGGTGTAGATGGTATTACTAAAGATATGGTTTTCTTAACTTTGCCACGGATTTTGAGTGCTATAACCACCATTATTATTACGTCTATACGGACAGGAGTTTTCCCAGACATTATTTATTCTTTATTGTATTGTTGCGACTGCTATTTATATATATATATATATATATATATATATATATATATATACATATATATATATATATATATATATATATATATATATGAATAGCAGTCGCGACCCACTATCCTTATGCTAGATCAAAAAATAAATTACGAACGGACGTGCAGTTGCTTCGAAAATTGAGACGGCACTGAATTTTACGAATTTTACTAAAATGTATGGCAGCGGGATGTTTGATTATTGCTTTTTGGTTTTAATTAGAAAAAAATTTAATGGTGAATGTATTATCTACACTTTCATTTCACGTTTTAATCAAATATAATAACGAAATAGTCAAGGGAGTTCAAATAGAAAAGGCCGTTTTAGATGTTTTTATCTTCGTTGACGATTTTTTTTCGAAAATCTAGAACTTTTTACCAAATATCACGCGGTGAAAGTGAAGACTCATCTATTAACTTATTGAGATTTTTGTGGTGTCTTTCAATGAAGTCAGTTCTTTAATATTTTTAAAACCGTAACCGCCTATTTACGCGTTTCTTAAGGACCAGCTTCTGATTTAACCTCCATTGTTAAAGTCGCCAAAAATTTAAAGCCAAGTAGCCTAAATACACCTATTTTTTTCTGTTAAGTAATCTAAAGTAGCCTACTGCAATATCAGGTAGCCTCTGTAGGCAATTTAAAAAAATAAGAACAACTTTAATCAACCTTATTTTTAATTTTAACAGGATAAAACTTTAAGCAGTTTCTTGTAAATGTGGATGAAAAAGTCAACATATAAAAATGTATTTTGTCTGTTTATGATCTGCGCTGGATGCGGTTAAGTGTAGTAATCAAACAGGTAAAAAAAATATATGCTAATGTTCGACCAGCCATAATGTTCCAGTTTTATTCTTACCATTTATTGAACGGTATTCCTTTTCATTATTCCCACTCACAGAATATTATATTTAAGTGCTTAAATAATGTTGGATTGTAATTAATTAATGTAAAAAAATGTATTTCAAAGTCAATATGTTAAAAATAAGCTCAGTTGTGTTTTTGTAACAAAAACAAAGGCTTTCTAACAAATTACATTAAACCTTAATACATTTCTGTTTGAATAAATTAAATCCGTGAGATACAAAAAGGACTGCGTAATGAAGTACGACACGACAAAGTCAAATAGAGATTACAAATTAAGTAAACATACAACAGACGCATATCATAATTACTACATATATGTTTTTTATATTATGCTTATCTCTGACTGTTTTTACATGCGAGCGAGCACACAGTCCAAATGATGGTAAGTGGTTGCTGTGGCCCATAGATATCTACATTTATCCTCAATTAAGAATCAAAATGCAGACGCGTTTTCACCCCTGAGGACTAAGATAAAATGCCTTGGTTCCAGTAAAAAAGGTCTCCGGTTCTCTATACTTACCATACGAAATACAACAGCATTGAGCTGCTATTTTACGCTGGTATTCTGTGAGAGCGTGGTCCTTCCTCGGTCGAGCCGACCCAATCTTGCTACAACTATACAATTAATATAGCTGCAGCATGGCTCTACAACGCGTAATAATGGAATGGATGGATTCTAACCATTCACTTTGGATGGTTAGAATGAACCTTAGGATTTAAGTCAAATCAAATATTAATTTGACCATTACTTTAAAAAAAACTGATAGTTCTCTCCCTCGCGATATGCGAATTAGGATAGTGTAAGAAGTAAGTATTAGGATAGTGTTTGAGTGTCGTCACCCGAGCGTAGAGCACATTGTGGGTGTCGCATACGGCTTTCACACGTCTCTAACGCAAGAAGATGTAATGTATATTAAATGCCAAGTTATTACATTTTACATCTTCAGATGTATATCAATATAACATAATGTATTTCGGTCACAATAGCTATTGTAATATACATCATTTACGCTCCATTGGACTTTTCATCATATCTGGCAATCATTGCTCCAGTTATTATTATTGTATACATATTGTTTCATTATTAATATTAAGTCGCTGTTGATGCGCCAGAAGATAATATAAGTCGTAGAATTCATTCATACAGTAATGACAGAAATTCATATGTTTATTTTAACACTTTTTGGAGTATACCAAAATATATGAAAGTTTTTAAACGTCAAATGCCTACGATTTTCTTAAATATAACAAATAGCTCAAGAATAATAAGGGCACGAAATGTCTTTCTTACTTTGACGACACCTTCCGTTATTAATTTTAATTGTATCATAACCTAGTACACATTTATCCCTTCTAAATTGTCTAAACATACATCAAGTCAATAAGGCAACGTATAAAAACTTGTTTAAGGTATTTGTTTAACAACAATAGTAAAAGTAAAATAAAATTCAGCCTATGCAATATATATGAGTCACTTCGTATGTGTGTTGTTGGGCTGCGCCGAGAGGGGTGTCCTCTCGCCATACCACTGCAGCTGAGGTGGAATCGCGGAGGAATATCAGTGTAGGTGTGGCGATGCGCCACTCGCCCTATTCTCCGTGACTCTGACGGGCCGCACCGTTAATGCGGTGGTGGTGGAACTGCGGGGGGACAGGAGTGTCTGTATTGCGAGGCGCCGCTCTCCCTACCCTCCACAGCCGAATCATGGTTGGCGGCGGAGCCATAGACCAGATCCATCGTAGGGGGTCGGGAAAGCTAGTGTTTCCAAGTGTTTGTTTTTCCTGACCTATGGCCTCCACTTATCGGACTCTGGAAGTCCATTTAGCAGTTGCAGCAAGAGTCCGTGGAGAAAGGCGCACCTTGTGTTCCTGGTGCGCTTTACCTGAGAAGGAAGGGGGGAGGAGAAGTTCTCACCGAGGAGGGGCTGCCATGATGCAGCCAGAGCTGGTGGGGCCGCGGATGTGTACGTAAGGGTTCCCGTGGCCCTACCAATATGCGGCGAATGTGTAACAACATGGGGTTTAAGTCGTTGCGAGTCCGACATAACCCATCCTTGACCCCACGAGACGGGTATGTGTAGACAATTCCCCATGAAAAAAGAGGTTTTAGAGCAAGGAAGTGGCTGCCGCACTGCCCCAATGCGTGTTGGCGGACTTCATATGTTTTCTTCACCGCCTTTTTTATTTTATTTTTTTATTTTCAGACATGCAGGTTTCCTCATCATGTTTTCCTTCACCGCCAAGCACGTGGTAAATCAGCACTTAAAATTGCAATTAACTATTTCATTCGTGCCGACGGCGATCGCACCCGGGTTGCTCTGTCTGTCTGCTCGTACGAGTTCTGTGAAATTTACAGCGAGCGCTAAGCCCCTGGGCTACCACGGCTTGTTTGACAATATTGCCACATTTTTATCCACCACCCCATAGAGACCACGCTCTCACAGAATACCAGCGTAAAATGGCAGCTTGACACTGCTGTGTTTCGTATGGTGAGTGGAGATAACCGGAGACCCATTTTACTAGAAAAGAGGTATTCCATCTTAGTCCTCATGGGTGACAACGCATCTACACTTTTATTATTATTTATACTTTATTGTACACCACAAAAAAAAACGATAAAAAAGAACAAATTACAAGGAGTAAAACTTAAGAGGTAGGTACAATAAGGCGGTCTTATCGCTAATAAGCGATATCTTCCAGACAACCTTAAGATTAGGAGAAAGTTGTTCTATTGGACAGTGGGAGGTGGTGTATATTATAGTAAACTTACATACTAATACCTAAATAAACTAAACTGATACATAATGAAAAAATAATACACTAATATATACATTCAAAATATAATAGACATACATAAGATTAAGTAGGCAAATATAAATAAAAATTAAATAAAAAAATACAGAGAGGATACAAAAAATACATGTCGCAAATGATGACCAGTAGTTAATGCACTGTTAGGTAGTAATTTTTGACGTCAGTCTTAAACTTTTCTAGTGTTTTCGCACGACGAATTTGCGAAGGAAGATCATTCCATAAGCAGAAGGCCTTAACTGTGAAGGAGTTTTTAAAGTATTTAGTTCGATATGAATGTGGTGCGAGTATAAGTTCTCCGGCTGACCGTAGAACTCTGTCCGGTCTGTCATGACCAAGAAACTTAAAGTTTTCCTTTAGATAGCTAGGAGTCATTGGATCGAATAATACACAGTACAGAAGAGAAACAATTTGTAGGTTCCGGCGAAGGCGAATGGGTAACCACTTGAGCTTTAAACGGAATTCGGAGACGTGGTCATATTTGCGCAAGCCAAATATGAACCTAATAGCCAGATTTTGAATACGCTCAAGTTTGTTTAGTTGATCTTCAGTTACATCAAGATAGCTTGCGCCCGCATAATCGAGAATAGAGAGGAGTAAAGATTGTGCTAACATAATTTTAGTAGGAATGGGAAGGAAAGAACGTAAACGCCGCAATAAACCCACAGCAGCAAAAGTCTTTCTGCTAACTTCTTTCAATTGATGAGACCACGAGAAAGTAGTATCGAAGTGGATACCAAGATTTTTAACGGTGCTACTGTAAGGTATTACAACACCATTTTGATTCTTTATTGAGGATAAATGTAGATGTCTATGGGTCACAGCAACCACTTACCATCAGGTGGACTGTGTGCTCGTTTGTCACCCTATCCTATAAAAAAAATAGTATGAGATATAATCGGAAAAAATACCACTATCAATACAAATAATTCCTTATATCTACAAGTCATTTTTTTAGAAGTACGTGCACGAGTTCGAAATGGCCAATAAAATTTGAATTATGGTCCATGTTAAAACAGTGCAGAACGAGTTTATGGTAAAGTCAATATAATTTGTTTAGCTGTGCAATTTCAAAACCTGTAATATAAATGGACCTTCCAAAAACATTATTTTTCCAATTTGGACTTGCTTGGCGTTTTCCTATATATCAAATGCCTATTGCATTAGATATATGGGAAAACCTTTAAAAATAGCTTTACAACAATAAATCGATAACCTAGCAACTACAGTAAAATTTCCAATAAAGTACAAGAACTTATATAAAAATCATTGCTTTTCAATTCATTGCTTTTTCTAACCACTAGATAACTATCAATCCATTACCGTCTATAAAAGTCGACTGTTGAACATGGGCCTCTCCCATAGGTTGCTGCATAGGGGGGAATTTCCCATAGTTGTCACTCGACAGGCTGGTCGGTTTCCCTCTGTCGTCTCTTACAACATCCACATTGTTATGAGCTCAAAGAAACCGGATTACTTATAAAGAATTTTCGTTCTGGTTTATTTATTATTTTATTTCACATAATTTTAAAATGCGGGTAAATAGTATATAACTGGATACTTCCACTATATTAAAATGGTGAACAAAAAGTTATCATAATATTATAGTATCACCTTGAAATTTAACGAAACACTGAAGTAATAAGAAAACAATCAACTGTTTATATAATGATTCACTTCCTGTATCTCTTCTAAAATGCAATGTAATTAGTAAGTTAAATGTGAATATTTTTTTATACTAGCCAACACTTAATAGATTAAAACAAATCGATTGACGTAAGAATCATCAAAATTTGAACAAACATAGGTATGTACATACATAAAAACATCCATACATATGGAAGTATATGGAGGCATATAGGCTTCTTGCTGGTTAATATCTAGAGTGAGTGGTAAAATCAATGACTTTTAATAAGTGTTCTTGTAATGTATATTGGTTAAAAATATTGTATTCTTATATCTCAAATATCATCTTATTATTGAGATATTATATATCACTTTTACAAATAAATAAACTGAAATTTACTGAACCAAACTTTACACTTATAACTAGAACTGAACTAGTAAAGTAGCAAAAACCGTTAAAATCCTTTTTCCAAATCATCAATAGGGCACCACGTTGTTGAAGTAAAATATCGTGATGTCTTGAGACCTGGGTGTTTGAGAAATTGAAAATATTCTAAGGTCATGCGAAATCCGCCAATTCGTAGCACGGTGAACATTTTCCTGCTCTATAATTCTCTCAGAGTGGAAAAAGAGCCTGTGCTCAGAAGTGAAACAAATACAGACTGTTAACCCTAGAAGCCTAATCTACGTAAATTTGACGTATACCGCGGCGAAATATCTCTGTCTCTTTCACGTTTACCGTCGGATCGCCGCTAACTTCTGAACCAACTCAGTAGTGCAGTAGCCATTGAGACCTCGCAGGACACAGTTGCTTCATCTCGGTAAGTGCCGCCATTTTGTTGTAGTAGAGAGGTCGCACGTCATTTTGACGTATAATTGGGCTTTGTGTAACTTTTGAAATTGTTTCTAATTTTTTATTTTTGTGATTTATTTGAGTTAATCGTAGTGCATCGTTACATTTTTCATATAATATTAATATTTTCAGGTTGAATACAAAATGGAGTCCCGTCAATGGCTAAACCAGGACGAAATAGCTACAATTTTAGAAAATGATGACGATTATTTTCCGCTGGATTCGGATTCTGAGGAAGAAGATCGTGTAGTATAAGATGATGTCTGGAGTAATAATGAGGACGCGATGGTCGACTTCGTTGAAGATACAAGCAGGCAAGAGGACCACGATGACAATATTGTTTCTCGGGAATCGCCTAATCTTGAGGTAACTTCATTGACTTCACACAGAATAATTAGTTTGCCTCAGCAAGCTACAGGGATACAAATACAATGGAGATCTGGGCGTTAGTCGGAATTCTCACTCGGACTGCTGTTATGAAAGATAACCACCTCTAAAGTGATGAGTTGTTTGACGCTACATTCTCTGGCACCAGGTATATATCAGTAATGAGCCGAGAGAGATTTGAATTCCTAATAAGATGTTTGAGAATGGACGATAAAACACTGCGACCAACTCTTCGTAGCGATGATACTTTTTTACCGATGAGAAAAATATGGGAGATTTTTATCAATCAATGCAGACAAAACTATGTTCCTGGCAGTAACTTGACTGTAGATGAGCAATTGTTGGGTTTTCGCGGCCGTTGTCCATTCCGGATGTATATTCCTAATAAACCTGATAAATATGGCATAAAATTCCCCATAATGTGTGACGCTGCCACAAAGTACATGATAGATACCATACCTTACCTTGGTAAAAGTACGAAAACAAATGGTTTACCACTGGGCGAGTTTTATGTAAAAGAGCTGACTAAAACAGTACACGGCACAAATAGAAATGTTACCTGCGACAACTGGTTCACGTCTATCCCATTAGCCAAGAACATGCTCCAGGCTCCATACAACCTAACAACAGTAGGAACCATCAGGTCTAACAAAAGAGAAATACCTGAAGAGATCAAGAATTCTCGCTCACGGCCGGTAGGATCCTCGATGTTTTGCTTTGATGACCCTTTGACTTTGGTTTCCTATAAACCAAAGCCGTCGAAAATAGTATTTTTATTGTCTTCTTGTGATGAAAATGCCGTTATCAATGAAAGTAACGGAAAACCGGACATGATATTGTTTTACAATCAAACAAAAGGCGGCGTTGATTCCTTTGATCAGATGTGTAAGTCTATGTCTGCTAACAGGAAGACTAATAGGTGGCCGATGGCGGTCTTTTACGGGATGTTGAATATGGCGCTTGTAAACTCCTATATAATATACTGTCACAATAAGATAAATAAACAAGAAGAACCAATGAGCCGCAAAGAATTTATGAAAAAATTAAGCATAGATCTGACGACACCTTGGATGCAAGAACGACTACAAGCACCAACTTTGAAGAGGACTCTACGCGACAATATAACAAATGTTTTAAAAAATGTGGTACCGCCATCTCCGGAAAATATTAGTGATGAGCTAGAACCAAAGAAACGACGCTATTGTGGATTTTGTTCATATAAAAAAAGGCGGATGACCAAAGCGCAGTGTTGCAAATGCAAAAAGGCTATAATCATGTGGAGAACACAATATTGATGTTTGTCAAGACTGTATATAAAGACTGTTTTTTTTTCTAAGAGACTTATAAAGTATTATTACAAGTTGATTTAATTTTATGAAAACATTTAAAACTAGTTGATTTTTTTTATAATTACATTATTTTAAGAAAAAGTGTTAGAGGCTTGATTTTTTGTTGATTTTTTTTCTAAGATTTGATTAAAGTGCCATAATTGTATTAAGGCGCAGGTTGAGCAAAATGTCGCGCTAGTCGTTATTTGTGCTGTTTTTAGGAGCTATCTATTTTTTATTTAAAAGATATATCAACAAATAAAAAACACATTATATTTCTACATAATCTTGATTCCATAAAAGCTATATCCAATTCTTTTTTAAAGGAATAAATGTTAATATAATCTCCTTACAACGAAACCACATAAATGTGAAATTATTATTGATAACATGCATCTCCTCCTAAAGTAAGTATTATTTTATTTTGCGATTTACACCAATGGATAGGCAATTTATTAATGAACATTTCTATGGTAAACTTTTTTTCAAAAGACCAAAATTTGATTTTATTAAGAAATTATTTTAAAATCTGGGCGTATTCACTGCTCACGGGCTTGCTGGAGTCAATGAGCCCTGAGCTCTTACACGTGGAACCCGTGTCGTTAGAGCGTCTGCCAGCGCACACGTTCACGTCATCTTATCAGTCGATAATATTATAATATTATAACTTATTAGGTTATTTATAGGTAGTATTATTTGTTTGTTTTGGGTATAATTTTTCGTATTAGTTATACATATATTTGTTGTGTTTTTTACTGCGCGATGAAGCTTTTTGCGTGTATTTTCTTTGAAGTAAATGCAAATAAAAAAATGAAGCACCATTAGCATGTAAGGTTCGAATCCATAATTAAAATTTCGACAAATATTATAATTTACACTGTAAAAGGCTAATTCAATATTATCACCCAACCACAATATCTTATTAGGTATAGTACCGCCTCGTTGGTCTAGTGGTTGTAGTAGTGCGACTGCTGATCATGAGATCTCGGGTCTGGCCAAAAAGTCAGTTATGAGTTTTTGGCTCGTTTTTGTTTTTATTTATTGCTTGTTTTTTCTTCTTTTTCAAAAAATAATTGAGTACATAAGGTGTTCTATACGCCGAATGTCAGAGAGAAAAGCTAGTACATCTTTTGCTAAACTTTAAAATCTAAAACCAATTTTAAAACAGACGAATTGATCATAACTCCCTTAGCTATAAATAATTAATGGTATTTATTCCAGTTTATGGCAGCCCTGATTTATATTACGTGGGTGAAATTAGGTACTTCTTATTAGGTACGTCAAACCAAATAACAGCCGGGCGGCTGACATTATTGCACTCCATACATTTCTTATATTATCTAATTACGGCCCCATTAATTTCCACTAAAAGAAAATAAATAAGTTGTAAATTCAAACAAAAATAACTGCATTACTATGTCTATAGTCATATTCATACAAATCAAAAAGCCTATATATGAGATAATGTAAACTAAGCATAATTTTACCGGGATCATAACTTGTCAAATAATTAGGAAAATGATCGTTTTTCGTTGCGTACCTGTTTTGATTTTAACACTGTTAGGTTTAAAACTGCGAGGTAATATTTGAATAAATATAGTTTCCTCTAGGTACAAAGAATTTTTTGAGATGAAAATATTTGTAGTTAAGACTACTAGAAATCTTATTTATGGAGTAAAAAGGCGAAAAGACTGGAATTAGGGGCATGACTGGTATTAGGGGCTTCCACCCTAATTCGGTAAAAAGTATCTAAGTAGGTATTAATATACCTACTTTTTACTATAAACTAAAATTTTTTAAAACTAAATTTAACTAAAAAAAACTAAAGTGACCATTTATTTTTTAACTCAAAACAGGACATGCGTTTATTTATACTCTAAAAACTATAACTTTACACAATTAGTGTTCAATATAAAATTATATTCGGTATAGACGGTAATTATTAAATGCAACATATTTTTTAAAATTATTAATTACATTTGTTACTGGATTAAATTTGCTTTAATAAAGTTGGTGATAATTTTAAATAAGAATAAAATTCTGCTTAATTTTTTTTATTGTTACCTTTGTTAACAACATCGCCTTTAGAACTGGAACCGTAAGTGTTTCTTTCAGACGTCCACAATTTATTCAAAATAAAAAAAATACTCTTTCTACTGGAGCATTTGTACCAGGGAGACATAAAATATATTCGATTAAAAAAAATTATGTTGAAGACTTTGAATACTTCCACCCATCGAGTTATGGGACAATTTTGTGTCCCGGAGCTTTGTTTGGGGACAATGGGACAGGTGACCGAGAAAAGGGACAGTCCCGTTCAAAACAGGACGTATGGTCACTTTAGCTATAATCCGGCGACGGCTCCGTGGCGCAGTGGCTTAGCAATCAGTTGCTGCGCTGGGGGCCGCGGGTTCGAATCCCGCACGGAACAAGTATTTGTATGGCCTACAAATAATTGTTCCGGGTCTGGATGTTTGTCCTTGTGCAATTTATGTTTGTAAACTGCCTCCACGACTCTCATTCTATATTACTCTCACTCTGCGAAACATCCTATTTATTTATTTATTCTTTATTGCAACAAATATTTGTACAAAAGGCGAGCTATCTATCTATTTACCTATAGTGAGTAGGTATCTTTTAAACACAATTTTCAATGCTTCATTTTTAATATATAATTAATTATAAAATTTCATAATTAGATAATATATGAGAATACGTAACTCTAATATAATGCAACTAATATACCGAATAAAAAATTTGAGATACATTTATCGTTGTACGCTGTGTGTATTTCCATAAAATAGTTTGTTGATGTTGAAAAAATACTACGTTCTTACAGTAGGTGGCGTCTTACATATTTCTTACGCGATATTATATTGCGAGTCGGCGCGGCACACCAAATGCGAGTAGCCCCTTAATAAAGAGTATTTTTATTATCTATTAATTAAAACTTTAATTATGATAACTCATGCAAAAATATAGTTCATTAACAGAAAAAAATAGGAAAACTCTGAAGTTTTATTTTTACAAGTCATTTTTACGTATGATTGGGCTTTATAGCTAGTTAAATATGATTGGGCTTCTAGGGTTAATGGCTTGCAATTAATAAGTTGCGTTTATTTACATTTATCTTTAATTAAAACTAAGTAATTCTTTTCCTTTTTGGAAACTACTACGACTATGTTTATCCAAACGTAGTTACTAAATTCGTTATATCGTTTAGGATGTTTTTAAATTTAATTTCGCTTTTGTAGTAGCGTTCGTTCCAGTAGCCTTTATAAAGTGTGGATCAATTCTATCACTATAAATGGAAATCTGTTACTATGCTCTGTTTGCTAGAGCTGTTTGCTGTTTGCAGAACGTATTTGTAGACCGAATATCTGCAAATAAAATTGAAAGCTTATAGGAATTCAGTGCATATACGAGTAAATAACGATTAGAGCCCACATCGGCTTCCCCTGGGTAGGATCTATTAATGTAGCGTTAGTTTTCGTTTTAAATGTTTTTACATTAAAAAAATCTCCATATTTTTGGATAAAGCATATTCTAGATCACTTCTTGCATTGCTCTCTATGCGTTCGTCAAGTTTCATTACAATCAGTTTAGATATTCCGAAGATTAGCCCGGATAGACAGACGGACGGACAGACAGACGAGCAGGCAAAGACTTTAAGAATATTTAGGTCTTAATGGCATGCAAATAATCCCGTCTGCTTTAAAATTTTAAATGACAACTCAATTTTATGCTGTCTATACCTTTTCTTGATTATTTTGGTTTTAGGATGGGTAAGGAACACTTTTCTGTTGAGTTAAGAAAATCAAATAAGAAAAAAGTTATCGGTTGAGTTAAGAATATAGTTTAGGATGAGTAAAGAACAACATACTTTATCGGATGAGACGTCATAGAATGAATACGGTACAATCCCTCTTTACTATTTCAAATGTCGTCAAAATACCCATATGAACCGTTTGATAGACGTGAAATGGCATTTATGGATAAAGGGCTTACTTACTAAGGCAATCGTATACCGCTTGTATAACAAATTTCATCACGGTCGACTACCTTTGAGAAATAAAGAATGAATGAAGTGTTTGTTTGCCCTTTGACGGCTGCTGTTCTGTAAAATGTGGACCGGAAGCAAGTAAGCAGTGAAAAATTTAATTAAAAAGAATAGCCAAGTTACATATTAAGAGGCTTAGTACATATAGGTCAGCAGCGTCAGCATATAGAATAGATGGGAAAACGTTAGCAAGATTTTACACGGAACCTTCGCGTAATGAGCAGTTTTGCGTTGGGTGCTACACATCCTCACCGATGCTCAGAAGTAGGCCTGTGTAGAATGGTGCCGAGACATAATTAGTAAATTTGAAGTATAGACTCTTCTCTTGTTTTCTCTAGTGTGTTAACAACGCTTACTGAAGCGATTGAGAAGCATGGGGTAGAATTTAATCGCCAGTTTTTACTCTTTGGTGAAAAATCACTTTCTCTTTTCCCTTTGGTAAGGGAATTAACACCAGGTACCCCCGGTATTAATTCCTTTACAAAATCGAATTGGCATCTTTGTATAGTATACCCTTCGATACTATCATATGCTTGTCATAAGTTCTCATTGCTGTAAGCAACGAGCGACTGAACAAAGAGTTCCTGCTTCACTATGAAAACGCATCCGCGATTTTCTGGACGGCACACCTGTTTTGAGACACGCTCCATACAGCCATGATTTGTCACCATGTGACTTTTTATAACCTGAAATAAAATCAGATGAAATGAATACAAATTCCATTAAAGAAAGATTTTTTTTAAAATATAAAAATAAAAAGAAATTGAGTAAAAAGATATTTTATTTTATAAAGAAGTAAAGACACAAAGTCTTCAAACTTTACTCCCTTGCGACCTTGGGTATTTTACAGCACTCAAAACGTCAAGAGTTTAAAACAAATTAGGCGATAATAATATATATACTAAGCGTTTATATACAAACGGCATAACAAACGGCATTTAAAAAGATTAAAAAAAAAGATTATACATATATACAAGATTTTTGTGATTTTTGTATGTTTTATTTATTTTAAAGGTTTTAATAAAATTTCTAACGTAACAAGTAAAAAGTTTTAAAGTTTTATAACTTTTTACTTGTTACGTTAGAAATTTAAAAAAAAATGAAACATTCTGAAACATTCGTTTATTCAAAACGGAATATTGTTTCAATAACGTGAATAAAATATATGAATTGGAAGTACACGCAGCTTATATTAAATAGTATGTTTCGCTGCTTTCTGTACCAAGCGAATTCGTAAAATATAAATTAATACATCAAAGAATTGCGACAATACGTACTGAGTGACAAAGCCATTTACTTTGAGTAATATCAGTATTTTCTTTGGCGAGATTAGACACACACACACGCACACGCACACGCACTCACACGCACGCTCACACACATACACATACATACACACCCCCCCACACACCCACACGCAGACACGCATGCACACACACACGCACGCGCACACGTACACACACACGCACACGCACACGAATACGCACACGCACACTCACACGAACACGCACACGCTAACGCACACGCACACGCACACGCGCACACACACACACACACACACACACACACACACACACACACACACAAGCACACGCACACGTACATGTACACGCGCACATACCTAAAATGTTTTCGCCAGTAGTTGTCTATCAGAGGTAATGAGGTCTTTTTGATCTTTCTTATGACAATATGACATGACGAAATGTAATTTTTTTCAAATCTTCTACCGTTTTGAAATGAGGTTCCTCTGACCGAAGAAGAAATATTGGAAGAAACTTCGCAAGCATCTACTTTTTTCAGACAGTATGAAAATTAATAAAAGACCTATCGGTAACTGAAACCTGATCTTCAAAAAAACTCACACGAAAAACGATTTAACAATTTGCAGTATTTTTTATTTATATTAATAGCAGGATTGGAACCAAGCGAACAACAACACTCAACTATTCATCATCTCTGTCGCTTCTAACGACATCCACAGAATCCACACCTATTAAGTCGATGAAATATCTAACGCTGCTACCACACGGATATGAATAATAAAGACATGATTATTCAATTCTCAGAAAAAAAATTTATACGCCGATTCATGCATAGGAGAACCCATCAGCACATTCCGTCTCGCGGGTGCCTTAAGTGTCGACTGAGAGAAATGCTAGAAAGATATCTTGGCTTCCGAAAGAGCAGTGTCAAAAATAAGCCAACCCACTTACTAAGCGTGGCAATTGAGCAAATGGGAGGACAAGAGGAGATCACATGTCCAGCTATGAACTTCTACGGGCTGATGACGATGAAAAAGAAGAATTGATTTATCTCTTTATTTAACTAATAATTATGCTCATCAAACAATGGTTGACTTTTGTGGGGAAATACTGATTTTGTCCATGAAATCCAAAATAAATAACGTTTCGTAGTTTTATAGTCTATGGACTTATGAAATTGCCGTTCTGCAGTACTGGCCATTCCAAATCAAAATAATTTTTGTTTGGCTAAGAATTATAATTTCAAATTAATTTTATTTTAAAAACATGGAATTCTTTTTTCAAAAATAGTTATTTGTTTATTGATAAGTGTTATGTTTTCATCGCATTTGAATTTTTTTCGTCATCATGGATACGTTAAAAATTCGAGTTATTATGAATATTAGTACCGCAACTTGTGTCTTCTGGGGATTAAACTGGACTAGATTTAGTCGCCACCAATCCGAGACTTTGTTCAGCAAAGACTCGACTTCATACACAAGTTTGTCCCGGTACTCGGCGACATTTTCCCGAGAAATATTGGCACGGCTGGTATATAAGGCATCACCAGTGCTGTCGTCTGCATAGCAATGAACAATGAAATGTTACCAGTTTGCAACTTATCATTGATATGCAGGAGAAACAGCACGCAGCCTTGTGGAACACCAACATTGATAGGCTTGAAATCAGAGCATGCACCGTCTACTACGACCTTGATGCTCCGATCAGCAAAGAAACTGGTGATCCATTTGCACAATTTCTCGAGAAGCCCATAGGAAGAAAGCTTCGAAAGAAGTGCTTTGTGCCAGACCCGATCGAAAGCCTTTGCTGTGTCCAAACTAACGGCCATTGCCTCCCCCTTGGACTCTACTGCCTCCGCCCATTTATGAGTTAGGTAGACTAGAAGATTACCAGCTGATCGACCCCGATGAAAACCGTACTGGCGGTCACTAATCATCTGGTGATCCTCAAGGTATCTCATGAGCTTGCAGTATATAATGGATTCCATTATTTTGGAGAAAAGGAGGTGATGGCGATAGGCCTGTAGTTGGACGGGTCTGAGAGGTCGCCTTTTTTAGAGATCGGGTGGACCAAAGCTTTCTTCCATGAATTCGGGACTACGCCTTGGGAGTAGGAGTACCGGGAAAGACGGGTTAAAATCGGCACCAACTCCGGAGCACACGTCTTCAGCACAATGGGAGGGACTCTATCAGGCCCACTCGACTTGCTGGCGTCCAGGGAGAAGAGTAATTTGCGAACCGAGCGCTAAGTAAACCGCATATCCGGCATGGAGCATTCACACCGCGAGATGGTTGGCGGTGTGTTCCCACCGCTATCAAGAGTCGAGTTGGATGCAAAGCGAGAGCTTATCAGGTCGGCTTTCTCCTTTGCGGCATGGGCCAGTGAGTCGTCCCGTCTGTGCAGAGATGGAAGAGATGGCTGACAGAAGTTTCCTTGGACAGCCTTGGCGAGAGACCAGAATTCACGGGTTCCAGAAAGAAGGCGAACTAGCTTCTCGCCAATTCTGCCGATGTGCTCAGACCTTGCTTTGGCAATGACGCTTTTGAAGGATCTGGAGGCGGAATTATACTTCTTTTTAAGAATGCTGGTGTTTACATCCCGAGACGTTGATGCGTCAGCCCAGGCTCGGTAGCACTCCTGCTTATAGCGTAATGCTATTTCACAGGAGCGACCAAACCATGGCTGGGATCTGCCTCCGATGGGCACCACAGAGGATGGAATAAAAAGTTTCATACCCTAAAGTACCACATCAGCAACAGAATCGACAACAACGCAATCTTCCGGTGAGAAGCAAACCCACCCCCAAGGGTAGTATGCAAAAAAAGATCGCATCCTATCCCAATCGGCCGACCTATAGTGCCAAACACGGTGGCAGCCTGCAGAATGTAACCGCGACGTTAGTGTGAGTGGCACCACACTCCAGGCAAGAAAATGGTCCGACGAGCCTAAAGGAGCGTCGACGGAAACCTGACATCAATCCGGATGAGAGGTCGGCAGAAGGTCAAACAGGGAAGGTGCATGATCACCTACGTCTGGAATCAGCGTAGGCGAAGTAACCACCTGTGTTAGACCATATGCCAAAGCAAAGTCATAAACAGATCTCTCCGCATAATCGGTTGAACTTGAACAGCGCCATTCAGCGTGGTGGACGTTAAAATCACCAAGGATCACGATCTCTGCGAATGGGACCTGTTGTAGAACGGTGTCTGCAGCCATTTGGAAGTGGTCGGTGAGTCGGTCTGTTTCGGCATTACAGCTATTGGACCTATACAGGCACCCGTAGACGCGCGGATGGTCGTCGCTGTCTACGCGTAGCCAAAGGATGGACAGGTCCGTATCTTCAAGATTGCCGAGGCGTCGAAAACAGATGTCCTCTCTATCGTATAAGCAAACTCCAGTCCGTTGCACAAAGGAGTGTTCTAATTTGAATCCCGGGTAGGAGAGATATGAAGTATCCGCTGGAGAGGACACCTGAGTCTCGGTTAAAAAGAGCAAGACCTACTTCGCCGTCTCTAGATGGTAACGGACAGCGTTAAGGTTGAAATGAAGTCACTTGATGTTGCAAAAATTCACGGATAGCGTGACAGGGGTTGCCTTGGTCTTATTGCTCCGCTTGCCCCGAGCAGTATTTGTCGCGAGCGGAATTTTGCTCCCCAGAATACGCGGGGCACCCTGAGCACCCACGGTCAAGAGTGGAGTAGCTTGGTCGTGGATGCTCAGTGAGGGATTCTCAAGGTGTGCTGGTACCCTCCTGTGGCAGTCTTTTGTTTAACTCCGCTACCATGTTCATGGGGGGGGGGGGAATTGGGCCTCCGGCCACCTCCGACACGCATCAAGCGAAACGCAGAGGTCAAACTCTACTTCACGCTGGTATTTTGTGAGGTCGTGGTACCACGTCTAGCCGGCCCATCCGTGCGACAGCAAGAGCTGCCGTGTCACTCTGCCACTGTTAAAAACTAAGTATATTTTCAAGCTATAACTTTGACAAAAAATATTTACTGCCATGGATAGTTTCCTTGAAATTTCTTTTTCAACATAATGTTAATCAAATATAAATAGATAGATGCTTAAGTTAGTAAATACATATTCAAATATTATATATTATAAAATCGTTTGCTGGTGAAATAAAAAATGGGGATACGGAGTACATAATGGCTGCTTTTATTTTCATATTTTTAGTGTTACTTTTGATAATTACAAACATTTAATAATTAAATACATTATAGAATTTTATTTTAACATTCGACTTAAATATAAAGGTTATCATAATAATTTAAGTAAGGAAACTTGAAACTTGTAGGAACCAGTTAAAATCAGATTGCTCTGTTTAAAGGCTAATATGTTAATGAGGCTACTCTCTTTTTCACCTGTCCCTGAATAATATAAAGTAATAATAAATTTATTATCATTTTATCTGCATGCATTTAAAACATAATGACCTCAACAGAGACTAGACAAATACGGCAGGAGATATTAAGGTGCGCCAAGTGTCTGAGAATACATATGCACTGTCAATTTTGTCAATCTAAGAAATTGGTCACCCATCCATGTACTAACCGCAGTATGTGCAGCTTAATCTCCCAGATCTATTAATCCGCGCAGCTATTACTTAACCGCGAGTTCCTCTTCTCTACGACTAACGCTGCAGGCGATGAACCACGCTTTTAAGCCCTCGGTACACTGTCGTCGGCCATCAGTCATGAATCGGGCATCGAGCGTTGTGAGTATTAAATACTACGGAATTTTACTATCCTGACACACTGAACCACACGTCTCGTGCGCCGGCGTCTAGTGGCACTTCAGGAGCATTACTAAATGTCTATACCTAACTATGCTAAGTTTTGTCATTGTGACTTGGGAATATAATCAGATGCTGCGCTCAACCCCTTGGGGAAAATAGCGTGATGCTATGAATATTGTACTACTGACTGTGAGGTTGTGCGGTTGGTTAAGTAAGGTTATACTTTATTTCATTTTGATTCATAATGGCTTAAATAGGATAATCTCAAGATATTTTTAATGTACTACAGTTTTGTAATATATAAAATCTATCTTTATTTTTTTCCAAAGTTTTTGTAGTTAAATTTTTGAAGTATAATTATAACAATATTATACTTCTGGTACAAATACTATAGAAATGACTCCTTTGCTAAAATTGTTTTTATTCTCCTTTTTCTTTTAAACTTATCAAGAAAATGTTTGCTGCAAATTGTAGAGTTCTTCTTTGAATTCCAACCAACCAGCCCAATTAATCTTAACCATTATTTCCTAATTACAAAATCCGGAGGGAATCTGTTTGACAAACGGCAAAATAAAATTACATTTTTAGAACGCAAACCAAGTATTTATTTTCATTCCTTTTCTTGTTATGTGGGCAAGTCTATCACACCAAGTGGACATTAATTTTGATATAGTTGTGTCAATCCCTAGTGTGCATGTACAACATTTTGTATAAAAATGTATTTACCAAGTTCATGCAAATTATCAACAACGTGGATTGTTTTATTTTCAAAATATCAAAATTAACAAAATAATTGAAAATGTTCTATATTTTAAACAGCATATAACATATATTTTAGTCAAAAATAGACGCGTCATATTATCTTGAGAATTTGTCTGTGAAATTTGCAATTATCAGGATTATTTATTTTATTAACACCACAATCACTCCCAGAACAAGTAACCATTTTGGGAAACCATTACTTAATAAAAATAATAGTATAATACTCCAAAAAATTACAAAATATCTAGGAGTTTATTTCAGTCGTGCCGACTTGTGCCGACCTGTCATACAAAATCAGTTACAAAGTCACAAGATTTGCTATCCTTTTCTATTTTGCTATATTGCCATAAGGAATATTCTTCTCACTTGCAAACTATGTCCGTTTATTACTATCCTAAGTCCACAGACTCACTAGTAGATTCTAACCGAATCAGACGGACATCTCACGAACTAAACTTACTCGACGTAGCTTCTGCGTCCTGATTGGTTGTAGCAAAATGATATGACATTTTTTTTAATTTGAAGCAGCTATACCAGGCAAAGGACGTCCCAAATAATAGCCACTTGAAAAATTAATTTTATTATATTGAAAATAAAACGAGGTAAATAAAATTAAAGAATGTTAAAATTTACTATTTTTTTATTAGTTATTAATATTTACTTTACAATAATTTTGTTTGCAAATTTAATAATTAACTTATTAATATATACATTATTAAAAAACTATAACTTAATTATTATTAAACAGTCCTCATTTTAACTTTACAATAATTTTGTTTACAATATAAGATCACCAGTTTCACCACTTTAATTACTCACTTCCCTTTCATGTCCTTTAAACAGGCTCATTATTTTAATAATTTTGCACTCACATCATCTTTACAATTAAAAGATGAGCGGTAAAACTTAATAAATTCTGTAATTAATAAAGATTTAAAAGCATTTATGAAATAGTGGCAAATCGGGTTATGGTCCTCAAAATTGTATTATCTTATTTGACCGAAAAAGTTTTCAATTTCATCCGAATTTATAAAGCGGGTGTACACGCCCTTAGCTGTCCCTACAAAGGTCTACCATACAGGGGCCCATACAGCTGTTAGGTTCTACGGACAACTAAGGACGGGACCCAACTGGCGTTATGGAAAATGTCCTATCCTACTACATAATAGGGAGAAGGCTAGGTGAATAAATAGTATGTACCTGTTCAGATGCGAAGAAGGCTCCCAGGGCTCGTTCAAGCGTAATTGTCGTGAATGTGTGTAGTGTGTGAGAAGTGTATATCTGTGTAACCTGAATTAGCCCTTTTAATCAGCAGCCACCCTGACTCCGGCACCGCCCCCCGGCGTGGTATTCTCCAGCGGCGGCAGCAATGGACTATTTCTTTCTTCAATTCACTATGACAGTCTATCAACTTTATCGTACATTTAACTAACTTCAAGACGCAACTAAATTCCGTAAATTATAATCAAAAAACGTAACTCGTGGCACGACTGTTCACTGACGTTCACTCCGCAACAAATTATTTCGAAAACCGAACGCGACCTTTTAAGGCGCTTAACGCAACGGTACAATTAAACACTAAGTTCTCAATAATTAGTCAACCTGGCGTCTAATGTTCTAGACTATACAATTGTTCGTCGCTGCACAAATCCGTTAACAAAATCGGCGCTATTAGAGGCAACCACGTGGCTCGATTCGACTCACAGCAATTTAAATATTACAAATTCGCACGAATACTAAAATCTAGATCACCACTGAAACTGCTCGCGCAAAAAAACGCTGCAGCGGTCACTACAAAATACGTGGATTAACCGCACCGCTGCTCTGAATCTACTGTCTCTCGCCCGACAGCGCCAAATGCTGGGAAGCTGCCTTCCGCTGCGGGCAGGGGCCCCGCGACACGCGTGACACCTGGTACCATCGGGCGATTCACTAAGTCA
Organism: Parnassius mnemosyne; assembly: GCA_963668995.1. Lineage (NCBI taxonomy): Eukaryota > Metazoa > Arthropoda > Insecta > Lepidoptera > Papilionidae > Parnassius > Parnassius mnemosyne. Next base: position 27,097,931 of record CAVLGL010000068.1, read on the forward strand.
AACGTGATTGGATACCGTCTCAAAATGACCATTTTTGGCCTAAACAGCGGGGTCTAATAATTTTAATGTTTTTGTTGGACAAAAACATAAAAAAAATTAATTTTACAAATTATTACATTTTTATGGTACTCATTCAGTTCTTCACACTGGGCACTAATACATTCATGACCATTATTATTAAAAAAAAATTTTGTAGTTTCAACAAAGCTAACCTGCAAGAATGCCAAAATTGTTAAACATTTCCTACTTCTTTTATTATTTATCACCGCACTTCCATTCACACTGTCAAATAAGTTTACCATGAAAGATAATATTTCTGCAGTAATTTTCTGTTTTGCTCACTGGCCGCACATCCGAATAATGAGCTGTAATATATATTTGAAATATTATTGAATAATATATCATTACGTACTCTATACAGTACATTAAAGTTACTGCTGTGCTGTGCTGTGACCAACAGACACCTACATTAATCCTCAATTAAATATCAAAATACATTGTCATTATTGAAGATAAAAGAATGCTTTGTTACCAGTAAAAAGGTATCTGGTTCTCACCACTAGCCATGTAAAACACTCCAGTTTTATGGTGCTATGTATTAATATATTTAATAAAATAATTAATATGATAACTTACGAAATGTAGAGGTATAATTAAAGGGTCCTTCCACGGTTTTACTAAATACAGGAACATAATTCTCAACCTGTAAATAATTCATAACAATTTGCTTAGGGAAACGTGTATTACACGTACAAAAATTAAATTACATGTGATTGAAGTAAAATTACAATTATTTTATACCTTAATTTTCTTTTCTAGGAATAACATGATTGTCGTTTAGTTTGTGTAATAACCGTGTTTCTGTATGTTCACAGACTTTCTTATCTGTCCATGTAGAAATCTTTTCTTGGTATTGTAATATTTCTTTTCTATTTAAAAATTGTTTCGCATTCCTTTGATTTTTTTTCCTAGTTTGGCAACTTCCATTAGATTCTGCCAGCGTCAAGTATTTCATGAGAGTCACACAGAGTATTTAATTCCTATGATTAAATGTGGTGGATCAAATATATCACTCAGTGATGTGACAATGACAAAACAAACAAAAACAATATGGCTGCGACAGCTTGCAATTGAGCTTAGAAGCATGGAGTATAGAGTAGTCTACTCTATACTTCATGCTTAGAAGGACTGCTGAAAGGCGAGGGGGGATGTTAGCTGTCATATATCATCTTGCTATGACGTTTCCCATATCCAGTATTTTCTCTATGAAGATTACTGCCCGTGCCTAAGTCTATTTTCGTGTGTCGTGGCAGCAACACGGCACAAGCGGCACGGAACATCAATGACGTTTACGGAGCGAATACTACAAACGAACGCACTACCTGTAATTGGTTTCCTTGGGTCCGTTCTGCAAATTTTGACTGAAAAATGAACCCCGTGGTCGTCCGACAACTTCAGTCGACAATGAAGAATTAAACGTGATTGTGAAAGCTGATGATACTCAATCTTTGGCCGAATTAGCAGCAGCTTTCGACATTAGCATCAAAACAATATTGGTCAATTTGCGCCAAATTGGCATGGTAAAAAGCTTGACAAATGGGTTTCAATTATCACCAGCGCAAAGTACACGACAAGACGTGCCTTTCACTGTCCAACGGGCACACAAACGAAGGAATTTTGTTACCTGCGACGAAAAATGCATTCTGTTTGACTGAAATTTACTTATCTAAGCGGATTGAATAAAACTATTTTTACGGATTTTATCGCGTTTAATTTACTTATTTTATATTCCCGACGTTTCGGTTGCTTTCCAGCAACCGTGGTCACGGGGGACTGAGGTGATTGACGTCCCGATGTCAAAGTTAACCCGGAGTACCTTCAGCTTTTTAATTATTAATTTTGGTCCGATCTACGCAGAATGAACTAACTGTGTCTTGAAGTCTTACAGTGGTATGCTTGGGTTTAGTTTTAATTTTATGAATTACAGGATCCCAAGCAGGTGGTAGTACCCAGCCTCCCTCTCTATTGAAATTAGGATGTTTTTTAATTTCAATAGCCTCACGTATCATCCTTGGCAGGAATCGATGTTCTTTCGCGAGGACTTGTGGTTTATCAAATCTAATGTAATGACGGGGGCCGTCTAGGATATGGTCACAAACTGCAGACTTCCCGGAACGTTCAGAATGTGTTCGTTGCTTCACGTCAGCTATGTGTTCTTTTACGCGGGTTTTTATTGATCGTTTTGTTTGCCCTATATATAAGAGACCACACTCACAATCAAGCTTGTATACTCCTGCATCTTGTAGAGGAATATTGCACTTGACGGATGGTAAGAACTGACTAATCTTCTTCGGCGGCTTGAAGAATGTTCTAATAGAAGCTCGCTTCAAGATGTAGCCAATCTTGTCTGTGACACCTCTGACATATGGTAGTACAGCAGGCACACGCTCGACTGTGGCCGGCTTCACTCGGTCACTGTGACGTAGGCGCGGAACCCGAAGCTTGTTGTCGTGCAGAACCTGCTTGACGTGCTGAAGCTCGGCGGCCAGGTGTTTGCTGTCACAGATCCCTCGTGCTCTCTGCAACAAAGATTTGCCCACGGTAGCTAACTGTGAAGGGTGATGGTGGGATTCACCGTTTAAGTATCGGTTTGTATGGGTCTTTTTTCTATACACAGTGTGACCTACGGTGTTATTAGGATTTCGAATGACTAACACATCTAGGAAAGCTAAAGAATTATTTGCCTCTAACTCCATAGTAAATTGAATTTTAGAGTTTATGGAATTAAGATGTTCTAAAAATGCAGTTACTTTGTCTGATGGTAAAATTGTGAAAGTATCGTCTACGTACCGCTTGTAGAAACTTGGAGTTACTGGTGCAGTAAGCAGGGCTTTCTCCTCAAAGTCCTCCATGAAAATATCGGCGACAATGGGAGATACCGGTGAGCCCATCGCAACACCATCTACTTGCTTGTAAAACTGTTCCTTCCACAATAGGTAGCCAGATGTAAGGCAATGTCTGAGTAATACTGCATATTCTGCTGGCATGTTGTTTTCCTCTAGTTTCCTAGTTGTAATTGAGATGCAGTCTTCAACAGGTAGGCATGTAAATAGAGACTGAACATCAAAACTGACCATAGTTTCATTGTCAGTAAGACATAGGTCTTTTATCTCACTGACAAAATGGTATGAATCCTTAGTGTGTGCTCTTGTATGTCCTCTGAGTGGTGATAGTACTTTTGCTAAGTGTTGAGCCAATCTGTAAGTTGGCGAATCGATCTGACTCACTATTGGACGTAATGGAGCGTTCGGTTTGTGTATTTTTGGTAACCCATACAACTTCGGCGGTTTGGCACACGTAGGTATTATCGAATTTACGTCTAGATTCAGTTTCTCGGAGTATTTCTTTATTAGATCGCTAGTTGTTTTAAGCGTATTAGTTGTAGGATCTGTTTTTACCTTTACGTACGTACTTTCATCCGATAAAAGTTGTTGTATTTTAAAATTGTAATCCGACGTATCCATTATAACCGTAGCATTACCTTTATCTGCGCGGAGAATCGTAAGATCTGGTCTGTTGCGTAAGTTTTTCAATGCAGTAAATTCATCTTTGGGAAGATTTAATTTTGGCGCTGAGCTTCGACGTAACAAGGACGAAATGTCTTGACGTATAGCCTCTAAATCTTCTTTACCAATATTATTTTTATACAGACAGTCCTCAACACTACAGATAATGTTTTCATACGGAATTTTTCGCGGTGTTATAGCGAAATTCATACCTTTGGCCAAAACTTTTATCGTCGCGTCGTCTAGAGATTGTTTTGACAGGTTATAGACCGCACGTTGTTTATTACTCGCGTCTGTTGTCAATGATTGCGTTCCGTTATTACGTTGACATTGGCGTTGGACATTTGATTTGGTTGTTAGTTTTTGGTATTTATCTATATGTTTATTTTTGCATTCATTGTATTTAGTTGTTTCACGTTTGTCTAAAGTTTCCATGCAATTCTTATAATCAAATGTCGATAAAACTGTCTTTAGATCACTGGACGATTTGTCTATGGTTTTATTAATGAAACATAGATCGGTACGTTTTTGCTGAATCACCGTTATTAACAATTTTTTGCTTGCCTGATTTAAGATCTTAGCGCTTCCTCGAATGTCTTTTTTAGTAGATATCTTGACACACGTAGGAATGAGATTATGGTCTCTGCATCTCTTCAAGAAGTTTAAAGCTGTTATGTATCTTGCGCGCTTGGTTTTGAGATCTTCTAGTCGGCGTATTTTATTTGCTATTTCCAGTCCGTACTGGTTTACATAATGATTTCTTATATTTACGCGAACACTACACTTTGAATAAAACTATTTTTACGGATTTTATCGCGTTTAATTTACTTATTTTATATTCCCGACGTTTCGGTTGCTTTCCAGCAACCGTGGTCACGGGGGACTGAGGTGATTGACGTCCCGATGTCAAAGTTAACCCGGAGTACCTTCAGCTTTTTAATTATTAATTTTGGTCCGATCTACGCAGAATGAACTAACTGTGTCTTGAAGTCTTACAGTGGTATGCTTGGGTTTAGTTTTAATTTTATGAATTACAGGATCCCAAGCAGGTGGTAGTACCCAGCCTCCCTCTCTATTGAAATTAGGATGTTTTTTAATTTCAATAGCCTCACGTATCATCCTTGGCAGGAATCGATGTTCTTTCGCGAGGACTTGTGGTTTATCAAATCTAATGTAATGACGGGGGCCGTCTAGGATATGGTCACAAACTGCAGACTTCCCGGAACGTTGGTGCTTCACGTCAGCTATGTGTTCTTTTACGCGGGTTTTTATTGATCGTTTTGTTTGCCCTATATATGAGAGACCACACTCACAATCAAGCTTGTATACTCCTGCATCTTGTAGAGGAATATTGCACTTGACGGATGGTAAGAACTGACTAATCTTCTTCGGCGGCTTGAAGAATGTTCTAATAGAAGCTCGCTTCAAGATGTAGCCAATCTTGTCTGTGACACCTCTGACATATGGTAGTACAGCAGGCACACGCTCGACTGTGGCCGGCTTCACTCGGTCACTGTGACGTAGGCGCGGAACCCGAAGCTTGTTGTCGTGCAGAACCTGCTTGACGTGCTGAAGCTCGGCGGCCAGGTGTTTGCTGTCACAGATCCCTCGTGCTCTCTGCAACAAAGATTTGCCCACGGTAGCTAACTGTGAAGGGTGATGGTGGGATTCACCATTTAAGTATCGGTTTGTATGGGTCTTTTTTCTATACACAGTGTGACCTACGGTGTTATTAGGATTTCGAATGACTAACACATCTAGGAAAGCTAAAGAATTATTTGCCTCTAACTCCATAGTAAATTGAATTTTAGAGTTTATGGAATTAAGATGTTCTAAAAATGCAGTTACTTTGTCTGATGGTAAAATTGTGAAAGTATCGTCTACGTACCGCTTGTAGAAACTTGGAGTTACTGGTGCAGTAAGCAGGGCTTTCTCCTCAAAGTCCTCCATGAAAATATCGGCGACAATGGGAGATACCGGTGAGCCCATCGCAACACCATCTACTTGCTTGTAAAACTGTTCCTTCCACAATAGGTAGCCAGATGTAAGGCAATGTCTGAGTAATACTGCATATTCTGCTGGCATGTTGTTTTCCTCTAGTTTCCTAGTTGTAATTGAGATGCAGTCTTCAACAGGTAGGCATGTAAATAGAGACTGAACATCAAAACTGACCATAGTTTCATTGTCAGTAAGACATAGGTCTTTTATCTCACTGACAAAATGGTATGAATCCTTAGTGTGTGCTCTTGTATGTCCTCTGAGTGGTGATAGTACTTTTGCTAAGTGTTGAGCCAATCTGTAAGTTGGCGAATCGATCTGACTCACTATTGGACGTAATGGAGCGTTCGGTTTGTGTATTTTTGGTAACCCATACAACTTCGGCGGTTTAGCACACGTAGGTATTATCGAATTTACGTCTAGATTCAGTTTCTCGGAGTATTTCTTTATTAGATCGCTAGTTGTTTTAAGCGTATTAGTTGTAGGATCTGTTTTTACCTTTACGTACGTACTTTCATCCGATAAAAGTTGTTGTATTTTAAAATTGTAATCCGACGTATCCATTATAACCGTAGCATTACCTTTATCTGCGCGGAGAATCGTAAGATCTGGTCTGTTGCGTAAGTTTTTCAATGCAGTAAATTCATCTTTGGGAAGATTTAATTTTGGCGCTGAGCTTCGACGTAACAAGGACGAAATGTCTTGACGTATAGCCTCTAAATCTTCTTTACCAATATTATTTTTATACAGACAGTCCTCAACACTACAGATAATGTTTTCATACGGAATTTTTCGCGGTGTTATAGCGAAATTCATACCTTTGGCCAAAACTTTTATCGTCGCGTCGTCTAGAGATTGTTTTGACAGGTTATAGACCGCACGTTGTTTATTACTCGCGTCTGTTGTCAATGATTGCGTTCCGTTATTACGTTGACATTGGCGTTGGACATTTGATTTGGTTGTTAGTTTTTGGTATTTATCTATATGTTTATTTTTGCATTCATTGTATTTAGTTGTTTCACGTTTGTCTAAAGTTTCCATGCAATTCTTATAATCAAATGTCGATAAAACTGTCTTTAGATCACTGGACGATTTGTCTATGGTTTTATTAATGAAACATAGATCGGTACGTTTTTGCTGAATCACCGTTATTAACAATTTTTTGCTTGCCTGATTTAAGATCTTAGCGCTTCCTCGAATGTCTTTTTTAGTAGATATCTTGACACACGTAGGAATGAGATTATGGTCTCTGCATCTCTTCAAGAAGTTTAAAGCTGTTATGTATCTTGCGCGCTTGGTTTTGAGATCTTCTAGTCGGCGTATTTTATTTGCTATTTCCAGTCCGTACTGGTTTACATAATGATTTCTTATATTTACGCGAACACTACACTTTGAATAAAACTATTTTTACGGATTTTATCGCGTTTAATTTACTTATTTTATATTCCCGACGTTTCGGTTGCTTTCCAGCAACCGTGGTCACGGGGGACTGAGGTGATTGACGTCCCGATGTCAAAGTTAACCCGGAGTACCTTCAGCTTTTTAATTATTAATTTTGGTCCGATCTACGCAGAATGAACTAACTGTGTCTTGAAGTCTTACAGTGGTATGCTTGGGTTTAGTTTTAATTTTATGAATTACAGGATCCCAAGCAGGTGGTAGTACCCAGCCTCCCTCTCTATTGAAATTAGGATGTTTTTTAATTTCAATAGCCTCACGTATCATCCTTGGCAGGAATCGATGTTCTTTCGCGAGGACTTGTGGTTTATCAAATCTAATGTAATGACGGGGGCCGTCTAGGATATGGTCACAAACTGCAGACTTCCCGGAACGTTGGTGCTTCACGTCAGCTATGTGTTCTTTTACGCGGGTTTTTATTGATCGTTTTGTTTGCCCTATATATGAGAGACCACACTCACAATCAAGCTTGTATACTCCTGCATCTTGTAGAGGAATATTGCACTTGACGGATGGTAAGAACTGACTAATCTTCTTCGGCGGCTTGAAGAATGTTCTAATAGAAGCTCGCTTCAAGATGTAGCCAATCTTGTCTGTGACACCTCTGACATATGGTAGTACAGCAGGCACACGCTCGACTGTGGCCGGCTTCACTCGGTCACTGTGACGTAGGCGCGGAACCCGAAGCTTGTTGTCGTGCAGAACCTGCTTGACGTGCTGACCACGGTTGCTGGAAAGCAACCGAAACGTCGGGAATATAAAATAAGTAAATTAAACGCGATAAAATCCGTAAAAATAGTTTTATTCAATGTGTAGTGTTCGCGTAAATATAAGAAATCATTATCTAAGCGGAGTTTAACATATTCATTAGTTTGAATATCTAAAATATTTATGTTTAGGCGCATTTACAAATTATAGTTGAGGGGTTAAAAAATCAGACAAATCCAACTTTCTAATCCAAGTATTAAGACGCACTTCTTTGCAACGCACCCACAAAAAATAAAATGCGGCGGCTAAGAACAACGGCAAGAGCCTTAACGATAATTTATTGTCCGGGCCGTACTTACTTCAGTTTATTATTTGGAGTACTCGTACGCTTTAGACAATCTCCTAGTATTGATGGCCGATATCAAATGGATGATTTTAAGAATAAAAATACACGAGGAAGATTGCGATAATCGGTAAGTGTAGTGGCCCAATAATGACAGCAAAAAAATTAAAAAAAATGGATGACATCGCTAAACTTTGGTACAAACGTTTGCTACGTGCAAACTACTGCCTGTATCAGGGTATAGAAAAATTTCCAAGCACTTAATGGAAAATCTTTATTAAAAAGTTTTAGGGAGGGTTTTGTCTTGCCAGGTGGATTGAAGGTCGCAGTACCAGACGTATCGCACCTTAGACACTGCTCCTCGCCGATTTTATACCTGGTGTACTCGTAAATTGAATATTTGTCGGTAGCTATGAGGTGTTTCTATTATTTCCCATACTTTCTTTTACGACACACAATAGGGTAATGGATTCTCTTATGCTAACACCACTTACAACGTTTTTATTAACTTCTTTCTTGTCTGTTCGGTACATTACTATTGATTTTAAACTAACTTCCACCTAGAGACTTCAAACTTTAAGAATAGCTCAAAACCGGATGACAATGCAATACAAATCACTGCCTTGTTTGTCCGTTTGTTTTTTGTTTGTTTGTTTGGTGCAAATATTTCAATCGACTTTAAACTAACTTTCCGATGAGCTAGAGGATTGAAACTTTAAGCAGAGCTCGGAACTAGATACGTGGTAAAAATGGTCAATATTTTTAAATTATAATTTTTATTATTACTTCATTATATTTCTGTGAACGGATTAAATTCTAGTTCCAAGATTATGTAATATATGTTAAATGAGTAGACACCTCAACCTCAGGTACGTGAATATCTTCTTTAATGGATATCGCTACATTTTCCAGAACTCCATAAAAAAATTCTAGTCGGTGTTCACTAAATTGAATTAAATGTAAATCGCTTCGTGCCTGGCGTGCGAAAACTACTTCGTGATAAAAATGTTATTTGTTGCCGAAGTCCGAGTTAAATAAGTTAGATAGTTGATCTGCGATCAAAGTAAGATAATTTTGTTAACTTAAATTAATACCATCAGGTAAGCCGCACGCGTTTGTCATCTTTTTGATTAAAATGCGGTAACATAACGTACAAATAAAGTCTCCTTTGGCAATTATATTGACATGTGTTACCCAACAAAGCAAATATTACAACATGTCGACCTCTTCTATATCATTCACTTACGTCGATTTAATTTGGAGGAGGTTAACTTTTGTCTTCTTCATCTTTGTCATTTGTGAACCGAATTTTATGGTTCATTTTTGAATAAATAGGTTTCCTATAGGATTGTTACAAATTTGATAAAATCACCCTTAAACGTCGTAAGCGCGACTGCTGATCATGCCAAAATGAGTATAACGGTTCGTACATGTTATATAACATAACATGTAAAACATTTTTATATAACATGTTTCAGTAATGTGGAGACTGAATATTATAAAACGTGTTATATAACGTGTCGCAAATGTTATATAACTAGAGAGTATTTTTCTCTAGTCAATAAACTAGGACGAACCCAGTATTTATGTTTTGTTCTTTTCTTATTTAAAAGTACAAGAGTTGCTGCAGCAGCTAGCAAAACGTCCTCTTGTGTCGAAATTGTGAATAGCACAGCAGAACGACAGTCGACAATGTCATATAACATTGTTATAAAATAAAAAGTTACTTAATCTGTACGCACCCTAAGGGTTTTTCTGTCAAGAAATTCTCAGTAGCAATCCGGAGTCAAGAAGTTGGCCGTATTTTACCCTCTTGCCTCAGAAGCATGCAAAGCCGTTATTCCTGCGCCTGATCTCTCTCCCTCCGGTCGTATCGGATTGACATCCCATCAGACTGTGAGAGTAAGGAAATAGAGAGTGCCTTTATGTTTACGCATACACTCGGGCGTTTAAAGTTGCAGCCTATTTACGTCCCACTGCTGAGCACAGGCCTCCTCTCATTTCTGAGAGGGTTTTAGGGCAAGGAAATGTCCACTGCGCTGCCCCAATGCGTGTTGACGAACTTCACATGTCTTTGAAATATATATTTTTTTTCTTATTTCTCAGACATGCAGGTTTCCTCACGATGTTTTCCTTCACCGCCGAGCACGTGGTAAATCAGCACTTAAAATTGTAATTAACAATTTCACTGGTGCCGGCGGGGATCGAACCCGGGTTGCTCGAGTACTGTGAAGCTTACAGCGAGCGCTAACCATCTGAGCTACCACGGCTCGAGCGCTTACTGAGTTATAAATTTAGTATAGCGACAAAAATACATAAGGTTACGATCGTGTGCAGAACCCAAATACTGAAACTTGCATTTATTAAGTCCAAACACAATCTGTCGTACAATTCATTTGTAACCATAAATTTACCTCAAAGTAATTCATGAATAATATATGTACATACTCAATGATATTAAATAATTAGTTAATTTGCTGGTGTATATGGAAAAAAATATACATACACTGTTATGGCAATTTGAAAAATTTCCTTTTTAACATGCAAGGATGTATGTATCCTTGAACATTTTATGTTGCGATGACGAAAGTAACTAGGAAAATTAAAGCGCTAGTAAGCAAGTTTGTTTTGTGGCTATTTTTAGCCGAAAAAAGTAAAACCGTCGAGTTGCCGTCTATTTCGCGCTGTTCACGTGTATGAATTCAACTGCTCGGCGATACAATTGAAGAGCCGTGGTAGCTCAAGGACCGTGTAAATTTCACAGTACGCGAGTAAACCTCGTACGATTCCCGGCGGCCAATGAAATTGCTTTTTTTATAGGATAAGGTGACAAGCGGGCACACAGTACACCTGATGGTACATCTAAATCTAAATCTATCCTCGTTTGCGAATCAAAATGCAGATGCGTTGTCACCCGTGAGGACTAAGATGAAATGCCCCTTTTCCAGTAAAAAGGGTCACCGGTTCTCTACACTCACCATACGAAACACAGCAGTGTTAATCTGCTATTGTACGTTGGTATTCTGTGAGAGCGTGATCCTACCCCGGTCGAGCCGACCCCAACTATACTACTAATATAGCTGCAGCATGGCTCTACCACGTATAAAAAAATACAACTTTAAGCGCCGATTTACCATGTGCTCGGCGGTGAAGGAATACATCGTGAGATGATATGTTGCGAAGCGGTAACATTCAATGATATGCGGATGACAGCACTGGTGATGCTTTATACACCGACCGTGCCAATATTGCTCGGGAAAACGACGTCGAATACCGGAACAAACTTGTATCTGAAGTCGAGTCTTTTCTAAACAAAGTCTCGGATTCGGAGCGACTAAATCTAGTCCACTTTAATCCTCAAAAGGCATAAGTTTGCGTGTTTACCTCTAAAAATAACCCCTTTGTCGTATCTCCTCAGTTTCAAAGCACTCCCCTTGTTGCCTCAGCCAGTAGTAGCTTCAGCTTCACATGGAATACTGTACCCATCTCTGAGCTAGGGCTTCCCAGTGCCAACTCCTTACACTTGACCGCATCTAGCGCAGAGCGGCTCGAATCGTCGACGACCGAGTCCTTTCCGATCAGCTCGATTCACTGGCGCTGCGAAGAGATGTTGCATCCCTTTGCATTTTATTTCGCGTTTACCACGGGGAGTGCTCTGAGGAATTGTTCGGCTTAATCCCAGCCGCCAAATTTCACAAACGCACATCGCAGCAGAACTCCCGATACCATCCATAGCATCTGGATGCTTGGCAGTTCACCACTGTATGTTTCACTAGGAGTTTTCTTCCGCGTACCAACTCTCTGTGGAATAATTTACCACCGGCGATTTTTCCGGACCGAAACGACCGAAACGAAGGCCGGCATCGCACTTGCAATTCCCCTGGTGTTGCAGTTGTTCATGGGCGGCGGTAGTTACTTACCTTCAGGTGAGTCGTTTGTCCCCTCTCCTATAAAGAAAGGGAAAACTTGCATGTCTCTAAGAAAAAAAATTAGAAGACGTGTGAAGTTCGCCAACACGCATTGGGGCAGGGCAGCGGACATTTCTATGCTCAAAAACCCTCTCAAAAATGAGTGGCGGCTTGTGCCCAGCAGTGGGACGTATATGGGTTGTTACTTTAACTTTTTAACAGTTAAAGCGATATTGCCGAAATATACTCTGCAAGATGTTGCACAGTAAAACTGCAACAAAAGTATCGCTGGAAATATTTTTCCCAGTTTTTATAAAGTCACTTTCTTGACTGTCTGTCTGGCTGTCTGTCTGTTGTCCCGGATAAATTTCGGGCACTTCCAAATGAGCTAGAGACTTGAAATTTGGAACATAGCTCACAATCGGATGACAATGCAGGAATGTGAAACAAACGTGGTATACATATTAAATTTTATTTTGGTACACTGCTGAACATAGGCCTCTCCCAAAGAATGCCACAAACCACGGTCCTGAGCCACTCGCATACATCAACTTCTTGCATATCTTACAAGGTCGTCACTCCATATAGTGGGGATTCACTATATACTTTGCCTTCCGGTACGAGGCTGCCACTCGAGAACGTTTTTTCTCCATCGGTTGTTGATTCTTCAAGCTATATGGCCGGCCCATTGCCACTTCAACTTACTAATCCGTTGGGCTATGTCGGTCGTTCTGGTTCTACTGCGGATATTCTCATTTCTAAGTTTATCACGCAGAGAAATGCCGAGCAAAGCCATCTCCATAGCTCGCTGAGTGACCTAAAGCATCCTTATACGGCCAGTAGTGAAGGAACACGTCTTAGATCCATAAGTCATTACTGGCAACACGCACTGGTTGTACAATCTCGTTTTCAGGTATTGAGGTATACCTGACGAGAAGATGTGTCGTAATTTCCCAAACGCTGCTGACCCGAGTTGAATCCGTCGATTGACCTCTTGGTCGAAGTTGGACTTATCTAGTCGAACTATTTATCCCAGGTGCTCCCAACAACTACCGGCATAGGTGTAACATGGCTATTAAACATGATCTTCGTTTTGTCCATGTTAATCTTAAGACCTATCCAGTAGGAGACACTATTGAGGCCATTGAGCATAGCGCTTAGGTCCTCCAGCGATTCTGCCATAAGGACTATATCGTCGGCAAATCGAAGGTGAGTGATGTACTCGCCATTGATGTAAATACTGCATCCTTTCCAGTTCAGTAGCTTGAAAACGTCTTCCAACGCAGCGGTCAAGAGTGTCGGAAATATAACGTCACCCTGTTTTACACCTCTCTGCAATTGGATAGGTTTCGTACTCTGGTTCTGTACTCGGATAGTCATCGTAGCCCTACTGTACAAACACTTCTGCACTGCGATATACCAACAGTCAACTTGGCACCTCTGAAGGGACTGCAGCACCGCCCAAATTTCGACGGAATCAAAGGCTTTCTCATAGTCCACATACGCAAGGCAAAGTGGCAGATTGTACTCTTCGGTCTTCTGTAGAATTTGCCGAAGGGTGTGTATGTGGTCTATGGTTGTTCAGGCCAAAAATGGTCATTTGAGATATCGGGATAGTGAGTAGCACCGAGGGGACTGTGGACGGTAAGGTCAAGAGACTGCGTGATATCGAGCAGTATCCTGCCGCTACGTGAAGTAGTACGGCATGTCCATTCAGTATGCTTGGAGTTAAAATCTCCAAACATAATGACTGAATTGCCTAGAGATAAAATAGCCTCAAAATCTTTTTTGAGGGGAAGGGTTTTAGAAGGGATGTAGCAGGAGGCTATGAAGATGGACTGATGTCCAGTCATAGCTAGCATGCATACCGTGGCTTCCATGTTGGAAAGTTGCGGAGTAGAAATGGGAGAACAGTGAAGTGTCTTCTTGTAATAAATGGCCGTACCGCCGCCTCGGCGGTCGGGTCTATCATTACGAAGAAGAGAGAAGTTTTTGATGGAAAGGCCTTTAGTGTCCTTAGTATTGAGATTAGTTTCCTGTATGAGGAGGAAATCGGTTTCACGATTTCGAAGAAAGAGCTTAAGCTCTGGGAAGTTATTTCGCAACCCGCGAATGTTAAAGGATACAAGCGATAAACCCTTAGGTTTCCAATCACGTTCGACTTAGCGAATCGCTCGATGGTACCAAGAGTCACGTGTGTCGCGAGGAGGGGGCAGCGGAAGGCAGCTTCCCAGCATCTGGCGCTGGCGGGCGAGAGACAGTAGCTCGAGGGCAGCGGTGCAGTCAATTAGCGAATCATGGTGACCGCTGCAGATGTTTCGCGCGACCGGGTTTTTGGGTTATGGTCTAGATTTTTAGAATTTGTGCACGTTATTTCGCTACGTAATTGTGGTTTCGTGAAAACCGCCTCGGTTTAGTTTGTCTAGGTTTTAAGTTCGTGACAAGAGGCTTGTATTGTATTTGACTGATTAAAGAATTTCGTTGGAAAGTAATTGCGCCAATTATATAGTAATTGCGTGTTGAAGTGCATTTTGCAATATTTAACTTACTCGTGTGACGTGGAATTTTGCGCCACGCCGAGTAGAGATACGGTCTGGAATTTGAACCGCGCATTCCTTTTCGGGGGCGTCTCCTGGTTGATTGTTTTGGAAATCATTGTTTAATTATACCGTCGCATTAAGAGCCTTTTGTGTGTTCACTCTGTAGCTAGTTTACGTGTCAGCTAGGTTGATTTTGAATTCTTATTGCGGCGTAATATTTAATATCGAACGAAGAAGCTTAGTTGTGTTTGTAACGCTGAACCGTGTGACTCATGAAGAGATCACGATAGTTCCCTATTTGTAATTTGATGATAAATGAATCCGGAACATTGAATGTTGAACTTTGAACTACTGTTCGTTACTTGTGTCGGGTATCACGTGTTTGATTCTATGATGAACGTTGAATTAGTCGAGTTGAAGTTAGTTAAATGTACAATAAAATTGATAGACTGAAATAGTGAAATGAAGAAAGAAATTGTCCAGTGGGGACGCCTGCTGGAGTGATGCAGCATTGTGGGGCAGCATAGAAACCGGCCGCTGCCAGGTCACCTCAGCTGGACCAGGTCACCCACATATACACACCACTAAACACCACTTCACATGCATCTACTCTCCCTACGGCCTGAACGAGCCTTGGGGTGGTCTTAGATTCGGATCCAGGTACGTACTATTTATTTTCCTAGCCTTCTCCCTATTGTGTAGTATGATAATAGTATTGTGGCGGATGGTGAATTAAACCACACATATACAGTTAATAGTTTATTACAATATACACAAGAGTAGAAGGAACACGAAGTAAGAGAATAGTCAAGACACATCTAATTAGCGAGAAGTACGAAACTATATAAGTTAGAGAACAGTCAGATATTGAAAGACACATATAACAATTAAGAGCGAACAATAATCGTATCGCGTAGGCGTGAACGGGGCGCAAGACAGGCAGCCTCTCGGCGTCGCGTAGCTAGACCGAATGGTGAGCTGGAGAAAACCGAGTGCTCTTGAAGCTGCGTTCGCGCCGCCGACTGTTTACGGGAACGCCCGAGGCAGAGCGCGTCTTTTCTCCACAGTATGATAGGTCATCTTTCCATAAGGCCACTTGGGCCCGAACCCTCGGCTGCCCGTCGAGTAGGCTACTATGGGCCTTAGCCAAGGCGACCTTTGCAGGAGCAGCTGTGGGCCGTAACAATGGTACTAAAGCCTTTTTCAAAACCGGCTTGTTCCGGAGCCTGGAAGTCGTCTGCGTGCGAGACGGTTCGTAATGCATTTCGAAAATAGCACGTAGACGCGGCTCAGAAGGGAAATTGATCTGCAGTTCTTCAAATTCAAATTCATTTTATTCCTTTGCGATATATGGGTTACAATAGGTCTTAATAATTTAACAAAATACAGCCATATTCTACCTTCCGGTGTACAAACTACTTAAATATAAGATTTTATTTATAATTAAAACTATTTTTTTTTTTATAGGATAAGGGTGACAAACGAGCACACAGTCCACCTGATGGTAAGTGGTTGCTGCGGCCCATAGACATCTACATTTATCCTCTACTACAAATCAAAATGTAGATGTGTTGTCACCCGTGAGGACTAAGATGGAATGCCTCATTTCCAGTAAAAAGGGCCTCCGGGCACCTGCACTCACCAAGCGAAACGCAGAGGTAAACCTCTACTTCACGCTGGTTTTCTGTGAGGTCGTGGTACCACCCCGGTTCGAGCCGGCCCATCCGTGCGACAGCAAAAGCTGCCGCGTGGCTCTACCAATGGAAAATTCCGATAATTACATTAACATAATATAACCCTATTTGTATATTTGCACTACTAACATAATAATAATTCACAAAATAATGATAAAATACATGTAATAATTAAAATTGTAATGTCAAAATAATAATGTCAAAACGAGTATAAATTATTGTCTCAAAATTAATAACATAGATAACGTTTCGTTCAATAAATTTGATAGATAAAATTTAAAAATTGTCATATAAATAATCGTCAATATTATAATATGCTTTTTTGGTTAAAAATGTGTTTAGTTGTTTCTTAAAAATGTGAAGGCTCATAGAATCTCTTATATATTTAGGTAAATGGTTATACAGACGAGGACCCATACAGAATACGCTTTTGTGAAACAAAACAGTCTTACTATTGGGATGGCTCAATTTATCTTTATGACGCTGGACATTTAGTTTTTTGTAAAAACTTTAGTTTTGACGTATAAATAAGACTACCTCATATATATATATATATATATATATATATATATATATATATATATATATATATATATATATATATATAGACATGGCATTGTTAATAATTTTAAATTAATGAAGTATGGCTTATAGCTCTCACTTTGGTTAATTTTACAAATGGCTCGTTAGTATCTTTTTTGAGCTTTAAATACTGTTTCTTTGTCCGTACAATTACCCCAGAACATAATTCCATATCTAAGTGTAGACATAACATAAGCATGATATGATGCCATTACGGCGGATGTGTCTACAACTTTTCCAAGCATATATAACGCATACGAAAAACTATTTAATTTCATACACACACTGCTCACATGAGACTGCCAGTTCAAATTGCAATCTACATTTATACCCAAAAATTTTATATTGTCTATGGTATTGATTTTTTGTCCTAGATAATTGATATTTAAATTATTTATTTTATTGCGTTTTTGATAGAATGTCATGTTTTGCTTTTTTTTTAATTTACATTAAAATTATTTATGTTTAGCCAATTCATTATTTTCTCTAAAGCAAAGTCTATGTTACTTTCTAAATCTATTTTGTTTTTGCTAGTGAAAATAACTGTGCTATCGTCAGCAAATAATACTATTTTGTGATTAATGACGTTGGGAAGGTCGTTGATATAAATAAGAAATAACAATGGTCCTAAAACACTTCCTTGCGGTACTCCAGTTTGTACGACTCTGTATTCAGAAACATAGGTTATATCTTTTCTTGATTTTAGACAAATTTTTGTAATGTGTGTACTTTGTTTTCTGTTAACTAAATATGATGTTAGTAGATTTAGTGCATTACCTCGAATACCGTAGGCTTCAAGCTTTTTGAGTAATATTTTATGATCAACATAATCAAATGATTTAGTAAGATCCATGTAAAGTACACATACAGGTATTTTATTGTTTAGGCTAGACATAACGTTATTAAAAAAATTGTATAGAGCCATATTTATAGTCTTATTTTTTCTAAATCCTATTTGTTCTTCTCTAAGAATATTGTACGTTTCAAGGTAGTTATATAAAGAGTTATAAATTATTTTCTCGAATACTTTTGAGAGCACAGGTATAAGTGCAGTTAGACGTATTCTCCCGATCATTTTTTTTGAACAGTGGTTTGACAATTGTAGACTTTAGTCTTTCTGGAAATATACCATTACAAATACATAAATTGAAAATATAACTAAGTACCGGAGCAATTGCACCGGATACGTATTTTAAAACTCTTGTACAAATTTCATCACAACCGGTACTGTTTGTATTTTTAAGAGATTTTATAGCTTTATCTATATCAAATGATGTTGTGAGTGATATAAATATTGAATTGGGATTGTTGAAAGTTAACTTATATGGTTTATCACTATTTGGACGGTCTTTATTAATTTTGTTGGTATAGAAATTATTAAATGCCCTAGCTATAGCTAGCGGATCCTCAATTATATCACCATCAAAAATAATTTTACTAATTGCTTCTTGCCAAGTAGCTTTAGATTTATTTTGTGCTGAGTTAATATAGTAATTATTTTGGGACTTTTGGGTAAGTTTGATAATTTTGTTTAGACGTTGGGAATACTCTTTTAATATAGTTTTATTTTCTACGCTGCGTTTTTTTCTGTATTGCCATAATAACTGTCGTTTACGCTTAGTACATTTTTTATCCCATTAGATAACCATTTTGTTTGTTTACGTTAATAGACTTTAATTTAATAAAATATATATAAATATAATTTAATAAAATATATATATATATATATATATATATATATATATATATAATAAAATAAGTTTTAATCAAGAGAGCATTGTCACCTTTCTTGAAGAACAAGACGACCGCACTTCTACTCCACGCCTCCGGAGTAGTCCCACAATGGAGGACGAAATTAAAAAGCTTCTAAAGGACTTTAAGTACTGGCTTTCCACCTGATTTCAGAAGATCTACTGTAATTCTGTTCTTGCCCGGGAAATTGCCATTTTTAAGGTGCAGGAGAGCCATTCTGACCTCGTTCAGACTGATATTCGAGATATTATCGGAATAGTGTGGGATAAGACTTGCTCTTGGATCGTTACTCACACTTACGTGTGGCTCCAACGATGACGTGTACAGCTGCCCATAGAACCTCTTAATCTCACTCAAAATCTCAGGTGTCCCGGAAACGATGCTGCCGCTCTCGGTCTTCAGCTTTGACAGTTGATTCTTTCTGGCAGACAGATCTTTGGCAAATACTTTGGAGCCTACCTTCAGCTTACCGTTCCCTCCTGTGCCTAGTTTTGCGTTGAAGTTTCCCATTAACACCGTATAGTGGGTTTTGTAGGAATGATTAGCTCTAGATATATCCTCATACATTTCCTCCACCACCTCATTAGGATTCGCGGAGGTTGGCGCGTTAACCTGTATGACTTTCAGCGAATACCGTTTGGTAATTCTGAGTAATAAGATAGATAAAACCGTCGTCGACACACTCCCAAATTTTACAACGTTGTTAACGAGAGACTTATGGACGATAAATCCGACACCTACTTGCTGGATTTGAGAATTACCGTGTTCTCCCTATCTCTTCGAACCTCGAAATAATAATGTAGCACAATTATTAAATAATTTTGAATCCTATGATCTATTTTCATACGTAAGATAACGTTAATGTTTTAATTTAATTTTAGGTGATTGATTTTTTTAATTATTGTTTTTAATAAAAGTTAAGTTTATATTGCCAATTAAAAATAGCGGCATGGTCTGGCTTTTATTTTAATAAAAATTATTTGATTTGAAAAATATTCTGCTTTTTATTATTTCATTAAATAATTAACTAATTATCACATAACAAAGTATACTTCTGTCATAAGAAGATATTATCTAGAGAGAAAAGATGTTAATATTTTTAACCACGTACTTCTCATATTTATTATCGATAATGCAAAATAGCAACTTATCAACCCACTAGTGTCAACAGACACATCAACATTTTGTTAGACTCGAGTATGAAGGTAGGTGGTTATTGTGTACATTTTTTAGAATCATATTTCAGTTTGTAGTTTATACGAGTACGTACTCACAGAGCTTTGTTGACGTTACAACCGTATCTTTTATCCCTGGTATATAGTGTATTATCTATGGTCTTTTAGACATGTGTTGGAGATACACATGTCTAAATTTTTTCAACCCAATAGAGCCGGTGAGGTCGAATCTAATGTCCGTTTTTTTTTAATTATAGTAAAGAAGTTGATGTAAGCAATAAGAACAAATATGAAATAAGTATTTACTACAACTCCACCAAGAGAGGTGTTGATACACTCGATCAGATGATCCATAAATGTACAGTTCGACGTAAAACAAACATATGGCCAATTGCATTTTTTTTCTAAAACTTTATAGATGTTGTTGTCATTGCATCACTAATTATATGAAAAAATTTATATCCTACTTGGAACCAAAAGACAACAAATATGCAAAGAAAACTTTTTATAGGAGAAATCGCAACTGATTTGTTTAAACCTTAAAAAAAAGATATACCTAAGAAAGGGCTGACGAGTTATCACTTAACAGTCATTCAAGACGTGATAGGATCAGATTCGAGAGGATCCTCAATTATCTAAATCTGCTGCGAAAACAAAGAAGCGCTGTCATATTTATCCCTCAAAAATATCAAGAGCTTCGAAACAGTGTTCCGGTAAATACAATCGCAATATCTGCACTGAACATTCTGTAAAAAATATTTTTAATGCCTGTGAAATACATAAATAATACTAATAGAGTCAATTGCAATTATATGTCTTTGTTTTAACAGAAACGCATTAGTTTTCTTTACGTTAATGTATCTGTCGGACACTACTAGCCAGTAACTTTACAAAATTATACTGGGTAGTTAAGAGTTAAGGGCTCTGTCAGCGTACCGGTGACGTCAAACTATTTCGTTCGGAGCGACTTGCAGCTACTTTCAGCAACGCAACATAGTGCAGTGATGGACCTGCAAGCAACAGGCCAACGCGATAAATGGCTGTTTAACATACGGCGGCCAGTCTTAACGGAGGCAAGCCATCTACGTAGGACATGGCTATTATAGTGTTCAAGTGCATGCACTGGTGCACTCTCTATTCCTCACTCTCATAATACGCGCAGTACAAACGGCTTATTAACGTACTTTTTGAGGCAAGGGGTTAATGAAAAAAATTCCTGACTATAATGACTATGATATATGACTATACTTATATATATATATATATATATATATATATATATATATATATATATTTAGACTATAATGAGAATGTTGATGAAAATAAATCTATATGATAATTAAGTTTCTAGTTTTAGTTTTTTTTTTATTATCATAGTTTTTAATATTGTAGATAAAATTAAGTATTATGTAGAATTTGATGAAATGAGAATCCTGAGAATTTCTTAACATAAAAACCCAATATCTGATTTTGGTCCGATTTATGACCACTACACCAAAAAGGTAGGCGGTTGTCTGGTAGAGAATGACTAAAGGCATTAAGTCCGCCAATTGTATGTAAACTTAATGTACAATAAAGATTTTAAATAAATAAATAATTATTATAGAATTATTATGAATATCATTAATTATATTTAATTGTTAAAATACATTTAAATGAGTCTGCAAGGTTTATATTGCATAAAATATTACGATTTTTCCTTTCGTCAGAGTTACTTCAAGCTGCTAAAATTTGAGTTAACAAATAGTTACTGATGATGAATATGAACTGCATTTAGCGTAGTCGGGTTTTGACATTGAGAAGAGTTCCCTTCCCTAATTTTTAACTCTACTCGTATTAATTAAAATTAACGACATTGAGTTAATTTTTACTTGTAAATTCTAGAAATTATACTGCCATTTTTAGCATAAATATAAGAAACTGTAAATTGGAATCATACGTAAATATGTGACTGACCGCCCACTAGATGAATTGACGGTTTTATGAAACATTGAGGTTTTTCGATGTATGCAGGTGGCTAAGATCCGCTCTGACCAGTCGCAGCCTTTATACATGTACACTTAAATACATAGGTTGATTTATTATATTTGAAATAAAATATATTTTTTTAAATAAAAACAAAGTAACCAAAAATTTATACCAGCTAGCTTGTTAATTAGCTTCTTATCATATTTTAATCAAAGACCAAGCAACAAGATTAGTTAACAAGAAACAAGGTTACTTTAAACATTTAACCCATATTCTCCCAGCGCCCTATCCAAGCAGCACACAAGCGTTATGAACATCAATATACCAGCCCATATACTCTTAAATTGTTAACTAAGGCGTACCAATCCATTAGCAGGTTGGCCTTACCGGTGCTGGCTGGTGTTCTCCCTGCTGACCTCGAGGTCATCCTTGCTAGTAGGATGGGAATAGCACTTATGACCGTGACAAAGAGGAGGTGAGTAAACGGAAACGCAAAATTCGTACTGAGGTTATCGGTGTTCGGCAGAATCGAAGGATAAGTGACTCAAAAGGACGCGAGCTCTATCGATTTTTCCTGGAGGTGGTGTTGAGACTCAGGTATACCTGTGTCTCACCGGACTATCAAACCTCTCAGATTCTCACCGGACGGGAATGCTTTCGGAAGAGACTGAGTGAAATGCGACTGTGTGAAACAAGTATGTGTTAGTGTGATGCGATAGAGGAGGACGTTCACCATGTTCAATAGGAATGTTCTTTGTATGACGACCTAAGAGCGTAAATGATGGATGGACTAGTTAATTCGGTTCAAGGACCGATCTATTACTCGGATCTCGTCAGCGGCGAGGAGAACTATGGCATAACGGCAGGAGAAGACATGAAAGAATGCTGGCAGAAAGGCCTGACGACGTGGGCGTCATTGTGTCGTCAGCCCCAGAAGGGGGAGAATGACGTTAAACTGGGACAAGGTATAGACGAAATATTTGTAAGGAGTCAAGAAAGTGCGCGCGGGAAAGAGCCACGTGCAAGTACCGCGCGCATATCCCGAGATTTGGCCCGCATGACCTGAGGGTCGGTAGGGCCATGGTAGGTGGTGGGTTTTCCCATCTCTGGGCCGGGGTTCCTCAGCTCCTTCCATTTGATCGCATCCAGTGTAGAGCTGTTTGAATCATCGGCGACCTTTGCGTATTTTATCGTATCTGCCATGGGGAGGGCTTAGAGGAATCGCTCAGATTAATTCCAGCCGCTCAAGTTCACCATATCTCTACAGAACTTGAGATACCATCCGTACCATCTGGATGATTGGTAGTCCACTACTGTGCGATTTAGAAGAATGTTTCTTCCTTGCATAACTTCCTTGTTGATTCGAATACCTCCGGCAAGTTTTCCGAACCGATACGACTTAGGGACCTTCAAGGACAGAGCCTACTCTTTTTTAAAAAGCCGGCAACATATCTGCAAGTCCCTTGGTGTTGCAAATGATCATGGGCGGCGGTAGTCACTCACTATCAGGTAAGCCGTATGCTTGTTTGCCCCTTCTATATATATAAAATAAAATCATAACACCAGCGCACACGGATAAATCAGTTAGGGAGCGCGTTTTATTTCGACTTGCTTAATAAAAATCAATATTTATGGCTAGCTGAGAGGTTCAGCTTAATGCTAGATAACCTATACTATTCCTCGTGAATCTGGCTATCATTTACAAAATAATTTATCCAATTGGAGGTAGTTCCAGGGATTAGCGTGATTAAACAAACAAAAAATCTCCTCCGCTTTGTTATATTATTAAGTATAGATTCTATCTCGTTCTATCAAATCACAACGATGTCAAAGAAGATTTCAATGAAAAAAAGACTATTTTGTTTTAATCAAGACAATCTGCAAACGAAATCTTTACACACATTTTAATTACCTTTATAGAACAAAGAACACATTAAGCAGTTCAGCAAACCGTATCGTGCAAAATTACTTTTTTAAAAAATTTTAAAATTTATATAATAACACGTTTTTGTAATTTATTATTCATTCTTTTAAATGTAACACTGTAACTACTTTTTGTTGAACACAATTACTTAGATACATTAACTTCATGATCATCATAATTAATATTAGTTTTACACATATTATGTGGTGGTCCTTCACTACTGGCCGGATGAGGAAGCTCGGAGTTTCTCTGCGTGATAAACTTAGAAATGAGGATATCCGCAGTAGAACCAGAGTGACCGACATATCCCAACGGTTTAGTAAGCTGAAGTGGCAATGGGCCGGCCATATAGCTCGAAGAACCGACAGCCGATGGGGAAAAAGGTTCTCGAGTGGCGGCCTCGTACCAGTAGGCGAAGTGTAGGGCGTCCCCCCACTAGATGGAGTGACGACCTGGTAAGATATGCAGGGAGTCGATGGATGCAGGTGGCTAAGGACCGTGCTTTGTGGCATTCCTTGGGGGAGGCCTATGTTCAGCAGTGGACTTGTGAAGGGCTGTAATGATGATGATGATATTATGTGATATGCCGGTATTTATATATTTATATGTGTCTACAGCGAACGATTAACTAATATACTAACACGGCTCTAAATTGGTGTAATCATCTCATCGATCCCTCCGACATCAATTAAAATGTTAATTGCAATCTTAAGTGTTGACTTACCATATGATCATCGGTTCGCTTGGTAGACGAATTGAAGATGACAGTACTAGACCCATCACTAGATGGAGTGACGACCTGGTAAGATATGCAGGAAGTCGCTGAATGCTAGTGGCTCAGGACCGTGCTTTGTGGTATTCCTTGCGATTACTTTTGTGGATGTCCATGTTCAGCAGTGGACTTATGAAGGGTTGTAATGATGATGATGATGACGTGGCAGACTTTCAGCAACTTTAAATATGCTCCCCGTAGCTGGTCTTGGTATTTAACGTCTGGCGTAAACGGATGTTAATACAACATTCTATAGGAAATCATGAGATTTTTGTGGCATTTTCCATAATCGCTTCTTATGATTTTTGTAAAGATTTTGGTTCACAAATCTTCCACTAATCGTACTAATTTTTTTTTATTACTCGGAAGTAATACATGCTTTAGTTTTTATTTTGTTTTGTTACCTTCATAGATATTTCCACATCTGAGGTCTTTGTACACGGACAAAAAACTGCATCCGTTTTAATATCATAAATAATAAAAAAAATAATTTTACATTTGTTCATACTAGTACAACCATAATTATATAAGAAATTGATGGTATAACGGTCAAAAGTAAACTGAAAAAAAAAACTGGCCAAGTGCATGTCGGGCCACGTACAATGTGATAGTTTTCCTTTTATCTTCTTCGTGCATACTTTTTTCACGTTTTCATGAACAGCGGTTTAGATGTTGGGGAGGGGGGACACATGACTGTAATAAAATACCACTTTAAAACTAAATTGAATATTTCGCAAAAAGACCCCTGAATCGAAAAAAATGTTGTTCTATATCCCAATATTTTTGAAAGACTTATCTAGCATCTTTTCCATTATTTTTCCCATCACTTGTGACATCACACGATGGAATAGATGGGAAAAAATTATTTGTATGGGAGGTACTCAAAATAAAAAGGGTTTTAAGATTTTATTTCTTAACTTTGTAGGCATCATTAAAATCTATAAATATGTCAAATTACAGCTTTGTAGCGCCTAGGGTCTCTGAGTAAAACCGCGGACGGACGGACGGCCATGGCGAAACGATAATAAACTATATAAAATCATAAAAATGATCTTAGATCCTTGCATGATTATTGCATATATGCATATTAGCACTGAAAAATTTATTATTATATTCATTATCTTATAGCCTATTGAAAGTAAACTGTTGTACATCCGGTAAATCCATCCTTTTACTCCCTGACGAAACCATGATTTTTATTATATTTATTTTATCCTTTTAAAGGGACCGCTTCTAAATCGTACAAAGTGTCATTCATGTCGTCCGTTGAGTATTGTTGCCACCGATGGATAGGTCGACTTTGATTTGGTAAAAACTAATCTTGCTGGTCTAGCAAGATTGTAATAGCCAGCCTTTCGAACTCTGGCTCTGACTTAATGCCTCCTAATCTCTTCAACATTCTGACAACCAGACACTTTGAGGGTATTCACCTCTTTGTTGTCAACATGTCAATCATTTAAACCAAACGGTGTTTTTCGTTGCTTAAATACAGCAGAGGTGTGGGGTGTGGAGTAATTTACTAGAATCTACCCTCCATTCGATTACAAATTGGGTGTGTTAAAGTCAACAGAGGAATTCATGCCGGCACACCGCCTGCAACTTTACAAGGCGCAAGTTCGGCCTCACATGGAATACTGTTCCCATCTCTGGGCAGGGGCTCCCCAGTGCCAGCTCCTTCCACTTGACCGCATCCAACGCAGAGCTGCGCGAAACGTCGACGACCGAGCCCTTTCCGATCGGCTCGATTCATTGGCACTGCGAAGAGATGTTGCATCCCTTTGCATTTTCTTTCGCATCTACCATGGGGAGTGCTCTGAGGAATTGTTCGGATTAATCCCAGCCGCCAAATTTCACGAACGCACATCGCGGCAGAACTCTCGATACCATCCACACCATCTGGATGATTGGCGGTCCACCACTGTGCGATTTAGAAGATGTTTTCTTCCTCGCACAACTTCCTTGTGGAATAGTTTACCACCAGCGATTTTTCCGGACCGATACGATTTAGGGACCTTCAAGAAAAGAGCCTACTCCTTTTTAAAAGGCCGGCAACGCATCTGCAATTCCCCTGGTGTTGCGGTTGTTCATGGGCGGCGGTAGTTACTTACCATCAGGTGAGCCGCATGCTCGTTTGCCCCCTCTTCTATAAAAAAAAAATTGGCTTTTGTAAACTTTAGATTTGCCGACGATATAGCAAAGTGACTATATCGTCGGCAAATCTAAAGTTTACAAAAGCCAATACCAATTTACATTACAAAAGCCTATAAAATTGTCACTACACACACAAATACTTTGTAATAATGAAAAAACTTAATTAACAAATTTTAAATTGCAATATATAAATTAACACCACTCAGTAGTAAATAAATTAAATTAACAAAGTTTTGCAGTTTGAATGTGCTTTATAATGAGTCAGATAGCATAGAATTTTTAAGAAATGACATAAGCGTCTCTAACATTCTTTGCGTTATTTGACAGAAATATTGGTAAAACTATAGACATCCGGAACTCTCTTACTGGGGTGGGAGGGGGAGGGGGAGGGGAAGGGTTTAGGGGAAACTGAATATCCTTCCCCCGTTGCGAAAATGTATAGTTTCGTTATACGCAATTTTTTGTGAAATTTATTTTTATCGTAATTAATTTAAAACGTATTTCCGACATCCAAATACAGTGTAAAAGATTCAAACTAAACCCTGACAAGCCTCTTAAATCGAAAACATAATTAAAATCAAGTACCGGACGTCTATAGCCAACCCGAAATATTTGTACTCGGTACATGATGAGTCTATCTTTGAGTAATAACAAACATATGGAATATTTTTTAGACATAGACCTAGAATTTTACGCCATGCTATTTGGGCGAATTAAATAAGAATTTTGTATAAGCACTGTGTGAATGCTTTTGAATAAATGAATAAAATAACTAATGAAATATAAGCAAAAATAGATAATCGTACAGATGTATTAACAAACTTAAATGGTGTGTAAGGAGCTTATGACTTTTGGATAAAACGAATTATGTCGTCAAATTCCAACTTCAACCATTTTATGATGTACTTTATTTGTAAGAAAAAAAAAAACGATCTCGAAATAAAAGAAAGTTTAGTTTAAGGGAGTGAAACAATTAAACCTTAGAAAAGAAATTGAGGCATTGAGGCTTGTTTTTATCATGAACAGGGCAATGCCATCGCATGCCAACGCACAAAATCGACAATCACGACCAACTTCGAATAATCGGAAGCTAATAATTGCGAAAGAAATCGATAGGGCTGCAGGTGTAGCCAATTCTGCCTCTGTGCTCTGACTTTGCCTTGGCAATAACTCTTTTGAAGGACCTGGAGGCGAAGTTATACTTCTTTTTAAGTGGGCTGGTGTTTACATCCCGAGTCGTCGAAGCCGCAGCCCAGGCTTGATAACACTCCTGCTTACTGCGTAATGCAGTCTTACAGGAGCGACCAAACCAAGAATGAGATCTGCCTCCGATGGGTACCACAGATGATGGAATAAATAGTTCCATTCCCTGTAGCATCACATCAGTGACAGAGTCAGCAACAGCGCTGGGATCATCCGGCGAGAAGCAAACCCACCCCCATGGGTAGGATGCAAAGAAAGACCGCATTCCGTCCCAATCCGCCGACCTGTAATGCCAAACACGGCGGCAACCTGCAGAACGCAACCGCGAAGGGAGCGTGAGTGGCACCACACTCCGGGTCAGACAATGGTCCGAAGAGCCGAGAGGGGCATCGACGGAAACCTGATATCCGTCCGGATGAGAGGTCAGCAGAAGGTCCAACATGGAAGGTGTATGATCCTCCACATCTGGAAGCCGCGTAGGCGAGGTAACCAGTTGTGTCAGACGATATGCCAAGGCAAAGTCATAAACAGATCTACCCGCATGATCGGTTAAACGTGAACCGAGCCATTCGGCGTGGTGGGCGTTAAAATCGCCAAGGATCACGATCTCTGCGGATGGGACCTGTTGTAGCAAGGAATCTGTAGCCATTTGGACGTGGTCGATGAGTCGGTCTGTTTCGGCATTACCGCTATGGGACCTATAGAGGCACCCGTAGACGCGCGGATGGTCGTCGCTGTCTATGCGTAGCCAAAGGATGGACAGGTCCAAACCTTCAAAACTGCCGAGGAGGTCTTGAAGGTTGCTTGCCGAGGTTGGTGCGTAAACCTGTATGATATTTAACAAATACCTTTACCGAATATGATTCTATTTCTTTTTAATAATTTATATTTATTCAATGATGTAATTCAGTTTTTATTCCTTATAATTCTTTTATTTACTAAATAATCAACGCATGTTGTGATTACCCATAAAAAGAAATACTATTATAATGTGTTTAATTTGTTATGAAAATGATCTTTGTATTACTGTGGTAGTTTCAGTTGGTAATCCTAATAAATAAATAAGATGCGCAACCCTCGTCGATGCACTCCCAATTTTAACAAAAGACTTGTGGTTCATAAATCTGAAATTTCCTTGGGATAGATGGCCGCCCTCCCGGTGATAGAACCAGCCGGATTCTTGCATTACCGTGTCCTTCCCCTTTCTTCGTACCTCAGATAATCCTACAATATCCCAGCGCAACTTGTTTATCTCTTCTTCAAGCTCCAGGGTCTTTTAGTCAGTCTTCAGAATGCGTACGTTGAATATTGCCAGGGCGAGTCGTTTTAGATGGCAACCGAATCTCCATCCGAGATTCTCAACACCCCCTACCCCACCGTTACCATGGTCGCCACCGTAGCCAAGAAAAGTGGGCCCGCCGGGAATCGGGGCCGTTTCTAAATATTCGTTCTAAAACCGAGAGAATATATATAAATATTATTAAATTTTACATTAAGAAATAATAATGTTAATTTTTTTAATGTAAATAATTTAATTCACAAAAATAGATTCGGTTTCACAAGAGGTCGCTTGACAACTGATGCTGGTCTTGAGCTGATTAAATATATCTTCAATTCATAGAATGCTTAGGATATATTCTGTGACCATGAAACATTAATCAGTAAACTTCAACACTTACATTGTAGTGTTGAAGTTGAAGAAGTGATGTAAAGCAGTAGTAAGAATTAATTATTTCATATTTAAGTAACAGAACGCAAATAATTGTCTATAATAAATAGTATGAGGTCTTCTGGGTCGATATTATAAATTAGAGTGCTTCAAGGCTCAATTCTCGGCCCCATTCCTATTTCTTTTATATATTAATGTCTTACCTTATATAGTAGTGAATAACCCATGATATAGTATTATTTGGTGATGACACTTCGTTAATTGCCTGTTTAAACGACAATTATTAAAATATGACGAAGTAAATAATGCTATATCTAAATTAGTAAATTGGTTTAATGTTAATAACTTGCATTTAAATGGCACTAAAACGAAATGTATGAAATTCATGACTCCGAATGTTAAATATTGAATGCGGACATAACATTTAAATAATAATGTAATTTTAGATGAGAAGGTACTGATTCTTGTCGATACCACAATTTTTCTTGAAATCACATTAGACGCAAAGTTTCAATAGGGCTCCCATATATCAAAACTAGCAAGCAGACTTAGTTCGGCGGCATATGCTGTAGAAAATATTAGAAATCTTATCAGTGTTGAAACAGCTAGACTAGTTTACTTTAGCTATTTCCGTAGTATAATATCGTATGTTATTTTGCTATAGGGACACGCGACTGACACTGAAATTATATTTGTTTTACAGAAGAGGGCCATAAAAGCAATCTTTGATTTAAAACCTTAAGAGTCGCTTCGACTATAATTTATGGAAATTAAAATGTAATGTACGTACACAAAAATTAAGGTAGTTTTACAAAAATAAGAGATACCCATTCTGTAAATACTAGGAACAGACACAAGTTAGTAGTACGAGTGACTCAACTCTACAGAGTTAATAATTTATTCTTGTCCTTATGTATACGCTTTTACAACAAAATCTCAGAAAATATATAAAATTTGACCTGCTCAAAGTTAGAATATAATATAGGATAGAATGAAGCCACAATATATTCCTTTACGTCTCAACCATTCGGCATTAAAACCATAAATGTATTTAAAATATGAGCATAATTTAGTACTATAATTATGCATAAAATAGTAAAAAATCTTCCAAATGCTCATTAAAATTTCTTTGCTACACAAAACAACAAATTTTTTGCGGATGTATCATATTACGTAGATTCAAAGTCAAGGATGAAAATCGTTTTGATAATATATAAAGCTTCGCTTTCATAATTCTTCATCAGTTCAAGACAAGTACTTCACTCATACAGGTAAGCAGTGACTATTTTATAACTTCTTAAGTGTTAAGATTTGAAATATTGTAAGGTTGGTGTAATACTGAGGTAATGTCAAACAATACCATCGCCGTGTTTTATTGGTTTTACCGGTTGATATCATAAAAGCCGACTACGGAAAATGTGGATTATTACAACATCCAACAGACTGCGGCAACACCATTTAAGAAATGACGGAACTATACCTAGAACGGCAATTACATAAGCCGGTCGGTTGTTAATCCGTCAAGTTGAGCAATAATTTCCACCCTCCGGCTTGTCATAGGCAGACTAGCAAAGAAAGTTAGACGGAACGCTGCGTATTGTTCAAGTAACGTTCATCTTTCTTCTTTCTTCTTTCTTTCTTTGACAGCCCGTCCACTGCGTATGCACTTTGTGTCATGTTGTTAATTGCAAATGATTTCAGATGCATATGTGTCCGCGAGTGCCTGTTCATACTCGTGTAATAATCTGAACAGATTTGACTAATTTACAGATTTGATTAAATTAGTAACAGAAGCCTGTGTTACTAAATTAATCTTTTTAGTTCTTTGAAGTCGAGTTTTATTTTTATTAAAATTTTTTTGTTGACACATATAACTATTTTTTTCTGAAATATGCGTTGGATCATATGTGCTGAAATAATTCAGTCGGTGAATTTTCAATATCAATCTTAGCCTGATCACTGCATCGCATAAGCGTTGTTATAATTAATTGCGTTGTTGAAATTATCCAGAAGAACATTATCATCATAACCAATTTCGTATTCAGATAATCCTCGTGGTTAACATTAAGAATTTGACGAGTCTAATTTTTCAAACTAACTTTTATAATAACATATTAATCAAACAATCAAACATCAACAGCCAAACAAGTTGTTTTTGTGTATGCACAAGCACGTAAGATCTTCAGAGAACTAATATGTATTAATCGCGTTACTCATATCTTTTCGTATAGAAAAGCGTTTATATATACTTTAATCGTCTTATTTTAGTGTATGTAGTGTTAGTTCTAAAACTAAATGTAACGATGTCGAATTTAATAACTTGTGGTACATCAGAATTTCATTCTCTAATAGAAAACCAATAATTTTTATTATTTCCAGACATGAAGATTGCAATTCTTTTATCCGTCTTTGTAGCAGTGGTTGTGGCAAGACCCGATGAAGAGTTGTACAGCAGATATGAGAACTTTGACGTAAAAGAACTTGTATCCAACCTACGACTGCTTAAAGCATATACACTCTGTTTCCTAGGTAAAGGAAAATGTACACCAGAAGGAAATGATTTTAAAAGTAAGTTTAATAGAAATAATGTGGTGTAATTTAGATTTAAGATAATTTTTAATTTTTTTTAAAATATCCAAGTTTTTCTGTTTTCCTGGCATTGCTTTTTATCTATTTATAAAGTTTCATGGCAATCGGTTTTAACATTCTGTAGATTAGCCCGGGCAGACAAAATTTTTTGTCATGTTACGTCTTGATAGCATGCAAATAGCCCCCTGAGCTTAATAGAAGCGATTTATTTCATTATTACAAACAAACACTACATTTTTATTTGTTTTTTATTGTTTTAATTGCTATAAGAGATCATGTTTACGCTTAGTAAGGATAAAATTTGCATAAAAACCAGTTTAAAAGAGCAGCATAATGTTTCTGTATTTTGTGTGGTGAGTGGCGAAAACCGGAGACACGTTACATGGGGTCGAAAAATTCCATTTTAACTATTTATTTCTATAATAAATAGATATTAAGTTTTTTCGGATTTACATTAGATAAATTGATATCATAATGACTACCTAAAACATAACAAGTAACTTCCGCCTAGAGCGTCCCTTGCTGACTCTGCCAATCACTTCTGCAACATAAATTTGTTTTGTCACTCTTTCCTCATTTTTATAACGTGGTAGAGCCACGCTGCAGTTATATTAGTAGTATATTTATAGCACAATTGGGTCCGCTCGACCAGGGAAGGACCACGCTCTCACAGAATAACAGCGTAAAATAGCAGCTTAACACTGCTGTGTTTCGTATGGTGAGTGTAGAAACCGGAGACCCATTTTACTGGAAATGAGGCATTCCAACCTAGTCCTCACGGGTGACAACGTATCTGCATTTTGGTTTGTAATAAATGTCTATGGGTCGCAGCAACCACTTACCTTCACATCAGGTGAACTGTGTGCTCGTTTATCACCCTTATCCTACAAAAAAAATTATTCCTTACACATGACCAAAACTTTTTCATATAAATCTATTTTCAAGTATACTTACGAGTAAAATTCAGTAGCAAGGGTTATGGAGCGATTTATCCGCCACGTCGCTCTTGCCTTTAAATGTCTTCGAAAAACTATTTTTTATTTAAATTATATTACTTTAGAGCAGAAGCCTTTCTCAAGTGGTTTGCTAAGCTCAACATGCTGGAGTCATTGTCAAAAATTACCGGCTGGACATTCTATCACTCGAATGGCTCAATTTTTCCTGATTTTGTGTTAACTTTATATAAATTTTAATTATGCAGAACACGATGAAGATTGCAGTCGTAATATACAAAAGATATTATAATTATTTAAAAATAATTTATGTATTTAAATAATTCAAAATTTATATTTAATGATAATTATATACTCAACTATGATTTTCACTAATTCTGTGTTGACTTTTAGAATTGATGCCAGAGGCGGTACAAACCGAATGCGGAAAATGTTCAGAAACACAGAAGTCGCAAGTTGCTCAAGTAATTAAAGCCATTGTAGAGCAACTGCCTGTTGAATGGGAAGAATTATCTAAAGAATATAACCCTAATGGAGTTCACACGGTCAAACTCAATCAGTTCCTGGAGAAATACGCAAAAAATTAATTTGATTTAATTTTTAAAATAAAATGTGATTTATTTTGGAAATAAAAGATGTTTTTAAATTAATTGTGACTTATTTTTAATATAACGAAATAATGGAAATTAACCGTGCAGTAGCGGTGTAAGAACATCTACTATCCTACCCCATATCAGCCCCTAGGTATTATGAAATGCTACAGAGGTTAACTGAAACAGGAGGTGGGCAGCACCATATTCCTGATAGCAGCTCAGAATAACGAAACTCAACGGTTGCCAACCCGCCCGCCAAACATAGCTATTAAATAAAAATCCTATATAACTATAGAAAAAATTATATTTATTTAGTACAAGAAAGGGCAAACGAGCCTTAGGTTCACCTGATGGTAAGTGACTACCGCCGCTATGATACGATACGACTATGCCTTGCTGGCCTTTTAAAAAATAGAAGGCTCTTTTCTGGAAGGTCCCTAAGTTGTATTGATCCGGAAAAATCGCTGGAGGTAGCTGATTACTGAAAGAAGTTGTGCGAGGAACAAAACTTCTAGTTTATCATAATTGCAGTGGTGTACTGCAGTGCTTTGGTGAAACTTAGCAGCTGGATTCAACCTGAACAATTGCTCAGAGCACTGCTCGTGATAGATGCGATAGAATATGCAAAAGGATGCGACTTCGAGATAATCTATAATAGAGGTCTATGTTCAGCGGTGGACTTTTACTTGCTGTGATGGATGGATGAAATGGATGAATGGACATTAATTTGTTTCCTTTATTAATCAACTACAATACCAAAATTAATAACAAGTGCTATAAAATCATCACATAAAATTATAGCTGCTACAGTTTCTATACTTTTTAATTAATATATTTTATGCTATAAACAATATAAAAATTGACGTCATCATAATATATCAGTTTAAAAGAGAAAAGTAATCATCCGCTCTTAATAGCAAGTTCAATTAATAATTTGGAACACCCAAAAGTGCACGGCTCATGAGCGTTTAATTTAACTTTGATGGAAAAAATAAAATAGTGACGATAATTTTTACAAGAAAAAAAAAACCAGAGAATCTGATCGACTTAAATTGATAACTTTTAAATGGTGCTGTGTTCAATAACAAAAATCAATATGGATCCTCTTTAGAATATATGGAATCTTATTTAATACTATCAGGGTAGCAATGACTAGTCGGAGTCGGGCTTTTTTTCGATTTAGAGGGGAATGAACGGAGCCTTGGTAGCTCACATGCTTAGCACTCGCTGTATATTTCACAGTATGCTATCATACGTGTTCAATCCCCGCCGGCACCAATGAAATTGTAGATTTACCACGTGCTCCGCGGTGAAGGAAAACATCGTGAGGAAACCTGCATGTCTGAGAAATAAGAAAAAAAATTTCGTAAACATGTGAAGTTCGCCACCACGCATTGGGGCAGCGTGGCGGACACTTCCTTGCCTTAAAACTCTCTCAGAAATAAGTGGAGGCCTGTGCCCAGCAGTGGGACGTATAAAGGCTGTAACTTTTTTGAACGGAGGAAAATTTGTTAGCCTTTAATTTATGTAGGAATAAATGCAATCAGATGGTACGATGGTACTATATCCATACTACTATATGTAACTCTTCGCCAGCCGACGTTTGGAAATTTCTAAAACCTTTCGGTATGGGGTAAGGTTACCCAGGGGGTCCTTCTCTTTCTCTCAATGACTTGAATCTGAATGAATTTCGTTTCTGCTACAGCAACGGACCCCGCAATTCGTGCTCAAACTATAGCTTATTTCGCTTCAATCCAATCTTCTCACACCTCAGTTTTCTATTTCCCAACGATTCATCAGGATGTGGTTAGAAACGTTGTGGTGGTATTCAAATCCAGGGCCGTGGGTTGTGATGAAATCAGTAGAGATATGATAGTTCACGTCTTAGAGTATATTCTACCAGCTGTAACGGATATTATAAAATTTTCTCTAGACTCTAGACAGTATCCAACCTCTCGGAAAATGGGCTATGTGCGTGCCCTTTCTAAAGTTTCAAACCCCTTACTCCCTAACCATATTCGCCCCATATCTGTCTTGCCCTTTCTTTCCAAAATTTTAGTGACTGTGTGTATATAGGCAAATCTCCAATTTCATAACCAAAAATAACCTACCGAGTGCTTTTCAGTCTGGTTTTCGTTCCGGTCACAGCACCACCACTGCTTTGCTAAAAGTAACTGAGGGTATAAAATACGGAATGGATACTAAAAATGTAACAGTGATAGAAGTAATAGACTTTTCCAACAATTTTAACACAGTTCTACCACGATATACTCCTATGTATCCTTTCCCATCTTAAATTTGATCCCTCGGTCTTGGAATGGTTTTCCTCTTACCTTCGCGACCGCCAGCATTCAGTCCACGTAATGAAGGAGAATGCCCAGTGGTTAAGTCTTGATTCCGGTGTGCCGTAAGGTGGTTCTACCTCCTATATTATTTTCAGTTTTCATTAACTACATATCCTTCGTCATTGATTGTTCGTACCATCTGTACGCAGACGATCTCCAAATATATGTGCAATCGGAAATCGATAGTCTTCATGATGCTATCGCTAACCTAAACCATAACTTGAAAGCCTTTTATGACTAGTCATCGATTTTGGCGTTTCTGTCAATCCAACTAAATGTCAAGCAATGCTTGTTGGCCGCTCAAGAATGCTGGCAAAAACTGACGCGAGTTGCTTGCCACTCGTATTTTATAATGATAATTATTTGATCCCGTTCTCTGACTGCGTAAAAAACCTGGGTCTATATACCTGGACAAGACGTTGAACTGGGGAAAACAAGTTACTGAGGTCAGCTACCTGCTGCCTTAATATCGCTCTGCCGTCTGAAAAACTTTCTGTCATACAGAATTAAACATTTGCTTGTTCAAACACTCATCTTGCCTGTCATTGATTAGGCAGATGTTTATTATTCAGACTTGAACCAAAACCTTCTCAATAAGCTTGAGCGCCTTATTTATAACTGTATCAGGCTTATTTTCGGCCTTCGAAAATATGACTTCATCTCTTAATTTCGTATTCGGCTTAAATGGCTATCCAGGAAAGGCGCACTTCCAGAATATTGTCTATTCTCTACTCCATTTTAAATGATTTGTTCTCCCCTTACAATCTTAAAAAATTTCAATACCTTTCCTCCAACCACGACAAAGTACTTCACTCTTCATGTAATCTGAAGATTTTAGTTCCACTCCATTTGACTGGCTTTATCGGCAATTCTTTCACTATTCAGGCTACACTTCTCTGGAACTACTTACCTGAAGATATTAGGAAAGCAACATATAAGATAGCCTTCAAAAGATTGGTCCGGGAACATCTTTCGAAAACAACATAACACAACATAATGTCAACACTGTTACCTTCATCCAGACATATTATGTATTATGAATAATTGTTATATTTGGACTATTATGTATTTGTTTATATTCCTATGCATTAGTGTAATTTATATGCTATTTTTTAAATATGTGTTATATCTATATAAATTTATTATATTTGGTTATTTAAGTCACCTGCCACTAATTCCTCAACACGCCATGGGTTGACTGGCAGAGAATGCTAACTGGAGTTAAGTCTGCCCTTTGTAACCTTTATGGTTAGAATAATAAAGCTTTTAAATAAATAAATAAATATATTTCAATCTATTGGTTACATTTCTATTAAGCGAGAAGTCTCACCGACGGACAGACCAACGCACGGCAGTCTATATATTTTTTCAATTAATTTTATTTGTTATGTATTCTAAAGGGAATCAATTACAAAATAAACATTCATTTTATTTTGTAATTGATTCCCTTTATTATTGATTACATTCATCATTGAGCAGTCCCAGCATCTTATTTGCTGTAAATGTTTGCGTTGTACTGACAGTGGTACGACGGTAGTTTTAAAACTTTGCCTATATTCTGCTGCGAGTGCATCCACAATGTATCTTGGTGATTATCGATTTCGTTTGAATATACGAACCAACTAACATTTTAACATAGACTCATCTGTAGCCATGATCACGAAGTCAGTTTATAATGTAGGATTTTAGTTGGCTTGAATATGCACTTTATTTATTATCCGAGAGTGATATGGTGTGTTATCCATAATAATCACTGATGCAAGCAGTATAACTAAAGTTTGTTAATTAATGCAATATTATAAAATAAATTATTTTTTTCAGTCAGTTTTCAAACACATAATACAATAACTATATTTAAAAAAACATAATCACGAGATTCCCAAATTTTAAATGGGTATCTGAAAATTATTGACAGCTTTGCCCTTCTTCTAGACGTGTGGACCTTAGGCACAGTACATCAGCACATAAAAAAGCTTTTGGTTAAGTTGTCAATTTCAATATATTTTTGAAGGCACATAGCTCAATAGGAATAATAAAAATTACGGTCACTACAATATCTATTTTGTTTCACCATACTATACATATTATTTAAACATTTCGAACTTTAAAATGTACCACTTCATATAAATCATATTTCGCGTGAACTGTCAAATTATAACATAACTTGAGCAGTTTAAATTTCCACTCAATGCAAACCGATAATTCGTCTAGGTAACTTCAACATTAATTTCAGCATTTGTTAACATATTTGGGCACATTAAGAAATTATAAAAGTAGTTGTACGTTTAATATAAATCGTATTTATAACAAAACATATTTATACGTTGTAGAATCATGCTGCAGCTATATTATTAGTATAGTCGTAGCACGAATGGGTTTTCACGACCGGGGAAGGACCACGCTCTCAGAGAATATCAGCGTAAAATAGCATCTCAATGCTGCTGTGTTTTGTATGGTGAGTGTAGAGAATCGGAGACCCACCCTATTTACTGGAAACGAGACGTTCCATCTTAGTCCTCACGGGTGACAAAGCATCTGAATTTTGATTCGTATTTGAGGATAGATGTAGATGTCTATGGGCCACAGCAACCATTTACGATCAGGTGGACTGTGTGCTCGTTTTTTACCCCTATCTTATAAAAGAAATAACTTTTATTCTAACACATTTTACTTTAACCGTTTATTCTACATTTTAATGGTACGGCGATTTTCGTAAATAGGACAGCAAATTTCATTACGATCTTTAATAAAAACAAAGGCATCAACGCGAAGCGTATCATACTATTATTTCACAAACGTAATAAACCTTCACAATATTCGAAAATTATATGTGGGCGATAATAGAGACTTTATCCCACTTCTGATATCGGAACTTCATCCCAAGATCCCACTTCTGATGTTGGAAATACAACAGGAGATCCCACTTCTGATGTCGGAAATACAATATCAGGAAAGATTAATTGTTAAAAATACTAAAAGTGTAAGAGCGGATGTTCAACTTGCTCTCTTGCTTACGCAATTAATCATTATCAGTAATAAGGCAGCATAATGAACTATAAATTCAGTATAGACCAATTACATAACGACCATGCCGTAATATATCCCCGTCACAATTACACACCGGTGTAATATGAGGGACAAAATTTTAATTATGATTACACCAAAGTATGCATACCAACAGCAACACAGAACCACGATACTATCTTAGCGCTACTTAGTAATACATTGACTTAGGCGGAATCTCTCTCGCACGGCGCCTGCAGTGAACTTTATATTGCACTAGCAACCCGCCTTTTCCTCTCTACGTTCCTGCATTCATCTCTACCTTCATTCATTCATTAAAAGCTTGGCTTCTTTTAGAGCAAGGTAATGGGTTTCGAGAAACGTGTCGCCTATGCCAGCCGCACCCTTAGTAACACTTAAACAAAATACAGCACTATCGAACGTTAACTTTTAGCCATTATATGGGCAGTTAAGTATTTCAGACCTTAAAAACTATGTAGACAGGTTGACGGAGAAGAAAATTTAACTAATAGCAAAGCTTAATAAACCAAATGAGATCTCCGATACAATAACTGCGTACAATAGCTTATAATTCAATATAAATAACAGAACAAACTTTTCCCGTCCCATCTTTTAGCATATTATCTTACCTTAATCGATACTTTTAGTTAATTAGGTCAAGCATTTGAAATCTCAAATAGATCCACACCTGAGGTAGTTCGAGCCCTTATAAACTACTTTTCATTCTATGGTGTACTTAAAAAGATAACTTGCGACCCTGGAAAATAGCTTAGCAATGAACTAATGCGAAAGCTTACAAATATGTATAAAATAGACCTTCACATAACAACACACATAACGCTAACCCTACAAGCACTATAGAATGTTTTCATTCAACAATAATAGAAATATAGTTAAATTTTTAATTCAATTATATTTTATAATCGAAGTTACGGATTGGCGGTACATGGAAAAACTTTTGTAAGTTTATTTGTACTGTCGGATGTTATTAAATAACTATACTTTGTAATAAATAAACAAATAAATAAAAAATATCGCTAAGTCTAAGCAGAAATTGACGGATGCTGCTTCTATTATGACTTACGCTATAATGCTTAATAACCACACAGTACATTCTACTGCTAGTTTAACTTTGTTTGAAGTCTGCTCTGGGTGATTGAACAAAAGGAAAAAAGGAGGAAAAGAGGAGGAAAGGAAAGGAGGAAAAGTAAATGTAGAACTTAACGAAGGGCAAATAGCGCACGTAAAGGACAGCAATATTAAAAAAAATAAGGACAAAGCTAGGTACAAGAAAGCTTTTATTCAAGCCCCTGCAGAACGTAATATCATGTCTATTAAAAGAAGTAAACGGGAGACAAAGGTCTCCATTAAATATTTCAAATGACCTCCACAGGTAGTGCGTGGCCATCCTGACAATGGCTTATATACTTTGGACCCGCAGTCTTCAACTTCAAAAAATTGACAGCCACCCGGGCCTGCTTCCTGTAAAAGAAGCCAAGCTTTTAATAAATAAACAAGTGGGTGATAGTTAAAGAAGTAAATTTCATTAGGAATTAAGGAAAATTAAAATGTAAATATTATTAAATTTTAAGAGTTTTGTAGATAAGTTGATATAAATAAACCCTATGTTTATGAATTCCAAGCCATGAAAACCCAAGCTGATTATTCTTGCGATTTAACTATAGAAAAATTTAAACTTCTTTTAGCATCCAACATATTTAAAAGTGGTCTAATAGATCCCCTAGGATCAGTCATTAAAGCTATAACCGATAATTTGGATCATGAAGATGTTCTTAGGTACGATTCCGTTATATCTAAATTAAAGAACAATCAATTGAGTGTTGATAATAAAATCACCTTTGTTTTTTAAATGTTAAATAGCTTTGCAAGTAGCACAGAAACTCTACATCTATTATCTTGGCATATGTTTGTTAATATCATTACACAAACAAATGCCAAGATAACATAACCAAAACATCACTTTTGGGCACATCTAATGTAATCTTATATGTAAAAATTAATTTTTGTTTGTTCGTATTTTATGCATTGCCATACCGTTCATCAGATTGCGCTAAAATGTTTATCATCTTATTGCTTACACTTCTGCAAAGGTTATACGTGTAGTACAATTAACTTACAGTAGGTAGCGCGCGTGTCATACTGATAAATTTATTTGCAATTTTGCTAGTTACTTCTCCAATGTCTGATTAAATCGTTCTACCATTCCATCAGATTGTGGGTGGTAAGAAGTTGTTCTTGTTTTATGAGTACTCATAACTCGGCAAGTATCCTGCCTGTAATATTCAGGACTCAAAATGCATTCCTTGATCGCTGTGAATCTCTAAAAGTACTCCAAAAAGACAGAAAACTTCATGAACCAATTTATCTGCAACTGTTAAAGCTTCTTGATTTGGAACGGCGAAGACTTGTGGCCACTTAGAGAAGTAATCCATCGCAACCATAAAATACTTGTTGTCACTTTCCCTTTTCGGAAACGGCCCCGCAACGTAAAGGGCTATCCTCTCCCATCGTACACCAACATTGTACAATTTTAATGCACCTCTACTATGAGTCTGAGGTCCCTTTACAACCGCACAACTTGTACATTTGCGACACCAGTCTTCGACATCGTCTCGACAGTGGACCCAGTAAAATCATTTTCGGATTTTCAGTAGATCGTTTAACTTCCAGATAGCCTCCTGAACAACCATTATGGTACAGCTGTAGAACATCCGGTACTTTAGCTTGCGGGAAAACTATTTGCAAATAACAGCTGTCTCACCGACCATTTTCCCATTTAAGGCACAAGACTTATATCCTGAATCAGTAAGCTG
This sequence comes from Parnassius mnemosyne, assembly GCA_963668995.1. Classification (NCBI taxonomy): domain Eukaryota; kingdom Metazoa; phylum Arthropoda; class Insecta; order Lepidoptera; family Papilionidae; genus Parnassius; species Parnassius mnemosyne. Next base: position 27,139,680 of record CAVLGL010000068.1, read on the forward strand.
TCGCATTGGGCCCAATCGCTTTTCGTGGTCGAACTCATCGCTGAGACGTCGCTCCACTTGGGTTTAGGAGCACTGGCATTCATCCATTCCAGAATCAGCTTCATGTACGAATCTTCCTACTGTGCATGTTGTAGGCTGTCCTGCCACTCATTGCTGAGCTGTTCTGTCCTGAACATCCTCACAGATACCACTTCCTTACCTTCTTGAGATCGGTCACCTTCCCTTTCTATAGTTCACTTAGCTGCTGGACCGCAGACGACCCCTTTTCCACAGCCGTAGTACCTAGGGCTGTATCCTTTATTGCGGTCGTGAAGTATAACTACTTCAACCTGCCTGACGCGATATCAACCATGATCCTGCCGCACGGCTTTCACCTCCAGTGCATGGACCAAGGAGTCTTAAGCGTCTCGTGGTATACGAGCCTAACAGCAGCTCTGACTTCAAGGTCGCGGATGCCGTCGATGAATGTCTGCACCAGGTTCCCTTCAATGAGCGCAGGTACAAACTGGTATGCTTTTCAAACCAGTTTCTCCACCTCAAAGGTCTATTGCTGCAGGTTTTCTTCTTACTTACTTCTGCAGAAAAGACGTGTTCCAGGTGAGCATCGCCATATCTCGCCTCCAGTGCCTCAAGAAGTTGCTCGTAAGTCACTTCCTTACCGAGAGCTTCCAGAACAGTTAAGGACTGTTCGCCTAGGGTGAGAGCAGTCATAGCCTGGCTTTTATTCCAGCCGTTTGCTTTCATAAAAGCCTTGAACTGGATTTTGTAGGCCGATCAGGAAGAAGTCCTGTCGAACGGCGGCACTTTGAATCCACGTAGCGAAGGTGTTGTAGCTACCACGGGAGCTGTAATTTCATTCCCAAGTTTGAGGTCGTTCAACGTTTTCTTCATGTCAGCCATCACGTTGTCAACCCGATTGTTCACTTGGCCGATTCGGGTTTCAGCTTCCAACAGGCAGTTGTCATGTTGAGCAACCGTATCCTTCACCTCCCTTATCTCTTTTCCGAAGGTAGCGTGAAGGACTTTCATGAGGAGCATCTGCTCTTCCTTATCGGGTTTGAGCTGCTCTTCCAAACGACGGGCCTGTTCGGCCAGTTCGTGCTGCAGCTGGTCTTCCAACCGCTGAACCTGTTCCTCCTGTCGGCGGGCTGTTCTAATGTATCACTCACACATAGATACATTATAACAGTATCGCTCGGTGACAGCGACAACTCGAATACAAACTCGGATCAGTCGTTCGACCGATTCGCTTATTGTATGTGGGTGTGCGGCCTATGTTGGTAAGCAAATCAAAACAACACAACTGTTATTGTAATTTTTAAAGTTTGAAAAAAAGTAAGTACTAGTGATTAAAAATTACTTATGTATGAAAGGTTCTTCTTGTAAGTTTAATTATCTTTTTGTAAATAGACATGACAGATCTATTTTGCAGCAAAATAATTAACAATTCGTTATTTTTGTAGGACGTTGATTCAGCCACGCAAATATATCTAATCTAGTGTGCGGTGCTGCTGCAACTAGTCTTGTACGCATTGGACCGCGTGGACTTATACTTTGGCAGAGGGGAACGCCTGCGTTTCTATTTCTCTCCGGTCAGTCGGTGGCCTGTGTTACTTTATGTAAGACAATTTAATATAAGTTATCTACATAATATACTGATTTAACTAAAATAGTGATAAATACGATCTTTTTTATGAACTTCTGGCTTCGGACTCTTCTGCACAGAAGCTTTAATTTTTTTCTAAACATTACCTCCTTCATCCCTATTACATACTTCATAGCAAAATTACTATTAAAGGGCAAATACAACAATAAAACATATTTTTAGGTCATACGGCCATTCCTCGGTGGTTTCGAGCCCTTAAGTTTATTGTTATGACGCATTTGTAAAAATTGGCGTAGGCTTTACGTCTATTAAAAATATCTCATGTAAGTGACTGCACAAAACTAGTTTATACAATAAGTCTATTTCTTTTGATGGTTTACATTACATTTTCACCATATGTAAACTTTGAATAAAACTAGATAATAATAATAACAATAATACCTCTCGGGTCATTTGAGGTGACTAGGACTTCTTGACTCAAATGCAGAAGGCGATGCTCCTCGTAATCGGCCGCATCTTCCGTCGGTTCCTTTTCCTTTCCCCCTAACCTTCGGCCGTTTGATCTCCCCTGTCGAGGGCTTCTATCTGGTTGGGTTTTATTTATTAACTTTATATTATTATAACATTCAACATACATTTTTTTTATTATTTGTACCTTTCATAGGGAGATATCATATTATGACAACTACTAGATGCGGTGGATGGAGATGACTCATGACTGTACTTTGTAGCAATCTATAGCGGAGGCCTATGTTCAGCAGTGGACTTGTGATAGGCTGTAGTAGTAGTAGTGGTATATTTTTTATATTTATATATTTTTATGTCCCTACCTGAAGAGAATACAAAAATGTCCTAAAATAATAAAGTATAATATGTGTCGGAGCGTCTATAAAATACCCGGTTGGATCTAGGTGGAATGGAGGGTATATCGAGAAACCCCCGCTTGTTTGTGCAGTATAAAGTTCACTGTAGGTGCCGTGCGCGAGAGAGTCCGCTTAAGTCATTCAATGAGTGTGGTCATTCTACTAATGTTAGAAGATAGATAATGTGAAGATAGTGTCGTGGTTCTGTTCGTTGTTGTTATTCTTCTAGTGCAGGAAAGGAGGATTAGTGTTACTGAGAGGCTGCCCTGTGTTACATTGAGATAAGTAGTGTTGCTGTTGGTTTACATATTTTGGTGTTATCATGTAATTACGTACCTCACGTTACACTGGTGTGTGATTGTGGCGGAGACGTGTTACGGTGTGGTCGAACTGTAATTTCACTATACTGAATGTATAGTGCATTACGTTGTCTTATTACTGATAATGATTGCGTAAGCAAGAGAGCAAGTTGAACATCTGCTCTCACACTTTTATTATTTTGATAACTAACGCTATCCTGATGTATTCCCGAGATCAAAATTTGTATCCTCTGTTGTAATCTCCGACATATGTATGCATAAGATTGATGTTAAATTTTTCATATTACGCTACTTTTAGTTAAAAAATTATTTAGTCATCGTAATTACCTCCTATGTATGCTTGAATGTATTACTGCGTTGTTAATGTATCATCAGCTAGTTTTATCAATAAAATTATCAATTTTATCATTGCAAGTTATATCGATTTTTTTTTAAATATAAAGCACTGAATAATAAATTTGATTGCGGACTTTATTTAACATTTCGTATCAATGTTATAGTCAATCACTATCCGTTTGATATTCATGATGAAATGAAAACATATCGGACGCAAAACATATCAGTCCATACATATCTTATGAGATTGCTTTGTGAAATAAAATAGATCTTGTTAGTAACCGCTGTTTTTATTATTCCTATTGAGTTATGTGCCTTCAAATAAAAAAGAATATTTTGACGAAAGTTTGGGCTACATAGAGTAAGGATGTAAGAATCATGCTGGATATAATAATATAAGAAAAGTGCCGGTAGGTTTTCCCGTTACAATTCTCTGAACGATGTTATCCAAAGGGCTGTCTTATAAATGTCCCCTCGGTTTTAGAGCACATATTTACAAAAACCCCATGCGACCATGATAACTGCGAGGCAGGGGTTGCTAAGAATATCCGGTGAAGATTCGGTTGCCACATAAGACCTTACGTAGTTGGACATCAACGTAGGTAGTTAGTTAATTACATTTTTAACAAATTTTTCTCTCCAGCGTTATCTATGCGGTGATTTTTCTGACTAACGAACCATGCAAAAGTGACTAGCAAATAAAAAAAAACCATTTTAATAACGAAAAACCCAAGTCCCACAGAAAGAAATGCATCTATCACCAGCAGCATTACTAGTGTGAGCCTACTCATTTAAGTGCATAGGAATAACTATTTCATATCATGAAATACACGCCTATTAGTGTAATTTATGAAAGGTGTATGAACAACGCAGGATTTTAAAAAAATGGTTGAAGAAGCAGAAACATATCATGGAACAATCTCGATGAAGTCATTGTCAGTAGTTAGGTTTTACTCTTGCTTTACAAAAAGATTTTTGAAAAGACGCAATTTAACAGAGCTCTATTTCCACTGGCACCACTTAAAATTGCAATTGACAACTTTGCCAAGGAAAATTTTATATACTTACGTGCTGTGGCTTTAGCCCACGCGTCTAGTAAATGAGCAAAACTGTCATTCACTTTCAGCTACTTAACTAAAATGTGAGTATTCGTGCCACTTTGCAACTACCGCCTAGTAATGCTTTATGAGATTTGTTAATTATTATCCAATAAGAGTACTGCAAAGTCCATTTCCGGGTTTTCTATCCTTTCTATTCTTTTCTAGGCCTTTTATGCCTAGCATGTGCACTCTTCTATTAAACGGGGTCCTCACAAACTCGCAAGGCAGGAAAACAACCGCATTACTATATCTTGCGTCATCGCTCCCGCCATATTGAACTATACAAGAACATAAATAAAGTATATAGACATTTGTTATAACGCTATATTTCGATAATCTGGGACACGAGGCAGATTAGCAGAAGTCCAGGTGCGCATTCTTTCACATCCTTCCTAACGCCCGAATTTAGGGGCATTTGCTTTTTTACAAAATAGTAAATTCTCACCGCCTGATACAGTCCATAATTTACGTAAAATCATATTTTTAATAACGATGAACCAGCAGTTGGTCATTTAAACAAACACGCCATTAATGGCCGTTCGCCAGGATCAAACCATAGCTGGGCCTTCCGCGGGCGATCCGCGCCGCAGAAAGTTAATTTTATCCAATTTGGCCACTTCGAGCCGCGACTAATTTAACCTTTTGGCCTGGAGAAGTAAGCCTTTATATATCTATTTCTTTATATATTACAAAAAATGATATACGTATATACGATATTAGTGAAACGCTTCCGAAAACGAAGACAGACAATAGTACTAAGGATATCTTTGATGATGTGTCACAAAGAAATTCGATCCCGAGGAAAAAAATCATCTGTTCACAACGTTTTATTAACTTTATTCACGCTCCATCGTGTTAGTACAGCTAAATGAAACGATAATTTAATTTAAAAAATCATGAAAATACTTAAACATAAAACCAACAGTGAAAATACAATCAGCTGACTCACTGTACACTGATCAATGTACACGCGGACGCCAAATTTGCGCGCTCCGCAGCTAGCGATGGTACCACAATACCTAATAATTTACAACACTTATCTAAATACCTAACTTATCTACTTAACCTACTATTTTGCTACTGCACTTGTCTCCTAGCCACTTTATTCACAGGTTAAATAAGCCAAATACCTGGTTCGATACCCCGCTAATAAAAACATTACTTAAATGAAATGTTAACAAGGTTAGAGTCATGTTTTTTTATCCATCATGTAGGTATGTTTATTATTCTGATATATTCAGTTATGTAACTATTCAGATGACTTCAGTACTATGTTATTTAAAAAAACTTTTTTAAATTAGGCATGAAACAGCTTACCGATCTAAATCCTACGTGGCCTTATGAGATTCTCCAAGGCACGTTAACATTTTGCCGTATTCACGAGCACTATAAACGTATCTACGCGTTATTAAAACAAAACAAGAAAAACAAAACGTCACAACAAATAATAACAACAAGAATGTAATAAACAAATTTTTTCGAACTGTCGCTCACGCGCACGTGATAGACAACACGGAAATGTCTCAAAAACTAAAATTAATAATCAAAATTAAATGTGGTGCAATGAAGATAATTAAAAAAGAGAGTCATTCGCTATTCATAAGGAACCTAACAAAATGTTAAGATAAGTATTTAGATTTCTTGAAAAAGGGTTCTGACTTCGCCCTGGCTATCGAGTTTCAATATCCCCGTATTTTCCCCACATTATACCAATTCCCATAAAATCCCCAACCAACTTTAAATTCCCCGCAATTATGGGAATTCCCGACATTTTGGTAAAGCTGACAGGTGTATGCGCGAGGCGACACGAGCCGCCAGGGCGGCGGTAGCGTGTATGTAAAAGGGAAGGGTAGAGTGAGTAGGCATTGTTTCGCACCGAGCTAGATTAGAGTTCGCCGTCCGCGAGAATATTGACCCTATTGTCAACTGATTTTACTTTAAGATTCACTGCTGGTTTTATATTTAAGTATTTTCCTGATTTTTTTAATGAAATTATCGTTACATTTAGCATGATGGAGCGTGAATAAAGTTAACAAAACGTTGTGAAAAGATGATGTTTTTTCCTCGGGATCGGATTTCTTTGTGACACATCATCAAAGATATCTAGTTAAAAGGTTAGTACTATCGTATGTCTTTGTTTTCGGGAGCATTTCTCTAAAACCCGGTATATTACTAAATTATACTAATTATAATTTATATCTTTTCCGATCCGCTTTTTACACGTATCTCATCATTATTACTTTAATGCTATTTTTCTTTTTTCATTAACCGTATCACACGAGATAGCTTCGTTTACCAAGCTAATTCTACCGCCTTCCTAAATTACAACCCTTCTAAATTACTTAATAAATTTTAGTTCGCGTTCTGTTTGTTGAAAATTACGACGAGAAACAGAGAATCTAAACTGGTTTCGAATGAAGAAGTTCGTTTAAAATTATTATCGCTAAGCGTAATTGTATTTATGAATGCTTATAACAAATTTACGAGGTCTCAAAGGACGCATTTAATTCTTTGGACTTAGAGAATTTATTTTTAGTGCAGATTTTAACGGTGGTAGAGCCACGCAGCAGCTTTTGCTGTTGCACGTATGGGCCGGCTCGAGCCGGGTTAGTACCACGACCTCACAGAATATCGGCGTGAAGTGGAAGTTCTGCTTCCGCGTTTCGTCTGGTGAGTGCAGGTGACTGGAGGCCCAATCCCCTCCCCCCCCTCCATCAACATGATAGCGAAATTACATCATAGACTATCCCAGGAGGGTACCAGCACCCCTGGAGAATCCCTCGCTGAGCATCCACGACCATGCTATTCCACTCCTGAGATTGATGAGATTTGACTCCTGATGTGGTGCTACAGGGAATGGAACTATTTATTCCATCATCTGAGGTACCCATCAGAAGACTGAATTACGCAGTAAGCAGGAGTGTTATCAGGCCTGGACTGCGGCTTCGGCGACTCGGGATGTAAACACCAGCATACTTAAAAAGAAGTATAACTTCGCCTCCAGGTCCTTCAAAAGAGTTATTGCCAAGGCAAAGTAAGAGCACATAGGCAGGATTGGCGAGAAACTAGTTCGCCTTCGGGAACACGTGCATTCTGGTCTCTCGCCAAGGCTGTCTAAGAGAATTTCTGTAAGCCATCGCTATCATCTCTGCACAGGGAGGACGACTCACTGGCCCACGACGCAAAAGAGAAAGTCGACCTTTTAGGCTCCCTTTTTGCGTCCAACTCGACTGTTGATGACGGGGGGAACACACCGCCGACCATCCCGCGGTGTGAGTGCTCCATGCCAGATGTGCCGTTCTCACAGCACTCGGTTCACAGAGCACTCCTCTCCCTGGACATCCACAAGTCGAGTGGGCCTGGCGGAATCCCCCCAATTGTGCTGAGGACGTGTGCTCCGGAGTTGGCACCGGTCCTAACGCGTCTTTTCCGGTACTCCTACTCCTAGTCCCGAAATCATGGAAGACAGCTTTTCTCCACCCGGTCCCTAATAAAGGCGACCGCTCAGACCTGTCCAACTACAGGCCTATCGCCATCACCCCCTTATTCTCCAAAATAATGGAATCCGTTAAAACTGCCACCTCATGCGGTACCTTGAGGATCACCAGCTGATTAGTGACCGCCAATACGGTTTTCATCGGGGACGATCAGCTGGTGATCTTCTGGTCTACTTGTCTCATAGATGGGCGGAGGCAGTAGAGTCCAAAAGGGAGGCATTGCCCGTTATTTTGGACATTGTGAAGGCATTCGATCGCGGGTTTGGCACAAAGCGCTTCTTTCGAAGCTCCCTTCCTATGGGCTTCCCGAGAAATTGTGCAATTGCATCACCAGTTTCCTTGCTGATCGGAGCATCAAGGTCGTAGTAGATGGTGCATACTCTGATTTCAAGCCTATCAACACTGGTGTACCACAAGGCTCCGTGTTATCACCAACGCTGTTTCTTCTGTATATTGTAACGAACTGGCGAACCAGTAAAAGAGGACTTGGCTCCTTGACAGTGCGTAAGCACAAACATCGACCGAAGTCGCGCATGTCAATGCGTGTAAACTCCATACAGAATACGATCAAATCCAGCCACAGTGAATGTACTTCACACGGGTTAAGCAACAATAGGCACACTGGCCACAAAAAGCCTTCCGTGAGCGCCGCCACCTGTCAGACCGCCGTTCCTGCAGACGTGATGTAAGTGTAAGGCGGTGATGCCTTGGTCAGACTAATTGCATGGTCAGCACGGCCAATTGGCCGCAGAGCGTGTCATGAGTTTACCGCTCACCCCAAGGGAATGGGGTCCCACGTTGTGCGGCTTTCGGCCGCAGCCTTGATAGCCTCTTCAGATTCTCCCTTCAGCTACCACCCGCATGAGGTCGACACATATGCTCCACCAACCAATACAATGGCAGATATAGCCAATAGGTAGTTATAAGATAATAGTAATAATTCGCCATCAGAAAGGGTTTGTGTCACTGACGACGCACGTGCATTTTTCGATCATGTTTGTCTCACCCACCAACAAGTTGCCTTCAATATTTCAAAGGTGGGAACTTTATAGAGATATATTAATATGTTGTTATATAAAACATCATAGAGGGCAGACAGTCTGCAGCCCCGCAATGAAGGGACCCGACTTGGGCAAAGTTACTTAGGTTGTGAGTCAAACCAAGACCCGCCAAACAACCATCGCAGAAACGCAATGCTGCAGAATGCAACAAGCATCAATACGACTATCGTCGGGTTTACACCATCCCAAGGCCCCCATACAGTCCCAGCAGACATCACCACCCGTATACCTCCATCGACCAGAACCACAAGATGCGTCAATTCAGGTGCAGCACACCCGCAGATCCATCACAAGAAGCAATACTGCAAGTAGCAGTAAGCATCAATGCAACTATCATAAGGATGGCGCCCCCTCACAACACACCCACATGATCCCTATCGACTTTGGTAACAAAATTGATAATGTTGTTAACTAAAAATACCACCAACGTATCATAGTAGTACAGTACTAAGACGTCAGTAGCCAAAACTCCACGTATCATAGCGGTATTGCACTAAGACATGAAGTTAAGTATGCTTGCTGCACTTAAAAGTACTACCAAAAACACTCATCCTAATCCGAAAGATAGACGACGTATCATAACGCTAGCGCTAAGACGTCGCCCACAAACGGTAGGGGTATGCGATGTCCACGGGCAAGTCGTATTGCTACAACAAACCCGCTTACCACCGGCACTAAGATGATATGTCTAGGACACATCGGTGAGCGAGTCCAAGTTTACCTCGGTGTCAGAGGCTGCAAAGAAGTGTAGGTTGCTTTGCAGCCTCTGAGACCGAGGTAAACTTGGACCCGCTCGCCACTATAATAATCCTTTTCAAGTCCCATTTCTTTCAATATAATGCTTTTACATATTTGAGACCTTCCACATAATTGCTTTATTTCATAGACCATACTATTGTATGTCTTATTCATATGGGACTTCAAGTCATAACTCTGCTATCATAATGCTTATGCATCATAGAGACCTTCCATATTAATGCTTTGGTTCGTTAGACCTTACTATGATAAGTCCCTAATATAGGACTAGTCATTGTGCAACCTTAGTACTGGCAGTCGGTCAGCCGACCACCCCATATATATATGTACAACCTTGGGTATGCGTTTTCGGCAAGGCCCCACTATAAGGGAACATTATAAGAACACCTTCATCAACTCCATCATCCATTTTTTCTATTATATTACAAATGTTATTTATCTTTGTTACTGCATACTTGTATTTATATGATTTGATACATTTTGAACATTTTAAGCAGGTTTTTAATAAATTTAGAGATTTTTAGAGACATTTTATGCGTTTACTAATATTATAATATTCAATATTCCAAATGGATATTTTTGAACTTTATGCTTATTATTTGCATTTAATTGTATAAAATTTAATTTCTATGACATTTTTAAATGTCTGTATAATGAATTTAATTATTATTTATTAATAATAATTATGAGGCGTCACAATATCAATGATATGTTGCGAACCGGTAGCATTCATTGCTATGCGGATGACAGCACTGGTGATGCTCTATACACTGGCCGTGCCGATATTTCTCGGGACAACGTCCGAGTACCGGAACAAACGTGTGTCTGAAGTCGAGACTTTGTTGAACAAAGTCTCAGATTGGGGTTGACTAAATCTAGTCCAGTTTGATCCCCAGAAGACAAAAGTTTGCGCGTTTACCGCTAAAAAGAACCCCTTTGTTGTATCTCCTCAGTTTTGAGGTACTCCCCTTGTTGCCTCAGCCAGTATCGGAAACCTCGGCGTCGACATATCGAGTGTCGCCCAGTTTCGTGGTCACTTGGAAGGGAAGGCCAAATTGGCCTCTTAAAAGCTTGGCGTGCTCAGCAGAGCGAGACAATATTTCATGCCGGCACATCGCTTGCAACTTTACAAAGCGCAAATCCAGCCTCACATGGAATACTGTTCCCATCTCTGGGCTGGGGCTCCCCAGTGCCAGCTCCTTCCTCTTGACCGCATCCATCGTAAAGCGGCTCGAATCGTCGACGACCGAGTCCTTTCCGATCAGCTCGACTCATTGGCGCTGCGAAGAGATGTTGCATCTTTTTGCAGTTTCTTTCGCATTTACCACGGAGAATGCTCTGAGGAATTGTTCGAATTAATCCCAGCCGCCAAATTTCACGAACGCACATAGCGACAACACTCCCGATACCATCCGCATCATCTGGATGATTGGCGGTCCATCACTGTGCGATTTAGAAGATGTTTTCTTCCTCGCACTACTTCCTTATTGAATAGTTTACCATCAGCGATTTTTCCGGACCGATACGACTTAGGAACCTTGAAGAAAAGAGCCTACTCCTTTTTAAAAGGCCGGCAACGCATCTGCAATTCCCCTGGTGTTGCGGTTGTTCATGGGCAGCGGTAGTCACTTAACATCAGGTGAGCCGCATGCTTGTTTGCCCCATCTCCTATAAAAAAAGCTTCGAACATAGAACAATTCCGTAGAGAATTTTAAGAAGTTGAAACAGAAACAGAAACAGAAACAGAAACTTTTTTATTCAATATAGATTATAAATAATACTTATTGAAAGTCACTCTTTTGTTTGATTACCACTGGTTCGGAAAAAACCTCTGTCCTGGGAAGAGCCAGTAAGAAACCCAGCGGGACTTTTTTTTAAATAACAGCTTACAATCATGATGTTACACAAATTAACAACACAACAAATTAGAAATAGCTTGGTAGCGATCACCTCATTTCCAGGGGTTATTATCATCCATAAGTTCCTTAATATTATAATAACCCTTTTTATACAAACTTATTTTAATAAAGTTTTTGAACTTTGAACAGGCCAAACTTTGTATATTTTCTGGAATTTTGTTGTAAAAGCGTATACATCGCCCCAAGAATGAATTACTGACTTGATGGAGTCGAGTAACAGGTACTACTAGCTTGTGTCTGTTCCTAGTATTTACAGAATGAATATCACAGTTGTAGGCGACTGTTAAAAAATTTAAAAATAGACCCTAATGCAGGCATTGATTACAACGCTGGAACTGATTTGAAGATTTATATTAGTCGTCTTAGATTATTGATGAGTAGACATCGGATTATATGCACTAACAAATTGCCAAAATATGCATGCAAATATGCACTAAAAAAGGCCGAAATATGAACTTAAAACTGTTGATATGTCCAAAATATGCATAATGCAAAATAAAAAAAACATTTTATTTTTATAAATTTTAATTAAGGACTACAAAAACAGCGAAATGTGCTTAAAATTATGCATAGTTTTTATGATAATATACAATTAATGTTTTTCCAAATTTTCGAGCGGAAATTTGTGACGTTTGTCACCCCATATCAATTTGTACGCCGAAAACGTCCTCCCTACATCTGCTGACGTTATTGCCTGTGCCCCCTTTTCCCTAAATAGGGTTGCTTCCGATTCAGCAGAAAGGCCTCATAAACCAATGCCAGTCTCACAGATGGTGTATAGTGGGTAGGCACTTAAGTTTGGTTAGGTTAGTCGCAGTGAGTCCCACATAACCACGACAGCCGGCTGTAGTGTTATGCTTAGAGCATTCACCACCTCCCTTCCTCGCTTTCCGGAGGGTAGCCGTTTCAATTGCTTCTAGGCACAAAAAAAAAACCTAGGCCTTCGTCACCTAGGTCCCTATACGTACCTCCCGCTATTAAACGAAATATGCACGATTAGGGAAAAAGGCTAAAATATGCATTAACGCCGTAATTAGAGAGTTATATGCATTTGCATATGCAATTGTGCAAATGCATAAAGTCCGATGTCTATTAATAAGTCATCGCGCGCTCTGACTAGATACCACCGGCGCTCTTGTAAAATGCGGTAACAAATAGTACGCCGAAGTCGGCGTTCCCGAGCCAGTCGCGTTGCAGGCAATGTGTGAGGTGGCCGTACCGAATGTTTTATTAAATTTCGATCATAATCCGAAGTAAAATACCAGTTGACGTAGTGAAACTGTGTAAAACTAATACTACAAGAAATAAGAAAGACACTGGGATCACATACTATCAGTAAGTATCATACAATTTCGAATTTCAACATAAAATAACACGAGCCATAAATAAGTCACAAAATATGAATGACGCCATTCAGTGTTGCCGCGTATACAAAACTAAAATTCCCCGTGGCTGATATTTTTATATGCGAATTTATTGTTACTATATTTTATAATATAATATATTTAACTTATTATAATATAACCTAATTCTATATTACTTAATGTTTACTTCTGTAGTATTGCTCAAATGACCTAATTTCCGTTTATTAGGGTTCCGTACCCAAAGAGTATCAACGGGACTCAGGTCTCCACTATCGTTCCGTCTGTCTGTCAGCAGGCTGTATCTTATGAACCGTAATATGTAGATACTTGAAATTTTCACAGAATGTGTATTTATATTGCTGCCATAACAACATAAAATAAAATAAAATATTAAAGGACCCTAAATAATCACGTTTCTTGTATGAAGTTCATACAAGAAACGTGATTTTTTTTCTGTATATATATTCTTTATAAGCGAAACCTGGATTAACACGCAATTAAATGATGCCGTGTGTATGGTGGGATTGAAAGGGTATCGTTTATCATGAGCTTTTACCGCCGGATAAAACCATCGATTCGGATCTCTACTACCAACAAATAATGAGACAAGCAAGAAATAGAAAAAAAAACGGCCGGCATTGATAATCACAAAATGAGTGGTATTTCATCATGATAACGCCTGTTTAACACTTTTTTGAGACTTTCAATACACACTAACATTCCTTAAAATCCAGTATTTTCTTGAGTACTTAAAACTGGTTTAAAATTTTTAATCATTATTTTCTTTTGTTGCTTGTGTTCTTTAGAAGAAAGCTTTCTGGAGGTTTTAATATTTAAGTTTATATTATATTGTTTCGCATGTTCTAAGTAATTAAGAATATTATTTTTTTCCATTATAAATGAGATGACTAAATACATGTTCCTTCAAATCTCTGGTATTGAATATATCAAATAAAATTACCTACTTCTAGCATTTTTTTGATCAAAAATCCCGAGATTTCTACATCAACGCCATTATGTCACTACCTACAAGATGGCAACAAGTTATCGGACAGTATAGACCCATATATATTATAATTAAATGTAATAAAACATTAAACCAAACTCGTCTTGAATTTGTATACAAAATACGAAGGAACTTTTTCCCCGATCTTATATACTAAGTAAAGGTTTAAAAAATAGTACTCAACAACTTAGCGAATGATTCTGCCCGTCAACACGAATAATTTATATTATGGGATCATCTTCGAAATTTTCAGTTTATACGTGGTAGACCCATACTGCAGCTATATTACTGGTATAGTTGTAGCACTAATAGGTCAGCTCGACCGGGGAAGGATCACGCTCTCACAGAATACCAGTGTAAAATAGCAGCTTAACGCTGCTGTGTTTCGTATGGTGAGTGTAGAGAATCGGAGACCCTTTTTACTGGAAACAAGGCATTCCATCTTAGTCCTCAGGGGTTGAAACGCATCTGCATTTTCATACTTAATCGAGGATAGATGTAGATGTCTATGGGTCACAACAACCACTTACCATCAGGTGGACTTTGTGCTCGCTTGTCACCCTGATCCTACAAAAAAATCTCAAAGTCAGTTATTCCATATAAAATTTCGTACAAACTTGCTCAAAATGTATGGAAGACCTGACTTTTCTTGCGATTTCGAAGATAGATCTATAGTAAAAGTTGTTCATATTGACGCGTAGAATAGAAATAGAAAGCACTATTATGGTTACATCATATATATAACTATTTTTAAATAATTTGTGAATATTAGTTAGACCTTATCATTTATATATCATTTATTCAGAAGAAAAACCTATAATATACACAAATATATTGATACATTCGTTATTAATAAACTATTCATTTTAAGTATTTCTGGAATACATTCATAACTATGAACTTAACTACAAAGCCATAGCATAAAATAATTTTTCCCGTTAATCGGCTAATAGTTAAGCTGCTGGCATATACAATTTTTCACGCACACTAGCATCATTACAAATTGTCTTATACACACTAAAATATTGAGATGCCGCATTTACAGAGCTGTTACTTTCAGGTTGCGAGGTATCTAGTCAGAGCGCGCGATGACTTATTAATAATCTACGTATTAAAGTGTCAAGCTACGAAACTAAATATGTACATCGCCTTCCACTATTACGTTGAAAAATTGTTTACCTCCTAAATTAAAAACGTCGTGATCGCCAATTGAATTAATGTCATTTAACAGTGACATGCGCCAATGGTCCATGTTTTATCAACAATTTAAGACATTAATTCAAGTTAATTTACAGTTAGCTGGTGCCGAACGTTTTTATTATTTACTAAACAAATTAAGTGACCAAACTAACGTGAATAAGCCTTTACGTCAAAAAATGGACGATAGATTGATCCTGTGTTTGTGCATACAATTGCGGCCTTATAAATTTCTAGTACAATTAATAGCTTCCGATTGTTTTTTAATTTGTCGCGATGGTCGAATTCAACCAAAAAGAGAGGGTAAACAAGAGCACTTATCGTCTCTGCAGTTACAGCTAATTAAAGTCCGCTGCTAAACATAAGACTCATCCATAGAAAGCCTCATAGGGAGGATATTTGGCATAGTTACCACGTTTGGCAAGCGGGTTGGCAACCGTTGTTTTTATTTTAGTCATTATAAGGGAGACGATGCTGCCCATCTACTGATTTGTTTCCCTTCTTCGCCTCTTACGCCACCCACGGGATGAGGTAGTGGATATTCTTACACTGCCATTACACTACAATGTTTTCGTTTATTTTAAGCTTATTTTTATAGTTCACGTCATCAACGGTTGAGGTTGGAATTTGATGTATTTCATCAAATGGCTTCTAGTTATATTTGTTCTATTTTAGAATCTACTTTTGCTGAATTTCTACATTTCAGAAGAATTCACCTGATGCATATACAAAATGCTTACTTAAAATGAAAAAACAGACTTAGCAAGTACCGAGTTTATGGCAAGTAACGACACAAAACGTCAGAGAATATCCTGTCATTTCATTAAAATTCACTGATATGCTAGCTGGTTAGTTATAAAGCACTTTCAAACTACAAAACTATCTTAATTCAAGTTACTACTAAGAGCGGATGATTATTTTTCCCTTGTATACTGATATGTCATGATAATTTAACTTTTTATATTATTTACAGTATAAAATTTGTTAATTAAAAAGAAGACACTATATAGCAGCTATAATTTTATATGATTTTTTTTATAGAAGAGGGGGCAAACGAGCATGCGGCTCACCTGATGGTAAATAACTACTGCCGCCCATGAACAACCGCAACGCCAGGGGAATAGCAGATGCGTTGCCGGCCTTTTAGAAAGGTGTAAGCCCTTTTCTTGAAGGTTCCTAAGTCGTATCGGTCCGGAAAAATCGCTGGTGGTGATCGATTCCACAAGGAAGTTCTGCGAGGGAGAAAACTTCTTCTAAATCGCACAGTGGTGGACCGCCAATCATCCAGATGTTATGGATGGTAACGCGAGTTTTGTCGCGATATGCGATGATGAAATTGAGCGGCTGGAATTAATCCGAACAATTCCTCAGAGCACTCCCCGTGATAGATGCGATAAAATACGCAAAGAGATGTAACATCTCTATGCAGTGCCAGTGTATCGAGCCGATCAGAAAGAAGTCGGTCGTCGACGATTCGAAACGCTCTGCGCTGGATGCGGTCAAGTAGAAGGAGCTGGCACTGGGGTGCCCCGGCCCAGAGATGAGAACAGTATTCCATTTGAGACCGAACTTGCGCTTTGTAAAGTTGCAAGCGATGTGCCGAAATGAAATACTGTCTCGCTCTGCTGAGCACGCCAAGCTTTTTAGAGGCCAATTTGGCCTTCACTTCCAAGTGATCACGAAACTGCACACTACTCGATATGTCAACGCCCAGCATTCCGATGCTAGCTGAGGCAGCAAGGGGAATACCTTGAAACTGAGGAGATACGACAAAGGGGTTCTTTTTAGCGGTAAACGCGCAAACTTGTGTCTTCTGGGGATTGAACTGGACTAGATTTAGTCGCCCCCAATCCGAGATTTTGTTAAGCAAAGACTCGACTTCAGAGACAAGTTTGTCCCGGTACTGGGCGACGTTTTCCCGAGAAATATTGGCACGGCCGCTATATAAGGCATCACCAGTGCTGTCGTCTGCATAGCAATGAATACTACCAGTTAGCAACATATCATTGATATGCAGGAGAAACAGCATTGGTGATAGCACGCAGCCTTGTGGAACACCAGCGTTGATAGGCTTGAAATCAGAACATGCACCAACAACCTCGATGCTCCGATCAGCAAGGAAACTGGTGATCCATTTGCACAATTTCGCGCGAAGGAAGCCTCGAAAGAAGCGTTTCTTTTTGCTTTTTATAGCATTTCTTATCAATTTTAGGATTATATCAAGTTGATAAATAAAAAAAAACAAATTAATGTCCATTCATTCATTCCATCGAATCATCACAGCATGTAAAAGCCCACCGCTAATGTTTATGGGCGGACTAGTCACTTGCTATCAGGTTAGCCGCATGCTTGTTTGCCTCTTCGTATATATATATATAAAAGGGGTTTTGCCATATGATTTGACAATGCTTGGCGGGCGGGTTGGCAACCGTAGATTTTCGTTGTTTTGAGTTGCAATCATTAAGATGGTGTTGCCTATCTCCAGTTTCAGTTTACCTCTGTTGCCTCTCATAATTCCCACGGGCTGATATGGTGTAGTTAAAATAAATTACATTTTATTAAGTGTCTTTTATTTCAAAAATAATATACATTTTATAAAACAAATATTATGTCCGAAGAAATAGTAGAAATATTATTTAAATATTGTGATCCTTATTTTTTTTATTTTAATTTTTTGCGTATTTTTCCAGGAACTGATTGAGTTTTGCCGTGTGAACTCCATTAGGGTTGTGTTCTTTAGAAAATTCTTCCCATTCAACAGGCAATTGCTCTATAATGGCTTTAATTACTTGAGCAACTTGTGACTTCTGTTTTTCTGAACATTTACCGCATTCGGTTTGTACCGCCTCTGGCATCAATTCTAAAAGTCAACACAATATATTATTATTATTTTTATTATTACATACATCATCATAATATATTAATTTTAGATTATTTAAATAAATAATATTTAAATAATTAAAATATCTTGTGTATATGACGACCGCAACCCTCTTCGTATTCTGCATAATTAAAATGTAACCTATATTATAATTTTAACACAAAATGTGAAAATTTTGAGTCATTTGTGTAATACAATGTCCAGCCGGTAATTTTTGACAATGCCTCCAGCATGTAGAGCTTGTTTGCCTAGTTACTTACCAAACGACGTATATAATTTATTTGTTACATTAAAAAATTGCCGTGTAGTGGCGGTTAAGAATATCCACTACCCCATATCTTCCCGTAGGTATCGTAAAAGTCGACAAAGGGTGTTTCCCTTAGGTGGGCAGGAGATGGACAGCAGCATCTTCCTGATAACAACAAACTTACAATAAAAACGCTGCGGTTGTTCCCAAAACCCACTCGCCAAGCGTGGCAACTATGGCAAATACCCCCCTATGATGAGAGTAACAAAGAAACGGCACCCAGTCCCCGGCGGCCCCGCTATTACTGGCTACAGTGGCGACCATGGTAACAGCGGGGCAGGGGTGCTAAGAATCTCCGGTGGAGGTTCGATTGCCACCTAAGACGACTCGACCTAGCAACATACAACGCAAGCATCCTGAGGACTGACGAGAAGATCGTGGAGCTGGAAAAAGAGATAAACAAGTTACGCTGGCATATTATAGGGTTATCCGAATTCCGAAGAGAAGGGGAGAACACGGTAATCCTCGAATCCAGCAACTTGCTCTATCACCGGGAGGGCGACCATCTGTCCCAAGGACGTGTCGGATTTATCGTCCACAAGTCTCTCGTTACGTTGTACAAACAACTTTGTAAAGATTGGGAGTGTGTCGACGAGGGTTGCGTACCTTATACTCAGAATCACCAAACGGTATTTGCTAAAGGTCATACAGGTTTAAAAACCAATATACGGTGTTAATGGGAGACTTCAATGCAAAACTAGGCACAAGGGAGAAAGGTGAGCTGAAAGTGGGGAAATTTGGAATAGGGCAACGGAACCCAAGGGGCCAGCAGCTGGCCGAATTCATGGAGAAAGAGGGGCTCTTTATGATGAACTCTTTCTTCCAGAAGCGGCCCCACAGGAAGTGGGCCTGATCGAACCCCGACGGTTCCAAAAAAATGAGCTTCATTATGACGACCAGACGGCAACTGTTCAGTGATGTCTCCGTGATCACGAGGGTGAAAACTGTTAGCGATCACCGAATGTTTATAGGCACACTGAACCTAAACGTTAAGCTCTCGTCTAATGAAGTCAACGCTCCGTCCCCCCGTGCTCTGTTCCAAAGTCCCGAAACCTTTCAGCTCGAGTTACAATACCGTTTTCAGTGCCTAGAAGACTGCAATGAATTGGACGATATGAATGACAAGCTCGTGAAAACTGTCCATGTGGTCGGAGCTAAGTTCTGCAAGACCCGTCGCAGAAGAACAGAAAAACTTTCCGATCACACTCTCAATCTCATGGCTGTTAGACGGGAGATGAAGCTATATTCTTCAACAGATTTGACAGCATACAGGCAATTGAACAGACGGATCTCCAAATGCATGCGGCGGGACTTACGCAACTTCAATACAGCTTGTATTGAAGAAGCGATCGAGCGCAACCAAGGCTCCAAAGTCTTTGCCAGAGATCTGTCTGCCAGAAAGAGCCAACTTTCAAAGCTGAGGACCGAGTGTCGCAGCATCGTTTCCGGGGCACCTTAGATTTTGAGTGAGATTGAGAGGTTCTATGAGCAGCTGTACACGTCATCGTGGGAGCCACACGCAAGTGTGAGTAACGATCCAAGAGCGAGTCTTATCCGACACTATTCCGGATGTCAGTCTGAGTGAGATTAGAATGGCTCTCCAGCACCTTAAAAACGGCAAGACCCCAGGCGAGGATGGAATTACAGCGGAGCTTCTGAAAGCGGGTGGAAGACCGGTACTTGAAGCCCTACAGAAGCTCTTTAATTCTGTTCCCCATGGTGGCATTACACTGGAGGCGTGGAGCAGAAGTGCGGTGGTCTTGTTCTTCAAGAAAGGTGACAACGCTCTCTTGAAGAACTACAGACCGATTTCCCTTCTAAGCTGTGTCTACGTGCTGTTTTCGAGAGTCATTACGAATCGTCTCGCGCGCAGACTAGACGACTTCCAGCCTCCCGAACATGCCGGTTTCCGAAAGGGCTTTAGCACCATAGACCACATACATACCCTTCGGCAAATTGTACAGAAGACCAAGGAGTACAATTTGCCACTATGTCTGGCGTATGTGGACTATGAAAAAAGCCTTTGATTCCGTTGAAATTTGGGTGGTGCTGCAGTCCCTTCAGCGGTGCCATGTTAACTGTCGGTATATCGAAGTGCTGGAGTGTTTGTACAGTAGAGTTACGATGGCTATCCGAGTACAGAACCAGAGTACGAAACCTATCCAATTGCAGAGAGGTGTAAGACAGGGTGACGTTATATCCCCGAAACTCTTCACCACTGCATTGGAAGACGGTTTCAAGCTTATGGACTGGAAAGGATACGGTATTAACATCAATGGCGAGTACATCACTCACCTTCGATTTGCCGACTATATAGTCCTTATGGCAGAATCGCTGGAGGACCTCGATAGTGTTTCCCAACGGAGTCATTGAGCATGGTGCTTAGGTCCTCCTAAGCACCATGCTCAATGACTTCAATAGTGTCTCCCAACGAATAGGTCTTAGGATGAACCTGGACAAAACAAAGATCATGTTTAATGTCCATGTCACAACTCTGCCGATAGTTGTTGGGAGCACTAAGCTCGAAGTTGTTGACGAGTATGTTTACCTGGGACAAATAGTTCGACTAGGTAAGTCCAACTTCGACCGAGAGGTCAATCGACGGATTCAACTCGGCTGGGCAGCGTTCGGGGAACTACGACACATCTTCTCGTTCTCGACATACCTCAAAACGAAATTGTACAACCGGTGCGTGTTGCCAGTGATGACTTACGGATCTGAGACGTGGTCCTACACTGCTGGCTGTTTGAGGAAGCTCAAGGTCGCTCAGCGAGCTATGGGGAGGACTATGCTCGGGGTTTCTCTGCGTGATAAACTTAGAAATGAGTATATCCGCAGTACAACCAGAGTAACCGACATAGCCCAACGGATTAGTAAGCTGAAGTAGCAGTGGACCGGCCATATAGCACGAAGAACCGACAACCGATGGGGAAGAAAGGTTCTTGAGTGGCAGCCTCGTACCGGTAGGCGAAGTGTAGGGCTACCCCCCACGAGATGGAGTGACGACCTGGTAAGACATGCCCGAACTCAATGGATGCAGGTGGCTCATTACCGTGCTTTGTGGCATTCCTTTGGGGAGGACTATGTTCAGCAGTGGACTTATGAAAGGCTGTAATGATGATGATGATGAATAATAGATTTACGAAGACATTTTAAGTAAAGAGCAGCGTGGTAGCTTTTTCAGAATGAGAGGAGGCCTGTACCACCAATGGGACGTATAAGGACGGTACTTTTAAATTTACTTTAAAATAGATTTATATGAAAAAAATTTGATCATGTGAAAAGAATGAATGAGGAAAGAGTGACAAAGCAAATTTATGTTGCAGAAGTGATTGGCAGAGTCAGCAGAGGACGCCCTAGACGGAAGTTTATCGAACAAATTGGTGATATGTTGAAGATGGGCTAAATTAAGATTACCCTGATGAGCATGTACGCATAGATATATGGATGTATAGGAGGTGAGAGAGGTGTGTTAGGATCGTGTCAAATGAAAGTCCGTAGTCTCTGACAGGCGTGAATCTTTATATTAAGAAGAGAAGCGTGGTAGCCTTTTCAGAATGAGAGGAGGCCTGTACCACCAATGGGACGTATAAGGACGGTACTTTTAAATTTATATGAAAAAAAATTGATCATGTTGAAAGAATGAATGAGGAAAGAGTGACAAAGCAAATTTATGTTGCAGAAGTGCTTTATGTTGCTTCTTATTAGCCATTTAAATACACAATTTAATTTTTAATGAAAGTGATAAACGACCTAACACTAACAGTCTTGTTTGACAATAAAAAAGTACTAACCCGGACGAATTACTAGGCAGATAAAAACCCATAGGTGTTTTCATTTTATAATTAAACTAGCTGACCAGGCAAACTTTGTTCTGCTTTTTCCGACGATCCTTTGTCCTTTAAAGAAATCTTTAAATTCGCAATAAAAATGTTGAGGGTCACCTATCCGGATAAAAACTATCCTATCTTTCAAGTTGGAGCAAGCAATACACATTTACAATATTTCATTAAAATCGGTTGAGTGGTTTCCGAGTTCATCGCGGACAAACAATGTGACACGTAATTTTTATATATAAAGATTAAAATTTTCTTAAAAAATACGACCTTACTTAGGTCCCACCGTGATCGGGCAAGTTAGTGCACGCATAGGTGATATCCTTGCAGTAGAAGCGCTGCAACACCAGTCAATGGATATTGAGTCTGTTATGTATAGAAGTGCCCGCGCATCACGTATACGAAAAGCTTGCACTTGGAGAACAAGTTATACATTCCGACCTACACCCCGTAAACGTGTTACTTGTTATGTTTTCGGTAGTTATAATAATATCAGTGTATCTACTGCGAATGCTATAAAAAACTGGATATCTATTTATTATAGAAATAAACTTGAGAGTTAAAATTCGATCATCATATAACGTAACTCCGGTTTTCGCCACTCACCGTACAATACAGAAACATTATTCTGCTCTTTAAATTTTTTTGTTCAAACGTGATCCTTACTAAGCGTAAACGTGATCTTTTATAGCAATTTTCTTATATAATTAATTTTTTGTATTTAATATTTACATATACATACAAATATAAATGATGTGTTTGTCTGTAATATTGAAATAACTCGCTTCTATTAAGCTCAGCGGCCTATTTGCATGCTATGAAGACATAAATAACCACTTTAACAAAACATTTTGTATGTCTGTCGGTCCGGACTCATCTTCGGAATGGGAAAACCGATTGCCATAAAACTTTACGTTCAGATTAAAAGCAATGCCAGGAAAATAGAAAAACTTGAATATTTAACAAAAAACTAAAAATTGATAAAGGAAATTGTCTTTGATTATATTAAATCTAAACGACACCACATTATTAGGCCCTGTACAGACCGAGTCGGATCGCTAGTTCTTAAATAAAATCAAAATTATTGAAATTAAACTTACTTTTAAAATCATTTCCTTCTGGTGTACATTTTCCTTTCCCTTGGATACAGAGTGTATATGCTTTAAGCAGTCGTTGGTTGGATACAAGTTCTTTTACGTCAAAGTTCTCATATCTGCTGTACAATTCTTCATTAGGTCTTGCCACAACCACTGCTACAAAGACGGATAAAAGGATTGCAATCTTCATATCTGGAAATAATAAAAATTGTTGGTTTTCTAGCAGAGTATGAAATTCTGGTGTACCACAAGTCATTAGACTCGACATCATTACATTTATTTCTAGAACTAACACTACATACACTAAAATAAGACGATTAAAGTATATATAAACGCTTTTCTATACGAAAAGATAAGAGTAACGCGATTAATACATATTAGTTCTCTGAGGATCGTACGTGCTTACACAAAAACAACTTGTTCAATAATCGATGCAATGTTTGGCTAATATGACTGTCATAAAAGTTAGTTTGAAAAATTAGACTCGTCAAATTCTTAATATACTGAATAATCGCAAGGATTATCTGAATACGAAATTGTTTATGATGATAATGTTCTTCTGGATAATTTCAACAACGCAATTAATTATAATAACGCTTATGCGATGCGATGATGAATATATATTAGCCTAAGATAGAAGGATATTGAAAAGACACTGACTGAATTATTTCAGCTTAAGGATACAACGCATACTCGTACTTAAGAAAAAAGAGTTAAATGTGTCAACACTAAGCTTTTAATAAGAATTAAAAATCGACTTCAAAAACCAAAAATATTAAATTAGTAACAGAGCCTTCTACTTCCCACTTTCCTTGATAGCTATTCCAGTATATCTACATTGCAATCAACAACCCTAAGAAGACCATAACAGCACACTGACACTGCACACCTCTGATTTCAAATCGACGAACATTACAAGTGCGTACATTACAAGTGAAGCCGAAACATAACTAAACCATGTTTCGATTATTACACGAGTATGAACAGGCACTCGCGGACACATATGCATCTGAAATCATTTGCAATTAACAACATGGCATATAGTGCATACGCAGTGGACGGGCTGTCAAAGAAAGAAAGAAGAAAGTTGAACGTTACTTGAATAATACGCAGCGTTCCGTCTAACTTTCTTTGTTAGTCTGCCTCTGACAAGCCGGAAGGAGGGAATTATTGCTCAACTTAACGGATTAATAACCGGACGACTATTGTAATTGCCGTTCTGGACATTGTAGTATCGTTATTTTTTAAATAGCGACACCGCAGTCTGTTGGATGTTGTAATGATCCACATTTTCCTTAATCGGCTTTTATGATATTCACCGGTAAAACGAATAAAACAGGGTGGTGGTGTCGTTTGGCATTACCTCCGTATTATACATAACACTTATGATTATAAAATAATCACTGCTTACCTATATACGAGTGAAGTACTGGTCTTAAACTGATTAAGAATTATGAAAGAGAAGCTTTATATATTATCGAAACGATTTTCATCCTTGACTTTGAATTTGCGTAATATGCATCTGATTTAGCAAAAAATTTGTTTTGTATAGCAACGAAATTTTAATGAGATTTTGGAATTTTTTTTATTATTCAATGCACAGTTGTAATGCTTAACTATTATAGTGATATTTTAAATACCTTTGTGTTTTTTTATGCAGAATGATTGAAATGATTGTTGAATAAAAAAAATTTTCTATGGACGTCGTAGGGAAAGTTTGGTACAGCAGCAATCGTCAATGAACCTATCAAGTTTAATAATTATTGCAAGACATTCATACAACGGGAAAGATTCATGTCCAGCAGTAGACTCCTGTGGGAGAAACAGGAAAAAAAGTTTTTTTGACGAATAGACATTTGACTGTGTTTAAAGTTACAGTCTAAATACGTCCCACTGCCGGGCACCGACCTTCGCTCATTTCTGAGAGAGTTACAGGTCAAGATGATGTCCGCCGCACCGACTCACAGCATGTGGGCAACTTCACATGTCTTTGAAATTTATATTGTTAGAAATAATTTTCAAAATTATTTATTTTTTACCCTCGTTCCTATCAAAACACTTTTTGAAATTCTGAGTCATAAAGATTTTTCACGATATTTTCCTTCAATGCCGAGCACGTGGTAAATGGTGATGGTATTCAGTAGTATTTTTTAAATTTTCAAGTGTTTCTTGGTGTTTCTTTTACCTACTTTTGTAGTAAAGTAAAGTAAAGTAAAGTTGCAGCCTATTTACGTCCCACTGCTGGGCACAGGCCTGTTCTTATTTCTGAGAGGGTTTTAGAGCAAGGAAATGTCCGCCGCGAAGCCCCAATGCGTGTTGGAGAATTTCACATGCCTTCGAAATATTTTTTTCTTATTTCTCAGACATGCAGGTTTCCTCACGATGTTTTCCTTTACCGCCGAGCACGTGGTAAATCAGCACTTAAAATTGCACTTAACAATTTCATTGCTGCCGGCGGGGATCGAACCCGGGTTGCTCGAGTACTTTGAAGCTTACATCGAGCGCTAACCATCTGAGCTACCACGGCGTGTGATTACTTTTGTAGTAAACTTAAAGAATGTTTCAATTAACATACATTTTTAAGAGATCGCTTTCCTTAAAAATTAGATAGCTGTAGATTATAAAAAAAAGGAGAGAATGATTTGTAGTTCAGCCTAGCCTCATCCAAAGTCCAGTGGACTCGCTGACTGAAGAGAATATGGTCCTCCACATTTTGGGTCAACGCGTTACATAAGTTAGTTAGTTTTGCTAAATAATAAAATGATAAGTTTGTCAGAATATGTAATAATTACTGCCAAAATGAATTAAACAAGCCTTTGTTCTTTAAAATCCGACACGCCACTTAGATAACAGATCTCCAAAAAACTTACATACACATATGAAGGGCACAGGAAAAGAAGGAGCTCATTAACATTCTCATTGTTTCGAGTTAATAAAGAATTAAACCTAAAATTTCAATTTCTACACTTACAACTCTACTAGAATATGATTTGTACCTATATAAAAATGGAACAGTGTATATTTAACATAATATATTGTTAGGTATTTTAAAAGATTGGGTTGGTAAATAAACAATAGTTTGCAATTTATTTACCTTACTCCCAAATGTAAAAGGCAAGAAGGTGCTCATTGTCACAATGATCTCCTATTTACATTTTACAAATTAACTGGTGATCATAAACAATGTCTAATTACATAAACACACTAATGAAATAAAATACATGTTAATGAGCATGAAATTTATTTGTGGGGTAAGTTAATATATTCGGGTAAAATTAATTTTAAAGATGAAAAAAGAACCGGGGCCCTACAAATAGCAGTAACGGAAGAAAATGTATGAACTACTGAAATGTTGGTGCGAGAAGACACACGAATTACATATACGGACATTGAAAAGATTGTAGGCATTAGTTCGGGCAGCATTCATACCATCCTCACCAACATCAACATCTTGAAGTGAGAAAGCTTTGTTGTCGATAGATCCCACGTTTGCTCTCCGAAAGCAAAAAACAGACTCCTGTCATTTGGTGCCATGAAATGCGTCTACGTTTTGAAAATGGGGCATCTAGGCGTGTTTCAGAAATCGTTACTGGGGACGAGACATGGATCTATCAATATGATCCGGAAAATAAAAGGCAATCATCGGTATAGGTCTACTCCGAAGGACAGTTACTGACAATACTGCAAAGACCTCGCAACGTCGGCAAAAATGGTGGCTAGTTTTTTTTTTGCGGAGTGGACATTTGTCGACATCAATGCTAGGAAATTGTAGGTCAGTCAAATCTGAATGGTATAATACAGTTGCATTACCCAAAGCTTTTCAAGCTGTGCGGGAGAGAAGACCAAAGACCGGGCTTCGGGGAATCATGCTGCAACACGATAACGCCTCTTCACATACCTCCCTTAGAACAAAAGCATTTATTGAGGAATCTGGTGTTGAAGCCGTGGCTGCCTATGAAGAAGCGATTTGCTACATCAAGACTGACAAAAGTGTTTTCAGAGTTGACTTAGGCGAATGGAACTTTGTATAGAGCATGATGGGGAATATTTTGAAAAGATGTAAAATAAATATTAATAATATCTAGAATACTTTTCGTATATCTTAAAAATTATTGAGTGTCCTACGTATTATTGTCCATTTTGAGATAAATATGCAAAAACTTTTAAAAACCTAAGGTACACTAAAGGACTCGTAAAATTTATGCAAGGAAGCTTATCTGGCAGCTGTCATTTGTATGACAAAATAATACAGATGGCCGACTATGAGCGCGTTTTCTGTTACAATCGCTGCGATCAGCCCGTTTTAGCTTGGTTTCATAGACAACGGGCATCTTTTTACGCGGTATAGAATGCAATGAGCGCGTTTTATCCTAAAGTACAATTTTTTTCAATTCACTTTACACAAAATGGGCGCCTTTTATTGTGTTTAAAATAACGTGCTCTGATTGGTCATAGAAAACGAAGTAAAATGGTATAGTTCATTCCAAAAACGTAAAATTGTCAATGAGCTCCTTTTTTCCCTGTGCCCTTCATATAATATGCGTACAGTATAATCCTACCAGTAACTCTTTCGATTGAAGCAATGCAGACTTGTTTACTAAAATATTTAAGATTTCGGGCTAAAGTTAAAAAAATAATAAAATAATCTTTTAATTTAAATTTACTTTTTGTTTCCATCTTGTCTCAAATATATATGAAAGAGGAGAGGCGAAAGACGATCATCTTCAGATGCACTCAAACGAGCAAAGAGCTGTGTGTCTGTGTGTGATTAGGAGTAAGAGCCAGTTGTCCGGTCCACGTTGTCATGTGAGATGATGGCATGTCAAAAGGACGCCTTAGCTAGTGTGTTACTTTGCATGATATCAAATCTATCTCTGGACATTTACACACACATACTCAAGCAGGTGATAGTACCCAGCCTTCCTCTCTATTGAAATTAGGATATTTTTTAATTTCAATAGCCTCACATATCATCCTTGGCAGGAATCGATGTTCTTTCGCGAGAATATGTGTTTATCAAAACTAATAAAATGGCGGCGGTCTTTTAGAATATGATCACAAACTACAGACTTACCGGAACGTTGGTGTTTCACGTCAGCTATGTGTTCTTTTACGCGGGTTTTGATAGATCGCTTTGTTTGCCCTATATATGACAGACCACATTCACAATCAAGCTTGTAGACTCCTGCATCTTGTAGAAGAATATTGCACTTGATGGATGGTAATAACTGACTAACCTTCTTCAGCGGCTTGGAGAATATTTTAATAGAAGCTCGCTTCAAGATGTAGCCAATCTTGTCTGTGACACCTCTGACCTATGGTAGTGCAGCAGTCACTCGCTCGACTGTAGCCGGCTTCACTAGGTCACTGTGACGTAGACGCGAGAATAACCTGACTCTATTTGGGTGATTTAATAAGTTAATGACCCTGTTAAATTGTGTTTTTTGACTATGTTAACAGCCATGTTTATGATCACCAATTAATTTGTAAAATGTAAATAGGAGATCATTGTGACAATGAGCACCTTCTTGCCTTTTACATTTGGGAGGTAGGTAATTAAATTACAAACTATTGTTTATTTACCAACCCAATCTTTTAAAATACTTAACAATATATTATGTTAAATATACACTGTTCCTTTTTTATATAGGTACAAATCATATTCTAGTGGAGTTGTAAGTGTAGAAATTGAAATTTTAGGTTTAATTCTTTATTAACTCGAAACAATGAGAATGTTAATGAGCTCCTTCTTTTCCTGTGCCCTTCATATGTGTATGTAAGTTTTTTGGAGATCTGTTATCTAAGTGGCGTGTCGGATTTTAAAGAACAAAGGCTTGTTTAATTCATTTTGGCAGTAATTATTACATATTCTGACAAACTTATCATTTTATTATTTAGCAAAACTAACTAACTTATGTAACGCGTTGACCCAAAATTTGGAGGACCATATTCTCTTCAGTCAGCAAGTCCACTAGACTTTGGACGAGGCTAGGCTGAACTACAAATCGTTCTCTCCTTTTTTTATAATCTACAGCTATCTAATTTTTAAGGAAAGCGATCTCTTAAAAATGTATGTTAATTGAAACATTCTTTAAGTTTACTACAAAAGTAATCACACGCCGTGGTAGCTCAGATGGTTAGCGCTCGATGTAAGCTTCACAGTACTCGAGCAACCCGGGTTCGATACCCGCCGGCAGCAATGAAATTGTTAATTGCAATTTTAAGTGCTGATTTACCACGCGCTCGGCGATAAAGGAAAACATCGCGACGAAACCTGCATGTCTGAGAAATAAGAAAAAAATATTTCGAAGGCATGTGAAGTTCTCCAACACGCATTGGGGCATCGCGGCGGATATTTCCTTGCCCTAAAACCCTTTCAGAAATGAGAGGAGGCCTGTGCCCAGCAGTGGGACGTAAATAGGCTGAAACTTTACTTTACTTTACTTTACTACAAAAGTAGGTAAAAGAAACACCAAGAAACACTTGAAAATTTAAAAGATACTACTAAATACCATCACCATTTACCACGTGCTCGGCATTGAAGGAAAATATCGTGAAAAATCTTTATGATTGAGAATTTCAAAAAGTGTATTGATGGGAACGAGGGTAAAAAATGAATAATTTTGAAAATTATTTCTAATAATATAAATTTCAAAGACGTGTGAAGTTTCCCACATGCTGTGAGTCGGTGCGGCGGACATCATTTTGACCTGTAACTCTCTCAGAAATGAGCGAAGGTCGGTGCCCGGCAGTGGGTCGTATTTAGACTGTAACTTTAAACACCGTCAAATGTCTATTCAGCCAAAAAACTTTTCTTCCTGTTTCTCTCACAGGAGTCTACTGCTGGACATGAATCTTTCCCGTTGTATGAATGTTTTGCAATAATTATTAAACTTGACAGGTTCATTGACGATTGCTGCTGTACCAGACTTTCCCTACGACGTCCATAGAAAAAAGAATTATTCAACAATCATTTCAATCATTCCGCATTAAAAAAAACACAAAGGTATTTAAAATATCACTATAATAATTAGGCATTACAATTGTGCATTGAATAATAAAAAAACCTTCCAAAATCTCATTAGAATTTCGTTGCTATACAAAACAAATTTTTTGCTAAATCTGATGCATATTACGCAAATTCAAAGTCAAGGATGAAAATCATTTCGATAATATATAAAGCTACTCTTTCATAATTCTTAATCAGTTTAAGACCAGTACTTCACTCATATATAGGTAAGCAGTGATTATTTTATAGAATAGAATAGAATAGAATAGAATGATTTTTATTCAATATGAATTATTACATAATACTTATTGAAAGTCATTATTTTATTTACTACTGGTTCGGAAAATACCTCTGTCCTGGGAAGAACCAGCAAGAAACCCAGCGGGACTTTTTTTTTAAAAAATAATTTCACTTAACAATAATTTTGATTATACAATTTTAAATGAATTTTCATAGAACCAGCATGGTGGCGATCACCTTATTCCCAGGGGTTATTTTCATTCATGTATTCCTTGATATTATAATAACCCTTTTTGTACAGTTTTTCTTTAATAAAACTTTTAAACTTGTTTATTGACAAACTTTGAACATGTTCTGGGATTCTGTTGTAAAAGCGTATACATTGCCCCATAAATGAATTACTAATTCTGTGGAGTCTTGTAAGTGGCATTACAAGCTTATGAAATATCATAAGTGAAATATCATATATATAATCATAAGTGTTACTTTATAAAATATGTCTTAGTCAAGCAAACGCTTCAAAATATTGTATTGTTGGTATAATACTGAGGTAATGTCAAACGATACCATCGCCCTGTTTTATTCGTTTTACCGGTGGATATCATAAAAGCCGATTAAGGAAAATGTGGATCATTACAACATCCAACAGACTGCGGTGTCGCCATTTTAAAAATAACGATACTACAATGTCTAGAACAGCAATTACAATAGTCGCCCTGTTATTAATCCGTCAAGTTGAGCAATAATTCCCTCCTTCCGGCTTGTCAGAGGCAGACTAACAAAGAAAGTTAGACGGAACGCTGCGTATTGTTCAAGTAACGTTCGTCTTTCTTCTTTGTTTCTTTAACAGCCCGTCCACTGCGTATGCACTTTGTGCCATGTTGTTAATTGCAAATGATTTCAGATGCATATGTGTCATGCAATCTGAACAGATTTGACTAATTTACAGATTTGATTAAATTAGTAACAGAAGGCTGTGTTACTAAATTAATCTTTTTAGTTCTTTGAAGTCGAGTTTTGTTTTTATTAAAATTTTGTTTTTGACACATAAAACTATTTTTTTCTGAAATATGCGTCGGTGAATTTTCAATATCAATATCACTGCATCGCATAAGCGTTGTTATAATTAATTGCGTTGTTGAAATTATCCAGAAGAACATTATCATCATAAACAATTACGTATTCAGATAATCCTTGCGATTATTCTCTATATTAAGAATTTGACGAGTCTAATTTTTCAAACTAACTTTTGTGACAGTCATATTAGCCAAACATTGCATCGATTACTGAACAAGTTGTTTTTGTGTATGCACAAGCACGTACGATCCTCAGAACTAATATGTATTAATCGCGTTACTCATATCTTTTCGTATAGAAAAGCGTTTATATATACTTTAATCGTCTTATGTACATAGTGTTAGTTCTAAAACTAAATGTAATGATGTCGAATCTAATGACTTGTGGTACACCAGAATTTCATTCTCTACTAGAAAACCAATAATTTTTATTATTTCCACACATGAAGATTGCAATTCTTTTATCCGTGTTTGTAGCAGTGGTTGTGGCAAGACCCGATGAAGAGTTGTACAGCAGATATGAGAACTTTGACGTAAAAGAACTTGTATCCAACCTACGTCTGCTTAAAGCATATACACTCTGTTTCCTAGGAAAAGGAAAATGTACACCAGAAGGAAATGATTTCAAAAGTAAGTTTAATAGAAATAATGTGGTGTAATTTAGATTTAAGATAATTTTTAATTTTTTTTAAAATATCCAAGTTTTTCTGTTTTCCTGGCATTGCTTTTTATCTATTTATAAAGTTTCATGGTAAACGGTTTTACCATTCAGTAGATTAGCCCGGACAGACAAAATTTTTTGTCATGTTACGTCTTTATAGCATGCAAATGAGCTTAATAGAAGCGAGTTATTTCATTATTACAAACAAACACTACATTTTTATTTGTGTGTATATTTATAAGAAAATTGCTATAAAGGATCATGTTTACGGTTAGTAAGGATAACGTTTGCATACAAACCAGTTTAAAAGAGCAGCATAATGTTTCTGTATTTGGTGTGGTGAGTGGCGAAAACCGGAGACACGTTACATGGGGTCGAAAAATTCCATTTTGACTATTTATTTCTATAATAAATAGATATTAAGTTTTTTCGGATTTACATTAGGTAAATTGATATCATAATGACGACCTAAAACGTAACAAGTAACTTCCGTCTAGAGCGTCCCTTGCTGACTCTGCAACATAAATTTGTTTTGTCATTCTTTCCTCATTTATATAACGTGGTAGAGCCATGCTGCAGTTATATTAGTAGTATATTTATAGCACGATTGGGTCGGCTCGACCGGGGAAGGACCACGCTCTCACAGAATATCAACGTAAAATAGCAGCTTAACGCTGCTGTGTTTCGTATGGTGAGTGTAGAGAACCGGCGACCCATTTTACTGGAAATGAGGCATTCCAACCTAGTCCTCACGGGTGACAACGCATCTGCATTTTGTTTTGTAATAGATGTCTATGGGTCGCAGCAACCACTTACCATCAGGTGGACTGTCCTACAAAAAAAAATTATTCTTTACTTTTACTTTTACTTTATTACTTTAAAACTTTTTCATATAAATCTATTTTCAAGTATACTTACGAGTAAAAGTCAGTAGCAAGGGTTATGGAGCGATTAATCCGCCACGTCGCTCTTGCCTTTAAATGTCTTCGAGAAACTATTTTTTATTTAAATTATATTACTTTAGAGCCGAAGCCTTTCTCAAGTGGTTTGCTAAGCTCAACATGCTGGAGTCATTATCAAAAATTACCGGCTGGACATTCTATCACTCGAATGGCTCAATTTTTCCTGATTTTGTGTTAACTTTATATAAATTTTAATTATGCAGAACACGAAGAAGATTGCAGTCGTAATATACACAAGATATTATAATTATTTAAAAATAATTTATGTATTTAAATAATTCAAAATTTATATATAATGACAATTATATACTCAACTATGATTTCCACTAATTCTGTGTTGACTTTTAGAATTGATGCCAGAGGCGGTACAAACCGAATGCGGAAAATGTTCAGAAAAACAGAAGTCGCAAGTTGCTCAAGTAATTAAAGCCATTGTAGAGCAACTGCCTGTTGAATGGGAAGAATTATCTAAAGAATATAACCCTAATGGAGATCACACGGTCAAACTCAATCAGTTCCTGGACAAATACGCAAAAAATTAATTTGATTTAATTTTTAAAATAAAATGTGATTTATTTTGGAAATAAAAGATGTTTTTAAATTAATTGTAACTTATTTTTAATATAACGAAATAATGGAAATTAACCGTGCAGTAGCGGTGTAAGAACATCTACTATCCTACCCCATATCAGCCCCTGGGTATTATGAAATGCTACAAAGGTTAACTGAAACAGGAGGTGGGCAGCACCATATTCCTGATAGCAGCTCAGAATAACGAAACTCTGCGGTAGCCAACCCGCCCGCCAAACATAGCCATTAAATAAAAATCCTAACGGTAAGTCATGATACGATACGACTATGCCTTGCTGGCCTTTTAAAAAATAGAAGGCTCTTTTCTTGAAGGTCCCTAAGTTGTATTGATCCGGAAAAATCGCTGGAGGTAGCTGATTCCTGAAAGAAGTTGTGCGAGGAACAAAAGTTCTAGTTTATCATAATTACAGTGGTGGACTGCAGTGCTATGGTGAACCTTAGCAGCCGGATTCAACCTGAACAATTGCTCAGAGCACTGCTCGTGATAGATGCGATAGAATATGCAAAGGGATGCGACTTCGAGATAATCTACTCGTATAATAGAGGTCTATGTTCAGCGGTGGACTTTTACTTGTTGTGATGGATGGATGAAATGGATGAATGGACATTAATTTGTTTCCTTTATTAATCAACTACAATACCAAAATTAATAACAAGTGCTATAAAATTATCACATAAAATTATAGCTGCTACAGTTTCTATACTTTTTAATTAATACATTTTATGTATAAACAATATAAAAATTGACGTCATCGTGATATATCAGTTTAAAAGAGAAAAGTAATCATCCGCTCTTAATAGCAAGTTCAATTAATAATTTGGAAAACCCAAAAGTGCACGCATCGTGAGCGTTTAATTTAACTTTGATGGAAAAAATAAAATAGTGACGATAATTTTTACAAGAAAAAATAAAACCAGAGAATCTGATCGACTTTCATTAATAACTTTTAAATGGTGCTGTGTTCAATAACAAAAATCAATATGGATCCTCCTTAGAATATATGGAATCTTATTTAATACTATCAGGGTAGCAATGACTAGTCGGAGTCGGGCTTTTCTTCGATTTAGAGGGGAATGAACGGAGTCTTGGTAGCTCACACGGTTAGCACTCGCTGTAAATTTCATAGTATGCTATCATACGTGTTCGATCCCCGCCGGCACCAATGAAATTGTTGATTTACCACATGCTCCGCGGTGAAGGAAAACATCGTGAGGAAACCTGCATGTCTGAGAAATAAGAAAAAAAATTTCGTAAACATTTGAAGTTCGCCAACACGCATTGGGGCAGCGCGGCGGACACTTCCTTGCCTTAAAACTCTCTCAGAAATAAGTGGAGTCCTGTGCCCAGCAGTGGGACGTATAAAGGCTGTAACTTTTTTGAACGGAGGAAAATTTGTTAGCCTTTAAGTTATGTAGGAATAAATGCAATCAGATGGTACGAAGCGCTAAACGGTGCTATATCCATTCTACTATATGTAACTCTTCGCCAGCCGACGTTTGGAAATTTCTAAAACCTTTTGGTATGGGGCAAGGTTAGGATTGGGGTCCTTCTTTTTCTCTCAATGACTTGAATCCGAATGAATTTCGTTTCTGCTACAGCAATGGACCCTGCAATTCGTGCTCAAACTATAGCTTATTTCGCTTCAATCCAATCTTCTCACACCTCAGTTTTCTATTTCTCAACGATTCATCAGGATGTGGTTAGAAACGTTGTGGTGGCATTCAAATCCAGGGCCGTGGGTTGTGATGAAATCAGTAGAGATATGATAGTTAACGTCTTAGAGTATATTCTACCAGCTGTAACGGATATTATGAAATTTTCTCTAGACTCTAGACAGTATCCAACCCCTCGGAAAATGGGCTATGTGCGTGCCCTTCCTAAAGTTTCAAACCCCTTACTCCCTAACCATATTCGCCCCATATCTGTCTTGCCCTTTCTTTTCAAAATTTTAGTGACTGTGTGTATATAGGCAAATCTCCAATTTCATAACCAAAAATAACCTACTGAGTGCTTTTCAGTCTGGTTTTCGTTCCGGTCACAGCACCACCACTGCTTTGCTAAAAGTAACTGAGGGTATAAAATACGGAATGGATACTAAAAATGTAACAGTGATAGAAGTAATAGACTTTTCCAACAATTTTAACACAGTTGACCACGATATACTCCTATGTATCCTTTCCCACCTTAAATTTGATCCCTCGGTCTTGGAATGGTTTTCCTCTTACCTTCGCGACCACCAGCATTCAGCCCACGTAATGAAAGAGACTGTCCAGTGGTTAAGTCTTGATTCCGGTGTGCTTTAAGGTGGAATTCCACCTCCTATATTATTTTCAGTTTTCATTAACTACATATCCTTCGTCATTGATTGTTTGTACCATCTGTACGCAGACGATTTCCAAATATATGTGCAATCGGAAATCGATAGTCTTTATGATGCTATCGCTAATCTAAACCATAACTTGAAAGGCTTTTATGACTAGTCATCGCGTTTAGGCGTTTCTGTCAATCCAACTAAATGTCAAGCAATGCTTGTTGGCAGCTCAAGAATGCTGGCAAAAACTAACGCGAGTTGCTTGCCACCCGTATTTTATAATGATAATTATTTGATCCCGTTCTCTGACTGCGTAAAAAACCTGGGTCTATATACATGGATAAGACGTTGAACTGGGAAAACAAGTTACTGAGGTCAGCTGCCTGCTGCCGTAAGATCGCTCTGCCGTCTGAAAATCTTTCTGCCATACAGAATTAAGCATTTGCTTGTTCAAACACTCATCTTGCCTGTCATTGATTATGCAGATGTTTATTATTCAGACTTGAACCAAAACTTTCTCAATAAGCTTGAGCGCCTTATTTATAACTGTATCAGGCTTATTTTCGGCCTTCGAAAATATGACCTAATCTCTTAATTTCGTATTCGCCTTAAATGGCTATCCGGGAAAGGCGCACTTCCAGAATATTGTCTGTTCTGTACTCCATTTTAAATGATTTGTTCTCCCCTTACAATCTTAAAAAAATTCAATACTTTTCCTCCAACCACGACAAAGTACTTCACTCTTCATGTAATCTGAAGATTTCAGTTCCACTCCATTTGACTGGCTTTATCGGCAATTCTTTTACTGTTCAGGCGACACTTCTCTGGAACTCCTTACCTGACGATATTAGGAAAGCAACAAATAAGATTTCAAAAGCCTTCAAAAGATTGGTCCGGGAACATCTTTCGAAAACAATGTCGTCAACATAATGTCAATACTGTTACCTTCATCCAGACATATTATGTATTATAAATAATTGTTATATTTGGACTATTATGTATTTGTTTATATTCCTATGCATTAGTGTTTTTTTAAAATATTTATATGCTTTTTTAAAGTATGTGTTATATCTATATAAATTTATTATATTTGGTTATTTAAGTTACCTGCCACTAATTTCTCAACACGCCATGGGTTGACTGGCAGAGAATGCTTACTGGAGTTAAGTCTGCCCTTTCTAACCTTTATGGTTAGAATAATAAAGGTTTTAATTAAATAAATAAATATATTTCAATCTATTGGTTACATTTCTATTAAGCGAGAAGTCTCACCGACGGACAGACCACCGCACCGCGTCCATATATTTTTTCAATTACTTTTTTTGTTATGTAATCTAAAGGGAATCAATTACAAAATAAACTAGTCTTATAATTCAATGTCTGTAGTTATATTATTAACAATATTTATTTGATGTCTAACTAAAAGTATAAGAACGATTTTATTTTCAGCCAAAACGTGATTACATTCATCATTGAGCAATCCCAGCATCTTATTTGCTGTAAATGTTTGCGTTGTACTGACAGTGGTACGGCGGTAGTAGGATTTTTGTTGGCTTGAATATGCATATTATTATCCACGAGTGATATGGTGTGTTATCCATAATAATCACTGATGCAAGCAGTATAATTAAAGTTTGTTAATGAATGCAATATTATAAAATAAATTTATATTTTGTCAGTCAGTTTTCAAACTGTAGAACACATAATATAATAACAATGGAAATAAGAAAGCAAGGCATAATTGTCAAAACATTATATTTAAAAAAACAAAATCACGAGATTCCCAAATTTTAAATGGGTATCTGAAAATGATTGACAGCTTTGCCCTTCTTCTAGACGTGTGGACTTTAGGCACAGTACATCAGCACATAAAAAAGCTTTTGGTTAAGTTGTCAATTTCAATATATTTTTGAAGGCACATAGCTCAATAGGAATAATAAAAATTACGGTCACTACGATATCTATTTTGTTTCACCATACTATACATATTATTTAAACATTTCGAACTTTAAAATGTACCACTTCATATAAATCATATTTCGTGTGAACTGTCAAATTATAACATAACTTGAGCAGTTTAAATTTCCACTCAATGCAAACCGATAAATCGTCTAGGTAACTTCAACATTAATTTCAACATTTGTTAACATATTTGGGTACATTAAGAAATTATAAAAGTAGTTGTACGTTTAATATAAATCGAACAAAACATATTTATACGTTGTAGAATCATGCTGCAGCTATGTTATTAGTATAGTTGTAGCACGAATGGGTTTTCTCGACCGGGGAAGGACCACGCTCTCAGAGAATATCAGCGTAAAATAGCATCTCAATGCTGCTGTGTTTCGTATGGTGAGTGTAGAGAATCGGAGACCCACCCTATTTACTGGAAACGAGACGTTCCATCTTAGTCCTCACGGGTGACAAAGCATCTGAATTTTGATTCGTATTTGAGGATAGATGTAAATGTCTATGGGCCACAGCAACCATTTACGATCAGGTGGACTGTGAGCTCGTTTTTTACCCCTATCTTATAAAAAAAAACTTTTATTCTAACACATTTTACTTTTACCGTTTATTCTACATTTTAATGATACGGCGATTTTCGTAAATAGGTCAGCAAATTTCATTACGATATTTAATAAAAACAAAGGCATCAACGCGAAGCGTATCATACTATTATTTCACAAACGTAATAACCCTTCATAATATTCGAAAATTATATGTGGGCGATAACAGAGACTTTATCCCACTTCTGATGTCGGAACTTCATCCCAAGATCCCACTTCTGATGTTGGAAATACAACAGGAGATCCCACTTCTGATGTCGGAAATAC
Source organism: Parnassius mnemosyne (assembly GCA_963668995.1). Taxonomy (NCBI): domain Eukaryota; kingdom Metazoa; phylum Arthropoda; class Insecta; order Lepidoptera; family Papilionidae; genus Parnassius; species Parnassius mnemosyne. The sequence continues at coordinate 27,178,514 of CAVLGL010000068.1, forward strand.
AACATCAGGAAAGATTAATTGTTAAAAATATTAAAAGTATGAGAGCGGATGTTCAACTTGCTCTCTTGCTTACGCAATTAATCATTATCAGTAATAAGGCAGCGTAATGCACTATAAATTCAATAGTATAGACCAATTAAATAACGACCATGCCGTAATATATCCCCGTCACAATTACACACCGGTGTAATATGAGGGACGAAATTTTAAACATGATAACACCAAAGTATGCATACCAACAGCAACACAGAACAACGATACTATCTTAGCGCTACTTAGTAATACATTGACTTAGGTTGAATCTCTCGCATGGCACCTGCAGTGAACTTTATATTGCACTAGTAACCCGCCTTTTCCTCTCTATGTTCCTGCATTCATCTCTATTTTCATTCATCCCCGTTATAATATCTTAATGACGACTAAACTATACCTCTACAAACACCCCATGCGCACCGCACCCACTCTAAGCTACGGCTACGGTATGGCTGTTAACATAGTCAATAAACAAAATAAAATAAAGTAAGCAACTCCACAATTTAACAGGGTCATTAACTTATTAAATCACCCAAATAGAGTCAGGTTATTCTCGCGTCTACGTCACAGTGACCTAGTGAAGCCGAGCGTGTGACTGCTGCACTACCATAGGTCAAAGGTGTCACAGACAAGATTGGCTACATCTTGAAGCGAGCTTCTATTAAAATATTCTTCAAGCCACTGAAGAAGGTTAGTCAGTTATTACCATCCATCAAGTGCAATATTCCTCTACAAGATGCAGGAGTCTACAAGCTTGATTGTGAATGTGGTCTGTCATATATAGGGCAAATAAAGCGATCTATCAAAACCCGCGTAAAAGAACACATAGCTGACGTGAAACACCAACGTTCCGGTAAGTCTGTAGTTTGTGATCATATTCTAAAAGACCCCCGCCATTTTATTAGATTTGATAAACACATATTCTCGCGAAAGAACATCGATTCCTGCCAAGGATGATATGTGAGGCTATTGAAATTAAAAAATATCCTAATTTCAATAGAGAGGAAGGCTGTGTACCATTACCTGCTTGAGTATGTGTGTGTAAATCTTCAGAGATACATTTGATCTCATGCAAAGTAACACACTAGCTAAGGCGTCCTTTTGACATGCCATCATCTCACATGACAACGTGGACCGGACAACTGGCTCTTACTCCTAATCACACATAGACACACAGCTCTTTGCTCGTTTGAGTGCATCTGAAGATGATCCTCTTTCGCCTCTCCTCTTTCATATATATTTGAGACATGATGGAAACAAAAAGTAAATTTAAATTAAAAGATTTTTTAATTATTTTTTTTTACTTTAGCCCGAAATCTTAAAAATTTTAGTAAAAAAGTCTGCATTGCTTCAATCGATAGAGTTACTGATAGGATTATACTGTACGCATATTATATGAAGGGCACAGGGAAAAAAGGAGCTCATTGCAATTTTACGTTTTTGGAATGAACTATACTATTTTACTTCGTTTTCTATGGCCAATCAGAGCACGTTATTTTAAACACAATAAAAGGCGCCCATTTTGTGTAAAGTGAATTGAAAAAAATTGTACTTTAGGATAAAACGCGCTCATTGCATTCTATACCGCGTAAAAAGGTGCCCATTGTCTATGAAACCAAGGTAGAACGGGCTGAACGCAGCGATTGTAACAGAAAACGCGCTCATAGTCGGCCATCTGTATTATTTTGTCATACAAATGACAGCTGCCAGATAAGCTTCCTTGCATAAATTTTACGACTCCTTTAGTGTACGTTAGGTTTTTAAAAGTTTTTGCTTATTTATCTCAATATGGACAATAATACGTAGGACACTCAATAATTTTTAAGATATACGAAAAGTATTCTAGATATTATTAATATTTATTTTACATCTTTTCAAAATATTCTCCATCATGCTCTATACAAAGTTCCATTCCCCTAAGTCAACTCTGAAAACACTTTTGTCAGTCTTGATGTAGCAAATCGCTTCTTCGTAGGCAGCCACGGCTTCAACACCAGATTCCTCAATAAATGCTTTTGTTCTAAGGGAGGTATGTGAAGAGGCGTTATCGTGTTGCAGCATGATTCCCCGAAGCCCGGTCTTTGGTCTTCTCTCCCGCATAGCTTGAAAAGCTTTGGGTAATGCAACTGTAGTATACCATTCAGATTTGACTGACCTACAATTTTCTAGCATTGACGTCGACAAATGTCCACTCCGCGAAAAAAAACTAGCCACCATTTTTGCCGATATTGCGAGGTCTTTGCAGTATTGTCAGTAACTGTCCTTCTGAGTAGACCTATACCGATGATTGCCTTTTATTTTCCGGATCATATTGATAGATCCATGTCTCGTCCCCAGTAACGATTTCTAAAACACGCCTAGATGCCCAGTTTTCAATGTCCGTATATGTGATTCGTGTGTCTTCTCGCACCAACATTTCAGTAGTTCATACATTTTCTGCCGTTACTGCTGTTTGTAGGGCCCCGGTTCTTTTTTCATCTTTAAAATTAATTTTACCCGAATATATTAACTTACCCCACAAATAAATTTCATGCTAATTAACATGTATTTTATTTCATTAGTGTGTTTATGTAATTAGACATTGTTTATGATCACCAATTAATTTGTAAAATGTAAAAAGGAGATCATTGTGACAATGAGCACCTTCTTGCCTTTTACATTTGGGAGTTAGGTAATTAAATTACAAACTATTGTTTATTTACCAAATCAATCTTTTAAAATAACAATATATCATAAACACTCACGCCTGTCACCCAGAGGGGTAGGCAGAGATTATGGACTTCCATTTGGCACGATCCTGACACACCTCTCTCGCTTCCTCCACATCCATATACCTACGCATACACGCTCGTCGGTTAAAGGTACTCTTGATTTGGCCCATTTTTAATATATCGCCAATTTGTTCGATAAACTTTCGCCTAGGGCGACCCTTCCCGACTATGCCGTTCACCTCTGCAACATAAATTTGCTTTGTCACTCTTTCCTCATTCATTCTTTCTACATGGCCAAACCACCGAAGCATTCCTTTCTTAATCCTGGTCACAACATCATCTTGCAAACCACACTCTTCTCTTATCAAACAATTTCTCACTCTGTCATTCAGCTTCATCCCTAACATACTCCTTAATGACCGCATTTCTACAGCATTTATTCTACTCTCATGCTTCTTCTGCCACACCCAACTTTCACTACCATACATTAAAGTAGGTACTAACACAGCATTGTGAATTGCCATACGTGCCTTTTTGGACACATTCTGACTTTTCACAATAGAGTGTAGAGCCCCATTCACTCTATTTCCTGCATTCACTCGTCGTTCTATATCCTTATCATATCTACCATCCCTGCTAAACACACATCCCAGATATACAAACTCATCTACTTGCTCTACCAACTCCCCTTCTATTCTTATTTCACATATCGTTTTACTTTCTTCTCTTTCAAAAACCATAACTTTCGTCTTACTTGCGTTCACTTTCATTCCCTTTTCTTTTAATGTCCTGTTCATTAATGTAACCATCATTTGCAACTCGGCTGCCGACGACGCAAGTATGACTTGATCATCGGCGTACAAAAGGCATTTGACGGTTAACTCACCCATTCTTAACCCGCATTCTTCTACTTTCAAATTTTCCAAACAACTGTCCATAAATAGGTTGAACAACCACGGGGAAGCCACACAGCCCTGTCTGACACCTTTATGGATGTCAAACCAGTCCGAGTAGGCCCCGTTGATCCTGACACAAGCACTAGAGTCCCTATATAGAGACTTCAATGCCTGTATCAGACCAGCGCTCAACCCAAATGAGTTCAGTGTTTGCCATAACACATCCCTGTCCACTCTGTCATAAGCCTTCTCCAAGTCCATGAACGCACAAAAAACTTTTTGGTTTTTGGCCAAAAACTTCTCGGCGATCATGCGCATGGAAAAGACCTGATCCGTACATCCCATTCCCTTTCTAAATCCCGCTTGCACATCCCAAATTTTTCCGTCAGTTTCTTTCATAACTCTTTCAATTAGTACCTTAGCATACAGTTTTCCCACAATGCTAAGAAGGCTGATACCACGGTAGTTTTTTACAGTCCTGCTGTGATCCTTTTCCCTTATATATTGGGACTATCACGGCTTTGCACCAGTCTCCCGGTACCCGCTTAAGTTCCCAACATAAATTAAACAAGGTGTACAGCAGGTCTGCCACCACTCCTTCTCCAGCCCTTAGCATTTCGAGAGATACTCTATCATAACCAGCTGCCTTACCTACTTTCATACTTTTCATTGCTTTCATTATTTCATCTATACTTATATCTCTATCTATTTCCTCTTCTTTCGGAATTTCTATTTCATTTAATTCAAACGTCTCATCACTCATAAACACGCTTTCAAAGTATTCCTTCCATCTCCTTAAACTCAAAACTTCGTCATTCAGAATACAGCCATTCTGGTCTCGTATAGCATTCATTCTAGGCTGTTGTGAGTGTCCCCTGGTAGTTCTTACGAGTTTCCAGAACATTTTAATGTTTTCCTGGAAGTTATCCGATATTCTTCTATCATTCTTATCCGTTCTTTCTTGCTTTTTCCTTTCAACTACTTCTTTTACTCTCTTATTTAGGTGTCTAAAAACCGCCTTTTTCCTTTCAATATCATCACTCATACTGCTAGAATTACTAGCCTTGGTTGCTAGTAAATCTAGCCATGCTTTCTTCTTTGCTTCAACTTCCATCCGTACCTCATCATCCCACCATAACGTGTTATTTTTCCTTTCATTCGTTCTCTTGCTTACACCACATACTTCGGTAGCTGCATCCACTAAACCTTTCTTGACATTATACCACACAGTCTCCAAGTCTAAATCATTCATACACAATTCAGCCATACCACTTATATTTTCTCTCAATCTACATTTGAACTTCTCTTTCACACCTTCATCTTGTAGCCTCTCTGTTTTTATACGCTGTAACGCTGTGGTAGACACAGATGTCCGATGCCTCCAACGTCTGAAAAGACCATTAATTCGGCATAAGACCAAGTAATGATCCGTCCCTACGTTAGAGCCCCGGTAAACCCTTGTATCTACCACCGCGCTCCTCATTCTTTCATCAACAATTATGAAATCTATCATACTTCTATCATCACCTCTTTCCCATGTATACGTGTGAATCTTCTTATGACGAAAGAAAGTGTTCGTCACAACAAGATTCTTTTCCACGCATACGGCGAGAAGGCTTTCACCATTCTCATTTATACTTTCATCACCAAACGTTCCCAATATCCTTTCATAACCAAGCCTCCTCACCCCAACCCTTCCATTAAAATCGCCTAATATCACAATATTTTCATTAACCTTGCATTTCATTAGCACCATCCTTACCAACTCCCAAAACTGCTCTCGGATATAAGTGGGCTTAGACATGTCTGGGGCGTAGACCCCTAAAACAAACAACTTCTTTAAGCCCACTTTCATTCGTATCCATAGCAGTCTCGGGCTTACACATTCATACTCTTTTACACAATGACCCATTCTTTCTGAAAGGATGATACCGACTCCCTGGCATGCCCGCTCGGTCTCGTCTACACCAGACCAGTACGCGGTATACATGCCATGTGTAGTGGCATCCTTTCCCTTCCGTTTCGTCTCATTCACACATAACACGTCTATTCCTCTATCATACATCATATCGCATACTTCATCCATCTTATCATTCATTCCTCCACATACGTTCAATGTAGCCAGACGGGCTTCCGCAATCCACTTTTCGCCCCTCCGGGGGACAGAACGTGACGGGTGGCGAACCTCGTCGCCGGTTTTCCTCCCGGAGATTCTTCGCACCCCTGCCCCATTAAAGGGGCGCCGGGAACTCGGGGCCATTTCTTTAATATTTTGCCTCATGGTGCGAAAGTAAGTTGTGGTATTTTTTACGCCGCTACCACACGGCGAGGAGCCGAGTCAGTTCTTTCGGCTTTGTCGCTCGTTTAGCACCACCCGGGGGACACGTGTAGGGTGGGCCTAGGATTAGGTGGTCGAAGCCTACGGACGCGAGCGACTCATCCCCCAATAACAATATATTATGTTAAATATACACTGTTCCTTTTTTATATGGCTACAAATCATATTCTAGTAGAGTTGTAAGTGTAGAAATTGAAATTTTAGGTTTAATTCTTTAATTACTCGAAACAATGAGAATGTTAATGAGCTCCTTCTTTTCCTGTGCCCTTCATATGTGTATGTAAGTTTTTTGGAGATCTGTTATCTAAGTGGCGTGTCGGATTTTAAAGAACAAAGGCTTGTTTAATTCATTTTGGCAGTAATTATTACATATTCTGACAAACTTATCATTTTATTATTTAGCAAAACTAACTAACTTATGTAACGCGTTGACCCAAAATGTGGAGGACCATATTCTCTTCAGTCAGCGAGTTCACTGGACTTTGGACGAGGCTAGGCTGAACTACAAATCATTCTCTCCTTTTTTTATAATCTACAGCTATCTAATTTTTAAGGAAAGCTATCTCTTAGAAATGTAAGTTAATTGAAACATTCTTTAAGTTTACTACAAAAGTAATCACACGCCGTGGTAGCTCAGATGGTTAGCGCTCGATGTAAGCTTCACAGTACTCGAGCAACCCGGGTTCGATCCCCGCCGGCAGCAATGAAATTGTTAATTGCAATTTTAAGTGCTGATTTACCACTTGCTCGGCGGTGAAGGAAAACATCATGAGGAAACCTGCATGTCTGAGAAATAAGAAAAAAATATTTCGAAGGCATGTGAAGTTCTCCAACACGCATTGGGGTATCGCGGCGGACATTTTCTTGCCCTAAAACCCTCTCAGAAATGAGAGGAGGCCTGTGCCCAGCAGTGGGACGTAAATTGGCTGCTACTTTACTTTACTTTACTTTACATTACTACAAAAGTAGGTTAAAGAAACACCAAGAAACACTTGAAAATTTAAAACATACTACTAAATACCATCACCATTTAACACGTGCTCGGCATTGAAGGAAAATATCGTGAAAAATCTTTATGACTGAGAATTTCAAAAAGTGTTTTGATAGGAACGAGGGTAGAAAATAAATAATTTTGAAAATTATTTCTAACAATATAAATTTCAAAGACATGTGAAGTTGCCCACATGCTGTGAGTCGGTGCGGCGGACATCATCTTGACCTGTAACTCTCTCAGAAATGAGCGAAGGTCGGTGCCCGGCAGTGGGACGTATTTAGACTGTAACTTTAAACACAGTCAAATGTCTATTCGTCAAAAAAACTTTTTTTCCTGTTTCTCCCACAGGAGTCTACTGCTGGACATGAATCTTTCCCGTTGTATGAATGTCTTGCAATAATTATTAAACTTGACAGATTCATTGACGATTGCTGCTGTACCAGACTTTCCCTACGACGTCCATAGAAAATAAAATTATTCAACAATCATTTCCATCATTCTGCGTAGAAAAAACACAAAGATATTCAAAATATCACTATAATAATTAAGCATTACAATTGTGCATTGAATAATAAAAAATCCAAAATCTCATTAAAATTTCGTTGCTATACAAAACAAATTTTTTGCTAAATCTGATGCATATTACGCAAATTCAAAGTCAAGGATGAAAATCGTTTCGATAATATATAAAGCTTCTCTTTCATAATTCTTAATCAGTTTAAGACCAGTACTTCACTCGTATATAGGTAAGCAGTGATTATTTTATAATCATAAGTGTTACTTTATAAAATATGTCTTAGTCAAGTAAACGCTTCAAAATATTGTATTGTTGGTATAATACGGAGATAATGCCAAACGACACCACCACCCTGTTTTATTCGTTTTACCGGTGAATATCATAAAAGCCGATTAAGGAAAATGTGGATCATTACAACATCCAACAGACTGCGGTGTCGCCATTTAAAAAATAACGATACTACAATGTCTAGAACGGCAATTACAATAGTCGTCCGGTTATTAATCCGTCAAGTTGAGCAATAATTCCCTCCTTCCGGCTTGTCAGAGGCAGACTAACAAAGAAAGTTAGACGGAACGCTGCGTATTATTGAAGTAACGTTCACCTTTCTTCTTTCTTTATTTGACAGCCCGTTCACTGCGTATGCACTATAAGCCATGTTGTTAATTGCAAATGATTTCAGATGCATATGTGTCCGCGAGTGTGTTCATACTCGTGTAATAATCTGAACATGGTTTATTCTGTTTCGGCTTCACTTTGCAGCGCTTCGTCTATTTTCGTTGATTTGAAATCAGAGGTGTGCAGTGTCAGTGTGCTGTTATGGTCTTCTTAGGGTTGTTGATTGCAATGTAGATATACTGGAATAGCTATCAAGGAAAGTGGGAAGTAGAAGGCTCTGTTACTAATTTAATATTTTTGGTTTTTGAAGTCGATTTTTAATTCTTATTAAAAGCTTAGTGTTGACACATTTAACTCTTTTTTCTGAAGTATGCGTTGTATCCTTAAGCTGAAATAATTCAGTCAGTGTCTTTTCAATATCCTTCTATCTTAGGCTAATATATATTCATCATCGCATCGCATAAGCGTTGTTATAATTAATTGCGTTGTTGAAATTATTCAGAAGAACATTATCATCATAAACAATTTCGTATTCAGATAATCCTTGCGATTATTCAGTATATTAAGAATTTGACGAGTCTAATTTTTCAAACTAACTTTTATGACAGTCATATTAGCCAAACATTGCATCGATTATTGAACAAGTTGTTTTTGTGTATGCACAAGCACGTACGATCTTCAGAGAACTAATATGTATTAATCGCGTTACTCATATATTTTCGTATAGAAAAGCGTTTAAATATACTTTAACCGTCTTATGTACATAGTGTTAGTTCTAAAACTAAATGTAACGATGTCGAATTTAATAACTTGTGGTACACCAGAATTTCATTCTCTACAAGAAAACCAATAATTTTTAATTATTTCCAGACATGAAGTTTGCAATTCTTTTATCCGTCTTTGTAGCAGTGGTTGTGGCAAGACCTGATGAAGAGTTGTACAGCAGATATGAGAACTTTGACGTAAAAGAACTTGTATCCAACCTTCGACTGCTTAAAGCATATACACTCTGTTTCCTAGGGAAAGGAAAATGTACACCAGAAGGAAATGATTTCAAAAGTAAGTTTAATAGAAATAATTTTGTCACTCTTTCCTCATTTTTATAACGTGGTAGAGCCACGCTGCAGTTATATTAGTAGTATATTTATAGCACGATTGGGTCGGCTCGACCGGGGAAGGACCACGCTCTCACAGAATATCAGCGTAAAATAGCAACATAACGCTGCTGTGTTTCGTATGGTGAGTGTAGAGAACCGGAGAGCCATTTTACTGGAAATGAGGCATTCAAACCTAGTCCTCACGGGTGACAACGCATCTGCATTTTGGTTTGTAATAGATATCTATGGGTCGCAGCAACCACTTACCATCAGGAGGACTGTGTGATCGTTTGTCACCTTATCCTACAAAAAAAATTATTCTTTACACATGACCAAAACTTTTTCATATAAATCTATTTTCAAGTATACTTACGAGTAAAAGTTAGTAGCAAGGGTTATGGAGCGATTAATCCGCCACGTCGCTCTTGCCATTAAATGTCTTCGAGAAACTACTTTTTATTTAAATTATATTACTTTAGAGCCTTTCTCAAGTGGTTTGCTAAGCTCAACATGCTGGAGTCATTGTCAAAAATTACCGGCTGGACATTCTATCACTCGAATGGCTCAATTTTTCCTGATTTTGTGTTAACTTTATATAAATTTTAATTAGGCAGAACATGAAGAAGATTGCAGTCGTACACAAGATATTATTTTTTAAATTTTGAATTTGATTTTGATTTTGATTAAATTTTGAATTATTTAAATACATAAATTATTTAAAAATAATTTATGTATTTAAATAATTCAAAATTTATATATAATGATAATAGAGATATATCAGACATACCTCAAAACCTTAAAACGAAATTGTACAACCAGTGCGTGTTGCCAGTGATGACTTACGGAACTGAGACGTGGTCCTTCATTGCTGGCCGTATGAGGAAGCTCAAGGTCGCTCAGCGAGCTATGGAGAGGGCTATGCTCGGAGTTTCTCTGCGTGATAAACTTAGGAATGAGGATATCCGCAGTAGAACCAGAGTGACCGACATAGCCCAACGGATTAGTAAGCTGAAGTGGCAGTGGGCCGGCCATATAGCTCGAAGAACCGACAACCGATGGGGAAGAAAGGTTCTCGAGTGGCAGCCTCGTACCGGTAGGCGAAGTGTAGGGCGTCCCCCCACGAGATGGAGTGACGACCTGGTAAGACATGCAGGAAGTCGATGGATGCAGGTGGCTCAGGACCGTGTTTTGTGGCATTCTTTGGGGGAGGCCTATGTTCAGCAGTGTACTTGTGAAGGGCTGTAATGATGATGATGATGAATGATAATTATATACTCAAATATGATTTCCACTAATTCTGTGTTGACTTTTAGAATTGATGCCAGAAGCGGTACAAACCGAATGCGGAAAATGTTCAGAAAAACAGAAGTCGCAAGTTGCTCAAGTAATTAAAGCCATTGTAGAGCAACTGCCTGTTGAATGGGAAGAATTATCTAAAGAATATAATCCTAATGGAGTTCACACGGTCACACTCAATCAGTTCCTGGACAAATACGCAAAAAATTAATTTGATTTAATTTTTAAAATAAAATGTGATTTATTTTGGAAATAAAAGATGTTTTTAAATTAATTGTAACTTATTTTTAATATAACGAAATAATGGAAATTAACCGTGCAGTAGCGGTGTAAGAACATCTACTATCCTACCCCATATCAGCCCCTGGGTATTATGAAATGCTACAGAGGTTAACTGAAACAGGAGGTGGGCAGCACCATATTCCTGATAGCAGCTCAGAATAACGAAACTCTACGGTTGCCAACACGCCCGCCAAACATAGCCATTAAATAAAAATCCTATATAACTATAGAAAAAATTATACTTATTTAGTACAAGAAGGGGCAAACGAGCCTTAGGCTCACCTGATGGTAAGTGACTACCGCCGCTATGATACGATACGATTATGCCTTGCTGGCCTTTTAAAAAATAGAAGGCTCTTTTCTGGAAGGTCCCTAAATTGTATTGATCCGGAAAAATCGCTGGAGGTAGCTGATTCCTGAAAGAAGTTGTGCGAGGAACAAAACTTCTAGTTTATCATAATTACAGTGGTGGACTGCAGTGCTATGGTGAACCTTAGCAGCTGGATTCAACCTGAACAATTGGTGCACTGCTCGTGATAGATGCGATAGAATATGCAAAGGGATGCGACTTCGAGATAATCTATAATAGAGGCCTATGTTCAGCGGTGAACTTTTACTTGCTGTGATGGATGGATGAAATGGATGAATGGACATTAATTTGTTTCCTTTATTAATCAACTACAATACCAAAATTAATAACAAGTGCTATAAAATCATCACATACAATTATAGCTGCTACAGTTTCTATACTTTTTAATTAATACATTTTATGCTATAAACAATATAAAAATTGACGTCATCATGATATATCAGTTTTAAAGAGAAAAGTTATCATCCGCTCTTAATAGTAAATACAATTAATAATTTAGAAAACCCAAAATAAAATAGTGACGATAATTTTTACAAGAAAAAAAATCCAGAGAATCTGATCGACGGACATTAATAACTTTTAAATGGTGCTGTGTTCAATAACAATAAATCAATATGGATCCTCCTTAGAATATATGGAATCTTATTTAATACTATCGGGGTAGCAATGACTAGTCGGAGTCGGGCTTTTCTTCGATTTAGAGGGGAATGAACGGAGCCTTGGTAGCTCACATGGTTAGCACTCGCTGTAAATTTCACAGTATGCTATTATACGTGTTCGATCCCGAATTCGAATTATTATCGAAATTGTTGATTTACCACGTGCTCCGCGGTGAAGGAAAACATCGTGAGGAAAACTTGCATGTCTGAGAAATAAGAAAAAAGATTTCGTAAACATGTGAAGTTCGCCAACACGCATTAGGGCAGCGTGGCGGACACTTCCTTGCCTTAAAACTCTCTCAGAAATAAGTGGAAGCCTGTGCCCAGCAGTGGGACGAATAAGGCTGTAACTTTTTTGAACGGAGAAAAATTTGTTAGCCTTTAAGTTATGTAGGAATAAATGCAATCAGATGGTACGAAGCGCTAAACGGCGCTATATCCATACTACTATATGTAACTCTTCGCCAGCCGACGTTTGGAAATTTCTAAAACCTTTCGGTATGGGGTAAGGTTACCCAGGATTGGGGTCCTTCTCTTTCCCTCAATGACTTGAATCTGAATGAATTTCGTTTCTGCTACAGCAATGGACCCTGCAATTCGTGCTCAAACTATAGCTTATTTTGCTTCAATCAAATCTTCTCACATCTCAGTTTTCTATTTCTCAACGATTCATCAGGATGTGGTTAGAAACGTTGTGGTGGCATTCAAATCCAGGGCCGTGGGTTGTGATGAAATCAGTAGAGATATGATAGTTCACGTCTTAGAGTATATTCTACCAGCTGTAACGGATATTATAAATTTTTCTCTAGACTCTGGACAGTATCCAACCCCTCGGAAAAAGGGCTATGTGCGTGCCCTTCCTAAAGTTTCAAACCCTTTACTCCCTAACCATATTCGCTCCATATCTGTCTTGCCTATTCTTTCCAAAATTTTAGTGACTGTGTGTATATAGGCAAATCTCCAATTTCATAACCAAAAATAACCTACCGAGTGCTTTTCAGTCTGGTTTTCGTTCCGGTCACAGCACCACCACTGCTTTGCTAAAAGTAACTGAGGGTATAAAATACGGAATGGATACTAAAAATGTAACAGTGATAGAAGTAATAGACTTTTCCAACAATTTTAACACAGTTGACCACGATATACTCCTATGTATCCTTTCCCATCTTAAATTTGATCCCTCGGTCTTGGAATGGTTTTCCTCTTACCTTCGCGACCGCCAGCACTCAGTCTACGTAATGAAGGAGAATGCCCAGTGGTTAAGTCTTGATTCCGGTGTGCCGTAAGGTGGAATTCTACCTCCTATATTATTTTCAGTTTTCATTAACTACATATCCTTCGTCATTGATTGTTTGTACCATCTGTACGCAGATGATCTCCAAATATATGTGCAATCGGAAATCGATAGTCTTCATGATGCTATCGCTAACCTAAACCATAATTTGAAAGCCTTTTATGACTAGTCATCGATTTTGGCGTTTCTGTCAATCCAACTAAATGTCAAGCAATGCTTATTGGCAGCTCAAGAATGCTGGCAAAAACTGACGCGAGTTGCTTGCCACTCGTATTTTATAATGATAATTATTTGATCCCGTTCTCTGACTGCGTAAAAAACCTGGGTCTATATACCTGGACAAGACGTTGAACTGGGGAAAACAAGTTATTGAGGTCAGCTGCCTGCTGCCTTAAGATCGCTCTGCCGTCTGAAAAACTTTCTGTCATACAGAATTAAACATTTGTTTGTTCAAACACTCATCTTGCCTGTCATTGATTAGGCAGATATTTATTATTCAGACTTGAACCAAAACCTTCTCAATAAGCTTGAGCGCCTTATTTATAACTGTATCAGGCTTATTTTCGGCCTTCGAAAATATGACCTCATCTCTTAATTTCGTATTCGGCTTAAATAGCTATCCAGGAAAGGCGCACTTCCAGAATATTGTCTGTTCTCTACTCCATTTTAAATGATTTGTTCTCCCCTTACAATCGTAAAAATTTCAATACTTTTCCTCCAACCACGACAAAGTTCATGTAATCTGAAGATTTCAGTTCCACTCCATTTGACTGGCTTTATCGGCAATTCTTTTACTATTCAGGCTAAACTTCTCTGGAACTACTTACCTGAAGATATTAGGAAAGCAACAAATAAGATAGCCTTCAAAAGATTGGTCCGGGAACATCTTTCGAAAACAACATAACACAACATAATGTCAACACTGTTACCTTCATCCAGACATATTATGTATTATGAATAATTGTTATATTTGTATATTTTGACTATTATGTATTTGTTTATATTCCTATGCATTAGTGTAATTTATATGCTTTTTTTAAATATGTGTTATATCTATATAAAAGCTTTTAGAAAAATTTACTTCGCAAATATCCGCGTTATAAAATAAAATGATGTGTCTTACCTAGTATGAAGAGCACCTCCCGCCCTCCCTCAATTGCGTGCACTATCACCGTCACCACTAATCCCAGCATCGCTACTCCCAACACCACTACACTAGGCAAGACACACCACTGACGATAATACAACACGTGTTTCGCCTCTACACGAGGCAGCCTCAGGTGATATAGACTCTACGGTGGCTAACCGCTAAGTGATTATCTTAGCGGTTAGCCACCGAACGCCTGATTCTATTAGTTATGTTATATCTATATAAATTTATTATATTTGGTTATTTAAGTCACCTGCCACTAATTTCTCAACACACCATGGGTTGACTGACAGAGAATGCTTACGGGAGTTAAGTCTGCCCTTTCTAACCTTTATGGTTAGAATAATAAAGCTTTTAAATAAATAAATAAATGCATTTCAATCTATTGGTTACATTTCTATTAAGCGAGAAGTCTCACTGACGGACAGACCAACGCACGGCAGTCCATATATTTTTTCATTTACTTTTTTTGTTATGTATTCTAAAGGGAATCAATTACAAAATAAACTAGTCTTTTAATTCAATGTCTGTAGTTATAGTATTAACAATATTTATTTGATGTCTAACTAAAAGTATAAGAACGATTTTATTTTCAGCGAAAACGTGATTACATTCATCATTGAGCAATCCCAGCATCTTATTTGCTGTAAATGTTTGCGTTGTACTGACAGTGGTACGGCGGTAGTTTTAAAACTGTGCCTATATTCTGCTGCAAGTTCGTCCACAATGTATCTTGGTGATTATCGATTTCGTTTTAATATACGAAACAACTAACATTTTAACATAGACTCATCTGTAGCCATGATCACGAAGTCAGTTTATAATGTAGGATTTTTGTTGGCTTGAATATGCACTTTATTTATTATCCGAGAGTGATATGGTGTGTTATCCATAATAATCACTGATGCAAGCAGTATAACTAAAGTTTGTTAATTAATGCAATATTATAAAATAAATTTATATTTTGTCAGTCAGTTTTCAAACTGTAGAACACATAATACAATAACTTTATTTAAAAAAACATAATCACGAGATTCCCAAATTTTAAATGGGTATCTGAAAATGATTGACAGCTTTGCCCTTCTTCTAGACGTGTGGACTTTAGGCACAGTACATCAGCACATAAAAAAGCTTTTGGTTAAGTTGTCAATTTCAATATATTTTTGAAGGCACATAGCTCAATAGGAATAATAAACATTACGGTTACTACAATATCTATTTTGTTTCACCATACTATACATATTATTTAAGCATTTCGAACTTTAAAATGTACCACTTCATACAAATCATATTTCGTGTGAACTGTCAAATTATAACATAACTCAAGCAGTTTAAATTTCCACTCAATACAAACCGATAAGTTGTCTAGGTAACTTCAAAATTTATTTCAACATTTGTTAACATATTTGGGTACATTAAGAAATTATAAAAGTAGTTGTACGTTTAATAATATAAATCGAACAAAACATATTTATACATTGTAGAGTCATGCTGCAGCTATATTATTAGTATAGTTGTAGCACGAATGGATTGGCTCGACCGGGGAAGGACCACGCTCTCAGAGAATATCAGCGTAAAATAGCATCTCAATGCTGCTGTGTTTCGTATGGTGAGTGTAGAGAATCGGAGACCCACCCTATTTACTGGAAACGAGACTTTCCATCTTAGTCCTCGCGGGTGACAAAGCATCTGAATTTTGATTCGTATTTGAGGATAGATGTAGATGTCTATGGGCCACAGCAACCATTTACGATCAGGTGGACTGTGTGCTCGTTTTTTACCCCTATCTTATAAAAAAAATAACTTTTATTCTAACACATTTTACTTTAACCGTTTATTCTACATTTTAATGGTACGGCGATTTTCGTAAATAGGACAGCAAATTTCATTACGATCTTTAATAAAAACAAAGGCATCAACGCGAAGCGTATCATACTATTATTTCACAAACGTAATAAACCTTCACAATATTCGAAAATTATATGTGGGCGATAATAGAGACTTTATCCCACTTCTGATATCGGAACTTCATCCCAAGATCCCACTTCTGATGTTGGAAATACAACAGGAGATCCCACTTCTGATGTCGGAAATACAATATCAGGAAAGATTAATTGTTAAAAATACTAAAAGTGTAAGAGCGGATGTTCAACTTGCTCTCTTGCTTACGCAATTAATCATTATCAGTAATAAAGCAGCGTGATGCACTATAAATTCAGTATAGACCAATTACATAACGACCATGCCGTAATATATCCCCGTCACAATTACACACCGGTGTAATATGAGGGACAAAATTTTAATTATGATTACACCAAAGTATGCATACCAACAGCAACACAGAACCACGATACTATCTTAGCGCTACTTAGTAATACATTGACTTAGGCGGAATCTCTCTCGCACGGCGCCTGCAGTGAACTTTATATTGCACTAGCAACCCGCCTTTTCCTCTCTACGTTCCTGCATTCATCTCTATCTTCATTCATTCATTAAAAGCTTGGCTTCTTTTAGAGCAAGGTAATGGGTTTCGAGAAACGTGTCGCCTATGCCAGCCGCACCCTTAGTAACACTTAAATAAAATACAGCACTATCGAACGTTAACTTTTAGCCATTATATGGGCAGTTAAGTATTTCAGACCTTAAAAACTATGTAGTCAGGTTGACGGAGAAAATTTAACTAATAGCAAAGCTTAATAAACCAAATGAGATCTCCGATACAATAACTGCGTACAATAGCTTATAATTCAATATAAATAACAGAACAAACTTTTCCCGTCCCATCTTTTAGCACATTATCTTACCTTAATCGATACTTTTAGTTAATTAGGTCAAGCATTTGAAATCTCAAATAGATCCACACCTGAGGTAGTTCGAGCCCTTATAAACTACTTTTCATTCTATGGTGTACTTAAAAAGATAACTTGCGACCCTGGAAAATAGCTTAGGAATGAACTAATGCGAAAACTTACAAATATGTATAAAATAGACCTTCACATTACAACACCCATAACGCTAACCTTACAAGCACTATAGAATGTTTTCATTCAACAATAATAGAAATATAGTTAAATTTTTAATTCAATTATATTTTATAATCGAAGTTACGGATTGGCGGTACATGGAAAAACTTTTGTAAGTTTATTTGTACTGTCGGATGTTATTAACTATACTTTGTAACAAATAAACAAATAAATAAAAAATATCGCTAAGTCTAAGCAGAAATTGACGGATGCTGCTTCTATTATGACTTACGCTATAATGCTTAATAACCACACAGTACATTCAACTGCTAGTTTAACTTTGTTTGAAGTCTGCTCTGGGTGATTGAACAATAGGAAAAAAGGAGGAAAAGAGGAGGAAAGGAAAGGAGGAAAAGTAAATGTAGAACTTAACGAAGGGCAAATAGCGCACGTAAAGGACAGCAATATTAAAAAAATAAGGACAAAGCTAGGTACAAGAAAGCTTTTATTCAAGCCCCTGCAGAACGTAATATCATGTCTATTAAAAGAAGTAAACGGGAGACAAAGGTCTCCAATAAATATTTCAAATGACCTCCACAGGTAGTGCGTGGCCATCCTGACAATGGCTTATATACTTTGGACCCGCAGTCTTCAACTTCAAACAATTGACAGCCACCTGCCGGGCCTGCTTCCTGTAAAAGAAGCCAAGCTTTTAATAAATAAACAAGTGGGTAATAGTTAAAGAAGTAAATTTCATTAGGAATTAAGGAAAATTAAAATGTAAATATAATTAAATTTTAAGAGTATTGTAGATAAGTTGATATAAATAAACCCTATGTTTATGAATTCCAAGCCATGAAAACCCAAGCTGATTATTCTTGCGATTTAACTATAGAAAAATTTAAACTTCTTTTAGCATCCAACATATTTAAAAGTGGTCTAATAGATCCCCTAGGATCAGTCATTAAAGCTATAACCGGCAATTTGGATCATGAAGATGTTCTGAGGTACGATTCCGTTACATCTAAATTAAAGAACAATCAATTGAGTGTTGATAATAAAATCACCTTTGTTTTTTAAATGTTAAATAGCTTTGCAAGTAGCACAGAAACTCTACATCTATTATCTTGGCATATGTTTGTTAATATTATTACACAAACAAATGCCAAGATAACATAACCAAAACATCACTTTTGGGCACATCTAATGTAATCTTATATGTAAAAATTAATTTTTGTTTGTTCGTATTTTATGCATTGCCATACCGTTCATCAGATTGCGCTAAAATGTTTATCATCTTATTGCTTACACTTCTGCAAAGGTTATACGTGTAGTACAATTAACTTACAGTAGGTAGCGCGCGTGTCATACTGATAAATTTATTTGCAATTTTGCTAGTTACTTCTCCAATGTCTGATTAAATCGTTCTACCATTCCATCAGATTGTGGGTGGTAAGAAGTTGTTCTTGTTTTATGAGTACTCATAACTCGGCAAGTATCCTGCCTGTAATATTCAGGACTCAAAATGCCTTCCTTGATCGCTGTGAATCTCTAAAAGTACTCCAAAAAGACAGAAAACTTCATGAACCAATTTATCTGCAACTGTTAAAGCTTCTTGATTTGGAACGGCGAAGACTTGTGGCCACTTAGAGGAGTAATCTATCGCAACCATAAAATACTTGTTGCCACTTTCCCTTTTCGGAAACGGCCCCGCAACGTAAAGGGCTATCCTCTCCCATCGTACACCAACATTGTGCAATTTCAATGCACCTCTACTACGAGTCTGAGGTCCCTTTACAACCGCACAACTTGTACATTTGCGACACCAGTCTTCGACATCGTCTCGACAGTAGACCCAGTAAAATCGTTTTCGGATTTTCAGTAGATCGTTTAACTTCCAGATAGCCTCCTGAACAACCATTATGGTACAGCTGTAGAACATCCGGTACTTTAGCTTTAGGGAAAACTATTTGCAAATAACAGCTGTCTCACCGACCATTTTTCCATTTACGGCACAAGACTTATATCCTGAATCAGTAAGCTGTCGCATTGGGCCCAATCGCTTTTCGTGGTCGAACTCATCGCTGAGACGTCGCTCCACTTGGGTTTAGGAGCACTGGCATTCATCCATTCCAGAATCAGCTTCATGTACGAATCTTCCTACTGTGCATGTTGTAGGCTGTCCTGCCACTCATTGCTGAGCTGGTCTGTCCTGAACATCCTCACAGATACCACTTCCTTACCTTCTTGAGATCGGTCACCTTCCCTTTCTATAGTTCACTTAGCTGCTGGACCGCAGACGGCCCCTTTTCCCACAGCCGTAGCACCTAGGGCTGTATCCTTTATTGCGGTCGTGAAGTATAGCTACTTCAACCTGCCTGACGCGATATCAACCATGATCCTGCCGCACGGCTTTCACCTCCAGTGCATGGACCAAGGAGTCTTAAGCGTCTCGTGGTGTACGAGCCTAACAGCAGCTCTGACTTCAAGGTCGCGGATGCCGTCGATGAATGTCTGCACCAAGTTCCCTTCAATGAGCGCAGGTACAAACTGGTATGCTTTTCAAACCAGTTTCTCCCACCTCAGAGGTCTATTTCTGCAGGTTTTCTTCTTACTTACTTATGCAGAAAAGACGTGTTCCAGGTGAGCATCGCCATATCTCGCCTCCAGTGCCTCAAGAAGTTGCTCGTAAGTCACTTCCTTACCGAGAGCTTCCAGAACAGGACTGTTCACCTAGGGTGAGAGCAGTCATGGCCTGGCTTTTATTCCAGCCGTTTGCTTTCATAAAAGCCTTGAACTGGATTTTGTAGGCCGATCAGGAAGAAGTCCTGTCAAACGGCGGCACTTTGAATCCACGTAGCGAAGGTGTTGTAGCTACCACGGGAGCTGTAATTTCATTCCCAATTTTGAGGTCGTTCAACATTTTCTTCATGTCAGCCATCACGTTGTCAACCCGATTGTTCACTTGGCCGATTCGGGTTTCAGCTTCCAACAGGCAGTTGTCATGTTGAGCAACCGTATCCTTCACCTCCCTTATCTCTTTTCCGAAGGTAGCGTGAAGGACTTTCATGAGGAGCATCTGCTCTTCCTTATCGGGTTTGAGCTGCTCTTCCAAACGACGGGCCTGTTCCGCCAGTTCGTGCTGCAGCTGGTCTTCCAACCGCTGAACCTGTTCCTCCTGTCGGCGGGCTGTTCTAATGTATCACTCACACATAGATACATTATAACAGTATCGCTCGGTGACAGCGACAACTCGAATACAGACTCGGATCAGTCGTTCGACCGATTCGCTTATTGTATGTGGGCGTGCGGCCTATGTTGGTAAGCAAATCAAAACAACACAACTGTTATTGTAATTTTTAAAGTTTGAAAAAAAGTAAGTACTAGTGATTAAAAATTACTTATGTATGAAAAGTTCTTCTTGTAAGTTTAATTATCTTTTTGTAAATAGACATGATAGATCTATTTTGCAGCAAAATAATTAACAATTCGTTATTTTTGTAGGACGTTGATTCAGCCACGCAAATATATCTAATCTAGTGTGCGGTGCTGCTGCAACTAGTCTTGTACGCATTGGACCGCGTGGACTTATACTTTGGCAGAGGGGAACGCCTGCGTTTCTATTTCTCTCCGGTCAGTCGGTGACCTGTGTTACTTTATGTAAGACAATTTAATATAAGTTATCTACATAATATACTGATTTAACTAAAATAGTGATAAATACGATCTTTTTTATGAACTTCTGGCTTCGGACTCTTCTGCACAGAAGCTTTAATTTT
Source organism: Parnassius mnemosyne (assembly GCA_963668995.1). Classification (NCBI taxonomy): domain Eukaryota; kingdom Metazoa; phylum Arthropoda; class Insecta; order Lepidoptera; family Papilionidae; genus Parnassius; species Parnassius mnemosyne. The sequence goes on from CAVLGL010000068.1 coordinate 27,199,511, forward strand.
TTTCTAAACATTACCTCCTTCATCCCTATTACATACTTCATAGCAAAATTACTATTAAAGGGCAAATACAACAATAAAACATATTTTTTAGGTCATACGGCCATTCCTCGGCGGTTTCGAGCCCTTAAGTTTATTGTTATGACGCATTTGTAAAAATTGGCGTAGGCTTTACGTCTATTAAAAATATCTCATGTAAGTGATTGCACAAAACTAGTTTATACAATTGGTCTATTTCTTTTGATGGTTTACATTACATTTTCACCATATGTAAACTTTGAATAAAACTAGATAATAATAATAACAATAATACCTCTCGGGTCATTTGAGGTGACTAGGACTTCTTGACTCAAATGCAGAAGGCGATGCTCCTCGTAATCGGCCGCATCTTCCGTCGGTTCCTTTTCCTTTCCCCCTAACCTTCGGCCGTTTGATCTCCCCTGTCGAGGGCTTCTATCTGGTTGGGTTTTATTTATTAACTTATATTATTATAACATTCAACATACATTTTTTTTTATTATTTGTACCTTTCATAGGGAGATATCATATTATGACAACTACTAGATGCGGTGGATGGAGATGACTCATGACTGTAATTTGTGGCAATCTATAGCGGAGGCCTATGTTCAGCAGTGGACTTGTGATAGGCTGTAGTAGTAGTAGTGGTATATTTTTTATATTTATATATTTTTATGTCCCTACCTGAAGAGAATACAAAAATATCCTAAAATAATAAAGTATAATATGTGTCGGAGCGTCTATAAAATACCCGGTTGGATCTAGGTGGAATCGAGGGTATATCGAGAAACCCCCGCTTGTTTGTGCAGTATAAAGTTCACTGTAGGTGCCGTGCGCGAGAGAGTCCGCTTAAGTCATTCAATGAGTGTGGTCATTCTACTAATGTTAGAAGATAGATAATGTGAAGATAGTGTCGTGGTTCTGTTCGTTGTTGTTATTCTTCTAGTGCAGGAAAGGAGGATTAGTGTTACTGAGAGGCTGCCCTGTGTTACATTGAGATAAGTAGTGTTGCTGTTGGTTTACATATTTTGGTGTTATCGTGTAATTACGTACCCCACGTTACACTGGTGTGTGATTGTGGCTGAGACGTGTCACGGTGTGGTCGAACTGTAATTTCACTATACTGAATGTATAGTGCGTTACGTTGTCTTATTACTGATAATGATTATATGCGTAAGCAAGAGAGCAAGTTGAACATCTGCTCTCACACTTTTATTATTTTAATAACTAATGCTATCCTGATGTATTCCCGAGATCAAAATTTGTATCCTCTGTTGTAATCTCCGACATATGTATGCATAAGATTGATGTAAATTTTTTCATATTACGCTACTTATAGTTAAAAAATTATTTAGTCTTCGTAATTACCTCCTATGTATGCTTGAATGTATTACTGCGTTGTTAATGTATCATCGGCTAGTTTTATCAATAAAATTATCAATTTTATCATTGCAAGTTATATCGATTTTTTTTTAAATATAAAGCACTGAATAATAATTTTGATTGCGGACTTTATTTAACATTTCGTATCAATGTTATAGTCAATCACTATCCGTTTGATATTCATGATGAAATGAAAACATATCGGACGCAAAACATATCAGTCCATACATATCTTATGAGATTGCTTTGTGAAATAAAATAGATCTTGTTAGTAACCGCTGTTTTTATTATTCCTATTGAGTTATGTGCCTTCAAATAAAAAAGAATATTTTGACGAAAGTTTGGGCTACATAGAGTAAGGATGTAAGAATCATGCTGGATATAATAATATAAGAAAAGTGCCGGTAGGTTTTCCCGTTACAATTCTCTGAACGATGTTATCCAAAGGGCAGTCTTATAAATGTCCCCTCGGTTTTATAGCACATATTTACAAAAACCCCATGCGACTATGATAACTGCGAGGCAGGGGTTGCTAAGAATATCCGGTGAAGATTCGGTTGCCACATAAGACCTTACGTAGTTGGACATCAACGTAGGTAGTTAGTTAGTTATATTTTTAACAAATTTTCCTCTCCAGCGTTATCTATGCGGAGATTTTGCTGACTAACGAACCATGCAAAAGTGACTAACAAATAAAAAAAACCATTTTAATAACGAAAAACCCAAGTCCCACAGAAATGTATCTATCACCAGCAGCATTACTAGTGTGAGCCTACTCATTTAAGTACATAGGGATAACTATTTCATGAAATACACGCCTATTAGTGTAATTTATGAAAGGTGTATGAACAACACAGGATTTTAAAAAAATGGTTGAAGAAGCAGAAACATATCATGGAACAATCTCGATGAAGTCATTGTCAGTAGTTAGGTTTTACTCTTGCTTTACAAAAAGATTTTTGAAAAGACATATTTAACAGAGCTCTATTTCCACTGGCACCACTTAAAATTGCAATTGACAACTTTGCCAAGGAAAATTTTATATACTTATGTGCTGTAGCTTTAGCCCACGCGTCTAGTAAATGAGCAAAACTGTCATTCACTTTCAGCTACTTAACTGAAATGTGAGTATTCGTGCCACTTTGCAACTACCGCCTAATAATGCTTTATGAGATTTGTTAACTATTATCCAATAAGAGTACTGCAAAGCCCATTTCCGGGTTTTCTATCCTTTCTATTCTTTTCTAGGCCTTTTATGCCTAGCATGTGCACTCTTCTATTAAACGGGGTCCTCACAAACTCGCAAGGCAGGAAAACAACCGCATTACTATATCTTGCGTCATCGCTCACGCCATATTGAACTAAACAAGAACATAAATAAAGTATATAGACATTTGTTATAACGCTATATTTCGATAATCTGGGACACGAGGCAGATTAGCAGAAGTCCAGGTGCGCATTCTTTTAAATCCTTCCTAACGCCCGAATTTAGGGGCATTTGCTTTTTTACAAAATAGTAAATTCTCACCGCCTGATACAGTCCATAATTTACGTAAAATCATATTTTTAATAACGATGAACCAGCAGTTGATCATTTAAACGAACACGCCATTAATGGCCGTTCGCCAGGATCAAACCATAGCTGGGCCTTCCGCGGGCGATCCGCTCCGCAGAAAGTTAATTTTATCCAATTTAGCCGCTTCGAGCCGCGATTAATTTAACCTTTTGGCCTGGAGAAGTAAGCCTTTATATATCTATTTCTTTACATATTACAAAAAATGATATACGTATACACGATATTAGTGAAACGCTTCCGAAAACGAAGACAGACAATAGTACTAAGGATATCTTTGATGATGTGTCACAAAGAAATTCGATCCCGAGGAAAAAAATCATCTTTTCACAACGTTTTATTAACTTTATTCACGCTCCATCGTGTTAGTACAGCTAAATGAAACGATAATTTAATTAAAAAAATCATGAAAATACTTAAACATAAAACCAACAGTGGAAATACAATCAGCTGACTCACTGTACACTGATCAATGTACACGCGGACGCCAAATTTGCGCGCCCCGCAGCTAGCGATGGTACCACAATACCTAATAATTTACAACACTTATCTAAATACCTAACTTATCTATTTAACCTACTATTTTGCTACTGCACGTGTCTCCTAGCCACTTTATTCACAGGTTAAATAAGCCAAATACCTGGTTCGATTCCCCGCTAATAAAAACATTACTTAAATGAAATGTTAACAAGGTTAGAGTCATACTTTTTTATCCATCGTGTAGGTATGTTTATTATTCTGATATATTCAGTTATGTAACTATTCAGATGACTTAAGTACTAAGTTATTTAAAAAACCTTTTTTAAATTAGGCATGAAACAGCTTACCGATCTAAATCCTACATGGCCTTATGAGATTCTCCAAGGCACGTTTACATTTTGCCGTATTCACGAGCACTATAAACGTATCTACGCGTTATTAAAACAAAACAAGGAAAACAAAACGTCACAACAAATAATAACAACAAGAATGTAATAAACAAAACTTTTCGAACTGTCGCTCACGCGCACGTGATAGACAACACGGAAATGTCTCAAAAACTAAAATTAGTAATTAAAATTAAATGTGGTGCAATGAAGATAATTAAAAAAGAGTCATTCGATATTCATAAGGAACCTAACAAAATGTTAAGATAAGTATTTAGATTTCTTGAAAAAGGGTTCTGACTTCGCCCTGGCTATCGAGTTTCAATATCCCCGGATTTTCCCCACATTATACCAATTCCCATAAAATCCCCAACCAACTTTAAATTCCCCGCAATTATGGGAATTCCCGACATGTTGGTAAAGCTGACATGTGTATGCGCGAGGCGACACGAGCCGCCAGGGCGGCGGTAGCGTGTATGTGAAAGGGAAGGGTAGAGTGAGTAGGCATTGTTTCGCACCGAGCTAGATTAGAGTTCGCCGTCCGCGAGAATATTGACCCTATTGTCAGCTGATTTTACTTTAAGATTCACTGCTGGTTTTATATTTAAGTATTTTCCTGATTTTTTTAATGAAATTATCGTTACATTTAGCATGATGGAGCGTGAATAAAGTTAATAAAACGTTGTGAAAAGATGATGTTTTTTCCTCGGGATCGGATTTCTTTGTGACACATCATCAAAGATATCTAGTTAAAAGGTTAGTACTATCGTATGTCTTCGTTTTCGGGAGCATTTCTCTAAAACCCGGTATATTACTAAATTATACTAATTATAATTTATATCTTTTCCGATCCGCTTTTTACACGTATCTCATCATTATTACTTTAATGCTATTTTTCTTTTTTCATTAACCGTATCACACGAGATAGCTTCGTTTACCTTCCTAAATTACAACCCTTCTAAATTACTTAATAAATTTTAGTTCGCATTCTGTTTGTCGAAAATTACGACGAGAAACAGAGAATCTAAACTGGTTTCGAATGAAGAAGTTCGTTTAAAATTATTATCGCTAAGCGTAATTGTATTTATGAATGCTTACAACAAATTTGCGAGGTCTCAAAGGACGCATTTTATTCTTTGGACTTAGAGAATTTATTTTTAGTGCAGATTTTAACGGTGGTAGAGCCACGAAGCAGCTTGTGCTGTTGCACGTATGGGCCGGCTCGAGCCGGGTTAGTACCACGACCTCACAGAATACCGGCGTGAAGTGGAAGTTCTGCTTTCGCGTTTCGTCTGGTGAGTGCAGGTGACTGGAGGCCCAATCCCCCCCCCCCCCCCCCATCAACATGGTAGCGAAATTACATCATAGACTACCCCAGGAGGGTACCAGCACCCCTGGAGAATCTAGAGAGTTGGCACCGGTCCTAACGTGTCTTTTCCGGTACTCCTACTCCATAGGCGTAGTCCCGAAATCATGGAAGATAGCTTTTGTCCACTCGATCACTAATAAAGGCGACCGCTCAGACCTGTCCAACTACAGGCCTATCGCCATCACCCCCTTATTCTCCAAAATAATGGAATCCGTTATAAACTGCCACCTCATGCGGTACCTTGAGGATCACCAGCTGATTAGTGACCGCCAATACGGTTTTCATCGGGGTCGATCAGCTGGTGATCTTCTGGTCTACTTGTCTCATAGATGGGCAGAGGCAGTAGAGTCCAAAGGGGAGAAATTGCCCGTTATTTTGGACATTGTGAAGGCCTTCGATCGCGGGTTTGGCACAAAGCGCTTCTTTCGAAGCTCCCTTCCTATGGGCTTCCCGAGAAATTGTGCAATTGCATCACCAGTTTCCTTGCTGATCGGAGCATCAAGGTCGTAGTAGATGGTGCATACTCTGATTTCAAGCCTATCAACGCTGGTGTACCACAAGGCTCCGTGTTATCACCAACGCTGTTTGTTCTGCATATTGTAACGAACTGGCGAACCAGTAAAAGAGGACTTGGCCCCTGGACAAACATCGACCGAAGTCGCGCATGTCAATGCGTGTAAACTCCATACAGAATACGATCAAATCCAGCCACAGTGAATGTACGTCACACGGGTTAGGCAACAATAGGCACACTGGCCACAAAAAGCCTTCCGTGAGCGCCACCACCTGTCAGACCGCCGTTCCTGCAGACGTGATGTAAGTGTATGGCGGTGATGCCTTGGTCAGACTAATTGCATGGTCAGCACGGCCAATTGGCCGCAGAGCGTGTCATGAGTTTAACGCTCACCCCAAGGGAATGGGGTCCCACGTTGTGCGGCTTTCGGCCGCAGCCTTGAGAGCCTCTTCAGATTCTCCCTTCAGCTACCACCCGCATGTGGTCGACACATATGCTCCACCAACCAATACAATGGCAGATATAGCCAATAGGCAGTTATAAGATAATAGTAATAATTCGCCATCAGAAAGGGTTTGTGTCACTGACGTTGAGTATATGCATTTTTCGATCATGTTTGTCTCACCCACCAACAAGTTGCCTTCAATATTTCAAAGGTGGGAACTTTATAGAGATATATTAATATGTTGTTATATAAAACATCATAGAGGGCAGACAGTCTGCAGCCCCGCAGTGAAGGGACCCGACTTGGGCAAAGTTACTTAGGTTGTGAGTCAAACCAAGACGCAGAGAGCGCCATTGAGAATAGCGACCCGCCAAACAACCATCGTAGAGACGCAATGCTGCAGAATGCAACAAGCATCAATACGACTATCGTCGGGTTTACACCATCCTAAGGCCCCCATACAGTCCCAGCAGACATCACCACCCGTATACCTCCATCGACCAGAACCACATGATGCATCAATTCAGGTGCATCACACCCGCAGATCCATCACAAGAAGCAATACTGCAAGTAGCAGTAAGCATCAATGCAACTATCATACGGATGGCGCCCCCTCACAACACACCCACATGATCCCTATCGACTTTGGTAACAAAATTGATAATATTGTTAACTAAAAATACCACCAACGTATCATAGTAGTACAGTACTAAGACGTCAGTAGCCAAAACTCCACGTATCATAGCGGTATTGCACTAAGACATGAAGTTGAGTATGCTTGCTGCACTTAAAAGTACTACCAAAAACACTCATCCTAATCCGAAAGATAGACGACGTATCATAACGCTATGCGCTAAGACGTCGCCCACAAACGGTAGGGGTATGCGATGTCCACGGGCAAGTCGTATTGCTACAACAAACCCGCTTACCACCGGCACTAAGATGATATGTCTAGGACACATCGGTGAGCGAGTCCAAGTTTACCTCGGTCTCAGAGGCTGCAAAGCAGTGTAGGTTGCTTTGCAGCCTCTGAGACCGAGGTAAACTTGGACTCGCTCGCCACTATAATAATCCTTTTCAAGTCCCATTTCTTTCAATATAATGCTTTTACATATTTGAGACCTTCCACATATTTGCTTTATTTCATAGACCATACTATTGTATGTTTTATTCATATGGGACTTCAAGTCATAACTCTGCTATCATAATGCTTATGCATCATAGAGACCTTCCATATTAATGCTTTGGTTCGTTAGACCTTACTATGATAAGTCCCTAATATAGGACTAGTCATTGTGCAACCTTAGTACTAGCAGTCGGTCAGCCGACCACCCCATATATATGTACAACCTTGCGTATGCGTCTCCGGCAACGCCCCACTATAAGGGAACATTACAAGAACACCTTCATCAACTTAGAAAATTTTGATCCATTTTTTTCTATTATATTACAAATGTTATTTATCTTTGTTACTGCATACTTGTATTTATATGACTTGATACATTTTGAACATTTTAAGCAGGTTTTTAATAAATATAGAGATTTTTAGAGACATTTTATGCGTTTACTAATATTATAATATTCAATATTCCAAATGGATATTTTTGAACTTTATGCATATTATTTGCATTTAATTGTATAAAATATAATTTCTATGACATTTTTAAATGTCTGTATAATGAATTTAATTATTATTTATTAATAATAATTATGAGGCGTCACAATATCAATGATATGTTGCGAACCGGTAGCATTCATTGCTATGCGGATGACAGCACTGGTGATGCTCTATACACTGGCCGTGCCGATATTTCTCGGGACAACGTCCGAGTTTCGGAACAAACGTGTGTCTGAAGTCGATACTTTGTTGAACAAAGTCTCAGATTGGGGTCGACTAAATCTAGTCCAGTTTCATCCCCAGAAGACAAAAGTTTTCGCGTTTACCGCTAAAAAGAACCCCTTTGTCGTATCTCCTCAGTTTCGAGGTACTCCCCTTGTTGCCTCAGCCAGTATCGGAAACCTCGGGCCTCTTAAAAGCTTGGCGTGCTCAGCAGAGCGAGACAATATTTCATGCCGGCACATCGCTTGCAACTTTACAAAGCGCAAATCCAGCCTCACATGGAATACTGTTCCCATCTCTGGGCTGGGGCTCCCCAGTGCCAGCTCCTTCCACTTGACCGCATCCATCGTAAAGCGGCTCGAATCGTCGACGACCGAGTCCTTTCCGATCGGTTCGACTCATTGGCGCTGCGAAGAGATGTTGCATCTCTTTGCAGTTTCTTTCGCATTTACTACGGGGAATGCTCTGAGGAATTGTTCGAATTAATCCCAGCCGCCAAATTTCACGAACGCACATAGCGACAGAACTCCCGATACCATCCGCACCATCTGGATGATTGGCGGTCCATCACTGTGCGATTTAGAAGATGTTTTCTTCCTCGCACTACTTCCTTATTGAATAGTTTACCATCAGCGAATTTTCCGGACCGATACGACTTAGGAACCTTCAAGAAAAGAGCCTACTCCTTTTTAAAAGGCCGGCAACGCATCTGCAATTCCCCTGGTGTTGCGGTTGTTCATGGGCAGCGGTAGTCACTTAACATCAGGTGAGCCGCATGCTTGTTTGCCCCATCTCCTATAAAAAAAGGCTTCGAACGTAGAACAATTCCGTAGAGAATTTTAAGAAGTTGTAGGGGACTGTTAAAAAATTTAAAATTAGACCCTAATGCAGGCATTAATTACAACGCTGGAACTGATTTGAAGATTTATATTAGTCGTCTTAGATTATTGATGAGTAGACATACGATTATATGCACTAACAAATTGCCAAAATATGCATGCAAATATGCACCAAAAAAGGCCGAAATATGCACTTAAAACTGTTGATACTCGTATGTCCAAAATATGCATAATGCAAAATAAAAAAAAAAACATTTTATTTTTATATATTTTAATTAAAGACTACAAAAACAGCGAAATGTGCTTAAAATTATGCATAGTTTTTATGACAATATACAATTAATGTTTTTCCAAATTTTCGAGCGGAAATTTGTGACGTTTGTCACCCCATATCAATTTGTACGCCGAAAACGTCCTCCCTACATCTGCTGACGTCATTGGACAAAATTGCCTGTGCCCCCTTTTCCCTAAATAGGGTCGCTTCCGATTCAGCAGAAAGGCCTCATAAACCAATGCCAGTCTCACAGATGGTGTATAGTGGGTAGGCACTTAAGTTTGGTTAGGTTAGTCGCAGTGAGTCCCACATAACCACGACAGCCGGCTGTAGTGTTATGCTTAGAGCATTCACCACCTCCCTTCCTCGCTTTCCGGAGGGTAGCCCTTTCAATTGCTTCTAGGCACAAAAAAAACCTAGGCCTTAGTCACCTAGGTCCCTATACGTACCTCCCGCTATTAAACGAAATATGCACGATTAGGGAAAAAGGCTAAAAAATATGCATTAACGCCGTAATTAGAGAGTTATATGCATTTGCATATGCAATTGTGCAAATGCATAAAGTCCGATGTCTATTAATAAGTCATCGCGCGCTCTGACTAGATACCGCCGGCGCTCTTGTAAAATGCGGTAACAAATAGTACGCCGAAGTCGGCGTACCCGAGCCAGTCGCGTTGCAGGCAATGTGTGAGGTGGCCGTACCGAATGTTTTATTAAATTTCGATCATAATCCGAAGTAAAATACCAGTTAACGTAGTGAAACTGTGTAAAACTAATACTACAAGAAATAAGAATGACACTGGGATCACATACTATCAGTAAGTATCATACAATTTCGAATTTTTCAACATAAAATAACACGAGCCATAAATAAGTCACAAAATATGAATGACGCCATTCAGTGTTGCCGCATATACAAAACTAAAGTTCCCCGTGGCTGATATTTTTATATGCGAATTTATTGTTACTATATTTTATAATATAATATATTTAACTTATTATAATATAACCTAATTCTATATTACTTAATGTTTACTTCTGTAGTATTGCTCAAATGACCTAATTTCCGTTTATTAGGGTTCCGTACCCAAAGATATCAACGGGACTCAGGTCTCCACTATCGTTCCGTCTGTCTGTCAGCAGGCTGTATCTTATGAACCGTAATATGTAGATACTTGAAATTTTCAAAGAATGTGTATTTATATTGCTGCTTGAAAAATATTAAAGGACCCTAAAAAATCACGTTTCTTGTATGAAGGCCATACAAGAAACGTGATTTTTTTTTCTTTATATATATTCTTTATAAGCGAAACCTGGATTAACACGCAATTAAATGATGCCGTGTGTATGGTGGGATTGAAAGGGTATCGTTTATCATGAGCTTTTACCGCCGGGTAAAACCATCGATTCGGATCTCTACTACCAACAAATAATGAGACAAGCAAGAATTAGAAAAAAAAAACGGCCGGCATTGATAATCACAAAATGAGTGGTATTTCATCATGATAACGCCTGTTTAACACTTTTTTGTGACTTTCAATACACACTAACATTCTTTAAAATCCAGTATTTTCTTGAGTACTTAAAACTTGTTTAAAATTTTTAATCATTATTTTCTTTTGTTGCTTGTGTTCTTTAGAAGAAAGCTTTCTGGAGGTTTTAATATTTAAGTTTATATTATATTGTTTCGCATGTTCTAAGTAATTAAGAATATTATTTTTTTCCATTATAAATGGGATGACTAAATACATGTTCGTTCAAATCTCTGGTATTGAATATATCAAATAAAATTACCTACTTCTAGCATTTTTTTGATCAAAAATCCCGAGATTTCTACATCAACGCCATTATGTCACTACCTACAAGATGGCAACTAGTTATCGGACAGTATAGACCCATATATATTATAATTAAATGTAAAAAACATTAAACCAAACTCGTCTTGAATTTGTATACAAAATACGAAGGAACTTTTCCCCGATCTTATATACTAAGGTTTAACAAAATAGTACTCAACAACTTAGCGAATGATTCTGCCCGTCAACACGAATAATTTTTATTATGGGATCATCTTCGAAATTTTCAGTTTATACATGGTAGACCCATACTGCAGCTATATTACTGGTATAGTTGTAGCACGAATAGGTCAGCTCGACCGGGGAAGGATCACGCTCTCACAGAATACCAGTGTAAAATAGCAGCTTAACGCTGCTGTGTTTCGTATGGTGAGTGTAGAGAATCGGAGACCCTTTTTACTGGAAACAAGGCATTCCATCTTAGTCCTCAGGGGTTGAAACGCATCTGCATTTTCATTCTTAATCGAGGATAGATGTAGATGTTTATGGGCCACAACAACCACTTACCATCAGGTGGACTTTGTGCTCGCTTGTCACCCTGATCCTACAAAATATCTCAAAGTCAGTTATTCCATACAAAATTTCGTACAAACTTGCTCAAAATGTATGGAAGACCTGACTTTTCTTGCGATTTCGAAGATAGATCTATAGTAAAAGTTGTTCATATTGACGCGTAGAATAGAAATAGAAAGCACTATTATGGTTACACCATATATATAACTATTTTTAAATAATTTGTGAATATTAGTTAGACCTTATCATTTATATATCATTTATTCAGAAGAATAACCTATAATATACACAAATATATTGATACATTCGTTATTAATAAACTATTCATTTTTAAGTATTTCTGGAATACATTCATAACTATGAACTTAACTACAAAGCCATAGCATAAAATAATTTTCCCGTTAATCGGCTAATAGTTAAGCTGCTGGCATATACAATTTTTCACGCACACTAGCATCATTACAAATTGTCTTATACACACTAAAATATTGAGATGCCGCATTTACGGAGCTGTTACTTTCAGGTTGCGAGGTATCTAGTTAGAGCGCGCGATGACTTATTAATAATCTACGTATTTAAGTGTCAAGCTACGAAACTAAATATGTATATCGCCTTCCACTATTCCGTTGAAAAATTGTTTACCTCCTAAATTAAAAACGTCGTGATCGCCAATTGAATTAATGTCATTTAACAGTGACATGCGCCAATGGTCCATGTTTTATCAACAATTTAAGACATTAATTCACGATAATTTACAGTTAGCTGGTGCCGAACGTTTTTATTATTTAGTAAACAAATTAAGTGACCAAACTAATGTGAATAAGCCTTTACGTCAAAAAATGGACGATAGATTGATCCTGTGTTTGTGCATACAATTGCGGCCTTATAAATTTCTAGTGCAATTAATAGCTTTCGATTTTTTTTTAATTTGTCGCGATGTTCGAATTCAACCAAAAAGAGAGGGTAAACAAGAACACTTATCGTCTCTGCAGTTACAGCCAATTAAAGTCCACTGCTAAACATAAGACTCATCCATAGAAAGCCTCATAGGGAGGATATTTGGCATAGTTACCACGTTTGGAAAGCGGGTTGGCAACCGCTGTTTTTATTATAGTCATTATAAGGGAGACGATGCTGCCAATCTACTGATTTGTTTCCCTTCGTCGCCTCTTACGCCATCCATGGGATGAGGTAGTGGATATTCTTACACCGCCATTACACTACAATGTTTTCGTTTATTTTAAGCTTATTTTTTATAGTTCACGTCATCAACAGTTGAGGTTGGAATTTGATGTATTTCATCAAATGGCTTCTAGTTATATTTGTTCTATTTTAGAATCTACTTTTGCTGAATTTCTACATTTCAGAAGAATTCACCTGATGCATATACAAAATGCTTACTTAAAACTAAAAAACAGACTTAGTAAGCACCGAGTTCATGGCAAGAAACGATACAAAACATCAAAGAATATCCTGTCATTTCATTAAAATTCACTGATATGCTAGCTGGTTAATTATAAAGCACTTTCAAACTACAAAACTTTCTTAATTCAAGTTACTACTAAGAGCGGATGATTATTTTTCCCTTGTAAACTGATATGTCATGATAATTTAACTTTTTATATTATTTACAGTATAAAATTTGTTAAAAAGAAGACACTATATAGCAGCTATAATTTTATATGATTTTTTTTTATAGAAGAGGAGGCAAACGAGCATGCGGCTCACCTGATGGTAAATAACTACTGCCGCCCATGAACAACCGCAACGCCAGGGGAATAGCAGATGCGTTGCCGGCCTTTTAGAAAGGTGTAAGCCCTTTTCTTGAAGGTTCCTAAGTCGTATCGGTCCGGAAAAATCGCTGGTGGTGATCGATTCCACAAGGAAGTTCTGCGAGGGAGAAAACTTCTTCTAAATCGCAAAGTGGTGGACCGCCAATCATCCAGATGTTATGGATGGTAACGCGAGTTTTGTCGCGATATGCGATGATGAAATTGAGCGGCTGGAATTAATCCGAACAATTCCTCAGAGCACTCCCCGTGATAGATGCGATAAAATACGCAAAGAGATGTAACATCTCTACGCAGTGCCAGTGTATCCAGCCGATCAGACCGAACTTGCGCTTTGTAAACTTGCAAGCGATGTGCCGAAATGAAATACTGTCTCGCTCTGCTGAGCACGCCAAGCTTTTTAGAGGCCAATTTGGCCTTCACTTCCAAGTGATCACGAAACTGCACACTATTCGATATGTCAACGCCCAGCATTCCGATGCTAGCTGAGGCAGCAAGGGGAATACCTTGAAACTGAGGAGATACGACAAAGGGGTTCTTTTTAGCGGTAAACGCGCAAACTTGTGTCTTCTGGGGATTGAACTGGACTAGATTTAGTCGCCCCCAATCCGAGATTTTGTTAAGCAAAGACTCGACTTCAGAGACAAGTTTGTCCTGGTACTGGGCGACGTTTTCCCGAGAAATATTGGCACGGCCGCTATATAAGGCATCACCAGTGCTGTCGTCTGCATAGCAATGAATACTACCAGTTAGCAACATATCATTGATATGCAGGAGAAACAGCATTGGTGATAGCACGCAGCCTTGTGGAACACCAGCGTTGATAGGCTTGAAATCAGAACATGCACCAACAACCTCGATGCTCCGATCAGCAAGGAAACTGGTGATCCATTTGCACAATTTCGCGCGAAGGAAGCCTCGAAAGAAGCGTTTCTTTTCGCTTTTTATAGCATTTCTTATCAATTTTAGGATTATATCAAGTTGATAAATAAAAAAAAACAAATTAATGTCCATTCATTCATTCCATCGATTCATCACAGCATGTAAAAGCCCACCGCTAATGTTTATGGGCGGACTAGTCACTTGCTATCAGGTTAGCCGCATGCTTGTTTGCCTCTTCGTATATATATATAAAAGGGGTTTTGCCATATGATTTGACAATGCTTGGCGGGCGGGTTGGCAACCGTAGATTTTCGTTGTTTTGAGTTGCAATCATTAAGATGGTGTTGCCTATCTCCAGTTTCAGTTTACCTCTGTTGCCTCTCATAATTCCCACGGGCTGATATTGTGTAGTTAAAATAAATTACATTTTATTAAGTGTCTTTTATTTCAAAAATAAATTACATTTTATAAAACAAATATTATGTCCGAAGAAATAGTAGAAATATTATTTAAATATTGTGATCCTTATTTTTTTTATTTTAATTTTTTGCGTATTTTTCCAGGAACTGATTGAGTTTTGCCGTGTGAACTCCATTAGGGTTGTGTTCTTTAGAAAATTCTTCCCATTCAAAAGGCAATTGCTCTATAATGGCTTTAATTACTTGAGCAACTTGTGACTTCTGTTTTTCTGAACATTTACCGCATTCGGTTTGTACCGCCTCTGGCATCAATTCTAAAAGTCAACACAATATATTATTATTATTTTTATTATTACATACATCATCATAATATATTAATTTTAGATTATTTAAATAAATAATATTTAAATAATTAAAATATCTTGTGTATATGACGACCACAACCCTCTTCGTATTCTGCATAATTAAAATGTAACCTATATTATAAATTTAACACAAAATGTGAAAATTTTGAGTCATTTGTGTAATACAATGTCCAGCTGGTAATTTTTGACAATGCCTCCAGCATGTTGAGCTTACCAAACAACGTATATAATTTATTTGTTACATTAAAAAATTGCCGTGTAGTGGCGGTTAAGAATATCCACTACCCCATATCTTCCCGTAGGTATCGTAAAAGTCGACAAAGGGTGTTTCCCTTGGGTGGGCAGGAGATGGACAGCAGCATCTTCCTGATAACAACAAACTTACAATAAAAACGCTGCGGTTGTTCCCAAAACCCACTCGCCAAGCGTGGCAACTATGGCAAACCCCCCCCCCCTTGATGAGAGTAACAAAGAAACGGCCCCCAGTCCCCGGTGGCCCCGCTATTCTTGGCTACAGTGGCGACCATGGTAACGGCGGGGCAGGGGGTGCTAAGAATCTCCGGTGGAGGTTCGATTGCCACCTAAGACGACTCGACCTAGCAACATACAACGCACGCACCCTGAGGACTGACGAGAAGATCGTGAAGCTGGAAGAAGAGATAGACAAGTTACGCTGACAAAATATAGGATTATCCGAATTTCGAAGAGAGGGGGAGAACACGGTAATCCTCGAATCCAGAAACTTGCTCTATCACCGGGGGGGCGACCATCTGTCCCAAAGAGGCGTCGGATTTATCGTCCACAAGTCTCTCGTTAACAACGTTATAAAGATTGAGAGTGTGTCGACGAGGGTTGCGTGCCTTATACTCAGAATCACCAAACGGTATTCGCTGAAGGTCATACAGGTATACGCACCAACCTCGACACACCCCGATGAGGAGGTGGAGGAAATGTATGAGGATATCTCTAGAGCCATGCATTCCTCCAAAAACTAATATACGGTGTTAACTTCAATGCAAAACTAGGCACAAGGGAGAGGGGTGAGCTGAAAGTAGGGAAATTTGGAATAGGGCAACGGAACCCAAGGGGCCAGCAGCTGGCCGACTTCATGGAGAAAGAGGGGCTCTTTATGATGAACTCTTTCTTCCAGAAGCGGCCCCACAGGAAGTGTGCCTGATCGAACCCCGACGGTTCCAAAAAAATGAGCTTCATTATGACGACCAGACGGCAACTGTTCAGTGATGTCTCCGTGATCACGAGGGTGAAAACTGTTAGCGATCACCGAATGTTTATAGGCACACTGAACCTAAACGTTAAGCTCTCGTCTAATGAAGTCAACGCTCCGTCCCCCCGTGCTCTGTTCCAAAGTCCCGAAACCTTTCAGCTCGAGTTACAATACCGTTTTCAGTGCCTAGAAGACTGCAATGAATTGGACGATATGAATGACAAGCTCGTGAAAACTGTCCATGTGGTCGGAGCTAAGTTCTGCAAGACCCGTCGCAGAAGAACAGAAAAACTTTCCGATCACACTCTCAATCTCATGGCTGTTAGACGGGAGATGAAGCTATATTCTTCAACAGATTTGACAGCATACAGGCAATTGAACAGATGGATCTCCAAATGCATGCGGCGGGACTTACGCAACTTCAATACAGCTTGTATTGAAGAAGCGATCGAGCGCAACCAAGGCTCCAAAGTCTTTGCCAGAGATCTGTCTGCCAGAAAGAGCCAACTTTCAAAGCTGAGGACCGAGTGTCGCAGCATCGTTTCCGGGGCACCTTAGATTTTGAGTGAGATTGAGAGGTTCTATGAGCAGCTGTACACGTCATCGTGGGAGCCACACGCAAGTGTGAGTAACGATCCAAGAGCGAATCTTATCCGACACTATTCCGGATGTCAGTCTGAGTGAGATTAGAATGGCTCTCTAGCACCTTAAAAACGGCAAGACCCCAGGCGAGGATGGAATTACAGCGGAGCTTCTGAAAGCGGGTGGAAGACCGGTACTTGAAGCCCTACAGAAGCTCTTTAATTCTGTTCCCCATGGTGGCATTACACTGGAGGCGTGGAGCAGAAGTGCGGTGGTCTTGTTCTTCAAGAAAGGTGACAACGCTCTCTTGAAGAACTACAGACCGATTTCCCTTCTAAGCTGTGTCTACGTGCTGTTTTCGAGAGTCATTATGAATCGTCTCGCACGCAGACTAGACGACTTCCAGCCTCCCGAACATGCCGGTTTCCGAAAGGGCTTTAGCACCATAGACCACATACATACCCTTCGGCAAATTGTACAGAAGACCAAGGAGTACAATTTGCCACTATGTCTGGCGTATGTGGACTATGAAAAAAGCCTTTGATTCCGTTGAAATTTGGGTGGTGCTGCAGTCCCTTCAGCGGTGCCATGTTAACTGTCGGTATATCGAAGTGCTGGAGTGTTTGTACAGTAGAGTTACGATGGCTATCCGAGTACAGAACCAGAGTACGAAACCTATCCAATTGCAGAGAGGTGTAAGACAGGGTGACGTTATATCCCCGAAACTCTTCACCACTGCATTGGAAGACGGTTTCAAGCTTATGGACTGGAAAGGATACGGTATTAACATCAATGGCGAGTACATCACTCACCTTCGATTTGCCGACTATATAGTCCTTATGGCAGAATCGCTGGAGGACCTCGATAGTGTTTCCCAACGGAGTCATTGAGCATGGTGCTTAGGTCCTCCTAAGCACCATGCTCAATGACTTCAATAGTGTCTCCCAACGAATAGGTCTTAGGATGAACCTGGACAAAACAAAGATCATGTTTAATGTCCATGTCACAACTCTGCCGATAGTTGTTGGGAGCACTAAGCTCGAAGTTGTTGACGAGTATGTTTACCTGGGACAAATAGTTCGACTAGGTAAGTCCAACTTCGACCGAGAGGTCAATCGACGGATTCAACTCGGCTGGGCAGCGTTCGGGGAACTACGACACATCTCCTCGTTCTCGACATACCTCAAAACGAAATTGTACAACCGGTGCGTGTTGCCAGTGATGACTTACGGATCTGAGACGTGGTCCTACACTGCTGGCTGTTTGAGGAAGCTCAAGGTCGCTCAGCGAGCTATGGGGAGGACTATGCTCGGGGTTTCTCTGCGTGATAAACTTAGAAATGAGTATATCCGCAGTAGAACCAGAGTAACCGACATAGCCCAACGGATTAGTAAGCTGAAGTAGCAGTGGACCGGCCATATAGCACGAAGAACCGACAACCGATGGGGAAGAAAGGTTCTTGAGTGGCAGCCTCGTACCGGTAGGCGAAGTGTAGGGCTACCCCCCACGAGATGGAGTGACGACCTGGTAAGACATGCCCGAACTCAATGGATGCAGGTGGCTCATTACCGTGCTTTGTGGCATTCCTTTGGGGAGGACTATGTTCAGCAGTGGACTTATGAAAGGCTGTAATGATGATGATGATGAATAATAGATTTACGAAGACATTTTAAGTAAAGAGCAGCGTGGTAGCTTTTTCAGAATGAGAGGAGGCCTGTACCACCAATGGGACGTATAAGGACGGTACTTTTAAATTTACTTTAAAATAGATTTATATGAAAAAAATTTGATCATGTGAAAAGAATGAATGAGGAAAGAGTGACAAAGCAAATTTATGTTGCAGAAGTGATTGGCAGAGTCAGCAGAGGACGCCCTAGACGGAAGTTTATCGAACAAATTGGTGATATGTTGAAGATGGGCTAAATTAAGATTACCCTGATGAGCATGTACGCATAGATATATGGATGTATAGGAGGTGAGAGAGGTGTGTTAGGATCGTGTCAAATGAAAGTCCGTAGTCTCTGACAGGCGTGAATCTTTATATTAAGAAGAGAAGCGTGGTAGCCTTTTCAGAATGAGAGGAGGCCTGTACCACCAATGGGACGTATAAGGACGGTACTTTTAAATTTATATGAAAAAAAAATTGATCATGTTGAAAGAATGAATGAGGAAAGAGTGACAAAGCAAATTTATGTTGCAGAAGTGCTTTATGTTGCTTCTTATTAGCCATTTAAATACACAATTTAATTTTTAATGAAAGTGATAAACGACCTAACACTAACAGTCTTGTTTGACAATAAAAAAGTACTAACCCGGACGAATTACTAGGCAGATAAAAACCCATAGGTGTTTTCATTTTATAATTAAACTAGCTGACCAGGCAAACATTGTTCTGCTTTTTCCGACGATCCTTTGTCCTTTAAAGAAATCTTTAAATTCGCAATAAAAATGTTGAGGGTCACCTATCCGGATAAAAACTATCCTATCTTTCAAGTTGGAGCAAGCAATACACATTTACAATATTTCATTAAAATCGGTTGAGTGGTTTCGGAGTTCATCGCGGACAAACAATGTGACACGTAATTTTTATATATAAAGATTAAAATTTTCTTAAAAAATACGACCTTACTTAGGTCCCACCGTGATCGGGCAAGTTAGTGCACGCATAGGTGATATCCTTGCAGTAGAAGCGCTGCAACACCAGTCAATGGATATTGAGTCTGTTATGTATAGAAGTGCCCGCGCATCACGTATACGAAAAGCTTGCACTTGGAGAACAAGTTATACATTCCGACCTACACCCCGTAAACGTGTTACTTGTTATGTTTTCGGTAGTTATTATAATATCAGTGTATCTACTGCGAATGCTATAAAAAACTGGATATCTATTTATTATAGAAATAAACTTGAGAGTTAAAATTCGATCATCATATAACGTAACTCCGGTTTTCGCCACTCACCGTACAATACAGAAACATTATGCTGCTCTTTAAATTTTTTTGTTCAAACGTGATCCTTACTAAGCGTAAACGTGATCTTTTATAGCAATTTTCTTATATAATTAATTTTTTGTATTTAATATTTACATATACATACAAATATAAATGATGTGTTTGTCTGTAATATTGAAATAACTCGCTTCTATTAAGCTCAGCGGCCTATTTGCATGCTATGAAGACATAAATAACCACTTTAACAAAACATTTTGTATGTCTGTCGGTCCGGACTCATCTTCGGAATGGGAAAACCGATTGCCATAAAACTTTACGTTCAGATTAAAAGCAATGCCAGGAAAATAGAAAAACTTGAATATTTAACAAAAAACTAAAAATTGATAAAGGAAATTGTCTTTGATTATATTAAATCTAAACGACACCACATTATTAGGCCCTGTACAGACCGAGCCGGATCTTAAATAAAATCAAAATTATTGAAATTAAACTTACTTTTAAAATCATTTCCTTCTGGTGTACATTTTCCTTTCCCTTGGATACAGAGTGTATATGCTTTAAGCAGTCGTTGGTTGGATACAAGTTCTTTTACGTCAAAGTTCTCATATCTGCTGTACAATTCTTCATTAGGTCTTGCCACAACCACTGCTACAAAGACGGATAAAAGGATTGCAATCTTCATATCTGGAAATAATAAAAATTGTTGGTTTTCTAGCAGAGTATGAAATTCTGGTGTACCACAAGTCATTAGACTCGACATCATTACATTTAGTTCTAGAACTAACACTACATACACTAAAATAAGACGATTAAAGTATATATAAACGATTTTCTATACGAAAAGATAAGAGTAACGCGATTAATACATATTAGTTCTCTGAGGATCGTACGTGCTTACACAAAAACAACTTGTTCAATAATCGATGCAATGTTTGGCTAATATGACTGTCATAAAAGTTAGTTTGAAAAATTAGACTCGTCAAATTCTTAATATACTGAATAATCGCAAGGATTATCTGAATACGAAATTGTTTATGATGATAATGTTCTTCTGGATAATTTCAACAACGCAATTAATTATAACAACGCTTATGCGATGCGATGATGAATATATATTAGCCTAAGATGGAAGGATATTGAAAAGACACTGACTGAATTATTTCAGCTTAAGGATACAACGCATACTTCAGAAAAAAGAGTTAAATGTGTCAACACTAAGCTTTTAATAAGAATGAAAAATCGACTTCAAAAAACCAAAAATATTAAATTAGTAACAGAGCCTTCTACTTCCCACTTTCCTTGATAGCTATTCTAGTATATCTACATTGCAATCAACAACCCTAAGAAGACCATAACAGCACACTGACACTGCACACCTCTGATTTCAAATCGACGAACATTACAAGTGAAGCTGAAACATAACCAAACCATGTTTCGATTATTATACGAGTATGAACAGGCACTCGCGGACACATATGCATCTGAAATCATTTGCAATTAACAACATGGCTTATAGTGCATACGCAGTAGACGGGCTGTCAAAGAAAGAAAGAAGAAAGATGAACGTTACTTGAATAATACGCAGCGTTCCGTCTAACTTTCTTTGTTAGTCTGCCTCTGACAAGCCGGAAGGAGGAAATTATTGCTCAACTTAACGGATTAATAACCGGACGACTATTGTAATTGCCGTTCTGGACATTGTAGTATCGTTATTTTTAAAATGGCGACACCGCAGTCTGTTGGATGTTGTAATAATCCACATTTTCCTTAATCGGCTTTTATGATATCCACCGGTAAAACCAATAAACCACGGCGATGGTATTGTTTGTCATTACCTCAGTATTATACGAACAATACAATATTTTGAAGCGTTTACTTGACTAAGACATATTTTATAAAGTAACACTTATGATTATATAATAATCACTGCTTACCTATATACGAGTGAAGTACTGGTCTTAAACTGATTAAGAATTATGAAAGAGTAGCTTTATATATTATCGAAACGATTTTCATCCTTGACTTTGAATTTGCGTAATATGCATCTGATTTAGCAAAAAATTTGTTTTGTATAGCAACGAAATTTTAATGAGATTTTGGAAGATTTTTTATTATTCAATGCACAATTGTAATGCTTAACTATTATAGTGATATTTTAAATACCTTTGTGTTTTTATTATGCGGAATGATTGAAATGATTGTTGAATAAAAAAAAAATTTCTACGGACGTCGTAGGTAAATTCTGGTACAGCAGTAATCGTCAATGAACCTGTCAAGTTTCATAATTATTGCAAGACATTCATACAACGGGAAAGATTCATGTCCAGCAGTAGACTCCTGTGGGAGTAAACAGGAAGAAAAGTTTTTTGGCCGAATAGACATTTGACGGTGTTTAAAGTTACAGTCTAAATACGTCCCACTGCCGGGCACCGACCTTCGCTAATTTCTGAGAGAGTTGCTCATTGTCACAATGATCTCCTTTTTACATTTTACAAATTAATTGGTGATTATAAACAATGTCTAATTACATAAACACACTAATGAAATAAAATACATGTTAATGAGCATAAAATTTATTTGTGTGGTAAGTTAATATATTCGGGTAAAATTAATTTTAAAGATGAAAAAAGAACCGGGGCCCTACAAATAGCAGTAACGGAAGAAAATGTATGAACTACTGAAATGTTGGTGCGAGAAGACACACGAATTACATATACGGACATCGAAAAGATTGTAGGCATTAGTTTCGGGCAGCATTCATACCATCCTACATCAACATCTTGAAGTGAGAAAGCTTTGTTGTCGATAGATCCCACGTTTGCTCTCCGAAAGCGAAAAACAGACTCCTGTCATTTGGTGCCATGAAATGCGTCTATGTTTTGAAAACGGGGCATCTAGGCGTGTTTCAGAAATCGTTACTGGGGACGAGACATGTATCTATCAATATGATCCGGAAAATAAAAGGCAATCATCGGTATAGGTCTACTCAAAAGGACAGTTACTGACAATACTGCAAAGACCTCGCAACGTCGGCAAAAATGGTGGCTAGTTTTTTTTCGTGGAGTGGACATTTGTCGTCATCAATGCTAGGAAATTGTAGGTCAGTCAAATCTGAATGGTATAATACAGTTGCATTACCCAAAGCTTTTCAAGCTGTGCGGGAGAGAAGACCAAAGACCGGGCTTCGGGGAATCATGCTGCAACACGATAACGCCTCTTCACATACCTCCCTTAGAACAAAAGCATTTATTGAGGAATCTGGTGTTGAAGCCGTGGCTGCCTACGAAGAAGCGATTTGCTACATCAAGACTGACAAAAGTGTTTTCAGAGTTGACTTAGGTGAATGGAACTTTGTATAGAGCATGATGGAGAATATTTTGAAAAGATGTAAAATAAATATTAATAATATCTAGAATACTTTTCGTATATCTTAAAACTTATTGAGTGTCCTACGTATTACTGTCCATTTTGAGATAAATAAGCAAAAACTTTTAAAAACCTAACGTACACTAAAGGAGTCGTAAAATTTATGCAAGGAAGCTTATCTGGCAGCTGTCATTTGTACGACAAAATAATACAGATGGCCGACTATGAGCGCGTTTTCTGTTACAATCGCTGCGCTCAGCCCGTTCTAGCTTGGTTTCATAGACAACGGGCATCTTTTTACGCGGTATAGAATGCAATGAGCGCGTTTTATCCTAAAGTACAATTTTTTTCAATTCACTTTACACAAAATGGGCGCTCTTTTATCGTGTTTAAAATAACGTGCTCTGATTGGTCATAGAAAACGAAGTAAAATGGTATAGTTCATTCCAAAAACGTAAAATTGTCAATGAGCTCCTTTTTTCCCTGTGCCCTTCATATAATATGCGTACAGTATAATCCTACCAGTAACTCTATCGATTGAAGTAATGCAGACTTGTTTACTAAAATTTTTAAGATTTCGGGCTAAAGTAAAAAAAATAATTAAAAAATCTTTTAATTTAAATTTACTTTTTGTTTCCATCATGTCTCAAATATATATGAAAGAGGAGAGGCGAAAGAGGATCATCTTCAGATGCACTCAAACGAGCAAAGAGCTGTGTGTCTGTGTGTGATTAGGAGTAAGAGCCAGTGTCCGGTCCACGTTGTCATGTGAGATGATGGCATGTCAAAAGGACGCCTTAGCTAGTGTGTTACTTTGCATGAGATCAAATGTATCTCTGGACATTTACACACATATACTCAAGCAGGTGATAGTACTCAGCCTTCCTCTCTATACAAATTAGGATATTTTTAATTTCAATAGCCTCACATATCATCCTTGGCAGGAATCGATGTTCTTTCGCGAGAATATGTGTTTATCAAATCTAATAAAATGGCGGGGGTCTTTTAGAATATGATCACAAACTACAGACTTACCGGAACGTTAGTGTTTTACGTCAACTATGTGTTCTTTTACGCGGGTTTTGATAGATCGCTTTGTTTGCCCTATATATGACAGACCACATTCATTATCAAGCTTGTAGACTCCTGCATCTTGTAGAGGAATATTGCACTTGATGGATGGTAATAACTGACTAACCTTCTTCAGCGGCTTGAACAATATTTTAATAGAAGCTCGCTTCAAGATGTAGCCAATCTTGTCTGTGACACCTCTGACCTATGGTAATGCAGCAGTCACACGCTCGACTGTAGCCGGCTTCACTAGGTCACTGTGACGTAGACGCGAGAATAACCTGACTCTATTTGGGTGATTTAATAAGTTAATGACCCAGTTAAATTGTGTTTTTTGACTATGTTAACAGCCATGTTTATGATCACCAATTAATTTGTAAAATGTAAATAGGAGATCATTGTGACAATGAGCACCTTCTTGCCTTTTACATTTGGGAGTTAGGTAATTAAATTACAAACTATTGTTTATTTACCAACCCAATCTTTTAAAATACCTAACAATATACTCGTATTATGTTAAATATACACTGTTCCTTTTTTATATAGGTACAAATCATATTCTAGTAGAGTTGTAAGTGTAGAAATTGAAATTTTAGGTTTAATTCTTTAATTACTCGAAACAATGAGAATGTTAATGAGCTCCTTCTTTTCCTGTGCCCTTCATATGTGTATGTAAGTTTTTTGGAGATCTGTTATCTAAGTGGCGTGTCGGATTTTAAAGAACAAAGGCTTGTTTAATTCATTTTGGCAGTAATTATTACATATTCTGACAAACTTATCATTTTATTATTTAGCAAAACTAACTAACTTATGTAACGCGTTGACCCAAAATGTGGAGGACCATATTCTCTTCAGTCAGCGAGTCCACTGGACTTTGGACGAGGCTAGGCTCAACTACAAATCATTCTCTCCTTTTTTTATAATCTACAGCTATCTAATTTTTAAGGAAAGCGATCTCTTAAAAATGTAAGTTAATTGAAACATTCTTTAAGTTTACTACAAAAGTAATCACACGCCGTGGTAGCTCAGATGGTTAGCGCTCGATGTAAGCTTCACAGTACTCGAGCAACCCGGGTTCGATCCCCGCCGGCAGCAATGAAATTGTTAATTGCAATTTTAAGTGCTGATTTACCACGTGCTCGGCGGTGAAGGAAAACATCGTGACAACCTCAAACCTGCATGTCTGAGAAATAAGAAAAAAATATTTCGAAGGCATGTGAAGTTCTCCAACACGCATTGGGGCTTCGCGGCGGACATTTCCTTGCCCTAAAACCCTCTCAGAAATAAGAGGAGGCCTGTGCCCAGCAGTGGGACGTAAATAGGCTGCAACTTTACTTTACTTTACTTTACTACAAAAGTAGGTAAAAGAAACACCAAGAAACACTTCAAAATTCAAAAAATACTACTAAATACCATCACCATTTACCACGTGCTCGGCATTGAAGGAAAATATCGTGAAAAAAATTTATGACTGAGAATTTCAAAAAGTGTTTTGATAGGAACGAGGGTAAAAAATAAATAATTTTGAAAATTATTTCTAACAATATAAATTTCAAAGACATGTGAAGTTGCCCACATGCTGTGAGTCGGTGCGGCGGACATTATCTTGACCTGTAACTCTCTCAGAAATGAGCGAAGGTCTGTGCCCGGCAGTGGGACGTATTTAGACTGTAACTTTAAACACCGTCAAATGTCTGTCTATTCGGCCAAAAAACTTTTCTTCCTGTTTCTCCCACAGGAGTCTACTGCTGGACATGAATCTTTCCCGTTGTATGAATGTCTTGCAATAATTATTAAACTTGACAGGTTCATTGACGATTGCTGCTGTACCAGACTTTCACTACGACGTTCATAGAAAAAAATGTTTTATTCAACAATCATTTCAATCATTCCGCATAAAAAAAACACAAAGGTATATAAAATATCACTATAATAATTAAGCATAACAAATTGTGCATTGAATAATAAAAAACCTTCCAAAATCTCATTAAAATTTCGTTGCTATACAAAACAAATTTTTGCTAAATCAGATGCATATTACGCAAATTCAAAGTCAAGGATGAAAATCGTTTCGATAATATATAAAGCTTCTCTTTCATAATTCTTAATCAGTTTAAGACCAGTACTTCACTCGTATATAGGTAAGCAGTGATTATTTTATAATCATAAGTGTTACTTTATAAAATGTCTTAGTCAAGTAAACGCTTCAAAATATTGTATTGTTGGTATAATACGGAGGTAATGCCAAACGACACCACCACCCTGTTTTATTCGTTTTACCGGTGAATATCATAAAAGCCGATTAAGGAAAATGTGGATCATTACAACATCCAACAGACTGCGGTGTCGCCATTTAAAAAATAACGATACTACAATGTCTAGAACGGCAATTACAATAGTCGCCCGGTTATTAATCCGTCAAGTTGAGCAATAGTTCCCTCCTTCCGGCTTGTCATAGGCAGACTAACAAAGAAAGTTAGACGGAACGCTGCGTATTAGTCAAGTAACGTTCATCTTTCTTCTTTCTTTATTTGACAGCCCGTCCATTGCGTATGCACTATAAGCCATGTTGTTAATTGCAAATGATTTCAGATGCATATGACTGTGTCCGCGAGTGTGTTCATACTCGTGTAATAATCTGAACATGGTTTATTCTGTTTCGGCTTCACTTTGCAGCGCTTCGTCTATTTTCGTTGATTTGAAATCAGAGGTGTGCAGTGTTAGTGTGCTGTTACGGTCCTCTTAGGGTTGATGATTGCAATGTAGATATACTGGAATAGCTACCAAGGAACGTGGGAAGTAGAAGGCTCTGTTACTAATTTAATATTTTTGGTTCTTTGAAGTCGATTTTTAATTTTTATTAAAAGCTTCTTGTTGACACATTTAACTCTTTTTTCTTAAGTACGAGTATGCGTTGTATCCTTAAGCTGAAATAATTCAGTCAGTGTCTTTTCAATATCCTTCCACATTAGGCAAATATATATTCATCATCGCATCGCATAAGCGTTGTTATAATTAATTGCGTTGTTGAAATTATCCAGAAGAACATTATCACCATAAACAATTTGAAGTTCAGATAATCCTTGTGATTATTCTCTATATATTAAGAATTTGACGATTATAAGTTTTTTTTTGTGTATGCACAAGCACGTACGATCTTCAGAGAACTAATATGTATTAATCGCGTAACTCTACTTTAATCGTTTTATTTTAGTGTATATGCTTTGAACTAAGGGTAACGATGGCGAATCTAATGACTTGTGGTGCACCAGAATTTCATTCTCTACTAGAAACTAATATTTTTTTACGATTTCCAGACATGAAGATTGCAATTCTTTTATCCGTGTTTGTAGCAGTGGTTGTGGCAAGACCTAATGAAGAATTGTACAGCAGATATGAGAACTTTGACGTAAAAGAACTTGTATCCAACCAACGACTGCTTTAAGCATATACACTCTGTATCCAAGGGAAAGGAAAATGTACACCAGAAGGAAATGATTTTAAAAGTAAGTTTAATTTCAATAATTTTGTTTTTATTTAAGAACTAGCGATCCGGCTCGGTCTGTACAGGACCTAATAATGTGGTGTCGTTTAGATTTAATATAATCAAAGACAATTTCCTTTATCAATTTTTAGTTGTTTGTTAAATATTCAAGTTTTTCTATTTTCCTGGCATTGCTTTTCATCTGAACGTAAAGTTTTATGGCAATCGGTTTTACCATTCCGAAGATGAGTCCAGACCGACAGACATACAAAATGTTTTGTTAAAGTGGTTATTTATGTCTTCATAGCATGCAAATAGGCCGCTGAGCTTAATAGAAGCGAGTTATTTCAATATTACAGACAAACACATCATTTATATTTGTATGTATATGTAAATATTATATAATAAAAATTAATTATATAAGAAAATTGCTATAAAAGATCACGTTTACGCTTAGTAAGGATCACGTTTGAACAAAAAAATTTAAAGAGCAGAATAATGTTTCTGTATTGTACGGTGAGTGGCGAAAACCGGAGTTACGTTATATGATGATCGAATGATTCCATTTTAACTCTCAAGTTTATTTCTATAATAAATAGATATCCAGTTTTTTATAGCATTCGCAGTAGATACATTGATATTATAATAACTACCTAAAACATAACAAGTAACACGTTTACGGGGTGTAGGTCGGAATGTATAACTTGTTTTCCAAGTGCAAGCTTTTCGTATACGTGATGCACGGGAACTTCTATACATAACAGACTCAATATCCATTGACTGGTGTTGACAGCAGCACTTCTACTGCAAGGATATCACCTATGCGTGCACTAACTTGCCCGATCACGGTGGTACCTAAGTAAGGTCGGATTTTTTTTAAGAAAATTTTAATCTTTATATATAAAAATTACGTGTCACATTGTTTGTCCGCGATGAACTCCGAAACCACTCAACCGATTTTAATTAAATATTGTAAATGTGTATTGCTTGCTCCAACTTGAAAGATAGGATAGTTTTTATCCCGATAGGTGACCCTCAACATTTTTATTGCGAATTTAAAGATTTCTTTAAAGGAAAAAGGATCGTCGGAAAGAGCAGAACAAAGTTTGTCTGGTCAGCTAGTTTAATTATAAAAAGAAAACACCTATGGGTTTTTATCTGCCTAGTAATTCGTCCGGGTTAGTACTTTTTTATTGCCAAATAAGACTGTTAGTGTTAGGTCGTTTATCACTTTCATTAAAAATCAAATTGTGTATTTAAATGGCTAATAAGAAGCAAAATAAGGCACTTCTGCAACATAAATTTGCTTTGTCACTCTTTCCTTATTCATTCTTTCAACATGATCAATTTTTTTTATATAAATCTATTTTAAAGCAAATTTAAAAGTACCGTCCTTATACGTCCCATTGGTGGTACAGGCCTCCTCTCATTCTGAAAAGGCTACCACGCTTCTCTTCTTAATATAAAGATTCACGCCTGTCAGAGACTACGGACTTTCATTTGACACGATCCTAACACACCTCTCTCACCTCCTATACATCCATATATCTATGCGTACATGCTCATCAGGGTAATCTTAATTTAGCCCATCTTCAACATATCACCAATTTGTTCGATAAACTTCCGTCTAGGGCGTCCTCTGCTGACTCTGCCAATCACTTCTGCAACATAAATTTGCTTTGTCACTCTTTCCTCATTCATTCTTTCCACATGATCAAATTTTTTTCATATAAATCTATTTTAAAGTAAATTTAAAAGTACCGTTCTTATACGTCCCATTGGTGGTACAGGCCTCCTCTCATTCTGAAAAAGCTACCACGCTGCTCTTTACTTAAAATGTCTTCGTAAATCTATTATTCATCAGCATCATCATTACAGCCTTTCATAAGTCCACTGCTGAACATAAGGAATGCCACAAAGCACGGTAATGAGCCACCTGCATCCATTGAGTTCGGGCATGTCTTACCAGGTCGTCACTCCATCTCGTGGGGGGTAGCCCTACACTTCGCCTACCGGTACGAGGCTGCCACTCAAGAACCTTTCTTCCCCATCGGTTGTCGGTTCTTCGTGCTATATGGCCGGTCCACTGCTACTTCAGCTTACTAATCCGTTGGGCTATGTCGGTTACTCTGGTTCTACTGCGGATATACTCATTTCTAAGTTTATCACGCAGAGAAACCCCGAGCATAGTCCTCCCCATAGCTCGCTGAGCGACCTTGAGCTTCCTCAAACAGCCAGCAGTGTAGGACCACGTCTCAGATCCGTAAGTCATCACTGGCAACACGCACTGGTTGTACAATTTCGTTTTGAGTTTTTTGAGTTTCGAGAACGAGAAGATGTGTCGTAGTTTCCCGAACGCTGCCCAGCCGAGTTGAATCCGTCGATTGACCTCTCGGTCGAAGTTGGACTTACCTAGTCGGACTATTTGTCCCAGGTAAACATACTTTCAACAACTTCGAGCTTAGTACTCCCAACAACTATCGGCATAGTTGTGACATGGACATTAAACATGATCTTTGTTTTGTCCATGTTCATCCTAAAACCTATTCGTTGGGAGACGCTATTGAAGTCATTGAGCATGGTGCTTAGGAGGACCTAAGCACCATGAATCCAATGAATCCGTTGGGAAACACTATCGAGATCCTCCAGTGATTCTGCCATAAGGACTATATAGTCGGCAAATCGAAGGTGAGTGATGTACTCGCCATTGATGTTAATACCGTATCCTTTCCAGTCCACAAGCTTGAAACTGTCTTCCAATGCAGCGGTGAAGGGTTTCGGGGATAGAACATCACCCTGTCTTACACCTCTCTGCAATTGGATAGGTTTCGTACTCTGGTTCTGTACTCGGATAGCCATCGTAGCTCTACTGTACAAACACTTCAGCACTTCGATATACCGACAGTCAACTTGGCACCGCTGAAGGGACTACAGCACCACCCAAATTTCGACGGAATCAAAGGCTTTCTCATAGTCCACATACGCCAGACATAGTGGCAAATTGTACTCCTCGGACTTCTGTACAATTTGCCGAAGGGTATGTATGTGGTCTATGGTGCTAAAGCCTTTTCGGAAACCGGCTTGTTCGGGAGGCTGGAAGTCGTCTAGTCTGCGCACAAGACGATTCATAATGACTCTCGAAAACAGCACGTAGACACAGCTTAGAAGGGAAATCGGTCTGTAGTTCTTCAAGAGAGCGTTGTCACCTTTCTTGAAGAACAAGACCACCGCACTTCTGCTCCACGCCTCCGGTGTAATGCCACCATGGGGAACGGAATTAAAGAGCTTCTAAAGGACTTCAAGTACCGGTCTTCCACCCGCTTTCAGAAGTTCCGCTATAATTCCATCCTCGCCTGGGGGCTTGCCGTTTTTAAGGTGCTGGAGAGCCATTCTAATCTCACTCAATATCTTCGGAATAGTGTCGGATAAGTCTTGCTCTTGGATCGTTACTCACACTTTCGTGTGGCTCCAACGATGACGTGTACAGCTGCCCATAGAACTCAATCTTACTCAAAATCTCAGGTGCCCCGGAAACGATGCTGCGACACTCGGTCCTCAGCTTTGACAGTTGGCTCTTTCTGGCAGACAGATCTCTGGCAAAGACTTTGGAGCCTTGGTTCCGCTCGATTGCTTCTTCAATACAAGCTGTATTGAAGTTGCGTAAGTACCGCCGCATGCATTTGGAGATCCGTCTGTTCAATTGCCTGTATGCTGTCAAATCTGTTGAAGAATGTAGCTTCATCTCCCGTCTAACAGCCATGAGATTGAGAGTGTGATCGGAAAGTTTTTGTGTTCTTCTGCGGCGGGTCTTGCAGAACTTAGCTCCGACCACATGGACAGTTTTCACGAGCTTGTCATTTATATCGTCCAATTCATTGCAGTCTTCTAGGCACTGAAAACGGTTTTGTAACTCGAGCTGAAAGGTTTCGGGACTTTGGAACAGAGCACGGGGGGACGGAGCGTTGACTTCATTAGACGAGAGCTTAACGTTTAGGTTCAGTGTGCCTATAAACATTCGGTGAACGCTACCAGTTTTCACCCTCGTGATCACGGAGACATCACTGAACAGTTGTCGTCTGGTCGTCATAATGAAGCTCATTTTTGTGGAACCGTCGGGGTTCGATCAGGTCCACTTCCTGTGGGGCCGCTTCTGGAAGAAAGAGTTCATCATAAAGAGCCCCTCTTTCTCCATGAAGTCGGCCAGCTGCTGGCCCCTTGGGTTCCGTTGCCCTATTCCAAATTTTAATGCTTTCAGCTCACCTTTCTGCTTTGTGCCTAGTTTTGCATTGAAGTGTCCCATTAACACCGTATAATGGTTTTTGGAGGAATGCATGGCTCTAGAGATATCCTCATACATTTCCTCCACCTCCTCATCGAGGTGTGCCGAGGTTGGTGCGTAAACCTGTATGACCTTCAGCGAATACCATTTGGTGATTCTGAGTATAAGGTACGCAACCCTCGTCGACACACTCTTAATATTTACAACGTTGTTAACGAGAGACTTGTGGACGATAAATCCGACGCCTCCTTGGGACAGATGGTCGCCCTCCCGGTGATAGAGCAAGTTGTTGGATTCGAGGATTACCGTGTTCTCCCCCTCTCTTCGGAATTCGGATAATCCTATAATATGCCAGCGTAACTTGTCTACTTGTCTATCTCTTCTTCCAGCTCCACGATCTTCTCGTCAGTCCTCAGGGTGCGTGCGTTGTATGTCGAGTCGTCTTAGGTGGCAATCGAACCTCCACCGGAGATTCCTAGCACCCCCTGCCCCGCCGTTATCATGGTCGCCACTGTAGCCAAGAATAGCGGGGCCGCCGGGAACTGGGGGCCGTTTCTTTGTTACTCTCATCAATGGGGGTGGGGGGTATTTGCCATAGTTGCCACGCTTGGCGAGTGGGTTTTGGGAACAACCGCAGTTTTTTATTGTAAGTTTGTTGTTATCAGGAAGATTCTACTGTCCATCTCCTGCCCACCCAAGGGAAACACCCTTTGTCGACTTTTACGACACCTACGGGAAGATATGGTGTAGTGGATATTCTTAACCGCCACTACACGGCAATTTTTTAATGTAACAAATAAATTATATACGTTGTTTGGTAAGCTCAACATGCTGGAGGTATTGTCAAAAATTACCAGCTGGACATTGTATTACACAAATGACTCAAAATTTTCATATTTTGTGTTAAATTTATAATATAGGTTACATTTTAATTATGCAGAATACGAAGAGGGTGTCGGTCGTCATGTACACAAGATATTTTAATTATTTAAATATTATTTATTTAAATAATCTAAAATTAATATATTATGATGATGTATGTAATAATAAAAATAATAATAATATATTGTGTTGACTTTTAGAATTGATGCCAGAGGCGGTACAAACCGAATGCGGTAAATGTTCAGAAAAACAGAAGTCACAAGTTGCTCAAGTAATTAAAGCCATTATAGAGCAACTGCCTGTTGAATGGGAAGAATTTTCTAAAGAACACAACCCTAATGGAGTTCACACGGCAAAACTCAATCAGTTCCTGGAAAAATACGCAAAAAATTGATATAAAAAAATAAGGATCACAATATTTAAATAATATTTCTACTATTTCTTCGGACATAATATTTGTTTTATAAAATGTAATTTATTTTTGAAATAAAAGACACTTAATAAAATGTAATTTATTTTAACTACACCATATCAGCCCATGGGAAATATGGGAATTATTAGGCAACAGAGGTAAACTGAAACTGGAGATAGGCAGCACCATCTTAATGATTGCAACTCAGAACAACGAAAATCTAAACCTGATAGCAAGTGAATAGTCCGCCCATAAACATTAGCGGTGGGCTTTTACATGGTGTGATGATTCGATGGAATGAATGAATAGACATTAATTTGTTTCTTTTATTAATCAACTTGATATAATGCTAAAATTGATAAGTAGTGCTATAAAAAGCGAAAATAAGCGCTTCTTTCGAAGCTTCCTTCCTATGGGCTTCCCGAGAAATAGTGTAAATGGATCACCAGTTTCCTTGCTGATCGGAGTATCAAGGTCTTAGTTGACGGTGCATGGTCTGATTTCAAGCCTATCAACGCTGGTGTTCCACAAGGCTGCGTGCTATCACCAACGCTGTTTCTCCTGCATATCAATGATATGTTGCAAACTCGTAGCATTCATTGCTATGCAGACGACAGCACTGGTGATGCCTTATATAGCGGCCGTGCCAATATTTCTCGGGAAAACGTCGCCGAGTACCGGGACAAACTTGTGTCTGAAGTCGAGTCTTTGCTCAACAAAGTCTCGGATTGAGGGCGACTAAATCTAGTCCAGTTCAAACCCCAGAAGACACAAGTTTACGCGTTTACCGGTAAAAAGAACCCCTTTGTCGTATCTTAGTTTCAAGGTACTACCCTTGCTGCCTCAGCTAGCATCGGAATCCTTGGCATTGACATATCGAATAGTGTGCAGTTTCGTGATAACTTGGAAGGGAAGGCCAAATTGTCCTCTAAAAAGCTTGGCGTGCTCAGCAGAGCGAGACAGTATTTCATTTCGGCACATCGCTTGCAACTTTACAAAGCGCAAGTTCGGCCCCACATGGAATACTGTTCTCATCTCTGGGCCGGGGCATCCCAGTGCCAGCTCCTTCCACTTGACCGCATCCAGCGCAGAGCGGTTCGAATCGTCGACGACCGAGTTCTTTCTGATCGGCTCGATACACTGGCACTGCGTAGTGATGTTGCATCTCTTTGCGTAATTTATTGCATCTATCACGGGGAGTGTCTGAGGAATTGTTCGGATTAATTCCAGTCGCTCAATTTCACCATCGCATATCGCGACAAAACTCGCGTTACCATCCATACCATCTGGATGATTGGCGGTCCACCACTGTGCGATTTAGAAGAAGTTTTCTCCCTCGCAGAACTTCCTTGTGGAATCGATAACCACCAGCGATTTTTTCGGACCGATACGACTTAGGAACCTTCAAGACAAGGGCTTACACCTTTCTAAAAGGCCGGCAACGCATCTGCAATTCACCTGGCGTTGCGGTTGTTCATGGGCGGCGGTAGTCATTTACCATCAGGTTAGCCGCATGTTCGTTTGCCCCCTCATCTATAAAAAATCATATAAAATTATAGCTGCTATATAGTGTCTTCTTTTTAATTAACAAATTTTATACTGTAATTAATATAAAAAGTTAAATTATCATGACATATCAGTTTACAAGAAAAAAATAATCATCCGCTCTTAGTAGTAACTTGAATTAAGAAAGTTTTGCAGTTTGAAAGTGCTTTATAACTAACCAGCTAGCATATCAGTGAATTTTAATGAAATGACAGGATATTCTCTGATGTTTTGTGTCGTTACTTGCCATAAACTCGGTACTTGCTAAGTCTGTTTTTTAGTTTCAAGTAAGCATTTTGTATATGCATCAGGTGAATTCTTCTGAAATGTAGAAATTCAGCAAAAGTAGATTCTAAAATAGAACAAATATAACTAATATAAATAAAAACAGCGGTTGCCAACCCGCTTGGCAAACGTGGTAACTATGCCAAATATCCTCCCAATGAGGCTTTCTATGGATGAGTCTTATGTTTAGCAGTGGACTTTAATTGGCTGTAACTGCAGAGACGATAAGTGCTCTTGTTTACCCACTCTTTTTGGTTGAATTCGACCATCGCGACAAATAAAAAAAAATCGGAAGCTATTAATTGCACTAGAAATTTATAAGGCCGCAATTGTATGCACAAACACAGGATCAATCTATCGTCCATTTTTTGACGTAAAGGCTTATTCACGTTTGTTTGGTCACTTAATTTGTTTACTAAATAATAAAAACGTTCGGCACCAGCTAACTGTAAATTATCGTGAATTAATGTCTTAAATTGTTGATAAAACATGGACCATTGGCGCATGTCACTGTTCAATGACATTAATTCAATTGGCGATCACGACGTTTTTAATTTAGGAGGTAAACAATTTTTCAACGTAATAGTGGAAGGCGATGTACATATTTAGTTTCGTAGCTTGACACTTAAATGCGTAGATTATTAATAAAACATCGCGCGCTCTGACTAGATACCGCGCAGCCTGAAAGTAACATCTCCGTAAATGCGGCATCTCAATATTGTAGTGTGTATAAGACAATTTGTATTGATGCTAGTGTGCGTGAAAAATTGTATATGCCAGCAGCTTAACTATTACCCGATTAACGGGAAAATTTATTTTATGCTATGGCTTTGTAGTTAAGTTCATAGTAATGAATGTATTCCAGAAAAACTTAAAAATGAATAGTTTATTAATAAAGAATGTATCAATATATTTGTGTATATTATAGGTCTTTCTTCTGAATAAATGATATAAAAATGATAAGGTCTAACTAATATTCACAAATTATTTAAAAATAGTTATATATATGATGTAACCATAATAATGCTTTCTATTTCTTTTCTACGCGTCAATATGAACAACTTTTACTATAGATCTATCTTCGAAATCGCAAGAAAAGTCAGGTCTTCCATACATTTTGAGCAAGTTTGTACGAAATTTTGTATGGAATAACTGGCTTTGAGATTTTTTGTAGGATCAGGGTGACAAGCGAGCACAAAGTCCACCTGATGGTAAGTGGTTGTTGTGGCCCATAAACATCTACATCTATCCTCGATTAAGAATGAAAATGCAGATGCGTTTCAACCCCTGAGGACTAAGATGGAATGCCTTGTTTCCAGTAAAAAGGGTCTCCGATTCTCTACACTCACCATACGAAACACAACAGCGTTAAGCTGCTATTTTACACTGGTATTCTGTGAGAGCGTGATCCTTCCCCGGTCGAGCTGACCTATTCGTGCTACAACTATACCAGTAATATAGCTGCAGTATGGGTCTACCACGTATAAACTGAAAATTTCGAAGAAGATCCCATAATAAAAATTATTCGTGTTGACGGGCAGAATCATTCGCTAAGTTGTTGAGTACAATTTTTTAAACCTTTAATTAGTATATAAGATCGGGGAAAAAGTTCCTTCGTATTTTGTATACAAATTCAAGACGAGTTTGGTTTAATGTTTTATTACATTTAATTATAATATATATGGGTCTATACTGTCCGATAACTTGTTGCCATCTTGTAGGTAGTGACATAATGGCGTTGATGTAGAAATCTCGGGATTTTTGATCAAAAAAATGCTAGAAGTAGGTAATTTTATTTGATATATTCAATACCAGAGATTTGAAGGAACATGTATTTAGTCATCCCATTTATAATGGAAAAAAATAATATTCTTAATTACTTAGAACATGCGAAACAATATAATATAAACTTAAATATTAAAACCTCCACAAAGCTTTCTTCTAAAGAACACAAGCAACAAAAGAAAATAATGATTAAAAATTTTAAACAAGTTTTAAGTACTCAAGAAAATACTGGATTTTAAGGAATGTTAGTGTGTATTGAAAGTCTCAAAAAAGTGTTAAACAGGCGTTATCATGATGAAATACCACTCATTTTGTGATTATCAATGTCGGCCGTTTTTTTTTCTATTTCTTGCTTGTCTCATTATTTGTTGGTAGTAGAGATCCGAATCGATGGTTTTACTCGGCGGTAAAAGCTCATGATAAACGATACCCTTTCAATCCCACCATACACACGGCATCATTTAATTGCGTGTTAATCCAGGTTTCGCTTATAAAGAATATATATACAGAAAAAAAATCACGTTTCTTGTATGGCCTTCATACAAGAAACTTGATTTTTAGGGTCCTTTAATATTTTTCAACCAGCAATATAACTACACATTCTTTGAAAATTTCAAGTATCTACATATTACGGTTCATAAGATACAGCCTGCTGACAGACAGACGGAACGATAGTGGAGACTTGAGTCCCGTTGATACGCTTTCAGTACGGAACCCTAATAAACGGAAATTAGGTCATTTGAGCAATACTACAGAAATAAACACTAAGTAATATAGAATTAGGTTATATTATAATAAGTTAAATATATTATATTATAAAATATAGTAACAATAAATTCGCATATAAAAATCTCAGCCACGGGGAACTTTAGTTTTGTATACGCGGCAACACTGAATGGCGTCATTCATATTTTGTGACTTATTTATGGCTCGTGTTATTTTATGTTGAAATTTAGAAATTGTATGACACTTACTGATAGTATGTGATCCCAGTGTCTTTCTTATTTCTTGTAGTATTAGTTTTACACAGTTTCACTACGTTAACTGGTATTTTACTTCGGATTATGATCGAAATTAAATAAAACATTCGATACGTCCACCTCACACGTTCCCTGCAACGCCACTAGCTCGGGTACGCCGACTTCGGCGTACTATCTGTTACCGCATTTTACAAGAGCGCTGGCGGTATCTAGTCAGAGCGCGCGATGACTTATCAATAGACATCGGACTTCATGCATTTGCGCAATTGCATATGCAAATGCATATAACTCTCTAATTACGGCGTTAATGCATATTTTAGCCTTTTTCCCTAATCGTGCAAATTTCGTTTAACAGCGGGAGGTACGTATAGGGACCTAGGTGACGAAGGGCTAGATTTTTATTGTGCCTAGAAGCAATTGAAAGGGCTACCCTCCGGAAAGCGAGGAAGGGAGGTGGTGAATGCTTTAAGCATAATACTACAGCCGGCTGTCGTGGTTATGTGGGACTCACTGCGACTAACCTAACCAAACTTAAGTGCCTACCCACTATACACCATCGGTGAGACTGGCATTGGTTTATGAGACCTTTCTGCTGAATCGGAAGCGACGAAAAGGGGGCACAGGCAAATTTGTCCAATGACGTCAGCAGATGTAGGGAGGACGTTTTTGGCGTACAAATTGATATGGGGTGACAAAAGTCACAAATTTCCGCTTGAAAATTTGGAAAAACATTAATCGTATATTGTCATAAAAACTATGCATAATTTTAAGCACATTTCACTGTTTTTGTAGTTTTTAATTAAAATATATAAAAATATTTTTTTTTTGATTTTGCACTATGCATATTTTGGACATATCAACAGATTTAAGTGCATATTTCGGCCTTTTTTTAGTGGATATTTGCATGCATATTTTGGCAATTTGTTAGTGCATATAATCCGATGTCTACTTATCAATAATCTAAGACGACTAATATAAATCTTCAAATCAGTTCCAGCGTTATAATCAATGCCTGCATTATGGTCTAATTTTAAATTTTTTAACAGTCGCCTACAATTTCTTAAAATTCACTACGGATTTGTTCTATGTTCGAAGCTTTTTTTTATAGGAGATGGGGCAAACAAGCATGCGGCTCACCTGATGTTAAGTGACTACCGCTGCCCATGAACAACCGCAACACCAGGGAAATTGCAGATGTGTTGCCGGCCTTTTAAAAAGGAGTAGGCTCTTTTCTTGAAGGTCCCTAAGGCGTATCGGTCCGGAAAAATCGCTGGTGGTAAACTATTCCAAAAGGAAGTAGTGCGAGGAAGAAAACATCTTCTAAATCGCACAGTGGTGGACCGCCAATCATCCAGATGGTGTGGATGGTATCGGGAGTTCTGCCGCGATTTGCGTTCGTGAAATTTGGCGGCTGGGATTAATCCGAACAATTCCTCAGAGCATTCCTCGTGGTAAATGCGAAAGAAAATGCAAAGAGATGCAACATCTCTTCGCAGCGCCAATGAGTCGAGCCGATCGAAAAGGACTCGGTCGTCGACGATTCGAGCCGCTTTGCTCTGGATGCGGTCAAGTGGAAGGAGCTGGCACTCGGGAGCCCCAGCCCAGAGATGAAAACAGTATTCCATGTGAGACTGGATTTGCGCTTTGTAAAGTTGCAAGCGATGTGCCGGCATGAAATATTGTCTCGCTCTACTGAGCACGCCAAGCTTTTAAGAGGCCAATTTGGCCTTCCATTCCAAGTGACCACGAAACTGTACGTCACTCGATATGTCGACGCTGAGGATTCCGATACTAGCTGAGGCAACAAGGGGAGTACCTTGAAACTGAGGAGATACGACAAAGGGGTTCTTTTTAGCGGTAAACGCGCAAACTTTTGTCTTCTGGGAATCGAACTGGACTAGATTTAGTCGACCCTAATCTGAGACTTTGTTCAACAAAGTCTCGACTTCAGACACAAGTTTGTTCCGGTAGTCGGACGTTTTCCCGAGAAGTATTGGCACGGCCAGTGTATAGAGCATCGCCAGTGCTGTCATCCGCATAGCAATGAATGCTACCGGTTGGCAACATATCATTGATATTGTAACGAACCCCCCCCCTATCTTTTTCTTTTCTACTATATATCCACTTATACTTGTATTTCTTTAGAATTTATATCTGTAAGATATATACATATATCTAATTTACGTGACCAGTATAACTTGATCTTTCTAAAGGTTTAAATATAGGCCGTTTAATAAATTTATGGCGTGATCGTCTTAGTTAGGACCCTTTTTTACGTTGTGTTTGTATAGTAACTTAGTTCTTTTAGGTGTATCTTGGAAGAATGAATATTCACGAGAGCAATCGAAAGCTGTTGGTAGAGTCTTATAAGCTAAAGAACCCCGTTCACGAAGACAGAGCTCAAAAAGGTTAAGACCAATAAATTGTCCCTATTCCACTTGTATCTGGTTCACAACAGTCAATTCCTTATTAATTAATCCCTTCCCGCTTGGAAAAGGCTCACAATATTTATATCAAATACCAGTTACAAGGGCTTCGCTCTCCCACATTTAAAAAAAATGTGGAGGAGGTACACGGCCCCACACACGCCGCGCACGGTGAGCGCCAACCATTTTAATGCGCTCCCCCCGAAGGGTACGCAAAGTTGAGAACTGGACCGTAGTCCACAGCAAAATAACTGGTGAACCAGTAAAAGAGGACTTGGCCCCTTGATAGTGCGTAAGCACAAACATCGACCGAAGTCGCGCATGTCAATGCGTGTAAACGCCATACAGAATACGATCAAATCCAGCCACAGTGAAATGTACGTCACACGGGTTAGGCAACAATCGGCACACTGACCATAAAAAGCCCTCCGTGAGCGCCACCACCTGCCAGACCGCCGTTTCTGCAGACGTGATGTAAGTGTAAGGCATCACCACCAATTGCATGGTCAGCACGGCCAATTGGCCGCAGAGCGTGTCATGAGTTTACCGCTCACCCCAAGGGAATGGGGTCCCACGTTGTGCGGCTTTCGGCCGCAGCCTTGAGAGCCTCTTCAGATTCTCCCTTCAGCTACCACCCGCATGAGGTCGACACATATGCTCCACCAACCAATACAATGGCAGATATAGCCAATAGGCAGTTATAAGATAATAGTAATAATTCGCCATCAGAAAGGGTTTGTGTCACTGACGTTGAGTATATGCATTTTTCGATCATGTTTGTCTCACCCACCAACAAGTTGCCTTCAATCTCTCAAAGGTGGGAACTTTAAAGAGATATATTATTAAGTTGTTATATAAAACATCATGGAGGGCAGACAGTCTGCAGCCCCGCAATGAAGGGACCCGACTTGGGCAAAGCTACTTAGGTTGTGAGTCAAACCAAGACGCAGAGAGCGCCATTGAGAATAGCGACCCGCCAAACAACCATCGTAGAGACGCAATGCTACAGAATGCAACAAGCATCAATACGACTATCGTCGGGCTTACACCATCCCAAGGTCCCCCATACAGTCCCAGCAGACATCACCACCCGCATACCTTCATCGACCAGAACCACAAGATGCATCGAATCAGGTGCAGCACACCCGCAGATCCATCACAAGACACAATACTGCAAGTAGCAGTAAGCATCAATGCAACTATCATACGGATGGCGCCCCCTCACAACACACCCACATGATCCCTATCGACTTTGGTAACAAAATTTGATAATGTTGTTAACTAAAAATACCACCAACGTATCATAGTAGTACGGTACTAAGACGTCAGTAGCCAAAACTCCACGTATCATAGCGCTATTGCACTAAGACATGAAGTTGAGTATGCTTGCTGCACTTAAAAGTACTACCAAACACACTCACCCTAATCCGAAAGATAGCCGACGTATCATAACGCTATGCGCTAAGACGCCGCCCACAACCGGTAGGGGTGTGCGATGTCCACGGGCAAGTCGTATTGCTACAACAAACCCGCTTACCACCGGCACTAAGATGATATGTCTAGGACACATCGGTTAGTGAGTCCAAGTTTACCTCGGTCTCAGAGGCTGCGAAGCAACCTACACGCCACTATAATAATCCTTTTCAAGTCCCATTTCTTTCAATATAATGCTTTTACATATTTGAGACCTTCCACATATTTGCTTTATTTCATAGACCATACTACTGTATGTCTTATTCATATGGGACTTCAAGTCATAACTCTGCTATCACAATGCTTATGCATCATAGAGACCTTCTATATTAATGCTTTGGTTCGTCAGACCTTACTATGTTAAGTCCCTAATATAGGACTAGTCATTGTGCAACCTTAGTACTAGCAGTCGGTCAGCCGACCACCCCATATATATGTACAACCTTGGGTATGTGTTTCCGACAACGCCCCAATATAAGGGAACATTACAAGAACACGTTCATTAACTTAGAAATTTTCCAATTATTACACGAACACCTTCATCAACTTAGAAAATTTTAATCCATTTTTTCTATTATATTACAAATGTTATGTATCTTTGTTATTGCAATATAATCGCCTTGTATTTATATGATTTGATACATTTTGAACATTTTAAGCAGGTTTTTAATAAATTTAGAGATTTTAAGAGACATTTTATGCGTTTACTAATATATATAATATTCAATATTCCAAATGGATATTTTTGAACTCTATGCTTATTATTTGCATTTTATTGTTTAAATTATAATTTCTAAGACATTTTTAAATGTCTGTATAATGAATTTAATTATTATTTATTAATAATAATTATGAGGCGTCACAATATGCAGAAGAAACAGCGTTGGTGATAACACGGAGCCTTGTGGAACACCAGCCTTGATAGGCCTGAAATCAGAGTATGCACCGTCTACTACGACCTTGATGCTCCGATCAGCAAGGAAACTGGTGATGCAATTGCACAATTTCTCGGGAAGCCCATAGGAAGGGTGCTTCGAAAGAAGCGCTTTGTGCCAAACTCGATCGAAGGCCTTCACAATGTCCAAACTAACGGCCAATGCCTCCCCTTTGGACTCTACTGCTTCCGCCCATCTATGAGTCAAGTAGACCAGAAGATCAACAGCTGATCGACCCCGATGAAAACCGTATTGGCGGTCACTAATCACCTGGTGATCCTCCAGGTACCGCATGAGGTGGCAGTTTATAACGGATTCCAATATTTTGGAGAACAAGGGGGTGATGGCGTTAGGCCTGTAGTTTGACAGGTCTGAGCGGTCGCCTTTGTTAGGGATCGGGCGGACAAAAGCTATCTTCCATGATTTCGGGACTACGCCTAGGGAGTAGGAGTACCGGAAAAGACGCGTTAGAACCGATGCCAACTCCGGAGCACACGTCCTCAGCACAATTGGTGGGATTCCGTCAGGCACACTCGACTTGTGGATGTCCAGGGAGCGGAGTGCTCTGCGAACCGAGCGCTGTGTGAACTTCACATCCGGCATGGAACACTCACACCGCGAGATGGTCGGCGGTGTGTTCCCCCGTTATCAAAAGTCGAGTTGGACGCAAAGAGGGAGCCTAAAAGGTCGGTTTTCTCTTTTGCGACGTGTGCCAGTGAGTCATCCTGCCTGTGCAGAGATGGTAGTGATGGCTTACAGAAATTCCCTTGGACAGCCTTGGCGAGACAAGCTGATGAATGCACGGGTTCCCGAAGGAAGGCGAACTAGTTTCTCGCCAATTCTGCCTATGTGCTCTGACTTTGCCTTGGCAATAACTCTTTTGAAGGACCTGGAGGCGAAGTTATACTTCTTTTTAAGTATGCTGG
Organism: Parnassius mnemosyne; assembly: GCA_963668995.1. Taxonomy (NCBI): domain Eukaryota; kingdom Metazoa; phylum Arthropoda; class Insecta; order Lepidoptera; family Papilionidae; genus Parnassius; species Parnassius mnemosyne. The sequence continues at coordinate 27,243,061 of CAVLGL010000068.1, forward strand.
AGTTTACATCCTGAGTCGCCGAAGCCGCAGCCTAGGCTTGATAACACTCCTGCTTACTGCGTAATGCAGTCTTACAGGAGCAACCAAACCAAGGCTGAGATCTGCCTCCGATGGGTACCTCAGATGATGGAATAAATAGTTTCATTCCCTGTAGCACCACATCAGGAGTCAAATCTCATCAATCTCAGGAGTGTAATAGCATGGTCGTGGATGCTCAGCGAAGGATTCTCCAGGGGTGCTGGTACCCTCCTGGAGTAGTCTATGATGTAATTCCGCTACCATGTTGATGGGGGGGGGATTAGGCCTCCAGTCACCTGCACTCACCAGACGAAAAGCGGAAGCAGAGCTTCCACTTCACGCCGATATTCTGTGAGGTCGTGGTACTAACCCGCCTCGAGCCGGCCCATACGTGCAACAGCAAAAGCTGCTGCGTGGCTCTACCACCGTTAAAAGTTGCACTAAAAAATTAATTCTATAAGTCCAAAGAATTAAATGCGTCCTTTGAGGCCTCGTAAATTTGTCGTAAGCATTCATAAATACAATTACGCTTAGCGATAATAACTTCTTCATTCGAAACCAGTTTAGATTCTCTGTTTCTCGTCGTAATTTTCAACAAACAGAATGCGAACTATAATTTATTAAGTAATTTAGAATGGTTGTAATTTGAGAAGGCGGTAGAATTAACTTGGTAAACGAAGCTATATCGCGTAATACGGTTAATGAAAAAAGAAAAATATCATTAAAGTAATAATGATGAGATACGTATAAAAAGTGGATCGGAAAAGATATAAATTATAATTAGTGTAATTTAATAATATACCGGCTGTGAGATAAATGCTTCCGAAAACGAAGACATACGATAGTACTAACCTTTTAACCTTTGATGATGTCTCACAAAGAAATCCGATCCCGAGGAAAAAACATCATCTTTTCACAACGTTTTATTAACTTTATTCACGCTCCATCATGCTAAATGTAACGACAATTTCTTTAAAAAATCAGGAAAATACTTAAACATAAAACCAGCAGTGAAACTTAAAATAAAATCAGCTGACAATAGGGTCAATATTCTCGCGGACGGCGAACTCTAATCTAGTTCGGTGCGAAACAATGCCTAGTCAATTAGTTACGTTTATTAATTTCAATATAATTTTTGTAGGAAAGAACGGCTTGTTGCGTCAGGGTACAATAAGTGTACCCTTTTATTTGTACTACAATTGTACTACAATTGATTGTGTAATTGTATTAAAAATGACAACCATAACTTCTAAATTCCAAATGAAGACTATTCGTAGAGATAACTAAACTTATAAATAAAATAAACGTTGGCAATGTCGTAACGGTTTAACGGTCTGTGCAAATGCTCAAAGTGCTTCATGGACGTTACGAATGCCTCTTGCTCATTTGTTTTAGCAGGATTGATTATTAATTTTAGTTTTTGAGACATTTCCGTGTTGTCTATCACGTGCGCGTGAGCGACAGTTCAATCGTTTTGTTTATTACATTCTTGTTGTTATTATTTGTTGTGACGTTTTGTTTTTCTTGTTTTGTTTTAATAAAGCCTAACGCGTAGATACGTTTATAGTGCTCATGAATACGGCAAAATATTAACGTGCCTTGGAGAATCTCATAAGGCTACGTATGATTTGGATAGGTAAGCTGTTTCATGCCTCATTTTTTTTAAATAACTTAGTACTGAAGTCATCTGAATAGTTACATAACTGAATATATCAGAATAATAAACATACCTACACGATGGATAAAAAAGTATGACTCTAACCTTGTTAACATTTCATTTAAGTAATGTTTTTATTAGCGGGGAATCGAACCAGGTATTTGGCTTATTTAACCTGTGAATAAAGTGGCTAGGAGACACGTGCAGTAGCAAAATAGTAGGTTAAATAGATAAGTTAGGTATTTAGATAAGTGTTGAAAATTATTAGGTATTGTGGTACCATCGCTAGCTGCGGGCCGCGCGAATTCGGCGTCCGCGCGTACATTGACCCCTAGTCAGCTGATTGTATTTCCACTGTTGGTTTTATGTTTAAGTATTTTCATGATTTTTTTAATGAAATTATCGTTTTATTTAGCTGTACTAACACGATGGAGCGTGAATAAAGTTAATAAAACGTTGTGAAAAGATGATTTTTTTTCCTCGGGATCGAATTTCTTTGTGACTCATCATCAAAGATATCCTTAGTACTACTGTCTGTCTTCGTTTTCGGGAGCGTTTCACTAATATCGTGTAAACGTATATCATTTTTTGTAATATATAAAGAAATAGATAAATAAAGGCTTACTTCTCCAGGCCAAAAGGTTAAATTAATCGCGGCTCGAAGCGGCCAAATTGGATAAAATTAACTTTCTGCGGCGCGGATCGCCCGCGGAAGGCCCAGCTATGGTTTGATCCTGGCGAACGGCCATTAATGGCGTGTTTGTTTAAATGACCAACTGCTGGTTCATCGTTATTAAAAATATGATTTTACGTAAATTATGGACTGTATCAGGCGGTGAGAATTTATTATTTTGTAAAATAGCATATGCCCCTAAATTCGGGCGTTAGAAAGAATGTGAAGGAATGCGCACCTGGACTTCTGCTAATCTGCCTCGTGTCCCAGATTATCGAAATATAGCGTTATAACAAATGTCTATATACTTTATTTATGTTCTTGTATAGTTCAATATGGCGGGAGCGATGACGCAAGATATAGGTGATGCGGTTGTTTTCCTGTCTTACGAGTTTGTGAGGACCCCGTTTAATAGAAGAGTGCACATGCTAGGCATAAAAAGCGGTAGATATAAAACCCGGAAATGGGCTTTGCTACTCTAGTACTCGTATTGGATAATAATTAACAAATCTCATAAGCATTATTAGGCGGTAGTTGCAAAGTGCCACGAATACTCACATTTTAGTTAAGTAGCTGAAAGCGAATGACAGTTATGCTCATTTACTAGACGCGTGGGCTAAAGCCACAGCACATAAATATATAAAATTTTCCTTGGCAAAGTTGTCAATTGCAATTTTAAGTGGTGCCAGTGGAAATCGAGCTCTGTTTAATTGCGTCTTTTCAAAAATCTTTTTGTAAAGCAAGAGTAAAACCTAACTACTGACAAAGACTTCATCGAGATTGTTCCATGATATGTTTCTGCTTCTTCAACCATTTTTTTTAAATCCTGCACAGTTCATACGCCTTTCATAAATTACACTAATAGACGTGTATTTCATGAAATAGTTATCCTTATGCACTTAAATGAGTAGGCTCACACTAGTAATGCTGCTGATGATAGAGGCATTTCTGTGGGACTTGGGTTTTTCGTTATTAAAATGTTTTTTTTTTATTTGCTAGTCACTTTTGCATGGTTCGTTAGTCAGCAAAATCTCCGCATAGATAACGCTGGAGAGGAAAATTTGTTAAAATATAATTAACTAACTACCTACGTTGATGTCCAACTACGTAAGGTCTTATGTGGCAACCGAATCTTCACTGGATATTCTTAGCAACCCCTGCCTCGCATTTATCATAGTCGCATGGGGATTTTGTAAATATGTACTCTAAAACCGAGGGGACATTTATAAGACAGCCCTTTGGATAACATCGTTCAGAGAACTGTAACGGGAAAACCTACCGGCACTTTTCTTATATTGTTATGTCCAGCATGATTCTTCTTACATCCTTACTCTATATAGCCCAAACTTTCGTCAAAATATTCTTTTTTTTTGAAGGCACATAGCTCAATAGAATTACTAACAAGATATATTTTATTTCACAAAGTAATCTCATAAGATATGTATGGACTGATATTGCGTCCGATATGTTTTCTTTTCGTCATGAATATCAAACGGATAGTGATTGACAATAACATAGATACGAAATGTTAAATAAAGTCCGCAATCAAAATTATTACTCAGTGCTTTATATTTAAAAAAAAATCGATATAACTTGAAATGATAAAATTGATAATTTTATTGATAAAACTAGCTGATGATACATTAATAACGCAGTAATAGATTCAAGCATACATAGGAGGTAATTACGAAGACTAAATAACTAATAGTAGCGTAATATGAATAATTTAACATCAATCTTATACATAAATATTATATTTTTGTATTCTCTTCAGATAGGGACATTAAATATATATAAATATAAAAAATTTACCACTATTTACCACGACTACGCCTCCGCTATAGATTGCTAAAACTACCTACAGTCATGAGCCATCTCCATCCATCGCATCTAGTAGTTGTCATAGTATGATATCTCCCTATGGAGGTATTATTATTATTATTTTTTAGGTTTTATTCAAAGTTTACATATGGTGAAAATGTAACGTAAACCTACAACGTAGGTAACGTAGACCTATTATATAAACCAGTTTTGTGTAATCATTTAAATGAGATATTTTTAATAGACGTAAAGCCTACGTCACTTTTTACAAATGCGTCATAAGAGTAAACTTAAGGGCTCGAAACCGCCGAAGAATGGCTGTATGACCTAAAAACATATTTTTTTTTGTTGTATTTGCCCTTTAATAGTAATTTTGCCATGAAGTACGTAATAGAGATGAAGGAAGTAATGTTTAGCAAAAAATTAAAGCTTATGTGCAGAGAAGTCAGAAGCCAGAAGTTCACAAAAAAGATCGGGAGAAACAACATTATATAGACAAAAAATAAGTAATTAAATATTTTTTTATAAATGATACAAAACTGCTAAGCTCCGTCATCATTATATTTATCACTATTTTAGTTAAATCAGTATATTATGTAGATAACTTATATTAAATTGTCTTACATAGAGCAACACGGACCACCGTCTGACCGGAGAGGAACAGAAACGCAGGCGTTCCCCTCTGCCAAAGTATAACGCGGTCCAATGCGTACAAGACTAGTTGCAGCCGCACCGCACACTAGATTAGATATATTTGAGTGGCTGAATCAACGTCTTACAAAAATAACGAATTGTTAAATTTTTTGCTGCAAAATAGATCTGTCATGTCTATTTACAAAAACATAATTAAACTTACAAGAAGAACCTTTTTAAATAAAACTAATTTTACGGATTTTATCGCGTATGTTTATATATATAAGAAGAACCTTTCATACATAAGTAATCTTTAATCACTAGTACTTACTTTTTTTCAAACTTTAAAAATTACAATAACAGTTGTGTTGTTTTGATTTGCTTACCAACATAGGCCGCACACCCTCATACATTAAGCGAATCGGTCGAGCGACTGATCCGAGTCTGTATTCGAGTTGTCGCTGTCACCGAGCGATACTGTTATAATATATGACAGGAGGAACAGGTTCAGCGGTTGGAAGACCAGCTCCAGCACGAACTGGCGGAACAGGCCCGTCGTTTGGAAGAGCAGCTCAAACCCGATAAGGAAGAGCAAATGCTCCTCATTAAAGACCTTCACGCTACCTTTGGAAAAGAGATAAGGGAGGTGAAGGATAGGGTTGCTCAACATGACAACTGCCTGTTGGAAGCTGAAACCCGAATCGGCCAAGTGAACAATCGGGTTGACAACGTAATGGCTGACATGAAGAAAACGTTGAACGACCTCAAACTTGGGAATGAAATTACAGCTCCCGTGGTAGCTACAACACCTTCGCTACGTGTATTCAAAGTGCCGCCGTTCGGCAGGACTTCTTCCTGATCGGCCTACAAAATCCAGTTCGAGGCTGTTATGAAGGCAAACGGCTGGAATAAAAGCCAGGCCATGACTGCTCTCACCCTAGGCGACCAGTCCTTAACTGTTCTGGAAGCTCTCGGTAAGGAAGTGACGAGCAACTCCTTGAGGCACTGGAGGCGAGATATGGTGATGCTCACCTGGAACACCGTCTTTTCTGCAGAAGTAAGTAAGAAGAAAACCTGCAGCAGTAGACCTTTGAGGTGGAGAAGCTGATTCGAAAAGCATACCAGTTTGTACCTGCGCTCATTGAAGGGAGCCTGGTGCAAACATTCATCGACGGCATCCGCGACCTTGAAGTCAGAACTGCTGTTAAGCTCGTACACCACGAGACGCTTAAGACGCCTTGGTCCATGCACTGGAGGTGAAACCCGTGCGGCAGGGCACCCACTTGTTTATTTATTAAAAGCTTGGCTTCTTTTACAGGAAGCAGGCCCGGGTGTCTGTCAATTTTTTGAAGTTGAAAACTGCGGGTCTAAAATATATAAGCCATTGTCAGGATGGCCACGCACTACCTGTGGAGATCATTTGAAATATTTAATGGAGACCTTTGTCCCCCGTTTACTTCTTTTAATAGACACGATATTACGTTCTGCAGGGGCTTGAATAACAGCTTTCTTGTACCTAGCTTTGTCCTTACTGTTTTAATATTGCTGTCCTTTACGTGCGCCATTTGCCCTTCGTTAATTTCTACATTTGCTTCTCCTCCTTTCCTTTCCTCCTCTTTTCCTTTTTTTCAATTACCCAGAGCAGACTTCGTTGAATAGAATGTACTGTGTGGTTATAAACCATTATAGCGTAAGTCATAATAGAAGCAGCATCTGTCAATTTCTGCTTAGACTTAGCGATATTATTTATTTATTTATTTTTTATTTATTTATTTATTATTAATTAATTAAATAATTTATTTATTTATTTATTTATTTATTTATTTATTTATTTATTTATTTATTTATTTATTACAAAGTATAGTTATTTAATAACACCCGACAGTACAAATAAACTTACAAAAGTTTTTCCATGTACTGCCAATTCGTAACTTCGATCATATATTATATAAAATATAATTGAATTAAAAATTTAACTATATTTCTATTATTGTTGAATGAAAACGTTCTATAGTGTTTGTAGGGTTAGCGTTATGGGTGTTGTTATGTGAAGGTCTATTTTATATACCTTCGCTTTCGCATTAGTTCATTGCTAAGCTATTTTCCAGGGTCGCAAGTTATCTTTTTAAGTACACCATAGAATGAAAAGTAGTTTATAAGGGTTCGAACTACCTCAGGTGTGGATCTATTTGAGATTTCAAATGCTTGACCTAATTAACTAAAAGTATCGATTAAGGTAAGATAATGTGCTAAAAGATGGGACGCAAAAGTTTGTTCTGTTATTTATATTGAATTATAAGCTATTGTAAGCAGTTATTGTATCGGAGATTCATCATCATTTGGTTTATTAAGCTTTGCTATTAGTTAAATTTTTTCCGTCAACCTGTCTACATAGTTTTTAAGGTCTGAAATACTTAACTGCCCATATAATGGCTAAAAGTTAACGTTCGATAGTGCTGTATTTTGTTTAAGTGTTACTAAGGGTGCGGCTGGCATAGGCGACAAGTTTCTCGAAACCCATTGCCCCTTGTGATAATACGGCGCCTAATGCTACAGAGGACGCATCTGTTGTATCTGTTATTAGACCAACATGACTGGACCAGACGGGAGCGTCCCTTTGACCAGTGTAGCTCCATAACATCCATAGCATCCATAACAGTGGTAGAGCCACGCGGCAACTTTTGCTGTCGCACGGATGGGCCGGCTCGAACCGGGATGGTACCACGACCTCACAGAAAACCAGCGTGAAGTAGAGATTTACATCTCTGCGTTTCGCTTGGTGAGTGCAGGTGGCCGGAGGCCCTTTTTACTGGAAATGAGGCATTCCATCTTAGTCCTCACGGGTGACAACGCATCTACATTTTGTAAATGTAGATGTCTATGGGCCGCAGCAACCACTTACCATCAGGTGGACTGTGTGCTCGTTTGTCACCCTTATCCTATAAAAAAAAAAATAAAAATAAATCATAAGCCTGAACCGGACAAATATGTCCTTTCAACCAACCACGCAGTATGGCTCGGTACGATATTGTCCCTTCGATCAGCTTCATACAAATCCAACCATTAACATCAAACACATATTGTGTCGACCACACAATATTCAGAACAAAACTGCTACCCTTAGAACATAAAAAGTCATTCACTCAATTTATAGCATGTTAAAGTTAAACATTCCCCGGTACATCGCTAAATATTTTGAACTTTAAAACATACTTCATGTATACCATATTTCGCATGAACATAAAACTGGAATAACAAATCCAGTAATAACTTCATCAGGCATGATGGTTTTAGGACTTTACTCCATAACTGATCATAAGCGAAGACCAGTTTTAGACGCTGTTTCTTTAACTCTGGTTTCTTTTCTAAGGGTCGTGCCATTTCAGTAAACTTAAGCTCGGAAAAACAACCAGTTGCACGATCTTTTAAAATGATTTTTGATGCCATTAAAAAAATCATTTTCTATCTAAGTGTTTATTTTGTGCAATAATTTTTACTACATTACACCATACCTGAGTTTGGATCGTCTGAATTAAAATGCAAAATTTGCGTTGAATTTTTACTCACGGTTGACATTTTGAGATGATGGCTGGTCAAAAGGACGCCTTATTTAGTGTTAGTTTGCATGAGCTCAAACGTAATCGCCTTGCGTATGTGTGTGTAAATGTCCAAAGGTAGGGACAGTGTACCTATTTATGTCAGGATAAACAAGTGGAAGAAGTAGTGATTAATAATGTTTCTTATATGAATTCATGATGTTAAACGTACGAGAACGGTCGTATATCAGGATTGGCCATGTAGGCACGTCTGTGAAAACAGGTTGGATCGTGAGTGAAGGTTTTACTTTAGCGAATCGTTTTCCATTATTTCTTTATATTAAAAATAAATTACATTTTACTAAAAATATGTCTTTTATTTGGTTATTTAAAAATTAATCACATTTAATAAAACGGATATTATATTTGAAGAAATACTAGGATTATTACTTAAATATTGTGATCCTTACTTTTTTAAATCAACGTTTTGAGTATTTTTCCAAGAACTGATTGAATGATACCATGTGAACTCCATTAAGGTTGTATTTTTTAGACAATTCTTCCCATTCAAGAGGCAGTTGCTCTACAATGGCTTTAATTATTTGTGCAACTAGCGACTTTTGTTTTTCAGAACATTTACTGCATTCGGTTTGTACTGCATCTGGGATCAATTCTAAAAGACAACATAGAATTAGTAAAAATCTTAGTGTAGTAAATAAGCATAATATTTTTTATTATTTAAATACTTAAGTTATTCTATCTAAACACATAATAAAACATAAAATATCTTGTGTATATCATGACCGTGACCTTCTTATCATTCTGCGTAGTTAAAATTCATATAAAATTAACACAAAATCTGGAAAATTTGTGATGGAATATCCAGCCGGTAATTTATGACAATGCCTCTAGCATATGTATGTAGCTTAGTGATCACAGCAAACAACTAGATAACGGCTTCTGCTCAGAAGTATATAATTTACTTTGTTCAATAAAAATAGATTTACGAACACGAAGAATAGATAACACTTCCACGTTGGCATTTGGGGAATGAGTTAATATGATATGTTTCCCCTTAGACTCCGTAAACTCGTAACATGTTGTGTTTTAGATAGTTTCTTTAATATCTACATGTCGAATGCGGATCGGGAAAAAAATCTAGATATCTATTTACTATAGAAATAAACTTGAGAGTTAAAATGGAATATTTCGATATTTAAAGTGTATCCAGTTTTCGCCACTGAACACACAAAACACAGCAACATTATGCTGCTAGTTTACATTGTTTTTCTGTATACGTTTTTTCCCTTATAGCAATTTTCTATGAACATATAGATAAAATTAAAGTTTCCGTCTGTAATATTGTAATAGCTGGCTTCTATTAAGCTGAAGCGGCTATTTGCATGCTATCTAGGCATAAATATTATTTTTTAAATAATATTAATCTGTTTGTCTGTCCGGTCTAATCTCCGGAATAGCTGAACCGATTGTGAACCGACATTTAAGAACAGTTAGAGAGCAATACTAGGATTCGATCTAGGATATATTTAACCGAAAAATTTGTTGACTTTTTCAGAAAAATTGATAAGTTAAATGGTCTTTATATATCTATCAACAGTGGTAGAACCACGCGGCAGCTTTTTACGCTGTCGCACGGATGGGCCGGCTCGAACCGGGGTGGTACCACGACCTCACAGAATACCCGCGTGAAGCAGAGGTTTACCTCTGCGTTGCGCTTGGTGAGTGCAGGTGGCCGGAGGCCACGCATATTCTGGAGGGGGGGGGGGGTAAAATTCCGCTCGCGAATACTGCTCGGGGCAAGCAGAGCAATAAAACCAAGGCGACCTCTGTCACGTTATCTGTGAATTTTTGCAACATCAGTGTACTTCATTCCAACCTTAACGTCATCCATTACCATCTAGAGACGGCGAAGCCGGCCTTGCTCTTTTTAACCGAGACTCAGGTGTCCTCTCCGGCTGATACTTCATATCTCTCCTACCCAGGGTACAAATTGGAACACTCCTTTGTGCCCCGGACTGGAGTTTACATATACATCAGAGAGGACATCTGTTTTCGACGCCTCAGCAGTCGTGAAGGTACGGACCTGTCCATCCTATGGCTGCGCGTAGACAACGACGACCATCCCCGCGTCTACGGGTGCCTCTATAGGCCCCATAGCGGTAATTCCGACACAGACCGACTCATTTACCACGTCCAAATGGCCGCAGACTCCGTGCTACAACAGGTCCCATCCGCAGAGATCGTGATACTCGGTGATTTTAACGCCCACCACGCTGAATGGCTTGGTTCTCGTTTAACCGATCATGCGAGTAGATCTGCCTATGACTTTGCTTTGGCATATGGTCTAACACAACTGGTTACTTCGCCTACGCGGATCCCAGATGTGGAAGACCATGTACCTTCCCTGTTGGACCTTCTGCTGAACTCTCATCCGGGCGGATATCAGGTCTCCGTCGATGCCCCTCTGGGCTCTTCGGACCATTGCCATTGTCTGATCCGGAGTACGGTGCCACTTACGCTCCAGTCGCAGTTGCAGCTTACCGCCGCGTTTGGCACTATAGCTCGGCCGATTGGGACAGGACGCGGTCTTTTTTGCATCCTACCCTTGGGGGCGGGTTTGCTTCTCGCCGGAAGATCTCAGTGCTGTTGCTGATTCTGTTGCTGATGTGGTACTTCAAGGTATGAAACTTTTTATTCTGTCATCCTCTGTGGTGCCCATCAGAGGCAGATCACCAGGTAAAATAGCATCACGCTATAAGCAGGAGTGCTACCGGGCCTGGACTGATGCATCAACGTCTCGGGATGTAAACACCAGCGCACTTAAAAAGAAGTATAATTCGGCCTCCAGGTCCTTCAAAAGCGTCATTGCCAAGGCAAGGTCTGAAGTTAGTTGGCCTTCCTTCGGGAACCCATGCATTCTGGTCTCTCGCCAAGGCTGTCTAAGAGAACTTCTGTCAGCAATCTCTTCCATCTCTGCACAGAGAGGAAGACTCACTAGTCCATGCCGCAAAGGAGAAAGCCGATCTGTTGAGCTCACTCTTTGCGTCCAACTCGACTCTAGATGACGGGGGGAACACAACGCCGACCATCCCGCGGTGTGAGTACTCCATGCCGAATGTACGGTTTACACAGCACTCGGTTCGCAAAGCACCTTTCTCCCTGGACGTCAGCAAGTCGAGTGGGTCTGATGGAGTCCCTTCCATTGTGCTGAAGACGTATGCTCCGGAGTTGGCACCGGTTTTAACGCATCTTTTCGTCGGTACTCCTACTCCCAAGGCGTAGTCCCGAATTCATGGAAGACAGCTTTGGTTCACCCGAAAACTATACAAAGCGCAAGTTCGGCTTCACATGGAATACTGTTCTCATCTCTGGGCCGGGGCACCCCAGTGCTAGCTCCTTCCACTTGACCGCATCTAGCGTAGAGCGGTTCGAATCGTCGACGACCGAGTTCTTTCTGATCGGCTCGATATACTGGCACTGTGTAGGGATATTGCATCGCTTTGCATTTTCTATCGAATTTACCACGGGGCGTGCTCTGAGGATTTGTTCAGATTAATTCCAGCCGACAAATTTCACGAACGCATGTTTCATCAAAATTCACGATACCATCCTCACCATCTGTATGCTTGATGGTTCACCACTGTGCGATTTAGAAGAAGCTTTCTCCCTCGCACAACTTTCTTGTGGAATAGATTACCACCTACGATTTTTCCGGAGCGATACGACTTAGGGTCCTTCAAGAAAAGAGCCTACTCCTTTTTAAAAGGCCGGTAACGCATCTGCAATTCCCCTGGTGTTGCGGTTGTTCATGGACGGCGGTAGTCACTTACCATCAGGTGAGTATTGCTCGTATACCCCATTTTCTATAAAAAAAAATTAAATCTAAATTGCATTACATTAATAGATCCTACCCAGGCGAAACCGGGATCACTAGTTCTTTCGTGAAAACAAAACTGTTTTATAAATACTTACTTTTGAAATCGTTTCCTTCTGGTGTACATTTCCCTTTACCTAGTAAACAATGCGAATATGCTTTTAGTAGCCGTTGGCTTAGTATTATATCTTTAACGTCAAAGTTCTCATATTTGCTGTAAAACTCTTCATCAGGTCTTGCCACAACCACTGCTACAAAGATGGATAAAAGAATTGCAATCTTCATGTCTGGAAATCACAAAATATTATTGGTTTCTGATAGATAATAGAATTCTGGTGCACGACAAGTTATTAGATTCGCCATTGTTACTCTTAATTCAAAGTGTATACACTAAAATAAAACCATTAAAGTATATTTACGCGGTTTTCTATGTAACGAATCGATATGTGTTACGCGATTAATACATAGTATTAGTTCTCTGAAGATCGTACATGCTTGTGTATACACAAAAATAAATTCTTCCTTAGTTACCGAAACCCAATGCAATGTTTGACTTATATAATTGTCATAAAAGCTAGTGTCAATAAGTGGTAAAATTAAATAATTTGTACAACCGACTTCAACATTGAGGATAACTGAAAATCTATTAACCAGACCAAATCAAATCGAATTCTATAAGCCAGATCAAATTTATATGGGACTACATGAAAAGCACGAACTTTCAAATAAAAGAAGAATCATCGAAATCGGTTCACCTAGAATAAAGTTATGAGGTAAAACACATAAAAAAGAACATACAGTCGAATTGAGTACCTCTTCCTTTTTGAAGTCGGTAGAAAATAAGACGCGTCAAATAATTAAAATAAAGAATAACCGCGAGGATTATCCGAATATGAAATTGGTTATGATGATTATGTCCTTCTGGATAATTTTAACAGCGCAATTCATTAAAACAAAGCTTATGCGATGCAGTGAACGCAAGTTGTCTAAAATGCAAGGATACTGAAAATTCACCATCTGAATTATTCCAGCAAAAAGGATTCAACCAATTCTTCGGTAAAAAAATGAGTTAAATTTGCCTAATAATAAGCTAAAATAAAAATAAAAGTTGACTTCAAAGAACTAAAATGATTAAATTAGTAACAAAGCCTCTTACTTTCCACGTTCCTCGATAACTATTCGAATATATATACTATATCTACTTTGCAACCAACAACCCTAAGAAGACCATAACAGCACACTGACACTGCACACCTCTGACTTTAAAACAAAGAAAATAGACGTACAGAAGCAGAAACATAACCAAATCATTTTCAAATTATTATAAGAACTTACACACACATAATGCAATCAAAATCATTTGCAACCAACCACATGGTTTAAAGTACATACTCAGTGGATTTTTACGGGCTGTTAAATAATGAAATAAGAAAGATGAACGTTACTTGAATAATAAGCAGCTCTCTTTCCATCTTCTTTGTTGGTCTGAGCCTCTGACAAGCCGGAGGGAGGGATCATGGCTTAACTTGATGTTATTAACAACCGTAGGCTATTGCAATTTCCTTTCCGGATATTGTAGTTCCTTTATTTTTAAAATTGCGATGCCGCAGTCGTTTGGGTGTACTAATAATCCACATTTCCATTAGTCGGCTTTTATGATATCCACCGGAAAAGCCCATAAAACAGGGCGATAGCATTGTTTTTTTATATAGGATGGGAGAGATAAGCAAACACATAGTTTACCTGATGGTAAGTGGTTGCTGTGGCCCATAGACATCTACATCTATCCTCGTTTGTGAATCAAAATGCAGGTGTGCTGTCAGCCGTGAGGTCTAAGGTTCTCTACATTCACCATACGAAACACAGCAGCATTGAACTGCTATTTTACGCTAGTATTCTGTGAGAGTGTGGTCCTTCCCCGATCGAGTCAACCCATTTGTGTTACAACTATACAATTAATATAGCTGCAGCATGGCTCTACCACGCTTAATCTTTGACCTTACCTCAGTATTACACCAACTTTAAAATATTTCAAATCTTATCGCTTAACAGGTTATAAAATAATCACTGCTTACCTGTATGAGTGAAGTACTTGTCTTGAACTGATGGAGAATTATTAAAGTGTAGCTTTATATAATATCAAAACGATTTTCATTTTGACTTTGAATCTACATATAATATATCCGCATTAAAATAAACATGTTGTAAGCAACGAAATTTCAATAAGCATTTTGGAAGATTTATTTATTATTTTACACACAATTGCAATGCTTCATGCCAATTAATTTTAAATTTTATGCTAATATTTTAAATACACTTGTGGTTTTTAATGCGGAATGGTGGAGACATAAAAATATACAGGGTTAGTAAAGGTAAATGTATGTAAAATAATGTTATGAATATTAATAAAAGAAACTTTACTTATTATAACAAAATAAAATGTCCAAGAGTCATAACCTATTTAATCGTTCGTTTCGCAACAAATGAATACTACACTTCATTTTATTTTTATGAGCATTCATTTCTATGTTTAGTCATCCCCGTTACATCTCAATGACAACTGGACCTCTACAAATACCACACGCGCACCGCTACCACTCTTTGAGCTACGCCTACGGTATAGCTGTTGACATAGTCAAAAACACAAAATAGAATGAACTATGCAACTCTATAATTTAACAGGGTCGTTAATTACCCAAATAGACTCAGGTTATTCAATCGAAATAAGCTTGGCATTCAGGCATTTCTCTCAGCTATTTATATAAGGGGGGACAAATGAGCATGCGGCTTACTTAATGGTAAGTGACTACCGCCGCCCATGAACAATTGCAACACCAGGCAATTGCAGGTGCGTTGCCGAACTTTTAAAACAATAGTAAGCCCATTCCTTGAAGTCGTATTTGTCCGAAAAAATCGCTGGTGGTAGCCGATTTCTTAAAGAAGTTGTGCGAGGAACAAAACTTCTGGTAAATCGCACAGTGGTAGACCGCCAATCACCCAGATGGTATGGATGACATGGCCAGTTTCGTCACGACTTATGATATTGAAACTTAGCAGCAGGAACAATATGGTGGAATGGATGAATGGAAATTAATTTATTTCCTTTATTAATCAACTTGGTATAATGCTTAAATTGATAACAAGTGCAGTAAAATTATCACTGAAAAATATAGTTGCTATATAGTTTCAACTTTTTAATTAACACATTTTATACTGTACATAATATAAAAAATTACATTATCATGATATATCAGTTTACAAGGGAGAAATAATCATCCACTCTTAATAGTAACTTGAATTATATGTAGCAATGATTTGCAGTTTGGAAGTGCTTTACAATTAGCCAGATAGCATCTAAGTGAAATTTAATTAAATGAAAGGAGGTTCTCTGATATTTTGTGTCCTTACTTAGCATAAATTAACTATCCGCTCTTAATATTTACTTGAATTAAAAAAATTTTGCAGTTTGAAAGTGCTTTATAATTAGCCAGATAGCATCTAAGTGAAATTTAATGACATTAAAGGAGGTTCTCTGATATTTTGTCCTAACTTAGCATAAATTAATTATCCGCTCTTAATTTTTACTTGAATTAACAAGGTTTTGCACTTTGAAAGTGCTTTATAATTAGCCAGATAGAACCTATAGGAATTTTAATGAAATGAAAGGAGGTTCTCTGATATTTTGTGTCCTTACTTAGCATAAATTAATCATCCGCTCTTAATATTTACTTGAAGTAACAAAATTTTGCAGTTTGAAAGTGCTTTATAGTTAGCCAGATAGCATATATATGAATTTTAATGAAATGACAGGAGGTTCTCTGATACTTTGTATCGCTACTTGGCGTAAATTAATCATTCGTTCTTAATATTTACTTGAATTAACAAAGTTGTACAGTTTGAAAGCGCTTTATAATTAGCCAGATAGCATCTAAGTGAATTTTAATGAAATGACAGGAGGTTTTCTGATATTTTGTATCATTACTTAGTATTTTGTGACGTAGAGGATTATTCAGGATAGGACATGCAACAATTTTGCAGCTCTCTGCTTTTCTCGAGAGTTCTGGGTCGTATATATATATATATATATATATATATATATATATATATATATATATATATATATATATATATATATATATATATAAGTATATAGACAGATAGATAAATGAGTACGTGATCGCATACTTCTTCGGAGCATTAATTTACAGTCTTCTAAGCTTTATTTATCCAGTAAGCTTGATCTACAATATAAGCATTCAATATAAACAGTACGAATACATAATAGAATTGATATCTTGTACGTAAGACCGCACAGTAACATCTGTGAAACTAAATAAAGTAGCGCTATAGTTTAGTTTAGTTTCTTAACGTCTTTATAGTAAAATCTTTTTAAAAACTCTTCGCCGGCATCGCCTGTAGTTTGCCTGAAACACTTTTTATGTGGTAGAGCCATGCTGCAGCTATCTTATGGTTGTAGCACTAATGGGTCAGCTCGACCGGAGAAGGACCATGCTTTCAGGGAATACCAGCGTAAAATAGCAACTTAATGCTGCTGTGTTTCGTATAGTAATACCTGTTTATTTATCTCATTTACTTATTACATATAAACCTATATTAAACTAGTGCACTAACAATTATTATATCTATTTAGCAATACTCATCTCATTTCAGTAATATTCTCTATCGATATTTATGTAGTAAATTTATATAATTAATTAATTGAAATTAATTGAATTGCGATATTTAGTAAACTAATTGAAGAAATAATTAGTAACTTTAATAGTGACCTCGTTCTAACCATCATCGCCTAATTCCAAATAAAAGGATCTGAATTATCATTTGAATTTAACGAAAAATGAGTAAATAAAAGATTTTTATTTTTGCAACCCGACTCTTCAACAAAAAACCTTGCAAAATATTTAATGAGTTTTTTTGATACGTCGTTTTCTCATGACCGAATACAAGGAAAGATTCTTCATGCATATTCATGTTTTACAGAGAATGGGTTAGCAATAAAGAGTACAAAATAAAACGTGACGTAATAAAATTTTAATATCATGACGCAAGTTGCCGCCCTGTTTTAATTTTTCGTTAAAAATAATGGTTGGAAATTAAATGAAATCAAAAAGTATCGTCTTTTTAAATGGTAAGACAGTTGATAATAACATAAATACTAAAAGGATCCAGTCATTTAAGATGAAAATTTTTAAATTTATGAAAATAGTTTTAAATTTATGAAGGAATAAGATAGAAAGGAGTTACAATTATAATAAACTTCTAAGACCACGCTTCTTCACACTTTCCATAAAGAATAGAACCAGTTCGTACCTTTTTTTTTATAGGAAAGGGGGGCAAACGAGCATGCGGCTAACCTGATGGTAAGTGACTACCACCGCCCACGAACAACTGCAACACCAGGGGAATCGCAGATGCGTTGCCGGCCTTTTAAAAAGGAGTAGGCTCTTTTCTTGAAGTTCTCAAAGTCGTATCGGTCCGAAAAAATCGCTGGTGATAACCGATTCCACAAGGAAGTTGTGCGAGGGAGAAAACTTTTTCTAAATCGCACAGTGGTGGACCGCCAATCATCCAGATGGTATGGATGGTAACGCGAATTTTGTCGCGATGTGCGATGGTGAAATTGAGCGGCTATAATTACTCCGAACAATTCCTCAGAGCACGTGATCCGTGATCCCCGCGTTGAATACGCAAAGAAATGAAAAATCTCTACACAGTGCCAGTGAGTCAAGCCGATCGGAAAGAACTCGGTCGTCGACGATTCGAACCGCTCTGCGCCGGATACGGTCAAGTGTAAGGATCTGGAACTGGGGAGCCCCTTCCCAGAGATGGGAACAGTATTCCATGTGAGGCCGAACCTGCGCCTTGTAAAGTTGCAAGCGGTGTGCCGCAATGAAATACTATCCCGCTCTGCTGAGCACGCCAAGCTTTTCAGAAGCCAATTTGGCCTTTTCTTCCAAGTGACCACGAAACTGCACGTCACTCGATATGTGGTAGAGCCATGCTGCAGCTATATTATGGTGGTAGCACGAATGGGTCGGCTCGACCGGGAAAGGATCACGCTCTCACAGAAAACCAGCGTAAAATAGCAGCTTATCGCTGCTGTGTTTCGTATGGTGAGTGTAGAGAACCGGAGACCCTTTTTACTGGCAAAGAGGCATTCCATCTTAGTCCTCACGGGTGACAACGCATCTGCATCTTGAGTCTTTATTGAGGATAGATGTAGATGTCTATGGGTCATAGTAACCACTTACCATCAGGTGGACTGTGTGCTGGTTTGTCACCCGATCCTATAAAAAAAAATGTCGACACCGAGGATTCCGATGCTGGCTAAGGCAACAAGGGGAGTGCCTTGAAACTGAGGAGATACGACAAAGAGGTTCTTTTTAGTGGTAAACGCGCAAACTTGTGTCTTCCGGGGATTTAGCTGGACTAGATTTAGTCGCGCCCAGTCTGAGACTTTGTTCAACTAAGTTTCGAGCCTTCGATCGGGAATGGCACGAAGCGCATCTTTCGAAGCTCCCTCCCTATGGGCTTCCCGAGTAATTGTGCAATTGGATCACCAGCTTTCTTGCAGATCGGAGCATCAAGGTTGTAGTAGACGGTGCATGCTCCGATTACAAGCCCATTAACACAAGGCTGCGTGTTATCACCAACGCTGTTTCTTATGCATATCAATTATATGTTGCAAACCAATAACGCCGGCAACGCATCTGCAATTCCCCTGGTTCCCCTGGTGTTGCGGTTATTCATGGGTGGCGGTAGTCACTTGCCATCAGGTGAGCCACATGTTCGTTTGCCCCCTCTCCTATAAAAAAATGGCGTTCATATTTTGTTATAATTACATTAGCTTTTGTTGGTTAACTGTAAGTTTTCCAAGCATGTGAAAATAAAATAAAACGGTTAATTTCTTAATATAAAAAATATCAACGTTTTGTAATGCTTAACATAAGTAACTAGTGAACTCTATATAATTTCAAAAACCCAGAAGAGTTCCCTCTCCAATCATAAGTAGGTATAGTATATGTATTGTAAGTGTATTCGTTGACTCTTACTCGGTTTGTCAAATAATCCTAACAAAACATGATGTTACTTAACGGGTAACTGAAAGCGTTGGTTTTAGAAATGTTTTGCAATAGGTACTTCAAATAAAATTTCAAAGGCATTTTCTTACTCGAACCTAAGTCCATTTTAAAGCAACTCATAGCAGAAGAAAAGTTTTTATTAAACAAATAACGCAAATATAACTGTTTAACTGTGCTTTGTTAGAACTGTGCATAGTTACATATTCTATTAGGTACTTTCGGGTTTGTTTTTCTTAATAATACTGAAAAACTTAAATTATCAAAATCAAAAAACTATGTTAAGCTTTAGTAATCAGTATCATGTATTTGTCGAAGCCAACTAGCTTAATTAGCCAAGCCTTTTAACTAAACGGATCCGTTCAACTAAACCGTCCAGTTGAATGAAATTAATAAGGTGACCACGTGGTACCACGTAATGTTATTCTTATACAAGTTAATGTTAACGAACCCAGGTTATTCGCATACTGCGAAATTTACAGCGAGTCCTTTGGTCTTACCACGGTAAGGATATGTTCATTAGTTAAGTAATTTTTCTCGTCAGAAAAATGCGACATGGAGATCAGGGCGCAGCGTGGGGCGGGGCGTATTAAGTAAGGAAATTTAGTCATTTTTTTAGGCCGCAATCAATGAGATATTATAGAAACACACAGACAGATTACCGTAAACATGTCTGAATTATGATGTAGCCCGAGAATGTAAGATGTTACCGCTTTGCAAAGAGTTTTTTTTTTAAATGACTTGTTAATAACTTGTAAATGTTAGTCTTAGACTTTAGTAGATTCTCTCTTACACACATAATTTTAATATAATTAAGAAAAAAGAACAATTTTATTAGTCTAGGGTAATTTAGGAACCGTTACATATTTAACAATAATAAATTTCTCTAATTTATATTAAAACAAATTAATGAGAAATTTTCATTAAAATGATCTAAACTCAACTTTGAATTAAAACGTTTTGCACTCCTGCTTCTACGAGCCTCTTTTTTCTAATGCTATAATACATAAAGTATGGAGATAAACGGACAGCAATTGATTTTAAAAGCTTTTATTTAACTCGCTATGTTTATTTGGTAGGTTCAATTCTTGCAACTGAATTTAAAAGCAGTTATCCTCAACTGTTTGAACTAAAATTTTGCATTATGTTTAGTTTGGATGACAATGCACTACATTAAAATGATATCTACGTTCAGCTCTTCGACGAGATGGTGTACTGATGGCTAAACGGTAAGATTTAGCAGGGTCGTGTCTTGACTAATATCGACCTACACGCTAGACAAATTGTGGCGTTGGTGAAGAAAATTGAAAATGGTGGAATAAAAATGGCCGCCATACCAATTTTAAAGAGTTATAACTCAGCAAAGGTTTGTGATAGTTTGGTAGTGTTCAAAAAATGTTGTAGGGACCGACAAGGATCAACTGCTGGCGATAAAAAAAATCAAGATGGCAGATCTAAGTTGGCTATCGAAAACTTGTATGCTCTAATCCGTATGTAATTTTGCCATCACGAGGTTTTTGGAGTCCCAATTACGATTTCAGGATCAAAATGTTCGGGTCAAATTATGCAACTGAATTTTAGAAGTACGTCTAGCTAACTAACGTCATTCTAAATCCAATATAGTGGACCGCCCAAGATGGTGGAATATTATTTTTTATAAACTCGCATTATTTGGGTATTGGCGATAAAAAAATTAAGATGACGGATCTAGGATGGCGATCAAAACCATCAATAATGTTTTAAATGAAATAAACAGACTTAAAATCATGTCCAGCGATATTAAAAAAATTAAAATATCTTCATAGTATTTTTTATAAAACAAGCTTTTATTTTAAATTCTCTAAAATAAAAAAAATACCTTTATGTTAAATCAAACCCATCAATTTATTAGCTTGTATATTATATAAATTGTGTAATTTAATAAATTGATGAGTTTGATTTATGTAATTTAAAGTTTATTTTCTTCTTTTTAGAGCATTTAAAATAAAAGATTTTTATTAAAATGTTTTTTACTATCAATTTATTTATATGTAAAGATTATATCATTATATTGTTAGAAAAGAACTATAAATTATTAAAAAGTAAGAAAAAGAAGAAGTTATACACTTATACTTAACCATTATTTATTCAGTGCTTGTACATAATATGTATAATGTACGTGGTGTGCGTCACGAGAGTAATCAAATAAATGCAGAAAATTCAATGCAGCAAAAATGTAGCTTTTGTGTATTTCAGTGTACAGTTATAAATTATCTATTAAGAGAAAAGTGTGGTTTAAAAGATGATGTTGTGACCAGGATTAAAAAGGAATGTTTTGGTGTCTTGAACACGTAGAAAGAATGATTGAGACTGAAATGGCAAAGGTCACCTACAGACATGTTTATCGACCAAATTGACTTAAACAGACATGTATGTATAG
Organism: Parnassius mnemosyne; assembly: GCA_963668995.1. NCBI lineage: Eukaryota > Metazoa > Arthropoda > Insecta > Lepidoptera > Papilionidae > Parnassius > Parnassius mnemosyne. Next base: position 27,264,810 of record CAVLGL010000068.1, read on the forward strand.
ATATATGGATGTGAAAGAAGAGTGAGAGTTGTGCCAAGATCGTACAAATGAAAGTCCGTAATATCTGCCTTCCCCTATGGGTGATAATCTTATGCGTTTATGTATTTATGTATAGAAAAAGTCACTCCTAAAATACGGACAGAATGTAAAGGAAAATATTCACAATTCAGTTATATCACCTTAACTCAACCCTGGCTCGACATTTCAAACAGCCTTTTCATAAGTATTTTCACAAATAGTCCAGTTATTTATCTAAGTAATATAAGACATAAACAATTCCCACATATAACCGGTGGCGATATTATAATTGAAGTGACTTAATTAACTAAGTAATATAGATTTTATTTACTCTGTAACTAACCATCTTCGAAAGTACATTAAATGTTTTTTATACTTTAACTTGTTTTTTTAAAAAGACTGTTGAGGTCCGTCCCAATTTTATTAGTGCTAGCAGCAGCATATTCATTCAATATATCTTGATGTCGTGCTGACGACCTTTGGACCCCAAAATCGCTTTGAATGTCGGTATAGCAGTTAAGTCCGTATCCTCGAAACATGCGAATAAATTGGTTTAAATACAATTCATCCATTCATTATAGCCTATTATAATCCACTGCTGAACAAGGGACGTGGACTTTTACTAGGCTCGGTATGGGTAAGCCTAAGTGCAATATTTGTATACGACAGTGCAGTAGTTTCCTGATTAATGTATCATGATGAACACAGTCAAAAGCCTTAGAAAAAAATACTTAAAGAATCTTGTGAATTTATTAAAAACTATATTTAATAAGTTTAACAGCAACGCATCAGTCTTCGGGCGACCCCTTGTAAACCCTAATTCATTTTATTAGAGCAATAAATTTGTATTAAAAACAACATTTCATTTGAAAAATGTTACTTCGAAAAGTGTTGTTAGTACAGAAATAATAGATTTAAAATAAGCGGTGCCAATGTATTAAAAGCAATATCAGGTTTAATTAAATATAATATAGACGACTTAACTGTAACGAAAATCTCCTACAAATCTGCACTCTTTATATCATAGGTTTTGAAAAAAAAATACCAGGAAGTCGTCCTGATTCAATTTGGTTAGTTCATTGTTAAATTTTAATTGGTAGGGTGAGTTACGAGGTTTGTATTTACCAGTTTCCTTGTTAATTAAACTCCACGTCATTTTAATTTAATTTTTAAGCGTCTTAATTTTATCGAAAAAATGTGAAGATTTGGCTGTGAAGCACACTCTTTTAAATATTTTTAATAAAATAAATCATAATATAATCTTCGTCTGCTCTTACGCTTTCCTACTGTCGCATATATTTGAGAAGTGAACGCTTTGACTTCAGAAACAAGCAACGAGAACGCAGGTTTTGGTTTTCAAGATTGAATGAAACATGTTTTTTTTTTTCAGACATTATTAGTGCAAAATGTTTATACGACATTTTATTTAATGTGCCGCGCCGCTAGAAATAACATAAGATAACAGGGTATTTTGCACCATGAAAAAAAAAACATAAAATACATATTTATGATAGGTTTTGTAAAAAGTGAACGAGAAACATTAACATTTATTCATAAAAATGCATTAGAAATTTTATAATTCAATTTTTTTTAGTAAAGGGATCAATGAACTACCTATGAGATGGCAAAAGTGCATAGATAACAACGGTGCATACTTTGTTTAATTAAATATATTTTACAAAAAAAATTGACTTTATATTCCTCCCGTACAAAACGCCAATTTCATATGTAAGGACCTAATATTATTGTTTAAATAATGGTTCGAAGTGGATTTTGATATATAAAAGTGATGTGATTTGTGTAATAAATGTCTGCGCATGTGAACTATTAGTGAAAACGGTGGAATAAGTACTCCGATCAAACAGAAACTTTTTTTTATTCAATATAGATTATAAAAAAATACTTATTAAAAGTCACTCATTTGTTTAATTACCACTGGTTCGAAAAAAACCTCTGTCCTGGGGAGAACCATCAAGAAACCCAGCGGGATTTTTTTTAAAAATAACAGCTTACAATCATGTATGTTACACAATTAACCACACTAAACAAAATAGGAATAGCTTGGTAGCGATCGCCTCATTGTCAGGGGTTATTATCATCCATAAATTTGTTAATAACTATTTATACAAACTTTGTTTAATAAAGTTTTGAACTGTGAGCAGTCAAATTTTGTATATTTTCTGGAATTTTGTTGTAAAAGTACTAGCTTGTGTCTGTTCCTAGTATTTACAGAATGAATATCACTTATTTTTGTATAACTACCTTTTTTTTGTGTACGTACATTTATATTTTCATAAATGTATTGAGAGGCCAAAGGTAATATATTAATTTCCTTAATTTTTTGTCGTTTGAAATCATAGATTGTTCTTATGGTCCTCTTCTGGAAAACAAATATAATCTCAGTGTCAGTCGCGTGTCCCATAGCAAAATACTATACGACATTATGCTATGGAAATAGCTAAAGTAAACAAGTCTAGCTTTTTCCACACTGGTAAGATTTCAATTTTTTTTATAGCATATGCGGCAGAATTAAGTCTGCTTGCTAATTTTGATATATGGTGGCTCCATTGAAGCTTCACGTCTAGTGTTATTCCAATAAAAATAGTGGTATCGACAAGACTCAATTCCTCCCCATTTAAAATTACATTAGTATTTAATTAGTTGACATTTGGCATCATGAATTTCATACATTTCGTTTTAGTGCCATTTAAATGCAAATTATTAACATTGAACCGATTCACTAATTTAGATATAGCATTATTTACTTCGTCATATTTTAGCGATTGTCGACTTAATTTGAAAATTAAAGAAGTATCATCTGCAAATAATACTATATCATGGTTATCTCCTACTATGTAAGGTAAGTCATTAATGTATACAAGAAACAGAAAGGGGCCGAGAATTGAGCCTTGAGGCACGCCCATTTGTACCATCGATCCGGAAGAGCTCATATTGTTAATGACAACTTTTTGTGTCCTCATACTTAAATTTTTTACCTTACTAAATACAGTACAGAAATTGGTTTAAAATTGGCGGGACCTAATGTACTACCAGATTTAAAAAAAGGTATTACTTTACTATGCTTCATTAAATTAGAAAACATACCATATTCGATACTAGTACTAAAAATAATAGGTAGTTGAGGCGCGATTATATCTATTATAGACGCAAGAACTTTAACGGAAATCCCCCACAGATCTACAGTTTTCTTAGTATCAGTTAGTTTTCAAATATTTTAAAATATCTTTTGATGATATTTTATGAAATGTAAAATTCTATGTACACGCATTTACATTTTGTTTAAGTAATGATTCGGCGACGGCAGGAAAAGAATGGTGATGTGAATCTCAAAATAAGGTGTATGTTTGCTTGAGCGCCTTGAGATACGATCGCCAACGGCCTGTTGGCTCAAATTGCCGTCAAAATCTCCCAAAAACTACGCAATGTTACACATGAACATTGTAACGGCCCGCAGCTGCCCCTGCAAAGCTCGCCTTGGCTTGGGCCCATAGGAGCCTGCTCGACGGGCAGACGCGGGTCGGACCCAAATGGCGATATGGAAGAATGTCCTATCATACTAAACTGTAGGGAGAAGGCTAGAAAAATATAGTACGTACCTGTATCGGAAGCTAAGGCCGCCCCAAGGTTCGGTCAGGCCGTAGGTGTGTGTAAGGTGTATGGAAAGTAGTGTTTAGTGACGTGTCTGAGACCTGGACCAGCTGAGGTGACCGGCAGCGGCCGATTTCCAGGCTGCCCCACAATGCTGCATCACTCCAGCAGACTTCCCCGCTGGACCATTTCTTTCTTCATGTCACTATTTCAGTCTATTAACTTCATTGTACATTTAACTAACTTAAAACCGCCTAATTCCACATTCATCGTAGAATCTAACACGTGACACCCAGTAACAGACAGTAGTACAAAGTTCAACATTCAATGTCCCGGATTCACCCATCACCAAATGACGAATAGTGAACTAACGCGATCTCTTGGTAAGTCACACGGCTCAGCGTTACAAACACAACTAAATTCCTTCGTTCGATATCAAACACTACGCCGCGATAAAAATTCAAAATATGCTTCGTTGACACATAAAACTAACAAAACAGTCAACACACAAAAAAGGCACTTAACGCAACGGCACAATTACCTTCAAAGAAGTTACTTTAATCAGTTAAACACAATACAAGCCTCGTACAAGAACTTAAACCCTAGACAACCTAAAACGAGGCGGTTTTCACGACACACAATTGCGTAGCGAAGTCACGCGCACAATTTCCAAAATTCTGGACCTTAATAAAAAAAAACCGGTCTCGCGAAACCTCAGCGGCGGGCATGTAAAGACACCAATTAACTGCCCAGCCGCCGTCGAGCTACTATCTACTACTCTCTCGCCCGAAAGCGCCAAAACGTTGGGAAGCTGCCTTCCGCTGCCCCCTCCCCGCAACACGCGTGACACCTGGCACCATAGGCCGATTCTCCAAGTCGAACGTGATTGGATGTCGTACAAATTACCTTTTTTGGGCCTAAACAAACATATTGTTAAGCAGTGTACTATAATAGGCTGGCAGTAAATGTCCTAGTGTTGTACCCCCTATAAAGACCACCTTTCTAGTGGTTCGTTATAGAGTAACGAACCACTAGAAAGGGTTATAGTTTTAAATACCTTGGACATATTTTGACTGACAGTCTTAAAGACGATGAAGACATTGAAAGAGAACGTAGGGCACTGTCGGTCAGGGTGAATATGTTGGTGCATAGATTTAGTCGCTGCACTGACGCTGTCAAGATCAGATCTTTTCAAAGCATATTGTGCGTCATTTTATTCTTGCAGACTATGGACCAACTACACCAAAAAGGCCTATAGTGCCCTACGTACTCAATACAATAATGCATTCAGGGCGCCGTTGCGGCTGCCGCGCTATTGTAGTGCGTCTGCGATGTTTGCACTGGCGGGTGTGGATAACTTTGATGCAATAATCAGAAAAATGACCGCATCGTTGCTAAACAGAGTGCGTGGCAGCGGCCACAATGTGCTGAGTGAGATTGCTGACAGTGGGGACTATCCACTGATGAAACAAATGATCGCCAGGACTGTCTGTCCTGCTTAATAATAAAGTATTAAGTACTCGTACAAATTATATTACTCATATAGATGTAAGTTTTTCTCTACTAACAAATTCTATGGATCTTGTTGTCCGAAATAAACAATTTTTATTTTATTTATTTATTTATAAAGGATTATTATCACTTGATTTTTTTACTTTTATTCCGTATTTTATTGAAATAGCATCATGGAAGACGGATCCGTAAAAGCAGAAAGTACTAATCTACCAAGGATCCCGTTTTTTGTTCTGCCGAGTTGAGGAATGTTAAAACATCAATGTAAATACTAATATGGTACATATATTATACGTTATACTAATGTGGTTTTGGTGTAAGAAATCTTTCTAGCGTTGCATTGCCTGCTTTCCTTGCTTCGGTGCATATTGTCAGTGACTTATGTAACATAATTTTAAATATTAAAGTAGAACTGTGCTTTGCTACGGAGGCAGGGCAGACATGGCAAACGCTCTGTCCCGGTGAAAATGTTCCACTGGAAGTTAACCAACAAAAACAGTGGGATATTCCGTTGGTACAGAGCGTGCAGAAAGATTTGTTTCATAATTTCCATAGTGACCAAGATAAGGCACGCCTTCTAACTGTTTTGACATTTGAATGTTAGCTTATTGAATTAAAATAAAAGTAAAGAAATAAAGTAGCAGCCTAAATGTTACGACCCAGACTGGTTACACGCTTTACCATCAAGTAATCTCGGCACATTTCTTGATGGAGAAAGCTTGCACATCGCCGTAGAAATCCAACTAGGAACGGGGATTTATCAACCCCATCAGTGCTCCTGTGGTAACAGCGTCGACAAGTTTGGGCTCCACGGACTTTCATGTAAGAAAAGTGCTGGTAGGTTTTCACGGCACGGTTCTTTGAACTATGTCATCCGAAGGGCTCTTGTTTCTATAAATGTTTCCTCGGTTTTAGAGCCTGTGTGGAATATTTAAAGACGATGGCAGGAGACCCGACGGTATGACATTAGTCCCTTGGGAGAGAGGTTAATCCCTAGTGTGGGATGCTATTTGCGTAGACACTCTGGCGGCCTCTCATCTCAGGGGTACTTCGTTTAGAGCCGGGTCGGCATCAGAGGCAGCTGAATTGAGTAAGTAGAGCAAATATGAGTCTCTGAGAGATGACTACATATTTGTGCCATTTGCTGTAGAGAGTATCGGTCCGTGGGGCCCACGTGTGGTGAAGTTCCTAAAGGAACTCCGCGGCTGGTCGTTTCTGCTGGAGATAAGAGGGCTGGTTTTTTTCTCGCTGAAAAGCTAAGTGTAGCCATTCAGCGGGGAAACGCAGCCAGCGTTCTTGGCACGATACCGCAGGGAGTAGGATTATATAATAATTAAGTTTCTAGTTTTATTTATTTTTATTATAGTTTTTAATATTGTATATAACAAAAATTAATATTTTATATTTTATAAAATGTTATGTAAATACCTACTAACAACTTTATTTTATACAATAACACAATACTAGGTCAGAGTGACTTTTGATAATACATAGTTATGTTTATCTATTATATATTATTCTTTGCTTTTTTTGAAAAACGTTACCTTCGCACTAGGATTTTTACTGTATCGTGCGGACAATTTACATACACAAATTTCACAAGAACAAACATCCAGACTAGGATCAATTATTTGCAGTCTTTACAAATACTTGTTCCATGCGGGATTCGTAACCGCGCTCTTGAGCGCTGCAACTTCCAGACCCGGAACAATTATTTTCAGGCTATACAAATACTCGTTCCATGTGGGAATCGTACCCGCAACTTATTACTAACCCACTGCGCCACGGAGCCGTCGTGTGTTTATCTATGATTACAATCATTAGCAATCATTAGTTATATCTAAGATAACTTAATATTTTGCAAAATTTGACTTGCAATACCTATAAGCTCATGTTCCTATATCCTTTGTTAAATAGGCAGATTTGATTGCTCAAATCAAGCCGTTTTATTTAGCTGTATGTGTACGTGGGGCAATCAAAATTGATCTCACTATTCCAGCGATAAAATGTAACGTTATTTTACACGTTACTACCAAGATATGGAATCGGTCAACGATGGGCGATGGCTCCACAGCCTGTCCATGTTTGAGGTTTTTACGATTTATTATTTTAACGAACAATTGACTGACATGTTATAAAAAATATTTAAAATAATAATGATGAAATTACATTTAGTTTCTTCTTATATTATATCCTTATATTGTAAGGGCCTATAAGGTAGAATATGGTTGTTTTTCTTTTTATTTGGGAAGATTAGTATTTAATTTAGAATTTGGGAAACATGTTCTATGTTAATAGAAAAATGATAAAGGAGGTTACTTTATGTCTAAAGAAATAATCTCGCTGGGTTTCCTGCTTGTTCTTACCGATATTATATCGACAAAACTGCCAACTATTAAGCTCACAGGGTATTGACATGTTATTTACACATGAATAACCATTTTTGAAAATTTTGAAAATGGGCGTTGATGATTATTATTAATCTAATCTAAATGTTGCCATAAACGACATTAATGGTCACCGCCCCTCGCCTGGGTTGTGACGCCGGGGCGGGTCGCTAGTACGAGTATTATACTACATTACTAATTTATCCTGTGTAGTTTCTTCCATAACAAGGGAGTGCAAGTGTATTCCTTTGCATCCTCCAACCGGGTCAATTTGGTGTTACTGAAGTGACAAACAAACTTACACTCCTCCTAGTGGTAAGTGGTTACTGTAGCCTATGGACTCAGACAGATTAAATATCGACAGCGCCCAGGCTAGTAGCACTTCATCAGCAACCCTTTGTTGGCCATATATTATGAATTAAAACCACTTATTTGGCAAATAAACTATATTATAATCTATAATATAAAAATGAATCGCTAAATAATATCCATGAAATCGTAGTAAATGCCACGCGGGCGAAGTCGCGGGGCAGAGCTAGTCAACTACATAAAAATGAATCGCTAAATGTGTTGCTAAGCGCAAATCTCGAGAGCAGGTGAACCGATGCGCTAATCCTTTTTTTTTATAATATTCCTTGAAGTACGAAGATGGTTCTTATGGAGAGAAAAAGTTTAAAAATTGCCTGAAAAAGTCTAAAAACAACACTTTTCTATATTCCCATACAAAAGATTCGTAATAATACTTAAAATTCAATTTGAACTTTATTACCATACCATAAAGTTTAAGTGTTAGAGGAGGGGTTCCCGGAAGGCAAAACAATTGAGTGACGTTAGTATCGTATAAATATTAATGTCAATATTTGTTAATATTTATAAGATTGTACCATTACTCAAAAACAAAATTAGGGTTCCGCGCAAAAAAATTGATATCCATGAAATCGTAGTAAATGCCACGCGGGCGAAGTCGTGGGGCACAGCTAGTTTACAATAAAATTGAGTTGCAAAATAATTAGGACACGTAACAGGTGGGCGTGAATGAAAAACGTGATATGAGACTGAGAGCGATGTAGGAGTAATCAAGTTGACGGAGCGCGCTTTGGAAGCTCTACATATCTATAGAAAGTATAATTTTTTACTACACTCTTGGTAGATAGAACTCACTTCACGTTCCAGAATATATAAACGACGCATTTACTTTGTACTCTCAGTTGATCACTTGTAGATTTGCAAATCTATATAAAAACACTCAACAAGCGTGAATTGAGTGAGTGAATTATAACTTTGCTCATCATAAAATTAGTTTTATTTAAAAATGTGTAGTGTTCGCGTAAATATAAGAAATCATTTTGCTCATCAGTGTTCAATCAAAGTCACAATAATTCATTGTCTAAAACTCGTATCAATTTTAAAGTATATACACCCAATATATACTTTACAGCTAAGCGTGGGCAACATAACATTATATGTTATTGATAACTGGACGAGACAAAATGGTGGGTTCCTTTTTTATAGAATGGGGTGACAAACAATCACAGTCCACCTCATGTAAGTGGATGCTTTGGCCCATAGACCTAAATTTTGTAGTAGGAGTTGTCACCCCAGAGTACTACGATGGAATGCCTCGTTTCACACATCTACAGTAATGCTCACGCCGTTTGGTAAGAAGCTGTGATGAATCAAACCTGCGTTAGACCACCAAGCAGTGACCATCACTTTTTAGGGGTATGTTTTCGTTTCGGGCATTGTTTAGGTGCTAAAATAGGATCCAACCAACATGCTGAGCGCTTGTGATTATCAAAGAAAATCTATTTTTCGTCACAGGTAACAATACGGTTCAAAATTCCTTTGTTTGTGTGCCTGTTGAGCAGTGCAAGTCACGTCTCAACGCGTACTTCGCGCTGGTGATCTCTTTCGTTCGTGGGGCACCCATTTAGTCAAGCTTTTTTACCTTGCTAATTTGACGCAAAATGTACCAATATTGTTTTGATGTTAACGTCAGTAGGGTAATATTGGGGCTGCTGCATCACTCACGTCCGTTCGCGATGCAGTTCGCAATATTACACTAAACAGCTCTACGTTTTCATTTTTTTAACTAAGCAGATATCTTCTCAATTCTGTATCACTTTTAACTCACAGAGATTTTCTACTTTTTCATTTTTTTTTAACTAAGCAGATGTCTTCTCAATTCTGTGTCACTCTTTTTAACTCACAGCGATTTACCATACTCTTTCAAACATTTATTTATATAATCTAACCCTTTCACGGCGTTGACATAAAAACATTGAGGATAGTGTAATGTGTGTTGCATCCACGGATCATCGTAAATCTCCCAATCTCTAATAACTCCTCCACAGGAAAAACAAACAGCTGTATCATTTATGCTATCGCCAAAATAAAAGAATCCTGCATCAGCCATTTCATTCACCACTGCTTCTCTTAAATCACTCGTTGCCCAATAATGGCTAAATGAAAATAACCTTGTTTTATATGAATCATATAAACTACATCGGGGTCTGTATTCGTTTTGAGACATGTCCCTCATGCTTTGTGAAGGTTTGATCTTGCTGATTGCAAGAGTATAATGAAGCTGCAAAGCTGCGCTGATTCCTTATAAACATTTAAAAAAAGTTGCTGGTGGAGAGTTTTTTTTTTATGAAATAAAATAAAGAATATTTTAAATGTTATTATCAGAGCACCATTTATTTAAACAAAAAACATTTTTCAAAGCACATACTGAGTCGTGATTAATACAACTATACAAATCTTTACAATCTTTATATCGATCATACAGATTTAACAAACTAGGACATCCTTTATCTTCTAAATTAATTATATTATCATTTTGTAAGATGGATTTTAACCATAAAACTTTTTCTAAACCTTTGACTTATATACATTTATCCTTTATATTATCTGCAATCAAATTCTGATAATTTAAATAAAGTGTTACTCCCTCACACCAATATATCTTTCTATTACGTTGCATCCAATTTACATGTTTCTTTTCTTTTACAGTCAATTTGTAAAAAGGAAATGGTGGTTTAATTAAAAGTCGTTGTATTTTATTGTTACACAATATTGCAATGTCTTTCACTATGAATTCATTTCTTTCTGTTTTGAAACTTTGGACATCTACGATAGCAGTCATGTCAACTTGCGCACTATGTTACTTAAAGGCTTGTATTTCACAAGTTGATCGTTAATGATTAAACAATATCCAGTTGTCTTCTCTGGTATTGCCGTTGTAATTCAATCTCCAAACGAACATCTACGGGTCCCGTTTTTAGACTGTCGTTTTGTCTTGAACAATTTATCACAAATAGCGGAGCCTTCTCCTTAAAGCTACTTAAATCAAGAAATGGGTCTGCGGGACAGTTGTAGTACGACTGGCGAAATTTCACATACATTTGGTATAATATATTAAATTTGTTTTTGGAAAACTTTAAACATAAGGGCTCGTATGGGTAATATTGTGAATTCAAAAACAATGTCACATTTCTCACTCCACAGTGATCAAATACTGAACAGTCTTTCATTTTTTGATTTTTTCTGTTTGTTTGTAATTTTCTTAATAGTCTAGGAATGCTTAGTTGCTGTAGGAAGTAAAGGGTATTCATATAAACCCCAATTTCTAAATGCCATCTGTATAGGTGTATCTCTTTCTAAATGTTTAAGAAGTTTCAGTCGTTCACGATCTGATACTTTCACATGTGGCACTCGCCATTGTATTCTTTGTATGTCTGTTTGAAAATGTGCAACATCTTCAGTTCTTATAATACTATTTATGTTAGAATTACTTCTGTTCAATATAAGTTCATGTTTACAATTTATTACAATTTTAGCATAATCTTCTGCAAACCCTAAAATCTTATTTGAAGGTACAGTAGCACTAAAATCACCGTTTTCACTTTTAAATCCATCCATATCCCAACCCCACAAAGCTGCTACTTTATTTTTTGCTTCATTCATTGAAATGTATGATTTAATTGTTGACGTTATACCAGCATTTTTAATACGATCTATTTCGATTCCATTTATCTCATACCTTATGTCTTGAAACGAGAACATAATAGGATTATTACTGAACGTAACAGGCTTTTTAATCTGGTTTCCATCTTTGCTGAAGAGCTTTGCACGACCTTCGATGTAAATTGAACTGGCTGATGGTAATACATATATGTCTTATTGATGTATGGGAATTCTTATTTCATCGTTTTCTCTAAAGCTATTATTATATAGATTATAAGAATGGACTTCATAATTTTCAATAGAAGTATCGAAGTTTGGTAAGTCATTAATCTGTAGTATATTCATACTTTAAATCCTAAGGACTTTAGAAAATCTTTATTATTTTTACTCAAGGTCTTAAATTTTTTCTCACGTCTTCGCACCTTAGTGAGCGTAGAAGTAATAGGGTGCTTCAAGTAGACTGTAGGGTTTTTATAGTTCAATATAATTTTACTTTCCTCAAATGGAGGCGAATTTCAATATATTGTTCTTTGAAATTAATTCTGTAGCCAAATTGATCTAAAACTTTAATAGTTATAGATGTAATATTATTTTTATTCACTGGGAAGTAAATAACGTTCTGAGGTATTTCTATGTATTGATTATCTGCAGCAGTTTTAGATACAAATTCGTGAATAATATGATTATGTAACCCGTTGCAATATGAGCCGTATATGAGATCACATTCGATTCTGATCACAGATGGGAACTTGCTACAAACATAAGAATATTTTGTTGTTGAGTTTATTACTGAAAAATATAGTAAACCGCACTCGTATTGACCTGATAAACTCAGAGGCGGTTGAAAGTAGGAATCCAATTCTGATTTATTTCCTGAGATAGTAACTGTTATAGACATGCTTGTATACTGAGCAATTTATGAAGTTCTTGTTTATTTTATGACTTGATTGCGCCAAAAATTCTCCAAAAAAAAATCAAACAAAGATGTCCACAATTAAAAGAATGATCACGCTGTATGTTATCATAATTATAGCGGACTTTAGGACATAAATATTTTATTAATTCCATTGGAGGTTTAATATTTCCATAACTGTCGAAATATTCAACATAATTATTGAATTTTACATAGGCTCCCCAATGAGATCCCGGATTTGAGGAAATATCTAAATTTATAACTCCACATTCTTTTTTAAAAGGGTGCGTTGGGAGCTCATCTCTCATAAAGACACCTCGAAAATAGGGAATATTTTTTCCATACATTATAATGTCAATGTTAGTTAAGGCGCGTTTGGGTAGCCTATATTTTAGTTTTTATTTCTTTAGATAAAAAATCTCGCACTATAAGCTCACACTCATGAATTGTGATTCCGATTATTGCCACTAGTTGGCGCTGATTTTATTCCATACAAATTGTAGTTAACTTTCTCGGGATCGAACGCGTAAAAAATCTCGCACTATAAACTCACGCTCATGAATTGTGATTCCGATTATTGCCACTAGTTGGCGCTGATTTTATTCCATACAAATTGTAATTAACTTTCTCGGGATCGAACGCGTAAAAAATCTCGCACTAGGCACACTGTGCCTAGTTCTACAAAATCATTCGAATGACTTCACCATCGCGTTAACCGAGTTAACGTCATAGGTATCGACAAGCGACGACAAGCGAGTGTGAGTTACAATCGAAGCTAACCCTTCGATCCGCGTTTGCTTACTGTAAATAGCGTTCGTTCATTCTCTTACGTTGGCAGTGCGTTCCCGTCGTAAGTTAAACTAACTTAATTGAGAACGACATTTTTATTTAGTAGTCTTAATATTAGCATCTGTCTATCAAAGTTGTGGTTATTATAGCGAACTTTATTATACTTTTATGTTTTGTTTCGTTGTTTAGGTTTCGACAGTTTGTGTTAGTAATAAGAGACCGTGAATTAACCATTTAATTGTTAATTATTGAAAGTATTAAATTGAAAGCAAAAAATATGAAGATGTTTTCGTTCATCGTGCACATTTATGGAGCAGTAAATGGAATTTAGTTACTTAGTGTAAGGTGAACTTTTGATCGTGTATTTTAACTTAGATATGTGGTTTCACAGACTAGAATTTATTATATTTTCGGCACGGAGGCCTTAGCAAAGCATCCTCTAATGCAAGCGATAGGATGGCTTGTATGATGAATTGGGAGGAATTGACTTAATTATTGAATAGTGATGGTAGGAATTCGGATGTATCAAACGCTATTTACACAAAAACTTAAATGTTTCTTGAAAATGGCGATATTTATCCTTGAATTGCTTCTCATCGGGGTGTAACAACGGACTAAAATATGCACGAGCTCTTGCTTCAATACTAACTTTATAGTATATTAACGTTATAGTATACTAACGTTATAGTAGCAGTCATCTATTATAATTAGTTATTAATGCCTTTGCAGCTCCAAAAATCCTCTAAACGAAAAAAAAAACGTCCTGCCAAAATTATATATCGTTCTCACAAAACGAAATAAAATTAACTCTTGCACAATTATTCTTACTCTTCTATTTCACTGTAAAAATCTAGGTGAAAACTTTTTCGATATCGACGGCGTAAAGTTTGTTTATGTTACGTATTGGAACGATCGAAATTGGCGCTCGCACTCGCAAAATACTTGAAACAACCAATTACGTGCGTTAACGTTCTCACTGTTGAATGCGAGTGAATGCTCGATTGTCGATATCGAAGGCTTAATAAACTCGCACTCATGAATTGTGATTCCGATTATTGCCACTAGTTGGCGCTGATTTTATTCCATACAAATTGTAGTTAACTTCCTCGGGATCGAACGCGTCAAAAATCTCGCACTAGGCACACAGGTTGTGAGTTCGTTCGTAGTATTCGCTCCGTAAATCCGTCCTAGATGTTCATGCCGCTTGTGCCGCGTTGCTGCTGCCACGACGGTACTCATATTCCATAATTACTCAAATTTTTACCATATCCATGATGACGACAAAGATTCAGATGCGATGAAAACATAACGCTGATCAATAAACAAATAAATGACTAATTTAGAAAAAAGAATTCCATTTTTTTCAAATAAAATTAATTTGGAATTAGAATTCTTCATCATCATCCTTACAGCCCTTCACAAGTCCACTGCTGAACTTAGGCCTCCCTCAAGGAATGCTACAAAGCACGTTCCCGAGCCACCTGCATCCATTGACTTCCTGCATGTCTTATCAATCAGGTCAAAAATGCAAATTCCTAACTTTGCGTTGCTGGTGAGACACAGCTATTAAATTTCTACGTAGTATTTGTCCAACGAACTTAGGTGTACGTTTTACGTTTACGTTTTTACGTACGTATTAATAAACTAGCTGTGCCCCGCGGTTTCACCCGCGTCATCACGTGTCCGAGATGCGCGACGTGACCTAGTTCAAGCATTTTATAACGGCTAGGGTTTAAGCGTCGTTCGCGCGCCCAGCCAAGTATTGAATTATTTTAATTTTACATTATCTCTTAAACTATGCGTCCAAATAACATGCTATAAAGAACAAAGTTTATCTTCCTACAATTGTCTTGATGATGAAGTAACTTTCGTTCGTAAGGATAAATAGGCCATGCCTAATAATAACGCTCATAAATCACTTTTAAATTTTCAATATTTTTTTGTAACAAAATACCAATTTATGGCTTATGTATAAGAAATAGACATATGGTATCGCGGACTTTTTTTTTAGATGGAGTAAAGGTCTATATTTTTCTAGAACATTGTATTTACGTATCCCTAACGATAACACCAGCGTACGCGGATAAATCATTTCGGGAGTGCTTTTTCTTCTGACTTGCTTAACAAATATCCATATTTAAGGCTAGCTGAGTGACATAGCTTAATGCTAGATAGCCTATACTATTCCACATGAATCTGGCTATAATATACAAAAAGAATTTTTCAAATCGGACTGGTAATTTCAGAAATTAGCTCGTTTAAACTAACAAAAAACAAAAAAACTCTTCCGCTTTATTATATTATATATAGTATAGATAAAACTAAAAATTAATGTGTTCACATAAAAATATGTCCCTACATCGTATAAGTCACAAAAAATATGCTAGTATTAAAACTGATTCACATTTATCATTGAATCGAAAAAAATCGATACTTCTTATCAACAAAGGCAAAGGCAAATGCATCTTCCGTAACTATGGTTAATAAATATCCAAAAAGTTCAATAGCGACTTGATATTTTTAATAAGACAAGTGAACACTGTAGTCTCACCGTAAAGTTTAGACTTCTTCTTTTGTACTAAACCCAAGGTAGCTCAACATAATGAGTATCAAAAAAAAAGAAGAATTTGTAATGAACTTAAGTTCATTACAAATTCTTCCATATCTCATGAATTGATAAAAATTACAGCCTATATGAGTATATAGTATATAGGCTGTAATTTTTATCAATTCATGCATTTAATCATTTCCGAGAGGATTTTATGACAAGGAAATGTCCGCCTAGGTGCCCTTACGCGTGATTGCGGACTTCACATGCCTTCGAAATATTTTTTTTCTTATTTCTCAGACATGCAAGTTTCCTCACAACGTTTTCCTACACCGCCGAGCACGTTGTAAATCAGCACTTAAAATATCAAATAACAATTTCATTGGTGCCGGCGGGGATCGAACCCGGGTTGCTCGCGTACTGTGAAATTTACAGCGAGCGCTTAGCCCCTGAGCTATCACAGCTCACGGCTCAAGGCTCACGGCTGGTAATGTATGAATTAATTTGGAAATATTTACTAACGCATACAATCTACCTCAATTTTTATGTAGGTAGGTTTGAATTAATAAATAGATTTAATTTAATAATTTAATGGTTTATTTTATAAAATTAATAAAAATTTACAAGATCGCAACATGCTGAAAACATACACCATATAACTCTCACGCCTGTCGCCCAGAGAGGTTAGACAGAAACTGCGGGTTTTCATTTGGCACGATCCTGATGCTGACACACATCTCTCGCTTCTGTCACATCCATAGTCGTATTTCCATACAACATGTTCGTCGGTTAACAGTACTTTTAACTTAGCCCAACCCAAACCCTTACGTGTCCAAATCACCGTAGCATTTCTTTCTTAATCCTGGTATTCAATTTCCTGGTGGTCACAAATCACAAATGTCTCACTCTATTATTTAGGGTTAGTTATACTTATTATTTACCGTATTACTAAACATAAATTTTATTGTATTTTACTAAATTATTATATTTTACAAATCTAACTTATAAAATATAATAAAAATCTAAATGAATACCTGTACAACATACTTGGTAAAACTATAGACAACCGGTAATTGCGTACGGGGGTGGGAGGAGGATCCTTCCCCACTTGTGGAAATGTATAGATTATGAGTAATTATTTTTTGAAGTTATATTTCTTTTGGCGCGTTTGAGAAAAATGATGGGAGTGATTTTATTATGATGAGCGCGCACACCGACACCTACAAACGACACCATGAAGTTGTTACGATGCGCACGTACACTGAAACCTAAAAGCGACAAATTCTGTTGGTAATTCTCTGGCAACTATCAAGTTTTCATGAGAACTGATAACTATATTCAAGGTAATTTCTTTTTAGTTATTTTTGTTTTGTTACGCTAAAGAAGTATAACTTCTTACGTACGTACATAAGTACACACACGCGTTTTTTTCTAATATCATAACCTCACTTTTTTACACAGATATTGACCCAAAGTTTAATTCTGCAACGGTTTCAGCGCTGCGCTAAGTGCAGCACCTTCGCCCTTGCGTAGCAAATCGCATGCACCCATGCTCACCTCCGCAGCTTCGGCTTATTGATTTCCTTCGGCAACTTCTAACAGTGGTAGAGCCACGCGGCAGCTTTTGCTGTCACACGGATGGGCCGGTTCGAACCAGGGTGGTACCACGACCTCACAGGAAACCAGCGTGAAGTAGAGGTTTACCTCTGCGTTTCGCTTGGTGAGTGCAGGTGGCCGGAGGTCCTTTTTACTGGAAATGAGGCATTCCATCTTAGTCCTCACGGGTGACAACGCATCTACATTTTGATTTGTATTAGAGGATAGATGTAGATGTCTATGGGCCGCAGCAACCACTTACCATTAGGTGGACTGTGTGCTCGTTTGTCACTCTTATCCTATAAAAAAAAACCAGCCTCGCCCGCTATGGCTCGCACAAGTGCCTTTGATTTCTTTGATTTGCTGAGGTGGGCGAGGGCTGCTCTCCCTCCGTGCCTACGGCTTTACAAAAACGCTCTAGGGGTAGGGCAGACAAGACTACGTAGATCCGAAGCGTGCTGATTTGGTCTTTTTACAGATTCGACCTATCTTATCTATACAGTCATACCCTAAACTCTGCTATGGTATTGGTAAATGAAACAATGTAATGTGAAATGTTATAATTTTGTTTTCTGAAAAACCACTCGAGTGCTCTCCACTCTAGTTTCTGTGATGTTGGTGCTGTTTGTCGGCGCCGTTACGACAGCACCGACGGTGTTTGCGGGGAGTATGTGAAGTGCGGGGGGTTTCTCACCGCCACGCCTGGGACCGGCACTCGCCGATAGCTCGCGACCCGATCGCCACCAAATATTTTGTATTTTTCATTCCTTTTAAATATACAATTATGCCTATCGTGTGAGTCGCCTATTTTATTCATGTTCCCTAAATGAACATAGTGGCGACCGTGATAAATTAAAATATCGAATTCCGATTTCGCCGCGTAATACGGTCCAAAGGTCGTAGCACTTACCCCGCGTTTACAACGTCGCAACGGAGCTACGAGAACAAAGGAAGCCACGCCGATCTACTACATCAGCTAAGAAGATTATTAAATTGGCGTACCATCCCGAGTCCTAAGAACAACAAAGCGGTCAAGAAGAATTCATCTGGAGCGGAGAGAAGACAAGAGGACAGCTATTGAGAACCGGCCAAGCTGAGGTCCAGCGGAGTCTACGCGCCACATCAGCGGTTTTTGCCAACTAAAAGTGAGCCCGTTCCTATTATTTTACCTCTTCGTGTCCCACTATTCCTAAAAATTCTATTTGTGTGAACAGGGAAACAAGGAATCTAGTCCTATTTTTGTTGCCTTACCCTACCTACCTATTCTTAAGCATCATCCTTTATATTCCTTGTCTATCTTATACCCTTTCGTATATAAAACTGCTAATCTAAATAAACTATTCCTACTCAATAATCCTACCAAATAAAATACCTATTAAAACAATCCTAAAAGAATTACCTAGATAAACCTACCGACAATTTACATACCTAACGAGTTAAAATCACCTATTTACACCTATTTGCTTACCTATCAGCTAATTGTCTATCATTTCTTACTATTATTTAGCCGTATCATTTGCTAGGTAATCAGTGCTATTTTTCAAGCCGCCTATAATTTGCATTCATTGCGCCTATTTTACGACTTGAAAGTCTTCACTAGCATTTAATTAGTTGGTAGCCACTGTTAAATAGTTAGAATTTAAATAGCTGAACCTATTTCTTTAAACGTAAGCATACATATGTACATAGCTACGCAAAAATTTGAGCTTAACTCCTCAATGCAAGTAAATTCACTTCTCGCTATTCACTGTTAGCTGTTTATGCACGCAAATAAATTAGTCATCACTATAGCATAATCATTCGCTAAGCCCTATATTACGCTAATTAAACCATTATTTGCACAAATCAATTAAATTTACGATCAACCTTGCTTCCCGTTATTATTTTATGTACGGAGATATCTGCAAAGCATTCCAACAATCAATTTCAGCTACGGTGCAGCGGTCGCTCGAGACTATCATCGCATCCCGTGTCACTGCCAGCACTGCGGGCTCACGTCGTGGTACTGGACCGCGGGCGTCGCGCGTCATCAATCCCACCTTTCACCGCGCTTCTGCTGATTTTGAACCGGTTTCCGTCACAGCGGCCACGAAGCGAGGAACGTATTGTATGCAATTCTTATTTATTTGATTAGTACAGCGCATAACTAGTTGTTTTGATTGTCTGCGCGTTAACTTTGCTAGTATGGAGGCAAAGTACAAAACTCTTAATTTAAAACGCGCTTCAATTAGAGGCCGTGTTACGAAATTTAATAACCATTTAGAAGAATTAAAAGGTAAAAAGCTTACTCCTACGGAAGTTAGCGTGCTATCGCAGCGATTAGTTAAACTTAAGACTTTATTTGGCGAATTCGATAGCGTGCAAAATCAGATTGAAGCATTGGAGGAAAATAATTTAAGCTTAGAATTGGATACCAGAGAAGTTATCGAACAAGCTTTCCACAATTCGATCGCATTGGCTCAGGAAATTATTTCCGTAAGCAGTACGACAAAAAAGTCGTCGCTTCAGCATAGCAGTATTTACACAGCTGATGAAGATGATCACGAAGTTATCGGCTTTCGTTTACCAGTCATTAAAATTAATAAGTTTGATGGTACGTTCAACAAATGGTTGGAATTTCGTGATACGTTCAGTTCTCTGAAACATAATAATACAAAAATAAAAAATATACACAAATTTCATTATTTAAATTCCTATCTAGAAGGTGAAGCTGCTCGTGTAATATGTAATTTAGAAGTTTGCGACAATAATTATCCTGAGGCATGGAGTCTTCTTTGTGAGCGTTTTAATAATATTCGTCAATTAATAAATAATCATTTGAAGTCTTTGTTTAATATTGAGCCGTTGCGTGAGTCTGACAAGTCATTAAGATTTCTAGTAGACCACGTCACAAAAAACCTACGTGCTTTAAATACTTTAAAACAGCCAACTGATCATTGGGATACCCTGATCATATTCATAGTCTCAGCGAAATTAGACAGCAACACGCGTGTTAAATGGGAGGAGTACATTCAAGCTAATGTTAATGCTTCGGATATGCCTAGCCTAGATGATTTCATGACTTTTATTAAGGGCCGCGCTGAAGTTTTAGAGTCTGTTTATCGCAGTAAACAAGACAAAAATATAAAGTCAAACCCGAATCACAATCAAGGCGTCAAACAAAATCCCCTTTCTCATACTAAGTCATTCGTTAGCGCTGAGCAGGGCGACTCATCAGCAACTGCCCCTCACAAGTGTATTTTCTGTGGTCAAGGTCATCGTAATTATGAGTGCTCACAATTTCAATCGAAATCTATTGATGATAGACTTTCATTAGTGTCTGAGCTAAAGTTGTGTCCCAACTGTTTGCGCAAAGGGCATAATACGCGCGCATGCAAGCTTCCAGGTACGTGCAAGATATGCAAAAAACGTCACAATACCTTTTTACACAAACCTACGGATTCTGATACCAATGTGGCAGTCACTAATGTTGCAGTCTCTGAGCCAGTTTCAATGTCAGCTGTTTCTGCTTCTGAGACACTACTATGTACGGCTTTGGTTGATATTTTTAATCCCAAAACAATCAATTACATTACCACTAAAGCTCTCTTAGACAACGGTAGTCAGTCTAGCTTTATTACAGAATCACTTAAATCAAAGTTAAATTTAACTTCTTCCACGTCTGATGTTAGGAATGTGGTCGGCATATGTAACACTATTGTCAAGCTTAATGCTGAACGTTGCAATGTTCGAATTCATTCAAAGGTAGGTTCTTTCAGCGTTATGACGTCATGTTTAGTCATACCCCAAATATCAGGTAAGATACCTAAGTCTCTTGTGTCTATTACACACCTTAACCTGAAGTCCTTTGCATTAGCAGACCCCAGCTTTTATGAGCCGTCTGACATAGGACTGCTCATCGGTGCTGACCTATTTTGGTCCATTATTGGAACCAAACAGCACTCTTTAGGCAAAGGAAATCCTATTCTACATGAGTCTAAATTAGGATGGCTTATCGCAGGTCCCATGCACTATATTCAAAATGACAATCTCAATTTAAATTCCCCAGTGAAATGTAATTTTGTAAGTATTGAAAGCAACAATACTTTAGTTGAGCTTCACAATGATTTGAAGAGGTTTTGGGAGCTTGAAAGCTTGCCACAAAGGCCCCTTCTTACAGACCAAGAGAAAACTTGCGAACAACATTTTTTACAGCACACAAAACGCACTGAAGAAGGTCGTTTTTGTGTCAAGCTGCCATTGATCGACAAACCAGACTGCCTAGGCACTTCCTATTTCATAGCCAGGCGGCGATTTATAAACCTGGAACGTCGCTTTCGCAAGCAACCGGAACTTAAGTCCGCCTATGTTGATTTCATTGAGGAGTATCGCAAACTAGGACATCTAGCAATATCTGAGGTAGACCGACCTGAGCTTGCCTATTTTGTTCCGCATCATCCTGTCATTCGTGAAGACAGTGAGTCAACACGTCTACGCGTCGTTTTTGACGCATCAGCTCGCACTTCATCTGGTTTGTCTATAAACGACATTCAAATGATAGGCCCTACAGTTCAAGACTCTCTTTTCAATATCCTCATCCGGTTCCGGCAATATCGTTATGTGTTGTCAGCGGATATTGAAAAAATGTACCGGCAGGTTTTAATAGATGAGTCTGACCGAAACCTACAGCTGATTTTATGGCGTGATGCGGAGGACAAACCATTACAAACACTCAGGCTTAACACGGTCACCTACGGATTTGCTAGCGCTAGTTTCCTTGCCACCAGGTGTCTCTGGCAAGTGGGCGAGGAGTGTGACGATGACGTTATTAAGGCAGTCATACAGGAGGACATATATGTTGATTTCTGTATAGACCGTAGTCTATACAGAAATCAACACATGTGGCTCTTTCTATGGCTGGTTTTGACTTGCGTAAGTACCGATCCAACTTACCTTCTTTACTGCCTTCAGACGTTGTCCAGTCATCCGGCAACCTGACATTGAGTCAGTCTACAAATACGCTGGGCCTAGATTGGAGTCCTTCGACCGACAGCATTAATTTTCCCATTACAGTGGATCAGTCTGACGTCGTCACCAAGCGCACTATACTTTCTTCAACTTTCAAGATCTTCGATCTCTTGGGCCTCCTATCCTTGTCCACTATCGTTCCCAAAATTTTAATTCAGACCTTATGGTCTCTCAAATTGGACTGGGATGAGCTCGCTCCAAAGGATATTGTCGATGTCTGGAGACCTTTTGTTGATGGACTTAAATGCCTTTTTTCACTAAATATACCTAGATGGGTATCAATAGAATATCCAGTCTCTGCTGAAATCCACTGTTTTTGCGATGCATCGCAACGCGCCTATGGTCCATGCTTGTACCTTCGCTCTACAAATAAAGAAGGACAAATACATGTCCAACTTTTATGTGCGAAATCTCGCGTTGCCCCAGCATCCAGCCCTATTACAATTCCTCGTTTGGAGCTTTCAGGTGCTCTTCTGGCAGCTGAAATGAGCTCATCTGTGACCAAAGCCTTGCGACGTAAAATATCGCGTCATGTCTATTGGACTGACTCGAGCGTAGTTCTTAGTTGGTTGCGCTGCGGTTCTTCTAACTTGAAAGCATTCGTTGCCAACAGAGTCGCCGCCATTAGAGAGCTGACTGACGCAAATTCATGGCACCACGTTCCTACAGAACACAACCCAGCTGACCTGCTATCCCGTGGCGTGAACCCACAACAGATCGCTGCATGTGATATGTGGTGGTATGGACCTAAGTTTTTATCGTTGCCAGAGTCCGAGTGGCCTTCTATGCAGTCGCAGACTATTATTGAGATGAAGAATTTGCCGGAAGTTAAAGCACATCCAGTTGCTATTTGTGATAATTATCAATCAATTATTAACTTTAACAAATATTCTAAATTAAAACAATTACAACACATTTTAGCCTATGTACATAGATTTATTAATAACTGTAAAAATTCTAAAACTAAAATTACAGGTTCCTTAACTACCGCCGAGCTCAATAAAACTCTTAATTCATTAGTGTATATTTCCCAATTAGAGGCATTCCCTAAAGAATACGACTTATTATTAAAAGGAAATTCCCTAAGTCCTAAGTCGCACATTTCGGCACTTAATCCATTTTACATGAAGGAGTGATAAGAGTAGGTGGTCGAATTCAGGCTTCTGAATATAGTTTCGATATGAAGCATCCCATGTTGTTAAGCTCTAAACACCATTTTACTCAACTTTTATTCCAACAAGAACACGTACGGCTTCTACATCTGGGGCCCCAAGCCTTACTGGCTTCTATTAGAACGCGTTTTTGGCCCATTAGTGGAAGAAGTCTGGCTAGACGTACTGTGCATAATTGCACCGTATGTAGGCGTTTTAAGGGTCAGTCTATGAAAAACATAATGGGCAACCTACCTGCTCAAAGACTAATGCCCGACTTTCCTTTTATTACAGTAGGGACTGATTCCGCTGGGCCATTTATGGTCACGGATCGCAAAGGTCGTGGTTGTAAAATTACAAAATGTTATTTGTGTATTTTCATATGTTTTAGGTATAAGTGCATCCATTTGGAGGCTGTTAGTGAGCTGTCCAAGGATGCTTTTATATTAACTTTGAGACGCTTTGTTTCACGGAGAGGGCTACCAAAGCAGATATTCTGCGACAATGGTGGAAACTTTGTAGCTGCTTCAAAGGAACTTAAAGAGTTTTTTGAAGTTAATGCCAAAACTATCGCTAATTTTGCCGCTAACGAAGGCGTTGAATTTTGTTTTTCGCCTGCATACGCTCCTCACTTTGATGGAGGCCGGTGTAAAGTCAGCCAAATTCCACCTGGCTAGGATATTAGGGACTACGCACCTAACCTATGAGGAATTGTCATCTTTGTTCACACAAATAGAATGTATCCTAAATAGCCGCCCCCTATGTCCATTAAGTTCCTCTCCCACGGACTATTATCCCTTAACTCCGGGCCACTTTTAATTGGTAGACCACTAAGCTCGCTGCCATCTCCGTGTCTACAATCCGCTAATGCCAATCGTCTCGACAGATTCCAGCGCATCGAGCAGTTTAAGCAACACTTTTGGCGACGCTGGAGCCACGAGTACATTGCGGAGCTGCAGTTGAGGACGAAGTGGCGCACGAAGTCCAAAGAGAGCCTACAAATTGACGACCTAGTCCTCTTGAAAGAGGAAAACGCTCCACCGCTCTATTGGCGTCTCGGACGTGTAAGAAAACTCTTCCCGGGATCTGACGGATTGACACGCGTCGCAGATATAGACACTGCAAGAGGAATTGTGCGGCGCGCCCTAAACAGAATCGTCCTACTACCGAAGCCCGATGAGTTGGAAGATCTTGAAAGCTGTTAAGCTTTCCAGCGCCGGCAGTATGTCGGCGCCGTTACGACAGCACCGACGGTGTTTGCGGGGAGTATGTGAAGTGCGGGGGGTTTCTCACCGCCACGCCTGGGACCGGCACTCGCCGATAGCTCGCGACCCGATCGCCACCAAATATTTTGTATTTTTCATTCCTTTTAAATATACAATTATGCCTATCGTGTGAGTCGCCTATTTTATTCATGTTCCCTAATTGAACACTGTTAACCTATGCGGCTCTTACAGGATCACCGGACTCAGGGCTATACAATGGGGGAGATTAGTTATTTTAGTGGCAATGTTACTTTCGCAACGTTACACTAAAAACGATTATAACATTATATTCGTTATTTCGTTTATAATTTAAAAAAAATATTGTTACGGGGCCTCCAGAGGATTTCCGTGACGTTCGGAGTCGGAGCGTAGGTGGCTGTGTTTACCACTAGTGTCTCGGCCTTCTCAAATAACGTCGAGACATATCCTTGAAATATTAAAAGATTGTCGGAAGTTGACAGTCTATGTATAAGTTGG
The DNA here is from genome assembly GCA_963668995.1 of Parnassius mnemosyne. Classification (NCBI taxonomy): domain Eukaryota; kingdom Metazoa; phylum Arthropoda; class Insecta; order Lepidoptera; family Papilionidae; genus Parnassius; species Parnassius mnemosyne. The sequence continues at coordinate 27,290,051 of CAVLGL010000068.1, forward strand.
AGTTTCGCTGGTATCACCCAGTTCCGGTGGCTAAGCGAATCAATCTATATTGGACGACTTGGAGGTCGTGCAAATGACTGTGGGCTGCGTGCGCGTAAACTACGATTGCGTAAGACATGATAGGTCTTACGCACGAATTGTGAAGATGGAGCTTGTTGTTGCTTGATGTTGTTGTTGTCTTATGGACAGTTTGCTCTTGTTGTTACGAGTAACTAGTGAGCGGCGGCGACTAGTAACGAATTTTTCACATTGCGAATGTGTTTCGCGAATGTCATGTCATACCTAGGTCGAATATCGCGGTCGTGCAGGGTGATCGTACCTAACGATTTCTTGGGGTTTTTGTTTTGACGATTGAAAGTGGAGATCCTTTGAAAGTGTATTGCTACACTTTTCTCTTTTCTTTACTTAAATTTTCCATAAGCGGAACCAATCGCCTAAGCGGTTGACGGCTGTTTGGAGCTTCTCGGTAAGGATTTTTTTATTGTGATGGGCGACAAAAAATGCCGTGTCATCGATAAAAATAACAGTATTCACTACTGCATCCGGGAGGGAGCAGCTGGAAAGAAGAGCATTGAATATGCTTATTATGAGGCAAACGAGTAGCGCGGAGAGATATTTCAGTACACTGTTGCTAATGCCTTTTCAGAGTCGTCAAAGGCGAGATCGGGTTTTCCTGGCCTAATGAGAGGCGGGATAGGTGAGTATTGTTCTGCTTTCAGAGCTCGGGTCAACTACCAGAAGGCAGTTTCAGATGGCTCGATATCCTTCAGCAGATTATCCTATTTATTATGTCTTAATTCGCTAATGCGCTGTTTCATCTCGTTTTGGAAGTTGCGCAGTTAAATTTTTTTGTCTACAATCCGATAGTGATCATATTGTCTTAGGGCCGCGACCTTTGCTGTGATTAGCTGTCGAATATCACTCGGAAGCTTCCAGCGTCGATTACTCGACACACGAACCTTACGAGAGCATTCTTCAATAGTAGAGGTGAGGTGGGCCGATGTGGTGTGTCTATTTTGTCTGGTATTCAACGGCTGGCCCAGCTGCGTTGGGACTAGTCTATCGTCTGAGTTGAGTTCTAAAATAGTTTCGATCTATGCTATCGAAAAACAGACATCTTTGAGTATCGCTACGTCAAGGATGTCCGGTTGTTGACTGGTAGCGAATGGGTAGCGGGTTGGAGTCTGTGCCTGAGGGCGCTATAACATCGAAGTTTAGTTGCTCCGTGCTCCATTTGGATTGTTTATAAGCGAGTTCCAGGAGTAATGCGTACTGTTCAGGTGTTTTATCTATTATGACACTGGAGCCTAGATTAAGTAATTATGCAATATCTGATTCAACTAAACGTTTGAGCGGCGGTTGATACGCCGAAACTAGTGTGAGTGGCGGATGGCCAGAGAGGGCTACTTTACATATAGAAAGTTCTATATTATTTAACGGGGGAGCGTCGATCGGTACGCAGTGCAAGGAGCTTTTGTAGTAGATCAAGGTACCGCCTGCACGGCTGTTCAAACTATCATTACTAACTAAGGTGTATTTTGCAATCTTAGGATCGCGATGGCTAGGTTTCAAAAAAGTATCTTGCACCAACATTACGTCTATTTGAGGCGAGGCAGTGGGCACCGAAGACGGGATAGGTTTGAGAGCGGGTAACCGAGAGCGAGACACACTGGCTTGGCCCGCGCGTCTAGGACGGCTTCTACCCCCGTGCTGCTTCTTTCGCGGTGCTTTGGAACACCCGTGATAATTCGCTGGGTCTCCCTCTTCGCGGCAATTAACGCAGTTCGGAGATTCAACGGACTCGGGCGTGCGGGAGCAGTCAGTGGTGCCGTGGTCACCTAGGCACTTGACGCACCTAGGCCTGGCATAACAGTTTCTGGCCGAGTGGCCGGTAAAGTTGGCATCGGCGGCACTGGCCAACAATGCCCCTGTTTCGGGGGCTTCAACTGTGATCCCCGTTAAGTTGCAGATGCGCCGCTCGTTAAATATCTTCTTGCCTTCCGGAGACAGGTCTAGAATGACAAGGTACAAATCTACGAACCGCTTTTGTTAGTCTGGTGAAGCATCCTGATCACTTCCCGGACCGGGAGATTTTGGGTCTTGAGGCCGTCTAGGATGTGTACGGTCTCGAGTTCTTTGAGCCCGCGGATGAGCACACGAAGGTTACGCTCCTTTCGGAGGGCGTAGGTGTGGAAAGTGATTTGTTATGCGCACATGTTATTAGTCACACTGCCGAAATTTTCAGTCGACTCTACGAATATGCGGATGCGGTGCGTTTTGCACCTTCGGGCAGTATATTTTCTTAGAGTTTAGCCAATTGCACAGGTTATTCCATTTGGTTTTATCTTGAACAATTATGGGTTGCGGCGGCTTTTTCCTACGTTCAGCAGGGGACCCTTTTGCTGCGGGCTTAGCCGCAAGCTTGGGGCGTTGAGCACGCACCGCTGGGGCAGCCTTTTTTACCGGGATGGCGGTGGGGTACGAAGGGGCTAACTTAGGTTCGGCTGCCTTTTAGAGGGCTGCGCGTTTGCGCTTTTTGCCCTGAATGAGGTTGAGGCCGTATCTTCGGGCTTAAGCGGGACACGCGTGTCGGTTTCTATGTCGAAGCCTCATGTCGAATCTCAGAAGACCGGAGAGGAGCCGCGGGTGGACATCGCAGAAGCCGCGGGGGACGTGGCGTCGTAAATTGTCTCTATGGACACGGGGGTAGTGGGTCTGGTGCTTGGCGACATAGAGTCGTCGATCCGCACTAATGGACGGTCAACAGGGGGCTAGACATGCTGGGTAGAGGGGCCAGCTAGAGGTGCGGGCTCAGACGCGGACTCGGACACGGTACTGGCATTGCGCTGTGCCAGGAACACAGCCTATATTTCGGGGTAGGCACAACCGAAAAAATCGGCGAGTTCGTCGATCGTAATCGACGCCATCTTGCTATGCTACTAGAAAGCACAGGTGTGCACTAAGCCCGCATAATTTTAAACCTAGCGCGGTGGCACGCTAGGATGTGTACCTAGCTGTTGCCTAGTGCAACAAACAACACAAAAGTTAAAACGATGGCCGCCTCTGAGGCGGCGGGTGTGTTTCACTCTTATGATTGCCGATATCAGGAAGCCAGGAAAGAGACGCACTTGACACCAAAACAAGTGTCCGATACACTTTACAACAACATAGTAAGACTGCTGTCTCCCGAGAAAGCGTGCTTCGCACACCACAGTGACAACACCAAGGCAGCAACCAAACACAGAGCATCGAGTAAAGCGGTGGATTATATAACAATGGTTAATCTTGCGCATGAGCTAAGAGAGTGGAGTGACGGGATTGACGGGAGTGAAACCACTGCTCTCCACTGCAGCTCAATTGGTTTTGTATGAATCAGTCCCACCTTCAGCCACAAATGGATTGTCTGGGTCCGAGTACTTAACTTTTTTGTGGATGATCCGTTTACTGTTTACAAAATCTTAACCCTGACAAGCCTCCTAAGCTGAAAACACAATTAAAATCAAGTACCGGACGTCTATAGCCACATACTTATAGGTACATCTAACTTATTTTATTTACCATGCATTATATCTATTCATAAAAAAATCTTCAGCTAAAACGATACGTAGTTACCTCAAGGAACAAGAGCCAGTATGTACTTCATGAGCATGAACCATTAACATAGATTGTGATACTTTCCCACACTGCTACGCACTTCATCATTAGCTACTACGAGAAAAATGTATAAAAATGTGTGCTCCCTTTACTTCTTATACTTTACTGGAATTATATCATACACTCAGCGGTACGAAATTTTGGCAATAACAAAGTTGTGAGTGTTTATAATGAATATTTCTTGAAAAGGTAGGTTCAAATAATGTTTACGACGAGTTCAAGAAGTTAATTCACTATATTTAAGTGCAGTGTGACATTTGTTTTAAGCTTTAGTTGAATCGGGTAATTTGAGCGACTAACTTGAATTTGTAAACTTAGGATTATGAAAAGTGTACCGTTGGGTTACTGAAGTTCAGTAACTGAGGAATATTGTGCGTTTAGTCCAATATTTAAAGGTGCACAAAAATTTAAAAAAATGTCCTTAACAACCGCTCAGGTTGCTTTAGCCTTAGCATTAAACGTCCAAAGATTACGTACGTAATCGTAATTACTTTACGTAATACGTATTATTACTTTACGTAATAATACGTATTACGTAAAGTGGCCATAGAACTTAATGCAGTCTTTAATGCGGCATTCTTTGAGACGATACAAGGAGACTGGGTATTGGACCCGCAGACCGGGTATTGGAGGTGTAAGATGTATATCTGCCCGGGGCGACCGCTTCATAATCCTAGAAATTTTGCGAAATCGCTGGGTTGGCTATAGGCATGCGGTACTTGATTTTAATTATGTTTTCAGTTTTAGAAGCTTATCAGGGTTAAGCTTGAACCTTTTACACTGTTTTTGGATGTCGGAAATGCGTTTCAAATTAATTATGATAAAAATAAATTTTACTAAATATTACGAATAACGAAACGCAAATATTTCAATTTGGTCTAGTATTTTGAAGTAGACGTCCGGTACTTGATTATAATTTTGTTTTCAGTTTAAGAGGCTTGTCAGGGTTAAGCTTGAACCTTTTACACTGTTTTTGGATATCGGAAATGCGTTTTTAATTAATTAGGGTAAAAATAAATTTCACTAAATATTACGTATAACGAAACGCAAATATTTCAATTTGGTCTAGTATTATGAAGTAGACGACGAGCACTTGATTTTAATTACGTTTTCAGTTTAAGAGGCTTGTCAAGGTTAAACCTTTTACACTGTTTTTGGATTTCGAAAACGTGTTTTGAATTAATTACGATTAAAATAAATTTCTTTAACTAAAAATTACATATAACGAAACGGGTCACCCATAAAAAACTTATTTACTCGGACCTAGACCATCCATTTGTGGCTGAAGATTGAATTCATACACAACGAATTGAGTCGCAGAGGTTTTTCAGAAAACAAAATTATAACAATTCAAATTACATTGTTTCATTTACAATTAACATAGCAGAGCTAAGGGCAACCAGACTTTACATATAAGATTTGTCGAATCTTTACTAAAACCTAATCATAACGCCCCGAATCTAGTTAGTCTTGTCTGCTTAAAACATATTACTCATAAACTATACATTTCCGCAAGAGGGGAAAGATAGGAGGGGCTTCCCCTAAACTCTCCCTTTTTTCATAGGATAGGGTGACAAACGAGCACACAGGCCACCGATGGTAAGTGGTTGCTGTGGTCCATAGACATCTACATTTATCCTCGTTTGCAAATCAAAATACAGATGCGTTGTCACCCGTGAGAACTAAGATGGAATGCCTCTTTTCCAGTAAAAAGGGTCTCCGGTTCTCTACACTCACCATACGAAACAGCAGTGTTAAGCTGCTATTTGACGCTGGTATTCTGTGAGAGCGTGGTCCTTCCCCGGTCGAGCTGACCCATTCGTGCTACAACTATACTACTACTATAGCTGCCGCATGGCTCTACCACGTGTAAAACTCCCTCCCCCCACCTCCTTACCACCTCCATACGCGAGTACTGGATTTCTATAATTTTAAGAAATCGCTACCTTACTGCAGTTGAAATTCGCCAACGGTGTTAATATTAGTGAGCGTACGGTGAGGAGAAGCATGGAGGAGGTGGATTTAAAAGCGGTAGTGGGTTAAAGTTTTGCTTACAGACGAGTATAGGATTGCACTACATGCATCAGGCGGTTGAGAATGAGTATGTAGAAAAAGATAAAAACGATTTCTACCCATTACCACTACGCAAACAGTGAGTTTTAACGGAAGCTCCATAATGGTGTAGCGAGGAATAAGTTTCGACGCTCGTACAGAGTTAGTTATCGTCAACAACCGGCTAACTGCTACTCGACACATTGAAGAGATCTTATAGAATAATGTTTTGCCTTATTCAGGGTTCATTTGACACGACTAGTTTCTTCTAATGCACGACAATGCACCCCCACACGTAGCACATTGCGCGAATACCTTCAAGAGGTCGGTATTCAAAAATTAGAGTGACCAGTTCGTAGTCCAGACTTAAATCCAATCGAATATATCTGGGACATGATGAAAAGAAAGATTAAAGTCTCTCCTAGCCCACCACAAACTCTTGATCAGCTCCCAAATGCAGCATTGTCCGCTTTGACAACCTACCGCAAGTCGATGTTAAAAACATCATCCCTAGCATGCCAGACCGAATACAGGTAGTTATCATAGCTAGAGGAGGAAACACGCGGTACTAACGTGTATAGACAATGAAAAAACAATTGCTTCTTCTTTATTTTATAGTAGTTTAAAGTTAAGCGTTGAAAATTCTAATTTTCCTTAAGAGTATGTAGTCTTAATTAACCGCCGTTACAAACTTAATTGTTGGTGCAGTTATCTTTTAATAATCATGAAAAATTACTGAAAACTTAAGAGAGACATTTATTGTGCCTACCTACGCAATATTAATTAAAGAAAAAGTATTTAAAAGAAAACTCTCGTAAATTCAATGTGGACCAAGCTTCCGTGCCGGTGAGACAAATAATTGATATAAGTGGGTTGGCAAAACCTCCGGATCTCAGATTGTCGATGATAACTTCATTTAACTTTATTTAACCTAACCAGAATTGCTTTGACAATTTAATCTAAAAGATTCTAAAAGATTAAATTGTTAAAGCATTATTTTGCGAAAAAAATATTGTGATCTATTTTATTGGTCCTTTAATCGAACTTAGCTTTCACAACTGTCTATTAAAGTAAGAGCCTATATACGTCCCACTGTTTGGGACAGGGCTCCTCTCATTTTCGAGAGGGTTTTAGGGTAAGGAAATGTCCGTCGCTCTGCTCCAATGCGTGTTGGTGAACTTCACATGCGTTCCTCACAATGTTTTCATTCACCGCCGAGCACGTGGTAAACTGTTTATTATTTTAATATAATTTTATTATCTCTGAATAAAGCAATACGTACTTATTTAAATAATACGCAACAGTAGAATTAATACTCGTATATTAGTACATCAATGATGATCTCTATAATAAAGCTGGAAAGTATTTTTAATTTGTTGATATTATATAATTCGCATAGTCTCTCGATTCTCAAGTTTTCATACATTAGTTAAACACTCTAGATAACACTTTGTATTCAACGTTGCAATAAATGGTATTGTATGATTTAATTTATAAGTAATGTAATTATTCTTTGTGCATTGTATTCATTGCATGACAATATTATATGAACTGAACACAAAGCAAAACAAATAATGAAAGTTCATTGACCTATATTTTTTAATTATAGCATTAAAGTGAATATAATACTATTCACTTAAAGTTTTCCACCTAAAATTCTGATGTTCATCTATCTATTTACATACATATGTTTAAATGTTTATGTATATACATATATAAAATAAAATGTCCTGAGTGACTGACTCATCTATCAACTGCTGCCTTTTATGGCGCAGGCCTTTTTTGACTGCTGCCTTTTTTAGGGTGAAATTGGGAGGATGAGTCAGTCACTCAGGAAATTTTATTTTATATATGTATATACATAAACATTTAAACATATGTATGTAAATAGATAGATGAACATCAGAATTTTAAACTATAAGTTTGTATGAAACTTTTTATTTTACTGGCTAGGGATTTGAAACATGCTGAAAGTATTTTGTGAATAAAATAAACGAACACGGACGGGCTTTTTCTAGCCAAGGTGGCCAGAAGCTGATCAAGTTTGTATGCCGAAAAATTATCAATGTTTTTTTTTTGTATTTAAAAACTGTTGTAAATACCATTGAATAACGTTTTATATTTATAAACGTTTTATAAAAAGACAAAAGACAAAAAGACAAAAAATTGAATTAAAATAAAGAATTCAATAGTATTCATTTTTATTAATACAAAAATCTTTTAAAACAAAGGTGCACAGATTGTGTGAAAAATATAGTATTTAGACGCATAGCTCAAACCGCTGGACGCAGAAGCGTGAGATTGTGACAATAGATTCCTTTTATTATGTAGGTATCAAAGGATTTTAGAAAATTTAAACCTTTAGAGAGTGAAATAGAGTCTACAGTTTTTACGACACTTTTATTTTACGGGGTGATTTCATATTTGTATAGAGAAAAATTATTAAACGATAATTGTGTGCTGAAAAATGGTACAAAATTACTTTTGAATTAAAGTAATAAAATACGTATTTTTTGATTTGCTTATAAAGTGTAAAACGAGAGCGCTAAAATTGTTTTTATCTTGCAAATTGGTGGAGATACCCTTAAAACGAAAAAATTATGATGCTGATGATGATGTACTGTACATATTTTAGAACTTTACAAAACCTGCCTCTATGCAGTATAGTTGTAATAAAAATTATAATGAAATGTATCTACAAATACTATATATTAAATTTATCTACCTATCTACACAAATAAATAAAATTGAAGTGTATGTTTGTAATATTATTTTTTTTATAGACGAGGGGGCAAACGGGCATGCGTTTCACCTGATGGTAAGTGACTACCCCCGCCCATGAACAACCGCAACACCAGGGGAATTGCAGATGTGTTGTCGGCCTTTTAAAAAGGTGTAAGCTCTTTTCTTGAAGCTCCCTAAGTCGTATCGGTCCGGAAAATTCGCCGGTGGTAAACAATTCCACAGAGAAGTTGTACGAGGAAGAAAACTCCTACTAAAACGTAGAGTCGTGGACCGCCAAGCATCCAGATGTTGAGGATAGTATCGTGAACTTTGACGCGATGCGAGTTCTTGAAATTTGGCGGTTGGAATTAATCCGAACAATTCTTGAGAGCACTCCCCGTGGTAAATGCAAAGGGATGCAACATCCCTACGCAGTGCCAGTGTATCGAGCCGATCAGAAAGAACTCGGTCGTCGACGATTCGAACCGCTCTGCGCTGGATGCGGTCAAGTGGAAGGAGCTGGCACTGGGGTGCCCCGGCCCACAGATGATAACAGTATTCCATGTGAGGCCGAATTTGCTTTTTGTAAAGTTACAAGCGATGTGCCGGCATGAAATACTGTCTCGCTCTGCTGAGCACGCCAAGCTTTTTAGAGGCCAATTTGGCCTTCCCTTAAAAGTGACCACGAAATTGCACACTATTCGATATGTCGACGCTGAGGATTCCGATGCTAGCTGAGGCAGCAAGGGGAGTGCCTTGAAACTGAGGAGATACAACAAAGGGTTTCTTTTTAGCAGTAAACGCGCAAACTTGCTTCTTCTGGGGATTGAACTGGACTAGATTTAGTCGTCCCCAATCTGAGACTTTGTTCAGCAAAGACTCGATTTCAGACATAAGTTTATCCCGGTACTCGGCGACGTTTTCCCGAGAAATATTGGCACGGCGGGTATATAAGGCATCACTAATGCTGTCGTCTGCGTAGCAATGAATGTTATCAGTTTGCAACATGTCATTGATATGCAAGAGAAACAACGTTGGTGATAGCACACCGCCTTCTGGAACACCAGCGTTTATAAGCTTGAAATCAGAGCATACACCGTCTACTACGCCCTTGATACTCCGATCTGCAAGGGAACTGGTGATCCATTTGCACAATTTCTTGGAAAGCCCATAGGAAGGAAGCTTCGAAAGAAGCACTTTGTGCCTGACCCGATCGAAGGCCTTCGCTATGTACAAACTAACAGCCAACGCCTCCCCCTTGGACTCTACTGCCTCCATCCATCGATGAGTCAGGTAGATCAGAAGATCATGAGCTGATCGACCCCAACGAAAACCGACCGTGGCGGTCACTAATCAGCTGGTGATCTGCAAGGTACCTCATGTGCTGGCAGTTTATAATGGATTCCATTATTTTGGAGAACAAGGAGGTGATGGCGATAGTCCTGTAGTTGGACGGATCTGAGCGGTCGCCTCTTTTAGGGATCGGGTAGACCAAAGTTGTCTTCCATGAATTTGAGACTACGCCTTGGGAGTAGGAGTACCGGAAAAGACGCGTTAAAACCGGTGCCAACTCCGGAGTACACGTCTTCAGCACAATGGGAGGGACTCCATTAGGCCCACTCGATTTGCTGACACCCAGGGAGAAGAGTACTTTGCGAGCCGAGCGCTGTGTGAACCGCACATACGGCATGGAACACTCACACCGCGGGATGGTCGGCGGTATGTTCCCCCGTCATTTAGAGTCGAGTTGGACGCAAAGATCCGAAGAGCCCAGAGGGGCATCGACGGACACCTGATATCCGTCCGGATCAAAGGTCAGCAGAAGGTTCAACAGGAAAGGTACATGATCCTCCATATCTGGGATCCACGTAGGCGAAGTAACATGTTGTATTAGACCATATGCCAAGGTAAAGTCATAGACAGATCTACCCGCATGATCGGTTAAACAGGAACCAAGCCATTCAGCGTGGTGGGCGTTAAAATCACCGAGTATCACGATCTCTGCGGATGGGACCTGTTGTAGCACGGAGTCTGCAGCTATTTTGACGTGGTCGATGAGTCGGCCTGTGTCGGCATTACCGCTATGGGACCTATAGAGGCACCAGTAGACGCGGAAATGGACGACCAGCGACGAGCTGTCTACGCGCAGCCATAGGATGGACAGGTCCGTACCTTCAAGTGTGCCAAGGCATCGAAAACAGATGTTCTCTCTGACGTATACGCAAACTCCAGCCCGGGCACAAAGGAGTGTTCTAATTTGTACCCCGGGTGGGAGAGAAGTATTAGCCGGAAAGGACACCTGAGTCTCGGTTAAAAAGAGCAAGGCCGGCCTCGCCATCTCTAGATGGTAATGAACAGCGTTAAGTATGGAATGAGTCCCCTGATGTTGCGTTAAAATCCACGGATAGCGCGACAGGGGTCGCCTTGCCCCCCCCCCCCCCACACCTCCCAGAATATGCGGGGTAGCCTGAGCACCCACGCTCAGGAGTGGAGTAGTTTGGTCGTGGATGCTCAGCGAGAGATTCTCCAGGGGTGCTGGTACCCATCTGGGGTAGTCTTTTGTTTAATGTTAAACCTCTACTTCACGCTGGTATTCTTCGAGGTCGTGTGACGTATCTGAACACGCATCTTGGGTTCCACGCGGGCGAAGTAGCGGGCAATAGCTAGTTTGTAATAAGATTAGTATTTGGATTTTTCTTTGAAAACTACGATGTACGTGTTTCAGGACTTTTGGGAAGTTCCACCCCAGTGGATAGTATAGAGATGAAAGTTTGTCAAAAATATGTAATTTTATAATAAAAATAAATGAAAATTTGTCTTCATTTATTTTTATTTATCTATTTATTCTTTATTGCATTATTTACAGAAAAAATAATTGTATTTAAGCTTCAGATTAAAAACTAAGGGACACGTGTTTAATCATGAAAATTCTAATCTTTAGGGGGTAAAACTAACGAAAAAAGATTGTTTGGCATTGAGCCATGTTTAATTATATCTTTGACTAGCTGTGCCCCGCGACTTCACCTGCGTGGAATTTACTACGATTTCATGAATATCAATTTTTTTGTGCGGAACTCTAATTTTGTTTTTGAGTAATGTTACCATCTTATAAATATTGACAAATATTTACTTACTTACTTATCTTCACGCACAATCCCTGACGGGGTAGCCAGAGAGAACAGATCGCCAAGTGTCACGATCCTTACATATCTCTTTCGCTTCTTTCAGATTCATTATCTTCTTCATACATGCACGTCTAGGTATCCGAGTACTCTTGACCCTACCCTCTTCGAGCAATTTGCTCACATGGTCTTCGAAAGTTAGTCTCGGTCTACCTCGACACCTTTTAATATTAACTTTCGCGCTATATATTTTCTTCACCATTCGGTCTTCACTCATTCGCTCAACGTGCCCAAACCACCGAAGCACGCCCTTATCAATTTTCGTGATAAGGTCATCTTTCAAACCTGCCATATTGCGAATCTCTTCGTTTCGCTTTCGGTCGGCCATAGTAACGCCGCACATTTTACGAAGAGATCGCATCTCCACTGCATTCAACTTACTTTTATGCTTCTTCTGGCATACCCAGGTTTCGCTGCCATATAACAAAGTCGGTACCAACACTGAGTTATGTATTGCAAGGCGTGCACTCTTCGCTACGCCTTGCCTTTCGACTAACGCAGTCAGGGCACCATTGACTTTGTTCCCGGCAGCGACACGCCTGTCCACATCTAAATCACATCTTCCATCCCGGCTAAAAGCACTCCCCAAGTATACAATTTCATTTACCTGTTCTAGACATTCCTGATTTACCCATATTTCACACTTCGTTCTCTCTTCGTCCCTTTCAAATACCAGAACCTTAGTTTTATTAGCATTCAAACGGAGACCTTTAATTTCACATTCCTCTTTCATACACGTGACTAATGCCTGCAGTTCTGCCTCTGATGGTGCAATAAGCACTGCATCATCAGCATACAGCAGACAATTTACTTTTATGTCACCCAATTTCACACCCAAACAGCTATCTTTCAGCTTTTGTAAACAGCTGTCGAGATACAGTATGAACAGCCAGGAAGACATGACACAACCCTGTTTTACGCCCGTTTGGACGCTAAACATGGGTGACAGGTCATGCCCTACCCGCACACAGGCTTTACAGTCACAGTAAAGAGACTGCACAGCCCTTAGCAATCGGCCATCCACACCATACCCCGGCAACAGTTCCCACATTTTCTTCCTTACAACCTTATCAAATGCTTTCTCAAGATCCACAAAAGCACAGAAAATCTTCTGGTTAACAGCCAGAAGCTTTTCCGTGATCATACGGAGAGAAAACATTTGATCCGTGCATCCTCTTCCAGGTCTAAATCCGCATTGTGCCTCCCATAGAAATCTTTCCGATTTCTCTTGCATCCTACGTGTCAAAACCTTCGAGTAAACTTTACTTGCTAAACTGGTCAAGCTGATCGCCCGATAGCACCCGCAGTCAAAATGTGAACCTTTACCTTTATATAAAGGCACAATGACTGCGGATCGCCAATCATCCGGGACATCCCCCGTCCGCCAGCACAAATTGCACAGCAGATGAAAGCTGTCCCAGACGCGAGGCCCACCATACTTGACGATTTCAGCAGTAACTCTGTCTAGTCCCGCAGCCTTACCACATTTCAAACTTCGAATCGCACGTTCAATCTCTTTCATACTGATGACCTCAGTGTCATCGAGGTCCGGGTCTGGCGTGCCAGTCACGGCGTCATCCCCGGATCCCTCACTAAGATCATCACACGCATACATTTCTCTATAAAATTCGCTCCATCGCTGCATGACGTCCGATTTTTCTGAGAGGACGTCATTAGTTCTCGAAAGCACTTTGTTCATTCTTAAGGCCGTCGCACCACTTCGGGTCCTTCCAACCTCTTTCCAGAAGAGTTTGGAGTTCTCCTTAAAGTTGTGCGACAACCTTTCATCCGCTTCCATTCTACACCTTTCACGCACTTCCTCAATCAATGCTTTCGTGTGAACTTTCTGCAGCTTATATCTTTCTTTCATCTTCTCTCTCATATCCTTATCATTACTAGAGGCCAAGTAGTCTAACCATGCTTTCTTCTTCTTCTTTACAGCTTCTTTCACTTCATCATTCCACCATGCATCTCTTCTTTTACTACTGCCTCTTTTTATTGTTCCACACACTTCTTCCGCTGCACTTACCATTCCATCCCTAAGGTTCTGCCATGTTCTTTCTACACATTCGTTTCTGCCATCGATGGTGTCAAGCTTTTCGGCTACCCTCGCATGATATTTGTCCCTAGTATCCGCTTCCTGAAGCTTCCAGCTTCGGATGCGACAGACCGACTGTGGTTCTGTCACTGTCGTCCGGTAGCGCCAACCCGCGAACAGACCCCTAAATCTAGTAATCACTAGATAGTGATCCGTTCCCAGGTCAGCACCCCTGAACACTCGCGTATCCATAACCTGTTTTCGCAGTCGGTCATCCACCAGGAACAAATCGATCATACTTCTCTCATTCTTTCTTTCTCTAGTATACATATGGATTTTCTTGTGATTAAACATAGTGTTTGTCACAAGAAGACCCTTTTCCTTGCATACCGCCAGTATAAGCTTGCCAGCATCATTAACCCTTTTATCGCCAAACTTTCCAAGTACCGACTCGTACCCTGGTCGAGCGGTACCAACCCATCCATTCAAATCACCACATACAACAATCCTTTCGTTTCCCCTAGCCAAATCTAGAACTTCTCTTACATTCTCCCAAAACTCCTCCAGCTCAGCCCTGGACGACGAAGCCACCGGCGCATAAACAGCCAAAAGGAATAACTTCGTCAGTCCCATTTTAAAGCGAACCCAGAGAAGTCTTGAGTTCACAAACTTATATTCAGTCATAACATCGACCAACCGAGAAGACAGCAGCACCCCCACTCCCTGGCTGGCGTTCTCGCTCTCCGGGACTCCGGACCATAGAGCAAACGCCCCGCCAGGGAGCTCTTCAGTACCACTGCCCTTCCGTTTGGTCTCCGACATACACACGACATCTAATTCTCTTTCTTTCATTATTTCGATCAACTCATTCGTCTTATCTCTCATGCCTCCTCTAACATTCCACGTGCCAACTCTGCACTCCGTCCTCCACCTTCCGCCGTGTCGGGCTGTGCGTGAGGGTGGCGGTCCCCATCGCCGCTCTGCATTCCACACCAACGGGGACGAGCTGGTGTGCGTCGCCTTGGGGGGACGCCCTAACCCTCGTTGACATGGGTGCGCAGCTGAGTAGAATTGCAGCCCTGAAAAGGGCTGGCAGGGGTCGCGACGAGCACGCTTCTACAATATAATAATATTTATACGATACGAACGTCACTCAATTATTTTGCCTTCCCGGAACACCCACACTAACACTTAAACTTTATGGTATAGTATTAAAGTTCAAATTGACTTTTAAGTATTATTACGAATCTTTTGTATGGGAATATAGAAAAGTGTTGTTTTTAGACTTTTTCAGGCAATGTTTTAAATTTTTTCTCCGTAAGAACCATCATCAACCATTCAAGGAATATTATATAAAAAGAATTAGCGAAATCGGTTCAGCTGCTCTCGAGATTTGCGCTTAGCAACACATTCAGCGATTCATTTTTATATATATATATTATAATTCATAAATATTATAACATGTCTATAATAAGGCATGAAAGCTATTATAGAATTGAAAACTATTTTGATGCTATTTACAATCAATCAATTGTAATAATAATTTTGTTATCATTTATTTAATTATTTAACTGAAAAAAATCCTCTTAAAATATTGAACATCAATACACATTGAAACAAATGCAAAATAAAATAAATAAAGACGGTCTCACTATGCGGTTTCATTGCTCTGAAAGCAATTTCTCCCAGACTTCATTTTTCGTAAAGAATTGTTCACAGCGAATTGCCATGACGGTGATGTACATGAAATAAAAGAAATATAAAAATCACAAGATGATGAAAGTTGACGAAAATATTATAGCGCACAAGAGAGGACGTAGGTATAATGGAAATATAGTGTTTTAAGTAACAAGCTTTGAGTAGATTTTTGAAGGAAAAACCAATTGGGCACGGCGAACTAGAGCCGAGGAGATAAGCGTATAACTGCAACAGAAAATGATTTATTGAAGAAGGAGGATCAATGTATTGGAGTACAAAAAAAATTGTTAGGGCGGTTTTCATTATACGAAAGGTCTTAGCGTAACTTAAAACCTGCGATTATTATCATTCCGAAATATGGGAAAGTTTGCATGTCATAGAGATGGACTTAACAATCCCAATTCGAATGTGTGTTGGTGGGCTGCGACGGGAGGGGCGTCCTTCCCCCTACCGCTGCCGTCCTGAGGGAAGAGGGGAGACGGTATTGCTAGGCACCGCTCATTCATCTTAGAACAATGAAATATTTTAACAGTTGTAGTAGTATATTAGAACAGTTGCTTTCAATTTTATTTTGGGCTACACCAAGTCCATTTATTTTTATAAAATATAGCTTAACGTCTGGTGATAGTGTCACTGTGTCAGAGAATTGATCAACCCATTACGTCCCGTGTGTGTCGTAAGAAGTGGCTATGGGAAAATCCTGAGATATTGTATGGCTTCTAACAGATGACAATATAAACAGCTCTTTACGTCAGGCGTAAAATACTCAGGCTGCAGTCAGTTGCAATAAGCATGAGGATTAAAGCAAGTACTCCATATAACTTGGGAGGCAGCATCTGGATGTTTGTCCTTGTGATATTGATGTATGTAAACTGGCCCTACGATACAGGAGAAAATTCTAGTGTGGAAGTAATGTATTTAAAAGAAGATGTAAAGAGAAGCATGTCGATTTCGGGTTAGTGAAAATGAAGGAGATAATATTCATAAGACACACATATGAGACCAAAACATCTATATTTACATAATACTTTATTAGGTATTTTAAACATTTGTCCAAAGTTACAAATAAAAAAAAACATACATATATTTGCGATAAGTCATGTTCACAATATTTGTTTTGAGTTATTAATTCCGTAAAGCTATTATTTATTTAAATATTGATAACAGACATCGCCTGGACTCTAAGTAACAATTTCTGTATATAAAACCTTTCCAGTTTTTATAAAATATAGATATAAGTAATTAATTAACTAATTAATTGTGATGCTCCTTAAAATGTTGTGTAATTCGTATTTTATTTTCGTTTAGAGCCGGGTGGCCTCAGAGACAGTCGAACTAAGTAAGTGACGCAAATATTAGTCTCTGAGAAATGTTTACATATTTGTGCAATTTGTTATAGAGGCTAACGGTGCTTGGGGTCCATGTGCGGTGAAGTTTCTGAAGGAACTTTATCCCTGACTGGTCGTCACTGCTGCTGATAAGAAGGGTGATTCTTTTCTCGCTTAAAGGCTAATTATAACCATTCAGCGAGGAAATGCGGCCAGCGTTGTTGCCACTATACCGCGGGGAGTAGGATTGTACGATAACTTAAGTTTTTAGTTTAGTTCATTTGTTATGGTAATAAATATTGTATATATTTTAAAGTAACGTAATTAAACTCATTTACGTTTTTATTACTAGGTTTTATGCATATAAATGTGACAGAACCCATTGTATTACATTATTAATTTATTCATTATTACAGACAAAATAATAATTAATAAGGTAATACGTTTATTTATTTAAAAATTGATTCGAAAAAATTACAGCATTTTTTTATACATTTTAAAAGAAATTAATTCTGACGACCCATCTGTTAGAATTAAATAATATTCGACATTAAATTTATATTGGTACTAGCTGACCCGGCAAATGTTGTTTTGCCATATACATTATTTCTAGGGAATATTTTTTACTTTTAAAAATCGCGATTAAAAAAACAGGGGTTGATCGTTGAAAGGTGAAAATTTGAAGTTTTATGTATTTTTCAATGCTCAATCATAAAATAAAAATAAAAAAATATTTAGGGGTGGGTCACGTTTATCATTATGATTAAGGGGTTCGAAAAATAGACGTTGGCCGATTCTCAGACCTACACGATATGAACACAAAATTTCATACAAATCGGTTCAGCCGTTTTGGAGGAGTTTGGTAACGAACACCGCGACACAAGAATTTTATATATTAGATAACAGAAAAGGAGATTTACCAAATCTAAGAAACGCAATTTAGCGAGGAAATGCAGGCAGCGTTCTACCGCTGGAAGTAGGACTGTGTGATAATTTAAATTTACAGTTTTAATTTTTTTCTAATTATAGTAGAAAATAATTTTTATTTTTAATGTTATCTACATAAATAAATATCAACTGGCAATTTCTTATTTTTAGCTAAATTATGGTCATAGTATCACGTCATTTAAATATTTTATGCCAGCTATTAAGTTTTGTTGTGTAGTATTAAAAAGCATATCTTTTTAAAGAAACAGCAAACGATTATTTAAAACAATTACAAAGGCCAACTTTATCTTCAATCTTTGTGGCCATGAATCTATAGATTTGCGATCCATGGGGAATTTACCAACTGCAAGCTCTCAATATTTCTTGAGAAGCTCAATGTTGTAATAAAGTTTTGTCATACCTCAAGTACTGATCAATTTGTAGTTTAAACTTGTTACTTTTATTAGGTTCTGGACTAGAAGAGGGCCAGTCTTTAATCATTGTTAAGTGTTACCGAGCCAGGTGGGAATTGTTCGTATCAGAGACGGAATCTTGTAGAAAAGTCCACGTTAAATTTTTTCAATAAGTTACGATTATTTGAGCTTTAAAGCTGTGAGCATACACTTAGTCATTTTGCATTTTGTAATGCTCTTTAATCGTAAATTTTTTCATCTTCAATGAGTTTTAATCTATCCAGTGTCTTAAGCTACAGTAGGGTCTGATTTCGCAGCCTGCAGCTTATTGAGCTAGTAATATCAAACTTATGGTCTTGTTTAATAATACCCGACTACTGAATATTCTAGAGGAATTCTAAATATGTTTTTGGTTTTATCATAGGGATTTGTCAAATTCTGGTTTTGACAGCGCTTAAAGCCCGTCTTATCCTTACAGCAAGGAGACGCTCCAATTGATAGAGAAATTGTTAGTTGAATGGTGGTCGATAGCGTAAACATACGGCTGATGCTTAGCTTTTGAATTGTCTTAGAAGTTAGCGACGATTCTATACCCTCCGTAACGTCCGTAACTTCTGTAACGTACTCTATAATGTAATTTAAAAATCACAGTGAAAAATAATATGTATGTCGGCAAATCTATCGAAGTACATACATACATAATACATAAACACTCACGCCTGTCACCCAGAGGGGTAGGCAGAGACTACGAACTTCCATTTGGCGCGATCCTGACACACCTCTCTCGCCTCCTGTTCACGCCTAAACGCTGGTTTCGGGATTTGACGCCAGAGGGCGCTCGGCTCGGGGCCATACCGGTTTTGACGTTCGGGCGAGCGGTGTGGCTGTGGCGAGAGGGCGCGAGCGCAAAAGAGTTGCTCGAATACAGTGCTGTCGAGAGCACGTCGTGAAGTCGCCCGGGAAACCTCCATTTTTTAGAGTCGGTTTTGTTAGCAAATTGTTGCCACGACGAGGTTTTTTGTTAAATCTAGACAAATAGACGCCGCGTATATAAGTGCATTTGACAATATTAATTTGCTCGTGCGGCATTTGATATAGTTCGGATACATTTTCGGTTGTCGGTTGAACGGTGAACTTTGTGACACTAGAGAAGTTAGTTAATGTACGGTAAAGTTAATAGACTGAGAAAGTGAAGAAGAAAGAAATTGACCGTGGGTGACGCTGCTGGAGACTACCATAATTTGGAGCGGCGCCGGAGTCCTGGTAGCTGCCGACCTCAACGGTCCAGTCAGGTCAATCACATCCACACCACAAAAACCATCACCATACACGCAACACATACACACCTCCTGCCTGACCGAACCTTGAGACAGTCGTCGCCTCAGATACAGGTAAGTCTTAATCCTCTCTATTTGACTAGCCTCCCCATAAAATTGTAGTAGGATAAAACATTTTCCATATAGCCACTCGGGCTCGAACCTGCGGCTGCTCGTTGAATCTTATGCTCATGGGCCCCGGGAGATTTTACATTTGCAGGGGCAGCTGTAGGCCGTAACACCTCCTTTACATCCATATATCTACGCATACACGCTCCTCGGTTAAGGTTACTCCTATCGAAGTATATTCCTTAATTATAATAGCATGCCAAATTCGAATTCAAAAAGATATTATGCGAAATATTAGCAAATTTTTCGTTAATTATGGTCGTTCTAGTTAATATACATATTGATATAACATAATCTATTTATACCGAGTTACTTTTTTGTTTATATTCAAGTTATTGTAATTCGCTGTGAGCGCTTATGAAATTCAAATTTTATTTATTTGTGAATAAAGGTAATGAGACAGATAAGATTTTTTTTTAAATGTTGGTCGCTGCATTAAACCCTTAGGATACAATTATTATACAGTTACAATTATATCTTTTACATTTCCACAATTAAATTATTTCATTATATTATTTATATTACAATTATATTAGAATGTACAACAATGATGTAATTGTTAATTAGAATAGGATATTTACAATATATAGTCTTAATTGAATGTTGAAAAATGATATATTATGCAATGTCATTTTAATTGTTATTAAATTTTTTATTAAGTAATCATTAAATATTTCCGGATTAGTTTTACACATGTCACAACTTCATAAATATACATTGCGGTAAATCTCAATAAATATTGTTTTTAAATTGTGGTTTACATCTTTTGTACTCGGTATACTTGCAATAGCACGTACACACTTTTTTGCGCTTTAAATATATCTTCGCGGCTTGTAGCATTGCCCCAAAATATTATACAGTAGCGCACAGTAGAAGATACGAAGGCGTGACATACCGTCCGTAAAGCATCTTCATTAATTACTTTAGATAATACATGTAGAGCGTAAGAAAATTGGTTTAACTTTTTGCAAATATATTCTGTATGAGTCTCCCACTTTAAGTTGTTTTAAATAAAATTCTTAGTTCGTTATTATAACGACCTAAGAATTTTGTTACTTTGGTTTCACTAACGGTCTCACTATCGTGATTAATGTTATGTAAATCAAGGGGCCATTTTCGTTGACAAATTCATTATTTGAGTCTTTTTACGTTCATTATTAAATTATTTAACTTAGCCAGCTAATTATATTCTTCATTGTTATTAATTTCATTTTCACAATTATTTATGTTTGTACATCTAAACACCATAGAGCTATCATCTGTAAATAGAGTCATAGGAAAGTTTACGCTGTTAGGTAATTCATTAATATATCCTAAAAATAATAAAGGACCATGTACACTTCCTTGAGGAACACCAAATTTTGGGGATCAAGGATAAGAACAATAAATATATAAATTATTAGTCTTTGGACAAATCCGTGATACTTGAGTAATTTGAATCCTGTTTGTCAAGTAGTATTTTGCAAGATCGAGTGTCTTGCCTCTTATATAATATTTATTTAATTTTATAATTAAGATAAGTCAGGCCTGACAAAATCAAAAGCCTTCCAAATCTATAGCGGAAGGAAGAGTTTTACAAGCATATAGATAGTGTTACGATGGGTTCTCAGGTATCTCCCACTGTCGCCAATATATTCATGGAGAACTTTGAGGAGAAAGCCTTGCTTACTTCACATGTAACTACAAGCGGTACGTAGACAATACTTTTACAATTTTACTATCAGACAAAGTAACTGCATTTTTAGAACATCTTGAATCCATAAACTCTAAAATTCAATTTACTATAGAGCTAGAGGCAAATAATTCTTTAGCTTTCTTAGATGTGTTAGTCATCCGAAATCCTAACAACACCATAGATCACACTGTGTATAGAAAAAAGACCCATAAGAACATGTGAAGGATGATGGTGAATCTCACCATCATCCTTCACTGTTAGCTACCGTGGTCAAATTTTTGTTGCAGAGAGCACGAAGGATCTGCGACACAGTGACCGAGTGAAGCCGGCCACAGTCGAGTGTGTGCCTGCTGTACTACCATATGTCAGATGTGTCACAGACAAGATTGGCTACATATTGAAGCGAGCTTCTATTAGAACATTCTTCAAGCCGCCGAAGAAGATTAGTCAGTTCTTACTATTCGTCAAGTGTAATATCCCTCTACAAGATGCAGGAGTGTACAAAATTGATTATAAATGTGGTATCTCATATATAGGTCAAACATAACGATCTATTAAAACCCGCGTAAAAGAACACATAGCTGACGTGAAACACCAACGTTCTGGGAAGTCTGCAGTTTGTGATCATATCCTAGACGGCCCCCGCCATTACATTAAATTTGATAGACTACAAATTCTCGTGAAAGAACATCGATTCCTGCCAAGGTTAATACGTGCGGCTATTGAAATAAAGAAACATCCTAATTTCAATAGAGAGGCGGCGGAACGGCTGGGTACTAGGTACCACCTGCTTGGGATCCTGTAATTAATAAAATTAAAACTAAACCCAAGCATATTACTGCAAGACTACAAGATTCAGTAAGTTCATTCTTCGTAGATCGGACCAAAAGTAATAATTAAAAAAGCTGAAGGTACTCCGGGTTAACTCTGACATTGGGACGTCAATCACCTCAGTCCCCCGTGATCATGGGTGCTATAAAACACCCGAAACGTCAGGAATTTAAAAATTAAAAGTAAAAGTAGTTTTATTCAATTTATAAATTGATATATTAATAGATTTGTTTATACGAAAGTCTTTTTGTTCTTTTTTAAATATATTGAATTTTTCAAAGTAATTATATAAATTTTTATGAATTATTTTTGAAAATATAGTAGTCATAGCAAGCGGACGGTAACAGGATAAGTCCTTCCTGTCATCTTTTTTAAATAGTGGTTTAAAAGAAATCTCACCCTTAAAGATGTTTATAAGCTGCTTATACGATGGTTGCTTATTATTCGTATGATGTACTGAATAATGAATAACCCAACGCGTTTCAATACGTGACTCATACGTGACGTGTATACTGTTATAAAATGTACAAGAAAAAATTTGCAACCATTATTGCAATTCTTTATTACTTTGCACTTATTTAGGTTGTAAATATTCTTGGAATGGGTTTCATAAATTCTAAAGGGTAATCGACACCGCACAATTAACTAAGCAAACTAGTCTGACCTATTAAAACCGTGTGTCGCACCAGCTCGCCGTTATTTTACTCTATACATAAGTCATAAATACCTCAAACATATTCGTAGTAAAGATTTAATCAATCAATTGGATTCAACTCGGCTTAGCAGTGTTCAGGATATTGCCGACACATCTTCTCGCCAGGTATAACTTAAAAACAAAGTTATACAACCAGTGTGTATTACCAGTGACGACATATGGATCTGAGACGTAGTTTTCCGTTAGATGAAGCTCAAGGTAGCTTAGCAAGTTATGGAGAGCATAGGCTCGGGGCTTGCTGCATGATAGACATAGAAATGAGGATATATGCAGTAGAACTATAGTAAACGACATAGCCCAACGGTTTAAATGTAGTGTTTAAGCTGTAGTAATTAAGCTGTAGTGGCAATGCGCCGGCACTACTTGAAAAAACTGACAACCGATGGGTAAGAAAGATACTCGTCGAGTGGCAGCCTAGTATCAGTGAGCGAAGTGTAGGGCGGCCCCCCAATAAGTAGTCATCGCCAAGTAAGTGTCGACGTGGTAAAAGATGCAGGAAGTGGTATTTCTTGGAGGCTTACGGTCAGCAGTGGATTTGTGATAGATAAATCCTGAGGAAACCCGGGGACATCTACTTGTGGCGCTACACTCACTACGCTTATGCTACCCATGGCAATGGCGAGTCTCGCGCACCGCATATTGTTTATTATTAATCAGCAAATGATTTTAGTCTTTTACGATTTCTAAACCCAAAAGGGAACTGTTTATCTATGCCATCTCCAGTTCAAAAGTTAAGCCACAGTACTGGGACCATTTGCGCCAAGTCTTCGGGGCGCTGCTCAACTCGATGGACCTTGTATCTCTCAGCAAATGAATATTGTTTTAATGTACACAGCTATTAATGGTACACAGTATAATGCACACTATATACTTTTTGAAAACAGTAGCGGAGAACTATAATTCTCCGATTTTGAAAAAGTTTGTCCACACATTAATGTTTACTAACACTAGTTTATAAGTCAATTGTTACTAACACTACTATGGATTAATTTTGGTCCGAAATAAAGATTATTATTATTATTATTTTTTTTCTTTTCTCTTTTTTTCCTCCATGTAGGGTATTATGATGATACGGGCTTTAAGCCAAGTAGTCATCATTTGCTGGTATTATTAATGTATTATCCAGAGCAGTTTCTGGGATTTGTAAAAATTTTCGCACTAAGCGACATGTATTTAAAATAACTGCTTTTTGCATTTTAATATATAAATTTGAGGGTAAATCTAATAACTTAAGGCAGTGATGCAAATATTTTGGTATTAATCCTGTAGCTGAGAGTACAATTGGGACGATGAAAACTTTATTTAATTTCCATATTCTTTTTATTTCTTCGCTCAGTTCGTTATATTTACTAATCTTTTCGGCTATTGTTTTTTGAATATTATGCGTATTTGGTACAGCTACGTCAATTAGAAAGGCTATGTTGTTAAGTTTGTCTTGCAAAACTATATCGGGTCGATTGTAATGGATGGTCTTATCAGTAAGTATGGCTCTATCGAAATATAGTTTATGTGAGGTGTTTTCTAACACAGGGTTGGGTTTATATTTGTAGTATGGTTGTAAATTGTTATCGATGAGTTTATGTTTCTGGGCTATCTTTTGGTGTATTATGTTTGCAATTTGATTATGCCTGTGGGTGTAATCTGTTGATGCTAAGTTTTGACATGCTCCTGTGATTTAAGAAAAGAGCCTACTCCTTTTTAAAAGGCCGGCAACGCATCTGCAATTCCCCTGGTGTTGCGGTTGTTCATGGGCGGCGGTAGTCACTTACCATCAGGTGAGCCGCATGCTCGTTTGCCCCCTCTCCAATAAAAAAAAAAAAAAAATATGCTGTATAGTTTCTGGTACTAAATTACATTTTCTGCATTTGTCATTTAAAAGATTTGGTTCTCTAATTATAAATTTTCTATAGTTTTTAGTACTGATGACTTGATCTTGGATGGCATTTATAAAACCTTCTGTTTCGGAATAGAATAGAATAGAATAGAATAGAATAGAATAGAATGATTTTTATTCAATATGAATTATTACATAATACTTATTGAAAGTCATTATTTTATTTACCACTGGTTCGGAAAATACCTCTGTCCTGGGAAGAACCAGCAAGAAACCCAGCGGGACTTTTTTTTTTAAACATAATTTCACTTAACAATAATTTTTTTTATACAATTTTAAATGAATTTTCATAGAACCAGCATGGTGGCGATCACCTTATTCCCAGGGGTTATTTTCATTCATGTATTCCTTGATATTATAATAACCCTTTTTGTATAGTTTTTCTTTAATAAAACTTTTAAACTTGTTTATTGACAAACTTTGAACATGTTCTGGGATTCTGTTGTAAAAGCGTATACATTGCCCCATAAATGAATTACTAAATCGGCAAATAATGTGCCTATTGTTAAATATTTATTTGATGCTGATATATCTATATGTTGTTGGCATAGGTCATTAGCATGTCTACCATGTAATTCCTTTTGTTTCCATTGTTTTATTTTTTCTTTTTCTTGATCAATTTTATTATATGTCTCTTGAGTTTGGTTTGCGGCGAGTCTAAGTGGAGTATAGTTAGTATCATTGTGAACTATGACTTTATGGATATTGCTGCTTGTTGACTTCTCAAGGAAGAAGTTTTTAAGACGCATGATTTGGTTCTCTCTGAGCACGGTTATATCAATAAGACCTCTTCCGCCTTTGTCTCTCTTAATTGTCAATCTTTCAACAGCTGATTTGGGATGCAAGTATCTAAATTTAGTGAGTACTGTGCGAGTTTTTCGTTCCAAATTAATTGTGTCTGTTTTGGACCACCTAATTGTTCCAAAAGAATATGTTAAAATGGGTATAGCAAAGGTGTTAATTGCCTTTATCAGGTTTCTTGCAGTTAGTTGCTTTTTGCAGATGAGGTTGACCCTATTCACGTATTCTTTTGTAATGTTGTCCTTAATTCTTTTATGATCTATTTGGTTGGTTTGTTCTATACCTAAATATTTATAAAATTGTCCAGGTTCGAGACATTCTATAATCTCATTACTTGTAGTATCTATGTTTAGTTCATGTAATTTTCCACGTTTCATGCTCACAGTTCTGCATTTATCAAAGCCAAATTGCATTCCAATATCACTGCTAAATTCTTGCGTAAGATTTATTAAAATTTTCATTTCCTTTTCAGACTTAGCAAATAATTTTAAATCATCCATGTAAATAAGGTTACTAATAGAGGTATTATTATTATTATTATTATATTTTCTAATTCGGTTGGAAAGCAGTTAGTACCAGGGTATGTACCAGGTATCGTTTCACAAAAGACATATCCAATCCCTTAGTAATTTTATTTACAGCACAGAATTTTTGACAACATCTTTTGAAGTCGAACGTTAAATTGCCGATGAATCGTTTGACATTTTTAAACAGTCAAATTATTTGCTTACGCGCGAGTACTATATCGTCGCTAAATTGTACTGTTTAGTACAATTAGCTAAGTTACAATAAAATACGAATTATACAGTAGGCAGCTTTTAGGCGTACGCTTCAGAACGAAAAATTTCTCTCAACGCTGTTATACATAATATATTACATTGCAAATACTCCAAGGAATGTGCCAAATGCGTTGTCACCTTCAAACTAAGATAGAATATCTCGCTGATGTTGTACTAGCTTCCGGCTCACTGTTCGAACCGGAATAATCCTCCAAACATTAATATATTATCAAGGATACGCTACTGTTTCGACAGAAACTGCCAAAAGGTATGTAACTACCCAAATTGACCATATGAATGTGATAATACATACAAAACGTAAATAGATATTAAGGTCGCATTTTATTTAATTACCTATAAACAAACAGAACTCAAAAAATTACAGTTTTTACGATTGTTGGATCAATTAACTACAGTAAAAAATTAGGTTAGTAAATAATCTGATCATTTATAAAATATAAATGTCCTTTAATGATCATCGATCTTGGTAAAATTTCAATGGGATCACTGTTGGCGTAGAACGGTAAATAAAAAATAATATCTATTAACTTTAGGAAATAGCCTGTTCCCCTTCTAAAAGACCAGCCACGCCTCTACAATCGCTCTATTGTTGCGGGTGTTCATAGCGGCAATAGTCATTTACTATTAGGAGAACCGTGGGTTTAACTGTTCCCCTTTTCTGTAAAAAATAAAATGAAATACACATACAAGCTAATCTTTGAGCTTTTGTCTATTTTACACATTTATATATTACTTATATTATATTATATTTTTAAAACGGTAACAACAACTGTTATTAAAACAAAAATTTATGGCTCTTGTAAGTCCATTTAATAAGTAAATTACTTTTAAATATTAAAATGAAGATCAAAGGTGACTAGTTAATTTGTCGAAGCAGTCATTAGCACATTTAATAACACCATAAGCAGTTATTTCATTTAATCACTAAAACACTCGCTTTCACACAATGTAAAATAATTCACGTAAGTTCATTAAAAATGTCCACTAATTCAGAAGTTTTCAGACAGTCATTAAAACGTTTATTAAAGAAAATGTTCACAAACAGCAGGAGCGTTCGCCTGTTGAACCCGACCTCAAGGAATAGACGTCTTTGCCCTGTAACAAATCAAAATGGCTTGATAAAAGTGATATAGATAGTAAAGTAGATAATCTATAATCCTTATAGAATGGGGATGTCACTGCGGACTGGTTCACGATGTATATATAAATCTATCATAGCTTCTAATTTAGCTTAATATTCAAACGGATCAAATAGAATTTCGGCAACACCATAGCAACTAATCGGCCTGCGTCTTTTATTTGATAGAGAGATTTACGACGATAATTATTGGACCAACTTATTTCCTATTGTTGTATATTACTAATTTGAGTTACCACAATGTTATTACACTACCGTTCAATGTCATATAATATTTTATATACAAGTATTTTTCGATTTTTAAACGGTGTAGTATCCTACACCGTTTAAAAACCACTACCATGGGGTATATCATCCCGTGAGTGACGTAAGACGTGACGGAGATAAACAAATCAGGAGATGGGCAGCAGCGTCTTTTAAAAATTAAAAATAAACTGCGGTTGCCAACGCACATGTCAAGTGTGGCAACTATGGTAAATATCCCCTCTATGAGACAATCTTCGGGGGAGGCCAATTTTCAGCGGCGGGCTCTAATACTTTAAACTGGAACTGGAAGTTTTTTTCATGCATATAACATAAATTACTTACATAATATTTACTTTTTATTTTATGCATCGCTCCTGAATTACCGTTTTATCTTTTCCTTACACCTGTATGAGTAGAGGTATGGTTAATGAATGAAAGGATGTCAGTATATATTTGATTTGGTAGTGAATTTAACTGAAGTGACGACACTGCAACATTATAAACTTTTTGTATCTTAAACATACTGCTTAATAAAAAGCAAAAGGAAGGATGTCAACTTCGGTCATTTATCAACCCCGTATACGACCAACACCGCCCCAACGTCTAACAGTTGTCAACTGGTGGTCGATGAGGCATCGTAGAAGTGTGGTAACGTGCGGACGTAGCGCGCGATCACCACGCTGACGCCGTGCGGTCTACAAAAGTAAACCGCGTGAGCGATGACAGGTTATTGCTATCTATATTTTAGGATAATATCTTTACATACAATATTACATACAAATTAATTACATATAAATTGATTGCTGGTTTCCATAGGAGTCTGTATACAACTTCACCAAATATTATATAAACAGCTAAATGTGTTTTCGTGTTCCTTTTCCATGAATACATAAAATCTACGTATTTTTAGCCTAACTTCAAAAAATTGGGAGGTTCTCAATTCAAGTGTATGTTCTTTTTTGTACGTATGTTTGTTATCTTCTCTATCTTGGACCGATATTAATGATTTTTTCTAATTAAATAGGTTACTTCAAGGATTGTGCCGTATACATTTGTAGAAAAACATCCTCCGCAAAGGGTGAAAATATAGGGAATATGAACTTTTTTTATGTAATGGAATTGATGAAATGAATTAGACAACATAGAAAATTTTGATATCCTTTAATACACTCAAATCAAAATCCCCCCATGAGGCACTCTGTGGGGAAATCTATGTTCAGCAGTGGACTTCTGAAATGAATGGATGAAGTAGAATATAAAGGGTCAAAATATATACTTTTATTAAAAAGTAAGTTATTATGTGGAAATTGTTAGATTCTTTTTAGTTCTTTGAAGCCGAATTTAACTTTTATTTTATTATTATTAATTAAAAGTCTTACATTGTAATATCTGAGTTTATGATCATCTAAGCATGAGACATACAGATGCACCACGGGCGTACGGTTCAACGTCCATACACGACGAGCGATTAACGCAAAGTAAGTGAACTAATGGCGAATTATTAACGATAGGTCCATTTACTGCACTGACTGCTTGGGAGAGAGAGGATATGGTGACAATACGTAGTTGATGAAAAGTCCATAACAAATTAAAACTAAGCACTGGAGACGTGATGGTACGGTTCATGTGGAAGTAGATAAGGGAGTGACGATATCATATTTAAAATGATGTTGATTAAAATAAAACAAAACAAGTTTTAAGTATCATTTTTGCGTTGTGCAATTACACGATGTTTTTCCTGAGATATTTGAGAAATCAAAGTATAGTAATTACTTACGTGGTTTGATTGTGAGATTCCGAGTGCGAGGCAGTCGGTAAGAAGCGAGCAAGGGGTCTCTGCACCAGCAACTGACGAAATGTTTGACGAAATTGACGTGACATTGAACAGTACAGGATGAAGTTTATAGCTCCATTTACAAGTGCCAAAAAGTCCATGATTTCACCAAACAAATTGTAACATCTTTTAAAAAAACATAGTCCCAGCAAACCGCTCATTAATCCGAGAATCCCCTGCGGAAGTTCCGTCACAAGGAATAATAGCAGCACGGCTAATAACATCTTTGTCGTTCTATCTGTTCTTTTATCTGCTTTATGTTGCCTCTTAGCCATCTTCTCTCCTGAAGGACAAGCACTGTAGTTTCTCAAATTCTTTTGATGTTGATTTGCGCTGTACAATGCTTTTATTAACCATAAGCTTATAACCGTTAAAATCGAGCATGGCAACAGCTTAATAAGGACGGAATGAACCCAAAAATTAATCTGATACAGTCTGCCTTGGCTGTCTGAATCGACGTGGTATGCGATGTCAGGGTTGCCGTGTACGTCACTGACGTTCTTTGTATGAATATCAAATACCTGCGAAATAAAGAGTTAAATTGCACCAATACACATTCAATGGTAATTCACATTGTATGAAAAACGAATTTGAATAAACTTTGCTGGCGCTGGTCACAATTACCGTATAGCATATTAATCGACTTGAATTTCGATTTCTATATTTAGACAATTAAAATTTAATTACATTATCATTATCGCCACCAGCCCATAAATTAACTGCTGATTATTTAAAATAATAGTTATTTAGATGTTTATCATTTAGTGTCATGAATTTTATACGTCTAAGGACAACATAGGAAAACATGCTCCTATAGCAAAATAGATTACATTATCATTCCATCTATATTCATTTTGCAGAAACGGCCGTAAATTATAGTGTCTTGAGATTCTTTTTTACAGGTTACATTTTCACTACAATATGTGACTACAACAGATCAGTAAGCTGAAGTGGCAATGGGCCGGGCATATAGCTCTAAATACCGAAGAAAGGGAAGAAAGGTTATCGAGAGGCAGCCACATAGGTACTACTAGTAAGCAGTGTAGTGTGTGCAAGTACAAGTGTAGTGTGGCAGGACCGTGCTTTGTGGTGGCCTGTAATAATAATAAAATGTGTCTACAATATTTTCAAACATAGCATAGTCATTGCTACATAATATGTTCCGAAAATGTATATTTCAGCGACACATCTGAAACCGTAAAGCACACAATGCTTGTTTCCTAGATGTCTACAGTTAGGTTTCTAGTTGGTTAATTTTTAAAAATAAATATATTAACTTTAGCCATATATTTCTGAAAACGTAATGTATGTACATAAAAACTAGTGACCGACCGAAGGTTCGGTTTCCTTTTCAAGAATGCGCTAGATAGCATGCATTTTTTGGAAGATTTGCACACTCTCACCATGCTACACAGTCGATTTGGTGAGCGCAGAGTTGATATGCTTATGTAGCTCCTATCACTGTTTAGAAAGCTTGGTATCAGTGTTTCTGGGTGAACTTTTCGCTATCGCTCGGTAACCAGAGTCTCATATCGTGTCAATCACCTCGGTGTCAGTTACAAAGATTTTCCTCTGAGACTAGCGTTTTCCAATTAGTAGTATACGTAATGCTAAAAAATATGCAAGCGGGATTTAGAAAGGGAATGGGATGTACGGATCAGGTCTTTTCCATGCTCATGATCGCCGAGAAGTTTTTGGCGAAAAACCAAAAAGTTTTTTGTGCGTTCATGGACTTGGAGAAGGCTTATGACAGAGTGGACAGGGATGTGTTATGGCAAACACTGAACTCATTTGGGTTGAGCGCTGGTCTGATACAGGCATTGAAGTCTCTATATAGGGACTCTAGTGCTTGTGTCAGGATCAACGGGGCCTACTCGGACTGGTTTGACATCCATAAAGGTGTCAGACAGGGCTGTGTGGCTTCCCCGTCCCCTATTTATGGACAGTTGTTTGGAAAATTTGAAAGTAGAAGAATGCGGGTTAAGAATGGGTGAGTTAACCGTCAAATGCCTTTTGTACGCCGATGATCAAGTCATACTTGCGTCGTCGGCAGCCGAGTTGCAAATGATGGTTACATTAATGAACATGATATTAAAAGAAAAGGGAATGAAAGTGAACGCAAGTAAGACGAAAGTTATGGTTTTTGAAAGAGAAGAAAGTAAAACGATATGTGAAATAAGAATAGAAGGGGAGTTGGTAGAGCAAGTAGATGAGTTTGTATATTTGGGATGTGTGTTTAGCAGGGATGGTAGATATGATAAGGATATAGAACGACGAGTGAATGCAGGAAATAGAGTGAATGGGGCTCTACACTCTATTGTGAAAAGTCAAAATGTGTCCAAAAAGGCACGTATGGCAATTCACAATGCTGTGTTAGTACCTACTTTAATGTATGGTAGTGAAAGTTGGGTGTGGCAGAAGAAGCATGAGAGTAGAATAAATGCTGTAGAAATGCGGCCATTAAGGAGTATGTTAGGGATGAAGCTGAATGACAGAGTGAGAAATTGTTTAATAAGAGAAGAGTGTGGTTTGCAAGATGATGTTGTGACCAGGATTAAGAAAGGAATGCTTCGGTGGTTTGGCCATGTAGAAAGAATGAATGAGAAAAGAGTGACAAAGCAAATTTATGTTGCAGAGGTGAACGGCATAGTCGGGAAGGGTCGCCCTAGGCGAAAGTTTATCGACCAAATTGGCGATAAATTAAAAATGGGCCAAAAGAGTACCTTTAACCGACGAGCGTGTATGCGTAGATATATGGATGTGGGGGAAGCGAGAGAGGTGTGTCAGGATCGTGCCAAATGGAAGTCCATAATCTCTGCCTACCCCTCTGGGTGGCAGGCGTGAGTGTTTATGTATATGTTATGTATATGTAGTATACGTACTATCAGCGGTATGTGAGTACGTGCCAAATTTTTCAGTTTGACACACATTTTAACAGTGGTAGAGCCACGCGGCAGCTTTTGCTGTCGCACGGATGGGCCGGCTCGAACCGGGATGGTACCACGACCTCACAGAAAACCAGCGTGAAGTAGAGGTTTACCTCTGCGTTTCGCTTGGTGAGTGCAGGTGGCCGGAGGCCCTTTTTACTGGAGATGAGGCATTCCATCTTAGTCCTCACGGGTGACAACGCATCTACATTTTGATTTGTAATAGAGGATAGATGTAGATGTCTATGGGCCACAGCAACCACTTACCATCAGGTGGACTGTGTGCTCGTTTGTCACCCTTAACCTATAAAAAAAAATTTAGTCTCATTGAATTTAAATAACCGATGTGATTTTCGTGATTAATAAAATTGATGTGTAGCAACTAATTGACCTAAACTTAATTTTATATTATATTTATTATTTTTCCTATAAGAGGTACACGAATTTTAGTTCTTTCTTGAAATTATACGCAGGAAAATTAATTGGGAAATACTGATATAAACGAATAAAATGTACAAATAGGCACAGAAACCTAATTGTGCATACACTTGATTGCTTTCTTTGCCTATATTGTCATTTCAATTATTATCTCTCGGCTGATTCACATCCTTTATTTGATACAAAATGTGAAAATCGTGAAAATAATATAAAACGAAAATGAATGTATGAAATAAATTTAACTTGTCTTTCATTGCACTTACCATAAAAGTGGGTATACAAAGTATTGGTGGAAGAAGAAAGCTCGTCAGGATGGCAATACTACATCTACGTTCTGTGCACAAAATATGACTCCTGTCTGAATATCTGTAAAAAGTACATCATCAGGATTAGCCAAGGTAACATTCTACGATCGTTAATGCTATAGAAAACTATAAAAATAAATGAAAATATGTACATCAATATTACCGTTACAGCTTATTAAAGTCCACTGCTGAACATAGGTCTCCCATAGATTGCCTTATAGTGGGGATGTTTGCCACAGTTGCCACGCTTGGCAAGCGGGTTGGCAACCGCAGTTTTTTATTTTTAGACTTTATTAGAAAGACGCTGCTGCCCGTCTCCTCGACTGTACGACAACTGCTCTATTTACCTCTGACACCTCTTACGACACCCACAGGATGATATGGGATTGTGGATATTCTTACACCGGCACTACACTGTACATGTATACCAACGTAATAAAAGTAAATCAACGCTGTCATGTATTTGTTACGTGACTTAAGGTTCAGATTTGTTATTCCTATTTTATTTTTATAGTTTTCTATAGCGTTAACTATCGTAGAAAGTCATCTTATCTATTTTAAACTTGACATAACACAAAATTTTAATAATTGTACGGACGTTTATTAATTGGTCGGTACAGCAGCGATGCACAACTAGTATGACCTTATCAACCTATTATCTATTAATGAAAGTGGTTATTTTGAAATTAAAATCAAATCAAATCACTACCGCGTTGTGTTGATTGAACAATTCTTTGCGCCCGGCATCGACTCGGTATATCCAGTGAACGTTACATCACTCTCGTGCCAAACAATAAAAAAAGGTTCAAACGATTCAATTCTTTAGGGTTTACGCATATGATACCTCTTTGAAAAAAATAATCACGAGTTAAAGAAAGGGTTTTCATTAAAGTATAATGATTTTCGCCAGGAACTTTTTATTTATATCCCACACAAAGCTTAATCTATATGTCTAATTTATTACCGAGCACAGAACTAATTAATATTCAAAATTTAATGTAATGCAAACAACGAACACTAAACTCAGAAACTCCTTTGTATGAAATATATGGCTGGGCTTCTGGATCACCACAGTTGCTTTTCTTTGGTATATTGACTTTATAAAATTTAAGATTATTTAATTTAATATGCTACTTCTTCTTCTTCTTCTTCTTCTACCTAGCGTTTATCCCGGTTGCTCATCCCGCCCAGCGCGGGAGAACCCAGGGTCCGCTTTCCGACACTTCCTCCTCCACTTTGCCCGGTCTTCGGCGTCCCTCACAACTAGCCCATTGGCGCGCATGTCATCCTGCACGACATCAAGCCAGCGTTTCTTGGGCCGTCCTCTACTCCTGGCACCAGGTAAGGTCATGTCCAGGCATTTGTTTCCCACGTAGCTTGCTGGTCGTCGTAAGACGTGGCCGTACCAGCGGAGGCGACTTTCCTGCAGCTTGTCAGCAATGTCACGGACATGGAGGCTGCCGCGGATGTATGTATTCCGTACACGGTCTTTCCGTGTGACGCCACACATCCACCGCAGCATGTTCATCTCCGTGACATGCAACAACTGCCGGTGTCGCTCCAGCACCGGCCACGCCTCACTGCCGTACGTAAGGACAGGCCTTATGATGGTCTTATAGACCTGTCCCTTCAGCTTGACCGGCATTTTGGGGTCACAAATGACACCCGTCACCTCGCGCCATTTCGCCCAAGCCGCTGATATACGGGCCTTGATGTCGCGATCGATGTCACCGGACGCATCAAGCACAGATCCGAGGTACCTGAAGTTGTCCGTGCGCTCGACGGTGTCGTCGCCTATACGGAGAGACGTCAGATCTGTGCTGTTGCAGGCCATATACTCCGTCTTCGCCACGTTTAGCTTCAGCCCGCCGTTCTCAAGCGCCTCCCTCCATGCGTGCACGCGTCTGGTGAGCCGTCCTTTGTCCTCATCTACCAGTGCGATATCATCAGCGTACATAAGCAGCCAAGGCTGCGGTAGTTTCTGTACGCTGGCTGACAGTTCGTCTAATATCACACTGAAGAGATAGGGGCTTAAGACGGAGCCCTGATGCACGCCTATGGTTATGGGGAAGGGGGTGGTATCACCAACAGCGGTCCTGACTATTGAATCGGAGTTGCGGTACATGTCACGTACGATTTCCACGTAGGTCTCTGGTACCAACTTCGACCGCAACGCCCACCAGATCATCTCCCTAGGAACACAGTCAAAGGCCTTCTGCAGGTCTAGGAATAAAAAATGCAGAGGCATATTCTTTTCCCTGTGCTTCTCCATGAGGATCCTTAGGGCGAATATAGGGTCCATGGTACCGCGTCCTGGTTGGAAACCGTACTGGAAGTCCGACACTGTACACTCCTGTCGGATCCTGGCGTCAATAATGCGCTCGAAGAGCTTCATGGTGTGTGACATCACCTTTATACCGCGGTAATTACCGCAATCCTGAACGGACCCTTTACCCTTGTGGACCGGCGTTATTATACTAAGCCGCCACTGATCGGGCATTATTCGGTCGCTCAGGATTCTATTATAAAGGTTAGTAAGAACGCACACACCACGAGCCCCCAGCGCTTTCCACGCTTCAATTGGCACCTCGTCCGGTCAGACAGCTTTCCGATTCTCCATGTGACGAAGAGATGCGAGGACCTCGTCAGGTGTAATTGGTGGCACGAGTCCATGGTTCGGGAGTTGTTCGGGAGGGTGCACTTCCCGGTGCTGAGTATTCAGCAAAACGTGGAAATAAGAGCGCCATCTCTCCTTCACCGCACGATCATCGTACAGGAGCTCGCCATTAGGGCCGTTGACGCTGCAGCAGCGAGTAATATCTTGCGCTGCTTTGGCCCTAGAGCGCGCCAGTTTATATATGAGCTTGTGCCCCTCAGGAGTGTCCAACTTAGCATATAATGGTTGCAAGTGGTCACGCCTGGCTCTGGCTACAGCTTTCTTGGCAGCTCTTTTCGCTGTCTTGTAAGATGCGCGATCTTCAGGAGATTTGGTCACTTGCCACGTCTTGAAGAGCGCTTTCTTTTCCCGTAATGAACCCTGGACTGTGGCATCCCACCACCAGGTCTCCTTGTCGATTTTGCGGCCCCCTTTCGCCACGCCGAGAACTTGCTTTGCCGTCTTTGTGATTGCTGTCTGAATGGTTTTCCAGCACTCTTGGACGGACTTGCCTGCTGTGTCGAGACTAATATCCCCAGCGGCAGAGTCAAACTCTGAGTATCTGGTTTGATCCAGCAGCCACCACTTGATTTGACGGCGGCAACGTTCGGCGTGTCTGCGACGGGGTTTTACGCAGAGGTCCATGACAAGAAGTCGGTGTTGGGCAGTGAGACACTCACCGGGTATGACCTTACAGTTGGCCACGCGACTGATATGACTTCTCCTGGTCAGTAGATAGTCGATCTGAGTGGCGTTCCGACCGCTCCTGTAGGTAATCAGGTGCTCGGTTTTCTTTTTGAAGAACGTGTTCACCACGGCCAGGTCAGCTGCAGCGCAGGTTCTGAGAATGGTTTCCCCCTCTGCGTTTCTTCTGCCGTAACCATAGCCGCCGTGGACACGTTCATACTCTCCCTGCACCTCGCCCACATGACCATTCAGGTCGCCACCCAAAACGACATCGTGGTACAACGGTATGCCGCGTAGTACATCTCCGAGACGATCCCAAAACAGCGTTTTATCCGCGTCGCTGCAGCCGACCTGTGGGGCGTAGGCACTTATTAAGTGGGTCACGACCCCCTCAATAAGCAACCTTACTACCATAAGTCGGTCGCATATGCGTCTAACTTCCAAGACGCTATCGTGGAAACGCTCGGCGAGCACCACTGCCACACCGTTCTCTCCACCAGAGGAGCCTGTATAGATCAGCTTGTAGCCGTGCCCAATATTCCGGCTCCTGTTGGCCTTCCACCGTGTCTCCTGCAGGAATGCCACTGCCACTTTACGCCTGGCAAGTATGGCCGCAAGTTCTGCGGAGCGTCCCGTAAGCGTGCCAATGTTCCAGTTTGCAAAGCGAATCTTCGTAGTTGGTGCTAACGTCTTTAGCCGGGCTCGCACGGGGCCCGGTAGCCCTCGCATACTTGTCGCAGGGTTAAGGCGATCCCCATGCGCGTCGTTATGCGGCGACGCCCTAGCC
This sequence comes from Parnassius mnemosyne, assembly GCA_963668995.1. Taxonomy (NCBI): domain Eukaryota; kingdom Metazoa; phylum Arthropoda; class Insecta; order Lepidoptera; family Papilionidae; genus Parnassius; species Parnassius mnemosyne. The sequence continues at coordinate 27,327,246 of CAVLGL010000068.1, forward strand.
CTAAACGTATTTATCTTTCTTTTAACGTCCATTTTTGAGTGGCTTAGTGCCAATTACCAGGGCGACTGCCGTCTGACCCCCGAACCCCTAGGACGAATCCCAGAGGAGTGGCATCGCCAGAGCCCTTTCCGTTGTCCAGCAGGTGCGCCACGTGCAGGCGGGGTTGGCTTGGGCTCCAAGATCTTAGCGGAGCCCCTTACACCCCACATTTACATTTAATATGCTACTTATTAGCTAATATTCTTATTACTTACTTTATAGCTATGTATCTCCATATGGCTAGTGAAAGCGTAAGACAAATCGACGCCGTATGTAATATTTGAGCGAAGTGCATATGGAATAATAAATACACCGCCCAAGAGTATGGAAAGTCTAATGTTTCTGGCAGGACCTAAAATGACAATTGAATACATTTTGAAACGTTTTATAAACGATACAGTAAACATCAAATATAATATTATGATTATAATGAAAATAAATTGCATCCGTTACCGCTACAACCATATTGTTTACCCCGCGACCGGTGATGTGTGACTTTAAAGTTTTGTTGTTATTGCTTTATAATCAAAAGCAACCTCATAGATATCGTCGAACGTGAATAGCCGACCTAGATCGACTACTGAATGGTTCTTTCTTTAATTAAGCTTACTTTTTTTAATATAATTAGGGTGACAAACGAGCACACAGTCCACCTGATGGTAAGTGGTTGCTGTGGTCCATAGACATCTGCATCAATCTTCGTTTGCGAATTAAATTGCAGATGCGTTGTCAGCCTTGAGGACTAAGATAGAATGCCTCTTTTCCAGTAAAATGGATCTCCGGTTCTCTACACTCACCATACGAAACACAGCAGCGTTAAACGGCTATTTTACGCTGGTATTCTGCGAGGGTGTGGTCCTTCCTCGGTCGAGCCGACCCATTTGTGCTACAACTATACTATTAATATAGCTGCAGCATGGCTCTACCACGTAAATTATTTAGCTTACTATTGGAGTGTTATGCTATTTTAAGAATGTATTATAGCGTCAATTGAAAAATTGGTCAATGCGCACTATAATCATCATCAATACAGTCCTTAACAAGCTTCTGCAGAACATGGTCTTCCTTCAAGAAATCCCACAACACGCATTCCCAAGCTTTGCCAACTACATCTATAGATTTTCCACGTACTATCCTGGGAAGGTATTACTCACTCGAATATTAGGTTACGCAGAACCATCACTACTATTAAGTTATTAATTAATCGAGTGATGACCAAATCCAAGATGTAAGTATACCGTACGATGGATGCGTGGTTAGGGGGGGGGGGGGTCCAGTCGCAAATGGTGCGCACCCGAAACCAGTGCGAATCGGGTAGTATTTTTTAGCCGTTCCCTCGGGCATACGGGCCTTTGCCGAGGATGACCGCATACTTCCCTAGCTAATTGTGGGACCAAAATGGATGAAGATTTCTTTTAGCCTCACCAACAACACCCTGCAACACTATTCTCCAAACTGGAACGAGTCGTGAAGTATACGGGCACGTCTGCAGCCGAACCACAATTGAAAATAAACCAGAAAAAAAAGTTCGCTAGGCCTTATAAGCTTAGAGGGGCAGCACGGAAGAAGTACATAAGGCTGAAAGCAGCTGAGATAGGAGCTGACGAGGCTATCTCTCTCTCTCCCAGAAGCCCTGAGACGAGATTCCTCTAACCAAACCTCCCCCGGTTCCGAAGGCAAAAATCGCAGTCGGTCTGAGGAAGAGTCCTGCAAAGACCAACCCAGGAAATCTGTGAAGCTGGTAACGGGGGCGAAGAAACTGAGCTTTAGTGGCGTAGCTGACTTCGTGCGTGTAGGACTTTACATTTTGAATCCTATGAGCGTGGAGCAGATGCGGCTGGTCCAGCACGCACTAACACAGGCTATCGATAAGACGGTCTGTGGGGTACAGTCGGGAATGGGACCGAAATTTTCGGGTTCACCCACAAGCCAGGTTGGATTCTGGTAAAGTGCCTGAATAAGGCATGACAGGACTGAATTTTGGATGAAGTAGGAAAACTGAAAACCTGGCCGGAGGCAGAGCTCTCCATAATACGAGCGAACTGCCTAAGCCTCAGCCTGACCTCACCTATATACCCCACACTACCCCTCAGCTAAGCTAACTTGCCAGAGGAGGCGGCTGTGCTGTTGCAGACCTTCGCATTGACACACTAGGTTATGCTGATGACCTTGTGATCATTCCGTGGCGCTTTTGCCAAAGTGATTTATCATTAATCACACAAAGAGCCCTAAACACCAAAACAACTGGTGAAGGGATGAAGTTTATCAGTTGATGCTGATAAAACTGTTATAATATCCTTTACCAAAAAGAGACGGTTTGACAAATTAGTCACACCAAAACTCAATGGCAAATAAGTATTCACAGAAGACACTTCACTTCACAGAAGTTAAGTACTTGAGCGTAACAATCGATCAAAAACTAACCTGGAATTCTCGCCTTAGCAATTTAAATTTTAAAATTGCTTTAGGTACGTGCAATCGTTTGGTCGGGAACAACTGGGGCTTGCGTCCCAGTATTTTTTTTATTTATTATAAGCCAGTGCTTGACCACAATCCCACCTGGTGGTAAGTGGTGATGTTCGCGCCAAACGCTGTTTTGTTGTATCGACGACAGAGGGCGTGCGGCTCGGTGCCATACCGGTTTGACTTTCGGTCGTGCGTAAAACGCGCGAGCCCAGTGAGTCGTCTGCCAGCTGTGCTTGGGACAGCACGCTGTCATTTTTTGTCGGGAACTCAGAATAATTAGGCGCGGCTTGTAAGTGTACTGTCCAGGATTTGTGACGCGTATTCCTTGCTGTAGAGCTTCCCCGGGACTCATTGGGTTTGACTCGGAATCTGTATAGGTGCATTCGACAATATTATCTAGTGCGGCCTTATTCTAGAAATAACTGTTGCTACGCGAACCGGTAGTGACCTTTGATCCGGACACTCCGTGTTCGTTTTGTGCGCTAACCTTATGACAAACAAGAGTTAGTGGCTTGTAAGTTAGTTAAACGTACGATAGAGTTAATGAACTGTCACCGTGACGAACGAGGAAAGTTACTGTGGACAACGCCGCGGAAGACCTCAATTTGGAGCAGCCTGGAACTCGGCCGCTGCTGGTCGCCTATGCTTGCCAAGGCCCCACGCATTCACACCTCACTGTACACTACTCGCCATCCACTATTACACACACTCACGGCCTGCCCAAGCCTTGGTACGAAGTTAGCTTCGGATAATGGTAAGTACTACGTGTTTCTAGGTTTCTCCCTTATTGTTTAGTGTAACTAGATATTTTCCACTTTGGCCTTAGGAGGCCCTACCTACGTCTGCTCGTCGAAACTCAGCTGAATGGGCCCCTGAAGATTTGACCTTTAAGGGAGCAGCCGTAGGCCGTAACAGGTGATGTAGCCTTATCTTAACAAAAGCCTATTCACTCTTGCCTTGAAGACGCCCAGATTGTATTCGGACGGAAATATTGACGCCGTCAAACTATTCCACTACTTTGTTGTATAGCAGCATACTGAGGCCAATTCTCACCTACGCCTCCACTGTCTGGTTTAACAAGGCCAACCAAAAGACGACTGCGGACAGACCAAATAGTTTAAAAAAGTTTGCCTGCTTAATAGCAACTGGAGCGATGCGATCATCACCTGGAGCGGCGTTAATGCACTTCTATGCCTAATGCCCCTAGATCTTTATTGAGACAAGGAGGCGACGGCTAGTTTGTATAGGATTAACAAAAATTTGTTTAGGTAGTTTGAACTTGCTTTTCTACAGATTGAGATCCATGCTCGACTCAAGGAAACACCGGCTTTATGCATGATCTCAGATATCATGCATAAAGCCGGTGTTTCCTTGAGTTATACTATACACTTTTAATAAAAGTATATAGTTTAACAGTGGTAGAGCCACGCGGCAGCTTTTGCTGTCGCACGGATGGGCCGGCTCGAACCGGGGTGGTACCATGACCTCACAGAATACCAGCGTAAAGTAGAGATTTACCTCTGCGTTTCGCTTGGTGAGTGCAGGTGGCCGGAGGCCCTTTTTAATGGAGGAAATAAAAATGAGGCATTCCATCTTAGTCCTCACGGGTGACAACGCATCTGCATTTTGATTCGCAAACGAGGATAGATGTAGATGTCTATGAGCCGCAGCAACCACTTACCATCAGGTGGACTGTGTGCTCGTTTGTCACCCTTATCCTATAAAAAAAAAATAGTAGAACTACCCTCCAGAGAAGACTGGCTGAATGGCCAGGTCATCTGTGAGGTCGGCAGCCTTATATGGTATACCGATGGATCAAAAATGAGCCTCGGTGTAGGCTTTGGAATTTATGGGGAACGCCCCAAATTCAAACTTAGTATGAATTTGGGTAGATTCACCTCTATCTTCCAGGCAGAAATTTTCGCCATACTTCAGTGTGCGAAAATCAATCAGCAAAAACACTACGTTTACCATATAATCTATAATAATTCTGATAGGCAAGCAGCACTGCTAGTACTGAGATCAAACTTGGTGAACTCGAAGCTAGTTGGGGACTGCGTGAATCGTATAAACGCCCTGGGAGGTAACAACAGGGTCTTTTTAAGATGGGTTCCGGGTCACGTGGGTATTAAATTGCCGACAGTTGTTATTGGTTTATTTAAATAAATAAATAGCTGAACAATGGACAATAAATATTATTTATTAGTTAATAAACAACATTTGGATTTTTTTAAAGAGAAAACCTATAATTTACGGAAATATCAGACTCGCCGTTGTTTCCGAATTTGATATTTCTACCAACTGTATGTATGGTCTATTTATCGCCAAATTAAATGTCATATTTTTGTAGAAACCAAAAAAAATTAAAAATATTTAATGATCACTTATATACTCAAAGAAAAATTACAAACGATATTCAAAACGCTTAATTGTATTGTTAATCCAAGCAATCTAGGTGTCACGGTTTTCCTTTAAAAGAATTTCATCCATTACAGCTTATTAAAGGTCATTGCTGAACATAGGCCTCTTCTTAGATTGTCTCATAAGGGGGATATTTGCCATAGTTGCCATGTTTGGCAGGCGGATTGGCAACCGCTGTTTTTTGTAGTTGTTATTATTAAGACGCTACTGCCAATCTCCTGATTTGATTCTCTACTATCGGGACAATATGGTTCGATACCCACGGGACAACATGGGATAGTAGATCTTCTTACAACTTCCTTATAAGCATTTAGGATTCGTTTAACATTTAACTGTATTATACTTTATATTAAAATAGAACTTTTACCAAATACTTGTAAATTGCAAATGGGACATATTCAAGCATTACAAATACATCTGCAACGGCTAGCCATTTAAGAAGTCTGTTAATAGGGGCAGCGGCCATGTCTTTCCTTGTGAGGACGGCTACATTTATAGAGTTTGCTATAACGCCAATGGTGCAAACCTGTAACAATCAAAATAATATTAGCTATACGTCGAAGCATAGGGAAATGATATTGTAGATTATTAAAGTTATATTAATCTATACATCTATATCTATATACTTATAAATAAATAAAATTATTGAAGTGTCTGTTTGTAATGTCAAAATAACAGCTTTTTACTAAATACATATGAAAGTACATGTTTGTTCCGGCTAATCTCCGAAACGACTGAACCGATTTTCACGGGACTTTTACTGGCAGATAGCTGATGTTAAAAGTAGCCTAAGTTAATCCTGTAACTTAGGCTACTTTTATTTCAGAAAAAGCATTAGGGATCCGTGCAAAAAATTAAAACCCATGAAATCCAATCGTAAGAAGCTACAGCTAGTCTCTATATAAAAATCAATTGTTGTCCGTTAGTCTCGCTAAAACTACAAAAACGACTAGATTGATTTTGACGAATTTTTTTGTATGTATTAGAGTGGATTTTTGGATGGTTTAGATTCACAATTGTAGCCGGTAGGTGGCGCTGTTGTCGAGATCCAGAAATTACCCGTGTGAAGCCGAGCCGGATAGGCAGCATTATATAATAATTAAAAAGATATTGGTTAGGTCATCTTTAGTCATACATAATAGAAATCTACCTGATTAAAGAATTTGCATTACCTGCTTCACCCATACTGGTCAGAAAGGTTGTGTTTGTGAGATTTGGATTCAGCATTATACTCCACAGTTGAAAAATAGAGTGAGATTATACTTTTATTTATATATTTATTATAGTATAGTGTATCGCTCAAAAGTTATTTCTAACACGCTGCTATCCTTCATGCCCCACCAATCGTTTTCCAGTTAGGCCTTAGGCAAGACGCATAGCATATCGACGCATTTTTCATACAAATTGAGAGCTTTGTTACAATATCCCCTGAACAGTAAATAACATCCATCTCGGCTATGTGTCAAATATGATAATCTGTGACAGTCATCCATCGCGGCGGTCAATTCCCGCCATTATCCGCCATTTTTTTAAATTACTAAAAGCTACTATCATATTTCCCTTTTAGCACTAATGTTATAATAATATATAAATTCAGATAAGAAGAACATTTTTATTATATTTTATTGTATAAAACATAACTTTATACCCATATTATATTTAATAGAAAACACGAATTAATGTGACAGTAGTCGACATTTTTTCCATGGAAATTTCGACCAGATGGAAGTTAGCGTAGAACATTCTTTTTATTAACTAAACTGTAAGCCAATTGATTGCACCTTAAATGCTCCAGCAGAATCTGAAATTGCTCCACCTCTATTGTTATTAGTTAATTTAAAATTAATTTAAAAAAAACTAAGTATCGAAAATTTAATTTTGCTATAAAATATAAAACATCTACTTTTTAAAATTAAACTGTAAGCCAATTGATTGCACCTTAAATGCTCCAGCAGAATCTGAAATTGCTCCACCTCTATTGTTATTAGTTAATTTAAAATTAATTTAAGAAAAACTAAGTATCGAAAATTTAATTTTGCTATAAAATATAAAATATCTACTTTTTAAAATTAAACTGTATGCCAATTAATTGCTCCTTAAATGCTCCAGCAGAATCCGAAATTGCTCCACCTCTATAGTTATTAGTTATTTTATAACTAATTTAAAAAAAATCAATCAATTTTTGTTCGATAAAATGACTTTAACTAAAGAATATTACTACATTCTATTGATGATGTAGTATTACTCAAATAGTATCACTCTATCTCAAAATTAATTATAAATTAACTAATAGCAATAGACAGAAAAATTACGGATTCTACTGGAGCATTTAAGGAGCAATTAATTGACATACAGTTTAATTTTATAAAGTATATATTATATAGCAAAATTAAATTTTCGACAATTAATTTTTTTTAAATTAATTATAAATTAACTAATAGCAATAGAGGTGGAGCCATTTCGCATTCTACTGGAGCATTTAAGGACCAATTAATTGGCACACAGTTTAATTTTAAAAAGTAGATATTTTATGTTTTATAACAAAATTAAATTTTCGATACTTAATTTTTTTAAGTTAATTGTAAATTAACTAATAATAATAGATTTGGAGCAATTTCGGATTCTGCTGGAGCATTTAAAGAGCAATTAATTGGCATACAGTTTAATTTTAAAAAGTAGATATTTTATATTTTATAGCAAGGACTCGGAACCAAGTCCGGAGAATATGGTACCCATATTTCATCTACGGTTACAATATGAGCGCAAAAAGAATTTGGATCTTTTTCAATTATTGTTTCGCTTTCTTTTGGGCGTCTGTTAACATTCGAGGAAACCAGCGCGCGGGCGGTTTTTTGAATTTTAATGTCCGAATTAAAATAAATTTGATCGTCCCAAACGAAAGTTCTAGAATCTCAGCTAAATAACGGATGGTTACACGTCAATCTACCTTAACAATTTCTTCAATTTTTTTAACGTTATCGTCATTGCAAATGTCATTCAAGTAGGAAGATTAGAAAAAGAAATGGATAAATATAGGTTTTAATTTAGTTTTTTTCTGGCCTTGGCTACTAACGAATTTAAGATTCGAAAAAAGTTGAACGCATTTCTATAACTCATTGATAAATGCCCTATTCCGAAAACTTATTGATCAACCTAGTACTGTATAATATTATATATACAGGCCTCTACATCTACGATAATTTAGTCTACATCTTGTCGATTTTAATTACGCTCATGGCTATTGAACGAGAGCGATATCGATGGCATTTCCGACACTTGAATTCTGTATAAGGTAATATAATTTATCATAATCTACTTGATTTTATTGGGCGGTGTTTCTCAAATGATGGTATGTGACTACGGTCACCTAGCAACCCCCCTTTTGTAACCTTAGAGGAAATGCAGGTGTGTTGCCTGGCAACTGACTGAGCGGAAATATAGGTATTTTATAAAAATATTGAGCCATATTTTATAAAAATGTAGAGAAGGTATTCTTTCATCATCATTATCCGTCCCCAGCTCCATTCTAATGGAATTGCTAAAATCACAAGGACCCTTTTCAGCCATGTATGAGGCACCGAGTCGAATGCCTTTTTGTAGTCTATCGAGGCGGCGGAGAGGTTCCGACGGTTGCGTTTAACAACCTTGCCAATGACCGCGTCAATGAGGAGTGGTTCCTTGGTTCCACGACCACCGCCCCGACATCCATTTTGAGCGCGCGACATCATCTGATTTGAGTTCAGGTGACGAGTGATAATCGCGCTCAAAATGGATGTTAGTGTCTTGTATATCATGGGTAGACACGTGATATTTAGTCGGGTCTGTGGTATCCCGGTCTTTAGGAACCAAATGTGTGATCCCAGTAGTGAAGAGGCTCGGGAGCGACTTTTGGTCGAGAGCCTCTTGAAATTGCCGGGCGGGCACAGCGTGACACACCACGAACCCCTTCAGCCAGTAGTGATGCAGTCCGTCAAGTCTCGGACTGTTCCAGTTCGGGGCATTACGGACTGCCTCAGCTACGTCATCCGACGTTATGATGACGGGGTTCATGGCTGTAACATTCGCAAACTGACTCACCACAACTTCCATCCAAGGGCCCTCGGTGTGGTTTACGGGCCCTGACCACAGGCTGCGCCAGAATGCGACAGTGTCGGCCCGATTCGGTGCTTGCCCCGTTCCACGTACCATTGGTCGCTCCAATGATTTATAGAGCCTCTTCTGATCACTCTGGAAGGGACGATTCTGGTTGAACCGTATCGAACTCTCGGTATATCGCCGAATCCGCTTTCCCCGAGCAGCGATTCTCTGCTTTAGGTCGTCTATGCGCTCCGTCAGTATTTGCGTAATATCCGGCTGGAACAAACTTATATTTGCCCCATCAAACACCATCCTGGCGGTGCGCACAATTCTCGGTCTATTTCTTGCCTTTGCGATACGGTCCTCAATTCTTTTTCTCCAGGCTGGGATGGCGCTACTTTGTCTAGTAGCGCGCCCAGCCTTGGGAAGTTTGGCGCCAATAATTCGGCAAACTGTCAGTGCGGCACCAAAAAGAATTGAGTCCGTCTCGCAAAGGTCCCGGCTGGATTACAAATAGGTCATCAGCATTGGGTTGAGAGCCCTCACGACAGCCCGATTCCGCTTGCTTAGGAGTATGCGGGGAAGTCGCGGTCAATTTTTGAGAGGCGTACTGCGCGTTTATTATTATAATTATTAATATAAGTTCAATTAGTAGTAACAACAACTAAATTAGTAGTAACTTTTAAATATATTATGAGTAAATTGGTTTATTTTGGATTCCTCCCCTGAACATCTCGTAATTTGTTTGTTAGAAGTTTTTTTTTGTCACAGGAAAATAAAAGATACCGCTTATAAAGAATATAATAAGGAATATGGCGGCTTTTTTGTATTAACACAGGCATAGCCGCAGGTAAAAAAACGAATGAGAATAAAAATAAAACATGTAACATGTAACAAAGTAATATTAACTTAAATTTTGATATATTTAGATGATAGGTATTTTAATTTGTGCTGTGGTGTTGCACCATTGCCGTGCAAGCTTACTCACTTAGCAATGATCGCGGCTATTTTAAAACGTGGTAGAGCCATGTTGCCATATTAGTAGTATAGTTGTAGCATGAATGGGTCAGTTCGACCGGGGAAGGACTATAATAATAATAATAATAAAGCCTCTTTATTCCTTAAAAGAAATTAATTTAATTAAATTAACTTTTAGGTGTCTAGCCTAATGGCAGGGCGCCAACCGCGAACTCAAAAGGTCGTGGTTTCGAATCCACTATTGACTATTGTCGTGAGCCACTTTCAACACAAGCATTTTAAGCTTACCAGTGGTTAAAGGGAAGGGAAGGAAGCATTACTAGTATTTAAAAAAATTACAAAAAAAAGAACAATTATATGTACGCTTAGAAAATAAAAAAATATATACATTTCAATTAAGGACCCCTCTTTGGGAAAAGGCCTCCTCCATCTTTTCCCACTCTTTTCCGTTCTGAGCTATTGTTAGCCAATTTTTTCCTGCTGTCTTTTCAATCTCATCGATCCATTTTTCTTACGGTCTTCCTTGTTTGCGTTTGCCTGTTGGTCCTGTCCACATGGTCGCCCGTTTAGACCATTTTGTATCAGTAGATCGTCCTACATGACCTGCCCATTTCGACTTCAGTTTTTGAGCGTAATGTAATGCGTCTATCACTCTAGTTTTTTTTTGCGAATGTCATTGTTTTTGCATTTATCTTTATCTGGGGAAGAACTATACGTTCTCAAAAAATACCAGCGTAAAATATCAGCTCAAAGCTGCAGTGTTTCGTATGGTGAGTGTAAAGAACCGGAGACCCTTTTTAGTGGAAATGAGGCATTTCATCTTATTCCTCACGGATTACAACGCATCTGCATTTTGATTCGTAATCGAGGATAGATGTAGATGTCTATGAGCCCAAGAGTTTGTTGTCCTCTTACTATCAGGTGGGCTGTGAGAGTTTGTCAAACTTATCCTATAAAAGTAACAATTTTAGCACTAAATTTCAGTGACACTAGGCATGAAATGGGCATATCACTTTAGCTCTGTGTTTTTACCTATTAAACAACTTTTGAGACAAAAGTTATTCTACTAATTTAATATTTTTACAAATTATAAATTATAAAAAAATAACGTTCTACATGTAAAAGCAAAATGAATGGTTTACCAAATTAATTTTGTTATATACTTCATATAACACTATTTTTATACATTATAGACTCCACAATAAATATGTACCTACAATTTATTATGTTGTACAATCTACTTTACTTTATGTTACTCTATAATATATATCACTATAAATAAAAATCAATTGCTGGTCGTCAGTCTCACAAAAACTAGAAAATGGCTGGACCGAGTTTGATGATTTTTTTGTGTGTATTTGAGTGGGTTACTGGATGATCTATGATTCACAATTGGACCCAGTAGATGGCGCTGTTGTCGAGATCCAGAAATCACCATGTGAAGCCCGGTCGGATCGCCAGTATCTAATACAATCACCTCATATCGTCTCGTGCCTGTCTGTCGTAAGAGGTGACGGAATCAGAAGATAGGCAGCAGCATCTTCCTGATAAAAACTCAAAAAATTTAAAAATTGCGGTTGCCAATCCGCCTGCCACGTGGCAGCTATGGCGAAATTCTCCTTATGAGGCAATCTGTGGGAGAGGCCTATGGTCAGCAGTGTGATTTGATAGGCTGTAATGAATGGATATTGTCCCAGTAAATATTCATGTTAACATTATTTTCCTTTATTAAACTACAAATATAACTATTTGCAAAAGTTATTTCAGTAAACAGACCAATATAATTATAGCGTACTTAAATGTACTAAATGCGTTAAGATATAATGATATAATATAGGACCTATATAGCACAAACATTTACTCTAAGATACGCCAAAAAAGAAAAGTGGAAAATTTACGGAGTTTTTAAAATAGATTGCTCTTTACTGATCTTAAATGTGATCCCATTTATAGCAGAATGTACGTTTGTCACGCCCTTTATTAATTAACTTCAAATAACTAGGCATAAAATATTAAGCACAAAAATGAAGTGATAAAACACGAAGAAGTAGAAGCCTAATAAGTGTTCATTATATTTAATATGAAACGCATTAATATTGAGCATTACGTACGTAATTTACTAAATGTCTAGACGGGCTGGTTTCCTCGGAGTAACCAATTTGGTGTTAGATGTAGACCTTATAATATAATTAATATCATAATAGACTTAGAAACAGACATCAAAAATCGATAGTCAATTAATTTGTAGTTTGCTAAAATATTAATTTTATCTTGTATTCAATGCACAGATCAAAAACCTGGGTATGTATAAAAATACAATAAACATTAAATTTAGATGTTATAAATTTAACAAAAGCTATTACTATTTATTTAATACACAATAAACTAAATTTATTTCTTCATTCCCTGTTTAAATTTAACGGAATTCATTTTAATACGAACGAAGACAGAGTGTGTTGTTTATTTAACTAATTTTATTACCCGACAACTATACTCGTAAACCAATAAAATAAATACAAAAATATTGCCAAAATTCGAGACATATTAAAATCACGGTTGACAATATATGTGCATGTTAAAAGTTAACGAGCCGTGTGGTGGCGACATAAAAAGTCCGTACTTAGTCTCGAGGGTGCTGTAAAAATAGTAGTCTCCTTAAATTTGCAAATTTCCAACTAAATTAAAAAGTATTTGTTTAAATTGCTAATCCGAATACGAGGTGATAGAAGTTTTGTTAACTTTTGTATTCTTTCACATCATAACACCTTTTTATCTTGCTTACGGTTGTTTTAGTTAAAGGAGCCGCCTGGGTAGGTGACTCTTATCTTTCTACCACCAAGCAAGTTTATTCATTTGAAGTCTCTTGCCAAGGCTGTCCAAAGGAATTTCTGTCAGCTATCACTTTCATCAGACATTGGGAGGACGACTCGCTGGCTCACGCCGCAAAGGAGAAAGTCGACCTTTTAGGCTCCCTTTATACGTCCAATGGGATTTAAATGACAGGGAAACACACCGCCAACTATCATGCATTGTGAGTACTGCATGCCAGATGTGCGGTTTACATAGTACTGAGTACTACGTAAAGCATCGAATCGCCGTAATTGTTCTGAGGATATGTATTCCGGATTGTGCATTGGTTTCCTACTGTTTAGGCGTTGTCTTAAAGTCTTGCACGCGATCCCTAAAAAAAAACCGCTTTCCTATGGCCATTACTTCCTTGTTCTCTAAAATAATGGAATGAATTATTAACTGCCATCTCATGCGGTTCCTTGAGGAACACCAACTGATTATTATAAACCGTTGGACCTGACACATCGAAGTAGGTAAGCAAGGGAGTAGCCTGGGGGGTTAGGTTGGACATAGCGAAAGCCTTCAATCAGGTTTGACACAAAGCGCTGCTTTTGAAGTTACCTTCGTATGGGCTCCCCAAGAAATCATACAATTGGTTTACTAATTTTCTCGCAGAACGGAGCATAAAGATTGAAGTCGACGATGCATTTGCAGCATGTACCATCGACTTCAACCTTAAAGTCTGAATGCTGGTGTTCATCAAGGCTGTGTGCTATCGGCTTCCCTGTTTTTTCTGCATATAAATGATATATTGGAAACTATTAACATTCATTGTTATGCAAAATGCAAAAAAATGCAAAAAAATGCTTTAAGCACAGGCCGTGCTAATATTTATATTAATGTAGCAGAATGCCGAAAAATATTTGTGTCTGAAATGGAGTCTTTATAAAATAAAATCACAGATTGGGGCTGACAAAATTTAGTCCCATTTAACCCCTAGAAGTCACAGGAATGTTTTGCGCATTTACCCCCAAAAAGAATCTAATTTTTCTTCAAATTCATGAAAATGGTTTGTATAATGAAAGGATACACGAAAGAGTGGAAGTCAATACAGTTAAATAATTTTATTGTAATAAGTTTACCGTGCAAATTTGAGGATATTTTCGAGGCAATTGTGCCAATAGAAATTGGGCCTTACCTACTTAATCATACGTGTTGTATTAGATTATTACATCGCATATTTTAACACTTAACACCTAAGATCGTGCGTGGCAAATAAAACCTTGATAATTTAATTTAGGCTTAAGGTAAAATCCGTCAAACATGAATAAATATAACTAAATAACAAAACTGCACATTAAATTTAGTTGAATCATTTATTTTTATAAAACCCATTCAAAAATATGGATTAAAGATAGTGGACAGTTATTTTTAACACGTTTTTATTAGCTTAGTGTTTATCTATCTATAACGGATTCTTTTAATGTAATTTTCACCAACTTGTAGACAGTCGACTGACTTGAAAATTTACATTCGTATCAAGAACTGATGATAATACAATGATTTAATAACTTTCTCCTAATGTCATGATAAGGATCACCAGGTTAAAACATTTTTTTTTATATTATAACTGATGTTTTTTAAGTTTTTAAAATTAATATTATTATGTTGATGATTTCAATCATACTAAACACACGACCTACTACAGTTTATGGGACACATTTGTGTATGTGCATATAAACCTATGAAATAAGAGATATAAACAATGTGGTAAATAGCAAGCATATAGATTATAGCATATTATATGTTATATATGTATATAAATATGTAATGCCGTGTGGTAATGGCATAAGATGATCAAACACCCCATTTCGTCCCGTGGGTGTCGTATTAGTCGACTATGGGAAATGACGGGAACAACGTCTAATAGATGGATTTCGATAGATTTTTTTTTATATAGGATAGGGTGACAAACGAGCACACAGTCCACCTGATGGTAGGTGGTTGCTGTGACCTATAGACATCCACATCTATCCTCAATAAAGAATCAAAATGCAGATGCGTTGTCACCCGTGAGGACTACGATGGAATGCCTCTTTTCCAGTAAAAAAGGATCTCCGGTTCTCTACACTCACCATACGAAACACAGCAGCGTTAAGCTGCTATTTTACGCTGGTATTCTGTGAGAGCGTGGTCCTTCCCCGGTCGAGCCGACCCATTCGTGCTACAACTATACTACTAATATAGCTGCATCATGGCTGTACCACGTAAAAAAGATGATACATTGATCATTTAAATTACTTTAGATGTCAAATATCCATACCGCCTACGTCAAAGGTGCAAGACGTCTGGTCCGCCTGCCAAGCGTAACGATGAAGCCAAATCTTCTACACAACGGAGGAGGCCTATGTCCAACAGTGGACATTTACAGACCGATAAAAAAAATATAAAAAGTTAACCCTTTCGCTGTCATGTGCACCACATAATATAATTCATTGCTATTGTCTTATACTATTGCGTCTGAAAACCGGACAGTGAAAGTGTTAAAAAAGCAAAACGCAAAAATGGAAATCATTCCGCGTAGATGCTATTTCATTATAAGTGGTATAGTCAACAGTCCTTCACAGTGTTTCCTGTAAGCCCTAAACTTGTTCAACAATCAGCAACTTTGAATAAACTTTGGCATAATACCACCTCTATATAGTATAGTACAGTTAGCAAATGTGAAATCTCACATGTAAATGATATTTCGGCCTATACAAAAATAAGTAGTGTGATTGATAAAATAGTAACTACATTAAATATAGATTTAGTATTCTCATCATCATCATCATCATCATCATCATCATTACAGCCCATCGCAAGTCCATTGCTGAACATAGGCTTCCCCCAAGGAATGCCACAAAGCACGGTCATGAGGCACCTGCATCCATCGACTTCCTGCATGTCTTTCCAGGTCTACACTCCTTTTAGTGGAGGGACGCCCTACACTTCGTCCGCCGGTACGAGCCCGCCACTCGAGAACCTTTTTTTCTCCATCGGTAGTCGGTTCTTCGAACTATATGGCCGGCCTATTGCCACTTAAGCTTCCTCATACGGCAAGCAGTGAAAACTCACGTCTCAGTTCCATAGGTCATCACTGGCAACACGCACTGGTTATACAGTCTAGTTCTCAAGTTTTGAGGTATACCTGACGAGAAGATGTGCCGTAACTTCCCGAACGCTGCCCAGCCGAGTTGAGTCCGTCGATTGACCTCTCGATCGAAGTTGGACTTACCTAGTCGGAATATTTGTCTCAGGTAAACATACTCGTCAACAACTTCGAGCTTAGTGCTCCCAACAACTACCAGCATAGGTGTGACATGGACGTTAAATATAATCTTCGTTTTGTCCATGTTTATCTTAAGACCTATCCGTTGGGAGACACTATTGAGGTCATTGAGCATAGTGCTTAGGTCCTTCAGCGATTCTGCCATAAGGACTATATCGTCGGCAAATCGAAGATGAGTGATGTATTCACCGTTGATGTTAATACCGTATCCTTTCCAGTCCAGTAGCTTGAAAACGTCTTCCAATGCAGCGGTGAAGAGTTTCGGGGATATAACGTCACCCTGTCTTACACCTCTCTGCAGTTGGATAGGTTTCGTGCTTTGGTTCTGTACTCGGATAGCCATCGTAGCCCTACTGTACAAATACTTCAACACTTCGATATACCGACGGTCAACTTGGCACCGCTGAAGGGACTGCACCGCCCGAATTTCGACGGAATCAAAGGCTTTCTCATAGTCCACATACGCCAGACAAAGTGGCAAATTGTACTCCTCGGACTTCTGTACAATTTGTCGAAGGGTATGTATATGCTCTATGGTGCTAAAGCCTCTTGGGAAACAGGCTTGTTCGGGAGGCTCGAAGTCGTCGAGTCTGCATGCGAGACGATTCGTAATGACTCTCGAAAACAGCACGTAGACGCGGCTCAGAAGGAAAATCGGTCTGTGGTTCTTCAAGAGAGCGTTATCGCCTTTTTTTTTAAAAACAAGACCACCGTACTTCTGCTCCACGCCTCCGGTGTAGTGCCACCATGAAGGACGAATTTAAAAAGCTTCTGAAGGACTACAAGTACCAGTTTTCTACCCGCTTTCAGAAGCTTCGCTGTAATTCCATCTTAACCTGGGATCTTGCCGTCTTTGTGGTGCTGGAGAGCCATTCTAATCTCGCTCAGACTGACATCCGGAATATCATCGGAATAGTGTCGGATATGACTTGCTCTTGGATCGTTACTCACACTTGTGTGTGGCTCCAACGATAATGTGTACAGCTGCCCATAGAACCTTCCAATCTCAATCAAAATCTTAGGTGTCCCGGAAACGATGCCGCCACACTCGGTCTTCAGCTTTGACAGTTGGCTTTTTCTGGCAGACAGATCTCAAGCAAAGATTTTGGAGCCCTGTTCCGCTCGATCGCTTCTTCAATACGTGCAGTATTAAAGTCACGTAAGTCCCGCCGCATGCATTTGGAGATCTGTCTGTTCATTTGTCTCTATGCTATCAAATCTACTGAAGACTGCAACTTCATTTCCCGTCTAACAGCCATGATTTTTTCTGAGGTGAGTTTTTATGTTCTTCTGCGGCGGGTCTTGCAGAACTTAACTCCGACCGCATGGACAGTTTCCACGAGCTTATCATTCATATCGTCGCAATGCAGTGGGCATTGTAATCTTCTAGGCACAGAAAACGGTTTTGTTACTCGAGCTGAAAGGTTTCGGGACTTTGGATTAGAGCACGAAGGGGACGGAGCGTTGACTTCATTAGACGACATCTCTCCAACTTAACGTTTAGGTTCAGTGTGCCTCTAACCATTCGGTGATCGCTACCAGTTTTCACCCTCGCAATCACTGAGACATCACTGAACAGTTGCCGTCTGGTCGTCATAATAAAGTTAGTCTCATTTTTTGTCGAACCGTCGGGGCTCGACCAGGTCCATTTCGTGTGGGGCCGCTTCTGGAAGAAAGAATTCATCATAAAGAGTCCCTCTTTCTCTATGAAGTGGGCCAGCTGCTGGCCCCTTGGCTTCCGTTGCCCTATTCCAAATTTCCCTACTTTCAGCTCACCGTTCTCTCATGTGTCTAGTTTTGCGTTGAAGTCTCCCATTAACACCGTATATGGGGTTTTGGAGGAATGCATGGCTCTAGAGACATCCTCATACATTTTCTCCACCTGGGTGTGCCGAGGTTGGTGCGTAAACCTGTATGACCTTCAGTGAATACCGTTTGGTGATTCGGAGTATAAGGTACGCAACCCTCGTCGACACACTCCTAATCTTTATAACGTTGTTAACGAGAGACTTGTGGACGATAAATCCGACACCTCCTTGGGACAGATGGTCGTCCTCCCGGTGATAGAACAAGTTGCCGGATTCGAGGATTACTGTGTTCTCCCCCTCTCTTCGAACCTCGGATAATCCTATAATATGCCAGCGCAACTTGTCTATCTCTTCTTCCAGCTCCAGAATCTTCTCGTCAGTCCTCAGGGTGCGTGCGTTATAAGTTGCCAGGTCGAGTCGTCTAAGGTGGCAACCGAACCTCCACCGGAGATTCTTAGCACCCCTTGCCCCGCCGTTACCATGGTCGCCACCGTAGCCAGGAATAGCGGGGGCCCCAGGGACTGGGGGCCGTCTCTTTGTAACTTTATTCATTGGTGGGTATATTGCTATAGCTGCCACGCTTTGCGAGCGGGTTGGCAACCGCAGTTTTTTTAAATTGTTACTAGATTAAAATCGAAAGTAACCAATTTTTTTTTAATTTAAAAGTTTAAGTCGACCATCGACTACAGTAAAACGACCCTAGGACTAGAAGAATTTTAAACTGATTATTTGGAGTTAGTAACGGAAATACTTGTAGGTAATATTCCTTTTACACACTTCATATTATCTTATATATTTATTTTATTTATTTATTGTATAAAAGCTTTTACAAAAATTAACCGCTAAGTTAGCCACCGTAGAGTCTATATCACCTGAGGATGCCTCGTGTAGAGGCGAAACACGTGTCGTATTATCGTCAGTGGTGTGTCTTGCCTAGTGTTGTGGTGTTGGGAGTAGCGGTGCTGGGATTAGTGATGACGGGGATAGTGCACGCAATTGAGGGAGGGCGGGAGGTGCTATTCATACTAGGTAAGACACATCATTTTATTTTATAACGCGGATATTTGCGAAGTAAATTTTTGTAAAAGCTTTTATATAATGGATTTCCACAAAGTAACGCCTGATTCTATTAATTATATTATTTATTGTATCTTTATTATACACACCTAGGGGCAGACTTCATTCCTTATGACAGTCTTTTTTTTTTTTATAGGATAAGGGTGACAAACGAGCACACAGTCCACCTGATGGTAAGTGGTTGCTGCGGCCCATAGACATCTACATCTATCCTCTGTTACAAATCAAAATGTAGATGCGTTGTCACCCGTGAGGACTAAGATGGAATGCCTCATTTCCAGTAAAAAGGGCCTCCGGCCACCTGCACTCACCAAGCGAAACGCAGAGGTAAACCTCTACTTCACGCTGGTTTTCTGTGAGGTCGTGGTACTACCCCGGTTCGAGCCGGCCCATCCGTGCGACAGCAAAAGCTGCCGCGTATCTCTACCAATAGCTTACAAAATAAAATGAGATTTGTTCAATGATTTTTTTTTGTAATTTGTATAATTCCAGACGTCTTAATCCATGTATACATCCATCCATACATTACAGCATCTAAATGTCCACTGCTGAACATAGCATCCCCCAATAGATTGTAGCGGCGGTGAAAGAATATCCACTACCACATATCGTCCCGTGGGTGTGGTGAGAGGCAAAAGAGAGAAACTGAAACAGGATATGGGCAGCAGATCCTTTTAGACTCAAAATATTAAAAAACTGCATTTGACAACGCGCCTACCAAGCGTTGCAACTATGGTAAAACGCCTACTATAGGGCTAATCTAGGGGAAGGCCTATGTGGATGTCTGAATAACTATTAACTAGTAATCTTTTTAGAATCCTCTCAGATCATGACGTTGTTTCAGGTTTTTAAAACTTAAATATTGTTTATAATTAATCAAATAGGAACTCACCAATAAGCTGACATATCCGTGAATACCGTTGTAAGCTTCGATGATATCTCTGAAATCGCCATCACAGTATCCACATGAATCTGGTTTAATAGTAAGATTGAGTTTGGTCTGCGCGTCGTTTACCACCTTCACTAAAACTGATCCTAAGTTATTACCCTTTCCATGAGACGCTTGTTCTCGAAGAACCGAGATGATCTTCGTTTCATTAATACTTTGACTGTCAGAAGAATTACCAGATGCGGCCAAAATTTCTTGGAAAATATTAAAAAGTATCTGCGATTTATTACTCATTTTTATTTTATTTTTTTAATCTTAATGGTCTCACGTCAATGTTTCACAATAAAATTTTGGAAAGAAATAAATTTAATATCATTCTTTCTGCCGGTACCTGAAACAATAAGTGTACTTTATTAGATATTTATTAACCTTACATTATAGAATGTTTTTAATTAAGTTAACATTTTGTTATTGCTTGTGTTGTGAACCCCTAAATTATTAATTAACTTTCTTTTAATCCAATGCTTTATTTCCAAATAATCACCGTTTTAAATATATAATGCAAAAAATAAAAAATAACAAGCAATACATGTTACTTGTGTTGCTTGTGATAAAATAAGTTACGTAAAGTAATTCTATATTAATAACGAGTAATGAATTACGAGATGTTATGTACTCGTATCAAATTAAATTATTTTTTCCTAGTTCTGATAAAAATTTTGGAACTAAGTACATCACAACATTTAAGCAAACAACAGTCTGCCAAAATATTTGACTTCTAACCTCAAAAGAAATCTAACCTAACCTCAAAGTCTAAATCAAGTGATATTTTTATAAGGCGGAGTAAGACCATCAATTTCGATTGCAAAGACTAGAGCTGCTTCCGCTGTGGACACTGTGTAATTTCTTACGCACATTATAGGCGCGCCCGGTCGCAGGTACTTGGTACACCGAAGAATTAAAGACCCCACTTAAGAAGCTATTACGTGAAAATAACTTTAGTTTTTGAAGTTGGTTCTTATTTTTTATTAAAAGTTTAATTTTTGGACCCTTCTCACTGGACTAAGGAATGTTGAAGTCTCTAAGAAATATAATGTCATCTAAATAGTTACGTTAAAAACGTCATTTTATAGAGTCGTGGTAGCTCGGGGACTAAGGCTCGCTGTAAATTTCATAGTTGTTGAATTCAATTCAAAGTGCTGATTTACCACGTGCTCGGTGGTGAAGAAAAACATCGTGAGGAAATAAAAAAATAAACGAGAAAAAGGAAATAAGAAAAGAAATTAAGCGTTAGTAGCTTAATAGCAGGGCGCAGGCTGCGAACTCGTAAGGTTGCGGGTTCGAATCCGCCATTCGACTACTGTCGTGAACCACTTCTAACACAAGCATTTTAAGCTTACCAGAAGTGGTCAAAGGGAATATTAGCAATGTTTAATAGCATTACTAGCATTTTTTTAAATATTTCTAAAACATGTGAATTTCGCCAACATTAACTTGCCCTAAAAACCCTCTCAGAAATGAGAGGAGGCCTGTGTAAGCAGTGGTGAAATGGAATGGAACGGTGAATATCATCCGGTGGATGTCGTGAGAGGCGACAAAAGGAAATGTAACAGGATCATCATATTGCTTATGCTAGTAGCCATTTCATTGCCGAGCATGCCAACTATGCTGCTGTCCTCTCCTGGTTTGTTTCCCTCTTTCCTCTTACGACACGTACGAGACTATCTGGGATAGTGGTTATGCTTACACCAAAAATACACGGTAATAAGACGGTTATAAGATATAAAGTACTATTTTTCAACTATTACAAACAATTTAACGAATGATGCCTAGGTACTTCTTGAAAAAAAATATAATTTATAAAATTTTGCATTTTTCGTCGTGTTTACTCTCCCATTAAAAAGGAAATTCGATATCTGTAATTATGTTAAAACTAAACAACCAAGTTAGCAAACGATGCCTACCTATATACCTACTGAGTATAATTTGAATTTACCGCTATTAGTTTGTTATTTTCTAGGGATAATTGATGCTAAAAGTTTTAAAGGCTTCGTATTTCGTATTCTTCTTGTAGAAAATTTCTAAATTAATTACTTACTGTTGCCGAAACAACTGCCTCTCTTTACAATAAAAGAAAAATTTATAGGAAGTTTATTTTTTATTGGAATACAATATCAAATTGAAGTTTATAAACGGATATTAATTAAATATTAAAAACTTACGCAACAGCCCAGATCTCACGATTCTCCGCGCAGATAAACGTAATGATACGGTTATAATGGATACGTCGGGTTACAATTTTAAAATACAACAACTTTTATCGGATGAAAGTACGTACGTAAAGGTCAAAACAGACCCTACAACTAACACGCTTAAAACAACTAACGATCTAATTAAGAAAAACTCCGAGAAATTTAATCTAGATGTTAATTCGATAATACCTGCGTGGGGCAAAATACCGAAGTTGTATGGATTACCACAAATACACAAACCAAACACTCCATTACATCCGATAGTGAATCAGATCGATTTGCCAACTTACAGATTGGCTCAACACCTAGCAAAAGTACTATCACCACTCAGAGGACACACAAGAGCACACACTAAGGATTCATACCATTTTGTCAGTGAGATAAAAGACCTATGTCTTACTGACAATGAAACTATGGTCAGTTTTTATGTTCAGTTTGTATTTACATGCCTACCTGTTGAAGACTGCATCTCAATTGTAACTAGGAAACTAGAGGAAAACAACATGCCAGCAGAATATGCAGTATTACTCAAACATTGCCTTACATCTGGCTATCTATTGTGGAAGGAAGAGTTTTACAAGCAAGTAGATGGGGTTACGATGGGCTCACCGGTATCTCCCATTGTCGCCGATATTTTCATAGAGGACTTTGAGGAGAAAGCCCTGCTTACTGCACCAGTAACTTCAAGTTTCTACAAGCGGTACGTAGACGATACTTTCACAATTTTACCATCAGACAAAGTAACTGCATTTTTAGAACATCTTAATTCCATAAACTCTAAAATTCAATTTACTATGGAGTTTGAGGCAAATAATGCTTTAGCTTTCCTAGATGTGTTAGTCATTCGAAATCCTAATAACACCATAGGTCACACTGTGTATAGAAAAAAGACCCATACAAACCGATACTTAAACTGCTTGAAAAGATGTAGATGTTTATGGGCCACAGCAACCACTTACCATCAGGTGGACTGTGTGCTCGTTTGTCACCCTTATCCTATAAAAAAAACACAAATTCTCGCGGAAGAACATCGATTCCTGCCAAGGATGATACGCGAGGCTATTGAAATTAAAAAAACATCCTAATTTCAATAGAGAGGGAGGCTGGGTACTACCACCTGTTTGGGATCCTATAATTCATAAAATTAAAACTAAACCCAAGCACACCACTGCAAGACTTCAAGACACAGTAAGTTCATTCTGCGTAGATCGGACCAAAATTAATAATTAAAAAAGCTGAAGGTACTCCGGGTTAACTCTGACATCGGGACGTCAATCACCTCAGTGCCCCGTGACCATGGTTGCTGGAAAGCAACCGAAACGTCGGGAATATAAAATAAGTTAATTAAACGCAATAAAACCGTAAAAGTAGTTTTATTCAATGTATAGTGTTCGCGTAAATATAAGAAATCATTATGTAAATATTAAAATTCAACTTCAAACATCAGCCATCATTAAACGTTTTCTTACCCATCATCTATACATATAAATAAAATTGAAATGTCTGTCTGTTATATCGAAATAACTGTCCTTTATTGACCTGAGTAATATTTGCATGCCATTAAGGCTTTCATTTCAGTTTGTCTGTCTGTCCGGGTTTTTGAATGGCTGAACCGATCTTCGGAATGGCTGAACCGATTGTAATGAAACTTGACGAACAGTTTGAGAACAATACCAGGAGTGATGTAGGCTATATTTTATCTGAAAAACGTGAACGTTTTTGTTTGAGAAATCGTAAAATTTATATTTTTTTTTATAGGATAGGGTGACAAACGAGCACACAGTCCACCTGATGGTAAGTGGTTACTGTGACCCATAGACATCTACATCTATCCTTAATAAAGACTCAAGATGCAGATACGTTGTCACCCGTGAGGACTAAGATGGAATGCCTCTTTGCCAGTAAATAGTGTCTCCGGTTCTCTACACTCACCATACGAAACACAGCAGGCAGCGTTAAGCTGCTATTTTACGCTGGTATTCTGTGAGAGCGTGGTCCCTCCCCGGTGGAGCCGACCCATTCGTGCTACAACTATATTACTAATATAGCTGCAGCATGGCTCTACCACGTAAATATAACTAATATGATATAACAAATAGTCTTGATGTCTTAAATCTAAATAACGCACATAAATAATTAAATCCGGGCGAAGCCGGGGCGGGTTGCCATTTATCCCTAATAGCCAACATATTTTTTATTTATTTATTTTTTTTTTTTTTTAAAAAAACGTTACCCCCTCACTAGGATTTTCTCCTGTATCGTGGAGGCAGTTTACAAACACAAATTTCACAAGGACAAACATCCAGACCCGGAACAATCATTTGTAGGCCATACAAATATTTGTTCCGTGCGGGATTCGAACCCGCGCCCCCCAGCGCAGCAACTCATTGCTAAGCCACTGCGCCACGGAGCCGTCAAACATAGTATTCCAGTTACGATTTTTAGGCGAAAGAGCTTACTCCGGGGTACCATTCGCCCTATCCTCCACGATTCTGGAGGGTTCACTCCTGATGCGATGTTGGTGGGGCCGGGAGCAATGTATCGTAATACTGAAATAAGAAACAAGAAATAACTTGAATAAAACCAATTTTATGGATTTTATCGAGTTTTAAAAGTATCCTTAGTCACGACGAGACTGAGATACTTGATGTCCTGAAGTCAGAATTAACTCGGGCTACCTTCAAGTGAGCGTGATACGAATTCATTACCATAATTAATCATCAGCAAATGACAGCAGCGCTATGTTAAGCTATAAATATATTAGTTATGCTATTAGATAGCGCTCACCTGTATATTGATAATTTTTATAGTATTTAAAAATTACGCCCAAAAATGGATAAGCCAATAACAAAAACTTATTAAAACACATAAGAATGTATATATTGGAAACAAATGACGGCGCCGTGGCGCAGTGGCTTAGCAATAAGTTGTCGCGCTGGGGGGCCGCGGGTTCGAATGCCGCACGGAACAAGTATTTGTATGGACTACAAATAATTGTTCCGGCGTGCAATTTATGTTTGTAAACTGCCTCCACGATACATGAGAAAATCCAAGTAGTTTTATATCTAAAATTTCCCGCAAAGGAAATATATCAAGAACAACAATTTTTTTGTTTGACGATTTCGATTAAAATATATCCCTTCAATCGAAAAATTTATAGAAGAATCTAGAATTTTTTATTGTAGAAGAGGGGGCAAACGAGCATGCGGCTCACCTGATGGTAAGTGACTAATTGAGAGTTTTTCGAGAAGCCCCGCCCCCCACTTGTTTGTGTAGTATAAAGTTCAATGTAGGTGCAGAGCGCGAGACCTGCACCCCCTTTTCTCTGCGCCCCCTTTTTCCTAAAGGGGGTCGCTTCCGATTCGGCAGAAAGGCCACACAAGCCAATGCCAGTCTCACAGGTGGTGTTTAGTGGGTAGGCACTTAAGTTTCGCAGTGAGTCCCACATAACTAGCTGTCGTGGTATGCTTAGAGCATTCACGACCTCCCTTCCTCGCTTCCCGAGGGTAGCACTTTCCATCGCTTCTGGGCGCAAAAAAATGACCTTTACGTTACACCAGTGAGTAATTATACATAAGTAATTATAAATTACATAATACGGTATGATCGAAATGTAATTGCCTATATGTACTGATTGTATATTGCAGATATGCTGTTTTATTGCCACTATCTCAATGAGGATTTATTAATTTTATGTAACTTGCCTTCAGAGCAAAAAGGAGCCACTTTTTTAGGAAAATAGAAAAAAATAATTCTATTTAATTTTTATTTTTTTTAAATTATGATTTTAATTATTACAAAATTCATTAAAACATAGTTGATTGTGATAAAAATAAATTTATTTACAATAGGTGCTATCCCATCTGGTGATGGTTTTTTTAGAATATCTTTTTTCTATATAGAAATAGGGTGACAAACGAACACACAGTCTACCTGATGGTAAGTGGTTACTGTGGCCCATATACATCTACGTCTATCCTCGTTTGCGAGTCAAAATGCAGATGCGTTTTCAGCCTTGAGAACTAAGATGGAATGCCTCTTTTCCAGTATAAAGGGTCTCCGGTTCTCTACGAAACACAGCAGCATTAAGCTTCTATTATACGCTGGTATTCTGTGAGAGCGTGGTCCTTCCCCGGTCGAGCCGACCTCTTAGTGCTACAACTATATTATAAGTATAGCTGCAGCTTGGCTCTACTACGTACAAATACTATTAAGGGCAAGAAAAATGCAAGGTAGGGTAATAACAATTCATATTCACATGATGAATTGTCATTACCTCACCTTTATCCTTTCATTATCTATAATATTTGGACCGTGTCATAAATCACTTCATCTATTATTTCCCTAAATGTTTTAAATTCTTTCGGTTTATTACCCGTACACCTGAGAAGGTCACAAAACATTGCATTTTTCTTGCCCTTAATTAGATATTCTTAAAAATCCGTCGCCAGATGGGACAGAACCTATTGTAAATAAATTTTTAAATATTTCACATAGCGGTCCGTCATAGAATCCCTGTCCCCTCAGGTGACCCAAGAGGCTAACCGAGATAAGTCCGTTCGCAGAAACGACTACAGGAATAATTTCGATCGGTAGCCACCCCAACTTTTGATCACGTTATGAGCCAGGTCCAGATATTTTGTTTGCTTATCTGTTTCAGCTTTCACGAGTTATTATTAATTAGTAAAAAATCCTGATAACTGGTATTGGTAACTATGGTAATATCTCCCTATGATACAATTTATGAGGAGGCTTATGTTCTGCAGTGGAATTTTAATGCTGAAATGTTTGAATGAATAGATTATTATAATTAATCAAACTGTTCTTCTTTTCCTTCATGAGCTTGCAAAAGTCCAGTGCTGCTTATGGGCCTCTCTCGTTATAGAAGAGTAATATTATCTTATGATCGTCACGCTTGGCAGGTGAATTGAAGATTGCTTTGACGCTTTTAGTTAAATTTTAAATTATGTTTATCTAAATAAGTGATTACGGGGTACGGTAAAACTCAGTAGTAGTAATCATAGATCAAAGCATAGTATATTATTATCTGGTAAATGTTACTTTGTACTATCCTCTGCTTGGATGAACTATCATACGATTTATCCAAGGGCCTCAAGTCCATCCTCAAAAAAATACATGTAAGTTTTAAATAAAAGCTTTGTCCACTAAGCACAAGATCAGAAGAGAAATAAATAAACACATTTAGCTACAAAAAAGCTTTTTGTTTTTTACTTTACATTTCACCTTATTGTGTTAAGGAAAATAATCTCAAGTAAAGTTAACATCCACTCAAAGATAAATGAGGCTTTTGTTTTCAATCAATCCATGCCCTTACGTAAAAATTTCATGATAAGTGGATAGAGATAGACAATAATTATAAAAAAAAATCTTGCAACAGGTAATTTTGCACGCAACAACATAATATTATGAGCATGAGTTTTAACTATTTTTTGGAGCCAGTATTTAAATTTTAAATGTGAGTAAAGATTAAGTTTTCAATATATTAAAAATTATTAAAAAATGGTGTTAACTGTTTTTAACTTGTCGCTAATAAATAAACAAAATATAGGGAAAAGTTTTCCATGTACATACCTGGCAAAGTAATTTCTGAACAAGTAAATTCACCTTTAGCCTAATAAAATATAGAAAGAAACACTCAGTAATACTGTTTGTTATTTATTTTCTAACGCTAATATTATGTACTTTCATAAGCACAGGAAAACGACGCACCGAATGCGGCTAACTCGTCTGGGAACACGCTCGTAACTGAAACTGAAGTAGGATGTTAAGGACCGCGACGCACCAGCTTTGTCCCTTCTGGGGACGAACGCTTAGGTCTGCATGTAAATCACAGACTTTCATAATATATTTATAATGTTAATCTAATATATAAAAAATAATGTTTGTTTGTTCGTATTTTGCCATACCGCTCATCGGATTGCGCTAAAACTTTGTCAACTTATTCCTTGCACTAGCGCTAAGGTTATAGGCATAGTACAATTAAATTACAGTAGGTGGCGCGCGTGTCGTACCGATATATTTGTTTGGAAGTCATAATGATTAGTCATATTATTCCATTTCAATGAATGTATTATTATTCCTTATTAAACAATTTAACCCTTCTAAATTTAAAACGATAATTACACAATTTTTTTTACAGCAGCAACGCGCCGTGTACCAGCCAGTTTACAATAACAATGATAATTTTATTCTATTATAATTTCAAATGTCGTAGGAATTATATTAAAAGCATAATAAACGAGGTAGCTCGAAATACTTAGAAAGATCAAATAACACAACTTGCAAATTGTTTTCATTAGCGTTAGTGTATGAGTTTTTGTATCAATTAGAGTGCAGTGACATAGATATTAGAGACGGCTATCGAAACATAAAAAAAAACCTTTATGATCGTATTTTTCCATGAAAATTTTATATGTATCATAAAATATCAGATAGATACGCTTATATGAATCTAGCAACATACTCTGTAAGCTCTTGAGATAATACATAATTGTATGTTATCGTCGTATCTACTTCTATTCTAATTGATTTATATAAATTAATATTAAAAAAAGAATTTTGATAAATATTTATACCAAATAATTGCAAAAAAATATACTAGTTTATTACTTCTACAACTTTGATAGTTACATATTGTGCTTTCCATTTGCATAGAAGTTTTCGAAAATCCAAATTTCAATAATTCACGTTTTGAGGTTTGTAATGGGCAAAAATGATCACTACATTTCTTCCATGATATTAGTCTAAACGATAACGCTCTCGCTCCCACCTCATAATTAAAATAAGCCGTCAGAATCCATCACCAGTTTTATGCTAATGACTCAGATAGTGAAGTCGTTAATATAACATTTTACTTATTTGTGAGCATTATATATAAACTACACTGAAATAAAATTTTTTATATCTCTTCTTTCCTCTTTCAATCTGTTACAATACAGTATCTATTAATAATTTTCCCCAGGGATGACCGCCCCAATACCCCTTCAACAATATCTATCACTACGTGATAAGGTCTTTCAAAATATTATATTATAAAATTATGTGGTCGTGTCTGTTGTTCGAAGTCAAGTATTTACTGTATCTTTTGGTTTTATCATTGAGTTTAGGTAGCTGCTTAAGCATGATAAATGTAATTGAGTCAGGGCACTGACCAAAATTTCCAAATTTTTATATATTTAATATATTCCAAACATCACTTATGAACTATATTTAAATTATTTATTTTCAATTAAATAATTTTCGTTCATAATTCAATTTACAAGTATTTTTAAAAGTTTAACTTAAATATTTTTCGTAGCTTTTGATTATGTCGAGACCATAAGATGGAACCTTCGTCAAATAATTTGTAACAGCTTCCAAAAATATACTTGATGATTTTTCCATTTCCAAATTCTATATACAATATTCTGCCAAGGATCATTTACATAAGAGGTGCTAGCCCCGCACAGCTCTTATTGATTTACTTTAGTATATTGATCATTCGTTTAGTTATAGGAAACTTTTCCTCGACATCTTTTATTTTAACATCAAAGGTTTTTACTGCATTCCCAATTTCTGAAGCATCTTCATTTCGTTATTAAGCTTAGCCTTAGTTTAATTTGAATTTCTCTTTGTTTATGCCATTTTTATAAAATAATATGTATTATAATTGTTTTTAAAACGCTACCCCACACTTGGATTTTCTCCTGTGTCGTGGAGGCAGTTTATAAACATAAATTGAACGAGGACAAACATCCAGACCCGGAACCTTAATTTGTAGGCCATACAAATACTTGTTCCGTGAGAGATTCGAACCCGTGGCCTCCAGCGCACCAACTCATTACTAAGCCACTGCGCCACGGAGCCGTCAAATTAGTTTATAATTCGTTTTTGCACTGTTCAGTTTGTAGCACTTAATGCCTTTCACTTGATTTTATTGTGATATTTTACTCGTTTCGCTTAATGTTATTGTGTCTGTTCACTTATGTGCCTTATTAAATACCTACAATAAGTAACATAAGTGAAAAGACACATCCTAATAAGGTTCAGCTATACCAATCTACATCTAATCAGACTACATCTAATAAATAATTGATTTTAATAATCAGACCCCACCCCAGATTCTCAACCACCCCCAGGCAAATACCATCCTCCAAGACACTTCTCTACTTCACGGCACCAAATTGACCCCCCCCCCCATCCCCCACTCATAAGGTTACGTGTTAACAAATGTTGGGAACACTGCGAGAAGATTTATTGCGAACCCATAATTGAGTACGGAAATCACAGGTTTAAATTTGAAGTTACTAAAAATAACTTTAACTTTTTGTTCAGAGCATCGGAGTACGACAGAAATCTTAAAGCAATTGAAACATTCGCTTGTGAAACAATATCATTGTATTCACATAATTATCACTTCATGTCACATACTGTGCATAAAATGTTTGTAGTCACGTTGCACGGAACAGTCATAATTGAACTTGACAGAATATAGTGTATTAATAGATTAGACAGCATTCAGCTGAAGCAGAAGACACCTATAATAAGAAGTAAGATGCCATAATATGCCACGAACATTATACGCAAAAGAATTTTCATGCAATAATATATATTAATGGAATCATATATATATATATATATATATATATATATATATATATATATATATATATATATATATATATATATATATATATATATATATATATATAGATATATATATATATATATATATATATATATATATATATATATATATAGGGCTCTTGTTAATTTCCCCGTGTAGTGGCGGGTAAGAATACCCACCCTATCTTACCGTGGGTGTCGTAAGAGGCCACAGGGGGAAGCTGAGGCAGAAGATGGGCAGCATTTTTCTGATAAAAGCAAAAAGCAATAAAAATCTGCGGTTGCCAACCCGCTTGCCAAGCGTGGCAACTATGGCAATATACCCCCCATGATTAAAGTTACGAAGAGAAGGCTCCCAGTCCCCAGCGGCCCCGCTATTCCTGGCTACGGTAGCGACCATAGTAACGGCGGGGCAGGGGGTGCTTAGAATCTCCGGTGGAGGTTCGGTTGCAACCGGGGTTCGGATGACTCGACTTGGAAACATACAACGCACGCACCCTGAGGAATGACGAGAAGATCCTGGAGCTGGAAGAAGAGTTAGACAAGTTGCGCTGGGATATTATAGGATTATCTGAGCTCCGAAGAGAGAGGGAGCACACGGTAATCCTCCAATCCGGCAACTTGTTCTATCACCAGGAGGACGACCATCTGTCCCAAAGAGGTGTCGGATTTATCGTCGTGAGTGTGTCGACGAGGGTTGTGTACCCTGTACTCAGAATTACCAAACGGTATTCGTTGAAGGTCATACAGTTTTACGCAACAACCTCGGCACATACCGGTGAGGAGATGGAAGAAATGTATGAGGATATCTCTAAAGCCATGCATTCCTCCAAAACTCACTATACGGTGTTAATGGAAGACTTCAAACGCAAAACTAGGCACAAGAGAGAACTTTGAGCTGAGGGTGGGGAAATTTGTAATAGGGCAACGGAACCCAAGGGCCCAGCAGCTGGCCGACTTCATGGAGAAAAAGGAACTCTTTATGATGAACTCTTTCTTCCAGAAGCGGCCCCACAGGAAGTGGACTTGGTCAAAAAATGAGATCGACTTCATTATGACGACTAGACAGCGACTGTTCAGTGATGTCACAGTGATCACTAGGGTGAAAACTGGTAGCGTTCACTGAATGGTTAGAGGCACACTGAACGTAAACGTTAAGCTAGAGACGTCACGTCTAATGAAGTCAACGCTCCGTCCCCCTCGTGCCCTAATCCAAAGTACCAAAACCTTTCAGCTCGAGTTACAAAACCGGTTTCAGTGTCTAAAAGATTGCAATGCAGTAGACTATATGAATTATAAGCTCGTGAAAACTGTCCGTGCATTCAGAGCTAAATTTTGAAAGACGCACCGCAGAATAACACAACATCTCTCCTATAACACTCGTAATATCATGGCTGTTAGACGGGAAATGAAGCTGCAGTTTTCAGTAGATTTGACAGCATACAGGCAATTGAACAGACAGATCTTCAAATGCATGCGGCGGGATTTACTCAACTTGAATAATGCACGTATTGAAGAAGCGATCGAGCGGAACTAGGGCTCCAAAGTCTTTGCAAGAGATCTGCCTGCCAGAAAGAGCCAACTTTCGAAGCTGAAAACCGAATATGGCAGCATCGTTTACAGGACACCTGAGAATTTTAAGTGAGATTAAGAGGTTCTATGGACATCTGTACACGTTATCGTTGAAGCCACACGCAAGTGTGAGCAAGCCTTATCCGACACTATTCCGATGATATCCCGGACGCACATTAAAAACGGCAAAGCCCGATGGAATTACTGCGAAGCTTCTGAAAGCGGGTGGAAAACCGTTAGTTAAAGTCCTTTAGAAGCTCTTTAATTCCGTCCTCCATGGTGGCACTACTTGGAGGCGTGGAGCAGTGCAACAATGCTCTCTTGAAGAAGTACAGACCGATTTCCCTTCTGATGCTTCTGAGCCGCGTCTACGTGCTGTTTTCGAGAGTCATTATGAATCGTCGCACACAGACTCGACGATTTCCAGCCTCCTCAACAAGCCGGTTTCCATAAAGGCTTTAGCACCATATACATACATACCATGCAATACAATTTGCCACTATGTCTTGCGTATGTAGACTATGAGAAAGCCTTTGATTCCGTCGAAATTTGGGCAGTGCTGCAGACTTTTCAGCGGTGCCAAGTTGACTGTCGGTATATCGAAGTGCTTAAGTGTTTGTACAGTAAGGCTACGATGGCTATCCGAGTACAGAACCAGAGTACGAAACCTATCCAACTGCAGAGGGGTGTAAGACGGGATGATGTTATATTTTTTAATTATTATAGAATTATCAATAAGGGTGACAAACGAGCACACAGTCCACCTGATGATATGTGGTTGCTGTGGCCCATAGACATCTGCATCTATCTTCGTTTGTGATTTAAAATGCAGATGCGTTGTCAGCCGTAAGGACTAATAGAATGCCTCTTATCCAATAAAAAGGGTCTCCACTTCTCTACACTCACCATTCGAAACACAGCAGCATTAAGCAGCTATTTTACGCTGGTATTCTGTGAGAACGTGGTCCTAGCCCGGTCGAGCCGACTCATTCGTGCTACAACTATACTATTAATATAGCTGCAGCATGGCTCTACCACGTCAAATACCACGTATAATCCAAGAAACTCTTCACCGCTGCATTGGAAGCTGTTTTCAAGCTATGGTACTAGAAAGGATACAGTATTAACATCAATGGCGAGTGCATATGGATCATTATTTAAACTAATAAGTCTTGAATTTAATAAAACATTTACTTCTAAAAAAAACTCTCTTTAAACAGTCGTAAATCGTTTAATGAGTGGGCGCCAGTAGGAATCCATAGGAGTGGACATAAGTTATATGACCTTTACAATGAAAGATTGTATAATCATAGTGTTTCATTTAGAGAATATGTAAAAAAGATATTCCAAAATATTTAAAGTGTGTTGTGCAGCCCAGTCTTTATATTTGAGAACCTAAATTAAGAATGACTCTAATAAAATTAAAATGACTTGGAGTATAATCAATAGTTGAAACAAACTGGCAAGTAGGAAGAAACTGGCAAGATGAAACTACACATCTTAAACTTTCAATTAAATTTTGATAATAATTTGACAAAATCATATCAAGACGTTGCAATGGCTTTTATTGTACCGACATTCCGATCTTGACTACAAAGTCACTCAATTCCTCCTCTGCCATTACTCAAGCAAAATGTCAATGTCTGTAAAATGAATTTACATTTAACAGAATATTATCAGGTGATATTGTAAAATATTTGAAAAGTATTAAACATCTCTACATATACGAGTATATAGTATAAAACAAAGTCTTTTCCCGCCGTTTGTACGCTTAAAACTTTTAAAGTAGGCAAGGGATTTTTATGCGGTTTCCATCAATAGACAGAATGGTTAGGGAAAGGTTTATATGGTATATAAGGTTGAAATGTATATTATATATTATATAATTACTCTGCCCGTGTGTATGTGACTGAAATTCCCCTAAACAGCTGGACCGATTTAGATGAAATTTTTTTTGTGTGAATAAGTTGATTAGAGAATGCTTTAGATTCACAATCGGACCCGATAGGTGTAGTGTTGTAGTGTTGAGATCCAGAAATCAACCGTGCGAAGCAGAGGCGGATAGCTTGTTTATTATAAACTTGAAATACACGTAGAATGGAAACTGGGAAGAACTGGGAAATCTCTAAATTGTTTTATTGCATGCATGCATTATACATACGATATTTCATGTGCTCTATAGATTGAGGAATAAATTTTCATTTAAGAATACAGCAGATCTATGGGGGATTTCTGTTAAAGTTATTGCGTCTATATAGATGTGATCGCACCCCAACTTGTTATTATATACAATGCTAATATCGAATCTGGTGTGTTTCCTGATTTAATGAAATATAGTAAAGTTATATCTTTATTTAAATCTCGCAATACATTGGACCCCACTAACTTTAGACCTATTTCTGTACTGCCAACGCTCAGTTAAAATTTTGAAAAAAATATTCTAAATCAAATGTTAAGCTTTTTTTTAATGTAAATAAATGACTCCATAACAATCAGTTTGTTTTTACAAGGGGTCGCTCGACAAGTGAGATTTTCGGAAAAATTCAGAAGATGCTTTGGGTATAGTTTGTGATCTTTCCAAGTCGTTCGACTGTGTTCACCATGAGATATTAATCAGGAAGCTAAATCATTATGGTGTAAAAACATAGCGCTTAAATTTATTATGTCATATCTAAATAATAGAACGCAATCAGTTGTTATTAATGGATGCAGTTCTTCCGCATCGGTAGTATCTATAAGTGTTCCTCAGGGCTCAGTTCTTGGTCCCTTTCTGTTCTTAGTTTATATTAATACACTAAAAGGCAATTACTGAAATATGACGAAGTGAATAATGCTATATCAAAAGTAGCAGTAAAGCAAATTATTAACGTTAAACCTATACTGGTTCAACGTTAATAATTTGCTTTTGAACGGTAGTAAAACAAAATGTATTAAATTCACTATACTGCTAAGCATGTGCTTTTAAATGGGGAGGAGCTGGACCTTTTAGTTGAATCCACTGTTTTTCTCGGAGTTACAGTTGACGAGAAGCTGCAATTGGGCCCTCATATATTTAAACTAGCTAGCAAACTTAGTTCTGCAGCATATGCTGTAAAAATATTAGATGCCTTACATGTTTTGAAATAGCTGGATTAGTTCATTTAAGTTATTTCCATAGCACAATGTCATATTGAATCCTGCTATGGGATAATGCGACTGACATTGAAACTATCTTTGTTTTGCAAACGAGAACCATAAGAGCAATTTATAACCTAGGTCTGAAAGAATCCACTTTGGCCTCTCAATATATTTACGAGAATTTAATATATGTACACAAAAACAAAAATAGTTTTATTAAAAATAGTGATGTACATTCTGTAAATACTAGGAACATGTACAACTTAGTTATACCAGTTACTCGACTCCAAAGAGTCAGTAACTCCTTCATGGGGCAATGTATACGCTTTTACAACAATCCTAGGAATTAAAGTTTTTAAAGTTGCTAAAACTGTTAAAGTTTTTAACAGTGGTAGAGCCAGACGGCAGCTTTTGCTGTCGCACGGATGGGCCGGCTCGAACCGGGGTGGTACCACGACCTCACAGAATACCAGCGTAAAGTAGAGGTTTACCTCTGCGTTTCGCTTGGTAAGTGCAGGTGGCCGGAGGCCATTTTTACTGGAAATGAGGCATTTCATCTTAGTCCTCACGGGTGAAAACGCAGCGTTTTGATTTGTAATAGAGGATAGATGTAGATGTCTATGGGCCGCAGCAACCACTTACCATCAGGTGGACTGTGTGCTCGTTTGTCACCCTTATCTTATAAAAAAAAAATTATTTTGTAAATTGTGCTTTTAAAAAAAAGTCCCGTTAGGTTTCTTGCTGGTTCTTCCCAGGACAGAGGTTTTTTTTGCGAATCAGTGGTAAAAGTAAAAAATTATTTTCAATAAGTATTTTGTCTTGTAATCTATATTACATGAAAATTATTCTTTTCTATTTTATTCTATTACACCCCTTCGATTTACCTTCGATATAGTCCTTATAGCAGAATCGCTGGAGGACCTAAGCACTATGCTCAATGACCTCAATAGTGCCCCCCAACGGATAGGTCTTAAGATCAACATGGATAAAACAAAGATCATGTACTTGTATAACGTCCATGACACACCTATGCCGGTAGTTGTTGGGAGCACTAAGCGCGAAGTTGTTGACGAGTATGTTTCCTGGGACAAATAGTCCGACTAGGTAAGTCCAACTTCGACCGAGAGGTCAATCGACATATTCAACTCTGCTGGGCAGCATTTGGGAAATTACGACTTCTCGTCAGATTAGAAAACGAGACTGTACAACCAGTACGTATGCCAGTAATGACTTATGGAACTGAGACGTGGTCCTTCACTGCTGACCATACGGAGAGGTTTATAGTTGGGGTTTCTCTGCGTGGTAAACTTAGAAACGAGGATATCCGCAGTAGAACGAGTGACCGACATAGCCCAATGGATTAGTAAGCTGAAGTGATGTGGCAATGGGTCGGCCATATAGTTCGAAGAACCGACCACCATAGAGGAAAAATTGTTCTCGAGTGGCAGCCTCGTACAGGTAGGCGAAGTATAGGGCGACACCCCACAAGGTGGAGGGACGACCTGGTAAGACATGCAGGAAGTCGATGGATGCAGGTGGCTTAAGACCGTGCTTTGTGGCATTCATTGGGGAAGGCCTATTCAGCAATGGATTTGTGATGGGCTGTAATTATGATGATGACAGGGTTATTTTTCAAAGAATAGCCAAAATTTAATCTTAAGTATAAATATATAAATAATGTTATACCGTTTAGGAATGTTTTAAAAAATACGAGTAAATAAGGCTTCTACTTTTATTTGAAACTATCCCAAATTGAATGTGATTTATGGGCAACAACTACGCGTACTCGCGCTCTTCTGTATGCGATTCAATTCACAACGTATTTGCCGATCGATCGACCCTTACGAATATGTGCGTGCGTAGTAATATAGTAGACAATCAGTTAAAATAATGCATTACCACGCATTTTTAATTTAAATGATCAATGGTCTGAAAGAAATTTAGAAAAAAAATTGTTAAACTGCCTCTTGAGGTACTACAATTGATAAAACTTGTCAGTGTAAATATTATTCTAAATTAAAAAAAAAAACAGAAATACAGTAACAGTGAAAAGACGTGACAAGTAAGTACCAACGATGATACTGTTAACAATGTTAAATAACAGGATTTGTGGTTTACTTTATTTTAAACCTTTCTGTATGATTACTATTTCGTTTATTTTTTTTTAAATAATATAGATAACATATTCCTTATTTTACAGAATATTTCATTTAGTGGTATAAATTTAAACAGTAATATATACTTAATCTTGCATCGCTATATTTGTCTTACTATAAATAATAGTAATACGTGCAAAAATAAATGGGAAATAGTGAATTGCGTAAAAATTGTGAATAATAATCCAATTTGAATTGAATGTGATTAAGACACTAAATCTGAATAAAAGCTGATTAGCTCTTACTTTGTATTTTATTGTAAACACGAAACTTATCTTAATTATTGCTATTGCTTTTTACAAATCACAGATAAACGAAAAGCTTAGAAGTAATTCATATGTTACTATTTTTTTCCTCGCATATCTCAAAGATAAGTGATAATATATTCTCCAAACCAATTTTATTGGATGTATAGTTGTTTAATGAAACCATTAAGTTTTATTAAAAAAGGTAAAAATCGAACGTACAATCAAGTATTGCACGCATCGGACGGATCGTATCAAACGGATTTTAGAATTATTTTTAAGGTAAGTCAAGCAATTGAGTCCACTGATTCGCAGCGGACCACGTATCAGCTCAATAACAACATCGACCTATGCGGACCGATTTCCCTCAGGAGCAACTATTCCGACGCGTGCCGATGACATCACACCATCGTGGAGGCATTGCGGCCGAGATCTGCATTTCGCTAAATGTGGCCTCAGGATATCATGGTGATTAGTAAATATGGCATAAGAATGCCATAATATTTACTAAGCTTCACGACATGTTATGTCTTCATACGAAAATAGCGGAAGAATTATGAGCAGTATTTTAGGGAATAGCGAATGATATTCTCTATGTTGCGATATCTTCCTCTTCTATCGACATGTCATATTTACTTTAATATGCATCAGCACTCAGTAAATTTTCTATTAAAGGAATTCTAATTGAATGAACTTTATAAGCGAATTATAAGCGAGTATAAATATAGCAATAAAACAACCCTAATACTAACATTTTTGTTAACCACTAAAAGTAAACTTAAATTATTAACATAAATGTTTGTGTTTGGAGTAATTCACGGCAGTAGTCACATGGCTGATTCTAACCCTTGACTTGATTACAGTTAAGATTTAGTTTTTTTATTATAAGTTGATAAGTCCATAATAGTTTTTTTTACATGTATGTAGGTGCTTGTTTTTATAAATAAAATTTGTTTTTTTTAAATTTCGTCAAATTCGCAGAAAACTACTAGAAGGACATAGAAACATTTATTTGTCCAAATTAATTATTCTAAACTGCAAATCCATTATTTCGTCTTTTTTAAAATGCTACTCTCACATTTATATATATTTTATCTTGGGAAAACTTTACATACATAAATTACAACATACACAACATAAATTGCACATGAAGAAACATCCAGAACAGGAAAAATTACGCCGCCGTCAAACAATTAGCCATTTCACTACCCAGCCGTCAAAAATTGATCTACTAGTTAAGTGACGAAAAGTTCTCAAACGTCCTTACAAATTATAATCTAAAAGCTAACATCTGAAAGTTACCTCTGAAGAAACATTTTAGATAATTTAATACCATTTGAGAGCTTAGATATTATAGCTTTGAT
Source organism: Parnassius mnemosyne (assembly GCA_963668995.1). Classification (NCBI taxonomy): domain Eukaryota; kingdom Metazoa; phylum Arthropoda; class Insecta; order Lepidoptera; family Papilionidae; genus Parnassius; species Parnassius mnemosyne. Next base: position 27,366,453 of record CAVLGL010000068.1, read on the forward strand.
CATTCGGCCTCGAGTATTTGACAGCATCGTTATAATCGTCCGGCAAAAGGTTAACGCACGTACGAGTAGCATCCCACACTAACGGTATCCTTTTATAAAAGATCAAATTCGGTTCATAGGGTTGCCTTTCTTATCGTGACACCTTGTAATGTGCTCATATAATATATTGTTCATGGGTTAATGGACTGTCGTTATACTAGGCATTTTATTTAATTTTATATGGCAATTGTCTCATTTAGTGGTAAGGTTTGAGTCCTGCGACGTTTCGTGTCTGGAACTCCCGCGATTTTTTCTAAATTAAATTGTCTCATACACGAATTGAGACACGCTTGTCGAAATTTTATTGTAATAATCTTATTTTTAAAACATGCTAACAAAAAAGATAAGTTTTATTAGCCTCCCGCATTCTATTATTCGTCCAAAGGACGGCGACACATTTTGACCACGGATTTGACCCATATAGTTATATAGTTCAAAAGTGTCGTTTACGATAGTTGTATACGGAATGACTAGTCTGCCTGGCATGTACAGGTGGGACAGGTACTGCCGTGCGCCGTAAAAGTAAGGTAAAATATTTGTGTTAAAATATAATTGACCCAGCATGAAATAACACAAATTGTATTCTTTTATCAATATTAAGCGTAGTATATCGATTACAGATCATTTAAGTGAGGTGGCACGGAATCAGAACACCCCAATATTTAAAAAAAATATTATTGACCCACGCTGAAAATTGAATAGCATGTCAAGTACAGTTTTTTAGTAATAATTCCAAAAAGGTAGATCATTTCGGCGGTGGAAAACACTGCCAGACAACCTAAAAATATTCCTTAAAATAGAACGAGACCGACGGCGGGAAAAATTGAATATGAGAGAGAGCGTACATGCTACGTTCATGGCTTTCACGTGGTTTGACCAGCAGCGCTAACCGTCTCATCTCTCGTAAAGTATGATTAGTATATTATGTTTGGAGTAATATTGATAGGTCGAAGAAAAAGTTTCTTCGTATTTTATATACAAAGTCGAGACATTTTTTTTTTCAAAGTTTAATTACATTAAATTATAATATATGTGCCATCTTGTAGGTAGTGACATAATCCCGTTGCTATAGGAAACTTTGGATTTTTGATCAATAAAATGCGACAAGTAGTTTCGACAGTCCTCCATCTGAGGGTGCAAGGTCAGGACTATATAGTAGATGCATTAAAACTTTCCAACCAATCTCTCTCAATTTTGCTAAGTGACCAAAGATGTATGTGGTCTGGAGTTATCATGATGAAAGACCACTGCTTTTCTGTTCATTAATTCCAGCAGTTTTTTCTCAATTTCTTGCTTGAGTATCTTTGTTTGTTAGTTGTTGGCAGTAGAGATCTGAATCGATGGTTTTTCCCGGCGGTGAAAGCTCATAATAAACGATACCCTTCCAATCCCACCATACACACAGCATCACCTTATTGCGTGTTAATCCGGGTTGCGCTACAGTCTGTGGAGCTTCACTACCCTTTGACCATGATCTTTTTCGCACGTTCTTGTCGTAGGTGATCTAATTTTCATCACCAGTTATCAATATTTTCAAAAATGGTTCGGTTACATTACGTTTCAATAGAAAATCGCGATTGATTCATTAGTATTCTTTCAGTGAGCTCGTGTGGTACACAAATGTCGAGCATTTTTGTACAGCCAGATTGTTTCAAATGTGTCAAAACTCTTTTGTGGTCAATCCTCAATTCCTCGGCTATGTCGTAATTACTAATAAGCCGATCTTTTTCCACTTTTTGAAAAATGGCATCGACTTTATCCATATGACCAGAGCGAGCTGCATCTTTGACATCAACATTTCCGAACTGAAAACGCTTGAACCAACTTTGTGCTACTCTTACTGACACAGCATTAGGTGTATAAACGTCACAAAGTTTTTCGCGGTTTAAGTCGCATTTTTTTCTTTTCTACCGACTTCAAAAAGCAGACGGTACTGAATTCAACTGTATGTTTCTTTATGTGTGTTACCTCATAATTTTTTTTCTGTGTGAACCGATTTCAATGACTCTTTTTTTATTTGAAAGCTGGCGCTTCTTATGGGGGTCCCATATAAATTTGATTCGGTCTGACCAATAGTTTTTAAGTTATTTTTAATAATTTATATTGAAGTCGGTTGTACAAATTTTTTTTATTTTAAATTATTGTAATAAAACTTCAGAATGTAGGTATCAAATTTCTTCGTTAGAGCTTGTTTGGGAAGTGTTAATGTATCGACCATATAGTCCTGACCTTGCAACATCAGATTTTTACCTGTTTCGTTGTCTTCAGAATTCTTTGTTAAGTTATGAAACAAAATGGCACATATACAGGGTTACAGGTTAAGTCGACTTATATCCGTTAAGGGGTTGTAGTGTGCATCATTTCTGACTGATTTCACTATCAAACACCGTACCCCAAACTGATCCGTTTTTTAATACAGGACTTTAAAGTTTTTTCATAAAAATAGAAATTTTTTGTCTATTGTCCATTTATTTTGCAATTAGTGTCTCTATTTATTTGATTTTTCAATTTTTGTTTAGTGATATTTTTTGTTTATTCTCAATACCAGCAATGCAAGTAACTAAACAAATTGGGTCGTACTCGTAGATTGAAGGTTAGAAAAAGAAATAAATTCGTAAGAAGTATTTTTTATTTCAGGAATATTAATAAAAAGTCTATAGTAGACTTATCTCACCTGCCGCATCGATTATTTTTGTCTTAAAACTTCAACAGATGCGATTTGAGTCGTTGTATACCAAACTCTTTATGTGTTCCCACACAAAGAATTCATGGGGGTAAGGTTTGAACTTCGAGCTAGCGACGATGTGGATCCACCTCTTCCGATCCACTTATTAGGGTAATTTGTATCTAACCACTCTCTTAAACTTCTCCTGTAGTATGCAGGGCAACCATCATGCTGAAAACACATGTACCGAATGAGATTGAGTGGTAAATCATCTAGTAAGCCGGGTAAATCATATTTTAAAAAGTTTTCGTAGTATTCTCTATTTAAATTGTCAGGGAAAAAGTAAGACCCAATCAAATGATTTGATATTATGCCCATCCATACATTAAAACTGAACCTGTGACCCTGTATATTATAATTAAATGAAATGAAACTTAGAAAAAAAAGTCTTAAATTTGTATATAAAATATGAAGAAACTTTTCCCCGACCATATATAACTTTGAAAATAATTAATTTTCTAAGCGGGAAGTTAAAAAAACAATAAGTTCTATTAACTTTATCAAAAATACGCAATAACCTATCAAGTATTACAAGCAACAATAAGTTAATAACTATGAATACTGTTAAATATGCCAAAAATACAAAATCACACATCAAATAATATCAGCGACAGTGGGTTAACGTACGCCTGGGCTGCTCCAAGGTGGGCAAGGGTTATAAATTTTAATGGTTTCTTTAAAAATATCACTATATCTAGACATTGTCTTAGATAACTATAAGGTTTGCTATTTTTTGTGCCACGAATTGTTTACAGACATGTGTTTGGCTAAATTTTTTCAAGTTCTTCTAGACATGAACCAATAAAAACAAAGCCGGCGATTTGTTTCAGCCTCATTTCTACTTTCTATAATATGACGTAAAATTGTATCATAGTCTATCAAGATTCTTCTTCATGCTGTCAGTAATTTTACTCTAATTTGTCTTTATGCAAAGGCAGTAAGAACCTGGCTGTTTGGTCAAAATATGTATTCACGAAGTTAGGTGGAATATAATTTTACTCTAATTTGTCTTTATGCAAAGGCAGTAAGAACCTGGCTGTTTGGTCAAAATATGTATTCACGAAGTTAGGTGGAATATAATTTTACTCTAATTTGTCTTTATGCAAAGGCAGTAAGAACCTGGCTGTTTGGTCAAAATATGTATTCACGAAGTTAGGTGTTGAAGTGCTTGTACAGTAGGGCTACGATGGCTATCCGAGTACAGAACCAGAGTACGAAACCTATCCAATTGCAGAGAGGTGTAAGACAGGGTGACGTCATATCCCCGAAACTCTTTACCGCTGCATTGGAAGATGTTTTCAAGCTTCTGGACTGGAAAGGATACGGTATCAACATCAATGGTGAGTACATCACTCACCTTCGATTTGCCGACGATATAGTCCTTATGGCAGAATCGCTGGAGGACCTAAGCACTATGCTCAATGACCTCAATAGTGTTTCCCAACGGATAGGTCTTAAGATGAACATGGACAAAACTAAGATCATGTTTAGTGTCCATGTCACACCTATGCCGGTAGTTGTTGGGAACACTAAGCTCGAAGTTGTTGACGAGTATGTTTACCTGGGACAAATAGTCCGACTAGGTAAGTCCAACTTCGACCGAGAGGTCAATCGACGGATTCAACTCGGTTGGGCAGCGTTCGGGAAATTACGGCACATCTTCTCGTCAGGTATACCTCAAAACTTGAAAACGAGACTGTACACCCAGTGCGTGTTGCCAGTGATGACATACGGAACTGAGACGTGGTCCTTCACTGCTGGCCGGATGAGGAAGCTCAAGGTCGCTCAGCGAGCTATGGAGAGGGCTATGCTCGGAGTTTCTCTGCGTGATAAACTCAGAAATGAGGATATCCGCAGTAGAACTAGAGTGACCGACATAGCCCAACGGATTAGTAAGCTGAAGTGGCAATGGGCCGGCCATATAGCTCGAAGAACCGACAACCGATGGGCAAGAAAGGTTCTCGAGTGGCAGCCTCGTACCGGCAGGCGAAGTGTAGGGCGTCCCCCCACTAGATGGAGTGACGACCTGGTAAGATATGCAGGAAGTCGATGGATGCAGGTGGCTCAGGACCGTGCTTTGTGGCATTCTTTGGGGGAGGCCTATGTTCAGCAGTGGACTTGTGAAGGGCTGTAATGATGATGATGATGATGATGAAGTTAGGTGGAATATAATTTTACTCTAATTTGTCTTTATGCAAAGGCAGTAAGAACCTGGCTGTTTGGTCAAAATATGTATTCACGAAGTTAGGTGGAATATAATTTTACTCTAATTTGTCTGTATGCAAAGGCAGTAAAAACATGGCTGTTTGGTCAAAATATGTATTCACGAAGTTCGATGGAATATAATTTTATTCTAATTTGCCTTTATGCAAAGACAGTAAGAACCTGGCTGTTTGGTCAAAATATGTATTCACGAAGTTAGGTGGAATATAATTTTACTCTAATTTGTCTGTATGCAAAGGCAGTAAGAACATGGCTGTTTGGTCAAAATATGTATTCACGAAGTTAGATGGAATATAATTTTACTCTAATATGTCTTTATGCAAAGGCAGTAAGAACCTGGCTGTTTGGTCAAAATATGTATTCACGAAGTTAGGTGGAATATAATTTTACTCTAATTTGTCTTTATGCAGAGGCAGTAAGAACCTGGCTGTTTGGTCAAAATATGTATTCACGAAGTTAGGTGGAATATAATTTTACTCTAATTTGTCATACTTGCATCGTCGGCAGCCGAGTTGCAAATGATGGTTACATTAATGAACAGGACATTAAAAGAAAAGGGAATGAAAGTGAACGCAAGTAAGACGAAAGTTATGGTTTTTGAAAGAGAAGAAAGTAAAACGATATGTGAAATAAGAATAGAAGGCGAGTTGGTAGAGCAAGTAGATGAGTTTTTATATTTGGGATGTGTGTTTAGCAGGGATGGTAGATATGATAAGGATATAGAACGACGAGTGAATGCAGGAAATAGAGTGAATGGGGCTCTACACTCTATTGTGAAAAGTCAGAATGTATCCAAAAAGGCACGTATGGCAATTCACAATGCTGTGTTAGTACCTACTTTAATGTATGGTAGTGAAAGTTGGGTGTGGCAGAAAAAGCATGAGAGTAGAATAAATGCTGTAGAAATGCGGTCATTAAGGAGTATGTTAGGGATGAAGCTGAATGACAGAGTGAGAAATTGTTTAATAAGAGAACAGTGTGGTTTGCAAGATGATTTTGTGACCAGGATTAAGAAAGGAATGCTTCGGTGGTTTGACCATGTAGAAAGAATGAATGAGGAAAGAGTGACAAAGCAAATTTATGTTGCAGAGGTGAACGGCATAGTCGGGAAGGGTCGCCCTAGGCGAAAGTTTATCGACCAAATTGGCGATATATTAAAAATAGGCCAAATCAAGAGTACCTTTAACCGACGAGCGTGTATGCGTAGGTATATGGATGTGGAGGAAGCGAGAGAGGTGTGTCAGGATCGTACCAAATGGAAGTCCATAATCTCTGCCTACCCCTCTGGGTGACAGGCGTGAGTGTTTATGTTTATTGTCTTTATGCAAAGGCAGTAAGAACCTGGCTGTTTGGTCAAAATATGTATTCACGAAGTTAGGTGGAATATAATTTTACTCTAATTTGCCTTTATGCAAAGGCAGTAAGAACCTGGCTGTTTGGTCAAAACATGTATTCACGAAGTTAGTTGAAATATTTCGTTATTTTAATATGTGGTAATTTCAAAAAATATGAAACGTGTACTCGTTTTAGAGACGGTGGTCCCATTTATTTTGTTGCCAATGCTGTTAACTACAAAAGTATAGTAACAGCCTGTACATGCTCATAGCTGGACACCGGCCTCCTCTATTTTCTAAGAGGGTTTTAGGGCAAGAAGACGTCCACTGCGTAATGTAGGCGGACTTCACAACACATCTTCGAAATGGGTATTATTTATTTTTATTGAGTTTTTTTTTAATTTCTTAGACATGCAGGTTACCTCACGCTGTTTTCTTTCACTGCCCAGCGCGTGGTAAATCAGCACTTCGAAGTGCAATTAGCAATCTCACTAATTCCAACGGGGATTGAATCCGGGTTACTCGCTTACTTACGCAGCAAGCGCCCAGCCCCTGACCTCAGCCAGTCGGAGAGGACCCCGGAGAACCTTGGCAGGTCCAGAGTTGGGAGTCGTCCCAACAGCTCCGGCTGAGTAGGCTGCTTCCGAGGGGACTCGGGCAGGCCACTCAGCCGAGCTTTATTATCATACTTGGCCCCCGCCTCGATCAAGTCGTCCATGAGCGAAAAGAATTGCTCGTAGTCCGCGAGGCAGGAATCTAGGACTCCCTGTTCCGCATCCGAGGCCAAAAGCTCTATGCAAGCCTCCTCCACAACGGCCCTTCAGGCCGCGACCTGCTCGAGCCCCTTTCCTAAACTATGGACCAGATCGGGTCGCCCTATCAAGGTATGGGCGTTAGCGGCCCAGCGCAGCTCCGCCTGCAGGCGAAGCGCCGGTAGCTTGTGCGATGGCATCACTACTCACTACAAATTACTATTAAATTAAATTAAATATAAATTACACTACACGGCAAGTACACACTACAGTCAGTCAGCAAGATGCCTCGCCCAGGCGACCGACCCTTCGGCAATTTAATCTACCTACCCGAAAAACCTGACGCGTAGGTACCTAAACCTTAAACTACACTCCTGCTTGCGCAGCCTAATGGGCGTGGTTCTAATTCTACTCACCGATCCGCTAACAAAACACAACATATTTATATTACGTACGTACGTATTTATTACCTACTATTTTTATTAATATTAAGGCCAGGCGTGATTGGAGAACCAATCAACCACGCTCTGCTTCCAGAAAATGTTACGGCCCTCAATTGCCCCGACAAAGGTCAACTTGGTTAGGGCCCATAGTAGTCCCCTCGACGAGCAACAGAGGGTTCAGGCCCAATGGCCTATGGATTATTCTTAACTAGTGGCTAATAAGCAAGCACAACTTACCGAGTTCCGGAGGTAGGGGTCGACCACGAGGCAAAGTCAGGTAGTAAGTAAGGTGTATGTAAGTAGTGTGTGAAAGTGTGTATAAAATTGACCTGACGTCACCGATTTAATCGGACGGCAGATTCACAGGCGCTGCTTCTCTCCAAAATGTGCGATCCCTCCAGTGGGCGTTCACTAATTGAAACCTTTTGTTTTTATTTCACTATATTAGTTTGTCAACTTTATTGTACATTTAATTAACTTCAAATTCAACCAAATCAACGTTAATCTAAATTAAAACAAGTGACACGCTGCACAACTTAAGAACGGTCGGTCAAAGTTCAATGTCCCAGGTTCACTTAGCAAAAAAACTACGAGCATGAACGCGATCTCTTCTCGAGTCACAACTTTTTAGCGTTGCAACCAACAAAGCCAATGTCTTATTACGATATGAAAATGACGCACAAACAACTCGTCGATGCAAATTAATGGCAATAGAAGTTAATTTAATCACTCAAAAACTCCCGAGATGCCTCATTGTCACGTAAAACGAATGAAAAGACAAATCAATTAGAGGCAGTCGTCACGCGACCAAACTATACGAGAGTAACTTCCAAAATATCGACACTACAACCGCGCCCAACTCAAAATCAAAGGAGGCGGTTCCAAATGTAAAATTCCAGGCCGTCTTATCGACTCGGCGTGCACGCACAATAAACAACACCGGCCACGCCCAACCAACTGACCTCGCCCACGCGTCAGGCCACCGAGCGCTCGGCCGAGAGACCCGCATGGGAGAGTGGGCCGATGGTGACCTTTAACATTCCATCAGAAGGACACGCTAACGCGTGTCTTGAACGCAAGTTTTAAAAATGTTAATTATTTGGCCTAAGCACTCACGCTGTTTTCTTTCACTGCCGAGCGCGTGGTAAATCAGCACTTAGAAGTGCAATTAGCAATCTCACTAATTCCGACGGGGATTGAATCCGGGTTACTCGCTTACTTACGCAGCAAGCGCTCGGCCCCTGAGCTACCACGTCTTTGTCGGTGATGAATGACAACTAATTTTATATTGGTGCCCGTATCATTATCATCAGTATACATCAATCACTAATAAAAAACTAGATACACAATCCCATGCAAAGGTTCTCTAAAAACTGTCGCCAATTGTTTTGACGTAATTCTAGTTGAAATAAATATACAACGTAAATTCAACCTTAAATGCAATGCCTAAAGTTGCATTCACATAGCTACGTACAAATTAAAAGCGCACCCAAATGTTGGAGTGTGCGCTCATTCGGTAAGAACATTTTATGTTTTTATTAGTGATTGATGATGTCAGTATAACATGATTCAGAATCACTGTCTACAAATTTTGTACGTGTAAAAATGTCAATATCCTTGCCAATATTTTATACAATACCAATGTGAAAATAATAATGTTGATTCAACGAGATCGCTTAGAGTAGTGAAACAAAGATACCTCAGATATTATTAGCATTCAGCCATCGGTTTATTTCTACTGACGATGCCTCCTTTAGAGGCGAAACACGTGTCATATTATCGATGGTAGTGTGTCTCCTCTGTGTGTGTGTGTCTCCGATGTTAGGGTAGTGGTGTTGGGATCTAAGCTAATTAATTTCGACACCGTTAAGAACTTTAAATATGTACTACTGTACCGTACTGTTACCTATCACATCACATAAGAGTTCACTCATTTATTGCTTTTTCCTTAAATACCTTTTTTACTGATGCTTGGATGATCATATACTACGCTTAACACTTTTGTTTTTATGTTGAAAGTAAAGCAAAAACAATGTTTGTTTTTTTTTTCTTTACCAAAATATTGTCAGTAAATTTATTAAGACGATTTTTGTGTATATACATTTAAAAATAACATTGAAGGGAAGAAGTGTACTGATTTAAAAAAATATACGTAAAGAAAAATAGCGTAACGTAATCTTTTGCAGTTTTATTGGAAATCTATTAATTATTTAATGCCAAGCTTAGATAACCATATAATCTTATATAAAAGGTATAATATATAAAGAAGCAGGTTGTCGATATTTGAACAAATTTTACTCTCCTGTGTGTATTGTATATACTGTACTTATAATTCCAGAGACTAAGATATTTTACATATTTTTAATATATATATTTACGTCAGATATAATAGCTACCGGGAAAAGGGCCACGTCAACTTTTCGCTTTAGTTGATCCGTCCGTGATCCGTGTCAGCTATCGCAAGTAGGTTCTTAAAAACCCTACAAGGCAAACGTCAAACGGCTTACGTCATGACACTTTTCCCATCTTAGGAGCGCGTATAAAATACCCGTCTCAACGGAGTGATTGTGAATAATTTTCAATCAGCATTCAGTACTTGGCAAAACGGATTTATTAAATGCATGCTTGCAGTTAGTTAAAGTCAAATTGAAATGGACTACCATATTATCTTTAGTATAATGAAAATAAAATGTAATATAATGGTAAAAAAAACCAGCCAGATACAAACAGTACATCTAAAAAGATTTTTTTTTTCAATTTTATACAAACATAATTTAAAATTGAAAATTTTGTGCAACCGAATTCAATATAAATATATAATATATTAATAAGACGTCAATATAAATATATAATTTGCCGTGTAATGGCGGTTAAGAATATCCACTGCCCCATACTTTCCCGTGGGTGTCGTAAAAGACGACAACGGGAAACAGGCAGGAGATGGACAGCATCATCTTCCTGATAACAGCAAAAATACAATAAAAAAATTGCGGTTGCCAACCCGTTCATCAAGCGTGTCAACTATGGCAAATACCCCACTATGAATATAACAAAGAGACGGCCCCCAGTCCCCGGCGGCCCCGCTATTCCTGGCTACGGTGGCAACCATGGTAACGGCGGGGCAGGGGGTGCTAAGAATCTCCGGTGGAGGTTCGGTTGCCACTTAAGACGACTCGACCTGGCAACATACAACGCACGCACCCTGAGGACTGACAAGAAGATTGTGGAGCTGGAAGAAGAGATAGACAAGTTACGCTGGCATATTATTGGATTATCCGAAGTCCGAAGAGAGGGGAGGCACACGGTCCTCGAATCCGGCAACTTGCTCTATCACCGGGAGGGCGACCATCTGTCCCAAGGAAGTGTCGGATTTATCGTCCACAAGTCTCTCGTTAACAACGTTGTAAAGATTGAGAGTGTGTCGACGAGAGTTGCGTATCTTGTACTCAGAATCACCAAACGGTATTCGCTGAAGGTCATTCAGGTTTACGCACCAACCCTCGGCACACCCTGATGAGGAGTTGGACGAAATGTATGAGGATATCTCTAGAGCCATGCATTGCTCCAAAACCCAATATACGGTGTTAATGTGAGACTTCAATGCAAAACTAGGCACAAGAGAGAACGGTGAGCTGAAAGTAGGGAAATTTGGAATAGGGCAACAGAACCCGATGGGCCAGCAGCTGGCCGACTTCATGGAGAAAGAGGGACTCTTTATGAAGAACTCTTTCTTCCAGAAGCGGCCCCACAGGAAGTGGACCTGGTCGAGCCCCGACGGTTCAACAAAAAATGAGATTGACTTCATTATAACGACCTGACGACAATTGTTCAGTGATGTCTCCGTGTTCGCGAGGGTGAAAACTGGTAGCGATCACCGAATAGTCAGAGGCACACTGAACCTAAACCTTAAGTTGGAGAGGTCTCGTCTAATGAAGTCAACGGTCCATCCCCCTCGTGCGCTGTTCCAAAGTCCCGAAACCTATCAGCTCGAGTTACACAACAGTTTTCAGTGCCTAGAAGACTGCAATGAAGTGGACGATATAAATGACAAGCTCGTGGAAACTGTCCATACGGTCGGAGCTAAGTTCTGCAAGACCCGCCGCAGAAGAACATAAAAACTCTCCGATCACACTCTTAATCTCATGGCTGTTAGACGGGAGATGAAGCTACATTCTTCAACAGATTTGATAACATACAGGCAACTGAACAGACAGATCTCCAAATGCATGCGGTGGGACTTACGCAACTTCAATACAGCTTGTATTGAAGAAGCAATCGCGTGGAACCAAGCCTGGAAAGTCTTTGCCAGAGATCTGTCTGCCAGAAAGAGCCAACTGTCAAAGCTGAAGACCAGGTGTGGCAGCATCGTTTCCGGGACACCTGAGATTTTGAGTGAGATTGAGAGGTTCTATGGGCAGCTGTACACGTCATCGTTGGAGCCACACGCAAGTGTGAATAACGATACAAGAGCGATTCTTATCCGGCACTATTCCGAAGATATCCCGAACATCAGTCTGAGCGAGATTAGAATGGCTCTCCAGCACATTAAAAACGACAAGGCCTCAGGCAAGGATGGAATTACAGCGGAGCTTCTGAAAGCGGGTGGAAAACCGGTACTTGAAGTCATTCAGAAGCTCTTTAATTCCGTCCTCCATTGCAGCATTACACCGGAGGCGTGAAGCAGAAGTGCGCGGTGGTCTTGTTCTTCAAGAAAGGTGACAACGCTCTCTTGAAGAACTACAGACCGATTTCCCTTTTGAGCCGCGTCTACGTGCTGTTTTAGAGAATCATTACGAATCGTCTCGCGCGCAGACGCGACGACTTCCAGCTTCCCGAACAAGCCGGTTTCCGAAAGGGCTTTAGCACCATAGACAACATACATACCCTTCGGCAAGTTGTAAAGAAGTCCAAGGTGTACAATTTACCGCTATGTCTGCGTATGTGGACTATGAGAAATCCTTTGATTCCGTGGAAATTTGGGCGGTGCTGCAGTCCCTTCAGCGGTGCCAAGTTGACTGTCGGTATATCGAAGTGCTGAAGTGCTTGTTCAGTAGGGCTACGATGGCTATCCGAGTACAGAACCAGAGTACGAAACCTATCTAATTGCAGAGAGGTGTAAGACAGGGTGACGTTATATACCCGAAACTCTTCACCGCTACATTGGAAGACGTTTTCAAGCTTCTGGACTGGAAAGGATACGGTATAAACATCAATGGCGAGTACATCACACACCTTCGATTTGCCGACGATATAGTCCTTATGTCAGAATCGCTGGAGGAACTAAGCACCATGCTCGATGACCTCAATAGTGTCTCCCAACGGATAGGTCTTAAGATGAACATGGACAAAACAAAGATCATGTTTAATGTCCATGTCAAACCTATGCGGGTAGTTGTTGGGAGCACTAAGCTCGAAGTTGTTGACGAGTATGTTTACCTGGGACAAATAGTCCGACTAGGTATGTCCAACTTCGCCAACAGATCAATCGACGGATTCAACTCGGCTGGGCAGCATTCGGAAAACTACGACACATCTTCTCGTCAGACATATCTCAAAACCTTAAAACGAAATTGTACAACCAGTGAGTGTTGCCAGTGATGAACTACGGATCTGAGACGTGGCCCTTCACTGCTGGCCGTATGAGGAAGCTCAAGGTCGCTCAGCGAGCTATGGAGAGGGCTATGTTCGGGGTTTCTCTGCGTGATAAACTTAGAAATTAGGATATCCGTAGTAGAACCAGAGTAACCGACATAGCCCAACGGATTAGTAAGCTGAAGTGGCAGTGGGCCGGCCATATAGTTCGAAAAACCGACAACCGATGGGGAAGAAAGGTTCTCGAGTGGCAGCCTCGTACCGGTAGGCGATGTGTAGGGTGACCCTCCACGAGATGGAGTGACGACCTGGTAAGACATGCAGGAAGTCGATGGATGCAGGTGGCTCAGGACCGTGCTTTGTGGCATTCCTTGGGGGAGGCCTATGTTCAGCAGTGGACTTGTGAAGGGCTGTAATGATGATGATGATGATGACAAAAGAACTCACAGTCGATTTAATGGTAAGTGGGTACTGCAGTCCAAAACCTGCAAACCTATAATACGTTACTTCGTACCAAATTTTAAGATTCTGAGTTCACGGGAAGTACCCTGTTGGTTTTGATTTCCTTGCGAATGTCGAAAATTTGTAGCATAAACGGCTGTGTCTTTTGATTGCGTTGGCTTAGAAGTTTGATTTTTTCACAGCCCCAAGGGATCTTAGTATTTGATATGAATTTCAGATTGATACCTCCACGCGTTCCTGAGAAAAAGGGTCTTGACAGACAGACAGACGGACAACAAAGTGATCCTATAAGGGTTCTGTTTTTTCCTCCTGAGGTACGGAACCTTAAGAAAAGAAGATTTTGAATTATCTAAGATATCATAATGTACTAAACATTGCTAGATAGATGCCTCTCCCTGATCATGCTTTGTAGTTCTATCTTGGGTTAAACATTTAATTTTTGATCTCCAAAGAACGTTCCAGGTCTGCTCACTGACTACTTTCGATGAATAATCTATATTCAGGGACCATGGTCTTGTAAAACTGCATCGCAGACAAAATTATTTTTTCAAAGTTGTTTTTATTTCGAAGAACATATTATAATCCACATTTCTTCCAGAGTTCGTAAACTTACATACATTTTTAAGCAACTTCGTCTTCTTGCTGATACCAGTATCATAAAATTTGTTTATACTGCCTTATGTCAGTCTAGTATTAACTATAGTATAACGTTTTGGTGTGGTACAGCATAAACCCCTATTCTTAGGTTGGACTTATACGTATACTTAACTTATACTTAAAATATCTTATAAAAAACATAGATTATTTTTAACAAATGAACTTTACAAACTCTGTGAATCGCTCACTGTACGTCAGTTCTATATTCTTGCGACAATATTATTAAGTAACTCAAAATCGGAATATAATAAATCCAACCCTGTATTAAACAAAAGACTTCCTTATATTGTATGCACAATTCCTGTTACTAATTTAATAGATGCTCGAAGATTTTCAATTACAGGGTTCGAGTCCTTTATAATCTTGCTAACAAATTATTAAATATATATCCGTTAACTAAAAGACAGTCAAAAATTTCCTTAATCAAATGGCTTAAATCATTAGACTACGAACAGACAGAAAAACTATTTGTTACTATAACTAAGAACGTATTGTTTAAATATATATTAAGCACCACATGCATACACACACATACACACACACACACACGCACGCACGCATGCACGCACGCATGCCCGCACGCACGCACGCACGCACGCACGCACGCTCGCACGCACGCACGCACGCACGCACGCACGCACACACGCACGCACGCACGCACGCACGCACTCACGCACGAACGCACGCATGCACGCACGCGCACACGCGCGTGTAATATATATTTAAACAATACGTTGAAATAGTTTTTCTGTCTGTTCGTAGTCTAATGATTTAAGCCACGCACGCACGCAGCCACGCACGCACGCACGCACGTCCGCAGCGGTCCGTCACGGAGTCCCAGTCGCCTCAGATGACCCGAGAGGCTGACTGGGATTAACACGTTCGCAGAAACGACTACAGGTATAATTTCGGCCGGCAGTGCACCCCACATGTCGGTCACCTAGTGAGCCAGGTCCAGATATTTTGTCAACTTATCTGTTTCGGCTTTCACGAGGTTCTCGTCATAAGGAATGGTAATGTCGACCAAAAATATCCTTGACTGTGCCCGGTCCATCAGCACAATATCAGGCTTATTCGCAAGAATAGTCCTGTCCGTGATGATGGCCCGGTCCCAGTAGAGCCTGGCGCGGTCATTTTCGAGTACGGCTTCCGGCAAGTACTTATAATACGGCAGTTTCCGATCCACGAGACCGTATTTCAGAGCGAGTTCCTGGTGTAGAATCCTGGCTACTAGGTTGTGCCTATGCAAGTACTTAGAGTTAGAAAGCGCCGAACAACCGGAGATGACATGCCTAAGTGATTCACCGGGATGGCGACAAGCTCGACAAATGTCGACGGTGCCATCTGTTAGGATGTATCTCCGATAGTTGTTAGTCTTAATAACCTGATCCTGTATTGCACAGACAAAACCCTCGGTTTTCCCGAAGAGGTCACCGAAACGTAGCCAGTGGAGGGAGGCAACTGTATCTACGAAAGGCTCATGTAGAGCCTTGTAGAACCTCCCGTGGAGCCCTTCTCCTTCCATACGGTCTCCCGTTCGGAAATGTTCTGTACTGCCGGGTCTTGCCATTGCTCGTTGGCTAAGGATAGAGGGGTCAGTCCTTTATCACAAAAAATAACGTCCCTATAGAATGGATCATCCGCTCTCGCCAGAAAATAATTACGGAGGCTGCACACTTCGCGATTATGCAGGGTAAGCGCGCTTAAAAAGCCGCGCCCACCATGCTTCCGCGGCAAGTACAGTCTCATTACCGACGATCTCGGATGATGCATTCTGTGGGTCGTCATTATAGTGCGGACTTTTCTGTCCAGAGCGTTCAGTTCGGTCTGAGTCCACCTGAGTATGCCAAAGGTATACATGAGAACAGGCATGATCCAACCGATATAAGCGTGTGTCTTATTAACGCCCGACAAAAGACTGTTAAGCATTTTTGTCAAGCTTGCATAAAACACATCGCAAACTGACTGCTTCATACCCGCCTCATCGACACCGATGTTCTGTAACATACCCAGGTATCGGTATGTTTCAGCCTCGGTAAGGGTCATTATGCTGATGGGCATAGATAAGTCCATGCCCTCAGAGTTAGCAACCCTTCCCCTTTCGACATGGAGGATCGCACACTTATCCGTCCCCAGCTCCATTCCAATAGAATTGCTAAAATCACAAGTTATTATTATTTGGGACATCTATATAGTTTACTCATCTGGTTGGGCTGTATAAATATATAATTGTAAATGAAAATGATAAACATACATAAATATCAACAAAATAGAATAAATGCATAAAAAATACTTAAATAAATAAAAACCCAACCAGATGGAAGCCCTCGGCAGGGGAGACCAAACGGCCGAGGGTTAGGGGGAAAGGGAAAGAAACCGGCGGACGATGCGGGCGGTATCGAGGAGCACCACCTTCTGCATTTGAGCTTGGACCGGTCCGTCACGGAGTCCCAGTCGCCTCAGATGACCCGAGAGGCTGACTGGGATTAACCCGTTCGCAGAAACGACTGCAGGTATAATTTCGGGCGGCAGTCCACCCCACATGTCGGTCACCTCGTGAGCCAGGTCCAGATATTTTTTATTATTATTATTATTAAAGTTAAGAAGTCTCGGTTCCGCTATTGATATTCATCTGTAGTAGAAACATTTTATCTAACGGTAGAATAGGTCATTACTTTCGAGCTGAATATCATGGAGTACGAGTAATATACGCGTGGTAAGTAAAAAAATATAATTTCTTATTTCCTTAAATGTTTTATACTTGATAACTGAAACGCCCATCAACGAGACTATAATTTTTATATAGGATATATAAACCCTATTTTATTAACCCTTCATAAAAAATCAAAGGAGAGAATATAGGTCTAGGATATAAGATCATTTTGAAATAGTAGTAGAATAAAATAAAAGCTTTATAAATGACGATTGACGCAAGAATTGTAAATTTCTTATGTCGCAGAAAGAAAGATATTTCATTTCAGACTTTTTATTCATTATTGTAACACGTAATAAGTATACATTATTGAAACGTATTCTTGGAATTTCTCTAAAATATAAGCAATATTATTACCTGTAGCTAAATAGTGTGTCGTTATATTTCATTATATAGAGTACACATACACATTATTTTGTAAATGAACTGTGAGTTAGTATATTACATTCGCAGTAGCAATTTATTATAGTATATTACATTAATATTAAAAATAAAGGTTTCTACAAGTGAAGAGAGGGGGAAGGGGTAGTACATGAGTCGGGATGTTCCGTATAAAGCCACCAATTACACGCAAGGTTTGATTTTGGAATCTGCGTAGCTTTAATACATTAGTTCGATTGTAGTTGCGCCTATTACATGCGCTCGAAATATTCCCAAGTATTTTTCATAAACGGCAAGGCGCCTGAGAATAGAATTACAGCAGAGCTTCTCAAACCGGTACTTAAACTCCTCCAAAAGCAGTTCAGATGCCGTCCTCCATGGTGACGCTACTCTGCAGACATTTAGCAAAAGATCAGGGGCTTGGATCTTCCAAAAAATCGACAACGCTCTGTTAAAGAGCTACAGACCGATTTACCTTATAAGCCGCGTCTACGTGCCGTTTTCGAGAGTCAATACAAATCGTCACGCACCGGGGTTTGACGACATTCACCCCTTCGGGCAAGTCTGTTTCTGAAAAGGTTTTAGTATCATAGACCACATACATGTCTTTCGACAAATTGTAAAGAACATCGAGGAGCAAACTTTTGAGAAAGCCTTTAATTTCGTCGAATCATAGAAAACGTTGAATTCAGGCGGTGCTTAAGCCTCTTCAATGATCTCAGGTCAGTATTTCGAAGTGCAGAAGAGTTTGTAGACTACATGGCTAAGATATCTATTCGAATACTAAACCAGAGTACGAATCCTACCAACTGCAGAAAGTTGTAAGCCTCGGTGACGTAATATCTCCAAAACTCTTCACCGCTGAATTGGAAAACGATTTCAAGCTACTAGACTGAAAATGACACGGTAAAAACATCAATAACGAGTTTTCACTCGCCTTCGATTTGCTGACGATATAAGTAGTCATTATGGTAGAGTTGCTGGAATCTTAATGAGCTCATTGGTCTCAAGATTTAGATGGGCAAGACAAAGGTCTTGTGTAGTGTCCATGTCACACTTATGCCGGAGTCACATGTTACACTTATGCGAAATCAGGTCTACTTTTTGATGGTCCACTTTTGGAAGACAGAAATATTGTCCTTCTTCATTTGCAGCATTCAGAGTGCGTACTGTAAATGTGCCAGGTGAAGTCGACTTAGGTCTCTTTGTTCCATTACTTTAATATACCCATTTATGCGATTATATACATTTGTCATAGTTGCTAAACTTGGCGGGCGAGTTGGCAACTAAATTAATTTATTTTAATATTCCAGGTTCAAGAAAACGTTCTGTCTTTTTTCTTTTACGATACCCGCGGAATGAAATATATAATATATAATATTGATATATAATAGCGTTCATGATAATATGAAATATATAATAGCGTTCACTTACAATAATATTACAAAACGTGGACAAAATATTAAGCAGAATTGATCAAAATTAATAAAAATGACTATATCTTTTGTAATATAAATTTCGTCTCTTTTACCTACTGCATCGAAAGATTCTTTATCGCATTAGAAAGTAATTTACGAGAGCGAATAGTTTGTTATTTTAATTTACCTTACAACGAAATAATACGTCCCACATACTAATCATTGTTACGAGTAATATTGGTGTCTATGTGGATTTATTTGTTTTTCTAAAAACATAAACGCCCTTTTGGATTCACCATAATACATTTTATTATTAGAAATGTTTTCAAAGGGGAAGATGTAAACAAGTTATAATTAAGATGAGGAAAACTTTAAATTAATGATTTTGCAATAAGAAAGGAAAAGTTCTTTTGTCCGCATGATAAAATTAAGGGAGTTTAAAATTCACGTTGAAAAGAACAAACATAAAATCTAGTTTCAGTGTTTATTGAAAAAGAGTATTAATTTTATCTCATCGTTATCAGTAATAATAGAAAAATTATGTGTGATATATTTGACGATTATCTTAGGTTCTTTAGCACCTAATTAAAGTGCCGTTTTCTAATACTATTTGAAGTCTTGCAGTAAAGCACTTTTAACAGTGGTAGAGCCACGCGGCAGCTTTTGCTATCGCACGGATGGGCCGGCTCGAACCGGGGTGGTACCACGACCTCACAGAAAACCAGCGTGAAGTAGAGGTTTACCTCTGCGTTTCGCTTGGTGAGTGCAGGTGGCCGGAGGCCCTTTTTACTGAAAATGAGGCATTCCATCTTAGTCCTCACGGGTGACAACGCATCTACATTTTGATTTGTAATAGAGGATAGATGTAGATGTCTATGGACCGCAGCAACCACTTACTATCAGGTGGACTGTGTGCTCGCTTGTCACCCTTATCCTATAAAAAAAAAAAACAAAAAAAAAGAGCAGTTCAAGATACTGTAAGCTCATTCTACGTAGATCGTACCAAAACATGATATTCAAAAGTTAAAGGTAGCCTTCGTTAACTATGAGACATTAGGACGTCAAACATCTCAGTCCTCCCCGTGACTATGGGTGCTGTACAGCGCCTGAAATGTCGAAAATTAAACAGCTAAAATTAAAACCGATAAAGTCCGCAAAATTTGTTTTATTTAATGTGTCGTACGTTAAATGTAAGAAATCATTACTTAAACCAGTTTGAAGTTCGATATTAATACCCATTTTATTTTTTTAATAGAATGGCGAACTCCTGACTTCTATTCACCCAAAAAATTTGTCGGTTCGTGTCAAGAATAAAAGTTGATAAACTGGTATAATACATTTTATGGTTATTCTTTACGATCAACACTGTAGCCATCATTCGTAGCAGTCTTTTACAAAAAGACAATCCTAAATTATTCGCCTTTCTCTTGTACGTGTATTCGATCGCGCATACGTTCCCAATAATTGTCGCTAACCTCGTTTATTCATTGTAAACCTTATTATGTGCCTTCATTCATTCATCATTTTTATTCATTCACTACAGTTTAGCGGGCCGCAGTATTTTATAATTTTCAGTTGGTATCAGGAAGATGCTACTGCTTACTTCTGTTTCTTTTCCCTCTGCCGCCTCATACTATACTAAACACAACATTTTTGTACCTAACAAATGTCAGCTTTAAATATTTCTTATTTTGATAATAGGTATAGTTTGTTCTGTTTTTGGTTTTTAATTTTTTTTTATATTAAAATTAAGCGTCACTTAATAGTTACTCAATGCTACCAAATGATTTTCCATGATACCGAAATTTATATAAGAAAATTAACCCTTTATTGTACTACGAAGTATATAGCCGTAATGAATAAAACCAATTTTACGGAATTTATGACGACCTGTAACTATTTACACGCCTGCTTATTGAATTCTACATCTAAAATGTAATTAAAAAGCTAGAAAAGAAGAACATAACCGCAGACTAAGCAGTACTACTTAGTCATTGCCTCAAATGAGGCTATCTAGTGCAAAAGAAAAAGTTCTACAAACGTGTATATGGTGTGACGATGGGCTCGAATATATCTTCCATTGCCGCCGTCTTACAGGTCTTTAAGAGGAAAAGCCCTTTTTACTTCTCCTGTAAATCTAAGATTCTACAAGCGGTGTGTAAATAACTATATCCTTAGCCCTCTTAGCTCCAAAAACTTTAAAATTGTATTATTCGCGTAAATATAAATAAACATTAAGATAAACCTAATATTCATCTTAGCTAAAAGTTAGGAAATATTTTGTCTTAAAACTTGAATACGCTAACGCAAAGTGAAGACATTCGCTGTCAGCATTTTGTAGGATTGTTATAATTTAAGCGAATTATTAAGATATTTAAGAGGATATGCAAGCACAAATTTTTGATAGAAAATATTTTATAAATACAGCAGTTTGATGAAGGAGTTTGAAGTACTAACGATGGTAAGTGGCTACTACAGATTATAACAGCAATAAACTACCAAAGAAGCAGACAAAGTTATATTATCATTCCTTACAATTAAAAAGGTAGGCCTTAATATGCACATGTAAATAAATATAATGTCCATGTCACACATAATATACCGGTAGTTGTGTAGACAACTACCGGTATGAAGTTGTTGACGAGTATGTGTACCTAAGACGTGTGTGACTTTAACTACGACGAAGAAATCAACTGATGAATCTAACTCGACTTTGCTGCATTGGGGGTAGTCCAAGCAATCCTAACGTCTGTATAAGAAGGCTCAAAGCCGTTCAGCAAGCTATTGGAAGGGCTATGCTCGAAGTTTTTAGCACGATCAATTAGGAATAATAATATGAGTAACCAGCGAACCACACCGGATCACTTGGCTGAAGTTGAAGTGGGCCGGTCATATATTTATTTATTTTTTTATTTATTTAAACTAGCACTAGTACATATAGCTTTGGATTGAATTTCATTGGACCCTTTTCTCTGAAAGCGAGGCATTCCATCTTAGACCTCTGCAGTGACAGCGCATCTGCATTTATTTTTTTATAGGAGAGCAAACGCAAACGAGCATGGGGCTCATCTGATGGTAAGTCACTACCGCCGCCCATGAACAACTGCAACACCAGGGGAATAGTAGATGCATTGTCGGCCTTTTAAAAAGGAGTAGGCTCTTTTTTTGAATGTCCCTAAGTAAGGAAGTTGTACGAGGAAGAAAACCTCTTGTAAATCACACAGTGGTGGACTGCCAATCATCCAAATTTTATGGATGGTATCGCGAGTATGGTCGCGATGTGTGATGGTGAAATTGAGCGGCTGGAATTAGTCCGAACAATTCCTCAGAGCACTCCCGTGGTAGATGCGATAAAATAAACAAAGAAATGCAACATCTCTTCGCAGTGCCAGTGAGTTAAGCCGATCAGAAAGAGCTCGGTCGCCGACGATTCGAACCGCTTTGAGCTGGATGCCCGCGGCACTGGGGAGCCACAACCAAAGATGGGATCAAAATTCCAGTAAGGCTGAACCTGTGCCTTGTAAAGTGCAGGCGGTGAGTCGGTCTGTGTCGGCATTACCACCATAGAACCTATAGAAGCACCCGTAGTAAGCAACCATTGTTTCTATTATTGACGACCATTAGTTGCTTAATATAGCTAATAAGCATTATGTATTGTAGTTAATGTAGCTGTTGGTGTTCCAAATAAAATAAAACTAAAAATTGTTCTAAAGGCAGACAGTTTATGAGCAACCCTGTATAACCTGACTTTTAATATTTGACGCAAATGCGTGAGCAAAATAACATAGTATAGGTACGTGATAGCGTTATTTCCATTATCATTTGTTCGTACCTTAGGGGATAAGCGGCTTACCTACATCAAAAGTTAAAACAATCTCTTAAAGGCTTACACCAAAAATACATGTATGATAAGCGTTAACTTAGTCTTAAACAATAAATCCTCGCGTGCCCTACTGGTATAACGCAAATCACGGCAGTGGCGTTATTTAAAAATGTTAATTAGGAGCATGTTAATTACGAGCTTTGTCGGACCACCTCGTTATGCAAATCGAGTCAGTTATCCTATGATATCACACGTGTAACTTAAATAAGGTATTTGTTAATTAAAAGTATATTTAGTATACTTCAAAAAAGTCAGAGGTTCTCAATTTGTTAATATGTTTTTTTTATTTGTGTTACGCGATATCTTCATTAATTGAAAGCCATTTTGACTATTTTTACTATATGAAATAGGTTAGGACCACTTCAGTGGTGGTCCCAGATTATAATTTATAAATTTATATAAATTTAGATAAAAGTTTCCACCCCTAAGGGTGGCAAAATAGGGGATGAAATTTTTAATATAGCTATTTAGAGGACATTAAGATTTGTGATATTAAAAACACGTGTGAAGTTCACACGTGGTAGAAGTGAAACCTTCAAATGAATTGAAATATTAAATTAAAAAAAATCACGGCAAATGATTTATTTAACATGATCATTTTCAGCCACAACTGCGCATAAAATATAAGATAAAAGTTTAATTTTATAGCAAATAAATGTTACAATCCTTATTTTTAGACTTTGATGAGATGATGAGATGTTTTATTTCTAATAAAATTGTTTTGCAATAGCGCCATCTACTTCATTCTACAGGTAAAGTCTTTTTTTATCGAACAAAATTTAATTGACTATTAAAGTGGTACGTACAATAGACGCTAGATCTATTGTACGTACCACTACTACCACTACAATTCACGAATTTATGAAATCGTGAATTGGTATATTAAGATAATGATGAGGGCTAATAATTTTCTGCTCACTAGATGTCGCTAGGTGACACTGAGGTAAAGGTTTTTGTTACACAGTGTAATTTTATTGAGAAGTTGGTTTTTAATAAAATCTTATCAGTTTCTAGACACAAAACAATACCTCAGTGGTTTGCTCTTTAATTTTTAACACATTTTTAACTTTTTTTTTAATTTTTCTACTTTTATGTATATCTGTTGTTCGGTTTATTTATTTTTAATCTAATTGATATAAAATATGGCTAATAGTACAGAAAGAAACAATAACCTCTACATTTTCCGAACAAATTAACTTCCCCGCTATGAAATCTGTCAAATATTATACCTCACTCTCTAGTAGCGCCGCCCTGGTGGCAAAAAGTTGTGGATACCCTCATTGTATTCAATATAGTTAATTTTATTTATTTAATATATTTTTTTTTAATTTTTTACCTGTTTATGACATCTAAAATTATCTAAATGATAGAACCAACAAAGACTAAGTATATTTAAGCGAATAAACAAAATTAATAATTTACGTTCAAAATACATAAGCGTGACGTTGATACAGTAAGTAAGTTATATTAATTAAATAAATTATTATATTTGTTTTGGAAAAAATATGTGCAGATAGTTACAACTGAAGTTGCAAATAAATAAAAGTTAGGGACAGTAGTCGAGTTAAAAATTCCTAAATTTTACCTATTTATAAAGAAATACGTGTATTCTTCGTAAAAGGGTTGCGGTATCTTTTAATATATACAGAATTCGTAAGCATAATAGTTTAGTAAAGTAATCTAGTTGTTAAAATATAGCGTTTTAGTCGTAAAAACAACTTATCCTAAATAAAAACAATAATATTAATGAGGAACTTACCAAATTTTCTCTGCGTTAACCTCGTGGTACAATCAAACAATAAAATGGCGAACAAATGAAACTAGCGACCGAAAAATTGTGGTACATCTATTGAAATACCTACGCCGAATTCAAATTGCACTTGTAACGTGGGACAGCATCACCGGTGCTAAAGTATCGGTACGCTCTCTATCTCACTTATCCTATCCAGCATGGTGAGTATTGGCCACGGAGCAAATACAAAGCCAAAAAATAATATTGGCATATCATTCAATTTATACATTTAAGCCCCTTAAAGCATTCTTTAAAATATATCAATATAGGGTAGCCATACGTTCCTACGGAAGATGAAACAAGAATTATAGTGTAAAATTACAAAATAGGTGGCCTTTTTAGCCGACTTCAAAAAAGGAGCATATCAATTTGACTGTATGTTTTATTGCTTTTGTTTATTTACTCTCGACACGGCATGATCAATTTTGTGGTCTTAAAATGCCTTTATCATAACCATATTGCACCTATACGATAATATGAGAAGCCGTATATCAAGAAAACACTCTATTTAATCCATCTTATATTTTCTAGAAAATCATTTTACTTTGATAAAAAACTGTTTGAAAAAAATTAACGTGGACGTCCGGATGTTGGTTTTGTATATGTGGTCATGTTAACGCCCGAAAAAATTGACGTATCGAGACCGGGTGTTTTTATTAGCTTCAGAATTACATCAACTGGTTCCTTATTTCTTAACAATAGCCCAGTACGCGTAGTTTGTTAATAAAATGATTTTCAAGATTTATAAGTTTTGATGCTATTAAAAATTAGGAGCTTTCATTTTTTTTCTTTAGTCCTTGATAGACAAATGACAAATGTTCCATACAGCCTTTATCGATTTTTTTGGTAATTTTTTTTTTCATCAAAACTAAATAAAACGCTCATGAGGCGTGCACTTTTGGATTTTCCAATAAAAAAACTAAAATCTTTCTTATTATTTTTAGTTCTTTGGAATCAACTTTTATTGAATAAAACTATTTTTACGGATTTTATCGCGTTTAATTAACTTATTTTATATTCCCGACGTTTCGGTTGCTTTCCAGCAACCGTGGTCACGGGGGACTGAGGTGATTGACGTCCCGATGTCAGTGTTAAACCGGAGTACCTTCAGCTTTTTTAATTAATAATTTTGGTCCGATCTACGCAGAATGAACTAACTGTGTCTTGAAGTCTTGCAGTGGTATGCTTGGGTTTAGTTTTAATTTTATGAATTACAGGATCCCAAGCAGGTGGTAGTATCCAGCCTCCCTCTCTATTGAAATTAGGATGTTTTTTTAATTTCAATAGCCTCACGTATCATCCTTGGCAGGAATCGATGTTCTTTCGCGAGAATTTGTGGTTTATCAAATCTAATGTAATGGCGGGGGCCGTCTAGGATATGATCACAAACTGCAGACTTCACGGAACGTTGGTGCTTCACGTCAGCTATGTGTTCTCAACAACTTTTATTTTTACTATTGTTTATTAAATCGTCATACTTCAAAGAACTAAAAATCTATTAAAGTTATTAAATAACACGAATGACAATATGAATCTAATAGACAGATTCATAAAGTCATTCATGTTATTTAAATATAATTTACAAAATATTTTCTTAGTATTGTACTACTCGATAATATTAAGATCATAAGGTACATAACTTGAAAAATATTGTTGAATGCCTTCGTTCAACGTAATTTATGAATTAAATTAGATTCTCAGACCTAGCGTTCGGCATTGCATTAAACGGAGTCAGCCACCCACCTGTCTAGACTAGATTGTGTGAATTTATTATATATTGTAATTTATAACTGCCAAAAGAGGAATAGATCCAAAATAAATAGTTTTACTTTTTCACAGTAAATTAAATTAAAATAAGTTTTTTTTTAATAAAAGTAAAATAAAAAGTCCCTATAAATTTTAAGAAATTATCACATATTTCGTTGTGTAAAAGACCCGGATACAGGCAAACAATTTGCTCGTATCCTGTCCATATATTTGTGAATCAAGCCTTACATTTTTAAGCAAACCGCTTGATGTCGGTTTGAAGACACGTCAGATGAAATCGGATCAGTTGACACACTCGCATGTACGAAGGTCAAGCAAAAAGAAACTAAGTACCGTAGAAATTGGCATGTACCTAATTACTAACGCCGCGTATCCACTCAAAATGTTGACAACAGTTATGTTTCCAACTGTTTCCAACAAGCGTCTCCACCGAGGGAACAAATGTTGGCAACAAGCGTATTCCTTTGATGTTGCCGCCGAAAATGGAAACAAGTTTTGTTGGCAACTGTTATGTTGGCAACAAAACTTTGGTGGAGACGCGGTTTAACATGCTTGGCTTTAAAAATAAAATTCAATAGCGTTCACGAGTTCCTTGTCGATAATACTTATTGATGTTATTTCAACCTATATCTGATTACAACAAAGAAAGTCACTGAAAGCAGATAGTTATCAAATATTTATTAATTTACAGGTTTCCAGCTGACTATACTAAAACCATGACTAAAAAGCATAAAACTTATAAATAGGCGTCCGAATCAAATTGATTGCGACGTCAAAGATTTGTGATATGGTATTCTATAATGTAATTTAAAGTTTGTAAAATTCTAATTATACCTATAGATGTTGTTGAAATAGTAATTGCATTTTGGCAGCTTATTGATTTTCTCTAATACGAGGACTAAAGGAATGGTAAAGAAATTATTTTATATTATATTTTTATTTTTATTTTGTAGTGACTTACTCCAGTTTTTCCTACTCATTGAAACTCCCATTTTTAAACTGCCAGAAAGAACCATATATACCCAATGGTGAAACCCGGAACAAAACTCATTTTATAATTACGAAGAAAAACGTAGACAGACTAACACAGCGTCAATTTTTGTTGTATATGAGGTATAAAGCTTGTGTCTACGACATAAGTATTAATTGATACATTTATTTATTGTATGGCATATTAAAATGATACATAAATATAATGGCGGGCCTGGGTACAAAATTTTTTCGATATATTTTGTGACACTAACCTATCTCTATAATTAGTTCCGTGGACGCTCACTTCTATTAGCGCCAAAATGGCGAAAATGAAATCGCCTCATTATGTAACGGTGCATAGCCATAGCGTACTTGTATAATAGAAGTCAGTGATGAAAACAAATTAACATAAGAAGCTTAAGGTTCTCAGCTAATATTTTTAAAAATGCATGAGAAAGTGCGATTATAAAAGTAAAATAGAAATAAGCTTCTTCTGAGAAAAAAAATCCAATTTCATTATTTTAATCTTAATTTACATAATATTATTCTAGAACACCGATGTAGTTATTATGGCAGAAACGCTGTCGGATCTTATAACTATGCTCAATAACTTCAATAGTGTCCCCCAACGGAAATATGTAACGTTCTTGTCACACCTATGCCGGTAAGTTTTTTGGAACACTACGCTGAAAATTGTTGATAGGTATGTTTACCTAGTACAAACTTTCCGAATAGATAAGTCGAACATCGATCTAGTGGTCAATCGACGGATTCAAATTGGCTAACCAACATTCGGGAGATTAGGATACATCTACTCGTCACGGTATTCCTCAAAACCTGAAAACAAGAAAATACAACTTGTGCGTGTTGCCAGTAATGGCATATGGAACTGAGACGTGGTCTTATACTACCGGCCGCAAGGGGAAGCCTAATGTCGCATAGTAAGCTATGGGGAGGTCTATGCTCGGAGTTTCTCTACGTAATAGAATCCGTAACGGTAACTGCACGACGATATCCATATATTCAATATAACCAATGGGAAAAAGGTTCTAAACTGGCAGCTTCGTATCTGTAAGCGGAGCGTATAACGCCCCCACCCCTCGCTAGATGGAGTAATGACCTTGTAAGAAATGCAGAGAGTCGATGGATCTAAGCGGTTCAGGACCGTGCTTAATGGCATACTTTCCTATGTTCAGTAGCAGAGAGTTTAAATTAATGGAAAAAATATTATTATTATACTTCGCTCACGATTTAAAACTTATATAGGAACCGTCGAAACTTAAACTGTGAATACGGGAGGTTATTAGTTCTTCTTTTTTAGAATATAAAAAAAAAGCTTATGACCGTGAACAGACAGTCCACCTGATGAAAAGTGACTATTTTTATCCATGGATAAATAGAACTTATCTTTTTTTTTAAATAGATATATTGCTATTTTTACATAAAAAAGTGGTTTTAGTGGCTTATGGTATAGATTTATCAAGTCCGCATGGAGGGGAAGCACGATAACTTTTTGTAATCTCTTCATCTATCATATGGTAAGCCATGTAAATGGCAGTGAAAAAGCAGCGAGCAGCCTCGTAATAATTTATTTTACTAAATACAGTTTGCCTTACAGCTCACTCGCACTTCGGACTCGGCCGCCGTCGTGAGTGGATTACTGTATCGTTTGTTTACAGCAGTGGTAATAGGCAGCAAAAATATTGATCGCTGTAGAAATACAAAACAAAATATTCCAAAAATCAAAGGAGATAGTCGTTTTTGGGCCCACTAGAAATTTTAATGAATGTTAATGTTATTACACACAAGAAAAAGATACCAATTTAATATAGTAAATGGCCTACAAATTTTATGAAAATCTAAACGGAATCAAGAAATCTAAAAAAAGAGTTGTTTTGATATTTATGTTCATTTCATTGGTTCAGATAAAGTAATATTAAAAACAATTGTAAAAGAGATGTGCCAACTCGGAAGAAACTCGACTCGAATTAACTTGAGTTGAATTTCACGTAATCGAATAGTACTCGAGTTACGCAACTCGGTTTGGCGGAACGAAGCTGTGTCAGTTTGTTACAAATTAATTTTATATTTGTTCTTCCATCCAAGATAATTATTACTATTACTTAACTTAATAGGTAGTTATATATTATTGGTTTGCGTATAAGATTGTCAACTCATTTCGAAGCTGTCTTCCTATGGGTTTCCCGAGAAATTGTGCATTTGGATCACCAGTTTTCTTGCAGATCGGAGCATCAAGGTCGTAGTAGACGGTGCATGCTCCGATTACAAGCCCATTAACGCTGGTGTTCCACAAGCCTGCGTGCTATCACCAACGCTGTTTCTTCTGCATATCAATGATATGTTGCAAACCAGTAACATTCATTGCTATGCAGACGACAGCACTGGTGATGCTTTATCCACCGGCCGCGCCAATATTTCTCAGGAAAACGTCGCCGAGTACCGGAACAAACTTGTGTCTGAAGTCGAGACTTTGTTGAACAAAGTCTCAGACTGGGGGCGACTAAATCTAGTCCAGTTCAATCCCCAGAAGACACAAGTTTGCGCGTTTACCGCAAAAAAGAATCCCTTTGTCGTATCTCCTCAGTTTCAAGGCACTCCCCTTGTTGCCTCAGCCAGTATCGGAATCCTCGGCGTCGACATATCAAGTGACGTGCAGTTTCGTGGTCACTTGGAAGAGAAGGCCAAATTGGCTTCTAAAAAGCTTGGCGTGCTCAGCAGAGCGGGACAGTATTTCATGTGGGTACACCGCTTGCAACTTTACAAGGCGCAGGTTCGGCCTCACATGGAATACTGTTCCCATCTCTGGGCAGGGGTTCCCCAGTGCCAGCTCCTTCCACTTGACCGCATCCAGCGCAGAGCGGTTCGAATAGTCGACGGCCGAGTTCTTTCCGATCGGCTTGACTCACTGGCACTGCGTAGAGATGTTGCATCTCTTTGCGTATTTTATCGCATCTACCACGGGGAGTGCTCCGAGGAATTGTTCGGACTAATTTCAGCCGCTCAATTCCACCATCGCACATCGCGACAAAACTCGCGATACCATCCATATCATCTGGATGATTGGCGGTCCACCACTGTGCGATTTAGAAGAAGTTTTCTCCCTCGCACAACTTCCTTGTGGAATCGATTACCACCAGCGATTTTTCTGGACCGATACGACTTAGGTTACCTTCAAGAAAAGAGCGTACTTCTTTTTAAAAGGTCGGCAACGCATCAGCGATTCCCCTGGTGTTGCAGTTGTTCATGGGCGGCGGTAGTCACTTACCATCAGGTGAGCCGCATGCTCGTTTGCCCCCTCTCCTATAAAAAAAAAGAAGCTTCTCCATTTGATGTGGCTTCATCGGCTTTTAAAAGCGATTCATTTAACTGCATTTAGGTATAAATACCTTATGTATTCAGCAAGTTGCTCCGTAAACTTGACAATACCAAATGGCATCAGACATGGATCCTGAATTTATGCCAGCCACAGTAGATAGACAGTATAGATAGTACATATATTTATGTGTAAATAAGCAGTAATTACTTGTATTAGAAGCAAGTATACAGTTTGCATAAGTATTGTAACTTAGTTAAGCCATTTTTACTCGTGTAATGGTTATATCTTTGTTGATCAGATGCTTCTATTATCTTTAGACTAATGTTTTGTTAATTCTGCAAAAAGGAATATTATTTTGTAATCTACTATCAAATAGTTAACATAGAAACTATATGAAGCCAGTGAAAATAAGAAGTCGGACAACTTATACATAGTTAAATATTTTTGATGTAAATCCATAATTACTACTTGTGTATTTGGTCATCTGGAGCTGATTAATGGTGTATATTTTATAATAATTTCTTATTTATTTAACATAGAGGCAGAGAACAAAATACTGACAGAAATATCGATTTGTAGTTTATTGAAATTGAAGTATAGTATACAGGGTATTTTTGGAACGCTCCCGAAAACTAAGACAGGCGACAGCACCAAGTATACCTTTGATCATGGGTCATAAATAAATTTGATCCCGATGAAAAAAAAAACATATTTTTACAACGTTTTATTAGCTTTATTCACGCGCCATCATGTTAGTACAGCTAAATGGAACGATAATTTCATAAAAAAAATCATGAAAATACTGAAACATAAAACCAGCAGTGGAAACTGAATTGATATCACCTGACTAATGGAGGTTAATGTACGCGCGAACGGTGAAAAAAGAACGCTGGCCTTGAACTTGGGCACTGAGCGATTTATCACATATTGGCCAGTATTACTGTGCCTGCATGCTATTGGTTCCCGCGCTTTGTTCGCTCCAAAAATACAGTCGCATACACAGCTTACTTTGCGACTCGCGACGATGTTTTAAAAAGGAAGGAAAAAAAATTATTTATATCTATTGTTTTATGACTAAACTAGTGAACGAAAAGGTAAATATGATAGGAGAAGGTGAATGGGGAAAATTGTGCAGTAAAGTTAAAATTGTTGAGGAAGAATACTGAAAAAATTACCATGTGATCGATCTGATGACGGAAGCTCAAGCGAAGATGAAAGTGATGATGAAGTAGCATCCAGTAACACCAACACACCATCAACATCTGGCTTCCATGTGACCCAAGACGTCATAATGGATGGCGTGTCACCCTTAGCTTAAGTTTTTTTGTTACAAACTACTTTATATTTTACGATAGAAATAACAAACAATGCTCAAGTAAACATTATCTATTTTTAATTCCCACCTCTTCCAAAGTTCTAAGTAGCTAGTAAAACACCTATTATGATTCTACAATAAAACAATTAATTACTATAATATTATAAAACAATAGCCCAATACCATGTAGTACTTTAGAACGCGACTGTACCCACACTCACTCCGCTGTCGACCTGTATCTAGCTCGGTATGAAACAATGCTGCGGTCATAAGAAAAAAAGGCGCATCTAACAATTTTCGAATAAATTACCATTCGACTCATGATAAGAAGACGCATCTACTAAATTTTTTTAATATTCACTAATATCAATATTTTAGAAATTATCGTCAGAATTTTAGACGTAGCTGTTGATCACAGATGACATTTTATTAGTAGAAAAGACTTATACAAATTCAACATAAAAGAAAAGACTTATTTAACCAGTTGCTACGTCATCTTTAACAATATTTGCATCGATTACTTAAATTAAAATTATTCTTGTCTTATTATTTTATATCTTATTATTAAGAGCTCATATCTTATTATTAAGAGCTGGTGTTTCACATGTGGTCCCATATAAATTTGATCGAGGTCAGACCAATAGTTTTTGAGTTATCCTTAATTATTTATATTAAAGTCGGTTGTACAAATGTTTTAATTTTTAATTATTATCGTAGTAAGTCTTGTATGATATCCCCTTTAAAATCATTACTCAAGAGTTGCGGGTTGTTATTTTTTGTGTCTCACTACCAA
The DNA here is from genome assembly GCA_963668995.1 of Parnassius mnemosyne. NCBI lineage: Eukaryota > Metazoa > Arthropoda > Insecta > Lepidoptera > Papilionidae > Parnassius > Parnassius mnemosyne. Next base: position 27,399,051 of record CAVLGL010000068.1, read on the forward strand.
TGCTTTTCTAATATTTACTAAGAAAAAAGTAGTATTTTACTATTAGCGTCCTTTCAACTTCAAATGACCTTTCCAAAATATGTAAAAATGTTAAATGAATGGTAGTTTTGTTTTATTTATTAGGTTGGGAAGACCCAAATAGTTATATGCGTCTTTCCTTCGATGTTTTTGTGTTGCCAGGTGTACTTTTTTAATCTAAGATGAAAAGGAAAATTCGTTTTATTTAAATAAATAAACAAATTTAAAAAAAAATAAGTTCGTCCTTAAAATCTTCATGTCTCTACATATATATTTCAATATAGATACCTTTTAATATACTTTAGACACGGGGTCTGAAAGAAAAATTCATCAATTTATTTTTTATTTCCATTTTACGTTTTTGTTAGTTACTTCCTTTTTTATTATGACGGCAGAATGCCTAACCCTGTCGCCTCACGCTTGTGACGCAGTTCGTTCGTTTTAGTTTTTGAGACAGTTCCGTGTTGATTTTGTACACGCGTGCGCGAGCGACAGTTCAATCGTTTTGTTTAATAAATTTACTTGTGATTACGTGTTGATATTAAAGTTTTTGTTACGTTTTTGGATTCTTTTTTGTTTTAATAATGCCTAACGCGTACGTTTATAGTGGTCAACATGTTAGGTATCCGAACCTAGGTACACGAAGTAAGGCTAAATAAATTGTTAAGACGTCGGGATGGTACAAGTGTGTCATACTGTGCAGTGCACAAAGTTTTGAAGCGTAACCAATGCGCCCATACAAATTGCACAAAGTGCAAGCTTTAGTTCCCGGCGATCACGACCGCCGACGAGTTTTCTGCCGTTGGTTATTATACCAGCAACAACGTGTGCCTGGTTCCATTGAGCACATTATCTGGACGGATGAGTCGACATTTACCAGAAACGGCCTGTGGAACCGAAGAAATACACACGTGTATTCAGAGGTTAACCCGCACGCTGTTCGACAAACCGGGCACCAAACCCGATGGTCGGTTAACGTATGGGCAGGTTTATTTAAGGATCGCATACTGGGACCAGTGTTTCTGCCAGAGCGACTGAACGGACAGCGATACCTAAACTTTATAAATGAACAGTTGGTTGACATTTTAAACGACCTATCGTTGGCTGAATATCGCCGCACATAGTTCCAACATGATGGTGCCCCTCCACATTTCGTGAGGTTCATCCGTGAGCGCCTCAATGAGCTATTTGATGATCGCTTGATCGGCAGACTAGGACCACACGCTTGCCCACCTCGCTCACCAGATCTGACTCCGTTAGACTTCTTTTTGTGGGGTATGTGAAAGAAAGGGTTTTTAATCGTGAATGTGATAGTGCTGAAGAAATGCGCCAAAGGATCGTGGATGCTTTCGAGAAACTACGTACGGACTGTGTCGAAGACCACACGATGATGCCCCGCCTGCACCCAAATCTGCCTTGAAATGAATGGAGCACAATTTGAGCCGCATCTCATAAGACCACGGAGGATTTAGAGCAGTAAGCTGTTTCATAACTATTTTTTTTTAAATAACTTAGTACTAGACTAATCTGAATAGGTACATAACTGAATACATGAGAATAATAAACATATCTACACGATGAATAAAAACGCATGACTCCAACCTTGGTTACATTTCATTTAAGTATTTCTTCATTAGCGGGGAATCGAACCAGTTATTTGGGTTATTTAACCTGTAAATTCGGATTAAAGTGGCTACGTGGAGATAAGCACAGTGGCAAAATAGTAGGTTAAGTAGATAAGTTAGGTATTTAGACACGTGTTGTAAATTATTATATTGTGGGATGGCCCGCTAGTTGCGGGCCGCGCGAATTTGTGTTCGCGCGTACATTGACCTTTATCTAGCTCAGGTCAGGTGATATCAATTCAGTCATTCCACTGCTGGTTTTATGTTTCAGTATTTTCATGATATTTTTTATGAAATTATCGTTTCATTTAGCTGTACTAACATGATGGCGCGTGAATAAAGCTAATAAAACCTTGTAAAAAGATGATTTTTTTTTCATCAGGATCGAATTTATTTGTGACCCATGATCAAAGGTATACTTGGTGTTGTCGCCTGTCTTAGTTTTCGGGAGCGTTCCAAAAACACCCGTATACGTAGTCTTATCTCATATCTCTTATTACTGAAAATGGCCTGATTTCTAACAATATCATATGTGGATGTGTTTTTTTTTTTTGCTTTATAGTGTTCGAAATGTAAATCAGTACAAACAAAAAAATATACCTCACATGCTATTTAGATTGCAATAAATATAGAAAAAATAATATATATAATATTCATTAACGTTTTCAGGTAGATGGCTTAGAATAAATGTGTATGTCTTGTAGGCTGAAATCTTGCAGAGCTACTTGTAGGCGGCGACAAAAAAGTATACGGATATTAAATACAACTACAACAGTCTTATATCATATCCCATAACATTAAAAATATCCTTGTTGTGTTATTATCAAGTTATTTTGAAATGATAATGGCTGACAATAATAACATTATAAAATACAATTAAATTAAAATTAAATATTACAATTAAATTTTACATGTGTTTTTGTTATACTTACACAACCAGTTTAAAACATCTTAGTTCATATTTATATGTGTAATAATATAACATAGATAAGCATGATATTACCTAGTCATTTTGGCTCTAATGTTATTTGGGGTATGATAACTAATCATTTAATATATTTTAAAACAAGGTTTACACACTGCACCTTTGCTGATTCAACCAAAACATATTAAAGTCTTGACACCGCACCTATCTGTTCCACTATTAATAGACTGCTTTGGAAATAATTACAACAATAAATGCAGTGGCATTTTACTTTGTGTTTTAGCCTTATACAAACAGTTTAAAACATCTTTCTTACTATATAGCATGTAAAGGTAATATTGTAAATGGACATAGCTATTATCCGTTATTCATCTCGTCTTTAATCATATTTATTTAATTACTTTAATGGTGCTTGTGATATATATCCTCTAATCAATTAATACCTGTAAAAATAGTCCCCAATACTACGTTTGTTTGTCTGTGCACTACGTGAAGGAAGTGTTAAAAGGATTTTCCATCAATCTTAAAGTACCTATAATTGCTGAATGTACCTACAACTTTGTTTAATACTATGAATTGTTAAGCTATTTTATTCTATATAACCTATTCTAACTCATAATATCTGTTTAGTTTGTTTTAAGGTTATTGTGATATTCATATTTCAATTGTTAATTTCTCAGAATTCCCATTAGATGCGATAAAACTAATATTAATTTTGTAATCTATAGATTATAAGGAATAAATCGACATACATTTCATTAAAGTTATCTGAAATTCGTGGTGGGCCCATTCTCCATACAAAAAGAAATTGTCTCCTGTGATGCATACTCGACCAAGGTTATTATTTTTATAATCACAGATGTTTATTACAATATTTTGTTTCGCTAAAAGTACGTATGATTTATATATAAATATACTTATACGTCATGGACTATATGGAGTAACCTGGAGGTGTACTTCGGTATCTGCTACTGAAACTCCTTGACGAATATAACTAGGTGTGCCGAGATCGTGCTCGTTATGTTAGTTATGACGAGACCTTACCCCCGGGCTTGACGGAGTGACCTGAAGATGTGCTTCAGTGAATGCTACTGGAACTACTCGAAAAGTAGAGAACTAGGTGTGCCAAGTTGGGCCTCGTTTTGTTATTTATGATGAAACCTTACCTCCGGACTTGATAAAGTGACCTGAAAGTGTACTTCGGTGAATGCTACTGGAACTCCCCAAAGAGTAGAACTGGGTGTGCCGAGTTTGGCCTCGTTTTGGTAGTTATGATGAGACCTTATCTACGGACTTAATAGAGTGACCTGAAAGTGTATGGCTCTATGTATAAAGTGTATCGGTGAATGCTACTGGAACCCCTCAAAGAGTAGTACTAGGTGTGGCGATTTTGTTAATTATGAATAGACATTAACTCCGGAATTGATGGAGTGACTTTAAGGTGTATTTCAGTGACTGCTACTGGAAGTCTTTGACGAATAGAATTACGATTTATTTATTTTTTTCGCGATCTTATGAGACGTGCAATTTTTGGATTTTGGTAGCTTTTTTTTAATTGAAATTTGAAATAAAATTAACAGAAAATTGGAAGTATAGAACAATTATAAGGTTTTTAGTGAAACTTGTGTGTAATTAAAATACTTTAAGAATTTACGTATCATCATGTTATTCGTAATTTTTTTAATGCGCTTAAGGCATGCGCAATTGGATTTACTAATAGTTTTTTTTCTATATCAGCCTCTTCTGATTATCTGTATGATTTTTAATAACTTTGCTGGTTCTTATTAATGCTCATTACACTTGGCAAGCGAGATGGTGTTAACAGAGTCGATATCCTCGAACTAAATAACCAGTTTGTGAATATTATAGTAGTTACGAATAGTATCTTGAAATTTTAATATTAATGTTGATACATTATTTGTTGATTTCGTTGAGTGGTTGAGTTGATTTTAACAGTGGTAGAGCCACGCGGCAGCTTTTGCTGTCGCACGAATGGGCCGGCTCGAACCGGGGTGGTACCACGACCTCACAGAAAACCAGCGTGAAGTAGAGGTTTACCTCTGCGTTTCGCTTGGTGAGTGCAGGTGGCCGGAGGCCCTTTTTACTGGAAATGAGGCATTCCATCTTAGTCCTCACGGGTGACAACTCATCTACATTTTGATTTGTAACAGAGGATCGATGTAGATGTCTATGGGCCGCAGCAGCCACTTACCATCAGGTGGACTGTGTGCTCGTTTGTCACCCTTATCCTATAAAAAAAATAATATATATATATATATATATATATATATATTGGTTAAAAAATCTTATACATAATAAAAATAACTAGATGCTGTAGTCTTCGTTAAATGTAATTTGTAATGGTCCCTCATATTTATATTAAATCTATAATAATATACCTATTAAAATTATAGTAATTTCAGAGTAATAGTAACATATGAATTTGGACAGGAATACGAATAGTTGTCGTATTGTTACGAGAGGTGTACTAGTATCGTTACAATAGAGTAGTGTTAAGTGTCGACGAGTGGGAGACACAATTTTCTATGAAAATTCATTCCATCAAGTGGATTAAAGTGGTAGGGTTGTTACGGGCGGGGTTGTTATTTGTAAAAGCAGCATTTGTTATTTGAAAAGGTACGGCTGTCATTGAAGTGTTTTCCCCATTCAATTGTAAGCAGAAATGCAGGGTGAAAAATAAATTATTGTTGTATTTGCTTAAAAATGTGTCCAATGGAAAGACTCTTATTACGATCGTTAAATCATTTGCCAAACGTAATATTTATGACAAATTGGGATTCGAATTAGGATTGAATTAATTCTTTACCCCCAAGCCAAATCTTTCTTAAGTTATTCAAAATTTTAATTTTAATTTTTAAAATTTTCATTAACATAGGGTTTGAGCCATGTAATCCATACCATTTTTATTTATTTTGTCATTTGTTTATTTTAAAAATAAATTGACAGAAGGTATCGATACTGCAGATTTCGATACCAGATAACAAAATCCTCCAGACCGAATTTCGGTCACAGTAGCCAGTCTCAACGGAGACTAGCCATCTGCGCAGGGCTGGTATTATAATGGACGGGTATGGGGGTAAGCGCAATTGCACTCTATATTCCCTCACCCTCATAGTACGATGGGACGGTAATATGACACGACCGGAGAGATCCAGCACAGGACCAAAAGCTTTACGTGCTTTCCGACGCACGACGGTGAATTACCGTCAACACTCTGTCTCCGGGCTTCTATTGATAATTTTTTGACATTGAAATCCGATAGCTGAGTTTTGGCCCGATCCGGGATTTGAACCCCGTTAAATTTTGGGAAGTCACCTTTGCGACCACTAAATCAACGTGATAGTCAAACCTCGATACCTGATACCGTTTATATATAATCTGGTATTACTTATTTTCTTTAATATTCGACAATTTGATTGGAATAATACTTTAACTAAGTAACAATCAGACACAAGGTTAACTCTGCAGGTTATCTTTGCACATATAATTCTTCTGTATGTGTATTTATCACTGAACTTCTCCTAAACATCTGTACAGAAATTGATGAAATTTTTGTGTGTGTTTAATTGGTTCCCCGGATAGTACGAGTAGGTGGCACAGTTATCATGCTTCATAAATCGGCCGTGCGAAGCCGGGGTTGAAAACAGCGGCGAGCCAAAACAAGAAAATAGCTCGGTGACGCAACCGCTCCCTACTTAAGTTGCTCACTTAGCGGTCAGCCACCGCAGAGTCTAGATCTCCTGAAGATGCCTCGTGTAGAGGCGAAACACGTGTCGTATTATCGTCAGTGGTGTGTCTTTCCTAATGTAGTGGTGTTGGGAGTAGTGGTGCTGGGATTAGTGGTGACGGAGATAGTGCACGCAGTTGAGGGAGGGCGCGAGGTACTCTTCAAACTAGGTAAGACACATCAATTTATTTTATCAAGCGGATGTACGCAGGGTAATTTTTACCAACTTAAAAATAATGGATTTCCGCAAAGTAATGTCTGATTCCATTAATTATAATAAATACATAGCTTTGACCGTGTATTTTAATTTCTTTTATTTAAGCTTATCAAAAGTCCACTGCTGAACATAGACCTACTCATAGTTTGTCTCAAAGCGGGGTCTCTATCGACTTCTACGGCACCCATTGATGATATGGAGTAGGGGATTCTCTTACGCCGACGCTACAAATCTAATTTTTATGACGTGGTAGAGCCATGCTGCAGCTATATCAGTGGTGTAGTTGTAGCAACAATGGGCCGGCTCGACAGAATACCAGCGTACTAGGGGAATGGAATATTTCGGATTGAGTTACAATAAAACCTTTTTTAGAATTTGAATACTGGCCTCTTAGAATCTTAATGACATTCAAACAATTAAAAAAATGTTTAAAAACAAAAACCAAAGAGAATATAATCACTACGTTTAAGAGGCGGGACTTCTATAGTAAAAATAATTGCATGATATTACGCCAAGTTACTCTACCAACATCAAGATATGACATTTAGTTTTGAGAAACAGTGCTGACAACATTGACGAATTACAATAGTGCTGTAAATGTCTATCCTCGAATAATTTTATCGGTATAACGTTTATCGATACATTGTTTATCGATATTTTTACATAGTAAAAGTTAGATCTCTATAGTGAATTATTTATGAGAAATAAAATTTTTAACGTGTGGATTGAGTAAAAATGCCGATGAGAATCAGAAATCAATGTATTTTACACACAGCAATTTGTATTTATATCTCTACAATTAGGTACAAAAGTATGTATAAAGAAAATATAAAATAAAAAACTTTTATACTAGTAATTAATTAAGTAAAAAATAAATGACGACTCCGTAGCGCAGTGGCTAAGCGTTTGGATGCGGCATTGCAGGACCGAGGCTTCCTTCCCGCACTGAACAATTGTTGCTATGCTGTAAAATAAATAGTCTGCATCTGGATGCTTGTTTTCAACGTTACTTTTTTTAAGGGTAAAAATATTGGGTTTTTAATACTGATTGGATTAAATTGCTTTTATGTGTAACAAATACTATGTACAAATCGCTAGGGTTCTTCACAGAGGCACCTATGTACATACTATTCGCAGAGATCGTTTACTAATTGTCGCTTTCAAAATAAGTGCTCATTATAGCTAATGTTTATTGACGAATAAAATAATGATTTAGTTATATAATCTAATTCTTGCCAAAATGTGACTTTAAAGGGATATTATCTTTTGCTACATGTAAATGAAACCTAATTAACATACACATAAATTGTGGAAGTTTAAAGTAAGTCCACTAAAGACATAACAATTCGTTTTAGTTGGGTTCATATGCAATGTTTGTCACAAATATGTCTTAACATGTGAATCTTTTCAATTGGTGCATGTGCCAGCTGTTTCACCCATTGCTTGCATCTGAAAAAATAATATAAATAAAATCACATTATTCTTGAACAAATAGAATGTTAGCAGTCAGAATTGACTTGTAGTTTCTAAGTATAGTTCGTTTCCGATTGCCAAACCATCGAACTATCAGATTTAGGAAATAGTGTGTTTGTATTTGTGCACACAATCGTACACTATAAAAACATGTCCTACATAGATGGCTAGTCCAAAAATATACTCGCGTTGAATATCATATTACTATTAAAGTTGAAATCACCACATACCTTTCATCATCTAAGGGAAATATTGTTACGAATAGCCTTTTATTGTTAGCATTTTTTCCGCTTCTTGCACAATTTAATTGGAAAGTTTTATAATGCATATTAAATTTCTTAACAATTCTGTAAATGAACAACGGCTCCTATAGCAAAATTAAAACCAATCTTAATTAATGGCAGAAACGCCGTCGGATCTTATAACTATGCTCAATAACTTCAATAGTGTCCCCCAACGGAAACGTCTTAAGAGGAACATGTACAAAATAAAGGTTATATGTAACGTTCTTGTCACACCTATGCCGGTAAGTTTTTTGGAACACTACGCTGAAAATTGTTGATAGGTATGTTTACCTAGTACAAACTTTCCGATTAGATAAGTCGAACATCGACCTAGTGGTCAATCGACGGATTCAAATTGGCTAACCAACATTCGGGAGATTAGGATACATCTACTCGTCACGGTATTCCTCAAAACCTGAAAACAAGAAAATACAACTTGTGCGTGTTGCCAGTAATGGCATATGGAACTGAGACGTGGTCTTATACTACCGGCCGCAAGGGGAAGCCTAATGTCGCATAGTAAGCTATGGGGAGGTCTATGCTCGGAGTTTCTCTACGTAATAGAATCCGTAACGGTAACTGCACGACGATATCCATATATTCAATATAACCAATGGGAAAAGGTTCTAAACTGGCAGCTTCGTATCTGTAAGCGGAGCGTATAACGCCCCCACCCCTCGCTAGATGGAGTAATGACCTTGTAAGAAATGCAGAGAGTCGATGGATCTAAGCGGTTCAGGACCGTGCTTAATGGCATACTTTCCTATGTTCAGTAGCAGAGAGTTTAAATTAATGGAAAAAATATTATTATTATACTTCGCTCACGATTTAAAACTTATATAGGAACCGTCGAAACTTAAACTGTGAATACGGGAGGTTATTAGTTCTTCTTTTTTAGAATATAAAAAAAAAGCTTATGACCGTGAACTGACAGTCCACCTGATGAAAAGTGACTATTTTTATCCATGGATAAATAGAACTTATCTTTTTTTTTTAATAGATATATTGCTATTTTTACATAAAAAAGTGGTTTTAGTGGCTTATGGTATAGATTTATCAAGTCCGCATGGAGGGGAAGCACGATAACTTTTTGTAATCTCTTCATCTATCATATGGTAAGCCATGTAAATGGCAGTGAAAAAGCAGCGAGCAGCCTCGTAATAATTTATTTTACTAAATACAGTTTGCCTTACAGCTCACTCGCACTTCGGACTCGGCCGCCGTCGTGAGTGGATTACTGTATCGTTTGTTTACAGCAGTGGTAATAGGCAGCAAAAATATTGATCGCTGTAGAAATACAAAACAAAATATTCCAAAAATCAAAGGAGATAGTCGTTTTTGGGCCCACTAGAAATTTTAATGAATGTTAATGTTATTACACACAAGAAAAAGATACCAATTTAATATAGTAAATGGCCTACAAATTTTATGAAAATCTAAACGGAATCAAGAAATCTAAAAAAAGAGTTGTTTTGATATTTATGTTCATTTCATTGGTTCAGATAAAGTAATATTAAAAACAATTGTAAAAGAGATGTGCCAACTCGGAAGAAACTCGACTCGAATTAACTTGAGTTGAATTTCACGTAATCGAATAGTACTCGAGTTACGCAACTCGGTTTGGCGGAACGAAGCTGTGTCAGTTTGTTACAAATTAATTTTATATTTGTTCTTCCATCCAAGATAATTATTACTATTACTTAACTTAATAGGTAGTTATATATTATTGGTTTGCGTATAAGATTGTCAACTCATTTCGAAGCTGCCTTCCTATGGGTTTCCCGAGAAATTGTGCATTTGGATCACCAGTTTTCTTGCAGATCGGAGCATCAAGGTCGTAGTAGACGGTGCATGCTCCGATTACAAGCCCATTAACGCTGGTGTTCCACAAGCCTGCGTGCTATCACCAACGCTGTTTCTTCTGCATATCAATTATATGTTGCAAACCAGTAACATTCATTGCTATGCAGACGACAGCACTGGTGATGCTTTATCCACCGGCCGCGCCAATATTTCTCAGGAAAACGTCGCCGAGTACCGGAACAAACTTGTGTCTGAAGTCGAGACTTTGTTGAACAAAGTCTCAGACTGGGGGCGAATAAATCTAGTCCAGTTCAATCCCCAGAAGACACAAGTTTGCGCGTTTACCGCAAAAAAGAATCCCTTTGTCGTATCTCCTCAGTTTCAAGGCACTCCCCTTGTTGCCTCAGCCAGTATCGGAATCCTCGGCGTCGACATATCAAGTGACGTGCAGTTTCGTGGTCACTTGAAAGAGAAGGCCAAATTGGCTTCTAAAAAGCTTGGCGTGCTCAGCAGAGCGGGACAGTATTTCATGCGGGTACACCGCTTGCAACTTTACAAGGCGCAGGTTCGGCCTCACATGGAATACTGTTCCCATCTCTGGGCAGGGGTTCCCCAGTGCCAGCTCCTTCCACTTGACCGCATCCAGCGCAGAGCGGTTCGAATAGTCGACGGCCGAGTTCTTTCCGATCGGCTTGACTCACTGGCACTGCGTAGAGATGTTGCATCTCTTTGCGTATTTTATCGCATCTACCACGGGGAGTGCTCCGAGGAATTGTTCGGACTAATTTCAGCCGCTCAATTCCACCATCGCACATCGCGACAAAACTCGCGATACCATCCATATCATCTGGATGATTGGCGGTCCACCACTGTGCGATTTAGAAGAAGTTTTCTCCCTCGCACAACTTCCTTGTGGAATCGATTACCACCAGCGATTTTTCTGGACCGATACGACTTAGGTTACCTTCAAGAAAAGAGCGTACTTCTTTTTAAAAGGTCGGCAACGCATCAGCGATTCCCCTGGTGTTGCAGTTGTTCATGGGCGGCGGTAGTCACTTACCATCAGGTGAGCCGCATGCTCGTTTGCCCCCTCTCCTATAAAAAAAAAGAAGCTTCTCCATTTGATGTGGCTTCATCGGCTTTTAAAAGCGATTCATTTAACTGCATTTAGGTATAAATACCTTATGTATTCAGCAAGTTGCTCCGTAAACTTGACAATACCAAATGGCATCAGACATGGATCCTGAATTTATGCCAGCCACAGTAGATAGACAGTATAGATAGTACATATATTTATGTGTAAATAAGCAGTAATTACTTGTATTAGAAGCAAGTATACAGTTTGCATAAGTATTGTAACTTAGTTAAGCCATTTTTACTCGTGTAATGGTTATATCTTTGTTGATCAGATGCTTCTATTATCTTTAGACTAATGTTTTGTTAATTCTGCAAAAAGGAATATTATTTTGTAATCTACTATCAAATAGTTAACATAGAAACTATATGAAGCCAGTGAAAATAAGAAGTCGGACAACTTATACATAGTTAAATATTTTTGATGTAAATCCATAATTACTACTTGTGTATTTGGTCATCTGGAGCTGATTAATGGTGTATATTTTATAATAATTTCTTATTTATTTAACATAGAGGCAGAGAACAAAATACTGACAGAAATATCGATTTGTAGTTTATTGAAATTGAAGTATAGTATACAGGGTATTTTTGGAACGCTCCCGAAAACTAAGACAGGCGACAGCACCAAGTATACCTTTGATCATGGGTCATAAATAAATTTGATCCCGATGAAAAAAAAAACATATTTTTACAACGTTTTATTAGCTTTATTCACGCGCCATCATGTTAGTACAGCTAAATGGAACGATAATTTCATAAAAAAAATCATGAAAATACTGAAACATAAAACCAGCAGTGGAAACTGAATTGATATCACCTGACTAATGGAGGTTAATGTACGCGCGAACGGTGAAAAAAGAACGCTGGCCTTGAACTTGGGCACTGAGCGATTTATCACATATTGGCCAGTATTACTGTGCCTGCATGCTATTGGTTCCCGCGCTTTGTTCGCTCCAAAAATACAGTCGCATACACAGCTTACTTTGCGACTCGCGACGATGTTTTAAAAAGGAAGGAAAAAAAATTATTTATATCTATTGTTTTATGACTAAACTAGTGAACGAAAAGGTAAATATGATAGGAGAAGGTGAATGGGGAAAATTGTGCAGTAAAGTTAAAATTGTTGAGGAAGAATACTGAAAAAATTACCATGTGATCGACCTGATGACGGAAGCTCAAGCGAAGATGAAAGTGATGATGAAGTAGCATCCAGTAACACCAACACACCATCAACATCTGGCTTCCATGTGACCCAAGACGTCATAATGGACGGCGTGTCACCCTTAGCTTAAGTTTTTTTGTTACAAACTACTTTATATTTTACGATAGAAATAACAAACAATGCTCAAGTAAACATTATCTATTTTTAATTCCCACCTCTTCCAAAGTTCTAAGTAGCTAGTAAAACACCTATTATGATTCTACAATAAAACAATTAATTACTATAATATTATAAAACAATAGCCCAATACCATGTAGTACTTTAGAACGCGACTGTACCCACACTCACTCCGCTGTCGACCTGTATCTAGCTCGGTATGAAACAATGCTGCGGTCATAAGAAAAAAAGGCGCATCTAACAATTTTCGAATAAATTACCATTCGACTCATGATAAGAAGACGCATCTACTAAATTTTTTTAATATTCACTAATATCAATATTTTAGAAATTATCGTCAGAATTTTAGACGTAGCTGTTGATCACAGATGACATTTTATTAGTAGAAAAGACTTATACAAATTCAACATAAAAGAAAAGACTTATTTAACCAGTTGCTACGTCATCTTTAACAATATTTGCATCGATTACTTAAATTAAAATTATTCTTGTCTTATTATTTTATATCTTATTATTAAGAGCTCATATCTTATTATTAAGAGCTGGTGTTTCACATGTGGTCCCATATAAATTTGATCGAGGTCAGACCAATAGTTTTTGAGTTATCCTTAATTATTTATATTAAAGTCGGTTGTACAAATGTTTTAATTTTTAATTATTATCGTAGTAAGTCTTGTATGATATCCCCTTTAAAATCATTACTCAAGAGTTGCGGGTTGTTATTTTTTGTGTCTCACTACCAATGCTTTTCTAATATTTACTAAGAAAAAAGTAGTAAATTACTATTAGCGTCCTTTCAACTTCAAATGACCTTTCCAAAATATGTAAAAATGTTAAATGAATGGTAGTTTTGTTTTATTTATTAGGTTGGGAAGACCCAAATAGTTATATGCGTCTTTCCTTCGATGTTTTTGTGTTGCCAGGTGTACTTTTTTAATCTAAGATGAAAAGGAAAATTCGTTTTATTTAAATAAATAAACAAATTAAATTTTTTAATTAGAGTTAATTAAGTATCTGGACGGATGAGTCGACATTTACCAGAAACGGCCTGTGGAACCGAAGAAATACACACGTGTATTCAGAGGTTAACCCGCACGGTGTTCGACAAACCGGGCACCAAACCCGATGGTCGGTTAACGTATGGGCAGGTTTATTTAAGGATCGCATACTGGGACCAGTGTTTCTGCCAGAGCGACTGAACGGACAGCGATACCTAAACTTTATAAATGAACAGTTGGTTGACATTTTAAACGACCTATCGTTGGCTGAATATCGCCGCACATGGTTCCAACATGATGGTGCCCCTCCACATTTCGTGAGGTTCGTCCGTGAGAGCCTCAATGAGCTATTTGATGATCGCTGGATCGGCAGACTAGGACCACACGCTTGGCCACCTCGCTCACCAGATCTGACTCCGTTAGACTTCTTTTTGTGGGGTATGTGAAAGAAAGGGTTTTTAATCGTGAATGTGATAGTGCTGAAGAAATGCGCCAAAGGATCGTGGATGCTTTCGAGAAACTACGTACGGACTGTGTCGAAGACCACACGATGATGCCCCGCCTGCACCCAAATCTGCCTTGAAATGAATGGAGCACAATTTGAGCCGCATCTCATAAGACCACGGAGGATTTAGAGCAGTAAGCTGTTTCATAACTATTTTTTTAAATAACTTAGTACTAGACTAATCTGAATAGGTACATAACTGAATACATGAGAATAATAAACATACCTACACGATGAATAAAAACGCATGACTCCAACCTTGGTTACATTTCATTTAAGTATTTCTTCATTAGCGGGGAATCGAACCAGTTATTTGGGTTATTTAACCTGTAAATTCGGATTAAAGTGGCTACGTGGAGATAAGCACAGTGGCAAAATAGTAGGTTAAGTAGATAAGTTAGGTATTTAGACACGTGTTGTAAATTATTATATTGTGGGATGGCCCGCTAGTTGCGGGCCGCGCGAATTTGTGTTCGCGCGTACATTGACCTTTATCTAGCTCAGGTCAGGTGATATCAATTCAGTCATTCCACTGCTGGTTTTATGTTTCAGTATTTTCATGATATTTTTTATGAAATTATCGTTTCATTTAGCTGTACTAACATGATGGCGCGTGAATAAAGCTAATAAAACCTTGTAAAAAGATGATTTTTTTTTTCATCAGAATCGAATTTATTTGTGACCCATGATCAAAGGTATACTTGGTGTTGTCGCCTGTCTTAGTTTTTCGGGAGCGTTCCAAAAACACCCGTATACGTAGTCTTATCTCATATCTCTTATTACTGAAAATGGCCTGATTTCTAACAATATCATATGTGGATGTGTTTTTTTTTTGCTTTATAGTGTTCGAAATGTAAATCAGTACAAACATAAACATAGACCTCACATGCTATTTAGATTGCAATAAATATAGAAAAAATAATATATATAATATTCATTAACGTTTTCAGGTAGATGGCTTAGAATAAATGTGTATGTCTTGTAGGCTGAAATCTTGCAGAGCTACTTGTAGGCGGCGACAAAAAAGTATACGGATATTAAATACAACTACAACAGTCTTATATCATATCCCATAACATTAAAAATATCCTTGTTGTGTTATTATCAAGTTATTTTGAAATGATAATGGCTGACAATAATAACATTATAAAATACAATTAAATTAAAATTAAATATTACAATTAAATTTTACATGTGTTTTTGTTATACTTACACAACCAGTTTAAAACATCTTAGGTCATATTTATATGTGTAATAATATAACATAGATAAGCATGATATTACCTAGTCATTTTGGCTCTAATGTTATTTGGGGTATGATAACTAATCATTTAATATATTTTAAAACAAGGTTTACACACTGCACCTTTGCTGATTCAACCAAAACATATTAAAGTCTTGACACCGCACCTATCTGTTCCACTATTAATAGACTGCTTTGGAAATAATTACAACAACAAATGCAGTGGCATTTTACTTTGTGTTTTAGCCTTATACAAACAGTTTAAAACATCTTTCTTACTATATAGCATGTAAAGGTAATATTGTAAATGGACATAGCTATTATCCGTTATTCATCTCGTCTTTAATCATATTTATTTAATTACTTTAATGGTGCTTGTGATATATATCCTCTAATCAATTAATACCTGTAAAAATAGTCCCCAATACTACGTTTGTTTGTCTGTGCACCACGTAAAGGAAGTGTTAAAAGGATTTTCCATCAATCTTAAAGTACCTATAATTGCTGAATGTACCTACAACTTTGTTTAATACTATGAATTGTTAAGCTATTTTATTCTATATAACCTATTCTAACTCATAATATCTGTTTAGTTTAAGGTTATTGTGATATTCATATTTCAATTGTTAATTTCTCAGAATTCCCATTAGATGCGATAAAACTAATATTAATTTTGTAATCTATAGATTATAAGGAATAAATCGACATACATTTCATTAAAGTTCTCTGAAATTCGTGGTGGGCCCATTCTCCATACAAAAAGAAATTGTCTGCTGTGATGCATACTTGACCAAGGTTATTATTTTTATAATAATTATGTGGGCTCCAGCCAGAGGTTGCAAAAAAAAGCAATCTTTATTTAATATATATTTAATTTAAAGTAATTATTACAATTAATTCTTATAACTAAGTGAGGTGACTCTAATTCGATGTTTGAATGTAGAATGGATTCACACGGTAAAATATTAGATCCAGGTAATATAAGACAGTAGACACGTTATGCTGACACGGCGCCTCGTGATCGTCGTAAGCCGATGCAACGCAGCAGATTGCCTGGATTAGGGCTGCGTAACACCTCCCCCCGAAGAACAGCGACTATGGAAGACCTTGGTCGTGAATTGAGCTGGGAGTTGATCGAGATCAATCTTCTCAGTGTCTGGAACAGCGTATACCCTTAATGATTTAGGATGGTCCTCTTCTGAGTTCCTTTGCGTACCTCCAGTTGGCTTCGGCTTGTATCTTCTATAGAGTATGCATAGAATCAGTGCACCTGCACTTATTATTAATGCGTAAAATGGTATTGTAGTATGATATAGACTGTAGTCATCGTTTCTTCTTAAATTCAATGGCGATTGCTGGGATATTTTAGTGTTCGTTGCATGAAGATGTTGGAGGTTTATTGAATTTAGTTTATATGCCGATGCAGAAGATGGGATGCTGGTGTGTTCCTCAGGTATGTCCATTATCTTTAAGGCTTGTCCCTTCAATCGATCTTTAGTATTTGAGATCGAGAATAGTGGCGTTTCTATGTAGCATTTCAGAGGGACAATAACGAGATAACTACCTTGAAGTATTTTGTAGAGATCTTGTCCACAGGATAGATGTACTTTCGTTGGTGTGGGGAAAGTGATGGTGTAATGCTTGTCGTCCAGTTCTTCGTAAGCTGGTTTATCTAGGGTGACTGTATACGGGTTACATACTGCATTCGTCTGTTGCTTAGTGATGAGGTGATGGATGCAATCAGGGGATGTTTGACTTCTCAGGCTCCGCTTTTCTTTACAGATGTACCATTTACTGGTCTTCGGGCATTCTGCCTCTATGTACTGAAAATCTTTCTGATAAATGGCTAGGAATGGAAAGGGTGGTGTGAGGATTTCGTGTCTCTTGTTAGGAACAATAGATAACTTATACATATCATATATATGGGGTAATAGAATTGGGAACTTAAATACTATTACTATTTCATTTCCTACATAATATGAACCTAATCTAATAATATCATAATATTCCCTAATATCTAAATCTCCTACCTTTTTATTTCCATAAAGTTCGGTTGCTCTGTTAATCATTATTCGGATAGATTTTAAATTAACTATAGAGTGGTGCATAGTGTTAGCTCTTATAAATGCTAAGTTGTTCTGTAACTTAATTAATTCCTGTGAAATGGAATCAACGTTATCACTAAGGATCATTAGTACTTGTCCAAAATGGGCATATTTAATTAGGTCATAGTCTCTGGTAGCCTCGGATTGATTTATTTTACCTATTAGTATTTCTAATTTATTTTGATTATCTACAATGCTATCTATTATTCTGGAGTATTGATTTGATAAATCTTTAGTTAGGCTTACATGATTATTAAATTCCGTAACGATTTTATTTTCGTCTTCGTGGATGGATTTTATAGCACGATTAAAATGATCTGCATCTGTATAATCAAGGTTACCAGTTATACTTTTTATGATGGAACCGAGACCATCTACAAGTCCTCTTTTCTCACGGTTCGTTTTAAAGCTACTCAACTGTATGGTGACACTTTCAAGCTTATTTTTAAGATAATCAATATGAGGCTGAAATAACGAATTGGTTATGTTGTTAAGGTTAGGGCTAATACTGATTAACTGTGTTTTAACTGAATTTACTTTATCTCCTAATTCCTGGAGATTTACATATTGCAGAAATGCATGGTAGTGGGATAGGATTCGAGCGGGGCCTAATTTGAAGGGTAATATACCAGGTCCATCGCTAAGACTTTCAAGTCTTATCTCCTGCATTAGAGCTGGTCCCAGAAGGAGATGAAGTACCAGGAGAGTCCTGTAACAATTGGTTCGTTTTAGGTATTCTCTTCAATCGAGTTTTTGCTACGGGGCCTCGTTTTTTCTTTGTATAAATGTGAATTGGGAGGTTTGCCATAACTGTGTCGTGTGTGTATCGAGGAGCTAATTTCTGACGGGATGCGAATGGATTTTTTATAAAGATTTGTTGTTCCGGGGAATATTCAGCTTCCTGTTCTCGGTTTTTATTGCGAGTATTAGTCAAGTCTTTACGCATGTCGTTACATAGATCGTGAATAGTTTTATAGGTCTCAGTCATTCTGTCTTTGTGGTTTACGACGTACTGTTGAAGTAAGTGGGCGGACAGATCTATGTCAAAAGGATCGCGAGGGTCAAAATGTCCTGTAATTACTTCTATTGGTTTGC
The DNA here is from genome assembly GCA_963668995.1 of Parnassius mnemosyne. NCBI lineage: Eukaryota > Metazoa > Arthropoda > Insecta > Lepidoptera > Papilionidae > Parnassius > Parnassius mnemosyne. The sequence goes on from CAVLGL010000068.1 coordinate 27,417,566, forward strand.
ATTTTGTGAAGCTATGTATACTATGATTGTAAGCTAATAGGGCATAGGGCATAAGGTTAATAGCGGATTCATTCTTTTGATTTATCTTTAAAATACGGAGATGTTCTAATATGGTGGCGTGAAATCGTTCAACGATACCATTTTCGTTGGGTGCATGTGGGGCTACTCTATGGTGCTGAATTTTATGAAGTCTAACGAATTCTGCAATAAGTTGGTTGGTAAACTCAGGGCCGTTATCGGAAACTATGGTAATTGGAATTCCATGATGTGTGCAGAAAATTAGTAAAGCTTGTACTACACTGACAGCAGTGCCGTCTCGCAAATAATACGCCTGAGCATATTTAGAAAAACTATCTACTATTGTCAAATACTTTTCCCCTTGAATTGTTAATAGATCTACGTGAACTAGTTCAAAAGGCTTAGAAGCTGGTGGTACAATTTTAAATTTCTGTTTAACTGGATTGCGGTCGTATTTAGCTTGTCCGCATACTGTACAGTCATTAATAAATTTAGTGATATGCTCTCTCATTTTCGGCCAGTAATATTTGCGGGACAAAGCCGAGAAACACTCGTTAATGCCTCGATGGTTCGTCTTTCCATCGTGATATTTATGAATGATTTCTTGCTGTCTTAAATACTCCCTAACATTTTCCAATTCAGTTTTTGTTAGAAAAAGGTTAAGAGATGAACTTTTAAAAGACTTTTGTATGATTGGTATGACAGTGTACATTGCAGAGTTTGGATTAATGAGTAATCCTGTCCTAATTTTCGGATGGACGTATTCTTTTATAGCATTAATGACATCCTCTTCTATGTTTGATTGAGCTATTTGTATCGTAATGCGTGTGTGTGTTTCGAATGGTTTAGTGATGACTGGTCTAGCTTTTATGTCGCCTACTATATTTAAGATTATCTGTTTAGTAAACTTATTTAGCGGTTCGTCAGAAATGGGAACTTCCAGGATGGGGTTTTCTTTATCTGTATGAACGGTGATGGTTCTGGAATCGTCTGCGGCTTCGGTAGCCGTTATAGTCCTAGAGTCATCTAAAGTGTGTACCCCTTCGGAAGGGTTAGGTAAAATGGAAAGCAATTCATCTATTATGGGTCTTAGCTCGTCATTGTGAAGTTCGATGCGCGATAGTGCATCGGCATTCGTGTTGCACTTGCCTTGCTTATATACGACACTAAAGTCATATTCACTTAACTTAAGGCGCCATCTGGTTAGACGCGAATTGGGTTCTTTTAAGCTCATAATCCATTGTAAGGGTTTATGGTCTGTAATAATTTTGAACTTACGGCCGAATAAATAGGGACGGAAATACTTAGTCGCCCATACGATAGCTAAAAGTTCCTTTTCTATCGTGCTATAGTTACTTTCGCTGGAGTTAAGTGTACGAGAAGCATATGCAATGGGTTTATCTGAACCGACTGTTCCCTGTGATAAAACTGCACCAATCGCCACGTTTGAGGCATCGGTTGTCAAAATAAAATCTCTACTGAAGTCTGGATACTGTAAGATTGGGTCATTTGTTAAGAGAGTTTTACAGTGTTCAAAGCAGTTAATATAATTTTGATCTAATGTTATCTTTGATCCCTTTTTAAGACATTGAGTGAGTGGTTTTGTGAGACGTGCGAAGTCTGGTATAAATTTTCTATAATATCCTAGAAGTCCTAGAAAACGCTTAATTTCGGTTGTAGTTTTTGGCAGTGGGTACTTTTCGATGGCTTTAATTTTGTCTGGGTTGGGTTTAACCCCGTTTTTACAAATAACATGACCTAGAAACTCGGTTTCCAGCTTCAAAAACTCTGATTTATCCATCTGAATTTTGAAGTTGGATTCCCGTAGCCTTTTGAATACTTTTTCCAGATTTGTCATATGTTCTTGTAAGGATGTACTGAAGACAATTATGTCATCTAGATACACTAAGCAAATTTCGTTCTGTAAGTTCTTTAATACGTTGTCCATCACCCTTTGGAAGGTCGATGGACTATTTTTCAGGCCCATTGGCATCCTAAGAAATTCGTAATGCCCATTCTCTACATTAAAAGCAGTTTTGTGAATGTCCGCGGGATCCATTTCTACCTGATAAAATCCACTGGCTAAATCGAGCGTGGTAAAGTACTGACATTTGCCCAGTTTGTCTAGAACATCGGTTATATTAGGAATAGGATATTTGTCATCGACTGTCTTTTCATTCACCTTCCTGAAGTCCACAACTAGACGCCATTTTATTTTGCCGGAAGCGTCCGCCTTTTTGGGTACAATCCAAATAGGAGAGCTCCAAGCAGAGTCCGATGGTCTAATTATATTTTGCTCGAGCATCTTATTGATCTGGTCTCGGACTTCCTGTCGGTGGACATACGGGTATCTGTAGCTCTTAGTATGTACGGGGATTTCATCATGTGTTTTAATTCTATGTTTGATCTTGTTGGTGAATGTTAAAGGTTCACCATCAAGGTAAAACACGTCGGCATACGAGGCACATAACCGTTGTAGGTTTGCTAGCTCTTCAGGATTAAGATGATCGGTGCGAAGACGGGATAGAACATTTTTAGCGCGATCCGATAACGTTTCAGTAAACTGGCACTCGACATTATATATTTCGGCTTCTACCGGACGGTCCATTGAAAAAATTACATCATTTGAGCTATTATTGGTAATTTCGACCCAACCACGATTATTAATTACTTTCGTTATACAATCAGAGATTATGCAGTTGCAAATTATTTGATTTTCAACTACTACGTCACCGTCCTTTGAGTTTATAGGCAACCTAACTAATTTTGATGACTGCGCGGGTATAATTTCTTCATATAAATTTGCGTTACGTGAGTCATACATTTCGATGGGGATTTTTGCGTTACGAGTAATAAGTAATTTATTTCTAAGATCGATATTAGAACCCCATATGTCTAGTAAATCAAACCCTATCAGTCCGTCGAAGTAATTATGAAATCTATAAATGAACAAGGTTATATTATCTCGTTCATTAAATTCTAAAGGGCATGGGAGAGTTATAGAATAATCGTTTTTACTTGTCGCGTGAACATTGGTGACTTCGAATGGGTCATAATTCAGTGGAATATGGCTAAAATATTTTCTTACAGCTTCGGGACTAATAAACGATTGGTTTGCGCCGGTGTCTATTAAGAATTTCAGTGGGGGATTACTTGTCTGAATGTAACCGAGTTGCCTTTGTATGTGGAAATTTATTTCTATTTTTGTTTTTCTGGTTTGGGGCACTTCCGAAAATCCTCATCATTAGTCGGGGTGAAATTAGTCTCTACTTCCTCTACGATAGGAGCTTCCGCGTGGTTATACGGTGGCTCGTATCCATAGTTAGGATATTGTTCGTAAGTACAGTACTCTTGATTATAGTTATAGTCAGGATAGTCGTATTCATAGTACGCGTCGGTGCTATAGTCGTAGTCAAAATCCGTCTCGTTAAAGTTTACCTCCCGTGTTTTAAAGTAATTGCTCGGCGGTGGGTTGCCAAATCGTCTCCAGTCATGTCCAGTCGGTGGTAAGGGTTTCGGAACAAAGGGAGTGACACCGCTCATAGGAGAAGGGCGCGAATTATTATTTAAATTGAAGCCCTGTGGTTGCTGAGGTCTGTTAGGAAGCTTAAACACATTACTCTGGGGGTTATAATTTGGTGGAGGAGCACGCATCATCTGTTGCATACGAGTGGGTCCGCGTGGTACATGCATCTGGGGTGGTAGATTGGGCCTCCAACCCTGTGCAGCATGCGGTTGCATAGGTGGCTGTCTAAACGAGTTCAGTATATTATTACCCTGTGGTCTAGGTAGTGACGGCATGTTAAATGTGGTAGGTTTTGGAACGAAATGATTTAATGGTAGATTAGAGCTAGGGGTAGATTGAGTCCATTCTTTCCTGTTCTGGCTGCCTTCATTTCGTTGTTGGAGGTAAAGGGTGTTTAATTCCTCCTGTACGAATTCAAGTGCTTTCTCCATACTTTCGGGACGCATACATCTTATTCTAGACCCTAGGGGGTCTTTTAATCCGCGTAAATAAGCTTGCAAGGTCAGTTTTTTATAGAGTGCGCGCTTAGCTTCAATTGTCGTACTAATGGTTTCATGTAAAGTGACATAGGTCATTATTGTACTAAATAAACTTTGGACTCGCTCGTAAAATTCTTGCGGGGTACTAGACCCTTGGGTTTGTAGTGATAAATCACTGTATAATGCGGTTTCGTCGCGATGGTCGGCGAAGTTATTTATAAGAGCGCTTTTGATGCCGGCCCAGGTTTCGGGTATTCCATTCGAATTTATTAGCCTAGCCGCGGATCCCGTTATTTTATTTAAAATCCCGTTAATAAGAGAAAGATTGGCTAGTTCGTATCCGGGCTCATTTCTTACGTGGGCTAACACAAGTTGATCGCACAGGTTAATAAAGCGCGTAAGGATGTACGGGTTACCGTCAAATTCGGGCAAAACTCTAAGTGACTTATAAATTAGGTCTATTTCATTTGATTGGGCCATACTATCGGTCTCTAAACCTCTGTTCTCGTCTATAATACTAAGCTTAGAAATCCTACTACTATCTAACCTAACGTTCCGTGTTCCCCTTGGATGGAAAATTTTGGAAGCTTTATACTAACACAGTTAAAATGCAATAAAATACAATAGAAAAAAAAGGTGTATATAAAATTAGGATAGAGTAAAAAATTAATTACGGAACTAGGAAGGGTAAGGATTGAAAGATTCAAGCACTTACAGCATTACTTCTTCTTGCGGAATCAATGCCTGGATTCGCCTCTGGACTGGTGCTCCCGTAGGTTCTGTATCTTCTTGGTCACTCTTGATTCACTGACTCTACTTTAGAAGATCCTACCGACTGCGCCAATTATGTGGGCTCCAGCCAGAGGTTGCAAAAAAAAGCAATCTTTATTTAATATATATTTAATTTAAAGTAATTATTACAATTAATTCTTATAACTAAGTGAGGTGACTCTAATTCGATGTTTGAATGTAGAATGGATTCACACGGTAAAATATTAGATCCAGGTAATATAAGACAGTAGACACGTTATGCTGACACGGCGCCTCGTGATCGTCGTAAGCCGATGCAACGCAGCAGATTGCCTGGATTAGGGCTGCGTAACATAATCACAGATGTTTATTACAACATTTTGTTTCGCTAAAAGTACGTATGATTTATATATAAATCTTATATATAAATCTTATACGTCTTGGACTATATGGAGTGGGGCGTTTTTCAAAAAAAATGTTTATGACAAAATTGTAGTGTCCACTCCTTTTGACAATATATTGCTTAACAGATACAGCAACAATAGTGGTAAATTATTTTTTTTTCTATGAAATTATTTATTTTAATTTTAATTTTATATCATAACTACTAATAATATAAATTAAATAAAAAATTAAACGACAAAAATGCAAAAATTAATTGACAGAAACACACAATTTGGTATGTCCACCACGGACCATGCTCATTTCAAAGTTCGATTAATAAAACAAAATCTTTTTTATAATTATTGAATCGCCTATCATTGAAAAAATAAGAAGTCGCTTTATAAAGTCTTCAATTAATCATATTTATTTGTCGAAATGCTATTAAATAAAGTAAATTTTAATGTTGTCCTCAAAATTTATCAAGACGGACTGTCCACCTAAGTAACGACAATTAAACCAACTAGGAATAAAAAAAAACTACCTTTCTATTTATTTTTTACATAATGGCAACACGCTTAATCTACTACAAAAAGCACGTGTTCTTTATTTGCCTTATTATGACGCAGTTTGTTACGTTGTGTAGTGAGGTTAACAGGTTAGAAAAATTGTTCCATTAAGAACGCTTCATAATAAGGTAAGTAATAAGTTTTTCACTCTTTCATGCTTCTTGATTTATTTTCTAGTTATCAACCAATAATAAGAAAGATACGATTTCGATGGATTCGTATTATTTATTTTGAAATAAATGCTGGGAATAATTTAAGGTAGCACTTCGTAACGTCCACTAAGTAACGTTATGTATAAGCGGAATGAGATTGTTACTTAATGGAACTGTAAAGGTGTGTTCAGCATTGTGTTGTTGACTATTATGTAGTAACTACTATTAGTTAATTTTTTTGTGTGTTTGTGAAGCATTCGAGTGTTAATTAGTCAGCCGACCATAATGAAATTTTACAAATTTACTGTCGGGGGATAGTAACTGAAAAGGACATTAGATCGTCGCTTATGGATAGATGGTGTTGAGCATGTTTTATATTACATCTTTCAGTATAGGGAAAGCTACGGGTAAAAGCTCTAGTAAATAAATTAAGTACTTTCTTACGTGGTAGAGCCATGCTGCAGCTATATTAGAAGTATAGTTGTAGTACGAATGGGTCGGCTCGCCCGGGGAAGGACCACGCTCTCACAGAAAACCAGCGTAAAATAGCAGCTTAACGCTGCTGTGTTTCGTATGGTAAGTGTAAAGAACCGGAGACCCTTTTTACTGGCAAATCCATCCTTCCATCTTAGTCCTCACGGGTGACAACGCATCTGCATTTTGAGTCTTTATTGCGGATAGATGTAGATGTCTATGGGCTACAGCAACCACTTACCATCAGGTGGACTGTGTGCTCGTTTGTCACCCTATACTATAAAAACATAAAAAAAAATACTTACTTACTTACTTATCTTCACGCACAATCCCTGACGGGGTAGCCAGAGAGAACAGATCGCCAAGTGTCAGATTCATTATCTTCTTCATGCATGCACGTCTAGGTATCCGAGTACTCTTGACCCTACCCTCTTCGAGCAATTTGCTCACATGGTCTTCAAAAGTTAGTCTCGGTCTACCTCGACACCTTTTAATATTAACTTTCGCACTATACATTTTCTTCACCATTCGGTCTTCACTCATTCGCTCAACGTGCCCAAACCACCGAAGCACGCCCTTATCAATTTTTGTGATAAGGTCATCTTTCAAACCTGCCATATTGCGAATCTCTTCGTTTCGCTTTCGGTCGGCCATAGTAACGCCGCACATTTTACGAAGAGATCGCATCTCCACTGCATTCAACTTACTTTTATGCTTCTTCTGGCATACCCAGGTTTCGCTGCCTTATAAAAAAGTTGGTACCAACACTGCGTTATGTATTGCAAGGCGTGCACTCTTCGCTACGCCTTGCCTTTTGACTAACGCAGTCAGGGCACCATTGACTTTGTTCCCGGCAGCGACACGCCTGTCCACATCTAAATCACATCTTCCATCCCGGCTAAAAGCACTCCACAAGTATACAATTTCATTTACCTGTTCTAGACATTCCTGATTTACCCATATTTCACACTTCGTTCTCTCTTCGTCCCTTTCAAATACCAGAACCTTAGTTTTATTAGCATTCAAACGGAGACCTTTAATTTCACATTCCTCTTTCATATACGTGACTAAAACCTGCAGTTCTGCCTCTGATGGTGCAATAAGCACTGCATCATCAGCATACAGCAGACAATTTACTTTTGTGTCACCCAATTTCACACCCAAACAGCTATCTTTCAGCTTCTGTAAACAGCTGTCGAGATACAGTATGAACAGCCAGGAAGACATGACACAACCTGCTTTACGCCCGTTTGGACGTTAAACATGGGTGACAGGTCATGCCCTACCCGCACACAGGCTTTACAGTCACAGTAAAGAGACTGCACAGCCCTTAGCAATCGACCATCCACACCATACCCCGGCAACAGTTCCCACATTTTCTTCCTTACAACCTTATCAAATGCTTTCTCAAGATCCACAAAAGCACATAAAATCTTCTGGTTAGCAGCCAGAAGCTTCTCCGTGATCATGCGGAGAGAAAACATTTGATCCGTGCATCCTCTTCCAGGTCTAAATCCGCATTGTGCCTCCCATAGAAATCTTTCCGATTTCTCTTGCATCCTACGTGTCAAAACCTTCGAGTAAACTTTATTTGCTAAACTGGTCAAGCTGATCGCCCGATAGCACCCGCAGTCAAAATGTGAACCTTTACCTTTATATAAAGGCACAATGACTGCGGATCGCCAATCATCCGGGACATCCCCCGTCCGCCAGCATAAATTGCACAGCAGATGGAAGCTGTCCCAGACGCGAGGCCCACCATACTTGACCATTTCAGCAGTAAAGTGTCTAGTCCCGCAGCCTTACCACATTTCAAACTTCGAAACGCACGTTCAATCTCTTTCATACTGAAGACCTCAGTGTCATCGAGGTCCGGGTCTGGCGTACCAGTCACGGCGTCATCCCCGGATCCCTAACTAAGATCATCACACGCATACATTTCTCTATAAAATTCGCTCCATCGCTGCATGACGTCCGATTTTTCTGAGAGGACGTCATTAGTTCTCGAAAGCACTTTGTTCATTCTTAAGGCCGTCGCACCACTTCGGGTCCTTCCAACCTCTTTCCAGAAGAGTTTTGAGTTCTCCTTAAAGTTGTGCGACAACCTTTCGTTCGCTTCCATTCTACACCTTTCACGCACTTCCTCAATCAGTGCTTTCGTGTGAACTTTCTGTAGCCTATATCTTTCTTTCATCTTCTCTCTCATATCCTTATCATTACTAGAGGCCAAGTAGTCTAACCATGCTTTCTTCTTCTTCTTTACAGCTTCTTTCACTTCATCATTCCACCATGCATCTCTTATTTTACTACTGCCTCTTTTTATTGTTCCACACACTTCTTCCGCTGCACTTACCTTCCATCCCTAAGGTTCTGCCATGTTCTTTCTACACATTCTTTTCTGCCATCGATGGTGTCAAGCTTTTCGGCTACCCTCGCAAGATATTTGTCCCTAGTATCCGCTTCCTGAAGCTTCCAGCTTCGGATGCGATAGACCGACTGTGGTTCTGTTACTGCCGTCCGGTGGCGCCAACCTGCGAACAGACCCCAAAATCTAGTAATCACTAGATAGTGATCCTTTCCCAGGTCAGCACCCCTGAACACTCGCGTATCCATCACCTGTTTTCGCAGTCGGTCATCCACCAGGAACAAATCGATCATACTTCTCTCATTCTTTCGTTCTCTAGTATACATATGGATTTTCTAGTGATTAAACATAGTGTTTGTCACAAGAAGACCCTTTTCCTTGCACACCGCCAGTATAAGCTTGCCAGCATCATTAACCCTTTTATCGCCAAACTTTCCAAGTACCGACTCGTACCCTGGTCGAGTGGTACCAACCCATCCATTCAAATCACCACATACAACAATTCTTTCGTTTCCCCTAGCCAAATCTAGAACTTCTCTTACATTCTCCCAAAACTTCTCCAGCTCAGCCCTGGACGACGAAGCTACCGGCGCATAAACAGCCAAAAGGAATAACTTCGTCAGTCCCAATTTAAAGCGAACCCAGAGAAGTCTTGAGTTCACAACCTTATATTCAGTCATAACATCGACCAACCGAGAAGACAACAGCACCCCCACTCCCTGGCAGGCGTTCTCGCTCTCCGGGACTCCGGACCATAGAGCTAACATCCCGCCAGGGAGCTCTTCAGTACCACTGCCCTTCCGTTTGGTCTCCGACATACACACGACATCTAATTCTCTTTCTTTCATTATTTCGATCAACTCATTCGTCTTATCTCTCATGCCTCCTCTAACATTCCACGTGCCAACTCTGCACTCTGTCCTCCACCTTCCGCCGTGTCGGGCTGTGCGTGACGGGTGGCGGTCCCCATCGCCGCTTTGCGCGCTGCATTCCACACCAACGGGGACGAGCTGGTGTGCGTCGCCTTGGGGGGACGCCCTAACCCTCGTTGGCATGGGTGCGCAGCTGAGTAGAATTGCAGCCCTGAAAAGGGCTGGCAGGGGTCGCGACGAGCACGCTTCTACAATGACCCCTTGAAATTTAAAAATAAAAAAAATGAATTTTGAAAATAAAGTTGATTTCAAATATTAGTTGATTTGAAAAGTACAAAAATAATATATTAGCTATAGTCCGCGGATTTGCTCATGCGAGTTTAGAGCCCATAAATTCTTTCCCAGTTTTGTCCATTAAAAATAAAATAATAAAAATATTCCATTTACTTATGGAGATAATAGCGTTGACAAAGATTGTGATTGAGTTCCCCTTTTAAACAAGTATTTCTTGCCTGTTAAGTATAGTAGTAGGTGGTTTTATCGAAAAATATTATAACATTTTTCATTTATTTTAGGGAAACAAACAGTATTACAAAACGTGTGTACTATATATTTCTTTATAAAAATAGGGTGACAAACGAGCACACAGTCCACCTGATGGTAAGTGGTTGCTGAGGCCCATAGATATCTACATCTCTTCTCTTGCGAATCAAAATGCAGATGCGTTGTCAGCTTTGAGGACTAAGATGAAATGCCTCGTTTACAGTAAATAGGGTCTCCGGTTCTCTAGCATTAAGCTGCTATTTTACGCTGGTATTCTGTGAGAGCGTGGTCCTTCCCCAGTCGAGCCGACCCATTCGTGCTACAACTATACTATAAATATAGCTGCAGCTTGACTCTACCATGTAGAAAAAAATGTGGGTAGTGCTTTTACTTCGTACATTGTTGTGAATTTTCACATAGCTCTTCTAAATTAAAAAAGTATCGGGCTTAATTTTGATTGTTTTAGGTCTGTGCGTTAGTTAGGATTTATTAATTAGTAATCGTAGATGCTAATGCTAATGGAGGTACTTACTGTATTATTGTTTACGTACAATACTTATTGTGGATACTTTATTCAAAGTTTATTCATTACAATTTTACTTATGAATAACGGCGTTCTAGCCCGCTAAAGGTAAAATATTATATATTTTTTAGATTCCCAAAGTGAATACCAATCAGCGAATCACAAGGTCATTATTTGTGAGGAACAAGTTCGAATGTTTTACTCACAAAATTTGTTGATGGTTATTTTAAAGTACACTAGCGGCTCACCGGCGCTCCGCTCGGGTTCTTCCCTAGGTTGAGATATTTTTCCGCAGTAAAAAGTATCATATATGTTGACTCGAATAACCAGCTATCATCATATCAAATTTCGTCAAAATTTGTGGTATAGTTTTCTCGTGACGCGTTCCCAGACAGACGTATAGATAAAAATTCTAAAAACTATATATTCGGCCTCTGTATCGATAATAATGTCTATTTCAATAAGATTTTCCAAATAAAATATATGTACAGATTCGCCCCAGTTAGGATTTTGTTATATAGATTTCAGATAAGTTATATTAATTTATGTAATAATATCCGAAATTTATTGTAACTGTTGATAACAGCTACTATATTAGACTTTTTTATTTCAGATATTTTTATAATATATAAAATGCCTTTAACGGGAGCAGAACGAGCAAAAAGATTTAGAGAAAAATTGAAGCAAGATCCAGAAAGATATGTAACTTATAAGAAAAAACAATTAGAAAGAGTTCAAAAAGTTCAAAAAAAGGTTAGTGATCTAAATGATGAGGAAAAAGAAAGAAAAAGAGAACTTTGGAGGAAACAGAAAGAAAAACGAAGACGCAAAAAAATTGAACACAAGTGGAAAGAAGAAAAAAAAGAAAACATAAAATTAAGCAATAATTTATAAAAGAAACTGAGACGTGCTAACTGTTTATTATTACATTCTGAGAAAAATGTAGAAAAATTGAGATTGTTAGTAGGTCGAATGAGAAAAAGACTGCAAAGAAGTAAATTAGCTTTAGAGTCTAAAACAAGGGACATTCAAAGACTGGAAATCATAATTAAAGATTTGGAAGAAAACTGTGAAAAGTTTGAGCAATCATTCCGAGTAATCTATAAAAATAACTGTAAGACACAAGAAACTAAACGACTATTCAAAAATGTCTCAATATTGAAGCGTAATGTATGTAATACAGTTATTGATAATAATCTTTCAAGTTCACAAAATATTCTTGTTGATGATTCTTTATTATCCTTGATTTCACCAAGCTACGACGATTTGATTCTTACGGATTCGTTACTACAAGATATGTCATTTATAATGGATAGTGAATTAGTTTGTACACAATCTTTTGATCCTGAGGCACCATCTCTTAATATAGATCGAGAAAGTCCAAAAGTAGCTGCTAATAATACTCCTTTAAGTAACATAACGTACACCGAAAACACAGATTCACATAATATTGAATTTCTACCCACTACGTCAAACGCTGCTGCAACTAGGAAAAAGGTCCGTACATTGAAGTCTGGAGAATACCCACCACCAAAAAATGTTAGCGAGAGAATACGTCATAAAGAAAATAAGCGTCAAGTAAAAGTATTGTTACCTTCAACAAGTAGAAAAATTTGCTGTTTTGTTTGTCACCTTTGTAAAAGAGATTCCTTAAGTTTAACAGATATGATAAAATGCAACGTGTGTAAAAATTGGATTTGTTTATCATGTAGCGGTACAGATTTTTTCGAGTATATTTGTTTAATTTGCCTTGATCCAGATGATTAATTCTCCTAATTATTATTCCTATATATATTCTATATATAGGATATATGTAGGACACTTAATTATATATATATATATATATATATATATATATATATATATATAATTAAGTATATATATATATATATATATATATAAGTGTTTATGTAAACGTAGCCTAATCTAATCTTTTTCGTAACGCAGTGTTCCCCCTAAGTAACTGTCCTACTAAATGGGATTTCAATTTTAATTTTTTTTATATAATTTTAGGAGAATTAAGACATGTTAGTGGTATAAAAATGTTTAATTATAACAATTATATCTCTTGTTACCATCTCATTGATGTTTATTTAAACTATATGCTATATATATTAAAATTTGAAAGATGTTAAGTCACAAAAGTGACGTAATGGAAAGTTTAACAGAAATAACTCGAATGTTTATGTGAAAATTCTATCAAAGTACTATTATTTAAAAAAATATTATCTACAAAAAAATAAAAAAAAATGTAATAAAAGTGTGTTTTATTTATACATAGTAGAAGTTATTAAAGTGACGAATTGGAACCATTTGTTACAAAAGAACGACAATAAATTCCTTTAGTTCCCGCTTTTATTATAATTTACACAATATTTTTTATTTCAGTACATACGTTTTTTAATTATCTATCTGCTCATGTGTGATTTAATGCACATATTTTTTTTGGACACAAAATATTCCAGCTAAGTAACGGTAATTTTTTTGAAAAATGCCCAGTAACCTGGAGGTGTACTTCGGTATCTGCTACTGGAACTCCTTGACGAATATAACTAGGTGTGCCGAGATCGTGCTCATTATGTTAGTTATGACGAGACCTTACCCCCGGGCTTGACGGTTGACCTGAAGGTGTGCTTCAGTGAATGCTACTGGAACTACTCGAAAAGTAGAACTAGGTGTGACGAGTTGGGCCTCGTTTTGTTAGTTATGATGAAACCTTACCTCCGGACTTGATAAAGTGACCTGAAAGTGTACTTCGGTGAATGTTACTGGAACTCCCCAAAGAGTAGAACTAGGTGTGCCGAGTTTGGCCTCGTTTTGGTAGTTATGATGAGACCTTATCTCCGGACTTGATAGAATGACCTGAAAGTGTACATCGGTGAATGCTACTGGAACCCCTCGAAGAGTAGTACTAGGTGTGGCGATTTTGGTCTCGTTTTGTTAATTATGAATAGACATTAACTCCGGAATTGATGGAGTGACTTTAAGGTGTAATTCAGTGACTGCTACTGGAAGAAGACATTGGAAGAAGGAGACTTGCAATTTTTGGATTTTGTTAACTTTTTTTAATTGAAATTTGAAATAAAATTAACAGAAAATTGGAAGTATAGAACAATTATAAGGTTTTTAGTGAAACTTGTGTGTAATTAAAATACTTTAAAAATTTACGTATCATCATGTTATTCGTAATTTTTTTAATGCGCTTAAGGCATGCACAATTGGATTTACTAATAGTTTTTTTTTTTCTATATCAGCCTCTCCTGATTATCTGTACGATTTTTAATAACTTTGCTGGTTCTTATTAATCCTCATTACACTTGGCAAGCGAGATGGTGTAAACAGAGTCGATATCCTCGAACTAAATAAGCTGCACCTAATACCAGTTTGTGAATATTGTAGTAGTTACGAATAGTATCTTGAAATTTTAATATTAATGTTGATATTGGTTAAAAAATCTTATATATAATAAAAATAATTAGATGCTGTAGTCTTCGTTAAAAGTAATTTGTAATGGTCCCTCATATTATATGTATAATAATATACCTATTAAAATTATAGTAATTTCAGAGTAATAGTAACACATGAATTTGGACAAGAATGCGAATAGTTCTCGTATTGTTACGAGAGGTGTACTAGTATCGTTACAATAGAGTAGTGTTGAGTGTCGACTAGTGGGAGACACAATTTTCTATGAAAATTCATTCCATCAAGTGGATTAAAGTGGTAGGGTTGTTACGGGCGGGGTTGTTATTTGTAAAAGCAGCATTTGTTATTTGAAAAGGTACGGCTGTCATTGAAGTGTTTTCCCCATTCAATTGTAAGCAGAAATGCAGAGTGAAAAATAAATTATTGTTGTATTTGTGTCAAATGGAAAAACTCTTACGATCGTTAAATCATTTACCAAACGTAGTATTTATAACAAATTCGGATTCGAATTAGGATTGAATTAATTCTTTACCCCCAAGCCAACTCTTTCTTAAGTTATTCAAAATTTTAATTTTAATTTTTTTAAAATTTCAATAGGTTTTGAGCCATGTAATCCATACCATTTTTATTTATTTTAAAAATAAATTGCCAGAAGGTATCGATACTGCAGATTTCGATACCAGATAACAAAATCCTCCAGACTGACAGAACTCCGTTGTCACAGGAGCCAGTCTCAACGGAGACTAGCCATCTGCGCAGGGCTGGTATTATAATGGACGGGTATGGGGGTAAGCGCAATTGCACTCTATATTCCCTCACTCTCATACTCGTAGTACGATGGGACGGTAATATGACACGACCGGAGAGATCAGGCACAGGACCAAAGGCTTTACGTGCTTTCCGATGCACGACTGTGAATTACCGCCAACAGTCTGTCTCCGGGCTTTGAACCTCGTTGAATTTTGGGAATGATCTGCAGTCGCCTCTGCGACCACTAAATCAACCTGGTAGTCAAACCTCGATACCTGATACTGTTACCTGTATTGCTGTGTTATTTTTATATATAAACTTTTATTACTTATTTTCTTTAATATTCCACAATTTGATTGGAATAATACTTTAACTAAGGATCAATCTGGCACATTGTTAACTCTGCAGGTTATCTTTGTACACATAATTCTTCTATATGTGTATTTGTCACTGAACTTCTCCTAAACATATGTACGGAATTTGATAAAATTTTTGTGTGTGTTTAATTGGGTCCCCGGATAGTTAAGATTCTGCAGTCTCGTTTAAACAGCCAAGAACAGATTGCCTTAGGAAATGAGCTGGAAATATCGGGTCTGGAAGAAACACCAAATGAAAACCCAACTCACTTGGTATTAACTGTCGCCGCTAAACTGGGCATTGAGCTTCAGGACATGGACTTAAATTACGCACACCGAGCTGGTCCCAAAAACCAAAACAAAAAGACTAACGTGGGTGGGAACCGTAAACTTCAGCGTTCCTTGGTGGTTGCTTTCACCCGCCGAGCTAAACGTGATGAATTTCTTAAACACGCGAAAGCTAGAAAAAATCTAAAGAGTAAGGACATTCTGAATCATGGGCCTGAAAATATGATCTACGTAAATGAGCGTCTTACTGGTGAAAATCGACGGTTATTTCGTACTACGAGAGCATTCGCAGTCGAACAAGGTTACAGGTTTTGCTGGCTGCGAAACGGATGCATATTTATTAGGAAAGGGGTGTCAAGGACGGGAGCCCCGCAATCCGTATTAAGTCCGAAAGTGATCTCAGCCGCCTGCTCTCTGCCCAAACCAAACCGGATACGGCAGCCACTTAATAAACGTTACCTGAGCCTCAAGAGCCTAGTCATTAATATTTTGTCACTACTTTGTAGCTCATATGGTCAGTATTTTTCTTACGTACTACATATCATAAATTTAAACTCAACTCTTTATCATTGTAAGCGCAATCACACACACATTCAAACACACCTACACATATTCTTCCCCAATGTACTTTCCTCAAAATTTGTTATGGTTAATTGTACCCCTTCTTCTGTTTATATGGCACTCTACACTTTAATGCCAAAATACCCCAATCAATTTTACACGATCTTCCCATGGCTTCCCTAGGATTGTTAGATGCCATAGATAATTCATCTGAGATAAAGTGCCATAACATAACCGTCCCAGAGGAGTGTAAAGACGTTCTGTCTAGATTTTCATTGAGGATTTTAAGCATGAACATAAGAAGCATGCGTAAAAACTTTGATACCCTTCTAGTAACCCTAAAAAGATTAGATCTTGATTTTGATGTTATTGTCTTCAGCGAGTGCTGGCTAGATTAGTATGCGACGGTTCCTCTATTGCAAGGCTTTACATCTTTTTACTCTAGGAAGTGTATTAATAGGGCAGGAGGAGTCGCTATCTACATAAAAAATAGGTGGGCAGCCAATTTTTCCGAGATGAACGTTGACGAGGGTAATTGTATTTTCGCAGAAGTTGCAAATCATTTCTCAGTAGTTGCCGCTTACAGGTCACCTGGTTACACTAACCCAGAAACATTTATTCACTCTCTTGAAGCTAACTTAAAAACGGTAAGTCCCTCTCCTTGTCTTATTTTCGCTGGAGACATAAATATAAATATTATTGGGTCCGCAGGTGACAAAAATTTGCACACGGAGTACTTAGATGTATTAGCAGAGTATGGGCTTTCCCCCGCCATAACCAAACCAACTCGGGTCAAAACCTGCATAGATCACATTTTTGTACTCAATGATGTTACTGACCATGATATCACTATGGCAGGCATAATGTTAAAGACACAAAAACCAAAAAGACCAAAACCTAATCGATCAAGAGTTATAGTTGACATAGACTCAATAAGATCAGAGCTGGAGGGAACGAACTGGTCCCCAGTAATGAACTGTGGCTCTCTTGACGAGTCTGTGAGTCATTTCACTAAGACGGTATCAGAGACAATATTGAGGTACTCGAAAACTTGTGTAATAAGCCGCTCTAGAACCATCTTACACCCTTGGATGACTCCTGGTCTAATCAGATGCTCTAAGCACCGTGACAAGCTTCATATTGAATATCGTAAGGACCCAAACAACCTTACTAAAAAACTTGTATATACGCGTTATAGAAATTTTTACATAGTTCTAATCAGAAAACTAAAATGTGATTACAACAATAAAGAAATAAAAAAAAATATATGTGCTCCAAAAAAACTCCGGGGTACTTTTAACCGCATAACTGGCAAAGACACTAGTTCAAGTACTCCTCTGGCTCTCATCAACTCAAGACCCTCTGTAAAGGAATCTCTTGATGTTTGCAACTCTTACTTTGCCTCTGTAGGTAATAAGCTAGCATACTCTATCATGAAGAAATTAAATGAGAATCAGGAGTCCCTTGTCGGAAAAGTTCACATTCCTGTTCAACCCGTTGGTTCATTTTTCATGGATCCTACAGACGAACAGGAAGTTTTGAGTCTCATCCGGTCTCTTGATTCTGGTAGTGCCCCGGGTATGGACGGCATCACTAACAAACTTTTAAAATCAGTAGCCCACGCAATTGCGGAGCCCTTGGCTGTGATATTTAACTTAAGTATCTCGTCAGGAGTCTTTCCAAGCCAGTGGAAAGTAGTGGCAGTTATCCCCATACACAATAATGGAGCTAAGGACGACCCTTGTAATTATCGTCCCATATCACTGCTGGGTAGTTACTCTAAGCTCCTGGAACGCGTTGTTCATAAGCGGCTGACTAACTATCTTGAAAAGAATAGTATACTCTCGGACGGTCAGTTTGGTTTCCGTCAGGGAAAATCGACTGAGGATGCAGTTAGTCTTATCACAGATATGGTTGTAACTCATCTCGATCAGGGTCGATCCTGTGTCGGTGTTTTTCTCGATCTGGCTAAAGCATTCGACACGGTATCGATTCCCATCCTGCTTAAGAAACTAAGTGCTCTTGGTATTCGTGGTCTAGCTTTAAACTGGTTTTCCAGCTATTTGTCGAATAGAAAGCAATGTGTCCGAATAGGCGATCAAGCAAGCGATCTTAGATCTGTAGATTTTGGCGTTCCTCAGGGTAGCATTTTGAGGCCGACAATTTTTAATTCATACATTAATGACATTATGTCAATTGAACTCGAAAATAGTGAAGTTGTATGTTATGCTGACGATACAGCCATAATATTTTATGGCAAATCTTGGCACGACGCCTACCTTTCGGCTGTCTCCGGGTTGCATAAATTACAAAAATGGTTAAATTACAACATCTTAACATTGAACACCTCAAAAACGCAGTTACTTTGTTTTCATAAAACTGCAGCGTCTGAACCGCCGCCGTCACTTTTCAATAGCCTTAAAGTACATAATAACAACTGTAGTTTTGGCTCCGTGAGCTCTCCTAATTGTAACTGTGACCAGATAAATAGGGTCGGCTCCCTTAAATATTTGGGCATCATAATAGATGAGAACCTCAACTTCAAAAGTCATATATCAGTGACATCAGCAAGGATCCGTAAGCTGATACACACAATGAGACTATTGAGAGATTCTACTGATGGCAGCATTTTAAAGTCAGTCTACCTTGCACTATGTCAGTCCGTACTTAGCTATTGCATACTGGCGTGGGGTGGCATAGCCTCCTCTACGTTGCTAGTGCTGGAAAGGGCCCAGAGGGCAGTTTTGAAGATAGCTATGGGTAAACCAAGGCGTTATCATACGTCAGATCTCTTTAGAGAAGCCCAAGTTTTAAGTGTCCGTAGATTGTATCTTCTGAGCGTGTTTACATTTATGCACAGGGAAGCTTCGAAACTACCGACATTTGATACTTTAATAAATAAAAGAGTATTTAAGATCCCCACAACCTTGGTTAAAACATCTTTCGCTCATCATTTCAGACTGTTCCTATTCCCACGCATCTATAACAAATTAGTCAATTTATACGGCTTAAAGCGATCCCAACATTACGAGGCTAAAACAAAAATGATGAACTATTTATTGACCTGGGACTATGAGGAAACAGAAGAAATATTGGTGACTCTTAAATAGGTGTTAAAACGGTAGTGGACAGCAATGACGCCAGCCCTGCCATCTGATCCCAATATCCACACAGACACACACTCACACTCATACACACACTCACACTCATACACACTCAATTACACGCGCGCTCCTTTAAATTAGAATATGCTTGTTATGTCTTTAATTTTTCATAATTTTAAGTCGTATTTTTTTTTCCTTTGCTACGCACAATTGTTTTACGTAATTTCGACAAATAGCCACTTTGTTCTATTGTAAAATCTTTTGTTTGACCCCCACGAGACAGGCCATGCCTAGTGTGGGAGTCACAGAACTTTTTTGTGTTTGTTTCTGGTAAATAAATAAATTTATTATTATTATTATTATATTACTTGTTTCGATTTATGATGTTGAAGCACCGAGTCAAACGACAATATACTGCTGATATGCCGAGTTCCGACGTGGTAGTGTGTCGCTCAGCACTGTTTCTTCTGCAGGTCGACCAAAATCAGCGGTGACGCCTGAAAACATCGCAGCTGTGCGAACTATTATATTAGATGACCGTCATAGGACATACGAGCATATTCGGGCTGTTATCAGAATCGGAATGACTGCAATTCAGTCGATATTACATAATGAGCTGTGTGTAAGAAAGCTAGTTTCCCGCTGGGTTCCCAACAATTTGTCCGAAGAGCAAAAGGCGGCTCGTGTAGATTGGTGCCGAAATACTCTGCAACGCTTCAACGGAGGGAAGTCAAATGCCGTTTATAATATCGTCTCAGGTGACGCATCATGGATTTTTTCAGACCTGAAGGAAAACATCAGTCAGCAGTTTGGGTCTTCGAAGACGAGATCAAACCAACGAAAGTGGTTCGCTCCCGCAGCGTGTCAAAGAAAATGGTCGCTATGTTTGTCTCGAAAAAGGGGCATGTTCCTACAATTCGGAAAAATTTTTCCTCCACTTGTCACCTGATGGTATGAAGCCCTAGATGGTAAATTGTACTGTCGTAGCATAAAAAGCCTATTCACCTTGCCTGTCTTCAAACTTATAAGGAAAGACGAAAATCGAAACAGTCATTATTATCTGGGGGCACGGCAGTGCCCCGCCAAGTCGAGCAAAAAAGCGGCACGGCCGTACCATCCTTTTCTCAAAGCAATTCAGCCCAATTTCGAATTTTTGAATTCGATCATTTCTGAATTTTCAGTAAACAAGTAGGCATTGTATAAACTCGTTATATTTCAAATTTCATTAAATTCTAATCTGTACTTTAAGAACTAGTAGTTTAAGAACTATAACTAGTCAAAGTTTCTTAATTTAGTCACTCACTGTCTGACCGATCATCAAAACTCTAAAGCACTTCTAGCAGACATAGAAGCTTCAAATTTGGAATAGAATTGTAGTGTAGTATACAAATCAAGGAAAAACTAAAATATTTTGCAATTTTCGTCCACTTTTCGAGATACACCAACTACATAAATAACTTTGTAATCCCATATAAATATATAGGATTACAAAGTTACATTTGCAGTGAATGAATCATTGTACCTATATATGCACGAGGGGTGATCCAAAAGTAATGATAATGAAAATAAAACACGGTTATTAAAGTTAAAATAATAATTTATTTTTCTACATAGTCTCCTTTTTTCTAAACCCCGGATTCCCTTTAAAAAAAATTATTTGTCTTGACCTTCCCAAAACGCTTCAACAGCGGCCATTACTTCGCTGTCGTCTTCGAATTTCTTGCCTCGGAGGCGTTCCTTGAGCCAAGGAAAGGGGTAGAAATCACTAGGAGCTAGATCTGGCGAATAGGGAGGGTGTTCGAGCAGTTCGAATCCCGTTTCTTGAATGGCAGCCATCGCAACTGCGGCTTTGTGAGCCGGTGCGTTGTCTTGGTGAAACAGCACTCCAGCTCGCAGTTTGCCACGTCTTTTTTCCTTAATGGCCTCCCGTAATCTTCCCATTTGGTCTGCGTAGTAAGAGCCCGTAATAGTGGCTCCTTTTTCCAAATATTTCACCATAATTATGCCTTGAGCGTCCTAAAAAACAGATGCCATAACCTTTCCCGCCGAACTTGAAACTTTGAATTTCTTTGGCGTCGGTGAGGAGGCTCGCTTCCAAGTCATCGATTGTTGTTTCGTTTCAGGATCAAAATGGTGGATCCAGGTCTCGTCCATAGTCACAAAACGGAACAAAAAATTTTCTTGATCTGCTTGGAACTTTTTGAGATTGACCCTCGAAATGTCAACTCGATTTTTCTTTTGCTCGTCGGTTAACATTCTGGGTACCCAACGCGCAGAGACCTTTTTCATATGCAACTTGTTCGCAAGGATTCTTTGAACGCTGCCATATGAGATCCCTGTGACCTCAGCTACATGCCTGATGGTCACTCTTCTATCTGCCAACACAACATCTTCGACTTTTTTCACGTTGTCTTCAGTGAGGGACGTGGATGGGCGTCCTTCGCGATGTTCATCTTCAGTGGATGTTCTGCCCAGTTTAAACTCCTTGGCCCAGCGTGCAACTGTAGAATATGGAGGAGGAGAGTCCCTCAATGTTTCCACTAAGTCACTGTGTATGTCTTTTGAAGACATTTTTTTTAAACAGAGATACTTGATGACAGCTCTAATTTCGTTTTTCTCCATGTCGATGTTATCTCTTTCACAGTTCGTATTCAAATGAATGTATCTCCCGGAAATCGTGATCTATTTATATGATTTTTTTAGGCTGACGTAGTGAGCATATAAGCAAGCAAAAAAAATTTTTTTTTGGAATTTTATGCGGACCTTAAATAACCGATTATCATTACTTTTGGATCACCCCTCGTATAATATAATGGAATAATAGGTGTAGATAGGTACCTAGATATAACTATCTACAAAAAGATATGAGATGATGAATGATCAAAAATATAACTTGTAAAAAAACCAAGTCTCGCAACTCCGTTCTACCGTAAAAAGTTGTGAGATGCATGTAATACTAAGTCGATTAGTTTATTCAGTCCCTACTTAAGGGTCCTTCTGTCTTAAGTTATTACGTAATTAGCTAACTTAACAACGTCTTATAATAACCATATCAATATTAAAAATCTTTTGTGTTTAAAACAAATAAATTTACTTGGCAATCGCACTGAACAATCTAATTTAATATAATATTTATTACTTAAGAGATACATTGTGTTTTCACGAGTTGATATTGTTACAGCACGAGTTCTCAGAACTGCAATATTACAATGACCTGCTATTGAATCAGCATTTCGTCCGACGCTCCAAACAGCGACGGGGACTTGAGAATGGAATAGGCTACTTAGCAAATAGTTTATTTGGCGTTTTGGACGAACGTTTCGCGGAACAGTATAGTAAGTATATTGAACTTGTAAGACAAAACCAAAACCTTTTATTGAAATTATGGAAGAACCAAACGAATGTATTGGAGTCTGAATATAATCTATTAAAACGTACCGAAGATTTGGTAGCCAAACAACATAAAATTATTAACAGACATTTGATAAACTTGGAAAAACAGACCAACAACATACAAGAGGAAAAATCATTTCAATTTTTTTTATAGCATAAGGGTGACAAACGAGCACACAGTCCACCTGATGGTAAGTGGTTACTGCGGCCCATAGGCATCTACATCTATCCTCGTTTGCGAATCAAAATACAGATGCGTTGTCACCCGTAAGGACAAAGATGGAATACCATTTCCAGTAAAAAGGGCCTCCGGCCACCTGCACTCACCGAGCGAAACGCAGAGCTAAACCTCTACTTCACGCGGGTATTCTGTGAGGTCGTGGTACCACCCCGGTTCGAGCCGGCCTATCCGTGCGACAGCAAAAGCTGCCGAGTGGCTCTACCACTGTTAAAAAAATGGTGCAAGATTTTACTATGTCTTCTTTAATAGCCAGCAATATGCTTCAAAATATATAAATGACTCAGGAGAATCTTCTTGAAATTATAACAGACATATACCACGGTCAATTCGCTTTGTTTTTGTTTAACATGCATTTATTAACAGCCGAACAACTTCGAGAAGAACTCCACATAATTTCTGGCCATTTAACAGAAGATATAACATTACCGATAGAAAATGTACAACAAGATGTTCATAAAATTTATAAACTACTTAAATTCAAAGCTCGAATGATGCAAAAATATCTTATATTCGAGGTAATATTTCCTCTTCTGAATAGACAAATACAAATTATACAAAATTATAATAATTCCACACCAGGTGGCAAATAACATAGAAATAAGCATTCTTTTAATTTCAGAATACACAGCTATTAGTTTACAAAAGGATAATTATTTAAAAATAACAAACAAGGACTAATTATTTATGTTTACATGAGGAGGATGTTTATTTGTGTCCTATTCGACAGCCCATTTACCATCTTTCAGAAGACAAGAATTTTGGTCAATTGTATCAAACAACATATGTAAGATAACATGTATAAGATCTTGTACTAATAAATGGCATCAAATTGAAATGAATAAGGACTTAATTCTTCCAAAAATTGACCCATTGAACAACATCATCAAAATAAGCATACCTTTAGAACCTTTTGACGAAAATGATATCAACTTATCAGATTTAAACAGTTCCTTACATAAATTAGATCGTCAAATAAAAGGCCTGAAAAAGAACTACGTGCAA
Organism: Parnassius mnemosyne; assembly: GCA_963668995.1. Taxonomy (NCBI): domain Eukaryota; kingdom Metazoa; phylum Arthropoda; class Insecta; order Lepidoptera; family Papilionidae; genus Parnassius; species Parnassius mnemosyne. Next base: position 27,441,339 of record CAVLGL010000068.1, read on the forward strand.
TTAACAACATTACCGTCGCACGACATCCATCACTATGCAATCAACTACGTGTTAGTCGGAGTGGCAGCAGTCTTGGCGGCGGTGTTCGTGTGGAGATGGCGATGACGGCGACAGCAGCGGTGTGCTCTCATTTCCCAAGACTTGGAGCTGCAGTCGGCGAGTAGTGTTAGTGCAGTGAGTGGAAATCAAAGAAAGGCTAACCGTAAGCTTAGTATTTTCACAGTGAGTGCTAGTGCGCGAAATTATGATGTTGACTGTCAACATATGGGCAATATAAGTGATCTACTGTGTAAACTTGAAAAACAAGACAAAGCGTATTCTCCCATACCGCAAAGACGTTTTAATATTTAATTATAAAATTAATTGTTTAATGATAAATTAGATACTGTAACCATTTTTATCTTACAAATAACAATCATTCATTAAGTTAAGTTACAAATTGTTTATCACCTTGTTACTTAGATAAGATCCCCTAACACATCACCTAGCTTACATTATAATCATCTCTTCACATTTTGTCCCGGCAGCATGAACGGTTATACATTTCTGCTGGCGTTAACATTTCACGCAACACAATCGCTATAGTTTGACAATTACAAAAATTGAGTTAGTTCACGTTTTCACCGTAACCGCGACGGACGCGAACTCATTAACATAACATTTAACATTTAACATTATCATATTGACATTAACATTTAGTATAATTAATAGAATCAGGCGTTACTTTGCGGAAATCCATTATATAAAAGGTTTTAAAAAATTTACTTCGCGTACATCCGCTCTATAAAATAAAATGATGTGTCTTACCTAGTATGAAAAGCACCTCCCGCCCTCCCTCAATTGCGTGCACTATCCCCGTCACCACTAATACCAGGGCCCCTAGTGGTGTAGTGTAGTGGTCTTGGGAGTAGTTTATAGAGCGGATATTTGCGAAATAAAAATTTTTTATTAACATTTAGCATTATTCAACATATTTTAATCTTATATTACTCACTTGTTTATTAAACTGTTTTAACATAACATTTAAATTATTGAACATTCGTCCAATAGCCGCACATCACGTTCAGGTGGTAGAGCAACGCTGCAGCTATATTATGGTTGTAGCACGAATGAGTCGGCTTGACCGGGGTAGGATTATGCTCTCACAGAATACCAGCGTAAAATAGCATCATAATACTGCAGTGTTTCATATGGTGAGTATAGAGAACTGGAGACCTTTATTACTGGAGATGAGGCAATCCATTTTAGTCCTCAAGGGATACACAATGCATCTGCATTTTGATTCTTAATCGAAGATGGATGTAGATGCCTATATGCCACAACATCCACTTACCATCGGAACGAAGTAACGTTGGCATTTAGAGAACAAATTAGTGTGTCCCCTTTTTAGTCTACTTTAAAAAAAGAGGAGGTTATCAATTCAACTGCATGTTTTTTTATGTATGTTAGACGATTTGATGGTGGTAGAGCCACGCAGCAGCTTTTGCTGTTGCACGTATGGGCCGGCTCGAGCCGGGTTAGTACCAATTAGGCCCAATCCCCCCCCCCCCATCAACATGGTAGCGGAATTACGTCATAAACTACCCCAGGAGGGTACCAGTACCCCTGGAGAATCCCTCGCTGAGCATCCACGACCATGCTATTCCACTCCTGAGCGTGGGTGCTCAGGCTGCCCCGCGTATTCTGGGGGGGGGGGGGGGGGGTAAAATTCCGCTCAACACAATAACTGCTCGGGGCAAACTGAGCAACAAGACCAAGGCGACCCCTGCCACGCTATCCGTGAATTTCTGCAACATCAGGGGACTTCACTCGAACCTAAACGCCGTCCACTACCATCTCGAGACGGCGAAGCCGGCCTTGCTCTTTCTGACCGAGACGCAGGTATCCTCTCCGGCTGATACTTCGTATCTCTCCTACCCGGGGTACAAATTGGAGCACTCCTTTGTGCCTCGGGCTGGAGTTTGCGTGTATGTCAGAGAGGACATCTGTTCTCGACGCCTCGGCAGTCTTGAAGGTTCGGACCTGTCCATCCTTTGGCTACGCGTAGACAACGACGACCATCCGCGCGTCTACGTGTGCCTCTATAGGTCCCATAGCGGTAATGCCGAAACAGACCGACTCATCGACCACGTCCAAATGTCTACAGATTCCTTGCTACAACAGGTCCCATCCGCAGAGATCGTGATCCTTGGCGATTTTAACGCCCACCACGCCGAATGGCTCGGTTCACGTTTAACTGATCATGCGGGGAGATCTGTTTATGACTTTGCCTTGGCATATGGTCTGACACAACTGGTTACATCGCCTACGCGGATTCCAGATGTTGAGGATCATACACCTTCCCTGTTGGACCTTCTGCTGACCTCTCATCCGGACGGATATCAGGTTTCCGTCGATGCCCCTCTTGGCTCTTCGGACCTTTGTCTGATCCGGAGTGTGGTGCCACTCACGCTCCCCTCGCGGTTGCGTTCTGCAGGTTGCCGCCGTGTTTGGCATTACAGGTCGGCGGATTGGGACGGAATGCGGTCTTGCTTTGCTTCCTACCCATGGGGGCGGGTTTGCTTCTCACCGGATGATCCCAGCGCTGTTACTGACTCTGTCACTGATGTGGTGCTACAGGGAATGGAACTACGTATTCCATCATCTGTGGTACCCATTGGAGGCAGATCTCAGCCTTGGTTTGGTCGCTCCTGTAAGACTGCATTACGCAGTAAGCAGGAGTGTTATCAAGCCTGGGCTGCGGCTTCGGCGACTCGGGATGTAAACACCAGCACACTTAAAAAGAAGTATAACTTCGCCTCCAGGTCCTTCAAAAGAGTTATTGCCAAGGCAAAGTCAGAGCACATAGGCAGAATTGGCGAGAAACTAGTTCGCCTTCCTTCGGGAACCCGTGCATTCTGGTCTCTCGCCAAGGCTGTCCAAGGGAATTTCTGTAAGCCATCATTACTATCTCTGCACAGGGAGGATGACTCACTGGCCCACGACGCAAAAGAGAAAGCCGACCTTTTAGGCTCCCTTTTTGCGTCCAACTCGACTATTAATGACGGGGGGAACACACCGCCGACCATCCCCCGGTGTGAGTGCTCCATGCCGGATGTGCGGTTCTCACAGCGCTCGGTTCGCAGAGCACTCCTCTCCCTTGACATCCACAAGTCGAGTGGGCCTGACGGAATCCCCCCAATTGTGCTGAGGGCGTGTGCTCCGGAGTTGGCACCGATTCTAACGCGTCTTTTTCGGTACTCCTACTCCCTAGGCGTAGTCCCGAAATCATGACATCTTTTGTCAACCCGATCCCTAAAACAGGCGACCGCTCAGACCCGTCCAACTACAGGCCTATCGCCATCACCCCCTTGTTCTCCAAAATAATGGAATCCGTTATAAACTGCCACCTCATGCGGTACCTTGAGGATCACCAGCTGATTAGTGACCGCCAGTACGGTTTTCGTCAGGGTCGATCAGCTGGTGATCTTCTGGTCTACTTAACTCATAGATGGGCGGAGGCAGTTGAGTCCAAGGGGGAGGCATTGGCCGTTAGTTTGGACATTGCGAAGGCCTTCGATCGGGTTTGGCACAAAGCGCTTCTTTCGAAGCTCCCTTTATATGGGCTTCCCGAGAAATTGTGCAATTGGATCACCAGCTTTCTTGCAGATCGGAGCATCAAGGTCGTTGTAGACGGTGCATGCTCCGACTACAAGCCTATTAAAGCTGGTGTTCCAAAAGGCTGTGTGCTATCACCAACGCTGTTTCTTCTGCATATCAATGATATGTTGCAAGCCGGTAGCGTTCATTGCTATGCGGATGACAGCACTGGTGATGCTCTATACACCGGCCGTGCCAATATTGCTCGGGAAAACGTCACCGAGTACCGGAACAAACTTGTGTCTGAAGTCGAGTCTTTGCTGGACAAAGTCTCGGATTGGGGGCGACTAAATCTAGTCCAGTTTAATCCTCAGAAGACAAGTTTGCGCGTTTACCGCTAAAAAGAACCCCTTTATCGTATCTTCTCAGTTTCAAGGTACTCCCCTTGTTGCCTCAGCCAATATCGGAATCCTTGGCGTCGACATATCGAGTGACGTGCAGTTTCGTGGTCACTTGGAAGAGAAGGCCAAATTGGCCTCTAAAAAGCTTAGCGTGCTCAGCAGAGCGGGAGAGTATTTCATGCCAGCTCACCGCCTGCAAATTTACAAGGCGCAGATTCAGCCTCACATGGAATACTGTTCTCATCTCTGGGCTGGGGCTCCCCAGTGCCAGCTCCTTCCACTTGACCGCATCCAGCGCAGAGCGGATCGAATCGTCGACAACCGAGTCCATTCCGATCGGCTCGACTCATTAGCACTGCGAAGAGATGTTGCATCTCTTTGCATTTTCTTTCGCATTTACCATGGGGAGTGCTCTGAGGAATTGTTCGGATTAATCCCAGCCGCCAAATTTCACGAACGCACATCGCGGCAGAATTTCCGATACCATCCACACCATCTGGATGATTGGCGGTCCACCACTGTGCGATTTAGAAGATGTTTTCTTCCTCGCACAACTTCCTTGTGGAATAGTTTACCACCAGCGATTTTTCCGGACCGATACGACTTAGGGACCTACAAGAAAAGAGCCTACTCCTTTTTAAAAGGCCGGCAACGCATCTGCAATTCCCCTGGTGTTGCGGTTGTTCATGGGCGGCGGTAGTCACTTACCATCAGGTGAGCCGCATGCTCGTTTGCCCCCTCTCCTATAAAAAAAAAGAGATCTTCTTCAATTGTGATCAGATTTTTATCATATTTTATATTAAATAGGACATACCTGAAGGGCGGTCTCGTCAAAATTGATGAAAAAAAACTCCAACCCTAAGGGTGGGAAAATAGGGGACCAAATTTTTAATGTTCGTATGAGGAGCAGCATAAGTAACGCAGTCCTTTCTTACTGCTAGCAAAACATTCCATTTTAGTCTTCAAAGATAACATCGCAGATCATTCGAATTCTTGATCGAGGATAGACATAGGTGTCGTTGGGCCACAGCATACACTTACTATCAGGTAGACTGTGTGTGAATATGTGCTACATAACTAAAATAATGTCCAACATATCCTACCGTTTAATTTGGTGTAGAAATATCACATAAAAATTAATGAAATGCATTAAAAACAATTGCAAAATTCATTGAACGTCTGCAAAATCGGAATTGATTAGTATCGAGTTCATTGTTTAAAAGATTCACAATATTGGGATATACATATAATTGTCTAAGGTTAAGTATACAACAATATTAAATGTTAGAATAATGTAGAATTTTAATTCTATAATAAAAAGTAAGTACGTGTGTCTCTTAATTTTATATAATATAAAATTAAAATTTTTGTCCAACTGACTTCAATATAAATTATTAAGAATAACTCAAAAACGATTGATCAGATCTTGATCAAAACTACATGAGAAGCACCAGCTTACAAATAAAAAAAGAATCATCGAAATCGATTCACCCAGTAAAAAGTTATGAGGTAACACACATAAAAAAACATACAGTCGAATTGAGTACCGTCTCCTATTTGAAGTCGGTAGAAAATATAAAAAATTTCACCAATTTTGAATAAATTAAATTTTAATTTCCCGGCTTTTCTTACTTTGGCAAGTCAATTTCATTACATTTTATTACAGTGTATCTTATGTACGGCGGCGGTGCTATTTTGAAAAATGACGGTATCGTGCAATAACTGTAGAATTGTCATATGTGAATTATTATGTTATGTACAGAACAAATTGTCTGTAGCTGATGAAGACAGTATTGTGAGGATATGTGCTGCGACGTTTTCGTCTGAGGAGATCGAGCAGGCGAATAAATTACTAGTGGATTCCATACCGCAGGATCTGCGTAAAACTACGAGGAAGGGAAAAGGCAAAGAGAACCGTTTTTTAAACGATATAATCAGCCTTTTTAAGGGCACCGACCCTGATGTTTTGCCAGTGTTCGTAGCGAGAGACTTAGATAAGTTACCTCCGATTACCTTCGATCACCTTGACGTCTCAAAACTACTTAAGGATCTAGCTGTAGTGCAGGCTGAGATAAAAAACATTAAGTCATCATACGCAACCATCGACCAGCTAGAAAAAGTGAAAACGAAGTGTCAAAGTCTCAGGCATACATCACCGCCCTTCTCAGCTGCAAAGGTGAACATGAGAAGAGGCGCTTATCGAGACAGTGGGCCCATAGGACTGTCTCAATTTGATGATACGATCATTACAAATCACAGCGATCATCACGATGTTGAAGCGTCATCTCCGAGAGATCATAATTTAAATTATAGAAACATAAATTATATGGAGAATAGTACGTTTGGAAGTTATAAATCACGTGCCTCGAACGGGATAGGCGCACGCAGCGTGGAACAGGTTAGCGGCGCGGGCGGGGCGAGTGATGTGTCATCGCGAGCGGCGAGCGCGCCGAGCGCTCCGAGCGCGCAGCCGAGCTGCGAGGCAGCACCGAGCCGGTCAGCGGGGCAAGCGGGGCCAGCTGTCGAGCCTGCGGGTCCAGCTGCGGGACCGGCGGGTGTGTTATCGTTCGCTGAGGTGACTAAGACAGAGGGCGAGTGGAACATTGTACAGCGTCGGAAACCTAAAACGAGATCGTATCGTTATCTGGGAGCCGCGGGTGTTTCCAATGACGAGAATTGTAATTTTAAAGCCGCGGACAGAAAAGTTCCAATTTTTATTACTATGGTGCACAAAGACACGACGGAGAAGGATATAACGGAATACGTTTACAATAAGACGCAAGAAAACATTAAACTTGAAAAGATTTCTTTTTTGAGAGGAAACAAGGATTATAACGCGTTCAAATTTTTTGTATCAGAGCGGAAAATAAAAATATTTTTAGATGCAACACTTTGGCCGGAGGGAGTTATATTCCGGCGATTTGTCAACTTCAGGCGAAATAATAGTAGTGGCACGAACGGTGTAGTGGTGAATACCGTGAACGGCTCTATCCCTACTGTCAATGGATAAAAGTCTCAACTGTAAGTTAGTCAGCTTCAATTGTAGAAGTATAAAACGCTCAGTTGACGATGTCAGGTTTTTGTGTCAGTCGGCGAGTGTGATAGCACTTCAAGAAACTTGGTTATTTGGACACGATATTCAGTTTCTTAGCGGGATTGATAAGCGTTTCGGCAGCACGGGCACATCTGCAATGGATTCGGCGGCGGGCATGGTTTCTGGCCGGCCTTATGGGGGCGTTGGGCTGCTTTGGAACAAAAGTGTTTTCCAAAATGTGTCGGTCATGTATTGTGATAATCCACGAATATGTGGCATACAAATAGTGCTGGGCGATAGGTCCATTTTAGTATTTAGTGTGTACATGCCTACAGATAAAATGGTAAATCTTACGGAATTTACTGATTGCCTCAGTTCGGTGAATGCTATTATTAATAGTAGTAGTGTAGAATCTGTATACATCCTTGGTGACTTTAACGCCCATCCGAATGAGCGGTTTTATGACGAGTTGATGTGTTTTTGTGACGAACAAGAGTGGTCATGTGTAGATGTACAGCTGCTAGGTGTAAGTTCGGGCACACACACTTTTGTAAGTGAAGTCCACGGGTCGAGAAGGTGGCTTGATCACTGTGTGGCGACGAAATCTGCTGTATCGTCTATTTTAAATGTTTATGTTAATTATGATGTCTACTGGTCTGACCATTATCCTTTAGTTATTGAATGCAACTTGGATATTGTCAAACCAAAGTTGAATTTTGTATGTAAAGTTACAAACGAGATTCTATGGGGAGATAGAAAGCCGGAGGAGATCGGGATATATACAAAATTATGTAATGAAAAATTAAGAGCCTTCGATTTTCCCGAAGAATTTCTTTCTTGTAGTGATTGTGTTTGTAAGTGCATTGATCACAAATTACTTATCGATAAATTATATAGCGAAATTGTAAACGCTTTATCTGTGGCTGCCACTGAATCCAACACTGTAAGATCGCGCATTGGCAAGCGGCCTGTGGTTGGGTGGAACAGATATGTACGCGATGCCCACAGGGAGGCCAGGTCGAAGTTTTTAATGTGGGTTTGGTGGGGAAAGCCAAAAAATGGTAGTATATATGAGGAAATGCACGGGAGTCGTAGTTTGTTTAAGTCGCGCTTAAAGTGGTGTCAGAACCACAGTGAACAAATAAAAATGGACATCTTGGCTACTCAGCACGCGAAAAATGATTTTCGTAATTTTTGGAAATCGACCAATAATTTAAATAGTAAACCTGGCCTACCAGTGAGCGTTAATGGTATTAATGATCATGGTCTTATAGCGAATATGTTTAGAGAGCATTTTACAGTGACATCACCGTTGGGGCCATCACAGGCCATAGGAGATTGGGGTACGTGTGGCCAGGAGATTGGAATCCGATTTACAGCGAAGGATGTCAATAAGGCTATAGGTTCTATGTCGCGTGGCAAGTCTCCTGGCCATGACAGACTTAGTATTGAACACCTAAAGCATGCGGGTCCTCACTTACCTAGGGTACTTGCCATGTTTTATAACTTATGTATAGCGCATTCGTACTTGCCCGCGGCTCTGATGAGAACTGTGGTGGTGCCAATTGTGAAGAACAAAACTGGGGACATATCTGATAAGTCCAACTACAGGCCTATCTCACTTGCCACGATTGTTGCGAAAGTGCTTGACAGTTTGCTTAACGCCCAGCTTGATAAACACTTATGCCTACACGACAATCAGTTTGGCTTCAGGCCCGGTTTGTCAACAGAGTCGGCCATATTATGTTTGAAGCAAACTGTGAAGTACTATTCGGTTAGACGAACGCCTATTTATGCCTGTTTTCTGGACCTTAGCAAGGCGTTCGATCTGGTGAATTATGAGATCCTATGGCAGAAATTGAAAGATACTGGACTGCCTGAAGAAGTTACTAGGATCTTCAAATTTTGGTATCGAAACCAGGTCAATGTAGTGCGATGGTCGGAAACCTATTCGCAGCCATATAGGCTGGAGTGTGGGGTACGACAGGGGGGCTTAACTTCCCCTAAGCTCTTCAACCTTTATGTGAATGCACTGATAGAGTTGCTTAGCACCACTCATGTCGGTTGTCATATTGACGAAGTATGCCTCAACAACGTCAGTTACGCAGACGACATGGTGTTGCTGAGTGCTTCTGTTTGTGGCTTGGCAAAATTGTTGAGCATATGTGAAAGCTACGCCCGCAGTCACGGATTGATTTATAACGTTAATAAAAGCGAATGCATGGTCTTTCAGGCTAAAGGGAAAGCCTTGCCCTCATATATACCACCCATTAAGTTATACGGTACCCCGTTAAGAAGGGTGTCTCAGTTTAAGTACCTGGGTCATATGGTGTCCTTTGACCTGAAAGACGATGCTGATATAGAGAGAGAGCGCAGGGCATTGTCTGTTAGAGCGAACATGATCGCTCGCAGGTTTGCTCGTTGTTCGGTCCCTGTAAAAGTAACGCTATTCAGAGCTTACTGCACGTCCTTTTACACGAGCAGTCTGTGGGTGGACTACACGCAGAAACAGTACAATGCCCTGCGTGTTCAATACAATAATGCATTCAGGATGCTATTGGGTCTGCCTCGTTACTGTAGTGCATCGGGTATGTTCGCAGATGCGCGTGTGGATTGTTTCTACACCACCATGCGTAAACGATGCACATCCCTGGTGCGCAGGGTGCGGGACAGTTCGAATGGCATCCTGAGAGCATTTTCTGACAGGTTTGATTGTCAGTACCTGAACCATTGTCATATGGTGCACGTGCTGACTAATCGGGCCTGTCTTAGATATAGTTTTAGAATTAGGTAAATAGTTTCAAGTTTACTAACATTAGCTTTAAGATTTGTATTATTACTAACATCTATGATCCTTGTGGTCGAAATAAACGATTTTTATTTTTATTTTATTTTATTTTTATTTTATTTATTTATTTTATTACGTAATTTTTTGCCAGATATACAAAACATAAAAGTTACTAAATGAATGTGTATAAATATATTTATATTATAAAATTGTGTGGAATAAGAGATGTGCAGCAGCATCTTCCAGGTAACAACTCAACTCAAAACCAGAGAACAACCCGACTACCAAAATTGCAACCATGGCAAAATGTCCTTAATAAGGTAATCTATAGAGAGTCGGGCTATATTCTGCAGTGAACTTTCACAGTAATGTACTGATACATGGAAGAGTAAATGTGTCGTAGGAGTCAATCATGGGAAATGGAATAGAGATCTTATGGCTTATGATAGAGGAAGGTATCTCGCTTACGCCTTATGTAAAATATCTAGACCGGCGATGGGTCAAGTGTCAAAAGCGCGAGTCTACTACTGCGACATAAAATATAGCAAATACTCCAAATGGAAGAGGTCTTTGTACAGCCGTAAACTTTTACGGGCTGTATGACCAAGAAGAAGAAATTAAAAGAGGTTGCATAACCTTTAGCTATAGGACTCATCATCGCCCCAGAACTTTTTATAGAAAGATTTGTTTTATTAATTAAGTCATCATTGCCTCATAGATAATTATGGAAATAGCCCCCATATTGCCATATTTGCCACGCGTGGAAAGCGTGTTGGCAGTTTTTTATTATTTTGAGTTGTTTTAGGATGATACTGTTGCCTATACCTCGCTTGATTTCTTTCTTAGTCACCAGCGCCTCTTCATGATGATATGGGGTGGTTGATTTTCATAAAAAGATCGCTACAGACATAACAAAAACGAGAAGATGCTGCTGTCCATCTCCTTGCTGTTCTTACGTGGTAGAGCCATGCTGCAGCTATATTAATAGCATAGTTGTAACACGAATGGATCGGCTCGACTGGGGAAGAACCACGCTCTCACAGAATACCAGCGTAAAATAGCAACTTAATACTGCTTTGTTTGGTATGGTGAATGTAAAGAAGCATAGACCCTTTTTACTGGAAAAGAGGCATTCTATCTTAGTCCTCACGGCTGATAACGCATCTGCATTTTAATTCGCAAACGAAGAAAGATGTAGATGTCTAAATGCCACAGCAACCATTTACCATCAGTTGGACCGTGTGCTCGTTTGTCACCCTTATTCTTATATAAAGAAAATAACTCTTGTTTCATTTCTCTCTTAGTCATCAGTGCCTTTTCATCTCTGACACCCAGGGCATGAAATGGGCTAGTGGATGTTCTTACACAGTCACTACACTGTTACAGACAAACAACTTAATTAATTGACACTACTTATTGTAAATAACGTTCGTCTAGGTTTCTGGTTAATAATCTGTAGGACACATGATGATTTTCTGTGGTAAAAAATTATAGCAGTATAAGTATTTGTTTGTAAGATTATAAGTAGGCAAGCGGTTTATTGTATAAAAGCTAATTTATTATTGTTCTTTCTTCCAAGGACGTAGTATTATTTTCCAAATCACTGCTGAAATATAAATGAGTTTCAATACGTATTATTTATAACCTGTATTGAGTAAAATATTTGTATTGAAAATCTTTATCGAGAAAGGCGAAAGGCTAGTTACGCGTGTTAAATAAAGTCACTCAATGCATCACTAATATCATATATTTTCTTAATTGTACAAGATATCACTAAATCTAAACAAGGTTATAGATATCCACAATAACATCAATGTACATTAGACACACAGAATAACAAAATAAGTATAACAATTGCTATTAATACTCACAATTTATCTTCCGTGTACGTTCTCTCTACTCAACAGTTCTTCCAAAAAGACCCCCAACAAGCCGCCGACATCTGTATTTTATAGGCTTGTAATTTACCATTGTTAAACTACAGATGGCGCCGCTTGTTTGGTTTCCGTTACAAGTTTCCAATAAAATAGGATATTATTAAGTATGTTTTTACATTACAAAACATGATTTACATTTATTTTAATTATCTTAACAATGTTACATAACAGTTATAAATATGAGCGAAAATAAATAGCTCAACTAAATCCAAAATATTAATGTACCCACTATTATAAGAAACTACTTATTGTAAGAAAATAATTAATTACCCACAATACTAGTTATAACAATACATATTATTAAAATATGCTAACACGCGTTTCTCCAGAGTACAACAATACTAAGTTATAATTGATTGCCTTGCCTGTTATTCTAGTTAGGACTAATTTTTACTTAAAACTTGAAATAGAGAATGATCATGATCAAATTACGCAATTAGAATTAAATTTATATCTTTTTCAATAAAAAAGTAAATTGAATATGAAACATGTGTTTTTATTTTATAAATTAACAAAAAAATGTTCACCTGTTCCCTTTTAGTTACTGTATCATTTAACTATGCATTAAACTTTTTAATATTTTAAATACATAAATTCAAAGGCAACATATAAATATGTTACCCAAGTAATGCAACATAGACATCCATAATATAAGTTGGTGATTCAGCAGAGTGAATCACCGACTTATCGTCTTTGCGAATGTCACTTTTTTACGCCAGTCTTTTTTACAATTTGAAGCTCTATCGAATGCAAAAACTCTCATGTATGTACGTCTATTCAATCGTCAATTGTTTACCAATTTCAAGATCTATAATGTGCTTCCCAATTAAAAGTTGGTGCTTAAAATATCTTATGTGTAACTGTACACATACGAGTTTTTAGTTATATGTCATACTCGGGACCTTTAGGCAATTATTAGATCAAAATATCTTATGTGCATTATTGTGCACGACGAGAGTGACGGGTATTTGTAAAATTATTTACCTATGTGACTTTAGAGCAAACATATCACGGGGACAAGCGAGATAGATAAATCGTGTAATTATTCTCCAATCGTAGATGATAGATGTCACTCCTTATAGGTATTAATGTATTTTGTCAGCGCGTGTTAGGTCGTTACTTGTTCCGCGTTGAGTAAAACGAAAGTTTATTCGATTTGTGAGTGTAACACTAAAAAATGAGTAAACCGCTCTGTCCAAGTGAGATTGAGTTATTAGTTAATCAGCAACATACAGGTGACTCTGAATCAAGTATTTTTTATGATTCTGGGGAACATCCTAAGGTGAAAACCTGTTCTAGCGGTTCCCTTATTACGCCTGAAGACTTGGGCTTAATATCTTCAGGATTAAATAATCAAGATGACGTTACGGAAGATTTATCCAATCAAAGCATCAGCATACTCCATGCCGCTGAAGATCAGGGTATTGCGTCTGAAGATGACGTTACGAATGCTTCATCTGATCGTAGCATCAGCATACTTCATGCCATTGAAGACCCGGGTATTACATCTGAATTGAAACAAATGCTATCACCAACACCTATCTTTGAAAATTTGAGCGATAACAGTGATGATAGTCCAGATTGGGTCCCAGTGATTTCGCGGCGAAGGCGGATTCTTCATCCATTGTAGAGCCAGGTTGAAGAACATTTGGACAGCAATGAAAATATTAGGTCGTTGTCTGTGCAAGATTTACGAAGAAACAGAAACTTATTTTTAAGAAGACGAAGGATCTTGCCTTTTCTGGATAGTGATAATAGTGATAGTGATGGTGATGACAGTATTAGTGGGGTATCATTTCCCGAGAATATTGATGACAATACCTCTGTATCTGTACACATTTCGTGCACCGTTAAACTGAATAAAGAAGCCCGGATTGCCGGTAAATCGTACCTTGGGTATAAAAAGTTAGCTGACAAATGGACAGCGTGCGTTAAGAAGCCTGAAAGAGTTTTGAAACCACGTTGCTTACACACGTGTGTAGTTCCTAAATCTAAAAATTCTTTTTTTGTGCTCTTGTATCTAATGAATAACGTAAACAAATTCATAAAAATGTTTGGAAGCTCAAGCCTTGGCCTGAGAAGATGGCGTTTATAAAAGCATCAGCAGTGAGAAGGCGTATAAGACGACGACGTAAATCTCAACAGAGGCTTACAAGCAAAAAACAAAGTGGCCATATCTTCATCAATAAATTGGACGCAAAATGCACAAGAGTGAGAGTGTGTAAATTATATTTTCTTAATACTCTTTGCATTGGAGAAGACAGTTTTCGTCGCTGGACTAGAGAGGTTGATACTTTCGAAGAAAATATTGAGGAACAACCTGTAAAAAATGCTGCATCAAGTTCAAATAGTATTTCTAGGCCAGGAAGGAACGTTGAATTGACAAGAACTGTTAAAACATGGCTGGATATTTTACCAAAAGTGCCCAGCGATTATTGTTGGTCTAGCTCAAAAAAAATTTATGTTGAATCGATTTTTAGATCTGAACTCCACATGTATCAGGTTTTTAAAGAGTGGTGTATTGAAAACCATTACAGAGCTGCCTCTAGAAAGACATTTTCGAAGGTAATAACTAAAGAAAATATCGGCATTCCCATCCTCGCAAAGACCAGTGCGACACGTGCTGTAGTTATAAAACTGGTAACATTTCCAAAGAAGAATATGATAGCCATATTGTGAAGAAAATTGAAGCCCGTGAAGCCAAAAATAAAGCCGTAGCTAGTACAAACGAAAAGGTTGTGGTTATAACAGTTGACGTTCAAAGTGTTTTGCTTGCTCCAAAGCTATTGGCTAGTGCATTGTACTACAAATTAAAATTACAATGCGATAACTTTATGGTTTATGACGTGCTATCCAAAAACGTGACAATTTACTTTTGGCACGAAGCAGATTGTAATGTTACTGCTAATGAATTCACATCTTTTTTAATAGATTACTGTCAAAACCTGCCACTTTAAACAGAGCGCGTTATCATTATTTCTAATGGATGCGGACACCAAAATCGGAACCGAATTTTGTCAAGTGCTCTAAGCGATTTGGCGCAAAGAAGGAAAATTTGTATCGAACAACTTTACCTGGAAAAGGGGCATACTATAACGTAAGTGGATAGTGTTCACTCCACCATTAAGCAATACATAAAACCACTAATTTTCGCTCCTAGTGATTACATCACCCGGATAAGACAAGCTCGACCACAAAAACCCTATGATGTCAAATCCATTCACCATGATTTTTTTCTAAATTTTGAAGAGATGGAATCGAATCTAAAATCCATACGGCCTGACAATAAGAAGGGAGATCCTGTCGTGGTGGACATTAGAGGTCTTAAATATTTATCCAATGGCTCAATATTTTATAGGTTAAGACATGTCGATGAGTGGTCTGTACTTCCGCAGCGAAGAAATAATCAAAGAAACGGTCTGGTATCTCCAAACCGATTGTACAGATCTCCATTCAAAATTACTGAGAGCAAGTTTAAACATTTACAGGAACTGAAAATGGTAATAGATCGGGATTACCACCCGTTTTACGATGTATTACAATTAAATCCGGGTACTTAATGCATAATTATATAAGTATATCTCAGAAAATAAAGGTAATTTGATGTGTAATTTTTATTTTATTCTAACTTGTGGTTCAACTGTTATCTGATCTTATTTAGCGTTTCCTGAGAAATATAAAATATTTCAGTAAAATTAATAGTTTTTTATTTTAATTATTATAGGTATTTTTGTTCAAAAGCTCTGACGAAAAGATTGTGGAGCTGGAAGAAGAGAGACAAGTTACGCTGGCATATTATAGGATTATCCGAAGTCCGAAGAGAGGGAGAGGACACGGTAATCCTAGAATCCGCCAACTTGCTCTAACACTGGGAGGGCGACCATCTGTCCCAAGGAGGTATCGGATTTATCGTCCACAAGTGTCTCGTTAACAACGTTGTAAAGATTGAGAGTGTGTCGACGAGGGTTGCGTACCTTATACTCAGAATCACCAAACGGTATTCGCTGAAGGTCATACAGGTTTGCGCACCAACCTCGGCACACCCCGATGAGGAGGTGGAGGAAGTGTATGAGGATATCTCTAGAATCATGCATTCCTCCAAAACCCAATATACGGTGTTAATGGGAGACTTCAATGCAAAACTTCTTCTTTGTGATGAACTCTTTTTTCCAGAAGCGGCCCCACAGGAAGTGGACCTGGTCGAGCCCCGACGGTTCGACAAAAAATGAGATTGACTTCATTATGACGACCAGACGACAACTGTTCAGTGGTGTCTCCGTGATCGCGTGGGTGATAACTGGTAGCGATCACCGAATGGTTAGAGGCACACTGAACCTAAACATTAAGTTGGAGAGGTCTCGTCTAATGATGTCAACGCTCCGTCCCCCTCGTGCTCTGTTCCAAAGCCCCGAAACGGAAAAAATTATTACGGGAATCCTTGATCATGAAGATGCTCTTAAATATGATAAACTTACTTTGGAATTAAGTCACAATCAAATTATCGTATCTAAGAAACTCACCTTGGTCTCCAAAATGTTAGACAGCTTTATTAATGCCACGGAAACCCTAAATAATAATTCCGTTATGCTGGATGCACGCTTGAAAAGTGTAGAGACAATGCTAAATCATTTAACGACTAGAGAAAATAACTGGGTTTTCTCTACGTATATTTTTGGATTATTTAATTTATTTATAAGTAATTTTCGAACTATATTTTATAAATTAAGTGAAATAGAGCTTTTAGTAGAGCATCGATACTTCATCAATCTATAGTAAATTCTACAGAACTTTTAGATCATATAAAACTAATATCGAATACCGAAAATTTTGTGTACCCACCAACCGAAACTAATTTGGTAAAATTAGAACAAACCATAAGTGTAAAATCTCATCTTAAGAAAAACCAGATAGCATTTATAATGGAGATTCCGATAGGTGATAATAATACTTACAATTATTTTAAGGTTTATTCCGTACCTATTTTCCGCGAATCTGTAAACGAAACGATTTCCATCTTCCCAAAATATCCTTACCTCCTGGTGAAAGGGATGAAATATTTACCAGTCATGAAACCTTGTCGTACCCTTGCTGCTGGTAATGATTTCCTGTGTACCGAGGAAAATAGAGCCCTCTAGCCTGGACTTACCTGCATAGAACAGTTAATGAAATTTGAGAATAATGTTACTTGTTGCACGCAACACGCTATTACAATTGAAGACGTTAAGGTGCAGCGAATTAAAGCAGAAAATTGGATTGTTTTTACAAAGCTAAAAACGACGCTGACCAAGCACTGCGGTAACGAGATCACCAAACAACCAATTTTTGGAACCTATATACTAACCAGCGATGAGCCCTATGACCTGGAGATACACGGTACTTATATTCATCACCACCGTGTTTACACGGAACACGAAGCGGCGCCACCAGTCTCAGTCATCAACTTACCTCATTTTCGTGCAAATATTAATGTAACAAGTTCACGCGTAATTAACATGAATGGTGTCAACTTGGACGAAGTGAAATATATGTCAAATGCTTTAAAACACAGTGAAATATACTACATAGATTTAGGAGTAAGTGCTCCCAACGGAGAAAAAGACTTACTTCAGTGTTCTAACATATGTAATTTTAAATTTCCTAGCTTTAAGTTTCTTATTGTTCTTTATATACGAGTTAAGAAAAAAATGTATGCCTTATATCCAAAATTATCGTAAAAACATAAAAAATGATATTACCGATAATTTTGCTCTTAGGGAGGGAGGAGTTATGGATACACCCCGTCCCTCTGTTTTAGACTAAAATATTAAAATATATAATATTGTATTATTTAGACTAAGCAATAAAACTAATGTATCAGCATTTCTATGTAAGTTTCTAGTACTTAGATGAGTCGAATGCACAAACGGACTCGTTGAATATCGTTCATTATTAAAGCCACCTCCAAATCGGTGAGACGTAGTAATATAATTGTATTTTAGTTTTTAAAAACTCCTTTCAACGTTCCCGAAATTTGACTATCTACCATGGTCAATTTAACATGCATTTATTAACAGCCAAACAATTTCGAGAAGAACTCCACATAATTTCTGGCCATTTAACAGAAGATATAACATTACCGATAGAAAATAGACAACAAGAAGTTCATAACATTTATAAACTACTTAAATTCAAAACTAGAATGACGCAAAAATATCTTATATTCGAGGTAATATTTCCCGTTCTGAATAGAAACAAATACAAATTATAAAAAATTATAACAATTCCACACCAGGTGGCAAATAACATAAAGATAAGCATTCTTTCAATTGCAGCATATACAGCTATTAGTTTACAAAAGGACACTTATTTAAAAATAACAAACACAGGACTTATATTTATGTTTACATGAGGAGGATGTTTTTTTGTGTCCTATTCGACAGCCCATTTACCATCTTTGAGAATACAAGAATTTTGGTCAATTGAATCAAACAGCAAGTAGATGCAGGATGTATAAGACATTTTGTACAAATAAATGGCTACCGCTGAATAACCCTTCACCTTCACAATACCTATTCCACTGCTGTAACACATATGATGTTAAAATTATTTGCCCTGATCATGTAATTGGGGGGAGGGGGTGGGACCCCTTACTAAAGCATCACTCCTGCTTAATCTCTCGATAAGGGACGTTTGCTAAAAGGTCAAGATTTTACGTTGTTCTTCCACCAAATTTACACCCATCAAATTGAGATGAAGAAGGAGGAAGGAACAAAATAAACATACCTTTAGAACCTTTTGACGAAAATGATACCAACTTATCGGATTTAAACATTTCCTTACATAATTTAGACCGTCAAATAAAATATCTGAAAAAGAATAACAATTGCAATTAACAACATTGTCGTCGCACGACATCCATCACTATGCAATCAACTACGTGTTGGTCGGAGTGGCAGCAGTCTTGGCGGCGGTGTTCGTGTGGAGATGGCGATGACGGCGACAGCAGCGGTGTGTACTCATTTCCCAAGACTTGGAGTTGCAGTCGGCGAGTAGTGTTAGTGCAGTGAGTGTGGGAAATCAAAGAAAGTCTAACCGTAGGCTTAGTATTTTCACAGTGAGTGCTAGTGCGCGAAATTATGATGTTGACTGTCAACATATGGGCAATATAAGTGATGTACTGTGTAAACTTGAAAAACAAGACAAAGCGTATTCTCCCATACCGCAAAGACGTTTTATTATTTCATTATAAAATTACTTGTTTAATAATAAATTAGATACTGTTACCATTTTCATCTTACAAATAACAAACATTCATTAGGTTAAGTTACAAATTATTTATCACCTTGTTATTTAGATAAGATCACCTAACTTACATTATAATCATCTGTTCACATTTTGTCCCGGCAGCATGAACGGTTATACATTTCTGCTGGCGTTAACATTTTACGCAACACAATCGCTATAGTTTGACAATTACAAAAATTAAGTTAGTTCACGTTTTCACCGTGACCGCGACGGACGCGAACAACACATTAACATAACATTTAACATTATAACATTTAGCATTATTCAACATATTTTAATCTTATATTTTTTACTTGTTTATTAAACTGTTTTAACATAACATTTAAATTATTATTGAACATTCGTCCAATACCCGAACATCACGTTCAGGTGGTAGAGCAACGCTGCAGCTATATTATGGTTGTAGCACAAATGGAGCAACGCTGCAGCTATATTATGGTTGTAGCACGAATGGGTCGGTTCGACCGAGGAAGGACCACGCTCTCACAGAATACAGCACAAACAAAATAGCAGCTTAATACTGCAGTGTTTCATATGGTGACTATAGAGAACTAGAGACCTTTATTACTGGAAATGAGGCAATCCATTTTAGTCCTCAAGGGTTACACAATGCATTTATATGGGACCACATAAGAAGCATCGTCGAAATAAAAAGTTATGATGTGATATACATAAAAAAACATACAGTCAAATTGAGTACCGTCTCCTATTTGAAGTCGGTAAAAAATATAAGAAATTTCACCAATTTTTAATAAATTAGATTTTGTTTCCCGGCTTTTCTTACTTTGGCAAGTCAATATTATTACGTAATTTTTTGCCAGATATACAACACATAAGTTACTAAATGAATGTGTATATATATATTTATATTATAAAATTGTCTGGAATAAGAGATGTGCAGCAGCATCTTCCAGGTAACAACTCAACTCAAAACCAGAGACCATAATTGCAACTATGGCAAAGTCTCCATAATAAGGCAATGTATAGAGAGTGGGGCTATATTCTGCAGTAAACTTTCACCGTAATGTACTGATACATGAAGAGTCAATGTGTCATAGGAGTCAATCATGGGAAATAGAATAGAGATCTTATGGCTTATGACAGAGGAAGGTATCTCGCTTACGCATATGTAAAATATCCAGACCGGCGATGGGCCAAGTGGCAAAAGTACGAAACTACTATTGCGACATAAAATATGAGTATTAAATGGGAGAGGTCTTTGTACAGCAGTAAACTTTTACGGGCTGATGACAAAGAAGCAGATAGTAAAATAGGTTGATAATAACCTTTAGCGATAGGGCTCATCATCGCCCCAGAACTTCTTCAAGAATGATACGTTTTATTAACTAAGTCATCATTGCCTCATAGATAACTATGGAAATAGCCCCCATTGTGCCATATTTGTCACACTTGGAAAGCGGGTTGGCAGTTTTTTATTATTTTGAGTTGATTTAGGATGATGCTGCTGCCTATCTCTTACTTCATTTCTTCTTATTTCTTAGTAACCAGCACCTCTTCACTATTGGCCTCTTACGACACCCACAGGATGATATGGGATGGTTAATTTTCTTAAAAAGATCGCTACAGACAACAAAAACGAAAACATATGCTGCTGTCCATCTCCTTGCTGTTCTTACGTGGTAGAGCCATGCTGCAGCTATATTAATGGTATATTTGTAGCACGAATGGGTCGGCTCGACCGGGGAAGGACCACGCTCTCACAGAATACCAGCGTAAAATAGCAGCTTAATGCTGCTGTGTTTGGTATGGTGAGTGTAGATAACCGGAGACCCTTTTTACTGGAAAAGAGGCATTCTATCTTAGTCCTCACGGCTGACAACGCATCTGCATTTTAATTCGGACACGAAGAAAGATGTAGATGACTATGGGCCACAGCAACCACTTACCATCAGGTGGAATGTGTGCTCGTTTGTCACCCTTAATCTATAAAAAAATAACTCCTGTTTCCTTTCTCTCTTAGTCACCAGTGCCTCTTCATCAGTCGCCTCTGACAGCCAGGACATGAAATGGGCTAGTGCATGTTCTTACACAGTCACTACACTGTTACAGACAAACAATTATTTGACACTACTTACTGTAAATAACGTTCGCCTAGGTTTCTGGTTAATAATCTGTAGGACACGTGTTGATTTTCTGTGGTAAAAAAATTCTAGCAATATAAGTATTTGTTTGTAAGATTATAAATAGGCAAGCGGTTTATTGTATAAAACCTAATTTATTATTGTTCTTTCTTCCAAGGACGTAGGATTATTTTCCAAATCACTGGTGAAATATAAATGAGTTTCAATACGTATTATTTATAATGTGTATTGAGTAAAAGTATTTGTATTGAAAATCTTTATCGAGAAAGGCGAAAGGCTAGTTACGCGTTTCTCCAGAGATTGTTGTACTAAGTTATAATTGATTGCCTTGCCTGTTATTCTAGTTACGACTAATTTTTACTTAAAACTTGAAATAGAGAATGATCATGATCAAATTACGCAATTAGAATTAAATTTATATCTTTTTCAATAAAAAAAGTAAATTGAATATGAAACATGTGTTTTTATTTTATCACTTAACAAAAACATTACCAACTGTCCCCTTTTAGTCACTATATTATTTAACTATGCATTTAACTTTTTAATTTTTTAAATACATAAATTCAAGGGCAACATATAAAATATGTTACCCAAGTAATGCAACATAGACATCCATAATATATGTCGGTGATTCAACAGAGGATACCAATTTTGATCTCGGAAATACATCAATAAGCGTTAACTATTAAAAATAGTAAAAGTGTGAGAGCGGATGTTCAACTTAATATCTTGCTTGCGCAATTTATCATTATCAGTAATAAGACAGCGTAACGCATCATACATTCAGTATAGAGTAATTACAGTTCGACCACACCGTAACTAGCACATCCTTGCCACAATCACACACCAGTGTAAAGTGAGGTACGTAATTATATGATAACACCAAACTATGCATATCAACAGCAACACTACTTATCTCAGTGTAACACAGGGTAGCCTCTCAGCAACAAAATCCTCCTTGCTCATAGTATGACTTTACTCGTAGAATGACTCAAGCGGAATCTCTCGCGCATGGCACCTACAGTGAACTTTATACTGCACCAACAGGTAGGGGTTTTTCGATTCTCTCAGCAACAACATCCTCCTTGCTCGTAGTATGACTTCACTCGTAGAATGACTCAAGCGGAATCTCTCGCGCATGACGCCTACAGTGAACTTTATACTACACCAACAGGTAGGGGTTTTTCAATCCTCTCAGCAACAACATCCTCCTTGCTCGTAGTATGACTTCACTCGACTCAATGACTCAAGCGGAATCTCTCGCGCATGGCACTTACAGTGAACTTTATACTGCACCAACAGGTAGGGGTTTTTCGATCCTCTCAGCAACAACATCCTCCTTGCTCGTAGTATGACTTCACTCGTCACAGTGACTTTTTTCTTTTTTTTCTCTTTTCTTTTTTTAAAAACGTTACCCCCACACTAGGATTTTCTCCTGTGTCGTGGAGGCAGTTTACAAACATAAATTGCACAAGGACAAACATCCAGACCCGGAACAATTATTTGTAGGCCATACAAATACTTGTTCCGTGCGGGATTCGAACCCGCGGCCCCCAGCGCAACAACTGATTGCTAAGCCACTACGCCACGAAGCCGTCAACTCAAGCGGAATCTCTCGCGCATGGCACCTACAGTGAACTTTATACTGCACCAACAGGTAGGGGTTTTTCGATCCTCTCAGCAAAAACATCCTCCTTGCTCGTAGTATGACTTCACTCGTCACAATGACTCAAGCGGAATCTCTCGCGCTTGGCACCTACAGTGAACTTTATACTGCATCAACATTTAGGGGTTTTTCGATCCTCTCAGCAACAACATTCTCCTTACTCGTAGTATGACTTCACTCGTCACAGTGACTCAAGCGGAATATCTCGCGCATGGCACCTACAGTGAACTTTATACTGCATCAACATTTAGGGGTTTTTCGATCCTCTCAGCAACAACATTCTCCTTACTCGTAGTATGACTTCACTCGTCACAGTGACTCAAGCGGAATCTCTCGCGCATGGCACCTACAGTGAACTTTATACTGCATCAACATTTAGGGGTTTTTCGATCCTCTCAGCAACAACATTCTCCTTACTCGTAGTATGACTTCACTCGTCACAGTGACTCAAGCAGAATATCTCGCGCATGGCACCTACAGTGAACTTTATACTGCACCAACAGGTAGGGGTTTTTCGATCCTCTCAGCAACAACATCCTCCTTGCTCGTAGTATGACTTCACTTGTCACAATGACTCAAGCGGAATCTCTCGCGCATGGCACCTACAGTGAACTTTATACTGCACCAAGAGGTAGGGGTTTTTCGATCCTCTCAGCAACAACATCCTCCTTGCTCATAGTATGACTTCACTCGTCACAATGACTCAAGCGGAATCTCTCGCGCATGGCACCTACAGTGAACTTTATACTGCACCAACAGGTAGGGGTTTTTCGATCCTCTCAGCAACAACATCCTCCTTACCCGTAGTATGACTTCACTCGTCACAGTGACTCAAGCGGAATATCTCGCGCATGGCACCTACAGTGAACTTTATACTGCACCAACAGGTAGGGGTTTTTCGATCCTCTCAGCAACAACATCCTCCTTGCTCGTAGTATGACTTCACTCGTCACAATGACTCAAGCGGAATCTCTCGCGCATGGCACCTACAGTGAACTTTATACTGCACCAACAGGTAGGGGTTTTTCGATCCTCTCAGCAACAACATCCTCCTTGCTCGTAGTTTAACTTCACTCGTCACAATGTCTCAAGCGGAATCTCTCGCGCATGGCACCTACAGTGAACTTTATACTGCACCAACAGGTAGGGGTTTTTCGATCCTCTCAGCAACAACATCCTCCTTGCTCGTAGTATGACTTCACTCGTCATAATGACTCAAGCAGAATCTCTCGCGCATGGCACCTACAGTGAACTTTATACTGCACCAACAGGTCGGGGTTTTTCGATCCTCTCAGCAACAACATCCTCCTTGCTCGTAGTATGACTTCATTCGTAGAATGACTCAAGCGGAATCTCTCGCGCATGGCGCCTACAGTGAACTTTATACTGCACCAACAGGTAGGGGTTTTTCGATCCTCTCAGCAACAACATCCTCCTTGCTCGTAGTATGACTTCACTCGTAGAATGACTCAAGCGGAATCTCTCGCGCATGGCGCCTACAGTGAACATTATACAGCACCAACAAGTTGGGGTTTTTCGATATGCCCTCAATTCCACCTCGATCCAACTGGTAGTTTATAGATGCTCCAACATATACATTTGCTTGCAAGGAATGATTAACGTTAGATTACTAGAATATTAAACTATTGTTCTTTTCTCCCGCCATCACGTAAATATCTTATGCCTGACGATCGCAGTATCAAACGTGTCCCACCTTTGACGTTGTTTCATGACACCGATATGAGTATTTAACGCATATTATATATTGCGGATTTGATAAAGTATATTTCATTCATTAATCATTCATTCATTCATTTATCATCAAGGAGGTAAGTACTGTACAGACTAATTGGGAAAAACTAATGAACAAACGAGAGCCAAGCTGAAGAATCTAAAACTATGCTGAGGAATACCAAACTTAAGAACACATAAAATGAAATGAAGATTATGTAACTTGATTTAGGTCAGTAATATTTAAATGGACTGCGTTGTTTTAAGTATATGGTACGATATATTAGTATTAATATATTCAACAACCTAACCGTATAGTGGCAGTCCTTGGGGGAGGCCTATGTTCAATAGTGGACTTATGAAGGGCTGTAATGATGATGATAATGATGATGATGAACCGTATAGTGGCGGTAAGAATATCCACTGCCCCATATCGTCCCATGGATGTCGTAAGAGGCGACAGAGGGAAACGAACGGGAAATGGGCAGCAGCGTCTTCCTAGTAACAACAAAAAATTAAACAAACTGCGGTGCCAACCCGCTTACCAAGCTTGGCAGCTATGGCAAATATCCCTATGACGCAAACTATGGGGAAGGCCTATATTCAGCAGTGGAATTTAAATGCACTGTAACAATAACGGTTCCTAGCCTAAGCTGTGGTCTGATATCAATATGATATCATTGTAGAAAGTCATTTGATATATTCCCTTGAATCAATCATGTTACGTAAAATAACTATTATAACGTAGCGAATCTCCTGACCTCGGGAAATATTACTGAATGTTGTTATTATCACACACGATAATTGTCGTATAATGAAGATATCGATTGCAAGCATTTCCTGTGAATGTTGAGTTCTCAGAAACATCCTTTTTTACAGCTACAGATTATTTACTAGCTATTTGTAATTATTCAGTATTTTTTACCAGTCAATGAAATGAAAACTTCATGTTTGTCTTGAGAAATTAAAATTTCGTTCATGAAATGTCAACATGTCTTATACGTAAAAATGCGATGATTGTGGCCCGTCTAAACTTTCTTTGGATAAGCAAATTTCACGGAGTTGCCGTGGCAACGCCAAGCTTTATGAACACGAATTTTAATTACACTCTTATAAAAAGGGTAGGTTTTTTTACAGAATACTTTTACTCCTAGCGCAGAGATTTATTTTTCGCTTAGTTCTTTTATTTATTATGTTTTCTTTTTTAACTTTACTCTTTCAACCGACTTCAAAAAGGAGTTCTCAATTCGAGTGAATTTTTTGTATTATATTTTTGTTTAAGTTTTTAATAATGTATAAGTACCTCCATTTTGTCTTTTTTATATGTAAAATTATTTAAATAGGTATCTTATCAGTTTATCTTTTGATTTTCATGCCTTGCCTGGCACCAACTTTAAAAATTACTGGTTCGGTATTGTAAAAATTTCATTAATATTAATTGTGATTTCCTTATACATTTCTTCTTTTCTTAGGTACCAAAAATATTATTTTTAAATTTTTAGCATTGTGGGCAAAGTTTTGAAGTCGGTTTTTATTTTTTGGAAAGAATTATTTTATTAAAGTAAGAAATTTTTTTTTATATAAAAGTTTTGTTAAGTTTTTAATACAGACTGTCAGTACTCAGCGTAAAGGTTCGATAATACTATCACTATCCGATTTTCAGACGCAATAAATAGTAAGACAGTATCAGTGACCTATATGTAGTACACGGGACAGCGAATTGGTTACTAGGTTGTACTAATGTTTAGAGCCGTGGTAGCTCAGGGGCTAAGCACGCGATGTGAATTTCAGAGTACGAAAGCAGCCCAGGGTTCGATCCCCGCCGGCACCAATGAAATTGTTAATTGCAATTTTAAGTGCTGATTTACCACGTGCTCGGCGGTGAAGGAAATACATATAATGAAATATACATAGTAAGGAAACCTGCTTATCTCATAAATAAGAAAAAATAATATTTCTAAGACATGTGAAGTTCGCCAACACGCATTGGGGCATCGCGGCGGAACTTCCTTGTCCTAAAACCCTCTCAAAAAATGAGAAGAGGCCTGTGCCTAGCAGTGTTACTTATATAATATGCTGTAATTTAAACTTTTTAAATTTTACCAAATGCTTAGAATTCAGAGGCAATTCTAATTATTCTCTTTGTAATTTACTTAATTGTACTTTTATTACTGTTACGATGTTTATGAAAATTAATTAGACATTTTACTTTTGATCTTAGTAGCGTTCGAAATTAAACGTACAGAAAGTACAATTCAACTGTGCCTGTGTTGATTCTTCTTCAAAATTGCTTAATTATAAATGTTGAAAAACATCTGTAATTGGAAATCATTTGCGGAAAGAGGTCCGTATTTTAATTATTAACGTGGAAATTTTAAGTTGTTTCAAAAGTCCAATTCACGGTACGGTTTCCTATCTCGCTTTTCTACTTTTTCTACCTCTTTCGTCAATTTTGAAACAAATACGGCTCTTTGTAGATAATAAATTATTATTAGCTTTTGTGCTAAGGACTTACAGAAAAGGTGGATTAATTTAACATTTTAAAAAATGTTATGATAACCTGAATTTGGAAAAAAAAATCTAAGGTATAATGTAGCCAAATCAATGGTTTTTAGAATTTTTGTTTAGTGACGATTCACCTTAAACTACTGAAGGTATTATATTAGGATATTATTTTATACTTGGTAGAGCCACGCTGCAGCTATATTATGGTTGTAGCACGAATAGGTAGGTCGTCCGGGGGAGGACCATGCTCTCACAGAATACCAGCTTGAAATAGCAGGTTAATGCTGCTGTATTTGGTATGGTGAGTGTAGAAATCTGGAGATCTTTTTTACTGTAAAAAAAAATATAGATATAGATGTAAGTATTCCTATTAAGTTGTAACTATGAAAGTAAAACATCGTTTTTATTTTATAACTGTTAAGTACTTATCATCAAGTTACACAAGCTTTTAAAAATATTGTTATACATAACAAAGAAAATAGAAATGAGAATCTACTTTGATACCACTTTTACTTGTAAGAGGATCACCGTAAAATCACGCCCTAAACCTTTACCGCAATTTCTCGGCGCAAAATTACTTCTTAATCCAATAATGCTTACAACGACTTACTGGTTCTTACAAACAACATCGAAGTAACAGTGATTTCTAAAATTAAATTTAAAACAACTGTACCTATTCCTAAATAAAAGTTGAATTATACGGTAAAATAAATTTCGAGTTTTGTTTATATTCTGTTTTATGCATGGTAGAGTCATGCTTCAGCTATATTGTAGTTGTAGTACGAATTGGTCGGCTCATTTGTGGTAGTAGCACACTCTCACAAAAAACCTGCATCATTATCATCAACTTTTCACAGGTCCTCATTGGCCATAGATTTCATAGGCCTCCCTCGAGTAATGCCACAAAGCACGGTCCTGAGCCACCTACACCCATCGACTTTCTGCATGATTTACCAGACCGTCACTCCATGTACTGCCCTACTTGCGTAAAATAGACTTTTAAAAGGTTTTAAAGTCACATTTAAAAATAACCAGGAAGCTCTAACACTGTATAAATTTAATAATTTGTATTTCCTTACTTACACTACAGAATTAAAACGTGTTATTTTCCTGGTAAATTCCTGGCATTGGAGTTATTGTCTTTAAAAATGATTTTCCTAAACATTATTTTCGATGAGTTATTTTCTTTAAAACCGATTTATACTTGGTAGAACGATGCTACAGTTATATTAGTAGTATAGTTGTAGCATGAATGGGCCTGCTCGACCGGGGAAGAACTACGCTCTCACAGAATAGCAACGTAAAATAGCATCTTGACACTGCTATGTTTTGTATGGTGAGTGTAGAGAACCGAAGACCCTGTTTACTGGAAATGAAGCATTCTACGTCTCTACGTAAAGTGCTCTTCGAGTCGATTAATATAGCTACATCGTGGCTCTCCACGATGCAGCTATATTAATCGAGTCGTAGAGGAGGCACCACGCTTTTACAGAATACCAGCGTAAAAAACAGCTATATGCTGTGTTTCGTATGGTGAGTATAAATAACCGGAGACCTTTTTTACTGGAAAAGAGGCGTTCCATATTAGTCCTCAGATATAGATATCTATGGGCCTCAGCATCCACATACCATCAGGAGGACTGTGTGTTCATTTATGACGTTATCGTTGTTGCTTTTCTAAAAAATATGTTATAATATTGATCGGAAGTAATTAGTGAGAGCTATTTTCCAAGTTTATACTTGCATAGATTATAAAATACCTCTAAAAAGAAAACTAAGTTACATATAAATAAAAATAGGGATTGAGGATACATTTCAGACTTTGAAGATTAATGTTGTGAAAGCTAAGCGTAATTACTTAAAGTAGTTTATGGAGTATCTACATAGTTATCTTTAATATCCTATCAAAGCGTGCTCTATTCGACATGGAAAGTATTTTCGGATACCCTACTTTCACATGTAGAAGGTATGTACACAGATATATACCAAAATAGTTGTGGGATCGTCGAAGAAAAGAATGGTCAAATTAAACACAAAACCTTTAATAAAACTGCTTAGCCTCTTTACAATGTTTATCCTCGTAACCACAGCTTACTTATACCCCTTGTCATGCCATGACTTAAAAACTAACATAAACACAGATTAAAAATAAACTTTCTCCCACATATATATAATATGATAAAACAAATAATTACTCCGTGCTGATTTCAAAGTCACGACCCGGAGCTGAGCCTGTAGCTAAATGCATGTTCACTGCGGTGTGTCGTCGGAGACATCAAATAGCCGGATAATCACCTAGATCTATAGTTTCTAGTGTTTCGAATACTAGAGAAGAAACGATTTCCCATTCCATTTGCTTTACGTTAAGAAATTCCGTTCAAGACTGCTCAAGGCAAACTGAGCAACAAGACCAAGGCGGCCCCTGCCACGCTATGCCGGCGTTGCTCTTTCTTACCGAGACGCATGTTCTCTCCGGGTGATACTTCGTACCTCTCCTGCCCGGGGAATTATACATCAGAGAGAACATCTGTTCTCGACGCCTCGGCAGTCTTCAAGGTTCGGACCTGTGCATCCTTTGGCCACGCGTAGACAGCGACGACCATCCGCGTCTCTACGGGTGCCTGAATAGGTCTCATGGCGGTAATGCCGAAACAGGCTGACTCATCGACTACGTCCAAATGGATTCAGAATCCTTGCTACAAGAGGTCCCATCCGCAGAGATCGTGATCCTTGACGATTTTAACGCCCACCACGCCGAATGGCTCGGTTCACGTTTAATCAATCATGCGGGAAGATCTGATCATGCCTTGGAATATGGTCTGACACAATTGGTTACTTCGCCTACGTGGATTCCAAATGTGGAGGATCATGCACCATCCCTGTTGGACCTTCTGCCGATCACTCATTCGGATAGATACCAGGTCTCTTGATGAAAACACGAGAACCCTTAAAAAGAAGTATAATTCCGCCTCCATGTCCTTCAAAGGCGTCATTGCCAAGGCAAAGTGCACATGGGCAGAATTGGCGAGAAACTAGTTCATGTTCCTTCGGAAACCCGTGCATTCTGGTCTCTCACCAAGGCTGTCCAAGAGAACTTCTGTCAGCAATATCTTCCATCTCTGAACAGGGAGGACGGCTCACTGGCCCAAGCCGCAAAGGACAAAGCCAATCTTCTAGGCTCTTTCTTTGCGTCCAACTTGACTCTCGCTGACGAGTGGAACACACCGCTGACCATCCCGCGATGTGAGTGCTCCATGCCGGATGTGCGGTTCACTCAGCGCTTGGATCGCAAAGCACTCCTCTCCCTGGACATTCACAAGTCGAGTGAGCCTGACGGAATCCCCCCAATTGTGCTAAGGACGTGTGCTACTGAGTTAGCACCGGTTCTAACGCGTCTTTTTTAGTACTCCTACTCTCTAGGCATAGTCCTAAAATCATGGAAGACGGCTTTTATCCACTCGATCCCTTTAAACTATTTAACTATAGGCCTATCGCCATCACCTCCTTGTTCTGAAAAATAATGGAATCCATTATAAACTGCCACCTCATGCGTTACCTTGAGGATCACCAGCTGATTAGTGACTACCAATACGGTTTTCGTCGGGGTCGATCAGCTGGTAGTCTTCTGGTCTACCTGAATCATAAGATGGGCGGAGGCAGTAGAGTCCAAGGGGAAGGTATTGGCCGTTAGTTTGGACATTGCGAAGGGCTTCAATCGGATTTGACACAAAACGCTTCTTTCGAGGATTACTTCCTATGGGCTTCCTGCGAAATTGTGCAATTGGTTCACCAGCTTTCTTATATATCGGAGCATCAAGGTCGTTGTAGACGGTGCATGCTCCGACTACAAGCCTATTAAAGCTGGTGTTCCAAAAGGCTGTGTGCTATTACCAACGCTGTTTCTTAACCGGTAACATTCATTGCTATGCGGATGAGAGCACTGGTGATGCTCTTTACACCGGCCGTGCCAATATTTCTCGGGAAAAAGTCGCCGAGTACCGGAAAAAACTTGTGTGTGAAATCGAGTCGTTACTGAACAAAGTCTCGGATTGGGGGCGACTAAATCTAGTCCAATTTAATCCTCAGAAGACACAAGTTTGCTCATTCTCCCCCTCGCCTATAAAAAGGAAATAAAAAAAAATTAAAAACTTAATATTAATAAGAAATGTTTGTTGATTACGCAAGGTAAAGATCCTCAGGGATATTGCATGCAACAATACACTTTGAGTGAGATTCAGTGTAAATCCCATTCGACGTTATCCTGATGAAGTCCCGGACGTTAATCAGATTGAGATTAGAATGGCTCCCCAGCTTAGAAACTTAAGATTAGAATTACCACAAAAGTTTCGCAAGCGAGTGGAGAATCGGTACAGATTAATCATTAATACCCTCCAGGAGCTATTCAATTTCTTTGCTTCCACTTGGCAAGAAGCAAATGAGGAACAAAATATCTTTTTGTCCAAAAAAGACAATAACGCCCTTATGAAGAACTACAGCAGATTTCTCTTCTAAACTACAACTCCATGCTTTAATACTACATGAATAAACGTTTCGAAACGTCGAATATTAAAGATATATTAAATAAGTTTGAATTAAACGCGATAAAGTCCGTAAAATAAGTTTTATTCAAAGTCAAGTATTCGTGTAAATATAAGAAATAATTATGCAGCTACTATGCTGTTTTCGAGAGTCATTACGAACCGTCTTGCGCACTGATTTTATGACTTCTTGTATCCAAAATACGCTAGTTTGAAACCTAGCATTACGCTCAGTTTAACCTATATAGTATCTGCCTACGGTTAAGTTTCCAAAGATTTAGATGTCAGAAAAAATGTGTTCATGTCACACCTATACGAGGGTTATTGAGTAACTCACTCACAATTATTGAAGAATATGCCTGAAACAAATATTGAAGGAAAATATGGTATTAAAGCTGTGTAGAAGCCGTTTATTTCATGTTGTCACTTGCTTATACAGCTATAATTGTTATTATAGTATTACTCAAATCTTTTATCTGAGCAATGGTGTATGCAAACTTCCTTCTAAAACTTATTTTTATGGTGTAATTGTACACTCTTGTAAATACAGTAGTTTTATGACTTCTGAGGGTGATACAATACTAAAAAAATATATAAAAAAATAACAACCATAGTACAGTTAAAATCTGTATAAATGATAGAATATCGCCATTTTGCAGGCGTTGCGTGTTATTATTATGCTATTGAAAAAGATTAATTTGATATTAATATGTGGAAAAAAGAAAAAGCTTTGGTGCAGTTAGAAAATCATGTTAAATCTAAATAAAAATTGTCTAACACTATTCCCAATACAAGGTTTTTCATCTTTTATACGTACTTCTGAAGAAAAATATTTTATTTTGAAAAAACTGCTAGACAGCGTAAGTAATAAAAATATTTTATTATACAACGGATTAAAAAGCAATAGTTTCTATAATGCAGATATCCATAACATACAAAGTACAGCTAGTAAGACTATAAGACCCTTGGAATAGCGTTTAGAGTGTTTAGCAAATATTCGCCATTTTAGAACCCATAAAAACTAAATTTAAAATATAACATAGGAATATTAGACATTAGTTTTAGCCTGTACCATTATAATCAGTTACTACTAATGATCAATGTGCATCAATGTGCCTTCATATCCATAAATTTAAAATATTTTTTCATTTTTTCCTATAAAACCGATATTTAGTTACCGTATTTAGTGTTTTGTCCTTATATTATTTGGTTACTTTGCAGGCGGGACAATTTTTTGAGAGAAAACATATACAAGTTTACCGTAAATCAAAATTTGCACTTTCAACTCACCAATTCTCACCACCAGGTTACCACCATTCAATAAAGTATATAAATACAATCTAGTCATCGATAATAAAGTTCTTTTTGTTTTAAATTCATTTGTAATTCCGTTCGAAACCAAAAATAGAACATTTATTTTTAAAAGTTACTTATAAGACAATATCTGTAGTGTAATTGTTTCCTTGCTAACCAAATAACAGCTGTAATACAGCTATAGTACAGCCTCTTTAATACTTGTACAGCTACTGTACAGTGCTACGAACGCATAAATATCTACAATTTGCGCCAAGTTTTTACTTATAAGAACTATATAAGCGCTAATACAGCCTTTATACAGCCAGAAAATACAGCCTCTAGTATAAAACGAACTTCAATACAGCTCGTATACAGCTGTGAACAAATGTAACGCATGAGTCAGCCGTCGACCTCCACAACCATATTAACGGGAAGTAGACGACTGTTCATATAACACTGCTCCAATCAGAATCCTTAAGCGAGCACGATATACCCAAGTCCAGCATACACTGAGATGTGTCTCCCCGCATATACGGAGATGGTATACTGAATACATTTGTAGTTTCCCATGGCTTTCTACATTAGCCAAGCTTCTTGAATCAATCGTTTCTCCTTATATTCAAACCTATTTCCGACAATTTATGACTGACTCTCAGTACGGTTTCGTGAAAAATAGATCAACTTTAACTAATCTTGTAACTTTTGTTGAAGATCTTGTAGATGCCATTGACAATAGAAATCAAGTTGATTTTATCTATACCGATTTTAGCAAGGCATTCTACAAAGTTTCACATTCAATTTTGCTAAGAAAATTAAGCTCCTATGGATTCACAGGAAAGATTTGGGATTGGTTTAAGTCTTATTTAAGTAACCGTTCCTTCTATGTAGTCTTGGATGAGTTTAACTCTGATACTTACGATATAACATCTGGTGTGCCGCAAGGATAACATCTTGGGCCCATACTTTTTAACATCTTCATTAACGATATAACTGATAGTTTTATCTACTCTAAACCTTATCTTTATGCAGACGACTTAAAGATTTCTCGTAAAATTGTTGATGATTCCGACGTAGTACTATTGCAATCTGATTTAAATAGGCTGTCACACTGGTGTAAAAATAACTCAATAAAACTAAATGTAAATAAATTGTTCATATTAAATTTTGTTGAAATCTTAACTTTATAAGCTCGCATTATATAATAAATGATTCTATTTTATGTGAAGTAGATACTGTTTTAGACTTGGGGTAGTGTTTGACCGCAAATTGACATTTATTCCACATTATGATCATATTGTCACGAAAGGATCGAAAATGTTAGGATTTATTATAAGAAACGGTAAAATTTTTCGCAGTTATAAAACAAAAAAAAATTATAAAATGCCTTTATTCGTAGCACTCTTAAGTATTGTAGCGTAGTGTGGAGACCGCACTATGCTACCCATTATTTGCACCTGGAAAGGATACAGAAGAGATTTCTTTGGCACCTGGCGTACTCTTCTGGAATGAGACGAAGGGGCTTTTCTTACTCTTACTCCCACAGACTAAAACATTTTAACATGGAATTACCTGTAAGTAATTGTGCAATTAGTATAAGACTTTATTATACATTTAGATTTAGTATTTCAAGTTGTAACAACTGTAGGTAGACCTTTTTTAAATAAAAAAAAATACTATATATATATCGGCGCAGCAACAATAGTTCATAAATTATAATAATTAATTACTCGGTTTAATAATTTTATTGTGTCAAAAATAGTTCATAAGCCGTTTAATACTCACTCTTTGATTATTACAATGTAAAAATCTTGTGATTCACATAATTCAATGCTTGACCTAAAACTCATGTACACGTGCTTGCCACGCTATAAAAACGACCGCACAGAGCGTGCTAAGTCAGTCTGGCTCGAGCAGTCGAACAGTACAGACCTCTCTAAATACATTGCTACGCTGTCAGTCGAATAAAGGAGGCTTTCAGTATAGTTGTGGTGTTTTCTTTGGAAGATTGAAGATGAGTGATCTCCATGAAAATAACATTAGTGACGTCAGCTGTGCTGACGTCACACTTTTTAAAAACAACAAGCAGCTCGGTCCTCCGTCATCAGAAGTGGGATATCAAGGGATCCCTACGCAAGCCACTTCCTCATCAGCTCGTTTACCACCTGAGCAACAGGAACAAGCCAACAACCAGCATGAAGAGCCTGTGCTGGTTACCAATACGCCAATGGAAGCCATACTACAATCAAGAACAAATACCTACCCAGATCAAGGAATGCCGATGAATGGAATACCACCACAATTCCTTATGCAAATGATGGAGATGATGCAGAAAATGTCAGAACGTTTGTGCGCTCCACCCACTGAATCAAAAATAAGGATCAAAGACATTTATTTGCCATCATTTGACCCGGATACCCACATCGGAGTACGAGAATGGTGTCAGCATATAGACCAAGCCATTGAAGCTTATAAGCTGAGTGACTTTGACGTTCGTATGAAAGTATGCAGCCTATTGAAGGGACGTGCGAAAATGTGGATCGATGATTGGATGGTGACCACTAGTACATGGGAACAGTTGCGGAAGAACATCATCACTACATTTGAACCTGAGAACAGATACTCCCGCGACATCGTTATGTTCAGGGAACATGTTTACGATTCGTCAAAGGATATTGCAGAGTTCTTATCACGGTCATGGAGCTTATGGAGAAGGGTCACCAAGGATAAGTTGGGAGACGAGCACGCTGTGGAGGCAGTGATTGGATGTGTTAATGACGAGCGTTTGCGCATCGAATTACTGAACGCCAGAGCAACCACTGTGCCGGAATTGATTTCAGTGGCTACATCTATACGGAAGAAGCGTTCTCATGTAAACTTAAGTTCTACAGTACCTAACAAACGTCCACGATTTGCGGACAATCAACAATCAACATCAAGCTGCCGTATATGTAAGAAGACAAACCACTCAACCAACGATTGCAGATTTAAACCTTCGGAGGCTAAACCCGAAGCTGGCAACAGGGATGATAAAACACAAACCATACCTACTTGTACTTATTGCAAGAAACCAGGCCATACATATGAAACTTGCTTCAAAAGGGGACGATCGTTAACTTCAAACGTTAACTACGTAGCAAGCAATAAGCTGGCTCCTATCTCCATCAAAATAGGAGAAAAGATATTGCAAGCTGTGTTTGATAGTGGAGCAGAATGCTCAATCATGCGAGAATCGATTGCTATAGCTTTACCTGGTCAAAGGAGCTCAGCAGTCAACTATTTAAAAGGGATTGGACAATTTCCAGCACTATCTTTAACTAAGCTTACGACCGTATGCGTTATAGACACCATCAGTATTGAGCTAGAGTTTTATGTATTACCTGACTATGAAATGTCAACAGATATCCTAGTGGGTATGAACCTGATTCATGATACTAACCTAAATATGATAATTACAACGAACGGGACGAAATTAGTTCGTAACCCACTTGTCAATCATGTTAGTACGAATTCCCCTATCTTCAATAATTTGGACTGTGATTTGACCAGCAAAGATGAAATCGCGCAACTACGTGGACTCCTGAATAAATACGAGCATTTATTTATTCGTGGATATCCTAAAACTCGGGTTAACACCGGTGCGTTGGAGATCAGACTGAAAAACCCGGATAAATTCGTAGAAAGAAGACCATATCGTCTTAGTCCAGTGGAAAGAGAGAAGGTTCGTAATATAATTCAAGAGTTAATGGAACATAACATCATACGTGAAAGCAAGTCACCCTATTCAAGCCCTGTTATCTTAGTCAAGAAGAAGAATGGTGATGATAGACTCTGCGTTGACTTTCGAGAACTCAACTCGAACACTCTGCGTGATCATTACCCACTTCCGTTGATTTCAGACCAGATCGACCAGCTAGCAAATGGTCATTTTTACACAAGCCTTGATATGGCAGCTGGTTTTCACCAGATCCCTATCGCTGAGACTTCTATAGAGAAGACCGCCTTCGTCACTCCAGATGGGCTATATGAATACCTAACCATGCCGTTCGGTTTGAGTAATGCTTGTGCTGTTTACCAACGATGCATCAACAGAGCTCTGACGTCATTGCTGGGAACAGCTGCACAGGTCTATGTGGATGACGTGCTGAGTAAATGCGCAGATTTTCCAGAAGGAATATCACACCTAGAGCGGATTCTCATAGCACTACAAGATGCTGGATTTTCCATCAACGTCGAGAAGTGCAGTTTCTTCAAACGATCTATTGAATACCTCGGAAATGTAGTTTGTTGGACAAGTACGACCAAGCCCACGTAAAGTGGAAGTGGCCCTTGTGAAAGCTCCGGTACCTAAGAATGTCAAGCAGGTGAGACAGTTCAATGGGCTGGCAGGATACTTTAGGAAATATATTCCTGACTTCTCACGTATAATGCTACCGTTGTACGAACTGACAAAACAAGGTGCAAAATGGACATGGACAGACAACCACGAGAAAGCACGTAACACAATCATCGAATGCTTAACGTCCGCACCAGTACTGACATTATTCCAGGAAGAAAAACCTATACAGCTATATACGGATGCTAGCAGTCTTGGATATGGTGCAGTACTAGTACAGGTGATTGAGGGGCGCCAACATGCGGTTGCCTATATGAGTATGAGGACCACTGAAGCAGAAAGCCGCTACCACTCATATGAGTTGGAAACGTTAGCAGTGGTGCGTGCTATAAAACACTTTCGCCAGTACTTATATGGGCGAAAATTCACGGTGATAACAGACTGCAATGCATTAAAAGCGTCCAAGCACAAGAAGGACCTTCTACCGAGGATTCATCGTTGGTGGGCATTCTTGCAAAACTACGACTTTGAGGTAGAGTACCGCAAAGGTGAACGTCTCCAACATGCCGACTTTTTCAGCAGGAACCCAACTGAGTTTGCAGTCAATATTATGACAAGAGACTTGAACTGGCTCAAAATTGAACAACGACGGGATGATGACCTGCGACCTATAATCAATAACCTTAGTAAGGGTAACCCAGTAGAGAACTATGTCTTGGAGGATAACGTCTTGAAGAAACAATTAAACGATCCTGTTTTTGGTCAACAACTTAGCACAGTTGTCCCCAAGGCCTTCCAATGGAGTATTATCAACTCTTTTCACTTATTGGTTCAACAAAGTGAGTTCTACTGTCCGAAGATTTGTAGACAATTGTGTAATATGCCGAACATCCAAAGGAAGATCTGGTACTATACAAGCCCAATTACACCCAATACAAAAACCAGTGGCTGCTTTCCAAGTTATTCATATGGATATAACTGGAAAGCTAGGCACTCCAGAAGATCAGCAGTACGTCATAGTTACCATTGACGCTTTCTCGAAGTACGTTCTGTTCTACTTCTCCAGCAACAAGAACCCACACAGTACATTAGCTGCTCTGAAACGCACAGTACATCTATTCGGTACACCTATTCAAGTAATAGTTGATGGAGGAAGGGAGTTCCTAGGCGAGTTCAAAGACTATTGCGACCACACTGGAATAAATATTCACGCCATAGCTCCAGGAGTTAGCCGAGCGAATGGTCAAGTAGAAAGGGTTATTGCAACTCTCAAAAATGCATTGGTGATGATTAAAAACTACGAAGCAGAGCAGTGGCACACTACGCTTGAGGAACTGCAATTAGCAATGAACTGTACAACTCATCGTGTCACTGGCGTAGCTCCATTGACACTTATTACACAACAAAAGCATTGTATACCGCCCGAGCTTCTCAGCTTGGTGAATATCGACAACGAGACCGCAGATATCGAAGCACTTACTCAACAGGTACAACAGAAAATGTCTCATTCAGGCGAACAAGACAGACAAAGATTCAATCGACATAAGGCCAAAATCCATCACTTCCAACGAGGAGACTACGTGTTGATTAAGAATAACCCTCGTAATCAAACATCCCTAGACCTTAAATTCAGTGAACCTTATGAAGTTTGCAGGATACTGGAAAATGACCGTTATTTGGTGAAGAAAGTAATTGGAAGAGGACGACCTCGCAAGGTTGCTCATGATCAGCTGCGCCGCGCCCCGCAACCCGGTGAACAGTTGACCGTATCGGCGGGAAATATATCACCTGGTCATCAGGACTCGGCTTCAATATCCATTGAGCCCGTCCCTCCGACTTCACAAGACCCAGCAAACCACGACTTACAGGGTTAAAGCAGTTTATCATAATAAAGCGTATGTAACTCAATTCAATATTAAGCTTTAACTAACTCTACGAGACATTCTAACATAAGTATCTACGAGAAACTCCGAGAACCTCCGATAATCTACGAGAACCTCCGAGAACCTCCGAGAACCTTCGAGAACTCTACGAGAACCTACTAACCTCAATAACATTAATATTACCAACCATACAAGGAATTATGTGTTGGCGTAACAACTAACATGAAGCAACTCAAGTTGCTTACAGATATCCTACTCAAAAGAAATCTATTGTTACAGGTAAAAATAAGAACTACAATCGACGAGGCTGGTGCAGAGCGCGCACCGCCTGTCAGTATGGCCGTATCGGCGCAGCAACAATAGTTCATAAATTATAATAATTAATTACTCGGTTTAATAATTTTATTGTGTCAAAAATAGTTCATAAGCCGTTTAATACTCACTCTTTGATTATTACAATGTAAAAATCTTGTGATTCACATAATTCAATGCTTGACCTAAAACTCATGTACACGTGCTTGCCACGCTATAAAAACGACCGCTCAGAGCGTGCTAAGTTATTCCGCCTGTTGCACCGCCCCCGAGCGGTTGTGTACAGGTAGTTCGCGTGCCTAGCGTCCCAACGCTAGTGCCCCCCGCTCCGCGCCTCGCGCTTTTCAGATAGTGGGCGCCTAGCGCTGAAGTCCGGTAAGTGTTTTCCTGCTAACTTTCAGTTCTCACCCCCCCGCCCTCGGTCGGGGAGGTTGGCTGACCGCTTGTTTATATTGTAGAACACTAGATACTAGTGTATAAGTTTATTAGTATATTTTATTACATATCTGTTTATTATATTCCGTAAGAGCAAGTAACGTTTTACAAGAAACAGATACTGTTTCTTGTAAAACGTTACTTGCTCTTTTCAGAGCAAGTCCCTGTTCTTTTGAGAACAGGGGTCTGTTTCTTGGAATAAGAGCGTCCCGTTCTTTTGAGAACGGTGATCCCCCACGTCATACGATAGTGCTAATAGTTTTTAGTTTATTTTTAGTTTGTTAGTTGTTAGTTAGTCCCCAACGACAATGTCCTTGCAGAATTTATTAGGTCCCCTGATCGATATAGCCCATAGGTTTCATAATGACCCGCAAGCTCTTACAGCAGCCATCACAGCCCTTCTGGCTCCTCCCGCCCTTCAGGCACCGCCGCCCGTTATAGCGGACTACCTCGCGTCACGTAATTCGTTCGCGCCGCTCGAAATCGACATGGAGTGCTCTCACTCCGATTCCGCGTCATCAACATCTGCCTCCCGGAAGAGGCCTGCCAAACAGTCCGGCACCAGGACATCGGAGTCCTCTGACTCCGATGATACCGGTGACTCCAAAACATCGTCGTACACCACGGTGTCGTCTAAGCGCGCAGCGAAGCGCGCCGCGAAAAACCGTTCGCCCCCCGCCGAAGCGGCCCGTGCCGCTCCCCCCACCCCCGCAGCCCCCGCCGCTGCCGCGTCTACCTCCGCAGCCCCCGCCGCTGCCTCGACCCCCTTAGATATTGCAGCGCCGTCGAAGCCGGCTTCACGTTGCGCTCCGCAACTCGCGAAAAAACCAGTTCCGCCCCCTGTCTTTTTGAGAGACAAGGCCGAGTTCACTAGACTGAGCAAGGTATGCTACGACTCTGGAATTAAATATGACATAGCTACGAACATGGGCGTAGCGATAAAAATAGTTCCCCAATCTATTGATGATTTTCGCCGACTCACTAGGCTCTTTACTAACGAACGAGTATCGTACCATACATACGCTCTTCCGGAAGAGCGTAAAGTCAAGGCCGTCATCCGAGGCGTCCCGTTCGAACTCTCCAACGAGGAGATTCTTGATGACCTTAAGTCACAAGGATTCCCCGTCGAAGCTGTTCATAAAATGCACAGTAGGACCGGGTTGAGATACCCGATAGTCTTAGCTATCTTAACCAACGTTCCGGAGGCGCAAACCATCTTCCGGCAAGTACGCACGGTGTGCGGCTTGTCGGGAGTTAGGGTTGAGTCACCGCATAGGCGCGGTTTCCCGGCGCAGTGCCACCGCTGCCAACTATATGGTCACGCGGCGGCCAATTGCTCCGCCCCACCCAGGTGCGTTAAGTGCCTAGATCCACACATCACCAAAGAGTGTCCCCGGCCTAAAGATGCCGTATCCCCGCCCGCGTGCGTCCTGTGTCAACAGACAGGCCACCCGGCGAGCTACAGAGGATGCCCGTGCGCTCCTCGTCTGCGCATAGCAAGACAGGCACCACCGCCGGTAAATGACCGTTCATTCCCGGCCTTATATGTTAGGAAGCCCCGTCAGGGCGCATCTCAGCCGTCTCAGGGCTTTGCACGACCCCCTCAGGGTCCCCCGAGACCACCGCAGGCACCGCTTAGGCCACCACCGGGCTTCTCAAAGCCTATGCAGGCTCCAGTTTTTGCCTGGGGCCCCAAAAAGGTAGATCCACCGCCACAGGTATTTTCTGCTCCGCAGCAGAAACAGTCGACAATAGGCGATGACTTTAACACGGTTTACGCCGCGATAAGGAACATCGACATTAACGAAATCTCGGTTTTAGCGAGTAAACTGCGCGCCGCCCGATCCCCTCAGGACCGGCTTTTGGCTCTCGCAGAACACAGTAATTTATTGCGTTCGTTGTAAGCTAAGTTAACTTAATTAACTTAGCTTATAATGACAGAGCCTTCTGCTCTGCCTAAAAGTCACGGTCGTATCAAGCCCAAAGGGCTATCGCTTATTTCATTTAATATTCGCGGATTGCGTAATAATCTCCCAGAGCTTAAGCTCTTCCTTAAAGATCGCGAAGCTGATTTTCTCCTCTTACAGGAAACCAATCTTAAACACACAGACAATAAAGGCTTATCCATTAAAAATTATTCTCTTCTTCGTAATGATAGGCACGACCGCCGAGGCGGCGGCACGGCCATTTATTACAAGAAGACACTACATTGCTCTCTTATTGATACTCCACAGCTTACCAATATGGAAGCTACGTTATGCAGGATATCTATGACGGGACATCAGTCTTTAGTCGTAGCCTCCTGTTACATTCCCCCTAAAAACCTCCCCCTCAAAGATGATTTTGAGGCAATCTTATCTCAAAGTAATTCAGTCATTATGTTTGGAGATTTCAACTCTAAACATACTGAATGGACATGCCGTACGATTAATACTAATGGTAGGATACTGCGTGATATAACGCAGTCTCTTGACTTAACCGTTTTCAGCCCGCTCGGTGCAACGCACTATCCCGATAATACCGATTATAACCCAGATGTACTAGATTTTGCGTTACTCAAAGGAGGTCACTCAACCTCAGGTCTATTGAGACACTAGACGATATAGGATCCGATCACCGACCGGTCTCTCTTATTCTTGGCCATCAGCCACCCCCAATTATAACTACGAAAACCTTCACTAACTGGAAGGGTTTCAAGGACTCACTAGCAAAAGCTATGGACTCGCAGGACTCCCCTAATTACCTATCGTCGGACTTAGACTTAGACAGTCCTGTAAAAATCGACACCGCGGTCGAATCACTTTCAACCCTAATTAAATCCTCCCTTAAGGAGAATGAAAGGGTCGTTCCGGTTGCTAATACTAATGGGCTTCCCCTATATATTAGCAACATATTAAAAGCTAAAAAAGCTGCTTTCCGGAGAGCAGCTAAATATCCCACCCCCGAATATAGGCATACGGCTAATCGTCTTCAACGAAAACTCCGTTCGCACCTTTATGAATTTCGAGAGCTCCAAAGGAGTGAACTCATGGAGAATATATCTCCCTCACATACAGCGTACTATCAGATGGCTAGAGCCCTCCGTATAGACGCTACAACTCACACTCCCCCTCTCTCCCGCCCCGACGGTACGGTTGCCTTCGAGGACGACGAGAAGGCTGAGTGCTTTGCAGACAGCATTGCCGCACAATGCTCTCCTAGCTCTCAACCTGTCGACCCCTCACATATTCAGGAAGTGGAGGATGAGGTCCGCCGCCGGAACTCACCCCCCACAACCTCTGACCCTATCACTGTGTCCAATGATGAGATCTCCTCCCTCATCAAAGGACTTAAGCCCAAAAAATCTCCGGGCGCGGATGGCATATCCAACCAAGCCCTTAAATACTTTCCAGAGCAGGTGTTAACCCTCTTAGCTATTATCTTTAACGCCTGTTTTAATCTTAGTTACTTTCCCACTTCTTGGAAAGAGGCAATTGTCATTGGTATTCCCAAGCCAGGCAAGCCTCTTAACCTCCCCTCCAGTCATCGTCCCATTAGCCTCCTAAAGGCCATGGGCAAACTCTTTGAAAGAGTCATTCAAAATCGAATGAGGCGCCATCTGTTTCCCACAGACGGTGACCCCATTGTCATCCCACACCAATTTGGTTTCCGCGCAAAACACTCGTGTCCACAACAGGTACACCGCATTGTGGAATATATCCTCAGCGGTTTTTATCCACGTCGACTAAAGACAATCGCGGTCTTTTTCGACATTGCCAAAGCCTTCGACCGAGTCTGGCATGAAGGCCTTATTTTCAAATTATATAGGATAGGACTCTCCGATCGTCTAGTACGTCTCGTAGCCTCTTATTTACAACATCGTACCTTTCGTTTTAGACACGAAGGCACGTTATCCTCTCAGCGCCCCATTAAAGCTGGTGTTCCTCAAGGATCAGTACTAGCTCCCCTCCTGTACATCTTGTACACCAACGACATTCCTATCCCGTCGAATGGTGTACAGCTCTCACTCTTCGCAGATGACACTGCACTATACTTCAAAAGTCCTAGAATATCTTCAGCAAGGAACAAGATCCAAAAGTCAGTCGATGACCTAGGAGACTGGTTCCAAAAATGGCGTATCGATGTGAACCCGGAGAAGAGCTCCGCAGTTCAATTCGATATTAAAAGACGCCGTAATAAAAACAAGAAAAATACTCCACCTATACGAATGCTAGGGACCCCTGTCCCATGGCACATGTCAGCAAAATATTTAGGCGTCACCCTTGACTATAGGCTTACTTTTGAGTCTCATGTCAAAAGAGTAACGCGTCTAGCACGTTTCTATTTAGGTCGGCTTAACAGTATGTTAGGCAGACATAGCAAAATGTCATTGCGAAATAAGCGAACCCTCTATATGGTTTGTATACGACCGGTTATGACTTACTCGGCTCCTATTTTTGCACACGCTAACGATAAAATTATTAACGAACTCCAAGTAGTTCAAAACCTCTTCTGTCGTCGAGCTACGAACGCACCTTGGTACGTCCGTAATGCCGACCTTCACCGGGATTTAGAAATCCCAACAATCCAGCAATGTCTTAAAAAATTCTCTGAAAACTTCTTTAAAGTATCAGAGTCGCATACTAACACACTTATTCGTGAGGCAGTTACTTATACCGCCCCACTCCCTTCTCGCTATAGCGTCCGCAGGCCGAGAAACACTCTCTCGGACCCGCCAAATAAGTTGTCAAACGACCTGAACTGCCTCCTGGCGGCTCAGGCCAATCCTAATTAAATTAAAAATTAGTTAAAATTAATAATATGCCTTCGTAGGCAGTCCCTAAACGGCACTTAGCCGTCTGCGCCCTCTTTTCCCAAAAGAGGGTCGCTTTAGATACGGCATATGCAGCT
This sequence comes from Parnassius mnemosyne, assembly GCA_963668995.1. Taxonomy (NCBI): domain Eukaryota; kingdom Metazoa; phylum Arthropoda; class Insecta; order Lepidoptera; family Papilionidae; genus Parnassius; species Parnassius mnemosyne. Next base: position 27,486,053 of record CAVLGL010000068.1, read on the forward strand.
TTAATAGAGCTAGTTGCCAGTCCCCAAAGGCGGTTTTTAGTGGGTATCACTTAGGTCCCCCGGTAGGCAGTGAGTCCCACATAACCAGGACAGACCGGCTGTCGTGGTATGCATAATGCATTTTCCGCCTCCCTCAGTGGTAGCCCTTTTCCAATTGCTTCGGGCGCAAAAAAAAAAAAAAAAAAAAAAAAAAAAAGCGTGCTAAGTCAGTCTGGCTCGAGCAGTCGAACAGTACAGACCTCTCTAAATACATTGCTACGCTGTCAGTCGAATAAAGGAGGCTTTCAGTATAGTTGTGGTGTTTTCTTTGGAAGATTGAAGATGAGTGATCTCCATGAAAATAACATTAGTGACGTCAGCTGTGCTGACGTCACACTTTTTAAAAACAACAAGCAGCTCGGTCCTCCGTCATCAGAAGTGGGATATCAAGGGATCCCTACGCAAGCCACTTCCTCATCAGCTCGTTTACCACCTGAGCAACAGGAACAAGCCAACAACCAGCATGAAGAGCCTGTGCTGGTTACCAATACGCCAATGGAAGCCATACTACAATCAAGAACAAATACCTACCCAGATCAAGGAATGCCGATGAATGGAATACCACCACAATTCCTTATGCAAATGATGGAGATGATGCAGAAAAAATAAAGATGGGAGACTTCTATGTAAAACTTACTGAGAAGATCTTGTTAAGTAAACCGATGCAGATTTTGACGATAATTTGAACTATATAAACGAGCATAAATAATTTTTTTTTGTTCTGGTTTTGAAATTAGACATAAGAAAAGAGCTGCCTTTATGGCCTTTATGGAAAGTGAAGAACAAGCTCTTTAGGATGAACTCTTTCTTACAGAAGCGGTTCTACAGAAAGTGGATCAGGTCCGACGTTGACGGTTTGACAAAAATGAGGTTTCAATTTTATTTATTTATCTTCTTCTTTTTTATAGGATAAGGGTGACAAATGAGCACACAGTCCACCTGATGGTAAGTGGTTGCTGCGGCTCATAGACATCTACATCTCAAATTCATCACCTCTATTACAAATCAAAATGTAGATGCGTTGTCACCCGTGCGGACTAAGATGGAATGCCACATTTCCAGTAAAAAGGGCCTCCGGCCACCTGCACTCACCAAGCGAAACGCAAAGGTAAACCTCTACTTCACGCTGGTTTTCTGTGAGGTCGTGGTGCCACTCCGGTTCGAGCCGGCCCATCCGTGCGACAGCAAAAGCTACCGCGTGGCTCTACCACTGTTAATCTAATTGTCTATCTAACCTATATCTTAGAAGTATTAATAAAATATTTAGAAAAATAATATTAGAATAAAAACCTCACCTTTGTACGGAAAAGTAGAAGTAAGTAATAGAGTGAAAGCAATAAATAAAACTGTCTTAAGCCCGTCACATTTAAGAGTTTTCTAAATCATATAATGTGTTTAATAAATATGTGTAAAGCCAAAGCCATTAAAGTACGAGAACATTAAATAGAAAATCCCGTTAAAGGTGATAAATTGTATTAACAAAAAGGTCTTATGAAATGTTCTGAAAGTAAACATAATTATTGGTTTTAAATTTACAGACTTTGAATAAAATAAATTTCAAAATGAAATTGCAAGCCATTTAAATTTTTTTATTATCAGCAGGTTTTAATATAAGTGGGATTTGTTTCTTAGTACTGATTTTCAATACCATTTACTTACAGGAAATTAAAAAGTAAAGTAACAATCTTTGTAAATTCTACTGTCAGGCACAGGCCTCCTTTGATTTCTTAGATTTTTATAGCTTGTGCTCGATATTTTAAATTTTACAGACTTTAGGTGGTAGGAGTGGCTTTCCGCATAGGACTCCGTCTGTGCAGGTACCTTGCACTGTTGTGTTCCAGTCTGAAGGTTAATGACACATAGTATAATTACGGGCTGTGAGGAATTCATGTTTCATTTGATTGAAATTAGCTGCAGCTGTTCATGACTCTAGTAGCTATTTACCAACAGGTGAACTAGAAGTTCGTATAAGTTTCGTAAATTCGTTTGTTACTTTAGTTTTATAAAAATAGATATCAGATTTTTTGATTATCTCACGATATTTTACATTATTGTTATAACATTTGATTTTTGAGATTTATGACGGTAGGAATCACGTTTCTCATATTTATATAAACTAATGATAGTGTATAATAATCTGATGCTGTGTAACCTCGCCGTGGAGTGGCAGCGTAAAATAACTCATCACCCCACAGGTGTTGCAAGAGGTGACAGAGTAAAACTGAAATAGAGCAGCTGAATGCGCTTGGCAATCGTGTCAAACGTGACAACTAGGGCAATTTATATCCCCCTTATAATGAATATATAGCAATCTGTAAAGGAGGTCTAAACATGTGTTTAGGCTTTCTTTATTCAAACTCCTAGAATTTCCAGTTGAAAGTATTTAATATAGATAGTAGAACTAGATGGAGTGACGACCTGATAAGACATACAGGAAGTCGATAGATGCAGGTGGATTTGTGAAGGGCTGTAGTGACTAGTGAATATAGATAGTGTTTAAGATACGAAGAGGAATTGTAGAAGGGATCCATTATTACCCAAGCTGTTCTCTGCGGTACTAAAAATATATATTCCGAACGTTGCATTGAGACCAATATGGCTTACGCATAGATGGAAAAATACTTAATCATCTCAGATTTGCAGACGACATTGTATTATTTGAAGAAAACCCACATAATCTAGGGAAAGTGATTGAAGGCCTAAACAAACAATGTGATAATATCGAATATTCATGAACATAAACAAGACTAAACTATTAACGAATTTCGCAAACCGAGAGATCAAAATTAACAACCATCTTCCCCAAGTACATAGAAGATTATATTTACCTAGGATAAATCGTGTCAAACAACGACCAATCTATCATAGAAATCAAAAAATAATAGCATAAAGTTAAAAAAAATACTGGTTCGTAAAGGAGACAATGTAATCGACTGAACTAAGCACAGAAATTAAACGAAAAGTTTTTGATACCTGCATTCTTCCCTGCCCACTAACGGCTGTGAAACCTAGTCCCTCACAAAACATCACAGGGACAGTTTAGAACATTGCTATGGAAAAGAGCATGATTAGCGTCTAAACACAAGATCAAACTAAACTAGCAGGCGTATTTTCAAAGATACGACTAGACCAATTAAAGTGGAGATTGACGGGTCATATATATTTATAACGTGGTAGAGCCATGCTGCAGCTATATTAGTAGTATAGTTGTAGCACGAATGGGTCGGCTCAACCGGGGAAGGACCACGCTCTCACTGAATACCAGCGTTAAATAGCAGATTAACACTGCTATGTTTCGTATGATGAATGTAGAGAACCGGAAACCCTTTTTACTGGAAAAGAGGCATTCCATCTTAGTCCTCACGGGTGACAACGCATCTGCATTTTGATTCGCAAACGAGGATAGATGTAGATGTCTATGGGCCACAGCAACCACTTACCATCAGGTGGACTGTGTGCTCGTTTGTCACCCTATCCTATAAATATATATATATATATACTCGTATATATATATATATATATATATATATATATATATATATATATATATATATATATATAATGCGAAGTACTTAAGAAAAGTGAAGCTAGATTATTACTGGTTAGAGATGGTAAAAGGAAAAAAGTAAGGCAAGGGAAAAGATGGAAGGATAAGATAAAATTAACAGCTGGTCCAAATTGGAGAAGGGTTGTTAGAGATAGAAAGCAATGGAAGATGTTAGAGGAGGCCTTTGCCAAGAGGCACACTGAACTGAGAGACATTCTATAAACATCATAATAATTTAGACAAATATCGAAAAATGCTCAAGACAAAAGGCTTATTGGTTGATTGATTGATTGATTGAAGGGCCTCACTTCACTCAATCAATCAACGTTCAGCTGTAGACATTTGAACTTATTATGAGCCATGTATAATTTAGTAATAATGTTATGATAGATGTTACATAAGCCCATTTTTTTAACAGATTAAATGGATACATTTTTATTACATATACAAAATTTGACCTGCTCAAATTACAAAAACTTTATTAAACTAAGTTGTATAAAAAGGGTTATTATAATATTAAGGAATTAAACTATAACCCCTGGAAATGAGGTGATCACTACCAAGCTATTTCTAATTTGTTGTGTTGTTAACTGTGTAACATACATGATTGTAAGCTGTTATTTAAAAAAAAAGTCCCGCTGGGTTTCTTGCTGCTTCTTCCCAGGACAGAGGTTTTTTTTCGAACCAGTGATAATTAAACAAAAGAGTGACTTTCAATAAGTATTATAATATAATATAATAAGTATTATTATGTATATTTAATAAAAAAAGTTTCTGCTTCTGTTTCTGTTATAACAGGTATTTGATATAAACACGGTTGTGGTTTTATATCACTATGATTCGGACAACGAATGGCATATGAAATAAATTTTTGTGTTATACACAGTAATTGTCATTAAATGAGATAGTGTTACTTACATAGTACTGTATATTACGACTCTAGAGCGAATATTTGGATCGACCTGAGAAAGACCACGCTCGCGTAGAATACACGCGTGAAATTATACGAGGGTGGATTGAAAAGTACTCGGGCTAACACAGATCCATTCAATTCTAAAAATCAAATCTACCCACATTATTTAGTTCAGTTCAGACTAGTTCATTGTGTGAAGTTCGAAACGTGTGCGATAATTAGTTGTGATTTTATAAATTTATTAACAAAGTAATCGGACATAATTTCCGCGAATGGAGCAAATCGAGCAGCGTGCCGTCATTAAGTACCTCCATAAGAAGGGGCTATCATCAAAAGCCATCCATGATGACATGGTCAGTACATTAGGCGATTGTGCTCTGTCATATTCATCTGTCAAAAAATGGATAGCAGAATTTAAGCGTGGTAGAGAGAGTGTGAAAGATGAACCCCGCTCTGGAAGGCCTTCGACGTCAACTACTGACGAAAATATTAAAAAAGTACTTGATTTAATAATGGGAGACCGCAGATTAAAAATTAGAGAGATAGCCGAGATTATAGGCATCTCTTATGAACGAACTCAACACATCATTGTCAACGAGTTGGGTTTCCACAAGGTGTCTGCGAGGTGGGTTCCGCGACTGCTTTCAGTTGAACAAAAAAGGACGCGATTGACTATTTCACGCGACTGTTTGGAGTTATTTGAAGCCGATGCAGATGATTTTTTAAATCGTTTTGTTACTATGGACGAAACATGGGTTCATTACTGTACACCGGAAACAAAACAACAATCAAAACAGTGGAGAAGACCTGGTTCACCACCCCCTAAAAAGGCTAAGTCGATTTTGTCGGCAAATAAGGTGATGGCTTCAGTATTCTGGGACTCGAAAGGTGTGATTATGATTGATTATCTTGAAAGGGGTAAGAATATAAACTCTGATTACTACTTCACCTTACTACGTCGTTTACGAGAGGAAATAAAAGAAAAACGTCGAGGAATGCTCAGAAGAAAAGTCCTGTTTCATCAAGATAACGCCCGTGTTCACACGTCAGTACAGTCAATGGCTGAAATTCACAACTGTGGCTTTGAACTGTTACCGCATCCGCCGTATTCACCTGATCTGGCTCCATCAGACTTCTTTCTGTTCCCTAACCTAAAAAAGCACTTGGGAGGTCAAAGATTTTCGACAAACGACGAGGTCAAAGCAGCTGTAGACGCATATTTTGACTCTAAGGAAGAATCATTTTTTTTCAACGGTCTAAATGCTTGGAAGGGGAGGTGGCAAAAGTGTATTGAACTTGATGGTGATTATGTAGAAAAATAAAAATATAACTGATTTAGTATTTGTTTATTTTCTTGGTTAGGCCGAGTACTTTTCAATCCACCCTCGTAGTATAATGCTGTTGTGTTTCCTACAGTGAGTAACGAGAATCGGATACACTTTTTACTTCTACTCAGAGGTGACAACGCATCTGAATTTTGTTATGTATATGGGTTGAAGCATCCACCAATCATCAGGTAGACTGTATGATCGTTTGTCATTCTTACTTCTATATAAAAATCTTGTGAAAATTAAATAATTTATGAATTAACAAATCAATTGTATATAATTAAATTGACGTATTCTGTTAGGGAATGCATTTGTGTGATTTTTTTATTCTTGATAAAAAAGCAAAGCATATATTTATAGCCACATAAGTTTTGGATCTCGTAGCTAACAATATTTATGCAGGAATGAGCATTTTGGAAATTGTAAGATTAATAATATCCAGACGAGTAATGATCGGAACGATAAACACGAGAAAAGTCATTCGCGAGATATATGTGGAGAATATTGCAAATTCTACGAATTGAATAAAAGTAATTTTTACAGCATTTATCGCATTATATAGATTATTTTTGTATTATAATCCTTTTGAGTGTTTTACAGCGCTCATGACGAATAAAACAAATTTGCATCACGTGGAGATGAAAATTTGTTTTATTCAATGTAAGTATAGTATTCGCGTTGAAATTAAATAATAAATAATAATATATTTTGAGAACGAAATTATAAAATATTATAAAATAGGTCGAGGAAAAAGTAAATCTAACGAAGAAGTTCGATACATCATGAAGTTTTATTACACAAAAGATGTTTAGAAACCTAATGCAGTGTCAGTAAGAGTAGCACAAAGTTGGTTCAAGCGTTTTCAGTTCGAGAATTTTGATGTCAAAGATGCAGCTCACTCTTGCCGCAAGTGGAGCAAGATCGGCATATTAGAAGTTACGACATAGCCGAGGAATCAAGGATTGACTAAAAAACAGTTTTGACCCATTTGAAAAATTCTGGCTTTTCAAAAAATATTTGGGTACCACACGAACTTACTGAGAAAAACCTAATGAGTCCTATACTCATTTGCGATTCTCTATTGAAACGTAATGAAACCGAAACATTTTTGAAAAAAAATATCATTGGTGATAAAAGGTGGATCAGCTACGACAAGAACGTACGAAAAAGATCATGACGGCTCCGTGGCGCAGTGGCTTAGCAATAAGTTGTTGCGCTAGGGGCTGCGGGTTCGAATCCCGCACGGAACAAGTATTTGTATGGCCTACAAATAATTGTTCCAGGTCTGGATGTTTGTTCTCGTGCAATTTATGTTTGTAAACTGCCTCCACGATACAGGAGAAAATCCTAGTGTGTAACGTTTTTTTTTTTAAAAGTAAGGTTATGCTGTGTGTATGTTGGACTTGGAAGGGCATCGTTTATTATGAGCTTTTACCACTGAGAAAAAACATCGATTCGGATCTCTACTGCCAACAGCTTATGAGACTCAAGCAAGAAATTGAGAAAAAGCAGCTGAAAAGGAGTGATCTTTCATCATGATAACGCCAGACGATACACATATTTGGCCACTTGGTAAAAATTGAGAGAGCTTGGTTGGGAAATGTTAATGCATCCACCATATAGTCTAGACCTTGCCACCCTCAGATTTCCACCTGTTCCGGTCTCTTCAGAATTCTTTGGGTAGTGTTAGGTTAACATCCAGAGAGGACTATTAAAACTACTTGTCGCATTTTTTTATCAAAAGCCCCAAGATTTCTACAGCAACGGGATTATGTCACTACCTACAAGATGGCAACAAGTTGTGGAACAAAATGGCACATACTTATAAATTGTAATTAAATGTAATGAAACTTTGAAAAAAACTTGTCTTGCATTTGTGTTTAAAATACGAAGAAACCTTTTCCCCGACCTTTATATTATATTATTTTTATATATTAAATTTTAAGTATGAAATAAAAAGCAAAATTTAAAAAAAACTACGACGGATGTAAAAGCTGTAATCGGAAAAGAATTAAATAAAGTATTTGAAAAACCCACGACTAAAAGCAAGTAGCGAAAAATAAAAATAAGAAGCGATTTAAAAAGAGTTAATTTGTCGCGAGGTCTGTCAGAATAAATAACTAATTATGTCTTTCCTCAGCCCTCCCTGTCTTTATATACCTATTGTTTATCGTAGCGATGAACAAAATAATAATATTAAATATGGATGTGGCACATATTCACCTAACTATTAGGTATTACAAATACAACAAGTAAATTCGTCAGGGTTGCCATTCCCTGCCCTGAAATTAACCAAAATTTTGCATTTTTAAAAGTTTGTTTGAAATTACGTTCCGCGTACGTCCGTCTGGATGATGAATTCTAAGACACAAGAGTTCTGCTACTAGAATTTTGCAACATTTATAAATAAATAAACAAATACAGTAAACAACACTTTAAAAATTACTGAAAGGCCCCTACTGGAATCCTGTATGAATAAAATGACCCTCAGAAGGTCTTAACATAAAACCTCTTTCACGCGTAATTACTTCCTAATGAGCCTACGTTGTATTATTTCGCATTACGTTGCAATTTTTCTTGCCCAAATGTAATCTCTAAGTAGGTAATAAAATAAATAAGAAAAAACGTGCAACTGTTTTCGTTTGTGTTTTATTAACAGTTATTAATTTCATCAATAACAGATTTTTTCGCCTGACCCAGAATTCAAACACGCACCTCATGATCAGAACCAACCACCAACGAGGCAGTCATTAGCATTATGAAACAAATGAGAACAGAATAATAATTTATTGCGGAAAAAACATATAACTAAATTTGCTTGCTTTATTTTATATAGTATAACACGAGCTGGCCAGGCAGAAGTTTTTCTGCTCTTCGATGATACTTTCTCCTATAAAAAATCCTTGAATTCGCAATAAAAATATTGAGGGTCCACTTATCGGGATAAAAATTATCCTATCTCTAAAGTTGGCCTTGCACCCAGTGTGCTAAATTTCATTGAAATCAGTTCAGTAGTTTAGAAGTCAATCGCGGACAAAGAATGTGACACGTATTTTTATATATAAAGATAGTATTAAAAGTACCTAACATAATTTTATTTTTTATAAAAGTATGGGTGAATAACGAGCACACAGTCCGCCTGATGATAAATGTATGATGTAGATTGTAGTCCATAGACATACACCTACATCTATCATCAATTAAGAATAAAAATACAAATACGTTGTCACACCTAAGGACTAAAATTAAATGCCTCGCCTGTAAAAAGGGCCTTCGGTTCTTTACATTCACCACACGAAACACACCTGCTCTTTATTGACTTATTATGTTGTGGAATTTCTGATAAAGAAATAAACATTTTATTATTATTTATTTTAATATCGTCATCTATCCTTGTATTCGTATAGTTATAGGTACATAGGTATCATGTACTGGTATTTGTATGGTGTGTACTATTTTCCCCAATGACTGGTTGAATTCTACTTTTATCACTATACCCAAAAAACTAAACTCAAAGCGCTGTGAAGATCACAGAATGATTAATTTAATGAGCTATGTTCTCAAGATGTTTTTAAAAGTTATACACGCTCGCATTTACCAAAAGTGCGAAGAATATATGTCAGAAACTCAATTTGGTTTCAGAAACGGCTTAGGTACCAGATATGTATAGTATTGCCTAAATGTTCTAGTTCAGAGATATCTTGATTTGAATAAAAAAGTGTACTTATGCTTTATTGATTACGAAAAAGCGTATGACAGAGTACGGCATGAACAGCTAATTGAGATTCTCGAACATATATGTATCGACAAATATGACCTTAGAGTGATTACCAATCTGTGCTGGGCTCAAAAAGCAATGGTTAACGTGGGAGACCAACTATCCAAAAAACTAATATAAAGAGTGGTGTACGGCAGTGGTGTATTTTATCGCCCGTATTATTTCATGTATATGCCGAAAGAATCATGGCCGAATCCCTCTATAGAGCCGATGAAGGTATAGTGATAAACGGAGAAATCGTAAACAATATACGGTATGCTGATGACACAATTCTTATTGCGGAGGATATTATAGGTCTACAAATGTTGTTGGATCGTGTAAATGTGGCGAGCAACAAATATGGACTAAAAATAAACACGAAAAAAAAAACTAATTTTATGGTGGTATCCTAAACTTTTAGAGAATAATCGTATTCTTCAGCTTGTGATTCAAGGAAAAATCGAGGGAAAACGCCGACCTGGCATAAGAAAAACATCTGGGTGAAGAACAATCGTGAATCAAAAAAGTCAAAAAAAATGTAAAATTTTAAATTAGTTTTCGTCTAAGAATGAACTACGAGATAGGCTGATTTTTTCTGGTAATGTTGTCTAATAACCTGAGTTATAACGATTTTTCTAGGAATCTATAGAAATATTTAAAAAAAACTCTAATTCTCAAAAACTTTTGTGCAAACAGATAAAGAAATTAACGCTATTTCATTTATTATTCATAGATGAAATTGTTTTTAATAAAACATTAATCACAGGTCTGATGCGACTACAATGAATCTCTTCTGTTCGGGGACTTTACATTTTGTTGCATTAAAATGTAAATGAATAGTTCGATTTATAATGTGTCAATAGACTGCAGAAGCCAGTGTTAAGCGTCTCCCACACAGAAGCGGCTTGCGGTGGCGGCCGCGGTGGCGGCTAGTTGTATTCGCTCGCAATATAAGTAAGTCTGCAAACTCGTGCGGCCATGGCGCGGCCTGTCAGCGGCTGGCCGCGACCGCATGCCCCGCCCAATCCGGCAACGCGTGTCTGTTAGTGAGTACGCGGTCAGTTGGAGGCCGCAGCGCGGTCACTCGCCAAATTTTTACAACAGGCCGCGTGTACCGCGTGAAAATGGTGCTATATTCAGAGATTTTAATAGAAACAGTGCAAAATAATCCAGTACTTTATGATTATTCGCATCGTGATCACAAAATCATTAGGATTAAAAATAAAATATATGATAATATTACTGAATATAATAAGACTTCGTCACGGTTTGTCATGTTTACTGACGTCCGATCGTAACACAGATACCACACGAATGACGCTTCAGGCCGCCACTGCGACCGCGGTGGTGTGTTGTTGCAGCGGCTGGAGCCGCGGCCCGCGGTTAGCCGCCACCGCAAGCCGCTTGTGTGTGGGAGACGCTTTAAGGTATGGAAGTTCACCTTTTCGATACTTGATGGCGCTCTACAAAAGGTAAATCGCGATGTTGACGTTTAAAGCAATTAGATCATAGGCCATAGGTATTTTAATAAATTATACCATCTTAAGCCATATCAGCAAGTAGTGCAGTGCTAGTTCAAACAGCCAGCCACCATCAAGAGGGCTATTAGTATTTTCATTAATGTAATTTTTTTTAAATCAATTTTATAACCAGTCAGTTTATTTGATGGATATCTTTAATCTTAATTTTAAATTAAATTTATTTTGTGAAAACTTATAAATTTATCTCAGCCAATCTAAAGTTTCAACACTAGAATATCACCACGATCCATTCTACAGAAGACAGTCCATTTTTTTATGAAAACTACTAAAGTTGTATTTTTCGGTACACACATTATTTTCAAAAAAACGCTTGAAGTATTAGTCTCTTTGAAAAGGTTGCGTACGGACTCGCAGGGCCCCAAGTAACAAATTGCCCGTATTGTTGTGTAAAATGTTCCAAAAAAAAATTCCAATCCAGCTACACTAATCAGGGGGCACGGCAGTGCCCCCGCCAAGACGAGCCAACCAAACCAAAACGAAGAAGAACCTTTTCTGGAAGCGCTTCGTCGTTTTTTTTACCCCTATTAGCTTGGGTTTGGATTACACTAGATAAACAAAATTCTCGGGATATGGATATACTTTAGACTTTATTCATATCTAAAAATCCCCGATTTCTTCACTGACTCACTCACTTATGATCATCAAAATTCTTAGGGTACTTCCTGAAGTCCTAGAAAGCTGAAATTTAATATGTAGGCTAGTAGTAGTATATAAACAGCAAAAAAGTTCTAAAAGTTGAAACTTTTACCCCCCAACCCCATAAACTTAGGGATGGAAATTTGTAGGAGACTTTTGCAAATTTTGATGCTACAGGTCTGAAAATTGATATAGGGACTCCTTGTAATAATAATAATACTCGTAAAATACTTATTCTAGAATTTTTAGTAAATACAAAAGGGATTATATGCTCTGATAAAAGATGATAAGTTATACGTAGAAGTAAAACAGGTACTTTGAAAACATCTATTGAATACAAATATAACAAATGACAAGGACATAGATAACGAAGATACATATGACAAAAGCACCAATAAATCCTTTTTTCGAAATCAAAGACTTACAAGACAAAATACTAATCCAGAACATTCAGAGCATCTACAATAAAATAGATATATTAGAAGATTTTGTACAAAGTAATTCCGATTACCAGATATTATGCTTTACTGAAACATGGCTATCTCCGGTAAAACTCGAACTGATACATTTAACCGATTATCAAGTAGCTGCATCGTATTGTAGAACATTGCGCACCGGAGGCGGCGCCTGCATCGTGGTGAACGATATAGAATATTTATAATTAAAAGAAATTTCCAATATGTCAATTGAGTGGTGAAGTTGTAGTGGAAATTTGTGCAGTAGAGCTTATAAAATATAATACTATATTGTTAACATTGTACTATAATGAGAAGAAGGAAGATTTATTTTACGAAAAAATAAAAACTATTCTGAGGAGATTCTTCTGAGATAATGTCGACATGCTACAAAAAATATAAAAAACGACACAACAAAAGGAAAAAAAGAAATCAACTTTCAGACTTAATGCTACAATATAACCTACACCAACAAATCCACAGTCCTACACTGCTTTCTGACCACAAATTCAGACTTAGAAAAGGGATTTCCGTTGAAAACTGTTACTACTTTGACTATCGTAGATAATGTGGACGAAGCTAACAACTTTTTAAAACACTTAGACATGTAACATGTAAGAACTTAGGTACTGAGCCAAATATATGTATCATTAGCTCAATCTATTTTGACCTACTGTATCCCGGTTTAGGGAGCGGCTACTAAAGTGAAGTTTCTGGAACTGGAAAGAGTCGTGGATTGTTATTAAAAGTGATGCACTTTAAGCCCTACAGATTCCCTACTAAAGATTTGTACTCTCTATGTGAACACCTTTCAATCAGAAGGCTGTATACTATTAACTCCGTCCTAAGATTACACAAGACAATATTATACAACCCCAGAAATTGCGACAGAAGAAAAAGACATGTTGTGACTCCAGTAGTTCCTATGAAAACGAGATTTGCCAGAATGCAATTCAGAAGTCAGTCTGGCTCGAAATATAATATTTTGTAAATTAAACACCAACCAGAGAGTACTGTATTAACACTGAGAAATGACGACATCAGTACAGTGTAAATTGTGTAAATCACAGTAGAATACTATAATTGAAAATGTTTTATCATCTTTTCTGAGTTTAAAACAAATTCAAATTTCAAATTCGAAACTCTTTATTCAGTATCCTAAATTTAAACACATTAAGTAGGCTAGGGTATTATTTTAAGTATATCTATACCTGTGTAAGGGGCCGGCTCCGTGGCGTAGTGGCTTAGCAATGAGTTGTTGCGCTGGGGGCCGCGGGTTTTAATCCCGCGCGGAACAAGTATTTGTATGGCCTACAAATAATTGTTCCGGGTCTGGATGTTTATCCTCGTGCAATTAATGTTTGTAAACTACCTCCACGACGCAGAAGAAAATCCTAGTGTGGTATTAACGTTTAAAAAAAATAAAAAAGCTTATCCATAACATTTTAGATACTTAAAAGATCGCATGCACAAAGTGTAAACGTGTACGCGTTAGTGTGAGTGTTTTTTAGAGACATTTACATTTTTTAACATTTTTTTATTAAAACATCACGAACGTTTGTATACAATGTTAAAATTATAATTTACATACCAACGTAGATAAGCTTTCAAATCTATTTATTTCAATAAATTTTAAGTTTCATTCGTGCTCTATCGTCTTTAATCGCACTCTAACGTACTTTTTCACATTGTGCTGGGTCATTGCATATATATTACATTTTTTTTTATTAATAGAGTTATAAAGATGAGCCAGACTGACTTCTGAATTGCATTCTGGCAAATCTCGTTTTCATAGGAACTACTGGAGTCACAGCATGTCTTTTTCTTCTGTCGCAATTTCTGGGGTTGTATAATAGTGTCTCGTGTAATCTTAGGACGGAGTTAATAGTATACAGCCTTCTGATTGAGAGGTGGTCACATAGAGAAAACAAATCTTTTCATCAAGGCTTAAAGTGCATCACTTTTAATAACAATCTACGACTCTTTCCAGTTCCAGAGACTTCACTTTAGTGGCCTTTTACCAAACCGGGATACAGTAGGTCAAAATGGATTGAGCTAATGATATATATATTTAGCTCAGTACCTAAGTTCTTACCTGTTACATGTCTGTGTTTTAAAAATCCGTATTAGTTTCCGTATTATAGTCATCATCAGCTTCAGATGTGCAGTGCAAGCCAGGATAGAACCTAAATATTTTGTTTTGTTTACTTTTAATATTTTGTTACAAGTACAGTCAGGGTTTGAAAATTCATAGTATGTGTGAATTTTGATTTTAAAGTTGGTTTCCGGTTGTAAGTTATAATAATTTGAAAAAGATATGTAAATAGTTTTGGTAGTATTGAGAGTTAATAGATTAAAATTTCACCAGCTGGATATCCCGGCGAGATCACTCTCTGTTATTGAGATGATGAGTTATGACAACAAATCCACCCCTTAAAGACAACAGACATATCATCCGCGTAAGAGAATATCTGTCCACTTCCGATTTTAATACAACATAGACTGTTAATATATATTAGGATCTAGCTGTTCCTCGCGATTTCGCCTGCGTGTAGTTTAGGGTTTTAGTTATGTTGCGCGGAGCCCTAACTCTTTTTCTAAAATATAAGTAGCCTAAGTTACTCCATATAACATCAGCTATTTGCTAGTGAAAGTCCCGTCGAAATCAGTCCAGCCAAGCAGAACAAACAGACAGACAGACAAAAATTTTAAATATGTATTTTTGTTATAAGTACCGTATATACTTTCATATGCATTTAGTAAATAGCTGTTTTTTTTTGACATTACAACTTTACAAACAGACACTTCAATTTTATTTATTTGTATAGATAGGGTTGGACCAAGTACACTATCTCGGGGAACGGCAAAAGTCACATCACAGTGGCCACACACATTGGGTCCTATTTGAACGCATTTATCACGCCCAGTGATATATCACTGGGCGTGAGATACTCTACTTACTACTACACTCTTTGTTGACTATCAGTCAACAAAGAGTTTTAAGGGAACACCTATGTCTTCGAGCCTTTGTACTAAAGTAAGTACCAATACAGTATCGAAATCTTTTAAAGTATAAAATACAGTTAAGCATTTGGTATCTTCGTCCACATTATCTACAATAAAAGAAGTCAATGTAGTAACAGTTTTCAATGGAAATCCTTTTTCTAAATCTGAATTGGTGGTCAGAAAGCAGCTTGTATGTATTCAAGTAATGTATTAGCTGATTATTTAAAAGTTTTTCTAAGATTTTGAGATGGCTAGTAAAATAGAGACAGGTTTGTTTCGTCTTCGATGTCACCAGACTTATATACTGGTGTAATTATTGTCGTTATATGAGTTTCCAGAATCGTGTTGGTATGTCATCCCAACCTCAGACACTCTCAGATTTAAGGTTCATCAATATAGTACCTATCTATTTTGAATCGGTTTCTAAAAGTACGAACAATGAGGCTTGAGAGTCAAGTGGTACACTAATATTATGATGATGTGAAACTTTCAAAGTAATGTTTTTAGCTTTTGTTTTACCAATATTTGCATTATAGTGGTTCACGTAATTGGTCGATTCTCGGGGAGATGATTTCATCCCTAAAAGTTTAATGTCTTATTTTTATTTCTCTGTGTTATATTGCTGTTTTCCACAGTGCTTTAGGATCTCTTTTATTTTTAGAACGCTGTTCTCTCTCACATTTAACGTAAATACATTTAAGTTGCTTTATTAAGTTGTTACAATAACTGCGATATCTTCTGTATATTATTTTTAAATTTTAGTTTTCCGGATCATTTTGTAGCTTTTTGCAAGTCCTTTCTATTTCAGATACAACGCAATAAACCAAACCTTATCCAAGCTTTAAAGGCGATTTTGACATGGTATTATTTCTCTTACAGTATTCTCTACGAGAAAAATTTTATAGTAATTATTAACAGTTTAATAAAATTATTTGGTTTATTATCTTTTATTTTATTGTTTTTAAATATAACAAAGTTTTCGTAGCTTGTTGTTGTTTTCATTGTAGGATATTTATTTGATTTAAATTCATATGACAGCCTCGAGAATATCATCTTTATATATAAAAATGACGTGTCAGGTTGTTTGTCAGCGATGAACTCATTTCAATTAAATTTTGTAAATGTGTATTACTTGCTCCAACTTGAAATATAGGATAGTTTTTATCCCGATAAGTGACCTTCAATATTTTTATTGCGAATTTTTTAAAGGACAAAGGATCATCGGAAAGGGCAGAACAAAGTTTGCCTGGTCAGCTAGTATAGTGATATGTATTAGTAAAATTCAGAACAAAAATAGATGCTATGAGACTACCCTTATCGATCGTCAAAATAAAATAATCTAAGCGGTTCTTATTTCTTACCGCTACAGTCCGTAACTTGCTAACAACAAAACAAAAGATAATTGTGTCTATTTGTTCGCTTGTATAGTTGCTATATCTTTGGGAATGATAATATTAATGTTTATGTCACCAGTTATAATAAAATTTTTACATATAATTTATATATGTAATAAATACTGCCTCGTTGGTCTAGTAATCATAAACAATTTCTGATCATGAGATCCTGGGTTCGAATCGGTTCAGACCAATATCAGTTCTTGGGTTTTTGCCAGGTAATTCTCGATAGCAGCCAGGCCAGATAGGCGTCAGGAATTTGGCAATGTTAAATTCATTGGTTCTACGCATGCTCTCTCTTCGGTCGTGCACCTGTGCTGGCACAGATGGGTAGTCTCCGTTGAAAACTGGCCGCCGTGACCTAATTTGTTCTGGAGGACATATGTAGATATCAATGAGCCATTATCAACAAACAGAACTATCGCAGAAGTATTAGTATCATACAGACAGGATAATTTAAGTCGACCAAGAACAAAAAAGAACCAAGTATCCCTAAGAGGCTCCCATTTTATTACAGGTTCGATTTCCCGTTGAAATTGCATGAAATTTTGGCAAATTCTTCATACAATGGATGAGATCCATCCTCAGCTTTGGACTGTAACGGACTGATACTGGGCTGCCATAGATATATATATATATATATATATATATATATATATCGTAATGTCATAAAATGTACCCTAAGCCATCGAGAAGTGTCATCTGGATTTTAAAGCTTTCACTTGTCAAATAACGTCTGCTATCTTTGGACAAATTGTCACATAACACTGTATGCATGAGCTTCGTATATTTATATCGTATCGCAATTGAGTTAGTCTATTACAAAAATAGTTTAGACATATTAGACATTTACATTCGTCAGGGGCGCAGTTCACAATTCTATACACAGACCTATTGCACCTCTGTATATTTATACAATTTAAGTCGACAACGATATCAAAACGACAGCCGTCTGCACCTTCGACTCAAATGATAAATTAAGCTCATTAAATGATAGCAATGTTCAGCATTTATGTCTAACATTTAGTTCTGGCTGCGTTATAAACAGTTATACTTCAATTCAGTACAATTTGCAACAGCGTAAGAAAGAGATTGCCTCATTTTGCTCGTTGGTGTCGTAAGAGGCGACTATGAAAAATGTTAGAATGATCAGTAAAATATCTGCGGATGGGGAGCAGCACCACAAGCGCCACAGGACGTCTGGTACTGCAATTGCAAATCCGATGCGAATAAGGGCAAGTGGTAAAATTAAAAATTTTGTACAACCGACTTCAATATAAATCAAATGAGATAGTCGAAATCACTTAAATACGCATTATTAAAGATAACTCAAAAACTACTAGTCAGATCGTGATCAATTTATGTGGGATCACTTGAGAAGCACCAGCTATCAAATAAAAAAAGAATCATCAAAATCGGTTCACCTAGAAAAAAGTTATGAGGTAACACACATTAAAAAATAAAGTCGAACAAGAACCTCCTCCCTTTTCTTGAAGTCAGTTGAAAATCCTCCCTAAAAGGATAGGGGTCGATATCCAGCTGTAGACTTTTAAAAGCAGTTGTAGATTATGAGTATTTTGTTATGGCAAAGGCATCTACGATGTTGTAACTTAAGGAGATATGACTGGGAGAGTCATCATCATCATCATTACAGTCCTTCACAAGTCCACTGCTAAACATAGGTCTTCCCCAAGGAATGGCACAAAGCACGGTCCTGAGCCACCTGCATCCATTGATTTCCTGCATGTCTTACCTGGTCGTCACTCCATCTAGTAGAGGGACGCCCTACACTTCGTCCACCGGTACGAGGCCGCCACTGGAGAACCTATTTTCCCCATCGGTTATAGGTTCTTCGAGCTATATGGCCGGCCTATTGGCACTTCAACTTACTTATCCGTTGGGGTATGTCGGTCACTTTGGTTCTACTGCGGATATCCTTGTTTCTAAGATTATCATGCGGAGAAACTCCGAGCATAGCCCTCTCCATAGCTCGCTGAGTGACCTTGAACTTGCTCACCCGGCCATCAGGACCACGTCTTGCAGTCGCGTTTTCAAGTTTTGAGAAAAAGAGCATTCTACTTTTTAAAAGGCTGGCAACGCACCTGCAATTCCCCTGGCGTTGCAATTGTTCATGGGTGGCGATAGTCAGTTACCATCAGGTGAGCCGTTTGCTCGCTCCTATAAAAAAAAACCTGACGAGAATATGTGTCGTAACTTTCCGAACGCTGCCCAGCCGAGTTGAATCCGTCGATTGACCTCTCGGTCGAAGTTGGACTTACCTAGTCGGACTATTTGTCCCAGGTAAACATACTCGTCAATAACTTCAAACTTAGTGCTCCCAACAACTACCGGCATAGGTGTGACATGGACGTTATACATGATCTTTGTTTTGTCCATTTTCATCGTAAGATCTATCCTTTGAGAGAAACTATTGAGGTCATTGAGCATAGTGCTTAGATCCTCTAGTAATTCTGTCATAAGGACTATATCGTCGGTAAATCGAAGGTGAGTGATGTACTTGCCGTCGATGTTAATACCGTATCCTTTCCAGTCCAGAAGCTTGAAAACATCTTCCAATGCAGCTGTGAAAAGTTTCGGAGATATAACGTCACCCTGTCTTACACCTCTCTCGGATAGCCATCGTAGCCCTAATGCACAAACACGTCAGCACTTCGATATACCGTCAGTGAACTTAGCAACGCTAAGGGGCTGCACAACCACCCGAATTTTGACGCAATCAAAGGCTTTCTCATAGTCCACACATGCCAGACGTAGTGGCAAATTGTACTCTTCGGACTTCTGTACAATTTTTCGAAGGGTATATATGTGTTCTATGGCCTTTTCGGAAACCGGCTTATTCGGCAGGCTTTTGGTTGGTCTGTAGTTCTTAAAGAGAACGTTGTCGCCTTTCTTGTAGAACAAGACCACCGTTCTTCTGCTCCACACCTCCTGTGTAGTGCCACCATGGAAGACGGAATTTAAGAGCGTCTGAAAGACTTCAAGTATCAGTTTTCCAGCTTTTCGAAGCTTTCAGAAACTCTGCTGTAATTCCATCCTCGCCTGGGGCTTTTCCGTTTTTAAGGTGCTGGAGAGACATTTTAATCTTGCTCAAACTGACATCCAGAATATCATCGGAATAGTGTCGGATAAGACTTGCTCTTGGATCGTTACTCACACTTGCGTGTGGCTCCAAAAATGATGTGTACACCTTCCCATAGCACCTCTCAATCTCACTCAAAATCTCAGGTGTCCCGGAAATGATGCTGCCACACTCGGTCTTCAGCTTTGACAGTTGGCTCTGTCTGGCAGACAGATCTCTAGCAAAGACTTTGGAGCCCTGGTTACGCTCGTTTGCTTCTTCAATACGAGCAGTATTAAAGTTGCGTAAGTCCCACCGCATGCATTTGGAGATATTTCTGTTCAGTTGCCTGTATGCTGTCAAATCTACTGAAGAATGCAGATTCATTTCCTGTCTAACAGCCAGTAAGAGTGTGATAGAAAGGTTTCGGGACTTTAGATTAGAGCACGAATTTCGAATTCCTTTCCGATCGGCTCGATTCATTGGCATTTTGAGCAGCCATTTTTTGTTGTTTGGCACTGGGAAGAGATGTTGCATCCCTTTGCATTTTCTTTCGCATTTAGCACGGGGAGTCCTCTGAGGAATTGTTCGGTTTAATCCCAGCCGCCAAATTTCACAAACGCACATAGCGGCAGAACTCCCGGTACCATCCACAGCATCTGGATGATTGGCGGTCCACCAATGTGCGATTTAGAAGATGTTTTCTTCCTCGCACGACTTCCTTGTGGAATCGATTATCATTAGCGATTTTTCCGAACCGATACGACTTAGGGACCTTCAAGAAAAGAGCCTACTCCTTTTTAAAAGGCCGGCAACGCATCTGCAATTCCCCTGGTTCCCCTGGTGTTGCAGTTTTTCATGGGCGGTGGTAGTCACTTACCATCAGGTGAGCCGCATGCTCGTTTGCCCCCTCTCCTATAAAAAAACGAGAGGGAAGGAGCGTTGACTTCATTAGACGTGACCTCTCCAACTTAACGTTTAGGTTCAGTGTGTTTCTTACCATTCGGTGATCGCTGCCGTTTTTTTTTTACTTATTATAAGCCAGTGCTTGATCACAATCGCAGCTGATAGTAAGTGGTGATGCAACCATAGATGGTAACTCGCACTGTCTTAACGTAACAAAAGCCTATACTCTCTTGCATTGAAGACGCCCACACAATCACTGAGACATCACTGAACAGTTGTCATCTGGTCGTTATAATGAAGTCATTCTCATTTTTTGTCGAAACGTCGGGGCTCGACCATGTCCACTTTCTGTGGGGCCGCTTCTGGGAGAAAGAGTTCATGAAGTCGGCCAACTACTGGCTCCTTGGGTTCCGTTGCCCGTTTAGTGATTCTGAGTATAAAGTACGCAACCCTCGTCGACACACTCTCAATCTTTACAACGTTGTTAACGAGAGACTTGTGGACGATAAATCCGACACCTCCTTGGTACATATAGTCGCCCTCCCTATGATAGAACAAGTTATCGGATTCAAGGATTACCACGTCCTCCCCCTCTCATAGGACCTCAGATTATTCTTTAATATTCCAGCGCAATTTGTCTATCTCTTCTTCCAGCTCCAGGATCTTCTCGTCTGTCCTCAGGGAGCGGGTGTTATATGTTGCCAGGTCGAATCGTCTTAGGTGTCAACCGAACCTCCACCGAAGATTCTTAGCACCCTTTTCCCCGCCGTTATCGTGGTCGCCACCGTAGCCAGGAATAGCGGGTCCGATAGTGACTGGGGGCCATCTCTTCGCAACTTTATTCGTGGGGGGTATTTTGCTATAGTTGTTACGCTTGGCAAGCGGTTTGGCAACCGCAGTTTTTTTATTGTCGTTACGTTATCAGAAAGATGCCGCTGCTCATCTTCTGCCTAAGTTCCCTCTGTCAACTCTTACGACATCCACGGGAAGATATAGGGTAGTGGGTTTTTATTTTGTAACGATGTCACAATCATTCTTACACGGGGTGAGTGGCAGCGTTCAATTCATTTTTATTTTGTAACGATGTCCACAATCAGTTTCGAATTTCTTAATAGCAATGACATTAATTTTTATTTTCACCTGGACGGGTTAAACATTAACTATCACTTATTTAACATTATCACTTAACATTTATTTTGTTTTTGCATTTTCTTTGTAATTCGGATTTGACTTTAGTGAATGTATTGGATATTCTACAGAATTTCAAACAATATGAGTATTAAAACGCTTTTATGAATTCACATTAAAGAGTTAATTTCTATCAGAAGCAACATTCTTCTAAACTTTATAATCGTAATCAAGAAGAATTCAATAATTTGAATAGGAAGTTCGCTGGAATGAGGTAGGTGTAGTTAAATTTATTGATTTTATACGTGGTAGAGCCATGCTGCAGCTATATTAGTAGTATAGTTGTAACACGAATGGGTCGGCTCGACCGGGGAAGGACCACGCTCTCATAGAATACAGCAAAATAGCAGCTTATAACTGTTGTGTTTCGTATGGTGAGTGTATAGAACTGGAAACCCTTTTTACTGGAAAAGAGGCATTCCATCTTAGTCCTCACGGGTGACAACGCATCTGCATTTTAATTCGCAAACGATGATAGATGTAGATGTCTATGGGCCACAGCAACCACTTACCATCAGGTGGACTGTGTGATTGTTTGTCACCCTTGTTTAAAAAAAAATGTTGACACCGTGGATCCCGATACTGACTGAGACAACAAGGGGAGTGCCTTAAAACTGAGGAGATACGACTAAGCGGTTCTTTTTAGCAGCAAACGTGCAAACTTTTTGAACTGGACTAGATTTAGTCGCCTCCAGTCCGAGACTTTGTACAACAAAGTATCGACTTTAGACACAAGTTTGTTTTGGTACTCGATGACATTTTCCCGAGAAATATTGGCACGTTGGTTCTGCATAGCAATGTATGTTACGAGTTTGCAAGATATCATTGATATGCAAAAGAAACAGCGTTGGTGATAGTACGCAGCCTTGTGGAACACCAGCGTGAACGGGCTTGTAATCGTAGCATGCACCATCTACTACAACCTCAATGCTATGATCTGCAAGAAAACTGGTTGAAAAAATTGCACAATTTCTGGAAAATCCCATAAGAAGGAAGCTTCATAAGAAGCGCTTCGTGTCAAACCCGATCGAACACTTTCCCTATGTCCAAACTAACGGCCAACGCCTCTCCCATGGCCTCCACTGCCACCGCCCATATATGAATTAGGTAACCTAGAAGATCATCAGCTGAGCAACCTCGACGTAAGTGCATAAAGATTTGCATATATGTGAGTGACTTGGATCTTATACCAGGTACACCTCACCATTAAAGTTAAATTTACAGCCTGTATACGTCCCACTGCTGGGCACAGGTCATTTCTATAAGAGTTTTAGGGCAAGGAAGTGTCCGCTGCGCTTCTCCTATGCGTGTTGGCGAACTTCACATATCTTTGAATTTTTTTCTTATTTCTCAGAGATGCAGGTTTCCTCACGATGTTTTCCTTCGCCGCCGATTACGTGGTAAATTATCACTTAAAATTGCAATTAACTATTTCATTGGTGCCGGCGGGGATCGAATCCGAGTTGTTTACCTTTTAAAGGGAACTTCACCTTGAAAAGGTAAACACTTTTGTCAGAAAATATAAATATATAAAAAGTAATAAATATTTAAAGATGTTATTTCATAAAAGAAAATATTTTATTTCATAATAAATGCGTATTTATTCGTAGAATTCTTTTCAAATTTACACACAGAGACACTATGCACACACAGACATTACACGCAGTGCACATTCTTTATTAAGTCTAATAATATTAATTTTATTACATAAATTTCCTTTCACGACTGTAAAGTTCGCGTTCACATAATCAATTCTTGCTTAATGTCAAACACATAACATTATAATATACTTAATAAGAATTAATTTGTTTTTTTAGTCATTCAGACGAAGGTCGTCTGCAATTCGGTATTCGAACTAGCACGTGCGGTTGGAGTACATCGATTTCTTACGATCTGTCCAAAAGTGGTCCTAAACTGTCGAGACATGGAACAATAGAGAATGAAGTTGATTGCACCATTCAGAAGTGCTAACGCATCCATTAACTCCCCAAATAAATTGTAACAGCGCTTGAAGAAACATCTACCCAGGACACCGCTCATCAAACCTGTGAAATAAATGTATTCTATATTATATGAATGTCACAGCTTAAAAATAATTATGCACTACACTAACAGGTATAAATTTTACCTTTCCGTGTTTCTTTTTTATTAAAAAAATACTTTAAGGACAATAAAAAAAAATAATCTACCTAAACGAAACTGCTTGTCGTAGAAGGAATGCAATAACATGAAAGTCAGAAATAAAAGTGAGTATTCTGCAGTAAAGTGCTCCATGCTGCTGGTATGGCAGTAGGCGGACTTTAGGTTTTGTATAGAAGAGGGAGCAATCGAACATCAGGCTCACCTGATGTTAAGTGGCTACCGCAGCCACAACACCAAAGGAACTCTTGGGACCTTCTTGAAGACTCCTAAGGCGTTTTAGTCCGGAAAATCACTGGTGGGTGCGGAAAAACTCGTGGTAAATCACGCAGTGGTATATCGCCAGCGTTCAATGGTGAGGTCTCCCTGTGGTGAATGCGATAGAGAATGCAAAGCGATGCAATATCTCTTCACAGCGTCAGTGAATTAAGTCGATCAGAAAGAACTCGGTCGTTGACGATACGGGCCGCTGTTCCCTGGATGACGTAAGGTGGAAGGAGCTACCGCTGGGTGCTCCGGGCCAGTGATGAACACATTCCTTTTGTGACTGAACTTGCGCCTTATTAAGTTGCATTCTGTACGCCAACTAAATACTGTCCCACTACTAAGCATACCAAGCTTTTTGAGGCTAATTTCGCCTTTCCTTCAAAATGATCCCTTCACGTGTAACCGAACATATTTTTTTAATTTCTTAAATAGACAGGTTTCTTTCGATTTTTCCTTTCACCATTGAATACGTGGTAAATCAGCACTTGACACTGCACATAACAATTTGAGTAGTGCAAACGGAAATTCAATTTAGTTTGTTGTCGTACTATGGCAAAGCGAAAGCATATTCCCTGAGCAAACCCAACCCCAAAGAAAAAGAATGTTAGTTGTTACTAACATTATTTTCCTTTCACAATATAAGGGTGAAACAAAATGCATTAAATTATAAAGAATAACTTTCATGGACTTTGCTATAATCGTCCAAACTTAAAATTTATTCTTAATAAACTATAAATGCAAATTTATTTCAAAAATTGGATGTAATCAAGTGTTTTTTCTTTAAAAATTATTAAAAAAGGTATAAAGTGGCGATTGCTTCTATTTTTAAACTAAAAACGGAACAATAATAATGAATAAAACTAAACCGACACGATAATAGGTACCTACTGCATCCTATCAATACAATGGGGTGTAGGAAATCAAACAAGCTAAAAATAACATGTTGTTTAAAATTAAATAAATCATGTTAATTTTATCAACGGGATAACTTTTTGTTCTTTAAAAAAAAAACGTTACCCCTACAGTAGGATTTTAACCTGTCGTCGTAAGCGTCATCGTATCGTAAAGGCGGTTTACATACATACATAAATTGCACAAACACTGACATACATACTCAGAACAATTATTTGTATGCCATGCAAATACATGTTTCGTGCGAGATTCATCAAACCAGTGGGCCATAAGTCCTGTGAACAATCACTAGGCAGCTGTGCTACAGCTTAAAACACTATCGCTGCACTTACAATGCTGTAATATGCATTGATAGTTATCAAATTGCTGGAAGTAATAAAACCAAAAACGACCCGTGTAAAATTACCGTGAGCTAACTGATATCAGTAACAACAAGCCCAAGAAATACTGTACCAAGCCTAAAGTTTTGAATACAGATAATAATTAATCTTAAAAAATAGAAGCGATTTTACTTCATACTTAAAGAGAAACACGAGACTCGCGCCAGTTGGCGCAGTTGTTTTACTGATTATAATGTTTATAAAAAGCATTTACGGTGTTTGGCTCGCATAAAGCAATATTGATTTCTCACGTTGAGATATTTGTATCTACACATACAGTATGTAAGTGAAGGGTACTCTAGTATTTCATCAATTTGGTCTATAAACTTCCGCCTAGGGCGTCCCTTTTATCGCGTTTAATACGCTTCTTTCATAACATATTTTACGTTTCGATTACTTTGTGATGCTCACGGTTACAAGAGGACTATGTAGAATTTACGTAAACATAAATGATCAACACTGGATTTCATGTGAAAGCTAACGCAGAAACTAGTAAACAAATTAAAGATTTATACTTAAGGTTATAATGTGAACAACAGAAAGGCTTAAAGAGATAAATTGAAAAATAAATTTGATCTTATTCGTCGAGTCATTTATTTTTAAAAGTTTTTACTTTACTTATTTTGTTAAAAACTTATTAACTATAATTTGACGTCTAGGCATTCAAAAGATCCTACAGAAGTTTATAATTTTAAAAACCCAAACAAGCTCGAAATAAAACGCTTACGGACTAACTTACGTCGTTTAAAATTCCTTTTATATTTTCAAGTTTTCGCGAGAATGCTGTTGATTGATTTATAAATTCTTGACGATATTATTAGGTATGCTTTCACATATCGTTGTAATTTTAAGTCCGGACGCTATGTGAGTAACCCGTGCCCTATCCTGCACGCGCTGATTTACCACATGCTTGGCGAATAAGTAGAAACCGAAAAAAATATACTTCGAGAACGAAAACGATAGCCAAATTGGCCTCTAAAAAGATTGGCGGGCTTAGAAGAGCGGGAAAGTATTTTATATCGGCCTAGCGTTAGCAATTTTATAAGGGCCAAGTTCAGTTTCATATGCAATACTGTTCGCATCTTTAGGCCAGTGCACCCCAGTACTATCTCTTTTGACTTTACTGTATCTTATGAAAAGAGGCTCCAATGATGATGGTGGAGTTCTTCTAGGCTGACATGATCCACTGGCATTACGAATTGCATCTTTTGCTGCTGCATCTCTTCTCATTTTATTGCATATACCAGGAGGAGTGCTCCGAGGGATTCAGTTGATTAATTCCAGTCGCCAAGTTTCACCATCATGTCAAAATCTAAAATTCCATTCACACCACTTGGATGATTAGTGATCCGCTTTTGTGCGATTTTCTAGGAGTTTCCTGCCTACTCTTTAACCAATACTTTGTGGAATCTAATATCACCAGCAATTTTACGGGACCTTTATACTTGAGAGACTTTACGAAACGTAACGTATGTACCATCCTCCTGTGTTACAGACACTCAAGGCTGGCAGTGAGCACTTTCCATCAGGTGAGCCACATTTTTTATGGTAGAAGAGGCAAACAAGCTTACGTCTCACCTGATGGTAAGTGATCAAAGTGTCACATGCTTTTTGCTATGAAAAAAATAAGAAAACAACATGATGTCGAAATTCCACGCAAGTAATGAATTAAAAGTGTACATAGTAACGTATAGTAATTATTTTCTTTAATAAAGAATCGCAAACAACCCGATTCTGCTAAATTACACTACTAGAATTCTTACGGCCATATACTCAAACACTATTTTTAAATTGTCGTTATATCTCGTGGTGTCACAATCAATTTTAATTAAAGTGATAGAGACAGCGCGAAACTTAACGGCATCTTATAGTTGAATAACGCTTGAGTATTTGGGCATAAAAGACAAACTGTACGTTTAAATTTGGGTGTTTAAGGCCGCCCTTACGGTAAATCTAACCATATCTTGTTAACATGGCCCATGTAAACACTCACCAAGGATTCCCTGAGGAAATTCAGTCAATAGGAATAAAATGAGGACAGCCACGAGCATTTTTGTAGTTCGATCAGTTCTTCTTTCAGCTTTTGTGCGTTTTGCGACCTTTCTCGTGAAAACATTTCCATTGCCATTCACAACGGCAGGACATGCATTATATCCCTTTAATGCTTTTTTCCTGTTATTCACTCGATATAAAACACGTATTAGCCATGCACTGATAATAGTTAAAATAACACATGGCAACAGTTTTATAAATACAGCATGAACCCAAAAATTGAGTTGATAAAGACTGCCATCGTAGTTGGAGTCCACGTAATAAACCTTCGAAGCCACCTTGGTTGCGGTTTTATCAAAGGAGTACTCTTTATGAATTGTAAATACCTGAAAGAGATTTTATTTGCTTATTATATGACAAAAATGTATTCAGTTGATTTATATTATTACTTAAGTATTTGAAAGTCTTCATAACGATCGTAATTTCCAAAAAAACTACTCTCTAAATCAATAAGCATGAGCTTCATCGATTTGTTTGGGTGTGCAAAGGGCCATAGTCAAGAAAGTAATATTTTTGCGGCTTGGCATGTCAAGGAAACTTGTTCGTACACACCGGAGTCGTAACCATAAGAACATTATATTTATGCAATAGTGACAAAACATCAATCTTGGGGCCCTTAAGACAACACATATTTCATATGCTAATGATGAGAACGCACTATAAAGTAAGTTTATGTATTTAATGTATTAGATAATTAATTTTACTTAACTAATATTTTGCAAATTCTTATAGCAAATCTTTAAAGGCAAATTTAGAATAACTAAAAATACACGAGTACACTATTAAGCAAAATTGTTCAAAATAATGTTAAACCCGTTATACAGAAATATATTATTCCATTTTAATTTAGTCAGATATTATTCTATACTCGTCAACCTTTTATATTATATGACAAAAATTTCCGTTAATATAAGTATTACAATATCTTTAATAAATTACGGTTCAATAGTTCAGTGATTCAATGTAAAAAAGATATAGCAATATCATTTTATGAAATTCTCATTATTAAAGTGAAAATTTATTTGGCATTGGCCTTTTAAAATTAAACAAAAAAGTGAAACGTGGATACTTACAAAATACGAAGGTATACAAAGGACAGGTGGAAGAAGAAAACTTATTATTATTGCCATTGAACAACGTCGATCTGTACATAATGATGGGCCATGCGACGGATACCTGGAAGTATTTTATTATTGTATTTTTTCATTATTGTACAGGGTTATTTCTTCAACAACGAAACTTAACTTTATTTGAAGTTAAAAGGACAGAATTTTTGAGATTTTTGATGAAAGAGATAACCCTGTACAATAATAATAGAATGCATAGTTCTTCTACAGGCATGGCTATGTTTGTTCGTAGTTTCTCCGCGTAATAAAATATATAATCTGTAAGCATCACATTGTTAGTAGAACCAGACTCGATGACATAGCCCAACGAATTAGTAATCTGAGTAGCGCAACGGTAAAAGAAGTGTAGGACGTCCCTCTATATGTAAAGATGACTTAGTAAGAGGTACAGAAAATATATATATAGCGATGTGACTGAGGACTGTTTTGCAGCAGCCACTAGAGATGGCTTATTTTTGGCAATGGACTTCATAGACTGTAATGATGAGAACAACTTTTATTTGTATTTAAGAATCACTTTCCCGTGAGTCATATATAAACATTTCGATTGTTTATTATGTCTTTTACGCGGACAGTGTAACTGTTGATATATGATTCGTAATATTGAATATAAAGTTTTATAGAGCAATAATTATACATTTTTGTTTGACAACAAACAACAATTGAAACAATAAACTATTTACTAAACCAGTAGTTCCTTATAGATTATAAGAGTAAAAAAACCCACATTTCTTAATACAATAGATGTTAGTGGAAGTAATCCGCTTTTAGAATAGTCATCAGTCAAGCAAAAATCAAAGCAAAAACAAAAGATTACTCAAATGGATTAATAAGGAAAACTCCCCGCGGAAGAATATTATAGTGACATATATGCGTTAACACAGAAGTACTCGTCCTAATCTATATGTGCTAGTTCCTCATATACTAATACGAGAAGGGAAAACTTTGTGCCCTTCTTTAAGAATATTTTGCGCATGGAGGAGTGTCAGATTTGGCTTAGTTAAAGTTTTGTTACAAATACATTAAATAAAATTAAATAAAATTTACATTGCTTACGTTTGTACTGACAATTTCTCAAAGCATAGAGGTACTATGTATATAATTACTCTAAACCCAATGTCAAACACCTAATAGTCTGTAATCAAATAATCGACAGAGTAGAGATTGTTACCAAAGAATTTTAAAATCTTGCCAACTAATAATTACTGACAGATTGATTGAATTAGCCAAGCCAAAAAAGCATTTTTTTTTCAACCGACTTCAAAAAAACCAGCAAAGTGCGATTCGGACTCGCGCACCGAGGGTTCCGAACAAATCTATAAGTATATAAGTTTAAAATTATTAAAAATATTTTTATTATATGATGTAACTAAAAATTTATGCTTTTCGCAATTTTTCCTTTATTAGTGCTATAAAACGTTGCTTCGTACCAAATTTCAAGGTTCTGAGTTCACGCGAATTGTAGGTTTTGATTCCCTTGCGAATGTCGAATATTTGCGATATAAACGGCTGTATCTTTCGATTGCGTTGGCTTAGAAGTTTGATTTTTTTCACAGATCCAAGGAACAGTAGACTTGAGTATTTGATATGAATTTCAGTTTGATACCTCCACGCGTTCCTGAGAAAAAGGGTCTTGAAAGACAGACAGACAGACGGACAACAAAGTGATCCTATAAGGGTTCCGTTTTTTCCTTTTGAGGTACGGAACCCTAAAAAGGAGGAAGTTACCTCAGAACTTTTTTCTAGGTGAACCGATTTGGATGATTCATTTTTTATTTGAAGGTTGATGCTTCTCATGTAGTCCTATATAAATTTCTTCTAGATCTAATCAATAGTTTTTGAGTTATCCTTAATAACGCGTATTTAATTGAATTCGACTACATTGATGATGTTCTCATTTTATTTATATTCAAGTCGGTTGTACAAAATTTTTAATTTTACCACTTTTATTTTGCATATCTGTGGTTTTAAGAAGTTGAAAGTGCAATACAGCTTGCTTAATATACAAATCTCAAAACGTTACATATGACGATCGAATTTGACCACCAGGCGACCCTAATTTTAATAAAGATGCATAACTCTAAAACCGACAATTTGTGAGTTTACAAAAATTAGGGATTTGAACACAGAACATGAAATGTCGTTGCCAGCTACTCTGACCACTAAGTCTTGCGGTCGTCTTACTAATAGAAGTTTATTTAATGAAGTATGAAAATGTGTATATAGACACTAAGATGATGTTCTAGAAAATCTTAATAAAATGTCCATTCCAGTCTTCGTTTAATATTAACGAAGAGTGGAATGGACATTTTTATGCTTCATTAAAGACACTTCGTAAAGACATTTTTTCCAGCATTATATTAATTTGGCAATGAGGAAAATGAAATACTGGATAAAACATCTAACATTTTTATAGTGTATTAATTTTTATTGATTATTATTTTCACTCATATTACAAAATAATACAACATAATACTTTTTATTGTATTACCAAATGAAAGATTAACATTACACTAAATTTTACTCATTACAGCACGTATTGTAATATGAGTAAAATTTTACGTTATAAATTAAATAAGGGTTAGTGTAGACTCACCTTGCTATTTTACGCTGGTATTCTGTGAGAGCATGGTCCTTCCACAGTCGATCCGACCCATTCGTGCTACAACTATACAATTAATATAGCTGCAGCGTGGCTCTACCACGTGTACAGACTACTTACTTGATCGCTATGTACCGCCATATAGCAAGAGACAGCGTGAGAAGTATGGATGCAGTATGCAGGATTTGTGTGAAATGCATATGAAATAACATGTAAACAGCCCATGAATATGGCCGTTCTTCTTGCCCTGGCAGCAACTGAAAATACATTTTATTTAACAGGCGCATTAAATGAAGCAGTGTGTGTTAGTGGTGTAAAAGAAAGCACAGAATCAGTTCCGTAAGAGGTGACCATAGGAATGGCCTTATGGTCTCCGAAAAATGGCGATACCATATCGTGTATTATAACAAGTATCAAATTTTAAGACCGACATTGAGGAGCAGCATCAAAGTTGTAAATCTACCTAATAAAAGAAAGAAAGAAAAATAAAATGGAGTTCGATTCTTGAAAACCAAAAAACGGGAGTGAAATAAAGTTTCTTGAGTAGGGAATTTCGCATTGTGGACTCGTGACATATAAAGAGATGATAGACACATCGAGATCATGATTTATGACATACTTCATTCAACATTGGACTAGGATGGGGTGCCTAAATAAACACTTCGGGGACTACTATCTTCCGCGGTTGACCAATTTTTGATCAGCCAAAAAATGTCCTGGTTTAGAAACCAGGTAAAGGGCAAAATATAAATAGCATTATTTAAAGTAAGAATATTATATAAATGACCAAAATGATAGAAGACGATAACAAAAAGTAAGGAATAATAATAGAATCAGGTCTTTTTTTGTTACCTCAGAATTTCGTAGACATTTTTGTCTTTAATATTTTATATAATGGAAATCAAATTTCAATCGCTTTGCTGACTGAAATATTACCAATACAATATTAAAAATACTACAAGCTTATATCACAAAACTGTTCACAAATGCATTGCCAAATTTATTAGCAAAATTACTATTTGAAGTGAATTGAATTTGTATCAATTCTATAAAACCCATTGATGAATAGTATTTCATAATTGTTATAATTAATGTTTCAATACTTACCATATACCTATAAATGGAGAAAGGGACGTACTCCAACATGACAAATACATCAGCAACAGCAAGCCACTTCAGTAAGCGGTTAATGGGTGCCGTGGCTAAATCGCGTCGTGTCAATACAGCGACATTAAAAGCATTCGCTAAACTACCGAATAGACAAATCTGAAAAAGAGTAAGGAAATGAAAAATATAGTATTAAATGACTTTTTAAATATTTTAACGGTCTCCAAAAAAGGAGCTTTTCATTTTGCGTCATCCCATATTTCTTTCAAAGATTTTTATTTTATTGAATAGACTATCCATTCCATATTTTCAAAAAACATTAAAAAATTCAAATAACTAAAATATTTATAAAATATTTTCCACGTAATTTAATAGTTAAACTGAATTAATGTCCCTAATTTAATTCTTCGATACACTTTATAATAACTCTAGAACAATCATAACAAACCACATCAATAACCAACAATTATATTTTTGTATCATACTCGTATTAACATCGAGAAACAAGGGGCACCAGCGGACCGGAGGGAAGTAGTCATAGCGTTTTTTCCCGGTACAGAACTATCTGTCATTTTTTTTTCGGAGGGAAATCTGCACACACAAAAACAATCGTCTGTCACTTCGAAAGTCACACATATCAATTAAAACAATAAACTAACAATTTCACATAATAGATTATAACAGTATAGTTCGGTGACAGCGACAACTTGGATACAGACTCGGATCAGTCTCTCAACAGATCTGCATATTGTTTGAGGGCGAGCGGCCTATATTGGTTAGGCAAATCCGAAGTTTAAAAAAAGTAAATAGCAATAATATGATTACAAATTCTTATATATTAAAAAAGACGTCATCTTTTTGTAAATTTGACGTGACAGATCTCTTTTTGCAGCAAAAACTGAACAATTCGGCATATATAAAAATCATTTAAAAAAAATAACTAGAATTTGGTTATTTACATCTTATTGGTTCTGTTTATTTATTTTCATAAAATAATTCTAAATTTCATGGTCTCCTTTTAAATTACGGCATAATGTGAACTGGCGATATTTGACCCATATTGACCACCAAAAATACAAGACTGTATGTTCGTTATTTTTTTTTTATGTTTGAGTCAGTTCTATTACTAAGCCAGTAGGTAAGGGACTTATCAAAATTCCATGAATGCAGTTCTACTCTTCGTTAAAATATAAAAATTCTCTTCTTCAAAATTTGCGCTAATATTTACTGTTTTAATTACTTAATGACTCTTAAATTAATGCAAAATTTCATGGTCCTTCTTTAAAATCGGCATAATTTTGCGTTAAGGTGATATTTGATCTATATTATTTATTGATCTTATTGATTAGTAACAAGAAAAAAAATAAAAACATCGTTTAAGTAATTTGAATGTAATTAATATAATATAATTAAAATGTGAATGTGAATGTTAGCTTATTGAATTAAAATAAAAGTAAAGAAATAAAGTAGCAGCCTAAATGTTACGTCCCATTGCTGGTCACCGGCCTCCTATCATTACTGAGAGAGTTTTGGGGGCAGAGAAAAGACACGCTGCCCCAATGCACATTTGGAAAATTCACATGTTCTCTAAATACATTTTCAACTTCTCAGACATTCAGGTTTTCTTATGATGTCATCGCTATCACCGCCGACCACGTGGTAATTAGCTGCAGTGCTGGTGGAAATCAAACTCGGTTTGCTTGCATGCTAAACGCTGTTATGAACTGCAAGCTTGTTACTATGTGTGAGTCAAACCTTGAAACTAAATTTTAAACCAGTTCCACCTAATTAATTGAGCTGATATTTTAAACACCTTTTAGTGCCGACGACAACTGACAATATAAACTGACAAATATAGTATTAGACTAGTTTTTTTTTAAGTCTACGCTCCGAGATAGAAGATAATATAATATTTTTTTAGAACCCTCTTGTTATTAGATATCAAAAGAAAAGGTCTATCAAACCCAAGAATACATGACGTCATTCTAATTTCAATATGGTGGATACACCAAGATGGCGGACGTTCTACGAATATCACTTACTCGTTCCCCTTAGAAACTCAAAGTATTTTCTTAGCATGAAAGGTGTAGTGTACTTAGTATAAAGAGGTAACAAACGACATACGATATTATATTACAATAGCGGCACTTTGAGTAGTTCGCTGCGCGTTCCGCTCTACCTACACTCAAGACTTTAAACTAAGCCTTAGCCTAAAGCCTCTACGTCTTATGCTAGCTTTTCTTTGAAGGCGGCTTGATAGTCATATTCATATTATTATAAGCAGCTTTCTAGTGTTTATCCTATGTTCGCTTTTCTCTTTGACACCTCTTTTGTTACTCAAAGGTTTTGTTTCACTAAGTATTATAAACGAGAATACAGTATCAGAAACAGAACCAGAATTTTTTTTTATTTAATATACCTATATAATTATATACTTTGATTTGATGTTTGATACCATTGATTCGGAAAAAAACCTCTGTCCTGGTTAGGAAGCCTGAAAAGAGCTAGCAAGCGCTCTCCGAGTAACATTTAAAAAAAAGTACAGTTAACAATCATATATTAATTTTACACAATTAACTACACAAAACAAATTAAAAATAGCTTGGTAGCGATACGGTACGGTTTCTTTACTCATGTGGTAGCAATCACTTCATTCCCAGGGTTTATTATTAGCCATAAATTTCTTAATATTATAATAAATATTCTCGTATTTATAAAATATCTGTTTAATAAAGTTTTTGAACTTGGCAGTGGGGATATTTTGTATGTATTCCGGGATTTAGTTGAAAAGGGAATACATTGCCGCCATAATGAATTACTAACTCTGTGGAGTCGAGTAACTTGTGTCTGTTCCTTGTATTTACAGAGTGAATATCACTTATATTTGTTAAAATTACATAGGTACTTAAGTTTTTGTAAAATAATTTATTTTTTCGTTAATGTATTGAAAGATTAATTTATTGATTTCAATTTATTTAGGTTTTAATTTGTAGATTGCTCGTATGGCCTTCTTCTGGCAAACTAATATAATTCATTTTCAGTATCAGTTACGTGTTCCCACAGAATAATACTATACATTTTGCTATGGAAATAGTTACAATAAACTAGCTGTTTCAACGCTGGAAAGATTTCTCATCTTTTTACAGCATGCGCTGCAGAACTAAGTGTGCTTTCTGATTATTATATGACGCTAGTTTAGATACAAGAGGAACCCATTCAAGCTTCACGTTTGGAGTGATTTCAAGAAAAATTCAGTCAACAAGACTCAATTCCTCCATATTTTAAAATTACTTTCGTATTTTGATCTTTGACAATTGGAGTTGTGAATTTCATACATATATTTAATCGTAATGGGGTTGTTATAAACTAATTTGCTAAATTCCGCGTAAAGAAAGAAAATGATGTGTCCTGCCCAGTTTTAAGGGGACCTCCCACCCTCCCTCAATTGCGCGCACTATACCCGTCGCCGTTAATCCCGGCACTACCACCCCCAGCACCAGCACATTAGGCACGACACACCACTCTTGTCTTCAGCGTCGAGGCGGCATTATAGTCGGCCGAGCTGAGTAAGTTGGTCAAATATGAGTGTCTGAGGGATGGCATCATATTTGTGCCATTTTTTTTAAGAATAAGGGTGACAAACGAGCACACAGTCCACCTGTTGGTAAGTGGTTGCTGTGGCCCATAGACATCTACATCTATCTTCGTTTGCGAATTAAAATGCAGATGCGTTGTCAGCCGTGAGGACTAAGATGGAATGCCTCTTTTCCACTAAAATGGGTCTTTGGATTCCTATACACTCACCATACGAAACACAGCAGCATTAAGCTGATATTTTACGCTGGTATTCTGTGAGAGCGTGGTCCTTCCCCGGTCGTGCCGACCCATTCGTGCTACAACTATACTATTAATATAGCTGCAGTATGGCTCTACCACGTAATAAACATTTGCTGTAAGACTATCGATGAAGGTCCTTAAGAAACTGTATCCGCGACTTGTCATCGCCACTGGTGATAACAGAGTTTTTTTTCTCGCTACTATATAAGCAAAATAACTCCATACATATAATACTAACAATTAAAATATCTTACCAATAAACTGACGTAGCCGTGAATACCGTTGTATGCTACAATGACGTCCCGAAATTCTCCTGAGCAATAATCCGAACGATCGCATTCCTTAATAACAGATATATTATATCTGCTTCTCCAGTCTTCCAATGCTCGCAGAAGTTCTCCGATCTTCGTACTGTGATTATTACCTCCATACTTTAGAATCGATACTAAACGCGTGTCATCGAAAAAGTTAAAACTGTCGTTCGCTGTAGAGCTGCTATTAGCCTCTACGGGGTATTTGTGACGCGCGTCGTCATCGGCCAGCATTATGATCGAGACAGTGTTTTGTTCATCACTTAGTACCAACAACTATTTTATATCCGTTGCGTCGGATCAGGTGTTGCTTGCGTTCACTGGATTTCATGCTGCTTCATGCTGTACTATTTATTCATGATGTAAGATTTCGTCTGCTTACTGACTCTGTGAAAACAATTAGGTTTGTTAAAAAGGTTTGTAATTAGCCCATATTATTATTTTAATATTATTAAAAGTGGTAAGAAGGCGAATGAATGAAAATTATTATTAAACCGATAGTTGAATGGTTTTGAAGTATTTTTATGCGGCAGGATACCTTTACTGTCAAAGATTTCGTCAGGATTGATAACGTCCAATTTCTGCCAACAGACAGTAGCTGGCCAACTGCTGTGATCTCGTATATATTGAAAAAGGGGGAGTATGAGACCTATAATCTTAGTTCTCAAGGCAACAATGCATTTGTGTAACCATTTGCCATCCCGTAGACTGTTTTCTATATTTGATATTATTTTAAAAAAGAACTAAAATCTTTATGATGTAACAATATGGTACCACTTAATCAGAAATATTTATGTACTAGCTTTTTACCCGCGGCTTCGTTCACGTGCGCTTGAATTTAGGAACATCATTAAATGCTGTTCCGTGCCAAATTTAGAAAATTTCGATCACTTTTAGTCACCTCGGTGTCTCTATGTTTGTCAAATATATTTTTTTCATTCTAAAATACTATTAGACGTAGATGATTGGTAACATGCTATAGAAACACTTGAATATATACATATGTCTAGAAACATCTACTATTTTTTATATCGGGCGTGTCTTCCGATTCCGATGTATCCATAAGAAAGGTAAATAGTCTTGAAATCAAAATGTATTATTATTATTTACATTTTACTCTTTACATTTATTCAGTGTTAAAGTTAATTTAGTTTTGACAAAGTAACGTAATGTTTATTTGAGGCATTTTATTCATATCATTGGTCCTATTTAATATTGATTGGCACCATAAAATAGATGTAGATATTTCTTTACTTGAAGAAGACTTGAAAATTTCATAAATACAGTTCTATAATAATAATCCATACACATGGATTAAAACTAATGTTACGGGTGTTTTTACGCAATTTGGATGAAAGTTCCGAGTAAAAGAACATAATATCGTTGATGTGAAGCACCGAAGCTCCGGGAAGTCTAAAGTATGTCAACATGTTTAGTATCGTCCCAACCATTATATCGGATCTGATAGACAACAAATCCTTTCAATAGAACACCGAATCCTACCAATGATGATTCGC
The DNA here is from genome assembly GCA_963668995.1 of Parnassius mnemosyne. Taxonomy (NCBI): domain Eukaryota; kingdom Metazoa; phylum Arthropoda; class Insecta; order Lepidoptera; family Papilionidae; genus Parnassius; species Parnassius mnemosyne. The sequence continues at coordinate 27,524,093 of CAVLGL010000068.1, forward strand.
GAGACTATTGAAATTAAAAATATCCTAATATTAATAGAGAAGATGGCTGAGTGCTACCATCTGCTGAGGACCCCATAATTAATAAAATTAAATTCAACCTACTACTGCATTTATTTTATTCTATTTTAACGATGACATCAGGTCTTCAAACATCACAGTTCTCCCGCCCCTCCCGTAACCATGGATGCTGTAAAGTGTCCAAAACATCCGGAAATTGAAAAATTAAAATTAAACGCAATAAAATCCTTAAAATTAGGAGCACTAAACTCATGAACGGGAGTAGAAAAATGTTCGCCCTGTTGTGGCGGTGAAAGAAAATCCACCACCTCATATTGTCCCGTCGTAAGAGGCGACATAGTAGGAAAACAAACTGTAGATGGGATGGGTTGCATCATCTTCTTGACAACAGATCAAAATAATAATAGCTGCGGTTGTCAACCCGCCCCAACCAAGCGTGGCAACTATAGCAAATATCCAGCTACTTGACAATTTATGGGGAAAGCCTATGTTCATTTCAGTGGACTTTTGATAGGCCGACGATGAGTTTTACTCATCTTTGCAAGCGTTAATATTTACGGCAGAGTGAAAACAAAAAGCAACATACCCGAAAACACGAATGAAATAAAAACTGCATATATTCCCCATGAAAAGTAAAAAAAGTAGCAGCTTACATACATGTTACTACTGGCCGTAGAGTCTTTGGGCAAAAAAGTGTTTGCTACGCTGATTCAAACGTGGGATGAATGTAATGTAAATGATTCAATTATTTACATCGTATATTCAGTAGCATTGTATTATTTCATTTTATCAATGACTTGCCATTTTAGTTTATTTAGAAGTAAGTAGCTGGCGCTAATATTAGATGAAATAATGAAAGCCTATACCATCTAGTAATATCAGCAATAGAAGCGAACATTTATTTATTATATCGATATCGATAAGGGATAAAGTGATGTCAATTGTCTTAAAAGTTCTGTTTCTGTTAAAAAATACGCTATCAGCGCCGCTAGCGGTGAAAAACGATTTAATGATATCAACATATGACCATAATATTATGAAATAGCAACGTTGTGTTTAGTTATTTATATCTCCAAACGATTTCTATTCATGGATTTCGTCAAGCTATATCATGATATAGTCAACAAATAGTGTTAAATATCATGAAATGACCACACCATTTCACGAAATGATAGACTACTTTATGATATATGATCAATTCTACGATCTGGCCACGAAATACATAAAAAATCTCTTTAATAAAACTATAATGATAATGAAAATTTTGCAACAATTGCAGACAGACTAGTTTTAATAACTTTAAATATATATTAGTAATTGAAATAAATACCTTATCAATTTTCATATTTTTGATAGACGTCACAATTGTCTATTGAAATTTTTACACTTTTAAAATAAAATAGCAAAAATACTAAAAAACTAATCGTTAGAACTTTTTAGAATTTTAAAAATCTAATAATTTTATCATATAAATGAAAGTTATTTATATTATTTCATTTATTAGTAACTGAAGGCCATGAAGGAACCACTTTTTCCATTTGATGATAGATGGCGCTGTTTTGAATACCAAATCGGTGCAGTTTCAAATTATTTTACCAAGATTATAACTATATTTTAAGCTTTATTTACAAATATGTTTTTTATTTGGAAAACACCCGTCATGCCGCCTATAACTAAGATATAATAGAAAATTAACATCTAAAGGAAATAGAATACTTAACCTTCCTTTTTTGAAGTCCCGTAATCGGATAAAAAGTAGCCTATAAGTTCTTTCTCTTTTTTTCTCTTTTTATAATAACGTTACCCCCACACTAGGATTTTCTCCTGTATCGCGGAGGCAGTTTACAAACACAAATTGCACAAGGACAAACATCCAGACCCGGAACAATTATTTGTAGGCCGTACAAATACTTGTTCCGTGCGGGATTCGAACCCGCGGCCCCAAGCGTTGCAACTCATTGCTAAGCCACTACGCCACGGAGCCGTCTTACTTTGTTGCCCCGGGTTACTCACTACCTATATACAAAATTTCATGTAAATCGGTTCAGTAGTTTTTGCGTGAATCCGGAATACACAGACAGACAGACAGACAGAAAGCCTTTATTTAGTCCTCTGGACTTGTTTTTTCAAGAATATATTAGAATTACAGACACGACTTTTCTACAGATTTATTATATGTATAGATTTTGATAATTTTATATTTATTTTCTACCATGTAGTGGCGGTGTAAGAATATCCGCCACATCGGGATACTGAAACAGGGAATTGGCAGCAGCATCTTCCTGATGGCAACTCAAAAAAAACTGCGGTTGATAACTCGTTTCATCATCATCATCATCATTACAGCCCTTCACAAATCCACTGCTGAACATAGGCCTCCCCCAAAGAATGCCACAAAGCACGGTCCTGAGCCACCTGCATCCATCGACTTCCTGCATATCTTACCTGGTCGTCACTCCATCTAGTGGGGGGACGCCCTACACTTCGCCTGCCGGTACGAGGCTGCCACTCGAGAACCTTTCTTCCCCATCGGTTGTCGGTTCTTCAAGCTATATGGCCGGCCCATTGCCACTTCAGCTTACTAATCCGTTGGGCTATGTCGGTCACTCTTGTTCTACTGCGGATATCCTCATTTCTGAGTTTATCACGCAGAGAAACTCCGAGCATAGCCCTCTCCATAGGTCGCTGAGCGACCTTGAGCTTCCTCATACGGCCAGCAGTGAAGGACCACGTCTCAGTTCCGTATGTTATCACTGGCAACACGCACTGGGTGTACAGTCTCGTTTTCAAGTTTTAGATAATAGATTTCAATTTAAGATAACTCGTTTGCCACGCGTTAATTCGCCTTATGAGCTAATCTCAGAATAAGGCCTATGTTCAAAGTGGACTTTTATAGGTTGTAATGGATAGATGGATATTTATACTGAAAAATTGAAGATAATATATTTAAATGTCACACACTTCTTTTACGCACAAAGTACTGTTGCCTACGTATATTACACTAGCTGTTCCTCGTGGCTTCGCCCGCGGATTAGGTTTTTTTGTTTTTGCGCGGAACCCTAATTCTTTTTCTAAAATAAAAGTAGCCTAAGTTACTCCTTATGAAATCAGCTATCTACCAGTGAAAGTCCCGTCAAAATCGGTTCAGCCGTTTCGGAGATTAGCCGGAACAAAAAAGACAGACAAATATTTTAAAAATTGTATTTTAGTTATATAAGTAACGTATTTACTTTCATATGAATTAAGTAAAAAAAATGTAATTTTAACATTACAAACAGACACTTCAATTTTATTTATTTGTATAGATATATTGTAGCAGTTCTTTTAGTAAACAGTTTGTTTCAAAACGCATACGCACATAGTACTTATGCAATGTACTTAAAATGTTATTTTAAGAATTTGGATTTGATAATCAATAACTATATAAAAATAGCCTATAAATTTAAAAGGTCGCCATAGCAATTAAAAATATTAAGTGGAGTTTATGTTTGTTATTGCACAAGTATAAAACTTGTTTGGTTTTTCAAAATTTTTCAACCTGGTCCGCTGACTTTGCAAAAGTTTTAGTTAATAGAATCAGGCGTTACTTTGCAGAAATCCATTATATTAAATTATTTAGATGAATTATTATGTGTCTTACCTAGTTTAACGACGGGGAATAGTTAGCCGTCGGGATAACACATCTGAGGGAGGGCGGGAGGCGGTCTTCAAACTAGGTAACACATATCATTTTCAACTGACTTCACAAAAAGGAGGATGTTCCCAATTCGTCGTTTTTTATGTGTGTTCACCGATTACTCGAAGACGTCTGAACTGATTTGAAATATTTTTTTTTTGTTTCAAAGGGTATACTTTCCAGGTGGTCCCGTTTAAATTTAATCGAAATGGGTCAAGCAGTTTTAAAAAAAAAATCAACAATAAATTATTTTCTTGTTGTATAAAATTTTTAATTTTACACTTGTTATTTTAATTTTTATGCGGATCTTTAAAGTTTTTTGGACAATGAAATGACTGTTAAAAAAGTAAAATGATAAAAGAAAATATAATTTTTCGTATAGCATAGGTTTTATTTTCTAGTCTTAAGCGTTTGAAATTTGAATTCGTTAAACAAGAAAAAGCACAGGTTTTCTAAATATTACTTAATTTTGTGTTCAGAATTACTTGAGCATTAAATAAGGTTAGAGTTGCGGTATTTTGTTGCTTGCAAGCTTATTATAATTTCGCCAATTAAAACAAATCTATACAATAATAATCCACCACTAATTAAACAGGTATTCAAGAATTTTGTGTTTTGGTATCATCACAAGCCATGATTAAAATTATTTGTAGTTAGTTTTAAACAACTGTGCAAAATAATGTAAGTAATAAGATTTTAAGAAATTGCTGTTTTTACACCTGGTATGGCCGCGCTGCAGTAATATAGCTGGTCGGCCCGACCGGATCACGCTATCCCAGTATACCAGCGCGAACCTTGTTTTAAAAAAAATGCTAAAAAAGTACATACTGGCCAATTTTTTATTAATTCTATGTAAATCCATAATAGGATCATTCAATAGTTTGACTTTTACTTGTTTGTTAGTCACACAAACAGTTAGTATGAAAAAATTGATACCTAAACTTTGGCAACTAAAACGAGACCCGACGGTTGGCAAACGAGTCACAAATGCCACGCAGCATAAATTTTAACTTTGAAAAGAATAAAATTAATTAAAACACTGTTTGATTTTGGATAATTCACTTTCGTGTTGGAAATTTGTATCAGCCAATTGAACTATAAAGACCAGACCTACTTAAGCCGATAACTGGTAATTTCGAGTGATAGCAGAAAACGTCTAAAACACACTGTACATTGCATCGTCGTTTATTATTACCTTAACCACTAACATATTTTTTAACATATAACAATCAATAAACTACTAAAAGAGTTCTTCAGCTTTGACTGTAGGAGTAAGCACAAAGCAGATCAAAACTTAAAGTTTGTTGATGAATCGACATATAAATTGAAATATAATCTGTCTACTTCAACTATCAAAATATTGGTTGAACTCATATAAGTTAGCAACAAAGTGTTCCAATAGAATTTTAAGATAGTGATGCTAACATTTTGATGATCCCTTGCTCTGTCGCGAGGGTAATAAAGGTTAATCCTGACGCAAACCACACGCTATCCGGCTCTTCACAATTTGTCGAAACTATAGGAACCAAAGGAGCCAACCGCAGCCTTTCATTGAAGGGGTGAAATTGAAACACTCCATCCTTTCTTCTTACTTTATAGAGAGCGTCAATACATGTTTTGATATCCAGTGTCCTGCTTTCAAACTGTGTATTGTAATATCTGTCATACCCTAACTCTCTCTTTCTCTCTCTCTTTCACTCGCATCCGACCACAAATAGCTTTGATTATGATTCGGAGCTAGAGGTTACACCCCACTACAGCAACGATATTTTGTGGTAATTCAGCCCAAGCCAGATACTCCACAATATCCTGGTCATGTTTGCATTATAGCCGTATTAGTGGAACTTAGTAGTAGGCTATCTACTAGCCATGCTGCGTGGGATTTTTTATGAAAACTTTTTTTTTGTATTTAGGCAACATTCAGCAAGAAAAAAGAAAATTCTAGGAGCATGCCTTCATTGTATTCTTCACGGATCGTGTAACGGCAGCTTAAGAGAATCTATCTCCTCACTTTGTTCGGGAAAGTTATAGGGAACTATGGACAATCTCAGAATTATTTTAAGGCCCCAGACAAATACACAGTAGTATAACCAACCCGCCGGCGATAAAGATCAGCATCAAAGGTACGAGGTGCCTGGTTCTGCCTTCGTCAAACTCTCCCTACAACGAGAAGGTCAGAAGCCCACTGCTAGACGTGAACGACAGTAGATTGAACAGGCTCAAAAGAAAAAGAAGAATATATAATAACACGGGAAGAAACGGTTTGTTCCTTTATTAACTCTGACAGTAGACATGATATCCAAGTTAGCGATCAGTCATAAATTAACTTTTATTTATTTATAAGATTAGATTAAAAATTCCAAAAAATATCAGCTAAAGTAACTATTTGCTCAATGTAAATATTTTGTTAACGTTATATTTAAACGATTAGGCCAAGAGGAAGAGTTTATATAACGAATAAAACTCGTACCAATGCTTTACATAGAAATAGATAATTTTATGTAGACTATTATAATATGAATATAGATTATTTCTCAAGACTTTTTTACTATCGGTGACATGGTATTTGTAAGCCTTCACCATCACCATCATCCAGGAACCAAAAACCATCGATCGATAGATCACCATTATCGTACCGTTACACAGATAAACACATACTTCACAGTCACATCACAATCACGCATTAAATAACACATACACATATTTAATGCTTGATTAATTATGATTCTATGTGCTTAACGAATATCAGCCTATTTCTAGATTGTGGCTCTATCATATATTTCTGTATATGATAGAGCCACGCTGTACTAATGGTAGTAGCACGAATGGGTCAGCTCGACCGGAGGGACCACGCTGTTACGCTATATTACGCTGTTTAATACAAGCGTAAAATAGCAGTTTAATTCTGTCGTAAAATACTTTTATATTTTGATTTACTTCAATTATTTTAATTATTAGCTGTTATTCATTTAAGATATTTCTTTATAAGGAGACAATTGTACCAAACTTGCTATTGGATTGAATGCATTCTTATTAGAAGTTATTAGATAAGAAATTAGCAAACATTCCACCTGATAATATAGTGTAATCGGTTTAAATGAATGGAATTCGGGATGTTTATCCTAGGCAATTTTAATTCTGTATGTGTTGGATTCCTTTTTTCTGTATGTTGCAGTGCTAGTTGTGTCGGTGTGAGTTACCTTTGTTTTCAAATCACATTTGTAACTAATGTAAACCTCTTCACACTCATAGTAAATATTATTCGAAAAATATGCTACATATTTTCTCTTTTCCCAATTTCACTACCAAATTGTTGATTCTTATCATGGCTGCAGCACAAATGGGTCAACTGGGGACAAACCACGCTCGCACAGAATACCAACGTGGTGGATGACGAAAACCGGATACAATTTTTACTAGTAACAAGGCATTCCAGCTTAGTCCGCATCTATGGGATGGACTTTGTGACCGTTTATCACCCTTATTTTTACAAAACTAAACTGTAAAACAAAAATGGCAACTAAAATTGAAAAACTTTTTCAATTAAACTTTTACCCGTCAAAGTAAGGCTGAGGGACATTTATACATTGAATTATATACATATCTAATACATTACAAGAAATAATTATTTTATTTAACACATATAAGATATATATATATATATATACATTAGAGTCCATCATAATTTTGTTGCTGAACATTGAGACCACCGCCGTAGATTGTCACAAAGTACCGTCCTGAACCACCTGCATTCATCGATTCCCTGCTCGTTGCATCAGGTCGTCACTTCATTTTTTTATAGAATAGGGTGACAAACGAGCACACAGTCCACCTGATGGTAAGTCTTTGCTGTGACCCATAGACATCTACATCTATCCTCAATAAAGAATTAAAATGCAGATGCGTTGTCACCCATGAGAACTAAGATGGAATACCTCTTTTCCAGTAAAAAAGGTCTCCGGCTCTCTACACTCACCATACGAAACACAGCAGTGTTAAGCTGCTATTTTGCGTTGATATTCTCCGAGAGCGTGGTCCTTCCCCTGTCTGCATTTTGATTCTTAATCGAGGGTAAATGTAGATGTCTATGGACCACAGCATCCACTTATCATCAGGTGGACTGTGTACTCATTTGTCACTCTTATTTTATAAAAAAAAAGTATTTTCCAGCGCCACCACAACAAATGAAGTAGTATTAACTAAAAAGTGAATATATGTGTAACTTTCTACTGCAAGTAATAGCTTGGCTATTAGTATCAGTGCTGCAAAACACTTAAAACATAGGAGTATAAAATAAGAAAATAGTTGTGGTTGGGATTCGGTCAGCTCTGACTGTAACTTCCTATTTGTAGACTAAATGTGAGCTTACATAACAACTTATTTTCATTTTAGACTAACACTTAGACTAAATGTGTGTAAAAAACTATACCTTTGTATAAATGTAAGCTTATATTACAACTTATTTTGAGTATAAAATTGATTTCGAGTTTTGTAATTAATAAGTATTTCGGTATTTATTATTGAGACATAAAAGGTTACAGCCTACGCACTTCCCACTGCTTGACATAGGGCTTTTAACTTTTTCATAAGAGGGTGCAAACGAGCATAGGGCTCACATGGTCAGTGACTACCCCCGCCCATGCACAACTGCAACACCAGGGAAATTACAGGTGCGTTGCCGGCCTTTTAAAAAGGGGTAAGCACTTTTCTTAAAGGTCCCGTATCGGTCCGAAAAAATCGCCAGTGGTCAACTATTCGACAGAGAGGTCGTACGCGGAAGAAAACTCCTAGTGAAACGCACAGTGGTAGACCGCCAAGCATCCAGATGGTGTGGATGATATCGGGAGTTCTACCGCGAAGTGCGTTCGTGAAATTTGGCGGCTGCGATTAATTCGAACAATTCTTCAGATTGCTCCTCGTGGTAAATTCGAAAGAAAATGCAAAGGGATGCAACATCTCTTCACAGCGCCAGTGAATCGAGTCGATCGGAAAGGACTCGGTTTTCAACGACTCGGTCCGCTCTGCGTTGGATGCGGTCAAGTGAAAGGAGCTGGCACTGGGGAGCCCCAGCCCAGAGATGGGAACAGTATTCCGTGTGAGGCCAAACCTGCCCCTTGTAAAGTTGCAGGCAATGTGCCGGCATGAAATACTGTTCCGCTCTGCTGAGCACGCCAAGCATTTTAGAATCAAATTTGGCCTTCTCTTTCAAGTGACCACGAAACTGCATGTCACTTGATATGTCGACACCCAGGATTCCAATACTGGCTGAGGCTACAAGGGGAGTGCCTTGAAACTGAGGAGATACGACAAAGGGGTTCTTTTTAGCGGTAAATGCGCAAACTTGTGTCTTCTGAGGATCAAACTGGACTAGATTTAGTCGGCCCCAATCCGAGACATTGTTCAACAAAGACTCAACTTCAGACACAAGTTTGTTCCGGTACTTTCGTTTTCACGAAAAATATTGGCACGGCCGGTGTATAGAGCACCGCCAGTACTGTCATGCGTATAGCAATAAATGTTACCGGTTTGCAACATATAATCCAATATTTGTGTGTTGGATTATATTTTGCGAACCGGTTGTGTTGTGTATAATGGTTTCCATTATTTTGGAGAACAAAGAGGTGATGGCGATAGGCCTGAAGTTAGACGGGTTTGAGCGGTCACCTTTTTTAGGGATCGTGTGGACAACAACCGTCTTACATGATTTCGGGACTAAACCTAGGGAGTAGGAGTACCGGAAAAGATGCGCTAGAACTAGTGTAAAATCTGGAGCGCACGTCCTCAGCACAATTGAGGGGATTCCGTCAGACCAGTTCGACTTGTGGATGTCCAGGGAGCACTCACACCGCGGGATGGTTGGCGGTGTGGTCCTCCCGTCATCGAGAGTCGAGTTGGACGCAAAGAAAGATCCTATCAGATCGGCATTATCCTTTGCGGTATGGGCTAGTGAGTCGACCTCTAAGTGCATATATGGAAGAGATGGCTGATAGAAGTTCCCTTGGACAGCCTTGGCGAGAGACCAGAATTCAAGGGTTCCCGCAGGAAGGCGAACTAGTTTCTCGCCAATTCTGCCTATGTGCGCTGACTTTGCCTATGGCCAATGACTATTATGAAGGACCTGGAGGCGGAATTATACTTCTATTAAAGGGCGCTGGTATTTATTTACATCCAGGGACGTTGATGCGTCAGCCCAGGCCCGGTAGCACTCCTGCTTGTAGCGTGATGCTATCTTACAGGAGCGACTAAACCATGGCTGAGATCTGCCTCCGATGGGCACCACAGAGGAAGGAATAAAAAGTTCCGTACCCTGAAGTACCACATCAGCAACAGAATTAGCAACAACGTTGGGATCGTCCGGCGAGAACCAAACCCGTCCCCAAGGGTAGGATGCCAAGAAAGACCGCATCCCATCCGAATCGGCTGACCTATAGTGCCAAAACGGCTGCAGCCTAAAGAAAGTAACCGCGATTTCAGCGTGGGTGGCACCACACTCAGAACTAGTCAATGGTCCGAGGAGCCAAGAGGGACGTTGACGGAGACCTGATATCTGTCCGGATGAGAGGTCAGCAGAAGGTCCAACAGGGAAGGTTCCACAAGCTTCCACATCCGAAATCCGCGTATATGAAGTAACCGGTTGAGTCAGACCATATGCCAAGGCAAAATCATGAACAGATCTCCCCGCATGATCAGTCAAACGTTAACCGAGCCATTCGGCGTGGTGGGCGTTAAAATTGCCAAGGATCTCTGCGGATGGGACCTGTTGTAGCAAGGAATCTGTTGCCATTTAGACGTGGTCGGTGATTCAGTATGTTTCGGCATTACCGCTATGGGACCTATAAAGGCGCCCGTAGAGTCGCAGAAGGTCGTCGCTGTCTACGCGTAGCCAAAGGATGGACAGGTCCGAACCTTCAAGACTGCTGAGACGTCGAGAACAGATGTCCTATCTGACGCATACGCAAACTCCAACTGGAGGCGCAAAGGAGTGTTCCAATTTATATAAGTAAGAGATTTATGGAGAAATTAGTCTACCCCGATACTAATAACGCGGACAGACTTCACATGTCCTCGAAATATTATACTTCGCAGACACGCAAGTTTTCTAACGACCGAAGTTTCCTTCAACACCAAGCACATGGCAAATCAGCAGTTAAATTTGCAATTAAAAATTTTATTAAGAACAGCGGGAGTCTCTCTCTCGCGCTTTCGCTCGCGAATTATTATTTATACGTCAAGCAGCAGTTAGCCCCTGAGCTACCATAGTTCTTTTCGAGAAAGAGACACATAAAACGCGAGCGAGCGCGTATGTATGTGTGTGGATGTGCATTCGATACACCAGAAATATTCTTTTAAAACAGTATGATTGGACTTTGAAGATCTTAAAATGTGGGAATATTTTTAAATTTGAATTTCCAAATATCGAGCGTAGTTCTGCACGCCTTACAACGTAAGGGAGTGAGTGCTCTTCTCTCGATTTGTGACCATACCTCAAATTCGCTACATAAAATAGTTCTTATACTTAACTAGACATCAAATCCATATTAACGTTAAAATAACTACATGCATTGGGTTATAAGTTTAGTTTATTATTACATTTATTTTAGATTACATAACAAAAAATTTAGTTGGAAAAATATATGGACTGCCGTGCATTAGTCAATGCGTCGCGTCGGTGAAAATAACAGCTTTTTACTAAATGCATATGAAAGTATTTACGGTACTTATAACAAAACAAAAACCATTTTTAAAATTTTTGTCTGTCTGTCTGTTTGTTCCGGCTAATCTCCGAAACGGCTGGACCGATTTTGACGGGATTTTCACTGGCAGATAGCAGATGTTATAAGGAGTAACTTAGGCTACTTTTATTTAAAACAACAAAAAACAAAAACTTAAAACCCATGAAATCCAACCGTACCGAGGGCGAGGTCGCGGGCAACAGCTAGTATTAAATAAGATTCAATGTATTCGTAGGAAAATCCCTATTAATTTTTGTTATTGAAATCAACATCTCATATCGATTGATTCTCTGGTTTTTTTTTCTTGTAAAAATTAACGTCACTGTTTTTATATTTTCCTTCAAAATTAAATGACACGCTCATGATGCGTGCACATTTGGGTTTTCCAAATTATTTATTTTTAATGCGAAGTAACTAATCTATAAAGAAATGCATTTTGTATTATTTATCGACCTTATCCCATTATGAGTGCATAATTAAATCCGTTTGCAACTTCTTTAAAATTCTGCTAAGTTCTAAGAACTAAACAACATTGATATATTGATATTCTGTAAATTATTATTTATTTTATATGATGTATTATTATTGTTATTTCATAATTTAAAAATTATGAAATCTGTATGATGTATCTCAAACCCGTCTAAGCTGACGCCTGACACGGTTTACTTCGGTGTTTTGAAATTTGAAATGAAACTGAAAGGCGTAGTCAATCTATAGAAGAGTGAGCTATTTACGTTTTGTTTCGTCAAATGTAAAATAGATTTTAGAGTTTACCATTATGTCACGATGAAGGCTAATGGAAAAATATTTCAAATAAGAGGCACACAATTTTTTTACGTTTGTAACGGTGGTAGAGCCACGCAGCAGTTTTTGCTGTTGCATGTATGGGCCGGCTCGAGCCGGGTTGGTACCACGACCTCACAGAATACCGGCGTGAAGTAGAAGCTCTGCTTCTGCGTTTCGTCTGGTGAGTGCAGGTGGCCGGAGGCCCAATCCCCCCCCCCCCCATCAACATGGTAGCGGAATTACACGATGAAATACCCCAGGAGGGTACCAGTACCCCTGGAGAATCCCTCGCTGAGCATCCACGACCATGTTATTTCGATCTTGAGCGTGGGTGCTCAGGCTGCCCCGCGTAATCTGGGGGGGGGGGGGGGGGGCGGGCAAAATTCCGCTCAAAAGCATAACTGCTAGGGGCAAACTGAGCAAGAACACCAAGGCGACCCTGCCACGCTATCCGTGAATTTCTGCAACATCAGGGGACTTCACTCTAACCTAAACGCCGTCCACTACCATCTCGAGACGGCGAAGCCGGCCTTGCTCTTTCTGACCGAGACGCAGGTTTCCTCTCCGGCTGATATTTCGTATCTCTCCTACCCGGGGTACAAATTGGAGCATTCCTTTGTGCCTCGGGCTGGAGTTTGCGTGTATGTCAGAGAGGACATCTGTTCTCGACGCCTCGGCAGTCTTGAAGGTTCGGACCTGTCCATCCTTTGGTTACGCGTAGACAGCGACGACCATCCGCGCGTCTACGGGTGCCTCTATAGGTCCCATAGCGGTAATGCCGAAACAAACCGACTCATCGACCACGTCCAAATGGCTACAGATTCCTTGCTACAACAGGTCCCATCCGCAGAGATCGTGATCCTTGGCGATTTTAACGCCCACCATGCCGAATGGCTCGGTTCACGTCTAACCGATCATACGGGGAAATCTGTTTATGACTTTGCCTTGGCATATGGTCTGACACAACTGGTTACTTCGCCTACGCGGATTCCAGATGTGGAGGATCATACACCTTCCCTGTTGGACCTTCTGCTGACCTCTCATCCGGACGGATATCAGGTTTTTTCGATGCCCCTCTCGGCTCTTCGGACCATTGTCTGATCCGGAGTGTGGTGCCACTCACGCTCCCTTCGCGGTTGCGTTCTGCAGTTTGCCGCCGTGTTTGGCATTACAGGTCGGCGGAGTGGGACGGAATGCGGTCTTTCTTTGCATCCTACCCATGGGGACGGGTTTGCTTCTCGCCGGACGATCCCAGCGCTGTTGCTGACTCTGTCACTGATGTGGTGCTACAGGGAATGGAACTATTTATTCCATCATCTGTGGTATCCATCGGAGGCAGATCTCAGCCTTGGTTTGGTCGCTCCTGTAAAACTGCTTTACGCAGTAAGCAGGAGTGTTATCAAGCCTGGGCTGCGGCTTCGGCGACTCGGGATGTAAACACCAGCACACTTAAAAAGAAGTATAACTTCGCCTCCAGGTCCTTCAAAAGAGTTATTGCCAGGGCAAAGTCAGAGCACATAGGCAGAATTGGCGAGAAACTAGTTCGCCTTCCTTCGGGAACCCGTGCATTCTGGTCTCTCACCAAGGCTGTCCAAGGGAATTTCTTTAAGCCATCACTACCATCTCTGCACAGGGAGGATGACTCACTGGCCCATGCCGCAAAAGACAAAGCCGACCTTTTAGGCTCCCTTTTTGCGTCCAACTCGACTCTTGATGACGGGGGGAAAACACCGCCGACAATCCCGCGATGTGAGTGCTCCATGCCGGATGTGCTGTTCTTACAGCGCTCGGTTTGCAAAGCACTGCTCTCCCTGGACATCCAGAAGTCGAGTGGGCCTGACGGAATCCCCCCAATTGTGCTGAGGACGTGTGCTCCGGAGTTGGCACCGGTCCTAACGCGTCTTTTCCGGTACTCCTACTCCCAAGGCGTAGTCCCGAATTCATGGAAGACAGCTTTTGTCCACCCGATCCCAAAAAAAGGCGACCGCTCAGACCCATCCAACTATAGGCCTATCGCGATCACCTCCTTGTTCTCCAAAATAATGGAATCCATTATTAACTGCCAGCTCATCCGGTACCTTGAGGATCACCAGCTGATTAGTGACCGCCAATACGGTTTTCGTCGGGGTCGATCAGCTGGTGATCTTCTGGTCTACCTGACCCATAGATGGGCGGAGGCAGTAGAGTCCAAGGGGGAGGCGTTGGCCGTTAGTCTGGACATTGCGAAGGCCTTCGATCGGGTTTGGCACATAGCGCTTCTTTCGAAGCTCCCTTCCTATGGGCTTCCCGAGAAATTGTGCAATTGGATCACCAGCTTCCTTGCAGATCGGAGCATCAAGGTCGTTGTAGACGGTGCATGCTCTGACTACAAGCCTATTAACGCTGGTGTTCCACAAGGCTGTGTGCTATCACCAACGCTGTTTCTTCTGCATATCAATGATATGTTGCTAACTGGTAACATTCATTGCTATGCGGATGACAGCACTGGTGATGCTCTATACACCGGCCGTGCCAATATTTCTCGGGAAAACGTCGCTGAGTACCGGAACAAACTTGTGTCTGAAGTCGAGTCTTTGCTGAGCAAAGTCTCGGATTGGGGGCGACTAAATCTAGTCCAGTTTAATCCTCAGAAGACACAAGTTTGCGCGTTTACCGCTAAAAAGAACCCCTTTGTCGTATCTCCTCAGTTTCAAGGCACTCCCCTTCTTGCCTCAGCCAGTATCGGTATCCTCGGAGTCGACATATCGAGTGACGTGCAGTTTCGTGGTCACTTGGATGGGAAGGCCAAATTGGCTTCTAAAAAGCTTGGCGTGCTCAGCAGGGCGGGACAGTATTTCATGCCGGCACACCGCCTGCAACTTTACAAGGCGCAAGTTCGGCCGCACATGGAATACTGTTCTCATCTCTGGGCAGGGGCTCCCCAGTGCCAGCTCCTTCCACTTGACCGCATCCAACGCAGAGCTGCTCAAATCGTCGACGACCGAGCCCTTTCCGATCGGCTCGATTCATTGGCACTGCAAAGAGATGTTGCATCCCTTTGCATTTTCTTTCGCATCTACCATGGGGAGTGCTCTGAGGAATTGTTCGGATTAATCCCAGCCGCCAAATTTCACGAACGCACATCGCGGCAGAACTCCCGATACCATCCACACCATCTGGATGATTGGCGGTCCACCACTGTGCGATTTAGGAGATGTTTTCTTCCTCACACGACCTCCTTGTGGAATCGATTACCACCAGTGATTTTTCTGGACCGATACGACTTAGGGACCTTCAAGAAAAAGCGTACTCCTTTTTAAAAGGCCGGCAACGCATCTGCGATTCCCCTGGTGTTGCAGTTGTTCATGGACGGCGGTAGTCACTTACCATCAGGTGAGCCGCATGCTTGTTTGCCCCCTCTCCCATAAAAAAAAAACGTTTACTAATTCATAAAATTTTATGCCATTACTCGGCAATAGGATAACTTTATTTTATAAAACTGAAGTGACAAACGTATTGACAGTAAACCTTATGGTAAGTGGCTACTGCAGTCCATGGCACCTGCAGCCAACTTTATACAAAGAAGGCTATATAGCCTTACTTTATACATATATATAAACAGAAGGCAAAGCTGCGTTATCACACCTGGGGACTATCATGGAATGAATCACAGCCTATTATTATATTGTCTCTATTTCAGATGGAATCACAGCAAAACAAGCACTGCCATTTAGCGCAAGAAAATTATAAGATGGTGTCACCTACCCAAACGGATTCCTAGGCAATTAAAAAGTCCTAAACCTAAAACGACTAAACTAAAAACTTGCTAGCAAAAGAAGTTAAGGGATCCATTACCACGACGATAGGCAACTAACATACAACTGAAGGTCTTAGTAAATTATTGTTAGTAGTACACAATTAGTAGTTAGTAGTACACAATCCAGTAAAAACAGTACACTGTTGAGTGGTCTTTGATTTTATATTGCAAACTACTCTGCCACGTGGCGATTACGACAAGATATCCCGATAAGCGTTCGGCGTAAGAGAATCCAACGGGACGTAATGACGCGATCCCAATACATACATACTTACCCTTGGGGTTCATAAGAGGCATGTGGGAAATTAAAACTTCTACAATACAGTACTAATACATTGCGCACTAAGTTACGGCCAATACTCTGTAACTCTTTAGTCTACTGCGAGCGGGTGAGGTGGGCCTTCCCGTTAGCTATCAAATTGCCTTATACGACCACCAATGAAGGACCATATAGGGTTTTTCCATTATCATCCCTTTACTCCAAAGAGTCACCCTTGACGTTTCTGACGTCGTCGGAATGGACATTTTGCATTTTGTATACAAAATTGATTGATGTCTATAACGTCATCTGTAGGAAATCGATAGTTTTATATTTTACCAAAGTCGCCTGTTACGATACCCTCTGGCCGATATGGGGTATTCTATTTCACGATGAAGGTTTCACTTGATTGTAGTAGTGACGTGTATCGACAGGCGCGTTTGTGTGTGTAAACTGCGATTCGTCCGACTCGTGATCGTGACTGAGCGCTGCCGAGGATTACGCACACTAACACAATGTGTATGTGCATGGCTAACAACAACGAAAGTCAAACCTTCATCGTGAAATACAATAACTAATGAATTTTCTTATGCCGCCACCATACGCTACTATACCTCGTTTTACATACTGGTGGTATCTGCTTTATTTAATGTATTGAATAAATATTTATGAGTGCATACACATAGCTATATTTAAAATAAAGTTAAAATGTAAATTTTTCAAATTATATCGAAGTCTTAAAATTTTATGGCCTCATTTAATATTCAAATGATATTAAGTATTCTTCGGTCACGGGCGCGTGTGCTCGTAATTTATAAACCTTAAGTAATTGAAAATCTATATTAAGATTTTTTTTTTCAATTTAAATTAAAGGTGACTTTGATCAAATATATTAATAGCTCCTTATCTCATCTTCGAGCCCGGCCGTTTCAATTAAAGCAAAGCTGTCCTAAAATCCTAACTTAAGTCTGAAGATACTTCTAAACAACTACGGCGACAACTATTGTATATCGGAAGGTGCTAACTACGCAAGATATGTTATAAGTACTAGAAAAGTGCCCACACAAACACAGTGGTAATTTCACGTCCTACTCAATATAAAAGAATAAAAGCGGTAGAACACACAACAAACTACAACACGCAAGTATACACGCACAAATGCTATATAGACTGTCAAACTGTTTATCTTAGCATTGTTTACATATTGTTGGTATTATATGGTGTTGTGCAAAAGCTTTCATCTATACAAATAAATAAAATTGAAGTGTCTGTTTGTAATGTCAAAATTACTGCTTTTTACTAAATGCATATGAAAATATATACGGTACTAATAACAAAAATACAATTTTTAAAGTTTTTGTCTGTCTGTCTGTTTGTTCCGGCTAATCTCCTAAACGGCTCGACCGATTTTGACGGGATTTTCACTGGTAGATAGCTGATGTCACAAGGAGTAACTTAAACTACTTTTATTTTAGAAAAAGAATTAGGGTTCCGCGCAGAAAAATTAAAACCCCAAATAAAACGCTGGCGAAGTCGCGGGGAACAGCTAGTTTAAAAATATATTTCATCATCGTAATCACTGTGCGGCAGTCCAATACATAATAGGCCTCTACAAGGTAGGCCACTAACCTAGAAGCCGATGCTTCACTCACCCAGTTGCTGCCAGTGCCTTGCACAAATCGTCGATCCCTCTAGCTATGGGGCGTCCGACACTACGTTTACGATAAAGCGATCTCCACTCATTGGCACGTCTACTCCAACGGTTATCATTTCTGTGATAGATATGACCAACCCAGGTCCACTTCAGCTTGCAAATACGGAAGGCCTTGGAACCCTATCCACTAAAGATCTGAATCAAACTCCGGGAAAACTCCGAAAAAAACTCTTTCCATCGCTCGCTGGGCGTCTTTGAGTTGGTGGAGTAGACGTTAGTGTCCACGTTAAATAAATATATGTATATTATGCCTCCGCCACACTACTCACGAAGTAACTTTGACGAAGTGCTCGTTGAAATCGATCGCAGTCCGAAGAACGACGATTGTCTTGAGCCTTCCGCGCTGTTTAGGCCAAATAATTAACATGTTAAAAACTTGGATTCAAGACGCGCGTCACGGCGTGTCCTTCCGATGGAATTTAAAGGTCACCGTCGGCCCCCTCTCCCGTGCGGGTTTCTCGGCCTAGCGCTCGGTAGCCTGACGCGTGGGCGAGGTCAGTTGGTTGGACGCGGCTGGTGTCGTTAATTGTGCGCGCACGCTGAGTCGATAAGACGGCCTGGAATTTTACGCTCGGAACCGCCTCCTTTGATTTTTTTGAGTTGGGCGCGGCTGTAGTGTCGATGTTTTGGAAGTTACTCTCGTATAGTTTGGTCGCGTGACGACTGCCTCTAATTGATTTGTCTTTTCGTTCGTTTTACGTAACAATGAGGCGTCTCGGGAGTTTTGAGTGATTAATTTAACTTTTACTGGCATTAATTTGCAGTTGCGAGTTGTTTGTGTGTCATTTTGATATCGTAATAAGACATTGGCTTTGTCGGGGGAACGCTAAAAATTTGTGACTCGAGAGGACATCGCGTTTCCACTCGATTATAATTTTGTGCTAAGTGAACCTGGAACATTGAACTTTGACCGACAGTTCTTAAGTTGAGCAGTGTGTCACTTGTTTTAAGTTCGATTAACGCAGATTTAGTTAAATTTGAAGTTACTTAAATGTACAATAAAGTTGATAAACTAATATAGTGAAATAAAAGCAGAAGGTTAGGTTTCAATTGGTGAACGCCCACTGGAGGGATCGCATATTTTGGAGAAAAGCAGTGCCTGTGGGTCTGCTCTCAGATCATCGGGACGTCAGGTTACATCTACACACTTTCGCACACTACTTACATACACCTCACTTACCACCTGACTGATACCCTGTGGTCAACCCTACCTTCGGAACTCAGTAAGTTGTGTTTGCTTGTTAGCCCTTATTTGAGAATTATCCATAGGCCATTGGGCCCATGGATAATTCTCAAATAAGGGCTAATAACGAACCCTCTGTTGCTCGTCGAGGGGGCTAATATGGGCCCTGGCCCAGTCGACTTTTGCCGGGGCAACTGAGGGCCGTAACACGCGCCTTTAACATGAATAACGTGCAAGAGGCAGCTGCTATAAGTACACATTTGTGTGACCAGTACGACGTCAATGCGTTAACCATAGATAAATAATTATGTGGAAAGCTACATATTTAATGTTTATATTTAAAAATATTAATATATAACTGGTGTACGCCAAGTAGTGTAGTGAGACGCTTCGTTTAACTTCGGGGTACTTCGCGAAGTCCTTTGACTCTGGCGCAAAAACCGACAGCGATCGGAAGTCGCCCGAGGCGAAGCGAGGTTACACGAAACGGATCAAAGTACCTCTCTACACTATTCGCCTCGTCCAACTTCGATCTACTTCGCGAGTAGTCTAGGCATTAAAGATTTATTTTTATTTCAAATCTCAGTGTCATGTCATAGTTCACGCGATAATGCGTTAACTTTACAATGGTGTCCTGATCTTATTATACAATTAAGAAAATATAAAAAATAAAGAAATATATTAAATTTAATATAAAGAAAAGAAATATATATTAAATTTTATATAAAAATATTTTTATTCGAGGTAGAGCCATGCTGCTGCTATATTAGTAGTATAGTCGGCTCGACCGGGGAAGGACCACGCTCTCACAGAATACCAGCGTAAAATGGCAGCTTGACACTGCTGTGTTTCGTATAGTGAGTGTAGAGAACCAGAGACCCATTTTATTAGAAAGAGGCATACCATTTTAGTCCTCACGTTTGTTGACGCATCTGCATTTTGAGAAAATTTATTAGAGAAAACCTTAGCTTAGATAAACTAATTACACATTTCGCTTGAGCCAGAACCAGTACTAACAGCACTATCAGCAGCAATGTGGTTTCATTAATTTCAACTTTTTCTCATGCTATATAAATTTACTGATGAGAAGAAAGTTGGACGAGAAATTGGACTTCTACAAGAGATAAGAGAACTTTCCGACTAACTATGAAACATGGATAAACCACAATGGTCCCGAAACGGACCGTATGGTTCTTTGAAGATGAGCCAACTTCAATAAAAGCACGTAATGTACGATGCAAACAGAAAAAATGGTCTCCTCGTTTTTCTGAAAGACGGGTGATATGATTCTGTGGCAGTACATGATCAAGGAACGATTGGTTTCGAGTGATATGTGACAGAAAAGGTGTCACAAGGACCAAAGTCAGAAATCCGACACCACAACAACGCAGTACTGCATCACGCCTGCAAGAACTCTCAACTCAAAATTCGTTTCTATCCTACCTCACCTATATAAGTGCCTTGTGATTCTTCTACTATAATCTAGAATCTTGTGATTTTTTTCTATTTCTAAAAATCAAAAAAAAAGTTAAAAACAAGTGATTTTAAATCTAAGAAGACGTTAAGACGCAATGGCTGGTTCTAATTTCGTGATTTCTAAGGTGTTTAAAGAGGAATAATCAGAGGTATTTTCAAAAAGGTTTAGGCACATGCAAAAAAGCGTTTACTCTAAGTGAATAGATTGATAGTAGTAATAAGGAATAAGTATTATAATTTTCAATATCTTATTTCTTTTGGCAAAACCCTCATAAAACATAATGAAAAATTCTTGAGATGGGTACTATATTTTTATAAGTTGTGACGGAAAAATCTTACACTTAATGTTGCCTAACCCCTATCCACCAAACCCGTACCGTCCGATAAGGAACTACGTTCCAAAAAAAATATTTTGGCAGAAAAAAGGTGTGGTTGGTTTTTTTTTGTATGTTTAGTTTATTTAAAAAAAATACGTTACCCTTATAGTAGGATTTTGTCCCGGATCGTGGAGGCAGTTTATATTATACATAAACTGCAGAAGTAGACATACCCAGACGTTCGGGATTTGAACTCACAGCACTGCAGAGCCGTGACCATACGGTTTGCCAAAGATTCAAAAGATTTTAATTTCTATGCAAAGTTTTATATTTCGGATAATTTAGGAGGCAAGTTCAAAATAAGGGACTTGGAACCTGAATCTCGCTGTGAAGTAGGCAAACATTCTGACCACTAGGCTTAAAGAAATAAAAACAGTTGCAAAAGAGGTGACAGTGTATTTTTGATGTATGCAAATTATTTCAAAATTCTTTTGATGTGTAATTATTATGTTATAATAATACCGACAGTTTTGCATAAATTTATGGCCTTAACACTAGATGAATATTTACAAAATATACATGGATGAATACTAATAATACGTGGATTTCATTACGTGCAGTTAGCCGGAATATTTTCCACCGAAATAATTTCCAGTCAAGTTTGTTAATGTGTAATTAATTTGGGGCCTGGTACAGGATGTTCTTTCCATCGCCCGCTGGACGACTTGGAGTTTATGGTGTAGTTGTACCGTTAGTGTGAACGTTTTGGCATTCACATGTGGTGTGATGTAATGCACTGGTCGAAGACTTTCGTCTTCAAACTTGGTGCAAGCTTCAATCTCTGGTGTATAAGACCGTAACGAAGAAATCCGCCGTAGAACCAAGGTCACCGACGTAGCCTTCCGTATTTGGAGACAATGGGCAGGTCACATCTATCGCAGAAGTGATAATCGTTGGAATAGGCATATCATACGGTGGAGACCGCGTTTAGGTGAACGTAGTATGGGACGCCTCCTGGCTAGATGGGGCGACGATCTGTGTAAGGCGGCTGGCAGCAATTGGATGCGTGAAGCCAAGATCGGGCTAAGTGGCACTCCTTGGGGGAAGCCTATGACCAGCAGTGGACTGTCGCAGGCTAATAATGATAGGGTATACAGGAGGAAGTATAGAAACTGATTGACGAACATATAGCGAGGCAGGGTCTTTGGCGTGCATAACTCAGTTTTCTTAAAGTTAGTTTACTGCATGACACTGCATCTACTTTTGTTTTTAATCAAAATATGTTTCTTTAATTAAAAACTATATATTAATAAAATAAAAGTGTTTAAACAAGTTAATCAACTGAAAAAAAAATATCTACCGATAACCACAAACCTTACGAAGCGTTTATATCCACGGCCGTGCTAACGTGCACAAAATTCATGGCGAAGTCTAACATTAACTTTACATGATAGATGTGAAATGGTAGATAAATGAAATGCAAATTATATAATCCGTATACCTCTCGAAGAGTAAATAGCTACCGGAGCTAGAAGACGCTACCCATCAATACGTTATTGAAAATAAAAACGCGAATCTACATAGAATCCACTATCGCAGTAAAGTTACAGAACATGGCAAAAAGATCACGTAAAACAATGTGTTCATACATTTATGATTTCCACGAATATGACATGTTATTTCATAAATTTAAACTGGCCCGTCCGAATGCAACAAAGCTCCAATTTTCACAAGTACGAAATATGTGAGGAAAATCTGTTGTAAAAACCGCACGCTGAAATGTTCGCTATGCGAATTTCTGAACGGATGAACGTACGGATTAAATGCATAGCTTTCTATTTGATCTATTCATTTTTTTTACCTGACAACTCTACAAGCCATCATATTATAAATTTTACTTATAAAATATAACGTTCTTTAACTTAAGCAAAACCCGGGATAAATATAAGTGAAAAAATGGGGAGAGCTTTTCCATTTACGTGGTTGAGTCATGCTACAGCTATATTGGTATTATAGTTATAGTACGAATGGGTCGGCTCGACCGGGAGAAGGACCAGGCTCTCACAGAATACCCGCGTAAAATAGCAGCATAGCACTGTTGTGTTTCGTATGGTGAGTGTTGAGAACCGGAGACCTTTTTTACTGGAAAAGAGGCATTCCATCTTAGTCCTCACAGGTGACAACGCATTTGCATTTTGATTCTTTATTGAGGATAGATGTAGATCTCTATGGGTCACAGCAACCACTTACCATCAGGTGGACTGTGTGCTCGTTTGTCACCCTATCTTATAAAAAAATTGTAATAATAATAATAATAATAACCTTTATTGATTTCTCTCACAAATAGTACATTGCGTAATTTTTGAGTTACAACTGATTTTTTTTAATATTTAAAAAACGCAAGGGTACATAAATTTGTGGGAAACGTAAGTCTAAACTAGGATACCCTGTGCAATGGAACCAACGATTTGTACTTTTATTTTGTTTAAAAAGAACTGCTGAAAAGATTTTAATAAAAATTAATCACGTATTTATTGTACAACTAAGCGACGAATGTGATTGATTCGGGAACGATATCGTCATTTTATTCACGAGATATTTACGCAAAACACAACGTTTACGAAAGTACGAAGGTACGAAAAGTACATAGCATTAGACTCTTGACTTCAAACCGTGGCGATATGTTGAATTTTAAGTATCGAATGAATTAAAACATCTTCTTGAATAAATTGTTCAAATAAATCTATCCGTTTCTAAAAATGGGTTTTATTTCTCTTATCCTAGACACTGTCACGTTTGATACCTATGGGAATGGCAACGACACAGCCAACCCCAGTTTTTCTATTTATATTTTTACTCTGTTTTTTTCTACATATTTATGATCAGTTTTTTATACGTATTTAAAATTACTGAATAAGTAAAAAAAATCTACAAATGTTGGTGTGGTAACATTAGATGAGACGGACAGAATAAAAGATAAATTGTGTGCCAAAAACCTCTTACGAATTTATCATTTTTTGGATCTAAAGCAGATTCTTATTGTTTAAAAAACATTTTATGTTCATACTTACGCCGAAATTTTCACTTATATCTTGCAAAACAACAAAACTTTAAATTTACTATGTAACTATAAATTATTTAACCAAATAAATACATAATCAAAACTTTAATATCTTACTTTTCATTAAAACATACAGTGCACTACTTTATGTATTTATTACTAGACGCGGTACCAGAAACAATAATAAACATTGCGTTCTAGTATAAAAGTTCTAGACTTAAAATAACAAACAATTCGATTTAAGCTTGTATCAAATGAGCGCGCACACTGAACGCCCGACGTTACTGAACTGAACAACTTAGACGAATGTTTCATCGAATGTCGTACACGTAGTTTAATCATTATTATTGCAGTTTTATTTTTTCTATAGTTAATAACACAACAAAATCAACATAAAAATTTCCTCTACATTGATCTTGTACAATTAAATTTGTTTAAGGGGTTTCATCCATTAAACCTGATCAGTTTTATTGTGAGTGGAAAAAACTGCGGTTGCCAACTCTCTTGCATAGCGTGGCAACTATGGCAAATATCCCCTTCATAAAGCAATTTATGGGAGAGTGCTATTGGACTTTTGATAAGATATAAAAGCAAAGGTAAACCTCGTTATTAGATTTATTACAATTTGTTGCATTACTAACTAAACTCATTAAAAATATATTAACATAATTTTTTATATAATAACATGTGTATTATAATAGTAAGATAACAATGTTGTTGCGATAACATTCACATCGTTAATATTTAAGTAATATTTCATGTTTCTACGTGGTAGTGCTACGCTGGAGCTGTATTATCGCTGGCGCACAAATGGATCGGCTCGAACGGTGAAGGATCACGCCGTTACGAAAGACTAGACTACAAAAACAGCGTTTCCTATGAGAAACGAAAACTGTTTTACTGGAAACGAGGTATTCCAGCCAATGAGAACGGTCACACACATCTGCATTTTGATTCTTAATCGAGGTTTGATGTAGGTATTAATGCATCCCGTCATGGAGTCAGGTTGCAGTCAATCGCTTAGCCACTGCACAGCCGAGCCATCGATAGGTTTACCTCCAGAAATTTATATATTTGTCATCAATCAAATGCGTATGAATAAAATTGAAGTATATGTCTGTAATATTGAAATAACAGCCCTTTACTGAGCTCAGGGCATTATTTGCATGCTATTAAGACACGCATTGGGGCAGCGCGGCAGATATTTCGTTACCCTAAAACTATCTCAGATACACTCTCAGAAATAATAGATGGCCTATGTCCAGTAGGGGGACGTTTATAAGTTATAACATTAACTTTAAGGCATGAATATCCATTTGCAAAATTTTTATGTCTGTCTGTCCGGGTGAATCTTATTAATCTTCAGAATGGCTGAACTGACTGTAATAGAACTTCACAATAATTAAAAATTAAAAATTTTGTACAGCCGACTTCAATATAAATTATTAAGAATAACTCAAAAACTATTAGTCTGACCTGGATCAAATTCATATGGAACCACATGTGAAGTAGCAGCTTTCAAATAAAAAAAGAATCATCGAAATCGGTTCACCCAGTAAAAAGTTATGAGGTAACACACATAAAAAACATACAGTCGAATTGAGTACCGTCTCCTTTTTGAAGTCGGCAGAAAAAGGTAGAGAGCAATACCAATATTGATCTAGGTTATATTTCACCCGAAATCCTTACATATAATTATCTATGACGATCATCTTCATCTAAAAGACGGGTTGCTGGTCGTTAATAATCTACTAGATACTAATTTTAGTGCCGATTTATTACAGTTATAATATTATCAATCATCATTAACAGCCTCTTTAAATCAACTATTAGAGACCTCTCTTGCCTTGCCTTCTATTGCCTTGAAATGGCAACTTTATAAATATTACAATGTATCATTAACAATTGATGGAATAATAATATTTCCAAAGTACCTAATAATTCTAGGCTAGATGCATACATTTTCTTCTTCATTATGGAGCACGAGCTATTACTCGAAACTTTAAAAAAAAACGCGTGTTCCCAGCAGTGACCTGAAAATATGTTGTTACTCCAATTTTACTTTTTACCATCTGATAAAAAGTAAAATTGGATTTAATCTTAAAGAGATTCGCAATATGGCAGGTTTGAAAGATGACCTTATCACAAAAATTGATAAGGGCGTGCTTCGGTGGTTTGGGCACGTTGAGCGAATGAGTGAAGACCGAATGGTGAAGAAAATATATAGCACGAAAGTTAATATTAAAAGGTGTCGAGGTAGACCGAGACTAACCTTCGAAGGCCATGTGAGCAAATTGCTCGAAGAGGTTAGGGTCAAAAGTACTCGGATACCTAGACGTGCATGCATGAAGAAGATAATGAATCTGAAAGAAGCGAAAGAGGTTTGTAAGGATCGTGACACTTGGCGATCTGTTCTCTCTGGCTACCCCGTCAGGGATTGTGCGTGAAGATAAGTTAATCTTAAAAGACATAAATCTACAACCAGACGTGACAGAAGTTGAGTTTTTTTTTTAACACGATGGCGCAAGTGATAACCCAATTGTTCTCTTTTCGACTTAATGTTGGATTCAGTTTTGAACAAGTAACTTGCCTGTCAGTTTATTGAACACTGACAATTAATAAAGCATATGCTCCGCGTTACAAATCCAAGACCTTAGTGTTAGCTGCTTCTCAAATGCACATATGTGGATCGCGCCGTGCAAGTAATTGAGATATTATTCTGAACAAGCATACTAATAACTTTTTAAGCGGATTCAAAATACGAGAAGGTTATATTTAAATTTTGCATATTATTACATAAAAAAATCACACGCGTCGATTATATTTAACATATATGATTTTATATATGTTCACCGATTTTTTTGGAAACTGCTGAAACTATTTTTACCGAAAAAATTTATGGTAGTGTCCCAGCGAAAGAAGTTTGACAGACGGTGTTTGCGAAAGGAAAGGGCAGCTAACCGTCAGACTGATTGTTGTCAACAGCGTAGGACGTCTCCAATATACGTATTTTGATCATTGTAAAAACTATCTGACAAATAGAAGCTACCGTGTTAAAATTTGTGAAAGCTACAGCACATCAGTCAAAGTAACCGAAGGCACAGCTCAAGGTTCCGTACTTGGACCATTGCACTTTATAGCCTATGTCAATGACATGAATAAGATCTTTAGATATTGTACTAACTATTAATACGCTGATAATACGTGTATGCTTGTAGCTGCTAAGGATGTCAATGACGCCCTGCTTTTGTTACAGGATGATTTTGATTCATTAAATAAATGGTGTCATGACAGCGGTTTGATATTAAATTGTCAAAAGACGAAATTAGTCCATATACACTCGCCAAACTTAAAGTCTAATAGCATATTAAAACATAAAATCATTTCGCATAATCATAATTGCCTTCACCAACACCAAAGTAATTGTAAGTATTCCACGATTGAATTAGTTACATCGCATAAATATTTAGGCTTAGTAGAAGACCATAAGTTCAATTGGCACGAGCACATAAAGCATGTATGTGATAAGCTTAGAGCATTTTTGGCGAATATGTTTATAATTAGAAAGCGATTAAACTTTCGAGTCAAAATTATGCTTTATAACGCTCTTGCTGATTCAGTCATAACTTATGGGCTAAGTAGCTACGGACGAACAGACAAATCACATCTACAGTACATTTATCAACTACAACTTAGGAATTTAAAATCGATTGTACCTATAAAAGTTAAACTTCATGCAAAAACAAATGAAAACTTTATATTTAAACACTGCAAGGTACTCAATATCCATGATAAAGTCCAATATCAACTGTTAAAAGAACAATTCTTTAATTTAGGTGTACAACATACAGTCTCAAACAAAATTCAGACCCGCAAAGTAACTCAAAAAAAATTAATAACAATACCATCCAAAAATAAATATGGTGAGCGCACCAGTGCATACATAATACCTCGCTTAATAAGTGGCCTGGATAATATATTTAAAAGTGAAATTAATGAAGTTAACATAAAGTATAAATTAAAATGTTATTTCCTTAACAAATATTAGTTGTTATCCCCATTTTTGTAAATGTAGACGGAACGGCACGCAACACAAACCTGCGTGGTTTTTCGCTGTGCCGCATAGCAATAATGTAACAATTTTTATCCAATAATAAATAAATAAAATAAAATAAAATAAAGTGTATACCAGTACCCCCGATCTATGTAAACCTTCATATCGAATAAAACTAATTTTACGGACTATGGATTCTTATAATATTAACGCGAGTACAACACGTTGAATTAAAATAATTTTACGGATATTAAGGCGTTTCATTCAGTCATTCATTCACAGCCTATCAAAATACACTTTTTTTTATAGGATCGGGTGACAAACGAGCACACAGTCCACCTGATGGTAAGTGGTTACTGTGATCCATAGACATCTACATCTATCCTCAATAAAGACTAAAGATGCAGATGCGTTGTCACCCGTGAGGACTAAGATGGAGTGCCTCTTTGCCAGTAAAATGGGTCTCCGGTTCTCTACACTCACCATACGAAACACAGCAGCGTTAAGCTGCTATTTTACGCTGGTTTTCTGTGAGAGCGTGGTCTTTCCCCGTTCGAGCCGACCCATTCGTGCTACAACCATAATATAGCTGTAGCATGGCTCTACCACGTAGAAGTACCACACTGCTGAACAAAGGCCTTCTAATAGATTGCCTCATAAGATTTTTATTCGTTCAACATCCTGATGTCATGGTTAAGCTGGGCTGTCTTCAGCTACGTAATATTAGTATTTGGTCTAGTCTATACAAAACGAGTCGTGGCTGGGCGAGACCGTCCCAGTCGTTACATCGAATTTGATAAACAACAAATCCTCGCCAAAAAGAAAACCTATCAAGCATGATTCGATTAGCTATTGAATTCAATTATTATACTAATTTTAATAGAGAAGATGGATCCCATAATTGATAAATTCATCATAAATCCATATTATGATCATTCTACTTAGATCGAACTAAAAATTAATATTCATAATTTAACATTTTAGTTTTAAGACATCAGAACATCAAACACCTGAGCTTAAAATAAAAACACGGGATTATAATCTGTAAAATTAGTTTCATTCAACAATTTTACGAGTTAGCGCTTTTAATTTTAATTAATCATAGTTCGATAATATAAGAGTATGTGTGCGTTAATGTGACGAGTGGGTAAAATGTAGCGCATTCTATTATTATTTGTTGTTCTTAGCTTCATATATAGCGGCATAATATGAGATGTATGTCGCCCACTACTTTTAACTTATTTTTTGTAGTGTTATTTTCATTTTGTATTGAAAAACGGTATTGGAAATTGTGTCAATATTCTGTGCATACGAGGCATCAGAACAGCGATAAATAATGAAGTGGTGGGACTTCTTTCTGCTTAGATGTCCGTCTAGGTCGATAACATCCTTTACCCAATTGCTGCATAATGCAAATTGCACATTTCCAAAATTCTACTTTTTTGCTGGCACAGTTAGGTAATTCACAATATATTCGATTTTTATATATATATATATATATATATATATATATATATATATATATATATATATATATATATATATATATATATGTATTTAAGATTTTGCCATTTCAGAAAGTTACCTTGGAATTTATAAAAAGCTATGGGATTTGTATGATATTTCCTAATTACATTTCAAACTTTAAGGAAATCTTGTTTTAAATTTAATTTAACTAGAATTAAGATCTTAAATACAAGAATCAGCAATTAATCATGCTTTTTAGCAATTCGAAAAATGTAAATTCTTATTTTTCGGTTCAACCTTGACACGTTTCTGACCCGACCTATCAAGAATGACTGTAATTAAGCGAAAAGTAATAAAAATGATGCAACCAATGAATTTAGGGCACCTGTAAGTAACCAAAAGCTATTGTGAATTTTATTCATCGTATTTACCGTTGCGTCACGGAAAATCGTAATAGATATTTACGAGGCTATTGACTGACTACTTCAAACGCATTAGGTGTGAGTAATTAGGTTTTTATTATGAGCAATAAGAGTACATTTGTTTATCTGAAAGCAATTATCTGCCAATAATACAAAACATTTTATTTGGGAAATGATAACTCATTAGCGCAGTGCCGCAATTAATGTATGTGAAACGCCTCGACGTAAGAGGAGAAATTCGAAATGAAAAGATTCACGATCATGATATCACATAAGATACAAAGTAGATGTGGTGATTAATTTGTTAAAATTAAAAACAATGTCACAAAATTATTTATCTATTATCTTCAAAGCCAATTTTTGTAAATCGGATATAAGTGTGTAAGAATGCGATAATACACCAACCAGTACTAGATATAGAAGTACTTATATGAAATCCTACAAACTAATTATAAATAGCAATAACTACATATACATCACAAGAGAGCTAAACAACTCAGCCATCCAGTTACATAAATTTTGCACCAATGATTATTTACGCGAACACTACACAACATTTAAATAAAGCCAGTTTTTACGAATTTTATCGCGTAGACATTTCAAGCACTTTACACACCCATGTTAATGGTAGGGACTGAGGTGTTTGACATCCCAATTTAATAGTTAACCACGGCTACCTCTAGATAAAATTTATTAATTGTTTACTTTTCTATTTTTATCATTTTAATCTCATTTTGAAAATTTAAAATGGCGCACCTCCAGCCACAAAATAAAAGTTTAATCGACCTACGTAAAAATGTCATAAATGATAATAATATTAAAAGGGATCATGTCAAAGATAAATGGAAACCTTCATCGTCATCATTATTACAACCCTTTAGAAGTCCACTACTGAAATCAAGCCTCCCTCAAGGAATACCACAAAGCACGGTCCTGAGCCATCTGTATCCAACGAAAATTATGAATAACATTTGTTGTGAATGCATGTTGAATACAGAGCATAATAAAGTACATTACGTATATCTCATTAATATAACTTATATTTTGTAAAAACTCCCGAAACAAAGAGATGTTCCAACGGCTAAACAGATTTTCTTGAATCATAGCTATAAGAACACACAATTAAGTAAAATCGGTTCATCCGTTCAGGAGCTAGGATGCCACAGGCAGACACACAGATACACACTATAAACTTATAAAACTCCTCTTTTTCGTCGGAGGTTAAAAATATTTAGCTTAACTATTAGTGATATTGATATTCTAATACATTTGGCGGCTTATCGACTTACGAGATTTAATCGAACAATCGTTGATATTAAATGAAACTAATTTTTACGGATTTCATCGCGTTTAATTTAACTTTTTAAAAAGTTTAAAAAGTTAAATTAAATGCGATAAAACCCATAAAAGTTAGTTTCATTTAATGTGTTGTCTTCGCATAAATATAACAAATCATAATCGTTGATATATTATGGTAATGCAAATCAAAACGACTATTTCATCTAATTTGTCAGAACAAAATTATTTTATTTTCAGTACATATTATAATAATTTCATGAAACAAATATTTACAATAAACAGATTGATTCACGCAATCTCGTACTGTATGTCGTGTGAGAATGTGTAAAAAGGCAGGAGAATAGTACGATGAGTCCGAGAGAGATCAGGCGCATGATCAACGGCTTAGCGTGCTTTCCAAGGCACGGGACTGAAACACCGCCACCTACCTCACTGCGGGCTAATACTAAAAACTCCTTCGCAGAAAACCCCAATAACATATTTTTGGTCCGAACCGGAATTCGAACCTGGGATAACATGATCAGCAGTTGCGCTTACGACCACTAAGCAGTGAAATGTAAAACACAAGTAATAGAATCTTATGCGTGGTACAGCCCTGCTGCAGCTACATTAGTAGTATAGTTGTAGCACGAATGAGTCGGCTCGACCGGGGAAGGACCACGCTCGCACAGAATACCAGCGTTAAATAGCAGCTTAATGCTGCTGTGTTCCGTATGGTGAGTGTAGAGAACCGGATACCCGTTTTGCTGGAAAGGAGGCATTCCATCTTAGTCCTCACGGGTGACAACACATATGCATTTTAATTATTTATTGAGGATAGATATAGATGTCTATAGATCACAGCAACCACTTAATATCAGGTGGACTGTGTGCTCGTTTGTCACCCTATCTTATAAAAAAAACATAGCTAGGGATCGACAAGCGGTGTAATAAATGAAAGAAGTTTGCTTTTATATACTAGCAAACGTGGCGAGAGTCCAAGTGGTGATTTCTTACTAAAATGAGAGAGGTTGACGTTTAGTTGAGGGCTGTTTCCGCCTGTCTCATGCAAGCATGCCAGCTGGTCTCATGAAGAAGAATATTTTAAATAAATGCGCCGATTAAAATATTTTTAATAAACATCTCTATAATTATTAAGTAATTATTATCTCAAATTAAACCATAATATCCGAAATCGTTCAATCAAACAAGGTATTTACAATGTAGGGTCTAGAACAGAACTTTTCCAGAAACTAGTTAGACAGAATCAAAAGTTTCGAACTATTTCAACATGAAAACGTCTATTTCAACTGTTTCCAACTATTTCAATTTGAAAACGTTTAGAATCTGCGTAGAGCACCATATAATAGTATCGATTTCTTGTAAGAATTCAGAAGAAAAAAGAAAAGATTATATTTATCTTCCGAATAGTAGATATCGTCTTTTACCAAAAACTTTTATTTGTGATTAAAACCTATATTTTAAATCACATCGAACTATTGCTCTTATTACACTCGTTCATCCTGTTGATTTTTTTTATTTAAAATTATTTTATGAGCGCGCTTAAACATTACTTTTTTAAAATAAAACTAATTTTACGGATTTTATCGCGTTTAATTTAAACTTTTTTGATTCCCGACATTTCGGACATTTTACAGCACCGAGGGTTACGGGGATGACTGAGCTGTTTGACGTCCTGGTGTCATAGCTAACGAAGGCTATACTTGCAACTTTCAATTATTTTTTGATGAACCCGGAGAACAAAAATTATTTTTTCAGGAGCTATGTGTATGCTATTTAAAAATAAAACCTATTTAAAACAAGCTCTTAGCTCCAAATACTTCATCAGATCAGCTCCGATCTATCTCTGTCTCTACCTCTGTTGTCTTTTACGACATTGATGGGACGAAATGGTTTAATGGATATTTTTCGATTACAAATTTAGAACCGTTTACAAATTGAATGACATACGAAGAAAGAAAGTTTAATAAAAGCTGTAAAAACCATTCCTTTTGTATTTATTATTTTTGTTAATTTTATTGTGTTTAATTCGAATTTCAATAAACTGATATTATAATGTAAATAAATTTGTTTAACCTTTACGATATTAAATTGAATTTCAGCAAATTGCCATATGATGGATGGAAGTGTTATTATATTAAGTATATTTTATACATAATATACACTGATTCACAGCTATACTGATACAATTTATGGACAACTTATTTGAGCATGTTTATAAAATACGAGTACAAGGAAAACTCATTGCGCTCATTATCAAAGGAAGTAGAGAAGATAATAAACACCTACGCTTGTCTTGGATATTTTAAAAGTCTTATAAGGTATTTTATTACCAATAAGTAAGTATATCGGGAAGCGACAGATTAAAATTGAACTATTACTGCCATCAAGATTACCACGATACCGACAATGTTAGTTAGTAGTTAGGTCAGATGCCGGTACATTTAAACTGTATATATTATTTTATATTTTAGTTGTTATCCTTTAAATATTAAAGGATAACAACTAAAATCTAATGTATATAGTCGTATATGATGCTGATCTACACGTATTTGCTATACCCTATATTTAGTATAGTGGAATACTACTAATACTAATTTTATTGCTTAACTCTCCATCTCGCTTCTGAGTCACGTCTATAAGCTGTTTTCGAGGGTCATCAAAAATCTGCGGAACAGGCTGGGTTTCGAGGAGGATTTGGTGCTCTAGATCACATTCACACATTGCGGCAAATAATACAGAAGACAACAGAACATAATCAGCTCCTCTGTCTTGCATTTGTGGACTATGAGAAAGCCTTTGACTCCATCGAAACTTGGGCTGTTCTAGATTCCTTGCAGTGGTGCCAAATTGACTGGCGGTACATCAAAATGCTGAGATGTCTTTACAATGTAACCAGTACGATGTCCGTCCAAGTACACAATCCAGTTGTATCGCGGAGTGAGACAGGCGGATGTTATATCCCCTAGACTATTTACAAATGCACTGGAGGATGTTTTTAAGACGCTAGAATGAAAAGGACATGCCATTAATGTAAACGTTAAGTTGTCATGGCAGAATCTCTGCAAGAACTTCAGGACATAGGTACTGAACATACTGAATGAATTCTCCCAACGTGTTGGTCTGTGTATGAATCTGAACAAGACAAAAGTTATGATCAACGATCACGTCATGCCAGTTCCAATTACTGTTGATGGTGAAATTCTCAAAGTTGTCCAGGAATATACCTACCTCGGGCAGATATTGCAACTAGGTAAGAATAACTAAGAGTAAGAAGCTGATCGAAGCATTCAGTTAGGCTATGCAGCATTTAGAAAGCTCCGTCGGGTTTTCTCGTCGCCCATAACTCAAAGTATGAAGACAAAACTCTTCAACCAGTGCGTACTCACTTACGGTGCCGAAACGTGGACACTGACGATAAGGTTACTCCACAAGCTCAAAGTCGCTCAGCGAGCGATGGAAAAAGCTATGCTCGGAGTTTCTCTGGTAGATAAAATTGGAAATGAAGAAATCTGCCAGAGAACCAAGATAACTGACATGGCCTTCCGTGTTTGTACGGTGGAGTAGACGTGTTATGGAATGGAGACCGCGTCTAGGCAAACATAGTGTGGGACGCCCTCTGACCAGATGGAGCGATGATCTTCGCAAAGTGGCTGGTAGAAACTGGATGCGTGTAGCCCAAGATCGGGCAAAGTGGTGCGCCTTGGGAGAGACCTATATTCAGCAATGGACTGCCGCAGACTGATGATGATGATGATTGTTTAACTATTAAAATGAAAAATGCAGGATATTTACGGAGTTTCTTTACAGGAACATAATTATGAAATGGTAGAATAAAGAATTATTTCGAACGTTGAAAAATATACAGACTTAATTTTAGTACGTTGTGTATATTATAGCAGAAAGTATTAGCAGTTATCTATTATACCAATAAGCAGAGCTTGTTTTCCCTTGCCTTACTTTTCTGATATAAAGCAAGGAATGGATCAATACATTGCGCGGCAAAAATATGATTTTCAGTTGAGATAAAAATATAATGAACACGATTTATCTATTAAGTTCGTTTCCAGATATTCTCATTACAATCGGTCCGTAAACACTTTAGACTTTTATATAGCAGGGAAAATTTGCGCTGAAGATTTTTACTCCCACATTAGGATTTTCCCTTTTTCATGGAGGCATTTTACAAACATAAATTGCACGTGAAGAAACATCCAGACTCGGAGCTACTTTAAGTAGACCACAAATACTAAGACTTGTGCCGTGCGAGATTCGAAGCCGCGGACTTGCGACGACGTACAACGACACGAGCAACGCCGCTGACGGGAATACTGAATACTAACATTTATTAACCAGCTTGGTCGGCAGACTTTTCTCGATCCCATATTCTTAGCCACTAAGCTACTAAGACGTTAATTTAAGCCGTCGTTAGCTGGCGGACTGGCGATCAATACTCGTAGTCTGTGTATTTAACACGAGGCATCATTGCCTGTTCGCAATTTTTATAATGTCATAAGTTATGCGTACATATAAAATTGAATTTAACCCTTTCGCTGTCCCGTGCACTACATATAGATCATTGCTATTGTCTTACTATTGTGTCTGGAAACCGGACAGTGAAAGTGTTAATGTGACTTACCTATTTTGAAGAGGAGCTCCTCTTTTGATTAGGTAAGGTTAATCAAGACACATCTTCTTACATTATTTTTATTTTATCTGTAGATTTAAGCGAATTAATTTTAAATCTTAATTTTAAATCTTTTAGATATATTTACTCTAACAAAACTTGAAAAGAGAAGATGGTTCTTATATCCTATATTTTTTTCTATACATTTTTTCGTTACCGCTCGATTTACTTCCGAAACGCACGTTAACGCCATTTTGTTTGCTTCAAGGATTTGTAAAACGCAAGCTGGTGAGTTTTCCCCTTTATATAGAATAACGAAATAGTAGTAATTTAATAAATATTGAACTCTTCGCAGATACACTTTTATCGTTAAAATCATGCTTGCACAATAATATAATGACACAAAACCTGTTTACCTTGTATTATGTTATCTCTAATTTTAATTTAAACAATGTCAGTAGATAAGTAAATTCAATATAGTTTCTTAATTTAATTCTTTTTCTGATTTTTTTCCCTTTTATTTTATATTGCACATTAACTGTTTTCTAGTCCGCTCGCTGTTTTTTATGCAGCAACTCATTTGTGGGAAAACGGAAATGGTAGTACTATAAAAAAAATATTGTTTAATTCATAAAGTACACAAGTCGTGTACCTCATATCATCCCGTGGGTGTCGTAAGAGGCGACACAGGGAAACAAATTAGGAGATGAGCAGCAGCGTCTTTTTCTAATATATACTAAATATAAAAAACTGCGATTGCCAACCCGCTTGCCAGACGTGGCAACTATGGCAAATATCCCTATGAAAGGCCCATGTTCTGCAGTGGACTCAAATATGCTGTAACGGTAAGCTGTTAGTATAATTGTTTGATGTCCTAAATAAAGAGGAAAAAACATCTTTGTTATAATGGATTTCCGCACAGTAACGCCTAATTCTATTAATTATAGTTTCATATATACGGCCGGTGTATAGAACATCACCAGTACTGTCATCCGCATAGCAATGAATTTTACCGGTTTGCAACATATCATTGATATGCAAAAGAAACAGCGTTGGTGATAGCACGCAGCCTTGTGGAACACTTGCGTTAATAGGCTTTTAGTCGGAGCATGTACCATTTACAACGATCTTGATGCTCCGATCTGCAAGAAAGCTGGTGATCCAATTGCACAATTTCTCTGGAAGCCCATAAGAAGGGAGCTTCGAAAGAAGCGCTTTGTGCCAAACCCCATCGAAGGCCTTCGCAATGTCCAAACTAACGGCGTTGCCAATATCACAAGGCGATATATTAAGAATTTTTTTAAATGAAATATTATGAAATTCAATATGAATAATTTCTCAAATATACTAATAAAAATAGATTAAATAGATAAATGTAACGAATGCCTCTCACCAGTACAAGGGTATCAGGGCTACGAGTACACGCTATAGAAAAGAAATGAGGATGTCTCGTTCGCGTTTACATGGCTCATTTATAACATCAACAACAACAAGCAAAACTTATATAGTGATTTTTATAATCTTTATTGGACTATATAGACAGATAAAATTGATAATATATATTGAAATTTAGTGGAACTTAATTTTTCTAATCCCATAGACAAATAGTAGGAGTATAACCAGCGCGAGGTAACTACGCTAATAGTTATCTAACATCCCGGCAGTTGCTAACCATCCACCAGCGAGAACTGATATTTAAATGTATGCATACTAGTGAGTATTCTAGAGTGTATGTACATAGGAAATAATTAAGAAAAGATTTTAAAGCAGAAAGAAAGATAGAGAACCGACTTTCGACCACGATAACAATTTCCGAATTATGGGTGATACAATGCAGAAACACAAACTAACAACTTGAAAGCTTATTCGTTAATACAGGGTAGGGCCAAGATGAAGTGTTTAAAATAAATAAAAACTGCTAGTTCCGACGGCCAACAACTTACGTTTCTGCACAAATGTTGATTTCTACTGATTCTAACCCTGTACTCCAAGCTGAAGTACTTGGCTGTTGTATATTAACAGTGCTGGCTATCAAAACGGCTTAACTTTCACAACATAGGATTCGTAACCCACTTTATTTTGATGTAATCTAGTTCATAAAACACAATTAACAAATTTAGGCCTATAAGGTACAATCAAAACTCCAGTCAAAAAAGTGATTTATTCTATTATTAAGTACACAAAGCAAATTTATGAATGTTATAAAATAAAAATGGAACGAAGTTTCTAAGCTTACAGTGACGATAATTAATATAATGTCAAGCTACGAATACACCAAAATCGACATTGTTATTAAATTTGAAATCAAACTTAGAGTCTTAAAACATCAAATCTAAATAAAAGTTAAAAAAAAATAAAAGTTAATTGTTATCCTAAAAGAAAGGCCAGAAAAGTACAGGGCGTGTAGTGCAGTAGCACGCGTAGCACAGCGGGTTGATTTAATCAATAGACGACTTTTCAAAACAGTTTTTTGTCTGAAACAAAATAACTGTTTTCCATTGCTGAAAAACTGGTTGTAAAAAGATTATGACATTGACAAATAAACTGGTTTAAATTCTTAATATATGCCAATAATGAACTAAAATCTATTTAATTTTATTGCAACGAATATTTATTTCATAAAATATATTAAATAACCTTTTATGAAATAAACTAAATAATGGCAAATGGTATAAACTAAGCTCTGAAAACATATTAAAAACCATCATTGATGAAAAAAACAATTAGCTTTCATTGCTACTAAAATTGTCAATGATCAATAATACAAAAGATTTTATTTTGCCATGTACGTTGAACGCCGCAGTTCGCTGGACGTTTTTGACTCAGTTTATTCATTATTATATTTTTATATTATTACAGTTTCATATATTAATATTCATTTATTAATATTTATATAAAAATATTTTGTCATTAAATAAAATGTAGCTGTAATTTTTAACCATTGCTTTCCACGCTATATAAAAGGTAGAAAAAATTAAAAATTAAATATTTACTGGTAGCAAGTAGTGATAACATCCTGCTTGATTTTTATCACAGAAAATATTGTTTCCATGACATGCGAGTGCTACGGTCAGGAGCTTGACTCAAATTTTGTTAATCAATCAATTTCATTAATGAAATTATTAATCAGATATATAATTTTATCTCCCGTTCCACTGTGAACCGTAACATAATTCTAAGCAATGTGACTTAATGTACTCTCCCAGACTACCCAGATCTTACGGAAATATAACCTATGCATAAACATTAGCCTGGAAGAGCCATGCTTGTTAGGATATTAGGAGTATAGTTTTAGCACGAATGTGTCGGCTAGACCAGAGAAGGAGCACGCTCTCACAGAATACCAGCGTAAAATAGCACCTCAATGCTGCTGTGTATCGTATGATGAGTGTAGAGAACCGGAGACCCAAAACACAAACCCTCTTATTCTCGTCGAAACTTCTATAAGAAAGGACATTCAAAAATAATTTTGCTGTAATATTTAGTGCCATCAATGGAGATTATAGTGAAATACTTTTAATATAGTAAGATAATAACAATTACATTTTAATATTAGATAAAAAATAAATATAATACAAAATATTTGTAATACAATTCGTTTCCGCCGCAGTTTCTGCTCTTTAGTTGCAGTTGTATTTTTATTTCAATGCTTTTAAATCTTGCACCACCATTATTTTGTTTGAAACACCGGTTATGTTACGTTACCTTCTTGAATTACAGAACGCATTTAGTTCTTTGCATTTGTATAAAATTACTGAAAGGTGTAATAGGGTATCTAACAACGTTGACCTTTTCTATATCTTATAAAAAATACTTCTCTTGTATAAATTCGTACATTCGTACATGCGATAATATTGTAACTAGTGTTATATACTGAAAACTACATGTACACTTAACATTAAAAATTATAGGTACCTACATTAACCACGTGTTGCCGGTGCTATAGAATTCATTCCTCTATTTCCTATATACATCAACTTTATAAGTCTCGTGGGGTTCGTTACAGCGACAACGGGGAATACCATAAGGAGCGTGATATATATATATATATATATATATATATATATATATATATATATACGTGGTATATATATTATACGTGGTAGAGCCATGCTGCAGCTATATTATGGTTGTAGCACGAATGGGTCGGCTCGACCGGCGAAGGACCACGCTCTCACAGAATACCAGCGCAAAATAGCAGCTTAACGTTGTTGAGTTTCGTTTGGTGAGTGTAGAGAACCGGAGACCCTTTTTAGTGGAAACGAGGCATTCCATCTTAGTCCTCACGGGTGACAACGCATCTACATTCTGATTCTTAATCGAAGATAGATGTCGATGTCTATAGGCCACAGCAACCACTTACCATCAGTTGGACTGTGTGCTCGTTTGTCACCCTTATCCTATAAAAAAAAATTAGATGCGCTGAAGTAAACTACATAGTAGATTAACATAATATACAGATTTTCTCACTAGTACTAATACCATTAAACATTTTTCTTATTGTACTAACTATCTCGATCTACCATTTGATGACACGGGTCACTGAATAAAAATATACCAAAAGTGCAATAGCAGCCATAACTTTGAATGTCGTTGTCTCAAACAGTCTGTGAAAATCATAAATGTCATCGCCCCTTTGCATATTATTATGAACTGTTTATTTTTGAAATATTTACAATAAATACTAATAATACTAATAATATATAACCTTAAAATTATTTTATTTAAATTCCACTTTAAGTACTTTTAAACACATT
Source organism: Parnassius mnemosyne (assembly GCA_963668995.1). Classification (NCBI taxonomy): domain Eukaryota; kingdom Metazoa; phylum Arthropoda; class Insecta; order Lepidoptera; family Papilionidae; genus Parnassius; species Parnassius mnemosyne. The sequence goes on from CAVLGL010000068.1 coordinate 27,564,738, forward strand.
ATACCTAAGAAACGGTTCACGCCACATCTTACTTGTCATGTGTTTAAGTGTCATAAATTCTAACTAGTTAAAATTATTACAAACTACTAACATATTCTTTATTTATATGTATTTTCATATTTTTAATTTATTTGTACACCCACCTTTATTTTTATTGTTTGCATCAGTTCTCTACGCTAAGGTTGTCTGGAAGAGATCACTTTCAGAGTGATAAGACCGCCTGTTATACATATTCTACTTTAGATTTAACTGTACTCGATTTTGTTTTGTTTTTTGGTGTACAATAAAGAGTAAATAATAATATTCTCTATTATTCACTCCAATTAAGCTTTAGATTCACGTGTTAGGATAGTTGTTGGTCGAATAGCGGATTTAAACTTACGATTTCTAATAAATTTAATGATTTAATTTTAGTACCTGTGTAATGGTTAAGTGAGTGGCTATTGCAAGTCATGAACTTATAATAACACTCTTACGAGTATGACAACTCATGATAACGGATTCGTTGTCAACTCGGAGAACTACTATGAAATACATTATGTCCTGTAATTACTGAGTACTGAGTATTACAGGACATAATGTATTTCATAGTACTGAGATTACTTTATCCTTCAAGTTGTTATTTATTATTTTTAAACCTGAACGAAAAGAGAGAGATGTTTTAAGTTTGTAATGTGTATCTGTGTATTTGTGTATAAGAGGGTTGGCAATCGTTTTCATTATTTTGAGTTGTTATTAGGAAGATCCTGCTGCCCATCTCCTGTTTCAGTTTCCCATTGTCGCCTCTTACGACACTCACGGGATGATATGGGGTAGTGGATATACTTACAGCGCCAATACACAGTTAATAATAATTTAATATTACTTAAATGGATTAAGTATCCTATCATATTATAAAATGTGTTCAGAAATCAAATTATGTATTTTTAAAAAGTAAATTATATTTCACTGAAAAAATAAATTTAAAAGTCGAGAATCATATCAATTGCTTGCTAACGTCTATTAAATTTTGAAGTTTTATTAGCTTTTGATTACATTATATGAAAATATCATAACATTAAATTATACAGTATTTTAATATTTTAATGTTATGTAAATAAATACAACACCTGATGAAGGACAATGAAAGGGCAAAGCTCTTTCATTGTTAGTTTAAATTTTATATGCTTTGCCGCTTTTGTTCAATGAATAAATATGTTATTATTATTGGGGGGTGCTAAGAATCTCCGGTGGAAATTCGGTTGCCACCTAAGACGACTCGACCTGGCAACATACAACGCACGCACGCTGAGGACTGACGAGAAGGTCGTGGAGCTGGAAGAAGAGATAGACAAGTTACGCTGACATATTATAGGATTATCCGAAGTCCGAAGAGAGGGGAGGACGTGGTAATCCTCGAATCCAGTAACTTGTTCTATCATCGGGAGGGCGACCATCTGTCTCAAGGAGGTGTCGGATTTATCGTCCACAAGTCTCTTGTTAACAACGTTGTAAAGATTGAGAGTGTGTCGACGAGGGTTGCGTACCTTATACTCAGAATCACCAAACGGTTTTCGCTGAAGGTCGTACAGGTTTACGCACCAACCTCGGCACACCCCGATGAGGAGGTGGAGGAAATGTATAAGGATATCTCTAGAGACATACATTCCTCCAAAACCCAATATACGGTGATAATTGGATAATTCAATGCAAAACTAGACACAAGAGAGAACGGTGAGCTGAAAGTAGGGAAATTTAGAATAGGGCAACGGAACCCAAGGGGCCAGCAGCTGGCCGACTTCATGGAGAAAGAGGGACTCTTTATGATGAACTCTTTCTTCCAGAAGCGCCCCCACAGGAAGTGGACCTGGTCGAGCCCCGACGGTTCCACAAAAAATGAGATTGACTTCATTATGACGACCAGACGACAACTGTTCAGTGATGTCTCCGTCATCGCGAAGGTGAAAACTGGTAGCGATCACCGAATGGTTAGAGGCACACTGAACCTAAACGTTAAGTTGGAGAGGTCTCGTCTAATGAAGTCAACGCTCCGTCCCCCTCGTGCTTTGTTCCAAAGTCCCGAAACCTTTCAGCTCCAGTTACAAAACCGTTTTCAGTGCCTAGAAGACTGCAATGAAGTGGACGATATGAATGACAAGCTCGTGGAAACTGTCCATGCGGTCGGAGCTAAGTTCTGCAAGACTTGCCGCAGAAGAACACAAAAACTCTCCGATCACACTCTCAATCTCATGGCTGTTAGACTGGAGATGAAGCTATATTCTTCAATAGATTTGACAGCATACAGGCAACTGAACAGACAGATCTCCAAATGCATGCGGCGGGACTTACGCAACTTCAATACAGCTTGTATTGATGAAGCGATCGAGCGGAACCAAGGCTCCAAAGTCTTTGCCAGAGATCTGTCTGCCAGAAAGAGCCAACTGTCAAAGCTGAAGACCGAGTGTGGCAGCATCGTTTCCGGGGCACCTGAGATTTTGGGTGACATTGAGAGGTTCTATGAGCAGCTGTACACGTCATCGTTGGAGCCACACGCAAGTGTGAGTAACGATCCAATAGCGAGTATTATCCGACACTATTGCGAAGATATCCCGAACGTCAGTCTGAGCCAGATTAGAATGGCTCACCAACACCTTATAAACGGCAAGGCCCCAGGCGAGGATAGAATTACAGCGGAGCTTCTGAAAGCGGGTGGAAAAACGGTGCTTGAAGTCCTTCAGAAGCTCTTTAATTCCGTCCTCCATGGTGGCATTACACCGGAGGCGTGAAGCGGAAGTGCGGTGGTCTTGTTCTTCAAGAAAGGTGACAACGCTCTCTTGTAGAACTACAGACCGATTTCCCTTCTGAGCCGCGTCTACATGTTGTTTTTGAGAGTCATTACGAATCGTCTCGCGCGCAGAATTGACGACTCCAAAACAAACCGGTTTCCGAAAGGGCTTTAGCACCATAGACCACATACATACCCTTCGGCAAATTGTACAGAAGTCCGAGGAGTACGATTTGCCACAATGTCTGGCGTATGTGGACTATGAGAAAGCCTTTGTACCAATCATGTACACCTCACACGCTATTTTTTGGGTTAGATTCCAGAAACACACCGAAACTTAAATCGCACTGTCAAAGTTATAAACAGCTCCGAAATAACACGGAGCATTGACCGCTCCCCGGAAGGAAAACCTTTCCTGGTTGGAAATCTACCCTTTTCCTGCCACACCCAAACTAGTGACCCCAACGTGATGTGAACAACGCAACCAACCACCTTTGTAAATTACAACTTTCAAGCCTTCGTCATTATTTTCAATGACCCCTGCCATTGTTGCATGATTTCAGCATGGCTCTGACCTTACTGCTCGCCTCTGCTTTACTTGATTTCTTATCGACTCACCGCAGACTTCAAGGCAATATCTGGCACTTGCACATTCGTTGGCAACTAGACTGCATCATTGACCTCCGGTCTGAGAAGGGCGGTGCTGTGGTCTCGCTACAAACGAAACACACCGAAACCTTAATCGAGCTATCAAACGTCAAAAAGTTATCACGCTAGATATAGAACAGCCCTGAAATAACACAAGGAGCGTTGGCCTCTCCCCGGACTGAACACCTTGCCGGGTGGGAGATCTACCCTTTTCCTTTCACGGACAAGTACAGGTATACTATACTATTTAAAATTTTGTTACATAAATCCTGACACTATGCACGGAAGCAAAAGAGACAGGCAATAAAACGTCAGAAAGATTTCTTACTCCGAGTTTTATAAATAAAGTAGCTTGAGTCCAGGCTAATTTGTTTATATTAAAGATAAATTTAGAAATCCTTCTTTAGCCATTTTAAGATTAAAATCAATTTCTTTTAAATATCCGAACATTTCTAGACTGAACTCAAGCGGAGTAAGTAAATATAGGTACAAGATAACAATGCTTTAAAATACTAAGAGCAATGTAGGAGTTTAAGATATAAAATATATCAACATAATTTAAAAATAGATCAAATTTTGTTTTTAAAACAGATTTAATACTATCTAAATACAACGGCACCTAGCATAGTGATTCTGCACTGACATTTTTTATTCCTGGAGAAATATGATTAAAAATTTAAATTAATTGATTTAATATAGGCGATAACAAGATAATAAATGCCAAAATTAAAAACGTAAGAAATAAATAGACGACCGCTGTACTAATCCACGGTTCTAAATCATAAGGAACACAAGCACTAAGAAATTAAAAATTTATTTAAGATGATCTTCACCTGAAGAATTAAGGAGTGTAACAATTAGCTATATAATCATAAATCAGCAAATGTGAAGAAGCTCCGGGAAATTTGCAGTCTTTGAACACGTACAAGATCGTCCCTACCATTACATCAGATTTGATAGACCACAAATTCGTAAAAAAGCACCGATTCCTAGCAAAGACGATTCGCGAGGCCATTGATATCAACAAAAAAACTTCCTAATATCAATAAAGATGTATGGGTGCTACCATCTGCTTAGCATTCTGTAATAAATAAAATCTAATCCCAATCCAAGCATACCACTGCAATCTACGACCAAAAATAATGATGTTAAACTGATGGTAGCCGTGATTAACTATGACATAAGGATATCGAACATTTCAGTCCCCCGTGACCATGAGTGCTATTAAGTACTCGAAACTTAATCGCGTTCTGATTAACGCTTAATCTGTTCAAACTAGTTTCATTCAACTATCACTCATCCGTAATAATGTTACAGAGGGCTGTGTGTGTGTGTTTACACTCTTAGGGACCGCTCCCGCACTCCCTAAAATATTATTTTTTTTTAAAAGAGTTAATGCTGGATAATCTGAATTATTCCTGTTAATACTATATCAAATACTGTCACATTTCATCACTATCATAATCATCGTCGACTTTACAGCCCTTCACAAGTCCACTACTAAATATAGGCCTCCCCTAAGAAATGCCACAAAACATGGCAATGGCAAAAGCCAACTGCTTCCACCGACTTGTATATCTTACCAGTCGTTCAATGTATAATATGCTGCTTTGTTTCGTACAATTGTGCCACGAGAACCGAAGGTTCTTTTCACTGGTAAAGAGGCATTACATTTCAGTCCTTAATGGTCCGCATCTGCATTTTGATTACTAATTGAGGATGAATGTAGGCCACAGCATTCACCTTATCATCAAGTTCACTGTTTGCTCGTCATACAGTCCTTTTTTAATAAACATGCTAGTTTATCTCCCTTGTATGAAAATTGGCAAGTTTTCAGTATTAAAACAAACACGAAACGGTAATCCTCACGTTCCACCACCATCACACATGTAAAATAAGCACTTTTAAAAACTCATTGGTGTTGACGTCGAGGAACTGAGGAACTCTAGTAACTTTTTGCCACGATTCCATTTTGTTAAATATTAAAGACTGACAGTAACGGATGACTGACTGATGTAACAATAAAACTAAAAATAAATAAATAGATAGTGTTTTTCATACAGTGTTTTTCTTATTTTCAACAGCTCTTATTTAATAGGAATTGTTAAAATGATGTCACCTAGGAGAGAAGTTTGTTTAATCCATATTTTACATATAATATAAGTTATATATAAATTTAAGCGAACTTAATAACTCAAATTTCAAATATGACTTGGATTTTTATTTCAAAAGCCAAGGATACGGCACCGAAGCTAAGCGAGATATTTGAACGTGAAACAAATTTAATATCTTGCCTCATGTGAGCTTTTGTACTATTTGAACAATTTTGTACTTTATAAATCTCTGACTCGTTGGAACGAAGTTCTTTATTGGACGGTACGGGTTTGGCGGATGGGAGCTAGGCGACAAAAAGTGTAAAATTTTTCCGTCACGACCCTTTGTGCCGTAATGTAAACCGCCTTGATGGCTATAAGGAAGCGAGATGGAATAATATCCATGTCCCTCGCACTTTTTCTTATCTCGTCATGAGAGAAATATTATTTTGTTTTAAATGACGCTTCATTTTAATAGACGCCAGTAATTAATTTATTTGTATTTGTTAATCAATAATATAATACGTTTGTCAATAATAATATACTACGAAGGGAACTTCGTCCCCACCGAGTGTTCCACGACACTCACGTATGTTTTTTATGTAATTATTCCTCCCCATTGGATAATATTTTATAGAATAATTATCAAGTATTATTAAAAAAGTAATTGCCGAGAAAACATCCTTATGGTGATTATGATGACGACGTAATTATCTCGGCTTTTAATTAGATCTTAACATTAATTTGATTAATTGGATAAAGATCAAATGGCTTCTGAAAAATATTTTACTTTTTGAAATATTTTGCTTCGAGAAATATTTCACTTGTGTTCCCTTTTTATTATAATATTATTAAAATCTTCCCATCAATGCCTAAGAATGTTAATATGTTTTTTTTTTCTAAGATACCTTTTTATATTTAGATAGAGTTTTGCTTAATGTTTATTCACCAAGTGTTCTCTCATCGCATTATGTATTATATTATGTCCAATGTACTCGTATGGTGCGGTAATTTATTTGTGTACATTTTCGTAATTTTGTGATATATATTTTTTCGTTAATTTTTTTAGAAAACAATACTAGAAACATTATTAACGTTGCTCTTATTTCTGTAAATCTCTCCAATTAAGCTGAAAATGCATTTCCTAAGAGCATTTTACTACAGTTATCAAAAGCGGATTCAAACCCACAACTTCTTCGTTTCGCAGTATGTAACCTAAACCGTAAGGCTACATTACTAGTGAAAACATATTATATGCACGAGGATATCATCTAGTATTTATATCATAATATTATGTTACTTAGACTCCCAAATATATCATCTAGGATTTTTTTTTAATAAAACTTCTAAAATTGAATTAAAATTGAACTTGACATAAAAATATTTGTTGTTAAATTTCCGAGATTTTTTATTACAAATTTATTCTATTAAAAATAATAAAAAAGATAAGTTTGTAGTTATTTCTATTCCACATCATTTTAATTTTATGAGAGACAGTCTTAAGTTTCATGGTTCAATTGACTTAAGACTTCAAGTAAAGACTTGGATAAGACACACTTTTTAAATATTTCAGAATATTTTTTTAAATATTCAGAGTTCTAAATATGCCATCTATGAACATTTTTAATAAGACTTCCAAAGCTATATTGAATTGCGACTAAAACATCAAGCATTTAAAAAAAATTGTAAGTAGCATAACGACTTAAAATTTATTTAGTCAAAGAATCAACATGATAAAATTCTCTAAACTATTTTTTTCATACTCAAATAAAGATAACACAAAAGAGCACAAAGATCACCTGACTTCCACATCTATCCTAGATACAGAATCAAAATGCAAATGCGTTCAAATGCAAATTGACGCCCCTGAATGGCTAAAATAGAATACTTCGTTACGTAACACCGCAACATTATGCTGTTATGTGACGCTGCTCTCCTGTGAGAGCGTGGTCACTCCCCGATCAAGCGGGCTCAATCCAAACATAATATAGCTGCAGCGTGGCTCTGCTTCGTATAATTGCGTACTGCACGTCAGTTCACAAAAATAGTATAGTGTCTCTACCACGATAATTCATCAATGACGTTACAATAATAGTATAGTAACGATAACATCGCGTATTGGTGCGTCGCTCACACATATTTTTACTGTATTCCGGTACTAAAGTTAAACTATAAGCCCCATTCAAGTCTTCGATACTCCATTCAAGTCCTCAACAATTTTTAAATTGAACGTAAATGTACTAACTACTATAGACTGTAGAAACTTGTAAGTTAGTTTTATTTTTATTATTATTTTATTAATAAAGCAAACTAACAGATTGCAGACAGCACATAACAATGTTAGAGTTACAAATATTATAATAACTAGTCCATAACCCAATTGAGTGTACACAATAAATCAAAATATGAATTTCATAAAACAAAAAAATTAAAACCTCCAATTCTTAAGCCAAAGCCAAACTTCGTTTGCAGAAAATCAACTTTTCAAGAAACTGTAAAATGTCACGTAAATTTACAGTCACAAATAAGACATCATTTATTAAGCTTCCTTTTTCTTAAGAGTTTCTTAACCTAGATGAGGTTAGCTCCAGTGCGCCCATTGCGGTGAAGTTTTGTAAGGTTAGAAAACCCGTATATTACAGGTTGCAATTGTAAGGCACTTCTTGCTCGGTTGTATTTTATATATTTATATAGGAGGTAACAAACGAGCACAAAGTCTACCTGATGGTAAGTGGTTTCTGTGGCCCATAGACATTTACATCTATCCTCCATTACGAACCCAACTGCAGATGCGTTGTCACTCGTGAAGATTAAGATGGAATGCCTCGTTTCTAGTAAAACTGGTCTCCGAATCTCTACACTCATTATACGAAACCCAGCAGTGTTAAGCTGTTATTTTACGCTGCTATTCTGTGAAAGCGTGGTCCTTCCCCGGTCGAGCCGACCCATTCGTACTACAACTATACCAGTAATATAGCAGCAGCATGGCTCTACCACGTCAAAAATATAATCATAATATAATAAAATATAAGGCAACATATAAAATATATTTTAAACTATAATGAGACACTATAGTTTAAAATATCTCCCCAACAATTTTCTTAAGTAATCTAACTGTAAACTACTATAAATAAAATGAACAAGTAATTTTCCTTTGGTACTCTTTTATTTGCATATTATAAAACAAAATCGAACACTGAAATCAAAGTATGCCTTTATACTTAGTTTTATTTTAATTCGTCTGCTTGGAATGAAATTAAATACGTCTATTTGCCAAATAAATATTATACACGCTCTTTTGAAATTATTAATGAGTACACGACAACGTGATATATTTGTTTTGTAGAATAAGGTTGACAAACGAGCACACAGTCCATAGACATCTACATTTATGCTCAAATCAAAATGCAGATGCGTTATCATCCCTGAGTTAAATTTAATTGAAACTTTCAAAGATATTTGAAGTCAATTACTTACTTCAGGCACGTATTTAAAGTTATTATTATTGTATTATATTTATATTATTCTGAATACGCATATATTTTATATACTTACTAAAAATACTTAAATCAAATGTTACTATACAAAGTATTAATATAAGGAAGGAATACGGAAGGGTTTTTTTTTTGTTTTTAGTTTAAACACACTAATTATAGTTATAGTTATAGGCTATCTAGCATTAGGCTACATTTTAGGTAGCCTTAAATATAAATTTTTGTTGAGCAAGTCGGAAGAAAAAACACTTCCGAACTGCTTTGGCGCGTGGGCTAGCGTAAAGGTTTACAAAAATATTTATATTTACTCAATCAAAAAAAAGTTCGCGATAGCATATGTCTAATTCTCATATTACATAAGCCACACTGAGATAGTTTGTGACAAAAAATATTGAAAATAAAAAAATAGGCATGGTATCCTTACGAAGGAAAGTTACTTCATCATCAAGACAATTTTATGAAGATAAACTTTGTTCTTTATCGCATGTTATTTAAATGCATGTCTATATTAAGAGAAAATGAAAAATTAAAATAATTCAACATCCGGCTCAGCGCATGAAAGTAGCATAACCCTAGCCGCCCGATGAGAACCGAGAGAAACCAGCAGTGAACGACTCTATAAGTAAGGTGTCATGTCGCGAGGCTCAGACGCATGATATACGCGGGGTTAATCACGGGGCACAGTTAGCTGAAATTCATGATAGTTTTCAGCAGTGACAACGCATCTGCATTTTGGTTTTTAATATAGGTGATACACTTACCATTAAATAAAGTGTATGCTCATTTATCACCCGTAATTCTATTAAAAAATAATCCATACAAAATACCCTCTTTTCTGCAAGTCAAAATACAACTTAAGCTTCCTTCATGTCATTCATTTTGACAAAGAAATAACTTAGCAATGTGTTATTTTCAGACTTAGAGCTTTTAAGATAAATATAATAGCTTGTAAAGAGTCACCATATAGTAGCGGTGTAAGAATATCCACGACCCCATAATTGTAATAAGAAGCGCTGATGGAAACTGAAACAGAAACAAGCAGCATCTTCATCAGCGTGGCAAAATCCTCAGAAAAAAGTTAGGCAATCCATGGGGGAGGCCTATGCTCAGTTGTTGAATTTTATAGGCTGTAATGTATATAAAAGTCACGCAAAATCTCTTCAACATTTGATATAAAAAATTATTTTAAAAAGGTGGTAGCCCTTTGCCTTAAATGAACCCAATGCGAAGGCGTGCCATGTCAATGCTATTGAAACAGACAATCGCGCAATTAATGGCTGAAAGAAACATCGCACGATCACGAAAATCTTAATTTAAACTAATGCACAGGTCACAGCACACTCAAAATAAATTTATTTTGTTTTTAATGTTATACGTTAAACAAATTGTATTTACCTTTTATAATAAACAAATTGTAAGTAATTAAATTGCGAAATACGTTTAAATTATTAATTATGTTTTGCAAAGGTACGGGAAGATTAAAGCACACAAGGAAACAGGACGTGTATATCTAGAATATCTCTCAGAGGAAAAATTAGATAAATTTGAAGCGAAACACGTTTCATATTTTGATGTTTGTTGTATAAATTACATGAAGATTATCTGGATATATATTATTTTAACATAATTGTACTCTAACGATGTCATAAGGCGAAACCTGTCTAAATTAAATAAGTACATGCGCTAGTCCTATTGTATTTGTTAATCAATAATATAATACGTTTATAAATAAGAATATACTACGTAGTTCCACGTTCCAACCGAGTATTCCACGACATTCACGCATGTTTTTTTCTATTGCGTTACTTATGGAATCCTGTTTTATCCAAACGATTCTATGGAAAGGGCTAGAAGGGATGGAATTTGTCTGCGGGATAAAGACAGCCAAACAGATCAATCGATGGATCATATTTTGTGGATCTTCATACTTTGTGGTAATCTGAGGGGGAGGACTATGTTCAGCAGTGGACTTGTGATGGTCTGTAGTAGTGGTAGCACATATTTTTTTTTATAGAATGAGGGTTACAAACGAGCACACAGTCCACCTGATGGTAAGTGGTTTCTGTGGCCCATAGACATTTACATCTATCTTCGTTTGCGAATTAAAATGCAGATGCGTTGTCAGCCGTGAGGACTAAGATGGAATGCCTCTTTTCCAGTAAAATGGGTCTCCGGTTCTCTACACTCACCATACGAAACACAGCAGCATTAAGCTGCTATTTTACGCTGGTATTCTGTGAGAGCGTGGTCCTTACCCGGTCGAGTCGACCCATTCGTGCTACAACTATACTATTAATATAGCTGCAGCATGGCTCTACCATGTATATTATACACATAAGTGTTATTATACTATTATTGCGTACATAGTTGATAAATAACCCGTGGGCATGAAGTGATCGCTACCATACTGCTTCTAAATGTTTCCATATATTTTATTGTAAAATATATATCAACATATTCATATTAATATTTTTTAAAAAAAAGTCTCGCTGGCTTCTTGCTGATTCTTCTCGGGACAGAGGTTTTCCCAAACTAGTGAAAAAGCAAGAATGACCTTTAATAAGTATTCTCGTTATCAATATTGAAAAAAATCTATTCTATTTAAAATAAAAAAATCGAGAGGCTTTATTCAAAACTAAATCAACTGATTTAAATGCATTAACAATTTGTATTTGAATACCCTCAGAAGTAGTGAGTAGAAGACCCTCAGTCTATATCAATTTCATATAATAAAAAATTCGAAATGAAGAAAAATTTCGGTCTGTAGGACATTATTTAGTTCTTGTAATAAATCTATTAAGTCAAAACTTAAATTATCTTCTGCGTCTATTTTCTTACAAAAAGTTTCTGGCTGAAACGAAAATCAAAAGATCAGAAAAATAAAAAGTAAAATATATTATAAATGTATACATATAAATAAAATTGAAGTGTCTCCCGGTATATAGATCATACTGTCACTGAGCTGGTTATTTGCATGCCATTACTTATGAATAAACATATTTAAAACATTTGTATGTCTGCCTGTCTGTCCTGGCTAATCTTCGAAATGGATGAACTGATTCCAATGAAACTTCGTGAACTGTTAACAATGCTAGGATTGATCTATAGAGAAAGGAGGCTATACTTTATCCAAGAACTTAGGGTTTTTAAAAAAAATGTGAAAAATGTGAGCAAATATATGGTCTTTGATTATCTTAAATCTAAATACCACCACATTAGATCTTCCCCAGTGAAACCATGGCGGGTCGCTAGTTAATAACAAATGAAATGGCTCAAGGTTATTTTAACGACTTGATTACAAGACATTTTGTTTAGTTTTGATAGAAATGAAAATAGTTTATTTTTATTTTTCGTTTTTCCTTTATGATGTACTGAACGCCAATAAGATCATTTTGTTGTCCGTTTATCTGTCCTCTACCAAAGCTTTTCCCCAGGAACCGTTTGAGATTACAAGTTAAAATTAATACATAGGTACCAATAACTAAAATTTACTTATATTTTTGGTTCTTCTTGTCACAAGTGAAGAAATAAATCTGTACGTTTCAAATCTCATGTGAAATTATTACAAGAGACTTATATTTGTGGTTCATTGCAAACAGTATACTACTCTAGAGACCGCAAAATAAATTTTGTTACGCACGCAAATCGACGTTCAAAGCGAACAATCTTCTAAATATCTTGTTTACAGGAGACCTCATTATAGATGCAAATAAATCGTCGTTGACGTCGCAAAGGGCGAACCTCAATTTTTTTAAAAATTCGAAAGCAAGGAAACGTTTATTTTTCCTCGATTACTAGCTTTTTTCATCAGAAAATTAATCTTATTTGTAGTTTTCCATTAAGTCTAGTATATTTAATTTTCTGTTGAAGAATAGCTAGTAATCGAGGAGTAATAAATGTTTTCTTTCTCTCCTGTAATTTTTTGTAAAGTTGAGGTTCGACCCTTTGCGGCGTCAACGACGAAATGTATAATGAGTTGTATCTAATAGTGTAATATTCTTTCATTTTGTGATATATTCTATCATTTTGGGGTTTAAAAATATATTTATGTTAATTTTTTATATTTTTATTAGAAAACTTGCTAGATGATGGTCTAGACTGCTTTAAAATTCGTAACATAGGATTATGACATTTTTAATATTACTTAAGGTAGTTGAACGGCGCTCTTAAGTAAAAAGGCTAACTGATAGGCTAATTAAATTAGTTGGCTGCGACACACAGCGTAATGCGAGACACAATTCAATCGAATAGTTGACAGTGTGTTTCGCCGCGTATTGTGGCGAATCGTGGCGGCATAAGAATAGAATAGAATAATTTTTATTTAATATACATTACAAAATATAAATATACAATACAAAAAAATTACTTTCAATAAGTATTATGTAGTATTTTTTTATTTACCAGTGGTTCGGAAAAAAACCAGCAAGAAATCCAGAAATCTAGAACTACCTACCCCATATCATCCCATGGGTGTCGTTAGAGGCGACAGAAGGAAACAAAATATGATATTGTTTATCGGTATCTTCCTAATAACGATTTAAAATAATAAGAAAGTGTGTGTGTGTGTGTGTGTGTGTGTGTGTGTGTGCGTGTGTGTACTTATGTACGCATGTAGGAAGTTATACTTCTTTAGCGTAACAAAACAAAAAAGTTGAGATGCAATTACCCACTGAAGTTGCTGTTTTTTTAGTTGTTGATCGAAGCCACAACTACATGGTGTCGTTTTTAGGTGTCGGTGTGCGTGTGCATTGTAAAAATTCACTCTTATCATTTTCCCCAAACGCCCCAAAAGAAGTATAACTTCAAAAATATCGGTTAATATCCCCAAGGCAGTTCAGCAGTAGACTTCTGATGGGCTCTAATAAATAAAAAAATATGAGTGAGTGTCGTGGAACACTCGTTTGGAACGAAGTTCCGTTCTTAGTACCTGTATTATTATTGATAAACATATTATAAAATGAAGCGTCATTTAAAATAAAATAATATTTCTTTTATCATCAGAAAAAGTGCGAGGGAGATGGATATTATTCCATCTCGCTTCCTTATTGCCGCCAAGGTCGTCTACACTACGTCCGAAGGGGTCGTGACGAAAAAATCTTACACTTTTTGTCGCCTAGCCCTCACCCGACAAATCCGTACCGTTCGATAAAGAACTTCGTTCCAATAATAAGTTGATTGCGTCATTTATTGTTTAATTTATGTAAACACTTTCATATTAGTTTTCACTTGCTCTAACGAATGTTAACTAAAAGCAGGCTTACTTTTTTAACATGCCTAAAACAATAAATGAAAGCCGTCGGTATATGCGAATACATAGTAATAGTATAATACAAATACAGTAAGTTCTTATAAGTAAATGAACTTTATTTTTTTTACACCAGAAGCTTTCAGTCTTTCTATAATTATAACTTTAACAACAGTGATGCGTTCCGTAATTTAAGATCCATGTATAATGTGACTCACACAAATTGATGTTGATTTAGAACTTAAGTAGTTTGCTCTAAAATAGAAAGCAAAAACGAAATAAAATTACGTTCTCGAAGTTTCTCTGCGTGATAGAATTTGAAATTAGGATATCCGCAGTAGAACCAGAGTAATCGACATAGCCCCACAAATTACTAAGCTTAAGTGGCAATGGACTTTACCATATAGCTCGGAGAACCGACAACCGATGGGGAAGAAAGGTTCCTTAGTGGCAGTCTCGTATATGTAAGCGAAGTGTTGGGCCTCCGTTTCTTGTGACATTTTACACTAGATGGAGTGACGGCGTAAGATAATGCTCAGGGCCATGTCGTGTGACTTGTGAATGTTGGTAATAATGGCTATGATGATGATAACATAAATGTTTTATGTTACGTATTAGAAGCGTCAGTAGCCTAATGGCAGGGCGCGGACCGCGAACTCGAAAAGTCGTGGGTTCGAATCCGCCATTCGACTACTGTCGTGAACCACTTCTAACACAAGCATTTTAAGCGTCACCAGAAGTGGTTAAAAGGAATATTTTATAGCAATCCTATTATTTTATTTAAAAAAAAGAATTAAAAAAAGAATGTTAAAGACTAGCTAGTCCCCGCGACTTCACCCGCGTATAATTTAAGTTTTTGCTAAAATAAAAGTATCCTAAGTTACTTTTTATAAAATCGGCTATCGGCCAGTAAAAGTCCCGTCAAAATCAGTCCAGCCATTTCTTAGATTAGCCGGGACAAACAGACAGAGAAATTTTTTAAAAATTGTGTTTTTTTTTTAAATGAATGAAAATAAATGAAAATACAAACATCAAAATAGTAAAAATTTACCTTAAATTAAATAATATGTAAAATGAAACTCAGTACATATTACGTTTTATAATCCAAAGTTAATACATAATCCATCTCCATGACAATCCAATCCACCCAGAACAAAAAACCAGAGGAAAGTTCTTGTGAAAATATTTCTCAGAAAGATTGTTGTTTTAGTTAATTGGTTTGCCGATTGCTTAATATTGTGTACAATTAATATATTACGAGTGTACTCCTTAATTTATTTTAATATGTCTATTATTCTCATTTTTAAGAGTTACTTCATACTAAAAATAGCAGACATGGGCTCGCGTCGTGAGGGTTTCGTATAAACTTAGTTAAGTTGGTACCTACTTTCATCAAATTGAGTTAATGAAGTTAATATATAGGTAAGTAAGCACCGAATATTGTTCTAACGAAAAAGTAAGTCCTATATACAATATAATTTTGCAGTGGAAAAAAAAACTCCCACATACATCGGTCTACATCATAGTCGATGCCGCAATTGCAAATAAAAGTTTCGTAATCTTTAAAAAAATGTAATAAAGGGTGTCTCAGCGCCGATTTTAAAATTTGAATATTTATATAAAAACAAACAATTGTGTTTATAATATTTTAATTGTAGTAAATTACAGTACATTAGTGCGAATTTCAGGTACGGAATATTACACCGTCAAGATGTCTTCCATCACGACGAATGCACTCTTCAAAGCGGACTAACGAATTTGCAGAAACACGCTGCAGAACGTCAATTGATATGGCCCTCACTTCTGTCGTTATTTTAGTCTTCAGCTGCTCTAAATTCGTAAGAGGGGTATCAAAAACTCTTGCTTTAAGATTACCCCATAAAAAAAGTCAGCTGGGGTTAAATCGGGAGATCTGGGTGGCCACAATATGTCTCCAAAGCGGCTTATGATTTTTCCCGGAAACAACGCTTTTAGTGTGTCCATGGAGACCCTAGCTGTGTGGGCTGTGGCCTCATCTTGCTGAAACCATACACCGGACTCATCAACATCCTCTTCTTGCAGCTGCGGTACAAAAAAGTTATTAATCATGTCGATATACCGCTCGCTCGTCACTGTAACCGTTGCACCTCGATCATTCTCGAAGAAAAATGGCCCGATGATTTTCTTCGCCGACATTGCGCACCATACAGTAACTTTGGGGCTGTGTAATGCCTTCTGATGTTTTTGTTTTGGATTGCTGGGTGACCAGTAACAGCAATTTTGGCGATTGACGTACCCTTAGAGGTGAAAGTGTGACTCATCGCTAAAATAAACATTGGACATCCCATTTTCCTCTGAAAACATCCCAAACATCTTCTGACAGAAAATTTATCGCTTCTTGTAGTCTTCTGGTTTGATTTTTTGAACTATTTGAATTTTATAGGGATGTAATTTTAAGTCTAAGGCCAAAATACGTTGAATACTTGAACGATGAAGATTCCAAGAGGCAGCATGTTTTCTAACTGATCGTCGTGGATGCTCCGCGACCGCAGCGGCGACGCGGTCGATGTTTTCAATCGATCGAACAGGTCTAATTCGAGGGCCAATTGAATGTTTCATTAAACATCCTGTCGCTCTGAACTTTTTACCCACGACTTAATTAACTGAATACTCGGGGCATCACTTAAACGGCGGATTTCATAGCGATTACAAAACTTGCGCTGTGCTTCCCTCAGCAAAAACTCGTTGCAAAAATACGCCTCTACTGCGTACGCGCGGTGCGCGCCAGACCACTGGGACATAGCGACTAAAAAGCCCGCACTAATCACCTACCGAACGCTACCTCTTCCCTTCCGCTAACCCCGCCGGTTGCCGAGAAATTCGTATTTAAAGTTTAAAATCGGCGCTGAGACACCCTTTATAATTGATATAAATACAAATTAACGATGTGTTTTGTTCCATTCCTTGCGGGCCTTCAATTCAGTAACTGTCTATGTTCAGCAGTTTTTTTTTAAATAGAATAATGGTAAATGATGATGGTGATATTATAAAATATAGCCGAGGAAGCAACTCTGGACCTATTACACTTTTAATTTCATTCTTTTAAAATAACTTTCATTTATTTTTATTTATTTAGTGATTTTTACTTGTATGCACACCAAAATTTTCCTTATTTTGACCAATGTTACAGAATTATGTATATTAGGGCATTGTTTACATGGCATGTCAAAGCGAATATGGTAGATGAGAGAATCGCTATGATTGCGTTCTGAATTGCAATTCCGAATGTTGCGTTTCTGTAACTACGAGTATGATAACTCATTTTGTTAATTACTTTGTAAATGGATGTCATCATAGCACAAGTATACATTTTTTCGTGAGATGAAACTTTACATTACATTACAGGCCACAGATATTGATAAGAGTCAGCCAAAGAACATATTATTTTGTAATTATGTCAATGCAAATGTTATATAAGGAAGTTTAAGTTGCTTTAAGCTTTAAGTGAAGTAAAGTTTATTGAATTTTATACACAGTAAAGCGTCCTGAAGCTTATTATGGCTTCTGCACAAACGACCAACCTACTTCCCCTCGACTGGACTCGTTCTTGTTTGTATTTTATAATTTAGGTAGTAGAACCACGCAGCATGCAGCTATATCATGGTAATAGCACGAATGGCTCGACCAGGAAAGGACCACGTTCTCACAAAATACCAGCGTAAAATAGCAGCTTAACGCTGCTGTGTTTCGTATAGTGAGCGTAGAGAAGAGACCCTTTTTATTTATTTTATTTATTATTTTTTGCTGGCCTTTTAAAAAGGAGTAGGCTATTTTCTTGAAGGTCTCTAAGTCGTATCGGTCCGGAAAAATCGCTGGTGGTAATCGATTCCACAAGGAAGTTGTGCGAGCAAGAAAACATCTTCTAAATCGCACAGTGGTTGACCGCCAATCATCCAGGTGGTATGGATGGTATCGCTAGTTTTGTCGCGATGTGCGATGGTGAAATTGAGCGGCTGGAATTAGTCCGAACAGTTCCTCAGAGCACTCCCCATAGTAAATGCGATAAAATACGCAAAGAGATGCAACATCTCTACGCAGTGCCAGTGTGAAGCCGATCCGAAAGAACTCGGTCGTCGACGATTCGAACCGCTCTGCGCTGTATTAAGTGATGGTAAGTGGTTGCTGTGACCCATAGATGTAGATACATCTATCCTCAATAAAGAATCAAACTGCAGATTGTCACGTCGTTGTCACCCGTGAGGATTAAGATGGAATGCCTCTTTTCCAATAAAAAGGTTCTCCGGTCTCTACACTCACCATACGAAACACAGCAGTTTTAAGCTGCTATTTTACGCTGGTATTCTGTGAGAGCGTGATCCTTCCCCGGCCGAACCGACCCATTCGTACTACAACTATACATCTAATATAGCTGCAGCATAGCTCCCATTCTATAAAAATAACTCCATGTTTGTACCAGAAGCGGTTGATAACATTAGCCGAATAACGAAGTCAATCTGATGAGGCTTTATTTTCGCAGTACGTAACCTTAACCATTAGGTAATTGTCTCTTTTTGCTCCAGAAGAAGGGTTTTTCGAATGAATGTACATGTATGTCTTTTTCTTTGACACGTTCTTTAGCCTAAGCGGCTTAAAGGTTTTTGTTAATATATGAGGTGTCTTTAGGTTAGTCTTATTTGTGAGAGTGACATAGTATAGTGTGATATTAACTTAAAACAACTGGTTTTTTATTATAACTAAAATGTGATGCTAGCGTGCCAAACAAGAACTACAAATCGTACTCGTATATAAGTTAAGTTCGTTTTTATACGCGATAAAGCCATTAAAAACTGTTTTTATTTAAACGTACTCGTAATCTTTGTAAATATTTAAATATGTTTACACTTTTAAACCACCATCATGTATATTTTAAATTTTAGGTTCGTCTACGGTACCATAATACATTCGAGTTATATTTGTACTAATATAGCACATATCATTATTTTATTAAATAGAAACCCAAGGTATTTATCAAAAAAATATTAGGAGCTTGCATTTAACTACTCATCTGATTATTTTTGCTATTGGATATTTTTATTTTTCTCTATTAATTTGGTTTATCAATGTATTTATTTTTGCACGCTAATTTTTGTTTTGTAACAATTTATTTTATTATTCGTAAATTATCATCGTAGTTGATAATTGGCTAAATGCCCATGATGGCTCGAATGATATTTATCTAACATTCAGGCTTTATCAAACTAAACATAGTAGACATCCCTGAGAAAATAAATCCTTGAAAATAATACCAGCCGGCATAAGTTTCGGGTTGTCTACACACACCAAGGTACGTTGCGTTAGTGTACGTTACAAACTCAAGTGTGTTATGTCTAACAGATTCGCAACAACGTCTTGAGTGAAGTGGGAACAAGGTTTGCGGCGTTGCGGCGTGTTTGATAAACATTTTGAATAACCATAGTCAGGATATTGTAATTGTTTCAATCGTTTTGAATACCTTCAACTTTTGATTTACCAAAAATTAATAATCAACATCAACATTACAATTAAACGCGATAAAATACGTAAAATGAGTTTTATTCCATGTGTAGTGCTCGTGTATGTACTATACATTAGCTAAAACTACACACTATTAGTGGTATACAATTTATCTGAAGCTAGGTGCAGCCGGTTGCCAGTTGGTCAAGGTGTGACTAATTTTATTACGAGCAGTTCCCGCGACTTTGTTCGCATAGATTATTTGTTATTATTTTATCTACGGGCAGCAACGTTAAAGGTGATTAGATGATTTTTTGACAAGTTTTGGACATAAAGTAATGCGACAGGAGTGTTCAGACTCTAACCGACATACACTTTAGATCCGTTCCTGCAAGTCGCGTTATTAATTGGATAGTTGTAGGTGTTAAGTAAATTCGTGCGGGCTAGCTCAGCGGCTAAGCGCACGCTGTGAGTTTCATAATACTTGAGCAACTCGGGTTCGATCCCCGCCGGCATCAACGAAATTGTTAATTGCAATTTTAAGTACCGCATGCCCGGCGGTAAAGAAAAACATCGTAAAAGAACCTGCATGCCTATAAAATAATAGAAATAATACAAGAGTGTGTGTTTTTGTGCAAGCCCTAGACCCGCTGCACGCCTGTCACTTAGTGTCCATACTAGGGTGAACCCTAGACGGTAACGCGACATGACTTGCTTTACGTGCTGTCGTATATGCATCGTTTAACTTACATCGATTGATGCAAATGACTAGCAGCACGCAGTTTATTGAAAATAAATTTAATGTTGCGTCGCTACACAAGCTACGACTGACGTTGATTTATACGTGATAGATCCATGTTGCAGCTATATCATAAGTATAGTTGTAGCACGAATGGGTCGGCTCGGCCGGGGAAGGGCCACGCTCTCACAGAATACCAGCGTAAAATAGCAGCTTAACGCTGCTCTGTTTCGTATGGTGAGTGTAGAGAACTGGAGACCCTTTTTTCCAATGAAAAGAGTTTCCATCTTAGTCCTCACGGGTGACAACGCATCTGCAGTTTGATTCTTTATTGAGGATAGATGTAGATGTCTATTGGTCACAGCAATCACCTACCATCAGGTGGGCTGTGTGGTGTGTGCTCGTTTGTCACCCTATCCTATAAAAAAAACTTCGTCTTCGGATCCACAGTTCAGTGGGACACTTAAAAACATAAATTGACAAAAACGAGATTAATATCACTTTAAACAAAATTTTCTTAAGCTAACATTCATCACAAATTATTTTTCTTCTCTCTGGTCTTCTATTTTTAAGTGTGGTCCTTGAGAGAAGTTGCTTCTGGAAATAAATATTTTAACATTATCATTGAGCTCTATAAAAATATTAAACAAATATACGAATAATAATGCTTCAAGCTCTCATCCTATTAACACTTTAGCACTTGTTTATCACGTGCAGTGAAGCAAAATAGTGAAGGAATCGGCAAATATGACAAAGTTTTGCAAATTAATTGTTTTAACCAATTCAAAACTAACAAAAAGATTTTTGGAACGAAGTTCCTTATCGGACGGTACGAATTTGGCGGATGGGGGCTAGGCGAGAAAAGGTGTAAGATTTTTCCGTCACGACCTCTTCTGATATAGTGTAAACCGGATTTGGCGGTTATAAGAAGCGAGATGGAATAATATCCATCTCCCTCGCACTTTTTCTTATCTTAACATGAAAGATTTATTATTATTATTTTATTTTAAATGACGCTTCATTTTAATAGACGCTAGAAATTCATTTATTTGTATTTGTTAATCAATGATATAATACGCTTATTGACGCTTATCAATAATAATATACTACGAAGGAACTTCGTTCCAAGCGAGTGTTCCACGACACTCACACGTATTTTTATTATTATTTAGAGTTGTTATCAGGAAGATGTTGCTGCCCATCTCCTGTTTCATTTTCGCTCTGTCGCCTCTTACGACACGCTCAGGACGATATAGGGTAGTGGATGTTCTTACATCACCTTCGACACTGTTACAAAAATATTGATAAAAACAATAGTCGTAATTCTACTAAGTATAGAGACCTACTTACTAGGTGGTGGGACTTCTTCACTGCCTAAGAGGAGTCCACCTGGTCAGATATCACACTCTTAACTACTCTTAGTCTTAGTGCTTGCACTGCTGTGTTTCAGTCTAAAGTGTAATAGAGAAAGTAGAAGTGTAGTAGAGAAAGTGTAAGATGTATAATGGTAAGATCGATAGACCGTACTTTGACTTTGCTCAGACTTTACTTTCGAGCTAAGACAATGTCGGTATTTATAGAGCTAACTTTGAAGTCGTGCGGAGTGCGCGCTTAGCAAAGCCTAAGTCAACGATTTCAACGACTTACGTAAATCTCAGGATATTATTCAAAACCACCGTATTAATTTTAAATTGTTGTTTTTATGTTTCTCTAATTAATTATAACAATAAATAGGTATTTTTAGGCCATCTTCTAGTTTTAAATAGCATTAATCCATTTTCTATTTACGTAATTTCAATCTTATTTCGAATTTCTTAAAATCTTAATGTTTCTTTTTTTCTGACTTTACACTTATATCTTCCCTTCCCGTTCTCATACGCCCGTTTTCTATTTCATGTAATAATAAATTATTTATTAAATACAATTCGGACATTTTTCAATTTTAAATATATATATTTTTATTTTATACAGTAATTTTGATTTTAAATATATATATTTTTTTTATTTTATACAGTAAAGTCAAAAACATAATGCGTAGAATGAAGCATCCATTAATATTTAGACTGTCCGGGCCTTAGCATAAGCTTAGCTTAATCTTAGACCGATACGACTATAAATTCAGAATCAAAGATTATGCTGAGCATATGCTCAGCTAAGTTTTTCGTAAGCTAAGTCTGAGCAAAGTCAAAGTATGATCTATAGATCTCAGCCTTAGAGTCAGTATAATTATAGGCTGTGAGGCATTCCATCTTAGTTCTCAAAGATGACAACGCATCCGTAGCCTTCTTTATTTGAAGTAGGTTACGAGAATCTGGGCTGCAGTAGCAACTTACCATCAGGTGGATAGTTAGTTCGTTTTTTACTTTAATTTTATAGAGAGCCAGTATAATTACAGGCTGTGCGGCATTTAATTTTGTCCTCAGTGGTAACAAAGCATTTGAAATCTTCTTTGTTTGAAGTGTTAGATTATCAAGTATAAGTTTTTATTTTTATGTCAAGTTTCTAAACTATTAATTGCCTTTGTAATGTTCTTTCTCATGAACATTATGCTAATTCCTGTATAAAAGTAATTGAGACTAAGTTTTAATTCCTAACGTTTAAGAATTAAAAAGATAAATTCTTTACTTTTAAAATGTTTAGTATTAAAACAGCTTAAAAGTAATTATATTCACATAATTAATCACTCAATAGAAAAGTACTTATTTCAAATGTTATTATAACTATGGAACAAGCTAGCCAATATGGCGGCATTAGACTGAATTAAGTGATCAAGACTGATTTGTTAAAATTGAACAAATAATTAAAAAGACATCCATATAATAATTTTACAGAAGATGGCTGCAGTTATCGACGGACTACAGTGGCCAATTATCACCGAGTCAACTGTAAGTTCGTTTGTCACTTCAGTTTTATGTAAAAAAAATATGTAAAATGTCAATTTAGGAGGTATTATTGCTTTTTTATACTTGAAAAAGGTAAATATACGCTTATATAGTATTTTGTCACTTCAGCTTGATAGAAAATACCTCTTCACTGTTATGCAGGCTGCCCATAATTGCAATAAAATGATTGATGAGAAAACATGAAGTTTCTTCATGCAGCATGATCGATCATTCACGTAACGCGTCTTATGCTGCAATTTTTATAGAATGAGGGTGACAAACGAGCACACAGTCCAGCCTAATAGTAAGTGGATCATCATTGTCACAAGCTTAATGCTGCTGTGTTTTGTATGGTGAGTGTAGAAAACCGGAGACCCTTTTTACTGAAAATGAGGCATTCCATCTTAGTCCTCACGGGTGACAACGCATCTGCATTTTGATTCCTAGTTGAGGATAAATGTAGATATCTATGGGCCACAGCAACCACTTACCATCAGGTGGACTGTGTGGTCGTTTGTCATCCTTATCCTATAAAAAAAAGTTCAGTTCTGGACATAGGCCCAGAGCCACAAAGACGAAATGCCTCGTTTCCTGTAAAAAACTACCGGTCAAGTGCGAGTCGGACTCGCGCATGAAGGTAAAGTACCATCGTAAAACACTTTTCTAGTAGGGGAACCCCCTTTAATTTTTAATTTATTTTTATTTTTACTATTTCTTATTATAGCGGCAACAGAACTACAATTCTACTGACAGGCCTGTTGGTCTAGTGGTTAGTGACCCTGACTACTATGCCGGAGGTCGTGGGTTCGATTCCCACCCAGGACAAATGTTTGTGTGATGAGCACGATCATTTGTTCTGTGTCTGGGTGTAATTTATCTATAATATTTATGTATTTAGAAATATATAAGTATGTTTATCAGTTGTCTAGTACCCATAACACAAGCTCTGCTTAGCTTGGGACTAGATGGCGTTGTGTGATAGTTGTGGAATATTATTATTATATTATTATTATTATTATTATTATTCTATCTACCTATTACGAATCATTAGATACAGCCCGCTGACAGACGGACGGACGGACGGACAGCGGAGGCTTAGTAATAGGGTCCCGTTGGTTACACTTTGGGTACGGAACGCTAAAAACGGTCTCCTTTTCTCTACACTCAGGACTCGAAACAAAGCGCCATCAATCTATTATTTTACTCTGGTATTCTGTGAGAGCGTGGTGCTTTCCCGGTCCGTCCAATTCATTCGTGCTACGACCATAATATAGCTGCAACATGGCCCTATCACGTGAAAGCTTTGCATTACCGTCTAGGGTGCTCAACGTGTACCACGTGGTAGAGCCAAGCTGCAACGTATTATTACAGCACTACAAGGTCTACTCGACAGAAAAAGATCCACATTCACAGAAAATAATAACATAAAACAGCTGCACAACGCTGCATGTTTAGTACGATGAATGATAATAACTCGAGACCTTTTAAATGGAATGAGACATTCCATCTTAGTCTTCTTATATTCGTAGACGATAACGCATCTTCATTTGAATTCTTAATCGAGGATATATGTTGGTAGTATACGTGGTAGGGCCATGCTGCAGCTATATCAGAAGTATAGTTGTAGCACGAATAAGGTCAACTCGACCACGTCGGCTCGACGGTAGGACCACGCTCTCACAGAATACCAGCGTAAAATAGCAGTTAACGCTGCTGTTTTCGTATGGTGAGTGTAAAGAACTACGCTTGTTCTGCGCGTGTTGGCGAACTTTCACATAACCTCGGAATATTTTATTCTTTAGACATGCTGGCTTCCTCATAATAAAATTGGCCTGGGCTTTTTTTATAGGATAGGGTGACAAGTGATCACACAGTCCAACTGATGGTAAGTGGTTGCTGTGACCCATAGATATCTACATACATTTATTCTTAATAAAGAATCAAAATGCAGATGCGTCGTCACCCGTGAGGACTAAGATGGAATGCCTCTTTTCCATTAAGATGAGTATCTGGTTTTCTACACTCACCATACGAAACACAGCAGTGTTAAGCTGCTATTTTACGCTGGTATTCTGTGAGAGCGTGGTCCTTCCCCGGTCGAGCCGACCCATTCGTGCTACAACTATACTACTAATATAGCTGCAGCATGGCTCTACCACGTATAAAAAGTAAAAGCAAGCCCGTTACTCGTGATATTTACGACGAGCGCTTAGTTTCTGAGCTACCACGGCTCAAAACAAACATTTGTTTTTTAATAATGTACAGATTATTCGCGTTATGCTCTTTTACAACGTAATAAAAATAACATTTAATGATAAGAATGGTATTGAACGATATGCACTATTTAGGTTTACCACTTGACTTTTAATCTATTGACCTGAATACGCATAAAGACCATTCATATAAGCATATAAATTTTAATGTATACAAATAAATAACATTGAAGTGTCTGTTTGTAATGTCAAAATTACAACTTTTTACTAAATGCATATGAAAGTATATACGGTACTAATAACAAAAATACAATTTTTAAGGTTGTTGTCTGTCTGTCTGTCGGTCCGTCTGTCTGTCTGTTTGTTCCAGTTAATCTACGAAACGGCTGGACCGATTTTGACCGGATTTTCACTGGCGGATAGCTGATGTCACAAGGAGTAACTTAGGCTACATTTATTTCAGAAAAAGAATTAGGGTTCCGCGCAAAAAAAATTAAAACCCCTAATAACACGCGGGCGAAGTCGCGGGGAACAGCTAGTTATTAATATAGCTACACAGTAACTTATGTAGATTCGTTTTATTAGGTTTAACACATATTTAGTAAGAACTAATCGAACATATTCCATTTTTTTTATAGGTTTTTTATAGGGTGACAAACGAGCACACAGTCCACCTGATGGTAAGTGTCTGCTGTGGCCCATACATCTACATTTATCCTCGTTTGCGAATCAAAATGCAGATGCGTTGTCACCCGTGAGGACTAAGATGGAATGCTTCTTTTCCAGTAAAATGGGTCTCCGGTTCTCTACACTCACCATACAATTCAATTTCAATAGTGGTAGAGCCACGCGGCAGGTTTTGCTGTCGCACGGATGGGCCGGCTTGAACCGGGGTGGTACCACGACGTCACAGAAAACCAGCGTGAAGTAGAGGTTCACCTCTGCGTTTCGCTTGATGAGTGCAGGTGGCCGGAGGTCCTTTTTACTGGAGATGAGGCATTCCATCTTAGTCCTCACGGGTGACAACGCATCTACATTTTGATTTGTAATAGAGGATAGATGTAGATGTCTATGGGCCGCAGCAACCACTTACAATCAGGTGGACTGTGTGCTCGTTTGTCACCCTTATCCTATAAAAAAAAATACGAAACACAGCAGCGTTAAGCCGCTATTTGACGCTGGTATTCTGTGAGAGCGTGGTCCTTCCCCGGTCGAGCCGACCCATTCGTGCTACAACTATACTAGTAATATAGCTGCAGCATGGCCACGTTGCCAATTTCTTGATAAGAAATTTATCTGGGAGTCCGCCTGGGTACGGACTGGACTGGTACGGTTACTTATAGAGGTAAGAAAGCCAGTATTAAGTATTAATACCAGCTTTTACACGCGAATATATCTTAAACAAAAAACCTAATATAGTTGCCTTTGGACTAGTACTTCAATTATTATCGAAAAACCACACTAGACTCGGTTTTTGCTATTATCCCGAAAAGTATGAGCGACATGGGAATTATTTTTAAACTCAAATTCTTTAAAATCCTTTAGCACACAGTTTTGTTTTAATATGGTTTAGTAAAAATTATGTTAAAATCGATTATGTAAAAAAAATAACAGATGGAGGAAAAAGTATAAAGACCTTTTGTGTGTTATATTTTAAACAAAAAAAAATTGTTCGAAGCTATTTCATATCTCATATACCGTTTATTTTATCAGTTTTTCGATTTAACTATAAAAATGTTGTTCGGATAAAATACAGCCTATATCACAATTGTTTCAGCCAATCTGAAGATTAGCCCGTACGGGTATTCGAACACACACACAGACAAACAGAAAGACAACCAGACAGACTAACAAACAGACAAATAAATCTAACAAGTGGTAAACTTAAAAATTTTGTACAACCGACTTCAATATAAATAAAATGAAAACATCATCAATATAGTCGAAGTCAATTTAAATACCTACGCATTATTACAAATAACTCAAAAAGTACTGGTCAGATCTTGATTAAATTATATGGGACCACATGAGAAGCAGCAGCTTTAAAAGAAAAAGAATCATCAAAATTGGTTAACCTAGAGAAAAGTTCAGAGGTAACACACATAAAAAATACAGTCAAATTGAGGTCCTCCTCCATTTTGAAGTCGGTTAAAAACGGTTATTCATGTTAATACCATGCAAATAGAAGCCAATTATTTCGATATTACAGACAGACACTCTTTGGGGGAGACCTATGTTCAGCAGTGGACTTGTGAAGGGCTGTAATGACGATGACGATGATGACTTCAATTATATTCAGTTATTTCAATTATATTTAATTATAGAAGAGACTGAGATTAATTATATTTTAACACAAAGTATAACTACTATTTGAAGCCTTTTTATTTATTTGACCTGTATCGTGGAGGCATTTTACACAAATAAATATACCTAATCTCTAAAGATCTATTAAACCGGTTGACAAATGCAAAAAATAATAAAACAATTTAATTTTTTTTTCTTCATATAGCTACACATACACATGGACAAGCATAAAACATCCAAACCGAAAACAATTCTTGTAGACCATAC
This sequence comes from Parnassius mnemosyne, assembly GCA_963668995.1. Taxonomy (NCBI): domain Eukaryota; kingdom Metazoa; phylum Arthropoda; class Insecta; order Lepidoptera; family Papilionidae; genus Parnassius; species Parnassius mnemosyne. The sequence goes on from CAVLGL010000068.1 coordinate 27,592,859, forward strand.
AAAGACATGTTCCATGCGGGATTCAAACCCGCGACCCTGACACGCCGCAACGAAAATGCTTAGCCACTACGCTACCGGGCCGTCATCTTCCTTGAGAGTAGTTAAGACGTACATAAGCCACAGTAGCCACTTGTATTGGATGGACTGATTAGATCGTATGCCACTTTAAGAAAAAAGTAATTGTAAGAAAAAAGATGTATTCATTTGTTTTTCTGATCAAATCATTTCTTTTTTGTTTGTTTAAAACACCATTTCAATTTAAATCGGTGTGCATTTGTCAAATTATTTTATTATTTTTATTTATTTATTTTATTTTTTAAATTTAGAACTGCATCCTGAAACACATTACGGTGTACTCATTAATTTATAATAACTTAAAAAAAAATTTAAACATTCACACTAATAGATGTAGGTAATTTTTATCACCCAATATTTTTTTTTAGTTTATTTATCAGATCAAAAGAAGAGAATACATGTATAGGTCTAATTAACATCTAAAAACCACGGAGGTTTGACTTGATGCTAAATAATTTAGTTTAAGTCAGCATATTATGTGCAAGACACAGTCTAAGTAAGTATGTGAGTAGTTAGTATGTATAGTAAGAATATAAAGGTTAAGAAGGTAAGTTAACAACTTGGTTAAAGTAGTAGCAAGGTAAAAGTAAGAACTAGGCAGGTAGGTCTGTTATTGTTAAGTAAGTAGATATAATAGGCTATTATAATTTAGAAATGAAAAAGTTTTCGAGTTTAGTTTTAATGTTTTTTTGTGAATTTTTTTCGCGTAAATCGAAAGGTAAATTATTTATTAAATGCGGTACCTGATAAGCGGCCGTTAATAATCCATGTTAATCAGAATTCTAAGTGTGCTTAAATCTAAATACATACCGCAATATTTCATGAAGTTCGAATAAAAAACAAAATATTTTAAAATCACAAAACAGTTCTTAAGTCTGCAGTTTCACAGTAAGCATTCAATTATGTAGTTAAACAATCATTATGAGAAGAGTTTTTCTAAGTTATTTCAAACTATTTCAATGAAGCAAACAATGAGCGCAGCGCTCTCCACGACGGGCATTTCTATACTGAACTGAAGTACGTTTTGTCGTAGACTCTCCTTATTTCATCTCATTACTTTTCTCTTTTGATAACAACATAAAAATTTAAAGGTATAAGTATAGCCATTTTCTCTGTTGTATATCATGCCATTTTAATGGCTGCTTAGAAGCGGGGCTAGCTTTAATTTATCAGTACGAAAGGAACCCGAATTTGGGAGAACCACGAGAGCAACACGATTGAAATTGCTAACGCTGATTTTCCAAGCTATCCGCTCTTTCATTTAAGGCGATACCACGACCAAAACCTTGCTATAGTGCGTTTTTCTTCGTTATTCAGAGACTATTATCTCATTAGTTATGAGAAATAAAATCTAAATAAATCTAAATAAATAAATCATCTAAAAACACATTATTAATGTTCGATATCCTGTCATCACATTCCACGTTCTAATTTGTTTTTGCGTGTTATAAATACATTTAAAATCTACTTTTAAAAAATGACTAAAATTATTGATTACATGCATCTGTTGCTCTAATCATTTGAGAATTACATTAATGGAGAGATAATTTAAAAATCTATATTATTCATGTTTTATTTAATTTTTAAAGTTCGCTTTTCTTTTTTAATAACATTAATTCAAAAATTGTGTGAATTCTATGATAAACAGGCGTACGCAGAGTGCGAGCGGCAGTGCACTGCATGCTCAAGCTTATTTGGTCAGGGAAACACCTTAAACAATACAGCTATATCCTGCAACACGGTCTGACGCAGAAACTTTCCATTAGATTTTCTCTAGATTATGACACTTTATTGACTTTTTGGAAAAACAGCATTGTTCCAGCTTTATTTCAAGACAAAGGAATATAATTAATTTTGTATTATTAATGTAAAACAACTCCAAATACTCAACACACAAGTATAGCTTAGTCTTTTATTACGAACGAGAATACGAATCTAGTATGATAGTTATTTCTTTGATATTTTAATTGAAACTAATAGCTTAAATCTATTAGCATTTAATGTAACGTGTTAATTATAATAATACAAAATGGATCGTATGTTAATTTGTCAACTTGACAAAGACTTTTGCGGGATTTTTTACTGTGTTATCCGGGATTTGGGGCTACGTCGCAGGATACACTATTCATTATACTTACTTAAATTATAGATTGTTCCGTAGGTGGGGGCTGGTGATCTGTCATACAGTGAACCCTAGTATAGAGACAATCAATTTGTGAGAGATTGCTCTCACATATTATGTAGCATATTAATATTAAGCTGAATGCTATGTTCAGTTCTGATGTCGTTGATACATTTGAATCGAGTAAATTCCAGATCGAAATCAGTTGTAATGAAAAATTTTAAATTCGATCGCACATTCATTGAGTGTGATCATGACAAAAACGACGTGAAATAAGCTTATATATGTTTGTTATATTCAGATGACGATTTCATATTAAATAAATGCATTATGATAATGGTTTTAGGTTTTACATATTTACAACACTACTTGAATATATTTATTTATTTATTTATTTAAGGACAGCCAGAGGTAATTACAATAATACATGTTCACAAAACATAATATATAAGCTTAATTTTTAAACATAAACCCTATTAAAGGCAGCCACAACATGCTTCACAAGAAGAGTAATACTTTATAACATAAATTACAAAATATTAGAAACATAGCCTTAAAATAAATCAAAAACCAAGAAATACCAAAAATATTTAAAAAATATAAACTAATAAACTGAGACACCTTAAAACAATACAGGGGAAAAAACACAATAATCAATTAAACCAAATAACAAAATTAATACATATCGAACTCTTAAATATTATCTTTTAAGTTCTGTAGCACTGTTTTTTTTAAAAGAGGACAAAGAATTGCTAAAAATGTCCACAGAATCCGACATCAAATTCAGCAAACGTGACATTCTAACTAAACTATTGTTATGACCTAGATTAAATTTAGAAGGAAGTGGATAGAACAAAGGTACAGATTTACGCGGATAACGCCTTGGTACTTTAAATTTTATTTTTCGCAATAGCTCATCGCTGTCCGTAGTTCCGCGCACTATTTAAAAAAAAAACATTACCATGTCCAGATACTTTCTTCGGTTTGACAAGCTGTCAACGCCGAAGAATTTTAACTTCTCATTATATCCGGCAAGTTTTATGTCATTTATGTTACTACAATAAGCTAGATTCCTCATAAACCGTTCTTGTATCCTTTCTATACGTAGTTGATGGACTTTGTATTGTAGTGACCATATTACGCTCCCATATTCTATTATGCTGCGGACATAGGTATTAAATAATATTTTTTAGTTGTGATGTTCTTAAAGGTTTTACTGTTTCTTAATATGAAGCCTAAAGTCCTTGAAGCTTTCTCTATCATGCGGTCCATTTGTGGAATAAAAATCAGTTTAGAATAAAAAAAAATGCCCAAATCGTTAACAAGATCCTCAATCTGTAATTCTTCATTATTTATTTTATATTATCAGTATTTTATTTATCAGTGTATATATATGTGTGTGGAACATGGAACTCTTTGCCAATATTATTGTGTATGTATTTTATAATTTGTCATTTATTTACGATTTGGCGGCACATTGAAAATTGTCCCTTGTCACGTCAGCATGAATTTAACGCGAGAAAATTTTCGTACAATGATTAATGATTTTTTACGACTTTCGATGTCATTTAAGTCAACAAGAAAGCTATGATAGACTTCGATTGGCCTTTCACGATGAAGCCCTATCTCGTGCCACTATTTACAACTGCCTTAATGAGTTCAAACGGTGGCACTAATCTCACCTATGATCTGCGTGAGGGACGGCCTTCTACGGCGACGACTGAAGATAACATCAGTGTTGTGCGGCGCGTGATAGAGACTGACAAAAGAGTGACATATCAGCAGATTCGGACAAGCTTAGGCATCGGTTTGAGTCAAGTGAACAAAATCCTCCGTGAACATTTAGCGGTGAGGAAGCTTTGTGCCCAGTAGATATCTCATAATTGGTGTCGTGAAATGGTTCAAATATTTAACGGAGGTGACTCAAATGCTGTGCTGAACATACTTACGAGTGACGTAAGCTGGATTTATTGTTATGATCCTGAAACTAAGATACAGTCTGCTGTCTGGGTGTTTCCTTCCGAGGAGTTGCCAACTAAAGTGAAGAGAGGTAGAATCGTGGGAAAAAAGATGGTGGCCCCGTTCTTCGGAAGGACAGGTCATTACACAACAATTGTTTTAGAGGATCGAAAGACAGTTACTGCAGAGTGGTACACTAACAATTTTTTGCCACTTGTGTTGGAAAAAGTTCGGGAGAAACGACCTCGCATTAGGATCCTCCTTCATCACGACAACGCCTCGTCGCACACCGCCAAGCAAGCAGTCGACTACTTGGCGACGTCAGACGTGGAATTACTGGGTCACCTGCCCTGTAGCCCCGACTTCGCATCTGGCGATTTGTATTTATTTCCGAAAATAAAAGAAAAACTTCGAGTAAAACGTTTTATGAACGGCGAGGAAGTAGTGGTTGCGTTTCAAAATGCCGTCGAAGAGACCCCTAAAGACGAATGGGCAAAGTGCTTTTCTCACTGGTTCCATCGGATGCAGCGATGTATTGATGTAAATGGACTATATTTTGAAAAGATGTAATAAAACTAATTACTTGCTAGTTTGTTCCGGTTTTGATTTTCTAAAAACTCTCAGTGTCACCCTCGTATTTTGAAGTCATGCAACATGATGCGGCGTGGCTCTGCCGAGTAATTTTCCCGCAGCCGACTCCCAAACAACAAAACCCACTTGAGATGTAATAGTATTCTTTTATGGAGCATGCACGGCTACTGTTTATGTAACGTAAGAATTTCATGAAGTAATATTTCCCAGCACCCGCACACGAATTGGGACCGCTACACGCATAGAAAAGAAAAGCGCCCACAGCGGCAATGGGACCGCGACTCGCATGGAATATGAAAAATGCCCGCAGCGGAAGTGGGACGGAGACACGCATGGAATATGAAAAATACCCGCAGCCGTTGTAGAACCGCGACACGCATAGAAAATGAAAAGTGCCCGCAGCAGTAGTGGGAACGCGATACGCATAGAATATGAAAAATGCCCGCAGCAGAACTGGGACGGCAACACGCATGGAATATGAAAAATGCCCGCAGCGGAAGTGGGACGGCAACACGCATGAAATATGAAAAACACCCGCAGCGGTAGTGGGACGGTAACACGCATGGATTATGAAAAACACCCGCAGCGGAAGTGGGACTGTAACACGCATGGAATATGAAAAACGCCCGCAGCCGTTGTAGAACCGCGACACGCATAGAATATGAAAAGCCCCCTCAGCGGTAGTGCGACAGCGATACGCATAGAATATGAAAAATGTCCGTATATGACAATTGCAAATTTCACAACGTGATTAGCGGACGCAGCGTTCGGCAAATCACCCAGGACCTGCGTGTCAATCGCGTGATCTGCAGTCGTAAACGCGGGAGACTGGTGGCGGGGCCTCGATGCATCACAAATAACCCGCCTGGGTCCCGTCCGACTTGCGATCATCTCCCGCCAAGTTTGGAGACGTTACCACTGCACGAAAATGCGATCTGGTGAATTTTGAGATAAAATCGTAGTTCATATACGGTGCGGCCACGAGTGAATATGTTTCCGTAAGTTTTTAGCCTAATGTTTTATTATAAAATTAAAGTGATCGACGATCTTACCGTCTACCTGATGATAAGTGGATACTGTTTATTTTATTAATATTATTTGAAATCACTGTGATACAAGAAATAAAACCATTTTTTGTGACGCATCTATTTATGTTAATGAATTCTACCACACATCGTAATTCGTCTACGCTGTGACGTCATGGCGCCGGAGACATGATCATTAATTAACATGTATCAATATTCTCCATACCCATTAACACTGGACTACAAATTTGCATGAATGACTTTAGTGAGCTCCAATTCGGTTATACGTATTAAATATTAATTCGTTCATTCAGCCGATCAAAAGTCCACTACTGATCATAGGCCTCCCCATATATTACTTCATAGGGTGTTTGTCACAGTTTTCACGCTTGGCAACTATGACAAATAATATTTTTACGTGGTAGAGCTACGCTGCAGCTTTATTAGTTGTAACACGAATGGGTCGGCTTGACCGTGTTAGAACCAGCGTAAAATAGCAGCTTAATGTTGCTGGATTTCGTATGGTGAGTGTAGAAAACCGGCGACCCTTTTTACTGGAAATGAGGCATTCCATCTTAGTTCTCAAGAGTGACAACGCATCTGCATTTTGATTCTTGATCGAGGATAAACGTAGATGTCTATGGGCCACAGCATCCACTTACCATCGGGTGGATTATGTGCTCGTATGTCATCCTTATTCTTTTTAAAAAAATTAGTTGTTTTCAGGAATTTGCTGCTACCCATTCTCTGTTTTAGTTTCCTTGTCAACTCTTGTGACACCCACCCGATGATTTAGGGTAGTGGATTCTCCAACGTCGCTATTACATGGTAGTACCCGTACGGAGATTACTATCAACCATATAATAATCTAAAAAAAAAAACTTGAGACAGGTACAGTCAGTAAAAAAATACAGACAAACACCGACAAATGAGATTCGTAACCAGAAACACAACAGAACAGATATATCATTTAAATTTGTACTTATATACAAAGTAAAGTACTCAGAGTACGTACAAGCATAACATATTTATGTTATTACTCTAATGGCCAAATACTCAAACGCTACTCAATTTTAAGATGTCGTTAAATCTCGTGGTGTCACAGTCACTTTGACTTAAAGTGATAGAGACAGCACGAGACTCAATTGAGCAGCATTTGAGTATTTGGGCATAAGACAGGATCATAGAGTAGAGAGGAGTTCACCGCGCTGCCCTAACGTGTTATATTATACCGCATTTCACATTTGATTAAATACATATATATATATATATATATATATATATATATATACTTCCAATTCTAAGCGTAGAATTTTATAATCACTTGGATGGTGTATAATATAACCAAATATAGAGTAAAAACTTGCGTGAGTGTCGGGGAACACTCTCGGTTGGAACGAAGTTCCTTTCGTAGTATACTATTATTGACAAACGTATTATATTATTGATTAACAAATACAAATAAATTAATTACTAGCGTCTATTAAAATGAAGCGTCATTTAAAATAAAATAATATTTCTTTCATGTCAAGATAAGAAAAAGTGCGAGGGAGTTAGATATTATTTCATCTGGCTTCTTATAACCGCCAAGGCCGTCTACAATATGTCAAAAAAATCTTACACTTTTTCTCCTTAGCCCCCATCCGCCAAATTCGTATCGCCCGCTAAGGAAATTCGTTCCAAAAACCTTTTTGTTAATTTTAAATTGGTTAAAACAATTAATTTGCAACACTTTGTCATATTTGCTGATTGCGACACTATTTTGCTTCACTGCACGTGATTATTTATCACGTGCAGTGAAGCAAAATTGTGCTAAAGTTTTAATAGGATGAGAACTTGAGGCAATATTATCCGTATATTTCTTTAGTATATTTTAAAGCTCAATGATAGTGTTGAAATATTTATTTCCAGAAGCAACTTGCAGATAATGTTTGTAAGAGCCTGTTTGTTCGGATTTGCAACTTTTAAGTAACATGATCATTATTTCCCTTTGAAGCGGGACGCACTTTAATCATCATGGTTTTAAAAATAACACATGTTTATGGAATGTTTAATGATCAAAATTAAAAATTAGAACTAGCTGGTGAACTGGATTTTTATATTTTTCTGGCGTACAAGTATATATTATTTACAAACTGGTTGATAATTTAAAATTTATTGAAGCTGAATTAAATTGTCACTTCACAACTTTTAATTTAAAAATATAACCTTTCATACATGTCAAAGTAACTTTGTCAAGCCACGCGGGCACAACTGGACCCACAATGATGGCAAGGGCGACAGGGCTTTCATGTTGTTTGTTTGTCAAAATAGAACATTTTTATTATTAAATTAACACTCTATCGCTGCTCCAGTAGCACAGCCTTTAAAAGATCAAAGATGTTTATTATACATATAATTTAATACGTAGCGACTCAACTCTGCAGCTCCATTATGGTTGTAGCATGCATTGTATAGGTTGACTCGAACGGGACCGTGACCGGGGAGCACGCTCTTACAGTATACCAGCGCAAAATGGCAATTTAATGCTGCTGTGTTTCGTATGGTGAATGCAGAGAACCGGAGACCCTTTTTACGAGAAACGAGGCAATACATGTTATTCCTCAGGAGTGACAATGCATCTGCATTTAGATTACAATCTATGATAGATTTAGATGTCAATGAGTCACAACATCCACTAAAATGTGGTAAATCAGAGCTTATAATTTGATACCTAACAATTTCAATTGTTCCACCCAGAATCGAACTCTGAATACTAAGAAATTAATGGCGATCGATCCTACTAGTTTTTTTTTTTCACTTTAACTTAGAGTTACCAACTATTCAAATATAACAATTGTTCCTGAATTGTATTAATAATGCACTGTTGTTAATTAGTCACGATTGGATAAAATGTTAGTAAAATTGGCTCGAGCGTTTCATTCTATGCAAATGAGAAGAAGTTCGTTCCGCAATAGAATGAAGCTTATCATAACTTTTCAGTATGCTTAGGACGTAATGAAAGCAAAGAGCTCCGGACAATTATATCGAGACATGATCACGTTCCATACCAAAACTTAATAAGGAAAGTGTTCAATAAACATTGTCTTTATGTAATTTCGTTTTTAAGCGTGGTAGAGCCACTTGGCAGCTGTATTATTGTTTTAGCACGAATAGGTCAGATCGACCGGGGAAGGACCACGCAGTCACGGAATACCAGCCTAAAATAATAAGAGAATCTGTAACCCCATTTTATAAAGTGGATGGCGTAGTAGTCAAATATAGAAAATGTCAGTACGATCTTATGGTCTCCGTCTACGATAGATGAAATATCACCATTAACTCCAGTCATAAGATAATAAGATTGAAGACAGGGCGCAGAATTAAATGTGCAAGATGTCTGATATTTCAATTGTCAAGACAAAAGGAGAGGCCTTTTACGGACTGTTGAATAAAAAGAGGCTGTTAATAAAATAGTGATAAGAGTGTTCGTTATGTTCGTTAACATAACTCTTACTATAACCTACTCGCAACGATGAATCGTTAATGGGATAGATTCTGTGTCCAGAATAGAATGTCTGACACACGCGGATCAAACCCAATAATTAACTATTTGTGTTGATTTTTGTAAATGAAGATACAACGAATTTCATCTTTTTTGCCTATTTTAGGAATTTTTACACCGAGAGATACTATACACAGTCGATGTTTGAGATAATTTCAGAACACACATTCTAGTAATTCAGTAATGTTTTATTCATCATCATCATTATCATCATAACCATAAAACTATAAGTCCACTGCCGAATATAGGCCTCCCTCTTAGATTGTTTGATATTGTTTTAGTTAGGACTTTGCCGGGAGGGTTGGCAACCACAGTTTTATTTCAACTTTATTTGTTATCAGGAAGATACTGCCGCTCATCTCCTGTTTCAGTTTACCTCTGTTGCCTCTTATAAGTACACAGCCACTACACGCTATTTATACTTATTATTTTAAATTTCTAAAGGTTCTCAGATAAAACATAAAAGCAAGTTTACGTTTTAATATTAAAGGATTCATGATCCTATACCAGTCCCTTACCAGACTTCGAATATACTCAAAATGAAATTCAAAACTTCATTGTTCTATTGATTGTTGAATATTCTCATAAACGTGAAAATCTTCAAATAAATCCAAAAATAAAATCTTCACCCGATAGAAACGTGGTGTTGCAGCAGTTACCGCTCCTTCTAGATAGAAGGCGTTCTATATTAGTTTTGTCCACCCTTCGTCATTCAATTTCATAACAGTATCAATATGCCATAAACTACTAGTGTGAGCTGCCAGTGTCAACATTTAGCACCAAGAAGAAGCTATGATGAAATTTCTTGAACAGAATATTCAAATGTCATGATTTGGACAAATCACACCCACAGAAATTACTGAAATAGTAAGAAAAATGGAGGACATAAAATCGCGTGGCTGGGATGACATCCCAATATCAATCTTTAAAAGAAATATTGTAGAAATTTATGAGCAGAGTGTCTTCCCTGACTAACACAAAATTGCCAAAGTTTTGCCTGTATATAAAAAAGGGACCAGAACAGACTCGAAAAACTATAAACCTAATTCCTTTCTGCCAATTCTTTAAAAAAATTCGATAAATTAATAAGGACAAGACTAATTAAACATCTCTATGAAAACAACATACTAAATAAACGGCAATTTTGATATCAGGCTAATATTGGAACAAATACCGCAATAGACGTATTAATTGACGATGTTATGACAAATTTAAATAAAAAGAAAAAGCTAGCCTCTTTCTAGATTTGAGTTTAGCTTTTGATATGGTGGATCACCAAATTTTAATTAAAAAGTTACATTATGGTGGACAAGGAAAGGCTTCATTTATGCACAACTCTATACCAGACACTGAACTTGCAGTATTTGCCGACAATGCGAATGCAGTGATAAGTGCACAAAATATTCTTGATCTCCACAACAAAGTTAACTACGTTTTAGAATATTTTGCTCAGTGGTTTAATGCAACTAACCTTAAACTAAACCCAGAAAAAACCAAAGCCGTCCTTTTTAAATCTACTGCAAGAGCAAGAGATACCTTGGATATTAAATTATATGTATAATGACTGTATATCCACTGTAGATTCTGTAAAATTTTTGGGTACCCATATAGATTCTCTACTTAATTGGAAACAAGAAGTAAATTTCATAGAAAAAAGTCATCTTCATGTTGTCCTTTACGAAGCTTGAGAGACGAGCTAACAATGAAGCAATTAAAAATGGCATATTATGCTCTAGTAGAATCTCGTCTAAGATATAGCATTAAACTTTGGGAAAATAGTTATGATTACAATCTTAAGAAGGCATTTATTATACAAAATAGAGCAATAAGAACAATGGTGCGCATACCCCAAAGACACTCGTGCCGAAAACACATGCGAAACCTAAAAATACTTACTGCGCCATGTCTTAGATCTCAGCCTTGGTTTGGATGCTCCTGTAATACTTCATTACGCAGTAAGCAGGAGTGTTATCAAGCTTGGGCTGACGCTTCGGTGGCCCGGGATGGAAACAACAGCACCCTTAAAAAGAATTATAATTCGCCTCCAGATCCTTCAAAAGGGGTATTACCAAGACAAAATGAGAGCACATTGGCAGAATTGGCAAGAAACTAGTTCGCCTTTCTTCCGGAGCCCGTGTATTCTGATCTCTCGCCAAGGCTGTGCAAGTGAATTTCTGTCAGCCATCACTTCCATCTCTGCACAGAGAATAACTAACGCCGCAAAAGAGAAAGACAATCTGTTGGGTTCCGTTTTTGCGTCCAACTCAACACACGATGACAGGTGGAACAATCCTCTGAGTCAGACTGTGAGTGCACCAGATTGTGAGTGTTCCATGTCGGACATGCGGTTCATCAAAACTCAGTATGCAAAGTACACCTCTCCCTGGAGATCCACAAATCGAGTGGACCTGACGGAATCCCCACAATTTTGCTAAAGACGTGTACTCCGGAGTTGGCACTGGTTCCTATTTGTCTCTTTCGGTACTCCTACTCTACAGACTTTGTCACATCATGAAAGACAGCTTTGGTGCACCCCATCCCTAAAAAAGGTAACGACTCTGATCCGTCAAAGTACGGGTACGGGCGCAAGCGTTCGAGTCCAAGGGGGAGACTTTGGCGGTTAGTTTGGACGTAGCGAAAGCCTTCGATCGAGTTTGGCACAAAGCGCTTCTATCGAAGCTTCCCTGTTATGGGCTTCCCGAGAAGTTATGCAGTTGAGTCACCTGTTTTCTCACTGATATGTTACTGATATTGGTTGTTATTCAGACGACAGCACAGGCGACGCTTTAAACACCGGGCGTGGTCATATTTCTCGACAACACGTCGTATACTGCCGGAACAAACTTGTCTGAAGTCGAGTATTTGTTAGACAAATTCTCGGATTAGAGGTGACTAACTCTAGTCCAATCTCAATAAAACACAGGTTTGCTTCTTTTTAAAAGGCACTTGTTCATGGGCGGCGGTATAATGGGTTGGCGGATAAATGGGCACTTACCATCAAGTAAGCTGGATGCACGCTTACTTCCTCTTATATAACAAAAGTCTACATTTCATCAACAAACATATTTCGCTATTTTTACTACATAACCTAATAAGTTATAAAGAGATGATCCATGAATGTCATTTTAAATATGAAGTGATGGTCTATGGTTTATTTTTCCGCTACCAAATAAAATAAATTGTATACTCGTATTACTTACGTAGCTACAAAGTTATTAGACTATACTCGTATATGCCATTCTAGTTAAACCGTATATGAAGTATTATAAATCCGTGGTCGTATTATATTTCATTAGTATGTAATACTTATTGTGTTGGTTGAAGTCCATATACCATTATTTTACATTACAAAATAAAATATGATAATAAAGGGTAACGACTTTAGTAATGCGATGCAAATCTCATTCGTTCCGTAAGCAACTTGATTCAAAATTTGTAAGCTTCCCCCGGCGAGTGTACTTTTGTTATCCCAGGTCTAAATATATTTGAGTGCTTTTAATGTGAAAAAGAGACTGAATTTGTACATTAGATTTCTAAAATACGTTGCAAAACAAAATTTAATTAAAATATTATGTAATGCGATTATAATACATTTAGAAAAAGTTAGCAACACCATTTCAATTGGCATTGCATTTATATTTATATTTTCGTTGATTTTAGTACACATGCCTAAGATTGATCAATTAAAATTAGATTAGAGTTATTCGATTGGACTATGAGCAGTCGTATTTGCTCAATCATAATGCAATTAAACTGTATTTACTCATAGACCGACACGAACTAAGCAGCCAGAGGCGGGGGTACGCACACCCCCATTCGGACAGCGGTTAGATAGCTCAAAAGAACTCAAAAGACATGATGATTGATAACAATGTCTAATCATAAACCGTCATCATCCTCATTCTCATCTTCGTTGTCTTTCCCATTTTAAAATAGCTCGCGGCCTGAAAGGCAATAGTAATATACCTAAGGAAATTAGGACTGAAATTATTCAAGCGATTGGAATAAATCAAGACTGGAATAAATCAAGTGGTGATGATTATGTTACCGATTCTTAATTATTAGTCATTCTATATATATAACTTTAATAACAAGTTAGTGTGGCATAAATACCATGTGCTGGCAATCACACAAGGTATTGATGTTTTTATAGACATATCAAAATTAGTAAACGGACTTAGTTCTGCAGCATATGCTGTAAGAGAGATTAAAAATCTTCTAGGTAATATTGTTTACTTTAGCTATTTCCATAGCATAATATCGTATGGTATTTATCTATGGGGACATGCGACTAACACTGAAATTATATTTGTTTTACAGAAGAGAGCCATAACACCAATCTATGATTTAAAACCTAAACATTGGCTCCGTCAAAAATTTAAGAAAATTGATATATATTACCTTTGGCCTCTCAATACATTTATGAAAATGTAATGCACGAACACAAAAATGAAAGTAGTTATATAAAAATAAGTGATATTCATTCTGTAAATACTAGGAACAGACACAAGCTAGTAATACCAGTTACTCGAGTCCACCGAGTCAGTAATTCATTCTTGGGACGATGCATCACTTTTACAACAAAATCCCAGAAAATATACAAAATAGGACCTGCAACAAAGTTTGTATAAAAAAGGTTATTATAATATTAAGGAATTTATGGATGATAATAATGAGGTAATCGCTACCAAGCTATTTCTAATTTGATTGTAAGCCTTTATTTTTAAAAAAAGTCCCGCTGGGTTTTTTTGCTGGTTCTTCCTAGGACAGAGGTCTTTTTTCAAACCATTGGTAAATAAACAAAAGAGTGACTTTCAATAAGCATTATTTATAATCTATATTGAATAAAAAAATTCTGTTTCTGTTATTAATTATTTTACTAATATCTTATAAAGACCAAGGCACATATAGTAAGCGCGTTGGATCTCACTTATAATTCCAATTATATGTGCTTATTTACTACTTGGTCAACGGAAAATGGAACCATCGAGAAAGCTTTCTGTATAGATGATAATATTTCGAAATCATGATGTGAATGTGAAGTTCACTGCTTCGCATATTCCTCTTCCGAGGAGGAGCCGCTGACCAGCTCGTGTAGAATATCGGTATTTCGTAAGCGTTCCCGTGGTACAGTGTACATGTGGCAATGGTTGGATTGTAAGGATTTAGTATAGTTTTATAGTTGGTAGAGCCATGCTGCAGCTATACTATGGTTGTAGCACGAATGGCACTTGACCGGGAAAGGATCACGCTCTCAAAGAGGGCTACCGTAAAAGTAATCTTTTACGCTGAAGTTACAATGAAGCTAAGATACTTTTCCAAAGTTCCCGATAATTCAGCTATTTCTATTTTAATTTGGGGTGAAGAAAATTAAGTAAATGAAATACGAAGCAAGGAAAATGTGCTTCCATTCCTTTGTAATCATTTACATTGCTATCGTGATCGGTGGTCAAGCTGCGACGTAATGTTTATTCCCTTATCTTTGTTAAATCATCGGTCGCAAGGGACTAGAAGTCACGTTCGACCTAATAAATAGTGTTTTAGCTTAAATGCTTAGGTTAAACAACTGACCGACATGTAATTATCTGAAACTGAGGACGAACGTTTTTTTATTCAAGGAGTCATCACAATACAAACCTGAAAATCCGAATCCTTTGTAAAAATACTGTATATTGCTCAATAGATATAAATTCGTAATACAGAACTTAAACAAATAATGGTACGAAGTTTTTTATCGGACGGTACGGATTTACTGATTTTGGAAAAAGTGTAAGATTTTTCTGTAACTACCACTTCAGACGTAGTGTAGACGGCCTTGGCGGCTATAAGGAAGCGAGATGGAATTATATCCATCTCCCTCGCACTTTTCTTATCTTTCCATGAAAGAAATATTATTTTATTTTAAACAAAGACATTTAAGTAGTAGTAATAGACCGGACATCAGCAACAAAATGGTCACTTTTTACTTATGTCCTATAGGATATATTTCGGATTTGTGTCATTTAGTCTTAGTGACATCATCAAAAGCTCAAGACACATCCGTTTCCTAAATTCAAAAAATATTTTTTATAGAAAATATGCCCGATTGTGCATCAAAGTATTGTAAGTCCCGATATGGAGCAAAACTGAATGTGATTTCGGTTTATTATCATATATCAATATCAATATCAATAATTTTTAAATTTTATTATTTCTGGTAGATTGTTCTAGAACATTTATCATTATTGTTATAAGTGCCCTTAGTTATAAAGTAACGTCATGATTATTTACCAAAGAAGTAGTGACTGACAACGTTTATCGATTATTGTTATCGATAAAAAATATCATACAGGATGCAGATTTAATCACCTACAATATTTAAGGAGGTGAAACAGTAAACGATCTTGTACCCACATCAATAAAGAAATAGGGTGGGCCTGTGTCCGGGGCTCACGGCAGTACAACCAGTACAACCAGTCAATGAGATAGCCTTCTTTTTAAAATTTTAATATAATTCTACAAAACCAGGAGAATTGCAGATGCATTGCCGGCCTTTTATAAAGGAGTAAGTTCGTTTCTTGAAGGTCGCTAAGTCGTATCGGTCCATAAAAATAGCCGATGGTAAACGATTTCTAAGAAAACTCCTAACAAATCGCACGTTAGTGGGCCGCCAAGCATTCAAATGATGTGGATGGTAACGTAAGTTTTGTCGCGATGTATGTTGATGAAATTTGGTAACTGGAATTAATCCGAAAATTCCTCAGAGCACTCTCCGTGGTAAATACGATAGAAAATGGAAAGGTATGCAACATCATTACACAGCGCCAGTGAATCGAGCCAATCAAAGAGAACACGGTCGTCGACGATTCGAGCTGCTCTACTCTCTATGTGTCGAATGGAAGGAGCTCACACTGGGGAGCCCCGGCCCAGAGATGAGAACAGTATTCCATGTGAGGCCGAACCTGCTCTTGTAAAGTTGCAAACGATGTGTAGGCATGAAATACTGTCATGCTCTACGGAGTACGCCAAGCTTTTTAGATGCCAATTTAGCTTTCTCTTCCAAGTGACCATGCTACTGCAGGTTATTCGATATGTTGACGCCGAAGATTCCGCTACTGGCTGCGACAAAAAGGAAAGTGCTCTGAAATTAAAAAGATACGACAAAGGTGTCTTTTGACGCGTGAATTTGTATAATAATTTATCGTGTAACGACTTTTAAGCTTAGTTCTTTTCTAAAATATGTTATAATTAAAGTGTATTTTTGTAAAAGAAACGAATTTGAAAACATGGAGGCGCTCGCTTATTGGATTTGATGTTTCGCGATGTGCCTTCAACGGGGATGGACCTATCATATTTTCCTCATATTAAATATATATTTAATTGTATTATTATAGCGTCTAATGGACCTAGTGACGTCATCCAAGATGCTACCGATGTGACTGCTGTTTGAATTGATTCTTAGTTATTGGAAATTAAATATTTTATTTTATGATATTTCATTTCATTCATCACTTAAAAAGTTATATGACTTTTTGGTGGGACCGGAGTCATTATAAATAGATTTATACAGTAAAAAAGCATGCATATTCCCTATTATTATATCTTAAAGCATTACAAACTTAGTAACCTTCAACAACATTATCGACACTTTGATATCGAAAGGGTAACATTCCTAAAACGGGTTTTTACCTTACATTTATTAGCTTAACCTTAACCTACTGGAGAATGGCTGAAATGTTTTCCTTATAAATATTAAGCGTAGTTTTGCTATGCTTAGCTAGAGGGCGTCACACACGCGCGAGTTCAAAGTTTTTGTATGCAATTGTTCCCTATGTCCACTCTATAGTATACCTATATATTTAAATATCTTTGATTTTAAATGACGGTTCATTTTAATAGAGGCTAGTAATTCATTTATTTGTATTTGTTAATCAATAATGTAGGTAATACGTTTATCACTAATAATATACTACGAAAGGAACTTCGTTCCAACCGAGTGTTCCACGACACTCACATATGTTTTTTTTTATAATATAAGATTATTTATACTTTTTTTACAAATAGAGCAATAGAAATAGAATGTAGTGCCAGCTGACAGTATTATATTTTTAAAAATAAACGTTACAACCCAGCAAACAGTCCACCTAAGTAAGTGGATGCTGTGGCTCATATACATCTACATGTATCCTCGATTAAGAATCAAAATGCAGATGCGTTGTCAACCCTGAGGACTAATATGAAATGCAGCG